>CM053144.1:148351670-150851670 GCA_028571685.1 Heterohyrax brucei | reverse complement strand
AGGTGAGGGCCTGGAAAGAGAAGCCCAGATGGAAAAAGTAAAGCAAGGTAGAGGTTGGAAAATCTGACAGGGCTTGACTGGAGGAGACTCCTAAATGAGAACTTCCTTCAGGAAAACAAGGACTTTAATTACTGAGATGGTAGTAATATGAAATGGCCAGTCTGACAGAGGTTTTCACCAGGCAGCATAGGGCCTTTGCAGTAGTTAACCCATTCTGACTAAGGACCATTTGCTTTCCTCAGCTTTTTATGACAAAGTTTCTGGTAAAATGGTTTCATGTACATTCAGCATTTCTTCTTGGAAGTCTGAGACATATTAAAATATACCCAATTTGTGTGAATCCATAGCTGTTGAGTTGATTCCAGTTCATAGCTACCCTGTAGGACAGAGTGGAACTGTCCCATGAGGTTTCCAGGAAGCAGCTGGTAGAATCAAACTTCTGACCTTTCGGTTAGCAACTAACCTCTTAACCCGTTTGCTACCAGGGCTCCAGTTTGCATAACCTTAAAATTTCTCAATATTTTCATTTCAGTTGTAATTGGTACAAAAAACTATGAAGCTTCATTTTTTCTTGAATCTACTTTGTTGCACAGTACTGAGAAGCAATTACTTAAAACTCACCTAGTACTTTGAAATATATTTTGTAATATACCAAAAAACCAAGCCCATTGTCACCAAGCTGATTCTGACTTACAACTAGCTTGGATGCTAGTTGAATCTGTCTCTTTCTAAAAGCTGTGAGGCGATGTAGGCTTTGAGAATTAATTTAAAAATTCATCCTGAGGGATGAACTTAGGTTTAGATGGGCAGTGGATGAGCCATATGTGAACAAATACGGTGGCTTAGTTTTAATTGATAGCAGCATTTGAACTCATGGTTTTGGAGTTATCTTTGGTAATATCACCAAAGTCTTATCCTTTGTCATTAGGGAAGGAACTTGGGAATTATTTACATGCAAGCTAATTTTTTGCTTAAGCAATTTAAGAAAGTTATTTTTGACCAGTTAAAGTCTGAGACTGTAATATATTTATTTTGTGTATTCTGACACCATGCCCAGCATTAGAATATGACAGATAAATTGTTGTTAATTGTACCTGTTATTTATTGCTCACAACAATGGTGTGTAACAGCCATAAAAATTTAATGACATGCCACAGAAACCACATTTATTTTTCTCACTAGGCTCTTGGGTTCAGTTGAGTTGAGACGAGTTCAGCGGAGCTGGCTAGGTTTGTCTAAACATCTGGGATACCACTGGTCATTGACTGGCTCTGCTCCATCACCTTCTCAGCCTCCAGCAGCCTAATTTGGTCATGTTCTCACAGCATGCAATCAGTGCAAGAATGAGTAAAACCAGTTGTGCAAGCATCTTTCAGATCTTGGATGAGACTCTGCGAGTGAAAGGCTAAGTAGAGAAATGAAAAGTTCAGTTATAATGAGTAGATTCAGATAGAGTTTTGAATGGGATGTCTGTCTGGATGTGGAACTTACCCAGGATCATGGCCATACTTAGGCTGAAAGGAAAACAATATAGGTGCTGATGGTAGATTTTGACTAGAGATGAGTAGATGACATTCTGATATCCTGTTGTTCCAAAGACGTATGGGAACAGTATTGTCAGTTGGTTTTAGGTGTCCTCCAGTTGGTTCAGACTCATAGTGAGCCCAGGTGCAACAGAATGAGTCATCCTCATGATTCTTGTTATGCTCGAGCCCGGTGGTGCACACACTGCGTCGGTGCATCTCATTGAGGGTCTTCCTCTTTTTCATTGATCCTCTGCTTCACCAGTTAGATGTTCATCATGGATCGAATTGTGTCCCCTCCCAAATATGTGTAGCCATGTGGCTGGGCCGTGATTACCAGTATCTTGTGACTGTCCTCTGTTTTGCGGTTTTCCTATGCTGTACATTAAAGGATTAGGGTGGGACTGTAAATTCCTTTATAAGATCACCTGCCTGCTCCACTATAAAGGGATATGGCTTGCCTGGGGTATGGCTTGCCCCACCCTTAGTCCTTTCAGCCTGCAAGAGATAAAAGGAAAGAGAAGCAAGCAGAGAATTGGGAACCTCGCACCATCAAGAAATCTGCACTGGGAGAAGAGCACGTCCTTCAGACCTGAGGTTCCTGCACCAAGATGCTCCCTGGACAAAGACTGATGCAATCTCAGACTTTCCTCCAGCGCCGACAAGGGGGAAAGCCTTCCCCTGGAGCAGACATCCTGAATATGGACTTGTAGCCTACTGTACTACGTGAGAATAAACCTTCCTTTGTTAAGGCCATCCACTCTTATGGTATTTCTGTTAGAGCAGCCCTAGCTGACTAAAACAATATTCTTTCCGGGGACTGGTCTTTCCTGATAACATGTCCAAAATATATGAGACATAATCTTGCTGTCCTTGCTTCTAAGGACTGTCCTGGCTGTACTTCTTCCAAGACAGATTCATTCATTCTTTTGGCAGTACATAATATATTCAATATTCTTCACTAACACTGCAATTCAAAGGCATCAGTTCTTCTTTGGCTTTACTTATTAACTGCCCAGCTTTGGTATGCATATGAGGTGACTGAAAATTCCATGGCATGAGTCAGGTGCATCTATGTCTCCAAGGTGGTATCTTTGCCTTTTTTTTTTTTTTTTAACACTTTAAAGAGGTCTTTCACAGCAGATTTGTCCAATGCAATGCATGTTTTGGTTTCTTCACTGATGCTTTTTTTGTGGATCCAAATAAAATGAAATCTTTGACGATTTCAACCCTGTCTCCATGTGTCGTGATGTTGCTTACTGTCCAGCTGTGATGGTTTTTATTTCTGTCTTTCAATGTGTAATCCATAGTGAAGGTTGTGGTCTTTGATCTTCATCAATAAGTACTTTAAGTCCTCTTTCTGCGAGCAGGATTGTATCACTAGCATAGCAGAGGTTGTTGATGAGTCTTCCACGACTCCTGATGCCTTGTTCTTCTTCAAATAATCCAACTGCTCAGGTTGTCTTCTCAGCATACGGACTGATTGGTTATAGTGAAGGATACAACCCTGACACACACCTTTCCTGACTAAACCACGCAATATCTCCTTGTTCTATTTGAATGACTCCCTCTTGATCTATGTACAGGTTCCTCATGAGCACAATTAAGTGTTCTGGAATTCCCATTCTTCACAATGTTATCCATAATTTGTTATAACCCACACAGTCAAATGTCTTTATTCAATAAAACACACATAAAAGTCTTTCTAATATTTTCTGCTGCCAGCCAGACTCTATCTGACATCAGCAGTGATATCACTGGCTCCATCTCTGGTCCTCTTCTGAATCTGGCTTGAATTTCTAGCCACTGCCTGTTGGTATACTGTCCCCATACTATAACAAACTGACAGACACTCAGGGAGGGGAACCACATAGACAAGTCAAAACCAGAGAAAGTGGGAGGGCGGTGCAAAATTACCTGGGAAGCTCATGGGTACAGAAATAGGTAAGGAATTGGGGCCATTAATGCACGCAGTTTTACTCCTTGAATAAATAAAAGAACAAACCAACCAGAGAGTGAGGCAAAGAGCACAGGGCTATGAGTCAAGAGATACATCCCTGAGGCTCTGAACTGTTCATTTCGTTAGCTTTGTTAAGTTATTCTATTTTGTTGGACCCTAATTTCTTTATTGGCTGTTTCCAAGTTTGAGAGGCCTTTAATTTTATAAAATCAATTTTTAATAAATTTAATATACACATAGTATGTGGATGGATACTTAGGGGAAACTTGCTCATTACCCTCTACTTTGCCTGTTGCTGTTGAGTCAATGCTGACCCACAGTGACACTACAGGATGGAGTAGAACTGCCCCATAGGGTTTCCATTTAGTTGTTGGAAGATTCAAACCACAGACTTTTTGTTTAACAGCCAAATGCTTAACCACTGACCACCAGGGCTCCATCCCAAACTTTGGTGAAGCAGAATGGTTAGTGTCAATGGCTAAAACCAATTGGCTGATTTTGACTGTATGAATCTTTGAATATTTTTAATCATATTCAAATTGCTAAGCTTCTAGTCTGAGCTTAGGATGAAGCAAAGTGCTGAAAGTTCAGTTTCTTATTTAATTTTTTCTTCTTTTGAATGATTCTTTTGAAGCATACAAAATGTCAGTATAAATCAAACACTATGACATCTCTTATATGTAAGATAAATTTTAAGGACCATTGATGCTGTGCCTTATTAATTCATTATCATGATGAATTATTTTTCTTAAGTAGACTAGAGGAACATTGTCAAGTTATCATAATGCTGATTAAAAATATGGATTGTTTTAAAGTAGGTGTTTGCTTTGTTTTATATAAAGAGTATAGTAATATGCAAGTGAGACACACTGTTATGTACAACAGGTACGTATGTAATATATAATGAAATAAAGACTATTCTAAATGAAAAATATTTATAAAATCTGTAGAAAGAAAGTAAGCTGACTTTCTCTTCCTAAGATAACTTCCTATTCTTTTTAGTTCTATTGCCTCAAATATTCCATACCTAGATCACAAAAAAAAATACTACAGAAAATTTGTAACTCACTTTGACATGTAGAATCTTCTGTTTTATAGTTACAGAAATGACGCGTCATATGACAGATGTTTATCCTCGTCGTATCTCTGGAGAGCATTTATTTTGGACTGATAATCTGTTTGTGACATCAATCACTGTGGTCTATGTCATTACAGAGTCACCGTGTGGACGTATCTAAGAAACCACACTCCAGTCAAGCAAACTTGGATTCAAAGATACGAGTTGGGTGTCAGAATGATTTGGCCAATCTGCAGAGAGAAAGAAGAACGAGAGCAGGACGACTGCAGAAGCTGACACCAATGTGACTACAGGTCAGTTTTTAAACCACATGACATTGGTTTAACTGCCTATATGATAAATGTATGACGTACAGACTCTTTCTACCCTTTTGCATGGGTTCTGTGGCTCAGCCAAAATGATCTGAACTGAGAATTTCAATGAAATGAAGTTTTAAGTGCAGCATAGGATTAAACACCCACCATCATAACAGGGAAACACTGGTGGCATAGTAGTTACATGCTATGCCTGTTAACCCAAAGGTCAGCAGTTCAGATCTGTCAAGCACTCCTTGGAAACTCTGTGGGGGCAGTTCTACTCTGACATGCAGAGTTGCTATGAGTCAGAATTGGCTGGATGGCAGTGAGTTTGGTTTGGTTTGGTTTGGTTTTGAATCATGAGAGGACTGTTCATTGTTTTCCAGAATTAGATTTTTCTCCTTATTTGTGATTTTCTCGGCCCATGAAAGTGTCTTATTTTAGGTTTCCTTGTCTTAGCATGAAGATAGTTTAATTTTTAATAGAAGGATTAACAGAAGAGATTAATGACTTGAGCAAAGAGGCAAAAATAATTGAGTTATTTTTAATTTAAAGAAGTGTCAGATAAATCACCTAATGCAGACTTGAATTATGGTAGTTTAGTTTCTAGGTATAGTGATCGGATCATTTTCATCTCTGCTGAGAACAAAGTGTGAACAAATAGACTTGTGGAAGACTTGATAGCCTTCAAATAAACTACAGGAGAGGCTTCCATATTGTGAAAATCTGGGATAAATTAACAAAGGAAATGAGAATTTTCTTTCTTAGCAATATTTTCAGTGCAAACCAGCTCCATTTCTATTACGCTTTATCTTTGAAACATCATATTTATTTTATAGAAAAATTGAAACTGTGATTATTCTTAAACATACAGTTTGTTCTCTTCTCTTCCTTATTTGGTTTTCTGGCAAGTACACTCTTTCCTCCAAGGGCATGTAAAAGTCAAAATACTAGAGAGAAAGTCTCTGAAATGTTTCTGCTCCAAACACTGTCTGTACAATCTGAGTTCTTTCATGTAGTTAGCTTACTGGCTTCTGACATTCCAATAAAAATACCCCATAGAGCTTTTCTTATTACCTTTTCATTGACTCTCTGAGTGATAAAACTGAAGTTTTGTAAAGGGCTTTGAAAATCATGCATATTGCAGTTCCTCCAAATTTCAAGTACTAATCAAGTATGACTATAAAAGAAACAACTACTGCAGTGAAAATTGCTGCAGTGTGTCGAGTCTCAAGCCATTATTAATTCATTGGAAACTTTTTTTTTTCTTTAAGATTATGGATTGTATAAAGCACCAGATAACACGAATTCCTGCAATCAAAGTTTTTGTTTCCATCACAGGAAACCTTGTTATCTGCTGTGCCTTGTGGGTGCATCTCCCTGAGCAGGGACTGGTAAAGCAGCAGTCTCAGCATTATACCGTAAATAAATAGTGCAGAACATGTTACAAAACAGGGCAGCACTCATTTTGAACACATTTCTTGCTGGTGATGGGTTTAAGAAAAAAGAGGACCTGAATTAAAGCTGTGGGGTGGCGGGCAAGTGAGACTTCTTAATTATTTAATGCGGCTATCACAGAAATACCACAAATAGATGACTTGGCTAAAGAGAAGTGTGTTCTTTCACAGTCTGTTGTTTTTGTTGTTAAGTGTTATTGAGTCCATTCCAACTCATAGCGACCCTGTGCACAACAGAATGAAACACTGCCTGGTCTTGTGCCATGTCCACAGTCGTTTTTGTGCTTCAGCCCACTGTTGCAGCTACAGTGTCAGTCCTGTCACTGAGGGTCTTACTCATGTTTGCTGACCCTCCACCAAGCATGATGTCCTTCTCCAGGGACTGATTCCTCCTGACAACATGTGCCAAGTACGTAAGACACAGTCTCACCATCTTTGCTTCCAAGGAGCACTCTGATTGTACTTTGCACAGTCTAGAAGGCTAAAAGTCTGAATTCAGGGTGCTAGCTCCAGGGGAAGGCTTTCTCTGTCTGTCATCTCTAGGAGGAAGGTCCTTGTCATCAATCTTCACTGGTCTAGGAACTTCTCAGCTCAGGGACCTGGGTCCAAAGGACACACTCAGATCCTGATTCTTCACTCTGGTGGCATGAAGTATCCACCTTTGCCCCTAACATCTCTCTGCTCACTTTCCTCTTCTATAACTCTAGAAAGAGGTTAACTTTGGATACAACCTAATCATATAGATTGAGTCCTGTGCCATTAACAGAACAGCCTCAGATCCTGCTTCATTAGCATCATAGAGGTAGAATTTATCACACACAGGAAAATCACCATTAGGAAACAAAATAGCAGACAAACCTCCAGCACTGGGCATCATGACCTAGCCAAACTGACATATATTTTGGGGGAGACACAATTCAGTTCATAACACTACCTTCATTCAGGGAAATAAAGTAAGATATCCTTTCTTAGCTTAAGTTCATTGCAGCATTTGTTTAGTTAGAAATCACCTAGTTAGCACATACAGATAACATTTTTATTTGCTTTTCCATTTTTAAATACAACAAATTAGTATTTCCATGCTAGGAATTATTCTTGTATTATAACTGCATACTTAAAAATGCAGATGTAAAGTAAAACAGAAATACTGTTTTCAAACTTCATTTTTTCTTGTGACTGTATTATACATTTCTTAACTAAAATAGGAAAAAGACTAATTGGATCCATTCTTAACATTTACTGTACTTGAAATGGTTAGTGGCTCTCGGTATGTCTCATAACTACCTAGAAGTTCAGGATAAGTCTTCCCTCTCCTTAGTGCTTAAATATAAGTTAGTAATTTTTGAAGTGGTCTTGTGGTAAAGGGGGCAATTTCAGAGTCTTTGGAGCATATCATAAAAGGTCCCTTATGTTACAAGCAGTTTGTACTCACCTCCTGACCTTAAGGTTGGCAATTCAAGCCCACCCAGAATCACTGCAAGAAAGGTTTGGAAAGCTTCTTTCATAAATCTTACAGCCACAAACACTGTAGAGAAGTTCTGCACTGTAACGCTTTGGTTGCCATGAGTCAGGATCAGCTTGACTGTAACAGGTTTTTGTTTTTTTTGGTAAGACATCACAGACTCTCAAACCAAAAAGGATTAGGAAGGCAGGGATGCTGCTTCTCTAAGAGCTTTGCTCCTTCAGGACATCACCTACGTCTTACTTTTTTGGTTAGATGAGGTGGGACAATTTCAAAGGTATATATAATAACTATACTAAAGATTTTTTATTTTGGAACTCAACAAAAACAGCTAAGGCGTTTGCTGTGGTTCAAGTATACTCTAGTCCATCTAGAAAATAATAGGCTAACTCAGGATTCCTCTTCATTAAGAAACTGATGAGAAGGCCTTGCCACATCTCTGGATGACCTTTCTTCTGGAGGATTGTTTCTTCTTTTTTTCACACTAGTTGCTCAGTAATGCCCATACCTTATTTTAGGAACATTCTTTTTTCTCAACTCTGTCGCCATGAGTTGGATCCGACTCAACGGCACTTGGCTTGGCTTGGCTTATGCATTTCTTTTGTCAGTAAATTTCCAAGATGGCAGTCCAATGAAATTAGGAAGATTAAGTGGTTAACTTTTGGAATCTAAACTCAGATTACTGAATTTAAATGTTGCCTCTCCTACCTTCTAGTTATAGACATGAACAATTTGTTATCATTTTTATCACCTAATTTGCAAAACTGGGTTAATAATAGTGCTATCCTTAATGTTACTTTGAAGATTGTATTATATAAACAGGTGAAAATTAGTCTACCTCCCTTCGCCCCCAGAAACTGCCTTTGAGTTGATTCTGACTCACAGTGACCTTACAGGGCAGAGTAGAACTGGCCCATAGGGTTTCCAAGGAGCAACTGGTGGTTTTGAACTGCCAACATTCTGGTTAGCAGCCAGGCTTTTGACAACTGCCCCAGCAGGCCTGCAAAAGTTATTTTAGTACATAATAAGTAATAAGCTCCGATGGAATCATAGCTATTGTAATTAACTACTGAGCCTTTATAAGTTTATTTCTAAAGAAAACTTTTTTTTTTTTTTTTTTTTTTGCCTACATTAGATTCTAGAAAGCTCTGGCTATGACCACTTGATGTTGTGGCTTTTGCAGCCTGTGAATCACGCTGTATTTTTTTCCCTTGAGAACTGTGTCTTCTTGAGAGTTTCATGGCCTCTGTGAATGCTTATAGACACGAGAGGAGATTGGAAACCCTCCTTAGAGATGAGTTCCTAATTCTTCAAAGTCCAAGAAACACACAACTGTGCAGTTACATGGATGCTTTGATCCTCCGTATGACTTCGTCGTGCCTCAGCAGCCACAGCTCAGGAAGCCCATGCGCTTTGCAGTTTAATCAGCTGAAGCACAATTTTTAGTAGCTTCATGTGACAAGTACAAATAGTTTACCAAAGCTATTTGTTGCGTGCTCAGTTCCTTGGAATGACTTGCATATTGTAAGTTTATTGGGAAGTTCTCTTAGAAAGGATGCTTGAGACAAAGTAACTGAAGAAGGTTAGGCAGAAAGAGAAGGTGAATCATGATACAGTCACAACAAAGACCTCAAAGAATCCCATCAGGGATCTCTGGAGCTCACACGGTTCTTCCGAGTTGTCCTACATTTATGTAAAAGGACTAGGTCTTTCTACTCCCTGTATCAATCATTGCAAGTAGCCACCACTAAGAAAGGGGTGTGACTACAGGTAAGTGACTTTCTTCATCCAAGGGCAAGTGACTCAGTATGGGAGGATTATTAGGTTGTAATGAGAGTCTGGTTATTATAAAGTTCATTCATTAATTGCTGTGATTTTTCCTGGCCATCTGTCTGGCTAAACAGGAAGGCATCGTCTTTCTTACTCTTTATGTGCCCTTCTAGGAATTGCAGTCTAGTTGAGAAGACATAATATTTTAAAACAAGCCTAGTTGTACTAACTGGACAGATAGAGACTAGAGAAACTCTGAGACTACCACTCGAAGACATCCTTTGAACTTGGAACTGCAACTGCTCCTGTGATTACCTTTCATCCAAAAAATAGATTGGCTTATAAGACAAACAGTGTCACCTGTGAGTCCCTGTGCTTCCTTAAATAATCAACCATGTGAGACCAAATGGTCAACATCCTGTCTTAAAACAGAGATGAAAAGCTAAGGAGTGGCAAGGAAGGTAGATTAATCACGTCTTGGAGTGAATTGTGTTCACCCAAAAATGTGTGTGGCACATTGGCTGGGCTGTGATTCCTGGTATTGTGTGATGTTCCTTTAGGTTGTAAATCCCACCCGTATGATGTTTATGAGGGAGGATGGGCAGCAGTTGTATTTGTGGGGCAGGACTTAATGTGTGTGATTGTATTGTGCCTTGAGGCAGCCTCTTGAAAGATAAAGGAAAGGGAGACAAACAGAAATTCGGAACTTTATGCAGTCAAGAAAGAAGAGATGCCAGAAGCTGAACAGCAAAGTTCCCGCACCTGGGAAGCTTCCATTCTGGAGGAAGACTGAGGACAAAGAGTTTCCTCCAGAGCCAGCAGAGAAAGCCTTCCACTGGAACTGATACTCTGAATTCTAGCTTTTAACCTACTGGACAGTGACAAAATAAAATCTGTCTTTTTAAAAGCCATCGACTTGTGGTATGGAAACCTTGGTGGCATAGTGGTTAAGTGCTATGTCTGCCAACCACAGTTCAAATATGCAAGGTACTCCTTGGAAACTCTCTGGGGCAGTTCTACTCTGTAGGAATCTACTTGAAGACAGTGCATTTCATTGGTCATTTTTTGTTTGTTTTTGAGGTAATTTTTTTGCCCTGTCAATTCTGAAAACATGTAATCCTAGTCCTATTCTGATACCATAGAACAACGCTGCTGCACTCAAACTGGCTGTCTCTAAGCAAGAGTCACATAGTGATGGCTCACATGCGGGAATCCACTTGGTATGGTAACTTAGACAGAGGACAGGAATAAGTTCCTGGGAAAACCCTTTCCTTGACACCATCATGGAAGCTAGAGACTGAAAATTAGATCTTCAATAAAAATAAAGAAGTGTTTGTTTTACATAGAACTTTAACTTAATGTATAACCTAACGCTGTTAGTGTGTGCTTGGTAACTCTATTTGTATGATGGTAAATAAAACATAAAAGTCAGTTCCCTATGAGGACAATTTTGCAAATTAGACAAGATATGGACTATGGACTTTATATAAAGGACCATGACTGGATGACTGAAAATATTCTAACTAGAGGTAGGTACTTTAGATATGATAAAACACACCATCTTTTTATATTTATTCTAGTAAAAGAAAATCTCAAAAATTTAGTGTGATTCCTAATGTGTAATTCTAAGCACAGTAGTTGTTAACACCTCCTTCTGAGCACAATAATTGTCATCACCTCAAAGACTAGAAAATCCGTTGTTTAGAGAACTGCATAATCTAAAATAGACAATAAGAATATCTGGTAAATCTCTTGTCTTTATATTTGACACAAGCGCAGATTTTCCATAATATAAACAAATAATGACATGGGTGGAATTTCTCTCACATTTCCAGAGAATGCTATTTTAGTTTGGAAATTCTGACAGCCTAAAGTAAAATGTTGTATAAGATTGCTCTTCGTTTTATTGCAGCCTATTTCCTTCTTCTCAAAAGGTTTAAATGGTTAAGAACATGCTGGAAGGAGAACCCAGAGCCATTTCATTCTTTGAACAATTCTACACTATCATGTCCTATTAGGCAATTGTGTGAGGACTGACAGCTTTGCCCCTCTCCTTCTCTGGAGATTAATTTATTTCCTGCAGTGCTTGCTCTTCATGGAAAATCTCACTAGTCAGCCTTCACCAATGGGAGAGCTCATCAGCGGAATGTTAATATTAAAAGCAAAACCACATGCCATGTTGAAAGGGAAAAACAGTTCTCAAGGCAAAACAGCTTTTTTCTTTTCTTTCCTCTCCTGTACTTTTCATTTTACTCGACTGTCTCCTTAATCTATGAGTAGACAGGAATGGTAGCCACTGGGCCATCTTCCTTGCAAGTGGTAAGGGTGAGTAGCAAGTGTGCAGCCTTAGCAAACAGAGAGCCAAGACTGGACCCTCATTCAAAGACTGTCACTGTGGATAAATTAATTTCTTTGTGTTTTTGTTTCCTCATCTGTAAAATGAGAATAAAAACACTTGCCGTTCATAGTTATTTAATGTGACTGGCAACGAGTAGACAATAAATCAGTTATTATTAGAGAGCTCCATTAATGGCTTTCTCGTAACACTTCACTGCATACTTATGAACTGATTGCTGGCAAGTCAATTCTGACTGTATTGACTATTATGGCATAACATTAACCCTTTTTCTCATACTGGTTTACAAATAAACCTATGAGAGATTTGAAGAACAATATCTTTCAGCTCTTAGAAGAGTATTAGTTAAACCAAGACAGATTATTGACATGGTCAGCTTGAATTCTTTTTCTGTCCTCTATTTCTTTTCTCATTTCATTTCTACTCTCACTGTTTTTCTCATCCTTATTATTTTTCCCATTAAGAAATTTTTAAAACAGATCCAAAAGCTGTTTGTTAGTAGTTTCTGTCTTTGTTTTTCTCAAAATCAGTGAGCTGATGGCCAGTATTAGGAACCAAGCAGTCTACCTACAGTGACCATGCTTTTGTTTTTTAATGCTTTATTGTGTTTTAGATCAAAGTTTACATAGCAAATTAGGCTACTGTTATAGATTGCATTGTCACTCCCCCCTCCCCAACAGGTGTCAACTTGGCTAGTATTGTGTGATTGTCCATCATTTTGTTATCTGAGGTGATTTTCCTTTGTGTTGTAAATCCTGCCTCTGGGTTTGGGTTAGGTTATAATGTTTATGAGACAGAATTAGAAGCTGTTACGCTAATGAGGCAAGACTCGGTCTATAAAATAAGGTTGTGTTTTAAGTACATCTCTCTTGAAATGTGAAAGAGAGAAGGGAGCAGAGAGACAGGGGGACCTCTTACCACCAGGGGTTAAGAACCAAGAAGGAAGCGTATCCTTTGGACTAGAGGTCCCTGAGCTGAGAGCTCCCAGGACAGAGGAAGATTGATGAAAGGACTTCGTTCCAGAACTGACAGAGAGAGAAAGCCTTCCTCTGGAGCTGGCAGCTGGCATTGTCAATTCTTACTTCTAGGCTCCTAGAAAGTGGGAGAATAAATTTATCTTTGTTAAAGCCACCCACTTGTAGTAGTTCAGTTATAGCAACACTACGTAACTAAGACAGCTTCCATTTCAATATTTTTAGAGTTTGTTCCATGGCGTTGGTTACATTTTTAACAACGCGCTAGCATTCTCGATATTTCCATTTTTTATGTTGTTTCTACTAATCTAGTTCCCTGCTCCTCCTTAACTTCTCGTCTTTGTTTTAGGGTAAATGTTGACTGTTTGGTCTCATATAGTTGATTATTTAAGAGAGTACCACATTCAAAGGTGATATTTTATATGTCAATGAATTGTTAGGATGAAAGGTAAATACTACAGGTGGCTTCAGTTCCAAGTTCAATGTATGTCTCTGGACTTGTTAGTACTTTTATATGTATCTTTGAGATTTGAAACCACATGTGAGTTTATTTTTTAAAATCATTTGCTTTGAATTAGAAATAAGTGTTATTTGATTCAGGTTCGAGAGTAAATTGGGTGCATTAAACTTGGGGACAAAGGAGATGAAAGCAAAATAGAAAAACCATTTCATCTAGAGCAATACTCTCTAGATGAAGAAATGAAATTATTTTTTATAACCCAAAATGACCATTATTTTTGAAACTTAGCTATGATTAAGTAGTGTCTTCTAAGTGAATCAACTCCTGTATTCTTTTCTGTACATTGTGATAGATATTATCCTTTGATATATCAAAATAATATTTTTTCTTAAGTCCATTATTAGTATGTTAATTTCAGTTGAAGATAGTATTAACAAAGGCCAAGTTCATGTGAAGACCTGTGTCCTTGACCTTTATGAGGTCATCTGCAAACCACTGATTCTTTTTAATAAGCAGAGTATGTTTCAAGTTGAGAAATTAATTAAAAAAATACAAACCTTTCAGTCTCTAATTTCCTAATAAATTTTTTTGATTTTTTTTTATTATGATTGAGTGAAAATGTACATTCCCATATAAATTTACATGCCAACCTATATGCAGCTCCCAGGACTCTCGTGCCCGGTGACGGCACACTCTTCCTCTCCTCTCCATGCCTGTCTTATCCTCCCAACAATCTCCTATCCCCTCATCTCCACCCATTCCCCTTCCTCCACTAAGAAGTCAGCAGGACGACATCCTATGGATGCATAGAACTGTAAAGTGCACACATGATGTGGTCACTCTGTGTCACCAGAACCAATCCATTCCTGTCCAAACAGTTGACCTCCATTATGATTTACGGACAGGGGCAGCATCAGGGCCAGGGGCCATGCTCCCAGGGGAACCCCGAGGTCCCTGGATCATCGATTGTTGTATTCTGTTGGCAAGAATTTTGAAGATTTTTGAATCCACATTCATGAGTGATACTGGTCTGTAGTTCTCCTTTTTTGTTGGGTCTTTCCCTGGCTTTGGTATCAGGGTTATGCTGGCTTCATAGAATGAGTTTGGGAATATTCTATCTCTTTCTATACTGTGAAATAGTCTCAGTAGTATTGGAGATAACTCTTTTCTAAAAGCTTGGTAGAATTCTGCAGTGAAGCCATCTGGGCCCGGGCTTTTTTTGTTTGGTAGTTTTTGGATGACTTTTTCAATCTCTTCCTTTGTGATGGGGTTATTAAGTTGTTCTTACCTCATGATAATTTTGGTAGGTGATATGAATCAAGGAATTTGTCCATTCCCTCTAGGTTTTCAAGTTTGTTAGAGCACAGGCTTTCATAGTGTTCTATTATGATGTTTTTGATTTCTGTTGGATCTGTTATGACAACTCCCCTCTCATTACTTATTCAGGTTATTTGTTTCTTTTCCTGTTTTTCTTAGTAAGTTTAGCCAATGGTTTGTCAATTTTGTTGATCTTTTCAAAAAACCAGCTTTTGGTCTTCTCAATTTTTTCAATTGTTCTTCTACTCTCTAATTCATTTAGTTCTGCTCTAATCTTATGATCTGTTTTCTTCTGGTGCCTAAGGGGTTCCTCTGTTGTCCTCTCTCTACTTGTTCAAGCTGTAGGGTTAGTTTTTTGATTTGTTTCATTTCTTCCTTCCTGATGTGTGCATTTGTAAAGATAAACTGATCTCTCAGCACTGCTTTGGCTGTATCCCATATGTTCTGGTAGGAAGAGTTTTCATTCTCATGGGAATCCATCAATTTCTTTATTTCATTCTTGATTTGTTCTATAACCCATGGCTTTTTGAGCAAAATGTTGTTCAGTTTCTGTGAGTTCTACTTTCTGTGTTTTTTCTGCTATGGATTTCGACTTTTATGGCTTTATGATCTGAGAAGATGTTTTGCAATAATTCAGTGGTACAGAATTTGTTGAGATTTGCTTTATATCCTAAAACATGGTGTATTCTGGAAAATGTTCCATGTGCACTACAGAAGAACATGTAGTTATCTGCTGATGGAAAATTCTGTATATGTCGATGAGGTCTAGCTGGTTAATTGTGGCAATAAGGTCTTCTATATCTTTACTGAGCTATTTTTCTAGAAGATCTGTCCAATACTGAGAGAGTACTGAAGTCTCCCACTATTACTGTGAAGTCATCTATCTCATTTTTTAGTGTAGTCTGTGTTTCTTCAATGTATTTAGATGCTCTACTATTGGGTACATAAATATTTAATATTGTTAAGTCCTGCTTGTGTACTGAAACTTTCAGCAGTAGCGTCCATCCTTGTCAATAATGGTGGACTTTACATTAAAATCTATTTTATCTATGATTAGAATTGCCACCCCTGCTCTTCATTGTTCATTGTTAGCTTGATATATATTTTGCCATCATTTAATTTTCAGTTTGTTCCTGTCTTTAAGTCTAAGGTGAGTTTCTTGTAGGCAACATATAAATGGGTTGTGTCTTTTGATGCAAGACGTTACTTGGTGTCTCTTTACTGGAGCATTCAGTCCACTCACATTCAATGCGATTGTTGATAGGTGTGTGTTCAGTGCTGCCATTGTGATATGTTTATTTTTATGTTGATGTTTTCTCTGTTGTTCCTGTTAATCTATTCTGGAACATTTTTCTTTGTGAGCTGATTTTTCACCTTTTTCAGGATTGGTTTTGTGGTTGTTGAGATTACTGTATTACATTTCTTGATTTGATATGCTGCATCTTTATTGTGCTTTACGGTTGCCCCTTTAATAAACTATGTATAAACCCAATTTTAATTACTATCAGTCTTAGTAACTTCCTCTTCATCTGGAAGGACTATAACGACTACTAGTACAATCCTCTTTTTAATATGATGACATCATAGTTTTCATCATATGATCATTGGATCATTTCTTTCACTATTATAGGTTTGATTGAGTTTGGAGCCTTCCCTAACTGGGTAGGTTTCTGGGTGATGGGTCCTGAATTTGCTTCTCAAATATAAAGTTGGTGGTTTTGTTCTTCTAAGCCAAGAGATCTCTTCAGTATCTCTTGTAGCTTTGGTTTGGTTTTTACAAAGTCTCAGTTTCTGTTTATCTGCAAATGTCTTGATTTCATTTTCATATTTGAAAGATAGTTTTGCAGGATGTATAATTCTTGGTTGGAAGTTCTTCTCCTTCAAGGCTTTGTATGTGTCATGCCACTGTCTCTGTGTCAGCATTGTTTCTGCTGATAAATCTGATGAAAGCCTACCGGGTTTCCCTCTGAATGTTAGCTTTGCTTTGAGTCTTGCTGCCTTTAAGAGTTTCTGCTTATGTTTCATTAAGCTTGATTATAATATGTCTTGGAATCTTTCTTTTGAGTTCTATATTGAGTGGCATTCGATATGCATCTTGGATATCTATATTCTCTTCTTTCCTAATTTCTGGGAAGTTTTCTGTCAGCAGCTCAGCAACAATACTCTCTGTGTTCTCAGGTGTCTTACCCTGTTCAGGAACTCCAATTAATCATAGATTGTTGCTCTTAATAGAGTCCCACATGTTTCTTAATACTTCTTCACTTTTCTTGTTTCTTTTTTCTGATTTCTCCTCATAGATGCTGGAGTCAGTAGCTCTGTTTTCCAAATCAGAAAGTGTACTTTCCATTCTGTCTTCTTGGCTTTGAATGGAAGTTTCTGTGGCTTTGATTGTGTTATTGATCTGTTGGTTTTCAGAGTCCTGGTGTTCCATCATATCGAACAGCTTGTTTAATTTTTAATTTTGCTCTGCTACATTTTGTATAAGGTCTAGGAGGGCTCTCTATATAATCCTTTTGTATTCACCTTCTGATAGTTTCAGACAGATTTCTTCATCTGGGAACTTCTTTGGTTGTTTCTTTTGGGAGCCTTCCGAAGCCATGGGTGATTTCTTTATTTTGCTTTTCTCCAGAGTTTGTTGCTTTCTGGGCATCATGTGAGTCAATAGAGGCTGGGAGAGATGCTGTGAGGATGGACTGAAGTTGTTTCTCTAGGCCATCTTAAAATGAAAGGTAAAAGGTATCTGACACCTTCCACAGTCAGTCAGGTTTTCAGGTGTAGAGGTCCCTCTTCCCAGCTGGCAAAGTAGGCAGCCAACCCCAGGTGTTATAAACTAGTTAAAAAATACAGAAAGGCTACTGCCCTGCTGGCCTCTGCTGTCAGACTCCAGACATAGGTGACACTGTGTAGAATACTGCTTTTCTGCTGGAAAAGAGTTCTCCTCCAGGTAGGCACTACCTCCAAGCCCAGGAATTAGGTCTAGCTGAGTCCTACATATGGGTACATCTGCCTCCCAGTGGAACAAGATGGCATCCCACACAAGCTCCCTCCCTTTCTTGATACAGGCTACTCAATGGTGGAGGTGGAAACAGTGGCCAAAGATGCCAAGATACACAGAGTCCAAAGCCAGGCTCTCAAAATGTGGCAATTTTGCCCGCCGATCTCACCAGCTGTGCATCTGAGATTAGCTGCTAGTCAAGTCCCAGCTTCGCCCGCTGGCTAAGACAGGGGAAAAAAAGTTAAAATGGTAAGTTAACTTTGGTCTGTGAAAGTCAGCACTCACCAAGAGTGGGGGACAGCAAAAGAGAGGAGGTTTTCTGTTCATTGGTATGAAGTCCAAATTAATAGCCCTATGCCATGTCCTAGGGCTCAGTAGTGTCCAGAAGGCTCCATTTAATTATCAATTCAGGTCTTGGTTTCCAGAGGGATTTAGGGAGATGTGTGTGTTTAGTCAGCCATCTTGACCTCTCCTCCCTCACAAATAATTTCTTTTTTTTCTTGTCTAAATTATTTCTATACCTTTTTTTAACTTTTTAAGTTTTCTATTAATTACAGTAAAACAATAAAATTTCTAACATCTATCTATTATCTCATCTATGATAAACCCTCAGCCCCCCCCCCCCCCCCCCCCCCGTGTAGCCAGCACAGTCATTTTCTTCTATGGATAATTCTCTTGTTAAGTCCTTATAACAGGGGTCTCATACAAAATTTGTCCTTTTGACACTGATTTATTTCACTCAGCATGATCTCTTCCAAATTAGACCATGTTATGAGATGTTTTCTAAAATTGTCATTTTTTAGCATACCATAGTGTTCCATTGAGTATATGTACTGTAGTTTGCTTATCCATTTGTTTGTTGATGAGCATCAGGGTTGATTCAACTTTTTGCTGTTGTGGGCTGTACTACAACAAACATTTGTATACATTCGTCATTCAGAAACAAAGGTTGTCACATGAATAGACACATGTATACAAATAACTTCTAGTCTTCTGATTTTTATTCCTTCTGCTCTTCCTTCTAACTTGTTCTCTTTGTTGTAGGTAAAAAGCTTTCTTTTATCCATTTATCTAAACTAATTCCATTTCTTATGTCATCTAAAAGACCAATGTTTATTTTTGACCAGTAAGCTAAGTAAAAAGGAACAGATGACCATAATTCACTAATTTTTTATTTCAGTGGTCTTTAAGTTTTATGCATAAAAATCACTTAAGGAACACATTGAAATACATATTCCTAGAACTTATCTCTAGAACAAAGTTGGCAAACTATGGCTTATAGCCTAAATCTGGTCCACTGCCTGGTTTTGTACAGCCCATGAGTTAATATTTTTTTTCTTCATTTTTAAAATGTTTAAAACAACCTTATGTCTTTTCTGACACATTAAAATTGTATGAAATTTGAACTTCAGTGTCTAGAAATTAAGTTTGTGGGAACACGGCCACACTCTTTCATTTCTATATTATTTACAGTTGTTTCCATGGTATATGGACAGGGTTGAATAGTGATAGTGACCATATGCAAGACCTGAAATATTTATTACCTGATCTTTTAGAGCAAAAGTTTGCTATCCTTTGTGTTTAGACAGTCTGATTCAAAAGTTCTCAGGTTAGGAACCAGGAATCTATTTGAACACATTTCTCAGGTGATTTTGGTGCAAATGATCTATGACCACACTTTGAAACATAAAGCAGCAAAAATGTGACTATCTTTCACCTTCTCAGTTGTCACACCTAATCTGTCAGCAGTACCTCTTGGCTTTGTCTGTAAACAATATCTGTAATATGACTATTGTTACCATGTCAGCTGCTACCCACCTGGTCAAAGCCACCATCACTTCTTATTTGAATTCTTGTCTTTGCTGCTTAACTAGTTTCTGCTATTGTCTCATACTGTCCATACACAACACAATAACCAGAGTATGTGTATTAAAATAGATGTCAGATTATGTTAGTCCTTGCTTCAGATCCTCTAGTGGCCTCTCATTTCTCCCCTTTTCTTACTGCTCCGAGAAGCCCTGGTGGCAGAGAGCTGGAAGCTATCAGCTGCTAACCAACAAGTTAGCCATTTCAACCCATCAGCTGCTCTGTGGGAGAAAGATGTGGCCATTGGTTCCCACGCAGATCCCATGGGACAGTTCTACTCTGTCCTTTTATGAGGTCACTCTGAGTGGAAATCCATTCAATGGCAGTGGTTGTTTGTTTGTTTTGGTCTTGATAATCTAGCTAAGTTGGCGTCCTAGTTGTTCCTCAAAATCTCGAGGGATGCTCCATTCTCAAGGGTTCCACAGGATGTTTTCTTTTCTCAGTGTAATTGTCTCACAGATATCCTCATAGGTTTCAGCCTTGCCTTCTTTATGACTTCCTCAGCTGTTACCTTTAGGAGATCACTGCCATAGCCACCTTACTTGAATTATAACCCCCTACCTGGCACTGCCTATCTCATGCCATCCAGTATATTGTCATGTGATTTCTTTATTTTGATTGTCCATCTCCCTACACATGGCTATACCATAAAGGCAAGGGTTTTTATCACCTCGTTCTATCCTTGGATCCTAAAAGAATCCTTGGATCATAGTAGATATGCAGTAAGTATTTCTTAAAGAAATAAATTAACTTCTCCTGAGACAGCACCAGTAACAGGTTATTATTCATTGTCTGAACTTGACAAATAATGTGTGGCATCTACCCTATACTTTCTGTACGCAAAAACAGTTGCTGGGGGTAAAATATAATAAAACTTGTCTGAAAAATGATGCAATATCAATTTAATCATTACAAATAAGAGAGTAAAGCATCTATTAATTGGTATCATTTGTTTATTTCACTGCAACTACTAACTCAGTTACTTACAGAAGCTGTTATAGAAAGAAAACTGGAGCATAGGCACAGACATAAAAGCACAGATGAAAAACTCTGGCTGAAACACATTAGGCGATTCAAGGATACCACATTTCATAGTCAAGCAGATTCCTGAAGAATGTTTGTGTGCTCATTGCTGGTGTTCCTGTTTGCAATCAGACTGAGCAATTTTAGACTGTCTCTCAAATTCTCAAGAGGGAAAATGAACAGACTATGAACAGCTCAATTAATGCTTTAGGAAACATTGACTTTATGGGAGAGTATAAAGCAGTTTTAGATATAATTAAACTTGATTCAGTAATTGTAAGATGAAAATGAAGATTTTCTTTTACTTTAATCCACTCATCCAAACAATTACCTGTGTTATTTTATACACATAAAACTTTAGTTTGTGAATTCAGTAATATCTCACTCTTACAAAGATGTAAATTCTGGTTATTGAAGGCCACTTCCTCACTCCATACTTCTTAGGGAGAACAACAACAACAAAACTGCATTCCATGTCTGTCCTTCTAGGGACAAAGTTTTTGGCTCAGTCTCCTAGCAACTGAGTACACAATTCCAAATCCTTCAGTTAATTTCATCATCTAAATAACTGGTTCAGTGGATATTCCCTTCATGCTAAGACACACCCCCTTTATATTAAACTGCTGACATTTCGGAATGCATGAAAGATCCACAAAAAGTTGGTGGTTTTAAATAAATTCAGATTTTAAAACCTAAATAATTATCAGGAAAAAAATCCTGCATATTTTATTATTTCTAGAAAGTTAATACGATCCTGTGGTACAATGTGATCATAAACAGTTTCTGTTCAATGTGAAGTCTTCCACTCAGTCAGCTCTAACTGGTCAGCACAGTACAGACAATGTGTAAATCAAATCAAAGCCCGTTAATGTCAGGTTGATTCCAACTCATAGCCACTCTGTAGGACAGAACTGCTTCATAGGGTTTCCATGGCTAGAATCTTTATGGAAGGAGAATGTCATACATTTCTCCCTCAGAGTGACCAGTAGGCTTGAACTGCTAACGTTTTGATTAGCAGTTGAGTGCTTAACCACTATGCCACCAGGGTCCCTTAGTCAATATGTAGAACATCCCTGTAGTGGGTAGAAGATTGGACTAATTCAGGCAGAGTGGAGTGACTTAAAAGATGCCTTCCAAAACTGAGGTTACTAAGATCATATTACTTTATTTTGAGATAATCTAATTATCCTAATTTCATCACTTACCATTTTTTTAAGTATGAACTCTCTTAAATCAGTTTATTGACAAGGGAAAGTGAGGCTAATAACTGTCAAGATGACAGATTGAACTTTCAAAGTGTAGGCTTCTAATAGGTGTATGTGAATATGAGATTATAATTCTGTAGCACTTTCCATTCAGACCCATTATTTCATCTGGTATTTTTTTCAACTCTGTGATTCAGTTATTATTATCAAAATTCACTCACTGATAAGGAAATGGAATTCAGAGATTCCTCAAGATATAGCCAGCAAGCTGTGTAATTCAGAATCCAACCTAGGTCTTCAGATGTCATTTCTGTATGTACTACACCATATCTACTTCATTTGCCCTTGTTTCCAACCCCCTACCACCCAAGAAAGTTAATACTGTGAAGGAACAATGTTGTTGTTATGCCTTTTTAAAGATAAAATCCCAAACATTGTGATGGAAGCGGAAATTAAATCTAGGCTACTGACTAAAAGTTGTGTTTTTCATCTAAATAATTGTACAGTATGTGATTTTATTGTTGCTAGTTATGTAAGTAATACTCAAAGATATAGTGATCACAGTTGAGGATACTGGGTCATGAGGAAAGGGAATGAGATTAAGGACAGCATGGAGACTAGACTTTTTCCCCCCCACTCCATCCTGTCCTCAAGTGAAATTGGTGGGAAAGGTTGCAAAGGAAAGTATTTTCAGGCTGTATGGGGACTTAACTACGGAGCTCTGGTGTCTCTGGTTAAGCATTTAGCTGCTAAGTGAAAGGTCAGTGGTTCTAAGCCACCAGGCATTCAGTGGGGAAAAAAGACCTGATGTTCACCTCTTATAAAGATTACAACCTAGGAAACTCTATGAGGCAGTTCTGCTTGGCCACCTGGGGTTACTGTGAGTCGGAATTGAACTGGGTGGCACACAAGTGGAATTAGCATAAAATGTGGAGAAATCCCATATCCTTCTGTTTTGACATCCCCAGAGGTTACAAGTCTATGTTGTTTGTACTGTACATACATCATAGAAATAACTAATAATTGGTAAGATAGTTTTAGGCTCTTTATGTCAAGGTTTACATTCAGTAACTGGTTTAATTTCTGTAGCAATTTTACAAGGCATTCTATTTGATCATTATTTTTTTAAAGATGAGATGAGGCACAGAAAAGTTCAATAACTTACTCAAGGTTATATGGTTAGTACATAGCAAAAGAAAAAAGGATTCCAGGGAAGGAAAGAAGGCAGGAAGGAATAAAGAGAGGGGAGGAGGGTAACAGGAGCAGGAGGAAATCATAGGCTAATTGAGTCTGCCAGGTCCCAACCCTTAGAAGATTCCTCTCTCAGTCCAAATGACTAGCATTTAAAACCCACAGCCATGGAGTCATTCTGACTCATAGCAACCCTACAGGACAGAATAGGATTGCCCCATTAGCATTTAGTAGAAGTCAGTTACAATAGAGGACTCCCTGGGTGATGCCAGGGGAGGAAGGAATGAAGGTGGTCCAAGTCCATTCAGGAGTACTGTGGGAGAAAAATCAGCCACTGAAAATTGGAACACAATTCTATTTTGACACTCATTAGTTTGCCATGAGTTGAAATCACAGATTAGACACTGTTTTGATAGTTGGTTTGTTTAGTATAGTAGAGTTATTGGAGAGCTTGTTCCCTTTCTGACCACTGCAGTGCTTACTGTGAAGACTTTGTGTTTTGCTTTCTTTTCTAACCTCTAGAGCAACTGAGGTAATATTTCTCACCAGAAGACAGACAGACAGAATTCCTATTTAAAGTGTAGCTTGTGTCACATGAGTTTGATATAATGTGCTAATGTGACATCTATGCATATAATAATGAAAAGCTTTAGACCATTCAGGTTATGCTTGAGAGGTATTGCCCTGTATTTAGTCACCATGTGTAGGCACCCCTTTCCTCCTCTGTAGTCCTACTTGGCAACGTTGCTCTCTACTCAGTAGGCAGTGCTACAGCCACAGAGCTTTGGCTCGGGAATCAGTTTCAGACCACAGTCAACTTCAGGCCCTGACTAGCTTTGTGATGCTGAGGAGGGGAGTTGGGTTCTTAACTTCACTGTGGCCTTGTACTACCTACCTACATAATAGAGTTTTTATCAGCACAAAGCAAAATGCAGTGTAAAGCGTTTTGTAAACCAGAAAACACTTTATAAATTTAGACTATTATCTTCTGCCTCATGGAAATATCAAGCTTGTTTCTGAAGAGTTTACTTTTTTTTTCTTTTTGCTCTTTTCATTTTGCTTTCAATTATTTCTCAAAACATATGCATGTGAGTGTTCTATAAACAGTTTTTGAAAGCAGACAGCTTCACTGTTGGTTATTTCCAATAAGTATTTCTGATGGGCCTCTCTTATTTTTTCTTTACTTACAGTAATCTCCCAAAGTGAAAAACATCTAAAATAATGAGATGTGACTGAAGCCACTTGGGCAGTGAACACAAATACTGCGGTGGGGAAGTAAACATTGCCTTCTAGCAGAAAACAACTACTCCCCAGTGGACCCCGAAGAAACCCAACTGGTCAATGCCAGTGAGAAAACAATTTTAAAAGTTTTAACGAGATGAAACTTAAGAAAAACCTATTCTACAGTATTCAAATGCTTTGTTCTGTTGTACCAGCTTCTGTATGTATAGTTTCATTGTTGCTTAAGACCTATTTATTTAATGTGCACTTTTTTCATCTCTTTAGTGTTCTTAATTCCAGTACCAACAACTAAGCAATTGAAAATTAAGTTTATTATTCAATTTCTGAGGAAAATGACCCCCATAGATTCTTTTTTTCAGAAGTTAATTTTTCTAGTGTTATCTTCATTACTGTTAACAAGAACTAAAAAAAAAAAAAAAATTGTATCTGAGCCAAAGCCAAGTGCCGTTGAGTCGGAGAGCGATTTAATAAACTCAGATTTTGTAAGTGATTTCCTTGGCTTCCTTGGAGCTATGGAAATGAGTTTGACTTTGCATTTTTGGCTTGTTTAATTAATATACCATAAATAAATATGTTTAAGGCTCAATAGCCCAAGGCATTCTGAGTCACAGGAATATTCTGTAACCTCCCCATTCCTCTGTACTCCCCCCAACAAGAGTTCAAGTTCTTTACTGTAATGTCACCAAATTTCTGATAATATTCCTTAGAATTTTATGTACTATATACTTGATCACCCTTTACATGAATGGTTATTGTGATCATTGGAAATCTGTTTAGTTAGTTACAGCATTTGAGGGAAAGAAAAGGCAACAGAATTGCAATGAGTGATAATAAATTTGATTGACTAGAAACCAAGGTAATTCTTAATTGTACATTAGAATAACTATTTTGCCCTTGGTCAATTAAAAAAAATTACTGTAAGGTTTTGACAATTTATTTCATCACTATGTACTAAGTAGTCAAGGGTAATATTATTTTGCCTCTAACAAAATGAAGAGACAGGGAAGTCATCTGGTTAAAATTACACAAAAATTTAAGTCAATCCTAGGACTTAAGAATCAGGTTTATGAGTTCATAGGTCATAGTCTATTAGCAATCTTTCATTTCAAAATTAATTTACTTTATGTATAGAAATTTCTCATTGCTTTAGCAGCAGGAGTTTCTAAAGACCACTCATCATGAGACAACTTTTCATAGAAAAAATATTAGAGTTCTTCCACACAACATTTATATTCTGATATAGATTAATTCCCATCATCTTTCTGTATTAAGTGGAAATAAATTCTAATTCCTGGCTCCCTAAAAAATTTTTAGTGCAATTGATTATGGTAGTATGTTTTGTAATCTGTAATTTCTGAGGTTTTCTGGAATGGTTTTGATTTCGTTTGTTTTTCCTAGCTGTGCCAAAGGTTTCTGTCCCCCTGTATGATTACTAAAATCCCTAGAGAATCCTGACTCCATCCAACAACTTTGACAAACTATGTGGTGGTATTTTGGACTCAGAACTTATAGACCAATCTGTTATTTTCCATGTAATCATGAATATTTAGTATTTCTTATTTAATATCTGAGAACAGTTAAGTTTGTACTTTAAGTATGATTCACTAGTTAGAAAACTAAGAGACTGCATGTCATAGTTTGACTGGAAATCATCAAAGGCTTTCCAGTGGAAATACTGTGTAACATTCCTAACTTAATACAAGTCCTTTTATATGTTGTACAGCTCTGTCTTCCTACCCTTTAAGAGTAGACTGGATACTGAAAAGTAAAATAACTTATATGAGTCCCTGTGGATTATTTTGGAAGATTGAAAATTAATTTTCTAACTTTCGTGTGTGTTTACACGTTCTCTGCCCTGTGGAATTTCCAGCCGCCTTATTTCTTTAAGAGTCTCTGGGTGGGACAAATAGTTAACGTACTTGGCTGCTACCCAGATGGTGAACAGTTTGAGTCAACACAGAGGTGGCTTGAAAGAATGACCTGATAAGCTACTTCCAAAAAAAATCAGGCATGGAAAACTCCATGGAGCATAGCTTTTCTCTGAGGCACATGAGGCAGCCTTGAATTGAGTTCAACTCAAAGACAGCTGACAACAACCACAAACATGCCCATAACAATTTGGTTAAAATATCCTTTAACCAAAATTACAATCACTTCTCCACTGCTAACGAAGAGATTGGCTGGATCTCTAGTACTGAGCACAGTGGTTAAATTTCACAACATCGTCAGGGTTGCCAAGGCTACCAGTTCTCAATGTTACTCTCTTTCAGATGGAATCACACTAAAGATTTTAAGACGTGGGATGGGAAAGAAATAAGCAGTAGAAAGAGGAAAATGAGTGCCATTAAGATGTCCTGATTCAACTCTTATAGCCAGAAGTTTCATATAAAAAAAGTATTTTGTCATAGGGAAAGCAAGGAGGGCCATATAACAATGTATAAGTTGTGTGTGACAAATTGACTAGAATTGTAAACTTTCACTTAAAGCACAATTTTAAAAAAGTTTTTATGTTAAAGTCAACATTAATAATACTTTGGGACGTGTATTCAAAGTCTTATGATACAAATTACTTCTAAAAGAAGGTGAATATATAAATTTAATGGGAAGGAAAAGTCAAAATTAGGATCTAAATATATCCCTGTAGACCAAAATACTAAAATTGAATCCAATAGAATAAAAGTAACAGACATTAATGCCAAGTTCTTCCCATGGGTCTAAAAATGAACTACACAAAAACACGATAAAGGAAACGATATAAAAGTAGCATGGGTTCAATTTCCCCCCTCATTAAAAAACTTCAAAATTCATAAAAAATTCTTTAGCAGACTGTTTTCTCCAACCTTGTTATTAAAGTGTGTTGAGTAAAACAAGAGATGCAGAACTTCTCACTGCTGTTAGAAAAACACCTTTAAATGCTGGTGAATTAATAGCGTGTTGGCAATATAAGGGGGCTGTGAATGTGTGGAGGCCGTCATAACTCGGCTGTTGACTCTCTTATTTCCCCTAACACCTTGGCTGATCTCATTGGTCTCTTGGCTTTAAATAGCATCTATATGCTTAAAATTCCCAAATCTATGTCCCTGCCCCAGACCACATCTTAAACTGCAGACTTATAAATTCAACTACCTACTTGCTTTCTCCCTTAAGTATATCCAATAAGCATTTGCACCTTAATATGTTCACAACTAATCTCTTGATTTCTCTACATTTGCTCTTAAATCAATCTTTCTTGTGGTGCTCACGACAAAAAAATTTGACCTAATAATAGTTAAATCCTATCTTTGCTCTTATACCTCATACACACCGCATCAGAAAACCAGATGAGTTGTAGAATATCAAGGACATTGTACATGAAGAAGGCAAAAGGTTATCAAAAAGACAAGAAAGAAAAAACCAAACTGGATGTCAGCAGAGACTCTGAAACTTGCTCTCCAAAATCAAGTAGCTAAAGCAAAATGAAGAAATGATGAAGTAAAAGAATTGAAGATTTCAAAGGGCAGCTTGAAAAGACAAAACATTAAAATGACATGTGCAAAGAGCTGGAGATAGAGAACCATAAGGCAAGAGCATGACCAGCATTTCTCAAGCTAAAAGAACTGGAAAAAATTCAAGCCTCAATTTGCAATAATGAAGAATTCTACAGGGAAAATATTAAACTCTGTAGGAAGCATCAAAGATGGAAGAAATACACAAAACCACTATACCAGGAAGAACTGGTCAACATTCAACCATTTCAAGAAGAAGTATATGATTAGGAAACGATAGTACTGATGGAAGAAATTGAAGCTGCATTGAAGGCCTTGGTAACAAGTCTCCAGGAATTGATGAAACATCATTTGAGATGTT
Organism: Heterohyrax brucei; assembly: GCA_028571685.1. Taxonomy (NCBI): domain Eukaryota; kingdom Metazoa; phylum Chordata; class Mammalia; order Hyracoidea; family Procaviidae; genus Heterohyrax; species Heterohyrax brucei. The sequence goes on along the minus strand of CM053144.1, from coordinate 150,823,649 downwards.
TCAACAGATTCAGTGCTGGAAGTGCTCGCTCATCTATGCTGAGAAATTTGGAGGACAGCTACCTGGCCAACTGACTGGATGAGTTCCATATTTATGCCTATTCCCAAGAAAGGTGATCCAACAAAATGTGGAAATCGTTGAAAAATATCAATAACACCATATGCATGTAAAATTTGCTGAAGATCATCAAAAACAGCTGCAGTAGTATATTGACAGGGAACTGCCAGAAATTCAGTCCAGAGTCAGAAGAGGATATGGAACCAGGCATATCATTGCTGATGTCAGAGGGGTCTCAGCTGAAAACAGAGAATAACAGAAAGATGTTTCCTTGTGTTTCACTGACCACACAGAAGCGTTGAACTGTGTTGATCATAACAAAGTATGGATAAAATTGCAAATAACTGGAATTCAAGAACACTTAATTGTGCTCCAGAGGAATCTGTACATGGATCAAGAGGCAGTTGTTCAAACACATCAAGGAGACGTTGTATGGTTTACAATGAGTAGTGTGTGTCAGGATTGTATCCTTTCAGCATACCTTTTCAATCTGTATGCTGAGCTAATCTGAGAAACTGTCCTACAGGGTAGCTATGAGTTCTGCTTGAGTGATGATGGGTTTGTTTTTTTTGGTTTTAATCTTCTGTCTCCTCTACTGGAACCTAGATCTCATGAAGGCAAAGCCTTCTGCTTGGTTTGTACACTTAGCTCTGCACTTAGAACAATTTAGGGCATATATTTGGTGCTCAGTGTGTACTTAGTGAATGAATTAATGAAGGATAAGAGCAAGAGAATTCAAGCCATATGGTTTAGGTGAAGATCCCAACTCCTTTGATGAGTAGATCACCTTGAGTTTCTTGACCTCTTTCTGCTTCAAATTACTTATGCATAAATAGGGATTAAAGTTGTTTTTGTTTGGTACCATGAAGTCCATTCTGACTCAGAGCAACTCTATGTACCTGACCCAAGCCATGGTGTTTTCAACTGCATCATATGCGTGTGAAAGGTGAGCAATGAAGAAGAAAGATTGAAGTATTGACATCTTTGAATTGTGTGGGAGAAGATAAGAATATACAATGGTTTGCCAAAAGAGCTAACAGATTTGTCTTGGAAGAAGTACAACCAGAGGCTGTACAAAGATGGTGAGATTTTGTCTCACATATTTGAGGTATGTTAGCAGAAAGGCCAATTCCTGCAGAAGAATGTCATGCTTGATAAAGTAGAGGGTCAGTGAAAAAGAGGAAGACTGTCAACAGGATGAATATGTGTGTGCGTGAGTGTAAATATATACACCAAGAAAAATAAACCTTTTGCTCTTGAGTCAATCCCGATTCACGGTGACTCCACATGTTACAGGGTATACCATATGGTTTTCTTGTCTGTAATTTTAACAGAAGCAAATTTCCAGGCCTTTCTTCTGTGGAGCCCCTAAGTGGTTTCAGACTACCAACCTTTAGGTTAGTAACCGAGGGAAAACTATTGGAGCATGTAAGGAGTTTACATATATGCGTGTGCGCGCACACACACACACTTGTGTTTATTTACCTTGTTTGTTTTCTGTTGACAAAATGTAGCCCTGGTGGCATAGTGATTAAGAGTTTCGTGGCTAACCAAGAGGTCAGAGGTTGAATCCACCAGGTGCCCCTTGGAAACCCTATGGCACAGTTCTGCTTTGTCTGTAGGGTCAGTATGAGTTGGAATTGACCTGATGACAGCAGGTCTGGTCTGGTCAGACTATACATAAATTGTTATGAGTTGGTTTTTTATTGTTGGAAATTTGCACCTTTCCTCTGTTATGTCCCCCATCCCCTACCCCTGCCTCCACCCCATTTGCACTCTTATTTGCTGTCACAGCTAGCCATCTGATCCTTATTGTTGTTTAGGACTACAGGCTGAGTTAGAGACTTTTGTCTTAGTGGTTTACTGAGCAGCTGTTCTCAGGAGAAACTCATACCGCAGTGAGAGAAACAGGACCAAATAGGAGAAAAATCCAGCAAACATGTGGTTTCATGAAAATTTCATTCGTATCTTACTAGTCTGGTCCCAAGAGACTCCTGAAGCATGAATTGCACCACTATGCTAGTATTTCAATTGACCCTCAAGAGTCATTTCCAATTCTAAAAGGCCATCAACTTCTAGAATGTATAGTATGAAGAACCAGTGGATCCCATGGAGATGGTGTCTCTCAATTTGCACCTCCTTTGTGGTGTGATCTGAGGTATGTTGAGCAAGGTCTCATGCTGGTAAAACAGAAATTCTGTGGGTTCTCAAATGCTGTTGCTGGCTGAGGCTCAATGGACAGGAAAGGTAAACTCCTATGTGTTACTGCCACCCAGAAACCCACAGTATTTTCCAGCGTGGTTGGGGCCCAGTGTAATCAAACTGTCACCAAATGGCTGGTTTATGTCTTCAAAGGATGGTACCTTATTGTCACAGATAGAATTGTGTCTCCCCAATTCAATGTGATATTGATGATGGAGAATGGGCTGCTTCTGTGATATTGTTGATGGAGAGTGGGCTGCAGTTGTGTTAGAGAGGCAGGACTCAAGTTACAAGCTTGTGTCTCTGTGATATTTTTGATGGAGAATGAGCTGCAGGTGTGTTAGTGAGGCAGGACTCAAGTTAAATAGCTTGTGAGATAGAAGGGAGACAAGTGAGCAGAGGAAGTTGGGAACGTCACACCACCAAGAAAACATGACCAAGAGCATTCTTTGGACCTGGGGTTCCTGTGCTGAGATGCTCTCCTTGAGTTGGACTTAGCCTACTAGAGTGTGATGATTTCTTTTATTGAATTGACTTATAACGTATGAATGGATTTATGACTTACTGGACTGTGATAATAAAAGTTTCTCTCCATAAGGCCTTCCACTCGTGGTGTTTTCTGTCGGAGTGGTACCAGGTAAGTAAGAAACTTAAAGTCGATTTCATCATGTAAGTGGTTACACTATATCAGATCTATTCTTTAAGGCAATATGTCATTACTGACTGCCAAACCACTGATACTAATGGTCCAGCCAAGCTGGTCACAAACTTAACCATCATACTGTGGTCTTTCTTTCTTTCTTTTTCTTTTTTTTACTTTCTTCTTAGTGTCTTCTTTTGCCCTCATCAAATTGTGCAGACTTCCCCACCATTGTATATTGCCTTTCTGTTCACCAAAGTTAACACATGGCTAACTCCAGTGATTTTCCTTCTACCTTCTTCCCCTCCCTGGTAAATATCAAAGGCTGTTTCTTTCTGTGTGTAAACCTTTTCTTGACTTTCTATAATGGAGGTTTCATACAATATTTATCCTTTTGTACAATATCTATTCTTATTTTGCTAAGCATAATCCCCAGTTTCATCTGTGTTGTGAAGTGATGTTTCATGGATTCATCATTATTCTTTATCATTGCGTAGTATTCCACTGGGTGTATGTAGTATATTTATCCATTCGTAAGCACTTAGGTTATTTACTTTTTTTGTTACTTGGAATAATGATGCAGTGAACATGGGTGCGCATACATCTATTCACGTCTACTATCAACTCTTATTTCTCTAGGGTATACACCTACGTGTGGGATTGCTAGATCATATGTTGTATATATTTCTAACTTTTTGAGAAAGTGTGATATCCTTTTCCATAGTGGTTGCACCATTTTACATTTCTGCCAGTAGTGTATCAGAGTCTCAGTCTCTCCACAACTTTTTTGTTTTGTTTTTTATCAGCGCCATTTTTGCAGGGGTGAGGTAGTATTTCATAATATGTTTGATTTGCATCTCTTTATAGGGTTGCTGTGAGTTGAAGTCGACTCAATGGCAGTGGGTTTTTATTAATTGATAATTAATAAATGCATTTTTTTCATGCGTTTGTTGGCTGCCTGTATGTCCTTTTTGGTAGTCTGTTCATTCTTTTGCCCATTTTATAATTGAATCGTTTTGTCTTTGTTGTTGAATTGTTGACATTTTGTGTATATTTTAGAGATTAAACCTTTATTAGATATGCCATTGCCAAAGTTTTTATCTCTAGTCTATAAGGTGTCTTTTGAAGAACGTGAGTCTTTGTTAGGAAATCCCAGTTATTTAGTTTATCTCTTGGAGTTTTTGCATTTTTAGTTATGCTTGATATTTTATTTATGTTATAGATTAGGGCCCTTGGCAGTGTTCGTGCCTCCCACCCCATGATGCTTATCGTTTTAGGTTTACATTTAAATCTTGATCCATTGTGAGTTGGTTTTTGTATGTAATGTGAGATACGGATCCTGTTACATTTTTCTGCAAATGAGTGTCTAGTTTTGCCAGCACCATTTGTTGAAGAGACTACCACTTCCCAATTTAATGTTATTGTTGATTATGTGTTTATTGAGTTTTTGTGATTTTCTTTTTTTATTTTGATGAGTAGATTTGGTAATTTTCTTTCTGGTTAACCTGAAGTTTATCTTTTTTAAGTTTAAAGCGCTCTTTTATTTCTTGATATTGCCTTGACTTCTCTTTTTTATGGAAATTCTATAGTTACACCATTTATTCCCCTTTTTTGTTTGAAGTTGCTGTCATTTATAGATTGATATCTCTGGTTCTTCATTTTCAGTGTTGCTTAGGCTACCAGTACTATTTCTTGGGTCTTGGTTCTTTGGGTCTTTGTCTTAGGGAGATGAATAGTTCATCTGACTAAGATGTCACATTGGCTCTTACCCCTCACTTCTGTTTTTGAAGGCCACTGCTGACTGAGGTTCCAGTGCAGCAGCAATTCAGTTTTGACCTCAATCAATAAACTAAGTTGACCCATCCATTGACCAAGCCAGGTTATGTTTTTTTAAAATCAACCCCTCTATAAGGACATAAACATTAGCTTAGCAAGAAGTGTGAACACAGAAGTGGTGGATGACTTGAATCCAGACCACTTGTTCATGCAGTTCACTTGTTTCTCCTGGACCTACAGGTATCACTTACATGTTGTGATGAATTGCTGCTGGAATCATCTGAGTTTAGTAATTTGTGTGTTTGACAGCAACCAGTTCATAAAGTAAGCTTTAATCACATGATTTTTTGATATTACAAAGTCATTACTCAGTGTGCACCAAGGCAGTCTTTTGCAATAGCACGATGACAGCTTTTTTTCAAGTGGTCAATAGTTACGGGGTAAAGGTTCATCATGGCTTTGTTCTAAGAATTACACAGCAGTTCTACTATCAGTGCTTATAGGAGATTTCCTACATCTTTATATGCCATAGATACCTGTTTTAGTCAGCTAGGGCTGCTATAACGGAAAATACCATCAGTGGAAGGCTTTATGAAGAGACACTGGATTGACACAGTCCGGTAAGCTGTAAATCCACGTATGAGTTACAGGTCCATTCAATAGGAGAAATTGTCACAGTCCAGTAGGCTGAGTCCAAGTTTCAGGAGAGCATCTCATCACAGGAACTTCAGGTCCAAATGACGTGATCTGCTTTTGGCCTTGGTGGGATGAGGTTCCCAACTCTCTATGCTCACCTCTCTCCCTTACATCCCACAGCTGGTAACTTGAGTCCTGCCTCACTAGCACAACTGCTGCCCATTCTCCATCATCAATATCACCGAGGCAGGATTCACAACACATGGGAGGAATGGCACCGTATTGGGACTCACAGCCAAGTCAAATCAGTACATACATTTTTGAGGGTATACAATGCAATCTGTGACACTAGATACCTCTAGTACCATGAGATCTTCAAGGTCACATAATGAAGATACAAGTGTACTCCAACTACAGAGTTGACTTGTTGTAGCACTCCTTTTGTATGTAGGGAGTTGTTGAATTATTTAGATCAGTATACCTGAGTGTGGCATATGCTCCCCTTAGAAACTGAAAAATACCCACAAAAGACTATGCTTCTTTCTTAGAGAAAGGCAGTACAGTAACTTGTCTCTTAAAGGAAATGCAGACCCTCCCTAAAAACTTTATTCTTTAGGCAGGCCTTTGAATCTTCGTAGGGTCTATCTACAACTCTCCGGACTGCACGTGCCTTACTGGGCAGTTGGTCTTTCTTCTCATCTTGTCTGATTAAAATAATATTTTTCATGCAGCAAACCAATGTGGCCTTCTGTTGGTAATACTGGACCTTTACACTGTATAGTGGCAGAGATCAGATGATTTATCATTTCCCAGGGGTGAAACTGACATTAATGTGAACTCTTCCTGATCCTTCCTTTTTATAAAACCAAACTAAATCCATTGCCGTTGAGTTGATTCTGACTCATAGTAACTCTGTAAGACAGAGCAGAACTGCCCCATAGAGTTTCCAGGGAGTGCCAGTAGACTCCAACTGCTGACCTTTTTGATAGCAGCTGAGCTCTTAACTACTGAGCCATGCAAAAGAATGTATTAGCTGGCTCCACAGGGTATGTAACAGAGGCTATGTAAACCTGTTCTAGTAAAAACAAAGCAGCTGCAGTTAACGTTACTACTTGGCTAACGATGTTGTCATCTGCTATACTATATTGTGTTTTTCAGGAGTAAAGCTGCCAAATTAAATGGGACTATGATGGGTAAGGAAACCCTGGTAGCATAGTAGTTAAGTGCTATAGCAGCTAATCAAAAAGTCAGCAGTTCCAGTTGACCAGGTGCTCCTTGGAAACTCTGTGGGGAAGCTCTACTCTGTCCTACAGAGTCACTAAGAGTCAAAATCAACTCTAACAGGTTTGATTTGGATGATGGATACCATCACTTCTGTATTCTTCTTTAAGTCTTTGAGGGTGGCAGTTCGTTGCATATTTGTGCTAAAACAAGGAAATAATAAGCACACATTTCAGAATGTTATTTACCCTTGGGATAAGGGTTGAGGAGATTGGGAATGGGAGTGTATGGGGATTTGAGTGTTTTACTGGCAATAATTTCATATTCTTACTGTTGAATACATGTGTAGTTTTTCTATGTATCATATCTATTAGATATTTTTATATATGTGACATTTCATGATAAAGAAAATTGGCAAAATAAAAACTGCTATTATGATAAGGCTGAGAGAAGTAGATGTTAAATAAATATTCAAAATAAGCAATCTCTGCATGCACTTTATTTTATTATACATAGTATTACTAAAAGCACATTATTTTGATCTGTTATCTTCCTGGGAGCATTCTTCTATTGGGATGACCTCATAAACGTTATTCTATATTTATCCTACATGCTAGTGGAAGACAAGAAGTACATTTTCTTCGGAGTGTTTCTTAAAATGCTCCTAGATCCTTTTATTGAAAATAAATGTTGCATACATCCTGTGTGAAATTCTTATCTTTTGTAATATTCAAAAGGAAATGGCAAACTGTTATCAAAATACTTCAGGCACTTAATTCATGTGATATTTATACTCTTTTAAATATAACCCTAAGATTATTTTTGTTTGGTTTTGCTTTTGTGTATTTCTGAAGAAAACTCAAGCTTGGGTTGAATAATTTCAATACATGGTAAGATAAATGAAGAGTTCTTATTTCTGGATAAACAGTAAAATAGTAACAAAAATGTCTATTAGCACTCTAATATTTGATTAGACTAACAATATGCTGTTGGAGGAAGCCTGCCTTCATTATTTGGAAAACTTCCTGATAATAACTTTTGCTGACTTACAGACAAGACCAGGTAAGTTGCCATTGAACTGATTTTGATACATGATTACGCTACGTATGCCAAAGTAGAACTGTAATTCCTGGGTCTGCAATGGGTAATTTTTCAGAAGCAGATCACCAGGCCTTTCTTCTGAGGTGCCTCTGGTGAACTCCAAACTCCAACCTTTCAGTCAGTGACCACCAGTGTTAACTGTTTGTACCACTTCGTGACTCCCATCTGGATTACCAGCTCATAAATTAAAAGTATTAAAATTTAAGAAGTGTCCAAGTATATTTCTCATTTAGACTCCAACACTCTAAAATATAAATTCTTTTAATCAGAGTTTGTTACAAATAGATGGGAATTAGACCATATATTCTATTTAGTATTATTTTTCGGTCATTTTTGTCATTGTGATTTGTGTTTTATTTCATTTTGGTATGTATATAGAAAGGTACACTCAAACTAATACCCATTCCATTCTTACAATGTCATGAGGATTTGAAGTCTTAGATGAGTTTATAAAGTTGTGGAACAAGCTAGTAGATTAGTTCCATCAAAAACCTCAAACCTAAGTCTGATAGTCAGAGCTGTGGAAATCAGGGTTGAAGGTAGGTTTTGCAATAAATCGGTAAATCAGAGACTGTTACAGTGGGAAGTGAATGAGAGTGCTAAAAAAGGTTTTTTTCCCCCAAATTCCTTACAAATATTAATATTGTGGAATAAGAAATAATAATTACTGGGAAAGCTGTGGTATTCTTCAAATAACTGATTTATATTGCATTTTTAAATCACAATTTGTGTTTTAAAATGAGTGATTGTAATAAAAAAAGCAAACTATTTTTCTACGACAGTTTTTGTTTCACAAGGTTTCAATTAAACAAAAGAAATGAAAGAATAGTAAATACAATAATACACTGTCGTATTGTTTGTTGCATATCATTTTTTCATTATTATAAGAATATACTATGACAAGATGGTCTCTACCTAATGTAGACATTTGATACTAGAAAATACATAAGAGAACACTAACAGATATCTAATAAAATCACTTTTCATATTTTTAATAATAACCCATGTTTAACATTTAAAAGCTATCATTTTAAGAATGATAGTTTTTAAATGTTAAACATGGGTTATTATTAAAAATATGAAGTATGCAAGGTATTAATTGCCCTATCCCACTTCTATGATGCTTGTTTAGAGACAAATACAGGAGATGTTAACAACTTTACATTGCTATTGGTCAAATTGTTGAATGCATCCAAATTTCTATTTTTAGTGATAGGGCACATGTGTCACAGATACTTAGCTGGTTTTTTAACAATGAAAATATTTGTTCTGCTTGTCTTAATTACAGTTATGCCATAGAAATAGAAATGTCATGCACTAGAATAGAAAGGCTATGTTAGATTTTCTACCAATTTCTGTTTTCATATCATAACACTCCACAGCAAAATTCATATCTTCTTCTCTTTGCTCCTAGCCAAAAGGCCAGCAGTTTGAATCTGCCAGGTGCTCCTTGGAAACTCTGTGGGGCAGTTCTACTCTGTCCCATTTGGTTGCTATGAGTTGGAATTGACTCAACAGCAGTGGGCTTTTTTTTTAAATTTCTCTTTGCATTTCTTCTTTGAATATATTTATACAGAGAGATGTTGCTGTTGCTAAGTGTCATCCAGCCAGTTCCAGCATAAAGTGACACTATGTATATAACAGAACAAAACACTGCCTGGTCCTGTGCCATGCTCATAATCATTGTATTGTCTGTTTTCATCCAGAATTCTTCTGACATCAACAGGTATTCCTTATTCTGTGTCCATTTCTGAATTCGGATGGAAGTTCTGGCAATTCCCTTTCTATGTACTGTTGCAACCACTTTTAAGTGATTTTCACCAAATTTTACCTGTGTGTAATGCTAATAACACTGTTTAATAATTTCTGCATTCTTGAAATGTTGCCTTTGACAACGAATGCAACATCATTACTCTTCCATGTGTCATTCCTAGAACAGCAGACAAGTGATTATTCTATTCAAAATAGCCAGTATCAGTCCATTTCATTGAACTGACTATCTAATGCCTAAGATTTCATTTCATTTTTGATGATCTCTAGTTTTCCTAGATTTGTACTTTGTACATTCCACATTCCTATGGATGTTCGTGGCTGTTTCTTGTCGTTTTGAGTCACATCACATCAACAAATAAATGTCCCCAACGCTTGACTCCACCTATGTCATTAAGTTCAACTTTCCTTGGAGGAGGTAACCCTTGCCTAGTCCTATTTTGAGTGCCTTCCAACCTGAGGGGCTTGTCACCCAGCACTATATCAGACAGTGTTCTGCTGTTCTTTGTAAGGGTTTCACTGGCCAATTTTTTTTTTTTTCGGAATTAGACCTCCAGGTCCTTCTTCCTATTCTGTCTTAGCCTGAAAGCTCAACTGAAACCTGTCTATCATTGGTAACTCTGCTGGTATTTGAATACTCGTGGCACAGCTTCCAGCACAACAGCCACTTGCATAGTACAAAAAACTAGCAGATATATGAGAGTAAAGAGCTGCAGTCTATAGGAAATACTTAAGCACCCTAAAACACCAGTTGTCATGGTTTGAATTGTGTCCCCCCAAAAATGTATGTGTTGATTTGACTCAGCTAGGAGTCCCAATATGGTGCCACTCCTTCCATATGTTGTGAATCCTGTGATATTGGTGAGGGAGAATGGGCTGCAGTTGTGTTAGTGAGGCGGGACTGAAGCTACAAGCTTGTGTGATATAAGGGAGAGAAGTGAGCAGAAGAAGTTGGGAACCTCACACCACCAAGAAAGAATGATGGGAGAGCAGAGCGTGTCCTTTGGACCTGAGGTTCCTGTGCCAAGATGCTGTCCTTGAATTTGGACTCTTGGCCTACCAGACTGTGATGATTTCTCCTATCGAAAGGACATATGAATGGCTTACTGGACTGTGACAATAAAAGTTTCTCTTCATGAAGCCTTCCACTCACAGTATTTCCTGTTGTAGCAGTACCACGTGACTAAGACACCAGTCAACATTACTAAGCTATTGTAACACTGATATCTGAGCAAGTTATAGAGCACTACACAGAATGATGTGTCAGAATAAGCACCTGCTTCCTTTTGAAACATTTATTGAGACACCATTCATCCACTTGCATGAAGTATACTATGTATGTAAACTTATTTGCAAAAAAGTGTTATCAGCAGAGAGGGTCACAGACATCCTATTACAACATGACAAAAGCAACAAGGAAGAATAAAAGGCTGAATGTGACCACTTTCCAGTACATTTCTGTACTGGTTATAGACTATCAACCTTAATCTTTGACTCATTTATCTTAAAACCTAAGGTCAATCATGTCATGAAGAAACAAAAGGCCTAACGTTTCCCCTGATTTCTGGAAATATCACATTTCTTGATATTTCACTGAAAAATTTTGCATCAACTGTCTTGATAAATTAATTGATTTTACAGTACAGACTATTCAGCTTCTATGAGTGTACATGTACAAACTGTTGAGGGAAATTTCAATAACATTTTTAAAAATATATTTTCTTAGTAATATGCCTAGAATTTATAATTATTATTTTGAATTCCCTTTATTCATTTTCTCTAAATTGAATAATTTTCCCATTGGAATAAAGTTCTTTTTATTTTCAAAATATTCTGAGACTAATTAGCTCTGTATTTTAATAGCTGACAACTGTATTGCTTTAAATACTATAATTACACTGATAAATAAATTAAGTAATTAAGGTAAAACACCTTAGTCTTTAAAGCTTTATTTTTCAAAATTTGCTGAATAATAATGACAGAACTTTAAACACATCATGTCACTCAGTAATTAAAATTGTTTTGCAGCATGAAAGAGCAAAACAATTTTTAAAAAATAATCAACATATTCTCAACAATTCCAACAATTACAAAACAATTTTTTAAAAAATATGTGTTTTAAGTGAAAGTTTACAATCCAAGTCAACTTGCCATATAAAACCTTGCACGTACACCGCTCTGCAACTCTAGCTACTCTCTGCACCCTGTGATAACACGCTCCTCCTTTCCACCCTGTACTTTCCCTGTTCATTCAACCAACTTCTATCCAACCCGCTGTCCATCTCACCTCTGCACAGGAGCTTGTCCGATAGCCTCATGTAGATATTTAAGTCAAGAAGCACACACTTCACCAGCATCAGTCTATGTGATATAGTCCAGTCCAACCTTTGTCTGGAAAGTTGACTTTGGTATGGCTTCAACTCAAGGCTAGCAGTGATTCAGGGGGTGCCACGTCTTCAGGGGACCCTTCAGTCTGTTGGACTACCAAGTTTGATTTTAGATTTGCATTCCCACTTTTCTCCTGCTACGTGAGGGACACTGTGTTGTGTCATGGGTAGAGGCTGGACACTTTGTTTCTTCCGATGTAGCATCTGATCACATGACCCCTTCTGTCTTCTGGACTCATATTTCATTCCTGACTTTGATGTCCTTCATTCTCCTCTGCTCCAGGTGAATTGGGACCAATTTCCACTACTTAGACGGTGGCTTGCTAGCTTTTACGATCCCAGATGCCACTCACTGAAATGGTTTGCAGAACATTTTCTTACACATAAAAAAAAAATGTGTTATGTCCATTGACTGAGGTGTCCCCTGAAATCATGGTGCCCACACCCCTGCCCCTGCTGCTCTGACCTTCAAAATTTTGGACTGTGTTTCAAAAACCTCTTAGCTGTGGTGGAGTCCAGCAATATTGGTCTTCCTACTATTTTGTGCTGTCACTTTCCGCACTTAATTGTTATCTACTATCTAATCTATGAATACAATTCCCCTTCCCTCACCACCCTTTGAGCATCAAAGATTGTTGTCTTCTGTGCTTAATCCTCTTCTTCAGTCCTTATAATAGTGGTCTCATACAATATTTGTCCTTTTGCAAGTGACGAATTTTACTCAGCAAATGTCTTTCGTATGACTGCATGTTATCAGATATTTCCCAAGATCATTGTTGTTCTTTATCATTGCATAGTGTGATGCTATAGGAATGTACCTTAATTTGTCTACCCATTCATCTGTTGATGGGCATCTAGGTTGAGTTGCTATTGTGGATAGTGCTGCAATAAGCTAATGTGCTTGGAACTATTTGAGTAACAGCCCTTATTTCTCTAGGATATATTCCAAGCAGTGGAATTGCTGGATCATAATGGTATTTGTATTTCTAGCTTTTTAAGAAAGTGAAAAATCTATTTCCAGAGTGGCTGTACTATTTACATTCCTACCAGCTGTGTAAAAGAATTCCACTCTCTCTGTAACCTCTCCATCATTTATTGTTTTGTGTTTTTATGGATTAATGCCAGCTTTGGGGTGAGATAGTATCTCACTGTAGTTTGGGTTTAGCTTTCTCTAATAGCTAATGATCATGAGCATTTCCTCATGTATCTTTTAGCTACTTGAATGTTTGCTTTGGCAAAATGCCTATTCCTATCCTTTGCCCATTTTTAATTGAGTTACTTGCCTTTTTCTTGTTGAGGTTTTGCAGTATCTTGTAGATTATAGAGATTCATTGCCATTCAGACTCGTAGTAGCCAAAATTTTTTTCCCAATCTATAGGTAGTCTTTTTACACTTTGGGTGAAGTCTTTGGATGAGCATAAGTTTGTTTTTAGGAGTTCTCAGTTATCTGTTTTCTGGTGTTTGCATTGTTAGTAATATTTTGTGGTCTGTTTATGCTGTGTATTAGGGTTTCAGAATTGTCCCTATTTTGTCTTCCATGATCTTTATCATTATAGATTTGATATTTATGTTTGTTTTTGATCCATTTTGAGCTAGTTTTTGAGCATGGAGTCAGATATGGGTCATGTTTCATTTTTTTCCAGATGGATATCCAGTTACATCAACACCATTTGGTCAAGAGACTTTTTTCCCCGTTTCATGGACTTTGGGCCTTTGTCAAACAAATATGAGCTGCTCAGGTGGATGATGTTGTATCCGTATTCTCTTTTCTGTTCCCTTGGTCTATGTACCTTTTTTTTTTTTTTACACCAATACCAGGCTATTTTGACTACTGTAGCAGTGTAATAGATTATAAAGTTAGGTGGTAAGAGGCTTCCCACCTTGTTCTTTTTCAGTTATGCTTTACTTAACTGGGAATTCTTCCCCTGCCATAGAAGGTTGATGATATGTATATCCATATCGTTAAAAAGTGACACTGGAATTTTTGTTAGCATTGTGTTGTATCTGTAGATCTCTTTGGGTAGAACAGACGTTTTCAAGATATTATGTCTTCCTATGCATGAGCAAAGTAGGCTTCTTCACTTATATAACTCTCATTTGGTTTCTTGCAGTAAAGTCATGTAATTTTCTTTGTATAGCTCTTTCACATCTCTGGTTTGTTATTCCATGGTATTTTATCTCCTTGGGGGCTGTTGTAAATGCCATCGGTTGGGTGATTTCCTGTTTGATGGTCTCTGTTGGGGTAAAGGAATCCCACAGATGTATTAAACTTTGTCTTATATCCTGATACTTTGCTGAATTCTTCTACTAGTTCTGGTAGGTTTTTTTTGTGGATTCTTTAGGGTTTTCTGTGTATAAGATCATATCTGATTATGATTATATTCAAGTATCCAAGGCTGTCAAGGATTTCATTTTACTTAGTTCTACCATCAACACCCATGGACGCAGCAGTCAAGAGATCAAAAGACATACTGCATTGGCAAAATCTGCTGCAAAAGACTTCCCTAAAGTATTGAAAAGTAAGGATGTTACCTTGAAGACGAAGGTGTGCCTGACTCAAGCCATGGTGTCTTCAACTGCATCACCTGTGTGTGGAAGCTGGGCAGTGAATAAGGAGACAGAAAAAGAACTGATGCCTTTGAATTGTGGTGTTGGAGAAGAATATTAAATGTACCACTGTATGCCAAAATAGACAGACTCTGTTCTGAAAGAAATACAACCAGAATGCTCCTTGGAATCAACAGATCTATATTGGTAGAAGTACAGTCAGACTATTCCTTAGAAGCGAGAATGGTGGGATTTTGTCACAAGTACTTTGGACATGTTACCAAGAGGGATCAGTCTCTGGAGAAAGACATCAAGCCTGGTACAGCAGAGGGTCAGATAAAAAGAGGAAGATCCTGAGTGAGGTTGATTGATGTTACCTGCAACAATGGGTTCAAGCATAACAATGTTTGTGAAAAGGACACAGTATCTGTCAGTGTTGTACATTGCTTGGCTAAGAGTAGAAATCAACTGAACAGCATCTAACAACAGCAATATGTCTATAACTAACAGTGGAAGAGTTTTTAAAGCTTTCACAAAAACTTTTAAAAGTCACAGGAAAAATTTAATATTTATCTTTGATTATTAAAATCTTTTTCCAAGTTGTCAACTTGCATGATCATTTGTATGATCTCTCATTACAGTGCAAAGAAAGGACTGCATAAACTGTGTGGTGTGTATGTAGACTATTGACTGGTAAAGTCTTTCAGGTGATAATTAGAGCAGATATAATGACATCACTAGTCAATGAAGATAGAGATCCAAAAATGTCTAAGGACTGAGATCTGGGACACTCTTATACTCTATTAGGATTTTGGAAAAATGCAAGGAAATGTTAAGAAGCTGGATTTTGGAAAAATGCAGGGAAATGTTAAGAAGCTTTGAACCAGGTAAGTGAAGGTTACTGTTAAACAAGAAATCAAAGTACTGCATAGAGGAAAGTTAATAATCCTGTCAAGTGCTGATGCAAAAAATAAGAGAGGAGAATTCTACCAAACTTTTAGAGAAGAGTTAACTCCAATACTACTGAGGCTATTTCACACCATAGAAAGGGATGGAATACCCCCAAATTCATTCTATGAAGCTAGTATAATGCTGATATCAAAGCCAGGGAAAGATCCCACAAAAAAAGAAAATTACATATCAATATCACTCATGAACCTACATGCAAAAATCTTCAACAAAATTCCAGCCAATAGAATTCAACAGCATATATATAAAAAAAAAAAAAGAAATCATCATGATCAAGTTAGTTTCATTCCTGAGATGCAAGGCTGGTTCAACATCAGAAAAGCAGTTAATGTAATCAACCAGATTAATAACACAAAAGATAAGAATCACCTGATTTTGTCAATTGATGTGGAAAAGGCACTTGACAAAGTTCAACACCCTTCATGCTTAAAACTCTCAGAAAAATATGAATAGAGGGGGAAATTCCTCAATGCAATCAGTAGCATCTATATAAAGCCAACTGCCTTCATCATCCTAAATGGTGAAAGATTGAAAGAATTCCTTTTGAGAATGGGAACTAGACAAGGATGCCCACTCTCACCACTTCTATTCAACATTGTGCTAGAAGTTCTAGCCAGAGCGATTAGACAAGACAGACAAATAAAGGGCATCTGTATTGGCAATGAAGATGTAAAAATCTCTGTCTTTGCACATGATATCATTGAGAATCCAAAGGAATCCATAAGTAAACTATTGGAACTAATAGAGGAGTTCAGCAAAGTACCAGGATACAAGAGAAACATAACTAAATCAATAGGATTCCTTTATACCAACAGTGAGATTATTAAAGAAGAAATCACCAAATCAATTCCATTTACTATAGCCCCCAAGAAGATAAAATACCTAGGAATAAATCTAACTAGAGAAATGAGACATCTTTACAAAGAGAACTACAAGACCTTACTATAAGAATCTAAGAGAGAATTGCATAAACGGAATAATCTACCCTGCTCATGGATAGGAAGACTTAACATTGTGAAAATGTCTATTTTGCCCAAAGCAACCTACTTATATAGTGCAGTCCCAATACAAATTCCAGAGAGATTTTTTTAATGACATGGGGAAACAAATCATCATCTTTGTTTGGAAAGTGAAGAAACCTCGGAAAAGTAAAGCACTACTGAAGAAGAATAACACACTGGGAGGCTCTCACTACCTGACTTTAGAATGTATTACACTGTCAGTTGTCAAAACAGCCTGGTACTGGTACAAAAAAAGATGTATAGACCAATGGAACAGAGTAAAGACTCCAAAGATGTCACCATCCTCCTGTGAATAGTTGATATTTGACAAAGGCCCCAAGATTTTAAACTGGGGTAAGAACAGTCTCTTTAACAAATGGTGCTGGCAAAATTGGATATCCAACTGCAAAAAATTGAAACAAGATCCATATCGCACATCTTATACAAAAACCAATTCAAACTGGATAAAAGAGCTAAATATAAAATCTAAAACAACAAAGCTCATTCAAGATAAAATAGGATCAACCACAGAAGTTTTAATGCACAATGTAGACAGACTTTAAAATCTGACAAAGTACATTCAACAGAAAATAGATAAATCGAATTACTAAGAATCAAACACTTTTCTCATCCAAAGACTTCATCAAAAGTATTAAAAGACGACCAACAGAATGGGAAAAAGTATTTGGCAACTCTGTCAGATGGACGTCTGATTTCTATAATCTATAAAATATTACAGAATATCAACAAGAAAAGGATAAATAATCCAGTTAAGCGATGGGTAAAGGAGATGAACAGACACTTCTCTAAAGAGGATATCCAGGCAGCCGAATGACACATGCAGAATTGCTCACAGTCATTAGCTATAAAGAAATTCAAATCAAAACTACAATGAGATACCATCTCACCCCAACAAGGTTAGCCATGATCCAAAACACACAAAACAACAAATGCGGGAGGGACTGTAGAGAAATTGGAAGTCTCCTACACTGCTGGTGGGATTGCAAAATGGTGCAACCTCTTTGGAAAACAATTTAGCACTTCCTTAAAAAGCTGGAGATAGATATACCATTTGATCCTGTAGTTCCACTGCTCGGAATTTATCCTTCAGAAACAAAGGTTGTCACATGAACAGACACTTGGACACAAATGTTTGTTGCAGCCCAGCCCACAATAGCAAAATGTTGGAATCAACCCCGATGCCCATCAACAGATGAATGGATAAGCAAACTATGGTACATATACTCAATGGAACACTATGCTATCGTAAAAAACAAAGACACTTTTAGAAAACATCTCATAACATGGTCTCATCTGGAAGAGATCATGTAGAGTGAAATCAGTCAGCATCAAAAGGACAAATTTTGTATGAGACCCCTGTTATAAGGACTTAACAAGAGAATTATCCATAGAAGAAAATGACTGTGCTGGCTACATGGGTGGGTGGGGGCTGAGGGTTTATCACAGATGAGATAATTGATAGATGTTAGAAATGTTATTCTTTTATTGTAATTAATAAAAAAGTTGTAGAAAAATAAGAGAAGAAATAGTGCATAGCTAGAGAATCAGCCTTGGCAATTGCATAATTTGACCATAATTACAAGGGCGTATGTAGGTTGTACAGACACATATGCAGTTAGAAGGACCCACAGGGCAGGGGGAAATTATAGTAGTCTTCTAATTGCTTCACTTTTTGTGATGGGTATAGGCATCATGATCATCAGCTGATGGACAAATGAAGGAGGCGAAAATGATTGGAGGAGACCTTGACTTAATTAAGTGACCAATTCTAAAATGTATCAAAATAGTTTCTTTGCCACTTGTTACTTCATCACAGTGTCCCCTTACAGTAAAAACATACATATATATACTCTTGAAAAATATTTCTAAAATATCTTATTAAAATTTAAACCATATAATCATATTTTAAAATATTTCTAAACAGTTAGTGTAAGCAACATAATGTTCTTGCATAGATTTTAATGCATTGAAAGGTTTTTTTAAGTTTCACATTTTACATACATTAATTTTAAAGAACCCACCCAAAATACTAAGATGAATGTAAATAACAAAATAAAAATGTGCCAAGTATTACAGACTCTTATGAGATAAAATCGATGTAACACGGAAGTGCCATATTTCATCTCTCACAGAGATACAGGTATAGAAGCTTCCTATATTGAACATGGTATGGAAAGACATAAACTTTAATGTGCTATTTTCTGATAAAGAGTATAAATTAAGGCAAAGACTTTAGAGTGCAACTTGGCAATTTCTTTTTTTTTAATTGCATGAGTTTTCACTTACCAGTTTTACTTCCATAAATTTACTCTAGGCAAAAGTCGCAAATGAGCTTCCTAATAAGGAAATACAGATGGTCACTGTTTTCACGATTCAAAACAGCAGACAATCTAAATTTCCACCAATATGTAATATTATCAGGTAAGCAAAATATAAGATGGATGGATAAATAAGCATCACTACATTGTGGGCAGTACAATCTCATTTATTAAAGGGGTGTGTGGGTTTGTGTGTGTGTGAGAGAGAAAGAGAGAGAGAGAATATACGTATCCTAGTTTTTGTAGTTTTTCCTCCAAGAATGAAAAATGGTTTTAGAAATGTTATACAGGGAAAGTCCCCTCTTGGCAAGAGCCTAAATTATGGAATTTCATTTTTTAAAAATAGATATATTACCTTTTCAAAAGTAACTAAGGAAAAATGCTACAACCATGTTAATTAGCAAAGTATTACTAAAATATGGCAAATGAATAATTAGTGACTGGGAGCCATATGAGGGAGAGAAACACAGCAGATTATACTAGTTAATGTGCGGGAGTCAGTAGTTTCTTCTCATCTCACCAGACTTCCCTGCTGGAAGATGATAGTCCTCCATTAATTGTCTTTGTATCTTCAGTGACACCTCATAGGAGCGTAAGACATAATTATTGAATCAATAAATCTCTGTTGCTATATAAAGTTCAAACTGCCAACTATAACTTTGATTTGTGTTTTATGTCTTTGAGTTTTGTACCTGAGTTATACATTTTTCAAGCACTGTGTATTTGATGATATTCAGTTTAGTTGTATCATCTTTTGAAAGTGTTTGCTTTCCTAAACTAGAAAGTAAGATACACGAGGCCAGCACCCCTCTGGCTTTGTTACCGGTCTTGTGAGAGACTAACACAACAGCTGGAATCATCGTTTAAATGAATAATCTTTCAGAGTATTTTGAATTGTTTTAGTTACGATTTCCCTATTTTTCTGGTAGTTTTTAATCTGTATTCAACTCTTGATTACTTATTTGTAAATTTACCATGAAAAATTTCAAAAACCAAGGCTACCTTTCCTTTACTTTATAGTAATTATTAAAGAGGCTGGAGATGCAGGGGCTAGGGTGCTTAGCTGATAACCCCAAGTTTGAAGGTTGGCGGTTAGAACTCACCAGTGGCTCTGCTGGAGAGAGATGTGATAGCCTGCTTCCTTAAAGCTTACAGCCTTTGAAATCCTGCAGGGCAATTTCCTCTGTCCTAAAGGGTCAGCAGGCTCAGAATCGAGTTGCCAGCAATGAGGAACTAGTAATTATTAACATTTCTTAACAGGTACATGCATCCTTACTGCCAGAAGACCGGTGTTCAAGGATTGAAACCTTGCGTTGCGGTAGTCTGATTTCAAAAACTGAGTAAAATAAACAATAGTTCGAAATCCACACTTATTCTGTAGGGGGGAAAATAATGCAGAGATTGCTATAACCCACCCCAAACCCCACAAACCACCAAACCCACTGCTGTCAAGTTGATGCCAGCTCATAGCAATGCTACAACACGAGTCTTAAACTATTGATTTAACTTTTAGGATTAGGGTGATATAATTAAGTTCTATGTATAACCGCAATCCTTATATGACCAGCAAGGCAACTGAAAGCTCTCTCAGCTAAGCTTTACTCAATGTATTAAATTATCTTGATTATAAAGCAAACATACACAGTATAAATAGCATATGTATTGTAGGTTTATACTATATATGTGCATTAAAGCTAACACTTAACTTTCAGCTTATATTGTTTTCTGTATTTTTTAAAAATCACAATTCAAAATACCTGCCAAGGCTTGCTATGTGATTAAGTTTGAAGAAGAAATGGAAATAAACAGAAGAGTTAGTCATGAGAATAACCACTAGATGATGCTAGTTGTCTAGGTTTCTAAACTGTAAGCAGTTGCGTTTCTCAAAATCCGTTGCTGCCTGTGCTTTGCTAATGTTTTTCAATAATCTTGACGTCAATACTTTTTCAGATGTGGCAGCTGTTCACACCACAGTATCTCATAGAATTCCAAATTTCAGTAAAGTTGGAGCTTACTAAAAACCAAAATTTGTAACATCTGAATTTTTAATATTTGTTTCCAATTCTCCTCTCGGTTTCTAGCCTATACATTGTAAAGGCTGAGATAGTTTATGCCATCCAAATCTAGAATATAGTTACAATATACAAAAAATTATTCTCAACATAACATTTTTCAAATATATAACCTACCTCTTCCTACAGACTTATTTATTGGGATGTTTATGCCATAATGACTACAAATGATTTAATTATGTTTTAATTTGGTTCATTTGGCCATATTTATTGTAGAGCTAGGATAATTCAGGAACAAGGAAATTATAACATAAAATTTGAATTATAGACTGTTCATGTTTCTCCCTTTGTGCAATAACCCACCAGTGGAGGAATGGCTGGAGTAGAATACTTCTTCCATGAGGAGGATTTTGGGAAGGGATCTTTGAGTCTGAATTGCACAGAACTGGCAAGGCAGAATCTGCTAAGGTGTAGGGTTTTTCTGTGTTTGTTTAATCATCTTACACTGAAGAGCACTGGAGGAAATAAAAAATAATGAGCCCTAGAAAAGGGTTAGAGAGGCTTTATACTCCATTTACATTAATCAAAGAACATGTTACAAGGATCTGCTGCCTGAGGACATTATAGAAAGGGTAGGCTAAGAGGAAAAAAGCCCTAAAGTTAGTCATTTGCTGTTGTGAAAACATGGAAGGATGTTTCCAGAAGTCACAGCCTTTTTTCAAGCATGCATTATAATGGCTTGCCTGTTCTCCATGGGAGAAAAGACCCAGTGATCTGCTCCCAGTAAAGATTATGGCCTAGGAAGCCCTATGGAGAAACTAATCTGTCCTATAGGGTCACTATGAGTTGGAATCAATTCAACGGCACACACCAACAAAATATCAAAAAAGCAGGAAAAGAAAAAGCAAACTGATTTAGTTTTTCTGAGTTTCATTTTAATGTTCAAGGTTTGTATGACTCAGAATTGAATTAATGGCAGTGGGTTTGGTTTGATTTTAACTTTCAGGAAAGATAGCTATCCTCTATCAAACAAAGTACATACGTTCAATGCAGATACATTTTAGGAGCTAGAGATGACATCAACTCTCAATCTTTATTCTTCAGAAATATGAAAACAGATCCTTGGAACTTTAAACTTAGAAAGAATTTTCTTATCAAACACTTAGTTTTTGCTTTGTCTCCCCATGCAATAATGCTTTGTATTACTGAGAAGAGATAATTCCACTGCCCAGGAATATGACTAAATAACACTGTTTGGAAATACAGTATTAAAAAAAGCAAAGACGCTGAGAGAAAATTTCTACTGGAAACCGGTATCAACAGAGTTCAGCTGTTTTATGAATTCAGCACTTGCTTAGAGGTGGAAGGATCATTGAGAAAGAACTGGTATTGCTGCTTAAATATGTGATAGTTTTCTAGTTGCAGTCTGCCAAAGCTCCAGAAGACTGGATTTTCTCAAGGGAAGTATTGACTAGAAAGTGAATATTAAGGTGAGTGAAAATTGTTGCAACAGTTAAATCCCTTGCACTCTTCCCAGATGTCTGTCTAGCCATGTAGCAGGAGTTTTCCCCATAAAATATTGAGCAGAAAGCGAATATTAAGGTGAGTGAAGATTGCTGCAACAGTGGAATCTCCTGCACCATTCCCAGATGTCTGTCTCACCATGTAGCAGGAGCTTTCCTATAAAATATTTACTGTACCATTACCTCTGCCTGGAATGTCCTCCCCACCTGACTTACCAGATGAAGTGTTATTCATTCTTCAAAAATGATGATACGTGTTCAAGTCTTTTCAGGAAGCTTCCTCATCCTCCCCAGAGCCAAGTTAATCACTTCTTCCTCCTCTATACTTCTGTAGCTCTTTAAAGGTCACATATTTACCTGTTTGTTTCTCCCAGTAGTGAATAGGGATTAGATGATTACTGCTCTGTGTTATCTCTAGGCTCTAGCCACCCAGCACTGTGCCCACTAGACAACAGCTACTTAATTGACATTTCTTAATGTTGGATAAACAAGAACATAAATCTGATGACAGCACTTACTGTGCTTGAGATTTGTCACTGGCAGCACCCTCCTCTCCACAAAGACTTGGTAAGCAGTCAGTGCTCTTTTCAATATGTCACAGCCAGCTGTCATATATAGGACAGTAGAAGACTGAGCCCCGTAAGTATTAAGCACAGCAAAGCCTTAATAATCACATAACTGGACGTGAAGTAAACTGCAGGGGGTTGTAAAGGAGGAAGAGGTGAAGATGATAGATAGATCAAGACAGGAAACCAACAATCAAACCCGCTGAAATCAATTCTGATAAATGGATACCCCATGTGCTGTAGAGCTAAACTCGGTGTGTTCCACAGGGTTTTCTTTGCTGTAACCTTTACAGAAGCAGAATGCCAGCTCGCTCTTCTATGGCATTGATGACTGGGTTTGAACTACCAATCTTGAGAGAAGTAGGCAAACACAAACTGTTTGTGCCACCAAAGGCCCTGAGCAAAGACAAGTCAGTGCAAGCAAACTCATTGCCGTTGAGTCAGTTCTGATTCATAGTGACCCTGTAGGACACAGTACAACTGCTCCACAGAGTTTCCACTGAGTGCCTGGTGGATTTCAAGTGCCTATTTTTTCGTTGGCAGTTGTAACACTTAACCACTACACAGCCAGGGTTTCCACAGAGGGCACAAAAGCACAAGCGAAGTTAGGTGGAAGCTTTCTTAACCTACTATTGGAAGAGGAAGGAGGTGGTCAATGTACTGAAGAACTGAGTGAAAATCATGAAACAAATATATAAACATGGCTTAAACGTTTCATTCTAATGGAAAATCTAAAAGCATTCATGAAGCAGCCAGTGTTTGATCCATGGCCAAAGTCTTTTTTTGAGTTGGCTAACTAGATTTCAGTTTTGTCTTTCTTGTCTAAACCATACAATGCATTAATGAGTTTTTGCACAGGTTTCTGCAAGCTAGCTAAAATTTAAGTGGCCTTCGGAACTAGTATAAGAGCAGAATACTTCCAGAAATGTTCAGCAAATTGTCATAGCACATTTCTAATGTGGCAGCATTTTTTTTTCAATTTGCTTTTACCTGGCCTTTCCAGGCTAAGGCAAAAACCAAACCAAACCAAAACCAGATCATTATTGTATCTATCTATCTATCTATCCATCTGTCTATCATCAATCTAATATTTAATTAAATTAAACTTTTAATATACTGTAACCAGTAAAGTCAGCATAAATAGGTTTGAGGAAAAATACAACTGCCACTTGATCATCTGGAATGTAAACACCTTAAATAAACTTTTGTTTTTTTCCCTCCTGTATAATCACTCTCTCTGGCAACTGCTGTAATACCTGATGTAAACATTTGTTGTCTGGCAAACTGATGACTGACAGTTATGACGACATCCTGAATCCGAACCTTGATTCTGGCCTAAGGATAGCAGTCCTTGAACTTCAACTTCTATGAAGCCTGTGTGGTAGCTCCCATGCTTAGAAGGCACCAGCACAAAGCACAAGAATGAACTCAATTGAGTAGAAGATACTGTGGGCAGATATGATTTCATGGTTCATAGGAACCAACTTACGGTTTCTATGAACCATGAAATCATATCTGCCCACAGTATCTTCTACTCAGTTGAGTTCATCCTTGAGCTTTTCTCTGGTGACTGTATTTGTCATTCCTTTTTTTTTTTTTTTTGCCTTTTGGTAATTTTAGTTTATGTTAGTTGAATATGCTAATTCTATATCATTTTTAAAAATTAACATTTTTCTAATGTGTTTTAGTATTCTCTTAACACATATGGTTCTAATATTTTTAAATTATTTTACCATTTAAATAAACTATGTAACAATTTTCTCATTTATTATATTTCACTTTATTCCTCATCTCTCAGTGCCAGACTCCAAATATAATTATGTTGATATTATTTATCTTAATTATGCTAACCTTGTTTGTATCTTTTTTGTAAAACGTATTCATTTTTTAGAACTTCTTGACTACTTATATGTTGTATAACTTAGATAATGAATGGACAATATCATATCCCCTTTTCCTGACACCAACTATGAGGATATAAATAAATCCCCGCATTTCATTTCTCTTTTCAGACATCATCTACTCACGTAGCAATTCTTTTCCTGGGCCTAGTCACTCTGGAGCTAAGTCTGATCTCACAAATCTAAAGGACACAGTCCTCCATGGTGCCAAGTAGGCCTAAGAAAGCAGATGCCAGCTACAAGTTTTCAGATTCACATGATACCCTCGCTTCTGATCTACTGGTCACAATTTTGGTGCTTTCCCCTGCACTATCAGGATGTCAGCTATAAGCTTGGAGTTCTCAGACCTCTCTCTTCTGATCTGCTAGGTCCCACTACTCCTCACGTTTCAGTAATTCACTGACATGATGCAGAATTCATTGAAAGAAAGATATAATCTACCTGTAATCACAATCTTATTATATCAAGAAGAAGACAGACAAAAAGACTCATAGGGTAAAGTCTGGGAGGATTTCCAACTCAAAATATCCAAGTACCCAGTGGTCCACTACCTTCCCAAGGGCATGGGTGTCTTTCACCAATCAAGAAATATGTGGAGCTTCTGTATCCAAAGTCTTTATTGTCTTCATTAAATAGTCATGGTTGAAGCCTCTCTGAGTAGGCATGACTGGAACTTTATTACATAAGCATGATTGATTGAATCATGGCCCTCTCTTTGAGGTCAGCTGAGATCAGGCCATGTAATAGTCTTTCTGGCTGAGTCAGCTCCTACTCTGTAGCACAAACCTGCAGGTGTGGTTTAGGTAACAAAGAAACTTTGGTTACTCAAGAGATTAAAATGCTATCTCTCAAGAACGGAGAAAAACGCCAAAGTAAGTAATTCTTTATGTTATAGGTACATTACAGAAAAACTAGGTTTAATATTAAAAAGAAAAATGAGGGATAAAAATGAAATTTGGCCTGAAGCAAAAATTCCTGAAACCTAATATTCATAATTGAGAATTTCTTAACAAAACTTACTTATACAGTGAAGACGAACCTGCCTGGATTATCTTTGCTTTCTGATCTCAAAGAGAGAAACGGATCAGGAAAAGTTGATATGTAATTAACTTATTAACTGATCTGCGGTTTTGCTTTTTTTGTATTGTAAACTTTGTCAGGAAAGAAAATCTTTTACTTTTTCTGTGTACCTCCACTTTGTAGTTTGTAGGAACTCAATGCATTTTTGTTTTAAGTATGGCATTTAAAAGGAGAGTGTACTGATAGAGTAAAGAAATGCACATGATAGACTAAGCTGAAAAAAGACGACGTATACTTACAAGGAAAACATTAAGCAACCACCTTGAATTTTCACCACTTGAAATACTTTTATTTAAAGTAGTTAACAAATTTTATTTTCTAGAGGTTTAGTCTTGGTTTTGGTTCTGAGACCTTACGTATAATAACAATAATAATAATGAGCAATTCATTAATCATAAAGAGGACTTACTATCAATCCATATTTAAAAACTATTGACCTCCCACTCGCAACCTTCTATAAGGGGCGGTCTCACTCTAGATTGGCAGCTGTCATAAAAGAAAGAGCTGCGGAGGCTGCTACAACCTAATTCAACTCACAGAAACCGCAGAAGTTGAGTGCCTGAAAAATCTTCACCGCACAGTCTGGGAATCAGTTATACAGGAACATCAGTGGATAGAAGGGGTGAAGCAATGTGAATCAAACAGTGTATTGAATTATTTACTTGACTGAAGATACAGTCAGTGGAAAAGACAGCAATATGTACCATTTCCTCAACATGTGTGTCTCAATTTAAATATTCCTGCAAGTAGTAATACCTCTTTCTTTGTTTCATTCCTATGCTGACATGTAATTTCTGATCCACACGAATACCTTTGTGAGTGAAGAAGGTTCTCTTAGCAAGTTTGCCAGGATATTAGGAAAACTGGGATTTATGGATGCCCTATTTCTAACCTGTATATTACTCTGAATAGTTGGTGTTACGCTCTATACTACATCACTGACCTCCATGTAATTTTGATCACACTTGCACACTTTCAGAGGGTTGTATATATGTTTAGTATGCATTTTAAGTGTGTGTGTGCATTTGCTCATACATTGTAGGGATGTTTGTATGAGTGTTTACGTGTTGTATGTTAGGGATTACTTTTCTAAGTAGCCGTTGACTTTTTTCTATACCGTAATATTAGTTCTTTCCATCTGAATCACTTCTAATCATGTAGCTCCTTGGTCTCTGTACAAGTTCTGAATGAAGACAATTAAGTATTTTGGATTTCCCATTCTTCATAATGTTATCCATACTTTATTATGATCTATGACTTTGCATAGTAATAAAACTCAGTTAAACATCTTTCTGGTACTCTTTGCTTTCAGCTAAGAAGTGTCTGATATGGGCAATGATAAGCTTCATTTCACATTCTCTTTTGAATTTTATTTAAATGTCTACATATCTGCAAATGGAAACCAAGATTAGAAAAAAAATTGTTTAAAATAGCTTCCCCCCCCAAAGCCATAAAGTAGAAATTAATAACAGAAAAAACAAAGGGGAAAAAAAGAAAAAAACATGGAAAGTGAACAGCACCTTGCTCAAAAATTACTGAGTTACAGAAGGAATTAAGGATGGAGTAAAGAAATTCACGGAATCACACGAGAGTGAGAACACATCCTACTAGAACTTTTGGGATATACCAAAAGCAGTGCTCAGAGGTCAGTTTAGGTTAATAAATGCCCACAGTCAAAAAGAAGGAAAGGCCAAAATCAAAGCATTAAGTCTACGACTTGAACAAATAGAAAATGAGCAACAGAAGAAGCCCCCAGACCCAGGAGAAACCAAATAATAAAAAGTAGAGCAGAACTACAATAACATTTAAAAAGATCATTTATGGATTTTTCTCAGTTTAAGAAAAAAATACGAGTGATATAGACTTGGTTTAAAATGAAAAGAGAATGTAATCATCAGAAACTGTTGGTAGAAAATGTATATAATTTATATTGATAGTCTTTTACTAAGGTTTTTTTTTTCTCTGTATTTAGATGAAGGTTTGCAGAGCAAGCTAGTTTCTCACAATTAATATACATATTGTTTTATGACATTTGGCTGCCAACCCCATGACATATCAACACTCACCCCTTCTCAGTCTTGGGTTCACCATTATCAGCTTTCTGTCCCCTCCTGCCTTCTTGTCCCTGCCCCTGGGCTTGTGTATTCATTTGTTTAATCCTGCTTTGTTTGATGGACCTGCCCAGTCTTTGGATGAAGGGTGAACCACAGGACTGACTTCATTACTGAGCTAACAGGGTATCTGGGGGACCATGCTCTCAGAGTTTCTCCAGTCTGTACTCAGACCAGAAATTCTGATCTTGTGTGTTTGCGTGTGTTTCAGAGAGAGAGAGAGATTGAGAGAGAGTTAGAATTTTGTTCTACATTTTTTTCCAGCTCTGTCCAAATCCCTCTACTGGGATTCTTATCAGAGAAGTGGTGACCAGGTAACATTCAGTTGTGCTGGACTCTGTCTGATGGAGGCTGTGGTAGTTGTTGTCCATTACCACTTTGAATTAATCCTTTCCTTTGTGTCTTGCATTTTCATCATTCTTCCTTGCTCTAGACAGGGTGAGACAAGTGAAATTATCTCCGATGGCTGCTCACAAGCTTTTAAGACCTAGATGCTACTCACCAAAGTAGATTGTGAACATTTTCTTCATAAACTATGTTATGCAAATTGAGCTATATGATCCCCAAGACCATCGTCCCCACAGCCATCTGCCCAGTAATTCAGTGCCTCAAGGACTGTGAATGCATCTATGGAGTTTCCATGACCTTGACTCAAAAAGTTGTACTGCCTTCTGTAGTACTGTGTAATGTCTTACCGTTCACCAAAGTTACCACTTATCTACCACCTATACAGTGTGTTTTTCTATCCCTATGCCTCCCCTCCCTCATGACCATCGAAGAATATTCCTTTTTGTATACAAATCTTTTCATAGGTTTTGATAGTAGTGGTCTCATACAGCATTTGTCCTTTTATGATTGAGTTATTTTACTTAGCATAAAGCCCTCCAGATTCATCCCTGTTGTAAGATGCTTTATAAATTCACCGTTATTTATTATTGCATAGTATTCCATTGTGGGTATATAACGTAGTTTGTTTATCCACCCATCTGTTGATAGATGCCTGTGTTGTTTCCATCTTTTTGCTATTTAAACAAAGCTGCAGTGAACGTTGGTGTGCATAAATGTATTTGTGGTGACAGCTCTTATTTTTCCAGGATATGTTCCTAGGAATAGTGTTACTGGATCATACAGTATCTCTATTTGTAGCTTTTTAAGGAAATACCATATCATTTTCCAAAAACAGTTGTATCATTTTGCACTCCCAGCAGCAGTGTGTAAGAGTTCAAATCTCCCTGAAAGCTCTCCAACATTTGTAATTTTCTGTTTTTCTGATTTGTGCCAGAAATGTCTGCATCAGATAGTGCCTCACTGTGGTTTTGATTTGCATTTCTTTGAAAGCTGGTGATGGTGAGCATTTCCTCAGGTATCTGTTAGCCACTTGAATATATTTTTCAGTGACATGTCTGTTTATAGCCTTCAGCCATTTTTAAAAAAAATATAGGATGCTTCATTTGTGTGTCACCCTTGCTCAGGGGCCATTCTAATCTTCTCTGATCATTCCAATTGTAGTATATATGCTGCCAAAGGGAGTACTGAAATTAATTTTTTTCACTGTGATTGAGTGGGAGTATACAATCCCAATCAATTTCGCATGCTGCCTGTCTAAAGCTCCTTCTGCTCTCCTTGCCCAGTGACAGCACACCCCTTCTTTTCATTCTATAGTTCCAGTATCCTCTAAACAAGCTCCTGTCCCCTCCTTCCCCCTCTACTGTCCATCTATAAAGAGACCAGTAGGACAGCCTCCTGTAAATGCATAGAACTGTAAAGTACACACACCATATAGTCACACTGTATCCCTGGATCCAGTCCATTTTTGTCTGAAGAATCGACTTCAGTAGTGTTTGCCGGTCAGTGGTGGCAGCAGGTCTAGGGGCCGTGTTCCCAGGGGATCCTTCAGGCAGTCAGATCATTGAGTATTTTAGCAGAGCTCTTAAGCTGCACCCTCTTTCTCTCGTATTGCCACAGGGACCTTACATTGTGTGCCCCATCACAGCTGTCTCTGGTAGTGGCCACGTACCATCTGGTTCTTCCAGTAACATGTTGATACAGTCACCCATTCACATGGTTCCTTGTGTCTCCTGAGCTTTTTTTCCTCATGTATTTGTTGTTCTCAGTCATCATCTGTTTCAGATGGGGTGGGACAATTTGGACAATTTGGTGTACCTCAGATGGCAGCTTGCTAGCTTTTAAGACCCCAGACACCACTCACCAACATGGGGTGCAAAAGACTGTTAGCAACAGGCCAGTTTTGCCAATTGGCCTCGATGTCCCTTGATAGTATTGTCCCCACACACCAGCCCCTGCTACTCTGCCTGCTACTCTATCCTTGCAATATTGGGTTCAAATTTGAATAGCTTTCAGTCTATGGTGAACTCCAGTTAAGTTGATCTACTTTCTACTCTGTACTGCTTTCACCTTACCAAATTTCTGTCAGCTATCTAATCTATGACCAGCCCTTGCCTTCCCTTTTCTTCTATACATAAGTCTATTTTTAAGTCCCTATAGCAGGGGTCTCACAATATTTGTCCTTTTGCCACTGATTTCACTCAGCATAACGTCTTCCAATTGAAACCAGTTATGAGATGCTTCCTAAAGTCATTATTGTTTTTTAACATTGTACAATGTTCCATTGAGCATACGTAGCATAGATTGTTTACCCATTCATCTGTTGATGGGCATCTAGATTGATTCCATCTTTTTGCTATTGTGGACTGTGGTGCAATAAACATTGATGTGCATGTATCTGTCTGTGTGACAGCCTTTGTTTCTGTAGGGTATAGTCCTAGCAGTGGGATTACTAGATCAAATAGTGTATCTATTTCCAGCTTTTTAAAACACCAAATTGCTTTCCAAACAGGTTGTACTACTTTGCAATCCCACTAGCAGTGTAGGAGAGTTCCAATCTCTCCACACCCTCTTCAGCATTTATTGTTTTCTGTTTTTTGGATTACGGCCAACCTTGTTGGGGTGACACGGTATCTGTAGTTTTGATTTGGATTTCTTTATAACTAATGATTGTGAGCATTTCCTCATGTGTCTTTTGACTTCCTGGATGTCCTGTTTAGTGAAGCGTCTGTCCATCTCCTTTGCCCATTGCTTAATTTGGTTACTTACCTTTTTCTTGTTGATATTTGCAGTTCCTTGTAGATTATGGAGATCAGACATTGGTCCAACATGTAGTTGCCAAATATTTGTTCCCATTCTGTGGGTCATCTTTTAATTCTTTTGATAAGGTCTTTGGATGAGCAAAAGTGTTTGTTTCTTAGTAGTTTCTATTTATCTGCTTTCTCTTCTGTTGATGGTGCTTTGTCAGATTTTGTAATTTGTCTAAGCCATGTATTAGAACTTCCATTGCTAACCCTATTTTTCCTTGTTGTTTTAGTTTTATTTTTAGGTTTTTGATCCCTTTTGAATTAGCTTTTGTGTAAGGTATGAAATAAGGGTATTGTTTCCATCTTTTTGCAGATGGATATCCAATTTTGCCAACATCATTTGGTAAAGAGACTGCTGTTACTCCACTTTAGAATCTTAGGGCCTTTGTCAAATATCAATTGTTTGTAAGAGGATGGTAGCATCTCTGGGGTTTCAACTCTGTTCCATTGCTCTATATGTCTCTTTTCAGTACCAGGCTACTTTGACTACTGTGGTAGTGTAATAGGTTCTAAGGTTGGATAATGTGAGGCCTCCCACTGTGTTCCTCTTCTTCAGTAGAGAGTATAGAGCGTTCTAACCTGTACCCATGGGCTTGCCATGAATGGGAATCAACTGGACAGCAACTCATAGTGTATCAGCAACTACTGCGTATGTGTTTCTTCCTTTCTATACAATAAGAAATGAATTATAATGAAGGCAAAATTGGTCTATCACACACTCAAATTATTTAAATTTTTGAGTAATTGTTTGTTCAGCCTGTTACAGGCGCGGATCTTTCCTCCTTTGTTCACCATTGTAGGCCAGGAATGATAACCTGGAATAAGGTCATTGCTTAATAAATCTGTATTAAATGAAGTCTGAGGCTTGGGAAGTTTTCTGGCAATTCATTGTGATTAGATGAAAACACAGTACATTCATCTAGGAGAGAGGTGGACCTCCAAAAGTCCATAAACCTTATATTCATTTCCATTTTTTTATAGTTCAGGGCATGAGACAGGGACTCCAGACCAGCCGTATCCAGTACATAATTCCTGAATCCTTCTCTTCTGAGCGCAGCTACTGTTCTATGACCATTTTGGTGTAGCTTTTGACTTGCTTCATGAAAGTGCAATTCAACAAGTTAATTTCAGCTGTTCCTTGTGCCTCTCACCTCTGCTGCTACATGAAACACCACCAAGAACCTGTTTGGTACTCAAGTTTGTACAACGAGAGCTACAAGAGAGTTTCCAGCTCCTAAACCCCTCTTGATCAATGGATGATGAGAAAAATAGAAATGCTTGTCATCTGTATTCTTTAGGTCTAGAAGTTCTGAGAAGGCTTTCATGAAGCTCCTCATTAGTCCCACAAAGACACTAAGCACCTTCGTAAGGGC
The DNA here is from genome assembly GCA_028571685.1 of Heterohyrax brucei. Taxonomy (NCBI): domain Eukaryota; kingdom Metazoa; phylum Chordata; class Mammalia; order Hyracoidea; family Procaviidae; genus Heterohyrax; species Heterohyrax brucei. Next base: position 150,791,285 of record CM053144.1, on the reverse strand, counting down.
AACTCAGTTCTCCTTTCTCCATTAGCTTTCTCTCCTTCACTTTTTCCCTCTCCTTATCCTTCGCTCTACAATTGTATCTCTCTAGTAGAACGTTGCCACTTGCATTTCAGACTTTGGCTTAGGCCTTTCTGATGCAGGCTTGGGTTAAGACTCTACTGACATGCCAATCTGGATTTACACATAAAATGAAAATTAAAAGGGACTTAGTAAAATCCAAAATATCCCCAAAATGGATTTAAAAAAACTTCTTTCTAGCATTGTTTGTTTTATTGTTGAATTCCTACCACTTAGACATGTGGATTAACTGCCATCCTTTTTTTGAAAATACAAGTGTACATAGGAAGAAGATACAAGTAATTTTTTATAGTTCATGTGACAGACAAAAAGAGTCAGAGACTGAAATAAAACTAAGAAGAAACCAATCTCACTAAAAAGTCTAGACGTGATGTATCAGCAATGTCCTGTAACACAGGAAGTGCCCTATTTTTGCAGTGAGGCATTCTTATCTGGATCTCTCATCATCCACTAGAACAAGAAGCATTGGCTAGCGTGGGTTAAAATAATATGTCTGTCTCCTCCAGCTGGCAATATAATCCCTGCCGGGTTGTCAGCCTCCAGCTGCAGCATTATGGCATTCCTTTCTTCCTGGACCTGTGTCATCATTGGTTATCTTTCTGCTTCTTTAGGAGGAGCATCCAGTCTCTCACGCCTCTATCCCCCTCTATGGGAGGAGAGTCCCAGCCAGTTCAGCGACTACAGGATAAAAGATGGGCAGTATGTTATTGATGCCTGGGTGTACCCTCAGAGGATGGGCATGTACAAAATGCTAATGAATCAGACAGCAAGGTACTTTGAAAAATTTGCACCAGAAAATGAACAAAATATTTTGTGGGGATTGTCTCTGCATCATGGATGGCAATATTATACAGGTAAGAATGATTTTCTTTTTCATTACTGTGATCCTCTGGTGCAATTTTAAACTAATTAGAAAGTATAAAACTGCAAGAATGAAGTGTAACCAAGGAACTTAGTGACAATATTGCTGGCAAAATATTTACAGAAATGACAATGCCACCAGGTGTATGAGGAGCAAAACTTTGCCACATTAGCAGAATTGGAATGTGAGTGGTGGGTGATGACTTTGATAAGATTAGGGCTAGTTTAAGAGAAATCCTCAAAGTCAGAGTAAGTAGTTTTAATTGGTCCTTGTTACAGACTGAACTGTGTCCCCTAGAATGGGTATCAGCTTGGCTAGGCCACTCATCTGATGTGGTTTCCTTACATGTTGTAAATCCTACCCCCATGATGTTAACGAGGCAGAACTAGAGGCAGTACATCAATGAATAAGAACTCAGTTGACAAGATTACATTTTAAATCAATTTCTTTTGAGATTGAGATATAACAGAGATAAATGAGCAGCATGATACAGGGACCTCGTATCACCAAGAAACAGGAGCCAGGAGAATAGTGTGTCTTTTGGACGCAGAGTCCCTGCGATGAGAAGCTCCCTGACTAAGGAACATTGATGACAAGGACCTTTTCCCAGAGCCAACAGACAGAGAAAGTCTTCCCTGGAGCTCCTACCCTGAATTTGTACTTCCAGGGCCTCCTGAACTGCAAGAAAAGAAACCTCTGTTCAAGCTATCTGCTTGTGGTATTTCTGTTACAGCAGTACTAGGTAACTAAGACAGTGCTTTAGTCAACATGGTTTAACTTAACAATGAAGACTTAGTGCTTGGACAACTGGACCGAAAAGCAACATCGTGATACATGGAGAAAATATAGAAAACGTTAAGGATTTCATTTTACTTGGATCCATAATCAACATCCGTGGAAGCAGCAGCATTTGGTTTCCTAAATCAAATGACACATGGCACTGGTGCTAAATGTGAAGACCTAACAAAGGTCACTTAAGTCATTAGGCTACATTGTGTCTTCCACCTCAATTATACCCTTGGACCGGACTAGCAGGTCTGACTAACAGGTCTGCTTTCCTCTCCCTGTCTCTGCCTCTCCCTATCTCTGAGGCACTAGAGTTGATTAAGAGCTCAGAGAAAGATAATAAAATTTGGGGTAATTCACACTGACAGATATAATGAAACCTTATGATATAATGAAATCTTGTGACTTCTGACTATTTTTCCGTGACAAACCCCTGCCCCTTTGTATTCTGGCTACAAAACCCACTAGAAATCTAACTGAAATGGGACAGTTTTTGGACAAACTATTCCCCCTGTCTGCCAGATTTGCTGGCCATCTGCAAAGAAAGCATTCAACCCCATGCTGTCTCTGAATTTTGACTGTCAGTGACAGGCAGAATGAAGTTGCTTTAGTTCTGTAACAAAAGGGCACTGAAAAGGGATCCATGGCACAGAAGGGTGAGATGAGCTGATCTGCCTAGAAGACACAGGTACCTTTGTTGGACCTATTGGACCCATTTCTAAACTTCATAATCACAAAAGTTAACAGGCACATTTTGCTTTCAAGGATGCAAAAAATGTTTATTCTCTGACATCATCATGTTGGCCCTTCCTTCACTGCCTAACTTCTGCTTTGGGACTTTTTTTCACATCTTTCATTCAGATTCTTTTCTCTAACATCCCTGCAAGGAAGTACTCTTTCTTCCAGGTCATATACCACCAGGACTGAATTATGTCTGGGAGAGTAGTGAAACTTTAAAACTTTTAAGTTTTTGCTCTTCCGACAGCAAAATGAAAGTTAACAGAGGAAACTTGCTTAGATGTCAAGACCATGAATTCAGTCTCAGGTAAGTTCAGTCTAATATGGTCTTGGAACCACCAATGGAGGAGCTTGATTGAGACTTGATGAAATCAGAAATGGAGGACAGAGGAGGCTTAGCACTGAAGACATGAACAGATAACGTATGTCTGACAATCACTGAGGTTATCATAATGATTGGACTTTCTGAGAGAATGAATGGGCTTAAAAGGACACAGTCTTGCAGGTGGCATTCAAAATGACCCTTAAAGGAGCCAGCATAGGTACCTTTCTGTTTTGAGTTTCATTTCATTTTACCAGAGAAATAATGATTTTGAGAAATTATTATGCATTAGTAGAACTACCCAGATCTTTACTTTTGCTTTTTTGAGTGTAAACTGTTAAATAAAAAAAATAAAAAAAAAAATAAGGAACTAGAGTGAGATGAGAAAATAGAAACAAATACATTCATGGGACATAGAACGGGTGAGAGGAAAGGATATTGGGAGTACAGGGGAAGGGAACGAAAAGGAAGACGAAAGGAACGCCTGGGCAGAGTGGGGAATACCCAACGGACAGCGAGGGCTGGAATACAGAGAGACATTGGTGGGTTACGTGGGAATTCACCACACTGTCTGTGTAGAGACTAGGGCACGCACAGGTTAGCAAGAGAAGAGAGAACCAGCCAGGTGTGGAAAGGGACAGGAAATAGCGGTCAAAGTGGGAGACAAATGAAAATAGAATCAGAAAAGACCTGAAGAGACGTGTCGAAAGTATAGTCAGAGGAGGTAGCTATGATGACACCAGTTAAGTGCTCACCTGCTAGCTGGTATCAGATTGAACCCACTCAGTGCCACCGAAGGACACCACCTGGCTATCTGTTAATGTAAAGATTACAGGCTGGAAAACCCTATGGAGCAGTTACACCCCATGAGTTGAAAACCTACTAGGCAACTACAAACAACAACAGCAATCTTTATGACAATCATGAGCCAACTTCCTGTTGTTTTCTTTTTCCTCTGAAGAGTGTTTTCTCACCTCTAATGGCAATTAACCACATTACTCAGTAAACTTGTCAAAAACTGCTTTTTTGGTCATACCGACTTTTAAAGAACACAAAGCCAGGTTTTATCTATTACCATTTCAAACTCAAATTCCAACTCTAAACTATTTTCCAAGTATCTTTCTACTCCTGTACTCCCAGCACTTCCCTCTTTCCCTCTCTTTCTCTCTCACACACCACATTAATACCAAACCCTGACTTTTAGCTTATTCTACTTTTCTCCAAAAATTTTTGTTGTTGTTTCTGTTAGGTGTCACAGAGTCAGATCCAATTCTTAGCAATCCTACGTCCAACAGAATGATACAGTGCTCTGTCCTGCAGCACCCTCATAGCCACAGCTATGTTTGAGCCCATTGTTGCAGTCGCTGTGTCAATCCATGTCATTGAGAGTCTTAATCTTTTTTTGCTGACATTCTGCTTTATCAAGCATGATGTCCTTCTCTGAGGAGTGATCCTTCCTGATTATATGTCCAAAATAAGCGAGATGAAGCCTCACCATCCTCATTTCTAAGAGATGTTCTGGCAGTCCTTCTTCCAAGATAAATATATTTGTTCTCTTGGGAGTCTATGGTATATTCACTATTCATCACTGACACCGTAATTCAAAGGCACTGATTCTTCTTTGATATTTCTTATTCATTCTAGTTTTTGCATGTGTATGAGTCAAGAGAAGATAACATGGCTTAGATTAGATGCACCTTATTTCTCACGGTGACTTCTTTGGTTTTTAACACTTTAAAGAGATATTCTGCAGCAGAGTTTTCCAGTGCAGTTGATGAACTAAAGCAAGTTTGTTCTGCCTCTCACTGACAGTCAAAATTCAGAAATCGTGTGGGTTTCAGTGCTTTATTTGCAGATGGCCAGCAAATCCGGGGGACAGGGAGAATAGTTTCTCCAAAAACTGTCCCATTTCGGTTACATTTCTAGTGGGTTTGTAGCAAGAATTCAGTAGGGTAGGAGTTTATCACAGAACAGTAGTCAGGAATCACAAGATTTCATTACATCATAAGGTTTCATTACATCTATCAAGCAATGTGAATTACCCCAAATTTCATTATCTTTCTCTGAGGTCTTAATCAACTCTAGTTCCTCAGAGATAGGGAGAGGGAGACACAGGGAGAGCAATATAAACCTGCTAGTCCAGTCTGAGTGTAGTAGGATAGAATTGGGAAAGGAAAAGATGGGGGGAGGAATGCAGACCTGCTAGTCCGGTCTGAGGGTGTAATTGAGGCAGAAGATAGAATGTAGCCTAATAAACTAAGTGACCTTTGTTAGGGCTTTATGTTTGCTACCACTCTCTTGCCATGGTCTTGTAACTTCCCACCCAAGTGATTAGATCGTTGCTGTTGTTGGGTGCCCTCGAGTCGGTTCCAACTCACAGTGACCCTATGTACAACAGGACAAAACACTGGTCAGTCCTGTGCCATGTCCACAGTTGTTGTTAATGCTTGAGCCCATTGTGGAAGCATCGTCCCATTGAAGGTCTTCTTCTTTTTCTTTAGCCCTCCATTGTAATCCAAGCAGTTAGGTGATTAGGTGGAATGTACGTATGGCATCATTACGGCTCACCGAGGGACTGGCCGGTTTTGCCAATCTGCTAGACCTGAAAAACAAGACATCCCAAAGACAGGAAGGAGAGCCAAGAACATAACTTTGGACCCCTGACTCCTGCATGGAGAAGCTCCTGGAACCAGGAAACTGAAAGAGATGGGCAGAGACAGAGACAGAGAGAGAAAATGTTTAACACTAAAGATGGTAAGAAGCCATAGCAGAGAAACACTGGCAGAAGACCGTGTGATAGGCTTTCCAGGCCATGGAGCTAGAAAGCTGAGTGCCTTTGGGCAGGCAGGAGGCTTGTTGGTGGAGTAGGGTGTCTCCAGGAATGTGGTGGAGCTATGTTTGCAGATCCACATTGTTCGAGCCGAGAGGCTTAACCGGTGGAGTGGGGTGCCGCTCGTCACTTATGGACTAAGGCCAAAAGAAGTTTACAACATTTGCCTCAGCAGAGTCAGAAAGAGTCCTGCCTGTGAGCACAGCGAGGGAGAGGCTGTCCAGGTAGACGTACTCTGTCCTGAGTGTTCCTCAACCTGAACTACCTGTTAATTACCCAATAAACCCCATCATTGTGAGTATTATCTGTGAGTTCTAGGTGGTCATTGCAATGAATTATCATACACAGCTGAAAGGTGGCGAGTGCTGTAGGAGGCTGGTTGTTATTCAGAATTGGTAAAGACGGTGGAGAGAGGAGGCATGTCTGACATCCTCGTCATGGGAATCAGCCTTGGGGTGTTGATCTTGATTTTCCTCGCCCTGTCTGAAATTAAAGGAGGTCAGACATTACTTCCGTACCATTTTTCTTTTAGAGAATATTTTGTGCAACCCTGAAAGCATAATGTATCTGTAAAGATTTAGCAATATGCAGGTTAGAATAGGTCTAACAACCCAACAAGTCACCTTCTGTGTCTTAGGCCGATTAGCAGATCCCACCCAAAGGACAGACTGTGGCTACAAACATGGGAACCCTCTGTGCATCTCTGTGGACAGTTGGTGGGCTGGTGAGTTCAATATAACAATAAAATATCAAACTGGTGACCTTCCTAAAGAGAATCAATTTAACCTAGAATCTCAATGACAGAAATAAAAACAGAAATCAGAACTATTGCTTTTATAAAAAGGAATCTGTTTGATCCAAATCTTCTAAATATTTTGAAACAGTTTTTTACATAGATATTGTTTAAATGAACTAATCAAAATATTTAATTACAAAAATGTTAACTGGTAGAAGCTAGTGATCCCCATCTTGTTTTAAGTACATACGAGGTCTGACAATGACGTTCACAAACTCTTCATGGAGAAAGTGTCACATACCTCATTGCTCAATGTCACTACCGTACTCCCTTCGGGAAGCTAGGCACCGATACCAGCACCAGTCTACCCTTCAAAGAAATTTGGAACTCTTTTTCTGGGATAGCTATCAGAGCTGTTGTGGTATTACCCTTGATGTACCGAATGTTATCAAAATGTCTTCCTTTCAATATTTCCTTTATCTTCTAGCAAAGAAAAAAGTCAATGGGGGCCACATCGGGTGAGTAGGGAGGGTGTCCGATACAGTTACCTGTTTACTGGCTAAAAACTTCCTCACAGACAACTACACAATTAAGTCTGGAAATTTGCCACCATGCCACAGTGCACAGTGGACATTCCAGAAAGAGTTCCAAAAATGCGTTGAAGGGTGGAGTAGGCTCTGGCATCGGTGCATAGCTTCCCAGGGGGAGTACTTCAAAGGTGACTATACTGTTATTCAGCAAGGAGGTATGTAGCACTTAGAATAATTAAGTTCGCAGACTTGTCGGCCCTTGTATGCCAAAACTAGGAATCTGCGATACCATGCTATCTCATAAAACTTGGTTAATTTTAACAAAAAGTTAACATTTTCAAACTTCAGTGTAACTACTAGCCATTATTTAACAAGTATGTTTACAATTTAGATACATTTTTTATTCATAAGCGTAGAGATTTTAAGAGCAGCACATTCAAGTCATATATTTGGAGAAGTTTCTGAGGAAGTTTTCCCAAATGCCCAGAGACATTGCTTAAGTTTTACCACATGTTTCTGTTACTTTTATGATCAAACTTCTTTATTTCAATAATAATTTCTATCACCTCTTTTAACATTAGTAATATTAATAATAACTCTTTTCATTTATACAGACCTTAATTATTTTCTCTCAGCAATTCCTTTCCTTGCCGCAATTGATTCTGGTATAATGGGGATACCATCAGAGGAAGTCACCCTTCTGCCACCATCCAAGGATCAGAGGAAATTTTGTTACAATGTTTCTAGCTGTCATTCATCCTTTCCAGATGCAATGAAAAAGTGGAATGAATTTTACAAGGTTTTTAAAAAATATTTTAATTAATGAGCCCATATTTGTTAAGAATATCTTGCACAGGGTTTTTAATGTATTAAAAATATGTTCCTAAAAAATGAAGTTTTTAATATGAAAATGTTTACTATAAATATTCCAATATTAATAGCACAAGTAAAAATCTGTGAAAACTTGGACGTATGTAAAGCAAAACCTGTCAGAGAAAGAAAACTCAAATATTTTCCACTAACAGAAAGCAATAAGAAATGAGTGAGCCACATCCTGTCAAAAGCAGAAAATTTTCGAGACCCAGAGAAACAAAGTGGGTCCACTGAGTTCTGACTCTCACAGGTCTCACTGTGCTAGAATTGACACATGGTATTATATTCTATTAGAACTCCTTTCCCCATAAAGTAGTGAGGCATCCCAACCAACTCCTCTCACACCAAATTGATTACACATGAATACTTGAGCACAGAGAAATTATTGCTTAATGGTGGAAAAAGTACTCCAGTTCATCAGAATATGAGATCAGCTAAGGGATAATCTAGTTAGAAAGACAATAGGTAAATACAGTTGTAGCGAATTTGATCATGTTAGTTCAACTGTCTTGTTAAATAGCCGCATCTGAGTAGTCTAGAATCATATGGACAATAAAAGTTAAATATAACGTGCAAAGTATGAGTATCTCAGGTGTAGGAGTAATCAAAACGAAACCAACTCTATTACTAAGGAGTCAATTCCAACTCATAGTGACCCTGTGTGACAGGGGACAGCCGCCCCATACAGTTTCCAAAGCTGGCATCTTTGCAGAGGCAGGCTGCTACATTGTTATCCTGCAGACCAAAGCCACAGGTTCGAACTGCCGACCTTCTGATCAGCAGCCAAGCACTTAAGCACTGTGCCACCAGGGCTCCTGTGTGAGTACTGACCGCTGCCCTTGAGTCAATTCTGACTCATAGCAACTCCATAGGATGGAGTCAATCTTCCCCACAGAGTTCCCAGGGAGCATCTGGTGGATCCAAAGTACTGATTAGTAGCCATTGCACTTAACCACTCTTGGGTATAAGAGCAAACGACCAAAAATAAAGTTTCCTTTTAAAGAAAACTTACTCATTATTTTGTATACAATTAGATAAAATAGTCTTGCTTTCTCCTGCTTCTAACTTTTAAAGTTTGTGGAAAGTTTATTTCCTGCAGCAGAACATAAACAAATTTAACATTAAGAAGTAAAAAATCATGAACATTTCAAAAACAGTTATAGTTTGCCTTATTCGGATACATTCCAGTACTGTTGTTTCAGTTGGGTACCTTGGAGTCATTTTTGGCTCACAGCAGCCCCAGGTGACAGAGTAGAACTTCTGCAGAGGATTTTCTAGGCTGTGATCTTTGGCCAGGCATGCCTTGGAAACTCTGTGGGGCAGTACAACTCTGTCTACAGGGTCACTATGAGGCAGAATTAAGTCAGTGGCAGTCAGTTTGATTTTCTGGTTTTTGAATCTTTCAACAGTTCAAATCTGCTAGGTGCTCTTTCGAAACTCTACGGGGCAGTTCTACTCTGTCCTGTCGGGTCACCATGAGTCGGGACTGACAACAGTAGGTTTGCTTTGGTTTAATCTCTCTAGTAGCAGTTCATTAGGTTCTTTCTCCCATGGCACCTCTGGGTAGGCTGGAACTGCCAATCATTTAAGTTACCAGTCGAATACCATTATGCCACCAGTGCTCCTTGATTTACTATTACTATTAATTAATGTAACTCGGATCCGACTCGACGGCACTTGGCTTGGCAACTAATGTTAAGATCTTTAGAGAATATTAAACATTAAATCTTTCATACCAAACTCTTAATGTCTCATTTAGAATGTTGTGGAATTATATGCATAAATACAATTAAGTTTCAGAAAACGAGATTGTTGCAGTTGTCTAAATATTAACAAGGTTTTCTTCCTTGGATAGCACGTGAAGTCACCTTCTAGTAGTTTTGATCACCTGTTAACGTACTTATGGGCTGCACATGTCTCGTGTCTGAAGGTTGCTGGTAGAAGTTTTCAGAATAGGTAAGAACTGATCCAAGTTTTGTTCCTTTTAATACGGTAACAAGTTTTCATTCTATGCTACCTTCTTCAATGAAATCTTTTCCAGTTTACTTACTCACCAGTGTACCAAGCATGAGGAAGTATTTTAAGAAGAAAATTAACAATGAAACATCTTACTGGATAAAGTCCAAAAAGTAGTTTATAAGTAAGAAAGCAAAAATCTGAAGAAATATAACTTTATATCACAAAAATAAAATAAAACAAAGTGAACTAAAAGTTCAAGGTGATGGGGGTGGGAAACTGCTTTAACCTATTTAGTGAGGGCCCTGTGGTTCTTACCTTCCCTGCGAGAGACCAGGGTTGGATTCCCACTCACTGCGCCTCATACACAGTGATCTCCATCTGTAAGTGGTAGTTTAGGCATCGCTGTGATGCTCAGTAGTTTGACTGCAGCTTCTAAACTACAGTAAACTGATAAGAAACACTTGGCTATTGACTTCCTAAAATCAGCCAGTGAAGACATTATGGATCAGAAATGAGCTGATTGGCAATGCATCGTATGAGTGGAGCAGGACTTGGAAGTGTTTCGTACTGTGATGCACGAGGTTAACAGAAATCAGGGTCTAGCTCACTGCAGCTAACAGAGACAATGTCAGAAATATGTAATGAAGAGTAAATATAAAGAATAAGTAAAAAGTAAGTATAAATTGCTGCGTCATTTTAATCACAGACAAATAGTTTGGCTAACACATATTTGGAGGAAAATATTCAGAAAGCATCAATTTTATCACACCACGTGGTTAAAATAATGTCAAAGTCTTCTTCATTCTGTAGTCAGTGAGACTGGATGAGGCAGTACAATTTGGAATGTAAGCAGAGACACTAAGAAGTGGTATCTGCCACCAGAGTGAAGCATGGGATAGAAGAAAAGAAGGGATGGGTTGCTAGTTATACGAACACGTTTAAACACTGGCATTCATGTTTGGAGGTGGCTTGATAACAATGTGCTGATGTTTTCTCTATGGACCCCAGATCTCATTAAGATAAATCAGAGTCCGTAGATCAACACTACTTTGCGTATTTTATCTTTTAGTACTGCCTCTGGAGTGTATTGTTAGACTGATCCACAGAAGAGCTCATTCTCTTAGCATATTTGTGAGATGTATAAGGATTGTAGCCATCATAACAATTTATTGCTATGACACAAGTGCTTAAACTACTTCTGACAAATAACAAGAAAGGATAAGATTGTTAATCAAGGAAATAGACAGGGTTGTCAGCATCAAGATTGCAACTGAAAGCATGCAGTTGTAATTTATAGAAAAAAATATATCAAATATTTTTTCACAGACTTTCTCAATCATATGCAAAAGAAAATCCTTCTCATAAAGTAGAACACTGTGAGACTGTTCTACTCTGTCTCATAAGGTTATTAAGAGTAGAAATCAACTTAGTAGCTGTGGGTTTGCTCTTTAGCTCGTAGTGAGGAACAGATTCCCATTGATCACTGTAATGGAATGAATTATGTGCCCCAAAATACGTCAATTTCGATAGCCCATGATTCCCAATATTCTGTGATTGTCTACCATTTTGTCACCTGATGTGATTTTCTTAAGGGTTGTAAATCTTGTTTCTAAGGTGTTAATGAGAGGAGATCACTGGCAGTTGTGTTAGTAAGGCAGGGCTCAGTTTACAAAGTTGGATTGTGTTTTGAGTCAATCCCATTTCAGACATAAAAGAGCGAAGAGAGTACAGAGACACGGGGCCACATACCAACAGCAACAATAACAAAAACCAGCAGAGAGTGTCTTTGGGACCGGAGACTGCTGTGCAGAAAAGCTGCAGAGTTGATTAGACACAGAATACCTTCCCCTGGAGCTGACCCCCTGAATTTGGACTTAGAGCCTATGAGACTGTGGAAGAATAAGTTTCTCTTTGTTAAAGGCACTTGGCTTGGCTGGCTTGTTAAAGCTATCCACTCATCAGTTGATAACTAAGATTTCCACCAGCTGAAAGGCTGGCAATAAGTGCTGGCAATAGGTGCCTCAGGAAGAGAGGCCTGGCAATCTACTGAAAGCTCACTGCCATTGCAAACCCTGCAGTCTGCAGGTCTACTCTGAAATACGTGGGGTCACCTGAGTCAAAACTGACTTCATGACCCGGAGCTGGACAGGGAGGGAGAACTATGCTGATCAGGCACAATGTTCCTGACCAGAATAGTTTTCTCATGTTATAGATGGTTTTTCGAGGTGCACCATTCAGGGATTGGTAATTTTTTAACAGTATGTAGCTAAATGATAGATTTAATCAGTTAAAAAAGTAAGACTTCCCTTCACACCTACATCTTATCCTTTTCTATCCTGGTTTATCCTCTTACTGCCCCTCCTCCTACTTTCCTAGAGAGAAGAGCTATTAGGAGGTCAAATTTGTGTCTTTGCATGGCTCAGAGTATCTCTGTTCCACCATGACACCTGATCATTTTGTTTTGCGTAGAATAGCAGAAAACAATTTTACTTCAGATTTATAACCACAGTTTCATTAATAGCTAGGTGTTACGGTGTCTGAATGTGTTGTGTTTATTGATGTTTCAACTATACACGTTCTGACAATTAAGTCCACGAACTTATTTATTCTACACGCTACATAGCTCGTTTTTGAATATCACTGAGATCACCTTCCAACTACTCCTCCTGGGAAGCTATGCACCTACCCCAGTGCCTATTCCACCCTTTTCCTGGAACTCTTTCTGGAATGGCCATTGTGCACGGTAGCACAGTGGCAAGTGTGTGGACTTAATTGTCTAGCTGTCTGTGAGAGAGTTTTTAGTCAGTAAACAAATAACTACAGTGAACACTCTACCTACTCACCTGTTGTGGCCCCCAGTGGCTTTTTTTTAACCAAAGATAAAGGAAATATTGAAAGGAAGACATTTTGATGACATTCAGGACATCAAGTATGATATGACGATAGCTCTGTAACATGACAATACCTCCATTCCAGAAAAACTGCTTTGAAGGGTGAACTAGCCACTGGTATGTGGGCACAGCTTCCCAAGGGGAGTACTTCAAAGGTGACCATAGTTATTCAGCAATGAGTATGTAGCACCTTTTCCAGGACAACTTCACGGACTTAACTAGCAGTCTTATATCTTGATTTATTTCTAAAATAGGATACAATATTATTTTTCCCACAAAGCTTAAATTTAAAGACTTGCTCTTCAAGGTACATTTCTTTTCACGCACTTTGTGGAACACAACCAAAAAAAGAGAAGAAAAACATTGAGTCGATTCCTACTCATAGCAAACCTATAGGACTTAGTAGAACCATCCCATAGAGTTTCCAAGTAGCGCCTGGTGGATTCCAACTGCCAGCCTTTTGCACTTAACCACTAACCACTTAACCACTGTTCCACCAGAGGTTCCATGGAGCTCATAGTCTGTCTAAAACTACTGTGGCTGTTCTGTTATTCAAATCCCTATTAATTAAATGAGGAACCTCCTACATCATGCCTCTAGATTTCATGTTTTGTCTTAGTTATCCAGTGCTATTATAACAGAAACACCACAAAGTGGGTGACTTTAACAAACAAATTTATGTTCTCAAAGTCAGGTAGGCTAGAAGTCCAAATTCAGGGCATCAGCTCCAGAGGAAGGTTTCCTCTCTCCTGGCTCTGGAGGAAGGTTGTTGTCATCCATCCTCTCCTGGACTAAGAGCTTCTCCAGGTAGGAACCCCAGATCCAAAGGACGTGCTCTGCCCCTAGTGCTGCCTTCTTCATAGCGTGAGGTCCCTCAACTCTCTGCTTGCTTCCCTTTCCTGTTGTCTCTTGTAAGATGTTAGGTGACACAGTCCACATCCCCAGAAAATTCTTCACATTGCATTAGGGATGTGACCAGAGCAAGGGTGTTACATTTTACCCTAATCATCTTTAACATAATCTATTCTTGTCTCATTAACCACAGGCAGAGATTAGGATTTACAACACATACAAAAATAACATCCGATGACAAAATGGTGGATAGTCACGTAACATTTGGAATCACGGCTTATCCAAATTGATATACATGTTTTGGGGGAACAAAATTCAGTCCAAGTCACGTTTCTATCTTGTTTCCCATATTTTTGACTGAGATGGTTGGTATAGATTACATAGGTATAAAGCCATTTATTGTAATCTTGAAGTTAAAATTTCTTCCTCAAGAAGATGAGGAAAAAATGGTTTTCTGACATTCTTCATGAGGAAAAAAAAATAACCACTTGGAAAAACAAGTAGAATTCTTTGTAAGTTATTTCATTTTCTGGTGGCTACTTGGCATGTGTTCTCCAAGGGATACTGAGTAGAGGAGAAATTAGCCTTAGAATCTTTGATTTTTTTCTTTAGATTTATAAGTAATAAAATGTTCACATTTTAGAGGTTATAAAACTATGGTGTGCCTTGTGAAAGGGGAAAAATACCTAACTCTAAAATACATATTTTGTGGAGTAGTATTTTCTAGATTTAAAATAATGTCTTCTTACATTGCCAGATTTAGGGACTGAAGTCAACAACAAGCTTCTATGGTCTATTTTCTATACATATATAGTGGAATATACACTTTAATATGCAGTAGAATAATGTACTTCTCAATTTGGGGCAGGTGATCTGTTTTGAAAATAGAGTTGGTAGAATTTTGAGTGGACTAATTATAAATGCATACTTTCCCTCCCGTTGTCTGTTAGGTTAAAATATTATTCTAAACCAGAAGCAGATTTTGAAAGAAGCTGGGCTTTATTTGTTGATTATTTGGCTCCGTCACTTTTTCCTACAACATTGACTGAAGTATACGAATTCCAGAAGGTCCAGCCACCACGAGTACTTGTTCCTGGGGATAGAGCCCCATTCATTGGTGATTTTACCAACTTTCAGAATATAGTCCTACTTGGTGTAAATTTACTCCACAAAGTGCATGAATTGACAGGTAAGGGACACAGATTTATTTTGTAAATTCTATACACTGTGTTAATTTCATAGCTAAAAAAGATAGCAATAGAATCATAATTATGGGTCACCACAAAAGACTTTCTAAAGATGGAAATTTTGACTTCCTATAGATATTTGTTCCAAAGTTTTAGCACCGATCATTGTGGGCTTACGATAGTCTTCATTTAAAGGGCGCATATTAAAGGTCTCTCTTTACCTTTTGCATTCTTTCCTATGGTGTTCCTGCCCAGGCATGTAGATAATGCATCAGTTGTACACATTTTAGTTCAACAAGAAGGCAATCTGATACTATTTTGCTCTTTTCTTGGGCAAATTTTATTTTTTTATCTCCGTTGTTTTTAAATAAAAGCAATAACGAAACTAAACAATGACTTTTGACTTTATTAATGAATGCAAGAAATAAATTTTGTTATATGAATTCTCCTGTTCCATATTACAGACATAAAAAAAAATGACCTCCCAAAAGTTTGGTGACAGAGCAATTGTATTTCTTCAAAATGTTCAAATCTTGGAAATACTAATAAATGAAAAAAAGAGATGAAATTAGACAACAGTAAATGTGAGCACTGCCACATCATTCAATTTCCAGATAAGATTTATTCTTATTATAATTAAACAAATGTAAATATATATGTAACATTTCTATTTCCTAGAGAAAAATTCAAATTCCAAAGATATGAGACAAAATAAAATTAACAAATTGTGTATTTCTCAAGGTAATATGTGCTACTTTAACAAATAAATCTCAGATTTTAATGACTTCAATTAGATTTCATTTCTTAACTCACGCAATGATTCAGGATGTTTACCCAGGTGACGTGAAGCTTACCACCGCAGTATGCAAGGGCGTTCCATCTGGGGCTCCCAGTGGCCCCATTAATCTTAAGAGCTTCACAGCTGTGTGCATCCAGAATAAGAGGAATTAGAGAGCTTCGAAAAGAGACTTTCTCTTTTTAAAGACCAGAAGTGACAAATACGACTTGATCACACATAGCACTGACAAGGAGTCACTCGGTTCATAGAGGGGCAGGGGAATGGGACATGGGCAGGTTAATTGTTGTCTGAGCCCCCTGACGGGAGAAGTACAAGACTTGGCGAAGTGCCAGCCATCTTCGCCACCTTGTCAGCTGTAACGATCTAGACCCCGATGATGTAAACATACGCTAACTTCCTAGAATATAAAAGCTGAGGGCTTAAATCCATGGATACAATGGATTACAATGGAGGATTATATACATAGTAAAATACGTGAAGCCAGAACCTCTATAAGGTGGAAACCTATCAGAGAACAGCACCCAAACTTCACTCTGTCAAAGATTGAAATTTATGAGACCTGGATACACAAAGCAGTCCGCCTGAGTTCCGACTCAGGTTTCATTGTAACACATGTCTAGATTTTTGTAAACTCTAGCTGTACTGCAAAATTAGCTTTGGATTTGCTTAGGAACTTAGCCTTTAAGTCTTACTGGGTTTTTTTGAGGACTCGAGTGTCCATTATTTTGGCTGGCTTGGAGATTTAGCACCTTTTTTTTTTTTGTCTTCAAAAAGATTTATTTTCCTCAGCTAGATTGGGGAAAGGTCACCCGTGGGAAATTTTAGTCTGCAGAATGTAACCCTTATCTAATATCACTGCCTTGTTGCTGTAGCGTGAAAAGAACATAGTAAACCTCTGATTTTCAGCTTATGGAACATGCACACCTGGTACAGTAGTTAAGAACTTGACCGACAACCAAAACTTGGGCCTTTCAAATTCACCAGCCACTCTGTGGGAGCACTGTGGGGGGGGGGGTGTTCTTCTCTGTCGTATCAGGTCGCTGCGCTGTAAACCCAAATGAGCTTGAGAGAAACAGGTTTGGTTTTTTTGGTAACCAGTTGTCAGTCATCAGTCCTGGGGGGAAGAATAGGGGTGGAGCAAGAATTCAGTAACGTTTATGGAAACAGCTCGCCATGAAAGGGCAGTGGGGAGTAACATTGCTTTCCAAACAGGAAACCAGTGGAAAGAAGGAAAGAGACATAGACCCAGGACAAAAGGTTTTGTGTTTTTCTCTCTTGTAAATTAGCTGATTTATCCTGACACATTTCGTCGAAATCTATATTATTACGAAATAATTTCTTCTCCTTCTTTAATAACTTTTTGGCTGTAATTTTTACTTGCTCAATTAAAAATACGTGTCTGTATTAAAAATCCCAACTGTATGAAAACCTATTTAATGAAAATAAAACTTACCCTCTCCACCATTACCTCCTCACTGTTTACCTTGATTCCTTGCTTGACATTATTCTAAAGACTTCTAGAGTGCACTCCTCAATACCCCAATATAAATAAATTAACTGATAAAAAGTTGGTTGTCTCTGTAAGTGAAATTATATGCATGGTATTGCTCTGTGCTATATATTTTTCACTAACAGCGAGTGAACAAATACTGACACGTATCATTCTTTTTAAATGATACATAATCTTTATTGAGTAGATTTATGTTGTTTCCAGCTTTAGATCTTGTGAATAATAAAAACATAATGTTCACAATGTACTTTTATTGGCTAAATGTGTCAGAAAAATGACAAAATGAATTCACCATCTGTTAAGTTTCCTGCTTCCACATACTAAAAAAAAAATTAGGAAACATTGCCATTGAGTCTATTCTAACTCAAAGTGACCCCATAAGGCAGAGGACAACTGCAACCCACAGAATTACTGAGGAGTACCTGCTAGATTTGAACCACCAGCCTTTTAGTTAGCAGCTGCAGCACTTAACCTCTATGCCATAAAGATTTTTGCTTCCACATAGGCAACAAAAATGAGTAAACATTTTAATTTGCACATCCTGATACGTGAAAAATGTCTCTTCACTCGTTTTCAATTTTCATGTATTTAATACTGGCTGTCTGCTTCACCCGTTACTCTCTTTATTTACTTATGTATCTCAAAAGTTAAGTATAAAGGCATACATATAATTTTAAACAGCAAAACATTACATGTTTTAAAAAGAATTTGTATGAAAACACACTAATTTTCAAGTACCTACGTAGAAATTATTTTTAAATAATTTCAATAGTTGGAAATCAACGTAAAATTTCACCTACAACTTTTTAATATCTTCACTATTTTTCTAGGAACTTTTTCTTTCACTGTATGGAAAACTTTGATGAAAATAAAAGCTGCAAGGAAACTTTTCCTACACATTTTGGAGTTTATCCTTCATGCTTTTAATGCTTCTGGAAATCTGCGATGAAATAAAAGTCTACAATGGTAACTTCTTTTAACTTGTGCTAAGTAGATACAGCAAAACATTTGACATTAATTATGTTTCTCGCATGTGTAACCATAACCACTATCATCACCCTTAATCGAATGCCAGTGCTGCTTAAGCAATGACTTCCTCTTCCCTCCTTCCTCCCACCACTGGTAAACACCGATAAACTTTGGTCTGTATACATTTGCCTAGTCTAGATAGCTTTTATCAGGGGAACACACAATATCTGTCCCTTTGTGATGAATTTATTTCACTTGGCATGGTATTTTCAAGGTTCATCCGTGTAGTGGCATTCAACAAGAATTGATCTCTCTTTACATCAGAGTAAAACTCCACTGTATGTGTTACCCCATTTTGCTTATCCATTCATCTGTTGATGGGCATTTAGGTTATTTCCATTTTTTGTTTATTATGAATGCTATTGCAGTGAACACTCATGTACGTGGACAAACTCTTCTCTGTACCTCTCACCTACTGACCTACCTCTGCTGCTGCACACAACACCTGAGAAAACCTGCTTAGCACTCAGTCTTGGGCAACTACAGTTGCACAACAGATAATGAGAGCAGGAAAACAACGCTATCTATTTCCATCTCTTGGGGCTGATGGTTCTGAGATTCTGAGATGCCTTATACAAGGTGCCTGAGCAATCCCAGGGTATTGAGCAATCACATCCTTACTGGCCCCTACACGTCTGTCAGTTTGTTGGACTTTGGGAGCTTGTGTGTTGCTGTGGTAATACTGGAAAGTATTGTACCAGTGTTCAGATACCAGCAGGGTACCCACAGTAAATAGGTTTCAGAGGAGTTTTCAGCGTAACAACTGGGATGAAGGATTCAGCAGTCTACTTTGGAAAACAAGTAACTAGTAAAAACTTTATAAACAGCAGCAGAACATAGTCTGATATAGTGCCAGAAGACGAATGTTCCTCCTGTCCCCCAGCACCACCCCCAGGTTAGAAAGCACCCAAAAGACAAATAAGGAGGAGCTGCCTCCTCCAAGCAGAGTTCCCCTTAAGGATGCGAATGGAGTCAGCTTTTTGGAAGCTTCATTTGCCAATTTGGCACAACTCAAAATGAGAAGAAATAGTAGTAAACATCCGTTAAGAATTAGAACCTGGTACATACAAAGTATGAATCTAAGGAAATTAGAAATTGTTAAAAATGAAATGAAACATATAAATATTGATATCCTAGGCATTAGTAAGCTCAAATGGATCTGTATTGGTCACTTAATATTGAATAATTATATGGTCTACTGTGTCAAGTATCACAACTTGAAGAGATGCAGTGTTGCATTCATCGTCAAAAGCAGTATCTCAAGATTCGCTCTGAAGTAAAATGTTTTCAGTGATAGAACAATATCCATACACCTTCCAGCATTTTTACCACAAGACATAAGACTCCACAGTACAACAAACTGAAAAACATACAGGGCCCAAGAAGGGTATGATTAGAAAAAGTACCGGTTAGTACAACTATTATAAAAATAAATACATCAACCACAAAGCGCAAAGGTGAAGAAACCGAAGATTTTTACCAGCTTCTGTAGTCTGAAACTGATCGAACACGCAATCAGGATGCCTTGATAATTACTAGTGGTTGGAGCGTAAAAGCTGGAAACAAGAAAAATCAGTTGTTGGAGAATATGGCCCTGGTGATAGAAATGATGCTGAAGATCACATGACACAATTTTTCAACTCCAATGACTTCTTCATTGCAAATACTCTCGTTCACCAGTGTAAACGACAACCATGTGGGTCAGTTCTACCCTGGCCCCTAGGGTGGCCATGAGTCAGATCCGACTCAACGGCACTTGGCTTGGCATGTGTATGGACCTCATGAGATGGAATAAACAGGAACCAGAATGACCACACCTGTGGCAAGGTGACTGAACAAGGTTGGGGCTGACTGTGGAACAGACCATCGAGATTCACATACAAGTTCAAATTGCAACTGAAGAAAAATAATATAACAAGTCCTGAAAAGCCAAAGTATGACCTTGACTATATCCCATCTGAGTTTAG
Organism: Heterohyrax brucei; assembly: GCA_028571685.1. Lineage (NCBI taxonomy): Eukaryota > Metazoa > Chordata > Mammalia > Hyracoidea > Procaviidae > Heterohyrax > Heterohyrax brucei. Next base: position 150,771,339 of record CM053144.1, on the reverse strand, counting down.
AGACCGTCTCAAGAACGTTTTTGACACATGGAACACTAATGACTGAAGACCAGACAAGCTGTGGAACAGCATCAAGGACATCATCCTTGAAGGAAGCAAGAGGTCATTAAAAAGACAGGGAAGACAGTGACACAGGGTGACTGATCATGTGAGCACTTTATGGTTCTGTGCATCTATGGCATGTTGTCCTACTGGCCTTTCACTAGACGAGAGTGGAGAGGGTGGAGAAGAGGGGACAGGAGATTGTTAAGAGGATATGACATGTATAGAACAGAAAGGAGGAGTGTGCTGTCACCAGGCAAGGAGAGCAGCAGGAGCTGCTCATAGGTGGGCATGCAAACTTAAACTGGATTTTACACTTTCATTCAATCACAATAAATAAATTTAACAAAAAAAAAGACTAAAATGGATGTCAGCAGAGCCTCTGAAACATTAAGCTGCTAGAGCAAAAGGGGAGAACTGATGAAGTAAAAGAACTGAATGGAAGATTTCAAAGGGTGGCTCAAGAAGACACAGTGTTAGAATCATGTGCGCCAAGAGCTAGAAATAGAAGACCAGAAGGGAAGGAAACACTTTCAACTTCTCAAGCTGGAAGAACTGAAATAAAAACGGAAGTCTCAAGTTGCGGTAGTGAAGGATTCTGTGGGGAAAATATTAAACAACACAGGAAACATCAAAAGATGGAAGGAATACACAGACTCATTACACCAAAAAACTGGTCGTCATTCAACCATTTCAGGAGGTACCATGCAATCAGGAACTGATGGTACTGAAGGAAGAAGCCCAAGCTACACTGAAGGCACTGGCAAAACACAAGCCTCTAGGAACTGATGGGATATCGACTGAGCTGTTTCAACAAACGGATGCAGCATGGGAAGTGGTCATTCATCTGTGTCAAGAAATTTGGAAGACAGCTACCTGGCCGACTGACTGGTAGAGGTTCATATTTATGCCTATTCCCAAGAAAGGTGATCCAACCAAATGCAGAAATTATCTAACAATATACGAATAACACATGCAAGAAAAATTTTGCTGAAGATCTTTTAATAGTGGCTCCAGCAGTATATTGACAGGGAACCGACAGAAATTCAAGTTGAATTCAGAAGAGGATGTGAAACCAGGGATATCACTGCTGATGTCAGATGGATTTTTGTGAAGCAGAGAATACCAGAAAGATACTTACCGCTTTTTATTGACTATATGAAGATGTTCTGCTGTGTGGATCACAACAAGATATGAAGAACATTGCAGAGAAAGAGAATTCCAGAACTCTTAATTGTGCTTATAAAAAAATCTCTATATGGAACATAAAAAGTGACACTGACTGGTTTAAAGTCAGGAAAGCTGTGTCAGGGTTGTATCCTTTCACCACATCTACTCGACTGGTATGCAGAGCAACTAATCCAAGAAACTGGACTATCTGAAGATGAATAGGGTTATCAGTATTGAAGGAAGACCCATTAACAATCTGTAATATATGGATGACACAATCTTGCCAGCTGAAAGTGAAGAGGACTTGTAGCACTCACTGATGAAGATCAAAGACCACAGGCTTCAGTACGGATCACATCTCAACATCAAGAAGAAAAAAATCTTCACAACTAGAACAATAGCAACATCCTGATAAATGGACAGAAACTGACGTTGTCAAGGATTTCATTTTACTTGAATTTACAATCAACACCATAGAAGCAGCAGTTAAAAGGCCAAAAGATGCATTGTATTGGGCAAATCTGCTGCAAAAGATCTCCTTAAAGTGTTGAAAAATAAAGATGTCACCTTGAAGACTAAAGTACGCCTGACCCAAGTCATGGTATTGTCACATCGTCTGCACGTGAAATCTGCACAATGAATAAGGAAAAACAGAAGACAAGCTGATGCCTTTGAATTGTAATGTTGGTGAAGAAAGTTCAATTTAAATTTTCTGTGGCTTGTCAAAAGAATGAACAAATCTTTCTTGGAAGATGTACAACCAGAATGCTCTTAGAAGAAAGGATGGCACAACTATGCTTTACATACTTTGGAAATGTTGTCAGGAGAGATCAGTCCCTGGAGAAGGACGTAATGTTTGATAAAGTAGAGAGTCAGCATAAAAGAGGAAGACAGCCGAGGATATGGGTTGACACTGTGGCTTCAACAATAGGCTCAAGCATAACAGCAGCTGTGGGCAATGGCACAGGACCGGGCAGTATTTCATTCTGCTGTACTTAAGGTTGCTGTGAGTTGGAACTGACTCAACAACAACTAACAACAGCGTTCCTTACTGAGAGCAACTCTTCATCTTAGCTTTTCTTTCTGCTATTTTTTCTCCTTCCTTGTCTTGTACTCTGAGTCTCTGGCAATTACAGCTTAGAATAATACTTCTGGTGGAAGGAAAAAACTAGACCATTCTTGATATTAATTATTAATGTTTGGGCTTTTATTTTTTTGGAATTTAATTATTGTTTTGAAATTTCCAGTAACTGTATTTTTTAAACATAACCACAAATTTAATTCATTTTTGCATTATGACAGCATGTTTTCTTTATTGTTATAAAAATATGTATAACACATTTACCAGCTCATTGTTTTTTGCATGTACAACTCAGTGATATTAATTATGCTGGTCATGTTGCACAGCCATCATTGATAATTGCTGCAAATTTTCCATCACTATTAATGGAAACTCATTGCTTCCTAAGCCAAGACCTCCCTTTTCCTCCTCCCTCCTGTTGCTGCTAACCACTAATAAAACTTTGGTCTTTATACATTCACCTGTTCTAGGTATTTCACAGTATTCATCCTTTTACAATTCACTGTCTAATTTTGATGACATACCATTAATCTATTTTGTCTTTTGTTGCTTGTGCTTTTGGTGTCACAGAAGAATCTGTTGTTGAATACTAAGCCCTGAGGCATTGCTCCTATGTTTTCTTCTAACAGTTTTACAGCTCTGCTTCTTACATTTAGGTCTTTGATTCCTTTTAGTTAGTTTTTGTTTGTGATGTGAGGTACGAGTCTAACTTCACTCTTTTGCCTGTGGAAATCCAGTTGTTACAGTACCATTTTTTGAAAGAACTGTTCTTTCCCCATTTGATAGACTTAACACTTTTGTCAAATATTAACTAAGCATAGAATGTGTGTTTCTCTCTGGGCTGTCAATCCTATTCCATTGATCTGTATTTCTATCCTTATACCAGTGACAGGCTGTTTTGATTACAGTAGTTTCATAGTATCTTTTTACACTGGGAAATATGAGTCTTGCTATTATGCTCTACTTTCTCAAAATTGCTTTGGCTATTTAAGGTCCTTTGCAGTTCCGTATAGTTTAGGGAATTTTTTTTTTTTAAATTCCAGTTCTACAAAGAAGACTGATGGGATTTTGATGGCTATTGCATTAAAACTATAAATTATTTTAAATAGTATTAATGACTTGACAGTATTAAGCCTTCTGATCCATGAACATGGAATATCCTTCCATTTATTTAAATCATCTTTAATTTCTTTCAGTAATAATTTACAGTTTTCAGTGTACAAGTCTTTCACCTCTCTGGTTAAATTTATTCCTAGGTAGTTTATTCTTTTAGATACTATAACAAGTGGATTTATTTCCTTAATTTTAGATTGTTTGTTGATGATACATATTCTGCTAAGTTCTATGTGTTGATTTTGTATCCCTCCATTTTGCTGTATTTATTGAACATTCTAATAGCTTTCTGTGAATTCTCTGGAGTTGTCTATATACAGATTTATTTGATTTACAGCACCTTAATATATTCCGTATGTCTCTAGGAACAATGCTTTTGACTATATGAAAACTTTAATGAAGTTTCTAGTTGCAAGACAACTTTCTGCAGATTTTGGAATTTAATTGTTATTATTGTTTTAAATAAATGCTTCTAGAAATATGGAACAAAATAAAAATTAATAATGGTAAATTCTTCAGGAACATAATTTTGAAAAATTAATCCTTAGTTTATTGCATTTTTTGTTATTGTCTGTACCTGAGTATTCAAATTTGAGTTAAGGTGTCTGTTAATTTGTCTAATTAATAATTATTGAATTATAAACCACCAACGACCAAAATATTTACAGCCCAAATTTTTAGCCGTTGAATCACTAACAATTACTGGAAAATTTATAGTTGTAAAGCCTGATTTTTTTCAATATTATCCTAAGTAAATTAATTTTATAAAAGTGAAATAAATAAAATTTTGAGTTCCCTAGTTGAGACAGAACATGTTAATTAAATTGGAACAGTTAGTTTGGATTTTTTTTTTTTTAATTTTTATTTAACATGACTGAGTGAAAATATACATTCATGTATAAATTTACATGCCCATCTATATGCAGCTTCCACTGCTCTCCCTATCCGGTGACTGCACACTATTCCTCTCTGCTCCATACATGTCTCATCCTCCCAACAGCCTCCTTTCCCCTCCTCTCCATCCAATCCCCTTCCTCCAGCCAGACGTCAGCAAGATGATATCCTATAGATGTATAGAACCATAAAGTGCTTCCAATATATGGTCACTCTGCATTGCCAAGTCCAACCCATTCCTGTCCAAAGAATGGACCTTTGTTATAATTTATGGGAAAGGGCAGCATCAGTGCCGGGGTCCATGCTCTCAGAGGAACCCCAAAACCGCTGGACCATCAATTGAGGTCTTTTAGTGGAGATCTCATGATGCACCCCTTTTTATTCTTGTGTTGCCAGTGAGACTCTCTCTGTGAGCTTAATCGTGGCTATCGCTGGTTAGCTTGGATTTTTAAAGCATGACTGTAGTGTTAGTTTTTGGAGCAAAAGGTTTACACAGTGTGTCAAAAGGTTAGCAGCTGAAACTCACCCATTGTTATCACAGAAGAAAAGGTTTAGCCTCTTCTGTTAAGATTACAGCCAACAAAACCCTGTAGAGCAGACCTACTCTGAAACACAAGGGGTTGCCATGAGCCAGAATCTGTTTATCAGCAGCTAACAACAACCACTTGATTTCTCAATGTTTTGGGGACTTTCTGGACATTCTGTTAGAATTTTATATTAGCAACTTCTCTTCCTGTGGCTTCTATAGCCCCATTTATATAACATTTTATAAAGGACAAAATTATAATGATATACAGATTAGTGGTTATCAAAGTTTAGGAATTGGTGGAAGGTTTAACCGCAAAGGAACATTGCAGCTAATTTTCTACTAATTGATCAGTTGTGTATCCTGAATGCAGTAGGATTTACATGAAACTACAGATTGCTGGTGATACAGTGGTTAAGAACTCAGGTGGATATCCAAAAGATGGGCAGTTCAAATCCACAAGCAGCCCTCTGGAAACCTTATAAACCCAAAACACAAACTCACTGCCTTCAAATCGATTTTGACTCATAGCAACCCTATAGGACAGAGTACAGTGCCTGATAGAGCTTCCGAGGAGCACGTGGTAAACTGGAACTGCTGACTTTTTAATGAGCAGCCATAGAAGTTAACCACTAGGGAACCAGGATTTCCTGGAAACTGTATAGCGCAGTTCTGTTCAGTCCTATCGGGTCACTATGAGTCAGAGATGACAGCAAGGAGTTTGATTGGGGGTGAGGCAGTGTTTTAGTTAGCTAGTGCTACTCTGACAGAAAATACCATGAGTATTTGGCTTTATGAAGAGAAACTTTATTGACACAGTCCAATAAGCCACAAACCCATTTATAAATTATAAGTCCGTTCTGTAAGAGAACTTATCGCATTCCGGTAGACTGAGTCCAAATCCAGTGAGAGTATCTCGGTACAGGAACCTCATGTCCAAAGGATGTACCTGCTCTTGGTCTTGATGGTATGAGGTTCCCAACTCTCTGTGCTCACCTCTCTCCCTTATATCGCACAGCTGGGAACTGGAGTCCTGCCTCTTCTCCATCATCAATATCACCGAGGCAGGATTCACAACACCTGGGAGGAATGGCACCATACTGGGCCTCACAGCCAAGTGAAATCAACACATACATTTTTAGGGGGACACAATGAAATCCAAGAAAGATGGTTTATACATTTAATAATATTTTATAAATTGATGTTACACATGAACACACACATGAATCTAACAAACACAAAATAAGAGAAATTCTAATGATGTTTGTAATCAAGTTAGGAACACAAACATCAAAAACTAAACCAATTGCAGTCAAGGTGATAGCATGTGTTACAGAACTGCTCCGTAGAGTTTTCTTGGCTGTAATCTTTTTTTTTTTTTAAATAATCTTTCTCCTGTGGAAAGGCTGGTGACTGGAACTGCCGACCTTTTGGTTAACAGCCCAATGCTTAACCACTGAGCTACCAGGGATTCTTCTGTCTTTCTAGGTTTCTGAATTTGATATGACAGTTTGTTTAACAGTTTTGCAATTCACTTTTTAATAGTGCTTTAGGTAAACGTTTGCAAAACAAACTAGCTTCTCTCGTTAAACATTTAGTACCTGTCATGGATTGAATGGTGTCCCCCTAAAAGTGTATGTGCTGATTTGACTCAGCTAAGAGTCCCAAAAGGGTGCCAGTCCTCCCATGTGTTGTGAATCCTGCCTCAGTTCTATTGATGATGGAGAACGGGCTGCAGTTGTGTTAGTGAGGCAGGACTCAAGCTACATGTTCGTGGAATATAAGGGAGAGAAGTGAGCAGAGGAAGTTGGGAACTTCACACCACCAAGAGAGCAGCATGACCGACAGCAGGCATGTCATTTGGACCTGAGGTTCATGTGCCAACGTGCTCTCCTTGAATTTGGACTTAGCCTACCAGACTGTGATAAATTCTCTTGCTGAATGGACTTACAATTTGTAAATCAATTTGTGGCTTACCAGACTGTCACAATAATAATTTCTCTTCACGAAGCCTTCCACTCATGGTATTTTCTGTTGGAGCAGTACCCATATTGTTGTATGATACCAGTTAACATCTCAATGACATGTCACCACTCCCTTCTTGACCTTGGGTTTTCTGTTACCAACTTTCCTGTCCCTTCCTTGCCTTCTAGTCCGTGCCCCTGTTTAGTTTTGTTTCATGAGCCTACCTAATCTTTGAGTGAAGGTTGAACCCCAGGAGTGACTTTGTTATTGAGGTGAAAGGATGTCTAGGGGCCATATTCTTGGGGTTTCTACAATCCCTGCTTCTCTAGTCCACTAAGTCTGTTTTTCTTTGTTTTTTAATGAGTTAGAATTTTGTTCTACACAATCTGAGTACTCCTCCCATCTTAATCCAATATTGCAAGGACAGGGTAGGTGGGATTGGGGCCAGGGACCATGCTGTCATGCAAAATCGAGGCCAATTGGCACAGCCGGTATTTTGCTAACAAGGACTGTCTGCGACCCTCATTGGTGAGTGGCGTCTGGGGTCTTAAAAGCTGCCAAGCTACCATCTGAGGGTACAGCAAATGGTCCCAACTCATCAGGAATGGATGATCACCGAGGACAAGAATGACATGGGGAAAAGACAATCCAGAAGACAGACCTGCTCATGTGGGTCTCATTGACTCATGACCAGAAGAACTGGATAGTGCCTGGCCACCACCAGTGATAGCCACAATGGAGCTCACAAAGTGGAGTCTTACTGGCAACAAGAGAATAAATAGGGGTGTACCCTGAGAGCATCAATAAAAGACCACTATTGATGGTCCAGGTGCTTTGGAGTTCCCCTCGGAGCATGGCCCCTGGCCCTGATGCTGCCCCTGTCCATAAATCATAATGAAGGTCAACTATTCCGACAGCAATGAATTGGACTTGGTGACACAGAGTGACTGTATCTTGTGGGAATTTTGTGGTTCTATGCATCTATAGAATGTCATCCTGCTGACCTCTTGCTGGAGGAAGGGGAGTGGGTGGAGAGGAGCAGATAGAAGACTGTTGGGAGGATAGGACACGTATGGAGCAGAGAAGAGGGGTGTGCTGTCACTGGGCAAGGGAGAGCAGTGGGAACAGCGTATAGGTGAGCACGCAAATTTATATGGGAATGTACATTTTCATTCAATCATAATAAAAAAAAAAAAGAATTTTGTTCTACAGCTCTGTCCAGGACCCTCTACTGTGAGTCCTGTCAGAGCAGAGAACATTGGCTGTAATCATTATGAAGGCAGTCCTCCAGGCTTTTCCCTCATGGCACTGCTGCGTAGGTTTGAAATGCCTACCTTCAGGGTAGCAGCTGAGCACAAACTATTGGTGCTATTCAGGCATCTCAATAGTACTATATTCATGTAAGTTTCCTAGTTCAAAACAATGCACTGTAGTTAAGTAGTATGTTATCATAGAGGAATGCTGACAACAGTACAGAAAAGCTGCCTGTTCCATTGTTTTCTAACTTCTGAATGAGCATACGGTTAGCTCGAAATAAGAAGTTTTTAAAAAGAGGAGACTGACAGTAGTACTGGGATTAAAAACTCATATCCCCCACTTTCATATAATGATTCTTCCAATACAACCAATTAATCTCACCCCACTCAGGGGATATGTGCTCATTTTAGAAAAAGAGATGAATAAATAAAGTGGAATTAATCTTTTTCCCCATATCATATATTCCCAAATCCAAAGTTAGCTGATTCTAATATCCCGCACCTTGCCGTGTGCTCACACAAACCTACTGCTGGGGAGTTGATTGTTGTTGCATTGAGTCACACAGTTCACATTTCTCTACCATTTGACTTTTTTTCATCTCGTCTGTTAGAAACCCATCCTTCACCTTTTTGGATAGAGCAGAGATAGCAATAGACAGAGACACAGACATAGATACAGGCAGAGGCAGAGGCACAGATGTAGAATTTAATTTTATATTAGGTCTGTGGTGGTAGTGTTGTTAGGTGCCATCAAGTCATTTTTGACTTACAGTGACCCTATGTACAGCAGAATAAAACTGTTCAGTTCTGTGCCATCCTCACAATGACGGTTATATTTCAGCCCATTGTTGCAACCACTGTGTCAATCTATCTCATTGACGGTCTTGCACTTTTTTACTGACCTTCTGTACAATTCTATAATATAAATAATTCAGTATTTATGTAACCATTAGTGTATTGATGGGCATCCACTGAAGTTTTTGTAAAAACGAATTCAGTGTATCATGAATTATTCCAAGAAAAATATACATGGAGTGCTATTGGTGTATTATTGGCAATAACTTATCACATTAAATAATGTTGGTAATTATGGAAAGTTAATTTAATGAAACAATATATATCTATTAAGCAAAATGAGTTGGATCAGCGTGTCCTGATATGGAAAAAGCTACAAAGAAGTCTAACGTGTTTATATATATATATAAAATATTGAATGCAATTTAATTTGTACAAACAGCAAATTCTGTCTTAATTAGTTTTTCCATACAAAGATAATGAACCTAGAGAAGATAAAAATATATATGTAAGTTTAATTCATGCCCATTTATTGAAATGTTTATTTTAAACAAAGTTCTGTGTATTTCACATTCAAATATATTCTATTCATTATTTACCAGTTCAGTTTTATAGATTATCAAAATTTTACTTTAAACTGTCTTGGATTTTGATTATAAATAAATATGATGTAGTCCTCTAAATTTCATGAATTTAGGTTACACAGGATAGCAAGAAAACACACATGTTTAATGTCTGTTTATTGATTTTTCACTCATTTATGGCAGTTTAATGTAATCTCTTAGGTCTTAATCATTTAAAACATTGATGGATTAAAAAACAAGAGTGACTCAGTAAAATAATCACAATAGTAATTTGAAGCTAAAATCAGGAATATATTGACAAAATTCTACTATACATGCTTAAGTCATCATCACACACAGGAGAATTATCTCATATTAATTGAAACTGCTATCTCAGCAATTAAGACTTCTTACCAATTATTTTCATGAGTTGAAGGAAAGATTTTAAGAAATATTTCTAAACCCAATAGAGCTAGCTTTCTTGCAAATTCTGTCTTCATTAGTTTTTCCATACAAAGATAATGAACCTAGAAATGATAAAAAAATTATATGTAAGTTTCATTCAAGCCCAATTATTGAAATGTTTGTTTTAAACAAAGTTCTGTGCATTTCACATTCAAATACATTCTATTCATTATGTGGTAGTTAAACATTTAAGCTCTGTGAAAATTTAAAATGAACTTACCAAACCGTAACAAGTCGGTAAGAAATATAGGTAACTAATGAGACAATGGAGAAAGATTCACAAACGCACTTTAAAAACTGCAAATTTATGCAACACATGGTGGTATTTCCCATATAACAAACTGAAACAAATTGTAAAAATTGCTATGTGATAGTAAATTGAGGAAAACAGAAGCTCAATTAATAGCTTTATGACAAAAACGTAAATGACTCTTTTTTGAAACCCAACTGGCAGTGTTTGCTGTATCAGATTTGCATCCTTTCTAGCAAATTAGTGTATCATGAATTATTCCAAGAAAAACACACATGGAGCGCTATTGGTGTATTATTGGCAATAACTTATCACATTAAATAATGTTGGTAATTATGGGAAGTTAATTTAATGAAACAATATATATCTATTAAGCAAAATGAGTTGGAGAAGTATATCCTGATATAGAAAAAGCTACAAAAAGGTCTAACATGTATTTATATATATATATAATACAGTGTTCAGTGTAATTTAGTTTGTACAAACAGTGTGGGTTTCATTTATTCATTTATTTGCATTGTTTTGTATATAAAAATTTTCTATAAATTTATATCAAAGATTGCAAGGAACTGTTTTAAACAATTGGATAAAGTCCTAGAGATCTGAGTAAAGGGGGTGGTAAAGAGGACGATTTATCTTTGTGTTTATGTCTTATGAATTTCTAGCAGTTTAACTTTATTATGTTTATATTGACAAGAATTTACACTAATTAAGATGTATTATTAATAAACAGAAATTAAACAATTACTTTTTTTAACAGTATACTTTAAATACTGTGAACATTTCAGGATAGATGAGTTGATGTACAAGAGGGAATAACATGAAAAATCCAGGGCATTTAATCTTAGTCATACTTCTTTTTCATCCTCTAAACTCTTTAGGGGAGGCAGAGTAATCCTTAATTTTCGTAAGAAGCTATCTTCATAAACAGCCTTTGCTCGTCTATATGGAGGAGAGAGTGTTTAATTTGGAAAATCCAGGGCACTTGGTTCTAGGTATACTCCTTTCTCACCCTCTAAACTTTTTGGGTCCTATGAGTCGGAATCTACGTGAAAGACAGTGGGTTTAAATTGTTTGGAAGAAGAAGAGATAACGCTTAATTTTCATAAGGAGCTATTTTCATAAATAGCCTTTGCTCCTCTACACATGGAGGAGAGAGTGTTACCTAAATGATAGGGGAGAGCTTTTGGTTTATGTTTTTTAACTGACTAGAGCTGAACTATCAGAGTCCTGAAAGTCAAGATCATCTAATTTCTTTTCCCACCTAGACTACAGAGGAAGTGATACTAGCCTAAGTGACTTGTTCTGAAGCCTTGAACTTTTCCTTAGATAGTCTTTCCCAGGTCAAGAACAGCAACATGTAGTGTGGAGACCTTTATTACAGCCCGTTTAAAGTACATTCTCCCATTATTTACCAGTTTTAAAGCTCATATTTGATGGGTTCAGATTGCCAAGCTTTGGGTTAGTAGCAGAACAATTAACCGTTTGCACCACTCAGGAATTCCAACAGATGCTAATAATCGCCAAAATATTCTACATCCTAAATATCACCCTTGAGTTTTGGACCTACATTACCATATACCTCACTTTACTACATACACGTTTTATAGGTATTTTAAATTCAACATGTGCCAAACGTAATTTCTCAGCACTGTTCACACTTTATCAGATAAAGAGATAAAACATGTCAAGGATTTTGCTTTACTTGGAACCACAATCAACACCCAGTGAAGCAGCAAGTCAAGAAATCAAAAAGTGCCTTGCTTTGAACAAATTTGCTGTGAAAGGCGTCTTCAAAGTATTGAAAAGATGTTACTTTAAGGACTAAGGGGCCCCTGACACAAGCTACCATCTTTTTAATCATCTCATATGCATTCAAAAGCTGGACACTGAATCAGAAGGACCAAAGAAGAATTGAAGCCTTTGAATTATGGTGTGGTGAAGACTACCGAATATACCGTGGACTGGCAAAGGAACAAACAAATCTTGGAAGAAGTATGATCAGAACACGCCTTAGAAGCAAGGATGGTGTTACTATGCCTCACATGCTTTGGACAGGTTCTCACGAGGGTTCAGTCCTCAGAGAAAGACACCATGCTTAATAAAGTAGAGGGTTAGTGAAAAAGAGGAAGACCCTCAAAAGCGATGGAGTGACACAATGACTGCCGGTGGGCTCAGACGCGGGAGGCACCGTGCGGACGGCACGGGTTCGGCAGTGTTTCACTCTATTGTGCATGGGATCACTAGGAATCGGAACTGTCTGCACAGCACCTAACAACACACACTGGCACCTTCAACTCCCATCTTTGATTCTCCCTCAGTATTTCCTAATTTAATAAGTAGCCACATTAAATCCCTAATTGCTCAGACTAGAAACTCAGATATCAATCTTGACACCTTATTCCCCATCAGTCTGTATAAATAATTTATCACAAAATCCTTCCAATATTGCTTTTTAAGTACCTCTAATAACCATCTACTTCTTTCCATCTCTTTCAGGTCTCTAGTTAATACTACATTTATTTTAATAACTTTCCTATTTCACCTTCAAAGTGTTCGCTAAATATTATTTGCCCTCTAAGTCACTTTTCCAGCAATTTTCTTGTGCCTGGAACCAATCCTGAGTTATTTAGACACATGCTGGCACTGCACTTAATACAAAAATACACAACCGCATTTATTTCCCATTATTGTAAATAGTAGCCTACATACCCTTCCTCCCCTTAATTTTCTTTGATCAAGTAGAGTTTATTTTTCATTTTTTTGTGTGTGTGTTTACAGTGCCTAAATGTGGTTAAGGAAACCCTGGTGGCATACTGGTTAAGTGCTACATCTGCTAACCGAAAGGTTGGCAGTTCAAATGCCGCAGGTGGTTTCTGGAAACTTTATGGGGCAGTTCTACTCTGTCCTGTAGGGTTGCTATGAGTCAGAATTGACTCAACTGCAGTGGATTTGGTTTGTTTTTTAAAGTGGTTAAGCACTTTCCTGTCAACCTAGTGGTGTGTGATTTGAACCCACTTGCCCACTCTGAGAGAAAAGACCTGACAATATTCTCTTGTTAAGATTACATCCTAGGAATCCCTGTAGGGCATTCCTATTACTTCTTACAGGGTCACTATGACTAAACTGACTCTGTAGCACACAACAAAAATAACAACAGTATAATAATTGACCCACCATCCATTAAAACCCACTGCCATCAAGTTGATTCCAACTCATAGAAATCTTACAGGACAGAGCAGAACTGCCCCACAGAGTTCCCAAGGAGCGGCCGATGGATTCCAAACCGCTGATCTGTCGATTAGCAAGCCACTAGGTGACTAGGTGACCACTAGGTCACCAGGATTTCCTGACCCACCGTAGTACATAATAAATGATTTTCTGAGTGAATAAATTGCCTTTGGAATACATTGATTTTATTTCTATCTTTGGAATCTTAGATATTTGTTCCTTAAACTTTATTTCAACTGTGGAAGGTTATATCTGTGATTTATATTTTTATAACTTCTTTTTACCTTTCACAACATTTTTATTTTGCTTTACAAATATTTGTCTTCTCACACTGTGTACCATATGACAGTGAGCCTGTCTTATGTGTAGATTGTAACTAAAATATTTATTGAATAAATGTGTGAAATGTATTTGTTGAAATATGTCTGATTTGTTTTAAGCTGAATTATTCCTACCATGACATATCTCTGGATGTTGACAACAGCCGTAAAGTGATGACCCCAGATTTAAACACTTTTGCAGACTTTAGGGTCTAATTTGTAAGATCATTCTATAATGTACAAGAATATGAGTTTCCACATGTACAGCCAGGGTGCAAATAAAAGCTGGATCACTTATTAGCTAAGGAATCATTTAATGCTTTGAGCTACTATGTTTTATCAGTAAACTACTGACAATAATAATTTACAACCATGTTTGTAGTAATATTTAAATATGGTAATGAAGAAAAAGAAAAAAAATGCTGCACCTGGCATAATTTCAGGTGCATGGTAGATGTTTATTAAAAGTGAGTTCTGTTTTTCATGGTACCAACTTAATTCAATATTGCAACCATTATGTATTTTCACTTCAAATGATATATCACCATATTTGAAAATTAATGAGTTTTCACAGTACTTGGAATTATAATAACCTGAATCATCTAATTTCTAATACTTTTAAACTTGAATTTAGTCTTCATTTCAGCATCACTCATGATAAAACATAAAATTAAATACTTTTTGTTCTCTATAACTTATACATTAGTTAATATTATTTCTTGACTTTTGTAAGAATACCTAATGCTAGAGTATGTATATTCAAGAAATGAAAGCTGCTGCCACTACAGATCAACCGGTGATTGAGAATTTCACACAACTGAAAATGAAAAAAGTACATGGCAATTGTTACCAGCAGCAAAAGACAATAATGTTAAAATGTTAACACAAACTTAAAAGCCTGAAAATGTTAATTTTACTTTTGGATGAAGTCTAATAAAATTAACTCAGGCTTTTTCAGAAAAATAAAATCTAAATGCTTCTGCAGACTAGGAAGTAGTTAAATGACACTTTGGATGATTTAATATAAATATATAACAATTTCTACTGAAGATAAATTTACAGTTAAGCAACTAATGCTTTTTTTCCCCCCAGTACATGAAATTTCCCTTTTCTCTTCTGAAACGCTTCATGACTGTCAAAGGGTCCGTGGAAAGATGCTGGGAATGAGAATAACCACTAGGTGATGCTATATCCCTAGTTTCGTAGCACTGAAACAATTACGGTCTTTTCTTTCTTTGGAAACCCTGGTGGCAATAGTGGATTAAATGCCACCTCTGCAGACTATAAGGTTGGCTGTTCAAATCCTCCTGGCACTCCTCAGAAACTCTATGGGGGCAGTTCTATTCTGACCTATAGGGTGGCTATGAGTTGGACCCGACTCGATGGCAGTGGGTTTTTCGGGGTTTTCTTTCTGTGATGTAGTGGTTAAGTGCTATGTCTGCTAACCAAAAGACTGACAGTTCAAATCTGCCAGGTGCTCCTTAGAAACTCTGTGGCGCAGTTCTACTCTGACGTGTAGAGTCACTATGAGGCAGAATTGGCTCGATGGCAGTGTGGGTTTTTTCTTTCACCAGTAGTGCTTAATATTTGAATGTCCAGTTTATTTTTTTTGAACCTATGAAAATACCTCAAAAGTGTGTATGAAACCCAAAGATAAATTTTAGTAAAATTAGAGTTTGTAATAAAATCTTAAAGTCTGCACTTCCAAGCATGAAATTAAATAATTTCAGACTTTTTAAATCCTAAGAGGAAAGTGACAGCATATAATTCAAACCTAGAATGCAATTGTGATACCCGATAAGTTGGGAGAAATGACAAGGTCATCATCTCCTTCCATAGCTTGTCATGTGGCAATGACACCACAACAGTTCTGGAAACCCAGTTCCTCATGTCACTGTCTTAAATCTGTACTGGACATACTGTTTTCAGTTGAGTGCAATAGATTATAAGATTTCAAATTTACTAAATTTTTAAAGCATTTTGAATTATATTAACATGAATCATTCAGTTTCCAACAGTTTGAAATTGCTATTGTTCTTCACTATTTGTTTTAAATATCACTCTTAAAGAAAAAAAAACAACAAATTAAGGTATTTTTCTTTTGCTACAACTTGTTTAATAGCTAGTGTTATTTCTCAGGTACAGTGTGAGATGTCCATGATTAGAATATGTATATTTAAGGATTAAAAGGTGATGCCACTGTAGATTACCAGGTGGTTGAGAAATTTACAAAATGGAAAAAAAAAAAAGGCAATTCCTACAATGAACAATAATAATAAAGAACGACCTCTAACTCAAAACCTGAAAATATTCATTTTACTTTGTGAATTACTTTCAATAAAATTCAATTTTTGTCTTTTTTTCTACTTCTTTTCTGAGTTTATGTACTTTTTGCTCATGTTTATTTTTTCAATCCATTTCTACTTTAAAATTTTGAATATTAGGTTTACTGAAACCTGGTGGCATAGTAGTTAAGTTCTATGGCTTGAGAACAGAAGGTCAGAAGTTCAGATCTCCTAGGCACCTGTTAGAAAGTCTATGGGGCAGTTCTACTCTGTCCTACAGGGTCACCAGTTGGAACTGACTCAACCGCATTAGGTTTCTTCTGCATGCAGTCTAGACTCACAGTTTTCTTCTGCTTCTTGCTGTCCTCTAGGAGATACTTTCCTCAGTTGATTTACATGAAATCTTGTTTCTTGATTTTCTGCAATTGTTCATTACAGATTTTATCTTCTTCCTGTTCATTTTTATTATATGGTAGAGTTTTACAAGCATATAAGTGTTTTATAATCTGATAGATGGTGCCATTTTCTGCCAGGCTACCTAAATTTAGCAAATTTCCCTGGTTTTGCTGTGTTTGTTTGTTTGTTGTGGTAATGGCAGAAAGGTTGTGAGTATTCAGATTTTGTGGTTCTCTTTTTTCTTATGAGACCTGTCATGCACTGAATTGTGTCTCCCGAAAATATGTGTCAATTTGGCTAGACCATGATTCCCAGTATTGTGTGATTACCCATCGTGTTGTTGTCTGATGTGATTTCACTGTGTTGTAAATCCTACCTCTGTGATGTTAATGAGGCAGGGTTAAAGGCAGTTATGTTAGTGAGTGAGGCAGGACTCAATCTACAAGAGTAGATTGTGGCTTAAATCAGTCTTTTCTGAGACACAGAAGAGAGAAAGGAGCAGAGTCAGGAGGATATCATACCACGCAAAAACAAGAGCCAGGAGAATAGTACTTTGGGGCCTGGAGTTCCGGAGCTGAGAATCTCCTTGACTTGAGGACATTTCTCTGGAACTGAAAGAGAGAGAAAGACTTCGACTGGAGCTGACATCTTGAATTTGGACTTCTAGCCTCTTAATCAGTGAAAGAATAAAGTGTTTATTAAAGCTATCCACTTGTTGTATTTCTGTTATACCAGTACTAGACCACAAAGACAAGGCCGTAATTGCTTTCCTGTGCTCCTTTGCCCAGCTATTGCTGAAAGGGATGTCTTTCTACCTTTTTCCTTTAAACTGCAGTCCTGGCCTGTTTTAGGGCCCTTGGCTCTTTAAGGTGTGCTCATGTTCACGGACTCTTTCTCTGCAGTTGTTCTTTGGTGTACTTTGATCTGTATCAAAGTGTATTTCCAGTACATGGTTAGATTTAATCTTTGGATGGTCACTCCAGCCTACCTTCCGGTTCCTTTCCTGAGGTCACCCCTCTGTTTTGCCTCCAGTTTTCTCTCTGTACTTTTGACTACTAGATGGAAGACGAAGCCTATGAACTAAGCATTATTAAGCACTGATTTTTCTCTTTTCACTCAGAGGTATTTTGCCATGTCATCATTGCCTGATGAAATAATGTTGAAACTTTAGTTTTGTGTAGATTTGTATATCCATCACTATTTTGCCTCTTTTGGAGAGCAGGCTTGGGGAGGTTGTTTACTGCCTTGCATCCACTGTTCACCAAGAAGAAAACAAAAGCAAACCAAACCCATTAGTGTATAGCTAACCAGAAATTATGTTTTCAGGTTTAAAGAAAACATATTCATAGCCTTGACTTGGAACAGGCAGAGTGAAGTAAGTGACTATACCTTGAGCATAATTTGCACCATTTTGTTTCCTAATTCCGTCTCCAAGCAGGAGTCTCTTGTCTCCTTTAGTTCCTCTCAAGGTTAAGGACTAATCTATGTTGGCTTCAGGACCATGGAAAAGCATGTGGTAATCAAAAAAACATAAAAGAAAAAGTGATCTGCTTTGTGGGAATTTATATGATGGCCAGACCACTTCTGGGCCTGAAATACCAGCTAAGATATCAATACATCTGGGAGGAGATCGCTGTGACTGCCCAAAGAAGAATTATCTTCTACAAATTCCTAGGACTCATAAGACATTATTCTCTTTTTCTATAAAAACTCTGCTGGTCTCCATTTGGGGGAGGCAGATTTTAGAGGAATGATTCCCTTGGCTTCCTTGCCTATGGACTAGTACACAGTAAATGTCTTGCTTCTCCTCTCTTTTACCAGGTGTTTTTGATAACCCTCAAGGATCCTTGTCAGGCCCACAAGCAAGAACTACTCCAGGAAACTTGGTTGGCCTGGGAGAGAAATCTTGACTGGAGAATGAAAGCACTTCTATGTGGGGCAGCAGCAGAAGGTAAAGTAATCCAGCCATCTGTGCCACTGAACAAGTTCAGGGTTGGGTTTTTATAGTCCATCTATACCCAGGTTATAGACAGGGGCAACAGATCGGTGATGAATATCTGAAGAATTTACTTTTTTTGGTAGGCAGGTAGCTGCTTCTCCCTTGGCTGCAGTTGTGTGCAAACTTCAAGATGGTTTCTGCCAAGGGAGCTCGGGACTAGTAAGTAGTGGAACTTAATGTGGGGTGTTACACAGGGGCAGCTTGGTTCCCTCTTCCCGACTGTAGCTCCCTGGTGGCCCCCACTGGAAGGACGTATAGCAATCACTTTTGTCTCATCTACACGTGTCTCTTAATGGCATCTAAACTAGCTTCTCTGAAAAACAAATTTAGAGAGAAATTAAGGAGCTCAGCCCCAGGTGTGGGTGATAAAATAAGTTGCATATCATTCTAGAATGTCCCAAGCTGTGGTTAGTTAGTCTTTCATGCCCCTGTCTCAGTCTCACCCCTGTCTCAAGGATTGGCTGTTTGCTTCAGGCAGCATGAACTCTGCTTAGGTTTGCAGTGGCAGACTCACCGTAAGTATTCTTACTGTCCCAGCTATAAAGTACAGGTTGATCTCTACAGACAATCATTTTATTGACTTCTCAAAATAATCCTGAAAAGTAGGTTTCCTGATTTTAACAGTAATTTAACTAAGGCACTGAGGGAGCTACAAAAATCTCCAAGTTCTCTCAACTAGAAAACAACAGAGTAAAGAATTAAACCATATCTTTCTTCAAATGTGCGTGCTATACAAACACGTTTATCCAATTTACATTTCTAAGAGTTGATGGGTAGATGAACCTGTGGATTAAGCCCTTTTAAAATCTCTACATGAAAGCTTCTGTGCTGCAAACTTCACTAAAAGGGGGGCAAAATGGGCAACCCCACTTTATCACTAACTGTGTGGTGAGGATCACCATGAATTCAATATCCACCAGAAAATGGACTCAGGATTCACTATCCTACAGCTCCATGATCCTTGTCACTAGCTTCTTCCATGACACTTTATATCTGACCCTAACTACCCATGATTAGGTCAGATGTCACCCGTAGCTACTCTGAGCTGTTTCAAAACATCCTGGTCATCCAGAGCCAGGTCCTCTGGTACCAGCCCTGGGCTCAGGAGTACGACTCTCCACACTTCAGGTAAGCTGTGCATTCTCCCTCCCTTTTCCTTTTCCGCTGGTGACCAGGAGCTAGGTCACAACACAGAAAGACTTGGATCCTCCTCAATCAACTGCCTGTAGCCTTTTCCTAACTACTAGCCACAAAGAACTGGGTCTTCACAAATCAACTGTGCAGTCTTTGAAATGGGGGTATATATGTATTAAAATAGAATATATAGTAAACTGGAGTCTTGTCATATACGTAAGAGTGGGCTAAATAAACTATGAATTGGCTAAACTATTAAAACAAGAATGGCAATGCTTAAGCTAAGTACGATGGTTAAGAAAATGCAGTCATGGCAAAGAAGTAAAAATGAGAGAAACAACTGCAAGATGGACATGCCAGCAGATGGTCAGAGAAATGATAAAGAAGATAATCGATCAGAAAGAAGTCAACAACTGGAGATATTAGAAGATAAGACTTAGGGACTAGACAACGGTGATCAAAACCAAGTGAACAACTTGTATAAAAATCCAGTGCTCTAAATTTGGGGCATACAGTCTCCCTCCTGAGAATCTGTGCCCACCAATTTGTCCCTGTGCTGTGACATGATCATACGACCTCGTCTGCCTCAGTTTTGAAGGCCTGGGGCGCAAAGTCTCCCCCTGGAAGTATGTGTCTGCTGGTCTGCTGCTATGCTGTGACCTGATCCTAAGACCTCGTCTGCCTCATCCTGAAAGGCCTGGGGCACACAGCCTCCTCCTGAGAGTTTGTGCCCACAGATCTGCTGCTGTGCTGTGACCTGATCCTTGTCTGCTTTATCCCTGAAGCACTGGTTCAAGTGACTGCTACCGAATTCTGTGGGTGCCTGAGCCTGCTGTGCTGTCCTTACTAGCTCCACCTCCCAGAGGCCTGCAGCCATCAAATTCTGCTCTGGACTCTCCTGATGTCTGATCTGAGAGCACAGCCAGGTCCTAAATTCCCTAGAGTGAAACCCACTTTTGAGAAAGTGTAAACTGATGGCATACTAGCATCATCATTAACCTAATTAACTGCAGATGAGAGCCCATGCAGATCTTAACTACTATAAATGAGAATTCTTAAATATAAAAGTAGATAAGAGTTCTTAAATAACATAAACAAGAGTGCTTTTGTGCCCTGGTGCTAGCACCCCTACCCCTAAACCTGCGCTTAATTGTGAGTGTGTGGTTTGATAAAATAAAGCTTATTACTAACCCCAAGACTTGCAGTTACTTATTTTTCTCTTGGGACCCCCGATACTTCCCTGGGTGTCCACAGTGGTCTTTCTCTGAAACGGCCACCCTAAGGTAAGTAAGAGTTTCATTACCCCTGTGGGTTTGTTAATTCTCTGTAATGGCCCACAAAATTCATGGAGAGTGTTAACCATACATTTATAGCTATGCAATTATAACTGGAGAAGATACAAGCATAGAGAAACCTCAGGAAGCAAGGAGGCACCTTAGGAATGGTCTGCATGAGGTCCAGGTCCAGGATTTACACTGTCCCCAGGAATTTGCACCCTCTTCCATTCGTAAGGAAACCCTGATGGCATAGTTGTTAAGTTCTGTGTGTTGGCAGTTCAAAGCCACCGGCTGATCCTTGGAAACTCTATGGGGCAGTTCTACAAGGGGGTTGGCTCCATGCCTGAAAGTTCTCACCAATGCAGGAAGCCCTAAGGAGGAAGCTCCAGGGGCCTCTAGTCACTTGGGCCTCAGTGCATACGTGTGAATAAATTAGTATGCCTCTTTGACTTCATTGTGAACCCCCTCACCCTGAGGTTTAGTAGCTTGATGGTATGTTGGAGGCTCTTAACTCATTTGCACATGTTTAAGCATTATATGGGTATCTTAAAAAAAAAAAAGACACCTTGATTGCTGAGGGATTTCCGGAGCTATTTTCTCAAATGAGAGACAAAAGGCCGGTCTAGGTCTTGACGGCACTTGGCTTGGCAGGTCTTTACATCACATTAGCTCTGAAATCACCTCCTACCCAGTGTATTCTCTCTCCCAAAATATAACAACCCTGAGACACTTAAACTTTAAACATTTATTATCATGTGTGAATACAAGAGCACAAATTTATAAGGTAATTATCGTAAACTCTGGTCAGAGAAAATACAACACACAAAACAACTTGATAATTCATCTGGTGTATTTTATAGACTAGTTCAGTTTTATGAGCTTTAAACATTTAAACTGGCTGTCAGTATTTTATGGTATTGCAAAACTGGATCATAAATTAACAAGATAAATTGTTCTAAATTTCATGAAACTGGCTTCTGTAAAATAACAAAAAGAACCATAGAAGTTTCAGGTGTATTTATTAATTTCTCAGCCATTTATAGTAATTTAGTCTAATTTCCTTTAGATCATAAGCACTACTGGTATTTTTAAATCAAGAATTATTAATTAAATAAAATAATCATAGCATTAATTTGAATTTGAAAGTAAAAATATACTGACAGAATTCTGTTAAACATGTGTAAATGAAAATTATCAGACACAAGAAAATAACATGATCATGATTACAATAATTACTTGAAATTAATCTCTCTCAATAGCTTAAAATTGTTCATTTTTTAATTCTTTAATCCTTTTCCCAGGTGCTGAATTAAAAAATTTTGAGAATCATCTCCAAAATCTGTAGAACAAGAGTATTTGCAACTTGTGTCTTCATTAAATTTTTCCATATAGTCAAAGATACATGTCCTGAAAAAGATACAAAACTATTACAAGTAAATTTAAATGTATACAAAATTTTAAAATGGTTACTTTAAACAAAATTCCATGCATTTTGCATGATAATAATATATGTTAATAACATGGCAATTATGATCATAACATTTTAAAATTTAAAATAGATTTCCAGATCATCTTACAAAAATAAATAAGAACTATAAGTAGCAACTGAGACAACTGAGAAGACTGCACAAACTATTTAAAGAAATACAAATCCGTGCAGTGGTAAATTTCCACATTAAAAAAATCTATACAACAGCATTTTTAAAATTACAGAAATTGGTATAGGATAATAGGCTGGTGAAAGTAGGAAACTTAATACAGAGTTTTATGAACATCTAACCAAATTTTTTAGTACCTCTAACAATATCTGCTCAATTTTATTTCCTTTTCTAGGAATTTATTGGTACGTTCATGAATTACACCATGAAAAATATACGTGGACTATAATTGTTGCATTAGCAATAGCTTATTGCTATTACGCATTAAATAAACTAAGTTGCATCAAAGGTCTTGATACAGAAAAAGGTCCGAGAGAATTTCTAGTAAAAAGGCATATAATGCCGAGGTATGTAATTACACTTCCGCGAGCAACGTAGGTTTTATTTATTCACTAAGCACTGTTTCGCGTGTAAAAATTTTCTAGAAATTTGAAGTTAAGAATGGTTTTTAAAAACTAAATTGAAGCCCAAGAGATGTAAGAGAGATAGTTCAGAGGAAGGTTTTTAATTTCATTTAATTAAAATACTTACACTTTCATCATTTCAATATCTCAAATAAATAAGAAAATTACAGCAATTAAAATGCATTGCTAACAAACCGAAGAAGTAATTAGTGATTTTTTAAAGCAATCTTTGAGACAGGAAACATTTCAGGTTAGATGTGCAATGTACAAGAAGTGACAGTTTGGAATTATTTAGAAAGAAAACTCGATCCACCAGGTCTGACAATAGGTCTGCGAACT
The DNA here is from genome assembly GCA_028571685.1 of Heterohyrax brucei. Lineage (NCBI taxonomy): Eukaryota > Metazoa > Chordata > Mammalia > Hyracoidea > Procaviidae > Heterohyrax > Heterohyrax brucei. The sequence continues at coordinate 150,748,176 of CM053144.1, read as the reverse complement.
TAATTGTTCTCAGTGCTGCATCCCTCATCGCTCGCCATCACTACGCTCCCCTTGGAAGTACTCCCCCTGGGAAACTACGCAACAGAGTCAGTGCTTAGTCCACCCTACAAGGCAATTTTGGACCTCTTTCTGGAACGGCCCTTGCCTTCAGTTGCACAGTGGCAGGTTTGTGAACGTAATTGTGTAGTTGTCTGTGAGGGAGTTTTTAATCAGTGAACAAATAACTGTATTGCAGCATTTTCCCTACGGACCTGATCTGGCCCCCAATGACTTTTTTTCTTTACCCCAAAATAAAGGAAATATTGAAAGGAAGACATTTGATGCCATTCAGGATATCAAGCACAATACCACAACAGCTCTTCTGGCCATTCCAGACAGAGTTCCAAAATTGCTTTGAAGGGTGGACTAGGTACTGGCATGGGTGCATAGAATAGCTTCCCAAGGGGAGTACTTCGAAGGCGACTGCAGCGATATTCAGCAATGAGATACGTAGCACGTTTTCTAGGATGAGTTAGTGATCTTAGCTGTCGGTCCTCACATTTCTGTTTCTTTCAGCTCTTTCAGAGGGTAATGCTTAATTTTCATGAGAAGCAATTTCAGAAGCATTCCTGACTCTCTTTCACAAAACAAGTGTATTTCCTGATAAGTGGGTGCCATGGATCAAATTAAATCAACTTTGGTAGGCCATGATTCCCAATATTGTGTGATAAGTTTTTGGAAATTCTGGTGGACTAATGGTTAAATGCTATGGCTGGTAACCAAAGAGTTGGCAATTCAAATCCACCAGGTACTCCTTGGGAATTCTGTGGGGCAGTTCTACTTTGTCCTATAGTGTCAGGACAAGTCAGAATCAACTGGATGGAAATGTTTTTTGTTTGTTTTGTTTTTATGTTCCATTTTATGATGAGTTGTAAATCCTAGCTGGCCCCATTTGGGAGTGAGCTATCTATTATATTAGTGAAGCAGAACTAGGTTATGTTTCTTATGTTAACAATTAGGATTAAGGCAGGATGCAACACCCTTACCCAGTTCAATGCCTTGATCTAATACTCAGGTAGTTTCCCTGTGATGTGGCCTGCATCATCTTTTACTTAGACAAAAGGAGAGAGAAGCTAAGACAGAAGGGGGAACCTGATCACAACCAAGAAACCATCAAGAAAGAAGTTGGGAATGGAGAACATCATTGAACTTGGGGCCTTGTATTGAGAAGTTCCCTAGATCCAGGGGAACATTGATACCAAGATAAAATGTGTGTCTCTAAGGAATGCTGGGCCCATAGATGTTGAGGGGTGACAAGGACCTTCCTCTGGAGCCGACAGAGAAAGTCTTCGCCCAGAGCTGTTGTCCCGAATTAGGCTCCTAGCCTCCTAAATTGTGAGAAAATAAATCCCTGTTTGTTAAAGTCATCTACTTACTGTATTTCTGTTACAGCAGCACTAGACAACTAGGACAGAAACCTGGTTCTGCTTTCTTGGTAGTATGAGATTCTCCTGTCTCTATTCATGCCTCTCTTTTATATGTTAAAAGAGACTAGCTTAAGATAAAAACCTCATTTTATAGATTGAGTTCTGCCTAATTAACATAACTTCTGCCAGTCTCACCATATTAACATCATCAAATAGGATTTACTACACCCAGGAAAAGTACATCAGTTGACAAAACAGTGGACAACCTACACAATACAGGGAATCACGGCCTTCCCAAGTTGACAAATATTTTGGAGAGGCACAATTCAATCCATCACATTTTGAAAACTAATTTTAAAAGTAAAAATCACTTTGTAAGCCCAAAACTCCATGAATTATTATTGAATCAATAGTTTTTATCTCTAATGATCTCCACGATAATCTGCACATATTGAATGGACATGGGAAATACCAGAAGGAAAGGATGAGTGAACTGTCAGTGCGGGGAGAGCAACTGGTGTCACTTAATGTGTATGTGAGTTTTTGTATGACAAACTGACTTGAATTGTAAACTTTCACTTAAAGCACAATAAAATGTAATAATAATCTGCATATAAGAACTCTCTCAGATCCGATTCAACGGTACTTGGCTTTGAAATAAGAACTCTCGAGTTTTAAACACACGTATGTGCTGGCTGGCATGTGAAACTAAATTTCTTATCAGTCAGAATCGCAACCCCCACTTTCTGTGTTCTGCTAGTGTTCCCCAACTCAGTTAACAGCTACACTGCACACCTAATTTCTCAGAGCAGAATTCTAGATTTCATACTTGGTACCTTATTCTCCCTTATTCTATCTGTCTAATCCATCACCAAACTCTACCAATACCACTGCTGTCAGGTTGATTCCGACTCACAGTGAGCTCAAGTGCTGCAGGGTAAAACTGCTTCACAGCATTTTCTTGGCTATGATAGTTACAAAAGGCTATAATATTACACAGAACAAGCCTTTATTCTGTGGTACTACTGGCTCAGTTCCAACAGCCAACCTTCATTTAGTAGTCAATGACGATCACAAACGTTTTTGTCCCCCAAGATCTCTAATTCTACTAATAAAATTTTTGAAGTATCTCTCGAACCTCTCTCTTCATCTGTTTTTTCTTTATCAGCCTCTATTCAGTCATTTCTTTTAGTGACACCCCAGTTCACCCTCAAGATGCTTACAGTATATCATCTTCACTTTTCATCACATTTCCAGAAATTTTCTACTGTCATCTACCAATTATGAGTTATGCAGACACAGCTGTCACTGCTCTTATACACTGGCTGACCCTTACTTTTATCTCTCACTATCCTAAACATCACCATGAGTTGAATCCAACTTGATGGCGCTTGGCTTGGCTTGGCATCCTAAACATCTGTTGTCATTTAATCCATTCTGACTCACAGTGGCACTATGTGACACGCGACAGTGTAAAACTTCTCCATAGGGTTTCCAAGAAGTGGCTAATAGATTCAAATTGCTGGCCTTTTGTTTACCACCAAATGTTTAACCACTGCACTACCAGGACTCTAGTAGGTTAAATAGTACTCTACATAATTTTCACATCCTGTCAGAGTTTTTTTCTTTAGAACGGGCACAAACACGGACCTCTCTGGTAGGTAACTGACTGGAAGTGACCCATTTTTTTGCCCATTCTAAAGGAAGACGGTTCAGTAGAAGGTGGAAATTATCCAACAATATCATTAATATCACACATAAGTAAAATTTTGCTGAAGATAATTAAAAAATGGTTGCAACAGTATAATAAGAATGTGTTACCATAAAGTCAAGCCATATTCAGAAGATGTATGGATTAAGTGCTGAAGTTAGATGGATCTTGGCTAAAAGCAGAGAATATTAGAAAGATGTTTATGTTCTATTGACCATGCAATGGCATTCGATTGTGTGAATTATAACCAGCTGTGAATAACATTGAGAAGAACTGGTACACCAGAACATGTAATTGTGGTCATGAGGAGTCTGTGCATAGACCAAAGAGACATGCTTTCAAACAGAACAAGGGGATACCACCTGATTTAAAGTCGGGAAATGTGTGCATCATGGTTGTACCCTTTGACCATATCTATTCAATCTGTATAATGTGCAAATAACCTAAGATGCTGGACCATATGAAAAAGAATGCAGCATCAGGATTAGAGACAGACTTGTTAACATCCTGTGATATGTAGATGACACAACCTTGATTGCTGAAAGCCAAGAGGACTTGAAGGGCTCACTGATAAAGATCAAAGACTACAGCCTTCAATATGGATTATGCCTGAACATCAAGAAAATGTAACTTCTTACAACTGGAGCAGTAAGCACTATTACGATAAAGAGAGAAAAGATTAAAGTTGTTAAGGATTTCATTTTACTTGAATCCACAATCAATGTTCATTGCAGCACAGTCAAGAAATCAAGTAATGCACTGCATTGAACAAACCTGCTGCAAAAGACCTCTTTAAAGTATTGAAAACTAAGGTCACTTTGAGGACTAAGGTGCACTTGACCCAAGCCATGGTTATTTTAATCACTTTGTCTGCATGTATATCCAGACAATGAATAACGAAGACCAAAGAACTGATGCCTTTGACTTATGGTGTTGATGAAGAATATTGAATATATCATGGGCTGCAAGAAGAATGAATAAATCTGTCTTGGAAGAAGTGTAGCTGTGCATGATGTCTTTAATGTCCTCACACAACTAGCTTGACCTTTGGTAATTATTGTTCAATGTATCAAATCTGTTTTTAAGATGATCTCCAGATTCAGGTGGGATACACTCAAGGTCACATTTTGGCTCTTGTGGACTTTCTTTAAAGCTTCAAACTGAACTTACATAGGAGCAATTGATAGTCTATTCCACAGTCTGCCCCTGGCCTTTTTCCGGCTGGAGATACTGAACTTTTCTATCATTCTTTTTTTCCCACATACATAGTCAATTTGATTCCTATGCATTCCATCTGGTTAGGATCACAAGTTAGTTGCTGTGTTGCTGAGAAAAGATTTTTTAATGAAGAAGATGCTGGTTTTGCAAAACACTAACATGTGATCTTGAAATTACTTTTCAAAAATCCATATTGCATTTATTAATGTTTACTTTTCATCATTTCTGTGTTTAAGACTCAATTATCGTTATTTGATATGAGAAATATTAATAGTATGTGGTGTAGTGAATTAATGTGGCCTCTCTCCATGGTCTTATAACTCCCACCCAAGTGACTGGGCAAAACTGATAGGCTAATTGTGGCCCACTGAAGGGATTGGTCAGTTTTGTCATCCTGCTGAGCTTGAAATGAGCCATCCCAGAGGTATGAGAGAGAAGAGCCCACCACCAGCAAGGAAGGAGATACTGCCAAGAGAAACCTGCAGGACAGGCTTGCGGGAGATGGCACTGAGGGCTTTCTGGTCCAGGGAGTGAGAAAGCTTAGTACCTCTGGGCAGAGACCCAGGGCCAAGGAGAAGTGTACCTGTGAGCACAGCTGGGAAGATGCTGACCTGATGGAAGACCTGTATCCTGAGCATACCTAAACCTGAATTTTAATCTGCTACTTCCATGATAAACTCCATAATCATGAATGCAGTGTAAGTTCAATGTGCTTACTGCAACTAATTGTCAAACCCATCAGAGAAGTAGAGAGTGCTATAGGAGAGACAGTTGGCATCAGTTGGTAAAGATAGTGGAAAGAGGCAGCATATCTGGCCTCCATCTGACGACAGTCAGACCTGTGCTGTTATCTTGGTTCTCCGCCCCACTTGTGGGGTTGGAGAAGATCAGACATCACTTCCAAGTCATTTTCACAGTTGATGTCAGTATTGGGATTCTTTGCAATGGTTCTGGACTCACAGAAGTGTGAAAATTTGTAAGAGAAAGAAGGAAGAAGCTCAGGAAATGAACCCTTTGATTCTGGGATAGTTGCTTTAGTTGTTGTCTGTAATGGTTGAAGTAGAGGTGACGGTGCAGCTGAGGGCGGGAAGCCCCTCTTGGAATGACCTGGGGCCAAAGCTAGCAGTATGATGGATAGGAGGCCAGAGACTACTATGTCCGCCTAACCAGAAGTCCAAAAGTATACGCACAGGAATGGGAAGATAGTAAAGGGGTAGAGAAGATGCAACTGGAATGTTTTAAAAAATGCTATCTGTTTATCTGAATGTATTATGGATAGTAAGTGCTGCTTCTGCTTAGTGTTGCACCGAACCAAAGCTGCTGTCATCCAGTCAATTCCAACTCATAGCAACCCTACAGGTCAGAGTAGAACTGCCCCATAGGGTTTCCAAGGATAACCTGGTGGATTTGAACTGCCAACCTTTTGGTTAGCAGATGTAGCAGTTAACCACTATACCATCAGAGTTTCCCAGTGTTGTACAGCTGACTTAAATGTATGAAGAAATGAAAAGTAGGTATTCCAGATCATAGAGAGCATAAAATTCCACTTTCAGCCAAAACTTGATTGGGTATGCTAAATGGGGAACTAGGACTTTCCAGGGACACAGGCTGTTTGAATTCAGTAGCCCTGTGTATAGAGTTGGGGCTTAAGTCAAGAACCTGAGCCTCACTCACATTTTGCACTTGAAAAGACAAGTAGAATCACCCAGAACTGCTGTGAGAACTGGAGACTTGCATTTGAAAGAAGGATCATCAGGGGAAAAAATTATATATATGTGTGTGTGTATACATATATATATATATATATATATATATATATATATACATGTTGTGGTGATTTTTGCATTTCCAGCAAGCATTTTCCTGTAAAGTGCACACAGGCAGGGAAAGTCAGTGTCCATCAGAAGGAGTCCTCTTCCAAGACTGGAAGTTAAAGGGAGTCACTAAGTAGACAGCTTGCTCTGCTTACTTGTGGTAACTACCTGAGCCCACTCAGTAAGTAGAAGTATGGGAGAGATACCAATAAAGAAATGACTGAATTTGGACAAGTTCCATTGGTAGTCATTGACCTAGTCAACAGAGGCTAGGGTTGAGAGAGAAGAAGGGGATGACAAGTCAGATGTAAATTTTAAGTGTTGAACCCACTGACCTAGCCTGAGGATGTGAGGGGTGAATATGAGAAGGGACTCTCTGAAGTGCCGGAAGGTGAGTATGTCAATGATGAAGCCTAAGCCAGAGCTACTGCCATCAAGTCGATTCCAACTCATAGTAACCCTGTAGGTCAGAGTAGAATTGCCCCATAGAGTGTCCAAGGAGCACCCAGTGGATTTGAACTGATGGCTTTTGGGGTATTAGACCTAGCACTTAACCACTACACCACAGGTGTTTACATCAGTGGATTACGGCAATTGTAACCTGGCTTGGAAGGTTAGGGATGAGGTGACCAGAACCAGGGCAGATGAGAGAAAAGATGTTTTGATGCTATGAGCTGGTGTAGACTGCTGCAGTTTGACAACTTGCTCTGAAATGAACTTTGCTTATGAATGCAAATGCTCAAGTTCCAACTGGAACAGAATGTTCTTCACAATAAAGGAACATGCTCATCTCAAAGTACTAGTTTGTTGTTGTTAGGTGTCATTAACTTGGTTCTGACTCATAGTAAAAGAGAATAAAAAACTATCCGCTCTTGCCTCATCCTCACAATCATTGTTATGGCCACTGTGTCAATCCATCTTGTTACGAGTTCTTATTTTTCCCTGGCACTCTACTTTACCAAGCATGATGACCTTCTCCAGGGACTCATGCTGTCCAAACAACACATCCAAAATATGTCTCATCATTCTCTCCTCTAAGGAGCATTCTAGTTGTAGTTCTTCCAAGACAGACTTGTTCATTCTTTTGACGGTCCACAGTATATTCAATATTCTTTGCCAACACCACAATTCAAGGACATCTATTCTACAGCATTCTTTATTCATTGGTCAGCTTTCACACATGTATGAGGCAATGGAAAGCACCATGACTTGGGTCAGGCTCATCATAGTCTTCAAGGTGACGTCTTTGCTTTATAATAATTTAAACAGATTCTTTTGCTGCTGATTTACCCAACACTGGCTTACATAATGTTGCAGTATATAACTTACTGATGGCTGAATTTCCATGTCAACCCTCAAAGACAAAGATTGTGTTTATAAAGATACTGATAATAGAAGGCATTAATAATGAAAGGTAACAAAAAAAATTAGGATTTCAACTTAAGTCAGAAATGACTTATGACAGAGTTGTGGTAAGTCAGGATAAGGCAGGCCTACCTGTAATGATTTTGTTTAAAGTAATATTTACAAGGCCCTTACCTGTAGCATTATCCACTTTGTAAACAGTATTTACACCAAAGAGGGCTATGTTCTGAGAGTCGGTAAAGTCCTTGATGAAAGGGGCTACATCTCCTGTAACAAGTATCCGTGGTGGCAGGCTCTGCTGGAAGTGATGTGTTCTTATCAGGGTTGTAGGAAAGTTAGAGGCAGCAATATAGTCCACAGACACAGCCCAACTTGTTCCAAAATATGCTTCTGGCTCAAGATAACTGTTTAATCTAAAAGACAAATGGACAAGTATAAAATCATAATTAGTTCATTCAATTTCACCTTCACTGCTCTTTAAAAAAATACTATCTTCTGATGACAAATTAAGTTCATAATTTTACTATTTAGAATATAGACTTAAGAATGAGTATAGCATCAGCCTATACCTTTGGAGATATGGGTGAAGTGTCAGTGATACCTAACAACAGAACAGCAATTAAACTTTTGTGCTGGAAAGGAACATCTTGTCAGTTGCTCATCTTTTTCATGAAGTTTTTATCTCTTTAATTGGGCACATTATTGATAAATATGATATAATGTCCAGATGTAAAGCCCTGACTAAGTCATACTCTTTAAGGAAGTAGAGATAAAAATCAAAAGGCAAAAATTTTGCTGGACTCTGGCAATCTTTTATAAATCCTTGAAATCAAAGAACCCCGAAAACATGAAACATCAAAGAAATGATTGTTATTAGATGCCATCAAGTTGGTTTTGACTCATAACAACTCTACAATGGTTTAAAAATTAAGTTGACAAACTTAACCTAGAAAAAGTGCTGCATATTTCATCGCTGAATATTATACCATCACCTTCAAAGTACTCCCCTTGGGAAGCTACTCACCAATGCCAGTGCCTAGTCCACCTTTCAAACCAGTTTTGGAACTTTTGTTCTGGAATGGCCAGAATAGTCCTCTTCGTATTACCCTTGATATTCTCAATGTCATCAAAATGTCTTCTTTTCAGTATTTCTTTTGTCTTCAGGTAAAACAGTCACTTGGGCCCAGATCAGGTGAGCAGGCTAGGTGTTCCAATACAGTTATTTGTTTACTGGCTAAAAACTCTGTCACAGACAACTATGTAATTAAGTTTTCAAACTTGCAACTGTGCCACTTGCACAATGGCCATTCCAGAAAGAGGTCCAAAGTTGCTATGAAGGGTGGACCAGGCATTGGCATTTGCATATAGCTTCTTAAGAGGAGTACTTCATAGGTGACTGTAGTGATATTCAGCAGTGAGCTATGTAGCACTTAGGACCATTAAGTTGGTTGACTTGTCAGATGGCTTATGTCCAACAGAGCAGAACTCTGCCCTATCATTGCGTCACTTGAGATCATCACTGCAGTTGCTATTTTAATTCATCTCATTGAGGGGCTCCATCTCTTTTGCTGACCCTCTGCTTTACCACGCGTAATGTCCTCCTCCAGGGACTGATCCCTGCTGATAACCTGTTCAAGATATGTGACGTGAAGTCCCACCATTCTTACTTCTAAGGAACATTCTGGCTTTGTGTTCTTTCTCCTGGTAGTCCATGGTGTATTTACTATTTTTCACCAACACTGTAAGTTAAAGACATTAATTTTTCTTTGGTTTTCTTTATTTTCCAGCTTTTGTGTATGTATGGGATGATTGAAAATACAATGGCTTGAATCAGGCAGTTTAGACTTCCAAGTGCTATCTTTACTTTTCATCACTTTGAAGAGTTATTTTGAAGCAGATTTGCCCAGTGCAAGACACTGTTTGATTTTTTAAACTGTGTTTTAAGTGAAAATTTGCAATTCAAGTCATTCCATCAGATAAAAACATATACACACATTGTTGTGTGATTCTAGTTGCTCTCCCCACACAGTGACAGCACAGTCCACTCCACCCTGTGTCTCCCATGTTTATTCAACTAGCTCCGGTCCCCCTCTGCCCTCTCATCTTCCCTCTGGACAGGAGCTGTCCAGTTAGTATCATGCATCTACTTTAACCAAGAGGCTCACTCTATACCAGTATCATTTTATATCTTAAGATCAGTTCAATCTGTGTCTGAAGAGCTGACTTTCAGAAGGGTTGCAGTTCTGGGCTAACACAGGGTTGGGGAGCCATGTCTTCTTGGGATCCTCCAGTCTGTCTGAACCATCACATCTGGTCTTTTTATTAGAATTCAAGTTATGCACCCTACATTTCTCCTGTTCCATCAGGGACTCTTGGTTGTGCTCCCTGTCAGCATGGTCATTGGTGCTAGCTGGGTATCACCTAGTTTTTTGGGTCTCATGCTGATACAGTCTCAGGTTTATGTGATCTTTTCTGTTTCTTGGGCTCATATTTTCCTTATGCTTTTGGTGTTTTTCATTGTCCTTTGCTCCAGGTGTGCTAAGACTAATTGATGCTTCTTAGATGGTGGGTTGCTAGCTTTCAAGACTCCTGACACCACTTGCCAAAGTGGGATACAGAACATTTTCTTAATAAACTTTGTTATGCCAATTGACCTATATGTCCCCTGAAGCCATGGTTACCAGACCTCTCCCCCTGCTACTCTGTCCCTCACAGTATTTAGTTGTATTCAGGAAACTTCTTAGCTTTTGGTTTAGTCCAATGTTGATTTCTCCTGTATTTTACTGTTTGAGTTCTTGGTTGTTGCTTCCATAAGCACTGATTGTTGATCCAAGTAAAATGAAATCCTTGACAACTTCAGTCTTTTCCCCGTTTATCGCCATGTTACTTATTAGTCTAGTTGTGAGAATTTTGTTTTCTTTATGTTGATATGTAGTCTGTACTGAAGAGTACAGTCTTTGTTCTTCATCTGTAAGTGCTTGAAGTTCTCTTGGCTTTCAGCAAACAATGTTGTATCATCTACATATTACAGGTTGTTAATGAGTTTTCCTCCAATCTTGATGCCGAATTCTCCATACAGTCAGGCTTCTCAGATTATATGCCCAGCATACTGATTGGCTTTGTATAATGAAAGTATACAAATCTGACACACACATTTCTCAATTTTAAACCACATGGTATTTCCTTGTTCTGTTCCAACAACCACCAATTGGTCTATCTGCAAGCTCCTCACAGGCACAAGTGAGTGTTCTGGAATTCCTATTTTTTACAGTGTTATTCAAAACTGGTTATGATCCCCACAGTCAAATAGATGTTTTCTTTAAAATGTCTTATTTCCTAAATAACTGGGTTTTTTTTTTTGTTTTGTTTTTCTGTAATGGGAGGAGTGCTGCTAATGTTCTAATAGAATGTGCTAAACTCTCACCTAGTTGGAAAAAATAATTAGAGCATAAGATTTGGGTGTAGAAAACAGTTTTATAATTACATAATTCACTGCTTCTGTCCTTGTCATATAACTATGCTGAAGAATTTGAAGTTTTGCAAATAAATTTCATCCCCTGAAATATGATATAATTATTACCATTTTGCTCATCCATGTAGACTCCCAGAGCCTGCTTGAGTCTCATCATAGATGTTATTTACCTCCTTCATGAAATGTTCCAGCCCACCTGAGGTGCTGTGAGCCAACTCTTTTATATTCAGATAGTACAATCACATTGACATAGTTACAGTTTTGTTTTTTGCACCAGGTCATATTGTAATTTCTAGATATGATGTCATTTTCTAATTTCTCTGTTTCCAAAGTACATGTATGTAGTCCATTAAACAAAACATGCTTGCAAAATGCTTTCCCACATAAGGTGAAGTATAACATAGTCATAAATCCAAAAGGATTTTGAGTAGGTGTAAAAACCCTTAGTAATATTATACTAAATTAATTGCAAAGAGACCAGAAACACTAAAAGACAATAAAAGTCATGTGTTACCAGTTCAAGACACAAAGGGTATAAGAGTGGAAGTGACGTGTAGTGTCTTTCAAACACTTCAACTGGTTCTTTCAATTTCAAATATTTCAAATGAACTGACCATTCCACTTTAGTTCATCTAATATGCCAGATTAAATACAGTCATTAAATATATAATTTCTAAATATATATCTGCATACTCATAGCAACCCTATAGGACAGAGTAGAACTGCTCCATAGAGTTTCCAAGGAACACCTGATGGACTTGAACCTCCAACCTTTTGGTTAGCAGCCATAGCTCTTTACTATGCAACCATGGTTTCCTATATATTGTTTTAATTCAAATATATAGGTAGGCATCAGACAATCATAGGAGCCAGGACCACAGAGCTTTTCTTGAGTACATGTAGGCTACACAATGTTCACTGTCTCACATAAACAACTCCTAAAGGAAGTCTTAAAGAAAGTAACCAATGAGATTTTGAGGAAGTTTCCCAGATTGCAGCCATGGCTCCATACCTTCACCTATCCTTATCCCCATACCTTTTGTCATGTAACTTTATAGTGGCCTCCACCTTATATGCTGATCGGGAAGTGAATGAATATTTTATAGGGATCAAAGTAAGACTGGTTTCTGTAAGGTGGAGATTAAAAATGTCTCAAATGTTCAGCTTTTCCAAATTGCCATACAACTTTATCATCTCTAACATCAACTCCTCCCTCCTCCTCTTGTCAGTATTCTCCCTCCCATATTTAAGTTTTGTAATTTGCTGCAACATCTCACAGAATTCACAAACCACATCAAGGAATTGTCTCACACAGTTTTGGAAGCTGGCAAGTCCCAAATCTGTGGGTCAGGTGTAGAATTCTGACTCCCATGGCCTCACGAGCTGATGAACCCAACTTGGCAAGCCAAGTGATAGATAGACTGTTGACTCACAAGGCTGTGGATGCTGACAAATAAGGCTCCTGGCCCACAGTATAAGCTGGCAAATACCAAAATTGGCAGGTCAGGTAACAAGCTGGTGGCTCAAGTTCCCAAGAACCAGTGGTCAGACAATGATGAGCCAGGAACAAGATCCAGATGCAGTGAGAGACAGACAGACAGAAAGACAGTCCCATCAGAGCACCTACATGTATACACTGGATACAGGTCACACTCCAGATGTCATGGATTGAAATGTGTCTCCCCAAAAATATGTGTAGCCATGTGACTGAGCCATGATTCCCAGTATTTTGTGATTTTCCTGTACTGTATGTCAAAGGATGAAGGTGGGACTGTAAATCCCTTTATAAGATCACCTCCCTGCTCCGTTTTAAAGAGAGTTTCCCTGGACTGTGGCTTCCCCCACCCTTCATTCTTTCAGTCTGCAAAAGATAAAAGGAAAGGGAAACAGGCTGAGAATTGGGAACCTCACGCCACCGGGAAAACTGCACCAGGAAAAGAATGTGTCCTTCAGACCTGAGGTTACTGCACCAAGATGCTACCCGGACAAAGATTGACAATAGCAGAACTTCCTCCATAGCCAACAGTGGGCAAAGCCTTCCACTGAAACAGACATCCTGAATCTGGACTTGTAGCCTACCAGACTGTAAGAATAAGCCTTCCGTTGTTAAAGCCATCCACTCTGTGGTATTTCTGTTCGAGCAGCCCTAGCTGACAAAAGCAGAATTTGCTACTGGGAGTGGGGTTCAAACCCATGCAAACAACAAGCCCATTGGATTAAGCTATAATGAAAATGTCTAGTACCATGTCTGAACTATGGTGGCTTTCAATAAGCAGTAGCCATTAATTGTTTTAGTCTGTATTTTGTTCTAACACCAGTAAAGGTGGGACTTGAGTCATACCCTTCTGCAAGGTTGTGACACCACACACCCAATCCTACCACACTGATGTATAGAAGTTAGGATTTACAGCACATAAAAAAGAAAACAAAAACAAAAAAACACTTCCATGAAGTCGATTCTGACTCATAGTGACTGCATAGGACAGAGCAGAACTGCTCCACAGAGTTTCCAAGGAGCACCTGGCAGATTTAAACCACCATTTTTTGATTAGCAGCTGCAGCACAAAACCACCATGACACCAAGGTTAATGGAAGACAGTCACATCAGATCAGAAAGTGGAGGACAGCCACACAATGCTGGACGTCATAGCCTAGCCAAGCTGACATGTAACCCCAACCATCACAGGCTCCATATACCTTATTTCATAGTCCCACTCAATGATTGCATGAGTCTCAAAGACTATGGACAGAAGGATCACAGCAAGTAATTCATTGTGATGCAGGAGGCATAACTTCCTGCCCCTGGTTTAGTAAGGTGACTTAATTTCACCAAGAGAAGGTTATTAGCCAACTTGACACAGTAGACTTTGCATAGACTTTCACAATTAGTCTTTCTTTGAAGTTCTGCCATCACTATGAGCACCGACCTTGGCCTCATGGAGAGTGAAAGACAAGTGGAGTCAGGGTGAGCTTCACTAGCTGCCACTGCTGGGGCCACCCTAAGTCAATCAGACATATGAGGGTGGATGATTCAATGGCGCTTACCTTGCTTGCCAGATTACTTGCAGTGAACAACTTTACATTTTTTTCCACTACATCAGAAATTCTGCGTCTAGGTATGTCTGGCATCTGTCTCTCTCCCAACCCAACAACACTCTCCTACAGAATCAAATTTGCAATAATTAACAGAGATAGCAGCACTGGATTATTATTATTAACAGGGACAGATTACGCAGTAAGTAAGACAATCACAGGCTTACTTGTGCTTACTTACTAATCTATAGTGAACAATTTCACATGAGTTCTACAGCATCAATATGGTGAAATACATCTAAAATAATTCACTACAGTTAAGTAAGTAAGCACAAGTAAGCCCATGCTTACCTTGCTTACCAGGCAATCAACCCTTACAGATATGAGAGTGAACCTAGGCAAGATCAGCACAACAAACAAAAGCAGAATTTGGTACTGGGAGTGGGGTTCAAACCCATGCAGACAACAAGCCCATTGGATTAAGCTATAATGAAAATGTCTAGTACTATGTCTGAACTATGGTGGCTTTCAATAAGTGGTAGCCATTAATTGTTTTAGTCTGTATTTTGTTCTAACACCAATAAAGGTGGGACTAGATGGGTGACCAGTGAATGCTTCCTATGTATATGTCCATGGTACATTCAACAACTAAGGACTAGTGGTTGTCAGTTACGCTGCTTTCTTGTGAGACAGGCTAATCATGAATGACAGAGCCAAGATTTAGACCACAGCAATCAGTATTTAAAGTCTGTATTTGCTAGTAACACCTTCTACTACCTCTTGTTGTGATGACAATGCTGTTGTTGTCGTCAGGTGTCATCGAGTCAGTCTCAACTCACACAGGTACAACCAGAACAAAGCACTGCCTGGTCTGGCTCCATCCTCACAGTCGTTGTTGAGCTTAAGTCTGTTGTTGTGGCCACTGTGTCAGCCCATCTCACTGAGGATCTCCCTCTTTTTCAGTGACCCTCACTTTACCAAGCGTGATGTCCTTCTTCAGGGACTGGTCCCTCCTGAGAACATGTCCAAAGTATATGAGACTCACTCACCATTCCTACTTCTAGAGAGAATTCTGTTGTACTTCTTCCAAGACAGATGTGTTCATTCTTTTGTAGTCCATGGTATATTCAATATTCTTCTCCAATATCACAATTCAAAGGTATCAATTTTTTGGTCCCCTCTACTCATCGTCTGGCTTTCACATGCAGTGATAAAGGTTATTTTTATTGAATGCTTCCTAAATGCCTGAGCTATGTTAAGCATGCTGACTGCATTTCTCAACTAGTTACACCCCCAAAACACCATGTGTTATGTACTGTTAGGCTATTTTAAAAGTAAGAAAACTGAATTTGTGATGTTTGGATTCCCAGGTCATAGTGAATCTGCATTAGAATTTCATATCTGTTGCACTCCAAAGCATAAGATCTTAATCGGCACCTTTATTACTTTATCTAAAGGAACAGTTGGGAGTCTATAACCTATAAATATGAATTCTTAAAACTGGAGAAACCAGAGGCTTCATAAAGAGCCGTCTGAAATTTTCTGTAATAATAATCATCAGAAAAATCTACATTCCATCAAGACAGCATTTCAAAAGGATTCTAACTGCCAGTATCAGTTTCTCTGTTCTTGCTATTTGTCCTGTCCAAATTTCTTCCCTACACCTCACTCGAGTTGGTTGAGTTCACCCTCTGGATAGTTTTGTCCATACCAAAGCTCAAATCATTCTTATATTTTGACCTCTCAGTTTTATAATATAAGGAGTATCTCGATAATCTAGTCTACCTAGCACTAACACTGATGGCTGATGCTAGCTGATTTTTTTAGCCAAGTGTGTGCCACCCTATCATACATCTGTGATCAGAGTAGTGAAAACAATCTAGATATTTATTTTCTATTTCATTTTCTGCAAGCAGGAATTTTTCCCATATTTTTGTTTGTTTTTTTGGTCAGACTGCTTTTTTCTTTTTCCCTTTCCTCAATTTTTTGCCCTTCTTCATAAAACACTTTTTAAACTTGAACTTGTTAAAATGTTTGTACTTCATCATTATAACCCTCACAAGTTAGGCTTATTATTTATTAGGAAGCTTGAAGTAGAAGTAAAACAAGAAAAGTCATAAACAAGGCCAAAAATCATTTACCGTATTAATTAGAAATGCTTGGGGATTCATTCTCACCTAGATTGAAACGTTTCAAGAGTATTATTTAAGGTTGAGACGTGTGCAGTCCATAAGTATTTCAGCAGGTCCTCAAAGGTACTATTGGGCAACTTCAAATGCTAAAGCAAAAGGAGATTCTTATCAACATTTTGAAATTGTAATAATTCTTTTCCCTGCAATTAGTCTTCTTCACATGTATAATTTAGCAACATGCTGTAGAAGAGGAGAATTTCACTTTAAGAATTATGTGTAACACCTTAAACTCTAACACTTTGTAAAGGGCATAATAGACATAGTTATTACAGGTAATGGTGCATACAACTGCACCTGTTTTTCAGAGTCAATATTTATACTCTGCTGGAGGACTTTTGGAAACCTTGGTGGTGTAGTAGCTAGTGCTACATCTGCTACCCGAAAGGTTGGCAGTTCAAGTCCGCTAGGAACTCCTTGGAAGCTTTGTGGTGCAGTTCTACTTGGTTCTATAGGATTGCTACGAGTGAAAACTGACTTGGCAACAGAGGATTTGGTTTTTATTTATTTTTTGTTGGAGGTTTCTATTTTTGGTTTGCCATTTCTTTTTCAGCAACCATAGCTGAAATTGCCACAAAATCTTAAGAGTAAGGAGGGACACTGTTATAACATTTAATTTAATTATATCTAAATTAAGGAATTAATAATCTAAACAAAGTTTCATTGCCATCAAGTTGATTCCAACTCGTAGAACCTTCTAGAGCCCCATAGAGTGTCCATCCAGCAGCTGGTGAATTTTAACTGCTAGCGTTTTGGTTAACATTCAAGCTCTTAACCACTGCACTACTAGGGCTCCAATAATCTAAAGAATGAATACTTTTTTTCTTTATTAGTCTTAGGCCATGACAATTTTCACCTGATGTATTTTACTTTAGTCATTGAATGTTGGGCCTAAATTGCCACAGTTAGTATGTTCTACCCATATATGACATTTATTTCAGTTGGAATAAAGTGATAAACTGCTCTAAAATCATATTTCTGCAAGAGTTATTCTCCAACTGATCTGAAATTCAAATTAACAAGAATATTCCAATTTTCATTCACCAGGATCCTGTGTGATTACTTTACACATCTGAGTATAATTTACTTGTAGTGAGAAAAGGAGATCGATTTTATGTCAGTGTTGAGTTGGGAAAGGATATTCATAACACCTAATGCCTAACTACTGCTATATAAAGCTTAACATTTTCAGACTAGGGAAAATAATATACCATGCACACAAACAATCCTAGACAAAAAAAAAAAAAACAAAAACTTATACCCCAAAAGAAATTCGCTTGCCACCTTTTGAGTATAAATTACAAATCTTAAAGAAGGAACCTGGTAAAAGGCCTTCCACGTCTTCATTGTCTCCGGAAAGGATGAAAGACAGGTAGAAACATTAAGACAAAACAGATTCTGATCCTTGGATGGTGGCAACAGGGTCACTTGGTCTGATGATATCCCCATTATACCAGAATCAACCGCAGCAAGGAAAGGTAATACACACAGAAAGTAATTTATATCTGTAAGAGCAAAATACTTATTATTACCAAAAGCACGAGAAAACATCAGAGAACTTTTGTTTTATTTTTTGAGTGTATGTGTGTGTGTTGAGTTGGGAAACAAAACACTTGCCAGTTCAAAGTTTTTGTATATACAACCCAGTGACATTGATGCAAGTATCACTTATCTGTTTCCAAACTATTCCCACCACCATTAGTAGAAACTCAGTGCTGTATAAGCAATGACTCACCCTTCTCTCTTCCATCCTTTGTAACCACTAAATAAACTACAATCACTATGTCATTGTAGTTAGGTGCCATCGAGTCGGTTTTGACTCATAGCGACACCATGCACAACAGAACAAAACACTGCCTGGGCTTGTGTGGTGTCCAAAATCGTTTTTATGCTTAAGCTCCTCGTTGCAGCCACTGTGTCAATCCATTTCATTGAGGGTCTTCCTCTTTTTCACTGATCCTCCACTCTGCAGAGCACGATCCCCTTCTCCAGGGACCAGTCCCTCCTGACAATATGTCCAACGTATGTAAGAGGCACTCTTGCCACCTTTGCTTCCCAGGAGCACCCTGGTTGTACTCCTTCCAGAAAAGATCTATTTGTTCTTTTGTCAGTCCATGGTATACTCAACATTCTCTTCCAACACCACAATACAAAGGCATCGGTTCTTCTTCTGGCTTCTTTGTCCATTGTCCAGCTTTCACATGCATATGATACAATTAAAAATACCATGGCTTGAGTCAGCTTCACTTTAGTCTTTAAGGTGACATCTTTGCTTTTCAAAACTTTAAAGAGGTCCTTTGCAGCAGATTTTTCCAATGCAATGTGTCTATTGATTTCTTGACTGCTGCTTCCATGGGCATTGTTTGTGGACCCCAGTAAAGTGAAACCCTTGACAAACTCAATCCTTTCCCCATTTATAATGATGTTGCCTACTGGTCCAATTGTGAGGATTTATATTTATATATTTCAGTCACTATATATTTGCCTATTTTATGTAAGTCTAATCATACACTATTTGTCCTTTTGTGGCTGACTTATTTCACTCACCATGTTTTCAAGATCCATCCATGTTATAGAATGTGCCAGAAGTTCATTTCTCTTTGTAGTTGAGTAATAGTCCATTGTTTGTATATTCCACATTGTGTGTATGCATGTACAGATTTTGTTTATCATTCATTTGCTGGTGCACATTTAGGTTGTTTACAACACTGGGGTATTGCAAACAGTGTTACAACGAACATTCTGACATTGGTTTCTATTTGTACTTCTGTCTTTATTCTTCTGGGTGTATGCCTTAGATTATGGAAAACTTGGTGGTATAGTGGTTAAGTGCTACATGTGCTAACCTAAAGGCTGGCAGTTCAAATCCACCAGATACTCCTCGGAAACTCTATGGGGCAGTTCTACTCTGTTCTACAGGGCTGCTAATGGTCGACACTGACTCAACGGCACTGGGTTTTGTTGTTTTTTTTGATTTGGGATTGCTGGGTTATATGGTAATTCCACGTTCAACTTTGGAGGAAACTTCAAACTATTTTCCATGGTAGCTGTACCACTTTGTATTCCCCCTGGGTAATGGATGAGGCTTCTGATTCCTCTACCTCCTTGCTGATACCTGTTCTTTTCTGATTTTTTAAATCATAGTTATTCTAACAAAAGGAAAGTGACATCTCATTGTGGTTTTGATTTACACATCCTTCAAATTTAATGGAATCCAAGTGGCACAGTGGTTAAGTGGATAGCTGCTAACCAAAAGGTCAGTGATTAGAAACCATCAACTGCTTTTGGGGAGAAAAATATGGCAGCCTGCTTCTAAAATCCAGTGGGACAGTTCTGTACTGTTCTGTTGGGTGGTTATGGAGTATTTTTTCCTTGTGCTTACTGGCCATTTGTATATCAGTAAGTAAAACAGAAATGTACATTTTCATAAAATGGTACAAAAGCTTTCATTGATGTATTATTGCAAAAATGTGTATTTTCCTATTCTGTGATTTTACTTTGATAAAGAGATATTTTGAATTTTATATATGCTTGCAATCATAACTAAGTAATCATGCTTGCAATCATAACTAAGCCCTTGTGTTTGTACTTAAGATTTTATTTTTGAGAGGGTTAGAATTTGCAGTTTTACTATTTCAATAAACTTACCAGCCCACCAACTGTCCACAGAGATGCACGAATGATTTCCTGATTCATAGCCACAGTTAGTTCTATGGGTGGGATCAGCTAATCTGCCTAGAAGAGGGATGATATACTGTCATACATATTTTGTTCATTTTAAAGTAGCTTATCTAGTTGCATTTTGTTTTTAAAAATGTACAAAGCACTTATTTCCTGAATGACTTTTGTTCATTTCTCATCATTATTCTTCTTTTCTTATCTCAACAAATTTTTCTTTGGCTCATAACATCCAAATTTTCCACTTTTTAGTTATTTGTGTAAAGTGTTATCTTTGTAAATATTTTCTGCTTCCTTTGATAAATCCCTTCAAAATCAGAGAGATAATATGCACAGAGATTTTTAAAAATCTACAGTCTGTCCAAATTCCTGCTCCATCATTCACTAGTCTGACATTGGCTAAATAATTGAAACCTCTTATAAAACAGAAATAATAAAATTAACTACCTTATAAGGTTGTTATACCACTAGTCTGTTAGCTTGCAATGCTGTATTATGTGTTGCTGTGATGCTGGAAGCTATCCCACCAGTATTTCAAATACCTGCAGGGTACTAGTGGTGGACAGCTTTCAGTGGAACTTCCAGAGTAAGACAGACTAGGAAGAAACACCTGAGGATGTACTTCTGAAAGTACTGGCCAGTGAAAGCCTTATGAATAGCAGTGGAACATTGTCTGATGAGATGCTGGAAGATAAGCATCTCGGGTTGAAAGGCACTAAAATGCAGCTTAGGAAGAGCTGTCTCCTCAAAATAAAGTTGGCCTTAACCAAATAGATGGAGTTAAGCTTTCAAGATCTTCATGTGACGTGACTCAAAATGAGAAGAAACAGCTGCAAACTTTGATTAGTAATCAGAATATGAAATGAACAAAGTATGAGTCTAGGAAAATTTGAAGTTGTACCAAGAACCAATGATTCTGAAGGAAGAAGTATAAACTTTTTTGAAGGCATTGGCAAAAAACAAAGTTTCAGAAATTCACACAACATCAATTGAGATGCTTCAACAGATGAAGTACACGCTGACTTGTCTGTGCAAAGAAATTTGCAAGACAGCTACTGGGCAACCAATTGGAAAGGATCCATGTTTATGTTTTCCAAAGAAAGGTGATCCAACAAAATGCAAAAATATTCTAACGATATCATTAATGTCACATGAGGAAATTTTGTTGAGGTTCAGAAGAGATGGGATGAGTTTATTATTGCTGAGATCAGAGGGAAGTCATGGCTGGAAGCACTGAATACCAGAAATACGTTTACCTGTGTTTCATTGATTGTGCACAGGCACTTGGCTGTGTGTCCCATAGCAAGTGATAGATAACATTGCAAGAAATGGGAATTCCAGAATACTTAATTGTGCTCATGCAGAAACTGTTCATAGGCCAAGCTGCAATTGTTCCAAAACCAGCAAGGGAATAGCACCTGGTTTAGAATCAGAAGAGGTGTGTGTTGGGTCTGCATCCTGTCTCCATGCTTGCTCAACCTGCATGCTGGGCAAATAACCTGAAAACCACTCAGCTCTTCTTAAACTATTTACTCTCAAAGCAATGATACTTATGAACTTGTCAGTGCTCTTAACCAGAATGAATTAGAATTTCCTAGTTAATTACTTCTCAGACTAAATTAGAGTGGAAGAAAAATCTTTAACATTTTCTTCCTCTGTTTCTTCCCTTTTTACCTCCTTTGGGAATTAGGCCTACTTTTCACAGCACCAACTCCTTTCACGGCACTTCACTCGCTTTGAAGAAGTCACCCGGCATGTAATCTTCAAACAGTGCCTTAACCATGGTGACAATTATGCATAGCCCTAAACACTCACTTGAACTTACCTGCTGTTAGGTTACTTCTCATTCAAACTGAACGTGGCTGTAGTTGTAGTGCGATCTTGGTACTCAGGTAAGGTTAAATATCTCTTTTTCTGCCAGAAAAGTCATTTTGTAGTAGGTACCAATGGCTTATGCCTCACTACAATTTCTAGTAGAAACTCTCAATCCATTATTAAGGAAAGATTTGTGGAGACAAAACAGAAGAGTAATGATTATGTTCTTAAACGAGAGAGACAGAGAAAAGTAAAAGAATCACTGTTGGAAAGCATGATGAGGATAAAGGACAGCAGTTGGGGACAGCCTCGTCACCTCTTCCTGTAATGTGTAATATGTGCAGTCTCACTCCCCAGTTACTTTGTGGATGTGTTGGAAGACCATTGTAATGAAAGAGGATCACTCTTACCTGTGCTATATTGCCAGCCATGCTGCAGAGGCAATCCCCACAAAATATTTTGTTCGTTTTCTGGAGCAAATCTTTCAAAATACGTGGCTGTCTGAGTCAGTAGCATTTTATACATCCCCATTCGCTCAGGGTATACCCAGGCATCAATAACATACTGTCCGTCTTTTATCCTGTAATCACTAAACTGACCAAGACTCTCTTCCCATAAAGGGGGATACAGGTCTGAGAGACTAGATGCTATTGCGAAAGAAGCAGAAAGACAGCTAACTATCACCTGGGCCCAACAAGGAAGGAAAATCATGGTGCCAAAGCTGGCGATGTAAATACAGCAGGCTTTTATTATGAAGTACAGAAGGAAGTCACTGTTTTTCTTACAGCCCAGCCTATCTTTACTTTGTTTCTTTTTCCTGGAGATGACAAAACAAGGATGTGACTAATTTACCAAGAAAAATAGTCTGCTTCCTTCATTAAATAATACTGTCAGTGTAGTTTATCATGTGACATTTGAAAAAAGTTGTTGGGTAATGTTTAAATGAGTTAAATGCTTCAAATGCTTTTTTTCTTTAAAAAAATTATTTTATTTACATTGTTTTTCTTATTGTTATATTAAGTATATGTCTAATATTATTGTTCAATAAATTTAAAGTAATGGACTTTTAATTATCTTTGCAGAAAGAGTTAACATAGCCTGACCCAAGCAGCTATCCTTATCCTTAAAAAGACCTGCTTGGCATCTGAGGTAGATAACTATCCGAGTATTCCCAAACAACAGTCAACTGATGTGAATGATTTACTGTGCCTAGACTGTGCAAACAATATTGTGTGTGCTGAGCATGTGCTTTTTTATTTTTACCCAGTAGTCTGAAATTTTTCTATGTGTTAGTCAAAGGGTACTTATATGAGCATCCTTAAATGCAAATCTTGGACATGAGCCTCTAATAGACTTCCAATGGTGAAAAAAATAATGTACCTATCATTGCATTTTTACTGCTGGGGGTAAAATGTGCTCTGTGGTGCCTCAAGAGAGGAACCCAGAGTGAGAGAATCTGTACATGGGAAATTTGCTACAAAAGAACTTTTTAAAGTGTTGAACAGCAAACACGTCACCTTGAAGACTAAGGCACATCTGACCCATGTGTTGTTCTTGCAGATTCTGTCTGTGACTGTTGTTGTTAGGTGCCATTGAGAAAGTTTCAACTTGTTGTAACCCTATGTAACACAGAACAGAACACTGCCCTGTCCTGAGCCATGCTCACAATCGTTGTTACGCTTGAGCCCCTTGTTGCAGTCACTGCATCGGTCCAGCTTGTTAAGGGTCTTCCTCTTTTACACTGACCCTACACTTTACCAAGCATGATGTCCTTCTCCAGGAACTGATCTCTCCTGAAAATGTGTCCAAAGTATGTAGGACATAGTCTCACCATCCTTACTTTTAAGAAGCCTTCTGGCTGTACTTCAAAGATAGTTTTGTTAGTTCATTTGAAAGTCCATGGTATATTCAATATGGTTCACCAACACCACAATTCACAGGTGTCAGTTCTTCTTTTGTCTTCCTTGTTCACCTTCCAGTATTTGTATGCATATGATGCAATGAAAAATATCGTGACTTGGGTCAGATGTGCCTTAGTCTTCAAGGTGACTTGTTTGCTTTTCAACACTTTAAAAAGTTCTATTGTAGTAAATTTCCCCAATACAGCGTGTGTTTTGATGTCTTCACTGCTGCTTCTGTGGGTGTTGATCGGGGATGCAAGTAAAGAAAAATCCTTGAAGAACCTCAATCTTTTCTCCATTTATCATTATGTTGCTTATTGGTCCAGTTGTGAAGATTTTTGTTTTCTTGATGTTGAGCTGCAGTCCATAGGCTGTGGTGTTTGATCTTCTTCAGTAAGTTCTTCAAGTCCTCCTTACTCTCAGTGAGAAAGGTTGTGTCGCCTGCATAAAGTAGGTTGTTTAATGGGTCTCTGGATGCCACATTCTTCTTCATATAGTCCAGGTCCTTAGATTATTTGCCAGCATAAAGATTGAGTAGGTATGCTGAAATGATACGACCCTGACATGCACCTTTTCTGACTTTAAACCACTCAGCATCCCTTTGTTCTGTCTTAACAAGTGCCTCTTGATCTATACATGGGTCCTTCATGAGCACAACTGAAGTGTTCTGGAATTCCTAGTATTTTCAGTGTTATCAATAATTAGTTATGATCCACAAAGTCAAATAGCTTTGCCAAGCAATACACAAATAAACATCTTTCTTGTGTTCTTTGCTTTCAGCTGGGAATAATCTGACATCAGCGTTGATATCCCTAGTTATGTGTTCTTCTGACTCCAGCCTGAATTTCTGGCAGTTCTTCTTCAATATACTGCTGCACCCACTTTTGAATGATCTTCCGCAAAATTTTACCTATGTGTGATATTGATGATATTGTTCCATAATTTCTTCATTTGGTTGGATTACATTTCTTAGGAATGCATAAATATGGATCTCTTCCAGTTGTTTGACTAGGTAGCTGTCTTCCAAATTTCTTGGCACAGATGAGGGAGTACTTTCAGAACTGCATCCATTCTTTGAAACGTATCAATAGATATTCAATCAATTCCTGAAGTCTTGTTTTTTGTCAATGGTTTCAGTGTAGCTTTGACTTCTTCCTTCAGTGTCATTGGTTCCTGATCATAAGGTGTCTCTTGAAACAGCTGCACATTGACCAATTTTTTTTTTTTTTGGTACAGTGACTCTGTATATTCCTTCTGTCTTTTTTTTTTTTTTTGATGCTTCCTGCATTGTTAATATTTTCCCCACAGAAGCTTTCACCATTGCAATTCAAGACCTAGATTTTCTCTTCAGTTCTTTCCACTTGAGAAATGCAGAGCCTGTTCTTTCCTTTTGGCTTTCTATCTCCAGCTTTTTACACATGTTATTATAATACTTTACTTTGTCTTCTCAAGACATCCTTCAAAATCTTGAGTTATCTGACTTCATCAATTCTTTCTTTTTCTTTAACTGCTTGACATTCAAGAGCAAGTTTCAGAGTCTCTTCTGATACCCTTTTTGGTATGTTCTTTCTTCTGTGTCTTTTTAATGACATTAAAAAGACCCTTTACTTACTTTTAAGAAGCCTTCTGGCTGTGCTTCTTCAAAGATAGTTTTGTGAGTTCATTTGGCAGTCCACAGTATATTCAACATTCTTCACCAACACCACAGTTCACAAGTGTCAATTCTTCTGTCTTCCTTATTCACTGTCCAGAGTTTGTATGCATGATGCAATGAAAAATACTGTGGCTTGGGAAGACGTGCCTTAGTTTTCAAGGTGACATGTTTGCTTTTCAACACTTTAAAGACCATTTACTTTACCACCATTAAAAAGACTGATGGCTGTGGATGCTCCCTTACAATTCTGCTGTGCATCCGCATTGCATTGTTTTAATAAATTTTAACCCTGAGTAGGACTGTCTACTAAGACTCATAAGCACTTTCAGTAAATCTTTGAATACAGGTTTCCGGTGAAAAGCCTTTAAACACCTCTTAGTTTCTCTCCTACGAAGGGACTCAGAAAATAATTTGTAACTTATTTGTAACACTTATT
The DNA here is from genome assembly GCA_028571685.1 of Heterohyrax brucei. Classification (NCBI taxonomy): domain Eukaryota; kingdom Metazoa; phylum Chordata; class Mammalia; order Hyracoidea; family Procaviidae; genus Heterohyrax; species Heterohyrax brucei. Next base: position 150,722,484 of record CM053144.1, on the reverse strand, counting down.
TAGTATTAATACTAAAGCCGTATGATCTCCACTGTCAGATGTTTCACTTAATCTCATATATCTGGATTCTAAGGAACAACAGTCTACTAGACGCTACCTTCAGATGGATTTCGACTAATACAGAAAGATATTCCTGATGATTAGAATTTCATGAGAATAGAACGGGCTCCCTTACAAGGACTGAGTTTCCTATTAAAAAGATAGTCCATGCCCAAACCACAAAACTACTGTAAGTGGAAGCAATGTAGAGGGAACTATGCATCGGATCACATTTAGAAGAATTAAATTTTGCTACCTCTTCTGTGTTAGAACAGTGAGTCAGAAACTGAACGCAAGATTGTTGTTATTGTCTGTAATTGTTTTACTAAAGCTCTTTTTCAGCAGAAATCTTCCAGAAGCTCCCCAGGCTACACTGTGATCACAAACTACATTACCTATGACATTAGTATATCGTCCTCTCATAAGACAAGTTTTAACATATTTCACAGAAAGTATATGTTGAAAAAATCAATATGCTGGGATTTGTAATGATGTAAAGATGTATTGAAAAAGATGTGAATGATCCAGTTATAATAAAAGTTGTTTTCAAGAAAGAAGCTGGAAATATGTTCAATTTGCCATAACCAACAGAGAAAAAGTTGTGTGTTGCCATTTACAATATATTTTCTTCCTTTTATATCAGGAAAAGAGTCTTAGGATTTTAGCAGGGAACAGGTACATCAAGAATTAAGTGTATTATTTTCAGTCTTTCTTGCACAAACAACCATGTGACTAAGTCTTGACCACTGGGGTGTAAGTGAAAGTGATGTCCACAACTTCCGGGATATGACCTTAAAGACAGGGGAATCTACTTCATCTTCCCTTCCTCTGTGTTATCGCTTAGACTGTAGATGTGATGACTAAAACTTTATCTTGAGCGATTAGCATAAGGAAACTATCTTAAGGATGGTGACAAGTGACAAAATGGAAAGCTGAATATTTTCTGACTTCCATGGATTCATGAGATACTCCTGATACCCTACATCCTGATTTTACCTGAAAGAGTAGTAACTTTTTGTCTTTTTTTAAACCACTGTTATTTGGGTTTTACTTACACGTAGCAAATGTGATTACCTCATTAATAGGCAATGCATCTGAAAAGTCCAGTTGGCGTTACAAACGCTTTGCAGGTCAAGTGTTCTACTCACTCCTAGCTTAGTGCAGATTCTTTATCCCTTAGCAGGTTTCATCTGATTTATCTCTCATTTATATGGCATCCATCTGATCATTAATTATTTAATTTTCCAGATATATTAATATAAAAAGAAAATGGTTGGAATTGCTATTAAGTTCCAATCAAGAGCACATGTATTCTGGACCTTCTAAAATAAACATATTTCATTTTGTAAATAATTAAATGGATATTTACCATAAAACACATCTTTCTATTACCAAATACCAGATTCAGGCTTAATGGGGAAACTTAAGTGTCCATTCACTTTAAGTCAAAAGTAAGACAAAATGACTACTAGTATTATGATGCAATACATTAGGGATATCTGCTGCAAAAAGATCTCTTTAAATTATTTAAAATCAAAGACGTCATCTTGAAGACTAAGGTGCACCTTACCCAAGCCGTGGTGTTTTCTGTCAGCTCAGATTTATGCAGAATCAGGACAATGAATAAGGAAGACCAAAGAAGAATTGATGTCTTTGAACTATGATGTTGAAGAATGTTGAATATACTACGGACTGTCAAAAGTATTAACAAATCTGTTTTGGATGAAATACAGCCAGAATGCTCCCTAGAAGCAAAGATAGGGAGACTATGTCTCATATACTTTGGACATGTTACCAGGAGGGCTCACTCCCTGGAAGAGGATGTTATCTTGGCAAAGTAGAGGGTCAGCAAAAAAGAGTAAGACCCTCAATGAGATGGACTAATACAGTGGTTGCCACAGTGAGCTCAAGTATAATGACTATGAGAATGGTGAAGGAAGTGACAGTGTTTCAGTCTGTTCAAGATACGGTCACTATGAGTCAGAACTGACTTGATGGCACCTAACAGACGGCATTATAATCATCTTTTCTTTGAAGGTACTATACAATGAAGCTAGTAAAGCTGAAGAAATCACAAGTATAAAATTGGCACTTAGGAAGTGATATCATTTTGCAGATGATCTGAGAATATCTAAAAAAAATAAAAGAGAATAAATGGAAGAGTTATTGTAGAAGACAGAGAATTTAGTAAAAATGACTAGGCAATAAGTCATTCCATATATATCAAGAGCTTTTATATGTAAAAACAATTAGGAAATAAAAGAAAAAGATCCCCATTTATAATATCAACAAAATGGCTAAAATACATAGGTATTAATCTAAATGTGTTAGATCTATATGGAAAAAACATCTTCAAAAATACTAATAAAAGTGAACTGTCTTATTGCCTTTTTTTGCAGTTTGCACTGGAAGGCTCAATGTTATGAAGATATTAATGTATCAGTTCCAAAAATCACAATAAGAAGTACTACCAGGCACTTCAGGTGTTTTTCTAAAGTCTGTTGTCCTTCTCATTAGAAATGTCCCTGGTTTTTGGCACTAAACCGTCACCTTATAATAAAGACTATATTATCTGTTGGATCCGACTTGACGACACTTGGCATTATCTGTCTCACCCATAATTAAGTGTGGCTTTGAGACTGATCTCTAGCCAACTGATAGTAAGCCAAAATGTTAGGTTACCGCTTTCAGAGAGCTCTCTTAAAAGACAGTTTATTTTTTCTTCTTTGTTCTTTTTTCATGGATTGTATGGCAACTATGACCATGAGACTGACAAACTGTCTTGGACTGCGAAGTAACAAAGAAGAGTGTTCCATGGGGTGGGAGTTGCAGGGTTGAGGAAACCCAAGCCCCTTGCTACTGATTTAAACTCATAGCAACCCTATAGGACAGACTGAAACTGCTCCAGAGAGTTCCTAAGTGTGTAATCTTTATGGAAGCAGAATGCTACATCTTTCTGATGCAGAGTGGCTGGTGGCTTTGAACCACCAATCTTTTCGTTATCAGTCTAGTGCTTAACTACTATGCCATGTGGGCTCCTTTTGTTATCCTTATGTACCCAAAATATGTGAATATTCACAAAATATGTGAATTCAGAAAATTGAGAAGAGATACACCTGCTGAAGAAAGTAAAGATTTGGTAGGGATTTATTAGAACAGTAAGATTGAATCCAGGCTTTCCTAGCTCACTCTTCCACTGTTTTTCCTAATTTTTTCTTAAACTAGCCTCATTCAAAGGTGAGCATAATCTTAAACAAATAGCTATTGGAAATAATAGAAATTGGAAAGCATTAACTAACGAAAAGAAGAAATATTCTAAAAAGATTAGAACAGAAATAATAAAATAAAAATGCAAAGAACTATACCACAGAGCCAGAGAAAGCATTCAAACAAGTAATTATAACCTTAGAAATTACAGACAATAAAAATTTACTAAAATGTTCGAAAAACAGACACAAACACTCAGAGAAAAGACTGTTTGGTATCAGAACAAGATGACAAACAGACTTGATGAGCTCTGGGAAAAAAAGAAGATAGTTACAGACACAACAAAAATGACACAAACACTAACTAAAAACTGTGTAATAACCTTGATAAACAGGCAAAATTAAGTCACTCAAGATGAAACAGAAAGGAATAAAGATGTGAAAATAAAGAAATGGTGCAAATTGATGAAGAGGACTAACACATACAACTGTTTTTTTTCTTTTTTCTAGAAGAAGAGGAAAGAAACAGATCGAAAAAAATTTCCAAAGAACATTTACAGAAACCAAGCAAGTCTTGAATTGCCAGCATGAGAAATGTGAGTGAATGATCTACCCTGTGCTATATCCTGGTGGCATTACTAAACATCATAGATGAAGACACGTGAATGGAATCCAGTCAAAGAAAGCAAATCACATACCAAAACAGGAAAAAAGAAAAAAAGGATTTGTTCAGACTTTTCTGTATCAATATTCAATGTTAGAAAGTAGTGGAACAACTTCTACAGAGTAGGGAAAAAAGTACTTACTATGAATTTTTTATACAATAATATCAATATGCAAAATTTCCCCAGGAGAATAATCATGCCCTTTTCAAATAATTGTAAGAAATGTACTGAATTCTTTGGGTAAAGCACCATGAAGTGAAAGACAATAGAATAATACCTATAAAATTCTAAGGAAAAACATGATTTACAAGCTAAAACTGAATACCCAGCCAAAGTGTTAAAAGTTGTTTAAAAAAAAAAACTTTCTATGAAATTTTCATGAAGAAGCCCTAGCTTAAGCATCCCATTGCCACTGAGATGATTCCAACTCATGTCGAAACTATAGAGCAGAATAGTAGTGACACCTCAGGGTTTCCAAGGACAGCCTGATAGATTCAAAGTGCAGACCTTTTGGCTACCAGCCACGGACCTTAACCACTACACCGTCAGGTTTTCCAGCTCAAGCATGCTGCACAAATAAAACAAATGAATAAAAACCTGTTGCCGTGGAGTCTACTGAGACTCACAGGGACCCACTGAAAACCAAACCATACCCACCGCTGTCAAGTTGATTTCAACTCATAGCAACTCTATAGGACAGAGTAGAATGGCTCTGCAGAGATTCCAAGGACTGCCTGGCAGATTCAAACTGCTGAACTTTTTGATTAGCAGGCTCAGTTAGCAGCCACAACACTTAATCACTAGGCTACTAGGGTTTCCAAGTGACTCTACAGCCAAGCCAAGCCAAGTGCTGTTGAGTCAGATCTATAGGACAGAATAAAATTATTCCCTAATTTCCAAGGAGCACCGGATGTATTCAAACTTTTGACCTTTTGATTAATAGACTTAGCTCCTAACTACTATGCCACTAGAGTTTCCAACTGCCCCATCGTGTGCCTATAGTGCTTAGCCCGAGACCTATAATCCAGCACAATCACAGACAGATTTCACTCTGGGAGGGAAAGTTGAGAAGACCAGGGACTACCATCTTTGCCCAGAACCTACCACACAGAAAATGGTGGTACTCCCGGAGAAACGGGTCACCATGCTTTGTCCCGCTCAAATTTGGTAGGTCTCTATGGCTCACTATGCATTCTACCAGTGAGAGGGGAGGAAGCAGGATAAAAAACAAAGGAAAAAAGAAAAATATGAAGTTCCACCTAAATAAAACAAACAAACAAACAAAAAAACTTGTCATCAAGTTATTTCCCTATAAGAAAGAAGAAATTTCCCAAAGGAGAGCCTGGTGCATTTGAACTGCCCACCATTTGGATAGCAGCCCTAGTACTTCACCACTAATTCACTGGGGTTACTAGTCCCCACAGAGTTTCTGAGGAATGGCTGGTAGATTTTGAACTGCTGACTTTTGGTTAGCAGACATAGCACTTAACCATTCCGCCACCAGGGTTTCCCTCGAGGTAGCAGTAAAGCCAAAATACCTTGTTAAAATGATTTATTTACATATCCCCATCTGCTGAAGTAAGGAAGGAGAAAAAGATGCATTTATAAACTTTGCTGTTAACTTTCTTATTTAGCATCTGTTCCTCCTTATTTGAGCCTTTGAATTCGAGTCACTGTTTTGCCTTTCAACTCTGCCCCTTTTAAAACTCCATCAGTCTTCCATAAGTCTTATTGGTTGTTTTTGAACATTTTTCCTATTACTGCATATACCTGGCAGCTTAATTCTAAGAGTTATTATTATATTCCCGGAACACCGCAGACTCAGGATATCAGTGCCTATAATTCTGCTCCTTTAGGATCCAGTTCATTTCACACAGTGCATCCTGAGAGCAACATCTTGATCTTATGGCATCACTGGTTTCTCATTCACCATCAAAAATGGCAAAATTGTAAACCCAGACAATCTCTTCTCTCTACTAGAACTAAAACGTTAAGTCAAAAACGGGCTTCTTTTTTGTTCCTCTTAGTAAAATACAACCAGTTAGACCATTCACGGACTAGCATTTAGTTACAAATGAGAAAGGTTTCCGTTCCGTTTACCTTCTTTTTTTGTTGATGTGTTTTAGCTTATTTATAATTAAATCACAATGGAGGCGCCTATTTTGTCTGTATTGTGTATACCCTCAAAAATGCACAGTCCTGTGAAATTTCCTTAATTGTGCACTTAAAAAAAATAAAATATACTGGTTATTGTTTGACTTTTGTACTATTGTAATACAACAGTGGCAGTTCATATTATAATGTTGATGTGGACTCATTGCTTTTGTTTTACAGGTTGGTTGAAATAGACTATATGAGAATTTAGAATCAGGATTATGGATAATGTTATCTCCTTCCGCCACAATGTTGTTGACTTAATTATTGAGTGAACTGCACTGATTTAAACAAACAAAAAAAACTATATTACAGAGTTATATATCTTTCTTGATTATGCTGATTTTCTTATTCTAACCACTAGCTCAGGTTCATGAGTGACTACTAACCAAAAGTTTGGTGGTTTGAATCCATCCAGAGGTGTCTTGAAAGACAGGCTTGCTGAATTGCTTTCAAAAGGTTACTATCTTGAAAATCCTGTAGGGTAATTCTACTCTGCACACATGGTGTCACCATAAGTCAGAATCTACTAGAAAGTTTCAAGCAAATAATTTGTTGCTCTTCAGATGATACTCTTGCCCTTTTTACTATTTGTTTGTCCATATCTTTCTTCCAAATAGAACTTTGTCCTCATCATCTCCATTTCACTCTATTATACTTTTTATCTCAACTTTCTATTCTTCCACAAATCTTTCATGATTTAGCACATTACGTTGAATGCTGCAGGTATCTGACTCCATTTGCCTTTAGCCGATAAAATATATTCCGAATTGGACAGTGTAAAGGAAAAAGAAGAGCTCAATTTCTCTAAAGAATGCCTTTTCTGTTCTAAATTATTTGTGCCATAAATAATTGCTACATACAGTCTTTCTTATTACTGTTCACTTTTATGAGTTGTTCTTGCTATGCAAATGCTGGTGGCGTTGTAGTTGAGCACTATGGCTGCTATTCTGTTCAAATCTTCCAGATGCTCCTGGAAACTCTATGCAGCAGTTCTACTCTGTCCTATAGGGGCACTGTGAGTCAGAATTCACTCTGATGGCAGCGGGTTTGGTTTGGTTTGATTTGGGATTCTTGCTGTATGTAAGTGTCATAATTCTGAGTTTTCAGCTCTTAAAAATAAAACTTGATTCTTGTGTTGACTAAACACTTTCATTGATGATGGCTATCAAAGGCCAGCCACCTTTCCCAGGCAGGACTCCACCATTACGAGGAGTTAAATCAGCTGAAAGCCTCGCAAATAGCAAGTTCATTTTTTTATTGTATGATGGTCAAAAAATATTTAACAAATACTGTTTAATACAATTTCATTACATCCATTATGTTTTCTGTGATTTATGTGTTTCAATTTCTTCAAATTTACCTGAGAAAAGAATTAGGTGCTCCGTATAGAGAGATGGAACAGCTATACCATGGAATTGTATTACACTGAAAAAGAAGTGGCCCAGTGATTGTTTAGGCACATTGCTGTAATTTTTTAGTACACAAGGTGGGTTCTTACATCTCATATTTCAGGTTAAAAAAAGAAGCTTCCTTCACTTTGATCATAGCTTCTATGGTACAATTAAGAATACTTTGTATAACACAAAATTAAAAATACTATTATGGTACTATATTCTCAGAGAATATTCTTTCATCCACACATAATCCACAATGGATATAGCAGTCATGTAAATATCATATGGCTAATATACAGGTTGGAAACCCTGGTGGCAGAGTGCTACAACTGTTAACCAAAGGGGTGGTAGTCTGGATCAGCCACACACTCCTTCCAAACTCCATGGGGCAGTTCTACCCTGTTGTATAGGGTCATTACAAGTCAAAATTGATTCAATGGCAATGGGATTTAGTATACAAGTCATGCATTGCATAACATCCACTTGGGTAACATTAACTACATAAACATCTATGGTCCCATAAGTTAAGAAATCCCAACTGGAGAACAAGATGTAGTGGATGCTGCAATACATAGTGAATGCAACAGTTTCTCACATGCAACAGGTCTTTCTCATGTCTGTTTTCTACAAAGCAGCTGTGCTGCTAGGCATATAATAGCATTTATGGAGGCTGGTTCATAAGTACAGGTCTTACATAAGTGCGATGTTCATAACCCAAGGACTGTTTGTATATAATAGGATATTTGCACAACATCCAAATCAGATAGCATGCTGTTGCAGGAACATATCAATGGAGACAAGTTTCTATCCAGCATCATATTTCCTTAGCTTGAAGACTTTCTTTAATGTATCTTTTAGGTAAAGTCTGGTGACAGTGAACTCTCTCAACTTTGATCTGGGAAAAAATCTCTTTCTCTTTCTATTTGAAAGCTGTTTTCTTTGAATATACAATTCTAGGCTAATAGTATTGTTTTCTTTTGCATTCAGCAGTATAAAATACCATTTTCTGAGCAACAAGATAGAATAGATAAATGAGACTTCGTTAAAATCAAAATTTTATTTATAAAAGGACTTTATTTTAAAAATGAAGTAACAACCTACAGAAAGGGAAAATGTCTGGAAAATACATCTGATAAGGGCTTAATAAGCATAATACATAAAAAAGTCTTACAGCTGAACAAATAAACAATTCAATCGAAAAACTGGATGTCAATGGACATTTCATCAAAGAAGAAATATAAATAGCCAATAATCACATGAAAAGCTGCTCAGTATCATTAGCAACTGGGGAAATGCAAATCCAAAACACAACGAGATATCACTTCTCTCTCACTGAGATGACTGTCCACTGCCTGTATATCATTTTTTTTACACTGTAGTGGCTTGTGCTTTGCAGTGATGCTGGAAACTATGCCTCTAGTATTTCAAATCTAGGCAGGGTCACCTATGATGGACTGGTTTCAGCAGAATTTACAGACTTCAGTAGATTAGGAACAAAGGTCTGGTAGCCTACTTTGGAAAATTCACTGGTGAAAACCCTGTGGAACACAATAGAATACTGCCTGATACAATGCTGGAAGCAGAGCTCTCTAGATTGCAAGTCACTCAGAATACACAGTGGCCACAATAATAGACTTGAGTATATCAATATTCATGAAGATGGCATAGGACTGGACAATGTTCCAGTCTATTGTACACAGAGCCACCATGAGTCAGAGCTGATTTAATCACAACTAGTAACAACAAGATGGATATAATAATAATAATATTTTAAAGGACAAAATAATACACGTTGGCCAGATGTGGAGAAATGGAAGCCCTAGCTCATAGGTGGAGAGATTGTAAAATGGTGTGGTCATTGTGGAAAACAGATTAGAGGTTCCTCAAAAAGGTAAACAGAATTACCACACAATCCATAAATTTCATAAAAAAATCAAAAAATAGGAAAACAAATAGATATATGTAAACCAATATTCATTGCAGCACTATTTAACACAGCCAAACAGTGGAAACACAATGTTCATCAACAGATAAATGGCTAATCAAAATGTGACACACACATACAGTGGAATACTACTCTACCATTAAGAGAAAAGCTTTAACGTATTTCACGGACCATAGCAAGAAAAGATTTGGTGTGTTGATCACTAATGACCAAAGACCAGACGAATTGTGGAATGACATCAAAGACATTGTCCAAAAGAGAGCAAGAGGTCATTAAAAAGGCAGGAGAGAAAGAAAGGACCAAACTGAATGTCAGAAGAGACTCTGAAACTTGCTCCTGAACGTCGTGCAGCTAAAGGAAAAGGAAGGAATGGCAGAGTAAAAGACCTAAACAGAAGATTTCAGAGAGGAGCTTGAGAAGACAAAAGAAAGTAGTTTAATGGCATGTGCAAAGAGCTGGAAATGGAAAACTAGAAGGGAAGAAAACATTCTGCATTTCTCAAGCTGAAAGAGCTGAAGAAAAAATTCAAGCCTCGAGTTGCAATAAGTGGAGGATTCTACAGGGAAACTATTATGACTCAGAGAGCATCAAAACAAGATGGAAGGAATACACAGAGTTGTTATACCAGAAAGAATCGGTGGATGTTCAGCCATTTGAAGAGGTGGCATATTGTCAGGAACCAATGGTACTGAAGGAAGAAGCCGAAGCTACATTAAAGACACTGGCAAACAACAAGGCTCCAGCAAATATCAAGTGAGATATTTCAACAAAGAGATACAGCACTGGAAATGCCCCCTCATCACGCCAAGAAATCTGGGCGACAGCTACATGGCCAACTGACTGGAAAAGATCCATATTTTTGCCCGTTCCAAAGAAAGGTGATGCAACCAAATGTTGAAATTACTGAACAGTATGGTTGATATTACACGCAAGTAAAATTCTGCTCAAGATTGTTCAAAAGTGACTACAACAATACATTGACAAGGAACTGTCAGAAACTCAAGCTGGATTCAGAAGAGGATGTGGAACCATGGATATCATCACTGATGCCAGGTGGATCTTGGCTGAAAGCAAAAAGTACCAGCAAGACGTTTATTTGTGTTTCATTGATGATGCAAAAGCATTCGACTGTGTGCATCATACTAAATTATGGCTAACATTGCAGAGAATGGGAATTGCAGAACACCTAATAGTGTTCTTAAGGAATCTGTATATGGATCAAGAGGCAATTGTATGAACAGAACAAGGGGACACTACATGGTTTAAAGTCAGGAAAGATGTACATAAGGGCTGTAACCTTCCGCCATACCTTTTTAATCTGTATGCCAAGCAAATCATCTAAGAAGCTGGATTATACAAAGAAGAATGAGGCATCAGGATTGGAGGCCGACTCATTAACAACCTGTGTTATGCAGACAACACCACCTTACTTGCTGGAAATGAAAAAGATTTGAGACACATACTGATGGAGATAAAGACGCCAGCCTTCAGTACAGATTGCACCTCAACATCAGGAAAACAAAAATTCTCACAACTGGACTAGTAAGCAACATTGTCATAAGTGGAGAAAGGAATGAGGTTTTCAAGGATTTCATTCTACTTCAGTCCGCAATCAATGTCCTTGGAAGCAGCAGTCAAGAAATCAAAACAAGCATTGCACTGGGGAAATATGCCGCAAAGGACTCTTCAAAGTATTCAAAGTATTCTTCAAAGTATTCAAAAGGAAGGATGTCACCTTGAAGACTGAAATGCACTTGACCCAAGCCATGGTATTTTCAATTGCTTCATATGCATGTGAAAGCTAGACCATGAACAAAGAAGACAAAAGAATTGATGCCTTTGTATTGTGGTGCTGGAGAAGAAAGTTGAATGTATAGCAGACCGCCAAAAGAATGGACAGATCTATTTTGGAAGAAGTACAACCAGAGTGCTCCTTGCTAGTCAGGATGGCAAGACTGTGTCTTACATACTTTGGACATGTTGTCGGGAAAGATCAGTCCCTGGAGAAGGTCATCAGGCTTAGTGGAGTGGAGGGTCAGCAAAAAGGAGGAATATTGTCTATGAGAGATGGATTGACACTGTGGCCACAACAGTGGGCTTGAGCATAAAAACAATTGTGGACACAGCACAAGACCAGGCAGTTTTGTTCTGTTGTTCATAGGGTTGCTATGAGTTGGAACTGATGATGGCAACTAACAACAACAAGTATACACTTAACCAAAACCTGTCTCCTCCTGTCCTCTGCTCTCCCCTCTAAAAATAAACCAGTAGTACAGTCTCCTATATATGTATAAAACCATGAAGTACACATGCCACATGCTCACTCTGTGTCCTCCAGTCCAGTACACTCTTTGTCTGAAGTGTTGACCTCAGTACTGGTTTCAGGTCTGGTCCAGCAGCTGGTCTAGGGGCCGTGTTTCCAGGGGACCCTGCAGGCTGTCAGATCATCAGTTCAGGTCATTTAATACAGTCCTTGATCTGCTCACACCTTTCTCTCGTATTATGTCAGGGATTCTACCTTATGTTGCCTGTCGGAGCTGTCTTTGGTAGAGGCCATGTACCATCTGGTTCTTCAGGTCTCATGCTGATGTAGTCTTTCAATTATATGGGCCCTTCTTTCTCCTGGGTTCATTTTTCCTCATGTGTTTGATGTTCGCGGTTGTCATCTGTTCCAGTTAGGTTGGGACCAGTTGATGATCCTCAGAAGACAGCTTGCTGGCTTTCAAGACCCTGGCACCACTCACCAATATGGGATGCAGAAGACTTTCTTAGCAAAAGACTAGTTACGCCAGTTAACCTCAGTGTTTCCCGTGAACACGGTCCCAGGCCCCACATCCCTGCTACTTTGTCCTTTGAAGTGTTGAGTTGAATTTAGAAAACCTTTTGGCTTCTGGTGTAGTCTAGTTATGCTGACCTGCCTTCTACTGTGTGCTGTAGCTCCCTTCACCTAACCAAATTCCTGTCGACTATTTAATATATAAACAACACTCTCCCTCCCTCCGCATACTTATAGCCATCAAAGAGTCTTTTCTTCTGTGCATAAGTCCTCTTTTAAGTCTTTATAATAGTGATCTCATAAAATACTTGTCCTGACTGCTTTCACTCAGCATAATGTCTTCTAGTTAATACTAGGTTATGAGATGCTTCCTAAAATCATTGTTGTCCTTTATCACTGCATAATGTTCCATTGTGTATATATATATATCATAGTTTGTTTATCCATTCATCTGTTTATGGGGACCTAGATTGGTTCCATCTTTTTGCTATTATTGACAATGCTACAATAATCATTCATGTGCATGTATCTGTTCATGTGACAGCCTTTATTTCTGTAGGATATATTTCAAGCAGTGGGATTGCTGTATCATATGGTATTTCTATTTCTAGGTTTTTAAGAAAACATTGAATTGCTCTCCAAAGAGCTTGTACCATTTTGCATTCCTACCAGCAGTATAGGAGAGGTCCAGTCCCTCCACAGCCTCTCCAGCATTTGTTGTTTTGTGTTTTGAGGGTTATTGCCAACCTCACTGGGTGAAGAGTATCTCATTGTAGTTCTGATTTGGATTTTTCCAATAGCTAATGATCGTGAGCATTTCCTCACGTGTCTCTTGGCTGTCTGGATGTCTTTCTTTGGTGAAGAGTCTGTCCAACTCCTTTGCCTATTGTTTAATTGGGCTATTTGTCTTTTTCTTGTTCATATTTTGCAGTACCCTGTAGATTACGGAAATTAAACACCAATCAGATAAATAGTTGCCAAATGTTTTTTCCCATTCTGTAGGTAGTCTTTTAACTCTCTTGATAAAGTCTTTGGATGAACATAAGTGTTTGATTTTTAGTAGTTCTCATTTGTCTATTTTCTCTTCTCTTGTTCGTACATTGTTGGTAAGATTTTATGGTGTAAATTGTGTATTATAACTTCTCTTGTTGTCCCTATTTTTTTCTTCCATAATCTTTATCATTGTAGGTATGATACATAGGTCTTTGATCCATTCTGAGTTAGCTTTTGTGTAAAGTGTGAAATATGGGTATTATTTCAGTTTTTTGCAGATGAATATCCAATTTTGCCAACACTATTTGTTAAAGAGACTGTTTTTGCCACAGCTTACAACCATTGGGCTTTTTCAAATATCAACTGTTCATTGGAGGGTGGTGATATTTCTGGATGCTCATTTCTGTTCCACTGGTGGATTTTCTTTCAATGGAAGGGGAAGTCATTGCTTGGGGGGACGAGGAACAACTGAACTTCTGTTAAAGGTGATAGAAAAAACTGAAATGGATAGTGGTGATAGCTGCACAACATGAAGAAAGTAATGTCAATGTATTGTGCATGCAAAAAATGTTGAAATGTCAAATTTTTTCTTATATATATTCTCACCACTATAAAAAGAAATATTTTTTAATTGTTACTCTATTGTCTTCTGGCTAGTATAACTTCTGATAAGTCTGCTAAATTCTTACTTGCATTTCATTGTATGTAATATGTCTTTTTCCTATATTTTCAAGACTTTGTTTTTTATTTTCATAAGTTTTAACATGATGTACATACGGCCAAGCCAAGTGCCGTCGAGTCAGATCCGACTCATGGCAACCCTACATAGATGACCTTCTTTTTTAATTTATGAATTTTTCTTGATGTCCTCTGAGCTTCCAGCATTTGTAGTTTGGTGTCTGTTATAGGTTGAATTGTGGCCCTCCGAATATGTGCCAACTTTGGCTAGACAAATGTCTTAAGCTGGGTTCTCTAGAGAGTAAAATCAGTAAAGTGTATAAATATGTATATAGAGTTATATCAAAGAAATGGCTCATATGTCTGTAAAGGCTGGAATGTCTCCACTCTGTGGATCAGGATGGAGGCTTCTGTCAATTCATGCAGCTGTAGGGGTTGATGAGGCCAAGACTGGCAAGTTAGAGAGCACAGCTCCCACTCTTAGGCTGCAAAGACTGACAGATTCCAAAATCTACTGACAAGCTGAGAACCCACATCCCAAGAGCCAAGTCAGACAAAGAGGTCTGCAGATAAGCTGATAGCTCAATTCCCAAGAGCTGGAGGTTTGACAAATCAGAGCCAGCTGCAGGATACAGGGCAAGCAAAAAGCTAGAATGTCTGCTTGTATATGGATGCAGGCCACACTTCCAAGAAAACTCCCTTAAACGGATTGACTATTCACAGCAGACGCAGTCATGGAAGTGGTCACATACAGATACTAAGAATCCAACCAAAGTGACACACGATCTTAACTATCACAGGTATGATTCCCAGTAATGTGTGATTGTCTATCATTTTGTTATCTGCTGTGATTTTCCTATGTATTGTAAATCCTACATCTTTGACGTTAATGAGGCATTAAAGACAGTTATATTAATAAGGCCTGAGAAGCATGGCTACTAACCAAAAGATCAGTAGTTTAAGTCCACTAGGCACTCCTTGAAACCCAATGGGAGAGTTCTACTGCATCCTATAGGGTCCCTATGAGTAAGAATTGACTGAATAGAACATGTTCAGTTTGGGAGGGGAGGGTTGTTTGTTTATTTATTTATGTTAATAAGACAAGACTCAATCTTGTTAGGTTGTGTCTTAAGTTTACTTTTTTGAGATATAAAAGAAAGAAGCCAGCAAAGAGGCATGAAGACCTCATGCCATCAAGAAAGTAACACTAGAACAGAATGCATCCATTGGACCTGAGTTTCTGTGCTGAAATCTCACAGACCAAGGGAAGATTATTGACAAATGCCTTCCTCTAAATTCAAGAGAGAGGAAAGCTGATGCCCAGAATTTGGACTTCTAGCCTTCTAGACTGAGACAATAAATTTGTTTGTTAAAGCCATTCACTTCAGGTATTTCTATTGTAGCAGCACTAGCTAATCAAAACAGATTTTGTCATTAATTTTAGAAAATTATCAGTCATTATATCTTTGTAAAAGTTTCTGCCCTTCTCTCTTCTCTGGAACACTAGTGACACAGTGGTTAATATCTACGGCTGCTAACCAGAGTGCTGACCCCTTGAATCCACCAGGGGCTCCTTGGAAACTCCCTGGAGCAGTGCTATCAGTCAGATTGACTCACTGGCAATGGCCTTAGGCTTGGGACTCTCTCTTCTCTGCTCTGATTTTAAGTCTGTTTATCTCTGTTTGGGTAATTTTGACTGACCTATTTTCAAGTTTATAGGTTTGTGCCTTGGTTGTGTTAAATACATTACTGTCATTGTTTGTCATTATTTCTGTTATTGTGGGGTTTTCTTTTTATCATTTCCATTTGATTATTTCTTATAATTTTCACCTCTTTGCTGAAATTACTCATATTATATTTTGGCTGCCTTTCCATTACAGCCTCCAACATATTAGTCATTGCTACTTGGAAATCCTGGTAGAATACTGGTTAACTTTTACAGAGGCTAATCAAAAGGTCTGCAGTTCACATCCACAGGATGCTCTTTGGAAACTGTATGGATCAGCTCTGCTCTGTCCTATAGGATCACTATGAAGCAGAATTCACTCAATGGCATCCATGGGTTTGGTTCAATTTTTGTTGTTGCTGTTGTTTTTAATTGCCATTGGGTTGATTGCAACTCAAGGAGACCCTACGTGTTGCCAAGTAGAATGGTTCCATATTATTTTATTTCTGGCTATAATCCTAATGTAAGCAGATTCCTAGGCCTTTTCTGTGGTCCCACGGAATGGGTTCGAACTGTCAAACTTTAGGTTAGCACTCATGTGCAAACATTTTGTGCCACCTAGGGAACTTAGATATTTTAAATCCCCTGTCAGATGCTTCCAAAGTCGGCATAATAGCTGGTTCTGGTCCTAACACTTTGTTTTGTGGGAGTATCTGTTTCCCCTCCCTTTTCTTATGTCTTGTAACTTTTTGTTGGAAATAAAAATGGAGACCTTGTGTAGGACAATAGAGACTGGGGAAAATTTTTGTTCTTTCCTTTTATTTTATTTTATTTTTGGCTTGAGACTGATCTCACCTCTCCTTCTATTGCCTGTACAAATGCTATTGCCCCTCCTCCGGCTGTGGTAATGGATCTGGCATGTAATCTTACCACTCCTCCATAAAGATGTTTTTGTTACCTTTCTCTAGCTGCAGTGAATTTTCACCTGTGCCCAGGAGTGAGTTTTTATTAACTCTCCTAGTCTCACCCACAGATTAGAGCTTTTTCTTCCCAAGAAAAACAGAGACAAAGGGTCCACATGAAATTTGTGCCCCTTGTCCAACAGCTGATGTTCCCCACCCTGCCTGCACCATGGAGAAAATTTTATTAGAATACTCTCCATTCTTTCTTGTGAGAAACAGTGTTGTTTACCAATGAAGTCAATAAGGAAAGAGGAAACTGACAGGTGACTCAAAGGTATTTGGTTTGGCCTGAGGCTCCCTGGGGTCCAGTGCACCTCCTGAAGTCAATATCCGGTAGTGGAGGAAGGGTGTAACTCTTTCCAAATCCTTTCCTTCGATGACAGCCATCTCCCTCTTTCCTCCTGAACTTTTTTCTTCTTTCAGATTCAGTATTTTCTTGCCCTGTGATGACCCAAACTACAATAACTCAGAATTCAATGTGCCTTGTCTATACCCAGGCAGGTTAACATTAAGCTGACTTTCCAACATGTTGAGAGTTTTTATTGACAGATAATTGATTTGATATACTCAAGGAACATATACAATGATCTTGTTTTTGCCCTTTCTTTATCATCAAAACAAATTTTTTTCCAAGGTATTTTCCATCCTCAACCTGGATCATGCATAATCAACAGCTAGAAACATGTCATTCTGGCAAATTTTCTTTTCCAAAAATTGTATAAAATATCTTCAAGGACAGATGTTTTTCTTAAAAAAACCTAAGGGTAGAATTA
Organism: Heterohyrax brucei; assembly: GCA_028571685.1. Classification (NCBI taxonomy): domain Eukaryota; kingdom Metazoa; phylum Chordata; class Mammalia; order Hyracoidea; family Procaviidae; genus Heterohyrax; species Heterohyrax brucei. The sequence goes on along the minus strand of CM053144.1, from coordinate 150,705,230 downwards.
TCTAGGTTCAACTTTTTATTGCTGTGTTGAATTATCTTTGAGCTTTCCTCTTGTGTCCTCTGTTAATTTTAAATAAATCAAAATATAATCCCCACCTCCTTCACAGACACCCCCTCTATGTCTGTTCATTTACTTTAACTGACACTTGTCTTTCTCTTGGTGCACTATTTCACTCTGTTACATTTATGGACCACAATCCAGACTAAGAAATTTAAAAGCTACTCCCACTGAACACCTTATTTATGTAATCTTCTAACATTGTCATTTCTGCTGACTTTCATCTCCATCCTTTGTTGATCACAGAATTTTATAAATTCTCCCTAGTTTGAATCACCAATTTTGTACCTCACTTCTTTGTTTTTACATAGAATTCATCATTTGTTACATTAAAAGAATCAAAAGAATTCCAACAACAAGAAGAATCTTTTTATGGGCAGTTTTGACACTTGACTTCCTATGAGAATACAGGTCCATAATCCTGTATGAATAACATCACTATGGTAATTTTTACATGGCCATAAACTCTTTGACAGTCTACCTACAAAGAGATAGAGTTCCTTTCTTTGCTTATTGAACTGGGATGATTTTTTATTTACTTTGACCAATGCAATGTAGTGAAGATGAAGTTGAACAACTTCTGAGCCTGTACCTCATGACGTCTTGCAGTTTTTGTTCTTGTCTTCTTGGAAAGCAGACACCATGTGAACAAGCCTCATCTAGCTTGCTAAAGGTGACACAGAACATCAAATAAGATAATAACCAGCCAGCTCCCATGAGGCCCCCTAGACCATCCAGCATTAGTTTAACCACAAACTTACTGAACTTACATGAGTTCAGGAGAGACCAGCAGAAGAACTGTGCAACTGAATCTAATCGAAACTGTGACCTCGTCATTGAAAGTTGTTATAAGCCTCCAGGTTTGGGAGTAGTACGTAACAACAATAAGCAACTGAAACAACTGCAATAGTAATTTTACATCTATGAGGGTATTTTTTAGAATTTAGAGGGTTGACTCACATGCATTATGTAACCCAGAATAGCCTATAAAACATAAGCAAACATCCTTCTGGTCTTCTCTGCTTTGGCCAAGGCCCATTGGACATAAGCAATGATATCCATCTTTCTTTCTTTCTTTTTTTGCAATAAATTTTATTGTGATTTAAGTACACCATCCGTATCAGTTAGCATATAACGTTTGGAACTCACATCACTATTCTACTCGACCTGCTCTACCCTCCCTTCCCCATCTCTCCATGACAAGCACACAGTCTGTTATCATCCAGACATTCTCACGCCCATTTGATTAAGACCTGCCCCCCTTTACCCTATCCTCTCACCTTCAGCAATGAGCTTCTCAGAGAGCCCCTGTGTGTGTTTCTTTAAGTTCAAAAGTTTGTTCAGTGCCAGGATCACTGTGTGTCTTATATATTGCAGTTCAGTCTTTGTCTGGGGAGCAGGCATCATTCTTGGTGTGGTTTGGAGTTAGAGTGTCTTGGGGCCATGCTCCCAGGGGACCATCCAGACTGAAGGGCCATCAGTTGTGGTCATTTGGTAGAGTTCTAGTTCTGCACACTTATGTTTTTCCTGCTAGGTCAGGGGCTCTATATTGTGTACCCCATCCTGGCTGCCATTGGGCACTATCTGATTCTCCTGGTCCTGTGTTAGTCTCTGGATTATACGGCACCTGCCATTAGCTGGGCTTGTATTTTCCTCCTGTCCTTGATGTCTTCTGTTTGGCTCTGGTGCAGCTCTGGATTGGGACCGATTGGTGCTACTTAGATGGCAGCTTGTCAGCTTTTAATACCCCAGACACCAATCTCCCAAGTGGTATGCACATTTCTGTGCACCCGCCTGGGCAGCTATTGGTGGTGACCCGGCACCAGCTTGTTCTTCAGGTCCCACGCTGAGGCAGACTCAGGCTTGTATGGCTCCTTCCACCCAGTGGGTTCATACTTTCTTCCTGTCTTGATGTCCACTGTTTACCAGCAGTCCAGGTGTGTTGAGACCAACTGGGGCTTCTTAGACAATAGCTTGTTAGCTTTTAAGACTCCAGACACCACTCACCCAAGTGGTATGCAAAATCTTCTCTTAAGAGAAAAATAGAAAAGAAAAACTAAAGAACTTGGTTATGCCAGTTAGTATAGACATCCCCTGAGAACACAGTCCCCCTACTCCAGCCCCTGTTATTCTGTCTTTCCAAAGAGGTGGGCCACGTTTGCGGAACAGTTTAGTTTGGGAATTGAACAGTGCTTTCTATTACGTGCTGTCATACCCTATACGCAACCCTAGTCCTACCCTCTATCCAATTAAAAACATGGAATGCTTCATGAATTTGCACTTCATCCTTCCACAGGGGCCATGCTAATCTTCTCTATATCATTCCAAAATTAGTACACGTGCTGCCAAAGCAAGCACTCCCTCTATGTTCTCTTCTGAATCTGGGTTGAACTTCTGGCAGTTCCCTGACAATATACAGCTGTGGATGTTTTTTTAAATTATCTTCAGTAAAATTTTGCAACTATAGGATATCAACGACATTGTTCAATAATTTCCACATTATCTTTAATCACCTTTCTTTGGTGTACCCACACCGAACACAAATATCTAGTTGTCTTGTAATAGACAAACGAGCATTCCCAACATTATATCCATTTGTTGAAACATCTCAGTGGGTAGTCTGTTAGTTCCTAGAGCCTTATGTGTTCTTATGTGTTCGTTTTTTCACCAGTGCCCTCAGTGCAGCTTGAAGTTTTTCCTTCAGCACCAACAGATCTTGATCGCATGCTGTGTTCTGAAATGATTGGGTGGGACTTTTTGTTCTTGTTACAATGGCTCTGTATTCCTTCCATCTTCTTCAGATGTTTCCTGCTTCTTTCAAATTTTTGGCTATGGAATCCTTCAGTAATGTAACTCAAGGCTTGAATTTTTCTTCAGTTCTCTCAGCTGGAGATAATGTTGACCACATTCTTTCTTTTTTTTGCACATCGAGTAAGTTCACTGGTGATGTTAATACTTCCAGTTAGGAACAAATTCTGAGACTGACTAGTATAGCATTGTTTCCCTTTTTGGTTTTCTAATTTCAGGTCTTTGAAGGTTTTGTTATAATGCTCTACTCTGTCTTTTTGAATTGCTCTTTGAAATCCTCTGTTCAACTTTTTGTACTTTAGCATTTCTTCCATTAGCTTTTGCTACTCGGAACTTAAGACCAATTTTCAAAGTCTCTGCGGACATCTACTTTGAAACTTTCCTTCTTTCTTGTATTTTTAACAATCGTTTGGTTTCTTCATATATAGTACTCTTGAAGTCCTCCCAAAGCTCTTTTGTTCTTCCATCATTAGAGTTCAGTGTGTCAAAATTTATGTTCTCCTTGGGATCATTTTCTCTTCTATTTGGTCTTATTTTTCAGTTGTTTACAAAGAGAAGGCAAGTTCAATACCAATTTATTTGTTGTGGTTGAAAGATTATACATTCCTCTCATCTTTTGTAGAGACCTTTTCTCAGTTTAATGGAGTTATTTTATACTCCTAGTTTTAAGTTTGAATTTGTAAATCATGAGTAGATGTTGAGTTTTAGGTCATTTTATAAGATGTATACATGTTTAATAATGGTAAGAGGTAAATGGAATATTTCATTATTATTTATTAAAGGTATATGTGTAGAAACATTATGACTATTGTTATGTAGTAATTGTCTCGCTTACTACTAATAATTTTGTGATAATTTATTTATTTTGTGTAATATCAATATAACAACATCTCTTTTGCTACTCTATTTTTGCCATCTTAATTTTTATTTCATTTTTTCTTACCATCCAAATAGTTTAGTTTATTTATATAGAACTCAGCCTCACTTTTTCCAAGATTAAACTAATCGAATTTCTTCAAGCCTTCATACACACTTTCCCTTGATTAATTAGCTGACAACAAAAGGATGAGCAGAAGTCTGCTGGAGTGAGTTCACAGGAATAGTTTAGTACAGTTGCAAATGAAGATGTATGTTATAAATGGAGAAAATAAAGTAGCTAAGATACTCATGGGTCACACTGTTTAAATTTATGTCATTTAAGGAATTTGACATTATCCTCTAAATAATGGCAATTAATTTAGACGTTTTGATCAAGCCTGACCTAGTCAGATTTTGCTTAAGAAGGGCATTTTAGGACTTATGAATGTAATGCAGTTCCAACAAATCCAAAAGTAACGACTTAGGAACTTGACGAAATGATTCTAGCATTCATGTTAAAGAACATGTATACAAAATAGCACCTCAAAAATGAAATGCACCTACATCGACTTGGGACTGGAAGAACTAGATGGTGCCCAGCCACCACCCAGTGACAGCCACGACAGGAGCTCACAAAGTTGAATCTCACTAACAACACAAGAATAAAAAGGGGTGCACTCTGAGATCTCCACTAAAAGACCGCAACTGATGTTCCAGCAGCTTTGGGGTTCCTCTGGGAGCATGACCCCTGGCCCTGATGCTGCCCTTGCCCATGGATCATAATGAAGGTCCACTCTTCGGACAGCAAGGGGTTGGAGTTGGTGAAGCAGGGTGACTGTATATTGGGTGCACTTTATGGTTCTATGCATCTATAGGACATCATCCCGCTGACCTCTGACTGGAGGAAGGGGAGTGGGTGGAAAGGAGGGGAAAGGAGACTGTAGGAAGGATGAGACATGTACGGAGCAGAGAGGAATAGTGTGCTGTCGTCGGGCAGGGAGAGCAGTGGAAGCTGCACATAGGTGGACGTGCAAATTTATATGGGAATGTATATTTTCACTCAGTCATAATAATAATAAAAAAATGAAATGCAAGCTTAAAAAAATCAAACCAAGCACCTCAAAAGTGAAATATAAGCTTAGGAGTTGGGGAAACCTGGCTTTATATTCTATACTGATGAAGCCTTTGAGATATAATGATACACATAACAGAGTGGAGACTGTATCTCTAAAGTGAGAAAAGGGTTTTTTGTTTGCTTTGTCCTAGTGTTTCATAGAATCCAGAGTGACACTGACTAAGAACAGTAATCCATTCTATCTACCTAATTATCCTTAGTGTAGAGGACTGACAATCAGGTTCTTGAACTCATCCTAGAAAAAGCACTACATACCGCAATGCTGAATATCACCACAGTCACCTTAGAAGTGTCTCCCCTTGGGAAGCTCTGCACCAGTGCCAGCACCTAGTTCACCCTTCAAAGCAGTTTGGGCATTATTTTCTGGAATGGCCATCAGAGCTGTCATCATATTACCCTTGATGTCCTGAAGGTCATCAAAATGTCTTCTTTCAATATTTTCTTTAGCTTCGGGCAAAGACAAAAGTCATTGGGGGCCCTATCAAGTGAATAGGGAGGATATTCCAATACGGTTATTAGTTTACTGGCTAAAAACACCATCAGAGACAACTACACAACTAAATTCATGAGCTTGCCACCATGCCACTGTGTGCAATGGTCATTCCAGAAAGAGTTCCAAAATTGCCTTGAAGGGTAGACAAGCCATTGGTGTCAGTGCATAGCTTTCCAAGGCAGGTACTTCGAAGGTGACTGTAATAATATTCAGCAGTAAGTCAGGTAGCACTGAGAACAATCAAGTTCATGGACTTAATTGTCAGACCGTGTACTTATATATATAATACACACACACACACACACACACACACACACACACACACAAATGCACTAACTTTATAAATCATGTCTATAATTGGTGATGACTATCTATGAACAACCTAATTGTTCTTTATGGTTCTTGGCTAGTTTAAAACTGTCTCACTATAATTCAGAATACAAAGTTTCCCTACTTTCAGCAATATAGGCTCTAGTCTTTATCACAGTAACAGCAACCAGGAACTTTTTATAATATTCACTGTGCTCCAGGAACTATACTAGATATTTTTCACATACTATCACATGAAAAATTCCAAATATTTTATAAAAGATGTATTTTTGTCTCTAAAACTAAGTTTTAGAGATTTTTAAGTAGCTTTTACAACAGTATCTCAGTATGTGAATAAACTGAGATTCAGTATGTTTGACTCAGAGGACTCATTTCTTAACTGTAACTGACTTAATGACATTTTATTATTGATCTCATGTGAACATGACAGTCATCTTACTCACTGCTTTCATTGTGAACTACAGATTTATCTAGCAGTGTTAAAACTATACTTACCAAACACAGTGACACACTATAAAAAAAGCAATACAAAAGTCTTTGAGAGGTGTTTTGTTAAAATTTACATTAACATTAAAATTTAAATCATGCCAGATTTTTTTTTTTAATTTTGAGGATCATTCTATGATGACATCATAATCAAAGCAGCAGCTCCAGGAAGGTGAATGATCACATAGTGACTAAAAATATATCATTAATTTACTAATTTATTCCAGACAAGGTGCTAACTATCAGAAAGAGGATGGTGACTGTCATGGATTGTGTTATGTTCCCCCCAAAATGTATGTAGAAGTTAAGCCGAGCTATGTATGATTCCTGGTATTATGTGATGGTCCTCCGTGTTGTAAATCCTGCCTCCGTGATGCTAACAATGGTGAAGGGCGGCAGTTTTGCTGCTGGCACAGTATCATGCCTTGAAGCAATCTCCTGAGAAAGAAAAGAATCTAGCAGAGAGGTTTGAGGACCTCATAACACCTAGGGAGCAATGCTAATTGCTGAGCAAATCCTTCAGAAAGGACCAAGGTGCTTGCACCTCCAGAAGCTTCCAGTCCGGGGGAAGACTGAGGACAAGGACCTTCCTCCAGAGCCAGCAGAGAAAGCCTCCCCCTGGAGCTGACACCCTGAATGTGGACTTTTAGCTTACTGGACTGTGACAAATTAAAATTTTTCTTTTTAAAGAAATCCACTTGTAGTATCTCTGTTACATAGCAGCACTAGATGACTAAAACAATGACCATGGAAACTGTGTTGTCTTCTGCCTGCATGCATGTTCCCATGGTGACATCTTAACTTCCTGAAACTAGAATATACTGCTTTAAAAGCAATCTCTTCCTTCCCTCAGCACCCTATCCCTCAAAGAACATGTGGAATAAATTTCACTTTTAGTAATAAACAGAAGAAGTAATTTAAGAGTAAGAATTACTAACTTTCTCTTTTAAGAGACAAAGGAAGGCAAGTAGTACTAAGAAGTACAAAGAAGTAGTACAACTGTTAAGATTTATTCCGCAGTTTACTTAGTTTCTAAGAATTAAATGTTCGTGTGGCAACTCAACCTTAAATAGTGTTTTCTTCTTGACAGGAAGTGTTTTTATAGGATACTAATAAAGAGCACTGTGGCAGTCTTGGCATGAGTGCATACAGCTAAAGGTAACATTCTAGTCACGTTGCACCTAGATTTTTGTGTAAGGATGCTGGGTGTCCAGGAGGAAATGAGCTGCCATATTCAGATGCTGCCACCATGTGGCCAAAGAGAACAGCCTCTGGGTCCCTGTTTTAAAAGTGGAGAAGATAGGGCAAATGCAGGTTTTGCAGAAAATTAAAAAAAAAAAAAAAATCTAACTGATATTCTTTAAATAATTGTAAATATTTTACATTAACTATACTTCAAGAACCATTAAAACAAAATAATTATTTTATATGCAAAGCATTTCCTTTAGTAGTTTTCCTTACCATAGTTCTCTAATGTTATTTGCAAACACAAGAATAATATGATATAGAAAGAAATTAGTTAAATGTTTGGTAATCTAATTCTCATTAACTTTTTCTCCTTATTCATTCATCTATAACAATGGTCTTAATGCTAAAATGCTCACATAAAACAATAAATAATTCAATGCCAAGATTGTTTGATAGATATCTATGTTTTTTCAGATGATCACTTTTTTTTACCAAAATGGAATTATGTTAGGCAGTTTTCAACTTGTTTTACTTAAACATAACTTAAACTTTTATAATTGTACAGAAGAATTGATAAATCAAGATAAATACCAGATCTTATAGATTACTTTGTTCTTTCTAAGGTTGACATAATGCTACTTTGTAGGTATAGGTGCTATAATTCATGTAAACAACCTCTAAGCATGTAAATTCCTTTTAGAAGCTACGCTATTAAAAATTATTATTCAGTAAATATACTCATTTCCCTTTATTTTGTATCATACTAAACAAAGTTGTATATCTACATTAAGAAAGATTTTCTTTGGGGTCAAAATATATACACATTTAAATTTTGAAAAATGTTATCACATTGAATCCAGGAATAGTAATTTAATTTATACTACCACACTTATTAAATAAATTTGTAAATTGTCCAACTTTCAGTAAAGTTTTATAAATCTTTGTAAGCATTGTCTATATAACTGATAAAATTTTAATTGTTAGATTTTGTATTTCTCTTTTAATGAGTTGAATAACCTTTGCAAATGATCTTTGACTGTTTTATTCCTCCCAGATTAGTTCAGCCCTGTTCAAGTTCTTTACTTGTCTTTCTATGGAGCCCTTGTGGTGCACTGGTTACAGAACTCAGTGGTTCAAACCCACCAGCCACTCCCTGTGAGAAAAATATAGTGATCTTCTGTGAAGATTTATAGCCTTGGAAACCCAGCAGGGCAGTTTGCTCTGATGGCTAAGTGGTTAAGTGCTATGGCTGCTAACCACAAGGCTGGCCGTTGAAATATGCTGGGCGCTCCTTGGAAACTCTGTGGGGCAATTCTACCTTGACCTCTAATGTTGATATGAGTCAGAATAGACTTGACCTGGTAGTGGGCTTTTTCTTTTTTAGAGAGTCATTATAAGTCAGAATCAACTTAAAGGCAGTGAGTTTTGTTTTTATGCCTTTTTATATCATTTATTTATAAAATTTGCTTACATAATATGATCTGAATATTAAAATTTTCTATATAATTTATAACACATTTTTAACTTTGATTATGCTGGCTGATTTTGTTTGCAGTTGATCTTGTTATTATAAACTGTCTTCTATAGGACTCCGACTCATGGCAATTATATGTATAACAAAATGAAATGTTGTTGTATCCTGTGCCATCTTCATGATGGTTGGTACACTTGAGTCCATCATTGTGGTTACTGAGCCAGTCCATTTCACTGGGGGGTTACCAGTTCATCCCCCTCAGATTAGTTCATCCCTATTCAAGTTCTTTACCTGTTTTTCTACTGGGCCCTTGTGGTGCTGTGGTTACAGCACTCAGCTGTTAACAAAAGGTCAGTGGTTCAAACCCACCAGCCACTCCCCGTGAGAAAAATACAGCAGTCTTCTGTGAAGATTTATAGCCTTGGAAACCCAGCAGGGCAGTTTGCTCTGATGGCTTAGAGGTTCAGTGCTATGGCTGTTAACCAAAATTCAAGTAGCAAAAATTCGAGTCCCTCAGCCTCCCATAATCCTCTGTCTGACATGATGTCCTTTTCTAGCAATTGGTCATTTCTGATGACATGTTCAAAGTCAGTAAGTCAGAGTCTCACTTTGTCTTTACAAGGCTGCCATAAAAAAAGAAATCACAAAGTGAGCAGTTTTAAAGACTGTGAATTTATTTTCTCACAGTTGGGAAAGGCTAGAAATGGGAGTTCATTGCATCAGGAGGCCCATGCTCTCTCTCTCCACTCTAGGAGATCCTCCCTAGTCTCTTTCAGCTCTGGAAGCTCCAGGTGTCTTGGCATTTTTTGGCTAGCAGATGTATCCTCAATGAATATACACCCAGCCTGTGTATTCAGTTCATCAAAAATAATGCACAGCCTTCATCCTATTACAATATTTAAAATAAAGTCACAATAATGAATTAAAGTAAGACTACAGAATAACAAGAATACTAGGGTTAGCTTTAGAATTTATTTGATGGATCAGCCAGATGTTACCTTGGAAATCAGGGAGGTGGGTAAAAGAAATCAGGAAACTAGTTTAGTGAAATACAGGAATATCTGGAAAGATTCAGAGAAGGAATGCTGACAGAGCAAGCAGGCTTGGATTAGGGAACAATGTGCTTACTGGTGTCCATCGAAGAAATAAAATGAGTATGTAAGTTGTGTGAAGGAGGAGAGTGAGGGAACAAAGGCCAAGTGCAGTAGCATAGAGTGGAGGCAGTATTCCAATTAATTAGTTTTTAATTTTGAAATAAGTTTAAAAGCATATAAAGAATTGGAAAAAAGAATTTTAAAGTCGGTACTTGCTTTCGCTACATGTAGTATCTGTTTGCTTTGAGAAACTAGTCTCATCAAGCATTACAGATATTTTTATGACTCTCTCGTACACTTTCCATGCCCTTGGTGATGCAGTAGCGAAGAGCCACAATAAGGTACAGCGAAAAGGTCAGCAGTCTGAATCCACCAGCCGCTCCATAGAAACCCTGCGGGGCAGCTCTACTCTGACCTAAAGGTGGCTGTGATTCGGAATCAATTCGTCAGCAACAGCTCATACACAGGGGCAAATTTCCTAGGTGCCGGAACAAAAATTCAAGTAGAAGAGTCATCTGCCACGTGTCTCAGTCTCCCATGAGTCCTGTGGAATGCAACAGAACTCATCCGGCCGAAAAGTGTGACTCAAACAAGATGACATTTCACCCTGATAGAAACAATGACACCTACAGCTGCAAAACATAGATCTGACTAGTGACTCTTGAAAAACTGGGCATTAATACGTATAAAAACTACCGTGGTCTCACTGGAAAGATATTTGTTATTCAGGCAGAAATATAAGAAGTGGGTTGTGGTTTTACTAAGCTAGTGTTCTATGTTGGTCTAATATCCAATGTTACTTCTTCTCCAGTATGAAGCCAGGCCAAGCTAAGTGCCGTCGAGTCTCCAGTATGAAAGAAAAAGAATAATTGTAATGAAAAGCCGACTTGCAATGCAAGTGCTTAGTTTCCACATCTTTTAGAAAGGGACCAAAAAAACACCAAACCCAAACCCGGTGCCATGGAGTCGATCCCGACTCATAGCAACCCTATGGGTCAGAGTAGGACTGCCACACAGAGTTTCCAAAGAGTGCCCGTAGATTTGAAATGCCGACCTTTTGGTTGGCAGGTGTAGCACTTAACCACTACACCATCAGGATTTCTAAATTATTTATATTCATATTTTCATTTCAGTAAAGCTATTAATCTCATGTTAATTATCTTAAGCAGGTTAACAATCATCACTGGTATTCGATAAGAGATAAGCTTGAGTATTTTATTTCCTCCATCACTTAAGGGAGGATTCATTCACACTTTGTCACTGGAGAAATGAAAATGATAAATTCAGTTTTTCAAGGGACTTTTAACTGATTCAAACTGCCTGAGCTGATTTATTAAATTCCCATTAAAATTCTGGAAACCCTGGTGGCTTTGTGCTTCATTGCTGCAGCTGCTAACTAAAAGATTGTCAGTTCAAATTCATCAGACTCTCCTTGGAAACTGTATGGAGCAGTTCTACTCTGTTCTATAGGGTCACTATGAGTTGGAATCGACTCCAGGGCAGTGGGTAGGTTAAAAATTCTGAAGAAATAAAAAATTATTAACAAGAGAAATCAAAGGGCAACTGCGAGCAAGTTTGGGAGGACTTGGTAGTGACAAAAATGCTACACTTTATTGTGAAACAATAGGGAAAGCAAACCTGGCTTTTCACATTACATATAACACAAATAATACAAGATGTTTCACTGCTTAAAGACGCTCAACATTGTTTAGGAAATTTTTGCTTAAGCAGTAAAGCAAACAGAAAAGCAGAGAGGTAGAGAAAGAAAGTTTATCTAATCCCTCAAATATAAGAAAGTCTTGAGTTTTCTACTTTAATTCCAGAAACTAGCTGCCATTCTAAATTCTCTCATCTATGCTTACACATCTGTCTTTGAATAAATATCTCAGATTTTTTAGGTAAATGATATCACTCATAAATGATCATAATTTTGATTCTTTCATACTCGTATCCAATTGACCCTCTGTCTTTCCTTTCCTGTCTTCTTCCCCATCCCCTCTCCTTTCTGTCTTCTTTCCTTCCTTCCCTTCCTTTCCTGCCACGTCCTTCTCCCATGACACTTCTGGTGGATTGGAATAGCTGAGCTCTCAGTTAGCATCCAAGACTGTAACCACTTTACAACCAGAGCTCCTTAGAAACATGGGATGTTGTTATTAGGTGTCACAGAGTCAATTCATAGACACCCCATATACAACAGAAAGAAACACTACTCAATCCTGCACTCTTCTCACAATCATTGTTATCCTTGAGCCCGTTGTGGTAATCACAATGCCAGTGCATCTTGTTAAGGATCCTCCTCTTTTTCACTGACTCACTAGTGTACAAAGCCTGAAGTGTTTCTCCAGGTACTGCTCCCTCCTGATAAAATGTCCAAAGTATGTGAGATGAAGTCTCTGCATCCTTACTTCCAAAGAGTACTTCTTCCAAGACAGATTTGTTCATTCTTCTGGGAGTCCACAGTATATTCAAGATTCCTCACCAACACCACAATTCAAAAAGCATCAGTTCTTCTGTCTTCCTTATTCATTATCCAGCTTTTATGACTACATATTTCAATGTATGTGTAGCCATTAAAAATACCATAGCTTGGACTGGGCACACCTTAGTCCTCAAAGTAACATCTTTTCAACATTTTAAAGAGTCTTTAACAGATTTGCCCAAACCAACATATCATTTGATTTCTTGGCTTCTCCTTCTGTGGTCCTTGTTAGTAGATCCAAGTAAAATGAAATCTTAGACATCTTCAATATTTTCTCAATTTTTCATGTCGCTTATTGACCCAGCTGTGAGGATTTTTGTTTTCTTTATTTTGAGACATAATTTTTACTGAAAACTGCAATCAGTAAGTACTTAGTCATCTTCACTTTAGCAAGCTAGGTTGTGTCATCTGCAAATTGCAGGTTGTTAATGAGTCTTCTGCCATCTGTCTTGCCACGTTCAACTTCATATAGTTCGGCTTCCTGGATTATTTGTCCAGCATAGAGACTGAATAACTATGACGAAAAGATACAACCCTGACACAAACCTTTCCCAATTTTAAAACACAAAGTACACCCTTGTTCTATTCCAAACACTGCTTCTTGATCTACATACAGAATTCTCATGAGAACAGTGAAGGGTTCTCAGATTCTCATTCATCACAGTGTTATCCAAAATTTGCTATGATCCACAGGGTCAAAGGCCTTTGTATAGTCAAGAAAACAGAGCTAAACATCTTTCTGGTATTCTCTGCTTTCATTCAAGATCCATCTGACATCAGCAGTGATATCCCTTTTTCCACATCCTCTTCTCAATCCAACCTGAATTTCTGGCAGTTCCCGTTGGATATACTGCTGCAAACATTTTGGAATTACATTATGCAAAATTTTACTTGTATGTGACGATAACATTGGTCGATAATTTCCACATTCTGTTGGATTACCATTCTATGGAATAGGCACAAATAAGGATCTCTCTCAGTAGGTAGGCCGGGTAGCAGTCTTGCAAATTTCTTGGCATAAATGAGAGAGTGTCTCCAGTGCTGCACCCATTTGTTAGAACAACTCAGTTGCTATTCCATCAATTCCTTGAGGCTCTGTTTGCACTAATGCCTTCAGAGCAACTAGGACTTCTTCCTTGACAGCATTCAGTTCTTGGTCATTTGCTAATAAGTTATCGAATGTTGACTAATTCTGGTACACAAATTGTATTCCTTCCATCTGCTTTTAGTTCTTCTTGAATTATTTAACATTTTGGCCATAGAATTCAATATTGCAACTTGAGGCTTGAATTTCTTCTTCTGTACTTTCAGCTTGAGAAACACTAAGCATGTTCCTCCCTTTTGGTTTTCTAACTCCAGGTGTTTGTACATGTTATTATAGTACTTTCTCTTGTTCTTCTTGAGCTGCCCTTTGATCTTTTGTTCAGCTTTTTACCTGTGACACCAATATTGGTCTTTCCTTTCCTGTCTTTTTAATGACCTCTTGCTTTCTTCATGTATAGTATCATCCCACAACCCATTCAGTTAGCAGTCATTAATGTTAAATGTATCAATTCTATTCTAGAAATCATTTCAAAATTCAAGTGAAAGATATTCAGAGGCATATATTGGCTGTCATGGACTTGTTTTCATTTTCTTCAGCTTGTGGTTGGGCTTTCAGATGAGAAATTGATGATCTGTGCCATAGCTGACTGCTAGCATTGTTCTGATTGATGATACTGAGCTTTTCATCATCTTTTTCCAGAGATGCCATCAGTTTGATTCCTGTGTCTCTCATCCAGTGATGTCCATGTTGACAGTCACTATACATGTTGTTGAAAAAAGGTATTTGAAATGAATAAGTCGGTCTTGAAAAACACTATCATGTGATCTCTGGCATCATTCCTATCATTCAAGTGCATGTTTTCCAACTACTGACCCTTCTTTGTTTCCAGCTTTCCCATTACAATCACCAGTAATTGTCACCACCACTCATATGTCAGCCTATCCTACTGTGGTAGCTTGTTTGCTGCCATGATGCTGAAGCTATGCCAGTGTTATTTTGAATACCACCAAGGTCACCCATGGTGGGCAGGTTTCAGCAAAACTTACACACTAACACAGACTAGGAAGAAAGACCTGATGGTCTATTTCTGAGAAGACTAGCCAGTGAGAACAAGCCTCCAAAAACAGATGTAGTAATAATGGAGAATTTTCAACAAAAAGGAGCAGTACCAGAGGTGCTTTTGTGTAGACCCCAAAGTACATGAGATTAACATGTGATGAAGTTTTGTCATTCTTTCTTCTAAGGACTATCCTGGCTGGGCTTTGTCCAAGATAGGCTCATTTGTTTTTCTGGTAGTCTATTATGTAGTCAGTATTCTCCGCCAGCACTATTATTCAAAGGCATCAACTCTTCTCCAGTTCTCCTTATTCATCGTCCAGCTTTCACATGCATATGAAGTGACCGAAAGTCCCATGGATTGGGTCCAGACACACTGTAAAGTCACCAAGTGATGTCTTTGCTTTTGGAGACTTGACGGAGGTCTTTTTGTAGTAGAATTAGCCAATGCAATACACAGTTCAATCTGTTAATCTGTGGCTTCCACGGGCTTTAATAGTGGATCCAAGTAAAATTAAAGCTTTGACTTCAGTATTTTCTCCTTTTATCAAGAGGGACCAGTCATTGGAGAAGGCACTATGTTTTGAAAATAAGACGGTTACTGAAAGAAAGGAGGACCTCCCAATGAGACTGACTGACACGGTAGCCGCAGTATGGGCTCAAACACAGCAGTGATTGAGAGGATGGTGTAGAACCAGGCAGCACTTTATTGCGTTATGCATGGGGTGGCTGTGGGTTGGAACTGACTTGAGTGCCTAGCAACAACAAAAACAGCAGTTTCTTCAATCAGGAGAACACCACCAAATGCCACTTTTACAGTTACCCTGGGATCTTGAGCCTGAGTGTGTCTATGAATGATGATTCCTGATGAATTCCAACAATTTTCTGAGTCATTGGAAAAACAACTCAACTTTTGCTTTTAAGTGAATGAGATTTGTGCTCAAAGTGAATCTAATTTTAAATTTTAGCACTTAGTCAATGGCATTGACCGCCTCTTAGTCTGTGTCCTTGAAACTACTTTCATGCTGGCATTTAATACAAAAATTGAGAGTGAAATTAATTTTAGCAAACTGAAGTAGCAAGTCTTTTTACTTCAGGGGAGGTTAGAGTGATGCTTCCAAAAACCAAGAAGTGTGTTACCTCAAAACCCAAAACCAAACCCACTGCCGTCAAGTCAGTTCTGACTCCAGTGCTATCAATTTGATTCTGACTCATAGCCAGCCATATAGGTCAGAGTGGAACCACCCCATAGAGTTTCCAAGGTAGGTCTGCTGGATTCAAACTGTCAGCCTTTTGGTTGACAGATGTGGCACTGAACCACTGCGCCACCAGGGTTTCCATTGTTACCTCAAGAGAAGAGAATATCGTGGTCACGTTACTACCTTCTTACGATGTATTTCTTTCTAATTATGTTGGTAGTAGTATCTAGATTTGAATGACCTTATCAGCTAACTGGAGATTTTAAAAAGATAGCCAGAAACTAGGCTTACAGATCATTATGTGGTGAATTCCTCAATGATACGTGAAAGCTCTGGGCATACACTGAGTGCTTCACAGACAAATTGATTGACTGCATACTATTCATGCAGTGGGCAAAGCATCATCAAACAATATTTAATTAAATATAGTCTTAGAAAATACTGAAAGTGGTCAGTATTTTTTTAAACGAAGTGGTCAATTATCCCTTACCCTAAAATTAGACTATACATGGAAACTCTGGTGGTGTAATGGTTAAGTACCACATCTGCTAACCACAAGGTGGGCAGTTCAAATCCACCAGTCATTCCTTGGAGACTCTTAGGGGCAGTTCTACTCTGTCCCACAGGGTCTCTGTGAGTTGGCATCGACTCTACAGCAATAGGTCTGGGTTTTGGTTTTTATGCCAAGCCAACTGCTATCAAGTTGATTCCAACTCATGAAGACCCACGTGTTTCGGAGGTGAACTGTGCTCCTTAGGGTTTTTAATGACTCCTCTTTCAGAAGTAGATGACAGGCACTTCTGAGTGGACTTAAACCTTCCGTGCTTCAGCTACCCAACAGGGCAGCTCTGTGCTCTATGGCTAATATCTCTGTCCTAGCAGCACTCTGGCAGAGCAGTTTCCAGTGCAGGCTCATAGGGTAAGAAAGAATATCCTCAGGAAAGGGAAGTCATAACAGGCTCAATTTAGTACTTAATGATTTTTCACTTTCTTCTTAGTATCTACTATTTCTTTTCCCAGAAAGAAGAATTGTATGCCAGACTTTACACATCTCAACATCTGGCTTATTTGAAATTCTGATAACAAATTCCTGTTTTCTGCAACAGAATTTATCCTAGATTTTTAAAATTTCAATGATATAATCAATATCAGATTAGAATGCTGGTTTCTTGCGTATTAATGGGAATAATCCTTTATGCTTACTGTTCTCTCACTAGGTCCATCGAGTATGGAAATATTTTATTATAAATATATTGCCGGTTTATTAAGTCTTTTTTAAAGTTTAGATTAAAGCCAAAGCCAAGTGCTGTCAAGTCGGATCCGATTTATGGCGATCCATTTGGGAAAAATAAAACTGCCTCAGTTATTAAATGAAAAAATGTATAATGCTGAAATGTCCTAGATCATCACTAGGTGGTACTACGTAACCTATTAAATACAGTGCATCCCCCTTGTTTTTCTTTACTACGTTTCAAGCTCTTATAAATGGCTTTTGAATGATTCTAAGTCTAATTACAACTAATAATTATGTATTGACTTCCGTTGATACCATTCAAATAACATTTTACTGAGTGATCTAGGACAAATCATTTATCCCTCTGTACTTCTGTTTCCTCATCTGTGAAACGGCAATAAATTTACCTACCTACCTCCCTAGGTGGTGCAAACAGTTAGCAAGCTTTGCTGCTAACTGAAAGGTCAGAAGTTTAAGTCCACTCAGAGGTGACCTGGCATTTAACTTCCAAAAAATCTGCCGTTGAAAACCCTATGGAGACAAATCTGCTCAGCCACACATCCAGGTTAATTCTACAGCAACTACTTGGGTTTTTTGTTTGTTTGTTTTCCCACCTACCTCATGAGAGTGGTTATAAACATCAGGTTAGTAAAGAAAGATAAGCATTTAGAGAAGTGTCTGATACCATGTAAGCACTATATAAGTTGTTATATTAATATTACTATTTGTTAGACACTTTACCAGGCACTTTTATACAAAATCTCTATATGTACATGTGTGTATAATCATAATAACTGCTGAGGAATATATTATTTTCCAATTTGTAACTTTCTCAATAACAGAACTGAGACTCAAACTGAGATCTGTGTGGCTCCGAAGTGTTTAGACCTAATCACTAGTGTGATTCTATATTTATCACTCAGTTTGACAAGATTTACTGAGTATCTACCATATGTCAGAAACAGTGTTACATTCTGGGGATATTTTCAATGTCTAAAGAAAGAGATTTCACTTGTCAGCAAGGAAAAAGGATAGAGAACGGTGATTGTTGAACAGGCAGCTACCAGCATGCACTATGTATGTCCAGGAATCATCTTATTTTGTTTTTAATTTTGTGTAGATGCTAGCCTTAAACCAAAGAAATAACTCATTGATCGGACATTTCAGAAAGCAGGAAAGGATACTAGCTTTGAGTAGGAAAAAATGAAAGGGAGAAGCAGGGAAGAGACTAAGAAAGAGAACCCTAGCAGTGTTCCTGGCCCTGGTTCCAGTTACCGTTAAAGCCCAAAGCAACTCTGGCTTTCCAGTAGCTGATTATTCATATTTCTTAATATTTGATAATAAGATCTCCTGCCAATAAATGTGTTGTTTTGCCCAACCCAGTTTGGTTTAAGTTATAGTCACTTTAGCCAAAGAAAATCTTACTGTCCAGATGGTTGCTCAACCCATCCATTCAAAAGAACAGCCTTACAGTTTAACTTCTTACCAGTTTAAGATGTTCAGGTTTAATTCCTATCATATATAATAATACCAAAAGAGGAGACATGCCCTCCTAAAAGTACAAAGGGTAAAAAATAAGAAATTAATAACTCACTAATGAGTCGGATCCGACTCGACGGCACTTGGCTTGGCTAATTAAAGTTTCCATGCACAGCAAAAAATAATTGAAAAATACAGCTAACAAGCTTGTGGATGATTAGAATAAGCCTTCTCAGAAATCCCAAGCACTTTGCAAATAAGTGCCACCTCTTAGACAACCACCAACCCAGTCTCTGAAATCTGAATGGCTCAGTCTTCCCAGACATCCTACCACTAGGAATGACAATCATTTGGAGGAAAGTTGAGTCATACGGTTTTATTGTGTTAATGTGTAAAGGTTATAATTTTATAACTTACAAACTAACGAAGTAAAAATTACGTACATTCTCAGAAATTCAAGATCGAAGAAAATAGCAAAAGATATTTGGTTCTAGTGTAGAATTCCCAAATAGTATAACAATTTAGATCCTCTCTATCTCTCAGTCTGTTGAGAATCCATTACACCAATGTACTGTTGATTAATGCGCAGTACAGAAATTGGGACATGGCTAGAAGGTAAGGTCAGATAGAATCTGGGAACTCATATATTAGTTTTATGACTCTTTAGACACAGAAGGAACACTCTAAGTTGGAGTAGTACAGGATCATTCCTTTCTTGAATAGACTACAGATTAAATCACAGCGATTTAAAACATAAAAAGAAAAACACACGGTTTGAAATGTCTTTTATGGCTAAAAATTTTGTGTTCATTCACCCTTTTTTAAATGTAGCAATAAAAAGTACTGTGGAGTCAAAATAATAATAAATAATAAATAAAATAAAACAAAAATTGTCAATGAACTGCAGCTGCTCCCTGCCCCTAATCCCCAGCTGTGTCATTTCACGCAGCAAGCTTGACTTTCCAATTTTTTCCTCTTTGGGAACGGCCCCAACACTCTCCAGTTTTATAAAAACCTTAGTACAGTATTAGAAATATCTATGAAATGGAGCTCCCCTCCCCCGTCCACTGTATACAATTCAACCTATCCACTTGACTTCGTTACTTTCTCTACATTTCTACAACTATTTCTCAAGTTTATGGATCTCAGATTGGATTATAGAAACTCCTTCCCGACTCTTTTTGTCTTCTGATTTACTCTGTTCTTGACTGTCAAGTAATCTCTACTCCGTCAAGTATCTATAGAGTATCCCTACTGTTTTTCATATTGACACAAAATTCTGTTTTGGCATTTCAAACTTTTATCAAAATATTTTCCTTATTTATTCATATATTCTGTTTTTTCATCAGTCCATCCATGCACTCATTCATTCATCCATTCAAAAATAAATACAGTTTTTGTTGCCTACTGAGATCCTGCTAAGATCTTAGGAATGTAGTGATTAAAAAAAAGGAAAAAAGGATCTGCTCTCATGAAGCTCCCCTTCTAAGGGAGGAGACAGAAAGTACACCAATAAATTAACACAGGATATGTCGGGTGTAGATAAGTGCCATGAAGAAACAAAAAGGATAAGGGGGAACAGAGAGTTACATAAAGAGGTAAGAGAATAGAAACACTGAAACCTCCGAACATCACATCTCACTAGATTATAGCGAGAATTTTACAAAATAATATGTCAAGTTTAAACCTTTATACAAAAGTAGCTTTTCTTTGTTTTTTACTACTACAAACTGCTTTATGCTAGTTCTGTCTCTTCCTGGCAATATGCTATTGGTCAAAATGAGACATTTCATCTAAGATAAGTGAAATCAGTTTGTTGCTTGGCTGGTTTTATTTTTCACTATTCAGAGGTGTTTGTGTGTGTGTGTGAGAGAGAGAGGGAGAGAGAGAGATGGGGGATGGGCACATGTACATGCAACTTTAATGAGAAGAGGCTGAAAACATTTCCCCTGAGAACAGGAACAATACAAGGTTGCCCTTGATCACCACACGTATTTAACAATTTGCTGGAAGCCCTAGCTAGAGACATAAGGCAAGAAAAAGGAATAAAGGGCATCCATCCCACCTAAGGATTACTAGTACAAATCACAAAGACAGGAAATAACAAATGCTGGAGAGCCTAAGGGGAGATCAGAACTCTTATGCACTGTTGACGGGAACACACAGTGATATCACCATTTTGGAAAAAAATATAGTGCCTCCTTAGATAGCTACTTCTAAGAATATATCCTAGAGAAAGAAAGAGCCATCACACAAATAGACATAAGCACACCCATGTTCACTGTAGCATTATTCACAATAGGAAAAAGTTGGAAACAACCTAGATGTCTATCAACAGATGAATGGATAAACAAAGTACACACACACAGTGGACTACTACACAACAGTAAAGAACAACTATGAATCTGTGAAGTATCTCATAACACGAAAGAAACTGGAGGTCACTATAGTGAGTGAATTAAGTTGATCACAAAAGGGCAAACATTGTATGAGACCACTACTGTAAAAAGTCACAAAAAGATTCCACATAAAAAGAAACAATCTTTGAAGGTTACCAGGGAGCGGAAAGGTTGGAATGGAAAAACACTAAACAGACAATTGATAAGTGGTAACTTTTTTGAAGGGAAAGACAGTACATAATACTGGGGAAACCAATGCAACTTGTACAAGGCAGGGTCGTGGAAGCTCCACAGACACATCCACACTCCCTGAGGGACTGAGCTGATGGGCTGAGACCTGTGGGGACCATTGTCTAGGGGAACGTCTAGCTCAACTGGCATAACATTGTTTATAAAGAACATGTTTCATGCTCTCCTTTGGTGAACAGCAACTGGGATCTTAAAAGCCTGTGAACAGCCATCTGGGGTACTCCACTGGTATCACCCGTACCAGCGCAAGGAAGAATGAAGAAAGATTAGTCCATAGGATTAATAGACTGTACCTAGAATGCCCTCCACAAACTGAACCCAGAATAACCAGTGGTGTCCTGCTACCACCACTCACTGCTCTAATAGGGATCACAACAGTGTCAGAGCTGGAGAAAAGTATAGAACAAAATTCTAAGTCAGAAAGAAAGACCAGACTTGCTGGCCTGACAGAACCTGGAGAAACCCAGAAAGCATGGCCCCCTGGACACCCTTTCAGCTCAATAATGAAGTCACTCTTGAGGGCCACCCTTCAGCCAAAGATTGTAAAGGCCCATCAAACAAATACTAAAGTGGCACGCCGGCCCAGGGGCAAGGACTAGAAGGCAGGAGGGACAAGAAACCCGGTCATAGGGAACACAAGGATAAAAAGGGAGTGTTGACCTATTGTGGGGTTGTTAACAAATACCACAAAACAGTATGTGTACTAACTGTTCAGTGAGAAGCTAGTTTGTACTTCATTTAAAGTACAAAAAAATGAAAGTTAGGGTATTCCACTGGTCAAAAAGATGTTATTAGTAATCATCTTTATAATTACAATTTTCTGAAAAAGATGAACCACAATGTCAGCAACAAGAACAGTGGTTAGTATTACCAGATTAGTGGAGAAAGGATAGCTGGCTATTTATTTGCTTAAAAAAATATACTTAAATCACTATTTCACCTCACTTGTAAAAATAACTTCCTGGTTACGCATAACAAGTAACTATTTCAAAAGTTGTATTTGAAACTAAGAGTATATAGGAGAATAAAACCAAAAGTTTGTATTGGGAAGTCCTTTCTAAGTTGGATGCAAAACCCAAGCAGTATAAGATTGAACAGAGTGTCTGCATACAAATTAACACTTTTGTTCAGTATCACCACAGAGTTAAAAGGTGAAAGACAGTCTGGAAAAAATATTTTTAAAGAGAATAAAGAAAAAATATTACTTGAAAAATGCAAAGAGTAAAAAAAAATTCTACAAATCAATAAGGACAAGCCAATCCAATAAAAAAAGTAGAAAAGGAAATAAATAATTATGGGGAAAGATGTTCAGTACCAATAATAACCAAAAAAAGTAAATAAAATAAAATATATTTTTATCTAATATACTACTAAAAATTGAAAAAATACTATATATTGGGAGAAAAATATATCAATAAAGAAGTTCTGTAAAGCAACAAGGCAAGTCTTTAAAAAGAAAAAAGAGCATACTTCAGTCAGTAGTTCTCTTCTGGATACCTAGTCTAGAAAAAAATACAGGTATACAAAGATATATGTACAAACTAGATTTTTTACATTATTATTTATAATGAAAAGTTAGAAAAAATGTGTCTTAAATACATTGGAATATACTATAGTGGACTCGGCAACAACTGGAGAAAAACATAAATCTGTATATCTCACAGAGAAAGACATTTAATTCATATTGTTCAGTTAAAATAAAGCATGTTGCAGGTATATACTCATAGTATTACCACATTTTATTTCTTAGTTCATACACTTAAAATTCAAATTTATATAAAAGGGCATCAACAAACTTTGCTCTCAGCAATGATCACTTTAATGTTGTAAAATGGAATAAAGAAGAAATGTGAAATTTTAATTCCACTTTTTGGTATGTAAATTTTTTTTATTTTTAAATGTTTGATAATAATAAACCTAGATGTCATTTATGTGTACAAAATAGATAAATAACCCACAATAGATCTTTTCTAGTCCACAAAAGTCTTTTTCAGCCCACCACATAATGTCCTTGTTTCCTTACGTAATGTAGAGTCTCTCTGATTTTTCATTCTCTGTCTAGGATTTTTCAAGCACTCAAGGACACTGAACTACCCCCTTCTCCTAATGTTATACAGAACAATCACATTCTGTTTAATTTTGTATCCCAAGCCAATTATACAAAAACATAAACAGAGCTACTGTATAAATCCCTTTTTAAAAAGCCTACAGTTGAGGAGGCATCCTGGTGGTGTAGCAGTTAAGAGCTACAGCTGCTAACCAAAAGATCACTGGTTCAAATCCACCATGCCCTCCTTGGAAATCCTATGGGGCAGTTCTACGCTGTCCTACAGTGCTAATGTGAGTCTGAAGCGACTCAACAGCAACAGGTCTGATCTTGGTTTGATTTGGAGCCACGGTGGTGATTAAGGGCTAGGCTGTTAACCAAAAGTTCAACAATTTGAATCCACCAGCCACTCCATGGAAACCCATGACCCGTGGAGCAGTTCTACTCTGTCCTATAAAGTCAATATGAGTTAGAATCATCTGGATGGCAACAGAATTCAATGTGATAGGTATATTGGTGACTGAGCCAGATTTTCCCAAATGCCATCTTGTACTGTGATACATAAGTAGTGGTTTTTCCTCCCACCTGCTAATTTCTGGCCAAAATTCAATTAAGTATTTTAAGAATTGACCATATCACTACTCACCTAACAACTTACAGGTTGTTAGGTATTTGATTCAGAGACATAGTCATGTTTGATTTGAGATTAAAGAACACACACTCATTTTGCCATCTTAGCACCAGTATTCCATTCTTTCAGCAACAGAGCATTAATGTTCATTTAGAAGTCCATGAATCCCCCATCCTGTCCACGTGGACTGGTAGGACTCACCCACCACCTAGCGTAAGCAGCTGACCCGCGATCCAGAGCTAGTAGTGATGTTGCACCTTCCCCTGACCACTGCAGGGGAGGACTCAATATTCAACAGGAAGTAATGAGAGTGATACCTGGAGTTTTGCTGGAGCTACCAGAAAACAGATGTCTTTATGCTTCTGGGGCTAAGCCTGAAACTGCTGGTAGTCTCCTCCAGAGATTCTGCCTGAGATTTTAAAGCCAACACAAAGGAAAGCAGAGATCCAGGAGAAAAAAAGGAAAAATTAGAAAATGCTTTGAGCACTGAATTCAAGCATATGAGCTATTCCTGAACTCAGTCACATTCCTGAACTAGTTTTTTTTTCTTTTACTCAGTTATCCATTATCCTAAATTTTACTTTCATCTCCTTTATACTTTATATTCTAATTCCAGGTCTATGCACAAATCCCTAAATAGTGTATTGCACAGTTTTGCATATTTTAAATTTATATGTGTTAGATTTTGTGTATAAAAATTGTAATTTGATTCTTTTGCTTAGTGATATATTCTTGAGGACTATTTTGAAGTTTGTAGCTACATTTCATTCATTTCACTGACCAACAGTCCTCTACTGAATAAATATACCACAATGTATTTATTTGCATCCTTTCTAGGCTTCACTATTACAAACATTGGATGTGTGCAGGCCTTACAGTAAACATATGCAAGAAATTCTGCCTCCATACTGGAGGACTCATTTGTAGAAATTTGCATCATCAACCTTTCTGTGAAATAGTACATTTTTCACCAGGTTGATGGTACCAATTTATAATCCTATGAGTCATGCGTGAGTTCCTTTTGCTTGATATCCATTTTGATATTTAGCATTTCAGACTTTGTAATGTTTTAAAAATATGTTGCATATGACATAGTAATCCAAGTGTTTTTATTTACATTCATTATTTTACTAATAATATTGAGTCTATATTTTATATTTATGGGCCATTTATGCTTGCTCTTTTGTGATTAGTTACTCCTGTATTTTGACCTTTTTCCTTTTAAGCTGTTAATCTTTTCTATTGATTTATATAAACATATTCCAGTATTCTTGATACTAATTCCTAGTTGTTGAGTATTTGAAGTTATTCCTTCCAGTTTGTGCCTTGTCTTTTCATATTATCTTTTGATGAACGGAAATTCTTAATTCAATATAGTCTAATGTATCAGTCCGACTCATGGTGACCCTAGGGTCGCCATGAGTTGGATCCAACTCAACAGCACTTGGCTTGGCTTAATGTATCAGTAAGGAGACCTGGTGGCACAGTAGTTAAAGTGTTTTACTGCTAACTGAAAGTTTCACAGTTCAAATCCACCAGCCACCCTGCAGAAGGAAGATGTAGTAATCTGCTTCCTTAAATATTTAGCACCTTCAAATCCTACAAGCAGTTCCACTCCGTTGTGTAAGGCCACTTTGAGTTGGAATCAACTCTACAGCAATAAAATGTATCAGTACTTCTATTTGTGTTATATATTCATTGAATCTTATTTTTTAAAATCTTTTCTAATCTCAAAAAGTACATTCTCTTAATTCTCCTCTAAAAGTTTTAAAAATGTCCTTTTCACACTTAAATCATGAATCCATTACCAAGTTTTTTTGTTTATCGTGTGATATGACCCAGTTACTTCGTTTCCATAGACTTAACCATTTGCCTTAGTGTCATTTATTAAATAATCTATAATCTCCCCCAGTGATCTACAATCCTACCTCTGTAATTTACCAAGTTTGTTTCTTTAGTTTCTCTATCCCTAGCCAGCAGTGGCCTATCTAAACTCTTAGTTTAAATCTTAACATCCTGCCCCAAAGCAAACCAAACCCACTGCTGTCAAGTTAATTCCAACTCATAGTGACCCTATAGAGAGAGTAGAACTGCCTCATAGAGTTTCCAAGAAGATCTTCATGGATTTGAACCACTGACCTTTTGGTTCACAACATCCTACAGAACATACTAATTCACTTTATATCAAGGATAGTCTTATTTCTTGATACTTAGGTTTAAAACCAAGAATCAAGTTGCCCAAGTTAAAAATATGTGTATGTGTGTCTGTATATACATATATATGACCATATATGACCTTGTCATAGCGTAAGGAGCCCTGCTGATGCAAAATTTAAGCACATGCCTGTTAAAAGTTAACAATGGCTTGAACCCACGAGCCACTCCATGGGAAAAAAGACCTGGTGATCTCCTACCCTGAGAATTACAGCCTTTACAACCCTGTGAAGCAGTTCTACTCCATCCTGTAAGGTCACTGTAAGTCACAGTCCTTATGACAGCACATAATAACAACAGCAGAGCATATCATAATATCTAAAATACATGTTCAAAAACCATACACTGAGTTAAAAATCTCTCTGATACTTTGGAACAAGATAGATAAAAGAATATAAAATACAGGTGGCAGTTTCCTAAATTTTTTTATAACTAGACCAGCTGAATACTGCAATCCTACTTTTACATTTTATTAAAATATTCAGCAAGGAACAAATATAAAAATCTGCCAAAACCATTTCTAGTTAGTGAGATCTTTGCTAGGTTATGCTAGCGGAGAACTCTTGGCAAATTTTTTCATACAGTGAGGGGAGTAGGGAAGTAGGAGTGAAAACTAGGACTAAACTTTCCCAGTAAAGTTACAGGATTATAATTCTTGACGTGGCATAATAAAAATTCGACTACAGTGCTCATATTAGTGTGGTTTAATTATTGATGAATGCTAAGAACTGCTGGAGACTCCAGAGCAGGTGGTATAAAATGTTATTAAAGGGCTGAAATAGAAAGTTTAAGGATTATATAATAAGTGACATTAGGAGAAAATTTACTGTTAATCCTAAATGTGTATAACATTTATATAACTAGCAAATTTGTTAAAGATTGTAATGAATATTAAAAAAGAGTTGGAAAAGGGCAGGGTTGAAATCAGATGTCCAACAATATTTAGCCTATAATGAGGAGCTAGTAATTGAGGCATGCTTCCAATCTGGAAACCCTGTTGGTGTAGTGGACAAATACTACAACTGGTAACCAAAAGGTCGGCAGTTCAAATCTACCATGTGCTCCTTGGAAACTCTATGGCGCAATTCTCTTCTGTCCTATAGGGTCGCTAGGAGTCAGAATTAACTTGATGGCAGTGGGTTTGGGTTTTATTCGTTGAATAATTGAGGTGTATTACCAAAAGTAAATATTCATGAGAATTTACAGAACTAATGCATTAGGGGTTTGCTTATGCAAAAACCAGCTGCAGACTTGCACAATAGCAAAAGCATGTGTTACTGAAGTGTCCATGGAAGTGTAGCAATTTCTGCCTATAATGCAGCAAGTTGCATTTACATGGCATTTCTAGCCATCGTCTCGGTAACTGCCACAAAATGATTGCCTTGGATTGTGCAAATAAGTTGCTAAAAATTCCTAAAGGACTAAGCCAATGAGGTGATAGTGGCCTAATCAAGGGGATTAGCAAGTTTTTGCTATCCTGCTAGGTTTGTTAGAGTTGCTACCACAGAAGTTGAAGGGGACCTCAGTGTTATCAAGAAGAGTCTGGAGCAGAGTGCACCGTTGGGACCAAGGATCAGGGATCCCTGCACCGAGAACCTCTTAAACCCCAAAGAAAGAGTTAACAGGAGTGATAGCCATAGCGGCAGTGAACTTTGCCTGGTGCAAGAAGTGAGAGCTGAGTGCCTTTGGGCAAGAGGCTTGCGTGTGAAACCAGAGAGCCGTTAGCTCATGCAGAGGAGAGGCCTGAGTTGCCCTGTGTAGAGCTTGTGCTCCCCTCACTTGGCTTTCCCTAGGCAGTGGGGGGCTGGGTTAGTAGGAAGAGAGTCCCGCAAGTGACGTACTAGGTAGTGCGACAGAAGCCAACAGCAGATGCTTAGAAGAGCCCAGTAACAGAGGCTCAGAAGATTCTACTCAGCGGTCTGTATTCAGTGAGGCCCAGTGGCAGAGCAGATGGCTTAAGAGCCGTCCACATCCCCTCCCGCTCCCCCAGCAGCATAGACGTAGCCCAAGGAAGTGGTGATGTGAAGACAGCATCTGGTCCGAACCGGGTGCTTCTGCCCAGCAGTACAAGAACGGACATGGATAATGTGGGGGACTAGTTAAAGGTTCTTCTTCCGGAATCTCTTGTTTAATGCCTTCTGTAAATAGAAGCGCTGGTGTGAAGAAGTTAAGAACTCGGCTACAAACCAAATGGTGGGTTGTTCAAATTCTCCAGCAGCTTCTCAGAAACCACACAGGACAGTTACCCTCTGTCCTGCAGGGTAGCTGTGAGTCAAAATTGATTCCACAGCTAGGGGTTTGGTTTGTCACTGGTTTCGGTAAATAATAATAATGGCTTTCACTTTGCCAACACTGCGTGAGGTGTCTTGTGTGTTGAGCTTCATCACAGATGAACAGAGCACAGTTGGTTGCCAGTCAGTGTGTGTATCTCACTCCTAGGAGTCTAATGGCTCCCTGGAAGTTTGTGGTACAGCCTACCAGCATGTACAGCAGGACAGATGTGTACAGGCAGTACCATTCACAAAGAGGCCTTAATTTGATATGTGATTCATACTGTTAAACTATCACACGTGCATTTACTCTGAAAGACTGTGGAAGAGTGTCTATTTAGATGTCTGGAATTAAGGTAAACCCAGTGCATAATATGGTTTGGGTAATGTGCTTAGAGATTAAAAAAAAGATGAATCATGATGTTTACAACCCAAGGAGTCTATGATTCACCAATTATTATCTAAAATTTACAGAGACCAAATGCACCTTTTAACTGCATGCATACGCCAACAGAAGCCAGGGCAATGGCACGTCTCCAAGCTAAATGACTCTCTCAAACCAGAAAATGGATCTGAAAACTTCAGCCTTTCTGTAATGACTCTATGAGCCATTCAGTATGTATTGACCAGCTTCTGTGTTTCCATCTCGCTATTGGAGATTATGACAGTACCAAGAATATTGTTTTGAACTATTTACCATTTGGATGAACAGTGATGAACTAATCTTACGCCAACCTAGTATGTCTAACAGCATGACATTAGTTATTATTTCTATAGGATTTCACAAATGGTTAAATTTGGTGTAAAGCAGTAAAATAAGATTGACAAAATATTAATGCTAATGATATAACATTTATCAATAGTTTACAGTGTCAAGCACATTGTAATTATTGTTAGCTATAATTACTAAGTTCCATTCATTGTGGTCAGAATTACTTTCACCGTTTTATGATAATCATATAAATTAGATACTATTAGTAACATGAATTCAACAATAGATGATAAATGTATATATAAATGAATGAGAAAAAAATGACCTTCTGAAAGATTGGTTGTACCCTTGCCCTGTTCACATGACAGTAGGCTTTAAAACTTAAGCTGAGCCTTAAAATATGGATAGCTTTTGCTAGGAGAGAATGATGGACATACTAAGAATGGGGAGCAGAAGAATGACAAAATGAACCTATTTTATTTACAGGAAAAAAGATACAAAGTTTAACTGGGGCAAGGGTATGTGTAGTAATATGTTAGAGGGTACATTTTGGTATAGTGTGGCAACCATACAGTTCCTTGAAGTTCAAGAAGAGGAGTGTGGAATGATGTCATCATGGTAAATATGTGTGTAAACTGGTAGCATCAAGCAGTGTGGGTTTGGCAGAAAGAGTATTACCATTTGATGCAGGAAAGGGTTGCAGCAGCCTGGACATAGGTTTATGAGAGTCTAGATTTTGGTAGTGATTACAAAGGAAATAAAGAAGAGAAAGTAAGTTTGAGTGACTTTCTGAAGGAAAAAATAGATGTAGAAGAGAAAGGAGAGCAATAAAGCAATGAAGAAACCAGTGTTTAATGAGGAAGTATCAAATGATAGTTTCAATAAAGGAAAAATACATGTGTCATACATTGTTTTCTCTTTGTTAAAATAGTATATAAATAATACTATTTGGAGGAAAGAAAAACATTCATAGTGAGTTTGAGGTGATACTGTCTTCTGCAAATGAAGCTTTGTATACATAGTTGAGAAGATGGGACTGAGATACAGGCACAAAACTGGGCTTAGGTATATACTTGTTTTAAGTCATGGCATGTAAAAGAGTCATCTGAGAAGAATACACATAGTCCCTGCTCAGATTTAATGACTGTGTTGTAAGTCAGTTCTAACATAAACTGAACTTCTCTCTCTCTCTCTCTACCTCCCTCCCTCCTTTCTTCCTTTCTTTATTAGATTTCATTATTATTGTCTTTTATTAGTAGGACCTTTATAAACCCAATCTTTGTCTTTGGGGATGGCATCCAAATAATAATATCAGGAAACTATATGCTGCAGTGCTGTGTGTGGTACATATTACTAACAATCAGAAGTAAAATGAAACAAAACAGAGTTAAGTGCTGTTCTTCCAGCTTCAATATCATATAAATTTGGGACTGCCATGAATTGAGTTGTCACCCCAAAATATGTATCAGCTGGGCTAGTCCATGAGTGTTGTGTGACTGTCCACCATTTTATCACGTGATGTGATTTTCCTATGTGTTGTAAATCCTTTTTGTATGATGTTACTTAGGCAGGATTAGCAGTAGTTATGTTAATGAGGCAGGAATCAATCTGCAAGATTAGGTTTTGCCTAAAGCTGGTCTCTTCAAAGAACAGAAAACAGAAAAGTCAGCTGGCAGACAAGGAGGCCAAGACACAAGAGCCAGGAGAATAGCACATCTTTTGAACCATGTGTCCCTGCACTTAAAAGCTCCTTGACCAGGGAAGATTGATGATGAGAACCTCTCCAGAGCTGAGAGGGAGAAAGAAAACCTTCCACCAGAGCTAGCCCCCTAAACTGAACTTCTAGCCTCCTAGATTGTGAAAGAATAAATGTCTCTCTGTTAAAGCCATCCATCTGTAATATTTCTGTCACAGCCACTTTGAGTGGGGCTACCTGTATAAGAAACAAACCTAACTAAGTAGAGGACTCAAGCTCGAGTTATGATTGTGACACTGAACTTGTCTGAGTCACTTCACATCTCTAAACATCAGTTACTCCATGTTTAAAGTAGATAATTACTTAACACTCTGAGTATACAAAGTGGAAGGGTCTTGCAATGTGTAAAGCTAAATGGATTAAGATATCATAATATAGTTGATGTCATGAAGATTGAAAGACATTATAAGCAGTGTATTTCTTCAGGGCATTGAAGTTGAGACTTTAGCCTTCTCTTGATCAAAGATCCACATCTTGTTGTACTAAAGTGGATCATTTATTATTGCACACAGACATTAAAAGGTCAATTGGAGAGATATCATTTTCATGAGCAAATAACATAATAAAACAGATAAAATTTCAAAGTTCCATACCTTATCCATATTTACATGAGTAAAAAGGCATCTTTAGTAATTCTTATTCTTGAAGATCAAAGATACATGGATTTACACAACATAAAGAAAACAAAAATCCTGAAAACTGGACCAGTAAGCAAAATCACAGTAAATGGAGAAAAGACTGAAGTTTTCAAGCATTTCATATTACCCGGGTCCACAATCAACGTGTATGGAAGCAGCAGTCAAGAAATGAAAAGACACATTGCAATAGGTAATCTGCTGCAAAAGACCTCTTTAAAGGATTAAAAAGCAAAGATGTCACCATTGAAGATTGTGCTGTGCCTGATCCAAGCCAAGGTGTTTTCAGTCACCTACTAAGAATGTGAAAGCTAGATAATAAATAAAGAAGACAGAAGAACTGATGCCTTTGAATTATTGTGTTGATGAAGAACATTGGATATTCCATGCACTGTCAGAAGAATAGAGAGGCTCTGAGTTGGAATTGACTCTATGGTAATA
Organism: Heterohyrax brucei; assembly: GCA_028571685.1. NCBI lineage: Eukaryota > Metazoa > Chordata > Mammalia > Hyracoidea > Procaviidae > Heterohyrax > Heterohyrax brucei. The sequence goes on along the minus strand of CM053144.1, from coordinate 150,673,461 downwards.
GGTTTTGTTGTTTTTTCTGGTCAGAAGCATGAATGACACTGTCTTGGAAGATGTATAGCCAGAATGCTCCTAGAAGCAAGAACAGCAAGACTTTATCTCATATTTTGGACATGTTATCAGGAGGGATTCCAAGAGAAGGATTTCATGCTGGGTAAGATAGAGGATCAGTGAAAAAGAGGAAGACCCTCCGTAAGACAGACTGATATACCGGCTGCAACAGTGGGCTCAAACATAGTAAGGGTCATGAAGATGGTGCACAACCAGACAGTGTTTAGTGTTACTGCACTTAGGGTCTCTATGATCAGGAGCTAGTCAACAGCACCTAACACACACAAATACTCTATATTATTTTCCTGTTTGAACCTTGAAATTGTATAATAATTACAAAATAAAACATTTAGATACACTGCTTCATTTAATCATGTACAATAATATATTCTTTGTTTTTATTAAATTTTATATTACTGGTTACATCGAAATTACTAATACTACTTTAGGAAAAAATTCCAACTTAAATACCTGAAGAGAGGCATATTTTCAGAGAAATAAGAGTGTTCCTTACACTACTCAGAACATCAATATTTCACTTGAAAAAAACTTTTGTATCCCTTTTGTTCATTTTTGTTGAATAACACCTGTGAATTGGAAATTACAAGTCAAGTTTGGGTACATAATGACAACTTGTCCAATATAAATTACAAATAAATTATAATTACATTCCCCCTCACCCCCCCCCCGGCCTGGAAACCAAAAGATCAGCAGTTCAAATCTGCCAGCCACACCTTGGAACCCTTAGAGAAGTTCTGCTGTATGTTGTTGGTTTGCTATGAGTTGGAATCCACTCGATGACAATGGTTTCTCTTTCTTTTTGGTTTAGAAAAAGTCTAACCTTTATGTCCCTTTTCCACTTCCCATAAATACTTAAAGGAGAATAAAGCAAGGATCTCAATTCTCACCAATATTCTTAAGCCTTCCCAGCACAGGGACCATTTCAAGAATTATCTTTGCATCCCCAGCACCTTGGACAGTGCTGGGTACACACTAGGCACTTTAACATCTATTTTGTGATAAGATTGGAAAATGATTTTACTGAGATAGTACCATTGTCTTATATACCACTGATGATATTAATCACTATGGATTAAACATCTCTTTATTTTGCTCTAATGATATTACTTGTATGTAAAATATCCTTAGTTATTTCATCTCTAATGTAAGATACACTTGGAAAATAAAATTACTGACATTAAAATTCATGTTAACCCAATTACTGCAAGACACCAAACTCCTTTTACCTACAACACTACTATATTTAATATAAAATAACTATAATTTTAGAAATTGCACCATCCAAAGCAGTGCTTACTTTTATGCTCACCTGCAAGATTGTAATGGAATTCTTGGAGGTAGCAGGAAGTCTCTATAAAAGTTAAAGAAAAAAATTTTTTTTGAGGGGGAAAAGAGTTTTCTGCTTAAATTTTTTAAAAATATTACTGTTGAACAATAGGAACTAGTGTAAACGGCAAAGACATACATTCTGAATTCCCTTTTAAACTAGTATCTTATACGCACATTCTTCCTGATTCTTGTTATCCACATGGACTGAAATAAACATTATGAATCCTACCAATTGTTCTTTGTCTTCTCAATGGAACGTGGAACTTAATAAAAGGGAGAGGAAAAATGCATCGATAGCAAACCCATCTGTAAAATCGGCCTGTGTAGATCGGTATTTTGTTTGCAAGAAATTTGTAGTGGCCGAAGAACCCTTTGTCTGTGGGTTGGTGCTTCTGGCAACCATATCTGAAGACTCCGCCCGGAATGGGGGTGGGGAAGGGGCACCGCGTGAGAGCTCCACTGAGAATTCAAGTCCGCGAACAAAGAGAACTCCCAGCAGCCGCCCGCCAGCGCCTCGCAGCTGCATTAGCAGACATCAGTCACGTCCAGACGGTTGTTCGAACCCGCCTCCCTGGGAAAAGAGCTCGAGTAGATAGTCGATGGAGATGATGCGGAACAGGACAAAGCTTTGCAGAAAACCAAGACCTCTGATTTCAAGCGGTTTGGGAAGCTTCGGCCAAGTACAGGATACGAGAGCAGAGCAAAGACTTGGAGGGCAGCGGTAGCTCTGGGACCTGGGGTGAGGCTCTGGCCCTTCTGTCTTCTTGCTCGCCCCTGGCCCCGCCCCCGCCCCGCCCCCGCCCCCGCCCCCGCCTCCGCCTTCGCCTTCTTTTTCCTCTTCAAAGTAACCTCTCCGGTTACTTCTTCTCTCTTCTCCCTTGCAGTCCCGCCCCTCCCCTACCCCCGCCGGTGAGGTCAGCTCATGAATATCGCTGCACTTCCTGGGGAGCAACTGGCACTGCTTGGTACCTCGAGCTGTCGCCTGCTCAGAGCTCCATATCCAGCCGAGCCAGCGACCGCCGGAAAGTAACGCGCTGGGGACCGCGGCGCGCTGACGTTATAACGCCATTGTTTGGAGAAATCCCGTGGGTGTGGAACTGGAGGCTGCGGACCTAAGTCTTGCTCATCCAGAAAGTCGCCGATAAGACGAAGTTGAATTTTCCTTAGTTTCGGATAAATCCTGAGTCTTGGGAAAATCAGAAGGAAAACGCTGTTGATTTGCTTCAACTTCGGAAACATCGTCCCTGCTGAGAAGTGAGCACTTCTGGATTTCTAAAGGGATGAGGATGAGAGATGGGGTGGGTCAGCGAGCAGATAAAACTTGAGCTTCTAAGTGTTGATTTGGGCTTGATTGGGGTTGCTTGGGTGGCGATTTCCACGGGAGAAGCCTTCAAGAGATGCAGCATCTTGTCACTTTGTGAGGACCACGTGACAGCTACCAGGTACCTTTGACTGTGGAGCCAAGGTCCCGGAACGCGAGCTTTCTTCTAGGTAAAAGCTAACTGGGGACCTGGATCTAAGCGTCCCCTGGTAGCGTACCAGTGCCAAGGTAATTTCTGCCTAATTAGAAATAAAAATAAGGTTGCACCGGCAATATGACTTGCCAGGGTCGCGCTCGTTAGGATGAGGTAGGCCAGACATTGTAGGAGCGTTATGGTTCCCAAAGAAGATGTAGAAAATAAGTTGATGGGGTAACTTTTTTGCCTTTGGTGTCTCCTTTGTTCTCTGTTGTTTTCCAAAGCGTGTTGGAAGGAAACCCAAGAAACACAGCTAAGAGGGCACTCAACAATGTTGCTTTTTAAAAGGAGGAATGACTGCACGTTGACGAATTATGATTCTTAAAATCGATAATAACATGAGTAATACAAGTAAAGTGACTGGCAGGCACTTCCTCTCTTTACAGTAGAGTTTTTAAAAGCAAAATATTCTGCCTAGTCATGCCATTTTCAGTTCTTTAGAGAGAAATAATATTTTTAAGAAAAAGTTTCTAGCTTGCTAAATTATAAGGGAGAAGAGACCATAAGGCAGCAGCTTGCTCTTTTCCAGACTAAACAAGCCAGTGATGGCTTTATCTTGAAAGAAGATACAATGGAGATTGATTTTACCACCCTAAGTGAGGCTGTGCTACCCTTCTGGGTACAGTGTATTCTGTATCAGAATTTGGCTCTCTAAGAGGAAATAGGCATTTTAAAATTACAGTTGTGCCCATGATGATACAAAACCTTCGAAGATTCTTATGAATGAAGGTATTAATCTGTCTAGAAATTACACTTGAAATTAAAATGATTCACAGTAACTATCAAATTCAGTAAGTGTAGCAAAAGTCACCACATGTAACATAATTAACTGCAGGCTGCCCATTGACTTTTCTGTAAGTATTTTAAAAATTATTTCCCAAAGCTAAAAAAAGAAGGCCTCCTTTATTGATTGTGAATGACTAATGAATATAGTTGATTGAGAATACTATTATTTTTTTAAAAAAAACTTGAAGGTGATTTAGTTAAAGCCATTCATTATATTTCCTTTCAGTTCTAGCTTAAAGGAAAGTGACCACATTTCTCTAAACAAAGACATTATGGATTGGAGCTGTGAGAAAAGTGTCATTAACTAATATAAAATTTTCTCTAGAAGCCTAAATCCTAACCACGTTTCTCTGACTGAAACTTGGGAATACTAATTAAATGAAACTTTCTGCACTACACCGAGCTCTAAATGCACATTTGATGTTGAGGAAGACCAAAGCAGAGAAAGCACGTGCTGACAACTCTAGCATGTGGGCACCACCTTTTCCTTTTGAAGATGTTTCTTCTCCTTTTCCGCTTTCTTTTCTTTTATAATCTCCTTTTTCATCAGTTCCCTTCTGATTCTATATGTCACTCTTTCCAAACCTGCTGTTGTAAGAACATGTCAGGTTCTCCTCTTTCAGATTTGTCATCGTTTTACTGGAGTGAGATGGAGACAGCGCCTCTCTGGGCAAAATAGGAAATAACAGCTTCGCGTCCTATCTCTAGAGTTAAGGCTGGGTCTTTTTTTTTGTTTGTTTTTTTCTTAAGAGCAAAGCCTATTAATAGGCGCCTTTCTAATCTCACAATTTTCAAGGACTCCGCTTATACAGCAAAATCATCCTTTTCCCTTTAACAATGCAGACATGCTGTGTGCTTCCTTTTTTCTCTGTCGCAGTTTAGAAAGAAAGGTTGGTGGCAGCGAGGAGGAAAGAGGATGACTTGGTAAATGGACGATTCCAAGTCGCATCCGGTAGGTTCTTCCTACACGGCCATGAGTCAGCCACCGACCGGGGGTGCTACCCCTGTCGCGGCCGCCTCTGGCGCCGCCGCCGCCACTGAGGCTCGCCTGCACCCAGAGGGCAGCAGCCGAAAGCAGCAGCGCGCTCAGTCACCCGCCAGGCCGAGGGACAATTCGATTCGACAGACCACTGCGGCCACTCGATCCCCGGTGGGGGCCGGCACTAAACTCAATTCTGTCCGGCAGCAGCAGCTGCAGCTGCAGCAGCAACAAGGCAATAAGACCGGGAGCCGAGCTGCGCCCGTGACGAGCGCCCGGGGAGGCGGAGGCGGGGCCGAGAAGGCGGTGCCCCCGGCGCCTAAAGGCGCTGGCTCTGGAGCTGTCCAACCTGCGGCTGGTGCTGAAGCAGTGTCCGCGGCGACCCTGGCCAGCGCCAGCGGCAAGAGGCCGAGCCAGCCGGAAGAGTCACCCCGGGAGCTACTAGAATCGGTCGCTTCAAAACTCGGGGAAGCCCCTCAGCCCAGAGAAGGACGAGGAGGGGGCGGAGAGGGAGGAGGAGCCGGCTGTGGCTCGGGAGAAAGGGAGGGGGGCGCTCCGCAGCCGCCGCCGCCGCCGCCCAGGGGCTGGCGGGGGAAAGGCGCGCGCGCTCCGCAGAGGGGCGGCAGCAGTGGGGAGGAGGCCTCCCCTTCACCATCCTCTTCTGCGGGCAAAACCCCAGGCCTCAGCGGCAGAAACCCCGGAAGCGGCGTTGCTGGGGGCGCTGGCAGCGGCGGGGCGAGCTACTGGAAGGAAGGATGTCTGCAGTCTGAGCTCATCCAGTTTCACCTCAAGAAGGAACGGGCGGCAGCCGCGGCGGCCGCGGCTCAGTTGCACACCAAGAACGGCGGCGGCAGCAACAACCGCAGCCCTCCAGTCGCCGGTGCCACCGCCGTTTGCGAGCCTCTCGCAGTCCCTTCCGCCTCGCCAATGGCGGCGGCGGCGGAGGGTCCCCAGCAGAGCGCAGAGGGCGGCGCGAGCGGTGGGGGCATGCAGGCCGCGGCGCCCCCTTCCTCGCAGCCGCACCCGCAGCAGCTCCAGGAGCAGGAAGAAATGCAGGAGGAGATGGAGAAGCTTCGAGAGGAGAACGAGACTCTCAAGGTGAGGGAACAGGGTGGGGCAGGGGTGTTGCGGCCATAGGGGGCAGGGCGTGTCCGGCCGGTGTGACAGGCTGCTAAACCGTGGGGGGCGGGTGATGAGGGAGGGGAGCAGGCAGGAAAGGAGGGAGGGGGGGGGGTCCTAGGCCTTTCCTATTCTTGAAACAGAATCTGAGATTCGTAGCTTTAGGTTTTAATTTAAATCCAGATGTAGGACTTCCTCCTGTTATCATGGTTTGCCCCACATTTTCGTGGAGGGAGCTAGAACGAAAGAAGGCCTAAAGAGGACTCATTTTCCTAGTTTTCGTCTCCTTCATTCAGCTGATTGTCACGCCTATCTTGTGGAGAGGGGGCAGTAAAGCTGAGAATTTGCAGCGGGGATGGGATGTGCTGGGTTCATGTTGGAGGGACTGGGGACAGGGCTGATTTTGACCCGCGGCCTGTCACCGCCTCAGAACGAGATCGATGAGCTGAGGACCGAGATGGATGAGATGAGGGACACTTTCTTCGAGGAGGATGCCTGTCAGCTGCAGGAAATGCGCCACGAGTTGGAGAGAGCAAACAAAAACTGCCGGATTCTGCAGTACCGCCTCCGCAAAGCCGAGCGCAAAAGGCTCCGCTACGCTCAGACTGGGGAAATTGATGGAGAGCTGCTGCGCAGCCTGGAGCAGGACCTCAAGGTCTGGGGCGGACGGGGCACGGGGCTCGAGGGCGCGAGATAGGGTGGGGGGTGGGATTGGAGGGTAGGGACTTGGGTCAAGGCTTCTTGGCTCTGAAAGGCCTTCAGTGGGGCATGGAATGCCAGATTTCTGGAAGGGGAAGAACAGACAGGTGCATCTGAAGAATCCAAGGTGTCAAGGGCCTCGCGGATAGCGAGCTGATGGCCTTTCTAGGTCTAGCAGGGGCTGTCCCAGGGCCTGGTGGGAGGAAGGAGCCCTCCTGCGAGGCCAAAACAAGGGCGTGGAGGAACACAGGCTCTGGCCTTTATCTAGCCTGCCTGGTCGGTTTTCCAAGTGACGGCCCCACGGATGTAGGAACTCACAACGCAGTGGGCCCAGATACCAGAGTTCGGCTTTATCTCTGCAAGTGACAGCTTCCCCTCCCTTACTCCCTTCATTCAGGACTCCTTCCTCTCTGTAACTTACGCTGGAAGAGTGAAGTAAATCGTCTCTAAAGTTGCTCCTTTAGAAGCTTTTCCAGTGGAGAAATTGCAGACTCAGAATTATCAGTTTCACCAAAAGCTGATTCACTGAGGATACAAATCAGATATTATCTTTATGACCTTAAACAAGCAAATAAATATAACTTTAATTGTATTAACTTCATCAAAATATAAAAAGCAAAAGTTATTATCCTGTATTTAAGGAAGAAAAAAACAGCTATGAGAAAACATGTTATGAAAGTGGGTGTGTGATTTTCTTTTCTCCTTTTCCTAACATTTGATGAGGCTCCCTATGTATCAGGCACCATGTCAAGCACTGTTGCTTACATTATTATCTCCTTTAGTTCTACAGAATAAAAAAATAATAATAATAAAATAAAAACACCTATAATGTAGAGACCACCAGTGGCATCATTTTGCAAATGCAGAAGCAGATGCTTTTACAGAGGTTTCCTACACAGCCCTTAGCTCAGGCTAGTATGTGTCCTAGCTGTCTTCCTACCCAATTTAGCAGCAGTCAGCATCCTGAGCCTTTAAGGCAGACAGCTCCATTTATCTTCCAAACTGTGACATTTTCAAACATAAGTATAAAACATGGGACCAAAATGCACACCATCATTAAGAAGAAGAAGAAGGAAAATAACCCCTAGGACTAAAGTGTTTCCTAAGCACCTAGATTCCGTAGTATCAAAATTCAAGTCTGATGCCCCACTTGGAATGGAAAACTTTTACTTTCCATTTTTCAGAATGGGCAGTAATGGAGATACCCATCTTACAGATTTTTTTTAGACCTAGAGGGTGTATGGCATGTGATAAAACACGTTACGACACTTATGACAATGGTATAGTGCAATAATAGAATTATCCATCCTGCAGGGTCATTTTAGAGGAATAAAACACAATAGGACACTTACTACTGTAGTACAGTACAGAGATTAAGAGAATGGAATCTAGAGCCACTTGGTAGCTGTGTGACCTTGAGCAAGTTACTTCACATCTCTGAGACTTAGTATCCTCATCTGTGAAATAAAAATAATAATGCTACCTACGTCATGGGATTGTTGTGAAGGTTAAATTGGGTAAATGTAAATGGTTTATACAAAGCATTTGGAATACTGCCTGGCACATGCTAAACACTGTGTAAGCAATTACAGTTAATGTTTTCAATATAGCTCACTTGTCATAGTAGCCTACTTATTACATTGTCCTTGTGTATTATTGTTACATGCACTTTAATTTAGGTTGCAAAGGATGTGTCTGTGAGACTGCACCATGAATTGGAAAATGTGGAAGAAAAGAGAACAACAACAGAAGATGAAAATGAGAAACTGAGGCAACAACTAATAGAAGTTGAGATTGCAAAGCAGGCTTTACAGAATGAACTGGAAAAAATGAAAGAGGTCAGTATTCAGTTATATTTAGTTATTTTACAACATGCCTTATAGTTTCAGAATACCAAGGCTAATGCAACAGTTGAAAAAATATCTTTTTCTTTTTTTCCCTACCACTATAGGATAGTTGAACTGCTGACCTTTTGGTTACTACACCACCAGGGTCGTTATGAGTTAGAATTGACTCCATGACAACAGTTTGGTTTTTTGGTTTATAGAACAGTTGTCCTTACCCAATATGTTAATGAAATCATGATTTCATACTAAAAATGAACAAAAAAGAAAAATGAGCAGAGGCAATAGGTATGACTTTATCTCAGTGATTTTTATCTGTATGTCACTTAAATACTAATTAAACAAATTACACAGCCATACCAAACACAAAAGCGTCAAGAGTATGAAAGGACAGGTCTGTGTTAGTTGAGGGGAAAGCTAGTCCTGTCACAAGTATACTGTTGAGTTCATTGAACCACAAATTTTTAGGATGGAAAAGGCTATTGATCTAATTCCCTCATTGCTTGAAACCTCTCTTAACAAAGCCCTTCAGATGGTCCAATGCTTACAACATCACCGGTGACTAACCCTCAGAATATTCCATAGTACCTCAGACTGTCAGAGCCGGCATAGCTCTATTTAAAGGAATCTTTTTTTTTTAGTTGAAATCTATTTGTCACTTTAACCAGTTCATCTTAGTTATGCCTGTTAGAGTTTTCTTCCACATCCAAGTATTTAAAGATTCTGTAATCAAATAATAGAATCAGGATCAAAGGAAAGAGCTAAACAGGCAAAAGAAACAAAAGGTCTATCAAGAAATAAGTAGACTTATAATAGATTATTAATGTGAATTAAAGTAACATTTTTCTTATCTATTTGTGCCAAAGAGGAAATTCATATTCTCTCTGGAGTTAAAAAAGCCAAACTCCAGTCCCTGATTAAAGAATACAACACTATAAGTATGTGAATTTAACAGCACGTATGCAGAGATACTAACTTTTAAAGCAGCCTTTTATTAGGAAGATAAGTTCTAAAGTAGCATTCATAATACGTATAGGTGGTAGTGGGAAAAGAAATAAAAATGGAGAAGACAGGGAAGAATGGATAGACAGTTGGAAATTCCAAATGTAATAAAGGAAAAATATTCTGGAAGGTAGTTCCATCCATTTGAGGTTGACTTTCATAGTGTTCAGAATACAGAAGTGTCAGAAATATAAAAAGTAGTTTAAAAATAAGTTTAGAATTCAGAATGTATCATTCAAGTAAGATTTTGCATAGTGGTTTTTGTTAATTTCCAAACCTCAAACCAAACCCACTGCCATCGAGTCAGTTCCTACTCATTGTGACCCTACAGGATAGAGTAGAACTGCTCCATAGAGTTTCCGAAGAGTGGCTGGTGGATTCAAATTGCCACCTTTTGGTTAGCAGATGTAGCACTTAACCACTATGCTACCCGGGCTTCCTGTTAACCTCCAAGGAAGTAAATAATAAAACAGAGTTGCAGCAGTAACTGGTTAGCTTTGGGGTGAAGGCTGTGAGCTTGATGCTAGACTTGTCCTTGTGTGACTCACAAAAACCTCAGTTAACCGTCTGTTTCCTTGGTCGTGAAATGAAAGCATGTTCAAGTCCTTAGTGAGTGTGAACCACACAGGCTGTCGTCCCTTTGTCATATCCTGCCAGTGAAGAGAATAGAGCCAGGCCGTGTTCTCCATTCTAAGGAAACAACACAAATTATGGAATGAAATCATAAAATGTTAAATAAAATACATCAGAGAGAAATATCCTCCAATTTCCAGATTTTAGCCCCTTGTATGAAGTCATATAGATGTTGAACAGTGCCACTGGGTCCAATAGGCCATCTGCTGGAGTTTGGGAACCATTGACTAAGGATTTAACTGGCTACCAGAGTATCGACCAACTGCTCTCGGGGCTAGTGGCTGCAGAGGATTCTATGTGCCTTCTCATATCCATCTGCTTATTGTCTCCTCTTGAGAGCATTGTAGTAGGCACCTGGGAGTAACAGGAATTGAGCAGAGGCAGGATGAGCATAATTAGTTGAGTCTACCGCAGCTCGTCGCTTGTATAACACAGCTGATATTCTGCCAGCTGCAAACTAGAGGGACCTCTTAGGATGCTGCCTTAGAATCTTAATGGTATTTCCTTCCAGATTTTAGCATATCGATTGCTACTTGCTACTAGCATGATATTTTCTTGCTGTGGAAAAATGCCTTAAGCTTTGTTACATGACACAAATGCTCCTTTAGTATCACAAACAGAAATATAGGCTATTGTGAAAATCATTGTTTCATGGAAACAGCAATTAGCTCACTGAATGCAGGACAGGTTGGTGTACAAATAAAATTGAGTAAGAGTATAGAGGAGGCCCTATAGAACACAATCTCTGTGGGATAGAGTTTCTGTTACAGTTAAATTGAGTGTTCCTGCCGTTCTTGATGTTCTTGTGCTGATTTTCTAAGCTCTGAGACCCCTATGTGCTTCAGAATAATGTAGTTTTTTCATATGACATTTAAGGAGAAGTATTAAGACATAAAGTCTGGGCAACAAATCACCAACAGAGAGCCTTAGAAGATAGAAAAGGAAGAAAAAGTAACTGAAACATGATGATAAAGAGAATCACTTGTTAATTTTTTTTCCTTTTTGGAATCTGACCCTTTGTGTTGCCCCATCCCTTACGGTTACACAAGAGTGTTAAAGTAATTTTTGTAACTTTTACCAGTTTTTGCTCTAGAGGGCTCTTAAGCAGCCTATTGCAGTAGAAAAATCTACCTTGGGGCTTTTGTTTTCTGTGCATTTGGTTAATAGCTCCTATCTATTACAAAACATTCATTCTGGAACACACAAAGTAATTAGTCCTATAAATTTCAACGTTGCTGCTTCTCTCTTTTTTTTTAAAGTGCATCGAGAATATTCTCTTTAGAGATAGAGTACTTTAATAGAGAAATGCCTTCCCAGTACATCTCCAGTTACCTATTTTTCTTCTTATATAAAGTAAGTAACTCACTGTAACTACACTTGGTATTGATAGGCCATATTTATGTAACACTTTAAGAGTAAGAAAAATAAGTGATAGATCAGTGAATAAGCAGGCCAAAAGGTGGTTTTCATGGAAGATTTATCATTTTAATATTTTCCCTTGGATCTGATAATTTGTTTATAATTTGAAAATGGAACACTGGTCAATGATATTTTGAAAAATAAATTAGCATAAATATTTTTAAATACATCAATTAAACACTATTACTTTGGTAATATCTTTTTGGAGTTAAATAGTCTGTTGAATAATGTGGGCAGGAATAATAGAAACATTAAAAGTAGGTAAGCATAAGGAAATTGTCTTCTGTTGTACCTACCATGTGTTATGAATGGATTTTTAAAGATGTATTTACTTAAAATTTACAAACATTATATCCATGTGGTTGCTTGTACTGTGAAGTGATTCTTAACACACAGTCTTGGGTCCGGGGCTCCTTACTTTTACCCTGATGGCATCCCCTCTGCAGAAACTATAGGACAGTGATCAGCAGGTCCCTGTTGTGGGTTATTTTGTAAATGCACTGAACTTTTGTTGTAAACTGCAAATTTCTGATTAGTTACATAAAAATATGTATCAACATTGTGCACTCCACATCTGATGCCATGTGGGTGATCACATCCCAGTTCCTTTATCAGCTAGCATTTTGAACTTACATTCTTGAAGTTTTCATGACTTCAGAGCACTGTACAAATGTAGATTTTACCTGTTTATACATTTGCAACTGAATACCTGTGCAATTCTCGTTTAAAATACTGATCAGTAACAACGTGTTGAGATGTTCATTGTATTTCATGATAAAACCTGACCTTGAGTTACATCTCCAAACCTGAACTCTGCTGTTGTTGCTGTTGTTAGGTACTGTCGAGTTGTTTCTGACTCATAGTGACTCTGTCAACAACAGAATGAAACAATGCCCGATCTTGTGCCACATCCACAGTCATTTTTATGCTTAAGCCCATTGTTGGAGCCACTGTGTCAATCCATCTCATCGAAGGTCTTCCTCTTGTATACTGACCCTCCACTCAACCAAGCACGATGTTCTCCAGGGACTGATCCTTCCTGACAACAGACCCAAAGTATGTAAGACTCAGTCTTGCCATCTTTGCTTCCAAGGAGCACTCTGGTTGTACTTCTTCCAGAACAGATCTTTGTCCTTTAGGCGCTCCATGGGACATTCAATATTCTCCAGTACCACAATTCAAAGGCATCCATTCTTCTGCTTTTTTTGTTCATTGTCCAGCTTTCACATGCATATGATGCAATATACCATAGCTTGGGTCAGGCACACTTTAGTCTTCAAAGTGAAATCTTTACTTTTCAGTACTATAAAGAGATCCTTTGCAGGAGATTTTCCCAATGCAGTATATCTTTTGATTTCTTGACTGCTGCTCCCATGGGCATTGATTGTGGACCCAAGTAAAATGAAATCCTTGACAGCCTCAATCTTTTCTCCATTTATGACAGTGTTGCTTATTTGTCCAGTTGTGAGGATTTTTGTTTTCGTGATGTTGAGGTGTAATCCATACTGAAGGCTGTGGCCCTTCATCTTCATCAGTAAGTATTTCAAATCTTCTTCACTTCCAGCAAGCAAGGTTGTCTGTGTAACACAGGTTGTTAATGAGTTGTCCACCATTCCTGATGCCTCATTCTTCTTTGTATAATCCAGCTTCTTGGATTATTTGTTTGGCATACAGATTGAAAATGTATGGTGAAAGGATACAGCCCTGATGCACACATATCCTGACCTTAAACCATGCAGTGTCCCCTTATTCTGTTTGCATGACTGCCTCTTGATCCATGTAAAGATTCCTTAAGAGCACAACAAAGTGTTCTGGAATTCCCATTTTATGCAGTGTTAGCCATATTTTGTTATGATCCACACAGTTGAATGCTTTTTCATAGTCAATGAAACACAGGTAAACATCTTTCTGGTATTCTCTGCTTTCAGCCAAGATCCATCTGACATCAGCAGTGACATCCCTGGTTCCATGTCCTCTTCTGAATCCAGCTTGAATTTCTGGCAGCTCCTTGTCAATAGACTGTTGCATTCACCTTTGAGCAAAACTTTACTTGCATGTGATATTAAAGATATTTGGTAACTTCTGCATTCAGTTGGATTACCTTTCTCCAAAATGGGCATAAATATGGGTCTCTTCCAGTCAGTTGGCCAGGTAGCTGTCCTCCAAATTTCTTGGCATAGATGAATGAGCACTTCCAGCACTGCATCTGTTTGTTGAAATATCTCAGTTGCTATTCCATCAATTACTGAAGCCCTGCTTTTTTGCCAATGCCTGCAGTGCAGCTTCGACTTCTTCCTTCAGTACCGTTGGTTCCTGATCATGTGCTACCTCTTCAAATGGTTGAAAATCGTCTAGTTCTTTCTAGTATAATGACTCTGTGTATTCCTTCCATCTTCTTTTGATGCTCCCTGAGTTGTTTAATATTTTCCCTGTAGAATCCTTCCCTGCTGCAACTTGAGGCTTGATTTTTTTTCTTCAGTTCTTTCAGCTTGGGAAATGCAGAACATGTTCTTCCCTTCTGGTTTTCTATTTCCAGGTCTTTGCACATGTCACCGTAATGCTTTGTTTTGTCTTCTCGAGCTGTCCTTTGAAATCTTCTGTTTGTTTACTTTGTCATTCCTTCCTTTAGCTTTAGCTGCTTGATGTTCAAGAGCAAGTTTCGGAGTCTCTTCTGACATCCAATTGGCCTTTTCTTTCTTTCCTGTCTTTTAATGACCTGTTGTCTTCTTGCGCTCTTCATGGATGATGTCTTTGATGTCAGTTTGGTGTCACTCCGTCTTTACTCCTCCTATCAGCCCTGGACTCTGCTAAAGGCTAGTTTAACATGGTCCTGAGCTTTAAGCTGGACTCTGAGTGATCTTCCCCTGAGAAATGAGCAGCTTCCCTGTATTTAAATATCCCCATGGAAAGATATTATCTGTTTGGTTAATGATGGGTTGTTTAACTTCTACATCCCACTGACCTGAAAAACGGATTTCAAGTGATTCACAGTAAAGTCGTAAAACCATTGAAATATATTTTTAAAGAAACAAACTCAAATCTAGCCTGACTAAAAAGCATAGCCTTATATGTGTTATATTTTGATAATACCTGCACATGTGCTGCACTGTACCAAATACTTTAATGTATGTTAGAAAGTTCTCACAACATCAGCTACACTATGAGATCTGTGATGACAGGGCCTGTGCCTGTTTGGTCACTGTAGACCCTAGTACCCACTTCAGTGCCTGGCATGTAATGAGTTTAGACTATATTCTCCTATAATACCTATCATTTCATACTCAATTTGTGCTACTATTTTCCTTTAAACTGTAAACTCTCTGAAGTTAGGAAATGAGTCTCTTTATTCATCAGTGTGTTTGCAGTACCAGACAAGAAACTGGCACAATACTGATAACCAGTGAGTACTTTTAAATGAGTGAATATGGCAGTTAGATGAAGTGTTTCAGATCCTGTTTTGCAGAGGGAAAACAAACAAACCAAACCTGTTGCTGTTGAGTCAGTTGCAACTCATAGTGACACTGTAGGACGGAGTAGAACGACCCCATTTAGTTGCCAAGGAGCACCTAGTGGGTTCAAACATCCGACCTTCTGGTTTCACATCAGAACTCTTTCTAATAGTGCTTAGCGAAGTACAGACAAAATGAGAAAGGAGCAGATGGCTATCTGTAGCCTCAGCTCATTTCCAGAATTAGAGGGCTATTGAGATTTCCTACCTCTCAGAAACTTCCAGTTCTTCACTATGCTCATTTCGTATTTCAGTTATTCCCCCAGAAGCAGCAAGCATTTTCTGAAAAATAGTCACATAGGCTTCTCAGAAAGGGGATAGAGAGCAGGAATGCAAGAAAAAGAGGCCAACTCTGACAGTATGAGCTTCACAATTTAACTTCTGAGTGCTCTGATGAGAAAATACGAGAGGCAGGCTTGGGAATGAGAGAAGACTACACCCTGCCACGTTCAAAGACTATCCATTTTAATCTGCTTTAAATCTTCAATGTTTTCTATAGTCAGTTCAGCAATTAATTTGGCTGGAGAGATGTGGAAAATTGCCCCAGGGCTGCAATTGCTCAATAGCCATCAGTGCTGAGTACTAGTTATATGTTAGTCTGTGTATCCAGTATGTTATGCACAGTTTGTTGTTTTTAATTGTTTTAGTTCTCACTCATAGCAACCCTGTGAACAACAGAACAAAACATGCCTGGTCCCACGCCATGCCTACAATTGTTTTTATTCTGAAAACCGTTGTTGCAGCCACTGTGTCAGTCCATCTCATTGAGGGTCTTCCTGTTTTTCACTGCCCTCCATCTACCAAGCATGACATCCTTCTTCAGGGACTGATCCATCTTGACAACATGTCCAGAGTATATAAGACACAGTATTGCCACCTTTGTTTCCAAAGAGCACTATGGTTGTATTTCTTCTAGAAATATTCATTTTATAGATGAAGAGTCAGAATCTCAGAGAGGTTAATATCACTAAATATGCAGGACATATTTCCACCCCAGTCTATCTGGCTCCAAGCCCATGCTCTCTGCTAGCCAAAACTTCACAGCCACAGTACAGGGACTCCAGCCCACCCCTCACTAGCTAGTGCCATGTTCTTTCTGAACCCCAAATGACCTGCTTTTCTTTAGAAACCTCAAAACTCCTCAAATCTGCAAATTCTAGAGCAAATACAGAGAATGCTGAGCCAGATTTGAGAGGACTCCCCAACTATTCCTAGGAAAAATCTGTTTTATCTCATGGAAAAAGAATCTTTGAAGAACAGAAACAGTACTAGAAAAATATTTTCAAGTCTATTGAGTCTGTCTGTTCTTTTAACAGCATAATAGCTATGTAACTTCAATTAAGTTACTTGAAACTGAGTGTCAGTTTAATGACCGGGTAAAGCAAGACAATTACTTTCCCTAGCCAGTCTACTCATGGGGATAGAGTGAGGTAATATGTATGAAAGTGCTTCATGAACTGTGAGACACACTATACATTGCTGTCGGTTGCCATCCAATCGACCCCTGACTTGTGATTCCATGTACTACAGAGTAGGACTGCTCCAAAGGCTTTTCTTGGCTGTGATCTTTCCAGAATTGATTTGCCAGGCTTTTCTTTTACATAACCGCTGGGTGGATTGGAAATCCGAACCTTCAGGTTAATGGGATATAGACACTAGGTTATTGTTTTTGCTGTTCTTATCATGTAGCTGCATGTGAGCCAGTTATGACTTAAATGCTAAAAGGATTTTGTTTTTTGTACTTTAGGTGAAGGTTTACAAAGCAAATTATCTTCTCATTAAATAATTAATACACATACTGTTTTTTGACATTCATTGTCAATCCAAGGTCATAGTCACACTTCCTTTCTTGATACTGGGTTACCTATCACCAGCATACGTGTCTCCTCCTGCCGTCTCATCCTTGCCCTTGGATTGGTGTGCCCGTTAAGCGTCCTTTTGGTTGATTGTGCCTGTCTAGTATTTGACTGACAATTGAACCCCAGTAGTGACTTCATTACTGAGCTAAAAGGGTGACTGGGGGCCATACTCTGTCGGAGCAGTAAGTCTAGTCTTTTCTTATGAGTTAGAGCTTTGTTCTACCTTTTTTCTCCAGCTCTGTCTGGAACCCTCTATCGTGAAGGTGAGAACAGTTGGTGGTGGTAGCCAGGCGCCAACTAGTTGTGCTGGACTCAGCCCCATGCAGACTGTGGTAGTTGTGGTCCATTAATCCTTTGAACTAATCTTTCCCTGTGTCTTTGGTTTTCTTCATTCTTCCTTGCTCCTGAATAGGTGAGACCAGTGGAGTATCTTAAATGGCTGCCCACAAGCTTTTAAGATCTCAGATGCTACTCACCAGAGGAGAATGTAAAACATTTTCTTTACAAGCTATGTTATGTCAGTTGAGCTAGATCTTCCCCAAGTCCATGGTCCCCAAAGCACTCAGCCCAGTAATTTGGTTCCTCTGGGAGTCTGGCTGCTGTTTTCCCCAGTATTATGTATTCTCTTAACATTTGCCAAAGTTTCCACTTATCTGTAGTCTGTATTTAGTGTTTTTCCTTCCCTTCCCTGCCCTTCCCTCCCTCATAACCATCAAAGATTATTTCTTTTTGGTGTAAACTTTTTCATGAGTTTTTTATAGCATTGATCTCATACAATATTTGGTTTTTTTCACTGACTTATTTCATTATGCATAATGCCCTCCAGATTCATCCATGTTGTGAGATACTTTGCAGATTTATCATCATTTATTGTTGCATGGTATTCCATTGTATGTATGTACCATAGTTTGTTTTAAAAGGAATGTTTAAGTTCGTGAGTTCGAAATTTCATATCCATTACCTGTGACTCCAGTTTTTTTATGCAGGCCTTTGAATACTTTTATTTTCGCTTTTCCCGTGCTTTCTCAAGCTCCCCTTTATATCCCATCCCATTATATAGTTATTCTGATTTCTTCCAACCATTTCATTCCATTTTCAGCTGTGTGTGTTCTTAGGTGTTACTGTTTCACCATCTTTTAGCTTACATCTGCATATGTTTGGGGGGAAGTGTAGACAATGCAGCTACATTATCTCCCTCCACATTCATAAATAGAGCTAAATATGCTGATACCGTTTGTTTAAACATCTGTCTCTTACTTCGATGTTCTATAAATATTTTTCCTGAAGAGAAACACCTGAGCAGTGAGAGGAGAGCTGCCCTTTGATCAAAAGTATTCAAGCACAAGTAGATTGCTTTGTAGAGTTCGTTGACTCCACAGCCAAATTCTACCCTCTCTGAGTTGAAGAACAGTTTTTTGTTTTCCTTTTTATTTTTTTTATTTTAGTTCACACACATACACATACTGTCCTGGGTACAAAAACTGTCAGTAAGTGCTTGGGCAAGGAAAAAAGGTGTTTGAGAAGGTAAGATTGCTATTAGAGAGTCCAGCTTTAGCTCCTTAAACTAGAATTTACTCAATTCTTTTGTTTCCTAGCACATGAATTACTGTTTGGTAAGTATCACATGCAATTTCCCTGTATTTGGGGAAGTATTTTTGAAATTGAAAATTCATTTGTATCTAGAAGATTTTAAATTGAGTTGTGGTTTAATGGCAATGCAGTCACTTATTTGATGTCTCTGATGTAATTCCACCACTACATTTCAGGGTCAGTTAAATTTACTAATTTTTATCCAGATGCTAATGACATTGAAAAGACCATTTAGCTTCTTTCTTGACATTTTTCATTTTATATTTACGTATTTCACTTAATGAGGTCATTTATATTCAGTATCATTGAACTCAGAAACACTTAAAATTAAAAATTTAAAGTATTCTATATTCATCTGCTAGCTAGGTCCATTATTTCAAGTTTGTCTAGCCAGTTAATCAAAGTGGTAAGAGGCTAATGCAATTACCTACATTATTTTTTCGTCTCTTCACAGAGTAAATATTCATACCGTTAAGTTGGCCAAGAATCTTGAATAATAGAAAAATTAGGAAGTCCAATTATTATTGATTATTGTGTTCAAGCACATAATGAGCACCTAACATGTTGGCATGGCATTATATTCGGTGCCTGCTTGCTCAAGAAAGAAAATATTTTCAGAGATCTTTATCAAGTAGTATCCGTTCTTATGCATTTAGGAGGTTCTATTATATGAAAGAAAATCCTGGTGGTATAGTGTTTAAGTGCTATGTCGCTAACCAAAAGGTTGGCAGTTTGAATCTGCCAGACATTCCTTGGGAACTCTGTGGAGCAGTTCTATTCTGTTCTATAGTGTTGCTATGAGTCCAAATCGACTCAATGGCATTGGGTTTGGATTGGTGTTATAGGGAAAGTATTAACAAGGTAAAATACAGCTATAGGATTCACTTATTTAAAAGTACAACTAAATTTAAATTAGAAAAATTATGTTCTGCATGATACGGAAGGCAGTCATGCTATGTTTCTTAATTCTACTAGTGTTAACTTGAAGAGTTTTTTGTAATATCCGTATGATTCTCAGTTTTTCTCAACTATCAAAATGAAGAATGAAACAAGGATTTCAGTTAGTCCTTTCAGTTAGTCCAACCCCTAGCATTACTACCTGGTCTTTGTTAACCTAATATCTAAGATTGTCTATTAAATTTCTCATTGTTGCAGTATATAGTTTGAATTTAGTCATTATCTTTGCTGTCAAATGCAATTTTAGTCATATAAACAATTCTGTGTGTTCAAACAAATTGATTACTTATCATCAATTTCTTTAAGCCACATTTCTGAGACTTTCATTTCAATTGGTTACATAATGCTCTTGAACCCCCTTGCCTTTACCCTGAAGAAAAGTGTTTGGAAATTATATTCGCTTAGCCTTTGCATTTTAAAAAATAGCTTTTGGTTGCCTTCACACAAGTGGCAGAATGGAATTGCTGACTCAAAACTTTTTCTCCAAAATACAAATTATTTATTCTCCATTAGTTTCTGACATTTGTTTTGCGTTGGAGAACCGTGAGATTAATCTGACTTTGATTGCTTTGCAGATTGGACTATTTTCTGTCTGTGCATATGGGATATTTTTTTCCTCCACTCTTTGTATTACTCAGAGTCCCCAGGTAGAAAAATTCACCCTAGATGGTTCAAATGAAGATGCTTCAACAAAGAGCGTTGTTTATAGTGGCGGGGAAAGGATTAAGGGAACAAACCAGAGCTGTTGAGGCGTTCGGAAAAGCCTAGCAGCACTTGGAAACCACTGTTATTTCTAGAGGTGATGACATAGCTGAGTAAATTCTGTTACTGGGCCAGAGAAAGCTGGCACCGTTGGGTAGTGTCCACCCGGTAGGAGCTGCCATCCATAGGGATTTACTTGTTGCCACCAATGGGGTGTTGACAAAACTGAAGGAGTAAGGAGGAGTATCTTGAATAATATCTTTTCCTACCTGTCAGCCCTCAGCATTCCTTCTAGGACCTTCTCTTGGTCAACTCTAACTAGGAATCTACTGGTGAGGCAGTCCAGGTAGAACAGTCTGCAGAAGTAATATTCCTGAAGCACAAAGTAACATAGGGAAAGGTAAAAAATGGGTCTGGGTAGCCAAGGGAGAATAACCAGTTGTTGTTGTTCTGTTATTGTTGTTATTGGTGTTGTTGTTGCCAGGTGCCTTCAAGTCAGTTCCGACTAATAGTGGCGCCACATTCACCAGAATGAAACACTGCCCGATCTTGTGTCCTCCGTACAATTGTCGTTATGCTTGAGCCCACTATGTGAGGAGTTTCTATGAGTTGGAATCAACTCATCAGGTTTTTATAAGCCTATTATTGCAGCCACTCTGTCAACTCTTTTCATTGAGGGTCTTTCTTTGTTTCACTGATCCTCTGCTTCACCAAGCATGATGCCCATCTCTAGGGACTGGTTTTTCCTGATAAAATGTTCAATGTACCTGAGATGAAGTGTCATCATCCTCACTTATAAGAAGCATTCTGGTCGCACTTCTTCCAAGATAGATTTGTTTGTTCTTCTTATCCTTAATATATTCAGTATTCTTCACCAGCATCATAATTGAAAGATGTCAATTCTTTTTCAGTCTTCCTTATTCTTTGTTCAGCTCTTGCATGCTTATGAAACGATTATAAATACAATGGCTTGGGTTAGGTTCACCTTAGTCATTAAAACAACATCTTTGCTTTTTAACACATTAAAGAGTTCTCTTGCAGCATTTTTGCCCAAGGATATATGTCATTTGATCTCTTTAATACTGTTTCCACGGGGGTTGACCATGGGCTATGTACAGGTTCCTTATGAGCACAATTAAGTGTCTGGGAGTTATCCATCATCACTGAGTTATTCGTATTTATTATGATCTACACAGTCAAATGCCTTTGCAGGGTGAATAAAACACAGGTAAATATCTTTGTGGTATTCCCTGCTTTTAGCCAAGATTCATCTGACATCAGCGATGATATCTCAGGTTCCACATCCTCTTCTGAATCTTGCTTGACTTTCTGTCAGTTCCCTGTTGATTTATTGCTGCAGCTGCTTTTGAATAATGTTCAGCAAAATTTTACTTGTGTGTGATATTAATGATGTTGTTTGGTAATTTCTATATTCTATTGGCTCACCTTTCTTGGGAATGGGCACAAATGTGACTGTCTTCCAGTTGCTTGGCAAGGTAGCTGTCTTCCATGTTTCATGGCACAGATGAGTGAGCACTTCCAGCATGGCATCCATTTGTTGAAACATTTCAAGTGGTATCACGGATTGCATTGTGTCCCCCCAGAAATGCACGTATCAATTTGACTTGGCATGAGTCCCAATATGGTACAATTTTTCCCATGTGTTGTAAATCCTGCTTCTGTGATATTGATGATGGAGAATGGGTAGCAGTTGTGCTGGTGAGGCAGGACTTAAGTTACCAGCTGTGGAATATAAAGGAGAGAACTGAGCATGGAGAGTTGGGAACCTCATACCACGAAGAGAGCAGCACCGAGAGCAGAGCGTATCTTTTGGACCTGAGATTCCTGTGTTGAGATGCTATCCTGGAACTTGGGCTCAATCTACTAGACTGTGACAGTTTCTCTTATTGAATGGACCTATAACTCATAAATGGATTTGCAGCTTACCAGACTGTGTCTATAAAGCTTCTCTTCATGAAGCCTTCCACTCAGGCTGTTTTCTGTTGGAGCAGGTGACAAAAACAGGTGATATTTTGTCAATTCCTGGGGCCTTGTTTTTTGTCAGTGCCTTCAGTGCAGCTTGTGCTTCTTCCTTCAGCTCCATCAATTCTTGATTATATGCTGCTTCGTGAAATAGCTGAATGTCGACCAGTTGTGTTTGGTACAGTAACTCTGTGTATTGCTTCCATCTTCTTTTGATGCTTCCTCCATCGTTCAGTATTTTTCCAGTAGAATCATTCAACATTGCAACTTGAGGCTTGACTTTTTTCTCCAGTTCTTTCAACTTGAGGAATACTGAGAATGTTCTTCCTTTTTGGTTCTGTAACTCCACATCTTTGAGAATTCCATTATAATATTTTACTTTGTTTCTCTAGCTGCCCTTTAAATTCTTCTGTTCAGTTCCTTTATGTCATCATTTCTTCCTTTCTCTTTAACCACTCTGCGTTCAAGATCAAGTTTCAGAATCTCTTCAGACATCCGTTTTGGTCTTTTTTCCTTTTCTGCCTTTTGCTGCCTTCATGTATGATGCCCTTAACGCTATTCCACAGCTCATCTGCTGTTCGATCATTATTGTTTAATATATCACGTGTGTCATTGAGATGGTTTCTGAATTCAGGTTGAGTACACTGAAGGACAGTGTATATTGGCTTTTATGTACATGCTCCAATTTTCTTCAGGTTCAGCTTGAACCTGCACATGGGCAATTGGTGGTCTGTTCTGCAGTCAGCCCCGGGTCTTGTTCTGATGGATGGTATTTAGCTTTCCATCATCACTTTCCACAGATGTAGTTGATTTAATTTGTGTATATTCTATCTGGTGAGCTGTATGTATATAGTTGGCCATTTATGTTGTTGAAAAAGGTATTTGCAATGAAGAAGTTGTTGGCTTGCGAAAGTGTATTATACAAAATCTCTGGCATTGCATAATGTATTACCAAGGCTGTATTTTCCAACTACTGATCCTTTTCCTTTGATTCCAACTTCTTCATTCCAATCACCAGTAATTACCAGTGGCTCTTTGGATTTCATGTTTGATTAATTTCAGTCTGAAGAAGCTGATGGAATGCTTCAATTTCTTCATCTTTGGCCTTAGTGGCTGGTATATAAATATGAATGCCACACCAGCCAAGTGCCATCGAGTCGGATCTGACTCATGGTGACCCTAGGGGCCAGGGTAGATTAATTCATATTACTAAGATGTATGGATATTACCCTGCCACTGACATGTTGCGCTTCAGGATGGATCTTGAAATGTTCTTTTCGGTGGGAAATGCAGTGCTTTCTCTTCAGTTTGTTATTCTCAGTGTAGTAGACTGTAAGATTGATTCAAAATTGCCAATACCAGTCCATTTCAGTTCACTAATGTGTAGGGTATTGATCTTTATGAAATCCATTTCATTTTTTACTTCCAGGTTTCCTAGATTCATATTTCTACATTCCATGTTCTGATGATTAATAGATGTCTACAACTGTTTCTTCTCATTTTGAGTCATATCAGCAAATGAAGTTCCCCAAAGCTTAACTCCGTCCATGTCATTAAGGTCAGTTTTACCTTGAGGAGGCATATTTTTCCCTAGCTGTATTTTGAGTGCCTTCTAACCTGAGGGTCTATAGCACTGTGTCAGACAATGTTCTGGGGCTATTCAGAAGACTTTGGCTGGCTGATTTTTAAGAAGTGGGCTTCCAGGTTCCTCTTCCCAGTGGGTCTTAGTTTGCAAATTCCACTGAAATCTGTACACTAGGGGTAAACCTGCTGGTATTTGAAATATTGGTGACATAGCTTCCAGCATTATAGCAACACATAAGCCACTGCAGTATGACAAACCCATAGACAAGTGGTTGTCCATTTAATGATCTGTGTTTATTAATATGCCTTGACCATAAGAACCTTTAATCTGAAAATTAACCTTTCTTTGTTCATCTCGGTCTTATACTATTGGATTGGTAAGCATATGCAGTCTTTTTTGCTTCTTATTTTCTGAACTTTGTATCACTACCATTTCATCCTTTTGTCTTTTATTCTTGGACCGTTTCTCGGTTTGTTCTCAATGTAATTGAGTTAATTTTTTTACCATTTCACTTTCCCTTTCTAAAGGTGGAAATGCAAAATTTACTTCTTACACTGAATTTTTGGGGTCCTTTGTGTGCGTCTGTCTTCTAACCCACAGCTCCGTGTTCATCAGAGCTTGATTCTTCTTAAGGACCTTCTGTTGTTAGTTCATACAGGAGATAACTATTTTTATATCATTAAGGATACAATCTTTTTGAAAACTGTCTTCTGATTTTCATAGTAAATATTTTTCAGAGATGTATTTTTGTTCTTTTTCTGTCTAGTTAAATATTTTCTATCCACTCAGTGCATTTTAACAGATTCATTGATATATAATCTGTGTAACATAGATTCTTTTAAGTGTACAATTTGTTGGATTTTACTAAATGCACAGAGTTGTATAATCCACCACCATACAATTTTTAAACACCTGTATCATCCGAGAAGGATCTGCCCTGCCCATTAGCAAGCACTTTTCATTCTCACTGTAGCCAGAATCTTTTTTCTGAATCTATAGCTTCTTGTTAGCATTTTTCTTGTTATTTCATGTATTCATAATCATAATTTGTGGCCTTTTGCATCTGGCTTCTTTCACTTAGCCTGATGTTTTTAAGATTTATCCCTGTTGTGACATGTGTCAATACATCATTCCTTTTTATTTCCAAATATTTGGTTGTGTTAGTATGCCACATTTGTTCATGCATTTGTATATTCATCAGTTGATGTATTTGGATTGTTTCCATTTTTATGGGTAATACTGCTCAGAAAATTCACGTATAGGTCTTAGGATGGTCATACAGTTTTTGTTTCTTTTGGTTTGATACCTAAGAATAGAATGTCTAGGCCATGTGGTGAGTTTAAATCTTTAAAGAAACTGCCAAACTGTTTCTAAAGTGGCTGCTCCATTTCTGCCAGCAATCAGTGATGGTTCCAATTTCTCTATATCCTTGCCAAGACTTATTGTCTATCTTTTTTCAGTATTGTTATTCTATTAAGTGTGAAATGGTATCTCATTTTAATTTTAATTTGTATTTTTCTAAACACAGGCTGCATCTTTCATGGTCTTACTGCCTATTATCTTCTTTTGTGAAATGTGTATTCATATTTTTTTAACATTTTTAATTAGTTTATCAGTCTAATTATTATTTAGTTCTAAGTTAAGCTGTTTATGTGTTCTGGATAAAAGTTCTTTTTCAGAATTGTGATTTGTAAATATTTTCTTTTGTAATTTGTCTTCCTGCTTTCTTAATGGTATCTTTTGAAACATGAAAGTTTTTAATTTTGATGGAGTCCGTTGTTTCTGGTGTCACATCTAAGAAATATTTGTCTAACCTAAGAGCAAGAAGATTTACTCCAGTGTTTTCTTCTCTTACCCTCAGGGCTGTGATTCATTTGAGTTAATATTTGTGTAAGGTATGAATTAAGGGGTATAAATTTGATATCCCTGTATGTGGACTTTCAACTGTCCCAGCAGTATTTCTTGGAAAACTACCCTTGCTCTTTTGAACTATTTTGTCCCAATGTGCATGTATTCCCTCCCCACTTTTCCTTTCTTAAAAACACATATAATCTTTGCATGCCAAACATTCTCTACAGATTCAGTGTCAGCTCAAGACACTGTAATTTTTTTTCTTAATCCCTCTCTCTGACTGAAGAAAACTTGCATCTTAAAATATTTAAGGCAGCTTATAGGTTTTCTTTGCTTACCTTTAGTATATGAAAAACAATAAACCCTCATCATGGATGCTCCCAAGGCATTTCTGCCTATGTTTCTACCCTTAAAGCTCTGGATAAAGAAAGAATATGTCCTGTTGTTCATTGTAAAATTAATCATCTAACTTCTTCCCTATCTTGTTTTAACCTGTACTGATGCTGTGAAAGCTGGTGATTTAGAATGGGCTGGCCACTTCTCCAGATTTCTGTTAAAGCAGTGTCTGTGCAGACTTACGCAAATATCGGGGAAAGTCAGATTAGGGTGAAGAAGTGTTGGCTGCTTGTTTCTTAGTAATTTGTCAAAACTTACATGTACAGTTAACTCACTGCAACTGTGTAATTCAATGATTTTTGGTAAAATTTCCAACTCATACAACTATAAAAATAACTCAGTTTTAACATCAGTAAGGTCATGCCCATTTGCTGCTAATCCACATTTCTTTCCTCCCTCTCCTTGCCCCAGACAATCACAAATCTACTTTTTATGTCTATAGCTTTGCCTTTTCTATACATTTCATGGCTGTCCTCGGGCAGCACAAATGGTTAAGTGCTTGACAACTAGTAGGTTTTTTGGTTAGAACCCACGTAGAGGTATCTTGGAAGACAAGCCTGGTAATCTGCTTCCAAAATATCACAGCCTTCAAAATCCTGTGAAGCAGGTCTCCTCTGCACACTTGGAGTCTCCAGCGTCAGGATCAGCTGCAGTAACAGCAGCGTGGCAGATTTATGAGTAATTTTTTAAGAAACTTGGATGCCTAATTTTGATTGATCTGCATTTCCATTTGTTGTGTTAGACATAGTAAAGGCTATATATAAAAGATTTTGTTTCCTAGTTGAATTGTCAAAGAAAATTTTTGTCAGATTCTGGCAAATATTTGGCTGTTGTTTATCCTTAGTTCCCAGTATCACTCTTTATATTTTGATATTTGCCTTCAAGTATATTTTAACACAGAAGTTCTGGTGGCATAATGGGTAAGCATTTGGCTGCCAACTGAAAGGTCATTAGTTTGAACCCACCATTGGCTCCACAGGAGAAAAGATTTAGTGATTTTCTCCTTCAAAGATTACAGCTTACGCAATGATAAAGAATAACGATGATTCCAGGAAACATCTCCTAACCTGGTTTCAACTGGAAGACATTATGTTGAGCGAAAATAGTCAGCGACAAAAGGACAAATATTGTATGAGACCTCTACGATAAGATCTCAAAAACAGACTTGTGTATAGAAGAAAAGACTCTTTGACAGCTGCAAGGGAGGGTAGGAAGGGAGGGCAAGGGAGGGAGGGTTTAGATTAGATAGTTGCTAGAAATCTGGTTGGGAGAATTCGGTGATAGCACACATTAGAAACAAGAACAACATTAAGTGGACTTCAGCATAACTTGAGTACTCCTTCCATCTTAACTCAGTATTGCAAGTATAGAGTAGCTGGGGCACGGGGCAGGGGACCATGCTGTTAGGCAAAATCGAGGCCAATTGGCACAACTAGCATTTTGATAAGAGGGCTCTCTGCACCCCACATTGGTGAGTGGTGTCTGGGGTCTTAAAAGCTGCCAAGCTGCCATCCGAGGACACAGCAAATGGTCCCAACTCAGCAGGAACGGATGTTCACCAAGGACCAAAATGATGTAAAGACAACCCAGAGGATAGAGAGATCCACATGAGTGGGTGGCTATATCAACTTGGGACCGGAAGAACCGGATGGTGCCTGGCCACCACCAGTGATAGTCGCGATGGAGCTCACAGAGTTGAGTCACACTGGCAACACAAGAATAAAAAGGGGTGCATCCTGAGACCTCCACTAAAAGACCTAAGCTGATGGTCCAGTGGTTTCAGGGTTCCCCTGAGAGCATGGCCCCTGGCCCTGATGCTGCCCTTGCCCATTAATCACAACGAAGGTCCACTCTTTGGGCCCGAATAGATTGGACTTGGCAATGCAGAATGACCATATATTGGATGCACTTTGCTGGAGGAAGGAGAGTGAATGGAGAGGAGGGGAAAGGAGGCTGTTGGGAGGATGAAACATGTATGGAGCAGAGAGGAATAGTGTGCTGTCACTGGACAGGGAGAGCAGTGGAAGCTGCATATAGGTGGGCATGTAAATTTATATGGAAATGTACATTTTCACTCAGTCATGTTAAATAAAAATAAATAAATAAATAAATAAAATAATGATAAAAAAGATTACAGCTTAGGAAACCCTATGGGCAGTTATTCTCAGTCTTATAGATTCACTAAAAGGTCACTAGGAATCAGAATCGACTGAGAAGCACATAAAAAACATGAGATATTTTAGGAAGATGGAAGAAAATGACAGCCTGATATGTGGATCTAGAAGTCTGTCAGTGTCAGTGACAATGTGAATGGGTAAATAGTTTGTTTTAAATATTTTAAGAAATTATTCTGGTTTATCTTGGAGCCCTGGTGGCATAGATTATTTTCTTTAACTTCCTTAATATGTGAAATACTTTATTTCTATTTCATTTATAGTTCATGTTTTGTGTTCATGAATATATTTCCTGGGTACTTGTTTATTATGGCACTTTTCTGTGCAGCTCTTACTTTGTGCTGATGGGTTGAAGGTTAAAGAAAATCTGTGTGTGTGTATGTCTTACTTAATGTTCTATCAAGGGGCTAAGTATTTTACTTATACTAGAAGATGGCATTTATTGATGTTACTGTAAACCTAAGTAGAGTTTGTGCTGCCTGCCACAAATAGCCGATCTTTGAGATTGGTGAGATGAGAAGCAAGAGGTTTTATTTGTGCTGGTATATAAGAGGAAACCAGTGGTTGAAATCTGTTGAATACTCATTGGATACTGTGGGGCAGTCCTACTCTGTCCTATAGGGTCGCTATGAGTTGAAATTGACTCAACAGCAGTGGGTTTTGTTTGATTTTGGTTTGGTACAGACCCAAGAAGACAGAGGGGATAGATAGACTTTGGATGAATCTCACTGAAGGGGCAGGGAGTAAGTTTTATGAGTCGCATTTGTAGAATGTTAGTTCTTCCTCATGTGATTACAGAGGTCACATCCCAGATGTATTGACCTCTTAATTGGTATTTTGTGTCTGGATGTGATCTGGCCATCATATAAGGTCTTGGTCAGAAGGCAGATACCTCTGATTTTCTTTTATGCTTTTTAGGTTATTATCACTTGTTTTCCCAGTCCTAAAGAGAGCATCATTTAGTCCTTAACCTGAGAAAAACTAAGGGAAACAATGGATTTATGCTTGAGAATATGTTCTTGGAAACAAAATTAATAAACAAAATGGTTCAGGTTATGTTTAAGATGTTGTTTTTGTCATTGTTAGGTCCTGTTGAGTCGGTTCCAACTCATATGACCATGTGGACAGCAGAACAAAACACTGCCTGGTCTTGCACCGTGTCCACAGACAATTTTATGCTTAAGCCCATTGTTGCAGTCACTGTGTCAGTCCATCTCATTGAGGGTCTTCTTCTTTCTCACTGACCCTCCACTCTACCAAGCATGAGGTCCTTCTCTAGGAACTCATACCTCCTGACAACATGTCCAAAGTATGTAAGACTCAGTCTCACCATCTTTGCTTCCAAGAAACACTCTGGTTGTACTTCCTCTAAAACAAATCCATTTGTTCTTTTGGTGGTCCATGCCACTTACTTTACTCTGCATGTTCCATATTCAGAAGTTTAGTCATTGCACATTTATTCTAAAATAACTTGGAAAGGATCTGACTGATTTGATCTAATAGACTATGCTTCCAGAGAATATTAAGATGTTTCTTAAGGGAAACTAAAATCAAATTTTAACATGTTTTAAGAGGCATGTGTTCTGATGTCTGTAATAGATTACAAAATTGCCTGTTTAGTATATGGATATAAGTTACAAATATTTTTATTATAATTGATGTATATCTTAGTCATCTAGTGCTGCTGTAACAGAAATACCACAAGTAGATGGCTTTCAAAAGAGAAATTCTGTTCTGTCATAGTCCAGGAGGCTAAAAGTCCAGATTCAGAGCATCAGTTAGTTAGTTAGTTCTGGAGGAAGGTCTTTGTTAGGTGTCTTCCCCTGGACTGGGAGTTTCTGAGGCACAGGGACCCAGGTCCAAAAGATGCACTTTACTTCTTCTAGCACTGCTTTCTTGATGGTATGAGGTAAGGTCCCCAAGCTTCTCTGCTAGTTTCTTTCCTTTATATCCCAAGAGATTGCCTCAAGGCACAATATAATCATATTTACTGAGTCCTTGTTCACCGACACAACTTCCCCATCCTCCCACATTAACATCCAAGAGGCAGGATTTCCAGCATATAGGAAGATCACACAGTGCCGGGAATCTTGGCTTAGCCCAATTGCTACACACATTTTGGGGGGACACAATTTAATCCATGACATTGTGTTTTAGAATTCACTGAGCAATACTTAGTATGCTGAAATTCCCTTCAGGACATAAAATACAGACATTCACACATAAACATGCACACACATACATATCCATATACATTTGCACTATGAAGTACACATACATATACACATACAAACATACTCCATGAATGCTATTTGATTTTTAAAAGATGAGGCTCCTGTCTTTGCTCTTTTAAGTACACTCTATGAGCTTTTTAGGAAATCTCTTACGTTGCCTCTAGTTTCTGTACCTTTAAAGTTGGAAAAAGGCCGATTGCCGTGGAAAATTTGCTTTATCTTTGACTCAAAGCAGAGAGACAAGAGTTTTGTTCAATCCACTTAAGGTCCATAGGGACATTCTTCTATAGTCATGCTTTATTCATGATTTTCACTTAGTTGGTACATGGATAAATGTTACAGAGACTGTGATTGTTATGGTTTCTTTATGATTTCATAAATTCATAACAAGAAGTTTATTCAGTTTTTATTCGTATGCTCTTGTTTTCAAGGTATTTCATTTATGTCTCTACTAAATACCTGATATAGTCTAATAAAAATATAGATGGAATTACCCTTGTTAGCAGTCAAGCATACAGGCAAAGACAGAATGAGAAACCAGAAAGATGGCAACATACTAGAATGATAAACTCAAATCAGTAAGATGAAATTTTGTATGAATAGATGTGAAATTCTCCAATAGTAGGGCAAACTGGAAAGTGTATGCTCAGTGTTCAAGTCCAACCCATGGTTGCCATGCTGTAATCTGGACTGAATTTTACCAGCTCCTTCCATTAAGAGATACTGCAAATCTAGATTTAATACATAATTTATTCATATTTTTTAATTTGACAATGAATTCCAAAGTTTTTAAAACATGTTTGTGGATTGTCATTTTTTAACCCAGCCTAGCAATTATTACAAAAACTTGATTTTACTCCATTATTAGTGCATTTTTGGGATTTAACAAGCACTCCTACCTTTAAACTTTTATTATGAAATGTCCAAAAATGTGCAGTTGTATAAAGAATCATTTTTAAACACCTATGTAGTACACACTCCCTAGCTTCCTGATGTTTTAATGGCACTTTCAGACCATACTATCATGAAAGATGCTAAACCTGGTGCAATAGTGATGTTAATGTCAGTACATTGATTAGTAAGAAGCTGATTGAGACACATTCTAGAAAAGACTGGACGAATGCCTCATTTCAAATACTAAATGCAGGCTACAGTACTTTATCTTTGCCTCATTATAATTAAGGCGTAAGGAACTACTGTCGCTGTCTAATCGTAACTTTCTAAATGTATTTTAATTGCTAAATGCTATGGGGTTTCGTACCTAATCCATTAACAAGAGGAAATTCAAAAGCACATAAATCTCTGCATTTACAGATGTCATTTATGGCTTCACTAAGCATCCATTGTACTCTGGTTCAAATACCTGAGATATAAGATCATTAATTTTGTAAACAATTATTGTTTCAAAAGTCCTTAACTGGTTTTTTTAGATAACCAAAAAAGAAAAAAACAAAAAGAGGAAACAAACTCAGCTGAGAAAGCTTCTAGTCCCATATAAAGTGGCTTCTGTGGGGGTCTCTGAGTGCTTTCCGAGTCCTGTCTAAGTGTAATATGTATCAGTATCAGAGAAGCATTTACTATATTGCCTTTGTTTTAGTCTTCATAATTTGACAAACCCTTTAACAGCCTAAAAAACAAACAAACTGATTGCCATTGAGTTGATGCCAACTAGTACTGACCTGGTGTGTTACAGAGTAGAACTGCTTCGTAGTGTTTACTTGGCTGTTATCTCTTAAAGGAAGCAGATTTCAAGGTCTGTCTTCCATGATGCTGATGGGTGGGCACAAGCCCCCAACTGGAAAGAGTACAACCAGAATACTCCTTGGAAGCAAAGATGTCAGGACTGCGTCTTACATATTTTGGACATGTTGTCAGGAGGGATCAGTCCCTGTAGAAGGACATCATGCTTGGTAGAGTGGAGGGTCAATGAAAAAGAAAAAGACCCTCAACAAGATAGATTGACACAATGGCTGCATCAATGGGCTTAAGCATAAAAACAATTGTGGACGTGATGCAAGACCAGGCGTGTTTTGTCCTGTTGTTCATAGGGTCACTGCGGTTGGAACTGACTAAGTGGCCCCTAACACCAATATACCTGCTGAGAGGATTTTTATGATGATATAAGTTACTTATATCAGAGAGTTACCTGTAATCTATCCAGTAGCCTTGAGCCTCTTGGAGGCCCCAGAAAAACAGAGCATAGAGAAACCAATTCTAAGGATCCAGGAGATATTTTTATAATAAGGTATGAACCACACATTGAAAGACCAGCAATTACTAAATCCAAACCTGATGTTCAAAGTGAATATTTTCAAAAAGATGTTATAAGCCCTATTATAGTATCATCTCTAGTTATTTCCTGTTTTAGTCAGCTAGTACTACTATAACAGAAATACCACAAGTAGATGACTTTAAAAAGAGAAATTTTATTTTGTCACAGTTCAGTAAGCTAAAAGTCCAAATTAAAGTGTCAGCTTTGGGGGGAGGCTTTCTCTTCTGGCTCTGGAGGAAGGTCATTGTCATCAGTCTTCTCCTGGACAGAAAGTTTCTGAGGTGCAGGGAACCTGGTCTTTTTCCATAGGACATGCTCAGTTCCCCGCACTGCTTCTTGGTGGTATGAGGTCCCCAAATCTCAGCTTGCCTCCCTTTCTTTTGTATCTTAAGAGTTTGTCGTAAACTGCAGTGCAATCCCACTCCTTGAGTCTTGCTCCACTGACACAACTGCTGCCCATCCACCTTCATTAACATCACAGAGGTAGGATTTGCCACATGTAGGAATATCATACAGTACCAGGAATCATGGCCCAGCCAAACATCCACACACAGTTTTCAGGAAAACAGTTCAGTCCATGGCACTTTCTGTTTCCACTTGCTATGGTTCTGTCACAACCAAATGCCATTGAAAGAAAGGCCTCCATTTCTTTTCCTTTCACTGATACCTCGTGATCTTTAATGACTCTTAAATTTTCTAGCTTTAAATACAACATTTTACTTTTCAAATTTCCAGCTCACCTAATTTTAATTGTTCTAGTCATCAAATGTGAGTTGAAGCACTATTAACAAGGAATATGCTGGGAGAAAAAGATAGTCTAAAGAAACTATGGGTACCAAAGAATGACTTTTAAAAAGGGGGCACTGTGCAGTTCCACGGCCACTCAAAGTCATTTAGCCCTGAGGACATAACCCTGATTCCCACACAGAAGATTGAAAAGTTTTCACATTTATAGGTAGCCTGGTTTTATAGCATGCTCTGGAAAGTTCACTCATTAATACTATTTATCAATATAGAATTCATGTAATTGGAGAGTCAACCTGACCTCTGCTGTAGCTATCTATGGTAATGTAAAAAGGAAAAATGGAGGAGCCAGAAAGGAAAAATTAATTGGCTTCTTTAATAATTTTTTTCTAATAAAGAAAATGATTCTAGCTGCTTTAGGTTGGCATTGGATTGAGGTTTTTAGAGCAGAGAAGTAGTTTGTCTAACATTTAAAAGTTTTTTTAGACAGGCAATGGAGACGGAAAAAAATTTGCAGTCTCATAACTCAAGTTACAAAGGGAATCTGGGTTTGAGGCAGGGAGGAGAGAACAGTCTAGTAGAAGAGGGCTACCTTACTGGTTACAGATGTGGGTCTCTACCTGTATGATGTACACTTCTGTCTGCCACACATGCCTGGCAACCTCTGTAACATGTTCCTCTGTAACAATCCCCAGAAGAGGGGCTAACCAGTTCCCCAAGAATGAAAAGTCCATTGCACCTTTTGATTCAATTTGGATTCCAAGTGCCGACTTTTTCATTAGCAGACTAGCATTTAACTGCTGCACCACCAGGGTTTCGCATTTAGTCTTACCTTTTGGGAAGGACACATTTCAGCTTTCCACTGTTGATCAACTCCTTTCCTGTATGTTCTAGGGTTGTGTCTCAGAGTAGATGAATTAGTAATAACTTTCTTTTCATCCTATCTCCATTTCATTCTTTTCTAAATTCTAGCCTTTTTGACTAACTAAAGAAATTTGGAAAATTTAATTTCTAAATTTCAGTTGGCAGTTTTCTTAGTGCAGCTTCTTTTGAACTTTTCATTATGTTTCAGCTCTATTAGTTGACTTAAGTAGGGAGTCTGGTGAAAATTAAAGTTATTTCTCTCTCCTGTCTAGAGAAAATATAGAAAGGGAAAGGCAAACAAACATCTAAAACTAAGGATAGGATTGGCTGATAAACTGGACTGAGATCCAGGAGAGCACTATGAAGCAGCATACATGACTTCTTCTTGAAAATGAAGACTAAAGCTAAATTCAGATGAAAGTACTTCAAAAATGTGCTGAGCCAGATCCAGCAATCAGCTTGAATGTTAAGATCAGCTTTATTAGCTTTTAACTCATATCACACCTTCAGTGCTAATTAGACACCTGCTTTTATTAAAGGAAACATCTGCAGTTTAGAATTGAGGGGCTAAATTAAAAAAAAAATTGTATTTAAAACCAGTTGTGTTTTTTTTTTTTAAAAAAAAAATTTTCTGGAATCACAGTATTGCCAAAGGTGGACAAAAAAGGAACATACTGAACTTTGCTTTTCCCCTCAGTTAACAACTCCCCTTAACTCTTTTTCCTAACCTTTTTTACATTTCATTCTTTTACTTTTCTGGCAATAAAATAGAGCTATTTCTTGTAACTACCAAATGAGCTCACTTACTGTTTTATTACCCTAATAACTTCTTCAGTCTCAACGGTGAAAAATATATCAGTTAACTTTGTTGTATAACAAGTCATCCTAAAAATTAGTAGCTTAAAACAACAATTATTTATTTTGCTCATAATTCTCTAGATCAGCCGTTTAGGTTATTTTGATTTTGGCTGGGCCCTCACTTACATTTGCAGTCTACTGATGGTTAGGGGAGCAGGTCCCTGCTATCAGAGGTTGAATGGCCACTTGCTAGAGGAGTAGGAAGAGCTGGGCCAGGTGACTCTTAATCTAGCCGACCGTCTCAGCCTTGTTCACATGCTGCAGCAAGTAGCTGAGATACAGAGCAGAAAATGTGCAAGGTCACTGGAGGGTAAGCTCAGAACTAGCACACCATCTCTTGTTTTCACCTTTTACTCCCGCCACACACAGGTTTTACTGTTTGATGTAAGCCAAATGTCCAGCCGAGGTTGACAAGGTACAGAAATGATAATATGTTCTACTAGGGCATGTTGCAAATAGACCTGCTTACTGGGAGAAGAAGAACATAGCATTTTTGTAAGTGACTTTTGTCTTAGTTATCTAGAGCTGTAACAATCAATTTATTTACAAGGCTGTAAGTCTAAATTCAGTGCTGTCTCTAAGGGAAGGCTTTCTGTTGGTTCTCTGGGAGAGTTCTTGGTGCTTGGCTGTTTAGTGACCTTCAGGGGCATGGCATGCATCTTCTCGCATCTCTCTTTGCCCAGTCTGCTCCTTCTAATTCTTTTTGAAAATTGACCCACGACACAACTTACACCAATCCTGCCTCATTAACTTAACGTAAAACTCATTCCCAAGTGGGATTATAACCACAGGCATAGAGGTTATCATTTTCAATGCATAGTTTTGGACAACACAATTCATTCCATAACATTTTACCCTTTTGTCTCCCAAAATTCATGTCCTTGCAACATACAGAACACATTTGCCCCGTCATACCAACTCCAAAATCTTAAATCATCACCAAGTCCAAAATATCACCTTCTGAATCATCTGTATCAAATCTGAGTGAGATTTTAGGCATTTTCCATGCTGGGGAAAAATTCTACTTCACCTATGAACCTGTGAAATCTAGAATATAAGTTACTTGTTTCCAAAGTACAGTAGTAAAATAGGCACAAAGCTAATATTGCCATTACTAATGGGAAAAATTGGAGGGGAAGAAGGAATATAGGCACCAAGCATGTCCAAACCCAGCACAACAATTTATGTTAGCTCTAGAGGCTTGAAAACAATCCTCTGTTTTGAAAACATTTGGGCAATGGTTCAGCTCTCCAGATTCCAGAAATTTATTTTCTCACAGAAGAATCATCTAAAAGTCCAAATGCAGGGCATCAGCTCCAGGGGAAGGCTTTTTCTGTTGGCTCTGGAGGAAGATCCTTGTCATCAGTATTCGCCCGGACTGGGAGCTTCTGAGATGCATGGACCCGGGGTCCTTTTCCAAGGAAGCACTCTGTTCACAGCGCTGTGTTCTTGGTGGTAGGAGGTCTGCAACTGTCAGCTTCCTTCCCTGTCTTTCATATCCCAAGACATTGTCTTAAGGCACAACGCATTCTTACCGATTGAGGTCCTGCCTCCCTAACAAAACCACTGCCCATCCCACCTCATTAACGTCACAGAGGGACCATTTACTGCATGTAGGAAAATCATATAATATCGGGAGTCATGACCTAGCCAAATTGCTGCACACGTTTTTTGGGGGAGGGGGGAAACAATTCAATCCATAACAATCCATTCATGATATACATTGAATTGTGTCCCCTCAAAAATATGTGTCGCTATGTGGCTGGTCCATGATTCTCAATTGATTGTCCTCCATTTTGTGATTTTTCTATGCTGTATGTTAAAGGATTAGGATGGGACTGTAAATCCCTTTGTAGGATTACCTCCCTGCTGTACTGCAAAGGGAAATTTCCTGGAGTGTGGCTTGTACCACCCTTTATCCTTTCATCCTACAAGAGATGAAAGGGAAGCAAGCAGAGAATTGGGGACCTCACACCATCAAGAAAGCAGCACTTGGAGAAGAGCGTGTCCTTCAGACCTGAGGTTCCTGTGCCAAGATGCTCCCCAGACAAAGACTAATGCAACACAAAGAATTTCTTCCAGAGCCAACAGAGGGAAAGCCTTCTCCTGGAGCAGACATGTTGAATTCAGACTTGTAGCCTACTAGACTGCACAAGAATAAACTTTTCCTTGTTAAAGACATCCACTCATAGTATTTCAGTTAGAGCAGCTCTAGCTAATGTTATTAGCTCTAGCTAATGTTATTAGCTCTAGCTAATGTTATTAGCTCTAGCTAATAACAGCTATTGTCTTATGAACACAGTTGTTCTAAGTGTTATATACCTCATTACTGAATATCACAATGGTCACCTTCAAAGTACTCCGCTTAAATGCTATGCACCAATGCCAGTACCTAGTTTACCTTTCAGAGCAATTTTGGGACTCTTTCTGGAATGGCTGTTGTGCACAGTGGAACAGTGGCAAGTTTGCTAACTTAATTGCATAGTTGCCTGTGAGGGAGTTCTTAGCCAGTAAACCAATAACTATATCCCCACTCATCTGATCTGGACCCCAATGACTTTTTGCTTTACCCAAAGATAAAGGGAATATTGAAAGGAAGACATTTTGATGACGTGAAGATATCAAGGGTAATCCACTAACAGCTCTGATGGCCATTCCAGAAAAAGAGCTCCAAAATTGTTTCGAAGGGTGGACTAAGCCCTGGCGTTGGTGCATAGCTTCCCCAGGGGAGTACTTTGAAGGTAACCATAGTGATATTCAGCAATGAGATATGTAGCACTTTTTCTGGGATGAGTTTGTGAACGTAACTGATAGACTTTGTACACAAATGACCTATTCCAGTGCTGCTACAATAGAAATAGCATAAATGGATGGCTTCAATAAACGGAAGTTTACTGTCTCACAGTCTGGGAAGCTCAAAGTCCAATTTCAGGGTATCATTGCCGGGAGAAGGCTCTCTCTGTTGCCTCTGAAAGAGAGTACCCATCATTAATTTTCCCCAGTAGAGGAGCTTCTCAGCCCAGGGACCCCAGGTCCAAAGGATGCACTCTGCTCCTGATGCTGCTTTCTTGGTGGTATGAGGTCCCTCCCCCTCTGCTTGCTTCCTTTTTCTTTTATCCCTTGTAAGATAACAGGTGGTATAGGCCACATATCAGGGAAACTACCTTCATCTTGAATTGGGGATGTGGCCTGAGCAATGGTGTTATATCCCACTATAATTCTCTTTAAGCACAGGCAGAGATGATGATTTATAAAACATAGGAAAATAGAAAATAAAGGACAACCACATAATACTGAGAATCATGTGCTAATGAAATTGACAAGTATTTTGAGGGTACACAATTCAATCCATGACAAGAAATAAAAATGAGCTGGTAAAAAACAAGAAAAGTGTTAGAATAGAATGAAGGTATAAGCTATGTCAGTAATATTCAACTCATACATTTTTTTGCTCCTTTAGTGGTTTTTGTTTTGTTTTTTGGTCATCAATGAAAAGGCTGAGACATTATTTTTCCAACTTTAAACATAACTTTTAAAATGAGCCTCTTAAAATAGGATTTTATTTATTTGTTTTAACCTTCTATTGATGTCTTTTGTTAGGCTGTTTCTAAATCAAATGTGTGCAAGGAACAAGGTTGAAGTAATCATGTCCTCCAACAAATATTTACTGAGCATCTACTTTGTACCAGAACTGTTTCTAAGTGCTGGGGGTGTAAAGAGAGTAAAATAAAGAGCCTACTCTCTTGGGGCTAACGTTTCAGAGTGAGAAGGTACATATGAACAACATAAAAACACAAGTTATATGGTGGGAGGAGCTCTGGGGAAAAATAGAGGAGGATGAGGACAAAGGAGTGTGTGGAACAAGAGGGGGCATATTCATTACTTTATATGAAGCCATCAGGGAAGGCCTCTGTAATTAGGAACTGTGGGAGTGGATCATAAGAGCGTCTGTAGGTCAAGCACATGAAAAACTGTTGAACATCTTTAGTCACTGTTGTCAGGTGCTATGTAGTCTATTTCAATGTACGATGACCCTAGATGGCAGAGTAGAACTGCCCCATAGGGGTTCCAAGACTGTAACTCTTTGCAGAAGCAGACTGCCACGTCTTACTCCTGTGGAGCTACTGTGGGTTTGAACCACCTACTTTCAATTAGTAGCTGAGGGCTTTGCTGCTGCGCTGCTCAGCTCCTCTTCATTAGGCGTCAAGGAGATTCAAATCAAAACCTCAGTGATGTATCCCCTCACCTTCATTAGAATCACAATAATCCAAAAAGTCAACAAACAAACTTTGAGAGAAGCTATCTGTAACTTTTCTCCGTTGCACTTTGGAATGTAAAGCAGTGCTGCCACTTTGGAAAACACTGGTGGGTCCTCAAAAGTTGAACAGAGAATTGCCATCTGATCCATCAGTTCCAGTCCCAGGTACATAATAAGAAGAAGTGAAGGCAGGAACACAACCGGAAGTCTGTGTACCAATGTTCACTTCTGCACTTTTCACAACAGCCCCAAAAGGTGGAAACAACCAAAATGTCCATGATAGATAAATGCATAAACAAAATGTGGTTTGTATATACACAGACACACACACACAGAAAGTGAGAGAGAGAGAGAGATGATGGACTACTGTGTCGCCTTAAAAAGACGTGAGGAGCTCTGGTGCTGCCGTGTGCAGGAGACTGACCACTAACCAGCCCTCCTTGGAAACCTCATGGGGCAGTTTCAGCCTGTAAGGATGCTGTGGATTGGAATCCATTCAACAGTAACAGGAACGAGAAATGAAGTTTGGATGCTTGCCACAGCATGGGTGAACCTTGCAAACTTTATTGTGAGAGAAATAAGTCAGTCAAAAAATGGAGAAATACTGCACAATCTCATGTATATAAAATAAGCCAAGATATAGAAACCAGATTGTTAGTGGTTGCAAGGGGTAAGGAGGAAAAGGTAAGATTTTTGATTGTGGAGCACTGTTAATGGTAACAGAATGCTCTAGAAGTGAGTAGAATGGTGGCCTAACATGAAAAAATGCAAGTAATCAGTGTAATTCAGTTGTAAATGTGGAAGTTACTGCATTGGCAGATATTTTGGTGTGTAGGTATTCACAGTGACGATGTGGTGAATTCATCACAGTGAAAGAGAGAGAAGCTAACGTGGAAAGTATTGCCAGCAGTAAGACCAAAGGCCCCAGATCTGGTGCATGTTTGGCATGTTTGAGGAATCATGAAAATGTCTAATACTACAGCAAAGAAAGCAAGGGAGAAGTGTGGTAGAAGACAGGTCAGAGAGCTTGTTGGAGGTGGGGTTGGGGTTTGGAGTCAGCCACATAGAGCAGGCTGGTATTTCCCAGAGCCAGCTACACATCATACTTACCCTGGAGGCTTTGGAAGAATGTCTGGGCCCAATTCCAGAATCTCTTTGACTTGGGTTGGATTGAAGTCTGATCAAGTCTTTTTGAAAGGTTACTAGGATAAATTTAGAGTGTAGTCAAGGTCTTGTGTGCCTTTTGGAAAGCATGACTGTGATGGGAAGATGGGAAAAATGACACGATCACTGTGGCATCTGCCTCTCCTTCACTCTCCACGCTGGCCCCCAGATCGTGCTTTCCTATAAACACATTCCACTTTAGGGGAGATAGTGAAGAATGTGGTCACGAACAGAATTCTGGGAGTCCTCACGTGCCTCTCCTCTTTTAGGCCCCCCTCAGGGGTGTATAGAAGCTAAGAAAGGGAACTTCTGGGAGTAAGAACCCCTCCAGTTTCCTTCCACGATGGGTTATAGCCAGAGCTTCTGCCTCTTTTAGCTGTCTTGCAGCCTTCTGGCATTCCTGCCATCCAATGTTGCCCTGAAGTCACAAGCATTTACAGGATGACATAACAAGTGAGTGTGTATCTCTGTCCCATTGGCCCCTACTATGTACATGTGTAGTATGTGTTAAATGGTTCCCCAAATCCTTACAGCCATGATCTTGAAGGGCCTAGTGGAAAATAATAGAACCCTGTTCTCTACACAGAGCTTTTCTTCGGGCTAACAGAAGAATGAATTTTTTAAGGAGTTCTGAAGCCAGGTAACTTAAGTTTGAATCCTGTTTCTTCTAACTGACCGATTTACTTTATATGTACTCCAGAAAATAGTGGATGTTTTATAAGGCTGTTATGAAGACTAAGTAAGGTACTTCACATGAAGTGTTTAGAAAAGTACATGTTGTTGTTCTTGTTGTTGTGTGCCATAGATTCTACTCATAGTAACCCTACAGGGAACTGCCCCATAGGGTTTCCTAGGCTGTAAGGTTTTATGGAAGCTGCTCTTAACCATTGCACTGCTAGGGCTCCTTAAAAAATGTGTGGCATGTATTTAGTGCTCCCTAAATTCTAGATATTAATATAACTGATCTAATTCTTGATCTAATTATCATACAGATGGCTGTTTAATATCAAAATATAGGTGGTTTTTAAACAGATGTCTCTCAGTCCATTTTAGATTCTCTCTTGTTCAGTTACTGAAAACATGTTTAAGAAGTGGACCAAGCTCCCGCTGAGGAAGAAAGAAAATCTCAAAGTGTTCTTTAAACACAAGCAATCCATTTTATGTAATTGCTGTGTAGACATAATTATTGGCAAAATGTTCCTGGCCTTCACAGCATTCAGAACAAAACAAAACAGCAGTCTCTTTTGGCCAAGCTGAAGTGGGGAATTCAAAGAATGAAGGAGTGGATAAGAAATGTTTTTGTCATATTTATTTAGACATCTAAAGAGCCTACAACTGCAAATGAGGATAAATTCTGAGGTTTTTTTCTACGTTCCTCAACTGTTCCCTCTGTAGAGATGACTGGCTTTGGGTGATGAAGCTGGGGCAAGATGAATCAGGTGGGAAGTGGAAGGAGGAGGACAACACAGTTTTGTCTTCACAGAAAAGATATTGTTTCAACTTACATCATTTCCCCAGCTTTCTTTATCTTCGTGTAAAGTCTGCCAATACGTTCTGAACTCATTCTAGAAGAAGTGCTACATACCTGACTGCTGAATGTCATTACGGTCACCTTCAAAGTGCTCCTCTTGGAAGCATTGCACCAATGCCAGCACGTAGTCCACCCGTCAAAGCACTTTTGGAACTCTTTTTCTGGAGTGGCCTTCAGAGCTGTCATCGTATTACCCTTGATGTCCTGAATGTCATTAAAATGTCTTCCTTTCAATATTTATCTTCAGGTAAAGAAAACAGTAGTTGGGGGCCAGATAAGGTGAGTGGTATACAGTTATTTGTTCACTATATAAAAACTCCCCCACAGACACCTTGCTATGGTGCACAAAGGCCATTCTAGAAAGAGTTACAAAATTGCTTCAAAAGGTAGACTAAGCACTGGTGTCAGTGCACAGCTTCCCAAGGGAAGTACCTTGAAGGTGACCACAGTGGTACTTGGCAGTGAGGTATGTAGCACTTAGAACAATTAAGTTGGTGGATTTAATTGGCAGAGCTTGTAAATTGGTCCTCATCTTTGTTTTCATAGGAGTCGAAAACATGAATGGAAGTTTACTGGAATATGAAAAGATGATTCAATGGAAATTTTACATCTGACACTTACAGACTCATAGTTTTGGGGGCAACCTGAAGACAATATGCCTTTCCACAAGGGGAAGCTATTTTCTAGAGCTTTATCTTAATTTGACACCCCACCTGACTGTATTTAAATGAAAGTATAATAGAAAATGCCTCTTAGGAAAAAAAAAATGACCTAGTTTCAGCATGTTTCCTATATTAATTTACAAGACTCATTTTAACATTGCCCACAGGATAAAGTCTAAATTTCTCATCTCAGTAAGCTGACCTCAATCTTTCCAGCATCACTTTCTATCTCATTTCTACAGTTACTCTGTCTCCATTGGGGAGGGCAGTGGTAAACTCTCAGTTTATATGTGGGAAACCCAGATCTGATGCCCCACACCAATGTATCTCATAAGCAGCTACCAGCCATCTGTTAGTGGAGGCTTACATGTTGCTTTGATGTTGAGTGGGTTTCAGCAGAGCGTTCAGATAAGACAGACTAGGAAGAAAGTCCTTGTGATCTAGTGCCAAAAATCGGGTAGCGAACACACTATCTATCAAAATGGTCTGATTTATAACCAACGTGGTGATGGCACAGGACCAGTCAGAGTTTTTTGCTGTTGTGTCTGAGGTCACCATGAGTCACAGGAGACTTAATGGCCACGAACAACAACAGCAAACACAACCTCCACTACTTTTTTACAGAACCTATAAGGTACATTTAAGGCAAACTCATTCCTCTCTGCCTTCACTCCTGCTGTTCACTTGGTTTCCTCCCTGTTGTGTTCCCACATATCCTTCTGAGATTAGCCCAAGGGCCAGTCACCTTGGAAAATGTTTTCTGATTCCCTAAACCTGGAATTCTTATTTTCTCCTTGCCCTCTCAGTCTTTTGCTTGCTTTTCATGTATTGCCCTTAGTTAATTTTGCCTACTGTTTTAGCTAACTGTATCATTTTTGTGTGTCGTCATAGACGTCTCTTTGCAGAAAGAAATTCTGTAAATACTATATAACCCAGGAACTCAATAAATAACTAAAATGAATGAAACACGAAGGGGTGAAAAAAATGATTTTTGGAACTAGCACACATTTTTCCCCATTCTTCCTGAATGACATCCCTGTAACTCATCCTTCTTTGGACTGTCAGCTTTGGGTCTTCATGTTTCTTCTGTGACATTTCTTTTATGACATTGCTTGCTTAAAACCTTTCAGTCCTTCTAATTGACCTCATAAGGATAATTTGAGTTCAGTAAGATAAAATCCAAGCGTATTTATGCTTCCAGGAAATCTCGTGTCACTTCTCACCCTGCTCTGTTCCAGCCGTACTGAATTACTCCTTGTCCCAGAAAAGGTTCTCCTACATGGAATGCTTTGTTCTTCCCTCCCGCACTTCATCCTTTTCCACAGATTAATGCATCATCCACCATTTTTGAAATAAAATATTACACCTCAGAATCATCACTAGCTACCCACACTATCTCAGTTTTAGGCCAGACCAAGCCCTTCTCTTATGCACTCTAACAGGTGGTTGTTTAAGATCAGAAAGGCTAGAGTCCAGAACTCATTTCTGCTGGTGACCAAATTCATGACTTTAGAC
Source organism: Heterohyrax brucei (assembly GCA_028571685.1). NCBI lineage: Eukaryota > Metazoa > Chordata > Mammalia > Hyracoidea > Procaviidae > Heterohyrax > Heterohyrax brucei. The sequence goes on along the minus strand of CM053144.1, from coordinate 150,629,358 downwards.
CAGTGGTTTTTAAAATTTGTGTCTAAATCATGTGAAAGGCTTTTTTTTTTTTTAATTGTACTTTAGATGAAGATCACAAAACAAACTAGCTTCTCATTAAACACTTAGTACACGTACAGTTTTATGACAACCCCAGATGATGTCAGTACTCTCACTTTAAGAGCTTGGGTTCTCTATTACCAACTTTTCTGTCCGCTTTCACCTTCTAGTCCTTGACCCAGGGTTGATATGTGTCTGTAGTCTTGTTTTGTTCTATGAGCTTCTCTAATCTTTGGCTAAATGGTGAACTTCAGGAGTGTCTTCCTTACGGAGCTGAAATAATGTCTAGGGGCCATACTGTCAGGGTTTTGCCAATTTCTTTCAGGCCAGTAAGTCTGGTCTTTTTTTCTAAGTTTCAGTTTGTTCCGCATTTTTCTCTAGCTCTGTCCGGCTTCCTCAGTTGTGATTACTGTCAGAGCACTTGTAGCCAAGCACCATCTAGTTTGGACTCAGTCTGGAGGAGGTGATGGTAGCTGTGGCCTATTAGTCCTTTGGACTGCCCTTTCCCTTGTATGTTTAGTAGTCTTCATTCTCCCTTGCTGTCAAAGGGAATAGATCAGTGGAGTATCCTACAGGGCTCCTCACCAGCTGTTAAGACTCCAGATGCTACTCACCAAAGTAAAATGTAGAACATTTTCTTTATAAACCATTGGGTAGGCCAACTGAGGAAACATTAATGACATAATGGTTAAGTGCTATGTCTGCTAACCAAAAGGTCTGCAGTTCAAATCTGCCAGGCACTCCTTGGAAACTCTATGGAGCAGTTCTACTCTGGTCTATAGCGTTGCTATGAGTTGGAATCGACTTGATGGCAGGTTGTTTCTTTTTGTATTTAAACCTTTTCATGAGTTTTTATAGTAGTGTTTTCATACAGTATTTGTCCTTTTGTAATTATTTAACTCAGCCTAATGCCCTGCAGATTCATCCATAATGTAAGATACTTTGTAGATTCATTGTTTTTCTTTATTGTTGCATAGTATTCCATTTATTTATGTATCATAGTTTGCTTATCCATTCATCTGTTGATAGGCATTTAGGTTGTTTTCATTTTTTGCTCTTGTGAATAGTGCTGCAATGAATATGGGTATACATGTATCTATTACTGTGATGCCACTTATTCCTCTAAGGTATATTCCTAGGAGTGGGATTGCTTTATCATATAGAATTACTGTTTCTAGCTTTCTAAGGAAGCACTCTATTGTTTTCTAAAATGGTTTTGCCATTTTATATCCTACCAGCAGTGCCCAAGAGTTCGTCTCTCAACACTCTCTCCAACATTTGCTATTTTGATTTGTTGATTCCCATCTCTAATGCAGTGGTGAGATGGTATCTCACTACTTTGATTGCATTTTTCTAATGGCTAGTGACCATGAGCATTTCCTCACTCACGTGCCTGTTAACTCCTCAGATGTCTTCTTTGGCAAAGCGTCTGTTCATTTTCTTTCCGTTTTTAAATTGGATTATTTGTCTTTTTTTTATAGAGGTGTTGGGGTTTCCTATAGATTTGAGAGAGTAGACCTTTATTGGGTTTGTAATAGCCATTTCCACCCCCGATCTGTAGTTCTCTTTTTACTATTTTGACAAAGTCTTTTAAGGAACATAAGTGTTTAATTTTTAGATCACAGTTATCTAGCATATCTTCCGGAGTTAGTGTGTTGTCAGTTATGGTTTGTGTCCTGCCAGATTTATTAAGGCCTCTAGCTTTGATCCTATTTTTCCTTCTGTGTTTTTTATAGTTTAGGGTTTTATATTTAGGTCTTTGATTCATTTTGAATAAGTTTTTGGTATGAGGTATGGGTCCTATTTCATTTTTTTTTCCAGATGGACATCCAGTTTTGCTAGCACCATTTGTTAAAAAGACTGTCTTTTCCAGAGGCTGGAGAAACCCCGAAAGTGTGACTTCAAGACACCTTTTCAGCTCAGTAGTAAAGTCACTCTTGAGATTCACCTTTAAGCCAAAGACAGAATAGGCCCATAAAACCAAACAAGACTAAAACGCCATACTTGCCCTGGGGCAAGGACTAGAAGGCCAGGAGGGTAAAGGAAAGCTGGTAATGGGGGAACCCAAGGGTAAGAAGAGAATGTAGACCTGCTATGCAGTTGTTAACCAGTGTTGTAAAACTATGTGCTTACTAACTGTTTAGTGAGAAACTAGTTTGTCTTGCAAATGTTCATCTAAGGTACAATTTTAAAAAATTATTATGATTGAAGGATACATACGCATTGAAAATTTTGAAAAAAAAAATAACCAGGGGAAAAGGAAACTGCCTTTTCCTTCGTTGATGGGCTTTGGGTCTTTGTTGAAGATCAGTTAACTGCAGATGGATGGATTTGCATCTGGGTTCTCAATTATGTTCCCTTGATCAGTGTATCTGTTGTACCAGTAGCAGGCTGTATTGACTAGTGTAACTGTATGGTAGTTTCTGTGAGGTCAAGCAGTACAAGTCTTCCTACTTCGTTCCTCTTCAGCAGTGCTTTCCTTATCCAGGGCCTCTTCCTTTCTCTTGTAAAGTTAATGATTAGTTTTTCCATCTCTTTAAGGATTGTTGTTGCTATTTGGATTAGTATTGCATTGTATTTGTAGATTGCTTTGGGTACAATTGATAGTTTTACAGTGTTGAGTCTGCTTCTCCATGAGCATATTATGTTTTTCCATTTATGTAGATTTCTTTTGGTTTCTTGCCAGTGATGCTTTGTAGTTTTCTTTGTAGAGGTGTTTTACTTCCCTGGTTAGATATCTTCTTAAGTATTTTGTTTTTTGTGGGGCTATTATAAATGCTATTGTTTTTTTTGATTTCTTTTTCATCATTATTTTTATTGCTGTATAGAAATCCAACTGATTTTTATGTTTATTTTTGTATCCTGCTCATCTGCTGAAATTGTTAGTCCCAGTAGTTTTCTCTTGGAGTCTTTTCGGTTTACTGTGTGTAGTATCATATCATCCACAAATAAAGACAGTTTAACTTTTTAATTACCAGTTTGAATACCCTTTTCTTTTCTTACTGCTCTAGCTAGGACTTCCAGCACAATGTTAAATAGTAGTGGTGCTAAAGGGCATACTTGTCTTGTTCCTGTTTTCAGTCTCTCTCCATTAAGAATGATTTTTGTATAGATGCTCTTTATTATGTTGAATTCCCCTTCCATACCTATTTTACTAAGAGTGTTTATCAGGAATGTGTGTTGGACATTGCTGAATGCCTTTTCTACGTCAGTTAAGATGATCATGTGATTATTTTCTTGCCTTTTATTTATGTGGTCAGTTACATTGATTGATTTTTGTAATGTGTGCATTGTGGTAAAAATCCTACTTCGTTGTGTTGTTTTATCTTTTTGTATGATTCTGAATTATATTGGCTAGAATTTTGTTGAGAGTTTCTCCGTCTATATCCATGAGAGATATTGGCCTGCATTTTCTTTTTTTGTGGTGTCTTTGTTTTAGGTTTTGGTATTAGGGTTATACTGGCTTCATAGAATGAATATGGACACGTCCCTTCCTTTTCTATGTTCTGCAGTAGTCTGAGTAGTAGTGGTAGATGATCTTCTCTAAATGCCTGGCATAATTCTCCAATGGAGCCATCTGGGCCAAAAAACCAAACCAAGTGCTATCAAGTCGATGCCAACTCATAGTAATCCTGTAGGGCAGAGTAGGACTGCTCCTTAGAGTTTCCAAGGAGCACCTGGAGGATTTGAACTCCCAACGTTTGGGTTAGCAGACATAGATGGCACTTAGCCACTACACCACCATGGGGCTTTGTTGTTGTTTTTTTGAGAAGTTTTTTATTTTTTTATTACCTTTTCAGCTCTTGTCTTCTTAGAGGTCTATTCAGATTTTCAACATCATTTTGTGTTGTGTGTTTCAGGAAATTTGCCTGTTTTCTCTACGTTTTCAAATTCATTATAGTTTTACATAATACTCTATTATGATCCATTTTATTTCAATTGGGTCTGTCTTAATGTGCCCTATTTCATTTCTTGTTTGTGTTATTTGAGTCTCCCACCTGTTTTTCTTCTGTTGATTTGGTCAGTGGTTTGTTGCTTTTACTGATCCTTTCAAAGAACCAACTTTCTGTTGGTTTTGTATTCTCTATTAATTTTTTTCTATTCTAATCTTTATTGTGTCATATCTTCTTGTGGCTGTGGGTTTCTTTTCTGTTTTCTTTTAAATTGTTTGAATTGTGTAGCTAATGTTTTGCTTTTGTTCCTTTCTTTTTTTGACATGTGCATCTATTGCTATAAATTGACGTCTGGTCACTGCCTTTGCTATGCCCCGAAGGTTATATAGTATGATGTATTTTCATTCTCATATGATTGTAAGAATTTTTAATTCTGTCTTTGATTTCTTCTATTACCCAATGGTCTCTATGCAAGATGCTATTCATTTTCCATGTAATTGATTTTTTTCCTTGTTCTTTCTGTTGTTAATTTCTGCTTTGATGGCATTGTGATCAGAGAAGCTAATAGCATCTCAGTGTTTCAGATTGTGTTAAGGGATGCTTTGTTTCCTAAGATGTGATCTATTTTGGAGGACATTCCATGTGTACTGGAAAATAATGTGTACTTTGCAGTTGTTGGGTGCAGTGTGCTATATAGGTCTGTGATGTTGTGTTGGCTGATTGCACCCACTGACACTTTGATGTGTTGAATTTCTTTGTAGATGTTCTGTCTTTTATTGAGAGTGGTGTGTTGAAGTCTTTTATTATTATTGTGGCACTGTCAATTTCTCTTTTCAGTGCTGTTAGAATTTGTTTTATGTACTCTGCAGCCCTGTCGCTGGTGCATATTTATTTATTACAGTTATGTCTTCATGGTGGCTTTAATCATTATATAATGCTTGGCAATGCTCTTGTTTGTCTCTTATGGTGGATTTTGTTTTATTACTTGATATTAGTATTGCCACTACTGGAAACCCTCATGGAGTAGTGGTTAAGTGCTATGGCTGCTAACCATAAAGGTTGGCAGTTCAAACCTGTAAGGCACTCCTTGGAGACTCTATTGGGCAGTTGTGCTATGTCCTACAGGGTTGCTATCAGTTGGACTCGACTCAACAGCAGTGAGTTGGGTTTTGGTTTATTGCCATTGCTGCCTTTTTTCTGGTAGGTTTTTTTTTTGGATATGTATTTTTTTCCATTTTGTTTTTAATAAATTTTCATCTTTGATTCTAAAGTGATCTCATTGACAGCATACTGAAGCACTTTTTTTGGGGGGGTATGTTTTATCACTGTCTCTTTTGGGGTTCATTTGGGCCATTTATGTGCAGTGTAATTATTGATAGGTTGGAGTGTATTGCTGTTGTTTTGTAGTGCTGACATTTTCTTTTTTCCTCTTTCTTGTGCTGAACTCCTTTTGAATGTACATTCTTTTGGTTTCTTATACATTTTATTTCTATTGAAACATGATTTTCTTTATTTTAATGTGTAAGTTTGTTAATGTTCTGTATGTTTACCTTGAAATTTCTAGGTTTGAGCCAGTATTTGTTTTTTTTTTTTTTTTTAATACATATTTGTTATCACCTTGCCATCTTCTTCACTAGAATGTTCATTGAGTCGGATCCGACTCGACGGCACTTGGCTGGCGTATTCCCTCTTTTATTGTTTTGATGTTGTTGACATTTATAGATTAACCTCTCTGGTTCCTTGTGAAACTTTGTTTTGAATAGTCCTTTAGCATTCATTTCCTCACTTGATATCTGGCTGATGTGCTCTTATGTCCTAAATTAAGGCTGTGGCCTGATGTTGTTTGTTCTCTAACACAAAGATTCCCACAAATAATTCTTGTAAGTTTGGAGGAGGTAGGGCCAAGCTGGCGGAACAGACAGACACATGACTTTCTAACAAAAAGGACCAAAAACATCAAGTGAATCTAGTACATATGCCATCCTGGGAATCCTGAACATGAAAGAAAAGTTGAGAAATTGGACAGAGCAGTGGGGAGAGTAGCACCAGAAATATACAGGGCTCCACAGACTTGAGCTGCTGGGAAATGGTGGCAGCCACCACATGGTGGGCTGAGAATGGAGGATGGTGGGCATCCTCCTCAGTAGGAGTAATTGGAGAATCCATTTGCACCTCCAGAACCAGTGGGAGGCAGCACCAGACCATCAAAAGCTGCATGTGACATGCCCTGCACAGATCTGAATCTTTTCTACGAGATGAGCCTGTCATCTCATCTCAATCATTACCCTTCCATTATCTGCACTGTGCCCAGCTTTCAAGTCTGATGCCATTAACTGTGCTGGAAGTGGGACCCCTCAAGTTCACCCTGAGCCACTCTCTAAGAATTCACAGGGGGAATGGTTTAGCAAACTCAGGGAAAGGGCACAAAATCTGCTGCGTCCTCTAAGCTGGAAAATCAGAGCAGAAACTGTATCTTTACCTAGATTCAGACATAAGGGAATACATGGTGTATTCCCTCACAGACAATCAGGGAAAGCTGTTAGCCCTCAACTTTTCTCAGTGGCTGTAGCAAAACACCTGTGCCTATACCAATCATCCCTGTCTGTCTAGGATAGTAGGTATGAGTCTGAACTATACATGTAGTGACTGACTCCCTGGACACCTGGGCTGAATACATATAAGAAAATAAACTGTGCATTTCAAACCGAGAAGCTAGAACACAGTAGGCAATCATAACATAAATGCAGTTTACTGATGGCTGAGAAGCATCAGTCCATGTCAAAGCACTTAAAGGAGCAGACCATGATCTCTTCAGAAAGCTCTCAAAGGATCAAATTTTCCAGAGGAAGAGAACTTCCTAGAATTATTAGATGCATAATATAAAAGATGACTATTGGAACTCCTCAAATGATGAAGAAGAAGATGAGGCAAAATGCAGCAGAGAATAATAACAAATTGAACATGCTGTGAGGAAGTATAGAGCAGCAAGAATTGGAAGTGCAGAAAACTAATAATAAAACCACAGAATTAGATAACTTAATAGAAGTCTAAGGAGCAGAACTGAGGCAGTGGGAGGCTGAACTAGTGACACGGATCATAAAGCACACAACATCATCAGCATATTTGAGGAAAAATAAGATAAAATAATTTTAAAAATCAAGAAACACTAAAAATTATAAAAGACTATGAAGAGGAAAGATCTACAAGTGATTGGAGAATCAGAATGGGGGTGGGAGGGGTAACAAAAAAGAGAATTTGCTGACAGACAGAAAACTTCCACAGTATCATGAAATATGAGAAAACACCTATCCAAGACCCTCATTGTACTCCATACAAGAAAGGTCCCTAAAGAAAGATACTAAGACATATTATAATCAACCCTGCCTAAACAAAAGATGAGGATACATTTTTAAAAGTGGTGGTATAGTGGTTAAATGCTATGTCTGCTAACCTTGAGGCTGGCAGTTTGAATATACCAGGCGCTCCTTGGAAACCCTATGGGGCAGTTCTGCTCTGTCCTATAGGCTAACTGTGAATCAGATTTGACTCGACAGCAGCGGGTTTGGGGTTCTTTTTGGTTTAGGGATAAATAACAACAACAACAAAAACTACAAAGGAGAATCAATAAGACTAAGCTTGAACTACTCAGTAGAAGCCATACAGGCAAGAAGCCAATTGGATGACATGTACAAGGTCTTGAAGGGAAGTAATTGCCAGCCAAGAGTTATATATCCAGCAAAATTGTCTCTCAGATATGATGGCAAAATTAGGACATTTCTAGATAAGTGGAAATTTAGAAAATGTGCAAAAAAAAAAAAAATTGCAAGGAATACTAAAGGGAGTCGTTTGCTTAGAAGGTCAGTAATACCAGGTAACAACCCAAGACGCAAACATAAACAGAACTAGATATCAACCCAAATAGGGGATTCACAAAAATGACTCAGAGGCAAAACTCTGAAAATAGCAAGATGTCATTATATAAGCAGTATAACAAAAAAGAGGGACCCAAAGAAAATGTAGTCATAGATCTTACATATAGAGAGGAAGTCAAGGTGATATTAAGAAACCAATGACTGGCTTAAACTTAGAAAAAAATAGGGGTAAATATTAAGGAAACCATCAATTCTATGCTTCAAAATAAAAAACTAAGAAATTTGAAATCTCAGTGAATACAAAACTGCCAACATTGAAAAATATGAACCTCCCCCCAAAAAAGACACAGCACAGAAAATTAAATGGAACAAAGGAATTGTCTACAACACCCCAAAAAAAGACATCTAAATTACAGCACTAACCTCATACCTATTAATAATCAAACCCAAACCCACTGCTGTCAAGTCAATTCTGACTCATAGCAAACTGACAGTACAGAATTGAACTGCCCCATAAAGTTTCCAAGGAGTGTCTGGTGGATTTGAACTGCTAACCTTTTGGTTACCAGCCATAGCACTTAACCCCTATGCCACCAGGTTTTCCTAGCAATAATCATGCTGAATGTAAATGGACAAAATGCACCAATGAAGAGATGGAGGGTGGCAGAGAGGATTGAAATAAGTCATCTCTGTGCTGCCTATAGAAGATAGACCGTAGACTCAAAGACAACAAACAAACTAAAATTCAGAGGATGGGAAAAAATGTGTATCAAGCTAACAACATTCAAAAAAAAGCAAGAGTGGCAATATTAACTTCTAATAAAATTTTAAAGTAAAATCCACTGCACTAGATAAGGAAGGGTATTATATTATGATTAAATGATCAATACTACAGGAGGACATAACCTTATTAAATATCTATGCACCCAACAACAGTGCTCTGAAATATATAAAACAAACACTAACTGCACTGAAAAGGGAAATAGACAGCTCCGTAGTAACAGTAGGGGACTATCTCAGTGAAGAACACTTCTCTCAGTGAAGAACAGAGCATCCAGAAAAAGGCTCAGTGAAGACATGGAAGATCTAACTGCCACAATCAAACCAACCTGATCTCATAGACATGTATAGAATACTTCACCCAACAGGAGCCAAGTATATTTTCTTTTACAATGTATATGGAACATTTTCCCAGAATTGGTTATACATTAGGCCACAGAGCAATCTTGAACAAAATTTAAAATACTGGAATATTAGAAAGCATCTTTTTAACCACAAAGCCAGAAAAGTAGAAATGATTCACAGAAAAAAGAGGGGAAAAAATCAAACACATGGAAACTGATCAACTTGCTCAAAAATGATTGGGTTATAGAAGAAATCAAGGATGTAATAAATTCATAGAATCCAATGAGAATGAAAACACATCCTACCAGAATCTATGGAACACAGCAAAAGCAGTGCTTAGAGGTTAGTTTATCTCAATAAATCCACACATCCTGAAAGAAGAAAGGGCCTAAATCAAAGAATTAGCTCTGCACCTCAAACAAGTGGAAAGAGCAGCAAAAGGAACTCTCAGCCACCAGAAGAAAGTAAATAAGAAAAGTTGGAGCAGAACTAAATGAATAGAAAAGCAATTGAAAGAATTAACAAGACTAAAAGCTGGTTTTCTATAAAGACTGACAAAATTGATAAAGTTTGACATTGGCCAAACTGGCAGAAGAAATAAAGGAGAGGAAGCAAGTAATGCTTAAAATAAGAAATGAGATGGGTGATATCGCAATAGACCCATCTAAAATTAAAAGAATTGTAAGAGAATGCTATGAAAAACTATAATAAATTTAAAAACCTAGAGGAAATGGAATGATCTTGCTCAAGGTCATTCAGAAGTGACTGCAACAGTATATTGACAAGGAACTGCCAGAAATTCAAGCTAGATTCAGAAGAGGATGTGGAACCAGGGGTATCATTGCTGCCGTCAGATGGATTTTGACTGAAAGCAGAGAATACCAGAAAGATGTTTATCTGTGTTTCATTGACTATGCAAAGACTACTGGGTAATATTGCAGAGAATGGTAATTCCAGAACACCTAATTGTGTTCTTAGGGAATCTGTATATAGATCAAGAGGCAGTCATGTGAACAGAACCAGGGGCTAATGCATGGTTTAAGTCAGGAAAAGTGTGTGTGGATTGTATCCTTTCACTATACTTTTGCAATCTGTATGCTGAGCAAATAATCTGAGAAACTGGATTACATGAAGAAGAACAAGGTATTAGGATTGGAGGCTGACTCATTAACAACATGTGTTATACAGATGACACCACCTTACTTGTTGGAAGTTAAAAAGATTTGAAACACTGATGAAGATCAAGGACTGCAGCCTTCAGTTTGGATTGCACCTCAACATCAAGAAAACAAAAATCCTCACAACTGAACCAGTAAGCAACATCGTGATAACTAGAGAAAGGATTGAGATTGTCAAGGATTTCATTTTGCTTGGGTTCACAATCAACTCCCATCAAAGCAGCTGTCAAGAAATCAAAAGACATTACACTGGGAAAATGTGCTGCAAAGGATCTCTTTAACGTACTGAAAAGTAAAGATTGTCACCTTGAAGACTTAAATGTGCCTGACCCAAGCTGTGGTATTTTCAGTTGCATCATATGCATGTGAAAGCTAGGCAGTGGACAAAGAAGACAGAAGTAGAATTGATGCCTTTAAATTGTGGTGTTGGAGAAGAATGTTGAATGTATGATGGACCACTAAAAGAACAAACTGATCCATCTGGAAAAAGTACAAGAGTGTCCCTTAGAAGCAAAGATGGCAAGATTGTGTCTTACATACTTTGTGCATGGTATCAGGAAGGATCAGTGCCTGAAGAAGGACATCATGCGTGGTAGAGTGGAGGGTCAGTGAAAAAGAGGAACACTCTTGACAAGATGGATTGATACAGTGGCCACAACAACGGGCTTAAGCATAAAAACAACTATGGACATGGCACAAGACCAGGCAGTGTTTCACTCTGTTGTGCACAGGGTCACTAAGAGTTGGAACTTACTCAATGTCAACATTGACAACAACAGAGGAAATAAATTTCTTGACACACATCACCTATGAAAATTTGCATAAACAAAAGTAGAACAACTAAATTCATCACAAAAGAATTTGAAAAGGTAATTTAAAAACTCTAAACTAAAAAAAGGATTTTTTTTTTAAACTAAAAAATGCCCTGGACCTGATGGCTTCAATGGAGAATTATACCAAACTTTTAGAGAAGAGTTAACACCACTATTAGTAAGGCATGTCAGAGCACAGAAAAAGATGGAATGAATACTCCTGCATTCATTCTATGAAGTCAGTGTAACCGTGATACTGAAAGCAGATAAAGACAAAAAACAGAAAATTGCAGACCAGTGTCTTTCATTAACTTAGATGCAGTAAGTGTCAACAAAGTTCTAGCCAATATAATTCAACAATATATCAAAAAATAATTCACCGTGACCAAGTGGGTTTCTTAACAGGGATGCAGGGATGGTTCAACATTAGAAAAACAATGTAATCAACCACATAAATACAATAAAAGACGAGAACCACTTAATTTTATCAACTGATGCAGAAAAACCATTTGACAAAGTCCGACACTCATTCATCTGACTCAGCAAAATAAGAATAGAAGGGAAATTCCTCAACATAATAAAGGATGTCTATCCAGAGCCAACAGCTAAGATCATCCTAAATGGAAAGGGTCTGAAAATATTTCCCTTGAAAACAGGAACCAGACAAGGATGCCCATTGTCACCATTGTTATTCAGCATAGTACTTGAGGTTCTAGGTGGAGCAATCAGACAAGATAAAGAAATAAAGGGCATCCAAATTGGTAAGGTAGAGAAGTAAAATATTTGTATTTGCAGATGATATGATCTTAAGACACAGAAAACCCTAAAGTATCTACAAAAACAAGCAAACAAAAACACTACTGGAAGTAATAGACGAGTCCAGCAAAGTATCAGGATACAAGATAAATAAACATAAATCGGTTGGATACTTTTGCACACACAAAGAGAACATCAAAGAGGAAATGACCGAATCAGTACAGTTTACAGTAGCCTCCAAGAACATAAAATTCCTACAAATAAATGTAACCACAGACATTAAAAACCTATACAAAGAAAATCACAAGACTCTATTACAAGAACCAAATGAGACCTACTTAAGTGGAGAAAATTACCTTGTTAATGGATAGGAAGACTTAACATCCTGAAAATGTCTATTCTACCCAAAGCAATCTATAGATACAGTGTAATGTCAATACAGATTCCAATGACATTTTTTAATGAAATGGAAAACATATCACCAACTCCATATGGATCATCCTAAATGGAAAGGGTCTGAAAATATTTCCCTTGAAAACAGGAACCAGACAAGGATGCCCATTGTCACCACTGTTATTCAACATAGTACTTGAGGTTCTAGGTGGAGCAATCAGACAAGATAAAGAAATGAAGGGCATCCAAATTGGTAAGGAAAAAGGAAGAAGCCCTGCATAAGTAAAGCATTACTGAAGAAGAAGACCAAAATGGGAGGCCTCACACTACCTAACTTTAGAACCTATTACGCTACCACAGTATTCAGAACAGTGTGGTGCTGGTACCAAAACAGGTAGATCAACAGAATAAAGTGAGAATACAGATATGGTATCCTCCTCCTATAAGCAGCTGATATTGGACAAAGGTCCAAAGTCCATAAACTAGGGAAAAGAGAATCTCTTTTAACAAGTGAAGTGGTGTTGGCATAACTGGATATCCTTCCTCAAAAATATAAAGCAGGACTCACATCTCACACCAGGCACAAAAATTAACTTAAAATAGATTGAAGATCTGAATATAAAATATAAAACAAGAAGATCATGGAAGAAAAAGTAGGGACAGAACTGGGAGCCCTAGTACACAGCATAAAGAGACTACAAAACATTACTCACAGTGCACAAATCCCAGAAGAAAAAATAGATAACTGAGAGCTATCAAAAGTCAAATATTTATGCTCATCCAAAGACATCACTTACTACTTACTTACTTACTTACTACTTACTACTTACAAACTTGGCAAGTATTTTTGGCTACTAGGAATCCAATCAATGTCTAATCTCCGTAATCTACAAAGTAATGCAAAACCTCAACAAGAAGAAGACAAATAACTCAATTAAAAAATGGACATATATTTGAACAGGCACTTCACCAAAGAAGACATACAGGACACTAACAGATACATGAGAAAATGCTCACATCATTCACCATTAGAGAAATCCATACCCAAATTGTAATGAGACACCATCTCACACCAAACAGGCAGCAGTAATGCAAAAACCACAAAATAATAAATGTTGGAGAGGTTGTGGAGAGACTGGAACTCTTCTACACTGCTGATGGGGATATAAAATGGTACAGTCACTTTGGATATCAACTTGGCACTTTCTGAAAATGCTAGAAAGAGAAATACCATATGATTCAGCAACCTATTCCTTGGAATATATCCTAGAGAAATAAGGGCTGTCACAGGAACAAATACATGCACACCAGTGTTTATTTCAGTACTGTCTGCAATAGCCAAAAGATGGAACCAACCTAGGTGCATACAGCAGATCAATGGATAAACAAACTATGGTATATTTACACAATGCAACAGTATGCAAAGATAAAGAAGAATGATTGCCTTGGGAAACATTTCATAGCATGGAGTTACCTGGAAGACATAATGTTGTGTGAAAGTAGTTGCAAAAGGACAAATAAAGGACTTAAGGAAAGGTTTAAGCACAGAGAAAAATAATCTTTGTTGGTTGCAAGGGTAGGTAGAGAGAGGTGTATTCATAGATTAGATAGCCAAACCCAACCCACTGCTGTCAAATCTAGTTCAACTCATAATGACCCTATAGACAGAGTAGAACTGCCCTATAGAGTTTCCAAGGAGCACCAGGTGGATTTGAACTGCTGACCTTCTGGTTAGCAGCCATAGTACTTAATCACCATGTCACCAGGGTTTTCATAGATTAGATAGTAAATAGGAATTGGGTTAGGTGAATTGAGTGACTACACACAGTAGACAAGAGGTTAGCACAACTGGAATTCACCAAAAGCTAAAAGATTTTCCAAATACACCCAATATTTTGAATGACAGAATAGCAGGGACAGGGATCTAGGGACCCCAGCTTCAGTGGACATCTAGGCAGTTGACACAAGTTTTTTTTAAAGAAAATGTTCTGCATCCCACTTTGATGAGTAGCATCTGGGTCTTAAAAACTTGCAAATGACCATCTAAGTAGTCCCAAAGCACGTGGAGCAGAGGGGAATGAAGGACATCAAAGACGTGAGGAAAATATGAGCTCCAAAGACAGAAGGTGCCATATGATACAGAGACTATATCATCATGAGACCAGAAGAACTACATGGTTCCTGGCCATCACCAATGACTGCCCTGATAGGGAACACAACATAAAGTACTCAATGTAATAGAAGAAAAATGTGTGTGCAGAACTAGAACTCTATTAAAAGACCACACTTGCTGGTCCTTTAGACTAGAAGGTCTCCTGAGTACATGGCCCCTGGACTCTCTGTTAGCCCAGAGCTGAAACCAGTACTGAAGCCAACTCTTTAAAATTGAACTGGATTATAAGACTTAGAGTGATGCTGGTGAAGAATGTGCTTCTTCGCTTAAGTGTTATACATGTGGCTGCCTTAGCAGCTTTTGTCCAGAGACGAGATGGGAAGGTAGAGGAAGACAGGAGTTGGTTGAAGGGATGCAGGAAGCACAGCACAAATAGGAAGAGTGTACTATCAAGGGGGGTAGGAAACCAGTTAGAGTTGCATCATGGTGTATGTGCAGGGTTTTATGTGGCAAATCGATATGTATTGTATACTTTCACTTAAAGCACAATAAAATATTAAAAAATAATTCTTGTAAGTTTGCTTTGGTTTTTATATATTCCTTTAATTGTTGTTTATCTGGAAATGTTTTAATTTCACCATCATATCTGAACAAGAGTTTTGCAGCGTATATAATTCTTGGTTAGCAGTGTTTTTTTTGTTGTTGTTGTTTTGTTTTTTTGTTTTTCCCCACCAAGGTTTTATGTATGTCATCACATTGCCTTCTTCCCTGAATGGTTTATGCTAAGTAATCCGAGCTTAGTCTTACTGTTTCCCCCCTATATGTGAGATCATTTTTCTGGAGATGCTCTTAGAATTCTTTCTTTGTCCTAGGTTTTAGTGTGTGTGATTCTGATATGCCTTGGTGATTTTCTTTGAGGTTTATTCTGTATGGTGTTTCTTTGAGCTTCTTGGATAGTCAGTGTTTCATCTTTCATGATATTAGAGAAGTTTTCTTTCAGCAATTCTTCAGTGATTCTCTCCATTTTTTTTTGTTTTCCATTTTCTTCCCCTGTCCCAGAACTCCGATCACTCATAAATTTTTGGTTTTGATTTCATCCCATAGTATTCTCAAAGTTTCTTCATTTATTCTTTGTCCTTTTTACTGATATTTCCTCAAACAAAGGGGTATCCAAATATTTGTCTTCAATTTCATTGATCTTGCCATCCATTGTTTCAAACCTGCTCCTCAGCCCTTCTGTGATGCTGTCCATTGTTGTTTCTGTATGATTTCTAGTTGTAAATTTATTTTGGTATTTTGTTCCTATATTATTTTCCTGAATTCTTCCATTGTTTTGTCTGTACTTTCTATGAATTTGTCTATTGCTTCCTCATTTTTGTTTACTTTTGCTTCAACTCTTGGCTAGTTCTAAATATTAGAGATTTGAATTCCCTATCACGGGGTCAGTTGCCTTTTCTTCTACTGGAATGTTATCTGATGATTTATTTTGGATGCATACTTGTTTTAGCCTGTCCTTATATATGAGTGTATGTGTGTGTGTGTGTATACATACATACATACATATATGTATATGTTTTGATATTTTCTGCTGTCTCTGAGACAATCAGTAGTTAATTTCTTCATTTATCGATTGTAAATTTATTTCAACCTACTTATTTGTTTTTTTTGGTTATGTCTGAGCAGGCAGGGTATGCTTACTTTGTTATTTGCTTGTCCATGGGTATGTTACTTGCCACCTCCTTGTCCGATATGCAGGAACAGTAGCTCAGCTGTGGTGTAGCAGGGCATGTCCAGCTGAAGAGGAGGGACTGGAATGGGTTGTTTGTGGCATGTACTGTGGCTGACAGTGTGGGCTGGAACTCAGTGCAGGGCAAGTCCATTAGGCCGTATCTGCGCTGCTTAGAGGTCCAATGTTCAACACACAGTGCAGACAGGGAGGAATGAGATGGGAGGTTGTGACTTGTGTAGCTAAAGTGGGTATGGGAAAAAAGATAAAAAAGATAGAAAAACAGGAGCTGGAGAAAAAGTACTGAGGGAGATTGCTGTTGGAATGGGGAGAGGAGAAACCAAGCAATGAAGAACATCAAAAAGTAAAAATAGAAAATGATGAATGAATGAATGAATGAAATGTCTCTAGGGATTCCACCAGTAATTCAGGAAGTGGCTCCCAGACCTTGGGATATAGCCTATCTAAAAGGGTTGCAGATGGCAACACAGGGCCGGGTATGCAGGAGATAGCCAAAGAAGGATGGTCAAGAGAGAAAGAAGCTGAGAAATAAAGAAAAAGAAAATGGAAAAAAATAATAATAATAATAAAGAAATGGCTTCTGGGATCCCACTGGCTCAGCTATGCACATGAGGGAACTGGCTCCTAAACCACATAGTACAGGCCACCTAGAAGGGTAGGGGATCACCCATAGTGCTAAGTATTTGTGAACAGGAAAATATTGTAAGTAGAGGGAGGTGAAGAACTGAGAAATGAAGGGGGGAGGTGAAGAAGACCCCAGGGATCCTATTGTCATGGCAGCTAGGACTGGAGAAACATTTCTTCAGCAGAGAGGGACTTCATAGCCTGTCAGTAAGAAGTGAAGATGGCACATGGAATGGTGTTAGAAGAAAAAGAAGGAGGAAATGAGACACAGGGAAGAAAATGAAAGAACTCAAAAAAAGCAATTCTAGAAAGAAGGAAATAGCACTGAAGAAGATGCCCATTCTGGCCCAGGCCAATCTTAGCTGCACAGAGCCAGCACCATGCAGTCAAGTGACTGTTGCCCACTGGGAAGCAGCAGAGACTGAGCAGGGTGAAGAAGGGTAGGTGGTGGGAAAGCCTAAATCACTGGTAATCAGATGCTCTGTCTCCTGCT
This sequence comes from Heterohyrax brucei, assembly GCA_028571685.1. NCBI lineage: Eukaryota > Metazoa > Chordata > Mammalia > Hyracoidea > Procaviidae > Heterohyrax > Heterohyrax brucei. The sequence goes on along the minus strand of CM053144.1, from coordinate 150,612,313 downwards.
GGAAGCTCCATGAAGCTGTTTTCCCCTACTTTGTGTCCACTGATTTCCATCCGGAGCCCAAGATGGCAAATGAGTGCTGTGTTAGCTAATAAGGTACCTCTGTTCCATATCTCCTCACTTGCTCTTTGTGCTCTGTCACATATTCTATTCAGTGCTTGGTTGACTTATCTCCTCATTTAACATTTAGATTCCAGGATTGACTTTTATTTTATTTCATACAACAGAACAAAACACTCCCAAGTCCTGTGGCATGCCCACCATCGTTTTTATGCTTGAGCTACTGTTGCAGCCACTGTGTTAATCCCTCTTGCTTTCCTGTTTTTCACTCACCGTCTACTTTACCAAGCATGGTGTATTTCTCAAGGACTGATCCCTCCTGATGGCATGTCCAAAATATCTGAGACAAAATTTCACCATCCTTGCTTCTAAGGAACTTTCTGGGTGTAATTCTTCCAGGACAGATTGTGCATTCTTTTGGTAGTTCGTGGCATTCACTGTTTTTCTGCAGTGCCGCAATTCGAAGGCATCTATTCTTCTTCTGTCTTCCTTATTTGATGGCCAGCCTTTTCATGCATATTATGGCTTGGATTAGGTGCACTTTAGTCTTCAAGGTCACGTCTTTGCTTTTCAACACTTCAAAGACATCTTTGCAGCAGATCTGGCCAATAGAATGAGTCCCTTGATTTCTTGACTTCTTGTTCTTTGAGTATTGATTGTGAATCCACATAAAATGAAATTTTTGACTGCAGTCTTTTTGTCCATTTACCACGATGTTGCTTATTGGGTCCACTTGGGAGGATTTTTGTTTTCTCTATCGTCTACATAAATTTCAATCCACTGAAAATTTGTCTTCACAAGCTATAGCAACTTAATTCCAATGCCGAAAATAATAACACATTTTTAGGGAGCGAGGTGGGATGGGAAGGATTTGAATTAATTTCATTTGAGTTCTGTAGCATATTGAGTCATCACTCTAAATTTTGTCCAAAATATTTTCACAGATTTCTTCTATTTTTCAAAGTAGATATTTCCAGATATTTTTCTACTGTGATATATATACAAGTCCAAATAAGAATCTAAATCTAACTTGTTTGGGTCTTTTTTTCCTTTCATGATTGTTAAAAAAGTTCTTTTTATTTTCTCAAATTTATTATGTCACATTAACCCACCCACTGCCATGGACTTGATTCCCACTCTGTCCCTCTATAGGACAGAGCAGAACTTCCTCACAGGGTTTAAAAGGCTGTAAATCTTCACAGAAGCAGGCTGCCACGTCTTCTTCCCATGGAGCAGACTGAGGGGTTCAAAGCTAGACTTTGGCTTAGCAGCTGCATGCTTAACCAGTTTGCCACCAGAGTTCCTCATGTCACATTAGGGCCCTTAAAACTATTAAATGCAATTAAAATTAATATTTATCACACTAAATGTATTCATTCTTTCTTTTAGTTATCCTTAAAAAGAAGGGGAAGCAAAGACTTGCCAAAATCTGAAAAAAAGGCTCAACAGACTCCTACAGAGGTATGTAAAAATAAATTTTATGTATTAAATCAAACATTGCTAAATTTATGTAATAATAGACTACCTTTATGAATATACATAGTACCTCCTCATGCAAAAAAAAATCAAATTATGTGTATTCAGTTATGTAGCTGTAGATGCAGGCACTGTATTCAGTATATGTGCTTATAAAGCTGGCACTGACATTATGACTGCTTTAACATTGTAAGTGCACAGCAGAATGTCATTATTACTTTATGTGTTGCTGTATTTGAGAACTGTACCCATGGTGCCATTCTTGTTCTCACATAATTAATAAGGTCTACAGAATGGCTGTTGCTAAGTATCAGAGGAGAGTAAAGAAAGGAATCTTGTAGGAAGCAATGGTGAAGAGAAAAGAGCGGCTCCTAATGTTTTTCGGAAAGCCCTGTAAGAAAGTAATTTTCTATACCAGTGATTGAGAAAGCAAGTGAAAGCACAGAAATGAAGCTTAAAAGGTGTACTCAGTATGAGCTTGTTAGGAACTCAGCCATAGCAAAGACTAGCCCTCTTTTCAAGGTCAGCAGAAGGTGCCAATGGCTGCAGTGAAGGAGACTTGAAAATAGAAAAGGAAACATTTGGGGCAGAACTGATGTTGCAGGAGATGCTGTAAATCACTTGGCTAGATGTTGAATTTTAAATATGTACTTGGAATCGGTGGTGTTTTATGCATGTGCTCTTTTATTCCTATAAGATGATTTTCTCATTTGATAATTGCTTTAACTGAAGAAATATTTACATATTCAAAATTTAAAAAGGTTGCTCCTTTTTTTTTGAGAAACGAGCATATTACAATGTTTATTGTATTTTCTTTTTTCTGCTCCCTGCTCTGTTTTACTGCTCCTGTAATTACTTTTTCTCCTGATATTTGCACAAAGAACATTTACAGGCTTCAGCATTTCTAGAATTTCAGAAAGTTTCTTAGCAAGATCATTTATTTTTTTTTGTACCATCCCCTGCGCTCCCTTAATAAATCCATGTGTGCTGTGTCACTGCAGCTTTTCCATTCTGTCTCTGTCATAACAAGAGCTACCTCACTCTAAATATTTTGCTGTGGGTCATTTCATGTGCTGCCAAAAATCCTCTTCCCCCACTTAACTTCGTTTTGGGAGCTACTATGTGCTCTCTGCTCTAAATTCTTCAGTTAGCTGTAATCAGCAGTTTTTTGTTTTTAAAAATAAATCCATGTTACTGTTTCCCTTTAGGTTTCTAAAAAATAAATGAAACTAGCCCATTGCCATCCAGTTGGTTCCTATTGATAGCTGTCCCATAGGACAGCGGAGACCTGCCACGTAGGTTTTCCAAGGCTGCAATCTTTACAGAAGCAGACTGTCACACCTTCCTCCTGCACAGTGGCTGGTGGGTTTAGACCGCTGACGTTTTGATTAGCACCTGAGCACTGACTCACTAGGCTCCCTGCTTCAAGTATATTTAATCTTTTCAACAATATTTTCTAATCCAGGAGTTCTAAGCTCTGTCCCTTGCTCTGTGGGCCCTGTACTACATGTCCGTGTGTACAAGAGACATCCCTAGCTGTCACTAGTTGCTCAGTGGGACTTAGGATCTCCTAAAAGTCAAGATACATTGCAGTCTACCAGTTTTTATTCCATGGGCACAAACTTTCTGGAAAATTCATAAATGTACTGTTGTGGCATTTGAAGTCCCTGCTATCATTTTCAATCCATTTGTTTTCAGAAGTTACTACTTTTCAAATACCCAACTCAGGAGACTGATCCAGATACTTAGAAAGATCTGAATTATAAAATGGACTGTTGATGATTCTGTTGCTCAGTCAAAGTTGAAGACTATTGACCCACAACTTATGTTACTGCAAGCATTATTTCTATTGTAATTCTTGTTTACATATGCATCTCTCCTACTTAGCTAGCCACATTTTGTGGGCAGGGGACATTTTACTCAGCTTTGAATTGTGTCAGTGTCTAGGGAAATGCCTGGCATTCTATCTAAATGCGTCTGTATGTAAAATGTTAACCATTTGCTTTTGAATACTGTTGAATATTACCATGTACCCATTTTCTAGGTTGAACCACATGAAACTGTCAACATGCTATGACTTTTGGCCTACAGAAATGGTGATTTCATGTGGCTTAACCAAATATTGACATAGCTTTGTAATTCATTTTGTTAATTTGTTTCAGCTTCTTTGATCTAGTCTTTTCATGTGACTTTACTTACTGATAAATGGTATAAATTAGTAATTAAGGACAGTGGCTTTAGGTTCAGGTTGCCTATGATGAAATCTTATCTTTGCTATATGTCAACTGTATGACCTTAGACAACTTAACTTATTCTTTCTATGTTTCAGTTTCTTTCTCTGTGAAATTGGGGTTATAACAGAGAACTGTTGTAAGGATTAAGTGAGTTAACAGAGATGGTGGTGGCTATTTAAGCCAAACGTGGCATAGCTCATTTCTTAATGGCCCTTCACCTTCATTTTCCATTTCCTTATATGTAATGGGCATCTGCTTGTAAGTGAATCTTTAACATTCACAAAATTGAGAAAAAGCTTCCTTCACACTTCAGAGCATTTTAGCTTTTCTTTTTTATCATTCAGTCCCTCAGGAAAATAGAAGCAAACATGTACTGCTTAGTTACTATAGACTGGACACTTTCTGTAGAATCTCTCTGGTTTAAAATTTAAACAATCATGTCCTATTTCTGTGGCCAACCTAATGCAGCCTAAAACTGTTAGGCTATAAGATGAGGATATCAGTCACATTAACTTACTGGATTCTTAAACTTTGACCTTGCGAAAATCATCACACTTAGTATCCTGAAGATCTTTTTCTTTAAGTAAAATAATTACCATCATTTCCTGGATACATCTCCTGTCTTCATAGTGGCTTTGCTATATGCAGTATATATCCAAGTGTTGAAATATCTTTTATGTTTGCATTCCTTGGGGCAGGAGGGCTTATATACACACAAATCAGGTAGCTTTTTTATTTGCTTAATTTAACTCCCCCTCAAAAAAAAGAAAAGAAACACCTGTTGCCATCAGTTCTCATTGCAACGCTATAGCACAGGGTTGAACTGTCTCATAGAGTGTCTAAGGAATGCCTGGTGGATTTGAACTGTGAGCCTTTTGATTAGCAGCCGTAGCTCTTAAACACTATGCCACGAGAGTTTCCTAATTTAGCCCAGGCTCCAATTTGTGCCTCATAGATCATACCTACTGCTGTTTTGGTGAGTTTCAAGCTGTAGCATTATGCCAACTTTTTTTTTTTGGTCTTAGCAAATAAAGGCTTTTCTTGCACTCAAGAACTTCCACCACTGATGTAGCCCTAACCTAGTTTCCCAGACTCATCTCCTCTTATTTTCCAACAAAACTTAGGGATACATAAAATCATATTTAATATGGTCACCTCTCTATTAAACATTGTTTCTAACTTTTGGCCTACATGACCTTGCCTTCTGTCTTGCTCAGCCTCCACACTTTTGAGCATTTCATGTCTGTCCTCTTTCTGTTCCTCTCCTCTTTGGTTGACTTTATAGTAGTTGCAGTATCTTTAGCCATTAGCTCACTGCATCTGATTTTCATGTCCTTGCCTCTGGACCTGAGTACTTAACAGATCTTTGCCCTGAGACTCTGCATGTCTGTTGATAGATAGTGCCATTAGGTGTCCCTCCACTACCAATCTTAAAGGCAGCATTCAAAACTTCAGACCTATGCCAGCCAAGTGCCCTTGAGTCGGAGCCGACTCATGGCGACCCTAGGGGCCAGGGTAGACCTATATTCTTTACAAAAAAACCTGATCCTCGTTGTGTTTATTCGCCATCCCCGTTATTGACAAACACAATCTAACCATACACCTAAGCTCAAAACTTCAGGGTTATCTTGGATTCATCTTTTGATGTGATATTAAAGACTGCAATGTGTTCTTAATTTCACTGTCACTGAATTTGAGAACCCCAATGCATAGTCTCTTGTAAGACCATAATGTCTCTCTTCCTAGTGGATTCTCATATGCAGTTTCCCCATGACATACCCACTTATCCTCCCAGTATGCTGTCGGGGGTCTCTCATCTGTCTGTGCTTGTCTCCTTTCTCAGCTTCTAGAGGAAAGCACACAAGGTAGCCCATCTGCTTTCTTTTATTTTACTCCATTGTCCTACTTTTCTCCTTAAGTGCTTGTTTTCCAGAGGCACTATGTGTAATGGAAAGAAGATGGCTTGGAATCAGACATGGCTAAATACAGACTGTGCTTTCAGGCTTCCTAACTTGTGCTCAGCCCTGTTAATAAACCTCTCTGAAGCTCTACTGCCTTATCTGTAAGACAGAGATGATATTATCTACCTGCCATGGTAGTGTAGTGGTTAAGTGCTACGACTGCTAATCCACCAGGTGCTCCTTGGAAGCTCTATGGGCAGTTCTCCTCCATCCTATAGGGTCGGTATGAGTCAGAATCGACTCGATGGTAATGGGTTTGTTTTGTATTTTGTTTTGGTTTGGTCACAGCTGATGTGACCACACTCAGTAGCTCTCAAAACCCCAATATTCATCTTTGTAGGTGAGAGGATGGGAGATCTGTGCCCTGTTCTCCACTTCTTCCATCTCAAAGACTCAGCAGTATTGACTGAGCGTCCCTGAAAGAAGCTCAGTTTTCACCAAAGGTGGTTGCTCCGTCTTCTCCAGAATGTATCTCAAACACAAGTGACCCTGAATGGTGGATAAGAAAGACATTTTCATTAGTATTTTAAAAATGAGGAAAGAAAAGTTCACAGAAATTGTGTGATTGGTTCAGAGTACAGACTTAAGTAAGACTAGAAAATTCTGCAAAAGAGTTTTCTGTTCTCCATGAACCTAGTAATATGCTTTTGTAACACCTGCCAGGGAAGGGTTGATTTCCATTGTTCTTTGTGTGTGTGTGTGTGCTTGCTTTTCAATTTAGTCACGGTAGTTAGGACTGAAAGTTGTTGTGAGAACCTGTGAGTAGAACTTCCACAGTGTCTGCTGCCTTACCTGTTCCCCAGGAATGACTGACCCTATCCATTTTGGACTGATAGAAATACACCCTCTTATTACCACTTTCTCCTTGGATGGGCTGGACCATTCCAGTGTTAAACTTACCCTATTTTAAAAGTCTTAAAAAATTCATCTTTGAGTAAAGCTGGAGAGCAGATGGTTTTCTGTAAGATAAAGTGATCTGGAGCCTTAACTTTAGTGCCAATTTAGAACTGAGTGTTGGATCTGACTCGACGGCACTTGGCTTGGCTATCAGCCTGAAGTTATATTGGCATAGAATTTGGATCCTCCTTCTCACTGTCTCTCAAATCATCTTAATTACAAGAAAAAAAATTATTCTTGCAGGTGTCCTTTTTGATTGTTTTCTTCTTTTGCATAAAAATGATTTCCTATCCTCTTCCCCTCTTTCCACAAATGAGGAGGACAATGAAGATCTGAAATGCCAGCTGCAGTTCGTTAAGGAAGAAGCAGCTTTGATGAGAAAGAAAATGGCCAAGATTGATAAAGAAAAGGACCGATTTGAACACGAACTTCAGAAATATAGATCCTTTTATGGGGATCTGGACAGTCCTTTGCCCAAAGGAGAAGCTGGGGGACCTCCCAGCACCAGGGAGGCTGAGCTCAAGCTACGGCTGCGGCTGGTGGAGGAAGAAGCCAACATCCTGGGCAGGAAAATTGTTGAACTGGAGGTGGAGAACCGCGGCCTGAAAGCGGAACTTGACGACCTGAGAGGTGATGACTTCAATGGCTCGGCCAACCCCCTTATGAGGGAGCAGAGCGAATCCTTGTCAGAGTTGCGGCAACACCTGCAGCTGGTGGAAGACGAGACCGAGCTGCTGCGGAGGAACGTGGCTGACCTGGAGGAGCAGAACAAGCGCATCACTGCGGAGCTCAATAAGTACAAGTACAAGTCTAGTGGCCACGACAGTGCGCGACACCACAACAGCGCCAAGACCGAGGCCGTGCAGGAGGAGCTGAAGGCAGCGCGCCTGCAGATCAACGAGCTCAGCGGCAAGGTCATGCAGATGCAGTACGAGAACCGCGTGCTCATGTCCAACATGCAGCGCTACGACTTGGCCTCGCACCTGGGCATTCGCGGCAGCCCCCGCGACAGCGACGCGGAGAGCGATGCAGGCAAGAAAGAGAGCGACGACGACTCCCGGCCGCCACACCGCAAGCGCGAGGGGCCCATTGGTGGCGAGAGCGACTCGGAGGAGGTGCGCAACATCCGCTGCCTGACACCCACCCGCTCCTTCTACCCCTCGCCCGGACCCTGGCCCAAGAGCTTCTCCGACCGACAGCAGATGAAGGACATCCGCTCGGAGGCTGAGCGCCTGGGCAAGACCATTGACCGGCTCATTGCCGACACGAGTACCATCATCACGGAGGCGCGCATTTACGTGGCCAACGGGGACCTGTTTGGACTGATGGATGAGGAGGACGACGGCAGCCGCATCCGGGAGCACGAGCTGCTCTACCGCATCAACGCGCAGATGAAGGCCTTTCGCAAGGAGCTGCAGACCTTCATCGACCGCCTCGAGGTACCCAAGTCCGCGGAGGACCGTGGCGCCGAGGAGCCCATATCCGTGAGTCAGGTACAGTTCTGCCTATTGCGAGCTCCGGCGATGGGAGGCTGGCCCGCGGAGCCGCGCTCACTGGTGGGGCGGCTCCACGCACCGACTTCCACGCCCCGCTTTAGGGAAGGGCCAGCTCGGAGCCCGTCTGGGTTTTAAAGCCTACAGCGTGCCTGTTCTTTTATATTACCCTTCTTCAAGGCCTGAGGTTTTTGTAACGCAGTTTCTTCATAATTATTTTTCCTCTGCCTTGTTTAAAAGGGAAATTGAATCCTCTAGCTTTTGTGTAAAGACTAAAGGGGGTTTTAAACGTTATTTTAGAAAGTCAGCATTTTCAATATTGCCCTAACTACTTATTCTAACAGATCAAGCTGCAGGAGACCTTCGGTAGGAATCTTCATTTGTGAGCTTGCGGTTTTCAAGGCAAGGTATAAGACGAGTTTAAGACAACAAAACTTAATGTTTAGCTACCTGTAAAATGTAGAAACCAGTGGTGAGGAGACACGATACTGTGTCTCAAAAAAACCCAAAAGGAACAAACAGATGCCTGTCTTCACCTACAAGTTGGGGTAGCATGATCATTATTTCTAGAGAAAAGCATTGTCCACTCCATAGTAGAGAATCATGGGAGTGGGGCAGGAGTGTTCTATTGTACCTCTAAGAACACTAACTACCTCAGGGAAATAGTAATAACTATTTCTGGGACAGGGAAAACTAGTATTTTTCCTTCATCCTGATTTGTAGAGGCACACCCAATGTGTTGGACTGAGCTGCTCTGGCCAGGCATGGCGGCCACTTAAAGACCAGTGTGCTTTGTCAACCACGTAAGAGATAATTTATGAAACAAAACAGGCAGTGCTCCACCTGTGGCAGGCATGATGCTGGCTGTCCATTGGAGGACCAACAGAAGTACAACAGCATGCATGGCTTTTCAAGAGATGCAAGGCATTTATGTTTCAAAATCAGTTTATACACAGGGGCTTGACATTAGATTAACTGCCTGTTAGTAACCACAAGTAGACATACTGCAATCCTATTGCTTATTTATATTGCACGTTGCTCTGCTTTGCTATGAAAAAAAAGTTTTATGATAAAACTTGTTGAATTTTGAAATGTTTAAGCTGATTTCTACTTGTATACCAAATAATTGATTTTTCATTTTCTTATTGCAGATTTCTTGAATGATGTGAATACGTGTTTTTTAAATTGTATCCTCGGTGGGGGGAGAAACCAGTGAGAGAAAGCACTGTGTTTAGTAATAGGGGTTTTGGCTATGTACTTTTGTAAAATATAGGCTTAATGGAGGGTTCTTCTTTTAAGCTGAGCAAGTACTTAAATTCTTTGACATGAACTTTAATTTATTATTATTATTATTAATTAACTCTTCTCTTTGTCTTTGCATTTACCTCCCCAGATGTTCCAGCCTATCATTTTACTTATTCTCATTCTTGTATTATTTTCATCACTTTCTTACACAACAATATTTAAACTTGTCTTCCTTTTTACACTGTTTTTTGTACTGTAAGTCTTTTCATCATTTACCATTCATTGTAGTTTTTCAGTTTGTTTATTTTGTTCACCCTTCAAGACAAGAAGTAAAAGAAGTATAATTTCTGTAGTAACCAATGCTATAAAAACACTGAAGACTGCTTATTTCTTTAAAAAGACAACTCATCTTACCACTACAAAATTCAGTAAGAAGCCCAAGCCCTAAAATTTCAGGTAAGGAAGTATCAAGTTTTATTTTTGTTTTTCTATATGGATCACATTAGTATTTGCTTCTTCTCTTGGCAGACTGGCTACAAAAATTGACTAAGTCTATCACTTAGTCAATTAATCAACTAATTTCATAGTTGATATGATAATTCAAAGTGGGACATTTACAAATTTACTGTAATTTCAAATATATGTGCATACACACACACGCAGACATGTATATGTAAGTATGTGTATGTATATATATATGTATATAAAGACTTCTTTTCCCGGTGACAGTTTTGACATCCTATATGTGAAAAATATGGTAAGCCTCAGGGAAACTTAAAGTATTTGTTGCAATACTGATAGTATCCTCTCTAAAGAGATGTGTTCAGAAGTATAATAGTTCAGTAGGTCTTAGTTCACTGAGAAAATAATTTCTCCATCCTGCTGTATTTGACGAGGTTTCAAGATGGTCATTTCTACCTTTAGTTATTACTCTCTGTGGATCCATATGTGGCCAATCAAGTTTGTTCCCTGAAGTCCTGTTTTCTATAATAGATTGCTGTAAAGAACTTCCTCCAGAGCTAAAAATTGGCTAGATTTAATGGTTTAGATTTATATGATTTAACTAGGGGAATAATACAGTAGTTCTCTAGAATTCTATTAAATAACAATCCAAAGCCAGTAGTAGTATTTTAATGGGAGACTTGCTCTCTAGACATAAATGTCTTTCTTTAGCAAACCTGATATCCCCTTTCCGCCCTATATCAAAGTGGCCTAGATAGAGTCTGTGGACCCAGAAATCCCATGACCCAAGAAGAACTCTCTTCCATCTTACTGGCAGTTTAAAGTGATCTCTAATGTACCAGTGCCACCCAAAATTGAGAGTACTACCACTTTTTGTAGTCGGTTGGTAACCATGAAAGATACGATAGTGTAAAATATCATGTGCCCCAACATAAAAAATAACATGCAAGAAATCTTTGTTTTACCTTAACAGTGGTACAACCTTTTGAAACCCAGAAATGTAACCTGCATGGGGTTCAATTTATAATCCCATCATAATAGCATGTCCTTTTCCTTCTGAGTATTACTTAAAAAAAACAAAAAACAAACCAAAACAACAAACATTTCATGATAGCTAGAAAGTTTAATTTAAAATCACTGCTCATACTTTTCATGTTTTTGGTTTTTTATTTTGTTGTTGCTCTTGTTTTGTTTTGAGGTGGGGGGGGTCTTAGAGTGAGGACAGGTTAACTGACCATTGGAATCTGTTAATACATGCTTCTTGCTTTTCATTTACATCAAGGATCTAAAGATCTAGAAATTTTATGGAATTTTATGACATCTAGGGCTGAAATGAGATACATACTATACTGAAGCAATGAGTCAAATGTTAACCCTCTTTTTTTTTTTTTTTTAACTCCCATCTCAGGGGTAACAACCACTAGATATTGATAAGCCTCTAGATCACCAAATCAAAGAAACAGTTTTGGCGGAGGAACTGAAAGTAAATGGATGAAGGCTAAAAATTATCTGAAATACTTTGCAGCTAGATAGGCCCAACCAAGCAGTGGTTCTCAGATACCTAAGGGCCATTTAGAAATGTAGTGAAGTATTTTGGGCTGTCACAATAACTGGAAAGCTCTACTGATATTTAGAGGGAAGGGGTCAAAATTTCCATCTGACTCATGTATATGCAGAAAAGTTCTACATCATGAATAAATGTCCTGCCTAATTTTTTAATAGTGTCCCTGTGGACAAATGTGGCATGCATTTCCCTTAATCACTTAAGAACTATTATGGACATTCATTACCCTGTATGGCTTTAAGAACTGACTTCAGAATTTTAGCTATGAGGGAAACTGAGAACCAGATATCTGATCAGTGGTTCTCAATCCTAGCAAACATAAGAATTCCTGGGATGCTTTCAGAGTTGGGCCTCTACCACAGACCAGTTGACACTATGTGGATCTGGACATACCATTTCTTAAAGCTCCCCAGGTGATTGTGATGTTCAGTGAAGGTTAAGAACCATTTGTTTAGGTGTCTGAATTAAAGTACATATAGAAAATGTTATAACTGTGTCTTAATCTGGGTTCTCTAGAGGGGAAAAGCTAGTGAAGTGTATAAAGATACATAGAGAGGGAAATTTACTTCAAGGAAATAACTGACACAGTTGTGTGGACTAACAGATCCCAAATTGGTGGATCAACAACAGGCTAAACCCCTCTGACTGGCTCATGCAGCTGCAGGGCGGACAAACCCAGAAACTGCAGGTTAGGAGGTGGTCTAGAGGCCTCTGCTAGCTTATAGTCCAAGAACCAGAGGTAGCCTGGTGAGAAGGGTGCACTGCCAAAAAAGAGTGAGCTTTGCCAGAACACCCATTTATGTACTGGAGACAGGTCATACCCCTGTCACAACCCTCCTTCCAACTGATTGGCTGCTCACATTGGATCACAAAATAGAAGGTGTCATGGATTGAATTGTGTCCCCCCCAAAATGTATGTCAAGTTGGTTTAACTCTGATTCCCAGTATTGCGTGGTTGTGCTCCATTTTGTGATTGTAATTTTATGTTAAAGAGCATTAAGGTCAAATGGTAACACCCTTACCCAGGTCCATCTTATCCAGTGTAAATGGAGTTTCCTGGAGTGTGGCCTGCACCATCTGTTATCAAGCAAGAGATAAAAAGGAAAGGGTAGCAAGGTGGGAGGGGGGGCCTCATAACTACCAAGAAAGCAGTGCCGGAAGCAGAGCATGTCCTTTGGACGGGGTTCCCTGCAAGGAGAAGCTCCTGGTTTAGGGGAGGATTGATGAGAAAGCTGACAGAGAAAGCCTTCCCCTGGAGCTGAGGCCCTGAATGTGGAACTGTAGCCTCCTTTACTGGAAAGAAAGAGATTTCTCTTTGTGAAGCCATTCACTTGTGCTGTTTCCATTATAGCAGCACTAGATGACTAACAAAGTAATTATAGTCTGCCAAACCTTTGAAAATCATGGCCTAGCCAAATTGACGTATTAACCACCACAAACCCCAACCAAGCTTACACTAAACTGTGTATTACTAGATTTACAGGGTCATCAGTTGTCTAGGTTTGAGTAGACCTGGAAGTTTCACTCAATGGATGCCTGAATCCAATCTAGAACATTGTCACCAAAATCATACGGCATTTGCCAGAGGACCTCTAATGACAGGGCAGTTGTAGTTCTACACTGGTGATGTTACTTAAAAAAAAAAAAAACTTCTCATTAGTACAGATGTGCAAAATCAGCAAAATCACAAAAATAAATGAGGCTAATAAGTAGCAAAAAGGGATGATGAGATGAATATTGCATGTGTTCAGGATTACACATGCGTTCAGGGATAAACGCACATGTGCACACTGAAAGATGCAAGACAATCCCCTACACACATCATGATGATCTACCACTTCTTCGTCATACAGAAACCTTGGTGGCACAGTGGTTAAGAGCTACAGCTGCTAACCAAAAATTTGGCAGTTCGAATCTAGCAGGCACTCCTTGACAACTCTTTATGAGGCAGTTGTCCTCTGTCCTGTAGAGTTGCTGTGGGTCAGAATTGACTCTATGGGAATTTTTCTTTCCCCATCATACTGTGATCTCTGTTATAAGTTCCTCCATATTGATCCGAAGAAAGGCTATTGCTTCCCATAATCCATTAGGAATGATAGATGCCAATGGACTACTCTCCAAACCAAGATGGGAAAGAGCATATACAAAAGATCTGAAAATGGAGCAAAAAGATGGGGCATGGGTCTTATATTTAATAAACATTTTGAATGTCTGCTCTTCTGGGTATAGAGAAAAGTGAGGTCCAGTTGCTGCTGTTTTTAGAGCTTTTAATAGAATAGAAATGTAAGCAACTATGACATGTACTCTTAATGAAGTTCAAAAAAGGCTGGGTTTGTTATTTATTAAGCACCCTATAGTGTATTTGATTTCTCTGAAACAGTGAAATCCTCAGTCATCTTTAGATGGGCTGATACCATAAGTCTATGCAGGGGTAGTACAAACATTGTAGCAATAATATGTGACTGAAATAAGGCAGTAGAGGTTGTCTGGGCTAGCCAGAGCAGTTGCCTCATCTTCAGATCTCTTTTTAGGAACTGAAGTCATGCTAGCATTAAAGACACTAGTCTTTGAACTTGTAAGGCACTAACTATGGAAGAACTGCCTGAGAATCTTGAACCTCATCCAAGTTCTCCATATATAGTAACCCAGTGAAATATCACAGGAGGGGAAAGTGGGCTGAAACAGGACTGACTTGCCTACTGCTTACAGATTCTGGGGATGTGAAGTTGCTCTGATAACTGCTCTGAAGTTGGTGAGCCACGTGTCTGTAGTTCCATGGAGGTTGTTAACAATGCTGCCCTCCCCGCTACAGAGCTGGCCTCACACTTGTGCCTATCTCTACATAGGCACCTCTGTCCCACTATGTTGTTTATTGAGAAATGCATCTAGCATCAGGGAATTCAAATCTGCCCCTACCTCAAGGGATATGCTAGGACCAGTTGGAGGGGAGGTGGTCTCAGCACATGGGCAGCAGGCATGAGATGACCTTTTTCCTTTCAGTCTTCTTCCTGAAATGTTAGACTGTTCTGTTAGCTCCCAGGAGCAAGGATACGATTCTTTCTTATACCACATGAGGACTGCCAATTAAGTTCACAAACTCTTAGAAAAAGTACTACATACCTCACTGCTGAATATTACTGTGGTCACCTTCTAAGTACTCCCCTTGGGAAGCTATGCACCAACACCATTGCCTAGTCCACCCTTCAGAGCAATTTTAGAACTCTTTTCTGGAATGGCCATCAGAGCTGTCATTGGTTTACCCTTGATGTCCTGAATGTCATCAAATGTCTTCCGTTCAGTATTTCCTTTTTATTGGGATAAAGGAAAAAGTAATTGGGGGCCAGATCAGGTGAGTAGGGAGAATGTTCCAATACAGTTATTTATTTACTGGCTAAAAACTCCCTCGTAGACAAGTATAGTTAAGTTCATGAACTCACCACCTTGCCACCACGTGCAATCGCCATTCCAGAAAGAGTTCCCAAATCGCTTTGAAGGGTGGACTTGGCGCTGACATCAGTGCATAGCTTCCCAAGGATAGTACTTCGAAGGGGACAGCAGTGGTATTCCACAGTGAGGTATGTAGCAAGTTCCGAGATGGTGCCCAAGACTCAGAAGGAGGATCCTCACTCTCTGTTCAGTCTTCTTTGACCCTGCTATTTGCGTTATTTTGGTTGAGCTAAAGTACTATCCCAGGAGAGGAACATCCAAGTATTTCTATTAACTTAGAGAACAAAGTCACCAAATTATTGACACGAGGGCTCATCTCCCATTTGCACTTTTGAAGCTATGCGATTTCAACATAACACTAAAATAAATGCAAACACACGATTCTTCTTTTAGGAAATTTTCTTGCATACATATTCTTGGGCCTAGGAAGGCATGTGTTTTATAGCTTGGCCTAGCTGTTTTAAGAAAAGAAGAATTCAGTTAGCTATTTTTAAGCATAAATAACTGAAACTTATAAAACAAATGAAAATCTATTGGTGAGCCAGAAATGTGTTTTGGACTGCATTTACCAACCCATACATCAGCTCTGTAAGTTGGTATGGATTATGATTATTTAATCAGCTTCCAGCAAAATTTGGAATGTCTATTTGGTGACTCATCTTTAATTTCAAATATTCTTGCAGTGTCCATAGCTATATTCTCATAGAACTATGCCCCAGTTTCACCTGGTAAGGCCCTAGGTCAAATCAGATGTCTTAATTGAAGAGAAAGTGGTAGAGAGATCAAAAAGCGATAAAGAAGGAGAAAACACCTCAGATGCTATTAACCCAGAACTAACACCATTTCCCAAAGTCCACTCTTCAGGAAGAAAAAAGTGAGCACAGTGGATTCTCTGGTAAAATACTGGAATGTGGTAAACTTCTAAAGCAGTATTTGTGAAGATAATTCTGTTTAAAACCTAGCTATAAACAAATAATGAGACTGTTTTGACTCTCTATATGTAACTATCTGAGTTTTGGTAGATGAGGTGATTGCATACATATTTGATGAAACTGACACTTGATGGATAGAGCCTAGTATTCTCAGCAACTTGGAGTTTCAGAGGGAAATTCATGAGAAATAAGAGTGCTTTATGGTATAGACACATGAAGAAAACCTTTGTATTTATAGCAATAAATGTAATATCCTGAATGTTTCTAAGTAGTATTTTAGTGTTGATCAGTTGGAAGAAGGGGAAATGTTGGTGACTGTTTTAAATGTAGTCATTCTTAAAAGTGAGTACAAAATCATAGACTCTCTAAAGGTCATTTTCCTTTAAGTTAATAAGTACATTTCTATTCACTCTTCTTAACCGACTATCATCAAGTTGATTACAATGTAGAGCAACCTGATATTTTTGTATATTTCTTCCACTTACAGTTCTAAAATAGTTTTGGAACTCTCTTAGCAAAATTAAAATTTTTCACATACTTCCAGGAACAACTTTTGAGTACCATATTGCTATAGTAGCTCCATTAGATCAAAGAATAACAGGTGTGAGCCTCAGAAGTCTCCACCTGGCAGTGCTCACTGCTGAGCCAGGCTGTGCTGTGCTACAGAGCTTCTTTGATCTTCTTTCCAGATGCTTATGTTTAATAGATTCTGCGTGACACAAACAGTTTCACACTTAGCTACTGACTGAAAGGTTTACTATTCAACTCCATCTGGAGGTACCTGGGAAAGAACACCTGGCAATAGAGTTCTGAAGGATCACAGCCATTGAAAATCTTATGCAGCACAGTTCTACTGTGATACATATGAACTTACCATTAGTTGGAGTCAATTCAGTGGCAACTGGTTTTTATGTTTAATAAACAAAGATACTAATATTCTCTACATTCATTTTCATTGTTACAGTTTTGAAGGATATTTCAGTTCATTGTTGTATTTGTTTTCTTGTAGCAATTTTCTAAATAAGGTACTACCAGAACTTCAGCATGTAATAATGAAACTGCAACCTTTTATGGATTTTATAACATTTCTGTGATGTAAGAATATGAAATCAGTGATTTTTAACAATGATTCTGCCTTTAAAATATTTTCACTGACTTGTGCATTGGAATGTTTATTTAAATGATTTCTCACTAAATTTTTTTATGGCAAGCTCAATGAAATTCTAATTTTGGTTTGATAACCTTTTAAATTTTCAGTACATATTTAGAAATATTCAATAAATAATTTCTAAGTTTCGTGTTTTACCAAAGTAGATATTTTTAACAGTAAATTGCTAGATTATACTCATTTGAAAGCTAGAACCTTTCAGAAAAGTTGACATTTCAGATTCATTGACTGAAGTGACCACTCCCCTTGTAGTGTTAAGGAATGGGCAGTTTCTTGATGACTTCAGGTGCTAATATCACGAATTTGCCAGAGGTAGAGCTATGCAAAATACTGAACCTGAAAAAGTGTTTTCACATATTTATTTCTTGTTCAAACATGAATGTTTGAATTGAACAGCTGGAATCAGGTATATTAACACACAGTATGTATATGTGATTCTTGAAAGTTGGGGGAAAAAAAGTTTTGTTCTTTTCAGAGATTGTCCAGTGTGATGCACTTTTTTTTTTTTATTTAACATAACTGAGTGAAAATGTACATTCACGTATACATTTACATGCCCACCTATATGCAGCTTCCACTGCTCTCCCTGTCCGGTGACCGCACACTATTCCTCTCTGCTCCATACATGTCTCATCCTGCCAAAAACCTCCTTTCCCCTCCTCTCCGTCCACTCCCCTTCCTCCAGCCAGAGGTCAGGAAGATGATATCCTGTAGATGTATAGAACCACAAAGTGCTTCCAATATATGGTCACTCTGCATTGCCAAGTCCAATCCATTCCTGTCCAAAGAGTGGACCTTTCTTATAATTTATGGGAAAGGGCAGCATGAGGCCCGGGGGCCATGCTCTCAGAGGAACCCTAAAACCGCTGGACCATCAACTGAGGTCTTTTAGTGGAAATCTCATGATGCACCCCTTTTTATTCTTGTGTAGCCAGCGAGACTCCTCTCTGAGATCCACTGTGGCTATCACTGGTGGTGGCCGGGCACCATCCGGTTCTTCCGGTCCCAAGTCGATGTAGGCACCCACTCTTGTGGGTCTCTCTGTCTTCTCAGTTGTCTTGACCGCATGTCATTTTGGTCCTCGGTGAGCATCCGTTCCTGCTGAGTTGGGACCATTTGCTGTGTCCTCGGATGGCACCTTGGCAGCTTTTAAGACTCCAGACGCCACTCACCAATGTGGGGTGCAGAGACCTCTCTTAGCAAAATGCTAGTTGTGGCAATTGGCCTGGAATTCATGTAAGAGCATGGTCCCCCGCCCCCTGCCCCAGCTATCCTTGCAATATTGAGTTAAGATGGAAGGAGTACTCAAGTTATGCTGAAGTCCACTTAATGTTGTTCTTGTTTCTAATGTGTGCTATCACCACTTTCTCCCAACTAGATTTCTAGTAACTCTCTAAGCTAAACCCTGCCCCCCTCCCTCCCTCTCCTCCCTTGCAGCTGTCAAACAGTCTTTTCTTCTATACACAAGTCTGTTTTTGAGGTCTTATCGTAGAGGTCTCATACAGTATTTGTCCCTTTGTCGCTGACTACTTTCACTCAACATAATGTCTTCCAGTTGAAACCAGGTTAGGAGATGTTTCCTGGAATCATCGTTATTCTTTATCATTGCGTAGTGCTCCATTGAGTATATGTACCATAGTTTACCTATCCATTCTTCTATTGTTGGGCATCTGGGTTGATTCCATCTTTTTGCTATCGTGGACTGTGCTGCAGTAAACATTCTGGTGCATGTGTCTGTTGGTGTGAAAGGCCTTGAATCTGTTGGATATATTCCAAGTAGTGGAATTACTGGGTCAAATGGTATATCGATATCCATTTTTTTAAGGAAGTGCCAGATTGCCTTCCAAAGAGGCTGGACCATTTTGCAACCCCACCAACAGTGTAGGAGGGTTCCACTTTCTCCACAGCCTCTCCAGCATTTGTTGTTTTGTGTTTTCTGGATCATGGTCAATCTTGTTGGGGTGAGATGGTATCTCATCGTTGTCTTGATTTGAATTTCTTTAATAACTAAGGATCGTGAACATGTCCGCATGTGTTTTTTGGCTGCCTGGATCTCCTCTTTAGTGAAGTGTGTGTCCATTTCCTTTGCCCATTGCTTAATTGGATGATTTATCTTCTTCTTATTGATATTTTGTAGTATCTTATAGATTATGGAGATCAGGTGTTGGTCTGACATAGAGTTGCCAAATATTTTTTCCCATTCTGTGGGTGTTATTTTAATTCTATTAATAAAGTCTTTGGATGAGCAAAAGTGTTTGATTCTTAATAGTTCCCATTTATCTACTTTCTCTTCTGTTGATTGAGGTTTCTTTGACAGATTTTGGAGTCTGTCCTCATTGTGTATTAAAACTTCCATTGTTGTTCCTACCTTTTCTTGGATGAGCTTTATCGTTTTAGGTTTGATATTTAGGTCTTTTATCCAGTTGCAGTTGGTTTTTGTATAAGGTGTAAGATATAGATCTTGATTCAGTTTATTGCAGATGGATAACCAATTGTGCCAGCACCATTTGTTGAAGATACTGTTTTTACCCCAGTTTAATGTCTTAGGGCCTTTGTCAAATATCAGTTGTTC
This sequence comes from Heterohyrax brucei, assembly GCA_028571685.1. NCBI lineage: Eukaryota > Metazoa > Chordata > Mammalia > Hyracoidea > Procaviidae > Heterohyrax > Heterohyrax brucei. The sequence continues at coordinate 150,592,805 of CM053144.1, read as the reverse complement.
ATAGGCAGATGGTGTCCTCTCTCGGGTCTCAATTCTGTTCCATTGATCCATCTGTCTGCTCTTGTACCAGTACCAGGCTGTTTTGACCACTGTGGCAGTGTAGTATGTTCTAAGGTTGGGTAATGAGAGGCCTCCCAGTGTGTTCTTCTTCTTTAGTAGTACCTTACTTATCTGGAGCTTCTTCCCTTCCCAAACAAAATTGGTGATTTGTTTCTCCATCTCATTAAAAAATGATGCTGGAACTTGTATTGGGATTGCATTATATAAATAAATTGCTTCGGGTAAAATAGACATTTTCACAATGTTACGTCTTCCTATCCATGAGCAGGGTAGGTTTTTCCATTTATCTATGTCTCTTAGTTTCTTGTAGTAAGGGCTTGTAGTTCTCTTTGTAAAGGTCTGTTGTTTCTCTGGTTAGATTAATTCCTAGGTACTTTATCTTCTTAGGGGCTATCACAAATGGTATTGATTTCATAATTTCCTCCTTAACAGTCTCGTTGTTGGTATAAAGGAATCCTACTGATTTACTTATGTTTATCTTGTATCCTGAGACTTTGCTGAAATCTTCTATTAGTTTGAGTAGCTTACTTATAGATTCCTTGGGGTTCTTTGCATATACAATCATATCATCTGCGAACAGGGAGATTTTAACTTTGTCTTTGCTGATGCAGATCCCCTTTATTTCTTCGTCTTATCTAATTGCTCTGGCTAGAACTTCTAGCACAATGTTGAATAGGAGAGGTGACAGTGGACATCCTTGTCTAGTTCCTGATCTCAAGGGAAAGTCTTTCAGTCTGTCTCCATTCAGGATGTGGGCAACTGGCTTTGTATAAATGGCCCTATTGTGTTGAGGAATTTGCCGTCTACGCCCATTTTGCTAAGAGTTTTTAGCATGAATGGGTGTTGGACTTTATCAAATGCCTTTTTGGCATCAGTGGACAAAATCAGGTGATCCTTGTCTTTTGTGTTATTTATGTGGTTTATCACATTAATTGTTTTCCTGATGTTGAACCAGCCTTGCATCCCTGGTATGAATCCCACTTGGTCATGATGGATTATTTTCTTGATATGTTGTTGTATTCTGTTGGCAAGAATTTTGTTGAAGATTTTTGCATCTAGGTTCATGAGTGATATTTGTCTGTAGTTCTCTGCCTTTGTTGGATCTTTCCCTGGCTTAGGTATCAGGGTTATGCTGGCTTCATAGAATGAGTTTGGGAGTACTCCATCCCTTTCTATATTGTGAAATAGTCTCAGTAGTATTGGGGATAACTCTTCTCTAAATGCTTGGTAGAATTCTGCCATGAAGCCATCTGGGCCTGGACTTTTTCTGGTTGGCTGTGTTTTGATGACCTTTTCAATCTCTTCCTTTGTGATGGGTTTATTAAGTTGTTCTGCTTCACGTTGTGATAATTTGGGTAGGTGGTATGAGTCAAGGAATTGGTCCATTTCCCCTAGGTTTTCAAATTTGTTAGAGTACAGTCTTTCATAGTATTCTGTTATGATATTTCTGATTTCTGTTGCATCTGTGGTGACAACTCCCCTCTCATTTCTAATTTGGGTTAGTTGTTTCCTTTCCTGCTTTTCTTTAGTAAGTTTAGCCAGTGGTTTATTAATTTTGTTGATCTTTTGAAAAAACCAGCTATTGGTCTTTTCAATTTTTTCAATTGTTTTTCTATTCTCTAATTCATTTAGCTCTGCTCTAATCTTTATGATCTCCTTTCTTCTGGTGCCCGAGGGGTTCCTCTGTTGTTCTCTTTCTACTTGTTCAAACTGTAGAGTTAGTTCCTTGATTTGGTTTCTTTCTTCCTTCCAGATGTGTGCATTTATGGAAATAAACAGACCTCTGAGCACTGCTTTGGCTGTATCCCATAGGTTCTGGTAGGAAGTGTTTTTGTTCTCATTGGAATCCATGAATTTCTTTAATTCATCCTTGATTTCCTCTATAACACATGTTTTTTTGAGCAAGATGTTGTTCAGTTTCCAAGAGTTCCACTTTCTATCTCTGTTTTTTTCTGCTATTGATTTCAGCTTTTATGGCTTTATGATCTGAGAAGATGCTTTGCAGTAATTCAGTGGTATGGATTTTGTTGAGCACTGCATTATGGCCTATCACATGGTCAATTCTGGAGAATGTTCCATGTGCACTGGAGAAGAAGGTGTAGTTGTCTGCTGATGGGTGGAAAGTTCTGTATATATCAGTGAGGTTTAGTCGGTTAATTGTGTCAGTGAGGTCTTCTGTATCTTTACTGAGCTTTTTTCTAGATGATCTGTCCAGTAATGAGAGTGGAGTGTTAAAGTCTCCCACTATTATTGTGGAGTCATCTAACTCTCTTTTGAGCATAGTCAGTGTTTCTTTGACATATTTAGGTGCTCTGGCATTATGTGCATAAATATTTAATATAGTTAAGTCTTGCTTGTGTACTGAGCCTTTCAGCAATAAATAGTGACCATCTTTGTCCACGATGGTGGATTTGACATTAAAATTGATTTACTCTGAGATTAGAATTGCCACCCCTGCTCTTCTTTGTTCAATGTTAGCTTGATATGTATTCTTCCATCCTTTAATTTTCAGTTTGTTCCTGTCTTTAGGTCTCAAGTGAGTTTCTTGTAGACAACATATGGATGGATCATGTCTTTTGATCCAAGATGACACTCGGTGTCTCTTTACTGGAGCATTCAGTCCATTCACATTCAATGTAATTATTGATAGGTATGTGTTCAGTGCTGCCATTGTGATATGTTTATTTTTATGTTGATGTTTTCTCTGTTGTTCTTATTAGTCTGTTCTGGGACACTTTCTTGTGAGTTGATTTTTCACCTTTTTCAGAGCTGGTTTTATAGTTGTTGAGACTCGTGTGTTAGATTTCTTTAAATGGTATGATACATCTTTGTTGTGCTTTACACCTGCCCCTATGAACCCCCTTAGTAAACTATTTATAAACCCAATTTTAATTACTACCAGTCTGGTCATCTTCCTCTCCATCTGGAAGGACTATAACGACTGTTGTACATCCCTCTTTTTATTATGATGACACCATAGTTTTCATGATGATCACTGGATTGCTTCTTTCCATATTAAAGCTGTGATTTACTTTGGAGCCTTCCCTAAATGAGTAGAGTATTGAGTAGTACGTAGTTCTAAAATATAAAGTTAGTGGTTTTGTTCTTCTAAGCCAAAGCCAAGAACTTCTTTCAGTATTTCTTGTAGTTTGGGTTTGGTTTTTACAAAGTCTCTGAGTTTCTGTTTATCTGGGAATATCTTCATTTCATTTTCATATTTGAAAGACAGTTTTGCAGGATATATAATTCTTGGTTGGAAGTTCTTCTCCTTCAAGACTTTGAATGTGTCATGCCACTGTCTCCGTGCCAGCATGGTTTCTGCTGAGAAATCTGACAAGAGCCTACAGGGTTTCCCTCTGACTGTTAGCTTTGCCTTGAGTCTTGCTGCCTTTAAGAGTTGCTGCTTATGTTTCATTTTGTTAAGCTTGATTATAATATGTCTTGGAGTCTCTCTTTTGAGATCTATATTGGGTGGCGTACGATATGCATCTGAGATGTCTATATTCTCTTCCTTCATGATTTCTGGGAAGTTTTCTTTCAGCAGCTCAGCAACAATACTCTCTGTGTTCTCAAATGTCTCACCCTGTTCAGGGACTCCAATTAATCAAAGGTTGTTCCTCTTAATAGGATCCCACATGCTTCTTAATGTTTCTTCATTTTTCTTGTTTCTTTTTTCTGATTTCTGCTCATAGACGCTGGCATCAGTAGCTCTGTCTTCCAAGTCAGAAATTCTTTTTTCCATTTGTTCCATTCTGTTTTCTTGGCTTTGCATGGAAGTTTCTATGTCTTTGATTTTCTTCTTGATCTGTTGGATTTCAGAGTACTGGTGTTCCATCAGATCGAACAACTTGCTTAATTTTTCACTTTGTTCTGCTGCATTTTGTATAAGGTCTAGAAGGGCTCTCTATATAATCAATCTGTATTCACTTCCTGATGCTTTCATAAAAGTTATTCATCTGGAAAACTCCTTGGTTGCTTTATTTGGGAGCCTTCTGAAGCCATGAGTGATTGCTTGTATGCCACAATTGTCTGTTGCCTTTTGGGTCCCATGTGAGTATATAGAGGCTGGAAGAGGTACTGAGAGGATGGATTGCAAATTTTCTCTAGGCTGTCTTAAAATATAAAGCAAAAGGTATCTGACCAGTTCACAAGTCAGTTAGGTTTTCAGGTGTAGAGGTTCCTCTTCTCATCTGACAAAGTAAGCGCCACTATATCCAACCCCAGATGATAACAAACTAGTTCAGAATACAGCAATGCTACTGCCCTGGTGGCGTCTGCTGACAGGGCCTAGCCTTAGCCAACACTGCGTCGAGTACTGGTTTTGTGATAGGAAAGCATTCTCCTGTGGGCAGGCTCTGGCTCCAAAGCTAAGAACTAGGTCCAGCTGCGGCCACCGTACCCAAGATGGCGTCCTCCACACAGGCAGCAGACAGAGGGGCTAAAGGTTCCGAGAGGCAGCGATTCCTCTGCTTCTGTTGCAGGGCCCCCAACGTAGGCAGCACTCTGTGAAATCATTACTTTTCTGTTGGAGAAGCGCTGTCCCGTTTGCAGTCGCGGGCTCCCAGGCTAAGAATGAGGTCCCGCTAAAATCTCGGCACTAACATGACATCCCGCACCCTGACTGCAGAGCTCTGCACAAACCCTGCTGAGGCAGCTACAAAACGAAAGTCTCGACGTGGCTAGATTAACAGAGTCCCGAGCCTGGCTCTCAGAATATGGGAATTTTCCTGCCTATCCCCTCAGCAGCGTGTCTGAGTCCAGCAGCCAGGCAAGGCCCAGCTCTGCCCGCCAGCCGAGACAGAGGAAAAAAAAAGTCAAAATGGTGCATTTACCTTTGGTCCATGAGAGCCGGGGCTAGCCAGGAGCGGGAGTCAGCGAAAGAGAGGAGGTTTTTCGCTGAGTGGTATGAAGTCCCAATTAACAGCTCTGTGCCGTGTCCTGAGGCTGATTAGGTGATCAGAAGGCTCTATTTGATTGTCAGTTCAGGTCTTGGTTTCCAGAGAGATAGAAGGAGACGTGGGTGTAGTCAGCCATCTTGACTCCACCCCATGATGCACTTTTAAAGTCAGCCCTTCACATTTATGTAAGAAGTATCCTGAGTTCTGTATTCAAGAATTAAAAGAGGGTGTGAGAACAGAGATAAGATCATCAGTTTGCCTCCTTGCCATAAATAATTTAGTGAGGTTATACCCTTGTCTTGAAAATTTCCTGGAGTGAAAATTGAAGAGGTAGTTCTTGTTTGTTTGTTTTCCAGCACGTGGTACCGTTAGGCACCGTCACATTGGTTCCAGATCCGAGTGACCTGCCTAGTGTCATGCTGTCCTCATAGTCGGTCCATTGGTGCAGCCTGTGGCAAACCATGTTGAGGAGGGACTTCTTTTCTACTGACCTTCTACCTTGCCAGGCATCATGTCCTCCCCCAGGGGGTGGTCCCTCCTGACAACATCTCCAAAGTGTGTGAGATGAAGTCTAACCATTCTTGCTTCTAATGAGCATTTGGCTGTGCTTCCTCCAAGACCAGTTTGCTCTGTGGTACTTTCTGTGTTCTTCACCAACATGATTCAAAGGCATCAGCCCTTCTTTGGTCTTCTTTATTCATTTTCTAAATTCCACAGGCAGATGAAGTGATGGAAAATACCACGGCCTTGGTCAGGTGCACCTTAGTCCTCAAAATGACGTCTTTGCTTTTTAACACTTTAAAGAAGTCTTTTGCAGCATGTTCATACGGTGTGGTGCAGCATTAGGTTTCTTGACTGTTGCTTCCTTGGACATTGATCGTGGAGCCAAGTAAAATGAAATCTTTGAAAATGCCAGTATTTTCTCTGTTTACCACCATGATGTTGCTTATTGGTCTAGCAGTGAGGAATTCCTTTTTTTGTTGAGATGTAATCCACAGCAAAGGCTGTCGTCTTTGACCTTTGCCAGTAAATGCTTCAGTTCTTCACTTCCAGCAAGCAAGATTGTGTCATCTGTGTAATTCAGGTTGTCGGTGAGTCTTCATCTGGTCCTGATGCTGCATTCTTCTTCATATAGCTGGGTTTCTCTATTTGCTTAATATATATCAATAAGTATTGCAGAAGGATACAGCTCTGATGCACATCTTTCCTGACTTTAAATCATATGTAATCTCCTTGTTCTGTTCAAACAACTGCCTGTTGGTCTGTGTACAGGTTCCTCATAAGCACAGTTAAGTGTCCTGGAATTTTCATTTCTGTCATTGGTACTCTTAATTTATTATGATCTACACAGTCAAATGCTTTTGTCTACTCAAGGCAACACAAGTAAACATCTTCCTACTATTCTCGTCCTTTAGCTAGCGTTCTTCTAACATCAACAGTGATAGCGCTGGTTCCACATCCTCTTCTGAATCTGTCTTAAGTTTCTGGTAGTTCCCTGTTGGTACACTGCTGCGGCTCCTTTTGAGTGATGAGCAGCAACATTTTACTTGTGTGTGATATTAATAATATTGTTTGATGATACTTTCCACACTCAGTTGGATCACCGTTCTTGGGAATAGGCATAAATATGGATCTCTTCCAGTTGGTTGGCTAGGTAACTGTCTTCCAGATGTCTTGGCATAGACAAACACTTCCAGTGCTGTGTCTGTTTGTTGAAATATCTCACTTGTATTCTGTCAGTTCTTGGAGCCCTGCTTTTCTCTAGTGCCTTCAGTGCAGCTTGTAATTCTTTCTTCAGTACTATTGATTCTTTACCATATGGTGCCTCCTGAAATGGGTGAACATTGGCCATTTCCTTTTGGAATGATGACTCTGTATTCTTTCCATCTTCTTTTGAGGCTTCCTGCTTTGTTTAATATTTTCCCTGGAGAATCCTTCAGAAATGCAACTTGAGGCTTGAATTTTTTTTCTTCAATTCTTTCAGCTTGAGAAATGGTGAATGTTTTCTTCTCTTTTGGTTTTCTAACTCCAGGTATTTGTGCATTTGATTATAATACATTCTCTTCTCTACCTTCTCTTTTGAAATCTTTTACTCATCTTTTTTACTTGGCCATTTCTTCCTTTTTATCTACTCTACATTCAGCAGCATCTTTCAGAGTCTCTTCTGACATCTCTTTTGGTAGTTTCTTTCCTGTCTTTTTAATCACCTCTTGCTCTCTTTATGTTTGGCATCATTCCACAACTCATTTGTTCATCAGTCGTTAGTGTTCAGTGTGTCAGATCAGTTCTTGAGATGTTTTCTAAAACATAGTGAGATAGACTCAGGTCTATTTGCACTCTCATGGACTTGCCCTGATTTTCTTCAGTTTCAACCTCAATTTTCGTAAGAGCATTTAATGATGTGTTCAGCAGTTGGCCCCTGACCTTGTTTTGACTGATGCTTAGCTTCTCCATTGTCTGTTTCTACAGATATAGTTGGTTTCATTCCTGTGTATTCCATTTGCTGAGGTCCACATGTATAAGCATCATTTATGTTGTTGAAAAGTGGTATTTGGAATGAAGAATTCATTGGTCTTGCAAAACTCTATGATGTGATCTCCAGTTTCTATCACTAAGAGCATATTTTATTACTCCTGAGCCTTGTTTCCAGTTTTCTCATTCCAATCACCAGTAGTTATGAATGCACCTTGATTACATGCTTGATTAGTTTCAACCTCCAGAAATTGGTAAAAATCTCCAGTTTCTTCATTTTTGGCCTTAGTGGCTTGATGCATAATTTTGAAGAATAGTCATATTAATTGGTCTTTCTTCTGGATGTATAGATAGTATCCTATCAATGAGTGGTGTACTTCAAGAGACATCTTAAAGTGTTCTTTTTGACAATGAATGCCTTGCTGTTCCTCTTCCATTTGTCACTCCCAGCATAGTAGATCATATGTCAGTTTGTTGTACCATGGTGGCTTACATGTTGCTGTGATGCTGAAAGCTGTGCCACAGGTATGCCCCAACAGGGTCACCCCTGATAGACAAGTTTCAGTGGAACTTCTAGCCTAAGGCAGACTAGGAAGAAGAGCCTGGAAGTCTACTTCTGAAAAATTTCCCAGTAAAAATCTCACACATAACAGCAGGACATTGATATAGTGCCAGAAGATGAATCCTTCAGATTGGAAGGCACTCAAAACATGACCGAAGAAGAACTGCCTCCTCAAAGTAGAGTCAACTTTAATGATGTGAAGGAAATTCAGCTTTCAGGACCTGCATTGGCTGATATGGCACAACTCAAAATGAGAAAAAAACAGCTATAAATGTCCATTAATTAATTAGAATGTGGAATGTAGGAAGTAAGAATTTAAGAAAATCAGAATTCTTCTAAAATGAAATGGACTGCTAAAGATTGGTATCCTAGGCATTAGTGAGCTGAGATACACTGGTATTTGCAACTTCAGTTTAGATATTCATTACCCACTATGGCCTTTCTTAAAACCAAAAAACTCAATTTAGTGTTTAGTGTCTAATTTCCTACTTTTTTCCCTTGAGTATGTGCACTATTTACAATTTTATAACTTGATTTAATATTTATTTAATATTTCATGAAATTACCATGTATCATGAACTTCCAGACAGAAGAAATAGAGTTAAACAGTTTTGAAACAAAGCTTCCTGTATTTGGACATAGATAAGTGATCTAGAAATTTGTAGGGAGAGAATAAACATTACACGTCATCAAAAGTCATTCCTTATCAATTTTAGGTAACTTTTAGGAACCCAAGTACCTTTCTTAAAAGGAAATGGGTATCTGCTGTGCTTCCTCATAGATGGTCTTAATGTTACCCTAATGTGCTTAGATTTCATTTATGGAAAAAGCCACAGTGGAGCAATCAAAGGGAAATAGTTAAAGGAAATAGTTCTGTTTCAGGCTTTGACCTCACAAACCATTAGGTGAGAAAGATTTCCATTAGGGGAAATACATATCTCTGTTCATACTCTTTATTTGAGGAAGTGTAATTGATTCAGAAATAATTGTCTGATGGTACTGATACTGGCAACAAGTAGGTTCTACTTTTAACAAGTGAATTCAAATAGTTGAATACAAAAGAGTGAATTTATTGTAATCTTACTGTGCAAAATATGAGACCTACAACTAAGTTCATGAGCTCATCCTAGAAAAAATGCTCCATATCTCACTCCTAAATATCAGTCACTACAGTCACCTTTGAAGTACTCCCCTTGAGAAGCTATATATTGACGCCAACACTTAGTTCACGCTTCATAGCAATTTTGGATCCCTTTCTAGAATGGCCATCAGAGCTGTTGTCCTATTACCCTTGAAGCCCTGAATGTCATCAAAATGTTTCTTTGCCGTATTTCCTTAATCTTCAGATAAAGAAAAAGTCACTGGGATTAGGGAGGGTGTTCTGGTGCAGTTATTTGTATACTGGCTAAAAACTGTCTCGCAGACAGTGCTATATGAACTGGGGCACTGTGATGTTACAGCCATGAGTTGGTGAAAAGTTTAGGTCATTTTTGTCTAACTTTTTCATGCAGCCTTTTCAGCACTTCCAAATAGTAAACTTGGTTAACTGTTCAGTTGGTATAAATTCATAACGTCCTTTCTTGTGGCTTCTCATTTGGATCTTCTTTCCCTTGATTTGTGAATGAAACAGATATCTTTCTTGAGCTCCAGTCAAAGTTTAACTGTGTCATATTGGCACACCTATGTTTTATCACCAGTGAAAACGCTGTCCAAAACATCATCTTGCCTCTCCAAAAGGTCTTGGCAAACTTCCACTCTCCTTTGCTTTTGTTCAGTGGTGAGCTTCTTTGGGACCATTTTTGCACACACCTTTCTCATGCTAAGATATTCAATTAAGATTTTCCTGTTTCTCTGTCAATGTTTACTTGGTCTGCTATGCTTCTCACAGTCAGCCAACAACTTTGACACACAATTCATGAAACTTTTGCAACATTTTCATGAGTTCCACTCATTGATGACTGCCCTGACCTGTCCTCATCAGTCTCATCAGTGACACTTTCTCTCCTCTCAGAAAAAAACTTTAATCCACTTGTACACTGCCATTTTCCTCATGGAATTATTCCCGCAAACTTGGACTAACATAACCCTGATTTCACTTCCACTTATTACAAGTTTAAGCCAAGTGCCGTCAAAAAAAAAAATTTAATATTTGTTCATTCCTCTAATTCAGGCTCCACCATTCTTGTGATGGCACACAGAAACACGCAACAACAATAGTGAATGCCTCTCAGCAAGACACTACCACACATCAACATGAACACAGCTTTGAGACACTGATGTACCAAGGTTATGAAACCTTACTGAGTTGTTTGTGCAGTGCTGCCAATGTAGGCACATGGTGGCAAGTTCACAAACTTAGTTGTCAGACCTCATATTGATGGTAACAACAAGAAAAGTACATAGGATAAAGGCCAAGCACAGCTGCTTTGGGAGACATACTATCTACTGCTTTTTTTCTTGCACTTTTACTACTATCTGTTTTTTCTTGTTGTCTTTGCTACTGTCACCATTTCCTCTATGGCTGGCTGAGAAGTTCAAGGCAAATGTTCACAATCTCAAGTGTATGTACTAAGGGTCCTGGAGAGTGGGACTAGCTGGCACTGTAGATACAGTCTACACCTTGGCATTCTCTTTTCTATACCCTCATTTCCATAACCTTTAATGTACTCTTCTCACATCATGGATACTACATTTCTGTTTACCTGGGTGTCAGGATCTCCCCCATGAATCTCTCAAAATCTAATGTCCTCTCTTGCAACTTATCATTTGAATCTTCTTTCCCTTTATTTGTGAATGAAACAGATATTGTTATTGAGCTCTAATCAAAGGTTAACTGTACCGACTTACTTCCATCCTTTCAGTGTGCTGGCTGTTGTTTTCTGTACCCGTGTGTTACTAGCCAGCAATTGCTTCTTGCACTAATGACATTTTTGTAGCCATTTACGGGAATTATAATGCTATTATCCAGTGATGATAAAGCTAACATTTCCAGTAGTCATTATTTATGTGCTGGTGACTCTCTGGTGGAGGATGAGTTAATGCTTGTGTCCTTCAAATCATAGTTCTCAGGTGGCCTCTTTCAGCTTGCATTATACCCCTGGAACTTCCTAGAAGAGAGAAGGTGACTCAGGGTAGCCACCTTGTGGTGGACAGGCAGTCCCAGAGCCTTAGTGAACGGTAGAATGGTATTTTTATTCTTTCAGTTTTGTCATCATCATCAACATTGCCACAGTCAAGAATCTGGAGATAATGTAGTGAGATGCTTAAGAAATTAAAAAGGAAGAAAGAAAAACTTGAAAGACATAAACAAGACCTGCTCTACTCTTAAATGGAGCCTATATTTCTAAAATGTTTTATTGTTTTGTTTCTTCAGAATGTGGAGCTGTACCTAAAAACAGCAAATAATTTGAAACTGTCTTTTGAATATTTCTGTCATCTGGAAATGCCTGTACATAAGCTTATGATGGATATACTTAGCTAAAAAACCTGATGACAGGTCGCCAGCTCTGAGAATAGAAGAGAGGGAGCCAACATCTCATACTTGGAGGGAGAAACATCCAGCACTGGGGAAATAGCACATTAGCTGAAACACAACAATGTAAAGTAACAATGTGAGTAACTCCCATGGATCATAAATGCTACTTGTATGATTTTAACAGTATTATACCCTAAAATAAAGTCTCACTAGTGTCACAGTATGTCTTTTTGAAACTCAGAGGCCAGTCTGTGCTGTTCTAGGACTCAAATAACAAAGGACCAAATTCGACAGAATCAGCTATGAAACTGTATAGAATTTCAGAAGCCCAGATTGCACTACTAGCTGGTGGAATTCAGAGTCTGGGGAAAAGCTCCAGCTTTAGTTTTTTAAAAATAAATCTCTCAGTGATTGCAGCCAAAGCTGAGTGAAACACTAAACTATGGCCTTCAAGTTGGAATTCTATGAGAAATACCAGGAGAGGCTCTCCAATTTTTAAATTTGTTTCAGCATTATAGGCTAGTATATAGGTAGTCATTGTACAAGTCACATTTCATGAATCTTCACAGTTGTTTTAGCTATTGAGAACAAGGATTTTTCTGACCCATCTTTGAATCTCTGTAGTCAAACACTACACCTGGAACAGCGATGGTGCTTACCAGTTTATTTGTTAATATTTGTTATTTGAAGTGTCAAGACCTCTCCCTAAAAATTTTTAAGTTTCAGTAGAATCTGACTAAACAACTGAGGTCATGTATCTTCCCTCATTGCCATCAAGTCAGTACCAACTCACAGCCACGTGGTGAGACAGAGTAGAACTGCCCCAGAGGGTTACCAAGGAATCGCTGGTAGATTTGAACCACTAATCTTTGGGTTAGCAACTGAGTTCTTAACCACTACCTGATCAAGACTTTTATCTTAAAGTACTTTGAAAATCACAAAGGGCAGACATTATTCTAGAAGGTAGGATTACTTAGAATGTAAGTCACACATAATAGTCTTTTAATATGTGTAAGAATGAGTTCAATTGTTCAAATGTCATTTTTTTCCAATTTTTTTGAAGACAGAAATATAGTACCTCTTTTATTGGTAAATACGTCTAAAAGATAAAGGGAGACTGAAAAACTATATAAGCAAGAAGTTAGATCCATTCAGCCTCACACAGTTATATTATCATAGTGTGAAGAGATTAAATATATAACTGTTTTTTGATGCTTCAGGATCATCCTCCAGACAAACGATTGTAAATTAAATGCTTGCTGGGATAATGATAAAGGCAAAGTTGCTACATTTATCACTAGATTTTTTCAACCACCCACTTAAAATCCATTTGTCTCTGGAGCTTGACCCAGTGTTTACATTGGCCAAGGACACAAACCTCTTTAGGTAAATAGTAATGAAGACACATATGTAGCTTTATGACTTGAAAGACACAGTGTCATCTCCTTCATTTGGACTTAGAAGAATACTGAGTTTTAAATTTAACCAATCAGAAATCAGTCACTGTCTTCTCACAGCCTGGGTTCTGTTCCCTTCTCTTGAACTCCTTGGAATTTCAAACTTCATGACACTCCAGTAAGAATGAGAAGACCTGGATTCTGTTCCTGGCACTGCTACTAAGTGGCAGTGTGACCTTGAGCTGATGATTTAACATCAGGCCCCCTTCTCTTGCTGTAAAATGAGAAGGTGACCTCGATGACATCAGAGGTTCCTTTTGGCTCTGAAATTTGACAAGTGTGAAAACACTTGATAGTGACATTTATGCACTCATAATCCTTGTTTCACCCTCTGCAAAGTGTTTGCTTTGTGGCTTAATATTATTAGTATAGAGATTTTTTGAAGTGCCTTTATGGGATTTTCTGTTTTGTTTTGTAACAATGTCTTTTGTTCCTACATTTATTTTTCCCTGAGTATTTGTAGGTATATTTATTTACATATTTGTTATATGTTGAAATAGGATTAGTATATCTTCAAGCATGAATGTTGTAATTCTTTCCAAAACAGAGCAATAATTTACATCAACTTCTATTTGAACGTTTAAATGTTTAAATGGATTGAAAGCAGCCTGATTACACAAACAAATTATGTTTTTCCATAAGAATTTCAGCTGTTCTGACAGCCGCTTAGATGTCAAGAAGTTGAAGATCTCTAAATATTCACTGCAGGGCTAAGTATATAACCATTAGTCTTTAAATCTATTCATTTTATATACATAACTCTAGGAATTTATAAGAAAGATTTTTAAACAAAAGGTTTTAGGAAGAAGGTTAAAAAACACCTGTACTGAATATTTATTGATTTGGGATCCTGTCATCTGAGTTATTTCATAACTTCTTTTCAGTATGAAATATAGCATGGGAATATTAGATAATATAAAAAGACAGAATTATTCAACATATTAGAACAAGTGGCAAACTTGCTGTGAAATAATTATCAGAGCCATTCCTTAGTTTCTATTCTATATGCAGTTTAAGATCAACCTTAAGGCAAAAAAAAACCAAAAAACAAATGAAGCATATGGATTAAGTAAGCCCATCATTTAATGACAGTGTCAAGTATAGCCCAATATAATGTCACCTACAATTTAGCCACATGCTGCCTGAATTTATGATAAAAACCAAACCCAGTGCCATAAAGTTGATTTCCAACTCATAGTGACCCTATAGCAGGCTTTGAAAAACAGCCTTAATTAGATTTATAAAGGATACATCAAGCTTAAGAGGTGTGAAGTGGAAGACAATGTAGGATGAACAGTGTTATTATCTAAGTTTGCACTGGTACTGTTAGAAACCCCGCTGTCGCTCCCATCAGGATCTTCCCCCTGTCCACATAAAGGTGGAAGCAGAAATGAGTTCACATTTATTGTATTCCTGGTACTACCTATATTCCTTTGTATTCTCACAACAACCTCATGAAGTAAATGTAAATGTCCCTTTATGGAAGAAACAGCCTCAAAGGTCACACAGATCAGTGGTGGCAATAGAACTGAAACTGAGCAATCTCTGACAAAATTCAAGGGAGTTAATTCCACTTAGAGAAATAGGTTCCAAGCCCTACTCCACATGATACATTTCTATGAACTTTGGCAAGGTACTTTACTTTTCTAAGCCAATGTTTTTTCAGTAAGATGCAGTTAATAATCAACGACAATGCTGCTTTTTGGATTTACGAAGGTCAAATGTGATAAAAAATCTAGTCTAAATACTTAGTCTAAAACCTTGAGGGAAGTTGCCTTCCGTGAGTGATCACTATTACACCTGTATTGAAGTCCTACACTGTGCAGGTTAAGCAGCACTGGTTGCACAGTGGTTAAGCATGTGGCTGATAGCGAAAAGGTCATTGTTGGGAACATACGAGGCATACCGCCACAGAGACAGCTGTGCCAGTGCGTTTCCATAAAGATTACAACCTCAGAAACCCTGTGCAGCAGTTATTCAGTGTCCTGTAGTGTCACTACACAGTTGGAATTAACAGGCCGGCAATGGATTTGTCCATTTACTTGTTTTTTAATATCCTTTACTCAGTTTCCCCCAATGGTAAAATTTTGCAAAAGTATACATAAAGCAGTGTTACAACCAGGATATTGACAATGATTAAAAACAAACAAAAATTACTGTTAGGTCATTTCAACTCGTAACAGCCCTCTAGGACATAGTTGAGTTGTCCTGCAGAGCTTCCAAGGAGTGCCTGATGGATTTGAATTGCCCCTGCCCCCACACCTGCACTTAGCAGCCAAGCTGTTAACCACTGTGCCACTAGGGTACCATTGAGGTTAATACAGTCCACCAATTTTGTTCAGATTTTCCCAGTTTTACTTCTGTGTGTGTTTTGTTTCATTAAATTACATCTGATGTGTAGGTTCATATATATCTACCACAACAGTCAAGGTACAGAGCAGCTCCAAAGGTCTTTGCTGTTGTCCTTTCAAAAATATTATGCAAATAACAGTATGTAATCTTCGGGGATTTGACTTTCTTCACCCACTGTAATTCCCTGGAGATACATCCAGCTTGTTATTTATATGAATAAATTACTTGCATTGCTGAATATTGTTCCTTGTGATGCAGTGGTAAAGTGTTCAATTGCTAAGAAAAAGGTTGATGGTTTGAACCCACCAGCTACTCTTCAGGAGAAAGATGTGGTTATCTGCCTCTGCTAAGATGTATAGCTTTGGAAAGTGCTACAGCTGGCAACCAAAAAGCTAGGAGTTCAAATTTACCCAGACATTCTTTGGAAACTATGGAGCAGTTCTACTCTGTCCTAGAGTGTCACTAAGAGTGAGAATGGACTCGATGGCAGTGGATATTCACGTGGACCTCACCAGATGGAATACACAAGAGTCAAATTGACTACATCTGTGGAAAGAGAGGATGGAAAAGTTCAGTATCACTGGTCAGAAGACCAGGTGCTGACTTTGGCACAGACCATGAACTGCTCATATGCAAGTTAAAAATGAAACTAAAGAAAATCAGAGCAAGTCCACGAGAGCCAAGGCATGACTTTGAGTATATTCCTTCCATCTGAGTTTAGAGACCATTTCAAAAACAGATTTGATGCTTTAGACACTAATGACCAAACATCAAAGACACCATGCATGAAGAAAGCAAGAGGTCATTAAAAAGGCGGGGAAGAAAAGACCAAATTGGATGTCAGAAGAGACTCTGAAACTTGCTCTTGAAAGTCAAGTAGCTAAAGCAAAGGGAAGAAATGTTGAAGTAAAGGAACTGAACAGATTTCAAAAGGCAGCTCCAGAAGACAAAGTAAAATGTTGCAATGACGTGCAAAGAGCTTGGGCTAGAAAACCTGAAGGGGAGCACATGCTCAGCATTTCTCAAGTTGAAAGAACCAAAGAAAAATTCAAGCCTCAAGTTGCAGTAAGGAAGGATTCTACAGGGAAAATATTAAACGACTCAGGAAGCATCAAAGGAAGATGGAAGGAATACATAGAATCATTATGCCAGAAAGAACTTGTCAGTGCTCAGCCATTTCAAGAAGTAGCGTATGATCAGGAACCAGTGTTATGGAAGGAAGAAGTCGAAGCTGCATTGAAGGCACTGGTGATAAACAAGGCTCCAGGAAACGATGGAATATCAATTGAGATGATTCAACAAATGGATGCAGCATTGGTAGTGCTTGCTCATCTATGCCAAGAAATTTGAAAGACAGCTGCCTGGACAACTGACTGGAAGATATCTGTATTTATATCTATTCCCAAGACAGGTGATCCGACTGAATGCAGAAATTATCAAACAATAATCATTAATATCACACACAAGTAAAATTTTGCTAAAGATCATTCAAAAACAACTGCAATGGTATGTTGACAGGGTATTGCCAGAAATTCAAGTGAGATTCAGTAGAGGACATGGAACCAGGGATGCCATTGCTGATGTCAGATGGATCCTGCCTGAAAGCAGAGATCACCAGCAAGATGTGTACCTGTGTTTCATTGACTATGCAAAGGCATTCAGGTATGTGGAACATAACAAATTTGGGATAGCATTGGGGAGAATGGGAATTTCAGAACACCTAATTGTTCCTATGAGAAATTTGTACATTGGTCAAGAGGTAGTTGTGTGTACAGAATGAGGGAACAGGAAAGGTGTGTTTCAGGGTTGTATCTTTTCACCGTACGTTTTCAATCTGTATGCTGAACAAATAGTTCAAGAAGCTGGACTGTATGAAGGAGAAAGAGGCCTCAAGACCGGATGAAAATGACACAGCCTTGCTTGCTGAAAGTGAGGAGGAGTTGAAACACTGATAAAGATCAAGGACCACAGCTTTCAGTATTGGTTGCACCTCAATGTCAAGAAAGCAAAATTCCTCACAACTAGACCAGTGAGCTACTTTGTGGTAAATGGGAAAAAGATTGAGGTTGTCAAGGATTTCATTTCACTTGGTCCCACAGTCAATACCCATTTATGCAACAGTCTGGAAACAAAAGACTCATTGCATTGGGAAAATCTGCTGCAAAGGACCTCTTTAAAGTGTTGAAAAGCAAAAATGTCAACTTGAAGACTAAGGTGTGCCTGACCCACACCGTAGTATTTTCAGTCACATCATATACATGTGAATGCTGGAAAGTGAATAAGGAAGACAGAAGAAGAACTGATGACTTTGAATTGTGGTGCTGGAGAATAATATTAAACATACCATGAACTGCCAAAACAACAAATAGATCCATTCTGAAAGAAGCATAACCAATGGGCTCTGTAGAAGTATTGGTGGAGAGACTCATCTTACATACTTGGCACATGTTGTCAGAAGGGATCAGTCCCTGGAGAAGAACATCAGGCTTGGTAAAGTAGAGGGTCAGCAGAACAAAAGGAAGACCCTCAAGACGATGGATTGACACAGTGACTGCAACAGTGGGCTTAAGCATAAAAATGATTGCAGGCATGGCACAGGACCAGGCAGTATTTCCTTGTGTTGTGCAGGGGGTTGCTGTGAGTCAGAACCGATTAAATAGCACCTATCAATAATATCAACAGAACTGCCCCAAAGAGTTTCAAGAAGCACCTGGTAGACTTCAACTGCCAACCTTTTTGGTTAGCAGCCATAGCACTTAATCACTGTGCCTCCAAGTGAGAAGGGTCTATTTTGCTCATTTTTGTATTGAGTTTGGTTTTGTGGGGATTACTGTTTTGGCCCTATTTAACCTCCCATAAAAATAATTATCTTGAAACAAACCTGTTGCCATCTGGTAGACTGTGATTCATAGCAACCCTATAGGACAGAATAGAAGTGCTCAATAGCGTTTCCGGTGGATTCGAACTAACAACTCTTTGGTTAGCAGCTGCAGCTACATAACTGGGGTTTCCAAGAGTGCAAAAGTGAATATATGATGTTCTAAAAATCACACAGTAGAAGCCCTTCTGACTTCTGTATTTTCTGATGTGCCATTGAGTCATTTTGACTCATAGTGATTTACTATTTAAACTTTCTTGAGCTTATTTGCTGAATTAGATACAAAGTTGTTGTAGACATTTTAAGCAAAAACAAATACACAAAACCAAAAAATGCTGCTGGGGAGGCATTTCTTACACTTCTGTGGTAGGCCAATTTGATCATGGTTTAAGGAGCCTTTCCACACACTTGGGCTATCTTGTTTTCCTGTTTTGGCAGTGGCACACTTCAGCTGAGGCAAGCACAGGGAGGTCTATTTTATGTAGTGCCATCCCTTGTCATAGGTTCTGATTTCTTTTGACCTAAAGACATCTCTATCATTGTGGATATAGGCAGCTATAATAGACTGCATAAAAAAGAGCTGTGAGGCTGGTCTTTGTATGTGTGCCATTCCTATTTTATATAAAGACAAAAGTTTTCAAAAACCTTTTAATACACACACATAAATTACTGCACATGAAGTTCTTCCACATCCAGTCATAAATTCCTGTGGGCCCTGAAAAGTGCATCCTGAGGGTAGTTGAGGAGGGAAGAGCAAGAGGTATGTTGGGGGTGAGGGGTAGAGGTCGAGGGGCGGGATTCTTGCCTCTCAAAAAAAGAATTTACTTTTCCTAATAAAAAATATTGGCCATTGCCATTGTGTGATATTAACACCAGTCCTTTTGGCAAGGTTGAAAATACTGGGCTCCATTATAAAAGTTAAAAATGTCCTGGACCTGAAGTTGTTTACCCAGAGCGTGAGCTGCTCTAAAGTTACAGAGCTCTGGTTGGAAGAGGTGGCTTGAAGGCCGCCTCTGAGTAACTGACGTCACAGGAGTCTCAGCTGCCGCTGTGACACTGGCTGAGCAGCTTTTTGATTTTCGAAGCTTTCAAAGAGAATTGTCAGTACAGCTCTGTTGAATGGTTGTACTTATTTAGCATTTGCATTTCTTTTAAAGAAGCACGATTAACAGAGCTGAGACTTCTCCTTAGGGTAACTAGCTGTCCACTCCTCTCTGTTGCTAGATTGACCAGTGGTCGAACGTGCATAGGATTCTTCCCCACTGCAAACAGGTACGTTTTCTTTCTGGCAGTTAGATAGCAAGTGCCTGCCAGTGGCAAAATGTGGAGGGGCTGGTGACGTGTTTTAAAACACTGGTACTGTTTCAGCTGAGGGTTATTTCAACATCTGCCTGGGTGTCTGCGTCTGGGTTTAAAAACAGCGGGGCGGGGTGCTTAACGGTTGTTCTGACTCCCAGGGAAGAGGTATTGCAGCTGCTGAGGGTGAATTTCCCAGTGTGCCATCTACTCTCTGAGCCTGTATTTTTCAAATAGTGCTTCTCCACACTTCAGACAACTTTGTACCCTGGTATTTCACTCAGTAGATTGATTAGAATGCCATTTTTATTAGGAGGAAGATGTTTTGAGATTTGCAAAGTGATGTTTACAGCCCTGGAGATTGCTAGTATTTGGAAATTGCAATGAAAAATTCATGTAGTTTTATCCAAGGTTAACAGTCAGTTCACTACATGATACAGATTTTTGTATCTTGGGTACCGTTCACCGCGGGTTAGTCTCCTGCAGATAGAAAGGAACCTTACCATTACATCTTCTTTTGTTTAAGCTGGTTAATTTTAGCCATTTGTTTATGTAAGTCAGAAGTTTCCTCCAGAACCTTTATTTACATAAGTAAACAGATGTAAAATTAGTCCCCAATAACTTGAGTGTGTTCTACTTTGGGTAAACATGAAATGGAAAAGAAGAATAAGGGAGAAGGCCATAATTCAATGAGGAGGACAAATTGATTTCTTTAGAATTGCATTTGGTAGTGTCTTTTGGACAATGGTTGAACATGCTGAAACTGCAATCAATAATAAAGACATTTACTTTTACCCAGTAACAAAATCAAATCTTTAGAAGGATGCATTTGCAGACAGTAGGGGATGAGTAAGGTTGGTTCACTAGTTGGAATGATGCCAATGATCTGTAATATCCTGGAGAAACAGCAAGGGCATTTTGGAGGCAAAAGTGTGTTACTCTGATCGATTTAGGCATGAGAATCCCCAGTTTAAAGTCAAGCAGAAGCAAAACCTGTCCAGGACAAATGATTCTTTTAGGAATTGTAAGGCAGGCAGTACCTTGTGTGTGACATTTTTTATTGGACTATATGTAAACAACTACATTTCAAAAATCTCCAGCTATATGAAAATTAATTGTGCTTAGAAAAAGGAAATAAGACAGCAAGAAACAAGTACTAGGAATAAAAATCCCAAAAGTAAACAGTAACTACTGAAAAACCTCCATAACGTTCGGTTTCACCTTTTGGCTAATGTTTTGTTTTCTGTGGAGAAGGTGGAGGTAAAAAGGGTAACAATGAAGGTATGTATAGTGTAAGAATGAAGCACCCTTGAAATGGAAAAGTGTTACCATGACCAAACTGAAGAGGATTTGGGGAACAAAATGATAGGTCAGAACCCTGACTACAGTATTCATATTTTGCCCACTGGTAGGGCCAGAGGTTAGCAGACTGTTTTTCTCCCATCCCCATACTGACTCAACCCACTCACAACCCTTTACAACTCTGGCTTCCAGCTTTGGGGAGGAGGAAGTAGATTAAAAGAAATTACTTAGTGCTAGTTTATAGTTACCAAAATCTGCTTGAAAATTCACTCTGTCCTTTACACATTAACAAATTTTGATTTTAAATGAAATTCTAGAAGTAATGAAATGGAGAATGAAAGCAACATAAAGGATAAAAGGCAGCAGAAATCCTTCCTTCTCTCCCACAGAGATGCCAACATCCGTGGGAGAAAAAGAGTGGCAACTAGGAACAAAGAGAAGGTTTGTGTTTGCCTCCATCAAGAGCACTGGAATTGAGTTTTTAGTCTGCTGGACCAGTGTTTACCCTATAACTTTTCATTACAGAACATTGTGTTCCTACAAAGTTGCTCCTTCCATTTTTTTTTATATTTGTTAGCATTATCATAAAAGTTATTTTTTAAGATTTGTCTATTGAGAGTTTTGCCAGCACTGTAAACGCTTTTTTCTAAATACTTGTCGTATATCCTTAAAGTACTTGAAAAATACTAAGGCCAAAGGAAAGTCATGGAAAATAAGAGATTTCAAACAGTTTCAAGACTTGCTTCTATAAAACTTCTAATTATAGGTTAATGTAAGTTGTGTTATAAAGAAAGAAAACATGGGGGGGCAAATAAAGGGAAAGTGGGAATGGGGAGAGATAAAAAGGAGGAGAGAGGCACATGATGAGAAATCAAGAACTGGACATTTATGGCGCACCCACTGTGAGCAAGGACAGCGTTAGGCAGTTTTATTAAGCATGATAGCACTTGCTCACAGCCCCAGTAGTGTAGTGGTTAAGAGCTCAGCTACCATCTAAAAGGTCAGCAGTTTAAACCCACCAGCCTCTACATGAAAACACTGAGGCAATTTTACTCTGTTCATTATGGTCGGTCGGTTGCAATTCTACAGAAAGGTTTGGCTTTGGTTTGGATGTCTTGTGCTCACTGAATTCTCAGACAATTCTGTGATTCCACTTTATTTGTAGAGGAGGAAGCAATATATTTAGACACAGTGCACTTGATATTATCTATGAGGCAGAAATAGTAAAAAGGCTATATAAATTGTGCCACAAAAATTGGCACAGATTTTGCTGTGTAGAATTTTTGGTTTCCAAAGTCTTGTCTTTGATTCATAACCATCACATTTCCTGGCCTTAGAAATCGCTCTGTCCCTGGAAAAGATGCTTTGTTGACTGCCCCTCCTACATATTAAATGATGAGTTGTTTAAATGCTATAGCTACTAACCAGCAGGTTGGCAGTTTGAATCCATCAGGCTCTCCTTGGAAACTCTACAGGGCAGTTCTACTCTGTCCTATACTATTGCTATGAGTTGAAATCAACTCAACAGCAGGACCTGTTGCTGGCTGCTTGAAAATTAGTACAGAATTCAGAAACAGTACTTGGGTTCAGCTATAGTCCTATTACCAAGAACAAGCCCAGTTTAAAGTTTTCCTGGGAGATCTTCAGGTAGGTGAAAAGGGAAGATCCTGAGAGCATTTTAACTCTGATGTGAAAGTGGTTCCACAAGAGTTAGGAAAAGAAGGAAAAAGTTGGAGCCATTTGCTATGTAATTGTACGGGAAGCGTCATAAGGATTTTTAAAATATTGCCAGTGTCAAATATTGAGATAAAACACAATAGCATAGCACCTCTTTTCTAGATGGCATGAAATCAATCTCTTCCCTTTTTATAGTATCTTCAGTTAAATCTGCTGCAACCATCTCTTGCTTTTATTTCTTTATCTCTTATTTTATTTGTTGCTTGACATTATCTCTAATTTATTCAGTCTGTCATGTAAAACTACTCCCCCTTTTCTAAGAAGTTCCATTGAACTTGTCAGCAAAGCAGACATCGAATTCTGCTCATAGTTAATTATATAGTTTTAAGGCCATCTGCCAGTTTTTGAATTATGCATTCTGTATTTCCTGTGAGTGGTTCTTACATGAACCTGAAAGAGTACTAGATGATCAAAATCAGTGAAAGATAGAGCAGCCAAACAAAAAGTATCTTCTGTGTCTTCTTGACCTTCTCCGTTTTGTTGGGTCTTCACTGACTTATTTATTTTAGAGCAGCTGGGCGTTTGCTGTGGCAGATACTTGTGGTCACTGGTTTGTAAGTGTGGAGGGTAGCAAAAGAGAGGAGGAGTAACAGGAAATGAAGAAAGGAAGCTTAGAAATACAGTACAGCTAAGGAGATAAAATGAGGCATGCTAACATTTTTAATGACTAAATCTAAAATTATTTTTCCTGATTGAATTAATCATTGTATGTGACAGAGAAATAGGTTAAATTCACCAAAACATCTTTAGCTTATAGTAACAATACAGATCCTACATTATTAGAGTGCTTTGGGAGGTGAAGCTGTACACATAGAGCTAACTTTTTCTTAATCCTTATTAGTCTCTTATAATTAATTGATTGCAGTTCAGAATATTTGGCTGCTCAGAGATCTATGTTCAGAGCAGTCTGACAAAAAAAAAGTCTTCTGTGTTTATTTTCTACTTGGAATTTGAAATTATGCATTTTTTTGTGACTACAGAAATAGCATTTGCTGCCTGGTTATAAAGGTTTAATTCCACAATGCTAGCACTCAAGAAGCTATAGCCTGTTGGAAAATGTGTCTGTAATTAGTGTAAGCTGCCATGTGATAAGGCAATTTGGTTATAAACTAGTAAACTAAAGAGTTAAACTTCTTGTAGGCATGTACATTGTAGACAGATATTGAAACATTGTAAACACAGTTTTCTACCATTAAAAAAGTATATGACTCTACTAACTACAAATTATTTTCAGTTGAAAGTGGAGTAAGATTTTTAATGTAGCCAATAGAAAAAACAATTTCACAGAATTGTATTCAGTATGGCATTTAATCTTTCTAGCAACCCCGTGAATATCTCCCATTTTCATGTAAATAAACTAAAACTCAGGAAGTTTAGGTGACTTGTAAAAGTTACAGATCTGATACTTGAGCTGCATCTTCAGACCCTAAGTACACATACCTCAAATGATAGAAATCTAATTATTTCAGTCACTATTTAAGATGATGGTGTGTTTCCCTATCAAATGAGTCAAATGTACATTTTCTGGTCTCTGAACTCTGACAGCCTCAACAGATTATGGCCTGTAGTCTATGAGAAGGAACAAAAAAGCATGAATAAAATTTCACATACAACTCAAAGGATAGTTTTTGAAGTTTTCAGATTTTATTTGATGAAGTAAAATAATGAAAGTATTTCTTATAATTTACTGTGATCTTTTATTGATACATCAGTCCCAGAGTGGCTACCAAACTTGGGGTCATAGTTGATACAGCAATCATATTTGGCATGGGTTTGGTCTCTGAATATAGAAATGAAAACTATAGTCCAACACTGGCCCAGAACGTTAAGTCACAGAAATATATAATCAGGTTGCATCGGAAGAAGAGGAGTAATTCAATCGCAGCAGAATCTCCCATAGTTGTATAAAGATGGCTATATAAATTTGATACTTCCATTCTTAGATATTCATGGGGGGAAGAAAAAGCTAGATGAAATGGTTAATTAAAGGTACATGTATATTTCACGCATGCATTTAGCCATCTTGTCCACTATAATTCTGCTGTCTGGTCTCAGAAAGAAGGAAAAAAGAAAAAAAAAACTTGAGCAACACTTATTTGTTGACTGTTTCTTGTTCAAAGCAGATTGGTAACACCTCTTCTCATGAACCCAGTTTTCCTAGAGTTTATGTTAAACAGCTCTTGACAGAACGATACAATATGTTTCCAGAAAGAGCATGAGTTTGGAACTCTCTCTTGTTATGTTTACATTAGGCTTTATTTTAAAGGCAAGTGAGACTGCTTCAAATAAAACAACTCTAAGCTTCCAAGAAACAGTTAAGAGAAGTCAGAGACGAGCAGAAACACCTCTTCACTGACACGCAGTTGCCATGGACTTACATAAGCAGTGGAAGAACACAGAGACTAGCTGGCACAAGGAAAAGATGGAGTTACTGGACCAGTTTGAAAATGAAAGAAAGGAATGGGAAAGTCAATGGAAGATCATGCAGAAGAAGATAGAAGAGGTACAAGTTGATTTGTTTCGAATGCATTATAAATGTCAACCTCAGAGTGAAAATTAGAGTTAGTCTTACACTGGAAACTAATTTTGTGTTTTGTAATTCAACCTAGTATGTGCATGTCTCAGTAATATTTACTAGTCCCAAAATATCATAACCTTAGTCAAAAGTGTCTTAACACCTATGCTTATTTTATAACTTTGCAAGGAAATGAAGAACTTGAAATGTTATTCCAAGATGTGTTGATTTATTATTTCATGGCCAGAGAGCTTTGATATCAAAGATGGGAAGTATATATTTTGCATGAGTTTTAAAACATCAGGCCAAGGAGGAAAATTCAAGACAGTAAGACTTAATTGGCATACCATATATTAGTGAATTTATAATTGGTCATTATAATATAGATCTTTCCTGAGATGATTTATAAATAATGTCCATTAAAGGAAATTACATGCTAGGTAACTTGGTGTAATCAAAAGGAGTGTCATATATCAAACAAGATGTCACTGGACATGAGAGGTATTCTGGCAAGTTGGGCTACATTTATTGGCACATTTATCAGGAAAGGGATTATGAAAAATGACCTGCCATAACTCTGATACAAATCAGTCCTTTTATTTCCATTAACCATCCGCAGCCTGTCACAGCAGATTCAGTGGCACCTTGTCTTTGAGTCTCTAGCTGGTATGGACAGGTACCATGCCCAGCTGCTAACTGAAATGTTAGAGGCTCAGGCCAACCCAGAGGGTCCTCAGAAGACTGGCCTGGTCATCTGCTGCTGAAAAATCAGCTATTGAAAACCCTGTAGAACAAAGTTCTACTGTGACCCACATGAGATTGTCATGGGTCAGAACTGACTCAGTGACAACTAGTTTGGTTTCAGAATTAACATCCAGGATCGTAGATAATAACATGGTAAAAAAAAAAAACCTCAAAACTGTTTGCTTAGTACCCAAAATATAGCGAATTAAAAAGTTTTGTCTTTATTTTCATTATAGCTTTGCCAAGAAGTAAAGCTTCGGAGGAAAATGAACATGAATGAACGTTCTAAGACCATTGATCTTGATTGTAAGAAGGTCCTTCAAGACAAAATGGTGGACTCTTCACCAAATTACCCCATTATAGGACAAGGTGGATTTATCGGGATGAATCACAAACTTGGTCTGGGAAACGAAAATAAAACAGAACAGAGCTTACTCACTAGGGGAGATCAGATGTGTAAGGAAGAAAATATAGCACAGAAATCAAAAAGGGGGATTATGGATCCTTTGGCTGCAGAAAACCAAAAGGAATGCGAAGCCTCGTTTGAACTGAGGATCTCTGAAAAAGAGAGTAAGCGCTGTTCTGGTGCCCTCAATTCAGTAAGTAAGATGTGCCTGGCCTTGAATTGTTTCTAGAGAAATATTTACCTTTCAGAGTGCTAACATCCTATTGCTTACATGTTAAAGGCTCTTGAAGAACTTGCCAAAGTTAGTGAAGAATTATGCAGCTTTCAAGAGGAAATTCGAAAGCAGTCAAACCACAGAAGGTAGGCTGGTACATCTGTATGATTATTTGATATTGGAAAATAAAGAATATTGTTTTTAGTTCATGAATCCAAACTGCCTCCTACATGAAATTTGTTAATGATGCTTAACAATGAATCGTAAAAATATGTTACCTTGTATGGAAAATAGAACTCCAACTGTGTCTTTCTCTGTTTACTAATTCCCTAACACAAACCTTCCACATCTCTTTGCAGTTTGGCTTTTGGTGTTCCATTAAGGTAGACCCTCCATAATAAATTAACAAATGTCATTCTTTTTCATTTTGAGTATTCAGATGTCAGGTTTAACAATGTAGTGTTTTAATTATACAGTGACATTCTACTGAAATAGTTTATGCCTGAAAAATCATTTTTCTCTATACATTGGTCATACGTATACTGGAACAATACATAATTTTCAGTAGATATATATACACATATTGTAAATATGTACACGCATATAAATGATGTCACAAAGAATGCTCTTTCAATTCAGAAACCCTGTATAACTCTAAGAGTAAACTTTAAACAGATTAAGTGTGTGTGTGTGTGTGTGTGTATTTGAAATTCCCTACACAAACTAGGAAACCCTCATGGCATAGTGGTTAAATGTTATGTCTGCTAACCAAAAGGTCAGCAGTTCAAATCTTCCAGGTGTTCCTTGGAAATTCTAATGGAGCAGTTCTACCCTGACCTATAGAGTTGCTATGAGTTGGAACTGACTCGACAGCAGTGGGTTTGGTTTTTTGGCTACACAAATTAAGTGCAAAGGGATTGCTCAGAATCACCAATTTTCTCCTAATATGGAGACAATACTTATAGTGCATCTCTGTGAAAGATATGATAATGTTTCTTCCTGGTTTTTTTTTTTTTTTAGCTATTAAGAAGGTCAGAGAGAATTTTTGTGCTTATTTACAACAGACTTTCTTAGCCATCCTTGATATACACATTATTTTGCCCTGTTGTTTCCCATTTAATGTTTTCTGGTCCTCTCTGTTAGTGGATATTTATCTCCTCCTACTTTACTATAAACTAGCTTATCATCTTTTATAAGCTAAAGAGATATAAAGAAATCAATGCCATTAAATTTTGTTTGTGAATCCACATTACAGGTGTATTTAGGTTTTTATTAGATGAGTCAGAGAAGACTTGCCAGTTCCTTTCTATAAATGGTAGCTGGTGAAATGCTCTCTTTGTTGCTCTGTAGCCTTTAGGAAAAAAGCTTGAAATCCCAAATACGTGACTCAGAGGCGTTGTAATTTGACACTGACCTAATGTTTTGCTCTTATCGTACATTTTCCTTCCCGTTCTCCCTTGAGTGGTAGCACTGTCAGTTTTACAGTTCACTGGGCCTGTGTCCTCTTTATTTGTCCAGAAAATTCTTAGTGTTCTTTCAAGCTCTAGCCCAAATGGCACTTTCTATTTGGAATTACTCATTTTTCATTGAACTTTTACTCAGATTCATGTCACACTATTTTAAATGTTATTTCATACTAAAGAGGCCAAGCTTGGGCTCACCGTACCTAATGGACGGTAATTCAGCAGGCAGACAGGAGGTAAGTGGGCATTTCAGGTAAGGAATGGCAAAAGAAAACCTACAGCACTGGCCATGCCAAATAATAGAAATCCAAGACACTATATAATCTAGTCTGAGTATAGGTAAAGATTTAGACAGTGGAAAATTGAGACAAAGTTTGAAGTTCAGATTGGGTCAGAGTAAGTAGGGTCTTCAATACAACAATAAAATGTGGGCTTTTTGTCCTGTAATGAAAGGGACTTGAAGTTGGTGATTAAGAAATTTATATGAAATAAGGCTTGAGGAAGTTGTGACTCCTAGTAGCAGAAATCCATTGCTTAAGCTATAGAGTATTTTGAGATCTTATCCTAAATAAAGTTGTCACTAATATACCTTGTTATAATTTTTTAGGATGATGTCTGATTCTTCTCTCTGGAACATGCCAAAAGTAATTAATAAACCTCACACGGAACACATGATCAACAATAACCAGCGCATTCTTCCAACTGATTTAGAAAAAGAAAATCAGAAAAATAGAAAGAATTTGAAGTGTGAGAATGTGCTCCAAAGTGATTCTTTGAAAAAACATGGAATTGATACAATCAATTTGCAAAAAAATGAAATTCCACCAGTTCCTCCTCCAAGAAGCACATCTCGAAATCTACCAAGCCCATGTTGTGAAGGTATACAAGCCCACGAAGGGTTTAAAGAAAGTGTAGACAACAGTTGGGTGGCCCAAGAAGGTCAAGGTGAAAAGAACTGCAATCCTAACTTCCTTTTGAGGCAGCATGAGATGCCTATGTCATGTCTAAATGAAGGGAAGACTTTGAAAGATGGTGTCATATTTTCTTCTTTTACACCGGGAGCCAAAATAGGTAATAAACCTCCATGCAGTGAAGATATTGGACTTAGTATGTGGTCATGCAACACTGGGATAGATGCAAAAAACAGCCCTTCTACATTGTTGCAGGAAACTTGCTCTACCCCCAGTCAGCCAAAATGTGACAAGTTGATCCAAAATCATCCAGCTAAATCTCATCCGAGTCTTCCTGTCAGCCATGACTTTAGCTCCTCAGTGACACAGAGCATTGGCCCACTTAAAGGTTTCAGTTGTGTCTTTGAAAGGACCACAAAGAATGAAAAGCTAGCAGCAAAGACAGATGAATTTAACAGAACCGTATTTAGAACAGATAGAAATTGTCATGCAATACAGCAAATTCAAAGCAACACAAAATCATCTGAAAATCCTAAGCCCTGTGATGCCTTAATTAGTCATACAGGTAACATATCAGAAAATGACAATGTTTCTGGTATTCTGAAAAGTAGTGTCCACGTGCCTATGCCTACGGAAAATATGCCTGAGAGTCCTATGAAAATATTCCCAGCAGGCCAAGTAAGACAAATGCAGGAATACCTGAGTCCTAGCAGTTATTGGAATATGTTTCATGAACACAACTGGAGACCAAGTAATTTATCTGGCCGTCCAAGGTCAGCTGATCCTAAGTCAAATTATGGTGTTGTGGAAAAGTTGCTAAAAACCTATGAGTCAACAGCAGGGTCTGCCTTGCAGAGTTCTAAATGCAACTCTAATGTCAGTGATGGGACAACATTAAATCAGCATTTAGAAACACTCCAAAGGGAACAAGATCTTCGGCAAAAGGCAGCAATGTGTGCGGGTCAGCAAGTGAAGAAAGGAATAGATCAGGAAAAAAGAACAGAGGTGAGAAAGTAAGCAACAGTATTTTGGTAGCACTGAACCCATATTTAGTAGCGGCTTGTTCCCATCAGTCAGTTGCTGAATCATGAAAATAAGAGTGTAGACACATATTTGAGCATCTTCCAAACTTCTTGTCCCTTCATTTGTGAGTAAGTGGAAACCTTAGGGTTGTAAATTAACATGAACTTTAGTGGAATAACTGAAATATTATAAATAGGTTTAAAAAGGTTAAGAAGATCAAGTGTTTCTTGTAAGTCTTTTTCTTGGAAAAAAGTCAGAATGTACATTTGGTGGTTGATAGAATTTTTTTTAAGTATTGGTATAGAAAATATTTTTTAAATAATTCACACTTTTTAGTAATTATGTTTGATTGGTTCATTGATTCCCAATGTCTATCTTATGTTCTTTCTCTTAAGGTTAGCATATTAATGCCAATATGAATAAAAGACATGATTTTAAAAGTGTTTTATAAAGTTCTCTTATTTGTGAGCAATAGAAAAGCAATGGAAAGAAAATGCAATAACATAAATTGCCTCAAAAATAATAAGCATGGGTATTGTTTTTGTTCCAAACTGTTTTTAAAATACTATAATCTTCACTAGTTATAGAGTATATGAAGGTCAAAGAAACTGGTGTTTATAATGAAGAACTGTACAACAGTTCCTTTTTATGCATACAAGGTCCAATAGTTAAGTCCACGAACTTAATCATTCTAAGTGCTACATACCTCATTGCTGTCTATCACTACAGTCACCTTTGAAGTACTCCTTTTGGGAAGCTATGCACCAATGTTAGTGCCTAGTTCACCACTCTTAGCAATTTTGGAACCCTCTGGAATGGCCACTGTGCACAGTGGCAAAGTGGCAAGTTTGCAAACTTAATTGTATAGTTGTCTGTGAGGGAATTTTTAGCCAGTAAACAAATAACTGTATTGGAAAACCCTCTCTATTCATCTGTTCTGGCCGCAAATGACTTTTTTCTTTACCCAAAGATAAAGGAGATATTGAAATGAAAATATTTTGATACTATTCAGGACATCAAGGGTAATACGATGACAGCTCTGATGGAGAAAGAGAGTTCCAAAATTCTTGGAAGGGTGGACTAGGCACTGGCATCGGTGCATGGCTGTCAAGGGGAGAACTTCGAAGGTGATCGCAGTGATGTGCACCAATGAGGTGTGTAACGCTTTTTCTCGGATGAGTATGCAAACTTAATTGGCAGCTGTATGATTTCTAAGAACATAACATAGAGAGTTACAGGTAGCATATTTTTATAATTGTTATTATGATTAATGTTATAAGTCAGAGCTTCAGAAGTCCTAGCCTTACATAAACCCAACCCACATGATACAGTGTAAATGCAGCACAGTTTTAAGCAATGCAGGTTACCTCCTCTTGGTGTTAAAACCTTGCAAAAACACCAGTTTTCTTCTATTTTTACCAGAAACCTTACTTATTTGAATAGAATACAAATCATTAATTACCTTGCCTTTTATTTCTCTGTTTTCCTACTTGAACCCATAAATACCTATAAGGCCCTATAGCTGAAGATGAGAATCAGAGATACATACATTAACCAGCCACAATTATTAGCTAACAAGCAGTATTACTAAATGTTTCCTCTTCTTGCATTGATTAAGGGTGGTGGAGAGGATTCTGCACTGTAACCTCCTAGAAGTAGTCATTTTCTCCTCAGAACAAATCTTAAAAACAAACAAACAAACAAAGTCTCTATAGAGAAAAAAAAGAAAATGCAGGTTATTGTCATTGTCAGGCCATGATCAGAATAACAGAAACAGAGACCATCCTCACTGTCCATCTCACGTGAAAGGCCACAGGCTATGTTAAAAGTGTCAAGAAGGAGAACCAAGAGTATAAAGAAAAGGAAAGAGGAGGAAGAGAAGTGAAGGAGATGTTTCATTCATTGAGAGAATCAGTGGAGGAATAATTAGTGACCTCTTAAAATGTCAATAACTTGATATAAGTGGACAGAAGTTCTTCTGTAATTCATTTAATCTGTTTTAACACTAAAACATTTTAGTATCCCACTTACTGAGGTTCAGTCATAGCACTCAAAGTTACCTAAATTTTTAAAGTCCTGGGCAAATAATTATTTCTAAAAAGAGATCCTTCTACTAAAATTTACAAGTGTGAGATATACCAGATTGCCCATACCATATTCTGTATTAAAATATAATGGCTTTGATTTAAAAGTCACAAGTGCAAAATATTAAATACCTTTTCTTAGTTTCTCAATACTTTTACTTGCATATAAATATGTGAACGTATTAATCCCATGATTGGAATCCCTAATATGATAAACCCATTGTTGGTTCCCACCTAGTGAGCTGAATGTCTTCATTTGTGCCCTAGGGACCCATGATAGTGAAATGTTCACGTGGAAAGGGGTTTTCCAGACCTGCTAGACCAGCAAATCGCCGTCTCCCATCCAGATGGGCATCTAGATCTCCATCTGCACCACCAGCTTTGCGGAGAACTGACCACAACTGCACCATTTCTCTGTGACCTGAAGCATCGATGGTCTACGTCTAGCCTGAATTGCTAGATTACAAAAACTGTAGTCAAACCAGTAGCCAAACAGAGCATCTGAGTGTTTACAGCCAGTCCTGTTCTCTTCTGTATCTTTCAAGATCACTGGGACACGCAATTTGAATCTGAAATTTCCATCAGTCTTCAGTGTTTTTAACCTTTGGAATAATTATCTCCCTGTATTTTGATTTCTTGGATCAGAATTTTTTGAATGTCATCTCCATTAATTTTCAAATATGATTTAATTCAAAACAATGTATAGTATTGTATATCTAACTTTCTTGCAAGTGACAGAAAGCTAGTGGTTATGTGCATGGCCATGTGTTTGTAGGTGCATGTGTTGAAATAGGAAGTATCTTAGTATCTATTTAGATGAGACAAACTTATGTGCTAGTGTTGACTTTGAAATTATAACCTGTATCCCTATATACTCTGTGTTTATTTTACATTTTTGAAAATATACGATACCATTTGTATTCATATGCCTCAGGTATTCCACGTAAGGCATTTGAGGTACACATATTAGCTAACCATTTTCTCAACCCCAGCTACATGGAAAAACAAGAATTATACACATATCTAACATTGATGGACTTCAAAATATGATTCATAAATACTTTCTTAATCCATATGAGGATAAACTAATACTGCTGATCTCCTTTGCTTTTAAAGACAAATGTCCAAGTTTTAACAGATGAGCCTTCTAAAGGAAGTATAAAATGTTCACTGACCTTTTTATATATCATTTGGTAGTATATTGTGACTTTATACTTGTTCTTCAGAATCCGTATCATGAGATCACTTTATAAATGACGTAAGTAAATGATTATTTTCTCTTCAGGAATAAGCATTCCTTAAATAGGATGTCAAAGAAAAGAAAAGCTTAACTATATTGAATTCTATTTTTTGTTAAAATTATGCTAAGCTTTTAGTTTAGTTGCTTTATGTGGAGTATTACATATTTAGAGGTAAGTCACTCATGTTTTTCCCCCTAAAATTATTAGGTGAAGGACTAATTCACATTTTTATTAGCAAGAAAGATCAGAAATGATATTGTATGGAAGCTGAGTTATAATATTGTTCTTATGCTGTGCTATATTTTAAAAAGCCTTAAGCTAAACTTTGGTGTTTATGAGTGCTACAAAGGGCAGAAGCAGCCCTGCTGCTGCAGTGGTTAAGAGTTCAGCTGCTAACCAAGAAGGTCAGCAGTTCAAACCCACCAGCTGCTCCCTGGAAATTATGTTCAGCAGCTCTCCTCTGCCCAGTCATTTCTCTGTGAGTCAGAATCAACTCAATGTCAATGAATATAGGGGAGAGAAAGTTGTATTTCAGCTACAACTGGCATATGGTGAACATACAGAATCTATATTTAGAACTGACAGAAATAAGAATATTGAGGTTCCTGAAATCTTACAGAAGATCTTGGAGGCAATTTTGCTCCCCCATTGTCTCTATATAATACCAACTGTGTTATTATTTAGATATTAATTCTATTTAAGCATTTATTTATTGCCAAAAAAGGTTAAGAAATTTTTAGGCCAAAAGTATTCAGAGAGTCTTGTCATTATGCTATGTATAACTATTTAGAGACATTTACTTTATTATACACATTTACTTTATTTACACTTGAGGGTAACGTAAATAATTTTCAGATCCCAGACTGCCTTAAAGGCTCAAGACTGTTGCATGGTGATGGATAGTCATACTTTTCAATATGGAGTTAAATTGACTTAGACTTCTAGAATTTAAAATTGAATTAGATGGTAAGCAAGGGCTGTAAATCCACTCTTACCAAGTGATGTCATTCCCATGATATACTTTTCATCTGAAGGGGATAAAAGCCTAGAGAGACGATAGCCTGCAGCATGAGATGGTGGGCCTGTAAGAAGATGCTGTCTGTCACACTGAGAACCTAAGGACTGTACAACATTCCTGCCACATTCCCCTTCATTTCTGTATGCCAGGGTGTCTAATGTGGATCTCCCCTTAACTACAAAGTAGAATATTGATGATTTCTTAAAAACTAGGATTCTTGACCTTACTCCCTGATCACTAAAATATGGTTTCTAGGGGTAGGGACTGGAAATCTGAAGTCTTTAATGAAACAAAGCTTTTGATTGTTAGACAGATTCAAGAACTGTGTCATTGATTGGAAATACACACCTAAATGAATGGATTCTCTTAGATAGTCACTTCCCTGGGCCTTACCTTTACTCTCAGTAGATTAAAGGATTATATTGTCAGCCTAGTCATTTTTTTTTTTTTCTGTTGCCACTTGATGAAATAATGGAACACATTTTAACATTTTATGTGTGCTGTCTATAATCATGAAATATTAGAGCTGGGGAAAAAATGTTTAGCATCTACTCCAGTCCTTTGATTATAAAGACAAAACTAAAATGGGGATAATTTACATGTTCTGTTTTCTCTCAAAATATTTTGTAATTTTTTTAATGGAAAAACCTGTTGGGCAAATAGAAATTCTTCTGGAAAAAATATTTTGGATGTATTATATTTTAATGGGTTGTATTTCTACTTTGGATGGGCACTATCCTATCAAAAAGATATCTTTCTTTATGCCATCATGGCTAGATTTGAGGGACTTATAAATATTTCCAGAAATACTTGATTAGAAACGCTTTTGTTAGCAGAGGTTTTCCTAGCAGATTTTGGGGGAAAACTGTTAGGTTGCTTCAGTAGTGGATTACCGATATTATGGGCTGAGCTTAGAAAGTACTAAGAATGAGGCCTAGAAAAGAGTGTGTGTGTGACCTCGTGAGTTCTCTATTGCCTTACAGCAAAGCTGAATATAAACATGTAAACTGTGCTTTTATAATTCACTTTGTTAAAAATTCTCCATAGCTCATTTGTTTTTACAGAGACAGTGAAGATAGCCAAGACAACCATATTTAATTTAGCAGATACTTCCACAAAACATTTACATCTAAATTATATGAATTTAACCAGATTTCGTATCATCCTATGAAAATATCTGGACCTAAAAAAAGATAATGTGTTTCCCCCAAAAGATTTTTCAAAGTTATTTTTAGGTACATTTAGATATTGAAATCTCCTTCAGCCATTAGATGCCATCAAATAAAATAGGTGTGGAAATACTCATGCCATCTGTATATATTGAAGACATTTTTTTTAATTTTATTTTCTACAGTGATCACAATCTGAGAATCTCACACTTTAAATTTATCTGTACACAGTTCAACGTAGTGTCTCTCAAAATCTCTCTGAAGAGTAGAATCTGAAGCCAGAATACCTGAGTCTCTTACACTCTATCATACACAGCCCAGCAGATTTTCTCAGACAGTGACATCCACCCTTTACAATTTAAATATAAACTGAGTCTGATTAAAGTTTTGGAAAGGAGCACACACTCTGAAATTTGCAGTTACATAATGAAATTGCTTGAATTATGTTAAGCATGTTCAGATGTCTTTCACAGTGTTATCTTGCTTCAAATTTTACCTTAGTAAGTAGCAGGTACCTTTACCAGAACTTAATCTATGACTGACTCATTTATTAGAGCCCAGAAGTATTCTCCTGCAAAACATAGACTTTATAAAGCAAAAAACTTAAATATGAAAAGGCGAAGAAAGGTGAGGTTGGACAGTACTTCAGACAAGTGTGTAAGATAATTTCTACTGAATTACATCTACTGTATGAAATTTTTTATCATAGGAAATAATTCTGTTTCATGGGGAAAAATAAGGCTTAAAGTCTGATATGTATCTCAATTTTATAAATACGACAGGTGAATTGGCAAATTCTGAAAAAAATGGCTGCTTACGTGAAGCTATGAAAGAGGCTAGAAATGAATGAAGACTTTAGAATTGGAAGAGAGTCACTCAAAAAAAGTACAATTTCAAAGTGAGAAGCCTGAAACTTAGAGATGTCTGCTTGGCTTCCGAGCTTACACTGAAGGAATCCAAGTCTGAGTTCAGGGTCCCGCTTCTCGGATGTGAATAAGTGTGTGCATCTATGACTTTATTGTTTGCAAAGAACACTCCTGTCCCTTGACTTCTTTGTTTCTTAAACTCTGAGGCAAGCATTGTGGTTTTTAATTTCAGAAGGAAAATCTAAAAAGACACTTTCCCAAGAAAATAGGAATAAATGGATGACCCTCAGACTCCTTTTTCAGACTCTCCTTCCCAGTCTTCTTTTCCCAAAGTAAACTGCTTATGCTGTGGTTACCTGGCTTTTTTTGGTGAGAAGGAGGAAGGAAAAGAGTAAACAGTTGTTTTTCACTTACATTTTATCTGACACTGAGATTGTTTATTTTACTCTCATTGAGAGTTTCTGTTCTTTTCATAATCTTAATAAAGTCAACACTTATGATTTATAGTTTCAAAAATAAGAGATAATCAAAAATTTGAGCAAGACTGTCAAAACATGTTTCACTTTGAGTACCTATGCTCTGATTTTACCTAAGTTTTGTATGTAGGACAAAATATTGTTGGTAAAACCAGTAATAACCAAAGCAGTCCTTATTTATAGCACCAGTTCTGAATACTGACCACCTCAGTCTTCAGAAGAATCACAAGAAATGTCTATGGTGTGTGACTTACATGTATTCTAGAATTAATGAAAACATTCCACTTGGAGTACACAGTTATTTCCAGCTAAAACCTTTATTCCAAAATTAATTTTATTCTACCAATTTCTTTTTGAAGTTTTATACTCCAATTAATTTATTTACTCATGGTAATTTTATGAAACATTAAACAAATTTAGTCCAACTCTGTGATTTGCAGATTTTGTTATTATACAATGCTCAAAATCTTCCCAGCCTCAAAATAATACCAGTTATCTAATGTAAATATTTTCATTGATCAATCTTTACAAGAAATTTTGTGTAAAGTTAACCGAGTAAAGCCAAAGCCAGCCAAGTTATTAATGATTGTCTGCACTGAAATAGTTAATTTGCAATGAAGGCCAAAGAACCATACAGAATATTTTTAAAAAGCAATTACTTAGAGGAGTAAAAAGTTGCTAGCTGTTAAAATCCAGAAGATAAACCACTGGGAATAATTTTTCCAAGGAGAGACCAAGCAAGGAAACAGCTGCTGAGACCTGGCATGTTAGCTCCTTAACTGGAAGCTGGCTGGCAGGAGGGGTATCCTAGAGACGCAGGTTTAAATCAACTCACAAAATATCTGACTCGGCAAAAGTAAGCACTAGGCTTTCCCAGGCAGATTCACCGCCTGGGAAAAATAAAACCAAGGACTCCGTGGTGGACAGCACTTAAGAGTCAGGCACACGGTCATCCTCAAGAAGACAGACACCTGACATAGGATTCAGGTCTAAGGCAGGAATGAAGTATCCAGGGAAGGAAATTGGCAAAAGCGATACAACCATGAAGTCCAGCCCTGGGAAGCCCACACAGCTAGGAGTAGGGAGAGGGTTACTACCAGAAGTAAGCGAGGCCTTCTCCAGCACATGTGGTCTTTATAAGGTTTAAGAGCTAAGGAGACTTCAGGAGGAAATGAAGGACCTATGTGTAGGCATCAGGGACATTAACCACTACTACTCTGTCTTATTGGAATCGACTGGAGGGCAGTGTATTTTTTGTTTTTTAAGTTAAAATACTTCCACGGCCCTGTCAGTCTGCCACACTGTCAGCGCTCGTGTGTTGCCACGATGTTGTGGGCTATGCCACTGGGGTTCAGATACCAGCAGGATCGCCCATGTTGGACAGGTTTCAGCTGAGCTTCCAGAAGGACCCAGATGTCTTTTTCTGAAAAGAATTAGTGAAAATCTTATGAATAGCAGCCAAACATTGTCTGATGCAGTGCCAGAAGATGAGTTCCTCAGGTTGAAAAGCACTCAGAGTACAACTGGGAAAGACTTGCTTCCTCAAAGTAGGTCGATGTTAACAATGTGAATGGAATTAAACTTTCAAAACTTTCATTTGCTGATGTGGCATGACTCAGAGTGTGAAGAACAGCTACAAACATCCATTAATTATGAGAAGGTGGGACATATGAAGTGTAAATTGAGGAAATTTGGAAATCATCAAAAATGGAACACATAAGTATCAATATCATAAGCATTAGTGAGCTGCAGTGGGCTGTACCGGTCATTTTGAATGGGACAGTCAATACGCCTTACTGTGCCAAGAATGACACCTTGAAGAGGAATGACATTGTATTCACAGTGTGGGGACAATATGGAGGGTGTTTCCCTCAGGCCTTCCTGACTCTGTACAGGCCTTCTGGCCAGGAGAGAATCAGCAACATGACATAACCTGTTTATGCCAGGGTTGGCCTTGAGGGCTCAAATCTGGCAGGCAGCCACCTGTGTGTAAAGGTAGTATATAAGGTCATTGCACCACGAGCCTCTGTCCCACTGTTGCTGCCTAGGCATTTGTTAAGCCTTGCTGCTGCCCATTGTTAACTAAGTGTGCTGCCTGCTTGCTGCCTGCTGAATGTTGTACCTGTCTGCAGCCTTTGTGTCAACAAATCTGCCATGACCACAGCAGCTGAGCCTCCATGACTGAGTCTGCCTGAATCTCAAACATGCATTCCCGAACTTGAGCACCTGCATTTCAACGACAGTGAAAAGGAACATTTCAAGATCTGTCCTGAAGTACAACACTGCCGGTGATAATATCTATATACCTGCAATGAACACCAGTTTTGTGACTGTTACTCAAATTTATGTACCAGTCCCTTAGGGCAAAGATGAAGAAATTGAAGATTTTCACCAGCTTCTGCAACCTGGATTTGATTTAGAATGCACTCAGGATTCATTGAGAATTACTGGCAGTTGGAAACAAAGAAGGATTAGTAGCTGGAAAATATGACCTTGGTGATAGAAACGATGTCAGAGACTACATGATAGAATTTTGCAAGACTAACAACTTGTTCACTGGCTATACCTTTTTTTCATCAACATAAACAGTCACTGTATACATGAACCTTACCAGAAGGGATTCACAGGAATCAGATTGACTACATCTGTGGAAAGAGACTATAGAAAAGCTCAGACTCATCAGAATAAGGCCAGATGATCAAGCACTCATATGCAAGTTTAAGTTGAAACCGAAGAAAATTAGAACAAGGCCAGAAGAGCCAAAGTACAACCTTGAGGACATCCCACTTGAATTTACAGACCATTTGAAGACTAGATTTGATGTGTTGAACACTAATGATTTAAGACTGGATGAGTTGTAAAGGACATCATATGTGAAGAAACCATGAGCTCATTAAAAAGAAAGGAAAGACCCAGTGGATTGTAGAAGAGACTGTAAAACTTTCTGTTGAATGTCAATAGCTAAAGCAAAAGGAAGAAATGATGAAGTGAAAGAAGATTTCAATGGGCTGCTCAAGAAGACAAAGTATAATGACATGTATAAACATCTGGAGATATAAACCAGAAGTGGAGAACATTCTGTACGTCTCAAGCGGAAATAACTGATTTTTTTTTTTAAAAAAGTCAAGCCTTGACTTCTGGTCAACATGGTGCCATAAATAGAAGCACCATGCAGTCCCTCCACAGCAAAGACCCCCAGACTAAGCAGAACAGACATCTGTCCAGGAACTCGAAAGTGTCAAATGAAGAAATAAAGATCTGAGCCAAACACCAAATGGAATAAAAAACTGATAGAGAACAGGGGGGTGAGAAGAAACATGAGCAAAAGTCCCCTACCAGCTAATGTAGCAGGGATTAGCCATCTTGGATTTCTGTCAGAGATTGGCAAGTCCCTTCTAGACAGGCTGTAATTCAGGGCTTAGGACTCATATCCCCAGTCTAGGCATCCACATCACTGGGATCCCTAGGGGCATGTCTTTTTTTCTTTTTCTCTTTTTTTGCTTCCTGTCGTTATTATTTCTCAGCTTTCATCTCTGTATATGTAGCTTCTTTCTCTGTCACCTAAATACCTGACACTGTGTGACATCCATATCCCTTGTAGCTAGGCTATACCTCAAAGCCTGGAAGGTATCTCCTGGTCTTTGCAGCAGCACTAGTTAGACCCCTGGTAGTCTTCTTTCCTTTTTTCCCTCTAAGCTGTTATCTCATTTTTTCCCCCCATTTCCTCTTTTTCTTTTTCCTTTCATTTTCATCCATTTCTTTGGTTCTCATCTCTCCATTCTAACAGCAACTTCCCTTAGTGCTCTATATATTTGTTTTCTTGTTTGTTTGCCTGCTTTTTGCTCCTTTTTCTCTCTCACATCATCCCTCTTTCTCATGAACAACTAAGCTCCATACATCACATCCATCCCCTTACTTCCTGGCTACCTACATCCACGGGCAGGACAGGCATAGCCTGCTGGAACTTGTCTGGTCCTGATTCCTGGCATGCCCCATTGGCCCATGTAAGTGCCACAAACAGTGTATTCCAGCCTCTCCACCTCAGCTGGACTTGCCCTTCTGCACCATAGCTGAGCCACTGGCCCAGCCTGTTGGACAAGGAGGTGAAAAATATCTTGACCGCAGTCAAACAAAAACAAACACAGTCTGCCCATTCTGACATAACCAAATAAAAAAGCAGGACAAAACAAACACACATACAATCAATAAACAAAGAAAGTAACTACAGAGTGTCCTGAAGACAGCAGATAATTATTAGAAAGATTTTTAAAAAAGAGGGGGAGGATAGTTTCCATAGGCACCCAAAATAAGCTACCAGATGATTTTCCAGTAGAAGAAAAGGCATTAGAATTACCCAACAGAGAATTCAAATCTCTAACATTCAGAACTGTCCAAGAGTTGAAGCAAAAAGCAGACAGAAGTGAGAAGAAAGTAGAAAAATTCATGGAAAAGGCAAAAAGTCATGAAAGAATTGCTGAGAATAATACAGAAACAAAGTGCCAAAATAAATTCACAACTAAAAATCATGCAAAAACAACAATCAGAAATTCAAAGACAAACAAGATTTCAAAAGTGGACAGTGTCACAGTAGGGCTGGAAAGTAGGTTTGAAATCATAGAAGATAGGATCAGCAAAATTGAAGACAAACACTTGTATATAACTCCAAAGAATAATCAGGAAAAAAGAATGAAAAAAATGAAGAAACCTGAGAATTGTGTAGGATACAATCAAAGGCAGAAATCTGTGAGCGATCAAAGTTCCAAAACAGGGGAGAAAACAGAAAGCATCATTGAAAAATTGCTGACAGAAAACTTCCCTAATATCATGAAAGACGAAAAGCTGACCATCCTGGAAACTCAACCAACCACACATAGGACAGACTCTAAAAGAAAATTATCAAGGTATAGCATAAAATTACACTCGCTAAAAAAACAGACAAAAAAAATCTGTGATCAGCTTGAGGGAAAAAAAGTCATGTACAGATGAGAGACAATAAGTTTGGCTCTAATTATTTAAGCTTATAGTATACTCCAACAAACGTGAAACCATGCAGTCAAGAAGACAATGGGATGGTATA
The DNA here is from genome assembly GCA_028571685.1 of Heterohyrax brucei. Lineage (NCBI taxonomy): Eukaryota > Metazoa > Chordata > Mammalia > Hyracoidea > Procaviidae > Heterohyrax > Heterohyrax brucei. The sequence continues at coordinate 150,551,109 of CM053144.1, read as the reverse complement.
TATATATATATATACATATATATATAACCTTGAAAGAAAATAGTGTCAATGAAGAAAAATACATCCTGCAGAACTCTCTTTCAAATATGATGATGAAATTTGAACAACTCTAGATAAACAAAAATTAAGGAAATATGTAAAAACCAGACTTAAAGGAATTAATAAAAGAAGTCCTTCAGTCTAAGAACAAACAATATCAGACCATAGCCTGAATCTAGGATGCAAGGTTTTCCAGCCTGCTAACAGACTAAGAAATCAACTCTCAAGGACTACCTAAAACCAAAAGCATTACAAAAGGGAGTCCAGAGAGGTTAATCTGTAAATGACAACAATATCGGAAAAATAAAAGAGGGCATAAGCAGTGTAGGTACAGAACTATTTACTGGAGTGGAGGGCAAGACAATACTAAGTAACAACAGAGGTTCAAACAGAAGAAGACAAGGATGATGTTCAAGATAACCACAAAGAAAGTTAACAAATATACTGATCAAAATTAAGAAGAACATAAAGAAACAATAAAAACGAAATCTACAATAACAATGAAAAAGGAATTTGGCACAGAAAAGAGTAACAAAGAATATGTAAGCACCACACACCAAAAAAAACAAGGCACTATAAAATGACAGCAATAAATGCACACCTATCAATAATTACACTGAATGTAAATGGTCTAAATACACCCACAGAGGGAGAGTGACTGAAATGGATTAAAAAACAGGACCCATCAATATGCTGTTTACCAGAGAAATGACTTAGAAAGACAGATTTATTAAAAATCAAAGTATGCAAAAAGATTTACCACACAAATAGCTACCAAAAAAGAGCAAGAGTGGCAATACCAATTTCCAGAAACATAGACTTTAAAACAAAGTTCACTACAAAAGACAAAGAAGGGCATTACATAATGATTAAAGGAATGATCATGAAGACCTAACCATAATAAACATCTACACACCCAATGACAGGGCTCCAAAATACATAAAACAAACTCTAACAACACTGAAAAGAGAAATTGATAGTTTCACAATAATAGTAGGAGACTTTAACACACCCCTCTCAGTAAACGACAGAACATCTAGAAACTCCACAAAAATACCAAATAGCTGAAGGCACTGTCAACTCATAGACATATACAGAACAGTCCACCCACCAGCTATGAAAAATTTTGGCTATTATTAATCATACAAAGGTCTACTCTCTAAAATCTACAAGAGCATCTAACATTGTTAACTCAATTGACAAAAGAAAAACAGAAGTTTGAAATAATCCAAATGAGAAATGGCATTAAACAACAAACCCAACTGAAATAAGAAAGCATCATAACAAAATAAGAAAAACTATACTCCAACAAGTTTGAAAACCTAGAGGAAATGGACAAATTTCTAGAAACACACTATCTACCCAAACTATTACGAAATGAAACAAATGAAGGGTCAGTGCAGGTTGAGTTTTTATTGGAGATGTTTTTCAAGAACTAGAATTGATAGGGGCCATCAGACAACTTTGCTGTAAGAAATTTAAAAAGACAGGCAAAGAAAATGTGGGGGGTGATACTCTTCTCTCTTTACCTTCCATTTATTGTTATTTTCCTGTAACTCTATCTCCAGAACCTAAAATTTTATCCAGATAACTTGCTATTCCCAGCCAATGGTTTCTTCCTTCATTGGTTCAGTGTTTTCTGGTTGTTTGAAAAGTTGCCTTTTTAATGTTACCACAAGAAAAACGGTAATTTTTGCTCAAGGTTTTATCCACTAAAAGGTATAAAGGATCAGACCATGGGCAGTTCTGCAATATAATAACATATTTTAAATTCACCTCTAAGTACATCCTACAACTTATAGATGGCATCTATGTTCTGTTGAGTTCAGTAATTATAGAATATTATAGTAATTACAGTCTATGATCTTCACTAGAAGAGTCTCAGTTCTTCAAACTGCTAATTTCAGGACTCTTTGAACTTACATAACAGCAACAGATTCACCAGTGAGAAGATCTCTCTCGTCTCATTAAGTATTCATGTACAAAATACATTTGAAAACATTTTACTTAGCAATAACCAGACTCATGAGAAACTGGAAAAGTTGTAGAGAACTCCATTGGCCCTCCACCTATCTTCTCCTGATGACCCCATCTTACACAGCTGGAGCACAAAATCAAAACTTGTGTACAAGTCTTACACATTTTGTTAAAATTTTTCCTAACAATTTTTATGCTATTATAAAGAGAATTCTTTTCTTGATTTTCTCTTTGAGTTATTCACTCCTACTCTGTATAAAAACAATATTTTTATATGTGAATCTTGAGTCCTGCATCCTTTCTGAGCCCATTTATGTATTAATTTGTGTGGGTATCTGTTAGTTCCTTAATATTTTGTTTAGAAAATCATGTCATCTGCAAATATAGTTTCTGCATCTTTCTTTCCAATCTGAATGCCTTTGATTTCTTTTTTCTTTAATTGCCCTGCTTAGAATGCCCAGTACTATGTTGAACAAAATGACAAAAATGAATACCCTTCTCGTATTTTTATGAAAAAAACATTCAGTTTTTCATCAGTAGCTATGACGTTAGGTGTCATTTTTTTCATAGATACCCTTTATTAGTTTGCCAGTACTCTTCTAATCCAGTTAGCTGAGTTTTTATATCATAAAAGTGCATTAAACTTCGATAAATGCTTTTTATTCATCTACTGACATTATCATGTGGTTTTTTCCTTTATTCTGTTACTGTGATGTACTACACTGATTTCATATTTTAAACTAACCTTGGATTCCTGGGGTAAATCCTACTTAGTCTTAATACATAATCCTTATTATACGTTGCTAGTAAAAGTTTAGAATTTTTGCATCTATATTCATGAGGGATATTAGTCTGTAGTTTTCTTATGATATCTTTGTCTCATTTTAGTATAAGGGTTAATATTAGCCTCAGAGAACAAGTTAGGAAGTGTCTCCTATTTTTTTGAAGCGTTTGTGGAGATGATGTTAATTCTTCTTTAAAAGTCTGGTATATTTCACCAGCAAATCCACTTGCCCCCAAATTTTAAGGATGAAAACAAAATTAACTCTTTTAAAATACACATTTTAAAGAAAATACACAGCCCAGAAAGCCTAGTTTATAAGGTGGCACATCTGTGGAACAGTGTTGAAGAGATCGGTCAGAACAATGAGCTAAACTGAAAACCCAAAGTCACTGCTGCTGAGTAGATTCTAACTCACAGTGACTCTACAGGATGGGGTAGAACTGCTCCATAGAGTTTCCAAGGAGCATCTGGTGAATTTGAACTGCAAGTAACAAGCTTTTATTTACTTACCGTAACAGTGCAAGCAAGAAGCCAAAAGTAGTGCTAGCTCCACATTCAATTCCTTCCATAACCACCACACCAGGTGAGGGTCAGGTGGATCAGTGCAGGTAGTCAGGTGGAAGAATCTTGTTGGCAATGAACCTCAAACAGATTATTTGTTATTCTTCATGAAAGATTGGCCTGGGGTAGAGTTAGGAACGGAACAGTATTGAGTCAAAGTAGAGAAGAGTTCCTCAGCAAGGTCCCTGTTAAGGAGATGCTGACAGAGGTGTCTGTGAAATAGCTTAACAGAGTATCCTAAACAAAGAAGCCTCTGATCCTAATAAAGGTGCCACTGTCCCACCTGGAATAGGAATGCTAGTACGCACGTGAGCATGGTTGGCTTACAGGATGGAGGTGTTGAGTCCTTGACTCCTCTTCTTTTTAGCAAACTGCACTGCATGGGCTGTGCTCCAAGTCTGGGATAAGAAGGGCAGCTTGCTGAAGGAGGCATGCCCAGCAAAGACTTGTAAATGTCAAAGTAGAGGCCTGAAAAAATCACATACAGGACTTTTTCCAGAAGTTAGACTCCTCAGCACCACTTTATCTCTTCATTTCAAAAGCTTGAATGTAATTTGTTCACTCTTTTGTGAAACTGTATACCTGTTACAAACTAAGCATAATTTTTGAAGTCCTTTCTTATTCTAGTGCTAAACACAAATGTGTTCTGTTTGTACTGTAGCATTGCTAAAGACTCATTACATGTACATTGTCAAGATCAAGTCAGGAAAGCAGAATCAACACCATGAATTCAAATACATAACAATAATTTATGGAATTTGAAACAGAAAATTAAAAAGGTACTGGAAGACTAAAAGGGTGATAAATGTGCTGTTGTTTTTGTTGTTGTTACTTGTCATGCCAACTCATGCCAGCCGTTATTTGCTGCTCCTTAGTTTTTGAGTTTGTGACCTTTCAGAAGCAGATGACCAGGCCTGTCTTCCCAGGCACTGGTGGGTTCAAGCCACCAATTTTTTGGCTAGTAGTCAAGCACTTAATTGCTTGTGCCATTGAGTGACTCCGATACAGGTTTTCCATTCCAGAATCAATCCAAAGTGCACCATTAGGGGTGTGTTGTGTGCTAAGAACACTACAGCCTCCTAATCTCCATGTTGCCAAGAAATCTGGAAGACAGCTAGCTGGCCAATTAACTGAAAGAGATCCATATTTATGCCTATTTCCATGAAAGGAGATCCAGTCAAATGCAGAAATTATCAATGTTATTAATAACACATGAAGTAAAATTCTTGTCAAGATCATGCAAAAGCAGCTGCAACAATATATTGACAGGAAACTGACAGAAATTCAAGCCAGATTCTGAGGAGGACATGGAACGAGTGATATCATTGCTGATGTCAGATGGATGTTGGTTCAAAGCTGGGAATATCAGAAAGAGATTTACCTGTGTTCCATTGACTCTGCAAAGGCATTCAACTGTGTGGATCATACCAAATTATGGATAACATTGTGGATAATGGAAATTCCAGAACACCTAATTGTGCTCATGAGGAATCTGTCTATGGATCAAAGGCAGTTGTGTGAACAAGGGGACAATGAATGGTTTCAAGTCAGGAAAAGTGTGCATCAGGGTTGTATCCTTTCACCATACCTTTCCATTCTGTATGCCAAGCAAATAACCTGAGAAGCTAGACTCTGTGAAGAACGAGGCATCAGGATAGAGGACAACTTATTAACAACCTGCATTAAGCAGATGACACAACCTTGCATTCTGGAATGAAGAGGATTTGAAACACTTACTGAAGAAGATCAAAGACTACAGCCTTCAGTATGGGTTGCACCTTAACATCAAGAAAACAAAAACCCCTGCAACTAGACCAGTAAGCAACATCATGATAAATGGAGACAGGATTGAGGTTATCAAGGATTTCATTTTACTTGGTTCACCAATCAACACTCATGGGAGCAGCAATCAAGAAGTGAAAAGATGTATTGCATTGGGGAAATCTGTTGCAAAGAACCTCTTCAAGTATTGAAAAGTAAAGATTTCACCTTGAAGATTACAGTGCACCTGACTCAAGCCATGGTATTTTCAATTGTATCTTGTGCATGTGAAAGCTGGACAATAAATAAGGAAGATAGAGAAAAGGTGATGCCTCTATTCTGTAAGAAATATAATCAGAGCACTCCTTTGAAGCAAAGGTAGTGAGACTGAGTCTCAATACTTTGGACGTGTTGTCAGGACACAGCAATCCTTGGAGAAGAACACGATGCTTGTTAGAGTGGAGAGTCAGTGAAAAAGAGGAAGAGCCTCAGCAAGATGGATTGACACACTGACTGCAAGGATGGGCTTAAGCATAAAAACGATTGTGGGTGTAGCACAAGCCTGGGCCGTGTTTAGTTCTGTTGGGCACAGGGTCACTATGAGTGAGAACCAACTTAACGGTATGTATCCAGGTATTATCTCTTCTTTTTGGCTCCTTTAGCACTTCTGAAAACAAACAAATTTGTCTTGGAAGAAGTATAGCCAGAATGCTTCTTATAAACAAGGATGGCAAGACTTTTTTCTCATGTACTTTTGGTGAAGGGCTGGGAAGTGTTTCATTCTGTTGTACACAGGGTCACTAGGAGTTGGAACTGGATTGACAGCATTCACCGGTCTACAGAAAGAAATTTGGGAGACAACTACCAGGCCAACAACTGGGAGAGACCGGTATTTGTGCTTATTCCAAAGAAAAGGGATCCAACAAAATATGAAAATTATTGAACAATATTGCTAACATCACACACAAGTGAAATTTTGTTGAAAATAATTTAAAAATGGTTGCCACAATATATTGACAGGGAACTGCCAGATATCCAAGCTGGATTCAGAAGAGGACATGAAAATGAGGGTTATCATCGCTAACGTTAGATGGATTTTGGTTAAAAGCAGAGATTACCAGAAGAAAGTTTACTTGTGTTCTGTCAGTTATGCGAAAACATTCAACTGTGCGGAACATAACAAATTAATAATAGTGCCAAGGAGGAGAATTTCAGAGCACTTAATTGTGTTCATGAGAAAACTGTGTGGGCTGATAGACAGTCATTCAGACATAATAAGAGGATAGTGTGTGTTTTAAAATCTGTGTTTCGGAATATATACACAAAAAGAAAGATTTATATCAAGGAAATGGCTCATGCCATAGTAGGGGCTGCAAGTTCCCAAGTCTGTGGGTCAGAATTTGGCTCATCCTGATTCATGTCACTGCAGGAGATGGCAAACCCGTGATCACAGCAGGTTAGAGAACAGTGCTCTCACAGGCTGGGAAGACTGAAGAATCTCAAGATCAGCAGGCAAGATGGCAGGTAAACTGCTAGTTCAAGTCCCAAGAACTGGAGTCAGACAAACCAGAGCCAACTGCAGGAACAAAAAGCTCCAAGCATTGCTAGAATATCTGCTTATATTCAGTGCTAGCCACACATTCAAGGATACTCCCATTCGGCCAACTGGCTCCTCACAGCAGATCCAATCATGGGAGCAGTCACATATTAAATCTCAAAAGGGAAGTGATTACAGCATTATACAACTGGCAAAACACTGAGAATCACGGCCCAGCCAAGTTGATGCACAATCTTAACCATCACATATCCCTTCACCACACTTACTCAATCTGTATGCTGAGCAAATGAGCCAAGAAGCTGGACTATATTAGGGAGAACTTGGCATCAAGACTGGAGGAAGACTCATTAACAACCTGGATGTGAAATGCAGATGATGCATGCTTGCTTAAGGAAAACAGAACTTGAAGCATTTACTGAATGAAAACCAAAGACCACAGCCTTCACTATGGAAGAAAGAAAACAAAGATCCTCAAAACTGGGCCAATAAGCAATATGATAGTAATGGAGGATACACTGAAGTTGCCAAGGACTTCATCTCACTTGTATCCAAAATGACTGTCCACAGAAGCAGAAATCAAGTAATCAAATGACATATTATATTCAGCAAATCTGCTGAAAAGATCTCTTCAAAGTGTTTACAATATGTCACATTGAGGACTAAAGTGCTTGATCCAAGTCATATTTTTCTCTTCGTATGCATGTGAAAGTTGAACGTTGAATAAGCAAGATCGAAGAATTGATGCCTTTGAATTATTGTTTTGGTGAAGAATATTAAATATACCATGCACTGCCAAAAGAACAAACAAACTTGTCTTGAAGAGTACGGCTAGAATGCTCCTTAAACAAGGATGGCAAGACTTTGTCTCACATACTTTGGACATATTATCAGAAGGTATCAGTGTTTACAGAAAGATATCATGCTTGGTGAAGCAGAAGTTCAGTAAAAAAGAAGACCCTCAATGAGACTGATTGACACAGTGATTCCAACAATGAGCTCAGACACAGAGGTCTGGCAATGAAGTCCATGAACTCAACTGTTTAAGTGCTACATACCTGACTGCTGAATATCACTACAGGCACCTTTGAAGTACAACCCCTGGGAAGCTATGCACTGACGCCAGTGCCTAATCTACCCATTAAAGGAATTTTGGAAGTCTTTCTCGAACGGCCATTGTGCACAATGGCAAGGTAGCAAGTTCACAAACTTAACTGTATAGTCATCTGTGACGGAGTCTTTAGCCAGGAAACAAATAACTATATTAGAATATCCTCCCTACTTACCTGATCTGTACCCCAGTGCCTTTTTTCTTTACCTGAAGATAATGGAAATATTGAAAGGAAGACATTTTGATAACATTCAGGATATCAAGGGTAATACAATGACAGCTCTGATGGCCATTCCAGAAAAAGAGTTCCAAAACTGCTTTGAAGAGCAGGTTAGGTGCTGGCATCAGTGCATAGCTTCCCAAGTGGACTACTTGGATGGTAACCTTAGTGATATTCAGCAGTGAAGTATGTGGCATTTCTTCTAGGATGAGTTCATGAATTCAACTGTCAGATTTTCTAGCAATGATTGCAAGGATGGTGCAGGACTGGACAATGATTCCTTTTGGATCAGCTGAGATTTGATACCGACTTGATAGCACCAACCATCAAAAACAACATTTCTGGCCTGGAACACACTTCTAATGCTTCTCTGTGGATTCTGAAACACTAAGTAAGGATCATCTGATACATAAACGTGTTCCTACCTGGACAGTAGAGTCAAGAATTACCTCAAGCAATTACAGCAATTACCACCAGGTTGGAGCTAGAAGCCAGAAATGTCTCTCTTCCTTCTCCCTTTTATTCTGTTACTACCAAACAGAAATATAGTTTATAGTCTGTTATGGATTGAATTGTGTCTGCCTAAAATATATGTCAGCTTACCTAAGCTACAATTCCCTGTATTCTGTGGTTGCCCTCCACTTTGTGATCTGATGTAGTTATTCTCCACTTTGTGATGTTTTTCAAATCCTAGCCTCTACGTGGTTATGGTCCCATTTGGGAGTGAGTGATCTGTCATGTAAATGAGACAGGACTAGGGTGACCTCTACTTTGAGTAACTTGATAGAGTTTTTTATACAGATGCTCCAGACTGCTAGAGAAAAGAGGGTTTTTTTCTTTTTCCACAGTGTACTCAAGATGCTAACTTTCTGATGTTTATGTGTCCACTTAGCTGGGCTACAATTCTCAGTGTTTTGGCAGTAGTATGATGTTTTGGTCACCCCTGTGATGGAATCTGCTGGTGCTATTAGTGGGGCCAAAGCCTGTGGTTGGCCACCACACCCTCACCCTTCATCTCTCTGCCTTTCCCTGCCTACTTCTTTGCCAAGGTTGTGGGCCTATTGTGGATCTAGCAGCTGCTTCTCTTCTCTTCCTGGGACTTAAACTAGTAGCTTACCTGTTGATCTTGGGATTCACATATCTTCGCAGCCTACAAGTGACAGTCCTGCTTCTCTATCTACTGATCTTGGGCTTACCAGCTATGTGAATCAGGAGAAACCTTATAGTCTCACCTGGCAACTTGGAATTTGTTCACCTTCACAGGCTGTGAGTGGGAGCCCTGCACTGTGACTTGCTGACTTTGGTTCTCCAGCTTGTGTGGCTGTGTCAATTGAGAGAGGCCTCTATCCTGGATCCAGGACTTGAGATGTTTCAGCCTCTACAATTGCATGAGCTGCTTCTTTGATATAAATCTCTCTCTATATATATTTGTACACTTTACTAGTTTTGCTTCTGTAGAGAATCCAACCTAAGGCAGACTTCTTCATGTGTAGGAAAGAGTAAAGAATAAAACCTATACTATACCTTGAACCAAAACTATCCCTTGAGGTCATCTGTTAGAAAACAACAAATTGTTTCATAAGAATATCACCTGTGAGTACAGTGCTCCTTTGAAAAAAAAAAAATCATCTATATGACCAACTGGTCAACAATTACACTAAAGCAAAAATGAGAAGGCAGGGTGGCAGGGAAATTAGATTACTGAAAACAGAAAACCAGAATAGAAATAATGAGAATGTTGACATATTGATAAAAGTGTAACGAGTATCAATGAACAATTAATTTAAAAATTGTTAAATGGGAGCCTAGTCTGCTCTGTAAACTGTCACCAAAGACACAGTAAAAAAATTTATTTAATAAGAAAAATTCAAATCCTTAAAAAAAAAAATTGCACTATGAAATAATCAATTCATAGGAAGGAAAGAAGATTAATGAAAGGTGAAGATTACAACTCAGCAACAGCTGACATCTATGTCCTAAGTAAGGACTTCTAATCCAAGTGTGATCACTAAGGTTGTGTGCTAACTTGCCTGGGCCATGATTCTCGGAGGTTATGGTGCAGTTTAGCAGTTATATTATGATGTAGTCACCTCCATGATGAGGTCTGATATAATCTGATTACCTCCGTGACAAGATCTGCTGTGATGACCAAATCAGTTGGGACAGAGTTTGCAGATGTGATCTGCATCCAGTGTAGGTGAGGAATTGACTCAGTGACAGTGGGTCTTTTTCATTTGGTGGGACACAGGTGGAACTCATAGTTGTAACATGATATTTCCCAGGTTTAAAACCCTACTATTTGCATCTCAGAATTGTATTCAAACACACTGTATTCAAATCAGAATTTAGTGTCAAGGGAAGCTAACAGGTTTAAGTAAGATAAACCAATAAAGTGGTTATAATCTGACTACAAACAAAAAGATACAAAAATCATCAATTAGAAAAATAGAAACAAAGTATCACATAACATATTTATTTTCCCATTGCAAATATACTAAAAGCTTTTAATATACAATTTAGAGAGAATCCATATACCTAGACCTAGATAAATCACTAGCATTTTGATATTTTTTCTTAAATAATATTTTTGCATCATTTATACATGCATTTTTTAGTTTTAATTACACAGTACCTATATAATGTTATCTCTGACTTTTTTCTCTTAACATTATCCAGTGTTATCATATCAATTTTAATTGCAGTATTTTCTTTTTTTGGCTGCATTAGCTTTCATCTTATACAACAGGTAATATCATGGTGAATAAAGCTTTTCCCCCCTCATAATTACTAACATTTATTTTTGAAAGTGTGTCAGCAATAGAACTTATGAACAAGAATTACTACTTTCAAGATTTTGATAAGTACTGCTGTATAGCTAAAACTTTATTATTCTAAATAACACAATATGTCCTATGAAGTATTTTTCTCTCTTTATTCTTCAAGCAATTACTCAGTTCCTATGGTTTTTTAAAGTGAAATTAACAAGTCCTTATTTTTATTCTGATTAAATATCTTAAAACATTCAAAACCATTGCCAAGTGTGAAAAGGAACATGGCTGTCATTCTCTCTTACGAGGACAAGCCCAACTCTGCCCTCATTTGCAGCCCAGTGATCCATCACTAATTATCTGGTAGCAGCTGCCAAAGAAAACAGAAAGAATGCCAGCTGAATCTCAATAGTAGTCTTCTACTTTATGCTTTAAAGCCTTGACAATTTCATACTCATATAGGGAAACAAACTGCTGACTCTCATGTTCATAACTGAAATGTGGCTCTCTAAATCACCTGTTTGGCTCTGTTACATATTTTTCTTGCTCTGCTCCAGAGTGCTCTCACGTTCACCCTGGTGACCTGTTGAAATGAGCCCTGGAGACTCCACTGACCTACGCACCTGAAGCAACCACTGACGTCTTGTGATTTATGCATTAAAAAAAAAAAATAGGCCCCTAAAACAATGTGTTGTTTTGTCTTCTTCCATTTCACCTAGTTTTTCCACTTTTGTCAGCCATTTAAAGGCTCTAACTAAAGCTGCTGTGCCTTGATACTCAGGCAGCCCCCAAAAGATTGAATTACAAACCAGGAGTGCTATATAGCACGATAAATGCTCAGGCCACTAATTTTGGTCAAAAATGGTATAGCTATCACTGAGCTGTCAAAATCCTTTCACAGAGGTTCAGGTTTTGACAGTAGCTAAGGAGTACCCAAAGATGGGTACACAAAGAGCCCTGGTAGTGCTGTACTTAAGTACTCAAGCTGTTACCTAAGAGGCTGGTGATTCAAACCCACCCGGCAGTTCCAAGACAGAAAGGACTAGTGTTCTGCTCTTGTAAACAGCCTAGAAAAGCCATACGGGCAAGTTCTATTCTGTTCTACTAGATCATTAGGAGTCAAGGTCACCTCAACAGCACTTAATAAAAATAGCTAATGAGTACTTACTATGTCAAACTTTTCTGTGAGCCACACTGGAAGTTCTAAGAATACTTCTTTGGATGAGAAAAGAGTTTCTGTATTCAAAGGCCTTCAACATTTTCTGAGGTGCCATATTTTTTTCTGCAAAAATTTGAGATTCCTAGTGCTATGAATTGAATTTTGTCCCCCTAAAATATATGCTGAAGTTCTAACCCTTGTTTGAAACAGGGCCTTTGAAAATAGTATCAGTTGATGTAAGGTCATCCCAAGAGTGGATCCTAATTCAATCCATGTGATGTCTTAAACAAGAGAAGAAACATAGAAAATTAGAACAACTAACATGTGATCAGGAAGGCAGCCCCAACTGCCAACCAAGGGGCTCCAATGATTCAGAAGGAAACAGAAGCTAGAAGAGAGGCATGGAACAGTTTTTCTCTCAGAAGCCTTAGAACGAATCATTACAGTGATATGCTGGTTTGGACTTCTGGCCTCTAAAACTGTGAGGCAATTAATTTCTGTTCTTTAGAGCCACCTACTTTGTGGTATGTTGTTATGACCCAAACAAACTCACTGCTGTTGAGTTGATCCTGACTCGCAGTGACACTAACAGGACAAAGCAGAACTGCCCCACAGAGTTTCCAAGGAGTACCTGGCAGATTCAAACCGTCAAACTTGGTTGGCAGACATGGCACTTAACTGACAGGGCACCAGGGTTTCCATTGTTACGACAGCATTAGGAAAGTAAGAAACCCGGGAAACTGGGTAGAGCCATGTCAAAACCGAGCAGAATCCCACAGCTGTCAAATTGATTCCCACAGGGTTTCTAAGCAGTGGGTGGTGGATTCAAACTGCTGAGTTTTTGTTCAGTAGCCAAGCTTTTAATCCCTGAACCACCAGAGTCATGGCAGAGAGGTAATAAACGATAAAAGTAATAGCTGTTTGGAGTCTGTTGAGTGGAACTTTAAGACCTACCAACAGATTCACTTCTAGGACTCATGACCATCTCTCTCTCTTTTCGAGGTCAGCGATGAAAGCATTATCTTCCATCTGGCTGAAGAAACATAACAATGGCCTACCGCACTAGCACCTCCACAACCTGAACTTCTCCCCTTTCCTAAAATTCTCTTGTAAGTGAACACAGAGGGAATCTATGAGTTTGAAGGATTTACTAAAATTGTTCTTATAAATGCTATACTAATTTATTTGATAATAAGACACCACATATACCAGATGAATGAGATCAATCAGCATTCTGAAAATTTTTTCAACATTTAACAAATTGGAGACAAACATTGAAGCAACAGGACAGCTGTTCTTTTAGACATTCCTTTTTCCTTCCATCCTTTAATTTTATTCCATCCTTATATTCTAATAACATTAGAAGATTAATTTTTTACTGTATATACTTGGCTTTGTATATTGATATGGATTATGATGACATTTTCTGTGGCATGGACTCATTTTTAAAAGATTACTGCATCAAATCAATCTACATTCACAGAGTACTTTGCTCATATTGCCATATTAGACATCATAGAAAACCTCAACTCTCAAGTATTAAAACCTAAAGACAGAAAGTAATATGCTTTGAAGTATTTCTAAGATTAGTATGTTAGTGGCTAGAAAAATATTGTAATAGTACATATTAAATATGTAAATACAGTATTAAAACTTAAGTACCAAGAGAAAAATGTGCTTTGAAGTATTTCCTAAATTAGCAGTTAGTGATCATAAGGCTACTGTAATAATATAGATTAAATCCATAATGATTAGAGGGAAGGTACAGACTAGGAAGATGGAGTGTTGTTATTTCTAACAACACATGCTACTCATATTCCATTCAACAAAAAGATGATGTTGCCAAGGTCCTAGGCTTTCCCAAGCCCCATTCGATGACCTAGAAGGAAGAGATGATCTTTAGTCAGTGTAAATAAAACTGGTAACATAGTCAGCTGTGCAAGTAGGGCAGAAGAAGCCTCCAAAACAAAATGTCCTACTACACAGGAAGATGAAGTCTTTTCCCTACATTCACAGAAACCAATAAGAAATTGAACTGTATTTTTAATAAACCAAAATGTTCAAAGAGATGGAATGCCCAGTCATTTGAGACTAAGAGCCTTCATTATTTATTTATTCATTCATCAGTTTTTGATCAACTTTATATGCTAGATCTTAGTATATATCTTAGTATTTATGGTATTTTCAATTGCATCATATGCATGTGAAAGCTGGACAACTGAATTGTGCCTTTGAATTGTGGTGTTGGAGAAGAATGTTGAAAGTCCCATAGACTGGCAAAAGAACAAACAGATCCATTCTGGAAGCAGTACAACCAGAGTACTCCCTGGAAGCAAAGATGGCAAGATTACATCTTACATACTTTGGACATGTGGTCAGAAAGGATCAGTCCCTAGAGAAGGATGTCATGCTTGGCAGAGTGGAGGTCAAGAGGAAGACGCTTGACAAGATGGAATGACACAGTGGCCGCAACAATGGTCTTAAGCATAAAAATGATTGTGGACATGGTGCAAGACCAGGCGTTGTATTGTTCTGTTGTTCATAGGGTCTCTACAAGGCAGAAGCAACTCGATGGCACCTAACAGCAACACAATAGACCTTAGTAGATACAACCATGAGCAAACCTGAATAAGTTCTTTCCTGAGTGGTGTCTACATTCTAGTGGAGGAAGAAAAACAGAAAATACATAAATAAAAGATAAAGGATGACAAAGCAGAAAGAGGAAAAGAAGTGCTGGGGTAAGAATTTAATGTGAATAACGTGATTAGGGAGGTCTCACTGAGATGGTGGTAACTGAGCAAAGACCGTAAGGAATTTTGCATTCATTCTAAGTAACACAGAATAGTACTGGAGGTCTTTAAGCAACTGACTGACATGATTTTGTACATTTAAAAGATTAGTCTGACTGCTATCTTCAGAATATATATACATGTTCATATACATACGAATAGATACTTCTCCTTTGGTCTTGAATATAGACTTCATAAAAGTATAAACTGAAAAAAGAAATACTCTGCCCTTGATACTCCAAGATGTGACTGTTCATCCTCATTTGGATATGTAGCTGAAAAATGGTGATAAAAGTTCCCACTGACCCATTCCCCACTCCCTGAACCTCGTCACCTTCTGACCTGCTGTACATATTGAAGAGCCAGCTGGCTGGGATTAGGTGCTTCCTTCCCACGCTGGAGAATGATGGGAACGTGTGGGCAGTAGGGAGTTATCAGTGGCAGGTGCACATGAAATTACTTACTTCTGACCCAGCTCCTATTAAAATGTAAATAAGCTTACTCTCATAATCAAACAGTATTTTTTATTAGTAAAAAACTTGCCTGTTTACTTCAATTTACTTTCTTAAAAAAACGTAGCCCACATTTACTTCCAAATGGTTTAGATTAGACCAGTCACTGAACTACCTAAACCTAGTATTAGCCTTTCTCATTTTATTTCTGAGGCAGAGAAGATGACAAAACACTATTGGAGACCATTGCTCTTTCAGTCCTTTCCTTGATCAGACATAAAAGCAATGCGAGGAGCAGGGGTTGGAGACCAGGAACCTGGCATAAGATGAAGAAGTCTAGATCCACTCTAAATTCACCACCAGTTGTGCTGTACCCTGGTTTCTCCCTATCTGTAGAATTACTGTGAGCCTGATTTTAGATGGGCAAGAGAGCACTGATGGGGAAGCTCTGAAGCATGACCCTGTGAATAGGGACAGTATGCAGCACCTGGAACATGGCAGAATTTCAGTGGCCTCAGAAAATCACACCTAGAAAAATCTCCTCTCATAAAACCAAACCAAATCCAATGCTGTCAAGTCAATTCTGACTCATAGCAACCCTACAGGACAGAGTAGAACTGCTCCATAGTTTCCAAAGAGTGCCTGGTGGATCTGAACTGCTGACTTTTTGGTTAGCAGCTGTAGCACTTAACCACTGCTCTATCAGAGTTTCTCTCCTCTCATACAGTGTGAAATTCTGGAAGGGATTTCTCTGTAAACAGAAGTCCCAGGAGACATGTAATAGCATTCAAACCACTTCCCACAAAAACTGTATTTCATATCCTATATAAATCAATGAGTGTCTTATGAAGTGAGGGGCTTCGGGGTTAAACCAGAAACAATCCTGAAATTGACAAAGAATTATAAATGACTCCCTGTCTATCAGACAGAGCAGAAAGGTTTGTGGTTTCTGTAAGGTCAGAGCTTTGAAAGCCCTACAGGACAGGCCTAATCAGCACACACAGGGTCAGCATGAGTCAGGGTGGACTTGACAGCAACAATTCAAGTAAAGGTAGTAAATTCAGATAAACTCAGCTTATAGTTTACATTTCTCTCTTCTTAATCTGAATTTTATTTAGAGAAAGCAATCCAGGGATTTAAACCAGTCAGAATATGTGAGCATGGAACCGGGGCTAGAGGATGACCACAGGGGTAAGAAAGTGGTTTTTCTTCCCAGTAGAGATGCGGAGTGTCGAGGAGTCTATCTGCGTTCTGCACTTCCCATGCAACTGGCTGGGATGTCTGCATCTTCACATAGCCTGGGTGCAACAAGGTCAAGACCACGTGGGGAGAAGATAAAACAGTAACAGGAGACAAGAAGGTTGAAAATTTGCTTCATTTCAAAATACCCTTGTGGGAGAGGTACTTCCTGAAAAGAAGTATTTAAATACCCAGATTTTGGTCAGGGGGCATTTTCTTTTTCCTCACTCCAAACAGTAAGTTGCAGGGCTCCCATAGCCTTAGGAAAACAGTAACCAGAAGCTTGAAAGTAAAGCTTTTGAAGCAGAGTGCACAAACAACCCCTCATAGAGGACAACTATGGGCAGAGAGCAAAAGCAACAGATTCAGATGTCCAGTAGTGATAGCGAGTGACTTGTCACAGGTAAGTCAGAGGTCATGAGACTGAGCAGCCAAAGATGTGACTAATATAGAGACAAACAAAACACATATACACACCCCCAACACAGACACAGACACACGCATACACACACCAGACTTACTGCAAGAAGTATTACATTTAGAATATAGGCCATTTTGCATATCACCAGAAAGAGGTCAGTTTAGGAGCACCTGTCAATCAATTTTGGTAAAATATTTTGAGATTGAATATCCTGTATGATGAAGTCATCTTTATCACTGTAAAAATTATATTCTAAATTTGAAGAAAATAGAATATCAGGTTACATAGTCATTGATTTTTATTAGGTAAAAATAAACATATTAAAATTATGTAGATAATCATATCAAAGTGCTATGTGTGTATTCATTTATATAATGATGTATGTTCTTTCCTTCAGAAATTTAGAATTCTTATACATTTTTAAAATTTCCTCTATGGTTTAAGCAATACATGTTAGGGGTTGAGCAAGTGCTGACAGTTAGCCACCTCATCCTTGTGGAAAAACCCAGCTTTGTGTCAATCCAATCATTTCATTTCTGAAGTCTTTAGGGATGGCTGAGCACAACCATCCAGTGTGCTGCAATGAGACTAGTGTCACGGTGGCCAAGAGTTATGAGGGCCAAGTTCACTGGGTCTCACAGCTGGTACTTCTTTGGTTTTCCCAAGTTCTCTTTGTTCTATTCCTCTTGGGGATATTTCAGTCCTCCAGCTTTCTCAAGCCCTCTACAATCTCCTTATTTTCAACACATGTCATTACCTCCATCTTAAATGGAAAGAAGAAAAAGCGTTAAGCAAGAATGAGATAACCTTTATCCCCACAGTCACCCCCTCCCTTCCTCCTGCTCTCCAGTGTTTTTGATGCAGATGCTATTGCTTCCTATTCCCTTAAGGACTTTTTCTTCATCAACTATCTTGTCCCCTTTCTTGTTTCTTCGGTTGTTCTCCCTCTCTACAGTTTCTTTCCCATCAGCCTTTAACTATGATCTCTTAAAAACTAACAGCTGTCCGAAACCTGACATACTTCCAGGCCTGAAGCCTTCTCCTTTTTCTATTTTCACAGTAATGATTCCTGTGGAGTTGTATGCCTCACAGTCATTCCTTTATGTACAACAATCTCATATACACTCACATTAATCCTATGTAAGTTTTCTTTCCCCACCAGGTACTTTCCTTGAAATAACTTGTATAATTTTCAATCCTTGTCATATTCAACCTCCTTTGCAGCATTTAAAGCATTGACCTCATCTTGAAAGACAAGATTCTCTTGGCCTCCAAGACACACTGCTTCCCTGTTTTCTTTCCAGGCCTTTGACTGCTTTCACTGAGCAGTCTTTCTCTCTTCCTTTGATCTTCCCTCAAATACACGTGGACCATTTATGGTCCACACGTGGATCATTTATGTATATCTTTAAATAAAGATAAATATGTTTATCTAAATATATATTTATGTTTTTCCCAGAAAAATCTCATTTGATTTTATGGCTTTAGTATTTTTTATTCCCCCTCCCATTTTTTTAAATTTTCAATTGTTCCACATCCACTATGCCACTTCAAGGATATTTGTCCATACTGCAGAGACCCAGGATGGAACAGCAGATCCTACGGCTCAGCAAGCATCCTACTATCAGACTTGTCAATCTTGCCATGAGAAGGGACAGAAAAAAGGAGGGTTTTCAGTAGAACTCAAGAAAATAACCTCTTCTCATATCCCTAACTAGCTCTGGATAACAGGGACTGGAAAAGTTGTACTCGCTGATGGAAAGCCCATTATTGGTAAACAGCACCATGAAGGTTTCTAGTACCATTTGTTCCCATACATAAATGGGCTCTACTGTAAACACTGCAATCACTAGAGCAAGAAAGGGTGTCAATAAGTAAAACATCTGTATGTTACTGATAGACTTATTTAGCAAACATTGAATGACAGTCCATTCAGGCACTGGTTCAGCACTAGAAATTCAACAATGAGTTAAGGACAAGGCACGTGTCCTCAAGAGTGTTGATAACCAAGTGGGATGACATATATTAATCCAGTAATTACACAGATCATTTAATTATACTCTATTAAATGTTGTGAAGGAAAAATATAGAATGTTGAGAGTGTACAGTGACATTATGCCTAATCTAGGACATCTTAAAAGGCTTCCCCAGGACACAGCACTGAACTGAGAGGAGGAAGACGAGTAGCAAATAGTCAAGCGAGCTTATAACTGAGGTGCCTTCCATAGTCACCCACGCTCTCAGCTGATGTGAAGCTTGCCTAATGGTGACAAATAGGTCAATGCATTTCAGTCACCAGTAATTGTCAGTGCATCCTGGTCGCAAGTTTGATAAATTTTGGACTGCAGAAGCTGGTAAAAATCACTAGTTGCTTCATCTTTGACCTTAGTGGTTGGTGTGTAAATCTGAATAACAGTCACATTAACTGGTCTTCCTTGTAAACTCAAAAAACCAAACTCACTGCTGTTCAGAAGATTCTGACTCACAGCGACCATATACAGCCAAGTAGAACTGTTTCATAGTGTTTCCAAGGGAAGCCTGGTGGATTCAAACTGTCAAACTTTTGGTTGGCAGACTTAGGACATATCCACTATATCACGAAGGCCTCCCTTGTAGGCATACAGATAGTATCCCACCACTGACAACATTGTACTTCAGGGCAGATCTTGAAATGTTCTTTTCAACAATGATGGCAACACCAATCTTCTTTCAGTTTTCATCCTCAGCATAGTAAACCATATGTTTGTTCAATTCAAAATGGCCAACACCAGTCCATTTCAGCCCACTAATGTCTAGGATATCCATGTTTATGCATTCCATTTCATTTTAGATAATTTCCAATTTTCCCAGATTCATACTTCATAATTCCATGTTCTGATTATTAATGGATGTTTGCAGCTGTTTATTCTTGTTTTGAGTTGTGCTACATCAGAAAATGAGGGTCCTGAAGGCTTTACTCCATCCATGTCATTAAGGTCAACTCTGCTTTGAGGAAGCAGCTCTTCCCTGGTCATCTTTTGAGTGCTTTCCAACCTGGGGGTAGGATGGGCTCATTTTCTGGCACTATATCTAACAATGTTCTGCTGCTATCCAAAAAGTTTTTACAGCCTAATTTTTTTCAGAAGTAGACTGCTGGGTCCTTCTTCCTGGTCTGTCTTAGTCTGGAAGCTCAGCTGAAACCTGTTCACCATGGTTACTAACCCTGCTGGCATCTGAATACTGGTGGCCTAGCATCCAGCACCCCAGCAACCTGCAATCCTCCACAGCGCGACAAACTGACATACAAGTAGGTAACCAATGATACTGAAGGAAGAAGTCAAAGCTGTATCAAAGGCATTGGTGAAAAATAAGGCTCCAAAAATTGATGGAATATCAACTTAGATGTTTCAAAAAACAGATGCAGCACTGGATATGCTCACTCATCTATCCCAGAAATTTGAAGGACAACTACCTGGCCCACTGACTGGCAGAGATCCATATTTATGCCCATTCCCAAGAAATGTGATTCAAACAAATGTGAAAATTATCAAGCAGTATCATTAATAGCACATGCAAGTAAAATTTTGCTCAATAACATTTGAAAGTGGCTGCAAGCCAGAGCAATTAGATAAGACAAAGAAATAAAGGGCATCCGCTTCAGCAAAGAAAAAGTAAAAATTTCCCTATTTTCAGATGATGTGATTGTATATACAGAGAATCCTAAAGGATCCATAAATAAACTAGTCAAACTAATAGAAGAGTTCAGCAAAGTATCTGGATACAAGATAAGTATAAGTAAGTCAGAAGGATTCCTTTATACCAACAAAGAGATCATTAAAGAAGAAATCACCAAATCAATACCATCTACCATAGTCCCCAAGAAAATAAAATACCTAGCAATAAATCTAACTAGAGAAATAACAGACCTATGCAAAAAGAACTACAAGATCTTACTGCAAGAAACAAGATTTACATAAATGGAGAAACCTACCCTGCTCATGGATAGGAAGACTTAACATTGTGTAAATGTCTATTTTACCCAAAACAATCTACAGACACAATGCAATGTCAATACAAATTCCAGTGATATTTTTTAATGAGATGGAGAAACAAATTACCAACCGTGGTGGTCAGGATTATATCAACTTGGCTATTCCATATTTGGTGGCCGTATTAAGTGGCAGGGCAGCATCTATGGTAGCTTCCCACCCCTCAGCTCTCATCTCTCCACTTTCCATTACCACTGCTGCTCTTTTCACATAGCCAGGAGCTCCTGCTCTCTTCTTCCAGCGTCTGGTTCCTGGACTTGAACTAGCAGCTGTTGGATTCATCAGTCTTTACAGCCGGTCTTGAGAGTCCTGCTCCCTGACCTGCTGATCCTTGGTTCGCCAGTCTCTGCTGCTCCGTCTTGCTGATGGCTTGGGACCCAATGACCTACACAACTGGTGATCTAGAACTCTGGTCTCTGACCTGCTGACTTGGGGTTCATCAGCTCCTGTGGCCATGTGAGGCTTGTGCCAGGACTTGGGACATTCAGCTTCTGTGATTGTGTGAGCTGTTTCCTCTCTCTCTCTCTCTCTCTCTCTCTCTCTATTTTATAAATCCTTGCTTGTACCTACACATGTTACTGGTTTTGCTTCCCTAGAAAAGCCAGCCTAAGACACCAGCTTTGTTTGGAAAGGGAAGAAACCTGGGGTAAGCAAAGCACTACTGAAGAAGAACACACTACGCGGTCTCTCACTACCTGGCTTTAGACCCTATTACACTGCCACAGTAGTCAAAACAGCCTGGTACTGGTACAAAAAGAGACATATAAACCAATGGTATAGAGTTGAGACCCCAGAGATGCCACCATCCTCCTATGAACCATCAATATTCAATGAAGGCTGTAAGATTGTAAATTGGGGTAAAAACAGTCTTTTCAACAAATGATGCTGGCAAAATTGGATATCCATTTGCAAAAAATTGAAACAAGATCCATACATCACACCTCACACAAAAAACAACTTAAATTAGATAAAAGACCTAAATATTCAATGTAAAACGATAAAAATCATGCCAGAAAAAATAGGATCAACAATGGAAATTTTAATACACAACTTAGACAGACTTCAAAATCTGACAAGCAAACCACAATCAACAGAAGAAAAAATAGATAAATGGGAACTACTAAGAATCAAACACTTTTGCTCATTGAAAGACTTCATCAGAAGAATTAAAAGACCACTTGGCTTGGCACAGAAAGGGAAAAAATATTTGGCAACTATATGTCAGACTGATTTCTGATCTTTGTAATCTACAAGGTACTGCAAAATATCATCAAGGATAAATAACCCAATCAAGCACTGGGCAAAGGAGATGGACAGACACTTCACTAAAGAGATATATCCAGGCAGCTAAAAGACACATGTGGAAATGTTCACAACCATTAGCTATTAAAGAAATCCAAATCAAAATAACGATGAGATACCATCTCACCCCATCAAGGTTGGCCATGATCCAAAAAAAGCTGGAGAGGCTCTGGAGGAATTGGAACTGTCCCACACTGCTGGTCTGATTGGAAAATAGTACAACCTCTTTGGAAAGCAATCTGGTGCTTCCTTAAAAAACTGGAAATAGATATACCATTTGACCCAGTAATCTCACTGCGTGAAATTTATCCTATAGAAGCAAGGGCAGTCACACGAACAAATACATGCACATCAATGTTTACTGCAGCATAATCCACAATAGCAAGTAGATGGAATCAACCCAGATGCCCAGTAACAGATGAATGGATAAACTATGGTATATATACTCAGTGGAACACTATACAATGATAAAGAACAACAGTGATTTTAGGAAGTGTCTCATAATCTGGTTTCAATTGGAAGATGTTATGTTGAGTAAAATGAGTCATGGCACAAGGACAAATATTGTATCAGACCCCTACCGTTAGGACTTAAAAACAGACTCATGTACAGAAGAAAAGACTCTTTGATGGCTGCAAGGGAGGGGTAGGAGGGAGGGAGAGGGCTGGTTATAGATTAGATAATTGATAGAAACTTGGTTGGGTGAAACCAGTGACAGCACATACTAGAAAGAAAATCAATTTAACTAGACTTCAACATAACTTGAAAACTCTTCCAGTCTTAACCCAATATTGCAAGCACAGAGTAACAGGGGCTGGGTTCTGGGAACCATGCTCAGAGGGGACATCGAGGCCAATTGACATAACTAGCTTATTGCTCAGAGAGTCTTCAGCATCCCATATGGGTGAGTGGCATCTGGGGTCTTAAAAGCTAGTGAGCTGACATCTGAGGTACACCAAATGGTCCCAACTCAGCAGGAACAGATGATCACCAAGGACAACAACAACATGAGGGAAAAAGAGTCCAGAAGACAGAAACACCCACGTGAATGGGTGACTATATCAACATGATATCAGAATATTCAGACGGTGACTCGTCACCACCAACGACAGCTGTGATGGGGCTCGCAATGTTGAGTCCCAGTGGAAACATGAGAAAAAAAAGGGGTGCACCCTAAGAACTCCACTAAAAGACTACAACTGATGGTCTGAAGGTCTGGGAGTTCCCCTGAGAGCATGTCCCCTAGACCTGATAATACATAATAGATCATTACTGAGGTCAACTCTTTGGACAGGAATGGATTGGACTCAAGAGCATAGAGTGACCATATCATGCGTCTGCTTTACGGTTCTGTGCATCTATAGGATGTTGTCCTACTGGCCTCCTACAGGAGGGGATTGGAGAGGGTGGAGATGACGGGACAGGAGACTGTTAAGAGGATATGACATGTATAGAGCACAAGGGAGGAGTGTGCTGTCACTGAGCAAGGAAAGCAGAAGGAGCTGCAGACAGTCAGGCATGCAAATTTGAACTGTATTGTAAACTTTCATTCAATCACAATAAAAAAAAAGTGACTGCAACACTATATTGACAGAAAACTATCAGAAACTCAAGCTGGATTGAGAGGAGGACATGGAACCAGAGATAGCACTGCTGATTTCAGATGGATCTTGTATGAAAGAAGAGAATACCAGTAAGATGTTTACCTATGTTTCATTGACTATGCAAAGGCATTCGACTGTGTGGTTCATGACAAATTATGGATAACATTATGGAGAATGGGAATCCCAGAACGCTTCATTGTGCTCTTAAGGAATCTGTATATGGATCAAAACAGTCATGCAAACGGAAGAAGGATATACTACATGGTTTAAAGTCAGGAAAAGTGTGTGTCAAGGTTAATTCCTTTCACCATACCTTTTCAATCTGTATGCCAAGCCAATAATCTAAGAAGTTAGACTATATGGAGAAGAATGAGGCATTAGGACAGATGATGAGGAAGACTCATTAATAATCTGCATTACGCAGATGACTCTGTACTGCCTGCTGGAAGTAAAGAGGATTTGAAACACATACTGATGAAGATCTAAGACCACCAGTATAGAATGCACCTCAATATCAAGAAAACAAACATCCTCACAACTGGACCAGTAAGCAACATTATGATAAATGGAGAAAGGATTGAGGTTGTCAAGGACTTCATTTTACTTGGTTCCACAATCAATGTCCATGGCAGCACCAGTCAAGAAATCAAAAGGTGCATTGTGCTGGGAAAATCTAACACAAAGGACCTCTTTAAAGTGTTAAAAAGTAAAGATGTCACCTTGAAGACTAAGGTGCACCTGACCCAAGCCATGACATTTTCAATCACATCTTATGCATGTGAAAGCTTAAAAACAAATAAGGAAGACAGAAGAATTGATGCTTTTGAATTGTGGTGTTGCAGAAGAATACTGAATGTACCATGGACTGCCAAACAGATCTGTTCTGGAAGAACCACCACCAGAGTGCTCCTTGGAAGCAAAGAGAGAGAGACTGTGTCTTACATACTTTGGACATGTTGTCAGGAGGGATCAGTCCCTGAAGAAGTGTCATGCTTGGTAGAGCAGGCAGGTCAGTGAAAAAGAGGAAGACCCTCAACAAGATGGATTGATGTTGTGGCTGCAAGGATGGATTTAAGCATAAAAATGATTGTGGGAATGACATCAGATTGGGCAGTGTTATGGTCCATTGTGCATAGGGTCATCACATGTTGGAGCTGACTCAATGGTACCTAGAAACAACAAGAGCACTGAACATCAAAGGAAAAGTTGAGAAATCAGATTAAGCCACAGGGAAGGGAAAGTAAGTCCAGAAATACTTGGGACTGCCCAGACCTGACCCAATGGCAATCAGCACCCACCAGGCAGATCAACAGTAGTGAGCATTTTGAGTGGAGCAGTGGCTTTCAGAAAACATCTTCTTCAACAGGAAAGAATGAGCACTGGACAGCCCACTCAGTATTCCATAATTAGTGAAAAACAGTATTCAGTCATCATAAGCTAAGTAGCCTGCCTCTAATCTGTGACCCACAGATCTAAAACTTTCCTTCAGGATAAACTTTTCTCCCTTTTACCTGAGCTTCTGCCTCCCTTCTCTGCACAGCACCTGGCTCCATAGACTGACCCATCACCTAGACTGGAACTAGGACTAATGCCTTGAGCCATTCTACTAGACTTGGAGAGGGAATAATTTAACAAACAAAGCAGGAAAAATAATTTGCAGGCTCCCCTAAGATGGCAACCCATAGAAGATACAGTTCCTTTGCCCAGGCTCAGGAATAACAGGACAAGTCTTACTCATAGACACTCAGGGACAGCTGTCAGCCCCCTGCCCTTGTCAGTGAGGTACCTGTGCCTAACCAAACATGCCTGACCATCGAGGACTGTAGAGGAAAGCCTGAGCCACATACATGGTGATCATATACCTGGACAACTGAGCTGAATACAAGAAAAGTAAACAGAAGCCTGGGCTTACATGCCTAGTAACAGCTCTAACTATCTGGTGATAGGACACTAGAACTTTAAAGCCTTAAAGCTGCAAATAATCAAACTAGCTCACACAACTAACCTATTTCAGCATTTCGAAACAAGACTCTAGAACACAGTAAGCAAACACATATCCAAAAAATAATCCATCATGACCAAGTTGCATTCATACCAGCGGTGCAAGGCTGGTTCAGCATCAGAAAAACAATTCATGTGATCAACCACATAAATAACACAAAAGACAAGAATCACTTGATTTTGTCTATTGATGCAGAAAAAGCATTTGATAAAGTCCAGCACCCATTCATGCTACAACCTCTCAGCAAAACAGGAATAGATGGCCACTTCCTCGATGCAATAAGGGCCACTTATACAAAGCCAACTGCCTACGTCATCTTGAATGGAGAGAGACTGAAACAGTTTCCCTTGAGAACAGGAACTACACAAGGATGCCCACTCTCACCTCTCCTATTCAACACTGTACTAGAAGTTCTAGCCAGAGCAATCAGACAAGACCAAGAAATAAAGGGCAGCCGCATCAGCTAAGAAGTTGTCAAAATCTCCCTATTTGCAGATGATATGATTGTGTACGCACAAAATCCTAGGGAATCCATAAGTAAACTACTCAAACTGATAGAAGAGTTCATCAAAGTCTCAGGATACAAGACAAACCTAAGTAAATCAGTAGGATTCTGATAAAATAGATTTTAAAGTAAAATCCACCACAACAGACAGGAAGGACACTATATAATGATTAAAGGGTCTGTACATCAGAGCAAGTAAGTATATTAAGTATTTATGCACCCAATGACGAGGCTCCTAAATGTCTAAAACAAACTACCAGCATTCAAAAAAGAAATAGACAGCAGTACAATAAGTATAGGCAATTGTAACACACCACTTCTGGTGAAATATAGAACATCCAGAGAAGCTCAATAAAGACATGAAGAG
Source organism: Heterohyrax brucei (assembly GCA_028571685.1). NCBI lineage: Eukaryota > Metazoa > Chordata > Mammalia > Hyracoidea > Procaviidae > Heterohyrax > Heterohyrax brucei. The sequence goes on along the minus strand of CM053144.1, from coordinate 150,524,465 downwards.
CTAAATGACACAACGAATCAACTTGACATCACAGACATATGCAGAATACTCCAACCAAGAGCAGTCAAGTGTAGTTTATTTTCCAGCACACATGGACCATTCACCAGAATACACCACTTGTCAGGCCATAAAGGGAGCCCTAATAAAATCAGAAGCATTGAAAGATGCAAAGCACTGTTGAGGCCATAAAGCCTTAAAAGTAGATATCAATACCAGAAATAGCAAGCAAAAAAAAAAAAAAAAAGTCAAATTTGTGAAAACTGAACAATACCTTGCTCAAAAACTACTGGGTTATAGAAGAAATCAAAGACAGAATAAACTCAAAGAATCAAACAAAAATTAAAGCACATCCTGCTAAAACCGTTTTGAACACAGTAAAAACAGTGCTCAGTAAATTCAGACATCCAAAAAAAGAAAGGGCCTGAATCAAAGTTTTAACTATACAACTACAACTCAAACAAGTATAGAGCAGAAAACAAGCCCTCAGGCCCCAAAGGAAAGCAAATAATAAAAATTAGAGCAGAACTGGATGAATTAGAGAATAGAAAAGTGATTGAAAGTATTAACAAGACTAGAACATAGTTCTTGGAAAAGATCCACAAAATCAATAAACCACTTACTGTACTGACCAAAGAAAAACAGGAGAGGAAGCAGGAGAAATGTGGGGTGCAGAACCTGAACTCAAGTAAAAAGACTAGTCTTGATGGTCTTTCAGACTGGAGGGTCCCCTGAAAGACACGGCCTTTGGGGTCTCCATTAGCCCAGAATCCTGAATCATTGCAAAAGCCAACTTCTCAAAGATTAAACTGCCCTATAAGACATGAAATGATGCTAGTGCAGAGTGTACTTCCTGGCTTAAGTAGATATGGGAGACGAACTGGACAGCTCCTGTTGAGAGGTGAGATGAGGAGACAGAAATGGACAGGAGCTGTTTGAATGGACATGCCAAAATGGGATAGAAGGGAGGAATATGCTGCCACAATGAGGGGTGTGGAGACAAGCTAGGGTCAAATAACAAAGTGTGTGTAAGATCTATGAGCAACTGACTCAAATGGTAAACTTTAACTTAAAAGACAATAAATAACAGATGTTCACCACACTCACTGTACAGAATCACATGATGTACAGACTCTTCCCTCAGTTAATTGTTAACATCACACACTATTGGCTTAGACATGGAAACTTACAACACTGGAAATCATATCTGTGTTTATAAAAAAGAATAGGCATTTGTAATTCCTACCTTCAATTTTTGTAGTTTAATAATGTTCACACTAGATATTCATACTTGATCATTCTAATTGTTTTGTTTCTTATACTTTTTAATAACAAATCTATAAAAAGCAATAATAAAATTTTTATAAAGCACATGACATGCAGATGTAATGATAACAACGACAATATGGGAAGAGGGGAAGGAATTGTATAACATTAAATTAAGTTTGTAGCAACTAATGCCAGAATATTATAAATGCAAGCTTTTAAAATGTTAACATGCTTCAGGAACACAATTTACTGTCCTGGAATTCCCATCTTTTGCAATATTATTTATAATCTTTTATGATCCACACAGAAGAATGACTTTGCACAGTCAATAAAACACAGGTCAGCATCTTTCTGGTATTCTCTGCTTTCAGCCAGGATCTATCCAACAGTAACAGTATCTCTTGTTCCATTTCCTCTTCTGAATCCAGCTGGAGTGTCTCGCAGTTCCCTGTCAATTTAAAATTATTTTCAGCAAAATTTCATTTGCATATGATACTAATGATATTGTTCAATAATTTTCATGTTTGTTGGATCACCTGACTTTGGAACATATATGGATGGTTTTCCAACCAAAAACCAGGTGGTTTGTTCATTAAGGAGAATCTTCTTAGGTTTCTGCTTGGTTATTTGGTTAAGAGTGACACTGAGTAACTCTTTTGGTAAACTTCAGTTTAGGTCCAGATTCAGGCATTTGAAGCATTAAACAGGTAATTCTACTTTCAGAGAACTTGGAACAACAGTATCAAAAAACTAAACCCAAACCCATTGCCGTTGAGGCAGGTCCAACTCATAGAAACCCTAGAGGTCAGAGTAGACCTGCCCCATAAAGTTGCCAAGGAGTGCCTGGTGGATTTGAATTGCTGACCTTTTGGTTAGCAGACATAGCACTTAACCCACTACACCAGGAGGGTTTCCCTGAACAACAATACGCTGAAAAAAAAAAAAAAATCAGGCGTTGGTTGACTAGCCAAAGCCCTTATGGTAGTCACCAGTGCTCATCACAAGCATTCAAGCCTCCCAGAACGGAATACGGCAGTTGCAAGACAGGCTAAAACACTAGGCTGTCTGCCATCACAAGATAATGTTTGCACAAGGAAGATTCACATTGCTCTAAGAATAACATTGTTCAAACTCTGAGTCATTCCTTGTTAGGTTCATTTTTGTGGCTGAGAGAAAACTTGGGAAACAGCGCTCTGCTGTGCCAGATTTTCAGGGGGAGGTGGCAAATCCTGACTTGTGTTACGAAATTTAAGGGAAGAGTAGTAATTCTTTACATTTTTTATGGTACAGTTTCTCAATGAAGAATTACGATATTAAAATTAAAATCATCAGTGGCGTTAAAGTACTTCTCAGTTGGAGGAACTAATATATTTAAGGTCTAACACAAGAGACTAGGTCTCCAAAACTATGTGCTGCAAATCCCAACCCCTATACCTGTAGATTAGGATTTACACTTATTTTTGGAGGACACAGTTTAATCCATAACAAAGCCTATAATGTTAAGGTTAATAATAATAAGCATATGTGGAACTTAAAAATATGTACACTTTTATTATTTTTTCTCAGTTATAAAAGAATTCTATGAAATGATTATTATCAGCTTCCATTTAATAGATGAGGAGAGTAAAATCTGAGTTTATGTGTTCTTAGTTCACGTAGCTTTGAAGCAGCAACAACTTGGGAGAGCCACCTGGATCCCCATCCTGCGCTTGCTGCCCAGGAGCAGGCTGCAACATGCCCGCTATCATAGCTGGGATAATGTGGAGGGCAGCCCTAAAAACACCTCCAATGTCACACAACCTTTAACTCATCTGGTGAAGTAGAAGCCCTGGCTCTTTTGAATTATCACCAGGTATGTTGGTGACATACTGAAAACTTGTAAAACTAAGCTTGTAACGGTTATACCGTATTTCTCATACCATATCATATTTGTCTCTTTTGAAATGTATCAAGTATTAAGAAGAAGGAAAAAAAGAGAGTTCTTTGTCTCTGCTTTCTCTCAAACAGGTACGGAATTACAAAAAGGCTCCCAGAAGGAAAAATAGGATTCAGAGTAAAACCTAACACTCACTTCAAAATTTCTCCTTCGTTCATTATTAGGTTTTATTTCAGACAGGCATCCCACACTGTGTGATTTCTACTACTTAAAGCACTGCAGCATCCTTTCTATACGCTTCACAATGCAGTAATGCAATAAAACTGTTGTTCAGCAGCTTGTCTTAGGAGCAGGGCCTACTGTTGTTTCGGTAACTTCCATGACACACTAGTTTAGCAGCTTAGTACAGGGCCTATTTACTGCCAAGCTTTGCATTCTGTTGTAACTTTGCATTCTATCGTAACTTAACTGAGATAGGTATTCTTGATCAATAACTATTTGGTATTTCATTTTGAGGAAGATGATGCCGTTACTGGATTATGTGATAACAAGATCAGATTAAGCAAAAGAACATGTGGCACTACAAATAATTTAAAGATCAGTGATACAAGCATGATTTTTTTATAGTCAGCAGCTGTAGCGGGATGCAAAGACGACCATAACTGAAAGGCACACCTAGCTAAGGAACAGCAGATATTGAGCAGACAAATACAGATTCACCATTACTCTCATGAATTCAGCAATTCCTAACTGTGTAATTAGCAACTGAATCCTTATTAAAACATCCTAAAGGCCAAAGAATGTATTTCGATACATCATGGTATGCTCTGATTTACAAATCCGATTACAGACCCCTTGGGCTTTTTTTTTTTAAGTCCACAGAGTGTGATGAAATTAGGGAACACAAGTGACACACCTGTAATGAAAAGAATATTCTAATTTTTTTCAGCAGTTCAATAAACTATAATAAGGAATATATTCAAAATGTCAGAAAGAGTCTGTGAGTTAGATCGCAAAGGTTAAATGCGTAAAGTCTTTTAAATGGCTCAGTGAAATGATCCAATTTATCCTCAAGATATATGGTTGATTCCAGGCTGGGGCAAGAAAATTAAGGACATGTTCACACACACGTATAAACACACACACTATGATGGGAGAATACATAAATGAAACAGAAGCCAGTTTGAAGCATCTCCTACTTTGGTAATCTCAATTAAGTACCCAAATAAATAATAATAATAATACTATAAAATAAAATAAGAATCTCTAGGCTAATGATAGAAACAGAGAAGAGAGCTGTTCCTTAGAGCAGAATGATGATTGACAAATATAGAAAGAGTACTAAAGTTAGGAAATTATATTTTTGCCTCCATCATAGTAAACATTGGTTTGAACAAAAATAATCAGTGGATACTCAATTCAGGTAGGCCCCAACTCACACTGGGTTTCTTCTCCAACATCCTTTGTCACTCATTTTGGCAGTAACTCAAATACACCACTTGTTTGTTTTTTTTTTCATTATTATGGCCTTTTGTTGTCAATATCTTCACAAATCAGATCTTTATAAATATTTTGGGGTTGGAAACACTCCACATAAACTAACATATCTATTTTGGTACAAACATAAAGAATATACAAGTCATAGACATTCACTCTGCCAATGAGGAAGAGCTGGAAAATACTGGCATTTCATCACTTGCAGTAGTAACGACACTTGTGGAAGATCATCCCTTGGAACAGAGCATAGCATTGCCAGGCAGAAAATTCGAGTTGCCTGTGTGGTCCTTTTCCTTTTCTCTTTACATACTTCACAGTGATATTTCGCTGCTCTCCAAATCTTCCAACTTTAACAAAGTGATCAGAATTGGGGTGCATATTTCAAGCAACTGTAGCTGCTGATTTAGTTTTGAAAACTATATGACAGTATTCTGAACAATAAATCACAAAACTGAACATCTTTGAGTTGACATCTGAATATACCAGCAAATCACTCTCTGTAACATTGTACATAGCACATACTACTAATAATAAGATGTGCCAAAAAAAAAGAACAGTCATACGTGAGGTTTGTTGTAAGTCAGGGACTACCTGTACTGGGGCCAGAAAGTGTGAGTTTGATGAAGAGCAGAATGTTCACCTTGCTTCAAAGTGTCTCACCATAGATGGTTTATTAGCTGCAAAGGTTAAAACGGTAGTCACAGAGAAACTAAACAACACCTTGACCAGCTGATCAGAATTAACATCTTCAAGGCGTGGCAGAAAAGGACACAATATCACTTTTGCAATATTCTGATCAATATTCTGAGGAAACAGTAGACATATAAAAATTCAGGAGCATTTTATGGAAACAACTTGTCTATCCTTCAGAATACTAATATCATCGACTGAGGAACTGTTCCAGATGTTAAAAGAATACAGAGACATGACAACTTACTGTAATGCAATGCATTAGCCTAGACTGGTTCCATACTTGGGGGGCAGAGGGGAAGAATACTATGTGAGATGTTATGAGAAAATTGTCAAAATTGTAAAATGGACTGTAGATTAGATAAAAATTGTTGGATCAATGTTAAATTTCCCTAATTTGAGAACTGGAATTTACAAGGTCTGACAATTAAGTCTGTGAACTTAACTGTTCTAAGCACTACACACCTCATTGCTGAATATCACTACAGTCACCTTCAAAGTACTCCCCTTGGAAAACTATGCATGCACGCTAGCACCTAGTCTACCCTTCAAAGCAATTTTGGAACTCCTTCTGAAGTGGCCATTGCACATGGTGGCAAGGTGACAAGTTCGCCAACTTAATTGTGTAGTTGTCTGTGAGGGAGTTTCTAGCTAGTAAATAAATGACTGTAATGGAACACCCTCTCTTCTCATCTGATCTGGGCCCCAGTGACTTTTTTCTTTACCCAAACAACAGGGAAATACTGAAAGGAAGACATTTTGATGACATTCAGGACATCAAGGGTAATACAATGACAGATCTGATGGCCACTCCAGAAATTGCTTTGAAGGGTGGACTAAGCTATGCATTGGTCCATAGCTTCCCAAGGGGGTACTTCCAAGGTGACCATGGTGATATTTAGCAATAAGGTATGCAGCACTTTTTCTAGGATGAGTTCACAGACTTAAATGGCAGACCTTTGAAGAACTGTCAGTTTTTGAATAGAAGCTCTCTGGGATCCCCAAAAAGCATTTCTTAGACCAAACGCAAAGAAAATCTGAGTGTCACTGCCAGCTGGGTCCTGGAAGGAAAGGTCTTCTTCTGAAAGGGGACACCCATCTTTGACAGCAACTCACTTTTGCTCTATGATAATCCTTTGTTTTCAGACGTTTATGACCCAGACCCCCACATCATTCCTTGCCTGCTACCTTGAATCCCTTAACCAAGAAGTGCTTGACCATGCTCTTTATAAAACCCCACAACTCTCATTTACCTAGGTGTTAAACCACCTGAAGTTGACACTGATTTGGATGAGTTTTTTAATGAAGGGACTTTATATCTCCACCAACACCTGGCTTGACCTGGCCTCTATTTCCTCTTAATTAAAATAAGGAAGAATTCCAATGATTCAGAAGCTTCTAAAACTTTGTGACCTAAATATTACTACTAATAATGACCACTGATAAATTATAATAATTAATCAGTGTATCTAGTCGGTTGCCAACTGAGATCACGAGTCTGTCCCATGGGCTAGTGATATAGTAACTCAAAGCAACCTTTGTAGTGGCTAAACTGAGAAAAGTCACACAACGCCAGTGAGCTGCCTGGCACAAGTAGACAGCCACGTCAGAAACAAACACGCTTTACTGAAGACAACTGAGCCTCTGAAATGCCCTTGAGCAAGTGTGGCAGGCAGAGCTGAAATATTGTAAACAGCTCCTATGTCTCCCAGATGTTAAAATAGACAAACACCGTGGATTAGGTCTTTCAGGAACCATAAACTGAAAATGCCAAAACACAAGCTATCTCTGGGGAGAAGAAGTGGGAGTTTGTCATCCGCCTGTGTGAGGGAAGCAAGAGGATCATTCATGTCTCTGTTATTTATAGCCAGGCAGTCATATCATGTTGGCAATTTAAGCTACAGAGGAAAGAACTGTTCTTTTAACTTGTTAGTAAGTCCTGGGTCATATTTTAATGATGTCAAGCATTCAAATGAGAAAAGAGAATTTTATTTACTAAAGGAATGGAAAAATGAATGAAAGACTATCTCATTGAAGTTATACAGGCAAAATATTTGACTGAATGTTACATGTTTTCACAGATCACTTTTGCTATTACACAGATTTGGCCTTTGGTTTTGTCAAAGGTGAACCAATGACAGTGAATTAGATGCTGTATGAGGAAGGGAAGTGAATGAGTTGTTTATGAGCTGGGTGGTAAGGAACTTTCCCCTAGCTTGCTAGCACAAATTGCTGCAATGTGGTATATACTTATCCTGCCAATTATATGGTCTGTACGTGAGAACTTCCTGGCTAGATGATACCTCCAAGACATAACAGTCTTAGTCATGGAAACAGTGGCAGTATTGCAAAAACGTGTGATACACTATTCTACACTACAGTTATTGTCTTCTATTCCTTTCAGTCATGTTAAACTCTCCACAGATTTTGTTTGGCCCTATCAAGTGTGTGCTCTCACTCAAACACAATTTCTGGCTTGTCTCCAACTCCCCTGCACACAATGTTCTCAAGTTTATTTTGTTGGTTCTAGAGGAGAATAGAATATCACAATTTGATATGTTGAATTATCACTCTAAAGGAAATATTACACAGATTTTTAAATAATGTAAATGCTAACATATTCTGCCATGCATATTTATTTCATTAGTTTCACTCTTTCTCCATAATCTTAAAAATAGTAAGCATAGTCAAGCTTTTCTCTCCACTTTTAGTAATTTATGCTACTAATGATTTCAAAGAGGTTCCTGGGTGATACTGTTTGTACTCAGCTACTACCCTAACGGTTGCTACTACCCACACAGCAACAGCATAAAAGAAAGGCCTGCCACTTCACTTCCATAAACATTGTTGCTGTCACATATCCTAGAGTCGATTCCAGCATGTTATGATACCATATGCCAGAGCTGAAATACCTCATCAGGTTTCCTAGGCTACAGTCTTTACCAAAGAACACAGCCCAGGTCTTTACTCTGGTGGAGTCACTGAGTGGGTGCAAACCACCATCCTTTTGGTTAGCAGCTGAGCACTTAACCAGTTAACTACCAGGGATCCTTCTATAAAGAAGGAAAATCCTAAGGAGCATTTCTTAACTAAGGCGTTTCTGTGAGTCAGACTTGACTCAATGGTAACAGGTACAGGTATCAGGATATGGCTCTGATAAATGTTGCTTTGTTAATTTGCATTTACCACACAGGAAATTGCTAATTAACTGATAACTTACTAACTGTAAGAATTTTAGAATTTTTTTTTTTTTTTTTTTTTTGGTATTTGGAAAAATTATATAATTAAAACTAAGAAAAATCTTCTAAGAAATGTAGTAAAAAGAATACATTTTTTTCATATTACACATATCTAGCTTTGAATCCTAGTACTGTTATAACTAGCTCTGTGCAGTGGGGATAAATACTATAAAAATGCTGTTTCCTCATCTTTGAAATAGGAAAATACCTTATATAAGAATGTTTTTTTTAAAGATTAAATGTCATAACACATATAAAGCTTCTACCACAGTAATATACAAAATAAAACTAACACCAAACCCACTGCTATCAGGTCAATTCTGACTCACAGGGACTCTACAGGACAGCAGAACTGCTCCATACGGTTTCAGCTGTCCTCTTTAAGGTAGCAGACTATCACATTTTCCTCCCATGGAGCAGCTTGTGGGTTTGATCTGCCAGTCTTGTGGTTAGCAGCCAAATGCTTAACCCCTGTACCAGCAGGCCTCCTATACACTGATTCGGTGTTGCTAAACGTTAATTCCCATCCACTCCTCCCTTCTTCTTCTTAGTAACTTGTTGTTGTTGTTGTGTGCTTGTTAGAAGGCCCTCCAACTAATGGCAACTGCATGTGTTACAGAGTAGAACTGCTCCACTGGCTTTTTGGCTGTAATGTTTATGGAAGCAGGTTACCAGGCCTATGCTTCCACCGTACTGTTTGATGGGTTCAAACTGCCAGTCTTAGAGTCAGATTAAAAAAAATCCCCTCATTTGGGGACACAGAGTGACCATATTGTGTGTGCACTTTAGGTTCTATGCATCTATAGGATGTCATCCTGCTGGCCTCTTACGAGAGGGAAGTGGAAAGGGTGGAGAGGAGAGGACAGGAGATTGTTAAGAGGATATGATATGTACAGGACGGAAGGGAGGAGTGTGCTGTCATTGGGCAAGGAGAGTAGAAGGAGCTGCAGATAGGCAGGCACGCAAATTTGAACCGGATTGTACACTTTCACTCAATCACAATTTAAAAAAAAATCCCATCAGCCTCTTTGTATTTCTATATCAAATCAAATTACAAGTGGTTCTAAGCTTTACCTATTATTTGTGCAGTTCCTAATGCCTCATAAAAGAAAACAATCTGTAACAGAAAGCCAAGCACTTCAGCCTGGAGACACCATTTTGGGATATCATTTTGTCTAGATCCTATGCTGCACCAGTTCACAAGTGAAAATGAAACTTTGGGGTCCTCATATTACTGTGTAGCTGCACAATAAGATGAATGACGGTGAGTTAGATTCTCTTCACCCAGCAACTTTCCTGTAAAAGTTGGTGCTGTTCTGGATTCAGGCTAAGGACTCAGCAAAGCTAATTACCTTAATAAATCTCTTTCAAAAGGTATTCATTCAGTCTTCCTTACAATGTGTTCGTCATACAAATTTTCTCTCAATCCAGCTTTGACCTAGCGATGACAAAACTTGAAGGATACTTTCGTTGTCCAAAGAGATATACTACAAACGGATGGCTTTAAAAAGAGAAATTTTATTGTGTCGCAGTCCAACAGGCTACAAGTCCAAATTCAGGGCATCAGCTCCACGGGAAATCTTTCTCTGCCTGCTCTGGAAGAAGGTCCTTGTGATCAATCTTCCCCTGGACTGGGAGCTTCTGAGGTGCAGGAACCCCAAGTCTTTTCCAAGGGATGCACTCTGCTTCTGACACTGCTTCTTTCCCAGTGATGTGAGGTCCTCAACTCCTGCTTACTTCTCTTTTATTTACATTCCAAAAGATTGCCTCAAGGCACAGTACAGTCTTGCACATTGAGTCTTGCTCCACCAGCACAACTGCTGCCCATCCTCACTTACTAACATCACAGAGGCAGGATTTACCTGAAGGAATCATAGCCCGGAATCATAGCCCGGAATCATAGCCCGGAATCATGGACCAGCCAAATGATATACACAATTTTGGGAGGACACAATTCTTTCCACAACCGAAGAGTGGCTGTTATTAGCTACCATCAAGTCAATTCCAACTATGGAGACCCGGTGTCTGCCGAGTACAACTACTCCATAGGGTTTTCAAGGCTGTGCGCCTTTAGAAGCAGATTGCTGGGCCTGCTTTCTGAGGTGACTCTGGTGGGTTTGAATTGCTGGCTCTGAAACTAGGAACTGAGTGCTAAATTGTTTGCATAACTCAGGAACTCCCAGTGGAGGCAGATAATTACTAATGCTCCTGCTGCTTCCACTCTCAGCACAAGTCACAGGCCCAGCTGACTGGGTAATTCATCAAGCACAGTCGGCAGGAAACAGCCTCCTCTCTGATTTCACATCGATTAAGCTCCCCAACTTTCTGTTTGTCTACTGAGGACCAGAGGGAATTCTGACTTGACTCTTCATTCCCTAAAATACACTTACATTCTTTGAATGAGCATAGAAAATAAAATTCAATGGATCAAAAACATGTCTATGTGAGATGAAACATACGTGGACACATGGTCATTTCCCAGTTCTTGCTAGTCATGTCTAACATGTGCCCAAGGAAGAAGAGATGCTAACAGTCAGGATAATTATATGTATTTAATTTGATAAGAATAAAGGATAAAAAATTGTTCTCTTTAAAGTGATGTATGTTTAGATGTTTTAAAAATAGAAACATTATATGCAAGAAATGTTTAGTAATGGAAGATGCAACACCTGTTTGCTGCAAATCTCAGGCCCAAATAGTGTGGTAACATATAGGCAAGCAGGGACCAGACTATGTAGAATTATTATCATGACACTGCACATTGTCTTTGGTGAAATGGAGAGACTTTGAAGACTCAGCTAAGTGCTATACTGTAGGTCTGAAGCCCTAGTCTACTATTATTCCAGTAAGAAACAATCAGTGTTATGTAAATTCTTGAAGTTTTTCCTGTTATTAACATAACAAACAAAAAAACAACCCCCTTGCTGTGGAATTGATTCTGACTCATAGCAATCCTACAGGACAGAATACAATTACCCCATAGGGTTTCCAAAGAGTAGCTGTTCAATTCAAATCACCAACCTTTTGGTTAGCAGCTGTAGCTCTTAATTACTGTGTATGAGTCAGAACTGACTCAATGACAGTGGGTTTGACATAAAATCTTATTGGCGAAACCTAGTTCATATTTCTGTACTGTAGATGCAAAGGAGTTGGTGGGTGGGAGTTTCCAGCATCTGCCTTAGGAAAGCAGGACCTATAATATAGGAAATTATAAGAAAAAATAATAATAAAGGGAGACATTCAAGGATATTAGCCAACCACGCACACTGGGAGAAAAAAGAATGTTCACTAAGCATGCAAAATAAAAGAACCAGATTCCAGGGCAAGGCAAAATTTCAATTCTGGAAATACTGAATTTAAATTTCAGGGGGAATAGGCAGGGAAACCTGGTGGCGTAGTGGTTAAGTGCTGTCTCTGCTAACCAGAAAGTTAAATCTGCCAAGCACGCCTTGGAAACTCTATGGAGAGGTTCTACTCCATCTTACAGGGCCACTATGAGTCAGATCCAACTTAATGGCAGTGACTTTGGTTTTTTGGTGAGGCAGGGAAACATGTTTAAGAGGCTGTTTCTCCGGAGCTAAGGCAAACCACCGAAACCACAGGTATGGAGGTAAAAATCATCATTATCAGTAAGCTAAGATAATCACTGCTTAAGAAAGTGAAGGTGTCGAAATAAGGCCATTAATTGAGCCCTCGGGAAGACTAACAGTTAAGGGACAAGCAAGTTTCCTTTCTTTAGAAAGAAATTTAGCAATTAATAAGAGTAGTTTGAATGGAGACGTACGGATGTAATCTAATTTCCATTTGAAAAATAGGAAATGGCAGGTGTTATGAAAGAAAGAAGAGGTGAAGTTTTACGCTACCTGGATTCTCTGGGGGATTAATGTGACCATTAACATAAGGCAGAAGGTTGAGTGTTTTGAGAGTTGTTGCTAGCTGACCCACTGTACTATCCAGAGAGCACAGTGCAAAGACCTTTAAAGCAGATTCAGAATATTCACACCCCAGGAGTTATTGAGTTTAACATTGTTAGTATAGGTAAGTGTATTTTACAAGGTGGTTCTCTTTATTTTCTTATTCTTTTCAAATATTATTTTTAGTATTATTGTAAAGTACACTATTATGTAAATAAGAATTGACCAAATGAGTTGCATCGATCTAAAGAATGCACCTGCCATTGCAGAGAGAACACTTGGTGAATTCTGAAGAGTTGTGCTGCTATCCATTACAGAAAAATGGCTCCAAAACACGGGGTCTAAGTGACTAAGTTCTTAACTGTGGCTAATTAATAGATCATCTCTACTTTTACTCTGGCTTTTCAACTCTTATCTGCCTCTTTGATGCATTCAATTTTAGGACTTTTGGTACTTCAGTACTTTGGTACTTGCGGCACTTGAAGATTACCACACTCACAAGTCCTCTTCCTCTGGAAGTCAACCTCAACACTGGAAGCAAAAGTTCTTGTTGTTGTTGTTAGGTGCCATTTATAGTAACCCTATAAAAAAGCAGAACAAAACACTGCCTGGTCTTGTGCCATGTCCACAATCATTTTTATGCTTAAGCCCATCACTGCAGCCACTGTGTCAATCATTTTGTCAAGGGTCTTCCTCTTTTTCAATGACCCTCCACTCTACCAAGCATGATGGCTTTCTCCAGGGACTGATCCCTCCTGACAACTTGTCCAAAGGATGTAAGATGCAGTCTTGCTATCCTTGTTTCCAAGGAGCAGTCTCGTTGTACTTCCAGACCAGATCTCTTTGTTCTTTTGGCAGTCCATGGTACATTTGACATTCTTCTCCAGCCCTACAATTCAAAGGCATTAATTCTTCTTCTTTGTTCTCTGTTCATTGTCCAGCTTTTGCATGCATATGATGTGACTGAAAATACCATGGCTTGGGTCAGGCACACTTCAGTATTCAAGGTGAAATCTTTACTTTTCAATACTTTAAACAGACCCTTTGTAGCAGATTTTCCCAGTGCAATGCATCTTTTGATTTCTTGATTGCTGCTTCCATGGGCATTGATTGTGGACCCAAGCAAAATGAAATCCTTGACAACCTCAGTTCATTCCTTTTTCTATTTATGATGATACTGCTTACCAGTCCAGTTGTAAGGATTGTGGTTTTCTTGATGTTGAGGTGCAATTTATAGTAAAGGCTGTGGTCCTTGATCTTTATCGGTGTTTCAAATCTCTTCCACTTTCAGCAAGTAAGGTGGTGTCGTCTGTACAAGGCAAGCTGCTAGTGAGTCATCCTCCAAGCCTGATGCCTCATTCTTCTTCATATAACCCAGCTTCTTGGGTTATTTGCTTGGCAGACAGACTGATTTTTTAAATCACAGTCCTCTAACAAAGTCCTTGTATTTTGCTTATACTAACCAGAATTGGTTCCCACTTCCCCAAATCAGAAGAATTTAATGAATGCTCTCATAAGTGAGGTATCTAGGAAGAAAAGTACATTACTCAGAGATTATACAGCAACATTAGTATTGACTCGATGTTTGAGAGAGTAGTACCTTCTAGACACTATATTTTAATTACCTACTGTCAGTCACCCTACCATACTGACAGCTTTGTGGAGAAGGTATCATTGCTGATTAGCACACAAATGAATTCGATGCACTTAGCAGTGTTTAGCATTTATTAGGTGCACCAATATTATTGGTAAATGAAGGACATGAGATAGATTTCTTGTCATTTTTACCAGGGGACACTTGGTAATATGAGCAAAGCTTATTTTATACTTTATATTGTCATAGTTACCAATACTATTTTCTTTTTATTTGTTGAAGGGCTTTCATTTATATTGTCTTACAATGTTTTTTCTTCTACAGTCAAACTAAACCAAACCTGTTGCCACTAAACTGATTGGAACTCATACTAACCCTATAGGATAGAGTAGAACCACTTCATAGGGATTTCAAGGCTGTAATCTTTACAGCAGCAGACTATCACATCTTTCTCCAGTGAAGAGGATTGAAGCTGTTGACCTTTCAGTTTGCAGCCAAGCACTTAACTACTGTGCTACCAGAGTGCCTCTCCTTCTATCAGATCTTAAGTTTAAGTCATTTAGTTACTTTTGAAGGCTAAATTCATTCTGAACACATAAGAGCATAAGATTGACTTCACTTAAAAGCTGAACACGAAAAATAAAGAAAATGATGAGTAGAATGAAAACAATGACAAAGAAAGCAACTCTCAAAGAGCTACAGCTGACACAGCAATTTTTTCTGTCATTTTCCTACTTCTCAGCCTCTCAGTCAGTGGAAAATCAGTCATCTCCTGGTAGGCACGTAGCATAGCTAATACGGTTCCCAAAACTTCCAAAGTCAGAAATCTCACAGCCTGGATCTGGCTGGAAAGAGCAAGGGAGTTTATCATCTGGTGAGCGATCTGTGTCTGCATTAAAACAGCTGTGGAGCAGCTGTATCTTGCCTTGACTACTTACAAAATTTTTCTTCCCTTGGTGCCTAAACTTCTGACCCAAGGATAAGCGGTTCTGGCCATGGTGTGCTGCTAGATGTTTAACAACTGGTTTCCTGAGCAGAGGAATTACTACACCATATTTTAGAATATGCTTATTTTCAGGTGTACTATTTCCACTACAGCCATTTTACAGTTAGCAACATGATATCAATCATCTTACAAAATTCTTGAAATTTTATCAGTTGGGTTTTGTGAGCTGGCACAGGTAGATCTCAGCAGACCAATGATTCTCATCCTTAGAGGGTGCCTGTCACACAGCTCAGCCCATTACAGAGCTTGGCTTTGTTTGTTACATATAAGCATTCAAATTTATTTATTAAATTAACATTTATAAAGTGTCTTCTGCTACGCATACCAAATAAAAAGATTATGCCTATCATCAACTCTTTTTAAATAAGTATGTATACTAATAAAAGTATGCACAAGCTGGCTATATCGGAGAACACAGAAGTATGTAAATCTGTCTAAAAAGGAAGTGAAAAAGGAGCTCTGGTGGCATAGTGGTTAAGAGCTCAGCTGCTAAGTGGAAGCTGGCAGTTGACACCCACCAGCCACTGCATGGGAGGAAGATATGGCAGTCAACTTCCATAAAGAATGCAATCTTGGGACCAAGTGGGGGACCTCTGCCCTATAGGGTTGCTATGAGTCACAATAGACTCAACCAGCAACAAGAGTAAGGAGGTCAAGGAATGCAACATCAACACTTTAGTTCCTTAATAAGCATGGTTTTAGCAATATCTATGTACCAGAAAGGTCCCTAGATGGGGCAAATGGTTTGCACTTGGCTGTTAACCTGAGGATTGGCAGTTGGAACTCACCTGGCACTGCAAAGTCTAGTGAGCTGCCTCCATTAAGATGATAGCCACGATCTTATGGAGCAATTCTACTCTATAACACATAGGGTCACCATGACTTGGAATTGACTCAGCCATGGGATTGGTTTGGGTTTTGATATAGCAGAAATTTCTAAGTATTTGATAATAAAAAGACACATTAGCTACTTCTATTGAGAACTTCATATCAAAATAGTAAACTAAGTAAATTATCATAATTGGTGTTTTAAGCATAACTGTAAAAGTAAATATTAGACATATGTATGGCACAAAAAAATCATAAAATCCACATTACTTAATATGACTCACAAGAATCTCAAAGGTACAGCTTCTATAGGTCTCCCTAGACTCATTTCTGCTATACTATGAAATATATGCAAAAATCTAACTGAAATTTTTGCAGTTCCTCTAAAATGTGTCTGCCACTGAAACTTGACTATTTCTGTTCTGAAATCAAAAGGCAGTTTTCACCCACATGTCCGTCAGTTTCTCCTACTGTAAGAACTTGCATGTTGCTGTGATGCTGGAAACCACGCCACTAGTATTCAGACAACAGCAGGGTCACCCATGGCTCACAGGTTGCAGCTGAGCTTCCAGACTAAGACAGACTAGGAAGAAAGACCCAGCAGTCTACGTCTAAAAATAATTAGCCAGCAAAAACCTTATGAATAGAAGCAGAACATTTTCTGATACAGTGACAGAAGATGAGGCCTCCATGGCCTCCCAATTCCCACCTCCTCCTAGGTAGGAATGCACTCAAAAGACAACTGGGGAAGAGCTGACTCCTCAAAGTAGACTTGACTCTAATGACTTGGGGGGAGTCAAGCTTTCACGACCATCATTTGCTGATATGGCATAACTCAAAAGGAGAAGAAATAGCTGTAAACACCCATTAATAACTGGAACATGGAATACATGGAGTACAAATCTAAGAAAATTGGAAATTGTCAAAAATGAAATAGAACACATGAACATTGATATTCTAGGCATTAGTGAGCTGAAACGGATTGGTTTAGCTATTTTGAACTGGACAATGACATGGTGTACTATGCCGAGAATGACAGCTTGAAAAGGAGTGGCACTGCTTTCATTACCAGAAAGAATATTTGAAGATCTATCCCAAACTACAATGCTGTCAGTGACATGATAGTATCCATACATCCTTAAGGAAGACCAGTTAATATGATTATTATTCAACTTTGCATACCAATAACTAAGGCAACAGATGAAGAAACTGAAGATTTTTTACCAGTTTCTGCAGTCTCACATTCACTGAATATGCAATCACGATACATTGATAATTACCAGTAATTGGAATGCAGAAATTGGAAACACAGAAGAAGGATCTGTAGAATTTTACCAGATACTCAGGGAAGGCCTTCTCTGTATGGGCTCTGAGGGAGGTTCCGTCTCTTCCAATATTCCCGAGCCCGCTGCGGCACGGTGCTCGTCTGCTCTGTGTTTACTTGCCTCTGTATCGATGTGCTGCTGCTTATAACAGAAATGATTAGGTTTAGGACACACCCTACACTCCTATGGCCTCATAAACATTACAGAGTATCTACTGCTAGATGGAATTGCATTACAGGGACACACAGAATCAACACAACAGTAGCAGTTTCCTGTTTTTCTTTTTAATTTACTTTTAGTATATCCAAGGAATCCCTGGGTAGTGCACACGGCTAACGCACTTGGTTGCTAAACAAAAAGTTCGAGGCTTGAGTCCACTCAGAAGCACCTCAGAAGAGGTACTTTCAAAAATTCAGCAACAGTTCTGCTTTGACACACATAGGGTCATCATGAGTCAGAGCTAACTCCACGAGAATTGACGAGTACATGCACACTTGTACTACCTCCACTGAGGCTGAGTTGTTCTGACTCATAGCAACTCCATCAGACAGAGGAGAACTACCCCCACAGTGTCTGCAAGGCTGTAATCTCCATGGAAGCAAATAGCCACATCTTCTTCTCACCAAGCAGCTGGTAGGTTCGATCTGCCAACCTTACGGTTATTAGTCAAGCACTTAACCACTGCACCACCACAATTAAAAGAACAAGTTCAAAACAATAAATATAAAAAAGTACATAAAAATAACCTGACTATAATTCTAAACATATATTTTGTGCTATATATGCAAGCTAAACCAAACCAAACCCACTACTACTGAGTCCATTCTGATTCACAGAGACCCTATATGTCACATAGAAGAGAACTGGCCTATAGAGTTTTCAGGGAATGCCTCATGGATTTGAACTCTTGACCTTCCGGCTAGCAGACATACCATTAACCACTACACCACAGGGGTTTCCATATGCAAGATAGAGAGGTACGTATCTGCACACACAGTAAAATATCAATGTGTAAAGTATCATTAGCTAGCTGTGTAGCATTTTAATTCTATTCAAGAATGAAATGAATAGGAATGGAGAGTAGAAAAAGAAAGTGGTCTTCTTGTGAAGTGTATCAGGGAGTCAGGCATTACGAGCCATTGTCAATCAAGCAAGGAACAGGGAGAGCGGACAGCAGCATTGCACCATGGTTAACGGCCCCAGTTCTGAAGGCTGATCACCTGAGTTCAGTTCCCAGAGGCTAATGCACTGAGGACTTAAACTTCAGGCTGACACTTTTGAAAGATCAAAAAGGGTATTTTTTCCTTTATTTAATTAAGTGTCACAGGAGACGGCAGTCGTATTTTTTGCTTATGTCTTGCTGCCTTTTAAAACAGAGCTTGCTACTACATTCACTTAGATAAAAACAGCTGGTAATTAAAGACAGATAGCACAGAACACATGGTCCCCTATTAATATGACTTTTTTTCCAGTTGTGATTTTTTCTTTCCTTGAAATCAATTTTTAAACATCTCATGAGAAGCCTTTCTAAAACATAAACGGTAACTGTAGCAAAGAAAAGGTGCCCTGTATTTCATCATATAAATTAATGCGCTCAGCTTTAAAAGCAAATGAGTTCCAGCTGCATGTGGCATGTTTTCAAATACAACACAGCTTCTAATTCCAGAGGCCATAAGATCAAAGCCAGCTATACTTGTATGAAGAGTCAGTGGCCACATATACAAAGTTCTTTTGGTAATAAGATGTCTGCCATCAGCATGTCCCTAAGTACAGATCAATTCCTGATTCCTGATGACTCGACAAGGAAAAATCCTTTCATTCTACCTAAAAAAATAAAAATAAAAAGTTTGTAAGCAACATAAGTTACCTTAAATTTATTAGAAGGTGTAAATGAATGAGGATGATTAAATCACTCATTTTCATCATTTTCATCACATTTCACAGCTCTCTTGCCCAGGGAACAAGCTGAACAATCTACTTCATTGCAGAACAGCAAAAAACATTCTGGGCACTAATTTACTTATTAAAAATAACAGTGAGATACTTCAGGAGATGCAGCTTCAGTTTCACCCATCATCTATAATAACGCAATTTGTGTATTAAGTAAGTTCAAATTGCAACTCCCAATACTTTCAAATTTTAAAAAATAAGGAATCTCCAGTTCTAGAGAATACAGTCTGACCTCTAATAAGCACTATTTCTTAGGTATCAGAGACTTCATATTATTACAGGAAAAGGAAACATCACATGAGAAGGAATCTAAGATGGATTTTCTTTTAGATTCTATGTGTATTGTTGCAGAAGGCAGCTACAGTTGGCATTTAAAACCACACAGTTTTTAAATAGATCCCATATGGAACTACAAATAGTCTCTTTCAGGCAAAAGAAATATGAGGAAATTTCAACAGAAGCAGCAGGAGTGTATGCCAAGTTAGTTTAACAATACCTATATGCCTGTTGGTTTGGCACCTCTCTAAGGTATTTATCTTTTTTAGACAAATTTAACATATATTTTACGAGCAATATTTATAGTTTACTTAGGTTACTAGAGATGGCAAATGTGAATTTCTATTTCTAAAACTGTAGTAAATACACCCAGAAAAGAGATTACAGGAATGAGATAAACATGCTCACATACTATTGGTTTCTATATAAATAGATCTAACCTTCCCAGAAAACAAATAGGAAACAACTATCAAAAGTAAGGACTTCATCAGAGATTATAAAAAAAGAAACTATGGATGCTTTTGGTAACACTATTCACAAATGCAACAATTATCTTACTAATAAGGAAATTTTTATGAATTACATCCCTAAAGAGATAGAAGTCCTAATCCCCGCACTGGTGAGTGTGACTTTTTGGGAGAGACATAGGGTGCTTCTTTGAAGATATTATTAGGTAAATCATAATGGAGCAGGTTGAATCCTAATCCTAACACTAATCTTACAAAAGGGAAGGATGGGGGAGTCAGAAACAGAGGGAAGACAGATGCCAAGTGACAACAGAGGCAGATGTATCAATGACCAGCCAAGGAATGCTAAGACTGCAGCCCACACCAGCAAAGGAATGCTAAGACTGCAGCCCACCAGAGACTAAGAGAGAAGCATGGAAGACTTATTCTCTCTTAGAACTACGAGAAAATAAATTTATGCTCTTTACAGGCACCTGCTTGAAGGTATTTTATTATGGTAATCCTAGGAAACTAAGACAAGATGGTTAAATAAATCATGCTATTTCCACATCACAAAATATTGTTGAGTCAGTAACCATGATTTGAGGCTTTTTAAGTAATATTTTAGAATGTTCATGATATAAGGTAAAGTTTTGGAAAATGAGTCATAAATATGACCATCAAAGTTAGTAAAAAAGAAAATAAATGATAGGATTTAGAGATTTAGGTTTTCCATTGCTGAACAACAATGGCTGCGAAACACATTGACTGACTGACCTTAATATCAATCATTTAGGACATCTGCTTTTGTTGCAAGATAAAACTTGAGTTAATTCCAGTTTATGGGATAAACAGAACAAAACACTGTCTAGTCCTAAGCCATCTTTACCATCATTGTCATGTTAAGCATATTGTTGCAGCCACTCTGTTAGTCCATTTTACTGAAGACCTTTCTGTTTTTTAATGATACTATATTTTAGCAAGCATGACATCTTTCTCCAGGGATTAGTCCCTCCTAATAATGTGTACAAAGTACATGAGACAAAGTCTCACCATCTTTACTTCTAAGGAGCATTCTGGCTGTACATTTTCTAAGACAAATTTGTTCTTTTGGCAGTCCATGGTATAGTCACTATTCTTCACCAATACCTCAATTCAAAGACATCAATTCTTCTTTTCTCTTCCTTATTAATCATCCAGCACTTAAGACAACTGAAAACATCATGCCTTGGTTCAGGCACATCTTAGTCCTCAAAGTGACATCTTTCCTTTGCAACACTTTAAAGTTTTTACAGAAGATTTCCCAAATTAAGTCTGTCCTTTGCCTTTGTGACTGCTGCTTCCATGTTGTTGAATATGGATCCAAGTAGAGCAAAGTCCTTTATATCTTCATTATTTTATTCATTTACAATAAAGTTGGTTATTGGTCAAGTTGCAAGGATTTTTGTTTTCTTTATGTTGCTGTAATCCATACTGAAAGCTAAACTCTTTGAACTTCATGAGTAAGTGCTTCAGGATCTTTTCACTTACAGCAAACAAAGTTGTGTCATCTGCATATTGCAGATTGTTAATTGATCTTTCTCCAGTTCTGATGCTGTATTCTTCATATAGTTCAGCTTCTTGGAATGCTTGCTCAGGATACAGAATAAAAAGTATGGTGCAAGTATACAACCCTTATGCATATCCTTCCTGACTTTAGACCACGTAGTTTCCCCTTGCTCTGTTTAACCTGCTACTTTCTTTTATCCTCATGAGCACAACTAAGTGTTCCAGAATTCCCATTCTTTATCTATCATCTTTGGAAATCCTGGTGGTGTAGTGGTTAAGTGCTATGGCTGCTAACCAAAAGGTCAGCAGTTGGAATCTGCCAGGTGCTCCTTGGAAACTCTATGGGGCAATTCTACTTTGTCTATAGGGTTGCTATCAGTGGGCATCAATGTGACGGCACGGGGGTCAGGGTACATGGTTGAATGATTCCAGAGTAGGGGCAGGACAGATAACTAGACATCTTTTTGGTATTCTATGACTTCAGCCATGATTCCTCTGACATCAGCAATGTATCCCTCCTTCTACATCTTCTTCCAAATCTCACTTGAATTTTCTGCAGTTCCCTATCAACATATTCTTGCAATTGCTATTGAATTATCTTCAGCAAATTTTACTTACAGGAGGCAACAGGAGCATCAGGTTGTCCCTCTGCAACAAAGACTAGAAAAAAGTAAATAAACCAGATACAAATGTCAATTTTGGAACCCTAAGCATAAATTGAAGGAATAAAGAACTTGAAATCAAGAACCAAATAGACTAAGAAACTGACAGAGAACAGAGAATAAGGAAAGCTATGGAGGGGAGGTCTTCTGCTAGCTAACATGGCATAGACTTGCTGTCTTGGTCTACAGCCACCAAGAAATGCAGACAGGGAGTAAGGAAAGACAATTTCATGAAAGACCCAATAGAAGACGGAGCACAAGGTAAACAAGGATGCACACTTTTCCACACTTCTTCCCTATACCAGGTATCTTTTGCTTTCCAATGGGCCACAGTTGGTCAGCCACAAAGACACCAGCCCACTACTGCCTGGAACTTGGACGACTGTTTTGGAATGATCTTCAGCCAAATCTAACTTGTAGGATCCAAAATGGTACTACAGACAGAAACACCAAGCTTTCCTTCTGCAGCAAAGGCCTAAAAACTAAGTAAAACAGATAGAAATGTCAGTCTTGGAATCTTAACTATCAATTGAAGGAACAAAGAACATGAAATCAAGCAAAAAATAGACTAAGAAACTGATGGAAAACAGACAATGAGGAAGCTATGAAGTGGAAGTTCCCTATCAGCTAACATGGAATAGATTTTCTATCTTGGAGCTCAGCCACCAAGGACCATGGACATGAAACATGGGAAGACAATTTCAAAGAGCTCACAACAGGAGACAGATCACTGAGCATCCAGGGATACATGATCTCCTATACCAAATCTTTCTTCCCTCTTGGCCTCCACTGCTTTCCAACAGACCATGTTTGTTGGGCCAGAGACTAGTTTACACTTTCCCAGCTCTGCCTCACCACCCCCACCAGCCAGGGCATTCAGTGTCATTTTTGTTATTTTGGATTTTCTGTTGTTTCTGTCTCTCTCCCTTCTCTCCTGCCTATCTGCACCATACACTGAGCATCATACCCTTCAGCAGTACTGAATCAGTACTCCAGGATCCACCCAGTGTTTTTTCCCAACCTGACCCCATTGGCCCCAGTTTGTACCACAAACTACCCGACCCTGCCTCCCAACCCCTGCTAGACCCAACATGCTGCATGACAGCTAAGTGATTAGCCCTGCCCATCTGACCAAGGTGCTAAGAATTATCATGACCACAGGTATGCAAGCAACAAAACATGACCAGTCTGCCTGCTCAGACATAACCAGATGAAACAAAAAAGCAGACAAAATATAAACAAATCTGTAATCAATAAATGAAGAACATATTTCCTCAATGTTTCCTGGAGACAGCAAACAATAGCTAAATATTAAAAAAAGAAAAAAAAGATAGGATGGTTCCAGAAAACAACTAAAACACCAGATGGCCTTTTGGTAGAAGAAAAGGTACTGGGACTACTCGAGAGGGAATTTAAAACTCTAATATTCAGAATTTGCCAAGAGATGAAGGGAAATGCAGACAAAAATAAGCAACAAATACACAAAATCAAGGACAATACAGGCAAAACAATAGAAGAATTCAGGAAAACACTACAGGAACAAAATGTCAAAATAAATATACCATGCTAGCCAAGTGGAAAACAAAAATTATAAATCTAAAAGATAAACAACAAGAAGTGGACAGTCCAATAGAAGATTTTAGGAACAAATCTGAAACAATGGAAGACAGATCAATGAAATTAAAGACAAATTCTTCAATACCACTTTGAGGACAAAACTGAGAAAAGAATGAAGAAAAAATAACCCCTGAGAATGACATGGAATGTGACAGAAAGCAAAAATTTGTGATCAGATTTCCAGAAGTGAAGAAAACAGAAAACACAGAGAGGATCACTGAAGATTTGCTAATGGAAAACTTCAATAATACCAAAAAACTAAAAGCTGACCATCCAATAAGCTCAATAAAGCCTAGATAGGGTAATTTTCTCCCCAAGAAAAAATTACCAAGACATATACTTACACACCTAAAACCAAATATAAAGAATCCTGAGAGTATCTCAAGAAAAACAAAAAGTTATACACAAAAACGAAACACTAAGACTAAGCCCTGATAACTAGACAGAAATCATGCAGGCACGAAGGCAATGGGATGACATATATAAAACACTGAAAGAAAAAACAGCTGTCAACCATGAATAATATATCCTGGAAAGCCAAAGCCAAGTGCTGTCAATGCTCCCTCAAATGAGAGTGAAATTATGACATTTCCAAGTAAACAGAAATTAAGGGAATAGGTAGAAACCAAATGAAACTTAAAATAATTATTGAAAGGACTCATTTGGTTAGAGAGCCAACAACATAAGACAACAAGCTGAATCAAGGACACAAGACAGCATCACCTAGAAACTAACCTAGATAATGAACTTTCAAGAATAAAACTAAAAAATCTGTAAGAGAACCAGAGAGCTCAATCTGTAAATAACAACAGCATCAGAACACTAAAAGAGGAAATAAGTGGTGTAGGTATAGAACTTTAAAATGGAGAGGAAAGTCAAGGTAATACTAAGTAATAAAACACTGGTTTAAATATACGAAGTAGGGGTAAATTTCAAGGTAACCGCAAAGAAAATTTAAAAAACCTACTCATCAAAATAAAGAAGAAAAACTTAAAGTCTCAGTAAATAAAAAAATCTACAAAATGAATAAACAGAAAAAAGTCCACAAACAAAAAGAATTCAGCACAGAAGAGTAAAAGGAACAATGAAAATATTAGCAGCACAAAAAAAAAAGCACTACAGAATGACAGGAATAAAGTCATGTTTATCGATAATCACATTGAATGTAAATGGCTTAAATGCACCCCAAAGACTGAGATTGACAGAATTAAAAAAAAAATCTATATGCTGTCTATAACAGACATATCTTAGAAATATATAAATTTTTTAAAAAATCAAAGGATAAAAAAATGTATCAAGCAAATGGAAATCAAAAAAGAGCAGAAGTAGCAATACTAATCTTAGACTTCTTAAAAAATCCACCAAAAAAGATAACCAAAAAAAACCCTACTGCTGTCAAGTCAACTCCAACTCACAGTGACCCTACAGGCAGAACAGAACTGACTCACACAGTTTCCAAGGAGCTCCTGGTAGATTTGAATTGCTGACTTTCTGGTTGGCAGCCATAGCACTTAACCACTACACCACCGGGGTTTCTATAAAAGACAAAGAAGGACATTATATAATGATTAAAGGGACAATCTACCATGAGGACATAACCATAATAAGTATCATATCTATGCACCCAATGACAGGGATTCAAAACACATACAGTAAATTCTAACAGTACTGAAAAGAGAAATTGACAGTTCCACAATAATAGAAGGGAATTCAACATACCACTCTAAAGGATAGAACATCTAGACATAAACTCAACAAAGATATAAAGGACCTAAAGGCTACAATCAACCATATTAGCCTCCCAATGAACATAGAATGTTCTCCAGAATAGACCATATCTGGAGCCACAAAGTAACCCTCAATAAAATCCAAAACACTGAGAAAATACAAAGCATCTTCTCTAATCACAATGCCATAAAAATAGAAACTGACCACAAGTAGAATAAGGAAAAGAAATTAAATACATGGAAACTGAATAAAATGTTATTTAAAAATCATGGGGTAACACATTAATCAAACATTGATTCAAACACTTCTTAGAATCAGTTGAGAAGGAAAACATATCATACCAAAGCTTTGGAAAATAGCAAAGGCAATGCTTAGAAGTCAATTTATGGCAAAAAAAATTCCTACATTAAAAATGTAGAAAGGAACAAAATCAAATCATTTGCTATACAACTTGAACAAATAGAAGAGTAACAAAATCCCAAAGCCACCAGAAGAAAGGAAATAATGAAGACCATACTAGAAATAAATGAAATAGACAATAAATAATAGAAAGAATCAACAAAGCACAAGTTGGTCCTTTGAAAGAATCAACAAAATTGAAAAATCGTTTGCCAAATTGACAAAAGAAAAACAGAAAAGGATGAAAATAACCAATAAAAAAGGAAATGGAGAACATTACCACAGACTCAATTGAAATAAAAAGTACCCTAACAAGTACTACAAAAAACTATACTACAGTAAATTTGAAAACTTAAGAGGATGTAGATGAATTTCTAGAAACATACTACGTATCTAAACTAACACAAACCGAGGTAAAAAATCTGAACCAACTCATTACATGAGAAGAGATTGAAAAGCTAATTTTAAAAAACTCCCAGCAACAACAAAAAGCCCCAGCCCAGACAGCTTCATAAGACTATTCTACTAAACATTCAGAGAAGACCTTACACCAGTACTGCTCAAACTATTTCACAACATAGAAAAGGAAGAGTTACTTCTGAATTCATTCTATGAAGCCACCACAATCCTGGTACCAAAACCGGGCAAAGATACCACAAAATAAGTAAGTAAATAAATACAGACAATTAGAGAATAATATCTCTCACAAGTATAGACACAAACATTCTTATCAATATTCTAGTCAATAGAATTTGCCATCAAAAAAACAATATTGTATAACCAAGTGATATTCATATCAGGTATGCAAAGACAGTTCAACACTGGAAAATCAATCAACATAACCCACCACATAAATAAAACTAAAGAAACAGGTGATCACCTCAGTCAATGCAGAAAAGGCATGCAATTAAGTTTAACACACATTCCTGATAAAAACTCTCAATAAAATAGGTATAGAAGGGAAATTCCTCAAAATAATAAAGGGCACCTATACAAAATAAACAGTCAACATTATTCTTAATGGAGAGAGGCTGAAAATATTCCTCCTGAGAACAGGAACAAGGCAAGTATGTCCTTTATCATCACTCCAATTTAACATTGTGGTTGAAGTCCTAGCTAGAGCAATAAGGCAAGAAAAAGAAATCACAACCAGACTTGCAAGGAAGAAGTAAAACTATCCCTATTTGCAGATGATATGATATCTTACATTAAGAACCTAAAAAAGCTAGTAAAACTAACAGAAAAATTCAGCAGAGACACAGGGTACACAGCAAACAGAAGAATCAGGAAGAAGGAGGCACTGACAAAGGACACGGAAGCCCAGAGGAAACTAGGGCAGAAAGGAACCAGGGCTAGGGCTGTGTTTGGAGCCTTGGCAGGGCTGAGGTTCTGATGTGGTTCCTGGAGCCGGAGGCTGAGACCCTGGCCAGGAGAAACCCAGCTGGCCTGCTGTCTCCTCAATGGGAGGAGGATGAGGAGCACATGTCCTTCCTATTCTCCACCTTCAAAAGGAGTCGTGAGGTCAACAGCACTGACTGGGACAGCAAGATGGATTTCTGAGTGCTGTTGCTGCTGAGGTACAGCTGCCTCCAGGGGGTGGTGCACTTGTGTCTTGGAGACTTGCAGGCCTTTCAGTGCAAAGGCAGTGTCCCACTGGGGTTGCCATGTTGCTGCAGGACCTGCTGCCTTGAAGAGAGCTACAGTGGGAGTCAGAATACATGGCCAGTGTAGACAGCAGCTGGATATCCTGAGGGGTCAGGGTCTTCCTGCTAAAGCCCCTCACGTGGACTCTTTCTAACACGCTGGGGGACAATACAGTTCCTGCTGAGGAGGTACTTATGGCTACGGCGCTGCTTAAGGAAAAAGCTGAGAAAACAGCGTCAGAACTCCTCTCTCTCTTCCCACCCAGCAGTGACCCTGTCGGAGCTGAACACCCTCTGTGCTAGCTCCTGCCCAGATGAAATGACCTACCTGGTGTTGCTGCAGCTGTACAAAGAGAAGAGAGTAACAGTTCTCAAGCAGAACGGAGAAAAGATTGTGAAGTTTGCTTGAACACCCATCAGTGACATGGATGTAGGGGTATACCAGCCGATGCAGAGTGAGCAATTCCTCTTGCTCAAGGGGGAGTCCTTATCCCAAGAAGCAGAGAGGTGGAAAGAAGAAGGCTGCCAAGCATGCTGAGCAGGAAAGCAACAACTGGCACTGCAGTCTCTCAGGGCCAAGCAATGGGCTTGAGAAGGGCATCAAGGCCCTTCGTGCCAAGCTGGACACAATTCAAAGTATCCTGGACCATATCTAAGCCTCCTAGACAGACCAGATGGTTTCCAAAGCCTATCAGGGTGGTGGGTGGGGGGTGGGTAGAAGCATTAAAACTCTTCATGAAGAATGTCACAGTGGAGAAGGCAGAGAGCCTGTGAATCATCCAAGAGCTATGTGACACCCAGGATGAAGTTTCATAGACTCTGGCTGGTAGCACAACCAATGGCCTAGATTTTGATAGTGAGGAACTAGAAAACAAACTGGACACCCTCCTTCAGGATACCACCAAAGAACTTTTGGATCTGCCTGACAACCTCCATGAAATATTTTATACCACTTACTACAGGACAGACAAAGTTTCTGAAAGTGATGCTCCAATAGCTTGCCTCCAGCTGCTATCATGGACCTGTCTTCTCATCTTTATAGCACCATGATTTATACAGTTCTGTATTTGACCTGTCGTCTCTCATAGCCTGCACTTCTTAGTGTTGGCTCCATTAGTTTTGTCTTCACCCACCAGCTTTGTTCCAGGTAAAAGATTTGCAGCCTTGCCAAATCAAAATCAATCCTCTTGGACTTGGCAATACAGAGTGAGCATATCATGTGTACACTTTATGTTTCTATGCATCCATAGGATGTCATCCTGCTGACCTCTTACTGGAGGTGGGGGAGTGGGTGGAGAGGAGGGGATAGGAGATTGCTGGGAGGATAAGATATGTATGGAGGGGAGAGGAAGACTGTGCTGTCACTGGGCAGGGAGAGCAGCGGAAGCTGCATATAGGTGGGCATGCAAATTTACACGGGAATGTACCTTTTCACTCAATCATAAAAAAAAATAATACGTATAACAAATTAAAAAAAAAATCAGTCTTCTCCACTGCTTCCACTGTTTTTTAGAGGAATTTATTCTGTCTCTAAAGTCAGGTAATCTAGTTATTCCGGTCCCATTCTATTCCTGTCGGTAATGAGAACAATGAGAAGCAAACACTTAAAGGTTTTACTTGAGAGGACTTAATAGCTGCTGCTTTATGGAGAAATTGAACAGCATGAACATTTCTTTCCAAGGTCATTTGTCAACTCCTCCAGGTGTTCAGAAAAGAGGTCATGTTGGAGCGTCTCAGAAGCATGACAACTGGGAGGCTCGGATGTGGTTGGTGGACACTGCAGCCTCTTCCATCTCATGTAGAATAGGCTGACTAGGGAAAGGGTCTTTTAAGCTTGGTAGGGAGAGGCCCAGGTGACTACAGGGCACCAAAATATCTGAATCTTATATGCTTTTTAAAAGAGGCATAATCTCTTCCTTGTCCCTATTATGGAATAACGTAACGTGTGTATGTACTTATATATTCAAGAACAAACCACACAACAAAACACCTCCCCTTCATCAGCCTTGCACACAACAGGTTCTTTGTGTGAATTTGAAAAGCATTTCATTTTGTAAGCACATACTCAGGGCAAGGGATGTGAGCCAGGATGTACAAATAGAAGTAGAAGCTGTTGGCCTCCTGCTGAATCTGCTATGCGCTTCCTCAGTCCCCATTTCACACCTGCCCCTGCTTCCTGCAGCCCTGTCTTCCCACTGGATGAGTTAGGAAAGATGGTCTGGGGATGAGACAGGAGAGGGTGTTGCTCTGGCAACAAGAGAAGAAGACTGCCACTCTGCTGCTGCCAAGTACTTTTACCTGGAGCCTTTTGCCCTGTCCCTCTATCTGAAGTGGTGTGATGCAGGGGGGAAGAATTTCCTCCAGGCCAGCAGCATGAATCACTGTTCAACAAATCCCTCTCCCACTGTACTTGGTAAAATGACATACTGGGGGTGAAGAGAAACAATCACTATTATTTTATTTAATTTGGTAAATAATTAAGAGAACAACAACAACAGAAAAAAAATCAGTTGAATTCCTACATGCTAGTAAAGCCAAAGCCAAGTGCCATCGAGTCAGGTTGTTAAAGACCTATACAAAGAAAACTACAAAACACATGAGACCTAACCCACTGCAAAGTCACTGCTATTGAGTTGATTACAACTCACAGTGACCCTATACAAATGGAAATATACATCAAGCTGATGGATAAATAGACAGAGCACTGTGAAAATGTTAACTCTACCTAAAGCAATCTACAAATAGAACATAAACTCAATTCAGATATAAGCGTTCTTTAAAAAGTTGGAAAAATTTAGCATTAATTTTGCATAGAAAGGAAAGAGGTCCAAAATAAGTAAAGCACTACTGAAGTAAAAGAATAAAGTAGGAGCACTCACATAACCTGCCCTTAGAACTACACAGTTACAGTAGTAAAAACAGCCTCATAACAACAGATACATTGACCACTAGAACAGAACTGAGAACCCAGATGTAAATCTATTCACCTGTGGTTGCCTGATCTTTGACATAAGGCCCAAAGTGGGGAAAAAACAGTCTTTTTAACAAATGGTGCTGGCAAAACCAGATGTCTACCTACCAAAAAAAAAAAAAAAATGAGGTGGGACCTATACATCACATCATATACAAAAACTAATTCATAATGGATCAAAGACCTAGATATAAAACTAAAAACTATAAAGACTACAGAAGAAAAAAATAGGATCAATGCTACAGGATCTAATACATGGTGTAAATATGACAGAAAGAAAAACTACCTACACAGAAACACCAGAATGCCATGTCTAGCACCCTAGTGACCAGCACTGGGAAGGGTCCAAGGCCAAAATGGGCAGGAAAGGGGAGGGAAAAAAACCCACTCACAGAAGAAACACATCAAACAAGATAAAGTTACTCACACAAGAAACATATCACACAAGATAAAGTTGGGGCCAGGCAGGACCAAGGTCTCTGATGGAGAACCATGGACCCTGGTCTGCTTTCACAAACTTTATTTGTAGGCTTAACAGGTAGGAAGTCAACAAGGTGGCACATTGCCAAAAATGGTCATGATCTTTGTATTTTGATTGATTTCAGAGCACAGGGAAGTTTTGTCTTCAAAGGACAGTGACATGCAAATAGGTTTAACCTGAGCTATTATCCTGTAAACAGTTTCAAGGAAATAGTTTAGCCTGAATTTCAAATGGTTTAGCCTGGGCTTATTATTCTGCAAATAGTCTCAAGAGCTAAACAGAGGGATTCAAATACCGGGAGAGGGAGGAGGGCAAGGGGGCTAGGACACAGTAGCTCCCAGCCTGCAGCACCAGTAGATAGGTTAGATAACTGTGATCTTCTAAAAACTAAAAGACTTCACCAAAAGAACAGAAAGAGAACCTAGAGACTAGGGGGGAAAATTGGCTACGACAAATATGACAAAACTCTAATCTCTATAAAATCTATAGGAAAACCCAAAACACATACAACAAAAAGACAAATAATCTAGTTAAAAGGTGGGAAAATAATATGAAAGAAGACTTTCAGGCTGGTTATCAGTCATATGGGGAATTGCTTGCTATCACCAGCCATTAGAGAGATGCAAATTAAAACTATAATGAGACACCATCTAACCCCAACATCACTGGCATGAATGAAAAAAAAAAAAAAACAGAAAATGACAGATGTTAGAAGGACTGGTGTGGGGCTGGAATCCTTATGCACTGTTGGTGGGAATGTAAAACGGTGTAACAATCTTAGAAAATGATACAGCTCCTCACTAAAAACTGAGAAATAGGAAAATCATACTACCCAGCAACTGCACTCCTATGAATACACCCTAGAGAAATAAGAACCATCACATGAATAGACATATGCATACTCATGTTCACTTCAGCATTGTTTACAATTGCAAAATGATATGAACAATCCAAGTGCCCACCAACAGATGAATGACAAACTATAGTGCATACGTACCAATAAAGTACAAAGATGAATCTGGGAAACACTTCACAACACGGATGAACCTGGAAGGCATCATACATAAACAAGTCAAATCACAAAAGGACAAATACTGTATCAGACTACTATTATAAAAACTCATGAAAAGGTTTACACACAGAAAAAAAATTCTTTGACAATTACTATGGAGAGGAAGAGCAGAAAGAGAAAACTACTAACTAGTGTTAACTTTGTAAAGGGTGAGACAGTACACACTGCTGGAGAGTCAGCACAACCTGACCAATGCAGTCTTGGAAGCCTCACAGATACTTCCACACTCCCTTAGGGGGCAAAATACTGGAGGGCTGGTGACCACGGTCTCAGGGTACATCTAGCTCAAGTGGCATAACATATGAGGTCTGACAATTAAGTTCATGAACTTACCACTATGTGCTTATGTTGGCAGCACTGCACAAACAACTCAGTAAGGTTTCATAACCTTGGTATGTCAGTGTCTCACAGCTGTGTTCGTGTTGACATGTGGCAGTTTTGCTGAATGGCATTCATTATTGTATTGTGTGCTTTTGTGTGCTGTTGTGAGAATGCTGGAGCTTGAATTAGGGTGGTGAACAAACATCAAATTTCTTGTTCAACTTGGCAAGAGTGGAAGTGAACTCAGGGACATATTAGTCCAAGCTTATGGAGATAATGCTATGACAAAAATGGCAGTGTACAAATGGATTAAATGTTTTTCTGAGGGGAGTATTTATAAAGAAAATATTCTGCATCTTACTCTGGTAAGTAGCAGCTTGGAACTTACAAGCTTGTGAGCAGCCATCAAAGATACTCCACTGGTCTCACCCCATCTGGTGCAAGGGAGAAAGAAGACCAAACTTACTGTTTTGACAGACAATGAAGAAATCCTAAGCATATAGTCCAAGGACACACTTTTAACTCAGTACTAAGATGACTTACAAGGCTTACCCTTTAGCCAGAGATTAGACAGGTTCACAAATCAAAAGAAAACTAAATAGGCACATCAGCCCAGGGGCAAAGACGAGAAGGCAGGAGAGAACAAGAAAGCTGGTAACATGGAACCCAAGGCTGAGACAGGGTGAGTGCTGACACATCATGGGATTGGCATTCAAAGTCACAAAACAACATGTGTACTGATTGTTTAATGAGAAACTAATTTGCTTTGTAAACATTTGCCTAAATTATGATTTATAAAAAAAATTACTAAAAGGAATAAAATTTTTAAAAATTTACCTGAATGTGGTATAAATGATATTCTTCAATAATTTCCACATTTAGTTGTGTCATTTTTCTTTGGAATGAGTAAAAATATTTATCTCTTCCAGTGAGTTGGTAAGGTAGATGTTTTCCAAATGGAAAACATGTTTTCCAATTTTCTTGGCACAGATGACTAAGCACCACCAACACTCCCTCTGTTTGCTGAAACATCTCAGTTGGTATTCTGTCAGTTCCTGGAGATGCGTGTTTTCGCTAATCCCTTTAGTGCAGCTTGGACTTCTACCTTTAGTACCACTGGTTCTTGATCATGTGTAACCTCTTAAAACGGCTGAATGTTGACCAGTTCTTTTTGGTATAGTGACTCTGTGTATTCCTCCAGTCTTCCTTTGTGATTCCTGTATTGTTCAATTTTTTGCTCATAGAATCCTTCAGTATTTCAACTCAAGGTTTGATTTTTTTTTCTTCAGTTTTTTCAGCTTGAGGAATACTGAATATGTTCTTCCCTTTTGGTTTTCTAACTCTAAGTTATGTAGAACAAATTTATTTCAACTTCCTTACCTTTGTAAAAATTTGAAAATTGGTTAGACATGGAACGATAATCTACCTAACCCCAACCTCAACAAAGTATCATATTTCTCCATGTTAAACATGGTTGGTCTCATCAACTATTTCTTGGGTGACATTTGTTATTCATTTATTTAGTGAGTCGGATCCGACTCGATGGCACTTGGCTTGGCTTACATTCCTATTGGAACCCTGGTGACACAGTGGTTAAGAGTTTGGGGGATATACAAAGGATTAGCAGTTGGAATCGATCAGGTACTCTTTGGAAACTAAAGGGCAGTACACTCTGTCTTGCAGGACTGCTATGAGTAAGAATCAATTCCATGGTAATGCCATGGTTTGGTTTATAGCAGGAAAAACGGTTAAGCTTGGCCAGCAGAGCAGAAGGCACCTCAAACACCATTTCGTTTGTAGAGGAAGAGGCTTTTATTAGCCGACGGTGCAGAAGATGGACTCAAGTCCAAAAAATAGCTGTGCTCCCCATTCTGTTGTGAGACATACCTATTGACATGTTTCTTAAGAAAGGAGACAAAGGAATTTTCATACATCCTCCTAATTGGCAACTACAGGTATACAGATTTTCATATTGCATTCTTATTGGCACAGTATACTTAAAGAGGCACTAGATAAGCAGTTAGTATTAAGTTACATGGGAAGAAGCTACCCTCTTTTTAGAAACTAGGATTATCTCAAGGATTTCTATGGGGGAGGAGGGAGCATCCTTGGGCTGGCGCTGGAGAGAGGCATCTAGACTTTAGAAATTGGGCTTATCTCAAGACTTCTATAGGGGGAGAGGGAAAGTGGATCTCTCTGCTGCCCCACCCTTTAGTTTAGGCATCATATAGCTCATTTTTATTTAGTGAACAGAACAGGTATACGTGTAGTAAAGCAAGCATTGATTTAAACAGGATTTGGGAAGTTTCTCACAAAGCAAACTGGTGTCTGCTTATCTAAACAGCCTAACAAAGGCTACTTCCACAGGAGGAAAGTATGCAGGCCTGGGCATGGGTACAAGGGTCACATTCAGTGAGCCAGACTCATCGTTTGTGAAGGTCTGATGTCATGTATTCCAATGGTTTGTGGCTGTTTACATTTACTCATTCACAGGCTCACAGGCCCTGCACCCAGGACTTCTGGAATATAAGTATCTTCTTAAAAGCTTTTTCTCTTTCTCTCAGTTTGGTTTGTTTTTCTTCTTTTTGGTTATATCACTATAATGCTTTTCATGTGCCAGTTACTGCTCTATCTGCCTTACAACAATGAGTTAAAATAGTCCACAATGCATTTGATGACCTGTGTTATCTTAAGGTTTCTGTTTTAAAGACAGGACAGAAAACAAGAAAGCAAGCCTTGGAACCATTCAGAGGCCTGCCTTCTCACCCCTACACAAATCTGTGATCTTGAAGGGCCAAGTTTTCAGCAAAATGATGAATGAGGCAAAATATATACACCAGAAAAATATATCTGTCTTAACTTGAGCAATGGGTGGGGCAAAAGCCCCCTGAGAATTTGTAAACACAGACATGCTACAGGCAGTTTTAGGGACTTAACACCTCTGGGTGGTCTGGGAAATGCCAAGCTAAGAAATGTATTTGCAGTGCACCTCCATTGGCAGAGTTTTAGGTGGCTGAGAGAACATCTTCCCTAAAAGGAAGTCACTTTAATCCAAGCTCTCAGGAGTCCAACCATCAAGCAGATTAAGTCAGTCCAAACAAGATCTCATACTTAAATAAAATCCACAAAGTTTAAAAAGTTCTAAACTCCTAAATAAGCAGAGATAAATAAAAACTTAAGCAATTAACTGATGCTGCCAAACTTGAAAAATAAACAAACAGAAGTTTTTGAAATTAAAAAAAAAAGTCAACTTAAGCATTTTATGTGGTTTATGTAGGCAGCTTACAAAAAACAGAGATGAACTGGAAGACAGATCTGAATTAATGTTCTAAAATGTAGCTTAGAGATAAAAAGAACATATATGAGAAAGATTGAGTATCATGAAGGTTTAGAATGAGTAA
Source organism: Heterohyrax brucei (assembly GCA_028571685.1). Classification (NCBI taxonomy): domain Eukaryota; kingdom Metazoa; phylum Chordata; class Mammalia; order Hyracoidea; family Procaviidae; genus Heterohyrax; species Heterohyrax brucei. The sequence goes on along the minus strand of CM053144.1, from coordinate 150,488,715 downwards.
GAAATACACGTACACATGTAGAAATAGAGAGAATATAGGTATATCCATACATGGAGAGAGAAAGAGGGAGATACAGAAGTAAGTAGCCCAAAGAAAAAAGGGAGAGATAATACGTGAAAAGAAAATGGTTAATAATTTTATTTAATTGATGAAAGGCATATCCTCATATTCAAAATAAATAAACTTCCTCCCTAACATACAGTAAAACTTAACTTGAGAGATGATCTCAAAGGCAGTCAGAAAAGAGATTACCTATAAAGGAACAAAAATTAGACTCAATGTAGACCTGAGTAATGGAAGCCAGAAACTGTATAAAACACTTACATAGATTAATTTAAACCTGCAATTATATACACTATTATTCAAGAATGTAAGGCGTGGTTTCAAGTGGTTAACTGATACCGCTGCTAAATGAAAGGTATCAGTTTGAATCCATGAGGTGCTCCTTGAAAACTCTATGGGGCAGTTCTACCCTGTCCTTTATGGTTGCTATGAGTTGGAATCAACTGCATGGAAACAGTATTATTCAAGAATGTGAAGAAAATAAAAACACTGTGAAATACAGTCCCACCCAAAAACTTTAGTGCTCTACTAATAAAACGTCAGCAAAAAATTTTTAAAGACTATTTTTCAGAAAGATGGTTCCAGAAAGCAGTTCCAGATGAAAGATAATAATTAAGAAATGGCTTTTCAAAAGTGAATAAACCCTTTTTTAAAGACTTGCTGGGAGTCAGCCCCAACATCTTTTTTGGGGCCCCCATGGAGGGATGAAAGGCGTCGGCGGGAAAATGAATTGAGAGAGACAGGAAAGAGTTTTGGAGAATGGCAGCCCATAAAGGTCTGTCTTCTTTTATTTTGTTATAGTTGAGGTGATGTGATTTTTACCCTATTTCTTTTATCATATAAGCTATTGGCTAACAAGAAACTAGCCCCTCATTATTGGCTAACAAGAAACTGACCCCTCGTGGTCTTGTTTCTTGTTAATTGTTAAGGCCTTTTAGATAATTACCCGAGGCAGGTGTTTTGTGGTGATAATTGTCAGGGAAAACAAAGCTTTGAACTTAATGGTTCTATTCATACCTCAAGGTTAAAGGCACAGAAGGGTAGACTCTTCAAAGCTTCATTATTTTGCTGTCTCTATTTGCTTCTCCAAGTTTTTATTTTATCTCTCCCTGTGCATATAGTAAGTGCCTACAGTCCCCCAACCTAAGCTATTCTAAGAAAGATGTTTCGTTAGTGTTTATTTATTTGTAATACCAATTATAGTGAACTTGGGAGTCTATCTTTCTGCTGTAGGGAGTGGGATGCTTGTATAGGTTTAAGGGCTGTGTGAAGAACTGTCCTTGGGAAGCCTTTCAGGGGTTTTTCCTACAATCTTCTGTTTCACATGTGGAAAAAGGGTGGAAATGCAGTTGGGGGAAGCCAGTGGGGCCGGGGTGGCCTCAGTATTCCTGGGCTGGTGTATTATGCCAGAACTCATCAAGCCAAGGGGGTTGTAAAACCCTTCTCAAAAAGTGTCTTCCTTGGTCCTAGTGCCAGGGGATAACAGGGTATTTTTGAGGAAGATTTATTTAGGGTGGAAGATATCATCAGGGAGAGTACAGCCAAAAAATACGCCAGGGGTGAAATGCGTCCGCTCGTCATCACATAGGCATATAGCTTTGCTGACAGTGGCCTTTGTGGGTAAGGGGCCTTGGCAAAGACTATATAAAAATAACCCAAAACAAAAAATCCATTGCCTTTAAGTTGATTCTGATTCATAGTGAGTTAACAGTGCACAGCAGAACTGTCTTACAGTTTCCATGGAGCACTTTGTGGTTTGAAGCCTTAGCATTTAACCACTACACCAGCAGAGTTTCCAAAACAATAATGGCAATGCTTAAATTACAGTATTAAAAAAGATATAGCAGTGGCAGTCACATGTAAGACATAAAGAGTTGATCAGTATTTACTACAGCTTTAAATGAAAAATCCAAAAGACAGAACTCATAATTTCAAGTCAATGGAGGAAAAAAGTAAGAATTTTAAAAAGGGCTTAAGTATGGAAAAACAAAATTATACCTATATGTCATGCCACAGCACAAAAATCCGTTTCAGTTACATTAAGGTCCAAATTTGATATGCAAAAACATAAGAATTTTAGAAAATTATTACATATTACTTTATGACTCTGGGGTTGAAAGGAATTCCTTAAACCAAGCTGTGTATGTATATAAAAAAAATTATATGTTGTTGTTAAGTGCTGTTGAGTTGGTTCCTACCCATAGTTACCTTATGCACAACAGAATGAAACACTGCCTGGTCCTGTGCCATGCCCACAATCATTTTTATGCTTAAGCCCATCATTGCAGCCCCTGGGTCACTCTATCTCGTCAAGGGTCTTCCTCTTTTTTGCTGATTCTCCACTCTACCAAGCATGACGTCCTTCTCCAGGTACTGACCCTTCCTGACAATATGTTCAAACCATGTGATACACAGAGTCTGGCCATTCTTGCTTTCAAGGGGCACTTTTGTTGTACTTCTTCCACAACAGATCTGTTTGTTCTTTTAGCAGTCCATGGTACATTCAATATACCTCTCTGATACCACAATTCAAAGGCATTAATTCTTTTGTCTTCTTTATTTATTGTCCAGCTTTCCTGTGCATATGATGCAATGGAAAATACCACAGCTTGGGTCAGGTGCACCTTAGTCTTCAAGGCGACATCTGTACTTTCCAACACTAACTATAATACATACTCACTGCTATCAGGTTGATTCTGACTCATAGATGGAGTAGAACTGCCCTATAGAGTTTGAAGGAGCACTTGGTGGACTTAAACCATTGACCTTTTGATTAGTGGCCATAGCAGTTAACCACTATACCACCACAGTTTCCATTCTGTAAATACAGTATATTAAAATTTAAAATTTCCTTTTCTCAAAAAATATTATATGAAATATTTTTAGCCACATACAGATATAAGACATCTGCCACACATACAAATGATAAATATCTGGAATATAAAATGTTTTCCTAAATTAATAAAAGACAAAAATTAGAAAACAAGAAAATAACATGAACATAGAGGAGGAAGAATTGCTATAAACATACATAAAGATGCTTAAACTATTCAAACTCATCAAATGAGCTTAAGTTAAAGTTTGGTGACATAAGAACTGGCAAGAATGTGGGAAAATAGGAAACTCAGTATGCTTCTGGTGGAATGTAAGTAGTTACTAGGACTTTGGGGAGCAAAAATTCTAACTGATGACACATAATAAGTCTTATAAATAATGCAGTCTTGGTTAAGCTGTAGTTTGAAAATGTCATTTATAATTAACCAAAAGGAAGCATCCTAAATGCTAGACAAGTGCTACTGTCAAATTTCAGCTCCCCCTGTTTGTTTAGGTTTGTTTGTTAGTTTGTCCTTCACTTAGGGCATGTACTCTTCCAATCGACTTACTGCATAACATAATTAATATTATGCAGCTCAATTTGGTTCAAATCCAAGGACAGGTAAATACAGTTTTTTGATATTTTGCTGAAATCATAAAGTAACACAAAATCAACACTCAGATAGAACACCTCATCTTTTTGTAAAGATTATCCTACAAGCTGGACCATACGAAGAAAAATGAGACACCATGATTTGAGAGTTATTAACAATTTGCATTATGTAGATGACACTCCTTAATTCCTGAAAGTAAAGAGGACTTGAAGCACTTACTGATGAAGATAAGACACCACAGCCCTCAACATAAAGAAAACACAAATCCTGAAAATTGGACTGTCATAGATTGAACTGTGTCCCCACAAAAATGTGAGGAGCCATTTGGCTGGGCCATCATTCCCAATATTTTGTGATTTTCCTATGCTAGACATCTTATTCTCTGCCTGTGGCTGACAGATGGGATGATTATGTTAAGAGAGGATTAGGAAGGGTCTGCAACAGCCTTGTGAAGATAATTTCCCTGGAATGTGTACACCCTTCCTAAAGGAATTTCCATGGAGTGTGTACCTCTGCTAAAGGAATTTCCCTGGAGGGTGGCCTTTATCCTTTCATGCTATGGGAGCTAACAAAAGAGAGAAGCAAGCAGAGAACTGGGAACCTCACGCCATCATGAAAGCAGCACTGGGAGAACAGCATGTGCTTCATACCTGAGGTTCCTGTGCCAAGATACTCCCTGATCAATAACTGATGCAATACACAGACTTTTCCTCCAGAGCTGACAAAGAGGAAAAGACTTCCCCTGGAGCAGACACCCTGAGTTCAGACTTGTAACCTACTGGACTGTGTAAGAATACATATTTCCCTTTTTAAAGGCATTCACTCATGGTATTTCTGTCAGAGTAGCACTAGCTGACTGTCATGGATTGAATTGTGTCGCCCCAAAAATATCTGCAGCCATGTGGCTGGGCCATAATTCCCAATACCTTGTGATTGCCCTTCATTTTGTGATTTTTCTCAGCTGTATGTTAAAGGATTAGGGTGGGACTGTAAATCCCTTCATAAGATTACCTCCCTGCTCCACTGTAAAAAGAATTTCCCTGGACAAAGACTGATGCAATACTGGACTTTCCTCTAGAGCCAACAAGGGGGAAAGCCTTCCCCTGGAGTGGACATCCTGAATTTGGACTTGTAGCCTACCAGACTGTGTAAGAATAAACTTTCCTTCGTTGAAGCCATCACTCGTGGTATTTCTGTTACAGCACCACTAGCTGACTAAAACACCGACTAATAAGCAACATCATGATAAATGGTGGAAGACTAAAGTAGTAAAAGATTTCATCTTGCCTGGATCCACAACCGACACCAGTAGTGAAACAGAACATATTGGATTGGGCACAACTGCTGCAAACAACCTCGTTGGTTGAAAAGCAGAGACATCACTTTGAACACTAAAGTGAACCTGACCAAAGCCACAGTATGTTCAATGGCATCATATGCACATGGAGCCTGGACAATGAATAAGGAAGACTGAAGAACTGATGCCTTTGAATTGTTGTGTTGATGAATAATGTTGCATAGGCCATGAAATGCCAGAAGAATGAACAGATCTACTTAGAGGAAGTACAACCACAATGTTACTTGGAAGCAAGGATGACTAGATTGTGTCTTACATATTTTGGACATATACTCAGCAGGAATCAACCCCTGCAGAACAAAATCATGGTTGGTAGAGTACAGGGTCAGTGAAATAGAGGAAGACCCTCCAAGAGATGGACTGACACAGTGGCTTCAACAATGGACTCAAGTGTAATAATTATTGAGTGCATGGTGTAGGATCTGGCAGTGTTTCATTAGGGTCGCCGTGGAGTCACTATGAGTTGGAACTGACTTCAGGGCACCTCAAAGCAGCAACATATTCATCAGATAATTTGAAGCCGCCATTAATTTACTTAATTCTTTATAAAGACATACCTCTTAGACATGGATTCTGAATGTCTTCATCAATATCTTGTCTAACTACATAGTACTCCAGTTTTCAAAATGTTTATGAATACTGCCAATCTAATAACAGTATTAAAAATTAAATTTAAATTGAATCAAGGAAGTCAGAATGACAAAGGAGGCATATCAGGATTTTTTTAAATGGTATTTAGTTCTTTGCAGATGTCTTGGCCATGAGGGTGGGTATGTACATAGGGTGCAAAATGAAGTCCTATTTTCATTATATGTATATGAACACACCTATATGCATACATACACATATACACATACATACATTTAAATTAGATACATAGGATTTACTTGAGATATTTTCTGAAATAGTATGGGCAAGTTAAGTGGGGAGATGTTTAGATAATCTGAATAATATAATTAATAATATTTGTTAAATAGTTTTCCCAAAATTGTGTCCTACAAATGATACAATCTATGTTTTAATAAGCTTGAGAAATTTTAAAAAATATATTACTATTGGGACACAGAAAGTCTCAAATTACAGAAAGTAGAAATGGCCTAGGATACATTGTCTTACTATGATGTCATAAAACATTGTTACAATAAAAGTATGAACCAAGAAATAACCTATTTAAAAATTTAAACCTGTATTGGAGGATTTTATATTAAGAATTAATGAAGAAGTATTCAGATTTGTCAAGCATAAACTTGTTTAGTCTACAGCAGGATAGTCATAGCTAGGTATCCAAGTAAAACCTTAAGACATTCATTCAGCAATGGAGAATTAGAATCAACAATTACAAGACTGGCTCAAATGTTAGATTCCAAATCATTTTTTTCTATTGTGGTTTAGGTGAAAGTTTACAGTTCACGCTCATTGCTTATTCAAAAATCTACACACATACTGTTTTGTGACATTGGTTATAATCCCCACAATATGACAGCACACCCTCCTTTTCTACCTTAGGTTCCCTGGGTCCTTTCAACCAGTTCCTGACCCTTCCTGCCTTCTCATCCTGCTTTTGGACAGAAGCTAACCATTTGGTCTTGCTTGTCTGTTTCAACTAAGAAGCATGTTTCTCAGGTGAATTATTTTTTGTTCTATAGTCCCATCTAGTCTCTGTCTGAAAAGTGGACTTTGAGAATGGTTTCAGTTCTGGGTTAACGGAGTGTCTAGGGGCCCTAGTTTGGGGCTTCCTCAGTCCCTATTGGACCACTGAGTCTGGTCTTTTCACATGAATTTGAATTCCGTCCTACGTTTTCCTCGTGCTCCGTACAGGAGTCTGTTGTGTTCCCCATCAGGGCAGTCATTGGTGGTTGCAAGGCATCATCTAGTTCTTCCGGTCTCAGGCTGGTGAAGTCTGTGGTTCATTTGGTCCTTTAGTCCTTGGTCTAGTATTTTCTTTGTGTCCTTTGTTTTCTTCATTCTCCTTTCTTCATTTTCTGAGTAGGATGGGATTGACAGATGTATCTTAGATGGCTGCTCACACGCTATTAGGACCTCAGACACTACTCAACAAAGGGGGATGCAGAACACTTTCTTTATAAACTATGTTATGCCAGTTGACCTTGATGTCCCCTGAAACCATGGTCTCCAAGTCCCCGGCTCAGTTACTCTGTCCCTCAAAGTGTTTCTACTTGTCTAGGTAAACATCTTTGCTTTGCCTTTTTTTCCAGTTCTGCTAATTTCCCCTGTATTGAATGTTGGCCTTCTCTTCACCAAAGTTGATAGGGTCCAAGTAGTCACACTTCAGGCTTTTACCTTTAATAAGTAGTCTTGAGGAGGAGATCTGAATACCCCTCAAAATCAGAGGCGGTTCCTCTCAGGTAGAATACAAGTTTGGTTGCGACAAGAAGTACTTCAGCAGACTTCTCAGCCTTCAAATAGTCTGAGAGACCTTTTGCTTCTGTCTTCTTCTCCAAAAATGAGCAGAAATCCATACGTTTACATATCTTGTGTGCTGTTATATCAATTATAATTGCATGTTTTATTGCCAGTTAACGATTATTGTATGACATATTTATGCGTTTTATGTTTTACAGCCAATTTGAAAACTGTCATGCAACATATCTATCTTCTTCTTTACTATACATTTCAAGGTGATGCTTATTGTTTAAAAATTATGCAAACAGTTTGGTAACACACTTATGTTTTGTTAATTCAATTAATGTTATATTCTACCGGAGTGCAGGTACACAGTTCAATTTTAGAAAGCAATTTACAACTTACTTCGCATACTTCTACTATCTGATTTTCAAGGTTACCACAACTTTCTGATGACTTATAGTTTATAGTTAAAAAGTATTACAGACATACATCTTTCCAATTCTAAATTCAGAAATTATTTATAACATCACTTTGTAAGTTTCTTATACACATGATGTCTGACAATTAGGTGTGCAAACTCATCCTAGAAAAACTGCTAGATATCTCACTGCTGAATAACACTATGGTCACTTTCTAAGTACTCCCCTTGGGAAGCTATGCACTGAAGCCAGCATCAAGTCTATGCTTCCAAGCAATTTTCAAACTCTTTTTCTAGGATGTCTATCAGAGCTATTGTTGTATTACCCTTAATGTACTGAATGTCATCAAAATGTCTTCCTTTCAATATTTCCTTTATCTTTGGGTAAAGAAAAAAGTCAAGTCACTGGGGGCCAGATCAGGTGAGTAGATATGGTATTCCAATACAGTCATCTGTTTACTGGCTAAAATCTCTCTCACAGACAGCTGTATGAGCTGATGCATTGTTGTGAAGCAAGAGCTATGAGCTGTTGGTGAACAGTTTGGGTTGTTCTGGTCTAACTTTTCATGCAGCCTTTTCAGCACTTCCAAATAGTAAACTTGGTTAACTGTCTAGTTGGTACAAATTCATAATGAACAAATGCTCTGATATCAAAAACAGTAACATTGTTTTGACTCTTGATTTAGACTGACAGAACTTTTTTGGTTGTGGAGAGTTGGGTGATTTCCACTTTGCACTTTGATGCTTTGTTTCAGGGCCATATTAGCACACCCATGTTTCAGCACCAGTGATAACACAGCCCAAAACATTGTCTTGCCTCCCCAAAAGGTCTTGGCAAACTTCAACTCTCCTTTGCTTTTGTTCATCAGTGAGCTCCTTTGGGACCATTGTCGCACATATCTTTCTCATGCCAAGATTTTCAGTGAAGATTTTCCTGTGTCTCTGTCGATGTTTATTTGGTCTGCTGTGCGTCTCACAATCAGCCAATGATTTTGATGCACAATTCGACAACAAATTTTTGCAATGTTTTCAGCCGTTCTGCTTGTTACTGGCTGCCATGACCTCTCTTCATCAGTGATACTTTCTCTCCTCTCAGAAAAATGTGTAATTCACCTGTACACTGCTGTTTGCTCCATAGCACTATCCCCATAAACTTGAACTAACATGTCCCTGATTTTGCTTCCACTCTTGCCAAATTCAGATCCAATTCAACGACACTTGGCTGGCTTGCCAAGTCTAACAAGAAATTTAATGTTTGTTCATTGCTCTAATTCAAGCACTGATATTCTCGTGACAGCACACAAAAACACAACAACAATAATGAACGACACTGAGCAAGACACCACCACATGTCAACACAAACAAAGCTGTGAGACACTGATATACCAAGTTTATGAAATCTTACTAAGTTGTTTGTATGGTACTATCAACGTAAGCACATGGTGGCATGTGCATGAACTTAATTGTCAGAACTTCTAGGTGTTTAAAGCTTTATAAAACATTGTAACAATGTGAAAATCATAAAGCACACATAATAGTGACTTATACACACATGTTTTAAGAACATTAAAGGATCAGATGTGATTTGAGGGCACACAGAAAAGCATATATACAAAAGCAAACAAAATGAAAAAAGAGGTTACAAAACACTTTCATCTAAGAAAATCTGCACTTAAAAGTGAAAGCTACAGTTTCCTTGTAAACATACATTCTAAAAACCCTAAATAAAATCAAGCAAAATTAATTCAGTCATGTGCCAAAAAATAATAGACCTAGTTTAAGTGACTATATTTTCAAGAAATGCTAGAATGTTTTAATATTAGAAAAGTTTATTCACATAAATAATTCAATCAATCAAAGTAAAAACATTATAATTTTCTCACCAGTTAACAAGAAAAAAATGCATAAAATTCAGTATCAATTCAGGCTGAAAGATTGTTCACAACAGAATAGATATTTTCTCCACATTGACTAAGATTTATTGTGTTCCCACCTTTGGTGTTAGCCAAGTACTTTATTGTAGATTAATTCACCCACTAAGAACAACTAGAAAGGTTAGATAAAATACAATATGCATCTAATATCTACAAAGGATTAGCATTATAGAAAGAAGGAAAATACTTCAGGGTGAAATCCACATTCTATGACACATTCTCTCCTAGACATTTGTAAATTTATAAATGACACAGCCACGAAGCTAAGTGCACAAGGCAACTGAAATTCTGAGAAACTAAAGCTGACCTTTTGTAGTCTCACACATGGTCAGAGACAAAACTTAAGGCATGGCTCTACCAAGCCAGCCAGTATTTGAGAATCCTTGATTACAGAAAAAAATTTAGTCTCCTCAAGGCATGAAGCCAAGGGACTGAGACAAAGTAGAATTATTCTTACAGAGTTCTCATAGTTGTTTCATGATGTTTAGGAGGCAAAAATTGGAATTCAGGAAGAGAACCTATGGTAAGCATGCTTGAATTCTACTTGGATGTCCAAAGAGACTATACCATAAAACCAAAAACACCAAACTGACTGCCATCAAGTCAATGCTGACTCATAGTGATCCTATGAGACAGAGAAGAACTGCCCCATAGAGTTTCCAAGGAGTACTTGTAAGACTTGAACTGCTGGCTTTTTGGTTAGCAGACACAGAACTTAACCACTATACCTCCAGGGTTTCCCTACTCCAAGAGTAAAGATAAATCAGAAATAAACTCAGCCCTCATTTGACTTGAAAATGAACTTCAAACCAACTCAATCCCAAATTTATTTAACATCATCTATTCCCCTTAAACATCCTTCGAGAAAAGTAAATTCTGGAGGAAAATAGGATTAGCCAGAGCCTCAAATTATCTTTACAAACTTTTATACAAAATTTTTGTTGTTTAATCAAAATTACCAGGTGTGTCAGGAAACAGAGCTAAATGATAAAAACCAGAATAAAATACAGACAACAGAAGCCTATGTACAGAGTTTTAGAAATCAGAATTATTGGAGTCAGATTTTAAATATCATAATTAATGTACGAAGAATGTTACCAGAAAATGAAGCTGGTTTTTCTTTTCCCCAAACAGTGGAAACTCTAGAACACAAAAAATAAAAAGAAATTTAAATATGAATTCAATAGACAAATTTGACAGTAGTTTAAGCATAGAAAAGAGAAACAATGAAATGGAAGATAAAAGTATAGAGAGGGTAAAGATGAGGAAAAAATGTTTACTAAAAAACCCAAATCAAACCCACTGCTGTGGAATCAGTTTCAACTCTTAGTGATCCTGTAGGACAAAGTGGAACTGTCCCATAGGACTTACAAGGAGCAGCTGGTGGCTTTGAATTGATGGCCTTTTTGTTGGCAGTCAAACACTTAACCACTGTGCCATCAGACCCCAAAATGTTTAAAAAGCATATGAAAAAGATAAGAAATATTAAAATTGTCAAATATATAATCTGAATCTTACACCAAGAAAAAAGAATGTCTGCAGAATACTAAGAAATTTTTAAAACTCCTAGCAGACATTAACTCAGAGTCATCACTTAAAAAAATGAAGGAAGCTGAATATAAAGAAAACCATACCAAATTACTGAAAAACAAAGCGAAAATTTTAAAAATAATTAGGAAAAAAAATTGCCTTGAAAGAAGCAACAGCTTCATTAGCTAATATGGGCTTCTCAGCAGAAGAATGGAAGCTAAAAGCAGTAGGATGATGGTTTTAAACTGCTGAAAGAAAACAAATAACAAACTAAAATTATATATCCACAAAAAAATATCATTTAAAAGTGAAGGTAAAATACAGAACTTAGAGAAACAAAAAAACAAGAGAATATGTCACTAGCAGATCCCTGTTGCTAGGTGCCATTGAATCAGTTCTGATTCACAGCAACGCTATGGACAACAGAACAAAACACTGCCCAGTCTCGCGCCACATCCACAATCACTTCTATGCTTAAGCCCTTTGCTGCGGTCACTGTGTCAAAACATCTCGTTGTGAGTCTTCCTCTTTTTTGTTGACCCTCCATTCTACCAAGCATGATGTCCTTCTCCAGGGACTGATCCTTCCTGACAATCTGTCCCAAGTAAGATGCAGTCTTCCACCTTCACTTCCAAAGACCACTCGGATTGTACTTCTGATGTTTGTTCTTTTGGCTGTCAATGGTACATTCAACATTCTTCTTCAACACCACAACTCAAAGGTATCAATTCTTCTGTCTTCTTTATTCATGGTCTAGCTTTCTCATGCATATGATGCAACTGAGAATACCATTGCTTGGGCAGGGGAACATTAGTCTCCAAGGTGACATCTTTACTTTTCAATACTTTAAAGAGTTCCTTTGCAGCAGATTTTCCCGGTGCAATGCGTCTTTTGATTTCTTGACTGCTGCTTCCATAGGTTGATTGTGGACACAAATAAAATGAAGTCCTTGACAACTTCACTCCTTTCTCCATTTACGATGATGTTGCTTACTGGCTCAGTTGTGAAGATTTTCGTTTTCTTGATGTTGAGGTACAAACCATACTCAAGGCTGCAGTCTTTAATCTTAATCAGTATTTCAAATCTTCTTCACTTCCAGCAAGTAAGATGGTATCATCTGCATAACGTCTCACAACTACTAACGAGTCATCCTCCAATCCTGATACCTCATTCTTCTTCGTATAATCTAGCTTCTTGGATTATTTGTTCAGCATACAGATTGAAAAAAATATGGTGAAAGGACACAACCCTTAGTGACGCATACCTTTTCTGACTTTAAACCATGCAGTGCCCCCTTGTTCTGTTCATACAACTGCCTCTTGATCTACACACAGATTCCTTAACAGCACAATTAAGTGTTCTGGATTTCCCATTGTATGCAGCATTAGCCATAATTTGTTATCATCCACACAGTTGAATGCCTTTGCATATTTAATGAAACACATGTAAACATTTTTCTGGTATTCTCTGCTTTTGGCCAAGATCCATCAAACATCAGCAATGATATCCCTGGTTCCATGTCCTCTTCTGAATACAGCTTGAATTTCTGGCAGTTTCTTGTCAATATACTGTAGCGGTTGTTTTTGAATGATCTTGAGCAAAATTTTACTTGTGTGTGATATTAATGATATTGTTTGCTAACTGCCACATCCGATTGGATCACCTTTCATTGCAATGGGCATAAATATGGATCTCTTCCAGTTAGCTGCCCAGGTATCTATCCACCAAATTTCTTGGCATAGATGAGTGAGCACTTCCAGCACTGCATCTCTTTGTTGAAATGTCACAATCGATATTCCATCACCTCCTGGAGCCTTGTTTTTTGTCAATACCTTCAATGAGGCTTCAACTTTTATTGTCAGTACCATCAGTTCTGATCACATGCTACCTCTTCAAATGGCTGCACTGCGACTAGTTCTTTCTGGTATAATGAATGACTCTGTGTATTCCTTCCATCTTCTTTGGATGATCCCTGATTCATCTAATATTTTCCCTGTAGAATCCTTCAGTGTTCCATCTTGAAGCTTGAATTTTTTTCTTCAGTTCTTTCAGCTTGAGAAATGCAGAACATGTTCTTCCCTTCTAGTTTTCCATTTCCAGTTTTTTGCACATATCATTATAATACTTTATTTCATCTCTTTGAGCTGTCCTTTGAAATCTTGTGTTTAGGTCTTCACCATTCCTTCCTTGTGCTTCAGCGGCTTGATGTTTGAGAGCAAGTTTCAGAGTCTCTTCTGACATCAAATTTGGTCTCTTTTTTTCTTTCCTTTCTTTTTAATGGATGATGGTCTCTTCATGGATGATGATGTCTTTGATGTCATCCCACAATTCATCTAGTCTTCAGTCATTAGTGATCAATACATCAAATCTGTTCTTGAAATGGTCTTTAAACTCAGGAGAGATATATTCAAGGTCATATTTTGGCTCTTGTGGGTATGTTCTAATTTTCTCCAGTTTCAATTTGAATTTGTGTATGAGCAATTGATGATCTACGCCACAGTCAGCACCTGGTCTCATTCTGACTGATATGGAACTGATATGGAGCTTTTCCATTGTATGTTTCCACAGATGTAGGTAATTTTGTTCCTGTGTATTCCATCTGGTGAGGTCCGTGTGTACAAATGCCACTTGTGTTGGTTAAAAAAGGTTTTTCCAATAAAGAAGTTGTTAGTCCTGCAAGATTCTATTATGTAATCTCTGGCATATTTCTATCACCAAGGCAGTATTTTCTAACTACCAAGCCTTTTTCTTCATTTGCAACTTTTGTATTTTAGTCACCAATAACTATCAATGCATCCTGATTGCATGTTTGATCAATTCAGACTGTAAAAGCTGGTAAAAATCTTCAACCTCTTCATCTGCGGCCTTAGCACTTGGTGCATAAATTTGAGTAACAGTCATATTAACTGGCCTTCTTTGTAGGCTGTCACTGCCTAATTGTCCACCCACGGAAAGAAGACAGGACATACAGATACGAGCCACCTTGCAAGTTACTTGCTTTATTCTTCTTCTTTCTTCTTCCTCCCACACCCGGTCCCCACACGCTTTTATCTCCAAGGTTCGTCCAATCATCATAGGCCACGTCTTCTAAAAGCGGAGCTCTCAATAGGCTGACCAGCAGCCACTACTCACAAGCGTGCGCTATGAAAGCCCTAAGTGTGGTAAACAAGGGTGTGGAATAAGGAGGGGCTCCGGCCTTGGGCGCCATCTTGGGCCGGACACTCCGCTCCCCACAGTAGGCATACTAGATTATCCTATTACTGACACCACTGTACTTCAGGACAGATCTTGAAATGTTCTTTTTGATGATGAACACAACACAGCGCCTCTTCATGTTTTCATTCCCGACATGGTAGACCATGTGACTGTCGGATTCAAAATGGCCAGTACCATCCATTTCAACTCACTAATGCCTACGATACAGATGTTTATGCATTTCCTGGATCCGACTCGACAGCGCTTGGCTTGGCGCCTTGGCTGTTACTTTTGATGATTTCCAATTTTCCTAGATTCACATTTTGTGTATTCCATGTTCCAATTATTAAAGGATGTTTGCAGCTATTTCTTCTCATTTCGAATCATGCCACATCAGCAAATAAAGATCCTGAAGGCTTTTTTCCACACACATCACTAAGAACAACTCTACTGGAAAGAAAAAACGCAGTTTATAACGTAGGAGGAAACGGATTCCTAGGAGGATGGACAAACAAAAATAAATTTTACAAAGCAAATACATGAGTTATCTAAGTGAATACTGAGTATACTAAACAATTAGAAAAATGTTATAGGGCTACAATATATGTAGAATTAACACACATGATAACAACAGCTCACAAGATAACAACAAAAATGAATCATTGCTGTTGAATGAATTCTGACTCACAGTGAACCTAAAGGACAGAGTAGAATTGCTCCATAGAGTTTCCAGTGAGTAGCTGGTGGACTCCAACCTGTGGTTAGCAGACAAATGCTTTCATCATTGCATCACCAGGGATCTGCTCACAAAATTGTTGTCATTGTTTGGTTTAGTCAAGTTGGTTCCGACTCATAGTGACATCGACTCGAAGGAGGTAAATGAAATTAAAATGTTCTTAAGTCTTTGTACGGTGATGGAGTTAACCAAACTACCAGTTTACACTAGATCCTAATAAATTTCAGTCACTGATGTACAAAAAGAATCAACAGAGCTTAGCACTTCTCACCTCAAAAATAAATAAATAAATAAATAGAAAGTGGCTCCGATACTCTGTCACAATTTTTTTTGCAATATGCCTTTCTACATGTTTGTTTGTTTGTTTATTTATTTATTTGATATGACTGAGTGAAAATGTACATTCCCGTATAAATTTATATGCCCATCTATATGCAGCTTCCACTGCTCTCCTTGTCCGGTGATAGCATACTATTCCTCTCTGCTCCATACATGTCTCATTCTCCCAACAGTCTCCTTTCCCCTCCTCTCCACCCACTCTCCTTCCTCCAGCCAGAGGTCAGCAGGATGACATCCTATAGATATATAGAATCATAAAGTGCATCCAATATATGGTCACCCTGCATCGCCAAGTCCAATCCATTCGTGTCCGTAGAGTGAACCTTCATTACGATTTATGGGCAAGGGCAGCATCAGGGCCAGGGGCCATGCTCCTAGGGGAACCCTGAAACCGCTGGACCATCAATTGAGGTCTTTCAGTGGGTATCTCAGGGTGCACCCCTTTTTATTCTTGTGTTGCCAGTGAGACTCAACTTAGTGAGCTCCATCATAGCTATCACTGGTGGTGGCCGGGCACCATCCAGTTCTTCCGGTCCCAAGTTGATGTAGGCACCCACTGATGTGGGTCTCTCTATCTTCTGGGTTGTCTTTACCCCATGTCATTTTGGTCCTCGGTGAGCATCCGTTCCTGCTGAGTTGGGATCATTTGCTGTGCCCTCAGATGGCAGCTTGGCAGCTTTTAAGACCCCAGATGCCACTCACCAATGTCGGGTGTAGAGAGCCCTCTTAGTAAATGCTAATTGTGCCAACTGGCCTCGATTTTGCCTAAGACCATGGTCCCCTGCCCTCTCCCCGCCCCGACCCAGCTACTCTATCGTTGCAATATTAGGTTAAGACGGAAGGAGTGTTCAAGTTATGCTGAAGTCCACTTAATATTGTTCCTGTTTCTAATGTGTGCTATCACCGATTTCACCCAACCAGAATTTAAACCCTCCCCCCCTCACCCCCTCACCCCCCGTTCCTCTCCTCCCTTGCAGCTGTCGAAGAGTCTTTTCTTCTATGTCACAATTTTTTTTTTTTAACGATAATGGTTCAATAAGTCTTCTAAATTCATTGTTTGGTATAGGACTTTACCTTTTGAAAGTCAAAGATCCTCCACTATACCAAGCAGGATGTCCTTCTCCACAGATTGATCCCTGACAACATGTACAAAGTATATAAGCCATGGTCTCACCATCTTTGCTTCCAAGGAGCACTCTGAATGCACTTCTTCCAGAACAGATCGGTTTCTTCTTTGGGCAGCCCACGGCATTTTCAATATTCTTCTTCCACACAACAATTCAAAGGCATTAATTCTACTTCTGTCTTCCATATTCACTGTCCAGCCTTCACAAGTATATGATGCAAATGAGAATACCATGGCTTCGGTCACACACACCTTAGTCTTCAAGGAGACATCTTTAATTTTCAACACTTTAAAGAGGTCCCTTGCAGATATTCCCAATGCAATACACATTTTGATTTCTTGACTACTGTTTCCATAGGCACTAGTGAAACAAAATAAAGCAAAATTCTTGACAACCTCAATCCTTTCACCATTATGATGTTGCTTACTGGTCCAGTTGTGAGGAATTTTGTTTTGTTGATGTTGAGGTGTACTCTTTATCAGTAAGTGTTTCAAATCCTCTTCACTTCCAGCAAGCAAAGTTTGTGTCACCTGCATAATGCAGGTTGCTAGTGAGTCTTCTTCGAATCCTGATGCTTCATTGTTCTTCATATACTTCACCTTCTCAGGTTATTTGCTCAGCATTCAGATTGGAGAAGTATTGAAGGATACAACCATGATGCATACCCTTCCTGACTTTAACCATGTAGTGTCCCTTTGTTCTGTTTGCATGACTACCTCTCCATCCATATACAGGTTCCTCATGAGCACTATCAAGTGTTCTGGAATGCCCATTCTCCACAATGTTATCCATAATTTGTTATGATTCACACAGTTGAATGCCTTACATAGTCAATGAAACACAAGAAAACATCTTTTTGGTATTCTCTGCTTTCAGCAAAGATCCATTTGACATCGGCAGTGATGTCCCTGGTTCTACATCTTCTTCTTCATCTAGCTGAAATTTTTGGTTGTTTCCTGTCAACATACTGTTGCCATCATTCTTGAATGATCTTTAGCAAAACTGAAGTTGCAAGCGATGTTAATGATATTTTAATTTCCATATTCAATTGGATCACCCTTCTTGGGAATAGGCATAAATATGGATCTCTTTCGGTCTGTTGGCCAGGTAGCTGTCCTCCAAATTTCTTGGCATAGACAAGTGAGCACTTCCAGTGCTTCACTGTTTGTTGAAATATCTCTGTTGATACTCCATCAATTCCTGGCACCTTGTTTTTTTGCCAATGGCTTTAGTGCAGCTTCAACTTCTTCCTTCGGTACCATTGGTTTCTGATCATATGCTGCCTCTTGAAATGGCTGAATGTTGACCCGGTCTTTCTGGTATAATGACTCTGGGTATTTCTTCCATCCTTTTTAGATGTTTCCTGAGTCATTTAATATTTTCCCTTTAGATCTTACACTATTGCAACTCAAGGCTTGAAATTTTTTTCAGTTTGAGAAATGCAGAGTGTGTTCTACCCTTTTGGTGTTTTACTTCCAGTTTTTTGCACATGTCATTATAATACTTTGTCTTCTTAAGCCACCACTTAAAAATCTCCCATTCACTTCTTTTACTTTGTCATTCATTTCTTTTGCTTTAGCTACTCACTGTTTGAGAGCAAATTTCAGAGTCTCTTCTGACATCCAATTTTGTCTTTTCTTTCTTTCCTGTCTTTTTAACAACTTCTTGTTTTCTTCATGGCTTATGTCTTTGATGTCATTCCACAACTCATCTGGCCTTTTGTCATTAGTGTTCAGTGCATGAGATCTGTTCTAGAGATGGTCTCTAGACTCAGGTGGGATATCCTCAAAGTCATACATTGGCTCTCGTGAACTTGTTCTAATTTTTTTCAGTTTTGATGTGAACTTGCCTATGAGCAATTGATGGTCTGTGCTGCAGTCGACAGCTGATGTTGTTCTGACTGATGACATTATCTCTTTCCACAGAGGTTGCTGATTTGATTCCTGTGTATCCAATCTGGCAAGGTCCATGTGTATGGTCACCATTTATGTTGGTGAAAAAAGCTTTTTGCAATGAAGAAGTCATTGGTTCTGCAAAACTCTATTATGTGATCTCTGGTATCATCTCTATCACCAAGGCTGTATTTTCCTATTGCTGATTCGTCTTTGTTTCAACTCTGGCATTCCAATAACCAGTAATTACCAACGTATTCTGATTCCATGTTTCATCAATTCTGGATTTCAGAACCTGGTGGAAATCTTCTGTTTCTTCATTTTTGGTCCTAGTAGTTGGTACATAAAGTTGAATAGTAATCTTATTAGCTGGCCTTCCATGTAGGATATGGATATTATCCTATCCCTGACATCACTGTACTTCAGGACAGATCTTGAAATGTTCTTTTTGATGACGAATGCAACACCATTCCTCTTCAAGTTTTCATTCCTGGCATAGTAGACCACATGACAGTCCAATTCAAATTGGCCAGTACTGGTCTATTTCAGGTCACTAGTGCCTAGGGTATCCATGTTTATGCCTTCCTTTCATTTTTAACAATTTCCAATTTTCATAAATTCATACTTCATATATTCCACGTTCTGATTATTAATGGATGTTTACAGCTATTTCTTCTCATTTTGAGTTGTGCCACATCAGCAAGTGAAGGTTCTGAAGGATTTACTCCCTTCATGCCACTAAGATCAACACTATTTTGAGGAGGCAGCTCTTCCCCAGTCTTCTTTTGAGTGCTTTTCAACCTGGGAGTGCTCTATTTTGGCACCGTATCTGACAATGTTCCACTGCTATTCATAAGGTTTTCACCGGCTAATTCCTTTCAGAAGTAGACAGCTGGGTTCTTTTTTCTAGTCTTAGTTTGGAGGTTCAGCTGAAACCTGTCCACCATGAGTGACCTTGCTGATATCTGAATATTCATGACATAGCTTCCAGCATTGCAGCAACATACAAGCCCTGACAGTATGACAAACTGACAAGCAAGTGGGGGTCTTAGTGTTAGTTACAAGTAACTATTATAGTCTCAGTAACATGTCAGTCAGTATCAGAGTTCAAAATCAAGCAACTTGTGAAGCAATCTCTTTGGCTCATTAAGCAGTTATTGTGCTCATTAACATGCTTTAGAAAATGTATCAAATGTTGGAGGTCTAAGAATCAGAGCCCCTTTTGGGTTGCTCCAGAAAGATGGGTGGTGGCCACTATAATGATGTTGTTGAGTGCATTATTCTTGACTTGTAGTGTAAGCTCATTTGAGTTTCCCTCTTAATCACACCTAGTTACACTTCGCATGATACCTTTTAGGCTTCCAACAAGGCCAAGAAGGAATGAAATAAAGCAGAGAATACCTCTTCTGGTCGTCTTTGCCCATCAGGATGGCAACAGAAATGCTTACTCTATAATTTAAAGCCAGTCACAGGAGCCAGAATAAACCAAAGCCTCACACAACAATGTCACACAGACCAGAGATGGTATTATGGATTCAATTGTGTTCCCCTAAAAATGTACACAACAGTTTCACTGGGCCATGATTCCTAGTATTGTATGATTGCCTTCCATTTTGTGATTTTTCTTTGCTGTAAATCCTAATCTCTGCTTGTGGTTAATAGATTAAAAACAAACAAACAAACAAAAAAACCTCAAAAACTTACTGCATTGTGTCAGGTCCAACTCATAGTGACCCTAGGGGTCAGAGTAGAACTGCCCTATAGAGTTTCCAAAGAGCATGTGGCAGATTGAACTGCTGACCTTTTGATTAGCACATGTATCACTTAACCCACTATGCCATCAGAATTTCTGATGGGTTAATAGATAGGATTATGTTAAAAGATAATTAGGGTGGAACTGCCAAAGCCTAAGGGAGCTTCCGTGGAGTGTGGCTTTCATCGCCTTTTATCCTGTTATCCCACAAGAGGTAAAAGGAAAGGGCAGCAAGTAGAGACTTGGGGACCTTACAACATTAAGAAAGTAGCACCAGAAGCAGTGTGTCCTTTAGATGTGGTTTCTGCACTGAAATGCTCTCAGACCAAAGACTGAAGCAACACAGGGACCTTCCTCCAGAGCCAAGAGAGAAAGAGTACATTCCCAGGAGCTGGCACTCTGAATTCAAAGTTCTAGCCTACTGGGCTGTATAAGAATAAATTTTTCTCTGTTAAAGCGGCACTAGATGACTGAAATAGTTGGGTAAAACTACAAGTCCCATAAAATGAAAACCAATAAATGTATTACTATTACTGTTCAGAGTATGTATCAAGAGAAAACATCTAAATAATTCAAATAGCAGCTTTGAGTAGTTTTCCCTGATCTGGCTAAAATGCACATCGTATCTAAATTTTTCTTCCTTTTTCACCTTCAGGCATTGCTACATAAATCTGCCAGCTTAATAATGCTTCCCACTATTACTCCTTAACTTTACTATATAAGGGAAAGTCAGATAAATCAGTCCTTTAAAGAAGAAAATGTTACCACAGTGGGGCGGGGGGGGGGGGGGTGTTATAGAATAAAACACACTTTCTCAAAATGTTAAAATTGATTACAAGATTAAAATATTGGAATTTCTATCTAGGGTTGCTATGAATTGGACATGTCTCAGTGGCAGTAAGTTTAAGTTTTTAATCCTTTTAAAGTCCACCAGAGCATGTGGTAATGGTAGAATAAAAGTTTCATGGTATTCAACTGTGGCTAACATTTTATCTTCTTAAATCATTTTGGTATGCATAGTGTTTTTTTTTTTTTTAAGTTTTCTTGACAGCATTTCTTTCATGTCAAAAGCCAGTTTATTTAACTAGCACTGGCAAGTGTACATGGATTCAGTTTTATAGTTACAACTTCACACACAGATTATCCATCTCATTTTTTGGCTCTGAATGCTATTTGTGCCTCCCACTCATTACCCTCTAGGCTGCTCTCAACTTTGTTCACATTTGTCTACCCTCCCTCCACCTGAAAGACACCAATCGTTTCCACCCCTTATTTGTATGACACATACACTGGCTAAAAGAACTTGAATCACCTAGTGTGATCAGTAAGGTTGTATGTCAGCTTGGCTGGGCTATAATTCCAGGTGGTTTGGCAGTTATGATGCAGTCTGGCAGTTGTAAAGGTATGACCTGCATCCAGTACAGACGGACTTGCAGCAAGGCTCATTAACTTTTGTTTACTCTGGATCCCGCAGCTGGCACCTGTTCATCTAACCTCAGTTCTCGGGACTTGAGCAAGCAGCTGGCCTGCCAATATCAGGCTTCATCAGCTCTGTGGTCTGGATCTTTGGTTTGCAAGCCCCTGCATCTATGTGACTCAACAGGTGACTCTGTCCCGACTCATGGATTTGGGACCTTCCAGTTTCTACAGCTGCAGATGCCATTTCCCTGATTTCTCTCTCCTGTTTCTCTACATATATACATATGTATATATGTATATATAGACACCTCACTGGTTTTGCTTAGAACCGAACCTAAGATATTTGGCACTGAGAGTCGGTGGTTCTAGAGAAACAAAATTGTAAAGAGGAGTTTTCTACATTAGTTCTCAAGTCTGGTTAGTTGTAAAGATGTTGGTGACTCTGCTTCAAGAAATAAAAAGGGCACTGCTAATCCATGATGTGAAGTAGCAATAGAAATGCACAAAATATCACCAACAATACACCAAGTACTGGTGAGAGGTGAGGCTCTGGATGATTGCCTATTTGATATCTTTCTATAAAGCTCAAGCATTGCATAAACAACTTCAAACTTTCCACTTCTGCCTTGAGTAAAAGCTTTGTTGTAATCACAGAACTGACATTACCAAAAGTAAACCCAGACACATATTGTAAGAGAAACTGGATCACAATTCCAATTGAATTCTCAACCTCAAATGGTGCCTGAAATTAAAATGATGGCACTGGCTGTGGAAAGATACGATCCTGAAACTTGGGATGGTGACATGTGGGCAGATAATCAGAAAGCTGGGGACAGTGAATGCCTAAATTCTGCTGAAATACTCCTGCCAACATAACAAGCACCTCTCCTCCCACCTGAAAAGATTACTCCATCTTTGTCTGCTAAGTCACCACTCCAGTGAAACCATTAGCCTCTTCATTCCTGAGATTAACCCAGCTGTGTCTCAAGAACCTTTGTCTGAGTCATTGCCTAGTGTATTGCCTTATAAGACACCGCTAAATGTTTTCACACTACATCTCCATCACCTATTTCTGCTTCTAGCTATCAAGCTAGACTGAATTCCCAGTGCAGCTCAAACTGTGAAGTACAAAGTGTGAGTAAAAGTACACTAGACTGCAGAAATACTGCTTGACTTTCTAATATACATGAATACAAACCTGGGGAATATTGTATGGGAATGACTATTATGGGTGTGGGAAAATGCTACAAGAAACATAAAGTAGGATCAGTCTGAGTTTATCAGTATGGGTCCAGTAAGCACAATTATTTCATTCAATGTTTCAGCTCAAGAGGTTAGGAAAGTAATAGTTTACTTAGATGGGTAGCTGAAGCAAAAATTAAGCAGTGGCTTCACTAAACCAAGCTGAAGAACCAGATCGGCCTTGGTATACTGTACAAGAAGGTAGCCAAAGGCTCAGAGAAATTGTTATGTTATTAGACATACACATGGAGTACGCAGAAGACATATCATTTACTATACAGTGGGAACATCTGTGAAGGGAGTCCCAGCATCCTTGAAAACTGCTGTCATTGCTCTTTTATGTAAATCAGACTTGACACTGGGAACTACTCTGAGTTATGACACCTAAGTACGATAGTGTTGGTGTCATGGTTTGAATTGTGTCCCCCCAAAAATGTGTGCAGCCACGTGGCTGGGATATGGTTCCCAGTATCTTGGGACTGTCCTCCATTGTGTGGTTTTGCTAACCTGTATGTTAAAGGATTAGGGTGGGGCTGTGAATTCCTGCTAAGGGGGAAGTTTCCCTGGAGTATGGCTTGCCCCACCCTTAATGCTTTTAGCTTGCAAGGAATAAAAGGGAAAAGAAGCAAGGACAATTTGAGAACCTCGCTACCATCAAGCAAGCAGCACCGGGAGCAGAGCGCGTCCTTCAGACCAGAGGTTCTTGCGTCAGGACGCTCCCTGGACAAAGACTGATGCAATACCGGACTTTCCTCCAGAGCCGACAAGGGGAAAGTCTTTCCCTGGAGCGGACACCCTGAATATGGACTTGCAACCCACCGGACTGTGTAAGAATAAATCTTTCTTTGTTAAAGCCATCCACTCTGTGGTATTTCTGTTAGAGCAGCCTAGCTGACTAAAACAGTTGGTTAGATCCCATGATGACGGGGGCCAAGTGGCAGCAGTCAGTTGACAAAGACAAGGTGCGCATGGTGACCACAGTGGACAGCAGAGTCAAAGCAGTAATCACAATAGTCTGACTTGTATGCACTTAAGGCATTGGCTACTTAGTTATGGTGTTCCCAGGAATAAAAATAGATAGGAAAGCCACTAATTATTTACTTGATCTGTACAAACAGTAAGATTCAAGATCAAGTGAATAGTAGTCCACCTTGAATTGCCATGCTAGAGAATCACAACCACTTAATCAAGCCTTGACTTGAATGAGTTTAAGGATCCACAACCCCTTGAATGAAGAAGCAGCCAGGTTCCCTTCAGGAAAGGTCTCACTAAACCGCCAAAAATTCCTTCCCCAAGGAATCTATGGCCTTTTACAAGAGTGATTGCTCATTGGGAAAAAGGAAGTTTTTGAACTTTTCATGGATTACTGAATACTGGCTCTAATCTAATTTCAAGAGACCCAAATGTTACCTTGGTACACCAGTCAGTGGGGGCATATTGAAGTTTATTTATGGAGTCTTAATGGTGCACATCCATCTCACAGTAGGTCCAGTGAGTCCTTAACACATCTTGTTGTGATTTTCCCAGTTGAGGAAAACACAGTGGAATTAACACACTGAGAAACTGGCAGAATCCTCACACTGGAACTCTGACAAACGGAGTAAAGGCTATGATGGTAATACAAGACAGGTGCAAGCCATTAGAACTGTTACTACCTAGGAAAATAGTAAACCAAAAGTAATACTGCATTCTCAGAGAGACTGCAAAGATTGCTACCACTGCCAAGGACTTGAAGGATACCAACATATTTACTGTAACCCATATTTAGTGTAACCCATCAGTAGAGAACAGATTAGACTGTGGTAAGCAGACAACGGTACATTCATTCTAAAAAATATTGTGTAACCATAAAAGAATGGATAATTTGTGTGTATTGACAGAATAATCAATGATATACATTTTTAAGTTGAAAAGAACAAGTTGGTGAATGCTGTATAATATGCTACTGTGTGGGTAGGAAAATAAAAACATCTATGAGTATCCCTAGAAAGACATAAGAAATTATTTTGCTAATGATTGTGATCTTTCATAAGGGCAATCGGAAGATTATGGGAAAGCGAAAGAGAGATTCTTAATGCATACTCTTCGGTGCCTTTTAACTTGTCTGTGCACATGTACATTAAAAAAACCATTAAAATTTTAAATATCTATTCATCTTTGAAAACAGTATGTTTCTTTACACTAAAACACATAAGGTTCTAGTAAATACCTATTGTTGTTAGGTGCAACGAAGTCGGTTCTGACTCACAGCCATCCTATGCACAACAGGATGAAACACTGCCTAGTCCTATGCCATTCTCCACAATTGTCTCTGCACATTAAGTGCACTGTTACAGCTACTGTGTCACTCCATCTCATTGAGGGTCTTCCTCTTTTTCACTTACCCTCTAGTTTACCAAGCATGACGTCCCTCTCTAGGAAATTGTCTCTTCTGATAACATGCATGTCTTAGTTATCTAGTGCTGCAATAACAGTGATACAACAAGTGGATGGCTTTAAAAAGTGAAATTTATTTTGTCATATTCCAGTAGCTATGAGTCTAAAGTTCAGGGCATTAGCTCCAGGGGGAAGGCTTTCTCTGCTGGTTCTGGAGAAAGGTCCTTGTCATCAATCTACCTTAGACTGGGGGCTTCTGAGGCATAGGAACCCTTGATCCAAAGAGTGAGCTGTGCTCCTGGCACTGCTTTCCTGGTGATTTGAGGTCCCCATATCTCTCTGCCAGCTTCCTTCTTTTACATCTCAAGAGACTGCCTCAAAGTACAATGCAATCTTACATATCTCGTCTGCTCCATCAACACAACCGTGACCCATCCTCCCTCATTAACATCATAGAGCCAAGAGTTACAGCATATATAAAAACACAATACTGGGAATCATGGCCTAGCCAAAGTGCTACACACCTTTTGGGGGGTACACGATTCAATCCAATATGGTGTCCCCAGTATGTGTCTTAGTCATCTAGTGCTGCTGTAACACAAATACCCCAAGTGGATGGCTTTAACAGAAATTTATTTTCTCACAGTAAAGTAGACTAAAAGTCCAAATGCAGAACATCAACTCCAGGGGAAGACTTTATCTGTCAGCTCTGGAGGAAGGTCCTTGTCCTTTGTCCCCCTGGTGGTGGAACTTCCAGGCACAAGAATCCTGGGAACAGAGGATGTGTTCTACTCCTGGCATTGCTCTTGGTGGCATGAAGTCCCCAGCTCTCTACTCACTTTTCTTTCTTCTAGTGCCATAGAGATAAAAAGTGGTGTGTGTCACACTCTACGGAAAATCCCTTTATTGGATCAGGGGCATGACCTGGGTAAAGGTCTTAGGATCTCATCTTAATCTTGTTTAACATAGAATTACAATCACAAAACAAAGACAACCACACAATTCTGGGAGTCATGACCTGGTCAAACTGATACACGCTTTATGGGGGACAAATTCAATCCACGAAAGTACATAAGATACAATCTGACCTCTCTTTGTTTTTAAGGAGCACACTGGCTGTACTTCCAAGACAGACTTATTCATTGTCCTGGTAGTCATACCGGTAGAAGTTTCCAGTAACTAAGTACTTGAAAAAAAGACAGAGAGAGAGAGAATGGAGAAAGGATGACTAGTATTATCTCCACATGGCATACTTCGTTACGTATTTATTTAAGAAAGATATAGCATGTGTGTCTTAGGTTGGGGTCTCTACGGAAGCAAAATTATGGATGTTTCTGCTATTGTTAGGTGCCATTTGTTGGTTCCAACTCTTAGAGAATCTACGTACAACAGAACAAAACACTGCCTGTTCCTGCACCAGCCTCCCAATTGTTACGCTTGAGCTCACTGTCACTCCCAGTGTCGATCCATCTCATTGGCGGCCTTCTTTTTTTTGCAGAACCCTCCACTTTACAAAGCATTATGTTCTTCAAAATGACTTGAAGCATTTATGTATACAGAGGGAGGGAGGGAAAAAGGGAAGAAATGTAAGGAAGGAAATGGTTCAAGTAGTTGTAGAAGCTGGAAAGTCCCAAGTCCATGGCTCAGGCTGGAGGTTTCTCCTGACTCTTGTAGGTACAGAGGCTGGTCAATACAAGATCCACATGTCAGTTAACAGGCCTCTGGCTCATAAGCTGCAGAGGTTCCCAAATCTGAAGATCAACAGATAAGCTGATAGGCTTCTGACTCACACACCACAAACCAAAAAACAAACAAACAAACAAACAAAGAACCCAGTTCTGACTCACAGTAACCCTATAGGACAGAGTAGAAGTGCTCTATAGAGTTTCCAAGGAGTGCCTGGTGAATCCGAACTGCTGACCTTCTGGTTAGCAGACACAGCACTTAACCTCTATGTAACTAGGGTTTCCTCAAATACTACAGAGGCTGACAGATTGTAAGACTGACAGGTAAGCTATAGCTCAAACCCCAAGAAGCAGAGGTCAGACGAACAGTAACCAGTGGAAGGATCCTGAGTGCAAAAGCCTGTGAGCTTTGCCAGAAGGCCCACCTATACTGGATGTAGGCCACACCCCTAAGGATACTGACTTTCACCTGACCGGCTACTCACAACACACCCATAATGGAGGTGACCACATTATAGCAGACCTCACCATGGCAGTGATTACATGGTTACCACCAGATCACTGAAAATCATGGCCCAGGCAAGTTGACACAAAACCTCAAGGGTTACAATGTCCACATCTTCTTACCACAGCTGTCAGTCTCAGACAGCTGTATCATCAAAAATAACATATAGAACCTGTGAAATAACTAATCAGTCTAAGGAAACCCACATACCCTGCCAAAAGATAAATTCTCACAAATCACTAATTAAGCACCTTTCCTGTTCAACTAACAGTAATAGATTAAACTGCACATTTCACATCAGGAATTAAATGCCTCTAATAACAACTGTGGAAACCCTAGTGGTGTAGTGGTTAAGTGCTAGACTGCTAACCAAAAGGTTGGTAGTTCATATCCACCGGGCATTCCTCAGCAACTCTATGGCACAGTTCTACTCTGTCCTATATGGTCTCTATGAGTCAGATTTGACTCCACAGCACTGGATTTGTTTTTTTTTCATAACAACTCTGAGGTCCCCAAAACCAACCAACCAAAAAACACAGTGCCATCAGGTGGATTCAGAGCAGAACTGCTCCACAGAGTTTCCAAGTAGCGCCTGGTAGATTCAAACTGCCAACTTTTTGGCTGGCAGCCATAGGGCTACACCAGGGTTTCCCTGAGGTGCCTAGGAGGTGCAAAAAGTTTACTTTAGACTTTTAACCTAAAGTTAGGTGGCTCAAACCCATTGAGCAGTGGAAGAAAGGCTTGTTGATCAGTATCTGTGACTACTTTCAGTTGAAAAAACCCTACAGAGCAATTTCATTCTGTCACAAATACGATCAGCATGAATCAGCAGCAACTCAGTGGCAACAGATTTGGTTTCTTTATTTTAATAACTTCTCCCTACCAGTCCAAACTTAGCTCCCACTTCTTCCCGTCATATGAGGCACATATCTTTTCATCTCAGTAAATGTTCTTCTCATTCAAAACTATCTAAAATCTACCTTCAATCATGATTGACAAAATGACGTTCCCTTTCACATTTCTTCCGAAGCACTCCCAGTCTGGGCCATACAACAGATGCTTTACTGGCACAGACATTTAGGCTTAAATTGAGTTTTATTAAGACCACATCACACTACTGAGTGTCTGTTTAAAAGAAAAAAAATGATAAAAGGAAAAATAATTTTCCCCTCTCAATACTAGATGTCTAGTAATGGGACAGTCTTTACTACCTTTCCTCCCTCCTCTTTTTGATGTTCTCCTAAATTAGCTTCCTTTCTCTACCTCAGGGTCGCTATGAATCTGCATCGACTGGAAGACAGCGGCTTGGGCAAGTCCACATGGCGGTACGAAAAAAACTGGAGTTCAGCAGCTGCCCTCTAGCCTGGATGCCAGAACCAAAAGCAGCAGTTAGCCGGCTAGACTCACCGCCGACATCAAGAAAGGCGAGAGACTGCCACTCACTGAAAAACCAAACCCTCTGCCATCGAAGTTAGTTCCGACTCACAGACACCCTACGGACGAGTGACCTGTCAGAGGACACACGAGGTCGCTGTGAGTCGGCGTGGGCGACAGTCCGAGTACCTAGTGGGTGCGATGGGGTGGGATTTCCGGTGCATCGCAAGGAGTTGTGGGAGAGCGGAAGGGGCGTTTATTACGAGGCGTGCGGCGTCCGCGGTAGAGTGGAGACAGGTATCGCTGGGTGGAGGTCGTGCCGTATGTATCCTCAAGAGATCAAACTAAAACCAAATCCCGTGAATAGAGCAGAACTGCCCGTTTAATGTCGCTGAAGAAGAGACTTTAAGGTTTCTTTACACGAATTCTAAACGACAACCCGCATCAAGTTTTTGCTGCGGAGCCGCTCCGCCAGCATCTGCTGGACTGGGAATGCTGATATAGAGCGTCCGCCGACAGTAGTTTCCTGCTAAGTGTTTACGGCACTTTGGACTCATAGCGATAATTTAAGAGGAGTCGAACTGTTCCGCAGTTTCCGAGGCTGTAACCTTTAGGGAAGCCGACTGGCACAGCTTTCGTCATTGGAGCGGCGGGTAGGCTCCAGACGCCCACCGTTTTATTGGCAGCCCCGCGCTGTAGTAACTGTGGCGACACCAGAACTTCTCCAAAGTGACTGAAGCCTGAATTATTACTTGTGTACAGCACTACTCTAAAACTGAGGTTCGTACTCTTACCATTGTGATGGGAAAGATGAGTGACTGTCTCTTGAGAAACGTGGAGAAACAGCGACATAACATATTCGAAAGAATTCACAGGTTTGATTTCAATCTAGTTAATGAAACGCCTGAATGTTTTGAAGGTCCAGTGCCAAGTAGGAACCCCCTGGTGGTTTTAGTGGTTAAGTGCTACAGCTGCTAACCAAAAACTTGACAATTCCAATCCCAGGCGCTGGAAACCCTGTGGAACAGTTCTCCCCTGTCCTATCGGATCGCTATGAGTTGGAATGGACTCTATAGCCATGGGTTCGGTTTCGAGTGTAGTGGTTAAGTATTATGGCTGCTAACTGCAAAGGTCGACCAGGCGTTCCTGTCAGGACAGGTCTGCGCTGCCCTACTCTATCCTCTGTGGTCACGATGAGTCCTAAATCAGCTCGATGGCAGCGGGGTTTTTTGGTGATAATTACGTAGGGTTTTTTGGACCTCTGTAATTATATTTCTAATTAAGTATTGATTTATCTTGTGCTAAATTAAAATTTGCCATCTTTTGTTTGAGGCAGCCAACTTTTCAGCAAAAAATAACCAACACATCTTTTGCTGTGGGTTCACTCATTCTGAAATTCTTCCGAAAGAAACCACAATACCAGTGGAGATTAAAATCACTGATGAGTTCCATACAGAAAAGGCCGAAGAGGACCTAGACCAAAACCCCAACCAGACCTACTGCTGTGGAGTCCATGCTGACTCATAGCAATCCTGTAGGACAGAGTAGAACTGCTCCCAGAGGGTTTCCAAGGACAACGTGGCAGATTTGAACAGCTGACCTGCTAGTTAGCAGCCGTAGCATTTAACCACTACATCACCAGGGTTTCCGGAGGAAGTCGAAATCAACCTACCCTATACCTTTCTGATTTATGTAGAAATCTGAGCCTGTTATATATTAGTTGTTGGCCATAGGTGATAGAAATGTGTAGATAAAGGGAACATGAATGAGAACAGCAAAGGACCACTTCTTTGAAGACCTAACCAGAAAACCAAACCTACTGCCTTCGAGTCGATTCCGACTCACAGCGACCCTATAGTTCAAAGTAGAACTGCTCCATAGAGTTCCCAAAGAGCACCTGGTGGATTTAAACTGCCGATCTTTCTGGTTAGCTGATGTAGTATTTAATCACTATCCCACCTAGAACTTTTTCTCCTGTAAGAGAAAAAGATAATTGTACTGTCTGCTGCGGAAGGGAGAAGCATGGTAATTAATCACGTGATCAATTCTTGACATTTTATTACTTCTGACGTGAAGGAGTGAGGAATAATAGATTGGGGCAGTGTAGTGATTCCTATTTCAGCAAGAGAAACACTGCTGGTTGGCACATGGAGTTAGGAAAAGGTGAGCTATGAGAATAATAAATGAGGTAGTTGAAGATGTGATTTGTGTCCAGATTCTTAAGCCTCTGTATGGAATTGCAGTTTAAGAAAATCAGTACTGGAAATTAGAGTTTGTTAGGCAGTATTCATGATGATGCAAATGCTCTCTTGAAGCTAAATCTAATGGAAACATTTGATTAAAGGAGTAATTGCAGCAAAATGTGAGTTATGATAAGGTTGTGAGGGTAGAAAGCAAGCATCTAGTCGAGGATGCTAGAAGAGGTGACTTGGGTCTTCTTGGCTGTAATCTTTATGGAAACAGATTGCCAAGCCTTTCTTCTGTGGTACTGCTGGGTGGGCTTGAGCTGCCAGCCTGTGGGTTAGCAGCTGATTGCAGACTGCTTGAGCCACCCAGGGACCCCTAACAGGAGTCCGATCACATAGATGAAGACTTGGAATGAAGAGAAAACCTGAAGAATTTGAGGAACTGAAAGAAGTTCATTGTGAACTTCTCCTCTGTGAAGGAGGCATGTGGTAGGTGGCATGTAGTAAAGCCTGACAGGTAAGTGTATATTATTGAAAGCTTAAAATCAAATAGAATCTTGAGAGACAGTTTATACTAGCAGTCCCTTGGCTACTTGAAGTTGAATTTGCAGGCAAGTTGGAACAGGTACAAGCAGCTCTTACGTAGCATCAGTTAGTGAAATGTCTGTTTTAGTAAATAAGTTTTATAGTTAATCTTTCTGTGCATATGAATCACTTAAACACTTCACAGTATTTTCATGAGCATTACCAATGAAGTACAAATTACGCATAAGTCTGATGTTCATAATCTGGGGACTATGTATATATTGATAGCCTAAAATTAAATATTTCTCATGCTTTCCTACCTGCCTTAGGCTATTGCTTAATTACATTTTAACTACATGCTTACACAAAACAGGAACATTTAGCTTTCTTCACAAGCACTTTCAGGTACTATGTTGTTGTTGGTTGGTGCTTTTGAGTTGATTCTGACTCACAGCAACCCTCTGCACATCAGAATGAAACACTGCCTGGTCCTGTGCCATGCTGACAATGGTTTTTATGCTTAAGCTTATCATTGCAGCTAATGTGTCAATCCATGTCATCAAGGGTCTTCCTATTTTTGGCTGACCTTTCTCTCTACCAAGAATGATGTCCTTCTCCAGGGACTGATTCCTCCTGACAATACATGCAAGGTATGTAGCACACAGTTTTGCCATCTTTGCTTCCCTGCATTCTGGTTGTGCTTCTTACAGAACGGATCTATTTATTCTTTAGACAGACCATGCTACATTCTTCTCCAGCACCGCAATTCAAAGGCATCATTTCTTCTTCTGCCTTCTTATTCATTATCTAGCTTTCGCGTGCATATGATGTGAGTGACAATACTATCGCCTGGGTCAGGTGCACCTTAGTCTTCACAGTGACATCTTTACTTATCAGTACTGTAAAAAAGTCCTTTGCAGCAGAGTTCTTTCTTTTTTTTTGTTACTGTGATTGGGTGAAAGTTTACAATTCCAGTTTGCATACCCACCTATCTGCAGGTCCCTCTGCTCTCCTTGCTGTGTGACAATACACTCCTCCTTTTCTTTCTATACATGTCATATCAAGAATCTCCTGTCTCTTCCTTTCCACCCTTTCCAATCCCCTCTAGCAAGAGGCCAGTAGGGCAACATCCTGTAGATGCACAGAACCATGAAGTGCCTGCGTGATGTAGTCACTCTGTGTCCCCAAGTCCAATCCGAAGAGTTGACCTCAGTAAAGGTTTATGATCAGGGACAGCATCAAGTCTAGGGGCCATGTTCCCAGGGGAGCTTCTAGGCCTTTGGACCATCAGTTGTGGCCTTCTAGTTCTTCGGGTGCACCCCTATTTTTGTTGTGTTGCCACGGGGACTCAACATTGTGAGCATCATCACGGCTGTCATTGGTGGTGGCTGGGCACCATCTGGTTCCTTTGGTTACATGTTGATACAGTCACACATTGATGTGGGTCTTTCTGTCTCCTGGCCACTTTTTCTCTCATGTCATTGTTCTTGGTGATCATCTGTTCCAGTTGAGTTGGGACCATGTGGTGTACCTCAGATGGCAACTTGTTAGCTTTTAAGACCCCAGATGCCACTCACCCATATGGGGTGCAGAAGACTCTCTTAGCAATAGGCTAGTTATGCCAGTTGGCCTCGATGTACCCTGAGAGCATGGTCCCCAGACCCCCACCCCTGCTAGTCTGTGCTTGCAATATTGGGTTAAGATTGAAAGAGTTTTCAGGTTATGTTGAAGTCGACTTAAATTGATCTTTTTTCTAATGTGTGCTGTTACTGATTTCACCCAACCAAATTTCTATCAACTGTCTAATCTGTAACGAACCATCTCCCTCCTTCTCTCCTCTCCCTTGTAGCCGTTAAAAAGTCTTTTGAAAAGACTCTGAGGGCTGCAAGGGTGGGGAGGGAAGGAGGGTGAAGGGGCCATGCTCCCGGGGGAACTCCCAGGCCTTTGGACCATCAATTGAAGTCTTTTCGTGGAGTTCTTAGGATGCACTCCTCTTTTTCTTGTGTTACTACTGGGACTCAACATTGTGAGCCCCATCACAGCTGTCATTGGTGGTGGCTGGGCACCATCTGGTTCTTCTGGTCACATGATGACATGGTCACCATTCACGTGGGTCCTTGTGTCTTCTGGGTCCTTTTTCCCTCATGTCATTGTTGTCCTTGATGATCGTCTGTTCCTGCTGAGTTGTGACCATTTAGTGTACCTCA
This sequence comes from Heterohyrax brucei, assembly GCA_028571685.1. Taxonomy (NCBI): domain Eukaryota; kingdom Metazoa; phylum Chordata; class Mammalia; order Hyracoidea; family Procaviidae; genus Heterohyrax; species Heterohyrax brucei. Next base: position 150,455,057 of record CM053144.1, on the reverse strand, counting down.
GATGGCAGCTTGCTAGCTTGTAAGACCCCAGATGCCACTCACCCATGTGGGATGCTGAAGACTCTCTTGAGCAGTAGGTTAGTTAGGCCAGTTGGCTTTGATGTCGCCTGAGAGCATGGTCCCTAGACGCCTACCCCTGCTACCTCTATGCTTGTAATATTGGGTTAAGATTGGAAGAGTTTTCAGGATATGTTGCAGTACACTTAAATTGATCTTCTTTCTAATGTGTGCTGTTACTGCTTTCAGCCAACCAAATTTTTATTAGCAATCTGATCTGCAACCAGCTCTCTCACTCCCTCCCCTCCTTTGCCACTGTCAGTCTTTTCTTCTGTACATGTCTGTTTTTAAGTCCTTGTAGTAGGGGTCTCATACAGTATTTGTCCTTGTGCCACTGACTGATTTCACTCAATATTATATATTCCAATTGAAACTAGGTTATGAGATGCTTCCTAAAATCATCATTGTTCTTTGTAACTGCATAGTCCATTGAGCATGTATACCATAGTTTGCTTATCTATTTATCTGTTGTTGGGCATCTGGGTTGATGCCATCTTTTATCTGTTGTGGACTGTGCTGCAGTAAACATTCTTGTCCATGTATCTGTTGGTGTGACTGTCCTTGCTTCTGTAGGATGTATTCCAAGCAGTGGTATTACTGGGTAAAATGGTATCTCTATTTCCATCTTTTTAAGGAAGTGCCAGATTGCTTTCCAAAGAGGTTGTACCATTTTGCAATCCCACCAGCTGTGTAGGAGAGTTGCAGTTTCTCCAGAGCTTCTCCAGCATTTGTTGTTTTGTGTTTTTTGGATCATGGCTAACTTTGTTGGGGTGAGATGACATCATCATTTTGATTTGGATTTGTTTAATAGTTAATGATTGTGAACATTTCCTCGTGTGTCTTTTGGCTGCCTGGGTATCTTATTTTGTGAAGTGTCTGTCCATCTGTTTTGCCTAGTGCTTAATTAGGTTATTTACGCTTTTCTTGTTGATATTTCACAGTGCATTATAAGGTTACAGAGATCAGACACTGATCTGACATATAGTTGCCAAATGTTTTCTCCCCTTCTGTAGGTGGTCTTTTATTTCTTTTCATGAAGTCTTTGGATGAGCATAAGGGTTTGATTCTCAGTAGTTCCCATTTATTTGTTTTTTCTATTGATCATGCTGTTTTGTCAGATTTTGAAGTTGGTCTAAGTTGCGTGTTAAAACTTCCGTTGTTAATCTTATATTTTGTTTCCTGATCTTTATTGTTTTAGGTTTGATATTTAGGTCTTTTATCTAGTTTGAGTTGGTTTTTGTGGAAGGTGTGAGATACGGGTCTTGTTTCAATTTGCCAGCACCATTTGCTAAAGAGACTGTTTTTAACCCAGTTTACAATCTTAGAGCCTTTGCCCAGTGTCAGCTGTTCCTAGGAAAAGTGTGGCATCTCTGGGGTCTCAGCTTTGTTCCTTTGGTCTATATGTCTACTTTTGTACCAGGACCAGGATGTTTTGACTACCATGGCAGTGTGGTAGGTCCTAAAGTCAGATAGTTAGAGGCCTCCCAGTGTGATCTTTTTAAGTAGTTCTTTGCTTGTCTGGAGTTAGTGATTTGTCTCTCCATCTTGTTAAGAAATGTCACTGGAATTTGTATTGGGATTGCATTGTATATGTAGGTTGCTTTGGGTGAAATAGACATTTTCACAGTGTTAAGTCTTATCCATGAGCAAGATAGGTTTCTTCACTTAAATGTAATTCTCCCTTAGTTTCTTGCAAGGAGGTCTTGTGGTTCTCTCTGTATAGGTCTCTTATATGTCTGGTTAGATTTATTTGTAGGCATTTTATCTTCTTGGGGGCTATAGTAAATGGTACTGATTTGGTGATTTCTTCTTTAATGATCGCTTTGTTGGTATAAAGGAATCCTATTGATTTCCTTATGTTTATCTTATATCCTGATACTTTGCTGAACTCTTCTATTGGAGAAGTTTACTTGTGGATTCTTTAGGATTCTCTGCATATGCAGTCATATCATCTGCGATTAGGGAGAGTTTTACTTCTTCTTTGCCACTGCAGATGCCCTTTATTTCTTGGTCTTGTCTAATTGCTCTGGCCAGAACTTCTAGTACAGTGTTGAATAGGAGAGGGGAAAGTGGGCATTCTTGTCTAGTTACCATTCTTTAAGAGGGGAATTCTTTCAGTCTTTCTCCAGTCAGGATGATGTAGGTGGTTGGCTTTGCATAGATGGCCATTATTGTATTGAAGAATTTGCCTTCTATTCTTATTTTGATGAGAGTCTTCAGCATGAATGGGTTTTGGACTTTGTGAAATGCCTTTTCTGTGTCAACTGACAAAATCAGGTGATTCTTATCTCTTGTGTTGTTAACTGGCTTTCTGATGTTGAACCAGCTTTGCATCCCTGGTATGAATCCAACTTTGTTGTAATGAATTATTTTTTTGATATGTTGTTGAATTCTTTTGACAAGAACCTAGATATTTGCATTTAGCTTCATGAGTGATACTGGTCTGTAATTCTCCTTTTTTTGTTGGATCTTTCTCTAGCTTTCGTATCGGGGTTATGCTGGCTTCATAGAATGAATTTGGGAGTATTCCATCCCTTTCTATGCTATGAAATAGTCTCAGTAGTATTGGAGTTAACTCTTCTCTAAAAGCTTGGTAAAATTCTGTGGTGAAGCCATCTGGAGTGGGGGCTTTTCTCAGTTACTAGTTCTTTGATTACTTTTTCCAGTCTGTTCCTTTGTGATGGATTTATTAAGTTGTTCTACTTCTCCTTGTGATAATTTTGGTAGGTGATATGAATCTAAGAATTTGTCCATTTCCTCTAGGTTTTCAAATCTGTTAGAGTACAGTCTTTTGTAGTATTCTGTAATGATATTTTTCATTTCTGTTGGATCTGTGTGGCATTTTCCATCTCATTTCTTATTTGGATTATTTGTTTTCCTGTTTTTCTTTAGTAACTTTAGCCAGTGGTTTGTCAGTTTTGTTGATCTATTCAAAAAACCAGCTTTTGGTCTTATCAGTTTTTCCAATTGTTCTTTTATTCTCTAATTCATTTAGTTCTGCTCTAATCTTTATGCTCTGTTTTCTTCTAATATCTGAGGGATTCCTTTGTTGCTCTCTTTCTACTTGTTCCAGTTGTAGGGCTAATTCTTTGGTTTGGGTGCTGTCTTCTTTCTGAACGTGTGCATTTATACAGATAAACTGACCTCTGAGCACTGCTTTGGCTGTTATCCCATAGGTTGTGGTAGAATGTGGTATCATTCGCATTTGAATCTGTTTCCTTATATTATCCTTCAGTTCTTCTGTAACTTACGGCTTTTTTTTTTTTCAATTTTTATTTAACATAACTGAGTGAAAATGTACATTCACTTATAAATTTACATGCCCCCCTGTATGCAGCTTCCACTGCTCTCCCTGTCCGGTGACAGCACACTATTCCTCTCTGCTCCATACATGTCTCATCCTCCCAACAGTCTCCTTTCCCCTCCTGTCCGTCCACTCCCCTTCCTCCAACCAGAGGTCAGCAAGATGATATCCTATAGATGTATAGAACCATAAAGTGCTTCCAATATATGGTCACTCTGCCTTGCCAAGTCCAATCCATTCCTGTCCAAAGAGTGGACCTTTGTTATAATTTATGGGAAAGGGCAGCATCAGGGCAGGGGGCCGTGCTCTCAGAGGAACTCCAAAACCGCTGGACGATCAATTGAGGTCTTTTAGTGGAGATCTCAGGATGCACCTCTTTATTCTTGTGTTGCCAGTGAGACTCCTCTCTGTGAGCTCCATCGTGGCTATCACTGGTGGTGGCCGGGCACCATCCGGTTCTTCCGGTCCCAAGTCGATGTAGGCACCCACTCTTGTGGGTCTCTCTGTCTTCTTGGTTGTCTTTACCGCATGTCATTTTGGTCCTTGATGAGCATCCGTTCCTGTTGAGTTGGGACCATTTGCTGTGTCCTCAGATGGCAGCTTGGCAGCTTTTAAGACCCCAGACGCCACTCACCAATGTGGGGTGCAGAGAGCTCTCTTAGCAAAACGCTAGTTGTGCCAATTGGCCTGGAATTCGCCTAAGAGCATGGTCCCCCGTCCCCCGCCCCAGCTACTCTATCCTTGCAGTATTGAGTTAAGATGGAAGGAGTACTCAAGTTATGCTGAAGTCCACTTACTGTTGTTCTTGTTCCTAATGTGTGCTGTCACCGCTTTCTCCCAACTAGATTTCTAGTAACTATCTAAACTAAACCCTACCCCCCTGACCCTCCCTCCCTCCCCTCCCTTGCAGCTGTCGAAGAGTCTTTGCTTCTATACACAAGTCTGTTTTTGACATCTTATCGTAGAGGTCTCATTCAGTATTTGTCCTTTTGTCGCTGACTACTTTCACTCAACATAATGTCTTCCAGTTGAGACCAGGTTAGGAGATGTTTCCTGGAATCATCGTTATTCTTTATCATTGCGTAGTGCTCCACTGAGTATATGTACCACAGTTTACCTATCCATTCTTCTATTGTTGGGCATCTGGGTTGATTCCATCATTTTGCTATCGTGGACTGTGCTGCGATAAACATTCTGGTGCATGTGTCCGTTGGTGTGAAAGGCCTTGAATCTGTAGGATATATTCCAAGTAGTGGAATTACTGGGTCAAATGGTATATCAATATCCATTTATTTAAGGAAGCGCCAGATTGCCTTCCAAAGAGGCTGGACCATTTTGCAACCCCACCAACAGTGTAGGAGGGTTCCACTTTCTCCACAGCCTCTCCAGCATTTGTTGTTTTGGGTTTTCTGGATCATGGCCAATCTTGTTGGGGTGAGATGGTATCTCATTGTTGTCTTGATTTGAATTTCTTTAATAACTAAAGATCGTGAACATGTTCGCATGTGTTTTTTGGCTGCCTGGATCTCCTCTTTAGTGAAATGTCTGTCCATCTCCTTTGCCCATCACTTAATTGGATGGTGTTTTAGTCAGCTAGGCTGCTCTAACAGAAATACCACAGAGTGGATGGCTTTAACAAAGAAAGATTTATTCTTACACAGTCCGGTGGGTTGCAAGTCCATATTCAGGGTGTCCGCTCCAGGGAAAGACTTTCCCCTTGTTGGCTCTGGAGGGAAGTCCGGTATTGCATCAGTCTTTGTCAAGGGAGCGTCCTCACGCAAGAACCTCTGGTCTGAACGACATGCTCTGCTCCCGGTGCTGCTTGCTTGATGGTAGTGAGGTTCTCAAATTGTCCTTGCTTCTTTTCCCTTTTATTCCTTGCAAGCTAAAAGCATTAAGGGTGGGGCAAGCCATACTCCAGGGAAACTTCCCCCATAGCAGGAATTCACAGCCCCACCCTAATCCTTTAACATACAGGTTAGCAAAACCACACAATGGAGGACAGTCCCAAGATACTGGGAACCATATCCCAGCCACGTGGCTGCACACATTTTAGGGGGGACACAATTCAAACCATGACAGATGGTTTATCTTCTTCTTCTTGATATTTTGTAGTATCTTATAGATTATGGAGATCAGGCATCGGTCTGCCATAGAGTTGCCAAATATTTTTTCCCATTCTGTGGGTGTTCTCTTAATTCTTTCAATAAAGTCTTTGGATGAGCAAAAGTGTTTGATTCCTAATAGTTCCCATTTATCTATTTTCTCTTCTGTTGATTGAGGTTTCTTTGACAGATTTTGGAGTCTGTCCTCATTGTTTATTAAAACTTCCATTGTTGTTCCTACCTTTTCTTGGATGAGCTTTATCGTTTTAGGTTTGATATTTAGGTCCTTTATCCAGTTGGAGTTGGTTTTTGTATAAGGTGTAAGATACGGATCTTGATTCAGTTTATTGCAGATGGATAACCAATTTTGCCAGCACCATTTGTTGAAGATACTGTTTATACCCCAGTTTAATGTCTTAGGGCCTTTGTCGAATATCAACTGTTCATAGGCAGATGGTGTCATCTCTGGGGTCTCAATTCTGTTCCATTGATCGATCTGTCTCTTCTTGTACCAGTACCAGGCTGTTTTGACTACCGTGGCAGTGTAGTATGTTCTAAGGTCGGGTAATGAGAGGCCTCCCAGTGTGTTCCTCTTCTTTAGTAGTACCTTACTTATCCGGGGCTTCTTCCCTTTCCAAACAAAATTTGTGATTTGTTTCTCCATCTCATTAAAAAATGATGCTGGAACTTGTATTGGGATTGCATTATATAAATAAATTGCTTTGGGTGAAATAGACATTTTCACAATGTTAAGTCTTCCTATCCATGAGCAGGGTAAGTTTTTCCATTTATCTAAGTCTCTCTTAGTTTCTTGTAGTAAGGGCTTGTAGTTCTCTTTGTAAAGGTCTACTGTTTCTCTGGTTAGATTAATTCCTAGGTACTTTATCTTGTTAGGGGCTATCGTAAATGGTATTGACTTAATAATTTCCTCCTTAACAGTCTCGTTGATGGTATAAAGGAAACCTACTGATTTACTTATGTTTATCTTGTATCTTGAGACTTTGCTGAACTCTTCTATCAGTTTGAGTAGCTTACTGATAGATTCCTTGGGGTTCTCTGCATATGCAATCATATCATCTGCGAACAGGGAGATTTTAACTTCCTCTTTGCCGATGCAGATGCCCTTCATTTCTTGGTCTTGTCTAATTGCTCTGGCAAGAACTTCTAGCACAATGTTGAATAGGAGAGGTGAGAGTGGGCATCCTTGTCTAGTTCCTGATCTCAGGGGAAAGTCTTTCAGTCTCTCTCCATTCAGGATGATGTGGGCAATTGGCTTTGTATAAATGGCCCTTATTGTGTTGAGGAATTTGCCGTCTATGCCCATTTTGCTAAGAGTTTTTAACATGAATGGGTGTTGGACTTTATCAAATGCCTTTCCGGCATCAATGGACAAAATCAGGTGATCTTTGTCTTTTGTGTTATTTATGTGTTTAATCACATTAATTGTTTTCCTGATGTTGAACCAGCCTTGCATCCCTGGTATGAATCCCACTTGGTCATGATGGATTATTTTCTTGATATGTTGTTGTATTCTGTTGGCAAGAATTTTGTTGAAGATTTTTGCATCTAGGTTCATGAGTGATATCGGTCTGTAGTTCTCTGTCTTTGTTGGATCTTTCCCTGGCTTAGGTATCAGGGTTATGCTAGCTACATACAATGAGTTTGGGAGTACTCCATCCCTTTCTATACTGTGAAGTAGTCTCAATAGTATTGGGGATAACTCTTCTCTAAATGCTTGGTAGAATTCTGCCATGAAGCCATCTGGGCCCGGACTATTTTTGGTTGGCAGTGTTTTGATGACCTTTTCAATCTCTTCCTTTGTGATGGGTTTATTAAGTTGTTCTGCTTCACGTTGTGACAATTTGGGTAGGTGGTATGAGTCAAGGAATTGGTCCATTTTCTGTAGGTTTTCAAATTTGTTAGAGTACAGTCTTTCATAGTATTCTGTTATGATGATTTTGATTTCTGTTGCATCTGTGGTGACAACTCCCCTCTCATTTCTAATTTGGGTTATTTGTTTCCTTTCCTGCTTTTCTTTAGTAAGTTTAGCCAGTGGTTTATCAATTTTGTTGATCTTTTCAAAAAACCAGCTTTTGGTCTTTTCAAGTTTTTCAATTGTTTTTCTATTCTCTAATTCATTTAGCTCTGCTCTAATCTTTATGATCTCCTTTCTTCTGGTGCCCGAGGGGTTCCTCTATTGTTCTCTTTCTACTTGTTCAAGCCGTAGAGTTAGTTCCTTGATTTGGTTTCTTTCTTCCTTCCAGATGTGTGCATTTATGGAGATAAACAGACCTCTGAGCACTGCTTTGGCTGTATCCCGTAGGTTCTGGTAGGAAGTGTTTTCGTTCTCATTGGAATCCATGAATTTCTTTAATTCATCCTTGATTTCCTCTATAACCCATGTTTTTTTTGAGCAAGATGTTGTTCAGTTTCCAAGAATTCCACTTTATATCTATGCTTTTTCTGCTGTTGATTTCAACTTTTATGGCTTTATGATCTGAGAAGATGCTTTGCAGTAATTCAATGGTATGGATTTTGTTGAGCATTGCATTATGGCCTATTACGTGGTCAATTCTGGAGAATGTTCCATGTGCACTGGAGAAAAAGGTGTAGTTGTCTGCTGATGGGTGGAAAGTTCTGTGTATATCAATGAGGTTTAGTTGGTTAATTGTATCAATGAGGTCTTCTGTATCCTTACTGAGCTTTTTTCTAGATGATCTGTCTAGTAATGAGAGTAGAGTGTTAAAGTCTCCCACTATTATTGTGGAGTCATCTAACTCTCTTTTGAGCGTAGTCAGTGTTTCTTCGACATATTTAGGTGCTCTGACATTAGGTACATAAATGTTTAATATAGTTAGGTCTTGCTTGTGTACTGAACCTTTCAGCAATAAATAGTGTCCATCTTTGTCCACGATGGTGGATTTGACATTAAAATTGATTTTGTCTGAGATTAGAATTGCCACACCTGCTCTTCTTTGTTCATTGTTAGCTTGATATATAGTCTTCCATCCTTTAATTTTCAGTTTGTTCCTGTCTTTAGGTCTCAAGTGAGTTTCTTGTAGACAACATATGGATGGGTCGTGTCTTTTGATCCAAGATGACACTCGGTGTCTCTTTAGTGGAGCATTCAGTCCATTCACATTCAATGTAATTATTGATGGGTATGTGTTCAGTGCTGCCATTGTGATATGTTTGTTTTTATGTTGATGTTTTCTCTGTTGTTCTTATTAGTCTGTTCTGGGACACTCTTTTTTGTGAGTTGATTTTTCACCTTTTTCAGAGCTGGTTTTATAGTTGTTGAGACTCTTGTGTTAGATTTCTTCAAATGGTATGATACATCTTTGTTGTGCTTTACAGCTGCCCCTATGAACCCCCTTAATAAACTATTTCTAAACCCAATTTTAATTACTACCAGTCTTTTCATCTTCCTCTCCATCTCGAAGGACTATAACGACTATAGTACATCCCTTTTTTTATTATGATGACACCATAGTTTTCATTATGATCACTGGATTGCTTCTTTCCAAATCAAAGCTGTGATTTACTGTGGAGCCTTCCCTAAATGAGTAGAGTATTGAGTAGTGTATCGTTCTAAAATATAAAGTTAGTGGTTTTGTTCTTCTAAGCCAAAGCCAAGGACTTCTTTCATTATTTCTTGTAGTTTGGGTTTGGTTTTTACAAAGTCTCTGAGTTTCTGTTTATCTGGGAATGTCTTAATTTCATTTTTGTATCTGAAAGATAGTTTTGCAGGATATATAATTCTTGGTTGGAAGTTCTTCTCCTTCAAGACTTTGACTGTGTCGTGCCACTGTCTCCGTGCCAGCATGGTTTCTGCTGAGAAATATGACGAGAGCCTCCAGGGTTTCCCTCTGAATGTTAGCTTTGCCTTGAGTCTTGCTGCCTTTAAGAGTTGCTGCTTATGTTTCATTTTGTTAAGCTTGATTATAATATGTCTTGGAGTCTTTCTTTTGAGATCTATATTGGGTGGCGTACGATATGCCTCTGAGATGTCTATATTCTCTTCCTTCATGATTTCTGAGAAGTTTTCTTTCAGCATCTCAGCAACAATACTCTCTGTGTTCTCAGATGTCTCACCCTGTTCAGGACTCCAATTAATCGAAGGTTGTTCCTCTTAATAGAGTCCCACATGCTTCTTAAGGTTTCTTCATTTTTCTTGTTTCTTTTTTCTGATTTCTGCTCATAGACGCTGGCATCAGTAGCTCTGTCTTCCAAACCAGAAATTCTTTTTTCCATTTGTTCCATTCTGTTTTCTTGGCTTTGCATGGAAGTTTCTATGTCTTTGATTTTCTTCTTGATCTGTTGGATTTCAGAGTACTGGTGTTCCATCAGATCGAACAACTTGCTTAATTTTTCATTTTGTTCTGCTGCATTTTGTATAAGGTCTAGAAGGGCTCTGTATATCATTAATTTGTATTCACTTCCTGATGCTTTCATAAAAGTTTCTTTGTCTGGAAAACTCCTTGGTTGCTTTGTTTGGGAGCCTTCTGAAGCCATGAGTGATTGCTTGTATGCCACAATTGTCTGTTGCTTTTTGGGTCCCATGTGAGTATATAGAGGCTGGAAGAGGTACTGTGAGGGTGGATTGCAAATGTTTCTCTAGGCTGTCTTCAAATGTAAAGCAAAAGGTATCTGACCAGTTGACAAGTCAGTTAGGTTTTCAGGGGTAGAGGTCCCTCTTGTCATCTGACAAAGTAAGCACCACTGTATCCAACCCCAGATGATAACAAACTAATTCAGAATACAGCAATGCTACTGCCCTGTTGGCCTCTGCGGACAGGGCCTAGCCTTAGCCAACACTGCGTCGAGTACTGGTTTTCTGATAGAAAAGCGCTCTCTTGTGGGCAGGCTCTGGCTCCCAACCTAAGAATTAGGTCCAGCTGCGGCCACTGTACCCAAGATGGCGTCCTCCACGCAGGCAGTAGACAGAGGGGCTAAAGGTGCCAAGAGGTAGTGATTCCTCTGCTTCTGTTGCAGGGCCCCCAACGTAGGCAGCACTACTTTTCTGACGGAGAAGCGCTGTCCCGTTTGCAGGTGCTGGCTCCCAGGCTAAGAACGAGGTCCCGCTAAAATCTCGGTACCAACATGGCGTCCCGCACCCTGACCATGGAGTTCCACACAAACCCCGCTGAGGCAGCTACAAAACGAAAGGCTCAACGTGGCTAGATTAACAGAGTCCCGAGCCTGGCTCTCAGAATATGGGAGTTTTGTCGGCCTATGCCCCCAGCAGCGCGTCTGAGTCCAGCCGCCAGGCAAGACCCAGCTCCGCCCGCCAGCCGAGACAGAGGGAAAAAAAAGTCAAAATGGTGCGTTTACCTTCCATCAGTGAGAGCTGGGGCTAGCGAGGAGTGGGAGTCAGCGAAAGAGAGGAGGTTTTTCGCTGAGTGGTATGAAGTCCCAATTAACAGCTGTGTGCTGTATCCTGAGGCTGATTAGGTGCTCAGAAGGCTCTGTTTGATTGTCAATTCAGATCTTGGTTTCCAGGGGGATATAAGGGGATGTGGGCTTGGTCCGCCATCTTAACTCCGCCCCCCAACTTATGGCTTTTTGAGCAAAGTGTTGTACAGTTTCCATGAGTTGCACTTTCTGTTTTTTCCGCTGTTGATTTTGACTTTTATAGCTTTATGGTCTGAGAAGATGGTTTGCAGTAGTTTAGTTGTTTGGAATTTTTTTGAGATTTGTTTTATGTCCTGAACATGGTCTGTTCTGGAAAATGTTTCTTGTGCTGTGGAAAAGAAGGTGTAGTCTCTGTTGATGGATAAAAAGTTCTGTATATGTCGATGAGGTCTAATTGGTTGATTGTGGCACTGAGATCTGTGTCTTTACTGAACTTTTTCTAGAGGATCTGGGCAGTACACAGAGTGGAGTGTTGAAGTCTCCCACTATTACTGTGGAGTGATTTATCTCATTTTTGAATGTAGTCAGTGTTTTTTCTGTGTACTTAGATGCTCCAGTATTGGGTGCATAAATATTTAATATTGTTAAGTCCTTCTTGTATATTGAACCTTTCAGCAATTAATAGTGACCATCCTTGTCTATGATGGTGGATTTTACATTGAAATCTATTTTATATTAGTATTGCTATAGCTGTTCTTTTTTCCATATTGTTAGCTTGGCATATATTATTCCATCCTTTAATTTTCAGTTTGTTCATAGTTCTAAGTCTTAGGTGAGCCTCTGGTAAGCAGCATATAGATGGGTCGTGTCCTTTGATCCATGATGTCACTCATTGTCTCTTTAGTGGAGTATTCAGTCCATTTACATTCATTGTAATTATTGATGGGTATGTGTTTAGTTCTGTCATTTTGATGTATTTATTTTTGTGTTGGAGTTTTCTCTGTTGCTCTTAATATTCTGTTCTGGGTCATTCTACTTTATGGGTTGATTTTTCATCCTTTTTGGTGTTGGTTTTATGTTTGTTGACACTCCTGTGTTACGTTTCTTGTTTTGATATGTTGCATCTGTATTGTGCTTTGCAGCTACAGCTATGATCCCTCTTAATAGTCTAAGCTTAAACTCAATTTTAACTTCTGTATATCTTACTAACTTACTCTCCATCTGGTAGGACTATAATTACTGTAGTATATTCCACGTTTTAATGTGATGATATCACAGTTTTCATGATGTGATCACTGGATTGCTTCTTTTAATATTACAGCTTTGATTGAGTTTGGTGCCTTCCCTAAGTAGGTTTCTCGATATTGTGTTTTGTATTGCTTCCTTAAATACACATTTAATAGTTTTGTTTTTCTAAGAAAAACCTTTCAGTATTTGTTGTAGTTTTGGTTTGGTTTTGCAAAGTCTCTAAGTTTCTGTTTATCTGCAGATGTCTTAATTTCATCTTCATCTTTGAATGACAGTTTTGCAGGATGTATAATTCTGGTTTGCAGGTTTTTCTCCTTCAGGGCTTTGAATGTGTCATCCCACTGCCTCCATTGCCAGCAGCATTTCTGCCGAGAAGTCAGATAAAGTCAGGGTTTCCCTCTGAATGTTAGCTTTGCTTTCAGTCTCCCTGCCTATAAGAGTTTCTGCTTCTGCGTCATTTTGTTAAGCTTGATTATAATATGTCTTTTGTGTTTTTCTTTTGGGGTCTGTTATTTGTAACATTTGATACACATCTTGGATATTTATGTACTTTTCTTTCATAATTTCAGGGAAATTTTCTGTCAGCAACTCACCAACAATACTGTGTTGTCAGGTATGCCTCTGTGTTCAGGAACTTCAGTTAATTGCAGATTATTCATCTTGATAGAATTCCACATGCTTCTTAATGCTTCTTTATTTTTCTTATTTCTTTTCTCTGATTTCTCATAAATACTGGTATCAGTAGCTCTGTATTCAAGGTCAGTAAATCTAATTTCCATTTGTTTAATTGTACTCTTCTGGCTTTGAATTGGATTGTCTAGTTCTGTAATTTTGTTATTGATCTGTCAGATTTCAGAATGCTGATGTTACATCAGTTCATACAGCTTGCCTAATTTTTCATTTTGCTCTGCTGCATTTTGTATAATGTCTAGAAGGGCTCTCTATATAATTGTTTTGTACTTGACCTCCAATAGTTTCAGAAATGCTTTTTCATGTGGGAAGTTCTTTCATTCTTTATTTTGGGAGTTTTCAGGAGCCATGACTGGATGTTTCTTTAAATGTTTGACTAGGGTTTGCTTTTGGGACATCTAGTGGCTATTTAGTTTCTCTGATTGTCGGGGGCCATGAAAAAACTTCAGGCCCCCAAAAACAGGAAGTCTGGAAAGGCCCTGAAAATGCGCGTGCGCGAAGATTACCCGGCGTCACTGCCCAGCGTCACCACCCCCCACGTCACTGCCTAACATCAGCTGTACAGACATACCGTCTGCCCAGTCATAAAACGCCAACTGTCTCATACCAGCTATCTTCCGGTCCTAAGCCCTTCCCCTCCCCGACTTCTGTATATATTACTCTGCTACAATAAAACCTCGAGACTTGATCAGAATTTTGTCTTGCCTCCATTTCTTCGCGTCTCTTGCCCCACTTTCATTTTCACAGGCTCCCCCTCATGCCTCCGTTGATTCGCCCTGCAGGTCGGGGCAAAACTGGCGCCCAGCGTGGGGGCCTGAGGTACGGAGCTGCTGAAAAGACCCACTTGAAAAGCCCTGGCCAGGCACCCCTTGAGCCTCCACGAGGTGTGAGTTTGGCTCGTCCTGAGTTACCGCGCGGTATTGACCCGTGAGAAGACTCGTTCCTCATCACCGCCGGACTAGCCGCCCTGCGAGTCTGATCTGTTAGAGGTAAGTGGGGAAGAAGCATGGGGCAAGAATTGAGTTCACATGAGCTCTTTCTCACTGGAATCAAAGATTCCTTCAAGGTGCGAAGAATTAAGGCTAACAAAAAGATAGGAATCAGGGATTCCTTCAAGTTGTAAAGAATTATGGTTGGAAAAAAAAAAGATTTAGTACATTTGAGTCGGATCGACTCGACGGCACTTGGCTGGCTTTAATTTCTTGTCTGATGTCTGCCCTTAGTTTTCCCAACAGGAAACAATAGACTCTTAAGTGTTGGAGTAGAGTTGGGGATTGCTTAAATGATTATTATAGAACTTTTGGACTTGAGAAGTTCCCTGTAACTGCCTTTTCATATTGGAATTTGATTAATGATGTGTTACAAAGCTCCCTTAAAGACCCAGATGTTCAAAAACTTGCTCACATTGGGGAGACGGTCCTTCGAAATAGCTCTCACCCCCCCTCCGCTTGCCCATCGGTTTCTATAAATGTTCCAGAGGAGCCTCAGACAGCTGATATAAAAGAAATCCCCCAAACAAATCCTGACCCGCCTAGCCTGATTTACCCATCTTTAAAACCCTTTAGGGACAATTCCGATGCGGGCCAGTTGTCCCCCGAAGACCGGGAAATATTAGAAAGTCAGGCTGCACAATATCAGGGCAGCGGTGACCGTTGGGCTTTCACCGCCCCTGCCTTCCACGGTCCCCCTAATGAAACTCTACAACCTCCCCCATATATCCAGGGTTCCTCAGCTCCCCTCACCTCACCCTTAACCCAGAGCACAGCACAATCATGGTTTCAGATCCCATTCGGCAGGCTAAAATCTCCCTCACTCAAGAAGTTTCCTCCTTAAGAGAACTGCTGACTCAGAAACGTGAACACCTAAAGCTCATTAAGGAAATCTGAGCCCTTGAGACTGAGCTTGCTTCCATGACTCCCGGCCATGTTTCCAAAAAAAACCTCCAAAGGCTCAGGTCCCAAAAACCTTCTCTTCACCTTTCCTGTAACCCGTAGTCACAGGCCTCAACCTGAAGTTGAGGAAGAAGAGGAGGCCAGCGGCCCTGATGAGGCCCCAGACTCGGGGAGAGAGGCCTCTGATGAGGAAAATCCTACCCCAGATGAAAGCAGTTCGGACAAACAAAAATATCGCCGCCTAAACCTCAAACATTTAAAAGACTTAAAGGCAGCTGTTAATAATTATGGCCCTACTGCCCCCTGCAGCCTGGCCATACTGGAAAGCCTAAGTGAGCGATGGCTAACCCCTAATGATTGGCATTTCTTGGCACAAGCCACCTTATCCAGGGGTGATTTCATACTCTGGTGCACCGATTTTGCAGAAAACTGCCGCGAGACTGCCCAGCGTAATAGTGAAAGCAGGACGTCCCACTCTTGGACAAGAGATAAACTCTTGGGGCGAACTCCCTATGATACTTATGAGAAACAGGCAAATTTTCCCCCTGGTCTATTAGCACAAATACAAAACGCCGGCCTCAAGGCCTGGAGGCGTCTTCCCCCAAAGGGTTCAGCCACCACCTCCTTAGCTAAAATCTGTCAAGGCCCTGATGAGTCCTACAGTAGCTTTGTCAGCCTCCTAACTGACGCCGCTGAGCGTTTGGTGGGGGAAGGAGAAACCGATAGTGCCTTCATTAAACATCTTGCCTTTGAAAATGCTAATCCTTCTTGTCAACAGGCTCTAAGACCCCACCGCAGTGGTAGCCTTTCTGATTATGTTAAACTTTGTTCAGGAATAGGAGCTTCTCATGCCATTGGTATAGCTATAGGGGCTGCTCTCAAAGGTCTTGACCATGATAAACAACAAAAAACTTGCTTCAATTGCAAACGGCCCGGACATTATATACGTGAGTGTCCCACAGGTAAACAGAATCAGGGACCTCCTACTTCAGTGTGCCCCCGATGTAAGAAGGGCAAACATTGGGCCGCAGATTGTTTTTCTAAAACTGACATGAACGGTCAACCTCTCCCCCCAAAACAGGGAAACTCCCAGCGGGGCCAGCCCCTGGCCCCACCCTTGGGACAGAACCTAGGGACAGTCAGGTTCGTCCCCCAGAAACAGACACAAAGACAAGTATCAGCTCCCTCTGCCGTGCCACCCCTGGAAGCGCAGGATTGGACCTGTGTTCCGCCACCGATACAATATTAGTGCCCGATCAGGGTGTTCAACTCATCCCTACAGGGGTTTATGGGCCACTGCCCCCGGGAATGTTTGGTTTAATCTTAGGGCGTGGCAGTTCCTCATTGGCCGGCCTTCATGTCATCTCTGGGGTCATTGATAATGACTACACAGGACAAATTACTCTTTTGGCCTCGGCTCCGTTGGGGCCCCTGTCTGTTCCAAAAGGAAAGAGAATAGCACAACTTATATTACTTCCCTTAGATTCCACACCCACCAAACACATACAGTCCATTAGGTTGAATTCTGCCTTTGGGTCTTCCGACACCTATTGGGTGCAACCAGTAACCCCTGATAGGCCAAGACTCACCCTCCAATTAGATGGTAAGGCCTTTGAAGGGATAGTGGATACAGGGGCAGATGCCACAGTAATTTCAGCTAAATATTGGCCTTCCAACTGGCCCTGTTAGGCCTCAATAACTCATCTTGAAGGCATTGGCCAGTCTGTCAACCCTAAACAAAGCTCAAAAATTCTTACTTGGAAGGACTCTTGAGGGTAACAGATTCAACCTTACATTGTTCCGGGTTTACCTGTTAATCTATGGGGTCGTGATGTCTTATCCCAGCTGGGGGTCATCATGTGTAGCCCAAATGAGATAATTACCCAACAGATGCTTAACCTAGGCTTCCTACCGGGACAAGGACTGGGAAAAAATAATCAAGGTATAAAGCAGCCTCTTCCTGTAATGCCTAAAAATAATCGTTCAGGCTTGGGAAGTGAAAATTTTCCTTAGTGGTCATTGACTCCCCTGCACCCCTCACTGATAAGATTAAGTGGAAATCTGAGTCTCCAGTGTGGGTAGATCAATGGCCCTTGACTGAACAAAAACTCGCAGCTGCCACAGCTTTAGTGCAGGAACAGCTGGCTGCTGGACATTTAGAACCAACCACCTCTCCCTGGAATACTCCTATATTTGTGATCAAAAAGAAAAATGGGTCAAGGTGACTCCTTCAGGACCGCAGAGAAATTAATAAAACCATGTTTACAATGGGGGCTCTCCAACCTGGACTCCCCTCCCCCGTTGCCATTCCAGCTAACTATTTTAAAATCATTATTGATCTCAAAGATTGCTTCTTTACCATCCCGTTTCACCCACTTAATAGAGAACACTTTGCGTTTAGCCTCCCAGTTATTAATTTTAAAGGACCAATGCAGCACTATCAGTGGAAAGTTCTCCCTCAGGGCATGGCCAGTAGTCCCACTCTGTGTCAAAAATTTGTTGCTCAGGCTGTAGACCCTCTTAGGCATCGGTGGTCTTCCATTTATATCATTCATTACATGGATGATATTTTACTGGCGGGGGCCTCCAGCTTACAGGTACTTAAGTGCAGCCAGGACCTAACTTGCCAACTAACTTCCCTTGGACTTCAAATTGCCCCGAACAAAATACAGCTTACTGACCCTTATTATTACCTCGGTTTTGAATTAAATAATAATCAAATCACCACTCAAAAACTTAACCTAAAAACCCCTCATCTACACACACGTAATGATTTTCAAAAGTTCCTGGGAGATATTAATTGGCTCCGACCGTACCTCAAACTTACAACAGGAGAATTAAAACCATTGTTTGATACTCTTCATGGAGATGTCAGCCCCCTCTCTCCCCGTCACCTTAACCCTGAGGCAAAAAGGGCCCTTCACATTGTTGAAAAGGCCATACAACAACAACAGGTTACCTTCATAACTTATGAGCAGCCCTTTGCCCTTATTGTCTGTGCCACACAACATACACCCACAGGGGTTTTGTGGCAGAATGGCCCCCTCTTGTGGATACATCTATCCTCCACCCCAACTAAAGTTCTCCTCACCTATCCCTCCCTAGTGGCCAAACTTATAAGACTGGGCCGAGAAAAGAGCCGCCAACATTTCGGCAGGGACCCTGACCAACTTATCCTTCCTTACACCAAGGAACAAATAGACTGGCTTCCCCAAAATGATGATGATTGGATAATAACCCTATCCACGTTTCTAGGTACGGTTGATAACCACTATCCGTCCCATAAACTCCTTCAGTTCGCGTGGCTACATCCTTTTACCTTCCCCAAAATAACCTCTTTAAGTCCTTTGAAAGAAGCCTCTCTGGTCTTCTCAGATGGATCCTCCTCTGGCATTGCGGCATGGGTCATAAATTCACAGCCTTACAGTGCCCAATCTCCCTTTAAGTCAGCCCAGCTTGTGGAACTTTTCGCTATCTTACAGGTCTTCACAATACTACACGATGTCCCCTTCAATCTTTACACTGACAGTGCTTACATAGCTCTCTCAGTCCCAGTGTTAGAGACAGTTCCTTATATCAAACCATCTTCCAATGCTGTGTCTCTTTTTCAACAACTCCTCTACACTTTCATCCAGTAACTGTAGCCTCAGCCCACCTTTTGGAACACAGCCTGTTGGCTTTAATTCTTCCCATTGCTACCAAGGGTCATTCCAAAATAACAGCTTTGATCTAGATGTCGGATTTATAACATTTAATAATTGTACCAATACCACCAACCATACAGAGCCCCTCTGTCCAGCCCCTGGACAGGTTTTTATATGTGGAAATAACTTAGCCTATACAGCCTTACCCAGAAACTGGACAGGACTCTGTGTTCAGGCTAACCTCCTCCCAGATATTTCTATCATATCAGGAGACACCCCTGTCCCTGTCCCCAGTTTTGATTACATAGCCGGACGATCAAAACGAGCCCTCCAATTCATACCCCTTCTTGTGGGCCTGGGAGTTGCCGGGGCTACAGCCACTGGCTCTGCCGGCCTCGGCATTGCCATAGACAAATACAATAAGTTATCCCATCAATTAGTAGACGATGTCCAAACCCTCTCCGGCACTATCAATGACCTACAAGATCAAATTTATTCCTTAGCTGAGGTAGCCTTACAAAATCGAAGGGGGCTTAGACCTTCTTACTGCAGAAAAAGGCGGTATCTGTTTAGTTTTACAGGAACACTGCTGCTTCTATGCCAATAAATCCGGGATTGTCCGAAACAAGCTAAAAGATTTACAGGAAGATCTACAAAACAGACAAAGAAAACCAATAGAAAATCCATTTTGGACTGGACTGAACGGATTCCTTCCCTATCTCCTCCCCATCCTCGGCCCCCTTCTCGGTTTAATGTTAATTCTGTCTTTTGGCCCTTGGGCCTTCAAAAGACTTACAAGCCTTATCAAACAGCAGATAGACTCCGCTTTAGCTAAACCTATCCAGGTTCACTATCATCGCCTGGCAGTTGACGATGAATACGCTGCTAAAAATGGGTACTCCGACTTCTTCCCCAAGGGGACAGCGTGAAAAGTAGAGGCATGCTTACCTCCTCACCAGTGTGCAAGAGAGGTATGGGCATCGGGAGAAGTGCAAAGCAAAGCGTTGCAAGGGAAAGTTATCATAAACTCCTCTACCTTTCCTTGGGGCACACCTGGCTTGCATAGAGGTTGGTATCTATCACAAAATCAAGGCGGCTCTACCTCTCCTCCCCAAAAGATACCAAGAGCCAAAAATTACTTGGAGGAGCCGTGGTCAATAACCCCTCTCCCGGTTAAAGCCCACCTCCCAAAACAAAACAAAAAGGGAGAAGATGTCGGGGGCCATGAAAAAGCTTCAGGCCCCCCAAAACAGGAAGTCTGGAAAGGCCCTGAAAACGCGCATGCGCAAAGATTACCTGGCGTCACTGCCCAGCGTCACCACCCCCCACGTCACTGCCTAACGTCAACTGTACAGGCATACCGTCTGCGCAATCATAAAACGCCAACTGTCTCATACCAGCTATCTTCCGGTCCTAAGCCCTTCCCCTCCCCGACTTCTATATATATTACTCTGCTACAATAAAACCTCGAGGCTTGATCAGAATTTTGTCTTGCCTCCATTTCTTCGCGTCTCTTGCCCCACTTTCATTTTCACAGGCTCCCCCTCGTCCCTCCGTTGATTCGCCCCGCGGTTCGGGGCATCTGATGTTGCCTCAACAGGAGCTGAGGCACAGTTCTGAGAAAGGAGTTGGTCACCAGCCACCTCTGTGTACTCCAGTGACTGGGCCCAGTGGACTTTCTGGGGTAGCAGGCTCCGCCTCCTTGCTGGCAAAGACACGGCCTTACTTATGGAGTCATGGGGTGGGGCATCAGCTGATACTATGATGTGAGTCACTAAAGGCTGGAAGAGAAGCTGTCAGGCTGCACTGCAGTTATTTCTCCAGGCAGTCTTATTTTAAAAAGCTAACAGCTATCTGATAGCTTCTGAAATCAGTTAGGCTTTCAGGTATGGAAAGCCCCTCCTTCTGGCTGACAGTGGAGGCATCTCTTCAGCCATTCTTGGATGTTGTGATGTAGTTCAAAGTGGAAACAGGCCACTACCCTTTTGTCATTCCCTCCTGGGCCAGACCCTAAGGCTACACTGTAGTAAACACAGCTTTTGTGCTGGAGAAGCGCTTCGTGGGCCGGCACTGCCTCCCAGCCTGGGAAGTAGCCCCTGCTGAGGCCTCCAGTGATTCCACCTCCCAGCCAAATAAGTTGGCATCCTAGTCAAGTTGTCCCACGCACTGCAAAATAACCAAATCTATTGCGGTGGTCTGTAAAGAGAGGGTGGAGGGGCTGTGGTGCTCTGAGTCGGGCTCTTAAACTGTGACTTTTCTACCCACTCATCACTTCAGTACTGTGGCTCAGCACAGCAGCCAGTTAAGCCCCAACCCCACCCCCAACAAAAAGAAAAAATAGGTAAAAATGCCAGTTACCTTCAGTCTGCAGGAGTCAGCCTTTCATCAAGAGCAGGGATCAGTGAAAGAGAATTTTCCCATTCAGTAGCATGTAATCCAAACTAACAGCCCTATGCCATATCCTAGGGCTCACAGGATGTCCAGAAAGCTCCATTTAATTATCAATCCAGGCCTTAGTTTTCAGAGGAAATTAAGGAGACATGTGTCTAGTCCTCCATCTTGACTCCCCTCCTGGAAGTGCATTTCTGGTAGGCAATATTATGGTTCACTAGGAGGACAGGCATAACTGGAGATGATGTTGTATTTAAAATTTTAGCAAAACCTATGGGCAGAATTTTAAAAAATATAATAACTCAGTAATGGAAAGGTAAATAAATAGGAAAAATGGACAAAACGCTGAAGCGGGCATTTCACAAAAGAGGATATCCAAATGACCACTAAGTATTTGAAAAAAGAGGATTAATTTATTTGAAAAAGACATTATGAAAAACATGCAGAGTGCAATCACAATGAGATACTGCTTACTTTAATGCCTAGAAGTTGGGGATTAAAGGAACAGGAGACAGTAACAAGTGATAACAGGGATGTAGGGGCACTGGAACTTGCACTGTTAGTGCCACTTACTATGGAAACCCCTTTGGCAGTGTTTTCTGAAGTTGAGCAATTAAACGTATATCCATTATGACTGGTTGTGTATTAGTAAACCAGTGCTTAGTGAGTTTGATGTATAGCATTTTTCTTGGTGTAAATACTCTTACCATGATCATTTTCAGGATATCAGTAGTTTTTATCTGACTTGGAAAATTTTTTTGATGTTTAACAGTCAGTACAAACTGAACCATAGCACACCAATCCAGCAATTTCATTCTTAGGTATATATCTGTCATGGATTGAATTGTGTCCCCCCAAAATATATGTAGCCCTGTGGCTGGGCCATGACTCCCAATATCTTGTGATTGTCCTCCATCATTTCCTTGGGGTGTACATTAAAGGATTAGGGTGTGACTGTAAATCCCTTCATAGGATCACCTCCCTGCTCCACTGTAAAGAGACTTTCCCTGCAGTATGGCTTGCCCCATCCTTAATCCTTTCATCCTACAAGAAATAAAAGGAAAGAGAAGCAAGCAGAGAATTGGGAACCTCACACCATCAAGCGAGCAGCACCAGGAAAACAGCACATCCTTCACACCTGAGGTTCCTGCACTAGGATGGTCCCTGGACAAAGACTGATGCAATACAAGACTTTCCTCCAGAGCTGACAAAGGGGAAACCCTTCCCCTCGAGCAGACATTCTGAATTTGGACTTGTAGCCTACCAAACTATGTCAGAACAAACTGTCATTTGTTAAAGCCATCCACTCTGTGGTATTTCTGTTTAGAGCAGCACTAGCTGACTAAGACAGTACCTAACAGAAATGCATACATGTTGACCAAAAGATGTATACTCAATTGTTTACAGTAGCACTATTTGTAATGCCAAAAAAATGGGAACAGATGAGATTTGTATTAATATTAGAATCAGTAAATGGTATATTCATGTGATAGAATACGGCAATGAAAATAATGGACTATTTTGACTGTAATTACACATAATATTGATGGTTATCACAGGCATAAAATTGAAGCCAGACATAAAGTTGTGTATTGTGTAATTCAATTTATATAAAGTTCAAAAGCTTGCAAACTAATCTTAGGTGTTAGAAGTCAAGATAGTTGTCATCCTTAGTTGCATAGTGATCATAGGATGGCTTAAGGGAACTTCTGGGGCTTGAGTAGTGTTTCATTTCTTGATCTGTTGTTCATATTGTGAAAATTTACCCAGCCATACATTGTCATTTTTATGAATGAATTTTTATGAATCTATGTTTTATGTCAGCAAAAAAGTTTATATTTGGGGGGATGCCTATAAGCAGAGATGTGTGTGTGTGTGTGTATGTGTTGTATATAATATAGATATGTGTGCACATATAATACACATGTGTATATATGTGTATATAAATACATGCATATGTGTATACACACATATGAAGTAAGAAGGGTGATGGTATTTGGGGAACACAAATACCACATTTACATTTCTTTTTCCACAGGACCTCTTCCTGCCTCCTGTGAAAATACTGCATAATGTAAGAATAGTGTTAAGAAGAAAATTTCTAATAGAGAGTAGGATTAGTCTTGTAGCTTTTCTGCATGGAGACTGTTTACAGACGGACATTTAGACAGACTTTATTCTTAGATTTTGGAATCATTAAAAGGTTGGGAAAAAATAAGTGCTATGATGAGAAGGACTACCAGGAGTCAGGAGATGGTGCTAAATGCAGAACAGCACTTGCTGAGTTATTAGCTCCCAATAAATGCACTGTTATTATGTCATTATCTCTTGATGATACAGTAAAACGGTATAGTTTCTAAATTATTTGGTTTGAGAAACGTGGGGAGGAAAAAAAAAATTCATATAGTCTCCTAAATGAGTGCTTTTTGGAAGTAGGAAAGTCCTCCCAATTGAACAATGCCATCACTGCAGTCCATTAACATGTAATATTAGAAAAAGTGAGTGTCTGCTCATCTAAGCTATTGCATACTTATCTCCTTTGTCCAGAAATGGCGACAGGTCTTTTGAAGACGTCCTCTCTGTCTATAAGGACAAAATTACTACATCAGACTGGGTTGTCCCTTTATAATACATCTCATGGCTTCCATGAAGAAGAAGTAAAGAAAAAACTTCAGCAATTTACTGGTGGATCCATTGACCTTCAAAAGGAAGACAGTGGCATTGGTATTCTGACGCTGAACAATGCAAGTAAAATGAATGCATTCTCAGGTACCAGAGTTTTTTTTTCTTTTGCTAGTTAAGGGACTTTAAATTGAACTCATTGCAGCCCTGTAGAACAGAACAGAACTGTCCCCACAGAGTTGCCAAAGAACACCTAGTGGTTTTGAACTGCTGACCTTTTAGCCAGCAGCCTTAGCACTTAACCACCATACAAAACACTGCCCTTGTCTATTTATTGACATTTTCCTAATTTTGGATACTGGTGAATACCTTCTGTTTGCTGAGTTAGCTCTTGGAATAAAAAGACCTGAAGGTCCATAACATGGAAATCTGTAAATTTATGTTGAAATTCAAATTTGAATTGCTACTGAGATGTTGTGCAAGACCTAACAAGAAGCCTTGCACACTTCCTAGCACTCTCATTTCAAGGTGATTTTGTTAATCTCTGCTTGTCAGTTATGTGCTTTATGAAAGGTATAATCTGTTTGTTAGAGTATTTGAAATGTTAGGCTCAAAAAATGTCTTAATAAATGACTGTCTTTCTGCTTTAGATAGAAGCATAAATATGGAGGGAATTTAGTGGACTGTGACCTTTGTAAATTATCTTTATGGTTTGTTTTGGTCAGCTAGGGCTGCTGTAACAGAAATATCACAGAGTAGATGGCTTTAACAAAGGAAGGTTTATTCTTATACAGCCCGGTAGGCTACAAGTCCATATTCAGGGTGTCCGCTTGAGGGGAAGGCTTTCCTCCTTGTCGGCTCTGGAGGAAAGTCTTGTATTGCATCAGTCTTTGTCCAGGGAGCATCTTAGTGCAGGAACCTCAGGTCTGAAGGACATGCTCTTCTCCCAGTACAGCTTTCTTGATGGTAGAGGTTGCCAAATCTCTGCTTGCTTCTCTTTCCTTTTATCTCTTGCAGGATGAAAGGATTAAGGGTGGGGCAAGCCATACTCCAGGGGAACTCCCTTTACTGTGGAGCAGGGAGGTGATCCTATGAAGGGATTTACAGTCCCACCCTAATCCTTTAACATACAGCACAGCATAGGAAAGCCACAAAATGGAGGACAGTCACAAGATACTGGGAATCATGGCCCAGCTACATGGCTACACTATTTTTCGGGGGGACACAATTGAATCCATGACATGGTTCTTTAAACCCAAGATGACTTTTCTTAGCTGAATTCAGGGCTGTCTCTGGATGCTAGAGCTGAGCATTAGTATACGCAGATATACATATAATGCATGGCACAAATATGAGTCACATAGATAGTTATAAGTTTTCCAGTAGCAATATTGGAAAAATAAGTTTTCCAATAGTGCTACTGGAAAAAGTAAAAAGAAACAGGAAACATTAACTTAAAAGATATATCTTATCTTATCTTAAAAGATATATATCCAAAATATCACTACAGCATGTAATCGTTACAGCATGTAGTCGGTATAAAAAGTACTGAGACATTTCCATTTTTTTTCCAAAGTAAGTCTTTGAAATGTGGTTTTTTTTTTTTACACTTATTGCATATCTCCATTTGGACTAGCCACATTTCAGATGTTCAGTAGCTATGTGTGGCTTATGGCTACTATACTGAGTAGTGCATCTCCAGACCTGCAACTGGTTTCAAGAATAGTAAACATAAATTTTAAAATTAGCCTAGGAAAAATAAAATTAGAAAAAGAACACTGCCCTAGAGAATTAGACTAGACCATTAATTTTAATTTGCTACTGAATAGCTACAAATGATAATTTTTAAATAGTAAAGGCTTTTATTTAAAGGGAAACAAATAATATTAATTTGATCTGTAAAAACAAAGCTATTTTCTTTTGGGTAGTGGCCTTCTGTTGAGTTGAGTTGGGAGATGGAGTGAGCCCCATAAGTTGTAGCCCCCAAGGTCTTTGAAAGTCATCACTTTGTAAAGTTCCTTCTGATTGTCTTAAAATTATTTTAGAATATCAAAAGATGAATTTATGATTAACTACAAATTCGAGATTTTTTATACTCAAGGTTACCATTACTTTTTAGAGGCTTAAATATTATGGATGACTGAAACTGCACATTTACCTGTCCAGAATTATTCTTAACTCAGTGTTTTTTTTTCACTGTCCTTTTGGTTTTTCCTACTTCACTAAACATTCTTTGAGGGCAAGAATTCTGAAGCATTTAGAACATGCTTGGAAAGGATTACAGCTTAAGCTAGGTTGTAATTTGCAATTAGAAAGGATAGCTGTATTACTCACTTGCGAGTTAGTAACATTAATTTAACATTTAATGTGGAACCACCCCGTTACTGAAAATACTAGTTCTTGACATTGTGGTATTTATATTCCAAAGAAGTATGTGTAATTTAATAGCACATATACAGTTAGTGTTGGAACTTTATAAGACACATTCTTTGCTAGTTTTAGCCCTCTATTAAAATCTTTATGTTGATTTCTAAAGCATTTTCCTTAGCAGGGAAAAGTCAAGTAAGTCATGTTGAGAACATTATGAATTTGGGAATCACCAAAGATAAACATAGCCAAAAGTTACTGATTAGTAGATGTTAAAACAACAATCCTTACAGTTTCCACTTTAAACTTGCCCGTTTTCAACAGTCTCCAATCAAATTTTGGAATGATATCAAAAGACAGTCTAATTAAGAAATCATGTCATTGATGGCTAGTAGGCATAATTATCTTCAGCACATGATTGCATAGAATACCTCAGACTTCTCAAAACTTTGGCAGCTATGAATCAAGATGATACTGCCCTTTTCTTGAAGTTAACATGCTATTGTGCTGTCATTTATGTAAATAGGGTAGGAATCCCACCTTTGTTCTGTACATCATAGGTTATGTAATATATCATAAAGATCTTGTAGTCATATGTTATACTCATAACTTTTAGAGGGCTAACATCTTTCATATGTACTACTATGAATCAAGTTTCTATATATTTTATCTTTTTTCTAAATAATAAGTTTCCTTACCACCAAATCTCACATTTTCTACTTCCTTTTCCTAAGATATGTATGGTATATTCTTTTTCATTGTTCTACTTGTTCATGTATTTGTGTGATTTCTTAAATAAAGTAGGTAGATAGATGCAACTAACAAATAGTAAGCTTTTTAAAAGAAGGACTGTTATATATATACATCTCTTTGTATACTATTTTATAAATGTTTGTGATTTCCCTTCTGTGTGGCAGGTGTGATGATGCTGCAACTTCTAGAAAAAGTAATTGAACTGGAAAATTGGACAGAGGGGAAGGGTCTCATCATCCATGGGGCAAACAATACTTTCTCCTCAGGATCAGATCTAAAAGCTGTCAAAGCACTAGGAACTCCAGAGGCAAGTGTTGTATGGAATATGCATTAGATTCTACATGTTTTATCAGACATCTGTGACTGAGATCTTTTTATTTTACTTATAAGTTTATTATTAAGATAACCAGTTGCTGTCAAGGCATTTCAGACTCCTGGAGAGCCCATGTTTGCACCATAGGATTTTCACTGACTGGTTTTTCCTAGTTAGATCGCCAAGCCTTTTGAGGGGCCACTGGGTGGACTTGTAGATTCATATGCCTCCCTAGGCTTGTAACTCATCTTAGGTTTAGGCCATACCTTAAACTAACTAACGTAATATATAAAGCTTTGTTCCTGACAAGAACAACATTAAGTGGACTTCAGCATAACTTGAGTAGTCCTTACATCTTAACTCAGTATTGCAAGGATAGAGTAGCTGGGGCGGGGGACGGGGGACCATGCTCTTAGGTGAATTCCATGCCAATTGGCACAACTAGCATTTTGCTAAGAGAGCTCTCTGCACCCCACATTGGTGAGTGGCGTCTGGGGTCTTAAAAGCTGCCAAGCTGCCATCTGAGGACACAGCAAATGGTCCCAACTCGGCAGGAACGGATGCTCACCGAGGGCCAAAATGGCATGAGGTAAAGACAACCAAGAAGACAGAGAGACCCACAAGAGTGGGTGCCTACATCAACCTGGGACCGGAAGAACCGGATGGTGCCCGGCCACCACCAGTGATAGCCATGACGGAGCTCACAGAGAGGAGCCTCACTGGCAACACAAGAATAAAAAGAGGTGCATCCTGAGATCTCCACTAAAAGACCTCAATTGATGGTCCAGCGGTTTTGGGGTTCCTCTGAGAGCACGGCCCCCGGCCCTGATGCTGCCCGTTCCCATAAATTATAACAAAGGTCCACTCTATGGACAGGAATGGAATGGACTTGGCAATGCAGAGTAACCATATATTGGAAGCACTTTATGGTTCTATACATCTATAAGATATCATCTTGCTGACCTCTGGCTGGAGGAAGGGGAGTGGACGGAGAGGAGGGGAAAGGAGACTGTTGGGAGGATGAGACATGTATGGAGCAGAGAGGAATAGTGTGCTGTCACTGGACAGGGAGAGCAGTGGAAGCTGCATATAGGGGGGCATGTAAATTTACATGTGAATGTACATTTTCACTCAGTTATGTTAAATAAAAATAAGAAAAAAAAAAACTTTGTTCCTGAAAGGGATTATTATATCTACCGATATAGAGGTTAGGATTCCGACACATATTTTGCCAGGACACAGTTCAATCCATAATGTGAATTTTTTTTTTTGAATTGTGCTTTAAGTGAAAATTTACAGTTCATTGGTTTCTCATATAAAAATTTATACAGCATTGTTATCTGATCCTAGTAACTCTCCCTAGAATGTGACAGCACACTCCTCTCCACCATAGATTTCCTGTGTCTATTCAACCAACTCCTGTCCCTTTGTACTTTCTCATCTGAACTCCAGAAAAGAACTGCCTGTTTAGTCTCATGTATACTTGAGCTAAAAAGAGAACACTCTTCATGAGTATCATTTTATATCTTGTACTCAGACCCTTGAGTGTAATCTTTTTCCTGTATTTTGAGTTGTGTACCCCTCTTTTCTCCCGCTGCATCAGAGACTGTTGTGTTTCTTGTCAGGGCAGTCATTGGTGGTAGCCAGGCACCATCAGTTCTTCAGGTGTCAGGCTCATAGTCTCTGGTTTATGTGGCCCTTTCTGTCTCTTAAACCTTGGTGGCATAGTGATTAAGTGTATATCTGCTAACCAGAAGGCCAGCAGTTGGAATCCACCAGGCTCTCCTTAGAAACTCTGGAGCAGTTCTCCTCTGCCCTGTAGGATCACTATGAGTTGGAATCAACTCAGTGGCATGGGGTTTGGTTTGGTTTGGTTTGGTTTTGGTAGTTCTGTCTCTTGGGCTGATATATTCCTTATGGCTTTGTATCTTTATTCTCCTGTGCTGTTGGTAGGTTGGGACCAGTTAATGAATCTTATATGGCTGCCTGCTAGCTTTTAAGACACCAGTGCCACTCACCAAAGTAGGTTGAAGAACATTTTCTTAATAAACTTTATCATATTAATGCCAGTAGACCTAGATGTCTCTTGAAACAGTGGTCCACAGACCCCCACCCCTGATACTCTGTCCCTCAAAGTGCTTGGTTGGATTTAGAAAACACAGATTTTCATTTTAATCCAGTTGTGCCTGGCCAAGCCAAGTGCCGTTGACTTCTGCGAATTTGGTGTCATCTTTACCTCTGGCTGGCTGGCAAGATAACTGTTTGTCTACTATCTAGTTAATTAACATTCTCCCATCCTCCTCACCCTTATTACTATGAAAGAATGTTTTCTTCTGTGTTTAAACCTTTTCTTGAGTCCTTATTACCATGAAAGAATGTTTTCTTCTGTGTTTAAACCTTTTTTTGAGTTGTTGTAATAGTAGTCTTATACAGTATTTGTCCTTTTGACTGATTTCACTCAGCATAGTGCTTTCCAGATTTATTCATGTTAATGAGATGTTTCACAGATTTACCATTATTCTTTATTGTTGCATAGTATTCCATTGTGTGTGTACACCATAATTTGTTTATCCATTTGTCTGCGGCACCTAAGTTGTTCCTGTTGTTTTTCTGTTGTTTACAGTGAAGTAAACATGAGTGGGCTTTCATCTATTCATGCGACAGCTCTTATTTCTCTAGAATATGAGGGGTACCTTTGTTTCTAACTTTCTAAGGAAGAGCCAAGTTGGTTTCCAAGTACTTGTACCATTTTACATTTCTACTAGCAGTCTATAAATACTCTAATCTCTTCAACCTCTCCAGTATTTATTTTTCAGTGTATTTGAGATTGATGCTAGCCTTGGGGTGAAATGGTATCTTAATGTAGTTTTGATGTGCATTTCTCTCATGACTAATGATCATGAGCATTTTCTCATGTATCTGCTAGCCACCTGAATGTCTACTTTGGTGAAATGCCTGTTCATATCCTTTGCCCATTTTTAAATTGGTTTATTCGTCTTTTTGTGTTTGAGGGTTTTTTTGCAGTATCTTGTCGGATCTGACTCGATGGCACTTGGCTTTGGCTGTAAAGTTTAGAGATTAGAAACTAATCAAATTTGTTGTATCAAAATTATTTTCCCAGTCTGTAGGTTGTCTCTTTACTGTTTTGATAAAGTCTTTGGATGAACATAAGTGTTTGATTTTTAGGAGCTGCCAGTTACCTCTTTTCCCTCTCATGTTTGTGCTTTGTTAGTAATGCTTTTATTCTGTTTATACCATGTATTAAGGCTCCTAGCATTGTCTTAATTTTTTTCCTCCATGATCTTTATTGTTTTAGATTTCATATTCATGTCTTTAATCCATTTTGAATTAGTTTTTATGCATGGTTTAAAGTATAGGTGTTCTAATACTTGATACTGCCCTAGTAGAAAATACCGTAAGTGGAAGGCTTTATGAAGAGAAATTTTATTGACACAGTCTGGTAAGCTGCAAATCCATGTATGAGTTACAAGTCCATTCAGTAGGAGAAATTACAGGGAACTAAGTCATTAACAGGAAACAAGCAAGTCACCAAAACACAATAGCCCTCAAAGCTTTGAAAATAATCTTCCATTTTCTGAGACATTTCACACACTAGCCTTGCCCTTCAGACTCTAGGTACTGGCCACACTCTTTGGATTTTGAGTGGAGATCTCAGGCCCTGTGCTGCAACATTGGCTTCAGGGCCCACTTGGGCAGCAACTCTGCCCCCTTGGCTTTAGGTGCACTCTAGGCCCAAATGAGTGGCAACTATACCCTTACAAACACAAGAAGTCATGGCTCCACCCTTTTAAACCCCTGAGGTCATGGCCATACCTTTTGAGACTGAGGCAGCCCAGCTCTTTCTCAACTTTGTCTGTTCAGATTTCATGACCTCATGGCCTAGGCCTGAAGCCCACATCTGCCCTGCAGGGGTGAGTGTTCCAAAGCCCTGAAGTTTCACTGATTCTAGTCCCTAGAGGCTCCCCACTCTGCCAGGAAGCTTCTGAACTCAGACATTCAGCCAGACACTCAGCTCTGTTGTTCTGTGAATCAGCAAGCCTAGCTCCACCGATTCAAGTTTCCAGAGGCACCCCACTCCATCAGGAAAACTCCGTGCATGGGCACTCAGCTCTCTTGCTGTGTCAGTCAGTTCCTTGTTTTGCTGTTGCCAGTTAACTTCTGCTGTTTTTCACTACCTGTTGCCTTCTCAGGTATTAGCAATAGTTTGGGGTTCCTTCTTCCATCCATTTCACAGTTTCAAAAAACCCTTCTACTTTTTACATTTTTCTGCAGATGAACATCCAGTTATGCCAATACCCTTTGTTAAAGAGACTGTGTTTTTCTCAGTTAATGGACTTTGGGTCTTTGTCAGATACCGGCTGCTCTTAGGCAGATGAATTTATGTCTGTATTCTCAATTTTGTTCCACTGGTTTATGTATCTGTTGCACAAGTAACAGGCTGTTTTGACTACCATGGTGGTATAATAGGTTTTCAAATCAGGTAGTGAGAAGTCTCTCATTTTCTTCTTCTTCTTTAGTAATATTTTATCTGGGGCCTCTTCCCTTTCTGTGTGAAATCGGTTATTATTCATATCATTAAAAAGCACACTGGAAGTTACATTAGGATTAAATTGTATCTGTAGATCACTTTGGGTAGAATTGACACTTTCACAGTGTTGAGTCTTCCTATCTAGGAGCAGAGACGTTTTTCTACTCTTGTATGTCCTGGTGTATTGACCTTTTAGTCAGTATATAGTGTGTTTTTTATCCTTTGTGATGGATTTTATTTTAAAGGCTATTTTGTCAGAGATTAATATTGCCACTCTTTACTTTTGATTGTTATTTGCTTGATCTGTTTTTAGTTTATGTCTTTAAGGTGTGTCTGTTGTAGACAGCATGTAAATGGAATATGGCTCCCCCCCACCCCCCCCCCGCATTCTACCATTCTCTTGTCTATTTTGGTGCATTTAGTCCATTTACATTCAGTGTAATTATTGATAGGTATAACTTTAGTGCTGTCATTTTAATGTGGTTTGTGTGTATGTTGTTAACTGTTTCTTTGTTTTGATTAATTTTCTGCGCTGAGTTGTTTTTCTTGATGTATTTTGTTTTTCACTCTTTTCATTGTTGTTTTTATGTTTTCTGAGTCTTTATGTCTTTTATCTTTTTACTTTTGTGTGTAAGATTATTAATTTCCTTTGTGGTTACTTTCATAATTACCTCGATTTCTCTAAGTGTAAGTCAATCTTTTATTTCTTTATGTTGTCTGACTTCCTCTTCTCATGAAAGATCTATGACTGCATTATTTAGTCCTTCTTTTTGGTTTCTATGTTGTCATCTCTTACATACTGACATCTCTATTTCCCTATTTTAAACATCTGGGTTAATATTTGGTTGCTTTTTCCTATGTTCTAGTCTTGGGCTGTTACCTGATGTTACTGATTTTCTAACCAGAGGACTCCTGTTAGTATTTCTTGTGTTTACCTGGAAATGCCCTAATTTCATCATCTTTGAGAGAAAGTTTTGCTGGATATATGCTTCTTGGCTGGTGATTTTTTTCCTTTAAGGCTGTGTAGGTGTCATCCTGTTGCCTTCTGGCCTGCATGGTTTCTAGTGCGGAGCCCAAGCTTAGTCTTCTTGACTGTTCTTTGTAGATAACTTTTTTTCATTCATAGCCATTCCTAAAATTCTCTTTATCTTTTGTTTTGGCAAGCTTGATTATTATATGTCTTGGTGACTTTCTTTTGTGATCTTCCTTGTGTGGGTTTGATGAGCTTCTTCAATAGATGTCTTCTCATCTATCACAATATCTTAGAAGTTTTCTGCAAACAAATACTCAACAATTCTATCTGTATTTTCTTTTATACCTCCTTGTTCTGGCATTCCAGTCAGTCATAGGTTATTCCTCTTGGTAGAGTCCCACATAATTCCTGGGATTTTATCCTTTTATTAAGTTCTTTTATCTGATTTTTCTTCAAACAAGTTGATAGCCAAGTGCCGTCGAGTCGGATCCGAAGTGTGTTACCTTCAGTCTCATTAATTAAGACTTCTGCTGCTTCAGTTCCACTCCTCTTTGTACTGAGTTGGAAACCCTGGCGGCATAGTGGGTTAAGTGCTACATGTGCTAACCAAAAGATAGCCGCCAGGCACTCCTTAGAAACCCTATGGGACAGTTCTACTCTGACCTCTAGGGGTGCTATGAGTCGGACCCAATTCAGTGGCAGTGGATTTGGTTTGGTTTGAGTTTTCTGCTGAGTTATCTAATTCTGAAATTTTTTTGTTAATCTTCTAAATTTATGTTTGCTGTGTCTGTGGATTCTTGTAGTCTGTTAAATATGTCTTTATGGTCTTGTATGACCTTCTTAAGTGCCTCTATTGCTTTGTCTGTGTGTTTCATGTTTTCTGTGTTTGTCCTGACTTCCTTCCTGCTCTTTTGAAAAGCTCTGTATATTAATCTTTTGAATTCTACCTCCAGTAATTTCAAGAAGTTATCTTCCTTTGGTAAATTTCTTAGTTCTCTGTTTTGGGCACTGATTGAAGCCATCATGGTCTGCCTCTGTATGCAATTTGATACTGTTGTCTTCAAGCCATCAATAAATTACTGTATTTATTTGTTTTCTGTTTGCTTACTGTTTCCTAGTTCCTTGCTTTATATGCTTTGATGTGTCCAAATTGGCTGCTTGTGTGAGCTAGTTTGATTAGTGGTTCCTTTGAAGCTCTCTTGGCTTGTCACCAGATGGTGAAACCTGTTACTAGGTATGTGAGCCCAAGAGTCTGTCTACTTTTGTTGTGGGGATTTAGCTTAGGTGTCCAGGTAGTCTGTCACCAAGTATGTGGTGCAGGCTCTCACTTACAGTCCTAGATGAGCAGGGGTGATTGGAGTACACACAGACATCGGGCTGCATTAGGGGGTTAATATGCTGAGTAAGGTAGGTGGCTGACAGCTGATCCTGAGGGCCTGGGAGGAAAATATGTCCCTGTTCCTTAGAGCATGTAGGTGGGTGGGTTTTGCAGCTGGATTATGGGCATCCGGTGCTGTTAACTATAATGACTGGGAAGTAGCACTTATTCTTAGAGCACTACTGTAGGTGGTTAGGTGGCATGGGTAGAACCACGAGTCTTCAGGCCCCTTATGTGGATAGTTGAAGACCCTGCTTAATGAGCAGGGTGGTGTCAAATGTCACGAACCTGCCACACCCCCCAGAGTGGATACAGGTATATTCCCTGTTATTCAGTGCTAATAAAGGCCTGTGCTGTTGAACTGGACCCACACAGATCTATTAAGAGTGAAAGGCATTCAGAATCTGTGGACCCTTTATGCACGTGCCAATGCAGAGGAGCTATGTCTGTCCTGAGTTCCTTTAGGAGAGCTGGCAGATTCTTTTTCCCCCTATTTGTTAATTTCTTCCTTCTCCAAAGCTGGTGGTAAATGGCTTGCAGCAAGCGAAGGATTCTGCTTCTGGCCTGGGAGATGTAGCAATTGCTATAGCTGGTCTGGACCTGGTGCAAATTAGGGAGGGAGTAGGTAAATTGGAGAGAGGCTCTTCCCAAAGGGAATATTTTTTTTTTGATCCATGTATAGGTTAGATGCATATATTTATCTTTTGCTGATTGAGCTCTGCTTCTTACTGTTTTGGGAGGGTTAGGCAGATTTTCCACCACTCAGTCTCTCCAGATGTGGAAAACCCACCCCAAGCAGCACTGCTTGCCTTACTGCTTTACCAGCCAGTCCAGCCTCCAGAGTGCCAGTTCTCACCAGGTCAGGTCTAGCAAATCTTTTCTACTTCTGAACCATCTTTTCCTCCTGCTGCTGCTCAGTCCAAATCTTCAGTTGTGCCTTTGATGTTCATGGCTCCTAGACTGTCACACATAATTGATTCAGTTGTTTTTTCAGGTCTTTATTGTCAGGCAGGAAGCACCTTTTACTCCTCCATCTTGGCCCTGCCTGTCAGCATAGACAGTTTTAATAAAAAGGAATATGTATAAAGTACTATGTTTATGACATTATGGCTTTAAAACTAAAAAAGAGCTAGAAAACAGTCCTTGTGAAGCCCTGATGATAGTCTATGTGAAAATTGAAATAATTATCAGAAACTTCACATATATTGTGTCTAGTTCTATAAATATATATAAACTATAATTTAAAATGGCCTTGGACTTTTGAGACTCATGCATGTATATAAGTTGCAGCTGCATATATAATCTGCTTCTTCACAACTGAGATACTGTGAGACTCCTAAAATGACTAAAGTTATAAACAGTCTTTTTCTCAGTGAAGTTAGTCTTTGTCCAGTATACTTATTTTTTGTTGTTGCAGATGCCTCGCTGGCATTGGCTTATTTGGTGAATTTTCTTTTTTGAGGGTAGTGAGATTACTGGAATGTATGATGATTTTAGTAATTGGATTTCATTCTCTCCTAAGTACAATAAAAAACTTAAAATAGTAACATTCTAAAATGATAATTATGTTTCTGCTTTTGCCACTGTATTTTCAGTGTTTTCTGAGAAAGCTTTTTATTAATAAAATTACCAAGAACAAAAAATGGGTCAGTGCTGTACCCATAACAACTTCAACAACTGTCAATATTTTATTATTTTTTCTGCCAAGAAACCTTCAACAATTATCTGTCTATTCTCTGTTACCCCTCCCTGTTCTGATACTCCAGTCAGTCATAGGCAGTGAGTTAGACTGCTTTTGAGAAATGAAGAAATCTACAGTTTGTGCACATACCAGCATAAATAGCTCAAAGGTACAAAGAATCAATTTTAACATGATTTCTCCTGTCCACTTCTTCTTTTATATGTTTATCTTCTTTTTTAAGAAAACATACTGTGCTTTAAGTAAAAGTTTACAGTCCACATGAATTTGCTGTATGAAACCCCTCACCCACACCACTGTGCAACTCTAACTACTCGTCCCACTGCCTGGCAGCACACTCCTCCTTTCCACCCTGTGCTTGCTGAATCCACTCAACCAACTCCTGTCTTCATCCACCATCTCATCTCACCTCTAGTCAAGAGTTACTCAGACAGCCTCATGTGTATACTTAAGCCAAGAAGCACGTTTTTCACCAGCATCATTCTGTGTCCCATATTCCAGTCCAATCTTTATTTGAAGAGTTGGCTTCAGTACTGGCTTTGGCTCTGGGCTAACAGAGAGTCTGGGGGCCATGTCCTCAGGGGACACTCCAGTCTTAATGCACCATCAACTGTGGTCCTTTGATAGCGTTCTACAACGCCCATTTTTCTACCACTACATCAGGGTCTTTACATTGTGTTTCCTGTCAGGGCAGTCATTGGTGGTGGCTGGGTACCATCTAGTTCCTCTGGTTGCAGGCTGATATAGTCTATGGGTCATATGGCACCTTAGGTCTGCTGGGCTCATATTTTCCTATGTCTTTGGTGTCCTTCATTCACCTTTGCTGCAGGTGGATTAGGACCAGTGATTCTACTTAGGTGGCCGCTTGCTAGCTTTTAAGACCCCAGACACCACTTACCAAAGTGGTATGCAGAACGTTTTCTTAAAAAAACTTAGTTGTGCCAGTTAATCTAGATTTCCCCTGAAACTGTGGTCCCCAGACTTTTGTCCCTGCTTCTGTCCTATAAAATGTTGGGTTGTGTTTAGAAAACCTTTTGGCTTTTGACGTAGTCCCTTCTACTGTGTGTCACTCCCTTCAGTTAACCCAATTCCTGTCTACTGTCTGATCTGTGAATACCCCGTCCTTCCATACATGTTTACATTCTTAAAGGACTGCAGTTTGTAGTAATAGGTAGGTATGTCATATGCTTCTTCCCTTCAGGTTATTTAGGAGAACTCAGTGCTGTCTGGGATCTGTGATAGGAGATCAGATGTAACACTGTTTGCATTTCAGACAGCGTCAAAGAGTTTTAAATGAAAATCTCACTAAAAAAGGTTAAGTATATTTTTTCTTTTGTTACTTTCTAAATCATGAAAATGTTTTTAGTTTCTTATGTCTATATCTGCATTATACCTTGGTATTTATGCTTATTCTTATTAAAGGATGGAGTGGCCTTATGTATGTTCATGCAAAACACCTTAACAAGATTAATGAGGTAATGTATCTTTCTTTTTAAAATAAACCCCAAAACCCACTGCCATGGAGTTGATTCTGATTGATGTTGACTATTGACCGAGTAGAACTGCCCCATAGAGTTTCCAAGAAGCACTGGGTAGATTTGAATTGCCAGCCTTCTGGTTAGCAGCTGTAGCACTTACCCACTGTCTTTTTAAAATAGGACTTCTAAAAAACCAAGAATAACTCCTCAATATTCCATTATTTGCACTAGCTAAAAATTAATAGCTGATTTTAAAATTATAATTATTCTAATGATGAAGTTATTTCTTTGTGCCATGGAAGACAGTTATTTAATTAAATGTAGGTGAAGTATATACAAATATTTATAATATAAGAGAAATGGAGGTTAAAAAATTTGATGACATGGCCCTTTTCCTAAAGAATTTATATTACTAGTTATGTTAAGGTATAGACATGATATAACAGTAGAATAAGGACATACTTAAGAAATGACACATAGAGAATACCTGATATTGAAAGTAAGTGTAATATATAATAAAGTGTCTTGTGTTCAGAGGAGAAAGAAAACAGGGAATGAATTTGAGAAAGCTTTTAAAACTACCCAATGAAAAGGGATTTACTTTGCAACTTAGGTGAAGAAAAAGGAAAACTTGATATGTGGCCTGTCATCTGCTTTTGTGGTTACAAACTATGACATGCTTGGGATGATGAGCTTCCCACTTCTGTGTTCCAGATATAGACAGATTAGCAATCACAAAAACTATGGAAATTCATTCATAAGTCTGAAAAGTCTTTTGTAAGGAAAATAATTCTGTTTTTCATTTACCTTAGATCTGTATAGGTCTACATTTTGGTTAGTTCCAACAAAAATTCTTTTCAAAACATTTTAGATTTACATTTTAATATTTACACATGCCTGCAAAATGGGCCTTTATTTTTACTAGAGAATCACTGTATTAGTCTGTAGATCATTTCAGGGAACATTGAAAAGATTTTTTATAGGAACTTTCTTAATAGCACAGTTGCAGCTGAGTCTTCTGTACCACATTTCTTGTCTTTGGATAGCCCTAATTTTCCCACCCTTCTCCTGATAGCAACAACAATGGCCTAAGACAATGTCACATAGATTTATTCTTGATGGACAGCTACTGGATATATGCAAAAGCAGTCATGTATTTAGAAGAAAATTACACTGTGGCTTTAGTTCACAAAATATAAAATGATTCAGGGAAGTGTTTTAATAAACTTATAAGGCATTCAGTGTGAGTTATCATGTCTTCAGTATTACACTGGTTTTTTTTCCTGTGGTGCCCAGTGTCAAGGTTCCATTGATCTTTGACTTCTGTTTGTTATAAACATAATACAATACTTTCCAGACATCTTAAATTCTTTTATAACATGTAAATGAATATTAGAAATAGTAACACTCATTTTTTTGTGTTTTTTCAATATACAGACTTCCTTTAGTAAGTGTTGCACTGATTCAAGGATGGGCACTAGGTGGAGGAGCAGAAGTAACTACAGCATGTGATTTCAGGTGAGGTCAGAACGGCATTACTTCTTGCACAAGTATAGTTAATATATGCTCAGATTTATTTTTTGCCTGAAAACAACAATATTTGTATTTCTAAACAGGTTAATTAAGTAGTGAGTATTTTTGTGTTGTCATTAAAATAGAGAATTTCAGTGTGTGTAACAAATCTTTCATTACTTTATTACTTGCATTTCAAAATTTAACAAAACAAAATTGTTTCAAACTTCTGAAGGTGGAAGCTAAGGAAATGTATGAAACTGTAATATTGAAAAGAGTTACAGAAAGAAAAGTAACAGCTGAAGGAAAAGAACATGGAAAGAGAGAACTACTTTAGCTGGATTCTCACCAGTAAAATGAGGGTTTTCTGAGATCTATTTCATATCTTTAATTGATTTGTAGTAAGTTTATAGGGCTTTTGCACTGCTGAGGGAATAAAGTTAGAGAAAACTATTTGGAATTGGTAGCCCTTAAATCTCTATAATCTTTGATAGTGTAGCATAGCTGTCCAGAGGACGGAGATTTTGTAGAATCGAAAGCTTTATATATGTTCAAAGTATGCTTCCTTGGTCCTGTTCCCAAGACCTGCTAACTCAAGTTTAAGAAGACCAGTGCAGTTCTCTTTGATCTGTGGAGGCTTACATACTCAGCAAAACAGTAAATAACCCTGGAGGCAGATAAGTTCAACCCTAGTTTACCACTTTTTATCTCTTTGATTTTGAGCTGTTTCATTTCTGGAAGTCTCAGTTTCTTATCTTTAAAATGGAAACCTCACCCTTAAATGCTTATTGCTGTTGTCTGCCTTGATGTCGATTCTGACTCATACCAACCCTATATGACAGAATAGAACTACCCCACAGCGGTAGGGCTGGAATCATCATGAGAACAGATTGCTGGGTCTTTTCTTCAGTGGAATGGCTGGTGAGTTCAAACAGCCTGCCTTTTGGTTAGCAGTTGAGGGCTTAACTGTTGTACCAATGAAAGCCAAACCAAACCCATTGCTGTCAAGATGATTCTGACTCATAGCAACAGTCTATAAAAAGCAAAACCCATTGCTATTGAGTTAATTCTAACTCATAGCAACCCCATACAACAGAGTAGAACTGCCCCGTAAAATTTCCAAAGAGTAGCTGGTAGATTTGAACTGCTTACCTTTTAGTTAGCAGCTAAGCTTGTAACTATTACACCATTAGGGCTCCCAGTCTATATAGATAGGTTTTAGTGAAATAATGCTGTAGATTTTAACATAATGTTTAACCTAAAGTGCACAATAGTTAGTTAATAATGTTGCTTAGAGTCTTAAGATTTCCTTATATTGTTCTCTCATTTGTAGAAGTGCCACTATGATAGTGTCTGTCATACTTTTAATCACTTTAATTCTTATTATGAGATGGTTTTCAACCATTAATCTTTGGTTGATCCTGGCAAAGATGAATCTTGGGATACACATGAAGGGTAGACTTTGTGTGTTTGAAAGTTGACTCTCCCTTTCAGACATTAAAGAGAAAATCATCTTGCTCTGGCATGTAGTGCTGTGGGCTAGGGAGAAAGCAATGGATGCAGGTCATTAATTCAGCTCTTCAGTAACTGTTGCTGTTAAGTCAATTCTAACTTATAGCAACCCTATACTGTATACAAAACAATACACAGCTGGATAGATTTTCAGACTTGAACACATCCATGGAACTTAGCTAGAGAAGAGAAGTCAGTCTTGTTAGGGGCTAATGCATGTGGTGACTTTAAGTTGAAGACAGTGCTCATTTAACATTCCAAAAACCGAGGTCCTTTAAAAATTATGCTAAACTTACTCTGCATGTGCTCTATAAATGGAACTAAAAAAGCCTAGATGAAAGCACATCTGTTTATAACATGGTTTACTCAGTATTTTAAATGCACTGTTGAAAGTTACTGCTCAGAAAAAAGATCTCTTTCAAACTATTACTGCTCACCAAGAATGTACCTGGTCACTCAAGAGCTCTGAAGGAGATATACAAAGGAGGTGAATGTTGTCTTCATGCGTGATAACACAACATCCACTCTTAAACCTGTGGCTGAAGGAGTAATTTCAACTTTCAAGTTTTAATGTATTTAAGAAATACATTTCTTAAGGCTGTAGCTGGCATAGATAGTGATTCCCCTGATGTATCTGGGCAAAGTAAATTGAAAACCTAGAAAGGATTCACCATTATAGATGCCACTAAAAACATTTGTTATTCATAGGAAAAGGTCAAAATATTAACATTAATAGGAGCTTGGATGAAGTTGATCTCAACCCTCATGGACAAGTTCGAGGGATTGAAGACTTTAGTGGCGGGTATAACTGCAGGTATGGTGGAAATAGCAGGAGGACTAGAAGTAGAACCTGAAGACTTGACTGAATTGACTCTGTCTCATGATAAAACGAGTGGATGAGGAGAGGCTTCTAGTGGGTGAGCAAAGAATGTAGTTTCTGGAGATAGAATCTGCTGGTGAAGTGGCTATGGTCATTACACGTACACACACACACCACATTTTGCATATTATTCCATCAGTTGATGGATATTTTGGTTGTTTCCATCCTTGGGCTGTTGTGACTAGTGCTGCAATGAACTTTGGTGCAGTGAACATTAGTGTACATACTCTGTTTGTGTCAGTGCTTTCAAGCTTTTGGGGTATATACCTATGAGTGGAATTGCTGGGTCACATGGTAGTTCTGTTTTCAACTTTTTGAGGAACTTTCAAACTGTTTTCCACAGTAGCTTTTGTTGTGACTAGATGCTGTTGAGTTGGTTCTGACTGAGGGTGGCCCTTTGTACAATAGAATGAAACACTGCCTCAGCCTCAGCCATCCTCAGAATCATCGTTACTCTTGAGCCCATTGATGTAGCCACTGTGTCAGCCCATCATGTTGAGGGTCTTCCTCTTTTTCACTGACAGTGGCGGTATCAACTTACGATTTCACTAGCATTGGATGAGTGCTTATTTTTCCATAGCATTGCCATCATTATTGCCAGTGAGAGAGTGTCTCACTGTGGTTTTGATTTGTGTCTCCGTAATGGCTGATGGGAAACCATGGTAGCATAGTGGTTAAGAGCCACATGTGCTAATCAGGAGGTCAGCAGTTTCAATCCACCAGGCACTCCGTGGAAACTCTGTGGGCAGTTCTGCTGTGTACTATAGGGTTGCTGTGAGTTGGATTCAACTCAACGGCATGAACAATGGCTAATGAGGAGCCCTGGTCGTGCAGTGGTTAAAAGCACTTGCCTCCTAACTGAAAGATAGTTGGTTTGAACCCACTAGCCACTCAGTGGGATCAAGATGTGGTAGTCTGCTTCTGTAAAGATTCACAGCCTTGGACACCAGTAGGGCAGTTCTGTTGTGTCTTCAAGGGTCGTTATGAATCAGAATTCACTTGACTGCAGTGGGTTTGTGTTTTGGAATGGCTAATGACTTTGTACCTCTTTTCATGTGCTTGTTGGCCACTTGAATATCTTTTTAGTGAAATGTGTGTGTAAGTCCTTCATTTTTTTTGCTTGACTTGTTAACCTTTTTTGTTGTCATTAAGTTGTAAAAGCATTTTATAAATTTTGGATATTAGATGTTTGTCAGATAAATGGTTCCCAAAGATTTTTGCCTTCCTTTTTGATAGTCTTTTGATAAATAGAAATAATGAATTTTTATGAGGTTCCATTTGTCTGTATTGTCTTTTATTACTCAATAACCCATCACAAAAACCTATGCACCACTTCTCATCCCTACATTTTGTTCTATGAATTTTATGGTTTTAGTTTTAAAACTAAGGACCTTGATCCATTTTGAATTGGCTTCTTTATATGGTGTATAAGAGCTGAGTCCTGAGTCATTTGTCTGCATGTCAATATCCACTTTTCGTAGCACCATATATTAAAGAAACTCTTCTATCCTTATGGGATGAATTTGTCACCTTGTGAAAATTAGTTAACCATATATGTATGGATTTATTTCTCAGCTTTCAGTTCCTTTCCATTGGTCTGTATGTCTACACTTGCTCCTCACTTAGTGACTATCTTGTTTTCCAACATTTTGCATTTATA
Source organism: Heterohyrax brucei (assembly GCA_028571685.1). NCBI lineage: Eukaryota > Metazoa > Chordata > Mammalia > Hyracoidea > Procaviidae > Heterohyrax > Heterohyrax brucei. Next base: position 150,412,675 of record CM053144.1, on the reverse strand, counting down.
GCATGTTTTAGTCATCTGGTACTGCTCTTATCAGAAATAACACAAGTGAGTGGCTGTCACAAAAAAGTTTATTCTTGTCTAGTAGGCTATTAAGTCCAAATTCAAGATGTCTACTCCAGGGGAAGGCTTGCTTTCTTTTTTCAGCTCTGGAGGAAGGACCTTGTGTTACATCAGTCTTTCTTTGGTCTGAGGACATTCAGCACAAGCACCTCAGATCTGAAGGACATGCTTTGCTCTTGGTGCTGCTTTTTTGATAGTATGAGGTCCCCAACTCTGCTTGCGTCCCTTTTATCTCTTGTAGAATAAAAGGTGGTGCAAGCCACACTCCAGAGAAACTTCCTTTACACTGGAGCAGGGAGATAACCTTAGGAAGGGTGTTACAGTCTCGCCTAATCCTCTTTTAACATAATCCAGTCTGTTAACCACAGGCAGAGATTGGGATTTATAGCATAGGAAAATCACAGGATGGACAGAAGTCACACATTACTGGAGATCATGGCCCAGCCAAAGTGTTACACACATGTTTGGGGGACACAATTTAATCCATGACACAGCAGTAGTAAAACAACCTACTACCCAGATATCTTGTCCACTAACAAGACAGTGGGGGTGACGGCAGTGACTGGAGCTTCCTTTCTCTAGAGGCGGTCTCCAGGCGGCCCCTGGGAAGTTGAGCCAAGCTGCCTCATGTACTCTGCTCCCTCTTGCCAGTGAGGGCACCTTGTCTAGCTGCCCTGTAGCACAGGCCTCCTCCTTGTCTGCTGATGCACAGGCAGCACCAAGCCAGAAGCACCTGTTCTGGGTTCTCTAGAGGAGAAAAACCAGTAAAGTGTATAAATACATAGAGAGAGATTTCTGTCAAGAAAGGAACTCATGCAGTTGTAGAGGCTAAAACGTCCTAAGTCTCACACAGCTGTAGAAGCTGGCAAACCCAAAGTCAGCAGGGCTCCTACTCATAGGCTGTGAAGGTCAGCAGATTCCAAGAGGGCAGGCAAGACTGCAACTTTTCTGCTGATTCATGTAGCTGCAGAAGCTGGCAAACCCAGGATCTGAAGGTCAGGGAACAGGACTCTTAAACTCACTAGCTGTAAAGATCTAGGAGTCCCAAGATTAGCAAGGAAGCTGCCTGCCCACATCCCAAGAACTGGACATCAGAAGGCAGTAGAGCAGCTGCTGGATCACAATGTGAGAAACCTTGGTACGGTGAACAAGAAGGACATAGGTGGCAAAAGGCAGAGAAATGAAGGCTGAGGGGGAATGAGCCACGACAGACTCCACTCCCACAGTACCACTCAGCAGATACTATCATGGGGTGCAGCATACAGCTGCCAGAATACTGAGAATCATGGCCTAGCTGAGTTGACACACAGTCTTAACCATCACATAGCTACTATGCAGCCTTAGGTCCTACAGCTAGTAACTGCTGTAGGGTGGGAAGGGAGGAAGGAAAGAGGCATTGGAGAATGTATTTGGAAAAAAATGCATGTGAGTGTAACACCGTTCCAAAGTGAGCTGAATTGGCCCTGATGGCTCCACCTTGGTGGAACCGAATGTGTAGCCGGGTGCCTTAGCACCCTTGCAGGAAGCCCTGAGCCACAGTGATTCTGTGGGCCAGGAGGGTAGAACAGGCTCCAGAATCATGAATGCAGGGGTGAGAGTGGAGCCTTGCAAGCAGTTGTAAGAGAACCTTTGACCCAGCACAGGAGGAAGGTGAAGTGGTTAAGCCATAGATCTTCCAGTCACACAGCCCGGCCCGCCTTCATCTAGCTTTGTCTCCTCTGAGCCTCCTGCACAAAGGAATAACCCATAACTAGGATTGACACAGTGAAATTAAATAGTATCATGGATATTGATTGTGAATCGAAGTAAAATGAATTCCTTGACTTCAATATAATCAAAGTACAGTGGCATGCAGATGATACTGTACTTTGATAGTACAGTACTTTGATTTTATGGAAAAATTTTCTGATTAATGATGAACTTGAAGGAAAGAATTTTATGTGCTACCTCATATTCATGTATTCATGTGTCCACTTCATATTCATGTAGGCAGAATTACATCATCAGTGTGTTATTGAACAATGCCCTTGAATTCTATGTAGTCACATTCTATCATATACCAACTTCAACAAAAAGTAGAAAAATCCAGTAGCTCAACTTATCCCTAAGATGTGTGAATCATTATACCTGTGTGGAGGACTTTTTTTTTTAACATTAAGTTTTCATAAAAATGTAACATTTATGTTGCACAGCTTTATGACAAGACCCATCACAGCGTGATGTCCAAATAAGAAGCTGGCTATTCCCACATGGATGGCCTCTTAGTGTGGTGTCACCTGGATAGCATCTTGAAAACCTAGGAGGTCCTTTTCTTTGTAGATCTAAGAACTTAAATTCTGTTAGTGGATTTATGTTTGATTAGATTTAGGGAGGATTCATGTCATCCCTACTCATGAAAACTGTCAATCTGAATCCTGAATTTTTATTAACAGTTAGAAATATGATTGTCAATCAGATAAGAACACTCAAACTAGGCTTCCAAAGGAAGCTCCATTATAATGAGATTATTAAGTAATGGAATCACAGGTGAAGTTAGATGAATCGTCTTAATCTTCTATTGAAGAATAGCCTGATGAATTAATTTCCAATGTAAAATTACCTGCTAAAGTAATATTGGTAATTTAAGATCAGTATTGACTGGTCAGGGTACTCTGTCATTTGGAATATTGGACATAACATTGAAATAAGACTATGCATTGATCTCTTCTAAACTCTATGCAAACTTTACTGTTCATTTAATACATAGAATAGTGAAAGTTAATATATAGAATACTGAATGAGAGTTAAAACATGAAATGGAAGTAATTCTCATCAACTTCAGGGTCTTAATTGCCATTAGAGAGGGAAAGAAGAAAGCGAGAAAAGAGATGAGGATAGAGCTCAGAAATAATATGTAGCAAAATTTTAACATCCAGTAATTTGGGTGGTGGATACATAAGTGTGTTTTTATTTTCTATGTATTTAAACAGTTTCAGTTAGAAAAATTTTTTTTAAAAATACATTAATTCCACTGTATTAGGATATGTACTTTTTTCACCCTTACATTCAGTCATACCCTGATTATATTTCTAGACCTGTTGTTCTTCAGGGTAACAGCAGGAGCCATCATGCTTTTCTATTTTATTACTTTAATATTGGAGAAAAAAATGTGTTTGGAGTTCAGGAACTGTACAGGTTAATGTCTACGCTTAACTAATTTGGATTCTTCATTATTATTATCTTTTTAACCAAAGATTCCTGCACTGAATGTTACAAACAATTAAAACAATGAAGCAAAAAGAATCCTTGAATAATTGCCCAGAAGTTATCCAGATGATAGACAGAAAGGGATTGTGATGAGAGCTGGTTGCAGTACTGTATGAAGAATGAGGAGGTTGGAGGAGGGGGGCAGAAAGACAATCATGTAGCGTTAACAGAATGAAAATTGTACTTAAGTGCTCAGTGTTAATCCATTGAGGTTTAAGTGTTGTGATAAAAAACCTAATAAAACCCACTGCTGTCGAATGGATGCCAACTCATAGTGACCTTGTAGGACAGAGTAGAACTGCCCCAGAGAGTTTGAAGGGAGCGCCTGGAAGACTTGAACTGCTGACCTTCTGGTTTAGCAGGTGGTGCGATAGACAGAATAATATGTCCATGCCCTGTGCCCCATAATGTAATACGTTACTTTTTTAACATATGGCAAGATGGACCTTGAAGTTCTCAACCTTAAAATAAGGACATTATCCTGGATGATCTGTGTAGTCCAAGTCTGATCACATGGGGTTCTTAAAGGCAAAGAGATGAATAAGAAGGAGAAATCAGAGAGATTTGAGGCAGAAGGATTTGCCCCACCATTCTGGAACGTGGGCTGCCCTTGGAAGACGAAAACAACCCCCTGACTGACGGCCAGCAAGGAAACAGGAGCCTCATTCCTAAAACTACAGGAAACTGAATTTTGTCAACAATCTGAATTAGCTTGGAAGCAAATTAATTCCCAGAGATTCCTACAAAAAAAGGATGGCAGTCACACAGATACTTTAAGTCTTGTAAGACTCTAACTGAAGATTCAGGTGAGTCATACTCTACCCAGACTTCTGACCTATACTATGATGTCCCAAACCACTGCTGTTCAGTCAGTTGTGACTCATAGTGACCTATACACAGTAGAACTGCCCAGTAAAGTTGCCAAGGAGCAGTTGGAGGATCTGAACTGCCAGCCTTTATGGTTAGCAGCTATAGCACTTAACCACCATGCTACCAGGGTTTCTACCTGTGATGTCAGTAGGTGTTATTTTAAGCACTTAAGTTTGTGGTAGTTTGTTACGGTGGCAGTAGAAAAGTAATATATGAGGTCTGACAGTTAAGTTCACAAACTCATCTTAAAAAATGTGCTACATACCTCACTGCTGAATATCACTACAGTCACCTTCGAAGTACTCCCCTTGGGAAGCTATGCACCAATGCTATGTACTTAGTCCACCCTTCAAAGCAATTTGGGAACTCTGTTTCTGAAATGCTCATCAGCTGTCATCATATTATCCTGGATGTCCTTAAGGTCATCAGAATGTCTTCCTTTCAATATTTACCTTATCTTCAGGTAAAGAAAAAAGTCATTGGGGGGCCAGATCAGGTGAATAGGGAGGGTATTCCAGTATACTTGTTCACTGGCTTAAAAGCTCCCTCACAGACAACTATAAAGTTCACAAACTTGCCACTGTGCCACCTTGCACAATAGCCATTCCAGAAAAAGTTCCAAAATTCCTTTGAAGGGTTGAACAAGGCACCGGTATTGGTGCATAGCTTCCCGAGGGGAGTGATTTGAAGGTATGTACCACTCAGAACAATTAAGTTTGTGGACTTGTCAGACCTCATAGGCATTGATATTTTTAAAAATACTGTTTATTGTGTTTTCTGATTACAAAAGTATGTGCTCATTCTAGGGAGTATGACTCACCTTGGAATCTTTTTTTTAATAAGATTGTTTTTTCAATTTCTTTTAAAAAAATGACATGTCAACACTCTGTCCCTTCTTTCTCAGCCTTGGGTTCCCAATTACTAGCTTTCCTCTTCCCTTTTGCCTTCACATCCTTGCCCTTGGATGGGTGGACCATTAGTCTCATTTTGCTTTATAAGCCTATCTCATCTTTGGCTGAAGATAAAACTTCAGGAGTGACTTCAGTACCAAGTTAAAAGGGTGTCCTGGAGCCATACTCTTGGGGTCACCTTTGACCCTAAGATTCTGATTAATAAGTCTAAGCTACAGCCCAAGAAGATGCTGAAGTTGCTTTTCCATGAACAATATATTGAATAACAAGATTCTAGATTACCTTAAAGATACAGAAATTCTAAAGTTAAAAAATTGCCAGCATCCAAAGATAAATATTAACATTTTGCTCTAATTGCTTCATGTGTTTAGTAGATAAATTTCATCTTTTATAAAATTAGGATCCTATGACATATAATTTACTAGTGGCATTACATATACTTTAGAAACATGAATTCAGTAGCTCCAGAATATTCCACCAATGTGCCTGCTTTATACATAAAGATTGGTTCACATTTCAAAAATATTTTCTTACAGTAACTCCTATAAATAGTGTAAGTACTACCAGCTGTCACTATGAAAATGTTCAGGGCTTTTGGTGAATATCCCATTAGCAATATGTATCTGTTTGACAGCATCCATTCTTAAAATAGTATTTTGGGAGATCATTCTAATAGAGTTAGATAGATTTTAATTTGCAGTTTTAAAGATTTCTGATGAGGCATAAATGTCCATATTTTCACTATTGTGTATATTAATTGTATTTCTTTTGCCGTTTTTCTTTTGGTGTATCAAGGATTTATAGATAGAATGAAAAATGCATAATTCCTCCACCTTCCTAGTGAAACCATTCTCAACTCTGCAATTTAGAGCTTGTCTAGCTGATTTATTTCAAACTTCTTACATTGTTTCATGACTATAAATAGCACTATACCTAAGACGCTACTCACTTCCAGATGCTACCCATTAGTTCAAAATATATTACAAAGAGGGGCTGTAAACGTGCTTGTCCTGAGGGAGCTCACTGTAGGTTAATTCTCAGGGTACTCACCTAATAAAGCACGCACACACCTTGTGGAGATGCACAAGTAAATACACTTGCGTATCCCAGAGCGTCATTAAGAACTCATCCACTTTTGACTTGGAGAAGTCATGCTAAGTATTACTGAGTATCAGACTTGAAAATCATACATTTTATCCAGCAGCACCACCCCACAGAGATACAAGCTTTTCCATGCATCCAGTCCTTTACCTTACTCAGGCAGTTTCTCTCATGAGGCCAGTCAGTTAAGAGTAGGAAATCAAAACTGAGATTATGCGGAGAATCTTTGGGTTCTTTCCTTTTGTTTCCCATAATGTGATACAATGACGGATAGGAAACAGAGGCAGGGGCTGGTGGTGTGGAGGGGTGAGGAAGGGGAGAAGATGCCACCAAAGTACTTGCACAAACAAGTGTTTTTGTTCAAGGTATCACTTTAAGATATTGTGGTCAGAAATTATGTTGCTAATTAGACTATATGTCCTATTTCCTTATGTTAGCACAGTGTGTTTTGTTGGCTGTTAACGTGTAGTATAAACAGACTTGCAGTTACTGGCCTTAGACTAAATCTTAATTAAATAATATTTCCAAGCTTTATATTTATGATTTCCTCGTTAGTATTTAGGAAACCCTGGTGGCATAGGGGTTCAGTGTTGTGGCTGCTAATCAAAAGGTCAGCAGTTGAAATCCACCAGACACTCCTTGGAAACTCTTTGGACAGTTCTGCTCTGTCCTCTAGGGTCACTCAACAGCGGTGGGTTTGTGTTTTTTTGGTAATAGTCTTTAAATCTGTAACATGTTTTCTTTAAAATTTTAAAGATATATATGCTTTTACCTAAGTGTATTGCACAATTCTTAAAATAATTTTAGAAGGATGTGTGTTTATCTGAACACATTATTTTTACCTTTATTTGGCAATGTAAAAGTGGTTTGTATTTTGTATATTAAATTGGTATCAGTACACGAGCAAACACTAGCATGTGGTTTATAAAGGATGGATATCAGAGTCTTATCACAATAGGTATTTTCATAAGTTACCTCAGGATTTGTTAAGAGCTCTGAAGTAAAATTCAGTAGGCATACGTCACTTGGTAGAATGCAGGGAAGGAAAATAACACATGGTATAAAGAGGGCTGGAAACTGTGGTATCATATTGGTTAAGAGCCAAAGCTGCTCTCTGACCAAAAGGTCAGCAGTTCAAATATACCAGGAGCCCCTTTGAAACTGTATAGGGCAGTTTTTGCTCTGTCCCTATAGGGCTGATAAGGAGTTGTAATCAATAGAAGTAGTTCTTTTTTTTTAATAAAAAGAATGATGAAAATGATTCTTTAGAAGCAAAAAATTCCAAGTATAAATATGCTCACATAGTCACTTTTGTTGTCATAATCTCATCCACGTTATCCCAACATTTAGGACATTAATTAACGAATTTTTATATTTAGCTGTTTCTGATCACTTTATTCTGATAAATCATTTTCTGTATTGTAAACATAGCTGTGAGCCAACATCAGTGTCAATTCCAGGATGTAATTTAGACCAAAACTATTACTGTCAATTCTGCCTCATAGCAACCCTATATAGTACAAAGTAGAACTGCTCTCTAGGGTTTCCAAGGCTATAAATCTTTACAGAAGCAAATTTCTACATCTTTCTCCCAGCTGGTGGGTTCACACTGCCAACCTTTTAGTTGCAGCCAAGTGCTTTGAAATTTAGAACAACCACCTATTTAATTCTGTGAAAAGCTTTATAGGATTGGGTTTGTTATTAACAATATTTTTAGCTCCAGGAGTATCAGATGTTTCTGTAACTTCTGTTTACTTAATTTTTGACATGGTTTTTTGTTAACAAAACAGTATTCTCTTAATTGTGGGACAGATTCTTACCAGAATTTTGTTCTTTCTTCCTTTCCATTTAAAAATTCTTATGTGAAACTTGTTTTCAAAGCTATTTGCAACTAAAACCTCCCAAACCACATTACAATTGAATCTGACTCATAGCAGCATTTTAGGACAGAGCAGAATTGCCCTTTAAGGTATTCCAAGGAACAGCTGGTAGATAGGAACTGCTCATCTTTTGGTTAGCAGCCACGCTTGCAACCCTGTGCCTCATTCACAATGGAGGCAAAGTTTCCTTGTATGAATTCATAGATATGGAGGCCTGTCACAGCAGATTGCTAAATCGGCTTTTGTGAGAATTCTCTGTTGGCCTATTTTTCCTGATTACAAAGAGGAAGAGTCTTTTTCTTGGTGATAACAGAATAAAAAACCTGCAGTTGAGCATTAAACCTTGGAAAGCCACACTAACTGAAGGTCATGTTTTTTGGAAAGAGTAGACTTTTAAAAAGCAGTAGCTTTTTCTTAAAAAAAAAAAAAAAAAAAAATGTAACTCAGATTATGACATTTGGTCCAGATTAGACTTCTGCTATAATGAAAGCTTCTCCGTGAAGCATGCACTTCTAATAAAACTGATAAGAAGCATTCCCTTAACAGTATAGCCTTGCCAGTTGAATAGTATGCAGATATTTAACTGGTAAATGTAAAGCCTGTTGCTGTGCCTTCCCGTTTGTGTTCATTACCCTGTACTTTTTAACTTACTACTTATTACTAATCACTTTTTTAAATTAAAAATGCCTACATTTGGAGAAAAAGAGCCCCTGTTACAGGCAATCACTGCTTTCAGCCCAAGCTCAAGTCACTATCAGTTGTCTTACTGGTCCCCGCTTGTCGAGCTAATTGCTGTATAACGTTATGGGGACGGGGGGAGAGGGTGTATGGAGAACAGGTGTTAAAAGCATATATACTGAAGATCAGCTGCCTGAGTTTGAACCCTGGCTCTGTCACACTGTGTGGCCTTGAGTCATTTAACTTCTGTTTCCCTGTCTGTGAACTGAGGATAATAGAACTGAACCTACCTCACAGGGTTATTCAAGGAACTTTATAAATGTGAAGTTACCTTAAGTGCTAGAAAGTGTTATAGAACAAGGCAGATATACTCAACCTTCTAAAAATAGCTACACTAAAAATAAACAAAAATCTAAACTTACTAAGACCTGTTAAGCCTACCTCTGATTTCATCTCCCATTACTCTCCTTTGCTTACTCACTCTGAGCTAGCTGCACACATATCAGAGGACTTCTCCATCTAATAAAATAGCACACCCAAACACACCTCTGCACCTCGATATTAAGAAAACAAAAATCCTCACAACTGGACCAGAAGCAACATCGTGATAATGCAGAAAGGATTGAGGTTGTCAAAGCTTCACTTGGTTCCACAATCATGGAGGCAGCAGTCAAGAAATCAAGACACACTGCAATAGGACCGCTTTAAACTATTAAAAAGTAACGACATCACCTTGAAGTCTAAGGTGCGCCTAACCCAGATCATGGTATTTTCAATCGCATGATATGCATGCGAAAGCTGGACAGTGAATAGTAAGACAGACAAAACTGATGCCTTTGAGTTGTGCTGAGGAAGAATAGTGAATGTACCCAGGGACTGCCAAAAGAAGAAACAGATCTATTATGGAAGAAGTACCACCGGAGTGCTCCTTGGAAACAAAGATAACGAGACTGCATCTCTCACATACTTTGGACATGTTGTTAGGAGGGATCAAGCCTTGGAGAAGGACTCATGCTTGGTAGAGTGGAGGGTCAGCGAGAAAGAAGACCCTCAACAAGATGTACTGACACAGTGGTTGCAACAATGGGCTTAAGTATAAAATTCACAGGGTGTACGGTGTGGGAGCAGCCAGTGTTTCATTCTGCTGTACATGGGGTTGCTGTGAGTTGGAACCAACTCAGCAGCACGCGACAACACACCTACTCCACCTAGTTCGCTGCCTCATTGTTTCTGTACAGTGCTGTATCATGACTAGCACATTGATGTCTTTCCCTCAGAACTGGAATGTAAGCTTTTGTGCACAAGTATTTTGATTATTCTTGCAGTCCTCAACATCTTAAGCTACCACTTGGCATTAGAGATGCTTGCTAAATATTTGCTGAAGGATGGACAGATGGAATACAAAGCAAAATCTTTTTCTGAGGATGTTAATTTGCTATGCATTCTTTTTTGATGGCATGTACTTAACATTTCCATACTCCCATGTTTTCACTTAGTCCAGGTATTCTCAAAATCAGGCCACCACTTGAAAAAGATATTCTTTATTTAGACTTTTAGAAAGACACAGGCTATATTCTAAAGTCAAGGATAAGCAAAAGCAATGTTGGCATTGTTTTCAAAGACATTAAATACTATGTGGTACCCTGTATTTTAAACTGCACAGGCAGATTTTTTGAAGTCATTTTTTTACTGTAATGTATCTACTGTAAAAACTCATCATTTTAGGTTAGACTATGAATGAGTTGGTACTTTATGACTCAAGTATGTATGTATGTATATACAGTTAATTTTTTTTTTTTTTTTCAGGTTAATGACTCCAGGAAGTGAGATAAGATTTGTCCATAAGGAGATGGGTATAATACCAAGCTGGGGTGGCACTGCCCGGTTGGTTGAAATAATTGGCAGTAGACAAGCTCTGAAAGTCTTAACTGGGGCCCTCAAACTGGATGCAGAAAAAGCTTTAAGCATAGGAATGGCTGATGAGATCTTGCAGTCTTCTGATGAATCACAATCTCTGGAGGAGGCACAAAAATGGCTACAGCAGTTTATCAAGGGGCCACCAGAAGTAATTAGAACTTTGAAAAAGTCTGTTTCTTCAGGCAGAGAGCTGTATTTAGAGGAGGCATTACAGAATGAGAGAGATCTTTTAGGAACAGTTTGGGGTGGACCTGCAAATTTAGAGGCTATTGCTAGGAAAGGAAAATTTAAATAAATGAGTTGTTGCTAAAAATGTGAAGTAGTACAACTAAAGCTCAAGTGGTTAACTTGTATAAAAAGTTAAAAGGCTAGAATTACTTTCAAGGCTACTGTTGGCATTTCAATGTTTCTAATAATGTTAATACCTGCACTCTGGTTTAGTTTTCAGTAGGTATGTGTATTTACCAAGTAATTGGGAACATTTTGAATATACATTTAGCATCAAAATTACCACTATCAATTCTCACATTCCTACCGTGGTTCTTAGCCTATAACCAAAGATAATTTTTAGAAAGGAGTAACTTATACACAGAATCCCCGGTGGCGTAGTGGGTTAAGTGCTGTGCCTGCTATCCAAAAGGTCAGCAGTTCAAATCTACCAGGTGCTTCTTGGAAACTCTGTGGGGCAGTTCTGCTTTGACCACCGCAATGGCACTTGGCTTGGCAGGGTCACTGAATCAGACCTGACTCCACAGCAGTGTTTTTTTTTTGTTTTTAACGTCTACACACAATTCGTATCCAGGATTATTTCCTATCAAGTCTTTGTCCTATCTTATTTACAAAAATAACTGAATGAACTCGCAGTTAAAAACAAATGAGGAAGAGAAGGGGCGGAAAGGAAAAGTATAATCAGTCATTCTTTTCCATGCTGCTGAAGTGCAGGTCATGTCTTTTACTTTTTTAAATAAAGCACCTCCTCCACTACAAATTGGAAGCCTTAATTATTTGATCTTTACAGCCATTTTCTATTTTGTCTTAAAAACAACGATAGCCACCACTTGGGAAGAGTTTAGGGGTCCCTGGGTGATGGAAACAGTTACTGCACTTGACTGCTAACCAAGTTCGGAGACTTGTGGCCATCTAGAGGTACTTGGGAAGAAAGGACGAGCAGTCTACATCCAGTATGAAACACACTTCTCTTCTGACATACACGGGGTTACCCTGAGTGGGAGTCAACTGCAGCTGACTATTACTGTTGACATAGTTGTAATCTTACATCAAAGAACTACTTAAGACTTCAAAGAGACAGGAGGCATCTTGTAACAAATTTGCATTTTCTATCAGATTTTTTTTCCTTGAAAAAAGGCTAACCTTTCTAATCACTTAAAAATAAGTACTTCAGCAACAGACTTTTAAAAAACAAATCTGAGCCAAAGAATTAAGTCATAATTCTAACCTATCCACAAGTAAAGATAATTCAGAGTAATTCATTTGCTATTACAGCATTAAACTCATACTTGAAAACTAAAGCAAGTTGTACACTGTATCATAATTTTACCGTTTAAAATTAGGAAAACAAGCACAAATTACTTTTTCAGAACCAAATGCTGGTTTACCAACTCAATGGCAATACTTTCTACTCTGTCATACACTGTAAAAACTCCCAAATAAAAGTATATTTTGTGGTTCAGAACATTTTGTAGAAAGTGAATTTGCATCCGTTAATGGGTGTTTATGCCTATCGTTTAATCCAGATTAATGTTAAACTACAAATAACTTGTAAGGACAGCATGAAAGACTTCTGGTCTCCACTATCATTTATGAAATTTCAGTCTCTCAGGCTTTAGTTTTACTTCCATGCACATTTATTCCACAAACACTGCCTGTAGATTCTACTTAAATGTCATTTATTAAGAAATAAAACTTTTCTAAGCAGGTGGACAACTTTAAATTGAGCAGCACCAAGTTAAACCATCACCTTTTTTAGAACAAACCTGGCTAAAATGGGAAAATGTTTTCATCCCCTATCCAGACTCAAACAAGAGACATACTATTTTTGGTAAACTGTAGTATTTATTAAATTATAAATCTGTAGTCAAAAAGAAAAAATGTTGATCGAGGGAAACTTTAAACTACAGGGACTAGACAGCAAAGCCTATGAAAACACCATGAAGTGTGTTACAGAGAAGATTCTGAAATTTCTTAGCTGTTTAATTTGTATTTCCATTTCAGAAACTATTATAAAATAATTGTTACTCTAAAATTCCAAATTCACATCTATTCTCACATAATAAGCTTCCTGCTGATAATGATACCAATTGTAGGTACCAAATTTTGGTAATGACTTTACGTCAATCCATGCAGAAAACAAGACCCAATGCAAGAATCAGATGAGGGCTGTTAATCCACAGATAATGTACACACTGGGCAAAAGAACTAAAGAACTGAAACGAACACTATAAAATACACAGACCTCAAGAAAACTGGGTAGTTACTAAACAGCTCAACTATTAACACCCAACTCGTTACATTAAATAAATTTCTCCACAGAGATGTGTTAGATATTTTAATTACAGGTTTATCCTTCCCATACCCCTTTCCCACCCCCACACTGCACTACTAGGGATGAGTATAATGCTAAGTGGGCAGAAATTTACAGAGAACCATTGCAACCTTGAGTATGAGCTGAAGACTTTTTTTAAACTTCAGTTACTGTGCACTGCCCATCAGGCCTTCTAGATCTGACACTCACTGTTCCACCCCCTGCTGCAGATCGATCAGTCCCCGATCGATCAGATACTGTCTGGTTTGCATTAGGAACCAAAGGTCTCTGCTGGGTCAAGGAGTGCTGTGCAGCAAGTGCAGATACATCTTCAGTATCACTACTGGCATCTGATTCGGTTTCTTCAATGGAGGTATCTGGTGCTGGTACCCAGCCTGAAGATGATGATTCATGATCTTCTTCTCCTTCCCCTCTATGACTCCTTTCAGCTGTGCTGTCTCCGCTGAGTTGTAAATGAGCAAAAGTGTCTTCCAAAGAAGTGTTTGCATCAGGGGATGGTGTTGTAGGACTTGTTAACTGACCATCAACTGATGTCATGGGCCTTACAGAAGACACTAGAGGTTGAATGGAAGCTCCACTCTGTGCTGATACACTGTCCGCTCCATCTGCAGAGCTCTCTCTTGCTAGGTTTACGGTGTTAGAGTCACAGTCCAGCCTAAGTCCAGCCACTCCCTTTTTTGGTATATCTATTATATCCCGTTTAATCTTCCTGCGACGTCCATGTTCATTTCTTCTGTACTGAACCATATTTTCAAGATCAGCAACATACAGGAACCCGGCAATTAACATTTCAGTGCTCTTTTTACCTTTGGAAAAAGCCTCTTCCAGCTCTCTAGTAGTACGCTCATCATACTGCCACCACCCATTTCTTCCCTCGTAATACCACGCGTAGTCTCCGTTGCCTCTACTTGCTGCCTTAAGTTCTTCAGGGGACAACAAGGTTGGCTTGTCAAGGAAGTCCTCGGGAATTTCTTGTCGACAGAGGGCACATCGTTTTCCAAGCCAGGATGCTCCCTTTACACATAGATAGCAGAAAACATGCTTACAAGGCAGACTGACTGGATGAACACATGTTTGCAGACAAATGGCACATTCAGGGACAGTTAGAGAAGGTGTAGTGTTAGAACAGGACTCATTTGTTTTCCTGTTTGTAGGAAGCATGTTTATCGAGTGATCAAGTTCACCACAGCCAGCCATCCTAAGAAAATAAAGAGAAAATACAAAAGATCTTAAAATTGTTTTAACTCGATAGTGTAATTCGACAATTTATGAAACATTTTTTAAAGCACTTAAATGCAAACCACCTCACTAGATGAGTATACAAACACATGAAAGAAGGGGGAACAACCCTCTCCGAGGCACACAAACATCGAAAAATACAAGTCAGGTACCCATTTTAAATAGACTACTCACAGGATTTATAAAATAGAACTAAATGCAAAGATTTTAAAGTATACCACTAGACAGCTGTTACAGCTAAAAGTGATTCCACTTAAAAAAGGGACAGTTTTGGAGCCTTGTAATTTTACAAACATTTGAAAATGTCATATGTTAATACATTTTTGGCACTTGACAAGTGGACCTTATGAAATTTATACAAAGGCTGAAATTCCAGAGTTTGCTACCAATGCTGTGTTATTTAAAAATACTGGTAAAAATAGTCACTTCTGACACACCTGACCATTCCCTCTCCATAAAACCCTATTCCAAAGGGCTTTTCTAGTTTGTCTTTTTTAAAGCCCTTTATTCATCTTGCTACACTCTCCAGTTGATGTCATCTATATTCATGGTTTCACTGAGTACACAAACGATTACAACCAGCCTACACCTTTCCTTTCAGCCCTAAACCTAGATTTCTATTGCCTGTTTTAGATCTCTTCAAGATACCAGAACTGAATTCATTACCTATGTCCTCTCTGCTCCTATAGGTCACTTGTGACATCACTCTTTAACGGGTTGCTTAACCAAGCCAGAAATCTACCAATCATCCTGGAAACTACTCTACTCCTCTCCATCTAAACACCAGTTAAGCCTTACATTTTATCTCCTAAATATTACCTGAGTTTATTGCCTATCTCTAGCCCCTCCTTAGCTACCTAGAAGTAAACCTACTACATTTAACTGATCAAGCCTTACTCCTTGCTTAAAAAGTTCATATTTGGATAAAAACCCAAGCTACTCACTCCAGTAGGATTTTTATGTCTTCCAGGGTCTCATGCCAGCCTCATCTCACATCCCATTTCCCCTCAATCGGTCTTCCAGCCACACCAGCTATTCCATCCAATGACAGGTTTTTTTTTTTTATCCCCCATATGAAAACACTTTCTCATTACCTTCTGACCTCCCCACTTCCCCCAGTAAACTATCTTACAGTCCTCTTGAGGAATGTTTCATGACTGTATCAAATCACCTTATTTTATCAATAATTTCTTACTACCATGTATTTCCCATTCGCAGTACTTGCCAGAACTTCAATATTACAATAGGCAATGAGCTGCTTTTTTTTTTTTTTTTTGTAATGGTCTACAGGAATGAACTTCATAGCACTGGGTTTATTTTGGTTTTTATGGTCCATACATATGAGATAGACATCTTCTTTGTTAAAGAAATACACCAAGACACCAAAAAACCAAACCCATTGCTACTGAGTCACCTCTGACTTAAGTGTCATGGACTGAATCTTGTTCCCCTAAAAATGTGTGTAGCACTATGTGTAGCAGTTCGGCTACATCATGATTCCTGGTATTGTATGATGTTCTCCCATATTGTAAACCCTGTCTCTGTGATGTTAATGAGGAAGGGTGGGCAGCAGTAATGTTGGTGGGCAGGACTCAGTATGTTAAGACTATATTGTACCTTGAGGAAATCTCTTGAGATACAAAAGAAGCTAACAGAGAGATTTGGGGAACTCATACCATGAGAAAGCAGTGCTAGGAGCAGAGTCCTTCAGAAAAGACACAGGGTCACTATGTATCAGAAGCTCCCAGTCTAGGTGAAGACTGACAACAAGGACCTTTCTCCAGAGCCAGCAGAGAAAGCCTTCCCCTAGAGCTGACATGCTGAATTTGGAAATGTAGCCTACTAGATTGTGACAAAATAAAATTTCCCTCTGGCAAAGCCATCCATTTGTGGTATTTCAGTTAAAGCAGCACAACCCTACAAAGTAAACTGCCCTCAGGGTTTCCACGGAATAGCTGGTGGGTCTGAACTGCTGACCCTTTTGTTTAGCTGACAAGCTCTAACCACTGCACCACGAAGGCCTCAAAGAAATATACTAGCAATTAAAAGACTGAAATGGAGGTCATGACCAAAGATTGGAAATCATGCATTCGCTGCTTAAATTAAGTGGCAGTCTCTGCCCCAGTTAAGTTGGCTATTTTAAACACAAGACAGAATTTAATACTAAAAGGACCTCTGCTCGTTTTCAAGATCCAGCACTCAAAAATTGGCCCAATGGTTACATGATGGCACAGTTAATAAAAATATTTACACTAATCACAACTCAAAAACCAGTCCCCTTTAGGCTTTCACCACAGCACATCCAGTGAAACAATAGTCCATTTTCTTACTGCTGTTTCTTCCTCCTCACTATGTATCCTCTGCTCAGAATATATCCTACAAAATCAAGGCCATTCACACCAACTGATACATGCACACGAATGTTCACTGCAGCACAGTCCACGATAGCAAAAAGTTGGAATCAACCCAGATGCCCAACAATCCAACTTGACAGCAATAGGTTTTGGTTCCTTAACAGAGAAGCTTAAAAAATGATAGAAAATGTATGAAAAGACTGGAGTCACTGCAAAAAAGAAAGTGGCACACAATCTCAAAGAACCAATTCTGAAAATGCTTAACTGCAACCTTTAATTACATTTTCAATCATCTCCTTTATCAAAAGTGTAGATACAGAAACCAACAATGTATATCAACTTTTTCCTAACTTACATAGAAAGTTCTATGTCAACCAAATATGACCCCTTACATGTTAGGCACTAGAGGAACTTTCCCAAATGACTCGACGACACTGGATAGCAACTCTGGAAACCCTGGTAGCATAGCGGTGAACTGTTATGGCTGCTCACTAAGAGGTTGGCAGTTCAAATCCACCAGGTGCTCCTTGAAAACTAAGGCAGTTCTACTTTGACCTACAGGGTCGCGATGAGTCAACTGACTCAACAGCACCTAACAACAGCAACAGGAACTTTAGAGTACCTTGAGACAAATCCTTGCCTTCAAAGAGCTGGTAACCAAAACCAGCATAAATTACAAGTGAATGCAGATATTTCACAACTGGTCAATTAACACCCCCCACCATTACCCCCAAACATCTCCATTTCTGTTTTTAAAAATAAAGACCCCACAAGAAAAGAAAATTCCTGATCAAGTGATCTTATTATATAGATGCAAAAATCTTCAATAAAATACCAACAAGCAAAACCCAACAGCATATAAAAAGGATTATACATCACGGTCAAATGGGATTCATCCCAGGAATGCAAGAATGGTTTCTCAAAAGAAAACCAATCAATATACTATATTAAAATGAAAAAAAAAAAAGGATCTCAATGCAGAAAAGGCACCTGACAAAAATCCAACACCTTTTCAATCCCACCAACAGTGAAGGAGAGTTCCAATCTCTTCACAGCCTCTCCAACATTTACTGTTTTGCGTTTTTTGGATCATGGCCAATCTTGTTGGGGTGAGATGGTATCTCATTGTTGTTTTGATTTGAATTTAATAATTAATGATCGTGAACATGTCCGCATGTGTTTTTTGGCTGCCTGGATCTCCTTCTGGGATTGCAGAATGGTACAACCTCTTTGGAAAGCAATTTGGCATTACCTTAAATAATGGATATAGATATACCATTTGACCCAGTAATTCCTCTGCTCAGAATATATCCTACAAAATCAAGGCCATTCACACCAACTGATACATGCACACGAATGTTCACTGCAGCACAGTCCACGACAGCAAAAAGTTGGAATCAACCCAGATGCCCAACAACAGAAGAATGGATGGGTAAACTTTGGTATATGTACTCAATGGAGTACTATACACTGATAAAGAAAAACGATGATAGCAGGAAACATCTCTCAATGTGGTCTCAACTGGAGGACATTATGTTGCGTGCAACTAGTCGCGACAGAAGGACAATTATATGAGACCCCTACAATAAAAACTTAAAAGTATACTCATACATAATAGAAAAGACTCTTTGACGACTACAAGGGTGGGGAGGGTGCGACGGTGGGAGGGCATGGGGTGGGGGTTTAGATTAGATAGTTGTTAGAAATTTGGTTGTGTGAAATTGGTGACAATACACATTATTAAGAAGATCAATATTAATGGGACTTTGACCCAACTTGTGTACTCCTCATCGCTTATCCCAGTATTGTAAGCAGAGTATGTACACTTTCATTTTTTATTTAATAAATGAAAAAAAACACCTTTTCACAATAAAAACATTCACTAGACTATGTATAAAATATAAAATACTTAAACATGAAAAACAACATTTATGAAAACCCAACAGTTAACACTGTATTTAATGTTGAAACCTCTGCTTCTAAGAAAGGAAACAAGGACGCACCCTGTCACCATTTCTGTTTTATACCGTACAAGAAGTTCTATCCAGAACAGACAGAAAAAGATGTAAAAGGCCTCCTTTAAAAATAGGAATGGAAGAAGTAAAGCCATCTATGCTCATAGATGACACAATCCTAATATATTCCCAGGGTCCTCAAGAAAACTCCAGAGCTAATAAATACATGCAGGGCACAACACCAACATGCAAAAATCAGGTGTATTTCTATAAAGCAGCAATGAACGATCCAAAAAAGCTATTAAGAAAACAATTTCATTTACAACAAGACCTAAAAGAATGAAATACCTAAAGATAAATTTAGCCAAGGAGGAGAAAGACTTACACACTGAAAACTACAAAACACTGGTGGAAGAAATTGAAGACATAGATAAATGGGAATACATTCATGTCGGTAGTACCCAAAGCAATCTACAGACTGAATGTAATCCCTATCAAAATTTTAACAACTTTTTCTTGCAGAAATGGAAATGCTGATTCTCAAATTCATGTTGAATTACAAGGACCTTAAACAGCCAAAACAATCTTGAAAAGGAACAGAGAACACATGCTTTCTGATTTCAAACCTTACCACAAAGCTACAACAATCACAAAAGTACGGTACTGGGACAGGAATATACATAAGCCAAAACCAAACCGGCTGCCACTGAGTCAATTCTGACTCCTAACAATCCTTTAGGATAGAGTAAAACTGCCCCACAGTGTTTCCAAGGCTAAAATCTTTTCAGGAGCCCATGGCTCAATTTCTCACAAGGAGTGGCTGGCTGATAGTTCAAACTACTGACCTTTGGTTTAGCAACCAAGCACTTCACTACCATGCTGCATGGGCTTCTGGATAGGTAGGGGGCCAACTTCATTCTTTTGCATGGGGAAATCCAGTTGTTCCACTACCATTTGTTGAAGATACTCTTCCTTCTTTGCTGAAATGGGTTTGGCATTCTTGTAGAAAATGAACTAACTGGCTGTAACGTATGGGTTTATTTCTGGGGTTTTCTATTTCATTTCTACTCGTCTTTGTGTATACAGACCAATCCACAGACATTTAGAACAAAAGAACTGAAAATGAACTGAGATAGAGTGAAAAGTTCCAAAATTAACCCACACATTAATAGCCAATTGGTTTTCTACAAAAATGTTAAATCCCCTTAGCAGGGAAGAAAAAGACACTGCAACAACAAATGGGTGCTAGGATGACTGGATTTTCCCATGGAAAAGAATGACATGGACCCCTACCTCACATGATACACATTTTAACTTAAAATAGATTCTATGACCTAGAAAATATATGCAAATCATTTATTTATCTGGTAAAGGTTTAATACCAAGAATATATAAAGGACTCCTAAAACAACAAAAACACCTAATTAAAAAATGGACAAAAGTCTTGAATAGACATTTCTCTAAATAGCCAATAAGCACATGAAAAGATAAGTAAAAAATCATCAGGTAATGGAGAAATGTAAATCAGAACCACAATTCACATCACAACTCACAGTTATTACCAAAAAGTAAAAACAAACAAATGTTGGTGAAGACATGCGGAAACTAGAACTCTCCATTGCTGCTGAGAATGTAAAATAATGTAGCCTTTGTGGAAAACAATTTAGTGGTTCCTCATATGGTAAACACAGAATTACCATTATGACCTGCAACTCCACTCCTAGGTATGTCACTAAACAAGGACTCAAAACAAGTATCTGTATACATCAGTGTTCATAGCAGCCGCCTTCACAACAGCTAAAAGATGGAAATAATCCAAATGTCAATCAACAGATAAATGGATGATCAAAAATGTGGTATATACATACTATGAAATATTAAGCCCAGAAAAGAAGTACCGACATGTGCAGTGACAAAGACGAACCTTTAAAACATTGAGCTAACAGAAGTCAGTCAGAGAAAAATATGACAAAAATTGTGTGATTTCACTTATATGAAATTGTTACCAGAAAAGCCCACGCATATCGCTACCTGCTGCAAAAAGCTCAAAAGGTTTTATATAGAAGCCAGCATTGTAAACGGACAGCGAGGTATTTTCATCCTCAAAAGCCTGTCCAAATTGGTCAGCTGAAGTCTGAGTATTTAAAGGGAAAGACCACATGCAGGTGTAGGGAACAATGTGGGCAACTGGAGACATATAGGGGTGTTGACTGAGTGGAGGTCAACTGGGTGGAGGCCCACTGGGCAGAGTGGGTCCACTAGGTGGAGGTCTACTTCACAATCTCGAAGGCCATCACCAGCCATCAAGGAAAACAAAGTTGGGTTAGACTCCTCCCGCCAGTAACCTAGAAGAATAATGTACAAGCACATGTTACATCTCCATCCTCCCAGGCCTACTGCTTGATTATTTTATCATTGGTTTTATCAAGAAAGGAGGAGTCATTTATTGTGTATAGTTCAGTGAATCTAGAGGGCCCCACCCCAGCAACCGCCTGGGGTTTGTGCAGTGTGGAGGTCATGTCTTTCCCTGCATGTTTGGGGTGATCTGAAACAATGCTTCTGAGGTCCCCTTCCTTTTGCCTCTCACATGGAGGCTTTTTCATCCCCTGGTTTCAGAATCTCTAGAACAGGCACATACATATAGAGAAAGCAGACTAGATGTTATCACGGACTGGGGGGAGCGGAAAGAGAAAAAGAGAGTTACCGCTTAAAGTTTTGGAAATAGGTAGTGGCGTTGTTGTGCACCATTGTGAATGTAATCAATCCTGCCAAATTTTATACTTAAATATGGTTAAAATGGCAAACTTTACTACAATTTAAAAAAATCTTGGTAGTTCTCAAAATGGCAAGAGAAAGAGTACCACATATTTCAGTAGCTATTTGGCAAACATTTCAGAACAGTATTATCAGCCACAGGTAAATCTTAACACTGTGGTTTAACAGACCATGTACATTACTTTCAATTCCTCAAAATACCATAAGCAACTGCTTAATGCCCCTTTAAGGAGTCCCAGGATGGCATAAATGGTTATGAGCTCTATTACTGGCCAAACAGTTGGCAGTCTGAACATACCCCAGGGTGCCTAGGAAGACAGGTATAGTGATCTGCTTCTAAAAAGTCACAACCTTGAAAACCCTATGAGGTAGTTCTATTCTACACATGTGGGGCTGTCACTGGTGAGAACTTACTAGCAACTATCAACAGCACAGCAATTAACAGCAGACACTCTGAAAAGTTTTAAACACACATATCATGCATCTGGGAGCTTCTGCTTTCTCCTCAGTAAAGTGTCAATAATACCAGTGGCAATGTTTTAACCTGAAATCACAATAAGTCATAAAGAAATAAAACTATTTTAAAGCCTCCTTTACAATATAACAACCTGCTGTTTGGGTTAAACATATGGAATAGGATAAATGCTTGTTAACTGAATTGAGTTCCTCATTTCTCTTTTACTGGCAAAAGCTATTTACTGTATGGGCCACTCTAGGAAAAAAAACAACTCAGAATAGTCTGAAGGGACTGGCTGCTATTACCAGGTGTCACCGAGTTGGTTCCTACTCACAGTGACCCTAAGTACCACAAATCAAAACACTCCTCAGTCTTAAGTGATGCTCACAATTGAAGTTATGCTTGAGCCCACTGTTGCTGTGTCAAACCACTTCACTGAGGGTTGTTTTCTTTTTCGCTGATCCTTTGCTCTACCAACTATGATGTCCATATCCACGGAATGAACCCTTCTGACAATATGTCCAAAATATGTATGACATATTCTCACCATCCTTGCTACAAAGCAACATTATAGTTGTACTTCTTCCAAGACAGAGTTGTTTGTTCTTTTGGCATTCCATAGTATATTCAATATTCTTCACCAACACAATTCAAAGGCATCAATTCTTCTTCGGTCTTCTTTCTTCACCATCCAGCTTTCGCATGCATATGATGTAAATGAAAATACCATGACTCGAGTCTGGCACACTGTAGCCTTCAAAGTGACATATTTACTTTTAACACTTTAAACGGGTCTTTTACAGATTTGCTCAAGGCAACACCACTTTCGGTTTCTAGACTGCTTGCTTCCATGAATGCTGATTATGGAGCCAAGTAAAATGAAATACTTGACAGTGTCAGTCTTTTCTGTTTATAATGGTGTTGCTTGTTAGTCCAGCAATGGGGATCTCTGTGTTCTTTATGTTGAGGTATAATCAATATATGAAGGCTGTGGTCCTTCATCTTCACCAGCAAGCAATTCAAGTCCTCTTCACTTTCAGCAAGCAAGGTTGTCTTATCTGCGTAACAGATTTGTTAATGAATCTTCCTACAATCCTGATGCCCTGTTCTTCTTCATATAGCTTATCTTCTCAAATTATCTGCTCTGCACACATGTTGAATATGTATGGTGAAGGGATACAACCCTGACACACACCTTTCCTGACTTTGAACCATAGAGTACTCCATTGTTCTATTTCAACAACTTATGTACATGTTCCTCATGCACATAATTAAGTGTTCTGGAATTCCCCTCCCAATTTGTTATTATCCACAGTTGTACGCTTCTGCATAATCAATAAAACAGACGTCCAACATGTTTCTGCTACTCTGCTTTCAGCGAGGATCTATCTGACATCAGCAATGGTACTGCTGGTGACAAGTCATCTTCTGAATCCGACCCGAATTTCCGTAGTCTCTTGTCAATGTACTGCTACAGCCAAAAGATCTTCAGCAAAATTTTACCTGTGGGTGTTTTTAATGATGTTATTAGATGATTTTCACCTTTTTGGGAATAGGCATAAATACGGACCCCTTCCAGTCGGTTGCCCAAGAAGCTGTCTTCCAAATTTCTTGGTTAGAGACAAGTGAGCACTTCCAGTAGCTGCATCCATGTGCTGAAACATCTCAGTTGATGTTCCATCAATCTGGGACCTTGTTTTATACCAATGCTCTAGTGCAGCTTGGACTTCTTCCCACAGTACCATGGGTTCCTGATCATATGCTACCTCTTGAATAGTTGGCTGCTGACCACTTTTATGTAGACTGACTCTGTGTACTCCCTCCATATTCTTTTGATGCTTCTTGTCTTGTTTAATATTTTCCCTGTAGAATTCCTCACCACTGCAACTTGAGGCTTGAATTTTTTTCTTCTTTCAGCTTGAGAAATGCAAAGCATGTTCTTTCCTTTCGGTTTCTCTAGTTGTTTGCAAGTCATTATAATATCTTACTTTATCTTCATGGGTCACACTTTGAAATCTTCCACTGAGCTCTTTTACGTCATCACTTTTTTCCTTTTGCTTTAGTTATGTAACACTCAAAGGCAAGTTTCCAAATCCCTTCTGACTTACATTTGGGTCTTTTCTTTCTTTACTGTCTCTTTAATGACCTTGTATTTTCTTCATATATCATGTCCTTGATGTCATTCCACAACTCATCTGGTCCTTGGTAATTAGTGTCTAATAAGTTAAACTCTATTCTTGAGACAGTCTGCCAACTCAAGGTTGTATGCTGGCTCTTATGGACTTGTTCCAATTGTCTTTAGCTTCAGCGTGAACTTACATATGAGCAACCAACAGTATGTTCCACAGTTGGCCCCTGGCCTTGTTCTAAGTGATAATATTGAGGTTTCCCATTGTCACTTTTCACAGATGTAGTCAATCTGATTCCACCTGGCAAGGTCTGTATGTATGTACAATCACCATTTAAGTTGATGAAAAGTATTTGCAATGAAATCACTGGTCTTGCAAAATTCTATCATGGTATCTCTGGCATCAGCTGTATCACCAAGCCCATATTTTCCAACTACTGATCCTTCCTTATATCCCACTTTTGCATTCCAATCACCAGTAATTATCAATGCACCTTGATTGCATGTTCTAGCACTTTCAGACTGCAGAAGCTGATAAAAGTCTTCAGTTTCTTCATCTTTGGCCTTAGTGGTTTGTGCATAAATTTGAGTAATGGTCATACTTTCTGGTCTTACTTGTAGGCATATGGATATTATCCTATCAATGACAGCACTGTACTTCAGGATAGATCTTAAAATCTTCTTTTGGATGATAAACACAACTTCATTCAAGTTGTCATTCTTGGCATGGTAGACCATATGACTGTTTGATTCAAAAAGGTCAATACCTGTCCAGTTCAGCTCACTAATGCCTAGAATATAGATGTTTATGCATTCCATTTCATTTTGTATGACTTCTGATTTTCCAGCATTCATAGTTAGTACTTTCTGGGCCCAAATTATTAATGGATGTTTCCAGCTGTTTCTTCTCATTTTGAGTTGTGCCATAACAGCAGTGAAGGTCCCAAAAGCTTGAATCCATTTATATCATTGCTATCAACCCTACTTAGAGGAGGCCGCTCTTCCCCAGTTGTCTCAACCTGTGCGATTTATCTTTCAACACTGAATGAAATCTGGCAATTAAGTTTGTGAACTTGACACTATGGGCTTACATTGGCAGCACTGTACAAATAACTTAATAAGGTTTCATAACCCTGGTATATTAGTGTCTCACAGCTGTGTTTGTGTTGACTTGTCCTGCTGTCTTGCTGATTGGTATTCACTATTGTTGTTGCGTATTTTTTGTACTGTCATGAGAATGTCAGAGCTTGAATTAGAGCAGTGAACAACCATTAAATTTCTTTTTAAACTTGACAGAAGTGGAAGTGAAATCAGGAACATGTTAGTCCAAGCTTATGGAGATAATGCCATGAAAAACACAACAGTGTACAAGTGGATTAAACGTTTTTCTGTGGGAGGAGAAAGCATCACTAATTAAGATAGGCCAAGGCAGTCAGTAATAAGCAAAACTGACGAAAACATTGCAAAACTTCCTTGAACTGTATGTTAAAATCATCAGCTGACTGTAAAAAGCATAGGAGAACCAGTAAACATTGATAGGTAAAAGTTACAAAAATTATAACTGAAAATCTTGGCATGAGAAATGTGTGTGCAAAAATGGTCCTGAAGGAGCTCGCTAATGAACAAAAGCAAAGGAGAGTCAAAGTTTACCAAGACCTCTTGAAGACGCAAGATGATGTTTTGGGCCTTGTTTATTACCGGTGGTGAAACATGAGAGAACCAATACAACTCTTTAACAGAGCATTAAAGTGCACAATGGAAGTCAGCCAATTATCCATGACCAAAAAAGTTGTTAGTCCAAATCAAGAGTTAAAAATATGTTGCTAACATTGTTTGGCATCAGAGGGATAGTTCATTATGAATTTTTACCAACAAGACAAACAGTTAACCAAGTTTACTATCTGCAAGTGCTGAAAAGGCTGCATGAAAAGTATTAGATGAAAATGACCTGAACCTTTCACCAACAACTCATGATGGCTTTTGCATCATGGCAATGTACCAGCTTACACAGCACTGTCTATGAGGGAATTTTAGCCAGTCAACAAATAACTGAATTGGTATCCCCTATCTACTCACCTGATCTGGCCCCCAATGACTCTTTCTTTACCTGAAGATAAAGAAAATACTGAAAGGAAGACATTTTGATGAATCAAGGAAAGTATGACAACAGCTCTGATGGCTATTCCAGAAAGAGCTCCAAAATTGCTTTGAAGGGTGGACTAGGTGCTGACATCAGTGCATCGCTTCCTAAGGGGAGCACTTCAAAGGTGACCATAGTGATATTCAGCATTGAGCTATGTAGCACTTTTTCTATGATGAGTTTGTGAATGTAATTGTGTGACCTTGTATCAATGTTCCACTGCTATTCGTAAGGATTTCACTGGCTACTTCTTTTCAGAATAGACTGCTGGCTACTTCTTCCTAGTCTGTCTTAGTCTGGAAGTTCAGCTGAAACCTGTCTACCAAAGACTGACCCTATTTGTATCTGAATACTGGTGGCACAGCTCCAAGAGTCACAGCAATGAACAAGCCTCGACAGTACAACAAACAGACAAGTGCTTGGGACTGGCTACCTAGTTTTGATTCATCAGATCCTAGTACCACACTTAAAATCAGGATAACTTAAAGCATTTATTAACAGAAATAAAGATGCAGAATAGGGGCACAATTAACATGTATATTCCTTTATCCCTTTTTAATTAGGTGAAAAAAATTAGCTGGCACTGAAATTCTTGAAAACCTTTTTTTAACCTGTGTAGGTATTTAAAGCCTCAATTAACAGGAAGAAAAGAAATCCATCCAAGTATAAGTAACAATGCTTGATTCTAGTTATTAGAGACAATGAAAAGATGAACTAATGCTTATGACTTTGGAAAAAAAAAGATGGTAACAATATCATATACATAGGAAGTCATGCTAATAAAATATCCAGGTACCTTCTCGACAACGGACAGGCTGATAAATTTAAAATTTAAAAACAAAAACTAAAATGCTGGTAAAGTGTAAAC
This sequence comes from Heterohyrax brucei, assembly GCA_028571685.1. Lineage (NCBI taxonomy): Eukaryota > Metazoa > Chordata > Mammalia > Hyracoidea > Procaviidae > Heterohyrax > Heterohyrax brucei. The sequence continues at coordinate 150,385,533 of CM053144.1, read as the reverse complement.
AAGATATCCAACCTATAACTTGAACCAATGGCATCCTTTTAAAGGCATAATTCTGAAGCAATTTGTGTTTTCCATCAGATGTAAGCTTACTTTTCTACAGAAAAGAACATTTTCTACCTAAAAGGATTATCACCACCTTACATAAGATAATCAATTCTTGTATGACTCGCCCTTACATAAATGAACAAACTGAAACATACACCCAAACTAAAACTTCAACTAACACTATCCCAGGGGAAGGAATAAACTATAAAAACAATATATTTGGAAAGGAAAAACACTTCTGTTTGGACAGATATCCCGGTTCCTTCATTAAAATGAAGTACAGTTAGATAAACTTTATAGGAAAGCAAATAATGGATACCAAGACAGCTAAACAGTACGTCACTGGAAAGGTTCACTATTTCATTAGAAACACTCTCAACTATCAATTTGCCATAACAAATTTTAAATTCAGATGTTATCTACGCCACCATGTTCATTTTCAGGCTATTACCAACTAATAAATGGGGAGAAAAACTTAATAGTATTTCTTACATAAACTTGGAAGAATATATAATGGACAAGATAAACACAATGCAACCCAAAACACATTAGCTATGTCTAGTGATGGCATTTGGCTTGGCTGGCTACTAGACACACTTTGAAGATGTTTTTATTACCATCTTAATGTACCCTATAAACTGTTTTGCACAGTTTAAATGATCCTAAAATAGGTTGGAAGCTAAATCTGCACAGTGTATCATACCAAGAAATGTGTCCCCTCTCTTTGTAGAACACCGATTGGGGAAGAGTTAATGCTAAATGAAGACAAATATTCCCTGTCTAATAAATTTCTTGTGAAAATTCCAATTATCATTTGGAAAAATAACATTTGTTTTCTGGTTATCAGTTAAAAACAACTTAATATATGAAAATTTTAATTGAAGTTAATCCAGTTCTGCTAATATATCATTTTGAAGGGCTTTCAGTCTATGACATTTTAACTTTTTAAGCATAAATCCCCTTATTCTTCCTGAAGATAAACAATGTAGAAGTATTTCTGGAAGGTCTTAAGTGTCTGCTAACACTAGTAAGCTTCTGCTTTCAGAGTTAGTAGAAAACTTGGATTCTGTGTAACCTTTTTGAAGCCATTTAGTCAAAAGAAAGGTAAAATTACTATTAAAAAAAAGGTCTTTAACATACACACTAGCAATAAAACTTCAAGATTAAAAATGTTTTTTTTTCAAATCTGAAGTCAGAACCCAACTGTAAACACACAAAAGTAAGCTAACACTTCACTTCAGACTTAGAGATACGTGGATCTATCAAAAATGAAAGTCATCTTTCCTTCCCAAAACTGACATTTTTCAAAATATTAACTGTTCCTAAAAATAAAATTATCTTTAATTCTGCTCAAATATAAGGAGCTTGAATTTTAATACTTTAATTATAACACAAGTAAAACAACTAGTAAGTATCCTCTAATATAGTAGATTCTTGATAAACATTCATTTCCTTTACTTACTTTAGTTTCTTTCCCCATCCCACTTTCCTATACTTGATTACTCCCTGTCTCCCTAAGATGCCTCCTCATTCCTATGGTTCCAAAATATGTCTTAATTTTATCAGCCTACTAAAATTCTATTCCTTTTTTGAGGCCAAAAGTTGAAGAACTTTTCACTGATGCATTCTCTGAATGCTTTGAGTGGATCTGAATTAACTTCAGGTCAAATTTCCATGAATTAAATAGATTTAATCTCTTCCTCCTCTGGGTTCTATAAGCCCCTCCACATGGTATTTATACCACATTATCCATTATTGCTTATGTGTGTTTTTCACTTACTAACTTGTAGTTTCTTAACAGTAGACACCTCGTTTCAGTGCCAAGACTGTCTCATACAGAGAATTAAAAAAAAGAAATGTGTATTTGTAATAAAATATATATTTGCCAAATTAAAAACCAAAAATTACCAGGATCTTCTTTTGTTTTTCTCAACAACTGACTAGGAATAATTTGAAACATTTTTTATGGGTAGTATGTAAACAAAGTATTATACTGGAAAAGTTAAGCAGAAATACCTATATGGCAAACTGGGAGAACATGTGAAAAGCTATCTACAGTCTTTGATTCAGTATTTTAAACACTGCAGTCACAAGCAGGATGGTAAAACCAAAACCAAATTCACTGCCGTTAAGATTCCTACTCACAGTAACCCTACAGGTCAAAGGAGAACTGCCCCATAGTTTCCAAGCAGTGCCTGGAGGATCTGAACTGTTGATCTTTTGGTTAGCAGACACGCCACTTAACCACTACACTGCCAGGGTTTAGGCCAACAAAATGTTCACTGCATTTTTCATAGATGACATCAAGTTAGAGAGAGTGCATATCATTTTAGAAGACGGAAATATGTTCATTCAGAAAAATGTTAAAATAATAGAATGAAGTTTAGTATGAGTGAGTTCACAGCAGAATAAGACTTCAAGGCATAATACACCAATATTAAATGACAGGAAAAGATAACAATTGGCATGGTGGTAAACCAGTACGAAAGGAAGGTAATAATGTTCTAAATTAAATAATAATAATGTTCTAAATTAAAAAAATCTCAATTATGGTATGAAGAAAATTCCTTTAATATATTCAGACAACCTTGTGGTAACTTGAAAGTCATCCTTACTTTGCCCATGTGTGGCAAATTTTATGGATATGTAAAAGCTGGCACTTTTTATCTATCCACATTACTTAATGCAGATTCCTATGTAGAGAAGGCAGAACCTAGAGGACCAAGAGATCACTTCAGATTTTTTAGTCTTCTATGAGCAAATTCCTCTGTTCTCAGTTGGACTTTTCAACAACAACTTTTCTCTATGAGAAAGTTTTTCAAAACCTACATCAACAATAATGTAATGTGAAGAGAGTTGTTAGTAAAGCATCTGTAAGATAATACAAAATGCTCATTTTACTTATATTAGAAATAAACATAACAAATAGTTTGTCATTTTATACCAATCTACCAAATTAACTGCAACTTTGGAAACGCATTTCTGTACTTACATTTCTCCTACAGATCACACAGGTGCCTGACATAAAAATACATCATCCCCAGTAGTCACTCAGCTTGTGGGATGTTCTCTTCTCTTGCTGGTTCATTCTTTGTCTATGACGCAAAAATGGAAAAACGAAAACTCACCATCAACTTCTCTACAGACTAATTAAGAGGAGCACAATTAGTCATTTACATGACCTTTCATTTACCAAATGCAATGGCAAATTTCATCTTAAAAATAAGTTGCTATATGGACCTTAAGTACTACGTTCTTCTGAGATCTACCTATGTGGTACCGAAGTGACAACAACTCACAAAACTGGACAGGAACCTTAGGGGGCAGTATGTTTACCTTAATGAGGAGGAATGACTCAAAAAGGAGGATGAGGATAGTTGCACAACTCAAAGAATTTAACCATGGAAATGTATTAAGTTGAAACTTTCTATGTATGTTCCCAACAACAACAAATTCTTTAAAAAAAAATGCTATGGAGCACAGTTCTACTCTGAAGTCCACTGGGTCGCCATGAGTCAGAATCACTCAGTGGCAATGGGTTTGATTTTTTAATACATGTTTAGAAAGAATACCACAGAGGTACTGTGCCCTTCTTGTCATATCATACCAGAACAGGGGAACATACCCATGTGACACCAGTGGTGACATTAATCTTCTTTACACGGTTAAGGTAGTGCTTGCTAGGTTTCTCTATGTAAAGTTACAATTACTCCTTGTCTATACTCAACTGGATCCGACTCGACAGCACTTGGCTTGGCCATACTCAACTCTTTGGAACTGGATCACCAAGTCCAGCCCATACTTGCAGTGGGTGTGGGGAAATCTACATGCCTTATTTGAAGTCTTCCAATTAAAGTTGTCCTTTCTTCACAGGGGAATAAATTTTTAAGATCTAACTAGTGCATTTGCTTCAACACAGTTAACACATTTAGTACTTATATTCTATTTCCCAGTTCCTATGCAAAGCCTGGGGTCTTAAAAGCATGAGAGCGGCCATGCAAAGTATAACAATTTGTCTGTATTAACCTGGAGCAAGAGAGGAAGGAGCTGAGTCAGGAATAGGAAAAGGAAATGTAATGTGTAGCTAATTCCATCCACAGACAACTAACCTTTACCATGAGACCAGAACTGGATGGTGTCTGGTTACTATTACTGAATGTTTTTATCAAAAATCTAGGATGGAAAAACACTAAATGGACAACAAATAAAGCAGTAACTTTGGTGAAGGGTAACATAGTATACAGCACTGAGAAAATCAACACAACTTGTCCAAAGCTGTGCAACTTGTCCAACTTGTCCAACTGACTGTTCCCACAGGGATCAAAGCAGAGGTTTTTGGACAGAGCTGCAGAAAAATGCAGAACCAAATTCTAACTCAAAAAGAAAGACAAGACTGACTTGTTAGCCTGACAGAGCCTGACAGCATGGCCCCTGGATACCCTTTCAACTCAGTAGTGAAGTCACTTCTGAGGTTCACTCTTCAGCCAAAGACTGGGAAGGCCCTTAAAACAAAATGAGACTAAAGGGGCACGCCAGCTCAGGGGCAAGGACTAGAAGGCAGGAAGGGACAGGAAAGCTGGTAATCTCATAATCAAGGTTGAGACAGTGTTCATCTGTTGCAGGCTATTAAGCAATGTCATAAAACAAAATATGTCTGTTTAATGAGGAAATAGTTTGTTTCATATACCTCTACCTAAAGTACAGTAAAAAAAAAAAAAACCCAGCAAGAATTCTATAGAAGAACCTTTACTAATAGGAGAAAAATGCAGAACAGAATCTCAATTTCTCATGGAATCCAGGCTTTCTGGAACCAAGGAAGCCTGACAAACACCCAAAACTACTGCCCCGAGATCATCCTTCAACCTTAAACCAAAAATACCCCTGAAGTCACGTCTAAACCAAACAATAGTTTAGCTTCATTAGTAAGGAATGTTTGCACTGAGCATTGTACTCTTATAAAGAATTATGTACATGGGGTCAAACTGACAACAGAAACTTGAAGTTAGATGGGAAGCCAAGGGAGTAGTGAGTTTATGTTAATGGAGGAAGGCCAATTCAGTAAAGGAAGGTGAGAACGGTTGCATAAATTGAAGGACACAGTCAGTGTCAATGAACTGTACACACAGACACTGCAGAACTGGTTTTATGTTCCCTGTATACTTTTAACAACACAAGAAATATTTAAAACATTGTTGGATCATCCTACGAACCTTAATACCATATTTACTGCCCCTGTATATACTTGTTTAGATCTTGTCCTATATGCTTACTCAGTTAATAAACATTTTATCTTTTAAACAAAGTGCTTCCTTGATGCTTACAGGAATCCAAGTTAACTGAAGTAGGTTCAAAATAATGCAGTCAATCTGCTAAAAACACCATCTTTGGAAGCCTAAATAAGTTGTGATCATTTTTTTAAAAGAATTATTTTGCATAGCTGAAAGAAAACTATTGCCACAAATATCAAAGTAAAAGCTTTGTTACATAAGCACAAGGAGAATAAATATAGTAGTTACAAATTCTAAGAATAAAGGTCTGGTAATTTACTTTCAATGGATTGTACCTCAACATCAAGAAAACAAAAGCCCTCATAACCTGGAAGTAGGCAGCATTATGATTAATTGAGAAAAGATTGAGGCTGCCAAGGATTTTATCTTACTTGGATCCACAATCAAGCAGCAGTCAAGAAATCACAGTTACATCACACTGGGAAAACTGGATGCAAAGGACCTTTTATAAGTTCTGGAAAGTAAAACTGTCGTCTTGAAGGGAAACCCGAGCCTGACCTGAGCCATGGTATTTTCAATCCTACCATATGCATCTGAAAGCTGACAATGGATAAGAAAGAAGAACAGATGCCTCTGAATTGTGGTGTTGGAGAATATACCATGGACTGCCAAAAGAACAAACAGATCTGTTCTGGAAGAAGGGCAACCAGGATGCTCCTTGGAAGAAGGGTATCAACACTGTGTCCTACATACTTTGGATATGTTGTCAGGAAGGACCAGCCCCTGGAGAAGGACATCACGCTTTGTAAAGTAGAGGGTCAGTGAATAAGAAAGACCCTAACAAGATGGACTGACACAGTATCTGCAACAATAAGCTTAAGCATAAAAACAACTGTGAGCATGACGCGGGACTGGGCAGTATTTTGTTCTGTTGTGAACAGAGTCGCTATGAGTCAGAACCAACCTGATGCCACCTAACAACAATCTACTTTGAAAAACTAGCTGATTAAAATCTTACAGATCACAACAGAACACTGTCCAATTCACTTGCTTTCATCACATCATCAGGAGGGATCAAATCACTTGAAAAGGACATTATGTTTGGTAAAGCAGTGGGCAACAAGGGTGCAGGAGATCCTGGGTAAGATGAATTAGCTACAGCAGTGGACTGGAACATACTAGCAATTTTGAGTGTGACAGGGAATTAGCAACATTTCATTCTGTTGTACGTAAGGTCACCATGATTAGACATCAACTCAACAGCAACTAACATTTGTCTTAGTGCCAGCCAATCGAAGTCATAAAATTATTTCATGTATGTCATTCTGTCTTTGAAGGTACACTTACGAAGCATTATACCTTGGGTCTTCTACACTGAAATTTACCAATTCTCCCCTAACGACAAACATGAGTTGAGCTAAAAGCAAATGTCACCACATGTATGTCAGTGTGCCATACTATGCAGCTTACATGTTGCTGTGATGCTGGAAGCATCAGAGGAACTTCTGACTAAAATACATTAGGAAGAAGGATCAGATGATCTACAAAAATTGGCCGGTGAAAACTTACGAATAGCAACACAACACTGGCTGATACAAGTACGGTATCAAAAGATGAACCCTCACGGGGGAAGGCACTCAAAACACAACTATGGAAGAGTTATCGTCTCAAAGAGCCTACATTAATGAAAGGATGGAGGAAAGCTTTCTGGATCCTCATTTCCTAATATGGAAAAAGTCAAAATGAGATAAGTAACTGCAGATATCATTAATAATTGGAACTTACGTTCTCCGAAGTACACATCTTCGAAAACTGAACATTGTCAAAAACAAAAGGGGGGGCACAGAAAAATCAGTATCCTAGGCATAAGTGAATTGAAATGGGCTGGTACTGGCCATTGTGAATCCGACAATCATATGATCCACTAAGGCAGAAATGACGAATTAAACAGGAATGGCATTACATTTATCTTCAAAAAGAACATTTCAGTTCAGGATCTATACTGAAGTGCAAGGCTATCAGTGATGATACAATAAAATGCACGAGCCTGCAAGGAATACTAGTTAGTAAGATTATTTATTATTTACACACCACATACACATCATATTTACACACCAACCACTAAAGCTAAATGTGAAAAAAAATCAGATTTTTACCAACTTCTGAAATCAGACATTGATCAAACATGCAATCAAGCTGCACTGGGAACTGCTGGTGATAAAACAAAGAATGATCAACAGATGGAAAACATGGCCTTCAACTGGCACAACTACCCACTGCCAAGAGAGTCTTCTGCACCCCATATTGGTCAGTGGCATCTGGGGTCTTAAAAGCTGCCAAGCTGCTGTCTGAGCCACACCAAATGGTCCCAACTCAGCAGGAACAGATGATCAACAAAGACTAAAATGGCACGGGGGAAAGAGAACCCAGAAGACAGAGAGACCTACATGAGTTGGTGACTACATTAACATGTAACCAAAGGGACCAAATGGTGCCCGGCCACCACCAGTGATAGCCATGATAGTTGAGTCTCACTGACAACACAAGAATAAAAAGGGGTGCACCCTGCGAACTCCATTAAAAGACCGCAATTGGTGGTCCAGGTGTTCCCCTGGGAGCATGGCCCTGGTCCTGATGCTGCCCCTGTCCGTAAGTCATTACTAAGGTCAACTCTTCAGACAGGAGCAGATTGGACTTGGTGACACAGAGTGACCATATTGTGTGTGTACTTTATGGTTCTATGCATTTACAGGGTGTTGTTCTGCTGGCCTCTTACAGGAGGCAAGGAGAGGGTGGAGAGAAAAGGACAAGAGATAGTTTGGAGGATATAACATGTACAGAACGCACAGGAGTGTGCTGTCACCAGGCTGGGAGAGCAGTGGCAGCTGCACACAAGTGGGCATGCAAATTATTATTGGATTGTACACTTTCAATCACAAGACATAAAAATACATATATATTTAAAAAAAAAAAGATAGCCTTGGTGACAGAAATCACGTGACAGAATGCATGACTGAATTTCACAAGACCAATGACTTGATTCATTACAAACACTTTTTTTCAACAACAAAAAATACCAACTATGCATCTGACCCTAACCAGATGGAATGCACAGGAATCAAATCAACTAAACCTGTGGAAATACATGATGGAGAACCTCAATATCATCAGTCAAAACAAGGCCAGGGGCCAACCATGGAACAGATCAACTGTGGAACAGATCAACTGCTCATATGAAGGTTTAAACTTAAGCTGAAGAGAATTACAATAAGGCTGCAAAAGCCAAAGTATGACCTTTAGTTTTTCCCACCTAAATTTGCAGACCATCTCAAGAGCAGGCTTAACGCATGAAATATTCATGGCCAAAGAGAGCCAAAAAGCTGGGGGATGACATCAAGGGCATCACATACGAATAAAGCAAAAATCATTAGAAAGATAGGAAAGAAAAACCAAAATGAACATAAAAAAGGACTCTGAAACTTGGCTCTTGAAAACTGAATAGCTAAAGCAAAAGGAAGCAGTGATGTAACAGAGCTGAACAGAAGATTTGAAAGGGGAGCTCAAGATGAGCACAAACTGTGAAAAGACCTCACACTGAAAAACCAAAATAGAAGAATGTGCTCAGCATTTCTTATGCTAAAGTACTACAGAAACGAAATGAAAGCCTTCAGTTGTAAATAGTGAAGGATTCTATGGGCAAAATATTGAATGACACAAGAAGCATCATGAGAAAATGGAAAGAATACAGAGTCACTATACCAAAAAGAAGGGGTCACTATTCATCCATTTCAAGAGGCAGTATATGAAGAAGGGCCAATAGCACAGAAGGAAGAAGTCCAAGCTGCACTGAAGGCATTACCAAACAATAGGGTTTTAGAGACTGACTGAATAACAACTGAGATGTTTCAACAGGTACAGCACTGGAAGTACTCACTGTCTGTACCAAGAAATTTGGAAGACAGCTACCTGGCCAACCAATTTGAATAGAACCATTATTTGTGCCCATTCCAAAGAAAGTAATCTGAATGCAAAAAGTATGGAACAGCATCACTAATTCGGTAACCCTGGTGGCATACAGTGCTGCATCTGCTAACCAAAAGGTAAGCAGTTTAAATCCACAAGGCACACCTAGGATTCGGACCCGACTCAACGGCAGTATTTATTTATTTATTTTTAATCACTAATTCACACACAAGTAAAATTTTGCTGAAGATCACTCAAAAGTGACTGCAGGAATATATCAACAGGGAAGTGCCAGAAATTCAAGCTGGATTCAAATGAGGACATGGACATGGGGATATCACCGCTGATGGCAGATAAATCTTAGCTGAAAGCGAAGAATCCCATACAGACATTTATCTGTGTATTATTGACTATGCAAAGGAAGCAACTGGGTCAATCATAATAAATTGTGGAAGACATTATGAAAGATAGGAATTCTAAAACATTTAACTGTGCTCATGAGGAAGCTGTACATAGATTAAGAGACAGTGGTTTGAACAGAACAAGGGGATACTGTGTGGCTTAAAAATCAGGAAAGTTGTGGGTCACGGTGGTATCCTTTTACCATAACTATTCAATCTGTATACGGAGCAAATAATCTGAGACACTGGACTACAGGAAAAATGGGCAGCAGGATCAGAGGAAGATTAACAATCTATGATATGCAGATAACACAATCTTACTTGCTGAAGGTTAAAAGAAATTTAAAGCACTTACTAATAAAGATCAGAGACTTCAGCCTTCTGTACAGATTACATCTTAACATAAAGGAAACAAAATTCACCACTGAATCAATAAGCAACATTCTCAGGGAAAACGTCTAGAATAGCACCATCTAAAAGAAATAGGAAGCAAGTCACACAGGTAATTTTAAATTTCCTAGGAGACATATAAAAACAGTAAAATTAATTTTAATAATGGAGTTTAACCCCAAAATGAAAACAAAAATCCAATGTCACAGATTCTGACTCACAGCAACCCTACAGGACAGAAAAGAACTGACTCATAGGGTTTCCAAGGAGCACTTGGTAGATTCAAATTGCTGATCTCTTGCTTAGCAGCCAGCCCTAGCTCCTAACCACTACACCACCAGGGTTTTTAACCCAACATATTCAATATATTATTATTATATAGTCGATATAAGGAACTTACTGTATTCTCTCCATTTGGTTTTGGTACTAAGCCCTTAAATTCCAGTGTGTATTTTACATTGAGAGCACAACTCAATTCAGAAAAGCTGAATTGATGAATACATCAAACATTCAATGACCAGGTTATCCTACTGGTCTATGAGACAACACAGGTTTAGAATGTCCTGCATACTAACAATCTTTACATAACACAAAATTGGCAGTTTACTATAGAAATTACTGAACAGAGAAAATAAACTCCATGTTACTTTATCCACAACTTTACTGGGCACTAATAAAAAATTGTATGTTCTGTTATGATCAGAGTTCATGGATTCAGATTCTCCTAAACTGACACATTAATTACAATCTCTGGGAATTATAATGGTAACAGAGTATTGCAAGTAATATTCAGAACAGTCACATGAAGTGGCCCCCAGGAAATTTTACAGTATCTGAAACTGAAAACAGATTTGGAAGGAAGGTGATGAGATTTCTTTTTACTAAAAGCAGAATATAAAATACACTAATGCAATTCTAACTATAGGCGAGAATTAATCTGGCAAAATAAATCAAACATACGTAATACCTCCTACAATGAAAGATTTATAGATTACACACGAAACTCAATACCAAAAAAAAAAAAAAAAAATCCCCAGACTTGCTGCCATCAAGTAGATTCTGACTCACAAACTTACGAATTACTGTAGTAAAAACTACCACAAAATTTTGACATTCAACTGTCAATTAACTGTGCTGTGGTTCTTTTCTTAGGTACAGATCTGCATGAAAATAATCTTTCAGAAAGTAACATAAAATGAGAAAACATCTGAAAGTGAATCAGGTACTTCTGACCTGTAACATTCTGGGGCGGGGGAGTGGAGGGAAGATGCTACAGTTAAAAATACATAAAAGGATTAGAAAATTATCAGTTAATTCAAACCATTTACCCAGTGTACCAATTCACTAAAAAGGATGCAAATGAAAATGAAGTCATACTGTACTACTTATAATTTAAGAACACGAAATGTATATTATAGTAATTAGGATTCCACTTTTCAGGTCATTAGCTCAAAATAAGAATCCTTTTTTTCCCTACATGTAATGTATTAAATAAATGTCTATCTTTTTCAGCAACTAATCAAAACATCAGGTTATTAAAGGTCAATTATATCAAACTGTAAACATGTGAACACTTCTTATATTTCTCCAGTTGCTAACACCCAATGTTTAATAGACACCATTTCTTACCCTTGATTCAAAATATACAAAATAGGAAAGGTTCTACTTAAAAGTCCTAATCAACAGAAATTCAAACCTTCCTTTTCCAAGGACTGGTCCCTCCTGATAAGCATGTGAGACAAGTCTTATATACCCTTACTTCTACGGAGCATACTAGCTGTACTTTTACCTTAGCATTTCTTGAGAGTTCCAAATTGATAAAACTAACTAAATACCCTAAGGTTTCCATTTTCAGCTTTCACTATGCAGGGTGTATACTTGAAAACAAGTCCAGTCAAAACTTATTTCAGCTAAATGGAGACTAATACCTTAAGAAATCATTTCCTTTATCATATATATTACTTCTCTTTAGGGAAAAAAAAAAATTAGGTAACATGGTGGCTTAGTGGTTAAGGACTAATCTACTAACCAAAATGACAGCACTTCAAATCCACCAGGCTGCCCCTGGAAACTCCATGGGGCAGTTCTACTCTGCCCGACACTGTCACTATGAGTCAGAATCGACTCCACCGCGCTGAGTTTTAGGTTTTAGGAAAAATTACTGGAACAATATGTGCACTAACTACTTAATGGAAACTAATTTGTTCTGTAAACTCTCATCTATGAACAATAAAAAGAACAAAACACTGTATGGAAACCTGTCACCTTCACAATCTTCACATTTAAGCATGTAAATCTTCCCTAAATAAAACAAGAACCTTGAATTTTATTTTACTAAAACATGAGATGTGAATAATACCAAACACGGTCTTTTAACCATACTAAGCACGGAAGTGCCACAGCCTGCAACCATTTTGTAAATAAGAAAGAGGTTGTCACTAATGATCTGTCTGACCTTGGTCAAGTCCTAATTCCCATGTTTTAGCAGTTTCTCCTTACTCTATAATCCTGTAATTTAAACTTTTCTAATTAACAGGCATTTAACAACAGGTCTTGTTTTAAGTAACCCAGAAAGTAATAGCCCATGAACACTAAATACAATCCATAAATAAGTACAGACTGTTACAGCTCAGTGTTATTAAAATGGCTTCTGTACTCACAAATATTGTTCCTAATCTAGCCTGTTTAACAATTTCAGGTTCTTTAGTCACAAACTAAAGACAAGCAAAAGAACAGAAAAGGCTCAGCCATTTATTATTAACACTAGCCCAAAACAAACAAACAAACATTTGAATTCCCGATATGCCAGGTGTTTCGCTAGTACCCGGCTAACACATTTACTCTTTAAACAAATAAACAATGTGAAAGAAATTAATTTTGTTTTTCTTCTAAATCATTTCTAGGTCCTTTGAAAGAATCTGCTCCTTTCTTTCAATAATTCAAATTGGCTGGAACTGAAACAAAACATTTAGTAGTTGATACAAGTCTCCTAAAAGAAAAATCACTGGTGGCCCAGTGGTGAAGTGCTATGGCTGTTAACCAACAGGTCTGCAGTTCAAATCCACCAGGTACTCCTTGGAAACTATGGGACAGAGGCTTGGTATGAGTCAGAACCTACTGCTGGGCATCTATCAACAACATATGAGACACAAATTTTAATGAAACTCATCAGGCTTAACAGAGTGATCCACTTTAAGACATACAAACGTAAAACAAACACATCCAGAGTCTATTTTTAGAGAGGTATTCAGTCTCTCCGTTTTCTCTTTTAAATGAGATCTACTCCACCAATTTTCATGTGTTTTAGAACACCCAGCTACTCCGTACAAGCAATACGTGCTGGTCAAAAACAAACCTAACATAAGAAGTCATGGGTTATTTGTGAGTTATTTTCTTTATGTGTTCTGCATGCCACATCTTTTAAAAGTCCACATATAGATTCACCTATTAAAAGGCCAAAAAGAGTCTTCTAATTTCTGTAATTAGACACTACTTTCAATGTCAATGTTACACATTCAGATCTCATTTAAAAACCTAAAATGTCAATCATACAAAGCATTTACTACCATGTATTAGCTTCCTTCTCCCCAGTTCTATATTACCTCAATATTGTGTTATTTAACAAAATGTGCCTACTGCCAAAACTTGAGAAATAAGTGCGCACCAAAATGACACGTAGGAAAAAGAAATAAAAGCATTAGAAAATCGATAACAGAAGAAAAGAAAAATCTAGTTGCCAGAGTGTATGCGTAAACTTACAGTCCTGTAGATCTCAGGTATGGAAAGAACTGTTCCATCTCTATACTCTTCAAACGTTTCTCAACCTTCCTGGAGAAGCCTTCAGAAAATAAAACAGCGACAATGGAGGAAGATCTGTACTCTCAAACAGGGTGGGAGGCAGAGATAGAACTCCGCACCCAGCAACCAGAAGAACAAAGCAAGAATCTGCGCTTTTAGGATGCACTGAGATTTGGAGGCTAAAAGGGTCTCTTGACTGCCCTGATGTTTAACAACAGAGAAAACGAAGATCTAGGAGTATACAGAGCTCGGTTTAACCACAACAAGGTGGATGCACAGCTTGCCTTCCCGTCCATCTGACAAGACCCACACAGCAAGAGCCAAAAAAGAGCAAAATCACTAGAAAACATACAAAATGCATGCAAACGGGGTACTGTACACCCAGGCCTGAGTCTGATACAAGGCCCTAAGTGTCTAACTCCTCACGGCAAACAGGGTGCCAGTTACCCCTGAGCCACAGCTTCCCTTAATCGCTGAGGACAAGATCCGTCGGATAGAGGCCTGACACTATCGCCAAGCAGAACGAGAAGGGACCTGGCCAACACCAAAGGCCGCGACGCGGACCCCGGCGGAAGAGACTGCGCAGTAATGGCCGCTGCTCGGCTTCTCACACCCCGATCGACACCAGCTCCGGGCCGTCGCCCCGGGCAAGGGGCTACAGCGGCCGCGAGCAACCGTGAGTCAGTCAGTCTTCTCACTGAGACAGCAGTCACGGCGGGGGCGACGGGAAGAGCTGAGCTACCCCAGCATACCTCCGCACCGACAGCCTGGGCCATGCCGGCCCAAGGGCGTCGATCTACGTACTGGTCCTGACCCCGCCGCCGCCCCTCTCAGGGCCTGAGCGCAGGGACGACACGGAGCGGGTCGCAACCGGGGTTGACACAGCGGGCTAGCCCTCCTGTCCCCGAGATAGGATCGTCTAGACCAGCCAGCCTCCACCCTACCCACGACGAAGGCTTGGCCCCGACCCCCACCTCTTGGTCACTGCCGGGACCACTTCGCAGTCTTTTCTCTTCGGTCTCCGAGACCGCAGCAGCCGGGGACGCGCGCGGACGTCACGTGACCACCCGGCGCGTCTTTGGGTAGGAGCCCCGCGGAGACGGGGCGGGGCTGCATTGAGCGGAAGCGGCGCCCCGGCGCCGGGAGCTCGCGCCAGCCCCTCCCCACTCTGCTTCTGAACGCCCCGCCCGGAAGCTCTGCTTGGGTGCTTGGCCTCTTCTTTTTCAGGCTGCCTGTAATTTCACTTTTTATGTTGTTTATAAATATATATTGTTTTACTGATGAAATAAGAAGGCTCTGGAAGAGCCAGAGGGAGATTTTTGGGTGGAGGAAGAGGGACGCACATCGAACCAGCACGTGGTGGTGCTTGGAAATCAGCCTGACCATCCAGAAGAAACCTTTGAGCTTTTGAGTATGAAGAGCCTGGGTAAAAGTACTTGTCTCTTGTTTGGCTTCTTCCCCCACCCCCCCCTCCCGAAAAGACCTTTCAGACATCCAACTTTACCGTCCAAATAGTTCAGTTTAATCGGAGGTGGGGAAGAATCTTGGTTTCTATTTAGACCCATTTTTCTCAACAGAAAAGAGCATAGGAAGCTGGAGAAAGCTTAATCAGAATATCAAAACCAAATCCACTGCCCTCAACTCAATTCCTGACTCTGACCACTTGGTAGACCAGACTAGAACTTCCCTATAGGATATCTAAGACCATAACCTTTAAGAAAGTTGACTGCAGTGATTTTCTCTGGAGGAGCCACAGGGGATGTAGACTTCAGTTAGAAGCTGAGTGCTTAACCACCTTGCAACTAAGGCTCCTTAACCAGCATACAAAGCTATAATTTAAAAAAAATGAGTTATTTTTGTACCATATGTGTCATTTTAAGGAAACCCTAGTGGTGTAGTGGCTACGTGCTATGGCTAGGAACCAAAAAGATCTACAGTTGAAATCTACCAAGCTCCTTGGAAAATCTTTGAGGCAGTTCGGTGTCCTGTAGGGTTGCTGTGAGTCAAAATCTACTTCACAGCAACATGTGTAACTTTAGACATAAAAAAACTGGCAGCATTCTTGATTTCATTTTTAGCACGTGCTTTACCTTTTTTTTTTTTTTTCTGGAAAGCTTGGTGGAGTGGTGGGTTAAGTGCTACATCTGCTAACCAAAAAGTATGCAGCTCAAATCTGCCAGCTGCTCCTTGGAAACTCTATGGGGCATTTCTACTCTGACTTACAGGGTCACTATGAGTCAGACACAGCTTGATGGCAGTGGGTTTGGTTTTGGGGTTTTACCTTTTTTTGGGAACTAAATGGTCTTGTAGAAAATGTAGAATGTGGAAGGATTTTTTTTTTTTTTAATCTTAAGAGAGTGTATATGCCAACATTCCATAGCAATTTTATTTGCATCTTGAGATTTTGTTAGCTCTCTTTTTCAGGCTTGGAAGTTTTCAGTGTCCTTGTATTACCTGATGGAAACCTCAGATTCTTGTTCAGCATGACTCCTATTGGCCAAAATGAGAGACTCAGGTGGCAGAACAGGAAACACACCTTTGTTTTGCTGTACCAGGAAAAGGAGTCAGTGGGAGCTGCTGCTGTTGCCAAGACTGCTTGCCAAGGGTGGACAGGGGTTTACAAGTAGGGAGTTCATGCAGATTCCATCAGCAACGTTCTTAACCATACTAGGCAGGCACAATGGGGTTTACATATAAGCTCCAAGCAAAAGCAGGTTTCAGATACAAAGCTTGGGGAGGTGGGGGAACCCAACAAAGGAAACGGTATGTTTAATGCAACAATGTGGGTGTTCTACTTCACTTGTCTATATAGAACTATGCACTTTATTTTTTATTTAAATTCACATGTGATCAGTATGTAACCAATGTCTTCAAGTCTCTTCCAGTGATGTTTACTCATTTAGAACTACTCTTTCTCTTGTAACTTACAAATATATAATATGGACATGTATGACTACCAGATTGAGGTTTAATATCCTATCTTCATTTTTTCATTAGTCATCCAGTTTTAATCTATCATAGACAACCTATGAATAGATAATAGTGGAAAAGAAAAGGAAAAGAAATCCAATACATACTTACAGATTCACGCTTAAAGATAATAGTAACATTAACTTACAATGTGCCAGGCATTGTTTTAAGTGCTTCTGTAGAAATGATATATGGGGACATTTGAGCTCCTCTAACTTGGCAAGGGAGAAGACTCATTATCAGCACCAACAGCCCAAGGCGGATAGCAGTGACACAGAGGTCATTTGTAACATTTTTACCATTTCTGACACCGGGTGTCCCTTTCTGTGGCATTCTACTTCTTTGCTTGGTTGAGTGGTTTGTTGCGTTGGCCACACATAACTCATCAACAATGCTCATGATCATAGAGTTTATTAGGGAAGAAACAGGTTCTGGTTCCACATAGAGTTCTTTAATGAGGACAGGCTCTTAGCCATGCCCACATAAGACAGAGCCCCACAATGTTGTATTAGAAATCGTGTTTCCTTTTCTGGGTGTCCTCCCTGTTAGCTTTGCATAGGGCATTTGTACTCCATCCTGTAGGATCACTGTGAATCAGAACTGATTCAATAGCAATGGGTTTTTTTGTTGCTTTGCCTGAATGTTGCGTGTAAACCCCATTGTGCCTGTCTAGTATGATTAAAAATGTTGCTGACATAACTCACATGAACTCCTTGCTTGTAAGCTACTTAAAAGTAACTTGCCTGCCCACTTTTGGTGAGCAGTCTTGGAAGCAGCACCTCTCACTAGCTCCTTTTTCTTGAACAACAAACTAAAGATTCTTGGCCTGTTCTTCCACCGTAGTCTTTCGTTTATTGGCCAGTATCAGTCATGCTGTACAAGAACGTGAAGTTTCCACCTGATAACATTTCTAGCAAGCCAGCCCAGAGCCAGCCATCTGCTCAGTTCTTGAGGTGGATCAGACAACAGACCACCCTGATGTCTGGCACTACCAGGGGATGTCTCCTGAAGACCTTGGTGCAGCTCTGAAAGCTGAGAAAGCTAATCCACCTGGTTCCCAAAAAGATAACTCTGTGGGAGATACAAAATGTTTTGGGGGTGTTTGGTGGGTAAGGCTGTTAGGACAGTCCCAAGAAGTAGGGGAAATGGACCATTCAGAGTGTTAGAATGTGAGGTTATTTGGTAAATAACAAGGTAATTCTTAGAAAAGTCCCAAGAAGTAGGAGGAATTGACCACTATGGGCATAAAAGGCTTAAAAATAAAGAAAAAAGAGGTCTTATCTAATGGATGCATGTCTTTGCGTTCTATGTCCCTTCAACACCTGCATGGTGAGGGCTCTTGTGAGCCTTTGCTTATTCTTTTGGTTCTCTTTTTCATGTTTTCATAAGCTTTGTTCAGTGTATTTGTTTTGAGAACCAGCTGTTTAACTAGGGAAAATCTTTCGTAAGTTTTTTTGCTTGATTATTTGATCAAGAGTGACATTTACTAACTCTTTTGGTAAACTGTAGTTTAGTGTTCAGATTTAGGTGTTTGAAACATTAAAGAGACAATTCTATTTGCAGAGACCTCTGGGTCAATATAAACTACAAAATTCTGGCAAAAATTGACCAGTAAAGCCATTAGGACGGTCACTGGTGCTGATCATGAATGTTAAAGACCGCTGTGACAGGATAAACTGGTTGTGAGACAAGCTGGAGTTCCAGAGAAAAGCTAGAATAGAGTGCTCTGTTTTGCTAGATTCTCAGGAAAAGTTGGTAGATCAGTACTTGGTTTATGATATAGTTTCTTAATAAAAAAAAATCACAATGTTATAGTTAAAATCATCAGTAGGTACTTTAAAATACTTTCCAGTTAAAGAAACTACTATACTTAAGGTCTAATATAAGAGATGGGGTCTCTAGCCAACAAAATGAATTAAGTTAAAAAAAAAAAAGATACTCAAAGGTTAAAGAGTAAACCCAAAATATCCAAGTTCATTGCTTTTGAATCAATTCTGGTGGGACAGAATCTATAGGACAGAGTAGAACTACCCCATAGAGTGTTCAAGGAGCATTTTGTGGATGTAACAGCCAGCTATTTGGTTATCAGCTATAGCTTTTAAACACTATGCCACCAGTTTCTTTAGAGCATAATATTTTTTGATAAATCATCCTGGATTTCCCTTACTCTTGAGATACTTCTTTAGGGTTCATATTTAAAAACACTGTAAGCTAAATATACTAAAAAAAATTTTTAGAGTTTCAGTAGCATATTGGGAAAAGGAGCTTTCCATTTGTGGCGGTTCTGTCTTTTCCTGTTGGGGAACTTATACTTGATGCGTAGTTTTTGTCAAAGGGTCAAATATTTCACCATCTGAGACTCTGGCATATTAATAAGTTTTGTCTAAAACCTGTTTTTGCTTTTCTCTTCCTCTGAATTGAGTCAAGAGAGTGAAGGTAAGGCAAGATCAGACCTCCCCAGCCCCCAGTATTGCTAGTCAAGAATTGACAGATTCATTTACAAATTTGCTAAAGAGCTTTGGTATTTACTGGATAGGTATCCTTTCAAAATGTGTGGGCCAATTTAAACATATGTAAAGGAATTGGGATTATTCAATCTTGTCTTTCCTGAGTCAAGAGTAAGTGATCAAGCCTCCCCAGCCGCTAGTTTCTCAAGTCATGAAACTCCAGGGAAGCTTTTGAAAGATACCATCCAAGTGAGGAGAGACTTTTTTAAGACAAAAGAAAATAAGGGGAAAAAAATGTTCCTCTGCTATAGTTACCAAAAATCAGAGAAATGTCAATTATAAAAGAACTGTAAACAAACTCTCTCTCTTGTAAGAGAATTCTAACAAACAAAAAAATAAAAATCACAGTGAGACACACTTAGAATTGCCTAGAAAGATGTTTCTATCCGTAGCTGGAGATTTAAGGTTATATCTATCACACAATTGGTCAGTTGGGCAGACAACTTTGTGATTTCCATGTTGGTTTATAAAATCTTTGAGGGCTAGAAATTAGACTGAGAAAAATAGTAAAATTTAAATAAAAACTTGGAATTTTTGAACAGATTCATGTTAATTATGTTTTATGGTATACAAGATTAAAATGATTTTCAAGACCTTTTAGGTACTTTTCAGGTATTAAGTTGAGTAAATAGATACTAGTCATGTTTGAAGTTTATATACCTTTGCTTAATATATCACTAATTCAGGAAATGATACTGGAATCATTATTCCCTGTCTTTGAGCAAAGACAGTGTGACCCAGCTGGGCTCACAAGGATACATCAACTGAGCCCTGAGGTATAGAGACAATACATAGGATAATCTTGGAAAATATCTTTCAGGGAAACTTTCACATAACCAGAATGTGTAAGACTTCCCAGTCTTATTCTTTTCTATTAGCATTTAATGAATAGAAGATTGTTGGACCAGTGAAGACCCTCCTTACTGTCATGACTCATAACTGTACCAATGATTGTTAAAGAGGGTTCAAAACATAAATAATTGTCATCAGGGATGGCCTTAACCATTCTGATTCACAAACAGGATTTTTGTTCTCTAAGAATAATCAGGAGAAAATTTACAGTTTTCCACACTCAGCCAGGTGCCACTGAGTTGGATGATTTATTAGAAACGAGCTTGCCTGCGGAGATGTGGAGGGCCTAGGCAATGCTTACCCCGATCTTCCTAAACAAAGACTTTGTTGGAGCTTATAAAGGATTTTAGGTGGGAATGGTCTCGTGTTTTCTATTTTGGGGGCTGGGATGTGAGGCTTTCTAGGAGCTGATGGGGCTATGTTAGAGAGGTGTACATGCCATCAGACTTCAAGATGGCTTCTGTAATGGCAGCTTCTGGACTGGTAGCAGAACTTAGTATGGGGTATTGTGCCTGTGCAGTTCCTTGCTCCCCTGGTTTGATTCCATTGGCCTGCTTATAGCCCTGTGGTTCTCCCATTGGAAGGTCATATAGCAATCACCTTTGTCTCTTCTGGAAACCTTGGTGGTGTCATTGTTAAGTGCTGTGTCTGATAACCAAAAAGTTGGCAGTTCAAACCTACGAAGTGATCCTTGGAAACTCCATGGAGCAGTTCTACTCTGTCCCATAGGGTTGCTATGAAGTTTGTTTTTGTTTTTGTTTTGTTTTTGTCTCTTCTGCTTATACCTCTGAATTTGGTCTAAACTGGCTTTTCTGAAAAGCATCTCTAGGAAAGTGTTAGTTGGTAATTTAAGCAACTCATCCCTGGATGTGGGTGGTAAAACAAGCTGCTTATCACTCTGGAATGTTCCAGGGTGTGGTTAGGCTGGCTCTCCACTTCCATGTCTGAGAATCACAGTTTCTAGCCAATATAAGAAAAGGTGAAGCTTTCAGTGGTTTTGCCCAGTTGTAATATTAATATATCCTGATGGATTTGTAACATTCCCTGAACTTGGGCAGACATGGCTGTGGCAGTCCTTTTGTCTATTTTCCCATTCATGTCTATTCTGTAATAGTCTTTGGATTTGGGTAAACATGGCTATGGCGACGTGCTTGTCTGCTTCACTTTTGAGTATATTCTGAATAAAACTTTGTTTTTGAGTTACTGAACTTTATGCTATTTTTCCCCTGTAACAGCACTTACATAAAAAAGACATATATGTATGTATTTGAATTTGCTAATAATTCTGTTCATTTTTGCCACTTTAAAAGAATGTGCTATAAGAGATATGGAACAAAAAGAATATTTAACAGGTTTATTAAGAAGAAATTTATTTAATATGGTCAGAAGTTTCATAGCCGTAGTTTAATGGCTTAATTAATGAAATTTTCAGGAGCTCTAACGTTGCATAATATATAAAACAAAGTATTGAGTTTCTCATTGTTAAAATGACAAGAATTTTCTTTGATTTCTGAGTTAACGCGTTAATTTATTCATTCTGTAATCTCTCTCTAAGACAAAGATTAAGCCTCCCATTAAAATAAAACTTGCAAGTCAAAAACCAAGCCATGTGGCTTAAAAAGAAAAACAAAGTTTTATGTAAAGGAAAAGTTTATTTGATATGTTATAAATTATCTGGAATGTGTAGTTAAAGTCCAGAAAAACATCAAATTCTCTTCGGATCAAAATTAATTTGTTGGGGAGGCAGAGTCAAGAAGGCAGACTAGACACACATCTCCTTAATTCCCTCTGAAAACTAAGGCCTGGATTGGTAATTCAGCAGAGCCTTCTGGATACCTGGTGAGTCCTAGGACATGCCATAGGACTATCAATTTGGACTACATGCCACTGAACAGGAAACTTCTTCTCTTTCATTGACCCCTGCCTTTGTGGAATGGCCAGCTCTCATAGACTGAAGGTAACTGGCATTTTTAACATTTTTTTTCTTTGTCTTATCCGGCAGGCAGGACGCGGGCTTAACTGACAGCAAAGCTCAGCCACACTGCTGATGTGATCAGCAGGTGGAATAGTCACATTTTGAGAGCCCAGCTCTGGACTCTGAGAACCTGGGGACCTCCACACTCTCTTTCCAAACCTCCACCATTGATTCAGCTATCTCACAGCAGATGGGAGAGCTTGTGTGGTGTCATGAATTGAATTGCGTCCCCCCCAAAATAGGTGTAGCCACGTGGCTGGGCCATGATTCCCAATATCTTGTGACTGTCCTCCATTTTGTGGTTTTCCTTTCCTGTATGTTAAAGGACTAGGGTGGGACTGTAAATCGCTTTATAAGATCACCTCCATGCTCTACTGTAAAGGGAGTTTCCCTGGATTATGGCTTTCCCCACCCTTAATCCTTTCATCCTACAAGAGATAAAAGGAACCTCACACCACCAAGAAAGCAGCACCGGGAGAAGAGCGTGTCCTTGAGACCTGAGGTTCCTGTACCAAGATGCTCCTTGGACAAAGACTGATGCAGTACCACACTTTCCTCCAGAGATGACTGGGGTGAGAGCTTTCCCCTGGAGCAGACATCCTGAATTTAGACTTGTAGCCTAGCGGATTGTGTGAGAATGAACCTTCCTTTGTTAAAGCCATCCACTCTGTGGTATTTCTGTTAGAGCAGCCCTAGCTGACTAAAACATGTGGGATGCCATCTTGTTTGACTGGGAGGGAGAGTTACCCAAACAGAGGCCTCAGCAGGGGCTAGTACTCAGGCTGGGAGGCAGTGCCAGCCCAGGGAGTGCTTTCCCAGAGGAAAAGCTATGTTTACCATACTGTAGCCATACAGGTGGGGCCTGGCAGCAGATGACAGCAGAGTAGTAGCCTGTCTGTACTTTGAACTGGATTACAGCATCAGGACAGATGTAGTGGTGCTTTCATTGCCAGCTGGAAAGAGGGGATTGCATACCTGACTGCCTGAATGATTTTGGAAGCTGTCAGATGGCTTTAACTTTCAAAGTAACCCTACCTAGAGGAATAATTGTGGTGCAGCCTGACGGCTTCGCTTCCAGCCTTTAGGGATCCACAGCACAGGATAAGCTGATGGCTCCCAGTGGCTCCATAAGGTGGGCAGTGTCATTGCCAACCAGGAGATGGAGCCTGCTACCAAAGCCAGGCCAGTGGGACCAGTCACTGGAGTATATAGGATGAGTGATTATTACCCTATTTCCTTGACTGTGACTCAGATCCTGTCACAGCAATACCAGAAAAACTAAACAACATCTAGATGCCCCCAAACCAACAAACCTTGGCCAGACACTTAAGAAAAATCCACCCATGGCTCCAGAAAGCTCCGAAAGAAATGAACCAAAGAGCTTCCCAGATGAAGATGACTTGCTGAAACTATCAGAGATCGAGTACAAAAGTGTTATGTATAGAGCCCTCCCAGACATTATACTAAATCAGCAGACAAAAATGAAAAAATTTAGCAAGCTGTTCAAACTGACGGAACACCAGCATCCTGAAATCCAACAGATCAATAACAAAATTGTGTTTAAGCCTTTTTTAGTCACTGTAACAGTGGCTAATATACTGTTTGTCGTATTGTAGCTGACTAATTTCACTCAGAATAGTACCTTCCAGATTCCTCCACGTTATGTTTCCCAAGATCATTGTTGTTCTTTATCATCACGTAGTAGTCTGTTGTGTGAATATACCGTAGTCTGTGTATCCATTTATCCACTGCTAACCACATACATTGATTTCATCTTTTTGCTACTGTGGACTGTGCTGCAATAAAACACTCATGTGCATGCATCTGTTCATGTGATAGCCCTTATTTCTCTAGGATATATTCCAAGAAGTGGGATTGCTGAATCATATTGTATTTCTATTTATAGCTTTTTAAGAAGGTGACAAATTGATTTCCAAAGTGAATGGACAATTCTACATTTCCACCAAGAGTGTATAGGTGTTCTAATGTCCCCACAGCCTCTCCAACAGTTACTATTTCTGATTTTCTGGATTAGTGGCATCCTATTTAGGGTGAGCTGTCACTGTAGTTTTGATTTGCATTTCTCTAATGGCTAATTGTGAGCATTTCCTCATCTATTTGTTAGCCATCTTGATATTTTCTTTGGTGAAGTTCCCTGTTGGTATCCTCTGCCTGTTTTTAATTGGATTAATTGTGTTTTTCTTGTTGAGGTTTTGCAGTATTTGATAGCCTACAGGTATTAGATGCTGTTTGGATTTGTGGTGGCCAAGGATGTTTTCACAGTCTGTAGGTTGTCTTTTTACTCTTTCGGTAAAGTCTTTGGATAATATAAGTGTTTGATTTCTAGGAGTTCTCAGTTATCTATTTTCTCTTCTGGTGCTTCTATATTGTTAGCAAAGTTTTGTAGTCTATTTATGCTGTGTACTAGGGCTCCCAGCATTGTCCCTATTTTTTCTTCCATGATCTTTGTCATTTTAGATTTTGTATTTAGGTCATTGATCTATTTTGAGTTTTTGTGCATGGTTTGAGATACAGATCTTCAATTTTTTTGCAGATGGAGATCCAATTATGACAACACCACTTGTTAAAGGCAGCATCTTTTCCCAGTTTATGGACTTTGGGCCTTTGTCAAATATCAGCTACTCATAGGTGGATTTTATGTTTGGATTTGCAGATCTGTTCCAATCACCTACGTATCTATTTTTGTACCAGCACCAGGCTGTTTTGACTACCATGGTAGTGTAATAGGTTCTAAAGTTAGGTAGTGTGAGGTCTCCCACTTTGTTGTTCTTCTTCAGTAATAGTTTACTTTGGATACTGTAACTATTGAATTAGAAGTGCTTATTGCTAAACTAGCAAAGTTATAAGTATCATAGCCAGAGAAGTGTCTGAAATTAATTCAAGTTATGATTTCACGAAGTAAAACAGCACTAAAAATTCTACTGTCTATCAAAAGAAGAAGAAGGAAAAGAACAATTTTTTGACACTTTTGCTTCTGAGAAAGTGACCCATGTCTGTTACTAGGTGATCAAGGAAGGGCAGCTTGCCCTTGAAAAGAACACTTAGTCCTTTGTAAGCAGGTTAACTGAAGACCTCCAATAGGAGAGAAGAACACTTAGTCCACTGTAAACAGAGTAACGGAAGACCTCCAACAGGAGAGAATAACACAGTCCACTGTAAACAGATTAACTGAAGACCTCCAATAGGAGAGGAGAACACTTAGTCTGCTGTAAACAAATTAACTGGAGACCTCCAACAAGAGAGGTCACTCCTGTGTTTATCTTGCTGGTCATGCTTCTTTAGTGAAAATTTGGCTATCACATGTAAATTTATCTATGTGTTGTGTTTCCCCTAGACAACTGTGTGTGCTCCTTATAAATACATATTTTTGTGTGGTGGGTCGAACTGTATTTTTGTTTTTAGTGATCCCTTTCCAACTGATAGTGAATTTATGTGAACAACTTCTCGTTTAGATTCTTGTTGAACTCATTAGCAGCACACTTTTACAATTTTAAGATTACCTTTAGATTTTAATAGTAATGATACTAGTAAATATTGAAGAAGGAATTTTAAATTCTTATACATTATTGAATGAGAGTTGTAGGTCCAATACTCAGGGCCAGGTTGATAAAGTTTAACTACTGTTATAGTTAATTGAGAAAAAAAAACTAAATTTACCAATCATCGTGGGACAGTTACCAGAGGAAGTTGCTAATAAGACAAAAATATAGCAGTAATCTCTGATCTCAGTAGCCAAAGTGACATGAGATAACAAAGTAGCCTTAGATTTTTAGCCCGAGAAAGGGTAACCATTACTGTAGCAAATCCCTCTTGTTGTATTCAGGAAAATAACCCAAGAGAAATAAAACAAAATATACATAGAATTAGACAACAAGCTACTTGGGCACATACTGTAACACCCTTATTATCACTAGACTTATTTGATTAGTTACCGTCAACAATATATTAAAAATGAAACCCAACCAAACTCACTGCCTTCGAGCAGATACCAACTCAAAGCAACCCTGTAGGTCAGAGTAGAACTGCCCCAAAGAGTTTCCAAGGAGCAGCTGCTGGATTTGAACTGAGTTAGCAGATGTAGTGTTTAACCACACCACCAGGGTTTCCTCAAGAATATACGCCAAGCCAAGCCAAGTGCCATCTAGTCAAATCACTAATGTAGGAGATAATAATATTAGGCATAATGAAACTTATCTTCTATTGTCCTACAAACTTAAAAAAGCCTCAGGCTAAAATGTTGACCTACATTGAGTCTGCTCACTTCAGCCATGTAGTTGATGGGAACATTGCTCTTTCTAGGATCCTGGTGAAGAATCAGATGGTATCCTGTAGAAAACGGCACTGTAAGTTTAAAGAGCCTGACATGGCCTCCATCTAATGGCTCCAGGTATTGATTATCAATATATCAGTGTGTTATTCACGATTAAAAGAAAAGAGTAGTTTAGGAGATAATGTTGGAGCCGCTGTTGGCTGTCCATGAGCATGAAAAATGTGCTCCAGACACATCAACTGGATCCTGAGGTGTAAAGACAGTAGCTAAGGTGATCTTAAAGCAAAAATAAAAACAAAACCTTTTAGGAAACAGTCACTTAAAGAGGTCGTAAAAGTTAGTCTTTTTCATCTAATAGTAAACTACAAACGCAATGCTGTCAAGTCGATTCTGACTCTTGATGATTCTGTAGACGGAGTAGAACTTCCCCATAGAGTTCGCAAGTGGTGCCTAGTGACTTTGAACTGCCAGCCTTCTGGTAAGCAGCTGTAGTATTTAATCCATGTACCACTAAGGTTTCCTAGATAGTTATAAACTAGCAGGAGGTCAGTAGCCACAATGAAAGCCTTAGGCCAAGTATTTCCCCCTCCCTGAAAATAATGTTAGACAAGTCCAAGCCAGGCTATAGAGTTCAAAATGGACACTGGTCCTGAATGACCAATGTTCAAAATTTAACGGAAGGAGTGAGACAGAGCCCCCACAGTGCTGTGTTAAAAATCCTATTTTCTTTGCTTGGCTTCCCCTTCCACAGTATTCCATTAAAAAATCCTTTTTCTCTTGCTGAACTCTCTCACCCACAGCTTCGTATTTGAATCTTGCTTTTGCTTGGAGCTTATATGTAAACCCCATTGTGGCTGATTAAGAATGTTGCTGATGTAACTTGTGTGAACTCCCTACTTGTAATCCCTTGAAAGTGACTGGTCTGCCCACCCTTGGGGAGCAGTCTTGAAAGCAGCAACTCCAACAGACTCCTTTTCCTTGTATAACAAAAATAAACCCCCATACCATCAAGTTGGGTCCGACTCATAATGACCCTAGAGGTCAGAGTAGAATTGCCCCATAGAGTTTCCAAGGAGCACTTGGTGAATTTGAACTGCTGACTTTTTGGTTAGCAGATGTAGCACTTAACTCGTACACCAGCAGGATTTCCAACAACAAAAATAGAGGTGCCTCTTCTGTTCTGCCCCCACCATCTCACCTTTGTTGGCCAGTATGAGTCATGCCAAACAAGAACCTGGGGTTTCCCCCTGGTTACATGCAGGCAGGCCTCTTTTGGCCCTTGGCTTTTAGGACCTCTGTCCCTCGGCTCCTCAGTGTCTCAGCCTGGCATCTGCCTTACAGATCTCCACCGGTAAGTGCCCAGAGGTACCTCACTCTGCCAACAAGCTTCCTGCTAAAGACACTCAGTTTTCTCCTTCAGGGGACCAGGAAGCCCACTGTGCTGTCTCCTGCCAGTCTCTTTATTCTGCTTCCTCTGCTGCTACAGAGGATGAGATAGAACCCTTGAAGAGATTAGTTACATATTGATAAATGTTAATGCAGAGAAGTTAAAGATAGTGTACATAATTCTTTATGTGCAAGGACACTGAAAACTTCCAAACCTGAATAAAATAGTTAAATTCTCAAAATGGAATTGCCATGGAATGGTGAGAAATATAGTCAAAGTCTTGCTACTATTGCTTTTCATCATGTCTCACTGTCTCTGGGATTACAGCTTTCTCATACTCTCTGTATCTCTTGGGTCAAGGAAGTTCTCAAAGCAGGGATCCTGAGTCCAAAGGATGCTCTCCACTCAACTGTTTGTCTTAGTGATGCTAAGGTGCCCCTTTCAGCCTCTAGGATGTCTCATATTAAGCCTAGTGAGATGGCAAAACTCAACAATCCTTTCATTAGGGTCTCATATCCTTTATTTGTGTGGTCCCACCCCCTCAAGGCTGCCATGCGCCTTATATGCATTAGTTCCACCAAATCATCTAGTTAGAGCCACAAGATCATGGCTAGGAATTCCATATAAAAGCATTCCATTGCACTGTAACTTTAAAATACAAAGTTACTGAATCCTCATGATAAACTATGGTGCAGGTATTATTGTTATTTCCGTGTTTTAGAAATACCACGAGAACACAGGCAGAAAGTCATATAACCGGAATTTGTAATAGGAACTGAAGAGTTCATCTGGTCCAGTTGTTTTTACCAATTTAAGAAACAGATATAACAAGGTTAAATGACTTCCTCAAAGACCATCTTGCTAGAAAAAGATCCAGTATCAGTGCACATGTGTATTTCCTGGTTCATAAATATTATTTTTAATTGTGATTGAGTGAAAGTGTACAATCCGATATACATGTGCCTGCCTGCCTATGTGTAGTTCACACTGCTCTCCCTGCCCAGTGACAGCACACTCCTATCTGTTCTATACATGTCATATCCTGTCCCCTCCTCTTCACCCTTTCCCCCACCTCCACTAAGAGTCCAACAGGACAACATCCTATAGATGCATAGAACCATAAAGTGCACACACAATATGTGTCATTGAGTGGAATCCATTCCTGTCTGAAGAGCTGACCTCAGTAATGACTTATGGACAGGGGCAGCATCAGGACCAGGGACTGTGCTCCCAAGGGAACCCCAAGGCCCCTAGACCATCAATTACACTCTTAGTGGAGTTCTCAGGGTGCACCCCTTTTTATTTTCGCGTTACCAGTGAGACTCAATTTTGTGAGCCCCATCATGGCTATTACCGTTGGTGGCCAGTCACATGTTGATGTAGTCACCCACTCTCGTGGGTCTCTTTCTCTTCTGAGTTCTCTTTCCCCCATGTCATTTTGGTCCTTGGTGATTGTCAGTTCCTGCTGAGTTGGGACTATTTGGTGTGGCTCAGATGACAGCTTGCTAGGTTTTAAGACCCCAGACGCCACTCACCAAGGTGGGGTGCCAAAAACTCTCTTAGCAAAACTCCAGTTATGCCAACTGGGCCTTGCTGTCTTCTGAGAACATGGTCCCCAGACCCCCACCCCTGCTACTCAGTCCTAGCAATATTGGATTAAGATTGGAGGAGTAATCATGTTAAAGTCCAGTTAAGTTTATCTTCTAATGTGTGCTGTCACCGATTTCACCCAACCCAATTTCTATCAACTATCTAATCTGTAACCAGCCCTCTGCCTCCCTCTCTCCCTCATCCTCCCTTTTTCCCCTTTAAGCCATCAGAAAGTCTTGTCTTCTGTACATGAGTCTGTTTTAAACTCCTTATGGTAGGTACAGTATTTGTCCTTTTGCTGCGGGCTACTTTCACTCAACATGATGTCTTCCAGTTGAAACCAGGTTATCACTGTTCTTTGTCGTTGCATAGTGTTCAATTGAGGTATATACCATAGTTTATCCATTCGTATGTAGTTGGGCATTTGGGTTGATTCCAACTTTTTGCTGTTGTGGACTGTGCTGCAGTAAACATTCGTGTGTGTGTATCTGTTCGTGTGAATGCCCTTGATTCTGTAGGATATATTCTAAGCAGTGGAATTACTGGGTCAAATGGTATACTTATTTCCATCTTCTAAAGGAAGCACCAGATTGCTTTGCAAAGAGGTTGTACCATTTTACAATCCCACCAACAGTGTAGGAGAGTTCCAGTTTCTCCACAGCCTCTCCAGCATTTGTTGTTTTGTGTTTTTTGTATCATAGCCAATCTTGTTGGGGTGAGATGATATCTCATTGTAGTTTTGATTTGAATTTCCTTAATAGGTAATAATCATGAGCATTTCCACGTGTTTTTTTTTTGGCTGCCTGGATATCCTCTTTAGAGGATATTGCTTAATTGGATTATTTATCTTTTTCTTATTGATATTTTGTAGTACCTTATAGATTATGGAGGTCAGACATCAGTCTGACATATAGTTGCCAAATATTTTTTCCCATTGTGTAGTTGGTCTTTTAATTCTTTTGATAAAGTCTTGGGGTGAGCAAAAGTGTTTGAGTCTTAGTAGTTCCCATTTATCTATTTTCTGTTGATTGTACTTTGACAGATTTTTGAAGTCTGTTGGCATTGTGTATTAAAACTTCCATTGTTAATCCTGTTTTTTCTTGGATGAGCTTTATCGTTTTAATTTTGATATTTAGGTCTTCTATTTATCCAGTTTGAGTTGGTTTTTGTATAGGGTGTGGGATATGGATCTTGTTTCAGTTTTTTGCAAATGGATATCCAATTTTGCCAACACCATTTGTTAGACATTGCTTTTATCCCGGTTTAAAGTCTTAGGGCCTTTGTCGGATATCACTGTTCATAGGAGGGTGATGGCATCTTTGGGGTCTCAACTCTGTTCCATTGATCTATGTGTCTCTTTTTGTACCACTACCCGGCAGTTTTGACAATGGTGGCAGTGTAATATGTTCTAAAGTTGGGTAGGGAGAGGCCTCCCAGTGTGTTCTTCTTCAGTAGTTCTTTACTTATCCAGGGCTGCTTCTCTTTCCAGACAAAGTTGGTGATTTGTTTCTCCATCTCCTTAAAAAATGTCTCTGGAATTTTTATTGGGATTGCATTATATAAGTGGATTGCTTTGGGTAAAATAGACATTTACGCAATGTTAAGTCTTCTGATCCATGAGCAGGGTAGGTTTCTCCATTTATTTCTGTCTTAGTTTCTTGTAGTAAGGTCTTGCAGTTCTCTTTGTAATGGCCTTTTATTTCTCTAGTTAGATTTATCCCTTATCTGTTGGATCTTCTTGGGGGCTATAGTAAATGGTATTGATTTGGTGATTTCTTTAATAATCTGTTGGTATAAAGGAATCCTACTGATTTACTTATGTTTCTCTTGTATCCTGATACTTTGCTGAACTCTTTTATCAGTTTGAGTAGTTTACTTATGGATTCCTTAGGATTCTCTGTGTATACAATCATGTCTGCAAATAGGGAGATTTTTACTTCTTCTTTGCCACAGATGCACTATATTTCTTGGTCTTGCCTAATTGCTATGGTTAGAACTTCTAGTACACTGTTGAATAGGAGAGGAAAGTGTGGCCATCCTTGTCTAGTTCTTGTTATCAAGGGGAATTGGTTCAGTCTCTGTCTGTTCAGGATGTTGTAGGCAGTTGGCTTTGTATAGATGGCCCTTACTGCATTGATGAATTGGATGTCTGTTCCTATTTTGCTGAGAGTTTTTAGCATGAATGGTTTTTGGACTTTATCAAATACCTTTTCTGTGTGAATTGACAAAATCAGGTACTTGTTATCTTTTGTGTTGTTTATATGGTTGATTAAATGAATTGTTTTTCTGATGTTGAATCAGCTTTGCATTCCTGGTATGAATCCAACTTGGTCATGATGGATTATTTTTTTGATAGGTTGTTGAATTCTGTTGGCTAGTATTTTGTTGAAGATTTTTGCATCTAGGTTCATGAGTGATATTGATCTGTAGTTCTTTTTTGTTGGATGTTTCCCTGGCTTTGATATCAGGGTTATGCTGGCTTCACAGAATGAATTTGGGAGAATTCCATCCCTTTCTCTGCTGTGAAATAATCTCAGTAGTTTTGGAATTAACTTCTCTAAAAGCTTGGTAGAATTCTGTGATGAAGCCATCAGAACCAGGGCTTTTTTTTGGTTGGTAGTTTTTGGATGGCTTATTCCATCTCTTCCTTTGTTATGGATTTATTAAGTTGTTCTGCTTCACCTTGTGATAATTTTGGTATGTGATAGGAATCTAGAAATTTGTCCATTTCCTCTAGATTTTCAAATTTGTTAGAATACAGTCTGTCATAGTAGTCTGTTATGATAGTTTTGATTTCTGTTGGATCTGTTGTGACATCGCCCCTCTCATTTCTATCTTGGTTATTTGTTTCCTTTCCTGTGTTTCTTTAGTAAGTTTAGCCAGTGGATTGTCAATTTTGTTGATCTTTTAAAAAAAACCAGCTTTGGTCTTTTCAGTTTTTTTGGTTGTTCTTCTGTTCTCTAGTTTAGTTCTGCTCTGATCTTATGATCTGTTTTCTTCTGGTGCCTGAGGGGTTCCTGTGTTGCTTTCTTTCTACTTGTTCAAGCTGTAGGGTTAGTTCTTTGGTTTGAGTTCTTTCTTCCTTCTGGATGTGTTCGTTTATAGAGTTAAAATGACCTCTGAGTGCTGCTTTGGCTGTATCCCACAGGTTCTGGTAGGAAGTGTTTTCATGCTCATTGGAATCTATCAATTGCTTTATTTTGTCCTTGATTTCTTCTGTAACCCATGGCTTTTTGAGCAAGATGTTGTTCCGTTTCCAAGAGTTCCAGTTTCCATCTATGTTTCATCTGTTACTGATTTCAACTTTTATGGCTTTATGGTCTGAGAAGATCCTTTGCAGTAATTAAGTGGTGTGTATTTTGCTGAGATTTGTTTTATGTCCTAACACATGGTGTATTCTGGAAAATGTTCCATGTGCACTGGAGAAGAAGGTGTAGTTATCTGATCATGGATAGAAAGTTGTGTATATGCCAATGAGGTCTAGTTCATTAATTGTGACAATAAAATCTTTTCTGTCTTTACTGAGGTTTTTTCCAGAGAATCTGTCCAATACTGAGAGTGGAGTGTTGAAGTCTCCCACTATTATTGTGGAGTGATTTATCTCATTTTTAAATGTAGTCAGTGTTTCTTTGATGTATTTAGATGCTCTAGTATTGGGTGCAAAAATATTTAATGTTGTTAAGTCCTTGTGTATTGAACATTTCTACAATGATGTCCATCTTTATCCTCAATGGTGGATTTTGCTTTAAAATTTATTTTATCTGAGATTAGTATTGCCACACGTGCTGTTCTTTGTATGTTGTTAGTTTGGTATATAATTCTTCTATCCTTTAATTTTTAGTTTGTTCATATCTGTGATGGATTGAGTTATGTCCCCCTCAAAATAGGTGTAGCCATGTGGCTGGGCCGTGATTCCCAGTATCTTGTGACTGTCCTCCATTTTGTGGTTTTGTTACACTGTATGTTAAAGGATTAGAGTGGGACTGTAAATTCCTTCATAGGATGACCTCCCTGCTTCACTGTAAAGGGAGTTTCCCTGGAGTATGGCTTGCCCCACCCTTAATCCTTTCATCTTTCAAGAGACAAAAGGATGAGAATTGGGAACCTCACACCACCAAGAAAGCTGCACTGGGAAAAGAAGGAAAAGAACGCATCCTTCAGACCTGAGGTTCCTGTGCCAAGATGCTCCCTGGACAAAGACTGATGTAATACTGGACTTTCCTCCAGAGCCATCTAGAGGGAAAGCTGGAGCAGACATCCTGAATTTGGACTTGTAACCTGCTGGACTGGGTAAAAATAAACCTTTTTTTGTTTAAGAAATCCACTCTGTGATATTTCTGTTAGAGCAGCACTAGCTGACTAAAACAATATCTTTAAGGTGAGTTTCTTGTAAGCAACGTATAGACGAGTCGTGTCTTTTGATCCAAGATGTCACCTGTTGTCTCTATACTGGAATGTTCAGACCATTTACATTCAATGTAATTATCGATAGGGTGTGTTTAGTGCTGGCATTGTGTTGTGTTTATTTTTGTGTTGATATTTTCTCTATTGCTCTGTTCTGACAACATTCACCTTCATGGGTTGATTTTTCCCCCTTTTCAGTGTCGGTTTTGTGTTTGTGGAGAGTCCTGTGTTACATTTCTTGATTTGATGTATTGCATCTTTATTGTGCTTTGCAGATACCTCTGTGATTCCCCGTAAAAATCTGAGTTTAAACCCAATTTTAACTTGTACATATCTTATAAACTTCTTCTCCATCTGGAAGGACTATAAGTACTGTAGTACATCCCTCTTTTCAATGTGATGATTCCATAGATTTCATGATGTGATCACTGGATCACTTCTTTTAATATTATAGCTTTGATTGAGTTTTGTGCCTTCCCTAACTGAGTAGGTTTCTGGATCATGTGTTGTGTATTGTCTCCTAAAATATAGAGTTAATGGTTTTGTTCTTCAAAGTCAAGAGCTTCTTGCAGGATTTCTTGTAGAATTGGTTTGGTTTTTACAAAGTCTCTGAGTTTCTGTTTTTTGTGAATGTCTTAATTTCATTTTCACATTTGAGAGATAATTTTGTGGGATATCTAAGTGTTGGTTGGAAGTTGTTCTCCTTCAAGGCTTTGAATGTGTCATCCCATTGACTCCGTGTCAGCATCATTTCTGCCAAGAAGTCAGACGAAAGCCTACAGGGCTTCCCTGTGAATGTTAGCTTTCCTTTGAGTCTCGCCATCTTCAGAGTTTCAGCTTAAATTTCATTTTGTTATGTCTTAGAGTCTTTTCTTTTGGGATCTATATTGAGTGACATTCAGTATGCATCTTGGATATCTATATTCCCTTCTTTCATAATTTCTGGGAAGTTCTGTCAGCAGCTCAACAACAATACTGTCTGTGTTTTCTGGTGTCCACCCCTGTTCGGGAAATCTATTTCATTGTAGATTGTTCCTTATGATAGAATCCCACATGCTTCTTAATGCTTCTTCATTTTTCTTGTTCCTCTTCTCTGATTTCTTCATATAGATGCTGGCATCAGTAGCTCTGTC
This sequence comes from Heterohyrax brucei, assembly GCA_028571685.1. Classification (NCBI taxonomy): domain Eukaryota; kingdom Metazoa; phylum Chordata; class Mammalia; order Hyracoidea; family Procaviidae; genus Heterohyrax; species Heterohyrax brucei. The sequence continues at coordinate 150,350,599 of CM053144.1, read as the reverse complement.
TTCTAAGTCAGAAAGTCTGTTTTCCAGTTCAGTTCTGTTATCTTGGGTTTGAATTGAATTTCTTATTTCTTTGATCTTGTTATTGATGTGTTGGATTTCAGAATACTGATGTTACATCAGTTCAAACACCTTGGTTAATTTTTCATTTTTCTCTGCTACATTTTGTATAATGTCTAGAAGGGCTCTATATAGAATCCTTTGTACTCAACCTCCAGTAGTTTCCGAAAGACTTCTTCATCTGGGAAGTTCTTTAGTTCTTTCTTTTGGGGGCTTTCTGGACTATAAGTGAATGTTTCCTTAAGTTTCTGTCCAAAGTTTGTTGCTTTTGGGGCATCTTGAGGCTGTTTAGCTTCTTTGATGCTACCTCAACAGGATCTAAAGCACAGTTTGATACGGATGGTGATCACCAGTCACCTCTGTGTGCTCCATTGACTTGGCCCACTGGACTCTCTGGTGTAGCAGGCTCCACCTCCTGATTTGCAAAGACACAACCCTACTTATTGAGTCACCGGGGGGCTGTCAGTTAACCCTATGATGTGAGTCAGTAAAGGCTGAAAGAGATGCCTGCAGGATGTACTGCAGTTATTTCATTAAGTAGTCTTATATTAGAAAGTAAAAGATATCTGACAGCTTCCGAAATCAGTCAGGCTGTCAGGTGTTCAAGCCCCTCTTCCTAGCTGGCAAAGTAAGCACTCTAACCCCATATGCTGTAAACTAGTTCAGAGTTTGAAAAGGCTACTACTGCCTGGTGGTTATCTGCTGCTGGGCCCCACCTGTAAGGTCAGTCTGTGCTAAACACAGCTTTTCTTTTGGTAAAGTGCTCCCTGGACTGGCACTGCCTCCCAGCCTGGGAGTTAGTCCTAGTTGAGGCCTCCATTTTGGGTAACTCCACCTTGCCATCAAACAAGATGGTGTTCTGCATAAGTTCTTCCGCCCTCAGTGGAACAGCCAGTTCAATGGCAGAGGTCTGGAAAGAGGGGGTACAAGAGTTGAGGTGCAGATAGTCCAGAGCTCGGCTCTCAGAATGTAGCTATTCCACCTGCTGGTCCTGTCAGCAGTGTGGCTAAGCTTTACTGCCAGCTAGCCCAAGCCCTGTCTGCCAGGTAAGACAACAGAAGCAGAAAAATGGTGGGCACTGCCTCCCAGCCTGGGAATTATCCCCTGGTGAGGCCTCTGTTTGGGTAACTCTGCCTCCAAGTTGAACAAGATGTTGTCCTGCACAAGCTCTTCCACTTGCTGTGGAATAGGCAATTCTATGGCGGATGTTTGGAAAAAGTGGGTGGAGGAGCTGAGGTGTAGAGAATCCAGAACCGAGCTCCTAAAATGTGACATTCTGCCTGCTGGTCCTGTCAGCAGTGTAGCTGAGCCAGTCAAGCCCAAGCCCTGCCTGCTGCCTAAGACTGAGAAAAAAAAAGATCAAAATTACCTTCTGTCCACAAGAGCCAACATTCAACAAGGGCGGGGGTCAGTGAAAGAGACGAAGTTTCCCATTCAGCGGCATGTAGTCCAAATTGACAGCCCTATGCCGTATCCTAGGGCTCACTTGGTGTCCAGAAGGCTCCATTTAATTACCAGTTCAGGCTTTAGTTTTCAGAGGGAGTTAAAGAGATGTGTGTCTAGTCTGCCATCTTGACTCTGCCTCCAAATATTTTTAATTTAAGCCAAGTTGTTCTTCAAGAAGGACAAGAATGGCACAAATTGTTATAAGCTTGTCTACTAGTGGAGATTCTGGTAATGTAGTGGTTAAGACTGTGGCTTCTATTTAGAAGATCAGCAGTTCAAACCTGCCAGGCTCTCCTTGGTAACCCTATGGGGCAGTTCTACTCTATGTGTAGGGTTGCTGTGAGTCAAAATCGACTCAATGGCAGTGAGTTTTCTTGTTTGTTTGTTTTTTGACAGCTAGCTAAAAAGTTTAAGTTTGAACTCATCTAGAGGCTCCTCAAAGACAGGTCTGGACCTGCTTCCAAAAGGTCACAGGCTTGAAAACCCTGTGGAGCAGTTCCACTCTGCACACATAAGGTTGCCATGAGTCAGAATTAACTCTTTGGTAAGTAACAACAGCGTTCAGTTCTTGATTTACTCTAGGCACATTTTAAAACAGATTCTTTAATATAAATGAGTATTAAAGCTATAGTTTGACTGGATGGCATATAACAATAGCCAAAGTTATATTCTGTGTATCTGTTTATCTGCTCCTCTGTGGGAAAAGCAGGAATGCATCAATAGAGATCCCACTTCAAGCTCCTCCAAGCTTCACCCCTTCTTACCATGCCCACAATCTTTGTCATTTCAGTAAATGACTCAGTCCTTTTCTTCTTTTTCTTATATGTCCTATATCATTTTAACAAATAATCTAGTGTCTCTTCCTTCAAAATAGGTTTAGAATTTAGCTACTGAACCACTTCTATCATGACCTACATCATCTCTTATGTGAATTATTGTAGTAGCCTAGGAACTGGTCTTGTTACTTTTTGCCCTTGCTTTCTTTTGAGTCTACTTTCAACACAGAAGCCCAAGTAAAGCTATTAAAAAGGAAGTCAGATCGTATCGTTCCTTTATTCAAAGTCTCCCATGGCTTCCCAACATACAGTAAAGGCTAAGATACATATAATGACTTTAAGGCACTCCCCTTGTTACCAGTCTGATCTTGCAGACTGCTCACTTAGTTTTATGATTCTAGAAGACTGACTGCACACAAGCTCCCAACTTTATACTTTTTGCAGTTTCTATTCCCTCTGCTTAGAATGTTTTCCACAATGGCTTTCTCCCTCTATTTGTACTCAAATACCACCTTTTCAGCAAATTATCTACTTGCCACCCTATTTTAAACTGTAATGTCTCCCATTCTCAGTACTTTCTATTCTCTTCCTTTGGTTTTTTCTCAGTTATGCTTATCATTATTTAATGGATAATTTATTTTACTTAATCATCTTTATTGTGTGTCTCTCCACACTAGACCATAAGTATGATGAGGGCAGGGATTTGTGCTCTTGTGTTGTATTCCAAGTGTCTAGAACTGTGCCTGGCACATTTCAGACCCTCTGAAAATATTCATTGAATGAATGAATATGTGAGCACACATACTTCATCTGTATACTTATATACTGAAAAAATACACAAATGGGAAAAAAGTACCCATCTTGTTATTTTTCTACAGTTGTATGTAAAAAGGAGGATTGACTGTGCTTCATAGTTTGTTCCCCACTTCCACCATCCACCTGAAACAAAGATAGTAATGAGAGTCTCTGGATAGCAGCTCTTGACAATGTCAGGAATATTTTCAAAGTGATTGGTTTCTAGTAATTGTTGAAGTTCGTAATTTTAAAATTTATTATTTAAAAATAAAGAACCTAATAAATTCACTGTATCTCTGGAATAATATTACTATCACTGACACTCAGTTTTACTTTATTGAATTGAAGATTGAAGAGTTAGAGCAGACAACAAAGAATGGTCCATTATTTCTCACCCAGGCTTCCCTGGGTGGCACACTTTGTTCTTGACTCCTAAACGAAAGGTTGACAGAATCCACTCAGTGGTGCTGTAGAAGAAAAGACTGGTGATCTACTTTCATAAGATCATGGCCATTGAAAACCCAGGGAACAACATTCTCTTCTGAAGCATACAAGATCACCATAAGGTGGAATAGACTCAACAAACAGCCTTGATTTTTCTCTGTTTCTCACAAGCTTATAAAATGTTTGCATGACTTCTGTACAGGTTCTCTTCCCCATACTATCCCCTGAACAGTCAGAAATGTCTGTCAATTTGCTTTACTTAATGGCCAAAATGTGGTGTTTATTTAGTTAATACCTGAAAACATCAGTGAAAATGTGTGTCTGAGAATTATCATATACATTATGATGGAACATACTTTTAAAACCATTGATATAGCTTACAGCAGTGGCTTTCTAAGTATTGTCCAGAGACTATTGAGGGTCTTGAGACCCTTTTAAATGGCCTGAGAGGTGAAAATCATTTTCATAATAATACTAAGATTCTAGTTGCTATATTCTCATCTCTAGTGTACAGTAGAGTTTTCTGGAGGGTGGTGCATGATATGTGATTTGCAAATAGATTGAGTGCAGAAGCCATTTTGAGAATCCAGCTGTATATACTAAGCTAGGCATTAATGAGATTTGCAATATGTAAAATAATGTTCTCATTAAATTGTTTTTGAAAGTATATTATTTTCATAAAAATGTTATTTATGTACTTATGATAACAATAGTTTATTATTTTTAAATAAATAAATATCCTAAGCATGTTAAGTTTTAGTTTCTGGTTTAGTAAATATTGATAGATTAACCCATACATTAAAAAAAAAAAGTTCTTTGGAGTCCTCTATAAATTTTAAGAGTGTAAAGGAGTCATGAGACCAAACACTTTCAGAATACTAGAGCTATCTCTTAATCCAAACCTAAGCAAGAGTTCTTTCCACATGCCAGCAACCATCTGATAACTATGGACACAACTTTGTTGTATTCTAGAAACAACCACATTCAGGAATCCGTCAGTCATTATAGTTAGCAGATGGCTAGAAATGAAGTCAAAAATTAGTTTTGGAAAGCAGACTTTTCTACTTCAATTGAAGATTATTCCTCCAAGAGCTGATACATACCTTTATCTTTGTCCTATGTTTAATTTTGTTGTATGTTAAGTAACATGCTTTTCTTATAGAACTCTCTGGTAAATAGCAGTGTACTATTCAGTTTTGCTAACACTTTTCTTTTTTTAATTAGTGCATTAAAAAAAATTGTGCTTTAGGTGACAGTTTACAGAGCAAATTAGTTTCTTGTTAAACTGTTCATACACAAATTATTTTGTGACAATGATTGCCAACCCTATGATGTGTCAACATTCTTTCCTCTGTTCCAGGGTTTCCTGTGTTTCTGTTTGTCCCATTTTCCTGCCCCTTGCTGCCTTCTCCTCTTTGCTTTTGGGCTGGTGCCTCTTCGTCTCCCAAACATGAGTTGAACTATAAGACACATTCCTCATGTATGTTATTGTTGGCCCTGTAGACCTGTCTATGCTTTGGCTGAAGGGTGACCCTCAGGAGTGACTTTAGTACTTTGTTAAAGGGTGTCTGGAACCCGTAGTCTTGGGATTTCTCCAGTTTCTGTCAGACCAGCAAGCCAGATCTTGCTATTGTTTTTCTTTTACCTTTCATGATAATCAATACTCTCTCTCTTTGAGTAGTTCTTCATGTTCTTATCCAACCCCAGAAATGTACAACTGAATTATGTCAGATATATGTCTGGCAAATGGCCTGGCACAATGTAGCCATTGAATCAGATTTTAGTGTTTGATTGTAAACTTGGCAGGGTTATATGTATACGTTATGTCTGGATTGATTTATAGAAGTATTACATTGAAAATATTAGCTACTATAGCATCTCCATATCCATGCCTGTTTTGTTAAATAAAACTACCTCTCAGTTATCCTTTATGTTTTGACAGAAGAATATGCTATTTTTAGTTCAGTGTAATGTGTAACTATTAATAAATGTCTTAAGTAAAATAATTTCTTAGAAAAATAAAAATACTAGAATTTCTTCAAGAGAAGTAGAAAGCATATTCAATAATTACAGAATTTCCTCAAAAATACCTTCAAAGCAAGAGAGTTTTACTGAGTGCTTTCAGATTTTAAGATCTAAAAATTCTCCATGTTATATAAAATGTTTGATAGCCCAGAAAATGAAGGCCAGTTACTCAGTCATAAACTTAGAAACCCCCACCCCAATTTTTAATTCTTAGAAACTGAAAGAAACTTAAATATTCAGGTACAAAATAAATATAGAAAACCATGTTCATGTGTTAGCAATTACTGCTTAGAAATTAAAATTATAAAAGAACACCACCCTTAAAAAAAAAAAAAACAGAACCTGTTGTCACTGAGTTGACTCTGGCTTACAGCAACCCTATATGGCAGAGTAGGACTGCCCACAGAATTTTGCAGGGAGGGCTGTGCACCAGCAGTGTCCCAAAGGAGCAAAACAGATCTTATTTAAAATAGTAACAAAATTTTAACTTCCATGTGATAATCTTAAGAAATATATAAAACTTGAATGATGACAGCTAAAAATCTTTAACTGAACAATATAGAAACATTAAATAGAAAGGTATCCTTTAAAAAAATATTCTGTTTTTGGTGAAAGTGTATACAGCAAATTGGGTTTCTATTTAACAATTTCTGTGTCTGTCTGTTCAGTGATATTGGTTATGTTTTCCATATTATGTCAGACATTCTCAGACATTTCTATCCTGATCTAGTTTCCCTACCTCTCCCGTGCCCCAACCTTCTCACCTTTGCTGACCATTTGGTTTTATATAGGTGATTTTGTTTTGTTACATTTTTAAAGGAGCACAGTATTCACAGTGATATTGTTTATTTTTGAGCTAATCTGTTACTTAGCTGAAAGATAACCTCTGGTTTCAATTCAAGGTTTAAAGAGTATCTCAGAGTGACAGTCTTAGGGGCTCCTCTAGTCTCTACTGATCAAGTAAGTCTGGCTTTTTAAAAAAAGAATTTGAATTCTGTTTGATAATTTTCTCCCATTTTATCCTGGATCATCTGTTGTGTCCCTGGTCAGAATAGTCTATAGCAGTAACAAGGAATCATCTAGTTCTTCTGGTCTCAGGATACATGAGGCCATGGTTTGTGTAGGCAGTTAGTCTTATAGACTAGCTCCTTCTTTGAGTATTTGGTTTCCTTCTTTCTCTTTTGCTCTAGACAGGTGGAGACCAATAGTTGTGTTCTAGAAGGCTGCTCACAATCCTTTAAGACCCCAGATGCTACTTACCCAAAGTGAGGTGCAGAACATAAACTTTATGGACTGTGTTGTGCGAACTGAGTTTTTCTGTGAAAGGATGGCTGTAAAACTTCATATCCAGTAAACCAATCCTGCAAAGTATTTGGCTATGACTGGGAAGTGTCCATTACTGTTTCCCCTGTGTGCTTTATTATAAGTATGAACATACGTGCAGCATACCTCAACACGTACATGCACACAGAAGTCTGCAAATTAAGTTTGCAAATTTGCCACTGTTTGCTTATGTCGGCAGCACTGCACAAACAACTTGGTAAGGTTTTGTAATCTTGGTATATCAGTGTCTCACAGCTGTGTTCGTGCCAACGTGTGGCAGTGTCTTGCTGAGTAGTGTTCATTGTTGTTGAGTGTTTTTGTGTGCTGTTGTGAGAATGTCAGAGCTTGAATTAGAACAATGAACAAACATTAAATTTCTTGTTAAACGTGGAAAGAGTGGAAGTGAAATCAGGGACATGTAGTCCAAGTTTATGGAGATAATGCCATGAAAAAAATGGCAGTGTACAAATGGATTAAACGTTTTTCTGAGGGCAGAGAAAATGTCACTGATATAGAGAGGTCAGGATGGCCAGTAATGAGCAGAACTGATGAAAACATTTTAAAAATACATTGAATTGTGCATCAAAATTATAGTCTGACTGAGAAGCAAAGCAGAGCAAGTAAGCATCGATAGAAAAACAGGAAAATCTTAACTGAAAATCTTGGCATGAGAAAGGTGTGTGCAAAAATGTTCCCGAAAGAGCTCACCTATCAACAAAAGCAAAAGAGAGTCAAAGTTTGCCAAGACCTTTTGGAGAGGCAAGACTATGTTTGGGGCTATGTTATCATGGGTGTTGGCACCGGTGATGAAACAGTATACCAGTACCACCCGGAAACAAAATGTCAAAGTGAACAATGGAAATCAGCCAATTCTCCACCACCAAAATCAAGACTCAAAATGATGTTGCTAACCATTTGGGATATCAGAGGGCTTGTTCTTTATGAATTTATACCAACTGGACAAAGTTAACTAAGTTTACTGTTTGGTAGTGCTGAAAATGCTTCATGAAAAAGTGAGACAAAAATGACCTAAACTTTTCACCAATTCATGGCTGTAACATCACAGTGCATCAGCTAACACAGCACTGCCTGTGAGGGAGTTTTTATCCAGTAAACAAATGACTGTATTGGAACACCCCTCTACTGATCTAATCTGCCCCCAATGACTTTTTTCTTTACCTGAAGACAAAGGAAATATTGAAAGGAAAATATTTTGATGACTTTCAGGACACCAAGGTTAATACACCTTGACAACGTCTGTGTTTTCTCTGTTTATCATGGTGTTGCTTACTAGTCCAGTTGTGAGGATTTTCTTTCTCTTTATGTTGAGGTACAATCTGTACTGAAGGCTGTGATCTTTGATCTTGATCACTTAAATGTTTCAGTCCTCTTCACATTCACCAAGCAAGATTGTGTCATCTGCATAACACACTAGCTGTTAATGAGTCTTCTTCCAAACCTGCTGACCTGTTCTTCATAGAGCCAACTTCTCAGATTATTTGTTAGCACACAGATTGATTAGGTATGGTAAAAAGATACAATCCTCACAGACATGTTTCGTGACTTTATACAGTAGCCTATTCTGTTCAGGCAACTGCTTCTTGGTTTATGTACAGGTTCAACATGAACACAATCAGGTGTTCTGAAATTCTCATTTTTTTTTAATGTTGTCCATGATTTGTTATCATCTACACAGTCAAATTCCTTTGCATAGTCAATAAAACACAGGTAGACATCTTTCTGGTGTTTGCTTTCAGGCTGGATCCATCTGATACCAGCAATGATATCCGTCGTTCCACCTAACAACAATGGAGACATCTATAGATGCTCATGTGTATGCACCCATGTGTCTTCCTATTACATACATGCATACATATATATGTATGTAACCACTCTTTTGGTTGTTACTACTATTGTCACAAAATAGTATATGTTATAGAATTTACCAATAACATCCCTTATTCCTGTTTACTTTTTAGTGTAATTGTTGACTATGTCAGATTGTGCATACTTCACTGACATTTGTTATTGCTTATCCTATCAACAAAAGAAGCTGGACAATGAACAAAGAAGACAGAAGAAGAATTGATGCCTCTGAATTGTGGGGTTGTAGAAGAATATTGAATGTACCATGGACTGCCAAAAGGACAAACAGATCTGTTCTAGAAGTATAACCAGAGTGCTGCTTGGAAGCCAAAATGGCAAAACTGTGTCTTACTTACTTTGGACATGTTGTCAAGAAGGATCAGTCCCTGGAGAAGGATATCATGCGTGGTAGAGTGCAGGGTCAGTGAAAAAGAAGAAGACCTTGGACAAGATAGATTGTCACAGTGGCCGCACTGATGGGCCTAAGCATAAAAACGATTGTGGACATGGCATAAGACCGGGCAGTGCTTTGTTCTGTTGTTCGTAGGGTCGCTATCAGTCTGAACTGACTTGACTAAACTACTCTCTAAAGGGTGGTTCCCTCTCCCTGCCCTCCTCCAAAAAAACATTCTAAATGGAAAGAAAACATCCTAAATGGAAAGAATTGCAAATTTGAAAATTATTTTTCAGTTAATAAGGGTTCAACTGGAAACTAATCTTTTAAAGCAAAGTCTCAAAGTAATTTTGTTGGAGATAGACGAGGCTATTCTTAAATTCACCCAAATTTGCAGTAAATAATAGGAAAGAAAACTTTGGAAGGTTATACCAATGATGAGAAGACCTTCTTTGTACATATTTAAATGCTTCAAAAAATAGTTAAAATGATTATACAGAATTTATTGTTATGAAAATAATGGGTAATTGGTAGAAAAATATAGTGATCCATGAGAGGGCTAAGAAGATACAAGTGCATATAGCGTTTGATACAGGAAACATAAGATAACAACAAAAGCTGTATTTTTCAATAAAACCCTTTAGGGGAAAAAATTGGATAAGAAATTTATTGGACCCATGTACTTAGAGAAAAAAGTATATTGGATTTATCTCTTATAGCCATCTCTGTAGCTCACAGCCCTGTCCCTGGTAGGAGATTGCTGATGGAAGCAGTGTTGGTGGTGGTGGCAGCAGCAGTGGCCTGAGACTGGGGAACTCTTGGTGGTTTCACGATGTCAGTATAGTCACAATGGCTTCTCATGCATATCCCCGTCCACCACTTCCCAGACACTGAGTGGAAACCAGCATCCCTAGGGCTGGAGACGTGTATCCCACCTACCTACCCTTGTCCTGTGGGAACTGTATGGTTTATCCATGACAGCTGTGGCTTCACCTGTGCCACTGTCACTTGCTTTCTGGTCCTCCACAAAGAGTTCATGGTCATCTTGGTCATGCTAATTCCATCCCAAAACTACATCCACAGTGTCATCGATGGAATTGAGTTCAACCTGCTGGCCTTCTTGGCCCTGACCTCCCACTGCCCAGCTATACTCAGGGTCCTTGGGGGCAGTGCCCAAAGGGAATACCCCTAAAGAATTCATCAAGAGTTTGCAGGCGAAGCCCTGGCAGGTGGTATACAAGTGTCCCAAGTACTGTTGCATCAAGCCCAAATAGGCTCACCACTGCAGTGTTTGTAATAGTGGATTCTGAAGATAGGCCCATACTGTCCCTTGGTCATTAACTGTGTCGATGAGAACAAGCAGAATTACTCGTCCTGTTTTCAGTACACATAACTCGCGTCTCCTTGCATGTTCTTACCACTTCCTGCATTACTTTGAAGAAGGCTGGACAAAGTGGAGTTTCTCTCCACCCACCGTGGGGAGCCTCCTAATATGGCTGTGTTTTGAGGGGCTGCTCTTTCTCATATCCATAATAGCGATGTTTGGGACCCATGTGCACTCCATCAGCATGGATGAGAGTGGAGTAGAAAGTTGAAAAAAGAAGAGAGAAGATGGGCTAAAAAATAAGACGGATGAACATGAAAACACTTTCTCTGGACTGGTCCATGGCCTTTGCCTAGCCAGACCATGGAAAGGCAGACCCATACCAGTATCACCAGTATCACCCAGATCACCAGTATGTGATCTGAAGGACATAACTGGCATTGCCACTGAGATACAAACCACATCACAGCACTGCCTGCTGCCTGTGCTCTTGAGTGTTGAAACTGAGAAAGTGTCTACTCTCAACTTTTCTTTATTGATTTGTTTTTCAAATGTTTCAAGTAAAATGGCTCAGTATTGCAGAGAGGAAAAAGGAAGTCCCCATTTTAGTTTTAAAAGATCATCCTTTCTGGTTTTTGGTGTCCGAAGCTGCTCTTCTTTTTCCTCTTTAAAATTACTTCTCTGGCCTCAGGTTTCCTCTGTGCTGTCTCTCTGGTGTGACTAAGGTGCTGTCTCTGGAGTTGTGCCCACCTGTACTAACCAAATGAGATAGGAATGATGCTGGTGGCAGAGCAACGAGCCCCAGACGCCTAGTTGGGGACCTGTAGGAGAGTCAGGAGGGCCTGTGACCTCCCATAGTGCAGCAGGCAGTGGCAGGCTGTCCAGATGGGGCTTTAAATCTCAACAAAGATGGATGCTTATCCCTTGAGTCTGGGAAGCACTAGAGTGGAGCCTCCTGAAGGGTCTTGACATGTGCCCTCACCCTTGAGTGGACAAAGTTTGTCCCCTAGATTGCAAAAGAATTGCCTGCCTTGTACCTTAGGCTTAGAGGTACAGAGTGATGGTTTGTGGGGGAGGGGTGGGTGGTGAGGAAGGTAATGTGAAGAAGAGATTAGAGGGGTCTTTTACTTTTCCACACTCAAGTAGATCACTTTTCTTGGGAATAGGCACAAATATGGATCTCTTCCAGTCGGTTGGGCAAGTAACTGTCTTCTAAATTTCTTGGGATAGATGAGTGAGTACGTCCATTGCTGCATCCATTTGTTGAAACAAACATTAATATCACACACAAGTGAAATTTTGCTAAAATTCACTCAAAAGTGACTGCAATGGTATATTGAGAGGGAACTGCCAGAAATTCAAGCTGGATTCAGAAGAGGACATGGAACCAGGGATATCATTCTGATGTCAGATGCATCTTGGCTGAAAGCAGAGAATGCAGAAACATGTTTACCTATGTTTCATTGACTGTGCAAAGGCATTTGACTGTGTGGATAATAACAAATTATGGATAACATTGCAGACAATGATAATTCCAGAACAGCTAATTGTGTTCATGAGGAATTTGTACATGGATCAAGAAGCAGTTGAGCAAACAGAACAAGGCAACACTGCATGATTCAAAGTTAGGAAAGGTGTGTGTCAATGTTGTATCCTATTGCCGTACATTTTCAATCTGTATACTGAGCAAATAATCTGAGAAGCTGGATTGTATGAAGACGAACAAGACTTCAGGATTGGAGGAAGACTCATTAACAAACTACATTGTACAGATGACAGAACCTTGCTTGCTGAAAGTGAAAGGATTTGAAACATTTACTGGTAAAGATCAAAGACCATAGCCTTCAGTGTAGGTTGCCCCTCAACATTAAGAAAACAAAAATCCTCATAACTGAACTAGTAAGCAACATCATGATAACTGGACAAAGGATTGAGGTTGTCAAGGATTTCCTTTTACTTAGGTCCACAATCAATGCCCTTGAAAGCAGCAATCAAAAAACCAAACGATGCATTGGGAAAATCTACTGCAAAAGACCTCTTTAAAGTGCTAAAAAGTAAAGATATCACCTTGAAGATTAAGTTGCACCTGACCCAAGCCGTGATATTTTTAATCACATCATGTGCATGCGAAAGCTGGATAGTGAATAGGGAAGACGAATGAAGAGGTGATTCCTTTGGATGATGGTGTTAGAGAAGAATGTTGAACTTACCATGGACTACCAAAAGAGCAAACAGGTCTGTTCTGGAAGAAGTAAAACTGGAGTGCTCCTTAGGCTATATCTTTACATACTTTGAACATATTGTCAGGAGGGATCAGACCCTGAAGAAGGACATCATGCTTGGTAGACAGTCAGCAAAATAGAGGAAGACCCTCAAAGAGATAGATTGATGCAGTGGCCGCAACAGAGGGCGTAACCACAGAAATGACTGTGGGCATGGTGGAGGACCGGGCAGTGTTCGTTCCGTTGTTTGTAGGGTCTCTGTGAGTCAGAACCACTTCAACAGCACCTAACAATGACAACAATATTTGTATCCTAGAATCAGCGAGTAAACTCCCTCTGACTTTTTGGAAGACTACGAAGGAAGTACTTTTTTCCGGTTCCAAATACCTTACACAACCAAAAAATTATGCAATTTCAGCCTAACTAACTTGTCCTTTGTTGCAGCTGCTTACTCTCTTATCTCCCCTACCTCCAGCAAGATGCGAGTAAGCAAAGTAAAAACTGATGAAGTGGACACCTGCACTGGCCATATCTCCCACAGCAGGGCAGTCCACATACAGCTGAAATGCCAGACCTTTCACCTGTTTTGTAGTTCTTGAAAGTGAGTTCACTGTCTGAAACTCAAGATCCATAAATGTGCATAGATTTGTGTGTATATTTATTTTAACCTGAAAGGCTGCTGTCAGGCTGGGGCATGTGCCCTACTATGGCTAGCCAGTGTGAGGCTCATTACAGACTATGGAGCCAGGGACAGAGTGGTGTTTTCCATTTGGGAGAGACTTCACTGTTTAGTCTCATTTGAAAGAAGTGATAAACAGTTGAAATTAGATAGTAAGAGTAGATAGGGAGTACTCTTCTAATGCAAAAATGACAGAAATCTGAATACTGACCATCTGTGAATTCTTAGCCTTTGTTTTCTAAACCATTTGCCACAAACCTCCTTTTTCAGCTTTTGCTTGGGATGGTGTAAGAATTAAGGTTTAGCAAATAAAATCTTGGGTAGGAAGAGTTGATCTAGCCATATGTGTGTATGTATATGTGTGTTTTCAGAAAACTTAAGTGGAACATGCTGCATCTTTTCAATTTATGCCAGTGCTTCCACGTGGACACAAAATAGGGTAAAAAATTTTCCAAAACCTGAAAAAAAGAGAATTTACATCAAAAACCAATATTAAAAAATAAGCCTTAGGAAGAAAAAAAATAAACTTTAGAAAGAAAAATATGGACCCAGATTCCCAGATGGCAGTAATTGGCAAGAAGAGAGGAGTGGCGGCTCCCTGATGCTCTGTGCTCTGGCAAGTTTTTCTTACCTCTTGTTTCACACCAACGTGCCTCATCATTTGTATGCAAGGCTGAGTTCCTTTAGTCATTTAGGATTAAAAATTCCAGGCAGATTAAGAGTTTTAGGTGCCAGTGAGTAGGTTCCAACTCATAGAGACCTTATGTACGACAGAAAAATAACACTGTCTAGTCCTGCCCTCACAAATGTTCTTATGCTTAAGCTCATTGTTGCAGCCACTGTGTCGTTGAGGGTCTTCCCCTTTTTCACTGACCCTCTCCTTTACCAAGCATAATTGTCAATCTCCAGGGACTACACCCTCCTGACAATGTGTCCAAAATATATTGAGACATATGAGGACTGCCAATTAAATTCACAACCTCATCCTGGGAAAAGTGCAATTTACCTTGTTCCTGAATATCACTACGGTCACCTTTGAAGTACTCCCCTGGGGAAACTATGCACTGATGTCAACACCTAGTCCACCCTTCAAAGCAATTTTGGAACTCTTTTTCTGGAATGGCCATTAGCGCTCTTGTTGTGTTACCCTTGATGTCTGAACGTCATCAAAATGTCTTCATTTCAGTATTTCCTTCATCTTCAGGTAAAAAAAACAAAAATCATTAGGGGCCAGATCAAGTGAGTAGGGAGGGTGTTCCAATACAGTCATTATTGCTTTGAAGGCTGAACTAGGTCCTGGCGTAGATGTATAGCTTCCCGAGGGGAGTACTTAGAAGGTAACTGTAGTGATACCCAGAAATGTGCTATGTGTTACTCAAAACAATTAAGGTTGCAGACTGAATTGTCGGACCTTGTAGTCTCGCCGTCCATGCTTCCTTGGAGCATTCTGTTTGTACTTCTTCAAAATCAGATGTGTTTGTACATGGTATATTCACTACCATGGTTGAAAGTCATCAATTTTTCTTTAGTCTTCCTTAATCATCATCTGCTATCCCACACATGTGAAACAATTCAAAACACCATGGCCTGTGTCAGGCACACATCAGTCTTTAAGGTGACATCTTTGCTTTTTCAATGCTTGAAAGAGGTCTTTTGCAGCAGATTTGCCCAGTGCAATGTATCTTTTAGTCTTTTGACTGATGCTTCCATGTCTCTTGACTGTGGAGCCAAGCAAAATGAAATCCTTGACAACCTAAGTCTTTTCCTTGTTTATCATGATGCTTATTGGGCCATTTGTGAGAATTTGGGTTTCTTTTTCCTTCTCTTTTTTTATGTTGAGGTTTAATCCATACTGAAACCTGTGGTCTTTAATCTTCATTAGTTTTTCAAGTCCTCTTCACTTTCAGCAATCAAGATTGTGTTATCTGCATAAAGCAGATCATTAACCAGTCCTCTAGGAATCTTGATGCCCTGTTCTTCATATAGTCTGAATTTTCAGATTATTTGTTCATAAAACTATGAAAACACAGGTGAACATTTAACTTGTTCTTCTGAATTTACCTAAGCCAACTTAATCTTGTACAATGCTTATTTTTGTTAAGTAAGAGTAGCTTCCAAAGGTTGCAGGTGACAAATGGTTAACTATTGTCCCACCTCTCTACCAGGTTATGAAAAAAAGAATTATCAAGCTAAGTTCTGTCACAGATGCAGACGTTTATTAATTAAGAGTTTATTAGAAAATGGGCAGAGGACATGAACAGGCAATTCACCAAAGAAGACATGCAGGATACATGAGGAAATGCTCATGATCATTAGCCATTACAGAAATCCAAACAAAAACTACAGTGAGATGCCATCTCACCCCAAGAAGGCTGACGTTAATAAAAACAAAACAAACAAAAAACAGTAAACAGTAAATGTTGGAGAGACTATAGAGAGACTGAGTTTATTCTGTACTGCTGGTGGGAATGTAAAATGGTAAAACCACTTTGGAAATAGATTTGGAACTTTCTTAAAAATCTAGAAATACCTTGTAATCTAGCAATCCTTTTTGGAATATATCCTAGAGAAACAAGGGCTATAAATACATGTGTGCTAGTGTTTTTTGCAGCACTGTCCATAATAACAAAAAGAAGTAAATCTAGCTGCCCATCGACAGTGGAATGGATAAACCCTGCCCCCCCTAAAAAAAAATTATGCTGTGTTTACAAAATGGAATATTATGCAATGATAAAGAACAAAGATGATCTTAGGAAATTTCTCATAACATGCAGTCATCTGGAACATACTATGCTGAGTGAAATTAGTTGCAAAAGGGCAAATATTATATAAGGCCACTATTACAAGGAGTCAAGAAAAGGTTTAAACACAAAGTAAAATAATTTTGGATGGTTACAAGTTTCAGGAGGGAGGGAGCGGGTATTGACTGATTCCATAGTAGATAGGAAGTGATTTAGGTAAAAGGAATGACAGCCCATAGTAGAAGGGAGGTTAACAGCTGGACTACACAAAAAAGCTGGACTACACAAAAAGCTGGACTACACAAAAAGCTAAACATTTTGAAACACAGAGTAGTAGGGGCGGGGGTTTGGGGACCATGGTTTCAAGGGATATCTAAGTCAATTGGTATAAGTATGTTTTTTAAATAGAATTTTATGCATTCCACTTTGGTAATGGCATCTGGGGTCTTAAAAGCTAGCAAGCGGCATCTAAGTAGTATCAGTTGGTCCCAGTCCACCAGGAGTAGAGGAAAGTGAAGAAGATCAAAGACATGAGGAACACATGAGCCCGTGAAACAGAAGGGGCATGTGATTTGGAGATATTCGCGTGAGTCCAGAAGAAGTAGATGGTACCTGGCCACCGCCAATGACTACCCTGAAAGGGAACACAACCTAGAGTCCCTGAAATAGCAGGAGAAAAAGGAGTGTGCAGAACTAGAAGTCTGTTAGAAGGCCAGATTTGATGGGCCCACAAACTTGAGAGTCTCCTGAGGACATGACCCCTGGACTCTCTGTTAGCTCATAGCTGAAACCAGACAAAGGTTAGACTGGACTGTAAAACGTAGAGTAGTGCTGGTAAAGAGTGTGTTTCTTGTCTTAAAAATACACATGATGCTGTTGGAGTAGCTCCTGTCCAGAGGCAAGATGATGAGGTGGAGGGGGACAGGAGTTGGTTGGATATATGTTGAATGGATATAGGAAGTACAGAGTAGAAAGGAGGAGTTTACTGTGGCAGCGTGGGGAAGAGCAGCTAGAGTTTCATAACGGTGTGGGCATGGGGTTTTATATGGTAAATTGACTTGGACTGTAAACTTGCACTTAAAGCATAATATTTTTCAGAAAAGGCTATTACAAAACATGCAAAACATCTCATTAGGATCAAATTTTGCAGCCATGGGGCTCCATAGATTCTTGTGTACTGGCTATACAAGGGTGGGATATGTGTCTGGAATTTTTTTATCTAATATTCATATCTCAAATACCATGAATTTTACCAATAAGAACCTATTTCACACATACAAAAAAATCCTTTTCTGACATTAATATACTGATTAGCAAAAGTTCCAACACTGATCACAGATAAACTAGCCCAAGGACTTGCCGTCTTTGGAATGTGAGCTTTCTGTTTAAAAGCTAGCCGATTACCCTTTGGATACAATTAGGGTAAATGACCACACATTAAGTGTAAGGTAAGCGATGTCACGGGTAACAGAATACTGCATGATCTATGCCAAAGTAACGTGAAGTAAAGGGTAGACACAGTGACACTGGTCTTCTGCGAGGAAGCATTTTCCAACTGTAGAAGAAATGAAAGAAATTACAAAGGAAAAAGAATATATTTGATTATATAAACATAACAAATTTCTGTACATCAAAAATAGCTTAAATAAATAAAAAGGAAAATTATAAACTGTTGGAAATAATAGCAAGTATTTCTAAGTGAAATTATATTATGTACATTTTTTGGAATTAGATATATACATATATATGAAACTGCTTCTTTGTCTTTTTATCTCATCATGCAAAAATGGTTAAATGGAGTTTTACTAAATGTATAGGGTGTATTTGCTGTGTCTGGTATAGGCAGTTTCTTTTGCCCCAGCATTCTCATTTTGACAGCTTTCTTTGAAGGCTGCTCTCTTGGCCACAGTGCTTCCGCTGGTCACCGCTGATGATGGCCTATCTTATTTCTGAGCAAAGCGAAATCTCTCCCTCTCATAGTCTAGATAACTGTTGTTGTTCTTCTTTGGAGGAGGGTGTCTTGTGATTTTGTGCCAAGTAAACCAAACCAGTTGCTTTCACATTAATTCCAAATCATGACAACCCTGTGCATGTCGAAACAAAACCACGCTTCAAAGAGTTTTCACTGGTTTATCTCTTGGAAGTAGATTGCCAAGCTTTTCTTCCAGGACACTTCTGGAATAATCTCCAGCTTTCCAGTTAGCTGCTGAGTGCATTAACCTTGTTCACCACCCAGGGTCTGTGATTTCATGCCATTCACCAGTTACCTTGACATGGGAGGGTTTCATACCACTGCTGTGGATATGGAAACTCCAGAAAATATCTTTCTTTACTGTTGTTGTTCCTACTCTCCTAGTAAGCAGAGGTTCCCAGCAGCCACCACAGGCATAGGCAGCATTAGTATAACACCTTGGTGTCAACATAATGCATGTAACTCCAGAGAGTGGGAAAAAAAAAACAAAAACCCTTTTCTGTCCCCAAAGGTCCGTCTCATTTTCTTTAATAATATTAACTATTTCCCAGAATGATTAACTTTGGGAACATCCTTTCTTCTTTCAAAAACCATGATCTTGCACCAAGTTTCAACTGGCAAGCATTACGTGGTTCTATATTGCTATATTTCCTAAAATTGTGTTTTTTAGCCACGTAGTGGACATCTGTTGTTGATGCCTGCCAAAAATCCATTTCCCTTTCTTTTGAAACAGTTCTCTGAATTCACACTGGGAAAACTAATCCTTTGCTATTGGGGCTATGCATCAAGATTTCTCCGTTTCCCATAGCCAAGGGAAAAGATACATGACTCAAGCTATAGCTATCAGATGCTTTCTGCCGTATTGTAATTTGAATCTTGTAAGGAACGCCAAGAAAGAGCTGGAGATTAATTCATTTTATCTGGCTACTAATGCCCGTTAGTTTTCACTTTCTTCAGGGATACCCTGGCTCCTGACTTTTCCGTGACTGGCTCAACGATTGTGTAAAGGTGACCTATTTACTTCCAGATTCCGCTATATTCTTCACTACTCACTGAGCTGGGTTGATTTCTGTTTCTGGCATCTAAAAAATGCTAACTGATACAAGTTGTCCCCATGAGTGAATTTTTAGGTAAGTTTTCCCTTTAGGTAATTTTCTCTGTATTTCTTGTTACTGTGTTTCATCTGTCAGGATAGAACTCTAAATTGTTCTTAGACCTATAGAACCATTCACCTGTCTGGTTTACTTTTCTCATGAAATGTTGTGTCTCAGCATGTGGTGGGGCTAAGATCAGATCGTTCCTGGAGTCGTCCTGGAATCATATTGAAGCCAAATAACTGTCATCAAGCATTCTTAGGTTGTTGTTGTCAGTTGCCATTGAGTTGGCTCTGACTCATGACAACCTTATGTAAAATAGAATGAAATGTTGCTCAGTCCTCTACCATCTTCATGATCATTAATATGTTTATTTTCATTGTTCTGGCTATTGTGTCAGTACCTCTCATTTTCACTAACCCTGTTCTACACCAAAGAGGATGTCCTTTTCTTGTGATTGGTCTTTCCTGATGACATGTCAAAAGTAAGTGAGTCAGGGTTTCACCATCCTTGTTTCTAAAGAGCATTCTGGTTGTGTTTTTTCTAAGACTGACTTGTTTGTTTTCTGGCAGTCCACAGTATACTCAGTATTCTGCCAATACCATAGTTCAAATACATCAATAATGTCTTTCTTTTTCACTGTCCAGTTTTTGCATATATATATGTGTATATATATATATACATATGTGGTGATTGGAAATGTCAGGGGCATCTTAGTCATCACAGTGACATTTTTGCTTTGTAAAACTTTATAGAGGTCTTTTGCAGCAGATTTGTCCAATGCAATACATCTTTTGATCTCTTGCATGCTGTTTCCATAGAAATTGATGGTTAATACTAGTGGGATGAAATTGTTGACAACTTCAGTTTTTCATCATGTATCATGATGTTGTGTATTGGTCCAGTTTTCAAATTACAGCATGTTATGCTTAAACTTTTTGCTTTGGCCTCAAAGCACTCTTTGAGACCTTGATGGAAAGAGAATGAATTAAATGAATGACCAGTGATACGTAGTCATCCGTATCCCTCTTGTCACCATCTGCCTGGAATCAATAGGGCAATGCAGGTATAAGCAGGGCGGATAAAATTAATTTTATCTTTGGAAGAGGCATTTCTTTGGGGGGCATGTCTGAGTTAAATTGTGTTCTCCAAAAAACATTTTTAGAAATTTGGCTAGGCCACAGTTGCTGGTATTGTGTGACATTTTGTAAACCTTGCCTCTGCAATGTTAATGAGGGATGATTGGCTGCAGTTGAGTCGGTGGGGCAGGTCTCAAGTGTGTGGGATTGCATTGTGCCTTGCAGCAACCTCCTGAGATATACAGGAAAGAGAGGCAAGTGGAAATTTGGGGATCTCAAACCATCAAGAAAGAAAGCAGTGCTGGAAGCTGAGTGTGTCCTTTGGAAAGGACCAGGATCTCTCTGCCTCAGAGGCTTCCAGTCCAGTGTAAGACTGACAGTAAGCACCTTCCTCCAGAGCCAGGAGAGAAAGTTCTTCCTTGGAGCTGATGCCCCAAATTTGGACTTTGAGCTAACTGGACTGTGACGAATAAAATTTCTCTTTTTAAAGTAATTCACTTGCGGTGTCTCTGTTACAGCAGCACTAGGAGACTATGACAGGAACATACAATTTTGTTTTTTTAAATAGATGTTTCTTGCATCATAAATATCTGTGACAAAAACCTACCTATCATTCTTGGGAAAAATCATTCACAAATTTGTATATTACATGTTTTACACTCTTCTGTATGATTTTTAGTGTCACTTTTAAAATCTGAAAAATACTGTTGGGATTCTATTAAATTGTTAGATTGCTTTGGCATAGTATTCAAAACAAACAAACAAAAACCTGTTGCTGTTGAGTTGCTTCAGACTCAGCAATGCTGTAGGACAGAGTATAACTGTTTCATAGGGTTTCCAAGTAGTGACTCATGGATTTGAAAAACTGACTCTTTGATTAGCGGTTGAGTCCTTCACTGTACCACCCAGTAGACAGATCAAATGCAAAATGTTATATTTGAATTTTAGATGAATAAAAATTTTTTAAAATGTACTTGTGTGTATGTGTACATGCATATGAAATCCCTGGGTAGTATGCATAGTTAGAAGTTAACATACTCAGCTGCTAACCAGAATGCTGGTCCATCTAGAGATGCCTCAGAAGAAAGGCCAGTGATCTACTTCCAAGAAAACACGAAAACAAACAAAAAAACATTGAAAACCCTTTGGAACACAGTTCTACTTTAATACATACAGGGTGACCAGGAGGCAGAATCAACTTGACTGCAGCTTTTTAGTTTTGTGTTTTAAATAAAGGTTTATAGAACAAAATGGCTTCTCATTAAATAGTATACATATTGTTTTGTGACACTGGTTGCCATCTCCAGGACATTTCAACACCTCCCCTGTTGACCTTAGGTTTCTATTACCACCTTCTCTGTTCCCTCCTGCCTTCTCATCCTTTCTTCTGTTGTATCCATGTAGTATCTTTGGCTGAAGGGTGAACCTTAGGAGTGACATTGTTCCTGAAATAAAGGGTGTCCAGGAAGCATACTCTCAAGGTTTCTACAGTCTCTGTCAAACTGGTAAGTCCTTTTTTTCTGTAGAATTTTCTACATTTTTCTTGAGTCTTGTTCAAGACCCTCTATTGTGATTCCTGTCAGAGCAGACTGTAGCTTTAGCTGGGCACCATCTATTTGTGCTGGACTCAGTCTGGTGGAGGCTGTGGTAGTTGTGGTCTGTTAGTTCTTTGATCTAAACTTTACCTTGTTTCTTTGGTTTTCTTTGTTCTCCCTTGCTCTAGATGGGATGAGACCAGTGTAGTAACTTAAAAGACTGCTCACAGGCTTTGGATACCCCAGATGCTGCTCATCAAGGTAGAATGTATGTTATTTTTATAAACTATGTTGTGCCAATTAAGCTAGATATTCACTGAAACCGTAGACTGCACAACCCTCAGGGAGCAATTGGGTCCCTTACGGAGTTTGGATGTGTTTTGGGAGCTTCCATGACCCTGTGTTGTACAAGTTTGCTGGTTTTGCCGGTATTGTGCACTGTCTTAACAAATTGTCACTATGTATTGTCTATTTAGTGCTTTTTCTATTCCTGATCTCTTCCCTCCCCTCCCTTGTTGCCATCAAGGATTGTTTCTCTTTGTGTGTAAATCTCTTCATGACTTTTTATAGTAGTGGTCTCATACAATACTTCAGTTAGGGTAATGCCCTCCAGATTCATACATGTTTGGAAATGCTTCACAGATTCATCATTGTTCTTTATTGTTTTATAGTATTCTATTGTGTATTTGTAGCATAGTTTGTTTATCCATTCATCTGTTGATGGGCATCTACATGGTTTCCATCTTTTTGCTGTTGTGAACAATGCTACAGTGAACATGCTTGTACATATGTCAACTTGTGTAATGGCTTTTATTTCTCTGGGATCTATTGCTAGGGGTGAGATTACAAAATGTTAGTGTTATTTTGCATTCCCACCAGCGGTGCATAAGAGTTCCCCTCTCCCTACAGCCTCTCCAACATTTGCTGTTTTCTGGTTTTTTGATTTGTGCCAGTAATGCTGGGGTAAGATGGTATTTCCCTGTGGTTTTGATTTGCATTTCTCTAATAGCTAGTGATTACAAGCATATATCTGTTAGCCACCTTATTGTCTTCTTTGATGAAGTGCCTGTTGATATTCTTTGCCTGTTTTTTATTGGGTTGTCTTTTTGTTATTGAGGTTTTGCAGTGTCTTGTAGACTTTAGAGATAGATGCTAATTGGATTTGTTGTAGCCAAAAATGTATTCCCAGTCTGTGCACTGTCTTTTTACTCTTTTGATGAAGTCTTTGGATAAGTGTAAGTTTGATATTCAGGAATTCCCTGTTACCTATTTCCTCTTCTGGCATTTCATGCAGTGTTAGTAACATTTTGTATTCTGTTTATGCCATGTATTAGATCTCCCAGCATTGTACCTGTTTTTTCTTCCATGATCTTTATAGTTTTAGATTTTATATTTAGGTCTTTGATCCATTTGGGGTTAGTTTTTATGCATGATGAGAGATGAGAGATATAGGTCATTTCCATTTGTTAAAAGATGGATATCCAGTTATGCTAATACTATTTCTTGAAGAGATCCTCTTTTCACCAATTTATGGACCTTGGCCCTTTGTCAAATATCAGTTGCTCATAGGTAGATGATTTTATATCTGTATTCTTCTCAATTCTGTTCCACTGGTCTACATATCTATTGTTGTCCCAGTACCAGACTGTTTTGACTACTGTGGAGGTATAATAGGTTCTAAAGTCAGGTAGTATGAGTTCTCCCACTTTGTTCTTTGGGGTCTGTTTTAGTAAATTATATTTCTTTAAGAAATCATCTACTTTGTCTAAGTTTTCCTCTATATGGATCTTTATTCAGAATATTCTCTTAGGTTTTAAATCTTTAGTGTATTATGTCATATTTTTCATTCCTGTTGTGTTGTTAGGCAGCACTGACTTGTAGCAACCCTATGTACAACAGCATGAAATATAACCTAGTCCTGAGCCATTCTCTCAATTTTTGTCATGCTTGAGCCCATTGCTGCAGCCACTGTCTCTCTGAAGGTCTTTCTCTTTTTGCTGACCTCTACCTTTGTTACGAAGCCTAATGTTCTTTTCCAGGGACTGTTCCTTCCTGGTAACATGTCCAAAGTATGTGAGATATAATTTCGCCATCCTTGTTTCTAAGGAGCATTCTGATCATATTTCTTCCAAAACAGATTTTTCATTCCTGATATTGTTTGTAACTTCTTTCCAGTGGTATGCTGGAGCTCTAGTAACAAGTCTGTCCACGTCTTCCCAACTTTGCATTCGCTGAGGTCACATTGTAGATTGAAATCAGCAATAGTGGGAATACTTACACCATGGAATCAAAATTCTCTGTATCTGGGGACCTGTCCCTGCCCTGGAGAACTATCTTACCAGCACACGACTGCTGAATTTTTTCTCTCTCCCCCATTCCCCTTGTTAAAATTTTTTCCCCCCTCTTTAGCCTTTTCCAAAACATGTTTTGGTTTATTTGATCCTCTGTGCTGTAGCTTCATTTTTTACATTAATTGATACTTAACACTGGTTTTGCTTTTGCTGCTTCTTAGGATTTAGCCTGTTATTATTTTTCTGAAATGGTAGGTGGAATTATTAGCTCATTAACTCTTACCCTTGTTATGTAATATTGGATTTTAAGTATATACATTTTACTTTAAAAATGGCTTTAATTGTATTCCTATATGGGAATTTATTTATACTTCATGGTTTGATATCTAATAATAACTGCATCTATTATGATTTCTTCTTTGACATGCGATTTTTCAAAAATTATGCTCTTTTAAATGCCTAGATACTCGTTACTGTGATTCTGATTTGTTTTTGGGGCTATATTTTCATTTTTGGTTTTCTATTTTGTCATGGAGTAATTAGGGACTGTGATATATATATATTATTAGCTTTTTAGTATTGAGAATACACTGTGGCCCAAACCTGATAAATTTTTGAAAATGTCCCATTTTACCTTAAGAAGTATATATACTCCACAGTTGTTCTTTGAATCATTTATTTTGTTGTTCAAATCTCCTCTCTTTAAAAAAAGTATATCTGTTTTATCTCTCAGTTTCAGAGAAAGTGTGTTATAATCTTCCACCACGTGGATACTCTGTCACACTTGATTACATTAAAATTACATTATTCTCTTGGTTGCATTAGCATTCTGATGCACAATTTGACAAATTTTTGCAATGTTTTAATCAGTTCTGCTTGTTCCTAGCCACCTTAACCTCTCTTCATCAGTGACATTTTCTTTCCCACGCCAAGCCAAACCAAGCATTCCACCCGCTAATCATATATCTGATCAAATTCTCCCTGGCTGGGGACACCAGCTTCACCTTACATAAGCTTTATTGTTCTATTTCTACATTCCAGGCTCCTAAAATTTGCAATGTTTTAATCAGTTCTGCTTGTTCCTAGCCACCTTAACCTCTCTTCATCAGTGACATTTTCTTTCCCACGCCAAGCCAAACCAAGTGCCGTCGCAGAAAACTGTTTAATTCATTTGTGCACTGCTGTTTTCTTCATGGCATTATCTCCATAAACTTGGACTAACATATCTCTGGTTTCACTTCCACTGTTGACAAGTTTAACGAGAAGTTTAATGTTTGTTCATTGCTGTAATTCAAGCTCTGATATTGTCATGAAGGCACACAAAAAACACACAACAACAATAATTAATGTAAAACATCCCCACATGTTGACATGAACACAGCTGTGATATACTGATACACCAAAGTTATGAAACCTTAGCAAGTTGTTTGTACAGGGCCTGCCAATGTAAGCATATAGTGGCAAGTTTGTGAGCTTGTCAGACCTCCTATCTAAATCTTCAAAGAAAAAAATTGCCAACCAAGAAAAATATGTCCTACAAAATTCTCCTTTAAATACGGTGGTAAAATTAGGACATTTCCAGATAAATGGAAATTAAGGGATTATGTAACAAGCAAACCAAACTTAGAAGAGTTATTAAAAGGAGCCTTTCAGTCTGAGAGCAAACAATATCAGACTATAGCCTGAATGTAGCATGCAAAATTGTATGAGCCAGATACCAATCTAGGAAATGAATTTTCCAGGGCTAGCTAATAGGATAATTACGTTAAAGCAGGATTAGGGGTGGGACTGCAACATCCTTGCTAAGGGAGTTTACCTGGAATGTGGCTTGCACTACCTTTTATCCTTTTGGCCTATAAAAGGTGAAAGGGAAACAAGCAGAGACTTGGGAACTTCACACCTGCAAGAAAGCAGCACCAGGAGCAGAGTGAGTCTTTCAGACCCGAGATTCCTGCACCAAGGTGCCCCCTGACCAAAGACTGATGCAACACAAGGAATTTCTTCTGGAGTCTTCAAAGAGGGAAAACCCTGGAGCAGACACTCCGAATTCTGACTTGTAGCCTACTAGACTGTGTAAGAATAAACTTTTCTTTGCTAAAGATATCCACTTGTGGTGTTTTTGTTAGAGCAGTATCAGATGACTAAAACAGAAGAAAAACGTAAAGTATCAATAAAGACAAAATCTACAAAAACAAAAGAAGGCCACAAGTCAAAGAAATTCGGAACAAGAAAGTAATAGGAACAAAGAAAAAGCCAGCACCACACACACAACAAAACAAAAAACACGACAAAATGACAGCAATAAACTCACACCTATCCACAGTGACACTGAATGTGTATGATCTAAATGTACCCATAAAGAGACAGAGTGACAGAATGGATAAGCAGCAACAAACAAAAAGAAAACAAGACATCAGTACACAGTTTACAAATGACACAACTTAGAAACAAGGATGCTGATACTAGTACAGCAATAGATAAAAAAAAATGGAACAATTGAAAACCCAACTATAAATCCATCTACCTATGGTCACCTGATCTTTGATGAAGGCTCCAAATCCATCAAATGGGAAAAGGATAGCCTTTTTAGTAGATGGTGCTTGCAAAACTGGGTGTCACCTTATAACATGGCGCAAACTGGAAGGCATTTTTTTGAGGGAAATGAGTCAGTCACAGAGAGACAAGGGTTCTATGAGACCACTGTGAAAACCCATGAAAAATTTTACACATAGAGAAAAACTATCTTTGATGGTTACCAGGGAAGTAGGGGTGAAATTTCCGGGGGGGGGTGAGATTGACCTTTCTGGTTCCCTGTTGTAATTTTTTTGATTTTAGCTAGCACTTGAGAGTTCATTTCCTAGGTTGATATCTGATGGATATGATCTTGCATCCTGTATTCAGGCTATAGTCTGATTCCTGATTCCTTTATCCAACTATTCTGATTCAGCAAACCGGAGTAGTAGGGGGTAGAGGGGTGGGGGGATAAGAGGGTAGAGTGGGGGTTTAAGGTGGGTAGGGTGGAGTGGATAATTTGCATTTGTAACAAGCTCCTGGGTCGTAATAATGCTGCTGGTCCTGAGACTAGCATTCTACTATTGGTGATCTAGAATCTAGAGATTATCCTCCTGAGTGGCAGTTTTCTTTTGAAGACACTAAATGGTGTATTTCTAGAGTAAAACAAGTCCGGAATATGATCATAAGGCTACATGGGTAAAATAGTCAACACAAAAAATATTTCTGTTGCTGTAAAAACTCAGTAGTTGTTTAATTTTTATTTTATCCCTGTATTCAGTTGGTTAATAAAGCACATGATTGGTGTTACAGATTGACTTGTGCACCTCAAAAGATGCCTTGAAATCATAATGCCTGGTTCCTGTGAATATGTTTGGGAATAGAGTCTTTGCAGACATCATTTAAAATGAGGTCACCCTAGAATTGAGTTTTTGGGTGGTGTAAAGGGTTAACACACTGGGCTGCTAACCAAAAAAAAAAAAAAAAATCAGGTTTGGGTCTACCCAGAGGCACCTGGGAAATCCTGGTTGCATAGTGATCAAGTACTATATTGGCTAACCAAAAGGGTAACAGTTCATATCCACCTGGCGCTGTTTAGAAATTCTGTGGAACACTTCTACTCTGTCCTACAGGTATCCCCTGAGTCAGAATCTACTGTACAGTGTTGGTTTTGATAGAGGCATCTAAGAAGAAAGTCCTGACACTCTGCTTCTGAAAAAGTAGCCCTTAGAAACCCTGTGAACATGGTTCTGCTCAACACATGTGAATTCACCATGGGTTGGAACTGAGTTGGCTGCAGCTGGTTCATGAGGGCATTAAAAAAAAAAAAAGTTCCTGCAGGGTTGAATCTGATTCACAAAGACCCTGTAGGAGAGTAGATTGTGATGCATTTTTCTTTTTTAAAAAAATCTCAATTGATAAGTAAGAATCTTTAAACTTGTATGGACATTGACTTATTTTTTTTTTGTCCTTGGGGTACAGTGACTGAATAGATTAACGTAATTCTCGTTCAGTCTTAGTTGAGGAGGGATTTCAACTTTACTTGAAAGTGACATCTCTGACAATGACAGTACTACGGAGGGCAGTTCTGGGGGGGTGCACTCCGCACTCTGCAATTTCTGACATAACATCGGTAAGTTTGTCATTTTCTCTTCCACAGAGAGTGTCATCCTAGAAAAGATGTCTCAGAAGCATACCAACTCTAAAACAAGGATTTGTGCACAAGTGGTTTATATAGGAAGTAATGCAGGAAAAACTAGAATGGGATTAGCAGGACAAGGAGGCAAAACCCAAGTGAGGGTTTAAGTCTGATTTTGCAACATTGTAAAATTCTCTGGAATGTAAAATCACCCCAGAGTTTATCCTGATCGGTGGAGAAAAGAACTCGGCTTTCATGGTTCTACATCAGTGGATGGCCAGGGACGCATAAACTCTCAGGCACTTACCTTCCTTCTAAGTCTGTGGACCAAGCAGCTTCAGCTGGCTTCAGGAAGTTTTAATGAGGCTCAGGTACTGCCCGGAAATGGCAGAGAGTCAGTGAGATCTGAGCATAATATTGGGCACCCCTAGCCTTAGATATATCAAAATGCAAAAGGTAGGAGTGATGATATTTTAGGAAAAAAAATGTGAATTTACTTTTTAAAAAGCATTTATTGTGGTAAAATATATATAACAAAATTTTTAACTTTTATCATTTTCAACTATATGGTTCAGTCACATTAATTACATTCATCATACAGTACAATCATAACCACCTATTTTTAAAAGGTTTTCATCGTTTCAATTAGAAACTCGGCACTCCATAAACAACAACTTCCCGTTTCTCATTTCTCCTCAGCTTCAGCTTCTGGCAACTATCGATAAATATTTACTTCCATGAATTTGCCTATTCTAAATATTTCACATAATAGTGTCATGTAATGTTTGTTTTGTGTCTATTTTACTCAGTATCATGTTTTCATGGTTCGCCTGTCATGCAGCATGTATGAGAACCTAATTTCTCTTTATGGCTAAATAACAATGCACTGTATGAATATACCACATTTTGTTTATCCATTCATCTGCTGATGGATACTTCTGTGATTTCCACCTTTTGTCTATTCTGAATAATGCTGCAGTGAACACTGGTGTACAATTTTCTGTCTGAGTCCTTGATTTTACCTTTAAAAACAAGTTACTTATAAACTTTGTTGTTTTGTCATATAGCAAATGGCATCCTCCACATCTAGTTGCTATACCTCTGTGTTGAAATAACATGTTTTATACCTAATGAACTTAGAAACTATATATATATATGCATATATATGTATACACATAGCCAGTGCCACTGAGTCAATTCCAACTCATAACAACCCTGTAGGACAGAGTAGAACTGCCCAATAGAGTTTCCTAGGAGCATGTGGTGGAACTGAACTTTTGACCCTTTTGTCAGCAGCATTAGCACTTAACCACTATGCCACTGGGGTTTACCAAAATTTGTGTTTTATTTCTCACTAATTTTCCTTATATTATGGTTATACTTGCAAGTTAGCACAAATAATAATGAAGAAAGAAAAGACGTCATTCCAAGATTAATGTTTATTACAGGCTTATTAATCTTTTTCAGTCAGTGGGTTCTCTAGAGAAGCAGAATCGGTAAAGCATGTAAGTACATATATACAGAGAGAGATCAAGGAAATGGCTCATGCAGCTGTAGAGGCTGGAGCATCCCGACTCTGTGGATCAGGACAGAGGCTTCTCTAATTCATGTGGTTGCAGGGGATGGCAAACCCAAGATTGGCAACTCAGATAGCAGGGCTCTTGTCACAGGGTGCGAAGACCAATGAATCCCAAGATTAGCAGACAAGACGTCAGATAAGCTTCTAGCTCAAGTCCCAAGAACTAGCAGTCAGTTGATCAGAAGCCAGAAGCAGGAGCCAGAACAAGCAAAAGCCTACATATCATGCCAGAAAGTCTACCTCTATTGGATACAAGCCACACACCCAAGGAAAATCTCTTTCAACTAATAAGATCTCATTATGAAGGTAATCATATCATCATACGACTGCCAAACTGTTTCATAACTGCAAACCACTGACAATCATGGTCCAGCGAAGTGACACAGACCTTTATAATCGTAGTCACTAAGACTTTTAATTGAGGCAGGAATAGTTAACCACTCTTCTTCATAATGTTGGGCTGTTTGAGGTACATAAGGCTACCATGAAACAATGGAGGTTAAAAGAAGAATGGCTATCTTTTAGCATTTCCCTAAGTCCAGAGGTGCCAAATAAATGGGTCCTTAAACACTCTCCTGACCCTGGAAAGATTTTCTCTGATTCCTTCCTAAAACACAGTAAAGTCCAGCCAAGACCAAGGTATGAAACAGGGAGAAGATAGTGAAACTAGTATTTGATAGCCACAGTCCCTCAGTTTTGAGCCTCTTTCTGTCCATTCGTGAAAGCCTGTGAAACTACTGCCTTCACAGTTACCTTCTATAAAAGAGAGGGAAAGAAATACTGAGTTTTAGCTATTTCACTGTAGCCTCTATGGTGCTAGGTGTGAAATTTACGTAGAAGTACTTCCAACTGTTATAGTCGGTAATGACATAGGTCATGCCATGCATGATATCCATGTTTTAGTGCATATGAAAGTTTGTTTCTACCTTTATCTTGAAGTAACAGTTCTTACTAAAGATTATGGAACATAATACCTTTGCTGTCAGAGAACTATCTATCTATGTAAGAAACAGATAGGGAATCATAGGTAAATAGAAAATTTCAAGGTTAAGAACTGAAACAGGCTGAAAGTATTTTGTGGAACAAATGAGAGGAATCAACTCTCAATAGAATTCAACTCAAAGAAACATGAGCATTTATAAATACAAAGACTACTCTCAAAATAGTAATGAGGGCTGTTGAATAAGAAACACACAAATCCCAAAGTAGATGGCCTGCTAAGAGCTAGGAGGAGCACAGAAAAGAATAGAAGAGGGTTCCAGGTTGGACAATACAGATACATGTACTCTCATCTACACTGGCTAAGGGAGTCTCGTAAGTTTGTTTATAAGAAGGACTTAAATATCTATTTCAGAACCCCATGTGCATGTATATAGTTGTGATAAAGTACAGGAATATTCGAGTGTATGTATATATGTATATGAGTGTGAATGTATTTTTAAAAAATTAAAAATTAAAAAAAGAAAAGAAAAAGATGCTACTAACCAGGGCAGAGCATCCAAATGCCTTGTTTTTATTCTGGAAAGGTACTTATACCTCTGATATGGTTTGAGTTGTATCTCCCCAAAATACATGTTGTAAATCCTAATCCCTATTCTTGTGGTTATATCCTGCTTGGGAATAGGTGTTATTTGTTATGTTAATGAGACAGTATTAGTGTAGGGTGTATCAGTCTCTTTGGAGATATAAAAGAGATTAAATAAGCAAGGTGACAAGCAGAAGTGGAGAAGATGCTACACAACATGAAGATCTGCAAGTGACTGAGAAACAAGGACCTTCCGTGAGAGATGACAGAGAGCCATCTTTGGCTTTCTCCTAAAGCTGGCACCCTGAATTTGAATGTCCAGCCTCCTACACTGAAAAAATAAATTTCTGTTTCTTAAATCCATGAATTCATGATATTTCTATTATGACTGCACTAGATAACTAAGAATTTAGTACCAGGAGAGTGGCATGTTTCTCTAACAAATACTTAAAATGCAGAAATTGTTTTTGAAATTGAATATTGTTAGAGGCTGGAAGAGTTTTTAAGATACCTAATGTTGTTGCTGTGGTCAGGTGCCACTGAGCTGGTTCTGACTCATAGCGACCCTGTGAACAACAGAACAAAATACTGCCCGATCATGTGCCGTGTTCACAAGCGTTTTGATGCTAAGCCCATCACTGTAGCCGCTGTGTCAGTTCATCTTGTCGAGGATCTTCCTCTTTTTCACTGATCCTCTGCTCTACCAACTGTGACATCCTTCTCCAGGTACTGGTCCCTCCTTACAATATGTCCAAAGTATGCAAGATGCAGTCTTGCCATCTTTGTTTCCAAGGAGCACTCTAGTTGCCTGATAGTGAAAGCTTAAATTGCCTTGGAGTGACTGTTGGTAGAATTATGGATGTCAAAAGCAATTCTGGTGAGAGCCCAGAAGGAAACAAGGAGATCTGTAGGTTAAATTTCTACCATCTTAGGGAATGTGTATGGCGACATCAACAGAGTATTGCTAGACATGTGGACATTAAATGTATTTCTGGTGACACTTTGAAAACAAATGGTGAACATGTGATTGTGAAAGAGAAGCCAGACTGAACACCACCCCCACTGCGTTCGCCCCCTGCCTCATTTCAGGAAATTCACCCCTTGCTGCCCCCAGCACTAAATATACCCTGCCCCTTGCTACACTCGCCACCAAGCTACTTCCCCTAGCTGCACTCAGCATCAGCCCCCTTGCTGCACTCAGCACCAAGTATACCCTGCTACACCCAACCCAGAAGACCCCAATCCATAAAAGCCTGCTTAACTTCCCCGTCGGGGCCAGTTGTTGGAGGTTTGTGAGCCCCCGCTTGCCCGCTGGTATTGCTATAATAAATGGCTGCTTCTTCTCTCCTTGGGTGTTGGTTGATTTCCTGTAACAGTTGGACAATGGAGAAAGGGCAATGCATTTTATTGTAGCAAGCAGCTTGCCTGAATTGGATTTGAGTGGTTGGTGAAAGATAGAACTTGTAAGTGATGAAGGTGGATGTTTGGCTAAAGAAATTTCTGTGCAAGATCTTAAACTGGTCTCATGATTTCTCTATACTGTTTATAGTAAAATGCAAGAGAAAAGAGATGAACTTAAAAATGAACTGTGCAAAATAAAAACAAAACTTGAAAACTTCTGTTGTTCTAGAATTTTTACCAAAGATGGCTGTACAAACTTTTGTTAAAAAGATTAAGCCTGTAACTGATGGATCTAATCAGCTACTTCAGTAAAAAACCTGTCACCTTAGACTAAAGGAGACTGCGAAAGGTCCATAAGAAAGAAAGCTGTCTGCCTCTTGGAGTTCTACAAGCAAGAAGCAGGCCAAAGTAGCTACATCTCTAGTCCTTCAAGAAAATAAAACAGCCATCCCCAGGGAGGTTTGGAGATCAACAGAATTGTTCAAAGGAACACAAGAAGCAGGGCTGACTCAATTTCAAAAGATGGAGCCATGGTTACCTATACCTCAAAAGGTGGGGACACAACCTCCTGAGTTTCAAAGAGTGGAACCATGGCCTTCATAGTTTCTAAGGACATGTTAGACATAAGAAGCCAGTAGAGATGCACGAGGATAGATGCCACTCAACATGAAGATCTCTAGGTAAGCAAAGTACAAGGACCTTTGCCCAGAGCTGACAGAGAAAGCTGTCCCTGAGAGTTGGCACCCTAAATTTGGACTTCTAGCCTCCTAAATTGTGAAAAAACAAGTTTCTGATTGTTAAAGTCACTCACTCGTGGCATTTCTGTTAGGCAGCTTCTTCAACTAGAATTTATAATACAGAGTTTGAAGTACAATTATCAGAACTGGTGCAACAATATTATTATATAAAAAATTGGAAAAACATGGCAGCACTAGGTAATTAGAAAACTCCAAAATCCAGAAAAAAGTGCACAGAATGTAAAAAAAAAAAAAAAAAAAAAAAGGAACATTATTTCTAGATGATGTTGGCTCCACCCTTCTATGGAGAACACAGTGGGCTGGGCAACCCTCAGATAATAATGCATTTGGCTTGGCTAACTGGGCCTATGTGGCCGAGGACCAAAACTGAGTGGAAGGCCTATTTGCTTTCTTTGCTTCCACCAGAGTTTAAACAGAAATTCTGAGTGTCAGCATTCCTTGAAAGCACACCATCTAGAAACAAGCAGAGGACATGACAACACAGAAAACCGAGACAGTGTTTGATCCAAAACCTACAGCATAGCTTATTGGTTTCCTACCCTCTCTGTTATTTTCCTTATTTTTGGTGGGGTGGGGGGGTTGATGGGGAGGGAAGCTCAGAGGAGACTCCTTGGCTCTCATACAGTCAGGTGGGAGAACTGTCAGGATTATGTAACTCACAGCATATAACACCTAGTGTGTTATACAAGGCCAGAGATATAAAGTGTCTTAAAACTGTTGTCTCTCTAAAATGGAACAGAATGAACCCTTCTCTTAATTGAGAACATCTTTTCTTCCCCCAAAGAAATGAACAGACTCTTAAATGAATTTTACCATAAAATTATTTCTGAAGATATATTAAAATTCCCAAACAGGAACATCTATTCTCTTTTTCCTTCTGATTCATCTGCTGAAACTAGTATTCAGGACTTCTGAAGTTTTAGTGTGCAAACTCGAAATCTAGCAGACCCTTGTTGAGTTATTTGCTCAGTAGCGTTTTCCCATGTTCAGGGCCTACTCTTTCCTGTTTCCACCCACTTGGATCAGTTTGGGGCTGATAATAATTGATCCATAGATAGGGAGACTTCCCAAACTGGGAAAACCACAGTCTTTTCCAGAGATTGAATCTTGGTCTCCTTTCTTGTCAGGAGCTGTGCAATGTGACTTTTCATTGAGCAGACAGGAGGTGTTCTGCGTATTCACCATGCTGGGAAAGTCAAGAAAATAAAGAGGATCCTAAAAGAAATAGAGATGGAGAGTAGGGAGAAAGTCCTGGAATATTATCATTATTAGAAAATGCTTTCAGAATCTGGTTATTCCCAACCCTGGCTCAATACATTGTTTGTTTGTTTTTTTTTCTTGCCACTTTCTGGATATTACACAAGTGTCTTTTCAACCAACTCTCCTTTTTGTTTAAACTAGTTCAAGGTGGGTTTTTGTCATATAAGTGATACAATTTTGGAAAATTCACTAAGCCTCTCATCTGTCCCAATTTAGGACTGGGACTGGAACTCAATACCATGTTCTGAGGTTGAAACAAGATTAAGCTAGTGATATTGCTGCACCAGTTCTAACTGCTCAATATGCTTCAAACTCTATGCTGTGAACTGTAGTTGAAGAGGCTGGCTATATAGAAGACCCACTTTGACTGGGCAAGCCTGAGTGGCCTAGAACCAAGCTGACCAGAGGCTGGCTTTGCCTACCCTGCTCAAATCTGCCTGTTGGTGTTAACCATAAAAAGAGACTATTTCTTCCAGATTCCATTCTCTTATTGTTCCTTAGCAGTGGAAACCTTGGGTTTTAGGTGGACACACGGCTGCCTGGAAAAGACCACATTTTACCAATACTCTTTGTAGCTAGTTTTAGCTATGAAACAAATTTGTGGTCAGTGAGATGTAAACAGAAAGTTATCACGATTATTTTTTTAAACTTCTCAAAAACTTGCATAAAGGTCGGGTGACATATGCTCTTTGCCTTCTTTTTTCTTCAAGTCTCCCTCCTTTTCTCGGGCTTTAATCCACACCAGCTGGAGCTTGACCAGTTCGTTTGGATCATGAGATCAAGTTGTGAGTTGAGGCTGACGGAGCCAGGGTTGAATGTACCATGGACCACCATACCAGGTCCGGAGGCAAGGTCTGGAGCACCTATCTTAAACATATGATAGAAATAATGTTTTTATCTTTTCACTGTTACTTTGTTACGTGCAGCCAAACTAATTCTAAGTGATGAACTATTCTCATGGGAGGAAACCCCAGCTGTGTTCTCACCCACCAGAAAGGAGATTCAGAGTATAATGAGAAGGATCTGTGACTCAAATGGAGCGGAGACACCTTAGTTGTGTTTACTAGGACTGGGACTCAATACCACGTTCTGAGGATTAACCAGGATTAGGCTAGTATTGTTCTTGCTCACTGTGACCAGAATTTGGGTTAGGCTAATGAGAGATGCTTAAACATCTTCACCAGAAATTTTTGTGTTTATAGATGATGAAAGCACCTGAACTAATTTCATGAATGAGTTCTACCATTCCCAACAAACAATATATTAATAGAGTTCAGTTATTTCTCCTTCACAGTCAGAGTCATCTTCTAAAAATATACTATATTACTACCCTTCTAAAAGCCTTCAGTGACTGAAAACACTTCTATTGCAATTAGTAAGGATCATATTTACTTATTTTTTTGAGGTGTTTGTCTCCCTACTAGATCTAACCTATGTGAAGACTAAGACTTCTCTTAGTCATCTTATTCACTATTATACCACTAGTGTCTAGCACTGTGCCCAATATATAGTAGTCAACAAATGTTTGCTAATTAAGTGAGTGACAGGAAGATGAATGAAGGAAAAACTCATGAATTTGAAAAATACTGAAATAACAATTTTCTTAAAGGTTGTTGCTGTTATTTACCATATTCTGACTCATGGTGAGCCCATGTGTGTAGAGTAAAGCTGCTCCTCAAGGTTTTCAACCCTGTGACCTTTCAGAAGTAGGTCACTCAGACTGTCTTCTGAGACACTGCTGGACGGGTTCAAACCATCAATCTTTTGGCTAGTAGTCCAGTAGTTAAGCATCTGCACGACCCAGGAACCTCTGTAAAGTCACCTATAATGAATTATTATAGTCAAGATTCTGATACATGAAAAAGATTAAACTGAGTTAATAGCACTTCTGATAAAACTTTGCTTTAATCGATTTACGTGCAGAGGATGGATGTGAAGATGTGCTACTTACGCTATCATAGCCCAAATTCTAAGATCCCAAAGATCTATCCCATTGCACAGTCTCCATCCCTTGTGAGTAAAAGCTGATGATAATAGGATAGAACACAGATGATTAGGTTACTAATCAGTTGTCTGATTAATCTCGTAACAGAGGTTATCCTGGGTAAGCTTGACCTAACCAGGTGACCTGTTAAAGGAGACAAGAAGCAGCAACAGGCACATCCCTGTTGTGAACTGCTGGTGGCCTCCTAAAAACTGAAAGTGGCCACTGAGAGTGGCCAGCAGCCAGCAAGACAACGGTACCACAGTCATACAAACACAGGAACCAAATCTTCCAGTAGCCCAAGTAAGCGTGGAAGAGACTTCTGAATTCCAAATGCGGATGGTAGTGTGGCTGATACCCTAATAACAGGCTTGTGAAGTGGTGGCAGGGGACTCTAGATAAGCCATGTCCAGACTGTTAACCCATGAAAAGTTTGAGATAATGAATGTATATCATTTTAAGCCTCTAATTTTGTGGTAGTATTGTTACACAGCAACAGAAAAACTAATACACTTTCACTCATGTTATTCTTACATCAATACAGAGATTTATATTTTATGTTAGTGTTTACAGATAGTAAAATTGAGTTGAGAGAGGTTAAACAAGTTGCCAAAGTTCACCTACCTATGAAGTGCACGGTAGAATAAGGAGACTTTTAGAAGGGCCACCATATGTTCAAGTGTCAGTGCAGACTAAGAATTGGGGCTGCAAACAATTCCCTAAAGTGGTGTGATTGCTTCTATTCTACGGCCAATGTTGATTTAATTCCTTAATTCTAATCAAAGCTTGGTAATCTAGGCTCAATCTTTTCAATTTTTAGTTACTTAGAGACCAACTATTGCAGCTCTGTAGATGTTTTTTTGCTACTTATTTGCATTTTGGCTTTCTACTATACATATTTTTCTGTTGCTTTATTGGACATGTCCCAGGTGGAATTTCTCTCAATTTCTGTTTGATACGAGGTATAATGGAAGGGTAAGTAGGTAAACAGGAAGGAAGGAAAGAGAGAAGGAAGGAAAAAGGAGAAGAGAGGAAGGGAGGTGTGGTTAGAGAGGGAATAAGTGAAAGAAAATGAAGGTGAAAGGAAGAAAAAAAATAGCTGGAAGCACAGATTCTCACAAATGAGGGAGCTATGACCAAGGGATGTTAAGTGGCTTGACTGAAGTTACTCCATTTGCAAACTATCAAGCTCATTTCTCAAGTCTTCTGACCTTAAAATCTATGCATTTTTCAGACTGACCTAAATATTAGATTATTCTCATCTTGAAACATCTGTTGCTGTTGAGTCGATTCCAATTTACAACGACCCTATAGGATGAAGTAGAACAAACCTATTGGTTTTCCAAGGAGCAAGTGGTGGATTCAAGCTGCTGACCTTTTGGTTAGCTACCAAAGCTTAATCATTGCACCAACAGAGTTCCTTTCCGAGTACTTGGGTGGGATAATCACCACACCCCATCCTTTTAAAAATTAGACATTGTAGAAGGCTTGGGATTTTAGCCTTGCTAAAGAAGAAGAGGCTAACTGAGATAAATGGGATGAGTCTGGAAGGGCTTAAATCCACGTGTTAAATTGTACTGTAATTATAGCATAAAAACAATGGAAAAAGAAAACTGTTACCTTCAACACAATTTTGACTTATACTGACCTCCTGTGTTATAATACAACTGAGCTCCTTAGGGTTTTCTTGGCTATAATCTTTGTGGAAGCAGATCTTCAGGTCTTTCTGAGGTGCTGCTGGGTGCCTTCCAATCAACAACCATTTAACAGTAGAGCGCAAACGATTTGTACCAGCCAGAAATCTGTCAGAGTAAACCAATGGCTTGAAAATGTAATGAGTCACAAAACTATCAAGAAACAATAACAATAAAAAAGCTCACAATTTTAGAAAAGAGTAATAAAACAGAAGATAGCGTACAAGGAGTAAAATGAGGATTATAAAACAAAACTAAGGAAAAAACCCTAGATTTTTAAGAATACATTTTAAAATCCACTCTGTTATTTATAATGCTTTTTTGTAAGTCTTAAAAGATCCTTTGTTGTGACTCGTTTATTATAGTTGCAGTTTAAAGTGTACTATTCTTTGGACCATATGGAATATCAGAGTACCTGGAATACACTGATATCTCATTTGTCATTATTTCACTGTGCAGTTTGAGAGAGATTGCTTGGTTCAGATTTTTTTTCTTTCTACATACCAGGATGTAGTTTTTCAGAGGTTTGTTATACATTAACAATTAAGGAGAAAGGATAAGCTTGAGTGGAAAAATAAACCCTAAGCTGTCTGCTGTAGTCATCTGTATCACTGCTAATGAATATTCTGCTTTTCTAGTTGTTCAAGCCTTAAAAAAAAAAAATAGAGCCACCTTTTTTGTACATAGTCTACATCTCACCATCTCCTTTGCTGCCACCCTGTTCTAAGATACTATTTTCTGTCAACTGCTTCCTTTGCATTTTGTCTCCTAAAATCTATTTTTGATCTAGAGGCTAGAATGCTTTTGTTAAGTATTAGATTATGGCACTTTTCTGCTCCAAACATTCCAAAGGCACTTCACTTATCTCAGAACTCACTTAAGTATCACTTCCATGAGACATTCCCTGACCACTCTGCTTAAAATTGCAAACAACTACTCTATCCTCTTCCAGGATGAAGCTCCACAAGCATGAGTGTGTGTGTGTGTGTGTGTGTGTGTGTGTGTGTGTGTGTATTTTATCAACTGAGCCCTGAGTACCTAGACTAATGCCAGGCATATAGTGTGTGTTAAATATGTGTTGAATGAATGACTCATTTTAAGTGACTCGAGTCTCCTGTGAAGAACAGATCATTAATAGTTAATTATTTCACCTTTTATTAACCTTGGTTGATTTACATTCTTCTACTGGTATTTAGGAACCATTTTTATTATCCCAATAAGAAGTTGTTGTTAGAGACACATTATGCTTATTTGAGTAAATGCAGTTAACAGGTTACCATTGGGATGTAGCAGCTGCTAAATGGGCTGGAGAAGCAGATAGAGGCCTGATGGTTTAACCTCTGATTTGCTGTGCTAAGAAGTTTCGTTTTTATCCTAAAAGAAGTTCAATGTGGCCATTATTTTATTTATTCATTTTTTCAGTCAGAAAACCGTTTGGTTGAATCCTGGGTTTGTTATTTCTGTTGGCGTCGTTGTTAGCTGTGGTCCAGTCAGTCCCTTCTCATAGTGACTCTACGCACAGCAGAATGAAACACTGCCCAGTCTTGCACTGTGTGCATTTGTGTTTATGCTGAAGCCCAGTGTTGTAGCTACTGTGTCAGTCTGTCTTATGGAGAGTCTTCCTCTTTTTCTCTGACTCTCCACTTTACCAAGCATGATGTCTTTCTCCAGGACTGATCCCTCCTGGTATCATGTCCAAAGCATATAAGACGCAGTCTCACCATCTTTGCTTCCAAGGAGCACTCTGGTTGTACTTCTTTCAGAATAGATCTGTTTGTTCTTCTGGTTGTCTATGGTACATTCAACATTATCCTCCAATACCACAATTCAAAGACATCAGTTCTTCTGTCTTCTCTATTTATTGTCCAGCTTTTGCATTCATATGATGCAGTTGAAAATACCATGGCTTGGTTCAGGCACACCTTAGCTCCTTCAAGGTGACATTTACTTTTCAACACTTTAAAGAGGTCCTTTGTGGCAGATTTTCCCAATGCAGTGTGCCTTTTGATTTCTTGACTGCTGTTTCCATGGGCATTGACTGTGGAACCAAGTAAAATAAAATCCTTGACAACTTCAACCTTTTCATAATGTTGTCTACTGGTCCAGTTGTGAGGATTTTTGTTTTCTTAATGTCGAGGTGCAATCCATGCTAAAGGCTATGGTATTTGATCTTCATCAGTAAGTGTTACTTCTGTTTATTGTTTAATCCCGGATATCTGGCTTAATAACTTTGTTTCCATTTTGTCTTGTTTTAAGGATCATGGTTAGAATTCACTTAAATATCATATAAAATTACTGACACGTGTTGTTGTGACTAGTTGCCTTCAATTTAATTTCAACTCCTGGCAACCCCAAGCATGCAGAGCAAAACTGCACTCCATAGAGTTCAAGACTGTGACCCTTCAGGAGAAGATTGTCAGGCCTTTCTTCCAAGGCACCCCTAGATGGTTTCAAACCACACCACTCTTGGTTAGTAGTTGATGCTGAACTGACTGGACTGTGCTGCCTTGGGATTCTGGGCAATCCCTGGAAGGATGTAAAGAGACAAGATAGGAAATGCTGAAGGCAAGATACACTATAAAAAAGAAAAATATATATATAAATGAAGGAAGGAAGAGGTTGAAGAAACAGAACAGAGAAGATATATTTAAGCAAGTGGAAAAATAAGATTCGAAGGATAGATGTGAGGCCTGATATTTAAAATATAGAAGGAAGACCATGTAGCTAAGATTGGATAAGGCTGTCTGTCCCTATGCTTACATTTGTCTGTGTTGTAGGGAAGGGCAGTGTATTAGTCATGGAGTGCTGCTTTGACAGAAATACCACAAGTAGATGGCTGTAACAAAGAGAATTTCTTCTGTCACAAGCCAGTAGCCCAGAAGCCCAAACTCAAGGTGTCAGCCCCAGAGAAGGCTTTCTCAGTTGGTTCTGGAGGAAGGCCCTTGTTGTCGGTCTTCCCCAGGATTGGAAGCTTCTGAGGTGCACGGACGGGGGTATTTTCCAAAGGATGTGCTTGGCTCCTGGCACTGCTTGCTTGGTAGTGTGAGGTCCCCAACCCTCTGCTTGCTTCCCTTTCCTTTGTATCATAAGAGATTGCCTCAAGACACATAGAGTCTTACACATTAAGTCCTTCCTTGACAACACAAGTGCCTCCCATCCTCAGTCATTAACATCATAGGGGCAGAGTTTAGAGCGTATAGAAGCATCGCGTATCGCCAAGAATCATGGACTAGGCAAATAGTGGCAAACATTTTGGGGAGGGGGACATAATTCAATCCATGGCAGGAAGGAAGTGGAGAGTATTTTTTCATGATGGTCTCTATTTTCTTTCTAAAAGTAGAGTTCATTTGCTGACAGTAATGTAGATCAGAGTAGTGAAGGTTTGAAAATATTGTTGTGGGGAGCAGAAGAGGAAGTGAACTAGAGCTAGTTTGAAGTTTTACTGTGTAATAGTAATAGTTCAACTGACGTGGGAGACCTTGGATTTGTAGTGGCGTTAGTCCGTGTGGTTGTGCTATTGCTTTCAGCACTGCTTGGCAGTCCAGATATGAGACTGGAAAAAGGGGTAGCTGGTGGATCTCAGACTGAGGTTTTGCTAATTAAGTGCAGAAGGTAAAGGACAGGAAACTGACGACATTAGCAAGAAGTTTTTAAAGTAATAAATTATGGGTTTTATGTGGGCCACAGTGAATAATTATCATTTAGTCCCTACTCTTAGCAAAGACAATGATATGTACTTTGCATAACTTATCTCTAATCTTGGCATCAAACATATAAGGTGGGTATTACCATTCCCATTTACAAACAAAATAAGGCTAATTTGGGTAATTTAATGAAGTCAGGAAGGACATGATAGATTAT
The DNA here is from genome assembly GCA_028571685.1 of Heterohyrax brucei. NCBI lineage: Eukaryota > Metazoa > Chordata > Mammalia > Hyracoidea > Procaviidae > Heterohyrax > Heterohyrax brucei. Next base: position 150,308,324 of record CM053144.1, on the reverse strand, counting down.
AAAATAAATTCAAGGTCTAAGGATATAGTTCTTAATGTGGTTGAATAATAGTGTTAATGGGACCAGAGTTTGAGGGAATGGAACATGTAGGAGATTATGAATAGACTGTGGTAATGAAGACGTTGTACGTCTAGAGCTGGAAGGATTCTGGACACAGTGTGGTCTAAGGTGTCCATGCCAAAGCCAAGTACTGTCGATAGAGAGGTGTATTAACAATGAGGCTGGAGTGTTGGATGTGGACTACGCAGAAGTGACAGTCATCCAAGTGTCAGTAGAACTGGGGGTGAGAAGCTCAAATCTTTGATGAATGTGTCAGGTGTGATTGGGGTGTCAGAAAATGGTAGTGGCATATTAGTGTAAAGGATGATTATGTTCCAAACTCTTAAGGCTTACAAACACCAGTGGGAAATCTTATTCTGTTGGCTTTTCTTCTGCTATGCACATGACTTTTACCTTTCATCACCATCTGAAATTCTTGTGCTACTTGAACACTGACTAATCCATTCCTCACTTCCATTTCTGCCAAACCTATGCTAGAAACCTATTTCCATAGCAAAGTCCAACATATCCCTGCCCTTTTCATAACTTGAGCTTTTCATTTCCTTGCTTTAGCCGAAATTTGAATAATTCTGTCAAGGACAGGTGTGGACTAGAGGGAAGGGAGGAGCTGGTGTCCAGTTGCTACTGCTATCCACTGCCATTGAATCAATTCTGACACATATGACCAAGCACAACTGCCCGGTAGAGTTTCCAAGGAGTGGCTGATGGAATCAAGTTGCTAGCCTCTTGGTTTGCAGTCAGGTCTTATCTACTGTACCAACAGGCTCCAGTGTTAATTAGAAAAACCAAACCAAACCAAACCCAGAGCTCTTGAGTTGATTCTGACTCTTAGAGACACTACATTAGACAAACCCAAATCCTCTGCTGTCCTGTAAAAAGCCTACCTCACATGCTAGGATTCACTGACCTCCCATTTCCCAAAAGAGCTCAGTGGAAAACTGTAGCAGGTGGTGGATTGAAAACTCAAGTAAGCTGCCTCTTTTTAATGTTTTAAACTACCAGATACAGAGATTTTATCATTGTGTCTCTGAGCAAATTCTAGCTCAGGTATGCAAACACTCAGATTAGCTAGCGCTCAGGACATGACCTTCAGGTGGAAATAGCAGCAGCTACAAGGATCGGCAAGCCATCCACAGCACTTTTGCTTCGTTAGTTCCTGCAGGCATCATATTGGCCAGTTAGCTCCTATTAAGCTTGTGGTCAAGGAAGCATTCAATGTGGTTTGCACCTCAACATCAAGAAAACAAAAATCCTCACAACTGGACCAGTAAGCAACATAGTGATAAATGGAGAAAGAATTAAGTCTGTCAAGATTTCATTCCACTTGATTCCATGATCAGCGCCCATGGAAACAACAATCAAGAAATAAGATGTATTGCATTTGACAAATCTATTGCAAGGAACTTCTTCAAAATATTGAAAAGTAAAGATGTCACCTTGAAGACTAAAGTATGCCTAACCTGAGCGATGGTATTCTTAGTCACTTCACATGCATGTAAAAGCTGGACAATGAATAAGGAAGACGGAAGAATTGATGCCTTAGAATTGAGGTGTTGGAGAAGAATATTGAATGTACCGTGGACTACCAAAAGAATAAACAGTTCTATTCTGGAAGAAGTACAGTCAGAATGCTCTTTGGAACCAAATATAGTGAGAGACTGTGTCTCACATACTTTGGAAACGTCAAGAGAGCTCAGTCCTTGAAGAAGGACATCCTGCTTGGTAGGAGGATGATCAGCAAAAAAGAGGAAGCCCCTCAACAAGATGACTTGATATGGTGGCTGCAACAATGGGCTCAAACATAAAAACCATTGCGGACATGGTGCAGGACTGGACAGTGTTTCATTCTATTGTGCATAGGGCCTCTATGAGTTGGAAACGACTTGATGGCGCCTACCAACAACAACACAAGGAAGACTACTAAGGGTTCCTTTTTTTCCCGTGCCAACTGCTAGTAATTCCTCAGGTTCTGTGCAGTTTGTTACACCCTGATGCAAGCCCGTGCTTACTTTAAGGAGCCCTGATGGCTCACTGGGAAAAGCAGTTAACTGCTAACTGAAAGGTTGGTGGTTTGACACTACCAGTTGCTCTACAGGAGAAGGATATGGCCATCTTCTGTAAAAAACGATTTATAGCCCTAGAAATACTGTGGTATTACTATGAGTTGGAATTGACTCAGTGGCAGTGGTTTTTTTTTTTTTTTTTGGTTTGTACTTATTGGTTGTATTGATTGACCGTATAATTTTTGAGCCAAGCCTGACATTTCAGCCTAGCTGAATTCCCATCTGGAGTATTTATGTTTCTCCAAGCTTTGCCTTATTTTTTCAAATTAAGAAAACATACTTTCTTTTCTTTTATTGCACTTTAGATGAAGGTTTATAGGACAGACTGGCTTCTCATAAAAAAATTAGTACACATATTGTTCTGTGATATTGATTGCCAGCCCCAGAACATATCCTCACTCTCCCCTGTTTGACCTTGGTTCTCTATGTGTGGTGTTTCCTGTCCTCTCCTGCCTTCTTGTTTCTGCCCCTTGGTTGGTGTGTCCCTTTAGTCTCATTTTGTTTTATGGACATGTCTAATCTTTGGCTGAAGGTGAATCTCAGTAGTGACTTCATTACTAAGCTAAAAGGGTGTCTGGGGGCCGTACATTCCATGTTTCTCCAGTCTGTCAGGCCAGTAAGTCTGATCTTTGCACATGTGTGTGTGGGTTAGAGTTTTGCTCTACATTTTTCTCCAGCTCTGCCTCGGACCCTCTGTTATGATTGCTGTAAGAATGTTCAGTGGGAGTAGATGGGTACCATCTAATTGTGCTGGACTCAGTCTAGTGGAGGCTGTGGTAGTTAGGGTCCTTTAGTCCTTGGAGTAATCTTTCATTTGTGTGTTTGATTTTCTTCATTTTTCTCTGAAGAAAGCGCACTTTCTGAAGCTTTATCTAAGCTATGAGATGAAGCTGAACAGCACAGGATGAGGGACAAAAGCCTTATTGTCCCATTATAGAACCCTGCAGGTTGACATCAATAATGTTTTTCAGTTCACCTTGCATTGAGTTGCTCCTTCAGACATGGAGCCATTTAATTGTACTAGTCTCTTTAAATCTTTTTCATAACTATGTCCAAAGAAACTCTGTCAAACCTTTTGTTAAATTCAAGATACATTCAATCTGTGAAACTTCCCTAAATTTTTTAATTTAAAAAATTCTAAGAAAAAAGAAAGAAAGAAAAGGAAAATGCAAATTATAAGGAAGAGCCTGAATCTGAGCACAGCAGTGATTTCACATGTGCTGTGTGGTCTCTTCTGATGCTAACATGTAGGTCTTTTTGCTCCTACACCATTAGTTTAGTATTATTTTTAGAATTTTTCAGATGCACATACACAACTTTACTGTAGTCTTCAGGAAGTCCTTGTTGTTTAGGCAAAATAAATTATCTTTTTAAAATACCTATTTTTTAAATGAGCAGTTTGGGGATATGTTTGAAACAAATTTGAATGTACAATAGATGCAAGAAAATTGCTTTTTTTTTTTTTTTTGTATAGTACTTATCCACCCAATTTTATGATTTGGAATCTAACCCCAAAGCAAACATTTCTCTTTTGTTGATTGAAGAGGAGCTGTGCAGAGACACGTATATATTTGTTTGCCAGTCTATCAAAGTTTCCGTAAGACAGAAGACCAGAATTCTATATTTACCACTGGATTCATACTACAAGCGTTACATTAGACTTCTGTGTTTAGAGATTAAACAATAACTTATTGGAAATGATTCAGCCCTATTTTTGCTGAATATGCTAGGCACAAGATGGTTCCTATCAGCAACTGAGTACATAAATAGAACAGTTCATTCTTAATTGAATGGCTGAAACCATGCCAGTCAGTGACAGAGTTATAAACTGTTACAAAATAGAATAGCTGCATTAAATACAACTGGAGAGAGTGGATTCATGCTGCATGTATTTGGGGAAAAAAAGGAAAGCAACTATGGAACAAAGCAGACAGGTTTCATATAAAAAATAGACTTAAATTTTTACTAATGAAATTTTTCTACTAAGTAATTATCAGTTGATTTGAATAATTTTCTTTCTGGCCAGGTTTTTTTTTTTTCATGATTATTTGTTCAAATACTAGCTTACAACTTGGTGAACTTAAGGCGTTCTTAAGCTGACATTAATGTTATTTATTGTTGCCTCGTGTTTTATAGCATATTATGTTCTTAAAAGGACTATTTCATCTATTATTTTTATTTATAAATCATTTATAAAGTAACACACGAAGAAGTAGAAATTAATAGTATACATTTCAAGCAATAAGTCAGATAGCAGTATTGCCAAGTTGAGAAACTTAAACTAGGTGTTAAGGATTCATCGCACATAGTGCCGTGGTGGCAAGTTCATGAACTTTATTGTCTAATTGTCTCTGAGGGAGTTTTTAGCCAGTAAATAAATAAATGTATTCAGGCACCTTCACTGCTCACTTGATCTGGCCCTCAATGACTTTTTTCTTTACCTGAAGATAAAGAAATATTGACAGGAAGACTTCTTTATTGTGATTAAGTGAAAGTGCACCATCCAAATCTGTTTTCCATGCCCACCTGTCTGCAGCTCCCTCTGTTCTCCTCCTCCATCTGTTCTCCTCACCTGGTGCCAGCATGGTCCCCCTTTTCAGTCTGTATTTTCAGTCTGTATATCCAATAGCCTCTTAACAAGCATCTGTCCCCCTGCTATACCCTCTTCCCTCTTAATCTAGAGAGAGACCAGTAGGACAGCCTCCTGTAAATGCATGGAACCATGAAGTATGCACACCATATGGTTACACTGTGTCCCTGAGTCCAGTCCATTCTTGTCTGAAGAGTTGACTTATTACTGGTTTCCAGTCAGGGACATCAGCATGTCTGGGTGCCACGTTCCCAGGGGATCCTCCAGGCTGTCGGACTATCAATTCAGTTCTTTTAGTGGAGTTCTTGGGCTGCACAGCTCTTTTTTTCATGTTGCCATGGGGATTCTACATTGTATCCCCCATCATGGCTGTCTTTGGTGGTGGCTGGGCACCATGTGGTTCTTCTGGTCTCGTGCTGATACAGTCTCACATTCATATGGGTCCTTCTGTCTCCTGGGTTCTTTTCTCCTCATGTCTTTGTTGTTCTTGGTGATCATCTGTTCTAAATGAGTTGGAACCATTTGGTGTACCTCACATTGCCACTTGCTAGCTTTTAAGAACCCAGATGCCACTCGTCAATATAGGGTTCAGAAGAGTTTCTTAGCAATAGACTAGTTATGCCAGTTGGCTTCGCTGTCTCTTTAATATATGGTCCCCTACTACTCTATCCTTTGAAATGTTGACTTTAGAAAACCTGAAAGGATGACATTTTGAGAACATTCAGGACATCAAGAGTAATATGATGAGAGCTCTGATGGCCATTCTGGAAAAAGAGTTCCAAAATTGCCTTGAAGGGTGGAGTCGGTGCTAGCATTGGTGCATAGCTTTCCAAGGGGAGTACTTTGAAGGTGACCATGGTGGTATTCAGCAAGGAGGTATGTAGCACTTTTTCTAGAATGAATTTGCAAACTTAATTGTCATTTCACATAGTTTCAAATATACTGATGTAGAAAAAGAAAGATCAAATAAAAGAGAAGTGATAAAAAATCATCTTTCTAAGAATTGTGAGGTGATGTTGGGGAGTCAAGTGAGAGTTGGAAAGCTGTGTTGGGGGACAGAATGGAAATTACTTTGTTACTTGGCATTTCTCCATTGTGCTTAATACAGTATTTTTAGTTGTAGTGACTCGACGGCACTTGGCTTGGCTTGGCTTTGGTTTTATTACTACAACCAAACCAATTGTTATGAAGTTAGTTCCAGCTCATGGTCACCTCATGTGTGTCATAGTTGGTGCTCTCTGTGGTTTTCAGTGCCTTATGTTTCAGAAGTAGATTGCAAGATCTTTCTTCTGAGGCACCTCTGGATGAACTTGAACTTTCAGTCTTTCAGTTCACAGGTGAGTATGTTAATCATTTGCCCACACACAGGGACTCCAGGTTAACATAAATCCATTCCGTGTTTGTTAAGCTATGATGTTTATTTCGGATATTTATTTCCTTTTCTCCTTTGCAGCAGCAGGTTAGCATGCTCTAGTCTAATCATTTTCTTTGTAATGCAGAAGTATGTCATACTGTGATGGTTAAAGTCATGTGTCTACTTGAGTAGGCCATTATTCTCTGTGGTTTGGCAGATATTATGTTATCATCTACTATTTTGTGATCTAATATGAGCAGCCAATCAATTGGAAGGGCAATTTCTTTGGGAGTGTGGCCTGCATCCAATATATATGGATATTCTGGCAAAGCTCATCCTCTCTTAAGCCTACATGTGACTCGTCATACTCTGTATTCTCGGTCCTGGGATGTGAGCCAATGGCCTACCATTTGACCTATCAGTTTTGAGTTCATCAGCCCCTGCAACCACTTGAGTCAGGGAAAGCTTCCAGCCTGACACTTGCCCTATGGATTTGAGACTTGCCAGTCTCCACAACTTTATGAGCCATATCATGAAATAAATCTCTCTCTACATATATTGATAGCCCTGGTGGTACAGTGGTTAAGAAATTGGTTGCTGCTTTGAACTCCTACTGGGCAGTTCTAGTCTATCCTATAGGATTACTATGAGTCATAATTGACTTGATGGCAATAGGTTTGATGTTTTTTTAATACACACACACACTTCACTGGCTTTGCTCCTCTAGAAAACCTAGCCTAACACATTTAATACTGAAAGTAGTTCTAGAGAAACAAAATTGTTAAAATAAGTTTCTAAATTGGTCCTCAGGCCTGGTTAGAAGATGTTGATGAGTGTGGTCCCAGTAATGATAAGGGCACTGCTAATCCATTATGTGAGTTGGCAATAGAAATACCCCCAAATATCACCATAAATGGAGCAAATACTTGTGAGCAACAAGGCTCTGTGTGATTGAATATTTGAATTTTCTGTAATTTTCTTAGAATGAGAAGCATAAGGAGGTAGGTAATTGGTCTTACTTTGCTAGATGGAGTGGTGAAAGAAAGGGACAAACTCAAAACTTCAGAATCCCAGCTCAAAAGCAGCCTATAAGTCTTGAAAGTTGCTGTTTTTGCCCTGAAAGAAAGCCTTATTTCTTGTGGTACTAGCTGATATTGCCGAAAACCAAGTCCAGAGATTCACAGTAAGAGTGACTGAATTATGACACCAGTTGAATTCTCAATTTCAAGTGGTGTCTGAAGTTAAAGTGAAAGCATTGATTGGGAAGGAATTGGATATATAAACTAGTGATGGGGACATATGAGCAGATTATCAGGAAACTGGGCAAACAGCCCTTCAGTTACCTTTAGTCACTCTTGTCAACAGAACCAGCCTTTTCTATCCCATCTGAAGAGATATACCATCTTTTTCAGATAAGCCACTCTCCCCCATAAGATCATTATTCCTTCCACTCTTATGTGATGAAATAAGCCTAGCTGTGCCTTAAAAATCTTTGTCCAAGATATTACCTGTGCCAGTGCCTGGGGTGTTGCCTGTGACACTGTCTAAGGCAGATGCTTTAGGAGACATGTTGAATGTCCCCAGTGCCCACCCCTACCATTCATTTTTGCTTCAAGATCTATAATTAAACTTCAGTCCCTGTGAGGCTCAAGAGGTAAAAGACAAAGTGTGATCTAGGAGGAGGTATGTTATATTTCAAAAGAACTGCATGAGTTTTCTAATACATACCAACAGAAACCTAGAAAATATGTGTGGGAATGGCTGTTAAGGGTGTGAGGTACTGGTACATGGAACATAAAGTCGAATCAGTCTGAGTTTATTGATACTGCACTACTAAGCATAGATTCTTCATTCAGTGTTTCGGCTTAGACCAAACAAACAAACAAACAAACACAAACAAACAAACAAACAAACAAACAAACAAACAAACAAACAAACAAACAAACAAACAAACAAACAAACAAACAAACAAACAAACAAACAAACAAACAAACAAGCCCAGTGCCATTGAGTTGATTCCATCTCATAGTGACCCCATATCTATAGGCTAAAGTAGAACTGCTTCATAGAGTTTCTTTCCAAGGAGTGCCTGGTAGATTTGAACTTAATCATGAAGCTAGAAAAGATTTAACAGTTCATTTGGATCACTGAAGCATGGATTAAATGGTGGCCCACAGTAAAGCAAGTGGAAAGGCCAGACCTGCTTTGATACACTGTAGAAGAAGGTATACAAAGTCTTTGAGAAATTGTCATGTTAGAGTGGATTTATCAGGATGGACCCATAGACTCAGCCATGGGATTCCCATAGGACACACCTTTTGCCACAACAATGAGGAACAAATTTGTGAATGGACCCCTAGCATCCTTGAAGACTGTGCTGACTGCTATTTTATGTAAGTCAGACTGGACAGTGGGAACTGCCCAGATTGAATTCAGATGCTTAATCAGATACAGTAGTCATTAAGTGCTGCAGCTGCTATTGATCTAGTCTATACCTTATTCTTGATCTCAATTTTAAAGAAACACCAGAAGCTATTTGCCTTTAGCAAATAAGGCTAGCAATATATCTTTACTATCCTACCTCAAGAGTATGTCATCGCCCCAGCATTGTTTCATAGTTTACTCTGCAGGGAATTTGATCATCTTTCCTTTCCACAAGATGTCATTCTGGTCCTTACTTTGACAACATCATGTTAATTGGACTTAGTAAGGAAGAAGTCTCAATGGCTCTAGACTTGTTGGTGAGATATTTGCATGCTGGAAGGTGGGAGATTAATCCAAGAAAAATTTCCACCTTCCACATAAGTGATATTTCTAGGAGGCCAATGGTGTGTGGTATATTCACATATTCCTTCCAAGTAAAGTATAAGTTGTTACATCTGGTCCTTCCCGTAACTAAAAACGGGGCATAATGCCTTATCAGTCTCTTTGAAGTTTAGAGGCAGTGAATCTCTCATTTTAATGTGCTACTCTGGTATGTTTATCAAGTGATTCAAAAAGCTGCTAGCTTTGACTGAGGACTGTGAAAAGAGAAGGCTCTGTAAGAGGTTCAGACTGTCATGCAAGCTGCTCTGCTGCTTGAGGCATGTGATCTAGCTGATTCAATGGTTCTTGAAGTATCAGTGGCAGATAGAGATGCTTTTTGAAGTCTGTGGCATTAGTGAACCACAGGGAAGACCCTTAGAATTTTGGAGAAAAGCTCTGCATCCTCTGCAGATCTGTGCTTTTTCAGAAACAGTTTTTTCTTGTTACTGGGTTTTGATAGAGACTGAACACCTAACTATAGGCCACCAAGTCACTATATGGCCTGAGCTGTCCATTATCAATTGTAGTCTGACCCACACAGCCATCAAGTTGGATACGCACAGCAGCACTCCATCACTAAATGAAAGTTTTATATGTGAAATTGCTCTCATGCAGGATCTAAAGGCACAAGTACACCCAAATGGCTGTAGTCGTCACTGCTAATACATTACCTACCTTCTCCCAGCCTGCCTCCATGGCCTCATGGGGAGTTCCTCACAATCACTTGACTGAGGAAGAGAAGACTTGTGTCTGGTTTACTGATGGTTCTGTGCAATATGCTGGCACTACTTAGAAGAACACAGCAGCAGCACTGCAACCCATTTATGGCACTTTCCTGAAGGACAGTGGTTAAAAGAAATCCTCTCACTGGGCCAAATTTTGAGCAGTACACTTGATTGTTCATTTGCTTGTAAGGAGAGATGGCCAGATATGTGACTGTATAGAGTCTTCCTAGAAGACTGTGTCAATCTATCAATCATAAACCTTTCTGTATTCTTTACATGTTTCTCAGTCCATCTCTCTCAGTTTCCTGCATAATTCTCTCTTCCTCTACTCGCTCTTTAAATGTTACATATTGTAAATTGTCTTCAATCTTTTTCTTACTCCTCAGGCCTACTCACTCATACCTCCTGATTTATTCTTTTGATTAATTCTCTATAGCCAGCTTTCATATATTTTTACCAGAGACACACCTAAATTTTAGACTCCCATGATAGCACCTCTATTAATCTGCCATAAAATTCAAAATTAACAAAACAAACAAGCCCACTTTTGCCTGTGGTCAATTATTTGATTATTGGCACCACTTGTCCTCTGGAACACCCGGGAGAAACTTGAAATTCACCTCCCTCACTCTCTTTCTCAGATTTGGCACTATGTTCTGTGGCTAAATCTATCCTTTGATTGCCACCAAACCATCTTTGTAAAAGCTCTTAAAAGACTCACTGTTTTCAGGATAAAATCCAAAATCTTTCATGTAATATTCAAGGCCATTTGCCATCTGATCCCTGCTCACACACCTCTGAGTCTCTTGCCAGAGAATGCAAAAGTGGCTTGCAGATCCTCAACAGTATATGCTTTTATCATGTCAAGATTTTCTCATGGCCTATAATGCCCATCATTCTTTTCCTATTTTGTTTTACTGGTAAGACATTACCCCAGGAATTGGTTCAGATTTCTCTCCACCCTTCCTCTCATGATTGGGCATCATAGGCTGAGACAGAAGCTTCTTTCTCCTGGCCCCACATCAGCAGCAAGCACATAATTAGATAAATTAGATAAGGGCACATTAATCACATTTTGTTATCTAATATTTTTTTCTCCATCAGAAAGATTTAAAAGACAAGAATTGTGGTTTTTGAGTTTGTGTTGAAAGTACCAAACATGCTGTCTGACAGATAGTAGAGGTATACAAAAAATAATCACTGACAGAATTAAAATTATAGGGAGATTAAATATTGGGGGAAATGTTACATTAAATTTTATGTAGCATGTATTTTATAATATACAAAATTTGGAAACCCTACTGGTGTAATTGTTAGGTGCTACATCTGCTAACAAAAAGATTGGCAGTTTGAATTCTTCAGGTGCTCCTTGGAAACTCTATGGAGCAGTTCTACTTTGTCCTATAGGGTCACTATGAGTTGACATTGACTCCACAGCACTGAGTTTGGTTTTGGTTTTGGCATACAAAATTTATATTAAATTATATTGGATTGTATTTACATTACATAAAAATCAAATATACATGCCAAGCCAGCCAAGTGCCATTGAATCAGATCCTACTCTATGTGTATATATATATATATATATGATAACTAAATATGCATACAGTGAAACCTGTGGGAGCCAGATTTGATGAGACTGCCTTATTTTCTGAATCTTGCAAGTTTTCTACCTTTGATATAATATAGTCTTAACTTTTCTGTTTCTGTCTACTAATGGAAAATACTTGAGATTTTCTTCTCTAATAGAGGAGCTAGGGTATCACAGTGGCTAAAAGCTTGACTCCTAACCAAAAAATCAGTAGCTCAAACCCTCTTGCTGCTCTTTGGGAGAAAGGCAGGGCAGTTGTCTGTGGCAGTCAGGTTCTGTAGAGATTGCAGCCTTGGAAAACATAAGGGGCAGTTCTACTCCATCCTACACTGTCCCTGGTGGCTTAGTGGTTAAGTGCTATAGCTGCTGACCAAAATGCCAGGAGTTCAGTCCACCAGGAGCTCCTTGGAAACTTTGTGGGGCAGTTCTACTCAGTCCTATAGAGTCACTATGAGTTGGCATTGCCTCAATGGCACTGGTTTGGGATTTTCATAGTGTCAGTGAGTCTGAGTAGATCCAGTGGCAACTGGTTTGGTTTCTCTAACAGGTTTCTGCCTCAGCAGGTTCTGGCTTTTGCAGACTTCTTCTCATAATTAAAGGAGCCCTGGGAGCACAACGGTCAAGCATTTGGTTACCAACCAAAAGACAGGCAATTCAGATTCACCAGCAGCTACATGGGAGAAAAGATTAGAGGTCTACTGCTATAAAAATCACAGCCTAGAAAACCCTATGGGCTTTTCCATTCAGTCATGTGGTCTGTGAGTTGTAATTGACTAGACAGCTCACAACAACATGCATACATGCAAACATGTTGTTGTTAAGTGCTGTCAAATTGTTTAGTAGTGACCCTCTGTAAATGCAATGAAACACTGCTTGATCCTGGGCTGTCCCTCACAGCTGTTGATGTTCGAGCCAATTGTTGCAAGCACTGTGGCAGTTTATCTCATTAAGTGTCTTCCTCCCTTTCACGGACCCTTTACCTTACCAAGCATGATGTTCTTCAGGAACTGGCCCCTACTGATAATATCCAAAGTAAGTGAGACTAAGTCTTGCCATCTTCCCTTCTAAGGAGCACTCTGGTTGTACTTCTTCCAAGACAGATTTGTTTGTTCTTTCGTCAGTCTGTGGTATAGTCAATATTCCTTTCCAACAGTGTAATTCAAAGGCATCATCAGTTTTTCAGTGTTCCTTATTCATTGTCAAGCATATACAAACAAAGCAGTTGAAAATACCAAGGCATGGGTCAGGCACACTTTAGTCTGCAAAGAGACATCTTTGCTTTTTAATACTTCAGAGGGATCTTTGCAGCAGATTTGCCTAATGCTGTGTGTCACTTGATTTCTTGACTGCTGGAAACACTGGTGGTATAGTGGTTAAATGCTACAGCTGCTAACCAGTAGGTCGGCAGTGCAGGTCTACCAAGTGCTCCTTGGAAACTCGATGGGGCAGTTCTGCTCTGTCTAGAGTCTCAATGAATTGGAATTGACTCAAAGGCTGTGGATGTTTTGTGTTTGTGTGCTTCTATGGATGTTGATCCAATTATAGTGAAGTCTTTGACAAATTCAGTATTTTCTTCATTTATCATGATGTTGTTCATTTGTCCAGTTGTGAGGATTTTTGTTTGTTTATTTATTTTACATCTAAGTACAATCTACACTGAAGGCAGTGGCTTTAGGTCTTTACCAGTAAGTGCTTTAAATATTTTTGGCTTTCATCTGAGATACAGCCTCTAACACTGCTGCATTAAACATCCTGTTTTCTTTGCTTAGCTTCCTCCTCCACAGTGTTGCATTAAAAATCCTGTTTATTTTGCTGTGCTTCTTTTCCCCAGCTTTGTGTTTAAATCCTGCCTTTGCTTGGAAATTGTGTGTGAACCCCACTGCACCTTTGTGTTATAATTAAGCATGTTGCCAACTGAATGCGTATGAACTCCACTCATGGATTGAACTGTGTCCCCACAAAAATGTGTGCAGCCATGTGGCTGGGCCATGATTCCCAATTTTATGATTGTTCTCCATTTTGTGGTTTTCTATGCTATGGGTTAGAGAATTATGGTGGGACTGTAAATCCTTTCATAAGATCACCTCCTTGCTCAACTGTGAAGGGAGTTTCCCTGGCATATGGCTTGCACCACCCTTTATCCTTTCATCCTGCGATAGATAAAAGGAAAGGGAAGCAAGCAGAGAGTTGGGAACCTCACACCATCAAGAAAGCAGCACTGGGAGAAGACCATGTCTTTCAGACCTGAGGTTCCTATGCCAAGATGTTCCCTGAACAAAGACTGATGCGACATAAGGACTTCCCTCCAGAGCTGACAGAGGGAAAGCCCTTCCTCTGGAGCAGACACCCTGAATGCAGACTGGTGACCTGCTGGACTATGTAAGAATAAACTTTCATTGGTAAAGCCATCCACTTCTGTTAGAGCAGCACTAGGTGACTAAAACAGTTTCCTATATGTGAACTTCTTAAAAGTAACTTTTCTCTTTGCTTTCAAGGAGCAGTCTTGGTGGTGGCAGCTCTTATTGACTCCTTTTCTTTGAGTAACAAAATAAAGGTGACTTTCCTCCTCTGCCACCTTGTTTTCTCATTTTTTGGCCAGTACAAGTCATGCGGAGCAAGAATCTGGGGTTTCCATCTGGTAACACAGCAAGAAATGTACAAACACATATACATATGTATAAAGCTGTTTGTTTCAGAGTGCCTTGGAAATCATGAACGTTCAAACAGAACATATAAAATCTCACAGTGATAACTTTTTACTGAGTGCTTACCACCTGCCTGATATGTCATGTATGTGGTTTCTTTTAATACTTATAACTGTGCATAGTCTTTAATAATGTATAAAGGCATTCAGAATGAAAAATCTTAGTTTTTGAAGATTGCACAGTTAATCACAGATGAAGGGATTTAAATGGAAATTTTTCTGTTTTCAAAGTCTGTATTATTCCCTCTAGTCTTCACGTAAAAAGACCACCCCAAGACTGGCAGATTGAATTTAAAAAACGTGATCCATCTATATGCTGCCTATGGGAGACAAATTTTAGACTTACAGACATGAGCAAACTAAAACTCCAAGGATGGAAAAGGATATGTCAAGCAAACAAGAGTCAAAAAAGAGTGGGAGTAGCAATATTAATTTCTGATGAAAATAGCCTTTAAAGTAAAATTCACTACATTGAATAACAAAGGACACTATGATTAAAGGGTCAATACTGCAAAAGGACATAACAGTATTAAATATTTAATGCCTAACTACAGGGCTCTGAAATATACAAAGCAAACTCTAAATGCATTGAAAAGAGAAATAGACATCTCCACAATAATAGCAGGAGAGTTCAAAACACTAGTAAAGGACACACCATTCAGAAAAAAGCTCAATAAAGATATGGAAGATATAAATGATACAATCAACCAACTTGACCTCATAGAAATATACAGAACACCCGACTTGACAGAAGCCAAGTATACTTTCTTTTCCAATGCACATGGAACAATTTCCAGAACAGGCTATTTATTAGGCTATAAAGTAAGCCTTAACAAAATTGAAAGTATCAAAATATTATGTCTTAGTCATCTAAAGCCAAAAAGCCAAAGCCACTGCCATCAAGTCAATTCCTACTCATACAGACCCTATAGGTCAGAGTAGAACTGCCATATAGTGTTTCCGAGGAGAACCTGGTAAATTTGAACTGCAGACCTTTTGCTCAGCAGACAAAAGCACTTAACCACTATGCCATCAAGGTTTCTAGTGATGTTGAAACAGAAATACCACTTTCTCTTTAAAAAAGAGAAATTTTATTCTGTAACAGTCTAGTAAGCTACAAGTCCAAGCTCAGGGTGTCAGCTCCAGGGGACATCTTTCTCTGCCGGCTCTAGAGAAAATCTTTGTCCTCAATATTCCCCAGGACAGGGAGCTTCTGATGCACAAGGACCCTGGGTCATTTTGAAGAGGATGTACTCTGCTCCTAGCACTGCTGTCTTGGTGTTAAGACATCCCCAAATCTCTCTGCTAGCTTCTTTCTTTTATATGAATACCACCAATTAAGTTTGCAAACTCATCCTAGAAAAAACGCTACATACCTCATTGCTGAGTAACGCTACAGTTCCTTCAAAGTGCTCTCTTTGGGAAGCTATGCACGTACACCAGTACCTAGTCTGCTCTTCAAAGCAATTTTGGAAACTTTTCTGGAATGGCCATCAGACCTGTGTGTGTATTATGCTTGATGTCCTGAATGTCATCAAAATGTCTTCATTTCAATATTTCTTTATCGTTGGGTAAAGAAAAAAGTCATTGGAGGCCAAGTCAGGTAAATAGGGAGGGTGTTTCAGTACAGTTATTTGTTTACTGGCTAAAAACTCCCTCACAGACAACTGTACAATTAAGTTTGCAAACCTGCCAATGCACCACCATGCATAATGGTCATTCCAGAAAGAGTTCCAAAATTGCTTTCAAGGGTGGACTAGGTGCTGGCACTGGTGCTTAGCTTCCCAAGGGGAGTACTTTGAAGGTGAGTATAGTGATATTCAGCAACAAGGTCTATAACACTTAGAACAATTAAGTTAGTGGACTTAATTGTCAGACCTCGTATGTCAAGAGATTGCTTCAAGGACAGTGCTGGGAGCCCTAAAGCATGACATAAACAGGATGCAAAACATTGCTAACAGTGTACAAACACCAGAAGAGAAAACAGATAACTGGGAACTCCTAAAAATGAAACATTTATGGTCTTCCAGGGATTTCACCAAAACAGTAAAAAGACAACCTACAGACAGGGAAAAATTTTTACATATAACAGATCCAGTCATCATCTGAACTCTGTAATTTGCAAGATACTGGAAAACTTCAACAAGAAAATGACAAATAATCCAATTAAAAAAATGGATAAAGGATATGAACAGGCACTTCACTAAAGACAGTCAGGCGGTTAACAAATACATGAGGAAATGCTCACAGTTATTAGCAGTGAGAGAAAGCCAAATGAAAATTACGGTGAGATACTACCTCACACCAACAAGGCTAGCATTAATCCAAAAAACACAAAATAATAAATGTAGACAAGGCTGTGGAAAGACTGAGCAATTATACAGTGCTGATGGGAATGTAAAGTGGTATAACCACTTTGAAAATAGATTTGTTGCTTTCTTAAAAAGCTAAAAATAGACATGCCATATGACCCAATAACCCCACTTCTTGGAATATATTCTGTAGAAATAAGGGCTGTCACATAAATAGATACATGTACACCAATGTTTGCTGCAGCACTTTCACAATAGGAAAATGATAGTTGGTGCCCATCAAGGGATGAATCAACAATGGTATATCCATACAGTGGAATGCTATGCAATAATAAGCAACAATGATGGTATTGAGAGACATTTCATAACATGGAGGAATCTGGAAGACATTATGCTGAGTGAAATGAGCCAGTTGCAGAAGGACAAATATTGTTTGTGATTACCATTGGAAGGACTTTAAAAAAAGTTTAAACACAGAAGAAAACAGTCTTGGATAGTTACAAGGGTAGGGAGGGAAGGAGAAGCATGTTCACTGATTGGATAGTAGATAGGAATTGGGTTAGGTGTAGGGACGGACAGCATGCAGTAGAGAGGAGGCCAGTACAGCCAGACTAAGTCAAAAGCTAAGATGTTTCCTAAATATAATCTAAAACATCAAAGGACAGAGTAGCATTGGCAGGGGTCTGGGAACCATGGTTTCAGGGAACATCTAGGTTAACTGGCATAACAAAGTTTTTTGAAGAACATGTTCTGCATCCCACTTTGGTGAGTGGCATCTGGGGTATTAAAAGTTAGTAAGGGGGGGCGGAGTCAAGATGGCCGACTACGCCCACGTCTCTTTCTATCCCTCTGGAAACCAAGACCTGAACTGACAATCAAACAGAGCCTTCTGATCACCTAATCAGCCTCAGGACACAGCACAGAGCTGTTAATTGGGACTTCATACCACTCAGCGAAAAACCTCCTCTCTTTCGCTGACTCCCGCTCCTGGCTAGCCCAAGCGCTCACGGACGGAAGGTAAACGCACCAGTTTGACTTTTTTTTTCCTCTGTCTCGGCTGGCGGGCGGAGCTGGGCCTTGCCTGGCGGCTGGACTCAGACGCTCTGCTGGGGGGATAGGCAGGCGAAATTCCCATATTTTGAGAGCCAGGCTTGGGACTCTGTTAATCTAGACACTTTGAGCCTTTGATATTGGAGCTGCCTCAATGGGGTTTGTACGGAGCTCCGCGGTCAGGGTGCGGGATGCCATGTTGGTACCGAGATTTTAGCGGGACCTCATTCTTAGCCTGGGAGCCAGCGCCTGCAAATGGGACAGCGCTTCTCCGTCAGAAAAGTAGTGATTTTGCACAGTGCTGCCTACGTTGGGGGCCCTGCAACAGAAGCAGAGGAATCGCTGCCTCTGGGCATCTTTAGCCCCTCTGTCTGCTGCCTGTGTGGAGGACGCCATCTTGGGTATGGTGGCCGCAGCTGGACCTAGTTCTTAGCTTTGGAGCCAGAGCCTGCCCACAGGAGAGCGCTTTCCTATCACAAAACCAGTACTCGATGCAGTGTCGGATAAGGCTAGGCCCTGTCAGCAGAGGCCACCAGGGCAGTAGCAGTGCTGTATTCTGAACTAGTTTGTTATCATCTGGGGTTGGATATAGTGGCGCTTACTTTGTCAGATGAGAAGAGGGACCTCTACACCTGAAAACTTAACTGACTTGTGAACTGGTCAGATACCTTTTGCTTTACATTTGAAGACAGCCTAGAGAAACATTTGCAATCCATCCTCACAGTACCTCTTGCAGCCTCTATATACTCACATGGGACCCAAAAAGCAACCGACAATTGTGGCATACAAGCAATCACTCATGGCTTCAGAAGGCTCCCAAATAAAGCAACCAAGGAGTTTTCCAGATGAAGAAACTTTTATGAAAGCATCAGGAAGTGAATACAAATTGAGTATATACAGAGCCCTTCTAGACCTTATACAAAATGCAGCAGAACAAAATGAAAAATTAAGCAAGTTGTTCGATCTGATGGAACACCAGTACTCTGAAATCCAGCAAATCAAGAAGAAAATCAAAGACTTAGAAACTTCCATGCAAAGCCAAGAAAACAGAATGGAACAAATGGAAAAAAGAATTTCTGACTTGGAAGACAGAGCTACTGATGCCAGTGTCTATGAGCAGAAATCAGAAAAAAGAAGCAAGAAAAATGAAGAAACATTAAGAAGCATGTGGGACTCTATTAAGAGAAACAACCTTCGATTAATTGGAGTCCCTGAACAGGGTGAGACATCTGAGAACACAGAGAGTATCGTTGCTGAGCTGCTGAAAGAAAACTTCCCAGAAATCATGAAGGAAGAGAATATAGACATCTCAGATGCATATCGTACACCACCCAATATAGATCACAAAAGAAAGACTCCAAGACATATTATAATCAAGCTTAACAAAATGAAACATAAGCAGCAACTCTTAAAGGCAGCAAGACTCAAGGCAAAGCTAACATTCAGAGGGAAACCCTGGAGGCTCTCGTCAGATTTCTCAGCAGAAACCATGCTGGCACGGAGACAGTGGCATGACACATTCAAAGTCTTGAAGGAGAAGAACTTCCAACCCAGAATTATATATCCTGCAAAACTATCTTTCAAATACGAAAATGAAATTAAGACATTCCCAGATAAACAGAAACTCAGAGACTTTGTAAAATCCAAACCCAAACTACAAGAAATACTGAAAGAAGTTCTTGGCTTTGGCTTAGAAGAACAAAACCACTAACTTTATATTTTAGAACGACACACTACTCAATACTCATTTAGGGAAGGCTCCAAAGTAAATCACAGCTTTGATTTGGAAAGAAGCAATCCAGTGATCATCATGAAAACTATGGTGTCATCATAATAAAAGAGGGATGTACTACAGTCGTTATAGTCCTTCCAGATGGAGAGGAAGATGACCAGACTGGTAGTAATTAAAATTGGGTTTATAAATAGTTTATTAAGGGGGTTCATAGGGGCAGCTGTAAAGCACAACAAAGATGTATCATACCATTTCAAGAAATCTAGCACACGAGTCTCAACAACTATAAAACCAGCTCTGAAAAAGGTGAAAACTCAACTCACAAAAAAGAGTGTCTCAGAACACGCTAATAAGAACAACAGAGAAAACATCAACATAAAAATAAACATATCACAATGGCGGCAGTGAACACATACCTATCAATAATTACATTGAATGTGAACGGACTGAATGCTCCAGTAAAGAGACACCGAGTGTCATCTTGGATCAAAAGACATGACCCATCCATATGTTGTCTACAAGAAACTCACTTGAGACCTAAAGACAGGAACAAACTGAAAATTAAAGGATGGAAGAATATATATCAAGCTAACAATGAACAAAGAAGAGCAGGGGTGGCAATTCTAATCTCAGACAAAGTCAATTTTAATGTCAAATCCACCATCGTGGACAAAGATGGACACTATTTATTGCTGAAAGGTTCAGTACACAAGCAAGACTTAACTATATTAAATATTTATGCACCTAATGTCAGAGCACCTAAATATGTCGAAGAAACACTGACTACGCTCAAAAGAGAGTTAGATGACTCCACAATAATAGTGGGAGACTTTAACACTCTACTCTCGTTACTAGACAGATCATCTAGAAAAAAGCTCAGTAAAGATACAGAAGACCTCATTGACACAATTAACCAACTAAACCTCACTGATATATACAGATCTTTCCACCCATCAGCAGACAACTACACCTTCTTCTCCAGTGCACATGGAACATTCTCCAGAATTGACCACGTGATAGGCCATAATGCAATGCTCAACAAAATCCATACCGTTGAATTACTACAAAGCATCTTCTCAGATCATAAAGCCATAAAAGTTGAAATCAATAGCAGAAAAAACAGAGATAGAAAGTGGAACTCTTAGAAACTGAACAACATCTTGCTCAGAAAAACATGGGTTATAGAGGAAATCAGGGATGAATTAAAGAAATTCATGGATTCCAATGAGAACAAAAACACTTCCTACCAGAACCTATGGGATACAGCCAGAGCAGTGCTCAGAGGTCTGTTTATCTCCATAAATGCGCACATCTGGAAGGAAGAAAGAAACCAAATCAAGGAACTAACTCTACAGCTTGAACAAGTAGAAAGAGAACAACAGAGGAACCCCTCGGGCACCAGAAGAATGGAGATTATAAAGATTAGAGCAGAGGTAAATGAATTAGAGAATAGAAAAACAATTGAAAAACTTGAAAAGACCAAAAGCTGGTTTTTTGAAAAGATCAACAAAATTGATAAACCACTGGCTAAACTTACTAAAGAAAAGCAGGAAAGGAAACAAATAACCCAAATTAGAAATGAGAAGGGAGTTGTCACCACAGATGCAACAGAAATCAAAAATATCATAACAGAATACTATGAAAGACTGTGCTCTAACAAATTTGAAAACCTACGGGAAATGGACCAATTCCTTGACTCATACCACCTACCCAAATTATCACAACGTGAAGCAGAACAACTTAATAAACCCATCACAAAGGAAGAGATTGAAAAGGTCATCAAAACACTGCCAACCCAAAAAAGTCCGGGCCCAGATGGCTTCACGGCAGAATTCTACCAAGCATTTAGAGAAGAGTTATCCCAATACTATTGAAACTATTTCACAGTATAGAAAGGGATGGAGTACTCCCAAACTCATTCTATGAAGCCAGCATTACCCTGATGCCTAAGCCAGGGAAAGATCCAACAAAGACAGAGAACTACAGACCGATATCATTCATGAACCTAGATGCAAAAACCTTCAACAAAATTCTTGCCAACAGAATACAACGACATATCAAGAAAATAATCCATCATGACCAAGTGGGATTCATACTAGCGATGCAAGGCTGGTTCAACATCAGGAAAACAATTAATGTGATTAACCACATAAATAACACAAAAGACAAAGATCACCT
Organism: Heterohyrax brucei; assembly: GCA_028571685.1. Lineage (NCBI taxonomy): Eukaryota > Metazoa > Chordata > Mammalia > Hyracoidea > Procaviidae > Heterohyrax > Heterohyrax brucei. The sequence goes on along the minus strand of CM053144.1, from coordinate 150,287,160 downwards.
GATTTTGTCCATTGACGCTGAAAAGGCATTTGATAAAGTCCAACACCCATTCATGCTAAAAACTCTTAGCAAAATGGGCATAGACGGCAAATTCCTCAACACAATAAGGGCCATTTATACAAAGCCAATTGCCCACATCATCCTGAATGGAGAGAGACTGAAAGACTTTCCCCTGAGATCAGGAACTAGACAAGGATGCCCACTCTCACCTCTCCTATTCAACATTGTGCTAGAAGTTCTAGCCAGAGCAATTAGACAAGACCAAGAAATAAAGGGCATCTGCATCGGCAAAGAGGAAGTTAAAATCTCCCTGTTCACCGATGATATGATTGTATATGCAGAGAACCCCAAGGAATGTATAAGTAAGCTACTCAAACTGATAGAAGAGTTCAGCAAAGTTTCAGGATACAAGATAAACATAAGTAAATCAGTAGGTTTCCTCTATACCATCAATGAGACTGTTAAGGAGGAAATTATTAAATCAATACCATTTACTACAGCCCCTAAGAAGATAAAGTACCTAGGAATTAATCTAACCAGAGAAACAACAGACCTTTACAAAGAGAACTACAAGCCCTTACTACAAGAAACTAAGAGAGACTTAGATAAATGGAAAAACCTACCCTGCTCATGGATAGGAAGACTTAACATTGTGAAAATGTCTATTTTACCCAAAGCAATTTACTTATATAATGCAATCCCAAAACAAGTTCCAGCATCATTTTTTAATGAGATGGAGAAACAAATCAGCAATTTTGTTTGGAAAGGGAAGAAGCCCTGGTTAAGTAAGATACTACTAAAGAAGAAGAACACACTGGGAGGCCTCTCATTACCCGACCTTAGAACATACTACACTGCCACGGTGGTCAAAATAGCCTGGTACTGGTACAAGAACAGACAGATCAATCAATGGAACAGAATTGAGACCCCAGAGATGACACCATCTACCTATGAACAGTTGATATTCGACAAAGGCCCTAAGACATTGAACTGGGGTAAAAACAGTCTCTTCAACAAATGGTGCTGGCAAAATTGGTTATCCATCTGCAATAAACTGAATCAAGATCCATATCTTACACCTTATGCAAAAACCAACTCCGGCTGGATACAAGACCTAAATATCAAACCTAAAATGATAAAGCTCATCCAAGAAAAGGTAGTAACAACAATGGAAGTTTTAATACACAATGAGGACAGACTCCAAAATCTGTCAAAGAAACCTCAATCAACAGAAGAGAAAACAGATAAATGGGAACTATTAAGAATCAAACACTTTTGCTCATCCAAAGACTTTATTAATAGAATTAAAAGAACACCCACAGAATGGGAAAAAATATTTGGCAACTCTATGTCAGACCGACGCCTGATCTCCATAATCTATAAGATACTACAAAGTATCAAGAAGAAGAAGATAAACTATCCAATTAAGCGATGGGCAAAGGAGATGGACAGACACTTCACTAAAGAGGAGATCCAGGCAGCCAAAAAACACATGCGGACATGTTCACGATCTTTAGTTATTAAAGAAATTCAAATCAAGACAACAGTGAGATACCACCTCATCCCAACAAGATTGGCCATGATCCAAAAAACACAAAACAACAAATGCTGGAGAGGCTGTGGAGAAATTGGAACCCTCCTACACTGTTGGTGGGGTTGCAAAATGGTCCAACCTCTTTGGAAGGCAATCTGGCGCTTCCTTAAAAAAATGGATATCGATATACCATTTGACCCAGTAATTCCACTACTTGGAATATATCCTACAGATTCAAGGCCTTTCACACCAACGGACACATGCACCAGAATGTTTATCGCAGCACAGTCCACGATAGCAAAAAGATGGAATCAACCCAGATGCCCAACAATAGAAGAATGGATAGGTAAACTGTGGTACATATACTCAATGGAGCACTATGCAATGATAAAGAATAACGATGATTCCAGGAAACATCTCCTAACCTGATTTCAACTGGAAGACATTATGTTGAGTGAAAGTAGTCAGCGACAAAAGGACAAATACTGTATGAGACCTCTATGATAAGATCTCAAAAACAGACTTGTGTATAGAAGAAAAGACTCTTTGATAGCTGCAAGGGAGGGGAGGGAGGGAGGGCGGGGGGGGTAGGGTTTAGTTTAGATAGTTACTAGAAATCTAGTTGGGAGAAAGCGGTGACAGCACACATTAGGAACAAGAACAACATTAAGTGGACTTCAGCATAACTTGAGTACTCCTTCCATCTTAACTCAATACTGCAAGGATAGAGTAGCTGGGGCGGGGGACGGGGGACTGTGCTCTTAGGTGAATTCCAGGCCAATTGGCACAACTAGCATTTTGCTAAGAGAGCTCTCTGCACCCCACATTGGTGAGTGCTATCTGGGGTCTTAAAAGCTGCCAAGCTGCCATCCGAGGATACAGTAAATGGTCCCAACTCAGCAGGAACGGATGCTCACCGAGGGCCAAAGTGGCATGCGGTAAAGACAACTGAGAAGACAGAGAGACCCACAAGAGTGGGTGCCTACATCGACTTGGGACCGGAAGAATCGGATGGTGCCCGGCCATCACCAGTGATAGCCACGACGGAGCTCACAGAGAGGAGCCTCACTGGCAACACAAGAATAAAAAGAGGTGCATCATGAGATCTCCACTAAAAGACCTCAATTGATGGTCCAGCGGTTTTGGGGTTCCTCTGAGAGCATGGCCCCCTTCCCTGATGCTGCCCTTTCCCATAAATTATAACAAAGGTCCACTCTTTGGACAGGAATGGATTCGACTTGGCAAAGCAGAGTAACCATATATTGGAAGCACTTTATGGTTATATACATCTATAGGATATCATCTTCCTGACCTCTGGCTGGAGGAAGGGGAGTGGACGGAGAGGAGGGTAAAGGAGACTGTTGGGAGGATGAAACATGTATGGAGCAGAGAGGAATAGTGTGCAGTCACTGGACAGGGAGAGCAGTGGAAGCTGCATATAGGGGGGCATGTAAATTTATACATGAATGTACATTTTCACTCAGTTATGTTAAATAAAAATAAAAATTAAAAAAAAAAAGTTAGTAAGAGGCCATCTAAGTAGCATCAGTTGGGTCCCAACCCATCTGAAGCAGAGGAGAATGAAAGACATCAAAGACACAAGGAAAATATGAACCCAAGAGACAGAAAAGGCCACATGATCCAGAGACTGCATCGGCGTGAATCCAGGAGACGTAGATGGTAGCTGGCCACAACCACTGACCGCCCTAACAGGGAATACAACATAGAATCCTGACGTAGTGGGACACAAATGGGTGTGAATACTCCAGCTCTATGAGGAAGACCAGACTTGATGGTCTAACAGACTGGAGGGTCCCCAGAAGACATGGCCCCCAGACTTTGTTAGCCCAGAAGTGAAGCCATTCCTGAATCCAACTCTTCAGACAAAAGTTAGAGTGGGCTGTATGACCTAAAATGGTACTGGCGAAGTGTGTGCTGCTTGCCTCAAGTGCAAACATGAGACTAACAGGGAAGCTCCTATCCAGAGGATGGATGAGAGGACAGAGGGGACAGGAGCAGACTGAAGCAACATGGGAGATAAAGGGTGGAGTGATGGAGTGTGCTCTTGCAGTGTGGGGAGAGCAGCTAGAAAGTAAGTTTTTATATGGTAAATTGACTTAGATTGTAAACTTTCACTTAAATCACAATAAAATTTGTATATTGAAAAAGACTGTCCAAGACCTATTTCTCAATGTTCTCCAATGATTCCATCTCATGGTTTATCTTGGCTGCTTCTTCAGAAGTGATTTAAGATTGTCTTGTGATGTAGTCAGATGGGATAGTTGATAGGGAGAGAAACGGGAGTCACATAAACAGAAGTGGATTGGTGAAAGAAATTGCCCAAAGGGCTGATGCAGTACTGTTGTGATTGTGTTGTTGATACTCTTGTTTATGGAATATTTATTTTTTCAGTGGGCATATTTTATTTTGTCACATTTAGAAAACTTTGGAAAAAAAAGAAAATGTGCTTTTTGAGTTTTTGTATGTAAATAATTTATTTGTTGAAAGAAAATAGTTAGTCATGGAAGCTGAGGATGATTTTTAAAATTTATTACAACTATGACCTAATTTACGTAAACTTCACCTTACCTTAAGAATTTAAACTTGGCAGTCTCTGTTGAAAGAAAGAGTGGGATTTAGGATATCCATTATGTAGCCTGGAAACCCTGGTGACACAGTGGTTAAGTTCTGCTTCTGGTAACCTCAGTATCAAGCAGTTCAAATACGCCAAGAGCTTCTTGGAAATTCTGTGGGGAAGTTCTTCTCTGACCCATAGGGATGCTATGAGCTGAAATCGACTTGACTCCGGTGGCTGGCTTTTCAGTGTAGCCTGGCCACAAATGGCGTTTTGGTAGTTGTTATTGCATGCCTTTGGCTCTGTGCCTACAAGATCTCAGACCATGTCTGTAGTTTTTTTCTGCTAAATTCTGCTTCCTGTGGGGAAGGCATTTTTTAAAAACAGTTATGTGAGATAAAATATCCCTACGTATTTATTTCACTAAATGGAAACATTGTTATACCACTAGTAATTAACAATTTTGTTTCACTAATAAATAAGGAGACTTTCAAACTGAACCAGAAATAAGGGAAGGTGTATAAATTAGGGTCAATGAATCTAATTCTTTATAATTGTTACTCACTGCAAGTTAGGCATAGAGACTTTTAAGGAGGTATTGCAGTTTACTTACTAATTACTTATGTTTCTATTACTTTTCTTTCTTTGGCGTTGGGCATAGAATGCTTACTATGTCACCTACAAAAATTTTATAAGGAGCCCTGGTGGCACAGTGGTCAAGTACTCAGTTGCTAATGAAAAAGACAGTGGTTGGAGATGTGACTGCCAGGACAAGTACATACATAACTCTTACTAGGAGCAACTCAAGCATTTCACGTAATTACTTTGCACAGGAAGAAAGCCTGTCCATTTCCTGCAGGCTCTCCGTAAACATTAAGTTGGATGCATACAGGAAACACAAAATATGGTCTTTTTGCTTCTCACTGCAATGAGGATAGTTCAAAGTCATAATTACTATAATATTCTCTTAAAATGGAGGTGTCACGTTTTCCTAGTATATTACATTGGAAATTTGGGTTTCTGTTATGGATCGTGTCCCCCATCGTGTCAACTTGGCTAGTCCATGATTCCTAATATTGTGTGATTCTCCACCATTTTGGTATCTGATGAGATTTCCTATGTATTGTGAATCCTGCCTCTATGATGTTAATCAGTTAGGATTAGCAGCAGCTGTATTAATTAGCCAGGACTCGGTCTACAAGGTGAGGTTGTCTTTTAAATCAATTTCTTTTGAGTTATAAAAGAGAGAAGTGAGCAGAGGGACAGGACACCTTATATCACCAAGAATGCAATGCTGGGAGCAGAGAGTACCCTTTGGCTTTCTGTACCATGAAGCTCCCAGAGCAGGGGAAGACTGATGAGGCAGGGCTGACAGACACAGAAAGCCTTCTTTTGGAGCCGGCATCCTGGCATCCTGAATTTGGACTTCTGTCCACCTAGACTGTGGGAGAATACATTCCTCTTCATATCCATTTATAGTATTTCTGCTATAACAGCCCTAGATAACAAAGTTTCCTAGGGTAGTTTTCTTGTCTACCAGCACCAATAGTATTTACAGTTGAATATAAACCATTTTCATATCTGAAGGAACTGCTCTAGTTAGTAATTGAATGCTTACTCCATTGGCTTCAAATAGTAAAAAGCATAAGAAATAAGATTAGTCCAACTTGTGAAAAGAAATTATGTACAGACAAGTATTATATTCTTTGGAATTTTAAGGTAAAACTAGTTGAGTTTCTTTTGTGGTTGGTTAAGAATGAAAAGCATTCCCCAAATTAAAAAAAAAAAAAATCTATGCTTTATTAATGGCACTAAGGAAAGTTAGCTTTGCCTCCAGATGTGATTTTGTATTTATTTTTCTGTGTTTATTATGACAGTCCAAGTTGTTCACATCTTACAGACACACAGGTCAGTTTATTTATAGAGAGGCAGCTTCTTGAAATGAAGGCCATTTATTTTGGGTGTTCAGAAAGGTATGCAACAAGTAAAGAAGGGATGTGGCTAATTTCCTCCAGCGTATTCTCCATTATTCCTTTGATTATAAAGACCCTCTTTAAAAAAAAAAAAAAAAGACTGTAACTCTGGTGATGTAGTGGATAAATGCTATAGCTGCTAACTAGAAGGTCAACAGTTCAAATCTACCAGGGACTTCCTGGAAACACTACGGGCAAGTTTGGTTCCGTTCTGTTCTGTTGGGTGGTGACGAGTCAGAACTGACTGGACTTCAATGAGTTTGGTTTTGCTTTTTGGTAAGGTTTTATATGATTTGCTCCATGAAAATGAGTTGAGCTCCTGAAACAGTTACCCTGCACGGGAAATGAGAGACACAGACAGGACAGGCGACTGAGCCTAGCATAGACATTATGTGTCTCTCATTACGGTTCTAAGGGCACATTAATCTAAAAACTGTCCCAACACCTCCACAGCCTTCATGGATATCCACATTTCTACCTAATGTGACACAGGTTAATGTGGCAGGGTCCGCTTAGACCAAATGAGAGACACAGACAAGACAGGCGATTGAGCTTTTCCTGCCTAAGGTGAAGCTGGTATAGCTGGAGATTTTCCCATGGTACCTGGGATAGGCAGCAGTTATTCTAATTTGAGAAAATCACTGGTACTTGCTCAAACCTGGCTTAGGACTAGAAAATGGGCAAGGAGAGATGAGGTAAGAGGTTAATTAGGTGTCATATGACTGGATCAAGGTTGTTGGCAGTCCTGAGTGTTAAAAGATTTTGTTAACCTCTTCTCTGTATGTGCTGCAAAATTAAACAATATTAATCTGTAAAAGCAGTATAAAAAATTCAACACAGTTCTCATTTTTCCATTGGTGACTATTTTAATGCCTTTTCTTTTTTTTGTAACACAGAGTAAAACCAAACCCAATGCCGTGAAGTGGGTTCTAGTCCATTATGATCCTATACGACAGAGTAGAACTGCCCCATAGGATTTTGAAAGCTGTAAATCTTTACAGAAGTTGACTTCTCTGTCTTTCTCTCCAGAGCGACTGGTGCGTTTGAACTGCTGACTTTTGGTTAGCAGTGGAGTGCTTTAACCATTGCACCACCGGGGCTTCTTGTAATATTGAGTGACTTTAAAAAATTATTTTGTAATACAAATACTAATCTCTCTCCCACCCTGCCCTCAGCTTTGCTAAGTTGAGTCCTTCAGAGTACGCTTTGTTTTCCTCTTGGGAAATATCACACTGGGTTTGTGGGAGTGCAAGCATTATAAAACAGAAGGTGGAAATATGATATCCATGAAGGCTGTGGACATGCTGAGGACAGTTTTTAGATTAATGTGGTAGCGTCCCCTTAGAACCACGATGTACTACTTTGCAGTGACTAAAGGTCTATCTTGCAAAGTAGAAGATATAGGGAATTCTGCTTTTAACAATTTACCTTCTCTTTAACATTATTTTCATTGCTGTGCTTTAAGAGGAAACCCTGGTTGTATAGTGGTTAAGTGCTACATTTACTACCCAAAAGGTCAGCAGTTCAAATCTGCAAGGTGCTCCTTGGAAACTCATGGGGCAGCTCTACTCTGTCCTGTAGGGTCTCTAGGAGTTGGAATTTACAGCAGTAAGATACTTTAAGAAGTGATTTGGAAATGATTTTTTTTTTAAGTATTGTTCTCTACTCAAATACATCTTAATGTTTGAGTCTTGTGAGGTGTTTCAGGCAACACAAGGAGAGGTGAGGCAATGCACTGCTTTTTCTTTGGAGATCTGAAATTACCTTATACCTCTTGAAGAGACATGTTTGCTGATGCTTTGGCAGTGGCTAGACATTACACCTGATTGTTTCTTCAGCTGAAATGCTACTCAGAACATATTTTCTTTTTTCCTGTCATGTGAAGCTCTGTTTAGTCATGATTTTTTTTTCACAGATAGTTGTTTTACTTCAGTGTGATAATTATACCACTCTTAACCTCTTAGTGAAGATACGCTTTCATAATCCTCTGCAGTTTCCACATTTTCTGTGTTTTTTTTCATCAAAAACTTACAAATTTATATAATTACCAAAGCAGTGTGTTTTCATGTCAGTTTTACAGAATAGAAAGCGTCAGTATTTACTGTGGTTGCCAAGGCTATTAAATCAACTATTCCTAAATTACCTTAAACCTTTAACTTCCCCTGTATACTTGCTAGAAAAATCGAGCCTATTTCCGATATTTATGTAGGCTATACATACGAAGGAGACCTTGGTGGTTTAGTGGGTTAAGTGCTATGTCTGCTAATCAAAAGGTCAACAGTTCAAATCTGCCAGGTGCTCCTTGGAAACTCCTTGGAAATGCCTATGGGGCAGTTCTACTCTGACTTCTAGGGTCTGGAGTGTTGTTTCCCTTTTCAAACTAACCAATGAGAATACATAAATGAGCAAAATATAGAACCAAAACAGGAAGGGAGGCCAAGGACTAGGATCAATGGACATTGCTATCTCAGAAAGCCTCATGCCTAAAGAGTAGGACTGTGGCATTTTTTTTTTGGCATGGCATACTGGGAGAGGCAATACGTGGTTGTTACTGAATAGCTATAAAAATCAGAGTAAGGGGTCCATTATTTGGGGGATCACATTCTTTTCTTTTTTTCAAACCATGAGATAATCATGGACAGAGGGTCATTTGAGTTGTTGTAGAACCTCCTACTGCTTGTGGGATTGGGACCAGACAAGAGTGTGCATGATCTGAGAAGACCACACACAGGGACAACAGCTGATTCAGAAATACATTGGATATAGATTCAGAATTTAGTAGTGGCTTTATTAATTGTGTTTAGATACCAAAGCATTTACAAAATGAAGTGATCCCTCCAATCCTGCTTTTGGCATAGCTTTACCGCCAGCAGCTACAGAAAGATGTGCCAGAAGGAAATGGTGTGGTGCTGCTTCTCAAATATGTGGTCACCTTGGGAATGATCACATCCATTGTTTCCATCTGGGGAAGGATATGGATAATTTCACCTAAGATAAAGTCCCCAGTGAGGGTAGCAGCCTGAGAAATAGGGAAAAGAAAGTCCATCTATCACTATAGCAAGTGACTGACTTACAGCCATGAAAGCTTCTGTGCATTATTCTTTACAAATTCAGATTACTCAGAAATTCACTGTATCATTTTACTTCTCACTAAAATGGTAGGTGCCTCTTTAACAGTTTAGATGAGTTGTTAAATTAGTTGGAAAAAATCTAGCTCTTTCTTGAAATGTATTTGTGATGAAAGCTAGATAGGAATAACTTAAGTAATAATAGTGACTGATACTAATAGAGCAATAGCTAGCATATCAGTTAAGTCTCAATTTTTAACTCATAATTTGGTAACTTATTAAGGAGCCCTGGTGAGCCAGTCATTCAGCAATGGCCCGCTAACAGAAAGGTGAGCAATTAGAACCCACCAGCTATCTGTAGGGGAAAGATGTGAGAACCTGCTTCTGTAAAGATTTACAGCCGTATCAGGCAGTTCTCCTGGGTCCTCTTAGGTAGCTGTGAGTCAGAATCAATTCAGTGGCAATAGGTTTTAATTTGTTGTTATTCAACTTCCTTCATTTAATTAAAAAAAATTTGTAGTTCCCAATTTTCTGTGTTTAAAACGACAATGTTTTACAGCTTTTGAGATATTTTGCTGTAGGCTGGGTTCTCTAAAGACACAAAACCAGTGAAGTGCATATATATATATATATATCTATATAGATATATATATATATATATGGAGAGAGAGAAAGAGAGAGAAATTTTTATCAAGGAAACAGCTTATGTGGTTACAGAGTCTAGAAAGTTCCATGTCTGTTGCTGAGGCTGAAGGCTTCTTCTGGCATATGAAGCTGAAGTGCTGACAAACTCAAGATCGGCAGGTCACGTGGCTGGTCTTCGGCTCACAGGCTGTGAAGGCTGATGAATCCCAAGAGCAGCAGGAAAGCTACTAGCTGAAGACTCAAGAACTGAAGGACAGATGCAAGGTCCAGTGTGACCAAAAGCTTCAAGTTTTGCCAGAAAGTCTGCATGTATTTTATTTATGTAGGCCATACCCTCAAGGAAACTCTCTTTTAACTTATTGACTGTTCAAAGAAAATCTCTTCTGGAGGTGATTACATTTATGTGAGGTCTCATTATGGAGATGAATACATCATTACATAGCTGCCAAGCTATATCATAACTGTCAAACCGTGGAGAATCATGGCCCAGCCAAGCTGACACAGCCTTAACCATCACAATCTCCCAGAATCATTCAGTCTCTAAATAAAAACAATTATAAAGTCACACTTGTGCCTAACATGATACAACTAACACATGTACAACCCAAAACATACTAGCCTGTTTATTACATCTTTTATTTTATAAGTGAGGAAAAAAATATCTGATGCACACATACAAGGAATAAATACCATATAATTATAGTCCTCATTTCTGCAACTGGTCATGTTGCTATAGCTGCTATTTAAAACTACTGTCTTGCACCACACATTCCATATTCCTTTTAACCTCACCAAACATGTCAGCTGATTGTGGTTCTTTGCCTTGTGCAGTGACCCTTACTCCTGAAGGGTCTGGTTGATTAGTACTCGTGCCAGAATTGTGTTGCTGAACTTTCTCACTGACATCAATCACAGGACATGGTAGTACTAACTGACAGCCTAAGTGATCTTCTGCATGCCAGACATACGCTTTCTTACCTCCAGTAGATGTTATCAGTCTTATTTCTTCTTGATAATTAGGATAAATCACATCAACCAATATGATAACTCCCTTCTTTGCCTGTTGATTCAGAGGCGTGAGGAGCCCAGAGTTGGCCAGACAGTATTCTTTACTTCTAGTTGTATCTTCTGGTGGAAGTATCTCCCATTGAACTAAGACGTCTAAACCTGCAGGGCATAACGTGATGAGAACAGGGAGAAAAATTTTGCAAGTGGGTTGCTAGGGGAATAATGAGTGGTACCACTCCCATCTCTATCCTTGAATTCTGGACTTATTTATACTGGCTATGGGAGGAATGTCATTGCCTTAGTCATCTAGTACTGCTTTAGCAAAAATATCACAAGTGGATGGCTTTAAAAAGAAAAATTTTGTTTTGTCACTGTCCCATAAGCTAAAATTCCAAATTCAAGGCATCAGCTCCAAGGAAAGGCTTTCTTTGCTGGAGGAAGGTCTTTGTCATCAGTCTTTCTCTGGACTGGGAGCTTCTAACGTGTAGGGACCCCAGGTCTTTTCCAAAGGACACGCTCAGCTCCCGGGACTGCTTCTTGGTGGTGTTAGTTCCCCAGTTCTCCGCTTGCCTCCATTTCCTTTATATCCCAAGAGGCTGGCCCAAAGCCCAGTACTGTCCCACATATTGAGTCCTGCTTCATCAACACAGCTGCTGCTCATTCGCCCTCATTAATATCACAGAGGCAGGTTTTACAACATAAGGGAACATCACACAATACTTGGAATCATGACCGAGCCAAATTGCTGCACATATTTTAGAGGTGATACAGTTCAATCCATGACATTCTACTCTTTAGCACTTCCCAAAATACATACTTTTAACATGTAAAACATTCACCTCATCATAGAAAAAATCTTAAGTCCAGAATCCTGAAATTCCTCTTCAGCTGTGACATATAGAATACAGGTTATTTGCATCCAAAATATAAAGGCAGAATGGGCAGGCATAAGATGTTGTGCTTCTGCAAAAATGTGTGCAGAAATTTGAGTGGGCTATGAGGAGGTAAGCATAGAGCTGGGGATCTCATATCACCAAGAAGCAGTGCTAGAAGTAGAACATGTCCTTTGAAAGGACCCAGGGTCCCTGAACATCAGAAACTCCCAGTCCAGGGGAAAACTGATGACAAGGCCCTTCCGCCCGAGCCAGGAAAGAAAGTCTTCCCCTGGAGCTGACACCCTGAATTCGGACATTTAGCCTACTGGACTATGACAAAATAATTTTTTTTCTTTTTAAAGCCATCCATTTGTGGTATTTCTATCAAAGCAGTACCAGATGACTAAGATAAGCACTGTCATGGATTGAATTGTGTCCTCCCTAGAATAGGTGTAGCCATGTGGCTGGGCCATGATTCCCGTATTCTATGCTTGTCCTCCATTTTGGAATTTGTCTGTGCTATATGTTAAAGGATTAGCGTGGGATTGTAAATCCCTTTATAAGCTCACCTCCCTGGTCCACTGGAAAGGGAGTTTCCCTGGAGTATGGCTTGCCCCACCCTTAATCCTTTCATGCTGCAAAAGATAAAAGGAAAGGGAAGCAGGCAGAGAATTGGGAACCTCACACCATCAAGAAAGCAGCACGGGAGAAGGGTGTGTCCTTCAGACCTGAGGTTCCTGTGTGAAGGTGCTCCCTGGGCAAAGACTGATGCAATACTGAACTTTACTGCAAAGCAGACAAGGGGGAAAGCCGTCCCCTGGAACAGACATCCTGAATTTGGACTTGTACCCGAACAGACTGTGTAAGAATAAACCTTCCTTTGTTAAAGCCATCCACTCTGTGGTATTTCTGTTAGAGCAGCACTAGCTGACTAAAATAAGCACTGTATATTGGACTCTGGGTTAGAACATAAAGCCTCCTGGAGTAATATTTCATCAACCCTTCAAGGCACTGCCATCTAGCTAACACGTTAATTGTATCTTTAGAAGCCCATTCCATAATTCTGTCAGGTCAGTTGCTTCAGGATGATGGGGAACACGTAAAACCAAAGAGCTCCTTGAGCATGGACCCATTGCTGCACTTCATTTGCTGTCAAGTGAATCTCTTGATCCAAGGCAATGCTGTGTGGCACACCATTACAGTATATAAGACATTCTGTAAGTCCACAGATGGTATTTCTGTTATAGAAGCACCAGATAATGATGATATTCTGATTGGTTGAGGTTTTCCTGTAATTGTATTTTAATGATTATGAGTAAAAGTGGTTACTGTTTTTAGCTTCTTCTTTCCTTCTTGCCCTTCCTTCTTTTATTTATTTATTTATTTTTTGGCAGCTGTTTACATGATAAATTTATTGCTTTCTGGATTTTTTGAGAAACAGGGATGGTCAAGAAAATATGGATAGCAATTAAAATACTGTATTAAATATCTGAAGTTCCTGGGGAAAAAGGAGGCATCACTGAAAGTCACTTTGGTAGTTCCAGTAGATACTAAAGAAGGTCTGTTTATACTTCTTGGGTCGCTGCAATTCTGAATAAGCGTTCAGGGGGAAGACAATAGTGTTGGAAAATACATTGCTTCCACTGGAGAACAACTGAACTGAAGACCACTCTATTGCAATAATGGCTTATAGTAATCTAAGACTGTCCTGGGGAATGATTCTGCTGCTGGTGCTTCTTAGTCTGAGCTCTGCTCTTTCTCTGATGGCATATAGCTCTCCTTTCTATCTGTCCTTACCTCTTCCCTTTCAGTATAATAGCATTCTCCTTCCAGTGCTCCACCAGCTAATCCAAAGACCCTCCTGAACCTAAGTGTACAGGTCTTTACACTCAATTCAGGTTAGTGGTTAAATCTTATCTTGCATTGAGGTCTCCATGATTTGACTTTTCAGGATGTTTCTTCATGAGGTACTACTTCAGATCATGGGAATCATGGGAAACATGATTCAATTTCAAATCATGGGAAGCAGTTTAATGTTGTGTATCATGAGCAATCTTGGTACTAATAACAAGTATGATTTTAGAGGATGTGACACAGAAGCAGTGGCCAAGCCTTTTAGGTCATCTATGCCAGGTGTGATTTCCAGGCCCACTAGTTACTGGTTGTGTGACTTTCGGCACATCTCTGCGCCTTGATTTCCTCATCTGTAAAACAAGGATGTTAATAACTCACTCTGGGGATTTCTTTAAAAGGATAATTACATAATATAATGCAGTCAAAGATTAAATGCCTAGCATAAAAGAGGTACAGAACTTTTTGTTTTGTTTCTCTTTATAGAAGAAACCTCAGAATGTGATAAAATTATAACAAACAAAACCAAATCAAACCTGTCATGGTGAAGTCTATTCTGACTCATGGTGATCCTTTAGGACAGAATCAAACTGCCGCATAAAGTTTCCAAGGAACACATGGTAGATTTGAATTGCCGATCTTTTGGTTAGTAGTTGAACTTTTAACCATGACACCATCAGGGCCCCCAAACTGAGAATATATCTATTAAACCAGCAATGTATAGTGTATTGCCTGAAATGGAAATGTCTCAGTTGATTCTTGAAGTGGGAGGATGGGTCTGTATTGGTTTCCAAAAGAAGTCTCTTTGAATTACAAGAAGTAACAACCTGTTTATAACAAATCAGTCTCAGAAACATTTTTCTTCTAATATGCTGAGGAATAGTTGTAATTACATTGAGAAGAAAATTTAGTGGATTACTATCCACAGGAAAAAGGAAGTATCTTTCTGTATGCCCATTTATGAAAATATTAAATGTTGAATGTATGATGGACTACCAAAAGAACAAACCTATCTGTTCTGGAAGAACCTTGGAAGCAAAGATGGCAAGACTGCATCTTACATACTTTGTACATGTTGTCAGTAAAGTTCAGTCCTTGGAGAAGGACATCATGCTTGGTAGAGTGGAGGGTCAGTGAAAAAGAGGAAGACACTCGACAAGATGGATTGACACAGTGGCTGCAACAATGGGCTTAAGCATAGAAACAATTGTGAACATGGCACAAGACTGGGCAGTGTTTCATTCTGTTGTTTATAGAGTCTCTAATGTACTGGAACCAACTTGACAGCACCTAACAACAACAACAACAAGAACATACTTTTAAGAATAAGTTGGCAGTCATGTAATGATGTAGTTATCTTCCATTTTGTGATATAATGTAATCATGTCCATGGTGTGATCTGATGTGATCAATTAGTTGTGAAGGGAGTTTCCTCAGGGATGTAGCCTGCATCTAATATATATAATATTTTGTCAAAGCTTGCTGGATTTTGCTTGCTGTGGGTTCTACACACAGTGCATCACCTTCTGAGCTCTAGTTCTTGGGATTTGAGCCAGCAGCCTTCTGTATTGCTTACCAATCTTGGGATTCACTAGCCTCTGTAGCTTGTCAACCAGAAGCCTGCTATCATACTTACTGATCTTGGATTCATCAGGCTCTTTAGCCTGTCAGTGAGCAGTCTGTCTTCTAACATCCAGATCTTGGCTTCTTCAGCCCCTGCATCTACATGAGTCAGAAGAAACCTCTAGCATCATTGCTGACCCATGGAATTAGGACTTGCCAGTCTTTATAACTGCATGAGCTATTTCTTTGAGATTTAAAATTATATATATATGCATGAATGTATATATATTTACACACACACATATATGTATACATGTACACACACACACACCGTTTGTTGGTTTTGCTTCTCTAGAAAACCTAGCTTAAAAAATAAGTAACTTCTTAAGTGTATGAATATTCAATTACAAAGCTGATACAACTATTCATTTCATTTCTGTGATTCATGTATATATATTATATAGATATATATATAGTCCTTGGAATTACGTATCTACACTTAAATGCCTATTATCACATGTCAGTAGTCAAGAAATATAAACTATATATGTGACTTGTGAAATGTCATTACTTTTTACTGATATTTATTTGTATACAGAATAATTACATTGAGTGGCCAGTCTTAATTCTCTCAGCAACTTTGCAAGATTGTTATTGTCACCTCTGCTTTACAAGTGGAAATGAAGATTCTGAGGAGCCATACAACTTGCCAAGGTTTTAACCAGTCAGTAGGGTAACTGGGATGCTAACCTAGTTTGTTTAATAGCTGCAGAAATATCCCACTTCTTTTCATATCTCTATATTTGGGGATAAACCTCTCACTGTCAGCCACGTTTTAATGTACTTTTTTTCTTCCCAATGTTATTCATTTAAATATTTTAACAAGTATGGATGTGAACAGCCCTCAGCTTGTCAGTTTGTCATAATGTGGTGGCTTGCATGTTAATGCGATGTTGGAAGCTGTGCCACCAGTATTTCAAATACCATCAGGGCTAACCCTGGCAGACAGCATTTAGCAGAGTTTCCAGGTTAAGACAGCCTGAGAAGAAGGACATGGTGATTTACTTCCAAAAAGTTGGCCAGTGAAAATTTGATGGGTAGCAGCAGAACACTGTCTGATATGAGGCTGGAAGATGAGCCCCTCTAGTTGGAAGGCACTCAAAACACAACTGGAGAAGAGTTGCCTCTTCAAAATAGAGTCAACTTTAATGGTGTGGATACGCTAAAGCTTTTGGGACTTTTGTGTGCTGAAGAGTTACAAGTTAAAATGAGAAGAAACAGTTGCAAACATTCATCAATAACTGAAATGTGGAATGTGCAAAATATGAACCAAGGAAAACTGGAGGCTGTCAAAAATGAAATGGAATACAGAAAGATAGATATTATAAGCATTGATGAGCTGGAATGGACTGGTATTACCATTTTGAATCAGACAGTCATATAGCCTACTATGCCAGGAATGACAAGTTGAAGAAGAATGGTCAGTATAGTAGCATTTATAATCAAAAAGAACATTTCCGGATCAATCCTGAAATACAGTGCTGTCAGTGGTAGGATAATCAAGGAAGATCAGTAAATACAACAGTTATTCAAATTTAAGCACCAGCTACTAATGTCAAAGATAAGAAAAGGAAGATTTTTTTTTTTTTACTACCTTTTGCATTCTAAAATTGAACAAACATGCACTCAAGATACATTGTTAGTTATTAGTGACTGGAATATGAAATTTTGAAATGAAGAAGAAGGATCAGTAGTTGGAACATATTGTTTTGGTGATAGAAATGACACCGGAGATTACATGATAGAGTTTGCAAGACCAATGACTTATTCATTGCAAATTCCTTTTTTTCAACTACATAAATGGTATACCTGTGGACTTCACCAGATGGAATACACGAGAATCAGACTGACGATATATCTATGAAAAGAGATGATGAAGAAGCTCAATATCATGAGTCAGAAAAGGGCTTGGGGCTGACTATGGAACAGACAATTAACTGCTCTTATGCAAGTTGAAGTTGAAGCTAAAGAAAATTAATCTAAGTCCATGAGAGCCTATGCACAATCGTAAGGGTATCCTATCTAAATCTGGAGACCATATAAAAAATGTTTGACCCACTAAACTGTCATGACTGAATACTAGACAAGTTGTGGGGGGACATCAAGGATATTATAGATTAAGACAGAAAAAAGGTCATTAAAAAGCCAAGAAAGAAAGACCAAAATGAAGTCAGAGGAGACTTTGAAACTTGCTTTTGAATGCAGAGTAACTAAGGCAAAAGGAAGAAATTATAAAGTAAAAGAGGTAAATGGAAGATTTCAAGGGGCATCTACAGAAGACAAAGCAAAGTATTATAATAAAATGTGTGACAAGCTGGAGTTGAAAACCAAAAGGAAGAACACATTTGATACTTCTTAAGCTGAATGAATGGAACTAAAAACTGAAATCTCAAATAGCAATACTGAGGGTTTCTATGGGCAAAAATTAAATAACACAGGAAGCCTCAAAAGACAGTGGAAGGGACATGCAGGGTCACTATGCCTAAAAGAATGACTTGTTTAATCACTTCAGAAGGTATCATAAGATTAAGAAATGATGTTACCGAAGGAAGAAGTTCGAGTTGTACTGGTGGCGCCGACAAAATTAAGGTTCTAGGAATTGACAGAATATCAGTTGAAATGTTTCAACAAATAGATAGAATGCTGGAGGTGCTGCTCACTCATTTATGCCAAGAAATTTGAAAGACAGCTACCTGCCCAGTTGCCTGGAAGAGATTCATATCTGTGCCCATTCCAAAGAAAGGTGACCCAACAGAGTGCGAAAATATAAAAAGAATCATTACTATCACATGTAAGTAAACTTTTGCTAAAGATGCTTAAAAAACCATTGTAGCAGTACATCAACAGGGAACTGCCAGAAATTCAAGTTGGATTCTAAAAATGTGGTAAGAGGTATATCATTGCTGATGTCAGATGGATCTTGGCGGAAACCACAGAACACCAGAAACATGTTTACTTGTGTTTTATTGCCTATACAAGGGCATGAGACTGTGTGGATCATAACAAATTACAGATAATATTGCTAAGAAAGGGAATTCCAGATCACATAATTGTACTCATGTGGAATCTGCACATAGACCAAGAGGCAACTGTTTGAACAAAACAAGTGAATACTGTGTAATTTAAAAACAGGATAGGTGTACGTCAGGTTGTATCCTTTGGTTTTACTAATTCAGTCTGTATGCTAAACAAATAACCGAAGAAGCTTGACTATACAAAGAGGAATGTAGTATCAGAATTGGAAGAAGACTTACTAACAACTTGAGAAATGCAGCTGATACAACTTTGTTTCCTGTGTTGAACTGAATTGTGTTCCCCCAAATATGTGTGTAGATACTTGGTTGAACCATGATTCTTAGTATTGTGTATGCTACAAACCCTATCTCTGTTACGCTGATGAGGAAAGATGAGAGGCTGGACTTAATGCGTAGGATCATATTATGTCTTGGGACAGCCTCTTAATATACAAAAGAAAGGAAAGTAAGCTGGGATTTGGGGACCTCAGACCATCAAGAAAGAAAATAGCACCAGGAGCACGTCATTTGGAAAGCACCAGGATCCCTTTGCCTCTGAAGCTTCCAGTGCAGGAGAAGACTGAAGACAATCTGTCCTCCGGAGCCAGCAGAGAAAGCTTTCCCCTCGAGCTCACACCCTGAATTTGGACTTTAAGCCTACTGAACTATGACAAAATAAAATTTCTCTTTTAAAGTCATCTGGTTGTAGTATTTATGTTAAAGCAGCATTAGATGACTAAGATACCTCCTGAAAGTGAAGCGTACTTTAAACACTTATGGATGAAGATCAGACTACATCCCTTAGTATGGATTACACCTTAACATAAAGAAAGCAAAAACAACTGGATCAATAAGCAATATTTTGATAGATGGAGAGAAAAATGGAAGATGTCAAGAATTTCATTCTGTTTGGATACATAGTCAATGTATAATTTTACTGGATACATAGTGCACATGGAAGAAGCTGTCAAAATCAAATGACACATTGCATTGGGCAAATCTGCTGCAAAAGACTTTGTTTTAAAACAAAATGTTAAAAATTCAAGATGTATGTTGAGTATTAAGGTGCACTCGATCCAAGCCATGGAATCTTCAGGTGTCTCATTTGTGTGGTAACGCTGGACAATGAGCAAGGAAGAATTCATGTCTTTGAATTGTTGGTGAAGAATACTGACTATACCATGGAGTGCCAGAAGAAGGAACAAATCTTTCCTGGAAGAAGTACATCTAGAATGCTCCATAAAAGTGAGGACAGTAGAAACTTTGGCTTGCTTATTTTGGACATGTTTTAAGGAGAGTCCAAGCCCTGGAAAAGGGCATCATGCTAGGTGAAGTTGAGGCTCAGAAAAAAGGGGGAAAACCCTCAAGGAGATGAACTGACAGAGGTGCCACAACATAGCAATGACTGTAAGCTCCAACATAGCAATGACTCTGAGTCTAGTGCAGGACAGGGCAGTGTTTCTACTGTGAGGGGTGTTTCTATGAGTCTGAATGGACTTGACCGCTCCTAACAACATGGACAATAATATGAGCATCTTTTCATTCAGTAACGTCAGAATAGCAGTGTTCAGTTTGCATAATTTAACAGCCTACGTATTTGTACTTTTGGAAAAGAGCTGTTGGTGAATCTGAAAGGCAGTGTCATTAATGAGGACTTATTACACGCATCACTGTGAAGTAACAGAAGTGTCAAGTGTCCTCCTACCTGGACTAGAGATTACCTGCAACTCAACTCCTTCATGTTGCTCACCAGAAATGGGGACCCAGAGCCATTAAGTGATTTGCCAGTGGTTACACATCTGGGCCTAGAACCCAAATCTTCTTACTTGTAGAATTCTCCAAATCACTCTCAGTCATAAAGCAGAATTTGGAGACCAAAGAAAAAAGTTAATTAGGTGTAAAATGACTTAATGTTACTGTTCTCTCTTGATGTTGTGTTTGTATCCAGCATTCAGCCACCTGTTACCACCAACCACTTACCAGCTCTTAGAAAAAGAGCAGACTGATAATGCTTCCCGTGTCCAACACAGGAGCTTTATCAGAAGTTGATCAAGAGTATTTGTTCAAAATTGAGAAGACATTGGTTTGAAAATTATAGTGAGTCCACAAGCTTAAGTCTCTATTGCAGAACTGCAGTTAAAATTGACGATACCTTTGACTTCACATATATTTCACATAAGTTATGAAGATTCATGTTAGTTTTCATTTTTCTTTGTAGAAGTTCTGATTTTATGTAAATATTGCATAAGGATCAAGGAGGACAACAGAACAAAAGTCATAAATCAAAACACCTGGGAAGACATGATAATAATTGCTACAGCTGTGTCCCAGCTAACTAGTCCTTTTCTCAGCTTTGCATACGGAAGCTGAGAGGAAGCACAGACTCTCATTCATCGTGAATGAATGAAAACATCAAAGGGTACACAAAAATGGTTTGGTTTCTTATGCTTGATTAGGTAGCACTGAGGACAAGGGTGGCATTTGAAAATATCTGAAATCATCCAAAGTCCTAAACTTTGGTAATGAGGTCAGCAGTTTGAAGCTACCAGCAATTCCTTGGAAACTCTATAGGGGAAGTTCTGCTCTGTTTTATAGGGTTACTATGAGTTGGAATCAGTTCAGTGGCAGCACATTTGGTGAGTTTATTTTTTAACATAGTTGTGTCAAAAAGCTTTGTCTCTCCTTTCTAATACTAGTTTTAGTTGAGGATAAAGTCATTTCATAAATTGGGAATAGATCTAGTCAGTGGAAATACCTCCTACAGACAAGAGAAGAAAGCACTAGAGTAAGAAACAGGCATACATCGTTCAATAATTTTATATCTTGGAAGAGAAAATGTAAAGTAGAAAAGCAGTTAAGCCAGGCGGTTCATGTGAGGCATTATAATCGATGGAGAAATGCTGCTCAGAGAGAGGCAGCCAGAAGCCAGACTCATGGCAAGTTATGAAAGCAGAGATCCCGCGACGGCTGGAAGACTGGTGGACAGGGCAGCTGTGTGTCCTTTCATTACACCTGGCAGGTTACAGGGAGGCGTGAGATGCTGTGTTGTGCGTTCAGAGGTGCTTCCTTCTGGACTGGCGGGGTTGTGTCCTCCATAAAACATGATGAGCTTTCAGCTGGGGTATCTTCAGTACCCCAAAGTGGTCCCCAGACTCAGAAAATATGGAGAAGCAAAGGCCAAATGTTGAAGGTACAGGAGAATCCAGTTATACAAGAAAGGGTGCTACTATCAAAGCAATGAAGTAAGCAGTGAAAGTACTTAGGATGGCCTCTGCAGGTGTGGAAACCCTGCTCCTTGGAAACTATGGGGCAGTTCTACTCTGTCCTACCGGGTTGCCATGAGTAGGAATCAACTCGACAGCAGCTGGCTTTTGGTATGTAGCTACAACTGGAATTTTTGTTAATAAAATGTAAAAAAAATTGTTTAAGTATTTCCTGTAATGGAAACCCTGGTGGCATAGAGGAATACCCTATAAATAAACTGCCTTTGACGCAGATAAGTGTGGATTCAAAAAGTAAGCACAGATATGGAATACCTTCTCTGATTTAAAAGAATTCTCTTTCCTAATTGATGAATCTCTTAGGGTAAGAATAATGTTTTTTTTCCAATTGAACACTCACTCTCTGTCAGTCTCACACACACACACACACACACACACACACACACACACACACAATAAAAAAAGTGAGCAGAACTTTAAAAACTATCAACAAATATATTTATTGTGGTGGCTTTACCCCCTACTAGATACACCTTGTTAGAAAGTAGTATCCCTTTTAGTTCCTGGTGGATCATTAAGCGGATAATAAAACTTTTTTTTCCCTTCATAGAAAGAGAAAGAAAACACATGACTTTGCAAACAGATTATACTCTCCTTGCTCTATTTTTTTTTCCTATGAATCAGATTTTTCTTCTAATAAGTATGATTTTGTTTTTGGACATATGTTACAGGTACATGTTTATAGCTGTAGAACCCAAAGGGTAGCAGAGGCTGAACCACATATTGCTGACATAGATTGGAGTCCTGTTCCAGGTAATTACAACCCTTTACAGCTTTTGTAGCATAAAAATAATCTCCAACTCTATGGTTTCTTCTGTAATTTGTCTTTCTCCAGTCCCACACAGTATATTCAACTCTGGTGTGCACTCTTGCATTTTTTGCAGAAGTATAGGATTACAGCAATAGAACCAATCTTAGAACAGTTGTTTCTGTGATAAATGATCCCAAATGCCAGGCCCTAATTCTGAGCACTCTCTAGACCTCCTGGACAAAAACAACACTGTCTTCTGAAAGATATTTCTCTCCCCTGATGTCTTGTCGTGAAGGGATACTGTCTCATTGAATTTGTAAAATATTTTTTCTTCTTAAAACAATAGCTTGAAAAATATTTTTATAGGGAAAAGATCTTGCTTCTCCAGGTGTCATCATTATGTTGTTACATCATATAGCCTATTGATAATTATGTACAGAATTTCTTGTCTCTTAACAGTGCATAGAAGCATATAAGTATCCCTTCTTTGAACTTTTGGCTCTTTGTTGTTAACTATACTTGTATGAAGGATATAGCAACTATCTGGAATGTTGTTTAGGCTGAGCAGTAACTGAAAACATCCATTTATGGTCCTAATGGCTAGAGCACCTGCCCTGGGCATCTGGTTGAGATAGCAGCATCGTGAGTCTACAACAATCTCCTGGGATACTCTAGTGTACAGTGCTGACTGATACTGATTTCTGTTGTTTGTCTTGGACTTTTCGCTTCTTCTGCTGCTGTTTGTTTTCTCGAGGCTCTGGAGTTTCTCTGCTGGGTTCCAGCCCTTTGTTGTCAGGTATTGTTTCCTTATGTTCTTCTTTATTAAGTTTTTTTCTTTTCCTCTCCCGTCCTTTTTTTCCTGAAATGAAAGAATACACCTTCAGAAATCACATTCAATTACATTCTACTTGGTTATTTTGAGCTCAGAAAAATGAGTTCTACTTCCCTAAGACTGCATCCTACATCCATAGAAACCAAGTATCTACTGTTTAAATCATTCATTCAACTACTTTGTACTATAAGCAATGCTAACATGAAACATACACAAAAAGTAATCAAACAATTAATACATGATAGTTCTGAATACTGGAGATTTCTATTCTTACAAGTTTAGAATTTATTTTATAAAACAGTTGTGTACATTTAACAGAAAGTTTTAAATAGTCTCATCTTTTAAGAAATTTATTAATGTGTATATTTGATCTGCCCTCTATTTTAGGCAGAGCAAGTAGCAATAACAATTTTCAAGGAGCAGTAACACATTTGCAATCTGCTGCTAAATCTGGATGTCATCTTCTAGAAGAGACTTGATTTGTATAACATGGAAAAAGAAGTTCATGCTGAATACATGGATGAATGTATTTTATTTTAGTACCAATATTTCTATACCAAAACTTATGTACTTTGTATTTTCTCTCTATGATAAGGGGTGGTCATTCTAACTTACCAGTAACCCTAGGATATATTCTACTACCACTGCTCACTCTGAGTTTTGTTGTAATGTGGTTGTGTGCCTGTTGCTATGGTGCTAGGACCTGTGCTACAGGTATTTCAAATATCAGAAGGGTTTCTGTGGAGCTTCCAGACTAATACAGGCTAGGAAGACAGGCCTGGTGATCTTCTTCTGAAACTCACCTGATAAAACCCTTACTGATCACAAGAGAACAGTGTCAGAATCACTTGCTTTAGACATATCGTCGTCAGGTGGGGTCAGTTACTGGAGGAAGACGTCTTGTATGGTGAAGTAGAGACCCAGTGAAGGCAAAGGAGAGCCTCAGTGAGGCAGATGGACACAATAACCCCAGTGACGGACACAAACATACTGGGGATCAGGAGGATGAATTGTGCTGTTGTAGCTAAGGTTGCCATGAGTTGGAGTTGACAGACTCTGTCTCCCTGCCTGCCTGCCTGTCTGTCTGTCTATCTATCTGGGCAGAGATTTTGTATTTTTAACAAGCAGATAAACAGATACTTATTGGATTTAAACTGGATTCTATGGAGGCACTGAATTTGAACTGGATTTGAAGCATAGATTTAATTCAGATTCACACTGTGGGACCTTTTAAAAAGTAGAATCAACAGGCCTCTATAGATTTTGAGGTAGGAATTCATACTGCCAGGTATACTAGGGCCAGAGGGCAGAAGTGACTTTCATTCTGTGGGCAGTAGAGAATCACTGAGAATTTACAGGAAGAGAATAATTTAACTAAAAGGAATGTGTCTAGTACTAAATCTTTTGTACTGTTTCTATTTATTTCTGAATAGTAAATTAACATGATATTTTATCATGTGAACATTTAACATATGAAATCTATAATGTAAAGTAATTTTTGAGGGCATAGTTTTAGTAATAGCCATCAATGCATATTTCTCTATGAGAAATGGTTGTTTTAAATTAAAATCATAAGAAATGAAAACTTAGAACCAACATTCCTTGATATGGGACAAACTTTGATAATGTGTGTTCCCACATACTGAGCCATGTAATACTTGAAATTGGTCTCTGTCTACAATAAAATCACTTTTGAAAAGTCCTTTGCAGAAATTATTTGCATGGGAAAAACAAAATATTTTCATGTCCTGAAACAGGCTGAAAATATTGAATTCAGTGGTTTGGCTTTCCTTTTCTTGACTCTGGTAATGGAATCCTAGGGAGCAGTATTAATAATACTACATAAATATTTTAAGCCAATATAGTCTCTTTGGATTGATGACTTTATGTTACAACTAGCTTTGTCAAAAGATTATATTTACAAAACCTCCCAGCTGATTTATGAAAACTTGCCTTGTTGGACTCAATATAACATACTTCCAAAATTCTGAGCTCTCAAAAAACATTTCACAAAGTGGGGACTCAAGACCGGGGAGAGGCAAAAATATCAGTTACACTTATGTAGAAGAGAACAGAAAATATTAGCATTGACCATTATGCCTAGGAGACCTGCTGATGCAGTAATCAAGGGCCTGGCTGCCAACCAAAAGGTGAGAAGTTTGAATCCACCAGCTGCTCCTTGGAAACCTCCTGGAGCAGTGCGGGAACGTCCTGTAGGGTGTCTGTGAGTCAGAATCAACTCAAAGGCAATGTGTTTTTTCTTTATTTTGCCTAAGGCTAAAGAACTGTATACTGATTTGTCAATTTCATTATTCTTTTCACTTCAGAAAATATGTCTGAGTTGATATAGTTTCCTATAAAAGGGATCTAGGCCTTAAAAAATATTCTTTTTCTTTAGCCTGGCTGTAGTGATTATATATATGAAGTGTTGACTTAAACTTGAGAAGTAAAAGGAGAAAAATGAAGAGTAAATTGACCTTCCTAAATAGGCAGCATAATACAATTTATATTTTATTAAGCTGCACACATTGAGAGAGAAATGCCAGTTTTCAGGGTATGTACTTTGTTTTCAGAGGGAGGTGGTCACGAAGTTAGGCTACACAGTATTTCTGTTTTGAAGAGCATTTTGAAGTTGCTCAAATTCAGCTCTGAAAAGTTGTCAGTGAGTATCATTCCCGAGTTCCATCGAAACCACTGAGACCAAACAAAATGTTATTTTTATGGAAATCATCCAGAAGGTTAGTGTTTGACATTGTTCTCTTGATGATGGTCCAACATCTTACAGCTGTGTTCCCAACCATGATGTTTTGAACACATAAGAAATATATTGTTTCTTCCTTGGTCATGGATTGATTTATATGTTTTTTAGTCATTTGTGACAACATACCCCACTTGCAGTGCATTTCGGTTTATTAGTACCCTGATACGATTATTTTTTAAGACAGGCAGAAACAGTTTTGGAAGTAGCTTGAAATTCAGTATTATAGTTTTATTATCCATGGAATAACTATTTAGTTTGAGTGGTGATGAAAGGAGAGACTCTAGTAAAGTAACAGGAAACTAGTGCACTGTACATTGTTGCTGCCATACAGAGAACTCTTGTACAATAAAAAAAAATGGGCTTATTATTTTTTAGGGGCCATATGTTAGTGACTGGAAACACATACTGCTCTTTTACATAAATGATATGTTTTCCTCTTGTCCAAGAAATAAAATAGAAATGCAGTAGAATGGCTGTAGTCCATTACAAATCATGTACAATTTGGGAAATTTGGTAAAGTTTTCATTAAAAGGGGTTTCTTTTCTAGTCTGGTGACTTTTCATGGATGTGATCAGTAGTTATTTTTTCAACTTTTCTTATTTCAGTTTTGCAAACTAGGCATTCCGGTTATCACAATCTTACATATAGGACTATGTTTTGTCATTTGTTTTGCATGTGTTTCACACAAGCGTGGAAACCTCATGGTGCAGTGGTTAAGAGCTTGATTGCTAACCAAAAGGTTGGCAGTTCAAATCTAGCAGTCATTCCCAGGAAACCCTGTGGAGTGGTTCTACTCAGTCCCACAAGTTGCTGTGAGCCAGAAATGACTCAATGGCAACTTTTGTGTTTTTGAAGGAGCCCTGGAGCCCTGGTGCATGATGGATAGGAACTCCATAACTAACCAAAAGGTTGGCTGGCAATCTGAATTTACCAGCCATTCCTTGGAAACCCCATGGGGCAGTTCTGCCCTGTCCTGTAAAGGTCACTATGAGTCAGAATCAACTTGGTGGCATTAGGCTCGATTTGGTTTGGTTTTTAGCACACCCATGGAGGTGCCAGAACTGGATGATGGAGCTCTCCAAAGATGAAAAGAATGTTCACCTTCCCTTCATATTTCAGCTATGAGGATAGTGTTTGAGTAGAAACCATCAAAGAAAAATTGCTATTAGCAATCAAGCATAATCAGAGCCCTTTCAGGGAACATTGTTGTGATGTTTAAGAATATGGTCTTTACAGTTAGAAAAACACCATATTCAAATCTAGGTGTGACACAAACAAGTTATGTGACCTTTGGATAGTTGTTGGTATCTCCCAGGCTTAACTGATATGTACAATATGGATAATAATTAGTACTTGTTAATCTTTGTGAGGATTAAAGGAGATGCTTGTAGAACATTTAGCACATGTCTGGCACATTCTAATCATGGAGCAAATGAAAGCTAGTATTATTAACTCATTGTAAACATGAATGACACTCCCACTTCTTGCCAAAAGAGTGCTAAAACCTAGGGGTACCAGTAAGATATGGAGATTGAGATGATAATTACAGTTGCACACTAATCCTAGAGACATGCACAAGATGCTCTTGGGAGCACAGCAGGGAAAGGCATTGAACTTTGCCTGTGGAGACTGAAAAATGCTAGTCATGGAGAGTGATGTTTCAGGTGAGGCTTAAAGAATGAGTGAGAGTTTGCCAGGCAGATGAGGGAAGAAGATTATGCTGGGCCGTGAACAACATGCTGAGGGCATGAAGGCAGCCAAAGACATGGTGAATCTAGAGAATGAAAGTAGACCTCTTTGCTTGGATCAGAGTCTGTATGTAGGATATTATGCAGCAAAGCTTAAAAGGTACACAGGACTGGATCGTCATATTGGCACTTGATCCTAAGTTTCAGTAGTGCTGAAAACTGGTGAAGGGTGAGTATTAGAATCTGAGAGCATGGCAGAATTTGGATGGTTATGTGACTAGTTTAGAAAAGGCTAACAGTATTCTGATGTATGACCATCTTTCCTATTTTAGAATCATGGTTGTAAGTAACAGAAATCCATAGGGGTAGTATAGTCAATGGCTGATATTTATTTTTGAGCCCTAATCTGGTGGCATAGTGGTTAAGTGCTACAACTGCTAACCAAGATGTTGGCAGTTCAGATCTACCGTGTACTCCTTCGAAACTCTAGTGGGCAGTTCTACTCTGTTGTGTAGGGTTGCTGTAAGTCAGATTCAACTTGACAGCAGTAGGGTTTTTTTTTTTTAAAAAAAACAAACGAACAAAACTTGTATGAGTAGCTAAAATCTCTGTGCAGACCATATTGCCATTTACCATTCAAAATATTATTGAAAACTAGTATGACATAAATGAACAGGTTAACTGACATTGTTGAGAGTCTGGAATTATCTCCTACTAGTGCAGACATATACAGTCCTTTATAGAAGCACCTTTTATGGCCTTCTGCAGATGAGGTTCCCAAATGTGAAACCAATTACTGAGGAGTTAACTCCACCTCATGATGACCCCGTGCCTGCTGCAGTAGATTTAGCTCTGTGGACTTTTCAGTGGCTCGCTTTTCTGACATAGATCATCAGACCCTCTGCTGAGGTGCCTCTGCATGGACCCAACCACCAACATTTCAGTTGGCAGCTGCACTGCTTAATCATTTCTACCACTCAGAGTTTCTTCCCCAAATACAGATGACTTTAAAAAGTAGATTCCTAGATCCCATTCCTGGAGATTATGAGTTGTAGGCATCATGAGGAGCCCTGGTTGGGGCAGTAGTTAAGAGCCTGGCTGATAAGCAAAAGGTCCTCAGTCCTCAGTTCAAATCTCCTTGGAAACCCTATGCAGCATTTCCACTCTGTCCTGCAGGGTCACTAGAAGTTGGAATCGATTCAAAGGCAATAGGTTAGGTTTTATAAGGGGTCCAGTAGTTTATAGCTAGTTCATCTCTAGATAATTCATATGTGTAGCCACATTTATGAACCAATATTAAGACAACAAGTTTCCTTAAATATACCTGAAAACTAAATTACTTCATATAGTTACATATTTTTCTTAATGATGGTGAACATTTCTACCTACTGTAGCTACTAATTTTTAAGTCAAGTTTTCTGACGTGGTACATTTGGATAACACCAAACCAAGCCATTGCTGTCAAGTTGATTCCGACTCATAGCGACCCTATGCATAAAGGAGAACTGGCCCCAGAGAGTTTCAGAGGAGCACCTTGTGGATTTGAACTGCCAACCTTTTGGTTAGAAGATGTAACATTTAACCACTATGCCATCAGGGTTAGGTAGCCAGATAGAAAATGACAATGAGCTGTCTTTGCAGAATGTGTTCAGATCCAAATATGAACTAAAGAGAAACATGTACAAAGAATAAAGAGAAGAAAATGCTCCAGAAGTGTTGTTCCTAAGTTACATATTATGTGTTAAAGTTCCAAGTGAAAATATAAACTATTGAGCATGTTGAGTTACCCCTTAAATGCAGTCAGGTTATGATTAAAAGGCTTGCTCTCCCTAGAACTACAAACCTAATTTATTTGAGAATTCCTCAGATTATAAATTACAGTTTTCTTGGAGGTTTAGAAATACATGTACAGAGGTCTTTTTAAAAGACCTTCTTAAACTGTGGCCCCTCCCAAGTCTGTGTTGTAAATCCAGACCCCACTACTTGTGGTTGGAATCCTATTTGGAAGTACGATTTTCTTTCTTACTTTAATGAGACCATATCAAGAAGAGTGTGTTTTAAGCCAATCACCTCGGAGCTGTAAGAGCAGATCAGGCGCAGAAGCAAGGAAGCCCCGGTGGAGAGAGGTGCCCAGCCACATGCGGACCACCAAAGAACCTAGGAACAGAAGCTGAAAAGAGACAGTGACCTTTCCTCTGTGCTAGCAGAGAGACAGAGACAGAGAAAGAGAGAAAGGCTTCTCTAGAACCGCTGCCCTGAATATGCAGACTTCTAGCCGATTAATGGAAACCCTTGTGGTGTAGCGGTTAAGTGCTAAATCTGCTAACCAAAAGGCCAGGAGTTCGAATCTGCTAGGCGATCCTTGAAAACGCCATGGGGCAGTTCTACTCTGTCTTAGCTTATTATCAACTTGTGTTTGTTAAACCATCAACCCCCGCCAAAACAACCACTTTGTGAATTTCTTGAAAGGCTCCACTAGGGGGAGCGCTTGTGCTTTAAGTGGCTCCACTTTGTAAAAACAAACTAGGTTATAATTTTTCTCAAAAAGCTAAAAATGTATTCCACATACTAGACTGAGGACTAAATATCACTGAATCTATGACTCAAGCCAATTTAGTTATTATTCCATTAAAAAGATAAAATTTATTGGTAAGCCCTTTCTCTTTATTCAGTGTGGAAAGAAATTCAGTTAGAAGCCCAAGGCTTTATACTTTCTCTCTCTCTCTCTCTCTCTCACACACACACACACACACACAGAGTTAAAACGTGATTAATCTGATGATTCCTGCATCTAGAGTTGGACCTGGGGACCTGATTTTTATGTATTTTGTTTTATACAGAGAATGAAAAACTCCAACTTTTTTCTTTTTAGCTAAGAGTTCATTGTGGAAAATTTGCAAGGGAGAAGAAATTGCTACAGTGTAACTTTTTCAGTAAGTATGATCTATTGTGTAGATAGATACTTAAAGGCCTTTGAACTGTAGGCTATGTAAACACTGGACATCCAGACCCAGTGGTTAGGAACACAGCTGAAAGTCAGCAATGCCAAGTTTCTTCTTGCTATATTATTACCAAGTGCAATTGTGTTGAAAATGTATCCAAACCCTTTGTCTTTTTTGTTTTAACACAGATTCCTCTTTCTATTGTTTTAACCTAGAAATTTATGACAAACACAGTGAAAACATGAAAGAATTGGGAGGTTGTTTTTTTTTTTTTTTTTAAAATAGGGAGATACTTAATTTCCTCAGATTGAAGTGTAGAACTACTTAAATACTTGCTCTGTAGTTTTATGGATAATAAACTCTATTGCTTTTCTATTTAACATCAAAGTTACGTCTGATTAAGACTCACAGAAAGGTAATTTGACTTGTTATTTACTAAAAGTTGTTAATTTCTGATAGTACCCTGTGATAGTCTATTTTTAAAAATAAAGTTGTATTCACTAAATGATACTAAGATTAAAACAGCATTTTGCCATCAGTTGAAAAGGTTAATTAAAGAGATGCAATCTATTTATATCATATCTCTTTGGAAATTCAGAAACAAGAGTGTCCTGACTATAAGGCCCTCAGTATAAATCTTAAAGTGGAAGCGAATAAAACCCAAGCTTCTGACTGTGGCACTCTGTGTCCTCAGTGGCCTGGCCCTTCTTCTTTCTCACCCACGTCCTTGACCTCGTATGTCTCTTCCTAGTCACCTCTACATTGTTCCCAGCACAGCCCACAATGCTTACCGCTTCCATACATTTGATGCATTTACCTAGAATTCTGTCTTTGATATTGCCTCTTCTGACTCTCAGTATTTATTTCTCTGCCCACAAATTACCTCTTAGGGAAACGTTTGTGATTCTGCACATTTTCTTGGCTAGATTCTTTGTTTCTTCTCTCTCTGTCCTTTAGCTCTCAGATAGGAACCTACTGCAGTAATCAGGGTGAAGATAAGAAGTGATAACTATTTTTGAAAGTAGTAAGAGTAATGATAACTAAAATTGATTGAGCACTTCTACGTACTGTCTATGAATGGGCACCACGTCTATAAAAAGAAACAAAAACAAACCAGTTGCCATGGAGTGAATTCCAACTCCTGGTCACCCTATATATTTCAGAGAAGAACTGCATCCCATGGGGTTTTCGAAGGTTGACATCTTTTGGAAGCAGGTCACCAGGCCTTTCTTCTGAGGCACCTCTGGGTGGACTGGAACCATCAAGCTGTGTTAGCAGCTTAGTGTTTAAGCATATGTGCCATCCAGAGACTATACTATATGGACAAGCTCTGTTGTAGCCCCGTTGTGACCCATGAAGAAAAAGAGAGCGCTTTACTACATTCCTTTGCCTCTACACTTGATCTCAATGGAACATAATGTGATATATGTTCTTGTTTTATTTCACACTTAAACTATTGATAGAAAAATCAAGGAAAAGAAAGTGTCCAGGTATGGAATAACTTTTGAAAACAAGAGAGGCTTTATAAAAAGAATCAAGGTTTAGAATGTATTTACTAGGCATGAAACTGCTTATTCAAAACTTGAAACTAAGAGCACCTGGGACCAGAAATTTTGTGTCAGCACTGCTCACTTACCCTTTTCTCTCTTCTGTTCTTCTTCTTCTTCTTTTTAATTGATGTAAGACCACTGCCTTTGCCCCTTATTATATCACCCATTGCTGTTGAGTCAGTTTGAACTAACAGTGACGTTGTTGTTGTTGTTGGGTTGCCATTGAGATACTTCTGACTCGTAGTGACCCTGTGTACAACAGAATGAAACACTGCCTGGGCCCGTGCCATCCTCACAGTCCTGCTATGCTTGAGCCCACTGTTGCAGCCACTGTGTCTATTTACCCTGTTAAGAGTCTTCCTCTTCTGGGCTGATCCTCTGCTTTACCAAGCGGGATGTCCCGCTCGAGGGACTGATCCTTCTGGATGCCTTGTCCGAGGTATGTGAGATGTAGTCTCACCACGCTCTCTTTTGAGGAGCACTCTGGTGGTCCTTCCTCCAGGACAGATTTGTTCCTTCTTTTGGCAGTCGATGGTATATTCGATGTTCTTCACCAACACTACAATTCAAAGGTGGCAATTCTTCTTCAGTCTTTGTCCATCATTCAGCTTTCACATACACGGGAGGTGACTGAAAACACCATGGCTTGGGTCAGGCACACATTAATCTTCACGGTGACATCTTTGCTTTTCTAGACTTTAAGAAGTCTTTTTCAGTAATTGGCACAATGCAATGCATTTTTTGATTTCTTGCCTGTTGTTTCCATGGATGTTGATTGTGGATCCAAGTAAAATGAAATCCTTGGCAACTTCAGTATTTTCTCCATTTATTGTGATGTTGCTTATTGTTGCAGTTTTAATAATTTTTGTTTTATTTATGTTGAGGCATAATTCATCCTGAAGACTGTGGTCTTTGATCCTCATTAGGAAGTGCATTAAGCCTTCTTCACTTTCAGCAAGCAAAGTCATTTCATCTGCATAATTCAGGTTAATGAGTCTTCCTCCAATCCTGAAGCCCTAGTTTTCTTCATATGGCCCAGTTCCTCGAGTTGTCTGCTCAGCATACAGACTGAATAGGTACCGTGAGAGGATACAAACCTGATGCACACCTTTCCTGATTTTAAACTACACAGTATCCATTGTTCTGTTCAAATGACTGCCTCTTGATCTGTATACAGGTTCCTTGGGATGAAAGTGTTGTAGAATTGCCATTCTTTGTACCATTATCCATAACTGGTTATGACCCATGCAGTCAAATGCTTAGGCATAATCAAAAGAACGTAGGCAAACATCCTTCTGGTCTTCTATGTTTTCAGCCAGGATCCATCTGATACCAGCAATGCCATTCCCACTTCCATGCCATCTTCTGAATCTGGCTTGAATTTCTGTAGTTCCTTGTCAATGGACTGCTGCGGCTGCTTTTGTGTAATCTTCAACAAAATTTTACTTGTGGGTGATGTTAATGATACTGTTTCAAAATTTCCACATTCAGTTGGGTCATCTTTCCTGAGAACAGGCATAAATATGGCTGGCCAGGTAGCCGTCTTCCTAATTTCTTGGTATAGACTAGTGATTACTTCCAGCACCGGATCCATTTGTTGAAACATCTCAGTTGGTATTCCTTCGATTCCAGGAGCCTTGTGTTTTGCCTTCAGTGGATCTTAGAGTTCTTTCTTCAGTACCATTGGGTCCCCATCGTATGCTGTCTCCTGAAGTGGTTGAATGTCGGAATACCAATGCTTTTTGGCATATTGAATACCAAAAGAATACATAGGGTCACAGTGGCCCTTGTTACATGCTGACGAGTTGGTTCCAACTAGTAACAACCCTACGCACAGCAGAACGCACCAGTGCCTGGGCTGTGCCATGCTCACGGTTGTTTTTATGCTTAAGCTCATTGTTGCAGCCACTGTGCCAGTCCATCTTGCTGCAGTTCTTTTTCGCTGACCCTTCACTTTACAGAGCATGATGTCCTTCTCCAAGGATTAACCCTTTCTGACATGTCCAAAGTATATAAGACATAGTCTTCCCATCCTCGCTTCTAAGAAGCACCTGGTTATACTTTTTCCAGCACAGATCTGTTTGTTCTTTTGGCAGTCCCTAGTATAGCCAACATTCTTCTGCAACACTGCAATTCAAAAGCATCAATTAGTCTTCTGTTTTCCTTGTTCATTGTTCAGCTTTCACATGCGTGTGATGTAGTTGAAAGTACTATGGCTTGGTTTAGCCACACCTTAGACTTCAAGATGAAATCTTGACTGCTCAACACTTTAAAGAGGTCCTTTGCAGCAGATTTTTCCCAGTGTGTCTTTTGATTTCTTGACTGCTGCTTTCATGGGCATTGACTGTTGAATCAAGTAAAATGAAATGCTTGACAACCTCAGTGTTTTCTCCATTTATCACGATGTTGCATACTGGTCCAGCTGTCAGGATTTTTGTCTTCTTGATGTTAAGGTACAATCCATACTGGAGGCTATGGTCTTTGATCGTCATCAGTAAGTGCTTCAAACCCTCTTCGCATTCAGCAAGCAAGTTTGTGTCAGTCTGTACAGTGCGGATTGTTAATGAGTCTTCCTTCAATCCTGATGCCTCATTCTTCTTCATATAGTCCAGCTTTTCAGATTATCTGCTCCACACACTGGCTGAAAAGGTATGGTGAAAGGATACAACACTGATGCGTATCTTTCCTTACTTTATACCATGCGCTGTCCCCTTGTTCTGTTTGAGTGACTGTCTCTTGATCAGTGTACAGATTCTGCAAAACTATTAAGGGCTCCGAAATTCCCTTTCTCTACAATATTATTCGTAATTTGTTATGATCCACACAGTGAAAGGCCTTTACAAAGACAATAAAACATAGGTAAACATTTTTCTAGCATTCTTTGCTTTCAGGCAAGACCCATCTGACATCAGCAGTGATATCCCTGGTTCCATGACCTCTTCTGAACCTTGAATTTCTAGCAGTTCTCTGTCAATATACTACTGCATCCACTTTTGAATGATCTTGAGTAAAATTTTACTTGCATGTGATATTAATGCTATTGTTCACTAATTTACACATTTGGTTGGATCACCTGTTTGAGGAATAGGCATAAATGTGGATCTCTTTCAGTCAGTTGGCCAGCTAGCTGTTTTCCAAGTTTCTTGGCATAGATGAGTGAGCACTTCCGTACTGCATCCAGTTGTTATAATATCTCCATTGAGATAATAGAGTCTTGTTTTTCACCAGTGCCTTCAATGCAGCTTTGATTTCTTCCTCCAGTACAAGTGGTTCTTGATCATATGCTACCTCTTGAAATCGTTGGATGTTGACCAGTCCTTTTTGGTATAATGACTGTGTATTACTTGTAACATCTTTTGATGCTTTCTGAATTGTTTAATATTTTCCTTGTAGAATCTGACTCGACAGCACTTGGCTTGGCTGTAGAATCCTTCACTATTGCAACTGAAGGCTTGAATTTTTCTTCAGTTCTTTCAGCTTGGGAAATGCTGAATGTGTTCTTCCCTTTTGGTTTTCTATTCCCAGCTCTTTGCACATGTCATTACAATATTTTGTCTTCTTGAGCCACTCTTCAAAATCTTCAGTTTTTCTACTTCATTGTTTCTTCCTTTTGCATTAGCTACTTGATGTTCAGCGACAAGTTTCAGAGTCTCTTCTGACATCCAATTTGGTCATTTTTTTTTTCTTTCCTGCCTTTTTAATGACCTCTTGCTTTCTTCATGTATGGTGTCTTGGATATCATTCTACAACTTGTCTGGTCTTTAGTCATTACTGTTCAATGCATCAAATTTATTCTGAGAGAGTCTCTAAACTCAGGTGGGATATGCTCATGGTCATACTTTGGCTCTCATGGATGTGTTCTAATATTCTTCAGTTTCAGTTTGAACTTGTATGTGAGCAATTTATGGTCTGTGCTGCAATCAGCACCTGGTCTTGTTCTGAATGAGATTGAGCTTTTCCATTGTATCTTTCCACAAATGAAGTTGGTTTGATTCCTATGTGTTCCATCTGGAAAGGTCCATGTGTATTGTCACTATTGATGTTGGTTAAAAAAGATATTTGCAATGAAGAAGTCATTGGTCTTGTAAAATTCTA
Source organism: Heterohyrax brucei (assembly GCA_028571685.1). Taxonomy (NCBI): domain Eukaryota; kingdom Metazoa; phylum Chordata; class Mammalia; order Hyracoidea; family Procaviidae; genus Heterohyrax; species Heterohyrax brucei. The sequence goes on along the minus strand of CM053144.1, from coordinate 150,251,094 downwards.
TCAAGCAATCTCTGGCATCATTTCTATCACAGCAACCATATTTTCCAACTACCAGTCCTTCTTTGTTTCCAGTTTTTGCATTTCAATCACCAGTTATTATTAATGAATCCTGATTGCATGTCTGATCAGTTTTGGACTTCAAACACTGGTAAAAAGTCTTCAGTTTCTTTATCTTGGTCCTTAGTGGCCAAGCCAAGTGCGGTCCTTAGTGGTTGGTGCCTAAAGTTGAATAATAGTCATATTAACTGCTCTTCCTTGTAGGCATATGGATATTATCCTATCACTACAGCACTGTACTGTAGAACAGGTCTTGGAATTTTTTTTTTGACAATGAATGCAATGCTATTCCTTTTCAGCTTGTCATTCCTGGCATAGTAGAGTATATGACTGTCTGATTCAAAGTGGTCAATACCAGTCCATTTCAGGTCACTAATGTCTAGGGTAGGTAGGATAGGGATGTTTATGTCTTCCATTTCATTTTTGATGATTTCTAATTTTCCTAGATTCATACTTTGTACATTCCACATTTCAGTTATGAATGGATATTTGCAGCTGTTTCTTCTCATTTTGAGTTATGCCACATCAGCAAATGAAGGCCCCCAAAACTTGACTCTATCTGCATCATTACGGTCGACTCTGCTTTGAGGTGGCTGCTCCTCCCCAGCCTTCCACCCTGGGGTGCTTGTTTTCCAACACTATACCTGGCAGTGTTCCACTGCTATTTATAAGGTTTTCACTGGCTAATTTCTGAAGGAAGTAGACTGCTGGGTCCTTCTTCCTATTCTGTCTTAGTCTGGAATCTCAGCTGTAACCTGTCCACAGTGAGTGACCCTGTTGGTATCTGAATACCACTGACATAGCTTCCAGTATCACAGCAACACACAAACCCCCACGGTGTGACAAGCTGACAAAAAAATGGCCCTTGAATATATTATAATGTAATTTCAAAATTATGTATATTATCATTTTATTTTACCATTAAATGGGCACCATTATATTTTTAGAATGTCTACTAAATTGATCCAATATTATGTTTAATATCAAAAAAGAGTGAGAGGTAAAGCCATACGAGTTAAACAAAAATCCCCCTAAAGTGTGAATACTGTTCTAAGTCATTTTATTCTATAGCAAACTTGATAAATATCAATAATCACAAACTTTTAACATCTGTATTTCCATAGTCTGTTTTAAGCATAATTAAGTTCCTTTGGTCAAATGAAATATTTCTTTATGAACTGATTACTGTTAATTAAAAAACAATGCTGTCGATTATGAATTGATTATAAATATTTCTTTATGAATTGATTACTGTCAATTAAAAAAATGCTGTTGATTAGCTTATGACTCATAGTGATTCTATACAACAGAGGAGAATGGTCCTCATAGGGTTTCCGAGGCTGTAAGTGTTTACAGAAGCAGACTTTTACATCTTTCTCTGGTACAGTGGATGGTGAGTTCTAACTGGCAACCTTTTGATTAGCAGCCGAGTTGCTTAACCATTTGGCCACTAGGACTCCTCTACTCTTGTCAATGGATCTTTACAATCATTTTCCACCTGTTGTCTAAATAATTTCATTATCCAACTAAAGATACATGATTTTAAATTTTAACTTTATGTCCCAACCAAAATTTAGAGGACCTTTTAATCCAAAGTTATTTCATTCAAACTCCCTGCTGCTTTTGTCCCAAATCTCAGGCTCTACTGCTTACATTTAAAAGAAACATTAACAAGAATCCAAAAAAAGACTGTTAAAGATATGGCATATTGGACACTCAGGATATCTTCTTATTGTAAATCATCAGAATTAAAAGATGAGTTACAGTCGCAAAAAAGTAAGCAGTATTCCGTATTTTATATGATAATATTTTAAAAACAGGCGATATTAAAATTTATATCAGGTGAATATTATACATTTACAATTACTTTACATGGGCTTATTTTTCTTGAATCAACCTCCATTTGATTAAAAGTTCATTTGAAATAATAATTTCAGTGGCTTTTGTTGTTGTTCTCTTTTGCTTTTGTGATTTTCTGGGAAAAAAACTCCTAACTTGACTTGGAAATCCTACTTACCTCATTACAGTGGTTTGGAGAACTCTTGGAAACTCAATCAGACATATTAATTTGCATGGTGACAATTTCTTGATATTATGAAAATATGCTTGTATAATATGTCTTAAAATAAATCTCAAGTCTCAAATGACTATCTATTGGAGAATCATGTAAACTTGTGATTTTCATTTGGTGTAAAAGTATGTTGATAAACTTCACCCATTAAATCCAGTAAAACTATGTTCATGGGCTTTTGTAATGAAATTCATGACTAGCTTATGAAATGAAAACTATTGCTCCCTTAAGGAAAAAACATTGTGTTTACATATTTTCATTGCTTTAAATACTGTTTATGAACTTATAACAAGATAATTCATTTGTATATTGCTTATGTTTAGAGTTTTATAAACAGTAGTATGCTTGATCTCCAGGAGTCTGGGTAGTGTAATGATTAAATGACAACTCACCTAGGAATTCCACCAAAGAAAAGACCTGGCTACCTACTATCCTAAATAGTACAGCCTAGGAAACCCTATAGACTGTTTCTCCTCTATCACATGGGGTACTATGAGTTGAAATCAACTAGACACTACCTAACAACTACAAGATGGATGATTTCTGGTTTCAAGAACTATTGGAGCCTGCCTCGTAATGATGTATTCAATCCAAAATGTCAAAGTTTGGGCCAAACTATTAATGACTATCTTAAAAATGAACTGATTTATTCATCTTTCTTTGTAACACTCATACTCTACTGCTGCCAGCCTACCTACTTCATGCTGTTGCTTTGGACTATCACCTTGTGTCTCAGGATAGTGAAAATGTGGGATTCTAAAGGACCGCTGGTGGCACAATGGTTAAGATCTAGGCTGCTAACAGAAGGGTTGGCAGATAGAAGCTACCAGCTATTCCTAGGGATAAAGAGAAGGTAGTCCATTTCTGGAAAAATTTACAGTCTTGGAAGCTCTACATGGTAGTTCTCCTTTGCCCTGTACAGTGGCTATAAGTAAGAATTGACAGCAACAATTTTTTTTCTGTTATTGTCATGCAATGTTTATTCAAGTATTTCCTTCATATCATCTTTTAAAAATGTATTCATCAAAGTAAATATAGCAGTACGTCTTTGGGAATTCTTATCATAGTGGTTATTGTCAGACTTAAAGTATATAAATAGCACTGTCCTAGATTTAATTGTGTCCCCCCCAAAACATGTGTAGCAATTTGACTAAGCCAGGATTCCTGGTATTTTGTGACATTCCTTTGTATTGTAAACCCTGCCTCTGTGGTGTTAATGATGTAGGGTGGGTGGCAGTTGGGTTGATGGGGCAGGACTCCATGTGTATGTAAGACTGGGTTGTGCCTTGACTCAGTCTCTCAGGATATACAGGAAAGAGAAGCAGTAGAGAGCCGGGGACCTTGGACCACCAAGAAGCAGCGCTGGAAACAGAGTACATCCCTTGGAAAGACTCAGGTTCCCTGTCCCTTAGAAGCTCCCAGTCCAGGGGAAGACCCTCCTTCAGAGCCAACAGAGAATCAAAGACTTCCCCTGGAGCTGATGCCCTGAATTTGGACTTGCAGTTTATTGGACTGTGACAGAATAAAATTTCTCTTTTTAAAGCCATTCACTTGTGGTATTTCTGTAAAACAGCACTAGATGACTATCTTAGTCATCTGGTACTGTCCTAGCAGAAATACCACAGGTGGATAGCTTTAGCAAAGAAAAATTTATTCTCACACTGTCCAGTAGGCTAGAAGTCTAAACTCAGGGTACCGGCTCCAGGGGATCATACTCTGTCTCTGTTGGCTCTGGAGGAAGGTCCTTGGGTTGCATCCTTCTCTCTTTGGTCTGAGAGCATCTCAGCATAGGAACCTTAAGTTCGAAGGGCACGATCTGCTCCCAGTGCTGCTTTCTTGGTGGTGAGGTTACTGAGTCTCTGCTTGCTTCCCTTTCATTTGCGTCTCATATAGGGTAAAAGGATAAAAGGTGGTGTAAGCCACAATCCAGGGAAACTCCCTTAATACTGGAGCAGGGAGATAACTTTTGGAAGGTGTTACAGTCCAACCTAATCTCTTTAACATAATCCAGTCTATTAACCACAGTCAGAGATTAGGATTTACAGCATAGAAAAGTCACAAAAAATGGAGGGCAATCACAAAATACTGGGAATCACGACCCAGTCAATTTTCTACACATTTTGAGGGATACAGTTCAATCCATGAGAATGACTAAAACAAGAACCATATATAGATTTTTATGTAAAATTTTTTTAAACCATAATACAAATTATTATTCAGACTAGCCTATTAAGTGGTTCCTTTAACATGGAAAAAGTATTTCTTTACTCTCTGATTATAACTAATTTATTTTTTAAACTTTTTATATCTTTCACGATAAATTAATTTGCCTGATTTTGTGTCAATATAAGTTATAAAAAAGATATCATTAGTATTCTGAAAACACTGTACAGTACAGATTGGCTTGAAAATGTGAATCTTAAAAATATATTCACCTTATGAACTCTTTTTGCTTGTTGTCATTGTTTCTCAGCTGACCGTCATGCTTTGCCTGCCCTAATAACACATATTTATGTAACACAATGAGCACTTCAGTTGGTTGAGTTATCTAACACCTCACTTAGAAACCAGAAATCTCAGTTGCATCAATTTTTTTTATAAAAGTTAACGATGTTTTAAAAAACCCTTATGTATTTCTCTCCAGGAAGAAGATAAAGACCACAGTTATTCTACAGAATTTAGATTAAAACTGGTATTTGCATTTTCCCCATTTTTTTTAGGTACATGTGGAAACTTATCATTTAGTCTTTCATGATTGAAATGCGTGTTATGGAATCTGCTAATGGTAAATATTCATCAAGTGCCTTTTTTTTTTAAGACAGTCATTAAGCCAAGAATGCTGTCTTCATCTTTGATGAAATGTAACTTTCCAATTAAAAGGAAAATCCTCCATTTCAAATGGCTGAACAGAATGCTACTTGAAAATTCATTCCAGCTGGTTAAATTGAAGAATTGAAAGAATCCCAAAGGAAAAATATTTTCTGGCCATTTATCATTTGATTTTCATTTGGATAAATTTCCATTCACTCCAAGAACTTGTCTCAGGATTTTGTTCTTCTGAGACAGAAAAACAAGTGTTGATAGCCGTGTTTGACTGTATTCTACTTCCTGACTTACCCAAATTTCTACTTGCTTGTCTTGACAAGCAGGAATGGCCTCATGCTTGCTGACACATTTGCAGTGATTGATTATTCAAGAAATGCTGATACTATTCTACTCTCTTTCATCCTTTTAAGCACCAGTTGACTCTGCTGTCTAATTTGCATTCTGTTACAGCCTGGGCTTTCTTTTTTTGTAAAACCACTTATTGTTCTAGGGGGTGAAAACATAACTTGAATCTGGTATTGCATCACAGTTGGGAAAAACAACTCCCACGTATTTTATTTTGTGCGCAATATTCCATGATGTTTTGACTAACGATCTCACTCACTTTTATAATTTAATCCTGTTATTTCCAGCCATTTCTTGTCTATATTTGTCAAGCTCATTTTTTTCAGGTAACTTCACCTACATTCTCAGACATTCTCACTTTGCTCCAGCATTTTCTTTCTTTCTTTCTGTTTGTTTATACTGTAGACCTTTCAAACCACTGATTTCTGAACTGGTTGGGAAAAACAAAAATCACACTTAGTCTCTTTTGAATGGAATCTGTAATACATTTATTTTATGCATCACGTAAATATGGTTATCTGCATATTTCATCTCTGGAAAAAATGGACCTTTTTTTTAGGAAATCTTTTTTACTTAATGATTCATTTTTATGATAGCTGATAGGAAGTGAAGACAGAAGAGGTGCAAATCTTTTCCATAACCTGTTATTCTTGTTGTTAGTTTGCTGTCACGGTGTTTCCGACTCACGGGAACCCAATATGTGCAGAGCAGGACTGCTCTGTGGGGTTTTCAAAGCTGTGACGTCTCAGAGGCAGATCACTAGGCCTGTCTTTTGGCGAATAGTCTAGGCTTAACCATTCATGCTACACTGGTACTCAAGTTAATCTGTTTTAAGTATTTTTTTTCTCCTGCTCTGCTGGCACACATATCTGTTATTAATTACAAATTCTTTCCACTTCCACTTCTACAACCAGCAAGATAGCTCCTTGTAATTACTTCCTCAAAAGCGACTACATATACTTGAGTGGAATAGATCTATGTCATACCTTTAAAATATTTTGGCAGTTGAGTGTTCACTAAACTAGAAATATCTACTCTGTAATTAGGCAAAGATGTTAAATTTTACTGTATTTCCTTTACAGCTTTTCACTTTGTTCTGAATTGATGTGTGTTATGGTGGGAGAGCAGAGTCGGGAGTATAGACAGACATGTGCTACCAATGTGAGTGTATACAGAGGCTTATACACATTCATATTTATATATAGTCCCTTGTGGCACAGATGTAAAAGCTCTCTTTTTCTGGTAGATTTTAAAAAATATATTAATTCAAACACAGAGAATCTGCTTTCAAATTTAATTTTCTGTGAGTCAGAAAAGAGATACATCTTTTTACAAGAGGCCTTCAGAAATTCAAACCTTCAAATTAAGAGACTTCTCCAGGTTGTATGCCTTTTAACTTTTGCTTGTAAAATGTATTTTCCATGTGTTAAATTATCATGTGTTGGCCCTGTACTCTTTTTATTACTTGTATGTCCTCTAATCTTTTTCTTCACAAACATTCAAAATGCTGTGGAGAAAGGTGAATAAGGTTCTCTAATAATCATTGATTTAGTGCGGGAGACAGCAAAGAATTAGTTTCATTTATTTTATAGTTATCATTTTCTTTGTGGACATTATCTCCCGAAACTGATACTACTACTAGTAGTTAAAGTTCTTCTCTTTCTTTTCCAGTGACTAGTACTTTTCCTTCCATTGTTTTGCTTAGGTCCCGTTACAGATTGTTGCTGTTGTTGTTAGATCTCATTGAATTGGTTCTGACTCATAGCGACTCTATGAAGAGCAGAATGAAACACTGCCTGGTCTTGTGCCATGTCCACAGTCGTTTTTATGCTTAAGCCCATTGTTGTGGCTGCTGTATCAATTCATCTCATTGAGGGTGTTACTCTTTTTTGTGGACCCTCCACTCTACCAAACATGATGTCCTTCTCCAGGGATTGGTCTTTCCTGAGAACATGTCCAAAGTATGTAAGACACAGTCTTGCTGTCTTTACTTCCAAGAAGCACTCTGGTTGTACTTCTTCCAGAAAAGAGATCTGTTTATTCTTTTGGAGGTCCATGGTACATTCAACATTCTTCTCCAACACCACAATTCAAAGGCATCAATTCTTCATCTGTCACCTTTTTCATTGTCCAGCTTCCTCACGTGTATGATGTGATTGAAAACACCATGGCTTCGGTCAGGCACATTTTAGTTTTCAAGGTGACACTTTTACTTTTGAATACTTTAAAGACTTCCTTTGCAGCAGATTTTCCCAGTGCAATACGTCTTTTGATTTCTTGACTGATGCTTCCGTGGTTGCTGATTGTGGACCTAGGTAAAATGAAATCCTTGACAACCTTAATCTTTTTTCCATTTATGACAATGTTGCTCACTGGTCCAGTTGTGAGGATTTTTGTTTTCCTGATGCTGAGGTGCAGTCCATACTGAAGGCTGTGGCCCTTGATCTTCACCAGAAAATGTCTTAAGTCTTCTTCATTTCCAGCAAGTAAGGTAGTATCTTCTGCATAACACAAGTTGTTAATGAGTCATCCTCCAATCCTGCTGCCTCATTCTTCTTTGTATAATCCAGCTTTTCAGATTATTTGGACAGGATACAGATTAAAAAGGTATGGTGAAAGGATACAACCCTGATGCCCATGTCTCCTGACTTTGAACCATGCAGTGTCCCCTTGTCCTGTTTGCGTGACTGCCTCTTGATCCATATACAGATTCCTTCAGATCACAATTAGGTGTTCTGGAATTCCTATTCTCTGCAATGTTAGCCATAATTGAGTATGATCCACACAGTCAAATGGTCTTGCATAGTCAATGAAACACAAGTAAACATCTTTCTGGTATTCTTTGCTTTCAGTCAAGATCCATCTGACATCAGCAATGATATCTCTGGTTTCATGTCGTCTTCTGAATCCAGCTTGAGTTTCTGGCAATTCCTTGTCAATATGCTGTTGTAGTTGCTTTTGAATGATCATGAGCAAAATTTTACTTGTGCGTAATATCAATGATATTGTTCGATAATTTCCACATTCGCTTGGATCACTTTTCTTTAGAATGGGCATAAATATGGATCTCTTCCAGTTGGTTGGCCAGGCAGCTGCCCTCCAAATTTCTTGGCATAGATGAGTGAGTACCTCCAGTGCTGCATCTGTTTGTTGAAATATCTGAATTGATATCCCATCAATTCCTGTACCCTTGTTTTATAGTCTTGTGATAGACTGTATTCCCCCACAAACTATGTTGTAAGTCCTAACCCCCATAACAAGCTCTGGTAGCAAAGTGGTTAACTACTTGAATGCTAGCTGAAAGGTTGGTAGTTCAAACCTACCCCATGGCTCTATTGTACAAAGACCTGGTGATCTGTTTCCATAAAGATTACAGGCTAGAAACAATATGGGGCGGTTCTTGTGGGCATAATCCTGTTTGTGAATACAGCTTTCTTTGTCGTGTTAATAAGACCATATCTACAAGGCATATTTTAAGCCAATCACCTTTGAGATATATAAAAAGGAGATTGGGCACAGAGAAGAAAGTACAGACGCAGGAAGAGTGATGCCACTTGCAGATCAGTGAGGAACTGTTTAAACAAGGAGCTTCCTCAAGAGATGATAGGAAGAGAAACACTTTCTCTAAAGCCAGTGACATAAATTTGGACTTGTAGCCATCTAGCTTTGCATATATAAAAATTCTGTTTGTTAAAGCCACCACTTGTGGTTTTTCTGTTATAGCAGCACTAAGAAACTAAGAAGGTTTCAACGTGCATTGTAATACATAGATACTGAATTATATTTTGAATTATATTTCTAGGCTCTTTTTGTAAATTGTCAAGGGGATACTTAATTGTGTTCCTATTTTTCAGAATATCATGTAGGACAGCTTAGTAATAACTGAAAATCTGATGGACTTCTTATTTACTGAAACTTGACTTTAATTTAGATCCAGCTAAAAAACATCGAAGAAGGATGAATAATTCACAGAAGAGTTTTTATTGGGGTCGTATGAGGTGGGTGGTATAGGATACATTCTAGCAGTGAGCTTGTGATTTGATTGTATAAGTCTGTATGCAAGGAATACCTGCAGCCCACATATCGGGTATAATAGTAAGCACAACCACTGCTCCAAAGAATGTGAGTGCTTCACCCTCCTCTAGCACATGTAGCTAGTCAATAAATATTTGCTGAATAAATTAAATTAAGAAGATGAATAATGCTCTCTTTTCTTGATTTCATGGCCGGTAGTCAACTTGAGGGCGAGTTGGAGAAGAACAGATAGAGAGAGAGCTGCTTTTGGTCCTACCCTCACTGAGGTCGGCCTGCTGTGATTACCTGTTTTCCAAACAGCTTGTCTCAATGAGCTCCATTTACTATTATGAGGTCCTCGGTCAGTTAGCCACTTCTGCATTATGGTGTCAGGGAAATTGTTTTCATACGTAATGCTCTGGCAGATCACCCTTGGGAACAAGCTAGCAATGAACAATTAAAACATTCCCTAAGGTTATTTCAAGAAGTGACCTTAGAAATTCCAGGCTGCAAGAAAGAGGTTACAAAGGATCCCACTCTCTTCTTTTTTGAGAAGGAGTTTACATTCTAGAGTTTTAGAGGCTTGAAGGCTTTAAATGTTCCCTGAGGTTGGAGGTGTGGATTAGGGTCAATCTCCCAGACCAAAGCTGGGAAAATGGCCTAACAAAATGTTCTGGAGACTGGAGACTATTCAGAAAGAAAGAGTTGGTTGGGGACAGGGACAGAAAGGGGAAAAGGAGCTCTGGGATAAGTGTGAAAACCCAAACATGTCAAAACAATCTTTACTTAAATTGTTTGCTATACCACATATGAAAGACGCTTTATTTGGTGGGGCTGCAATTGTAGCCTCCCTTTAAAGTCATGAAACATGGCCTGGCACATCTTGCTCCAATTTGGGGGTTTTGTGTATTCTTTTGAAGTGATACTATACAATCTCAGAAGCCTGAGTTCCCCTTGAGTTTTCGGTGATTGTGGCTTTTGTCATAATCCACTGAATTTTGCTCTCAGTAGAATACAACCAACAATGAGGGATCGTTGGAGAGTACGATGAAACTTCCCATTTGAGAGGGTATAACAAGGGCAGCAGATGGCATGTGTAAGACAGTTAGTGGGGGGAGAAAGTTGTAGGAATGACTTAAGCACATGAGTTGAAAAGGAAAATGTGGCAATTCCTGAGGGAGTAGACTGTTTTACTCAATATCCAGGAAAATGGATCTTTATTGCTTAACTATAGTATTTAAGAATCAAATAAAATTATCCTGGAAATAGGAAAGCCAAAATCAGATGTCTGCTGTCAAGTCAATTCTGACTCAGCAACCCTGAGGGACAGAGTAGAACTGCCACACAGGGTTTCCAAGGAGCACCTGGTAGATTTGAACCACCAGCCTTTGGGTTAGCAGCTATAGCTCTTAACTACCATGCCTACTGAATAAGAAGGACTACTGAAACACAAAACAATTTCTAAAGGGAAAAGTAGCTTTTGATAACCTACATTTTTGTTTTTTTAATTTTCTGAGCAAAGTGAACATTCCCCTCATGTGCCTGGAGACCTTATTAATGTACATGGTTACCTGCTCCTCCCGTAATGCCAGGGAATTTTAGGAGAGTGGGTAGTGGTCAGGAGGTGAGTAAAAATATTGGGGAGTGAAAAAGAAGGCAGAAATAAGATTGGCAGATTTGTCTTTTCAGCTATGTCGGGATGAGGGCTAGGAGAATCATTTTTCTTCCACTACGCTTCAGTTCCCCTTAGTCAAGGGTGTTATTGGGCCCCAGAAACTGCAGAGATGGTAAGAATCAAGCACAAAATTTCTCCTGGATAGCTTTTCCTGTGTTAGAACAGACCTGGATGTGGGTGTGTGACTCTGCCCCAGTAAACAGAAAATGATACCAGTACTTCTGAAAAGCAGCACATATTCCAGAAATCAGTAAAACAATCTAATGGACAATTTTCACTACTGTTTATTATACCTGCTAAGCAGTTACATTTATATGTTAATGTATTTCACATTTTTGATGTATGCATGGATTTGTATGTTTACATATTTTAGTGTATTAGTTAAAGAGTTTAAGAACTGTCTCTTGCCTACATACCTCCTTCAAGGTACATTTCAAAGACTGCTTTCTCTATGAAGTCTTCCCTGGTCATTCTCCAGCAGGTGAGGAGAGATACAGTAAAGTGTACCTGCTATGACCCACACTGAAAGTAATGAAAGAACTGGGCAGATCTCGCTGAATCTGTATGCATTCACTGGTTTGAAAGACCTGGTAGTTATTTAACATTTGGCATGTGATGATAGAGGATGATTTTATCAGATCACAAAACAGAGGATGACTGCATCATTACATAGCTGTCTGATTACATCATTACCTGACTGCCAAACCACTGAGAATCACGGTCTGGCTAAGCTGCCATAGAGTCATCACAGCCAGCCCTACTCTTACTTCACAGTTTGGCATTTATTACTGCCAGATGTTTGCCATTAGTATGCAAAATAGGCAGATAGTAGATTTTACTATTATCATAAATGCAATACACAAGAAAATGAGACGGTCAATAAATGAGTAGGTGTGCAGTTTTTTTTATGGAGGAAATCATCACTGTGAGGGAACACCTCATAAAAAAGTACAGTGCCACTTAATATTTGTCCTAGGAAGTTGGAAGATCTTAGTCTGATTCTCTGCCAAACCATGGACTCATTGTCTATGCCAAGACCAAAATCCAAACTGTGAGCCGTCGAGTCAATTCCAACTCATAGCGGCCCTATATGACAGAATAAAACTGCCCCATAGAGTTTCCAAGGAGTGCCCGGCAGATTTGAACTGTCTACCTTTTGGTTAGCATTGGTAGCACTGAACCACTATGCCACCACCATTTCCTATTGCCTAGACCAGTAGGATGTTATTCAAACTTTCAAGACTGTTTTTTTTTTTTTTTAAGTGTGCTTACAAACTACATGTAGCATTGAACTACACTTTAAAAATATAAAAAGGGGTATCAGAAAACATACATTTTAGACTTAGCTCTGTTACTTATTGGCAACGTGACCTTAAGAGAAGTACTCTGTGTGCTTCCAATGCCTCATTTATGAAATGGAACCAATAATTCCTGTTATGCTCACTGTTGGTATAAGCCCACTGCCATCAAGTTGGGTCCGACCCAAAACTCAAGACCTAGATCCAAGACTTAGAGGTCAGAGTAGGACTGTCCCTTAGAGTTTCCAAGGAGTGCCTGGTGGATTAGAACTACCAACCTTTACTGTTGGTATAGGCATGAGGAAAAAACTATAAATAAGTACTTAGAAAATGGAAAGAAGGATGAAATTTTAATCCCTAGAATAATATAATAAAAATATGGTCTTTATGAAATACAAAACAACCAAGTGAATCGAGTCAACTTAGAAAACTAGTCAGGGTAAAAGTTTCAAGTGTAGTAAATTCCTAAGTCTTCCACCCACTCATCTATTTGCCTTAGTAAGATTATGAAACATTTTACCTCTTACATGTCTCTCAAATGTGTCGTTCCCTCTTCACTATCCTTTAGTTGAAGCTGCCATCATTTCTAGATTGCATTTTTTTAAAAAAATTGGCTTATTCTTTTTTTTTTTTATGAGAGTGAATGAAAATGTACATTCCCATATAAATTTTCATGGCTTATTCCTTTTTGTTTGTTTGTTTCCAGGCATTTTGCACCTTGATGTCAGCTTATCTTCCCATAGCCCAGATGGCTGGTCACTCATTTCTGTTGATTTCTTCTTTTGAAATATCCCAAGTGTCTGTATTCTCAGAGTTCTTACTGCAGCTTAGAAGGCCGTATAGAATCTGCCTCCTACCTATTTGACAGAACATTCTCTTTCTCTAACTTGCTAAACTACCTGTCTCCCCGTTGTTTGATCACACCATGCTCTTGGTTACTTTTGTGTCTTTGTAGATGCTGTTCTTGGTGAAAAGCTTCTTTCCTCTTTTTCAGTTGTAAAAATTCTACTTGGTCTTCAAGAACCAATAACAGCGTAACTCCTTTGTTTCCAGAGCACCAGTGTGTATCCATCCATTTTGCCATTATTTATGATTAACTATCCCATGAACTTGAGAACTTTAAATGAGTCTCCCACATATCTGTGCATCTTCTTTGTTACTTCCATATCTCGCATCTAGAGGTTTTTAGTATCTGGAAGTTACTCAGTGCATAAGAGATGGATCAAAGACTAAATAGACAGACTCTTCAGCAAGAGAGCTCTGGGAAGCAAGGTGAGTGGCAACACCACAGTGTTCAAAAAGCAGAACAACTTAATGGCAATTATAGTCACAAAAACTGGTATTCTAGTTGCATGGCATCTTATTTGGCTTATTCTTCATTTGGAAACCCTGGTGGTGTAGTGGATTAAGTGCTATATTTGCTAAACAAAAAGTCAGCAGTTCAAATCCACCAGGCACTCCTTAGAAACTCTATAGGGCAGTTCTACCCTGATCTCTAGGGTCGCTATGAGTCAGACCCAACTTGAGGGCAGTGGGTTTATTCTTTTTTTGTCATGACTATGTTGCTTTGTAAGTTTCTTTTTGCTGTTCTTAGAAAAGGAATCTTTGCTTTTGGAGATGATATAAAATGTTTTGTATGAGGTATCCATCACCTGTCCATTTGTCATACTGTGTTGGCTTGTGTGTTGCTATGCTATAGCATTGGTATTTCAAATACCAGCAGGATCACCTACTATGGGCGAACTGCAGCAGAACTTCCAGATTAAGATAGACTGGGAAGAAAGGCCTTAGATCTACTTCTAAAACTTACCCAATTAAAAACCCTGTGTATGCCAGAGTACTGCCCAAGATGTTGGGTGTATTGTCTGAAGGGACTGATCACTGGAGTGGAGGGCCAGCGCAGGCAAAGGAAAGCCTAAGTGAGATGGATTAACACGACAGCCACAGCGATGGACTCAAACATGCTAATGATCATGAAGACAGTCAAGGACTTGGTACTGTTCTGTTGTGTTATAGCCAGGGTCACCAGGAATCAAAACCAACCCTGTGGCAACTAAGAACAACCAAAACAGCAATGAAGTATGGTGTTACTGTATCACAAGAGCTGGGTGCAGTGCGTGCATACAGGGCTCATTGACAGTACTACTGCATCTGGCTTCCAGTTTCTAGGCTTCAGTTTATCCTCTGAGTATTATGCACAACACAGACATATGTGAGTTAGGGAACATAGATTTAGTCACATTTTTCTATGCCATGTTTATGAGGATTAGCTCTGTTTTTAAATCAGTGAAGAACAGAGGGGGAACATAGAGTAATGAAAGAACTGGGCAGACCTAGCTGAATCTCTATAGAATTTCTCATGGACAGAATCATCTAAGGGGTGCACTTCACAGAAACGAGCAATGGCTTGACGGCCATTCCCTTGCTCTTGTTGTGTGCTGTTGAGTTGATTCTGATTCATAGTGATACCTACAGGATGTAGCAGAATTGCCTCATAGGATTTCCAAGCCCGTAATCTTTACAGAAGCAGACTGACACATATTTCTCTCTTGGGTTGGCTGCTGGGTCCCTATCAGTGATCTTCTAGTTAGTAGCCAAGCATTAAATAACCAATGTGCCACCAGGGTTCCCTGACCACTAACCTGGGGCCCATTAAGTGGCTATTATTATCACAATGACTCTTCAGATTTCAAAAAGCATCTGCTGCTTCTCTGGAACAGCCCTGTGGGAGGCAGAATAATAGTCCTTCAAAGACGACCTAATCCTTGGAATTGGTGAATGTTACTTTACAAGGCAAAAAGAGAATTAAGGTCACCAATCAGCTGACCCTGAAATGGACAGATTATCCAGGATTATTCAAAGTGGTTCCCATCTAGTCACATGAGTCCTTAAAAGTAAAAAAAGAAGCAGAAGAGAAATTCAGAGAGACGTTATGTGAAAAGTAGTCAACCTGCTATTTGTGGCTTTGTAGATGAAGCAAGGAGGCTGTAAGCCAAGGAATGTGGGTGGCCTCTAAAAGCTGGAAAAAGCAAGGAAACAGACTCTTGGAGTCTCCAGAAAGGGACACATCCCTGCTGACACCCTCCATGATACCTGTTAAGTCCTGTGCTAGATTTCTGACCTACAGAACTGCAAAGTAATAAAATTATGTTGTTTCAGCTAAGTTTTTGATATCTTGTTGTGATAAAAATAGAAAATGAATACAGCCCAAACTTCATAATGATTTTCCCATATTTCAGCTCACAAGCATATGCCAAAAACAGTTTTCAAGGCCACTGCCCCATTATCTAAATACTCCAGGGTAATAATCTGAGATCATCTTGATCATGAATAAGACTTCACTGTCCACAGAGACTGTTGCAATATAAGCACCCTGATTTTCTTCCTGGAAACTTTGTTCCAGGAAATTTTGAGGAGCCAAATTTATTGATGAAGAGGTAATAAATCAAGGGCATGTCAGTATTAGAAAGAAACCACTTCCTAATTTTCTACTGAGCGTTCCTATCTCTACCGCCAATTCAAAACCTATGAGAAGCAAATATTTGCCCTTTGTAATCATGATCTTCTTATTCACTCACTGAACTGTAAGACAAGGTATTGTAGCATGTCTGGCTCCTCCCCACTTTATTTTTATATAGATGGTGGGTACATTTTCAGTGTCAATTTGTGAACATGAATTCTTATTAAGCAGAAATTCATCTGGACTATATCATCTGCAAGATCAGCTTTAAGACAAATGAAAGAATGTGAACTGATGTAGTTACAGAACTTTGTGGAATTTATTCCAATGTTTTTGCTAGTCTCCGTGTTCACTGTTTCCGTTTTTCCTATCAGAACCTCCTGAGAGGTCAGAAAGCTTTGCCCTTTTCAGAAACTCTGCTCAGCTGGTGAAGGTTTCTGAGCAAACCAGAAATCAAAATGCGATGCTGCATTATGTCAGAACTGCATGTTTAGTCTGCCTTCCTCGAAATGATCAAGAAAAGTTATATGTGAAAAGACACAGATGCTCCCCTTTCTCAGTGATATTTCCATGCTAGTTGAAATCTAGAAAAATACGTGTTTTGTATACCTATATACTTTACCAATTTCAATTATAAAAGCTCGTAAAATATAAAGGTTCTTTTGGAAAATGCATAAGATACCTACAGTTTTAAACCATGTAATACAAGGCAATAAAGGTTATATCAGGTTTGCTCTTTCATGTAGCTCAACGTGATGGTTTTTTGAAACTTCACAGAACACAGATATTCTACTACTTCATTCTGATTTATAACTGAGCATGCAGAATACTTTTGTTTCTCAGACTCCCAATCACTTTTGGAAGATCTTTGAAGAGGTACCTAAAATTAAAATGCCCCACATTTAATCTTTTTTACTTGTCTTATTTTTATGATTATAAGAAAACATAGGGCCCACATTAAAACTGTTTTAAACCATATATTCTGAGTTTACAAACTGAGAAACTTGTGTATGTAATCTATAGAATCTCAAAAGTTCCTGGGATGTTACTAGTTGATATCTCTGGGCTCGCTATGAGTCAGACCTGACTCGGTGGCACTGGGTTTGCTCAAATTCTTGTCAAATATAATGTATAAACTATTATTTTTTTAAAACATGTTCATTTTTGGTAGTAAAATGCCCAACCCGAAAACCTGCTGCCACTGAGTTGGGTCAGTTGGTCACTATTTCAGGCTTGGATTCAAGATAACTAGTGAAGACTCTCATTGTACGCCTGGCTCTAGAAGAGTGCTAAGTAGAAGCCTCTGAATTTCCAGATCGGGTCACACTGTATTTTTATTGCAGAAATGAGTCAAAGAAAGACTGTGTCCCACAGTTTATGAGACTGATACTAATGTGATAAAAGTTGTTTTGTCCTTCTATTTTTGAAACAGCAACAATACCAACAAATAATGACAGCCAAACCTTAAGGCTGCTGTTTGGCTCTCTTTCACTCCCCATCTGGAAGGATCTTCTCTGTACATCATTATACTTGATTATTGAAATAAAAAAAAAAAAAAAGTGTGTGGAAAGAAATTGACTTCTTGTCTTTCTTCTCCCCCTTTATCTTTCACCTCTTTTACTCAACTGATAAAAACAGAGGTAGCAGATGCCAATCTTTTCAATTTACATTTTTAAAAACTTAAGTTTTTTGCACCATTTAAATTTCCTCTCTCATTGTTTTTTACTATAGTTTCTGATATTATGTTCATACCTTATCACTGATTCTAATAGAATATAGAATTCAGTCCTTGTTCTTGGCACTTATTCTTGGCATGGAACATTTAGTTTCAGCTTCTAATTGATTCCACAATATGTTTGCATCCACACTTGTATTAACAGTGTACTAACCTGTGCTGTCTTTGGGGCACACATTTAACTCTTGGCCACTGTATGGTCAGCTGGGTTCTAGGACAAGGTCAGACTTCACAGTCAATAGCTATCAGCTAAGATTAGTTCTTCTGTAGAGCCAAGATGTGGATTTGTAATCCATGAGTGTTTGGTGCAATTTGGTAATTTGGAAGGCTGGAACTTCACATTTGTGATGTTTAAGCAGATTTTAGACTCACTGGCACATTCCCAAGAATTGGGTAACATGTTATAGTTTTTAATGACTTGTTGGTTATTTGTTATTCTTTGAAATTCCCAAGGAATGAGCGAACTATCCAGTGGGAACACTGACGTGAGCAACAGCCATAACAATCACATTCATGGGCCATCAGCTGTGTGCTTCCCATTAAGAACCCCAAGAGCAGGCCAGTCTTGGGTCAGAGTTCTCCCCTGTTAGAGGAAGGCCTTACCATTGAGGAGTGAGCACATTCAAAGAAATTCTTGGCTTGAAATGTAAGGTTTGAGAATCTCAGTACAGTGGGAGTAGGAAAAGTACTGTTTATCAGAAATAAGAATCTGCTGCCATAAGTAATCATATGGATTATCAAGGGTGTAATAACTGAGCTACAAGATGGCTATTGTCCTCTGTATCTTGCAACAGGTGTTACCTGAGCTAAGTAAAGATGACTCTTTGACTTCTGTTTGACATTAATAAATACATACACCCTGGCGTAAACTATCTCTTTTTTAATGTCTGCCAGATTATCATCAGTTCATTCTAAATTACTTTCTGGTGACTCCAAAAATGAAGTGGAATTTTTTTTTTTCCATCCTAGACATTAAAACACATTGTGCTCTTTAAAAGCTTATTCTCTGCCTTTGTTTGACCACAGCAATGGTAGTCATGAAAAACAGCTGAGCTGAAAGTAAGGAGGGAGCATTTTAGGCCTGTTCTCCAAGAAGGAGACAACCACTTTCTTGATGTTGGAAGTCCACCCCCTTTTGTCACAGGTTTGTCCTTCAGCTTCCTCTTCTGCTTAGTCATTGCTGTAACTCCCACTCTGAGATTAACTGCGTGACCTTTGGAGAGGAACGATCTTCCAGTTAATTTGAGCCAGTGCAATCTGGACAACCTCAGGTTTGGTGCGGCTCCTCTTGGGTGGTTTTCATTTGTTTTAAGAACATTAAAGTATCTCATAAATCTGTATTTATTATATTGGTGAGTAATCGACTGTAATTAAATATGAAATGCTGAAGACAATGTTAAGGTAGTGCTGGCCTCACAAACCTCTTTTTATGGTGGTTTTCCTGGCTACAAAAATACCCTGGAATTTGCTTTTGTCTTTATTTAGTCTGGATCTGTTTAACATCATAAAGCATTCAGCAGCATATCATTTTCAGATGGACACTTTATAAGTGTTTTAAAATAACAATGTCTTTTGATGATAAATATACAACGATTGTAAGAAAACAACTTTGTATAAATCTTTGAGAGAAAATGAAGAGCAATACCCTCATTTAATACACTCTGATCCTACCTATCAGTATTAGAAAAATTATAATACTGAAATTTGAAGTACTTGAAATTAAAGACAAGATTTAATGTAAAGTATTTTTAAGAATGTCCAGATTTGATACTGGAGCAATTTACACTAGTTTTCAGACTGACACCAGAGTGGAATTGCAGAAATCAGCTTAGGTAATGAAGAATGAAGTTTAAATTCATGAATTCAGAATTTGTGATTTAGAGAGGACTATGATAAATGTGCTAAACTTGACCTTTGCAATATTGTTAGGGAGGAAAAAGATTTGTTAAATACATTTGTATTGAAACAAATGGTTATTTTTAATAGATATTTAAATTATCCAAAACTATAAAGTTTTCCAGCACTTTATATTCATTTATGAAAAAAAAATGCTGTGATATCAGGAGGCATTATTTGATAATGGAAACAGTACTTAACCAATTTCTATATAGCAGCGATATATTAACCAAATACAGCCGAAGAAGGTAACAAAATCATGTGTCTCTCAAACATACTCTGCAATTCAAAATGTGCTCTAATTTATAAGATTAGCAAAGGTTTTGCTTTTTTAGATTTTCCGAGTTTTTGGTATTCTGCGATACAAAATAAAAACTAAATAATGTGTTTGGGGATTTTATCTTCAATAAAGGATGTTCATTTTCTCAGTTAAACAAAAGAACAAAGCAAAACGATAATAACAGAAAATACCACAAACGGGCAACTCCTGAGGAAAAAAAGGAAAAACAAAGAAACCCAGAAATCAGTCAGTACCTTACTTTGGGAGAATTTGTAGATGTCTGGGTGTGAATGAATTGTAAAACGTAAAGACAGCAGGGTGAACACGGAGCACCCTGAAGAAGCTGAGAGAAATCACTTGTCTTTGTGTTGAAATGCACTATAAAATCTATTCATTAAGAAACTGTAAAATCAAATAAATGCTCATGCATCTGTGCCTCAATTTAGTGAAATAAATGCAGGAAGTCTAAGAATTCCTCACTGGTTTGATTCTGTGATTAGCTTGAAGATTTAAGATAAAGCTGTCTGAGGACAAACATCTTCTCCATACCTCCTCAACACTATTTCCGCCCGACAGCACTGAAAACTGACATAGGAAAATTTTACTGGCTACTCCAAATGGAAATCTACTGGGGATAGCAAGGAATAAATACAAATAAGTCATAAAATAGATTTTATTTAAAAAATTTTGTTGGTGAGTATATCTCTGGTCCTTTGACTATTTGTAATCATGGTGTAGTATATAAAAACAAAACAAAATAACAACAACAACAGAAAACACTGCCAAGGAGTTGAGTCTCACAATGACACTATGGGATAGAGAGGAACTGCCCCATAGAGTTTCCAAGGAGTGCCTGATGCATTTGAACTGCTGAGCTTTTGGTTAGCAGCCATAGTACTTAACCATTACACCACCAGGATACTGGTCTAAGTCCACTATATTTGGCTGTAGAGAACACAGTACTATTGAGGTCAGTCTGAAAGCTCAACCTGAAAAGCTATGGCTATCATCTTCCCAAAGGACAAAAAACAAAACAAAACAAAACTCATTGCTGTCAAGTCCATTGCAACTCATAGAGCTTCCAAGGAGGGTCTGGTGGATCTGAACTGCTGACCTTTTGGTTAGTAGCTCTAGCACTTAACCACTAAGCCACCAGGGTCTCCTCCCATAGGACAGCAGCAGCAAAATAAAATCTAGGGTAGAAGTAGTTTCATAATATATCTGTTACCCTGATTTCGTAATATCGCATGCTTCTGTTGCTCTCTTCACACCTCTTGGCCTTTTGCTAATGGGGGCATAGCCACTATTTCAAAATTATACTAAATGAAGTGTTTATAAAAAATACACAGGCAATGCCAAAATGGCAACCACAAATTTGTTCTTATTTCCATTAGGCCATTCTTGAATTTGTAAGTCTCTAATTATGTTGCCATGTTTAAAAAGCATTCAAAAGCCTCTTTAAAATTTTAAGTCTTTGCCAAGAGCAAGGTATCACAAACAGACAAGCCACTAGAAATGGACTGGACTTTGACAGCCCACCCTGAAAGCTGAATAGACATGGAACAATACTATCAGAGAGAATAAACGCTTCTATCTTTTTGCAAGCAAATAGCTTGATGCCTTCTGTTTGTCTACAAGCATGAGCATGCTGTACAACTACAGGCCAGAATAAAACCATGATCCTGTTACCACCTACTCTCCCAGGTTACCAAAGTTAAACTTCGATATTCTAGGGGAAATTCTGCATCACTGCCTTAGTCCCTGTCTCCTGTGCCTTCAGCAGATGTCTATAGCAATTGAGAGCAGCATATGATTTTTCCATATAGCTATGCTTTTCCAAACAACAGACCAAAAGTCCTGTTGCATCTGCTTTATTTGCACATGCACACTGTGTTCTCTCTTGGAACTCACTCACAGCTTGCTTAAGGCTGGGAAGCCTCCTGGGGTGGGAACTTTGCTCCACGTCTGGCATATCCACTGATTCACACAACACTTAGAAGACCACATATGCTTTGCAAACTGAATAAAAAATCCAAATCTTTGAAATATGCTTCTTAGTAAAATTTATTTTGTGTTTTCAGTATTCTTTTATAGTATTTGGAGGGGGTATGGATTTCCATAACATGTAAAAAAGCCAAACTAATTGTCTGTCTTAGAATTCATCTTCAAACATAAACAGCCCAAAGGTCTCTGACTCTATTGACACCGTGTCATTTTAGAGAGCACAACACTGCAAGGCAGAACCACTTACAGCACTTAAAAAGGATGTTGCCAATTTGTGGAAACCATTTGACTTTAAAACATCAGTGTGACTTGAGGCAAAAGGGGAAGTATTGGTCAATTTGTTTATTAAGTTCAAGATTATTCTCTGAACTGAACAGAATGGTTGTTAAACAGAAGCAAAGATTTAGTGGGTCTGGGGGTAGAAGTAGAAAGTTTTCAGTTCTAACAACAACAAAACTGACAGTGATAATAAATAATGACTGATGTCAACCCGCATTTGTGGTGGGCATAATTAGAAAAGGGCCAACAAATAGAAATAAAGGGACATTCTGAAGACAAGGCAGAAGTCCTGAAGCACACATCAGGGAAAGAACATTGCATTAGCAGTTAAAAGATTCAGGTTCTCGTTCTGACTCACTTATCAGCTAACACTTAAAAGTAATTATATGCCTTTCTCAACCTCAGTTACTTGAAATGGCACTGGACTCGGAGCCAGTCTGGGTTTGAACTCTGTCTGCCACTTTGTATGTGTGATTTTATGCCAAACTCTCACAATCACAATCTCAATTTCCTTATTGTTAAAATGGGATTGGAAACAGTAACACAGAAATGCCAGCAATATTTAGGACTGAATGTGATAATTACATAAAACTGCAAATATGTAAACAAATTACACCCCAGTTGGAAAGAATTGATGTCAACAAATGTGGCTAGTGCATTTGAATAGGACGTAGAATATAAGCAAATTATTTTCCTGTCTTTGGCTTTTTCTAGGATGATTTTTGAAGCCATGTATAATTGCCCTGGAAAACCATTTTTACTTTCTCTGCAATAACTGGAAGTCTCACCTTTAATTATCTTACCAGCTCTCAGAATTATATAACCAGCTAACTGAACTACTTTGTCCTAACACCTTGATGTTCAGAAGCAAGTCCTTGCCAGCTGTTAAAATTCCTCAGTGGGGGTTCCCGGGAATACTGGAATTTTAAACCAGCTCAGCCTTTGTATATTATTATTATTCATTTGTTTTCTTATTTTAAAAGTAGCCAGGTTAAACAATGTGGTTTTAATCTGCAAGATCAGAAGATAAGGATGTGAGTATGTGTGTGTGTGTGTATGTGTGTGTGTGTGTGTGTATGTGTATGAGCTGTGACAAGTCTGCAAACTTAACTGTCCTAAGTGCTATGTACCTCATTGCTGAATATGGTCACCTTCAAAGTACTCCCCTTGGGAAACTATGCACCCATGCCAGCACCTAGTCCACCCTTCAAAGCAATTTTGGAACTCTTTCTGGAATGGCCATTGTGCCCAAAGGCAAAGTGGTAAGTTTGTGAACTTAATTGTAGAGTTGTCTGTGAGGCAGTTTTTAGCCAGTAAACACATAACTGTATTGGAACATCCTCCCTACTCACCTGATCTGGCCCGCAATGATTTTTTTACCTGAAGATAAAGGAAACATTGAAAGGAAGACATTTTGATGACATTCAGGACATCAAAAGTAATACAATGACAGCTCTGATGGCCATTCCAGGAAAAGAGTTCCAAAATTGCTTTGAATGGTGGACTAGGAGCTGGTGCTGGTGCTGGTTGAGTAGCTTCCCAAGGGAGGTACTTCAAAGGAGACCAGAGTGAGTTTCAGCAATGAGGTCTGTGGCACTTTCTGGGATGAGTTCTTATTGGCAGTCCTCATATATATATATATATATATATATATATAATATATTTATATAGAAAATATATATTCATAAACCTCTTTTCCAGAGAAACGTAGCCTTGCAAAACAGACATTGTAGTTTAAAGGAACTGTGTTTTAAGGCAATCCAATTTTTAATATAATGAATTAAAAATATATCTATGTTCCCCCTATGGAACTTCGGGTGCTGGCCGTTTGAAGATTCTGGATCACACATTGGCAGTTTTACTCCTTTTTTCTTCCCTCTTTTCATTATTCCAATATATATAGTCAAGTCCCTTGGGTCTTAAATGAACTTTATTATTATGATTTTTATATTCAGCACTGGGCACACATTTGTAGTTCAGCAATAAACACCTGTCATCTGCCATTCGTTAATATTAATTGTAAATGGTCCATGGCTCATGGAATCCAAGCCCAACAGCTGAGATTTTTCTAAATTTGACCTCCTTAGAGTTTATATAAAAAGTGTTCAAAGTAGTTTCTCTAAGCTTTTGGCCAACTTAAGGCTGGTCTGCCTCCTAGTATTTTAGAATGGGAGGGCTGAATAATAGAATCCCCCAAAGAGTGTTATGTCAGGCGATTAAATGGAACAAACAACACAAAGAGTTATTGTTCAAAATGATATGATGCAAATATTACTATAAATTAAAGATTACATATACACTGTGTGTTAAGAACATTACAAAATTTCATTTCTGTCTTCCATACTGTTTTGCCGCTTCAGATGACAAATGTAGAAGGGTCATTTCCACAAATGAATATAAGTAAATAAACAGGAGAAGAAAACCAAGCAGCAAACAAGCCAGGCATGTCAATGTATCCCAAGAGAGCTACCGTTGACAGCTACTCATTTCTTCCCACCTACAACATGTTATCACTAGAGCCTGATGCACCGTGAGACATCGGGGATGACCTTTGCACAGAGCCTGGCTGGGTGGTGCTGTGGGGTGCACTAATACATCTTGCTCTTCAAAGAATCAAGCAATGAGTTCTAAGGAAAACACTCTCCTTTTCTACATCAAAGGGCTCATAGCAATGTCAAGTTCACATTTTAGTATGATATAACCAAGAGACTCAAAAAGACCTTAGAAACCCATTGTCCAATGGGTTTCACATATAGTACTACTGCCTACAGGACTACCGCGCAGTCCTTACTTCAATACAACTCTTTTTATTATTATATGTCTTATAGACAAGACTCTGTATAACATTTCAACTAGGCAAGGGGTTCTGTTACTACACTCTTTTTAAAATACCAGTTTTCCTATCTAGTTTTCTCATAACTATCTGCAGATAATCAAGCAATATACTACCAGGAGCAAAACAAGTCCCAATAAAATTCCAGTTGAAAACCACCTATAGAGTCATAGTGGTTAAGTGCTATGGCTGCTGCCAACCAAAAGGTTGGCAGTTTCAAATCCACCAGGTGCTCCTTGGAAACTCTATGGGGCAGTTCTGCTCTGTCCTGTAGGGTCACTATGAGTCAGCACTGACTCGATGATACTGGGTTTAGTTTTAAGTTCATAGGGTTGCTGGAGCCTTGGTGGTACAGTGGTTAAGAACTTGACTGCTAACCCAAAGGGTGGCATTTAGATTCACCAGGTACTCCTTAAAAACCCCATGGGGCAGTTCTATTCTGTCCTGCTGGGTTTCTGTGAATTGGAATGGACTCAACAGCTATGGGTTCAATAGGTTTCCCCTGTCAGATACTTCTTGCCTGCTTCTTTATTACTTGCTTCTTCTCTTTGGTCCCACCTTTTTTGGTACCTGTATCCAGTGAACAGTGCCTTAGCTTAATGTTCAAACCTGCTTTCCCAAATACCTGCTCTCAAGCCATGCCAGGAAATGAAAGCAAAGGGCTAAAACCCCATATTATTGAAGGAAAACTGCTGATGGTAGATCAAGTAGATGGTTCCTTTTGCTACTTAAAAATAGGGCTGATGAGCAGTGATTTCAAAACGAGAAAGCAGGTTAATTAATAAAAGGATGTACTGCTATCAAGTGTCTGGCTATCTCCACGAATTGGATGAGTACAACACAGTTGTTAACAGAAAGCAAAAAATCCTGTGGAGTCCCTGATGTAGCATGAGAAAAAGAACTGAACTGAAAGACCGCAAGTGATGATCTGCCAGGCTGGCAGGCCCCTGGGAACATGGCCCTGGGACTTACTAGAAACCTGTACTAGAACCCTGACTAGAAACCTGTACTTAGGTCAGAATGGACTGGACTCGGGGATACCGTGTGAGCATGTGGCATGTGTACTTTATGGTTTCATACATTTATCAGAGGCTGTCCTACTGGTTTCTTTGTAGGTGGGAGGGGAGAGAGGAGGGGACAGGTGTTCGTTAAGGGGATACTAGAAGTAAAGAGAAGGAGGAGTGTGCTGTCACAGGGTGAGGAGAGCAGATGGAGTTGCAGATAGGTGGGTGTCATGGTTTGAACTGTGTCCCCCCAAAAATGTGTGCAGCCACGTGGCTGGGATATGGTTCCCAGTATCTTGGGACTGTCCTCCATTGTGTGGTTTTGCTAACCTGCATGTTAAAGGATTAGGGTGGGGCTGTGAATTCCTGCTATGGGGGAAGTTTCCCTGGAGTATGGCTTGCCCCACCCTTAATGCTTTTAGCTTGCAAGGAATAAAAGGAAAAAGAACCAAGGACAATTTGAGAACCTCGCTACCATCAAGCAAGCAGCACCGGGAGCAGAGTGCGTCGTTCAGACCAGAGGTTCTTGCGTTAGGACACTCCCTGGACAATGACTGATGCAATACCGGACATTCCTCCAGAGCCGTCAAGGGGAAAATCTTTCCCTGGAGCGGACACCCTGAATATGGACTTGCAACCTACCGGACTGTGTAAGAATAAATCTTTCTTTGTTAAAGCCATCCACTCTGTGGTATTTCTGTTAGAGCAGCCCTAGCTGACTAAAACAGTGGGCATGCAAAATTGATTTGGATTGTATACTTTCACTTAATGATAATAAAAAATAATAAAAATAAAGCCAAAAAATTATAGAAAATATTGTGTCTATAAAGCAGCCTGATATGCTGGCAATGCCATAGGACTCTTGTTCCTCTTTTGTCATTAACCCGTCTTGCGATAGAGACACTTAGGAAAGCTCAGTTTCTTTAAGTCTTAGTGTCGTTTACCACAAAAAGACTACACATCTATAAGGTCCCTTTTGACTCCTATTCTGATGTTTCCTACACTGTTATGACTGTACAAGAGGGGGACATCTTCTGGAATAAGCTTACTCCCATATGTACTCTTAGGTACATCCACAGAGGCTGAAGTGGGTTCATAAGGGATCTAAGTTAGATAAAAGGTTAGCAGCTCAGACCCACCTACAGGTGCCTCCAAAGAAAGTCCTGATGATCTGTTTCAAAAAGATCACAATCTTGAAAACTCTATGAAGTTACAGAGCATCTCTACTCTGCACACATGAGTTTGACATGAGGTGAAATTCATTCAGTGGCAACTGTTAGCTTTTTTTAATTTAGGGGAAGTTAGATTATACATATGCATTTGTGTGTATGTATGTATCATATGTGCACACACATACATTCACACTAGGGTACCCAGCACTATGTGCAGCACACAGCTACCACTCACTCATAAACATCTGTAGAAAGAACATTTACACATAGCAGATTAACATCTTTTAAATAATCAGCAACTTAGAAGTTTTGATTACTTAAAAGATAGATAAAACGCACTATAAACATAGTCAAGTAAGTTTGAAAGAAAAGCAAAAACATTGCCGTGGAGTTGATGCTGACTCATAGGAACCCTGTATAACAAATAAGAAAAATATTTTCTATGCACATGGCAAAGGTTAATATCACTATCATTAAAAATAAGCAAAAACTATGAATAGGTGTCTTACAGAAATCTAAATAGCCAATAAACATGGAATTAGTTTTATTGAGAGTCAGATAAATGCCAATAATAAAAACAACAGGATATCATTTTTTAATCCAACACACTGGCAAAAGTTAAAAAAAGACTGATATTATCTAGCACTCACAAAGATGAAGAAACAGGCATCTCTGGTATACTCCATGTGAGAGCTGTTAAAACCTTTTTGAAAGTAATCTCATAGAATATTCCTTAAAATGTGCACATTAATTTATCCATATAATGTTTGGATATGCATGTTAAATTAGATCTCATAGTTACTAAATGCTGACTGTGTGTCAGGCTCAAGTCCAAGAGTCACACATACTCATGAACCCCTCAGTACGTGACTCACTACAATTCTGTAGGGTAGTCCTGTTATTATCCTTATTTTATGGATGAGGAAACTGGGATATACAAATGCTAAATAACTCACGTAAAGTCACAGGGCTAGGAAAAAAGATAACTAAAATTTGAAAACAGGCAGTGTGTTTTCAGAGTCTGTGATCTCACTACTATGACATATCACCTTTTTTTTTTAAACCTTTGATACAAAGTGAGTGCCTCACTTCATTAACATTTGGAGATTGTTTTCTTCTCTTTGTAGTGGTGCAAGCGGAACTGAGAAAACAATTTTATTACCCATCAATAAGGGAATGATTGAAAAATTTATATTCACAATGTTTTGAGGCTGCTAAAAAGAATCACTTGGGAAGATGTCTCTAATGTGACAATTAGAAATGGTACAGAGAAACACACACACCTGTTGGGCCACCGAAACCCAAAAAGCCAGACCCACGGCTTCAGAGTCAATTCTGACTCCCCCCAACCCTGTGGGACAGAGTAGAACCGCCTCAGAGGATTTCCGAGGCTGTACGTGGTTACAGAACCAGACTGCCGCATCTCCATTCCAAAGCGTGGCTGGTGGGCCCCAATGACCTGTCTTTCAGTTACCAGTTGAGTGCTTAATGCCTGTGCCACCAGGACACATGGGGTCACGGGGTGCACAGTTCTGTCCACATTTCTCAATAGATAAAGAACAGACCAAACATTTTCTAAAAAAAGAAAATAAACTATCCATTCTATGGGAATATTTGTTTATATAAATGCATATTCTGGTAAGCATAAGTGAAAATAAGTAAGGATCTTTTAATACTGTTAACATTGCTTTTCTCCCTGAACTGGGGGAGAGTAAGATTGTTAATTCCTTCTACATATCTTTTAAGTTTTCACATGTATACTTTTATTGATATTAGAAAATAATACTTTTAGGAAACTTAAAGGAACAGATAACAAACCCATTGGTGAACTGAAAGGGTTCTGATTTTCAACCTATTTTCAGGACATTTTTAGTGCATTAAACTGACACTGGAAATGTAAAACATATTTGTACTTTGAAGATTCTGGAACACTGAAAAGAAACAGATTCTAGGAGCAGATAATTATTTCAAAACCTATAGGGATGGGAGAAAACACTGATAGGAAGCTACCAAACAGGAGTCGAGACTCTAACGGCATATATCATGGCACAAAGCTAAATGGCCAGGGAAGAGAAAAAGAAAATTTTTCTTGTCTTTTATATCGCAAAACAAAAGTTGATAAACTAGACAAATGTGAATACACTACAAGTTCCACATCAAATTTTAACAATAAAATCTCTTTATAATATTTTGGTGTTAGCTGGAGTCTAGGAAAGCATCATCAAATGCTTCCAGTGTGTATGAATTAATATGAGTAATAGTTCACTAATCATATGCCCATATTAAAAAATAATTGGTGATATAATTGTTGCTGTTGTAGGGTGCCATCCTGTCAGTGCTGACTCAGAATGACCGGACGGATCGTGGAAGGAAACACAGGCTGGTCCCGAGCCCCCCTCACAATCACTGCTATGTGTGAGCCTCCTATTGCAGTCACCATCAGTTTGTCTCATTGGCGGGCTCTTCCTCTTTTTTGCTGACCTTCTACTTTACAAGCATGATGGCCTTCTCTAGGGACTGGTCCCTCCCAATAACCTGTCCAAAGTACATGAGATGAAATCTCGCCATTCTCGCTTCCAAGGAACATTCTGGCAGTACTTCTTCCAAGACAGACTTGTTCATTTGGGCCGTCCACGGTATATTCACTGTTCTTTGCCAGCATCATAATTCAAAGACATCTGTTCTTCTTTGGTCTTCCTTTTTCACTGTCCAGTTTTTTCATGCCTATGTGGTGACTGAAAAATCTCATGGCTTTGTTGAGGTGTGCTTTAGTCCTCAAAGTGACACCTTTGTTTTTAACATCTGAAAGAGATATTTTTGGGGCGATCTGCCCAGTGCACATGTTGGTCTAATGCACTGTATTGTTCCAGTTCTTTGCTGCTGCTTCCATGGGTTTTGATTGTGGATCCAAGATGTAAAATGTAATCCTTGGCTGCTGCAGTATACTGCTCGTTTATCAGGATGGGGAGAATTTATCATGATGTGAAAATTTTTGTTTTCTTTATGTTGAGGTGTAATCCATCTAGAAAGCTGGTGTTGATCTTCAGCAGTAAGTGCTTCAAGTCCTCTTCACTTCAGCAAACAAGGTTTTGTCATCTGCAGGGTGCCAGTTGTTAAGAAGTGTTTCTCCAATCCTGATATCCCAATCTTCTTCTTACAGTCCATTTTCTCAGATTATCTGATCAACATGCAGACTGAGGAAGTATGAAGAAAGGATACAACCCTGATGCACAACTTTCACGATTTTAAACTGTGCAGTAGCTCCTTGCTGTGTTTGAACGACTGCCTATTGATCTGTGTATGTTCCAAATGAGCACAATTAAATGTTCTGGAATTCCCGTTTGGAATGCTATCCACAATTTGTTAGGATCCACACAGTTGAATGTTTTTGAATAGTATGTAAAACACAGGTAAATAGGTTTATGGTATTCACTGCTCTCAGCCAAGATCCATCTGACATCAGCAATGATATCCCTCATTTCACATCTTCTTTGAAAACTGGCTTGAATTTCTGGCAATGTACAGGTCCCTGTCAACGTACAGCTGCAACTGTTTTCAAATTATACTCAGCAAATTTATTTACATGTGATATTAATGATATTGTTTGATACTTTCCTCATTCTACTGGATCACTTTCCTGGGAATAGGCACAAGTATGGCTCTCTTCCTGTCAGTTGGCCAGGTAGTCTTCCAAATTTCCTGGCGTAAATGAGTGAGCACTTGCAGCTTTGTATCTATTGTTGAAGTATCTCAGTATTCCATCAATTCCGAGCTCCTTGTTTTTGACAGTGCTTTCAGTGCGGCTTAGACTTCTTCCTTCCATGCCATTGGTTCTTGGTCACATGCTACCTCCTGAAATGGGTGACTACGAGTACAGTGACTATTCTGAGTCATAGCCACCCTATAAGTCAGAGACATACTGCCCCATAGAGTTTCTAGGGGCTGCCTGGGGCATTTGAATGGCTCATCTTTTGGTTAACCAGTATATCACCAGGGTTTCTGTCCATATGTCCACATGCATAGCTACTGTTTACATTGTTGAAAAAGAGTATTTCCAGTGAACAGGTAATTGGTCTTGTAAAACTCTGTCATGCAATTTCTGGTATCATTTCTATAACCAACACTATATTTCCTAACTATCAATGCTTCTTTGTTTCTAACTGCCACATCCCAATCACCACTAATTATCCCTGCATCTTGATTGCATGTTTGATCCATTTCAGATTCTAGTGCTGAAAAAAATCTTCAACTTCTTCATAGTTGACATTAATGTTCGGTGTGTAAGTTTGAATAACAGTCATATTAACTGGTCTTCCTTGTACGTATATGTGTATTACCCTCTCACTGACAGTGTTGTACTTCAGGACTGATCTTGAAATGTTCTTTTTGACAATGAACGCAACATCATGCCTGTTTAATTTGTTTTTCCTGGATTTGTAGATTGTCTGATTCAGAATGGCCAATAACAGTCCATTTTAGCTCACTAATGCCTAAGATATTTATCTTGAAGTGTATCATTTTATATTTGCACAATACTCAGTTTTATACTTTCTTATTTTACACATTCCATGTTCTGATATTGGATGTTTACAGCTGTTTCTTCTCATTTTGGTTCATGCCACATCAGCCAATGTAAGTCCTGAAAGCTTTACTCCATCATGTTGTTAAGGTCGACTCTACTTTGAGGAGAAAGCTCTTTCCTAGTTGTTTTCTGAGTGCCTTCCAACCTGAGGATTTTGTCTTCCAGCACTGTATCAGACAGTGTTCCTCTGCCATTCACAACGTTTTTATTGGCTGACTTTTTTAGAATATCACCAGATTCTTCTTCCTAGTCTTAGTCCTGTAGCTCTGTGAAACCCGCCCCCCAAGGGCGATTCTGCTGGTATCTGGCATCACTTTCAGTATCACAGCAGCGCAAAAGCCACCACAGTAGACAGACTGACAACCTAGTAATGAGATACCTAATTTGTATTCTACTAATTACATTATAGGAGTCCCTGAGTGGCACCAAGTTTGAAGCACTCAACTATTAATGGAAAGGTTGGTAGTTCAGACTCACCTAGAGGACCCTCAGTGGAAAGGCCTAGTCATTTGCTTCTGAAAGATCATAACCTTGAACCCTTACAGATTACAGTTTCACTCTGCGATACATGCTGTTGGTAAGAGTTGAAACTGACTCAAGAGCTACTGGTTTGTTTTTTGTCTTGTCTACTTTAGGGGAAACTAGATATTTGTTTTCAACCAGGATAATGATATCCCATACCCAAAGGTTCAATAAACATTATCTGCTGATTTTAAGCATGCATACATTTTGGTATCTGTTTTATTTTTGGAATCACCAATTACTGACATTTCCCAAATGTGAGTACAGTATCTTATTTACTTGCATAAAATGTGGAACTTAAAACAAACAATAAAGGAACCATGTAAAGGTAACTAGAATTGTGTTTCCAGATATTAGAATTCATGTAATGCAAAAAAAAAGTAGACTATCTCAGCTTAGAATGTATGTTTGGCACTGAGCTCTAAAATGTAATTAGATTCTGCTCAGAAACTCTTCCCTAAATCTGATCCCTTGCAAAAATAGGAAAAGCAAATTTTTCCAGCAGAAATAACAAATAAGCAAAACAACGCTTTATAAGGCAGATTCCTCATTTATGGCAGTCTGTACTCACAGAAGCTCGAGTTATGACCTGGTGGTGTATAAACAGTATAAACACAAGAGTTCAGTAATTGGCTTTGAGTTAATTTTCAAGTTTCGCTGGCCTGGTGCATAATCAAGGAAAAGGTCATTACCCAGACTGGAGCATTTCACACAGAACATTCGGCAGCAAGAAATGGATGTGGACATGTCTTTACTTCAGGCTGTGCAATTCAGTACAAGAAGTCATTCTATGAGCAGTTGATTCTCTTTCTACTCATTTCAAATCCAGTTTATTCACATAAAAACATTTCTAGAAAAATCTTTATAAACCAGACAAAAATCAGGTAAGTTAAAATATTACTAGCATGATGTTGTATATACCTGTCTAGTCTAAACCAGACAGAGAAAAAATTTGGTTACTTTCCTTCACTTGGAGTCTGGGTTGCACAGTGGTTAAGCTTTTGGCTTCTAACCAAAAGGCCAGCAGTATGAATCCACCAGCTGTACCTTGGAAACCTTATGGTACAATTCTACCCTGTCCTTTGGGTTGATGTGAGTTAGAATCAACTCAACAGCAATGTTTTTGTTTCCTCTAACTTTTTTTTCCCATAAATATTATAGAGGAATTATATAACATATGCTTTCGAACTTGGTAAATTCTAAGAATAGCTTTTTTTTTTCTTTTTTTTGAGGGAGACTATTTATATCTATTGATTTTGTCAGCTTAACACGCTTATTTCTAAGTATCACCATTCAAAATGGCCCATTTGTTCCTTGGCTTCAATGGTAAGCATGTGAATTAGGCATATTAATTACAATTCCTCAATTACCTGCCATGGTGATTGGTTCAAGGGATAGACATGAGACCCAAGCAGGGCCAATTTGAGTTCTTTTCTCAGGCTGGATGAATAGACAATGAGAGAGAAACCCTGTCGTTAGTACATTTGCATTCATGGTGTTATAAATGCTATGGTTTAATGTAAATAAGTTTGAGAATGTTGCTGTTTTAATGAATGTCACTGAACTTAATTGCAACCTGCTTGTGTTTGCTTTGATCTCAGCTCTTGGGAGGCCTACGGACAACATATCTAGTCCTTTCTGTCAGACTATAACAGTCTACAAAGTTAGTCTGTAATGCTTTTGTGAAGAAGTTGCTGTGAGATTAAAAAGAGAACAAGATAGTGATCTAAGGAAAGAATAACCCTTTTGTGCCTTCAAATATGGGACGTCTCTTGTGCCAAAGAGGGTTCAGCAACCAGTAGTTTCAGGAAGTGACTGTATTAGGGCAGTGGAAAGGAGGACAGGAGCATGAATGCAGAAAGTATTTTTCTGTTGGAGAAATGTTTACTTTGTAATTAGCAAAGGACAAGAAGGCCCTCTTGGAAACTCTATTTGGGGGTCCAGAATTTGAATTTATGCTGATGCTTTCAGAGTTTCTCTCTAGGGAACCCTCTTAATTGGCAGGGATCTCAGTTGGCTAGAACAGCCTGCAAATGAAGCCAAAGTCATACAGTCATTTCTCCAAAAGGCCAGTTAACTTAGCTCTTCTTCCACAGGCACAAGTTGTACCTTTAACTCTATTTAGTCATCTTACAGACATATACTAGCACATAAGAATGGTGGTCCAAGAAAAAAACAAACAAATATTGCTATCAAGTTGATTCTGACTCACAGCAATCCTATAAACTAAAAACCAAACCCACTGCCATCAAGTCGATTCAGACTCATAGTTACCCTGTAGGTCAGAGCAGAACTACCCTGTAGAGTTTCCAAGGAAGGCCTGGTGGATCTGAACTGCTGACCTTTTAGTTAGTAGCTGTAGCACTTAACCACTCTGCTACCAGGGTTTCCAAGTAGAATTGTTCCATAGGGTTTCCAAGGAGCAACTGGCGGATTTAAACTGCTGACCTTCTGGATAGCAGCAAGTTCTTAACCATTCTGCCACCAGGGCTTGATAATATCTATATTAGCCTTGAGACCAACAAAAAATAGGAAGAGATATTTTATGTTTGTCAGTGTAAATAAATATCTTTGTAAATGTTAGGTGATGCTAAAGAAGAGGGCCAGCACTGACAGAACAAATCACAGAGATGAAAGCTGTCAAAACAGGTATATCTTACAGGTGAGCTGATCACTGATGGTCATTCCTGTGGACCTGTGTAAACCATGATGCCAACATCTAGAATATAACATCCACGGGGGCAGCAACACTTGTCTCTCTTCTTCACTGATATATACCCAGCACCTAAGAGTGTCTGCCACAACAAAACCAAGCTAAACCTGTTGCTGTTAAGTTGATTCCAATTCATAGAGACCCTATAGGTCAGAGTAGAACTGCCCCATAAAGTTGGGAGTGGTTGATGGATTTGAATTGTCAACCTTCTGGTTAGCTGTAAAATGCTATGCCACCAGACCTCTGCCTGACACACCGGTGCTGCTTATTAAGTATGTTTTGAGTGTATGAATTTATCTTGGTCTGGCCTCTTATTCTCTCTATTCTGATTTTTACAAATTTGAATGTATAATAGAGATAATTTCCTGTATAATATAACACCCTGTATTCACC
Organism: Heterohyrax brucei; assembly: GCA_028571685.1. Taxonomy (NCBI): domain Eukaryota; kingdom Metazoa; phylum Chordata; class Mammalia; order Hyracoidea; family Procaviidae; genus Heterohyrax; species Heterohyrax brucei. The sequence goes on along the minus strand of CM053144.1, from coordinate 150,215,935 downwards.
ATTTGACTGTTTTTTACAAAGGAAGAGACAGTAGCTTAGATAGTAAGAGATGAGTAATCAAACTCTTCAAGCTACAAACAATAGAACAGGACTCTGTGGTGGATTACAAAAGTGGTTATAATCTTCAGTCCTCCCTATGTATGCATGCCACCTTGCAAAGTGATTGTGGCTTCTCCCAGCAAGAGGTGAAATCTGTTTCTTTAACTCTTGAGTCAGGGCTGGTCTTGCAACTTGCGTAGGTTAAAAGGACGTGGTGAAAGTGAAATTGTGCCAGTGCTGGGGGTACCCTCAAAAGGAAGTGATTCTTCTATCCCCACTGGGGAAATGCTGAAATTATAATGGTTAAGTGCTATATCTGTTAACCAAAAGGTGGCAGTTCAAATCCACCAGGTGCTTCTTGGAAACTCTATGGGGCAGTTCTACTCTGACCTATAGGGTGGCTGTGAGTTGGAATCAACTCAATGGCAACAGCTTACCTTAACTTATCCCTCCTGGACCCCATAGATGTTGAGCCACTATGATGATGATTAAACAAACAAACAAACAAAAACAGTTTCCCCAGTCTTCAGCTAACCACATAAGGAGTCTGGCCAAGATCATAACAGCCAGGTGACTATCAGTCCAAATTGTCCACCCACTCAATGCTAAATAAATGGCTTCTGCCTAAAGCTTTTATGTTTTAGAATGATTTATTATGCAGCAAAGCTAACTGAAACAATTTCAGCCACATTCACTGGGTCTAAGCAATGGAAAAGTCATTGTATATTTTATGTACTACAGCTGTCCTTCTGTTCAATAAGCTGACCACTGTGAATCATGTTATACCCATGGGAAGTTGAGTTGACCCCGACTCACGGTGACTTTGTGTATGACAGAATGAAGCACTGCCCAATCCTGTGACATGCTCACAATCATTGATGTGTTTGAGCTCCTTTTCACAATCCCTGTGTCAATGCATTTCAGAGAGGGTATGCCTCTTTTCTGTTGACTCTCTACCAAGTGTGATGTCCTTCTACAGGGTATAGCCCTCCAGATAACATGTAGAAAATCCCTGAGACAAAGTCTGGTCATCATGGCTTCCAAGGAGCACTCTGATTCTTCTTCTTCCATAAAAGACTTGTTCAGTCTTCTGGCAGTCTATTCAGTATTCTTTGCCTGCACCATAATCAAAGGCTTCAATTCTTCTTTGATATTCTTTATTCATTCATAGTCTACCTTCCACATACATATGACTCAAGTGACATGGCTTGGGTCAAGCACACTTTAATCTTTGAAGTGACATTTTTGCTTTTCAACGGTTCGAAGAGGTCTTTTGTAGCAGATTTGCCCAGTGCAATGTGTCACTTGATTTCTTAAAATCTGCTTCCATGGGCATTGATTGTGGATCCACGTAAAATAAAATCTTCAACAACTTCAGTCTTTTCTCATTTATCATGATGTTCCTTATTAGTCCAGTTGTGAGGATTTTTTGTTCTCTTTATGTTAAGTGTAGTGCATTCTGAAGGCTGTGATCTTTCAACTTCATCAGTAAGTACTTCAAGTTCTCTTACATTCAGCTAGCAAAGTTATGCCATCTGCATAAGGCAGGTTGCTAATGAGTCTTCCACCAACCTTGATGCCCTGTTCTTCTTCATATAGTTCAGCTTCTTGGGTTATTTGCTTAGCATACTTATTGAATAAATAAGGTGAAAGGACACAACCCTGATGCACTCCTTTTTTGATGTTGAACCAGTAGTATCCCTCCATTCTGTTCAGATGACTGCTTCTTGGTTTATGTACAGATTTCATATGAGCACAATGAAGTGTTCTGGAATTTCTATTTTTTGCAATGATACCCATAATTTATAATGATTCACATAGTGAAATGCCTTTTCATAGTCTATAAATCAAAGGTAAACATTTTTATCTTTCTGGTAGTCTCAGCTTTCAGCCAAGACCTATTTGACATCAGTGATGATATCTCTCATTCCACGTCTTCTTCTGAATCCAGCTTGAATTCTAACAGTTCTGTGTTGATGTACCGAAGCAATCATTTTCTAATTATCTTCAGTAATGTTTTACTTACATATGATAATAATTAAGTTCAAGAATTTCTGCATTCTGTTGTATTACCTTTATTTGGAAAGGGCACAAATATGATTCTCTTCCTGTCAGTTGGCCGGGTAGCTGTCTTCCCAATTTATTGGTATATACAAATGAGGACCTGCAGTCATACAATTAGTCTTGGTAAAGAGAAACTAAATAGTGATTAAACAATTGGCAGGCCTATGTACATTTATGTTCATGGGTTGCACAAATGCTTTGCTCTTGACCACTAAAAGCTCACAATTCCAACCCCTCCACCGGTGTGGTGGAATAATGGCTTGATAATCAGCTTCCACAAAGATTGCAGCCAAGAAAACACTGTGGAGCAGTTCTACTCTGACACGCATGGGGTAGCCATTAATTGGGATCAATGGCAACTGGCTTGGGTTTTTTGAATATACACTTATAATAAGAACTGTCTCTCTTTGAGCAAGGGGTGCTGTATGTGTAAATGGACTATTTTCTTAGAGGTTTTAGATATGGCTAAATATTTTTGTGTAGCACTAGAACATTTTAAATTAAAAGAATTTTTTTTTGTAAAATTTATTGCTATTTTCATATCAAGTGGCAAACTATCCACATTTATTCCACCATTTGGTCCTTATTACCAAAGTTTCCCACCAGATCCAGGGTATTACTGATGGTAACTGATCCTCCCCAGAATCTTAACAAGCATTTCATTTGGGTAGGGATGACTAGGTCCCTAAAAGAGATAACTAAAGGAGATGAATGAGTTTACATCAGGGTTTCTTATCCTTAGCATTATTAATAGATCATTCTTGTTGTCTGGGGATGTCCTAAGAATGCTTGGTGATTCAGTGGTTAAGAACTTGGCTACTAACTGAATGGTCAGCAGTTCAAACCCACCAGACACTTCAAAGGGTAAAGATGTGGCAGCCAGCTTTAGTAAAGACTTACTGGCTTGGAAATTCTATGGAACAATTCTACTCAGTCCTATTGGGCCTCTGTGAGTTGGAATTAACTTCACAGTAATGGGCTTGGCTTGGTTTGGGGTTTGGGGATGTCCAATGCATTGCTGGAGATTTAGTAGCATCCCTGGCTTCTATCTACTAGATTCTAGTAGCACCATGTCTCCCCATGTCATGTGGAGACAAAATTTCCATTAATTGAAAACCACAGTCTCTAGCTTCACTATTATTTTAGTTCTGTATTTTGTTGAGTTTTCTCTGACTTACTTTGAAAGGTGTCTGTGTATCAAAGAGTAGAAAGCTCTTAACATCCAATGTTTAAAAACAGTGAGTGTTTGTAGGCCAGCTAGTCTTCTTCAATGAAGTAAAGGTAAAGAAAGGCTGTAACTTAAACATTCTAAGCCAGTTTTGAGTGAATGGATCCATCTATTTGAAATTTAATGACCTATTCTGATAAGCTTGGCTAAATGTCTTATTTTGAAATTTTCAATGAATATTTGGTATAAATTTTTCCTATAAAAAATCAGCTGTGTAGCACTGGAATAGTTATAAAGATTTTTGAAAGTCAACTGAAGGATGTAGGAGCAAACCTAAGCACAGAGCTAATTTGTTGTCATTATTTTTGTTAAGTTTATTAAAGTTGATCTTATTGTAATTTTAGATATAGTCTCTCTGTTAAACATAATGCATATTTATAATACTGGTATTTGAAGTACAATTCATAACAGTTTGTAAGTTAACTTTTCATAAATTCCTTCATATAAAGGTTAGTAGACTTTTAGTAAGGCACATAAACTGACCTACATTATATTCAAACCAATGCAATAATATAACAGCTCACACTTTCTTTCTAGACATGTTCCTGAACATTTTATTAATTTCCACTTTAATGGATTCTTTTTCTCTTTCTTTGCTAGAATGGATGCTAATTCTTCTTTGCTCCAAGAAAACAGACCCTACCCTTGTTTGTTTCCATGACTCAGTTCTCTCTTCTTTCTATCCCAATAACATACCTGTGGGGGAAAATTTTAACTTTACCCAAAGGATTTTGACGTTGTCCTTGATTCTTGAAAGATAAGCCCTTAAAACCTTGGGATTTCTCCCTCGGTGATTGTAGCGTCTTTGCTGAGGATTCCAAACCACATTTGAGAGTTTTGGCTTACATCTTGGGTGAAAGTTGACTATACTAGGAAGAAGCATAGTGCCATGTAACATTAATTTTGTGATAGGGACCACCTGATCTTGACCGGTGATACCACATAACTTTATGGGAACAGGACTGGGGTTTGATTTACACCAGACCCCAAATGAAAGCTTCTGAAAGTGAATTTCCAAGGATTCCTGGTTGGGGAAAGAAATCTGTTCGTGGGAGGGTAACGCCGCCTCTTTGAAACATGGATGATCCCTCTTAGACCTCCTATTATCAGTCTCTTCTTTGTACTAATCCTAATTTGTATGCTTTATAATGAAGCTATAATTGTAAGTATAGTACTTTCCATGAGTTCTTGAGCTGTTCTGGCAAAGTATCAAACCTGCGAGAGTAGTGAAAGCCAGTGGGTTGGAAAAAGATAGAGGGAACCCTTGTAATTTGTGGATAGCAAATCATAAGTGAAGGTGTTTTGTGAACTCTCAAGGTTGCAGGTGGTGTCAGCCTGGAAGACTGCATCATTTAACTCGTGAGCTTGACCCAGCCAGTGTAGTTATGGTCAGAGAAAGACTTACTGCATGTGCTGAGGTGTCAGAACAAAAGTGAAACAGTTGGGAGTTGCCTTAGGCTGGGTTCTCTAGGAAACAAAACCAGTAAAGTCTATACATATCTATATAGAGGGATTTTTATCAAGAAACTGGCTCACATGGTTGTAGAGGCTAGAATACCCTAAGTCCTTGGGTCAGGCTGGGGGCTTCTCCTGATTCACATAGTTTTGGGGGTTGGGGAAGCCAGTGCTGACAGCTCAGACAGAACAGTTCTTGCTCACAGGCTGTGAAGATCAACAAATCCCAAGACTGGCAGACAAAACAGCAGCTAACCTGCTGGCTTAAATCACAAGATGTGCACATCAGAGGAACAGGAGCCAGCTGCAGGATCCAAAGTGAGCAAAAGCCCACAAGCCTTACTAGAGCTCCCCTACACTGGATGTAGCCACACACCGAAGGAAACGTCCTTTTAAATGATTGGATAGTCACAGCAGATGTCATCATGGAGGTAATCACTTCATCATAAGTGCCAAACCACTGAGAATCATGCCCCAGCTCTGCTGACACACAAGCCTGACAATCACAGGAGCAGAACTGAATCAAATCAGTTTGCTTGATCTTTACAATGCCCTACCTGCAATTAATGAATATCTTCTTAAGGCATTTAGCCAGAGTGAAATTTCCTTCCTTCTTTGTGAATTGCCTCCAAATCCATCTATACGAATTTCTCTTCAGTTAATTAGAGGAATGTGCAGATGAGTGCGAAATACATTTGATGGTCTTTTTTCCCCACCAAAAAATATCTTTTTTTGCATCAAATACAGGGCACATACATATCTCCTTGTCCTGTTTCACTTCGGCTTATTAAGATGATTACACCCAGTATATGAAAACAATCAAAAATATATACTGATAGCCATTGAAAGTGCACTTTCTCTTTGCTTACTCCTGTTTTAATATATTGTTTCAACATATATGATAGTCCATATGTTAGCCTTTATAATATCTTAAAATATGTGTTATTTATCATTGACTTTTCAAATTGAGATAGGCTCAAGCAAGAAGCAATTGTAACAAGGTGCAGATAACCCAGTTAGCAAGGTAAGCACAGGCTTACTTGTTCTTACCTACTAATCTGTAGTGAACAATTTCATATATATATATATTTTACTCCTTTAAAGATTCTGCCTCTAGGTATGGCTGGCATCTATTTCTCTCCAAATCTCAACAACGCTTCCTACAGAATGAAATCCTCTTTTCAAATTTACAAACCCTGGCAAGCAGATCACCAAGTAAGCAAGGTAAGCACATCCTTATTTGTGTTTACTTACTGAATTTCATACATGAAATTCACTACAGATGATCTGGTAATTAAGTTAAGCACTGTGCTTACTTTGCCTATTGGATAATCTATCTCTGGCTTGGGATAATATTTGTATTATAATGTGATGTTTGGTGTAGCAAGATGTCCCAAAACCATAATTACATTCCATTTGGTTTCTGCATGTTCAAATAGGAGTTTTGATAGGTTTATATTTAGAGAAATTAAGAGGAATATTAAATTAGAGGAGAAGGGAATAAAGGTAAAAACAATTTCCTTCCTACCGTATGTTTCTAGGCTATTTGAAAAAAAAATTGACATACAAAAATGATGAATGAAAATTAAATAAAAGTGAAGCTAACTCTGAAATTTAATCAAGATTGTGACCCACATTCTCTATTTGGTACTCTTTTTATGATCAAATTTGAAAAGACTCTACATTTAAAATTTTCTAGCTCTATAAAGTTCTGTTTGCAAATGAAAAATGTCACTATATTCTACTAAAATGGGGAGAGGAAAGATCAGAAAGAAACTTTACTCAAAGTCTATGTCACAAATTACTGTTCTAAACTTGTGGCATTATTTACTTCATCAGTTACTAGTTATAAGAGCTGACATTTTCTATGTTAGCATGTAAGTCAAATGTTGGCAAAAAAAAAAAAAGAAAAATATTAAAAGGCCACATTCTCAAATAAAAGAAGTATAACATTATTAGTAATGTATACTTTAAGTTTTCTACTGGGTAATATTTTTTGTACTTACATTGAAAGTAAAATACTGAATACTGATTAGGAATTTAGAATATTTGTGGGAAGAATAAAATGAGCAAAGACCACCTGTAAGTCATTAAATTTCAAGAAAAGTTAGTAAACATAAGTAAATGTACAAGTATGGGAACATACCAACAAGTAGAGTGATGAAATATTTGATTTCCAAATCCAACTTTTAAAATCTAAGATGTTTTAAATTAATTGGGAACAAATGCCAGAAAGACCTTTTTCACTAGCCAACTTTCATTCCTTAAACTAAATTTTAATCAAAACCTCTTACAAATTTACGAAAGCTTGAAGTTCTTTAAAATGACCCTTGCCTTCAAGAATTTCATCATATTAACTACTTGGTTATTAATGGCAACAACAGGATCTGTGTATTTTGTAGATGGACAGTTTTCTTGGTATAGTGAATGACCACTTTGCAAAGTACTGGTGAATCAAATCATTTCTTGTATGAGCAGTGTTCACATTTGCACAGCACTTCTCTTGTGAGTTCCCATTGAACTTTCTTCACATGTTTATAATCACCATTACTATGTAATATTGTGATTATTTGTTTAAACATTTTGAACCTCCACTGGCCTCTGGGTGTACCTTCACGGTAGTAACAGAAAATTATACCCAAAGCACCTCATTTATTAACATGATTGGGTTCCAAAGACCAGGTAATTATATAAAAATTAGCATTATGAGAAAATGGGGGATGATCACATCACATCACAAAATGGAGGATGACTACAGCATTACATATCTACCAAATTACATCATTACATAACTGCCAAACCACTGAGAATCATGGTCCATAACTTCAACCATCACATTCAGCATTGGCCTCACCTTGCTCCTCGCTGCCTGTTGCTGCCAGTTACATGTCAAGAATGCATAAAATAATCAAGTAGTAGATTTTATTGCTATTGTTGTAAATGCAAAATATTGGATTACAAGACAGTTGATAAGTTAGGAGCAGTTGTATTCAGCTCTTGAATCCCCAAAATTGAGCACTGTGTGTGGCATAAACAAAGAGCCCAATAAAACTATGTTGAATACATGAACGAGTGAAATAAGGTCAACTAAAGAGGCAATTAAGCTTCTGCCAAGTTGCAATTAATTGAGAAGATAATTTATAGCCTCACTAGACAAATGTCAATAGTTATATAAAACTACAAGCATAGTTGTAGGCAGTGGTGCTAAGGATGGTAATGCAAAATATGTAAAAATGATATTTTAATCGTCAACAACTTTGGTTCTTCTAAATGGAAATTTAATTACCTTTGAGCATCAAATTTAATAGTATATTTTTCCTTGGAAATCTTAAGACTTAAGAACCAGGCTCTGATACAGAGTTACATATTTTTGATCAAGAAGATGCTGTAGTCTGGTATACAAGTATAGGTTGTAATACTTTTTAAAAAATTTTTTTAAATAATTTTTATAATTAAAAAATATGAAGGTAGAAGGTAATTAATTCCTAAAAATATGATCTTGGTTATTTCTTTCAAATGTGAAGCCAGGTAAAAATATATGTCTATTTAAGTATTTTAAAAATCCTGTGTAATCTGTGGAAATCCTGATGGTGTAGTAGTTAAGTGCAGTGGCTGCTAATCAAAAGATCAGCAGTTTGAATCCAACAGGTATTTCTCAGTAGCTCTCCGGGTTTGTTCTACTCTGTCCTGTAGGGTCACTACCATGAGTTGGAATTGACCCAATGGCAATGAGTATGCAGTCTTTAAAGTACGTTTAGTTAAGAAGTTGATAATTCAGTTGCCTTATTTTGTTTTGTAGATAACAAGAAAAGGAGTAAATAAAAGGCTAATGTGTCTTCTTCATGGAGTTGTACCAAATGACATTTGATCTTGAACTCTGAGGTTTCCTGCCACGTTTTCTAGATACTAGGAAGGTGCATGTTGAGAAAGATAATGGTCCAAATGTCTATAATACAGTTCAGTTCTGTTAGAATTCAGTTAGCACTCTTCTGTATTAGTTTGAATTTCTGAGATCAGGCTACATTTTTAACTGCCAGCTGGCATATTTTTTCTTTGGAAAACATTTTAAGGTTTTTAGACATGGGCAATAATGCTAAATATTTTCCATGAAATAAACAGAATTTATGCATCAAATTATGAGGACTCAAATAAGTATATTTTGTCAGTATGGCTGTACCTCGTTCTCCCTTTTGACACTTCTTTCTTTGCACTGAACACTTTCTTGTCTCACTGGTAGATGGACACAGGTTGCCCTTTGCTGAAGGATGCTGTATTATTTCTCGGGCTCGTGTCTCTGTCCCTCTTTTGAAGCCACATGTTTTTCCTTTCTTCATGCATGGACTCCAAGGACTCCATTCACTGGCCTCACAGTGCACTGTAACAGCAGAAACCACTTTCACTATTAAATAAAGAAAACATTTGCATCCATCAATGTTTTTCCAAATTCAAACAGAAATCCTGCAGATCAAAGTTGGGTAAGAGAAAGGGGAAGGCAGGAATAGAACGTTCTCAGTATTTTAGGAAGTACTTACCAGAAGACTCATTCTCGCATTGGGCTTTTTATTCTAGATTGAGTTAACTCAGTCACTAATGTCATTATTCCCAGTTGACCAGTGCTTTACCATTTTCAGAGACCCTGATGGTGTAGTGGTTAAGTGCTGTGGCTGCTAACTAAAAGGTCAGCAGTTTAAATTCACCACGTGCTCCTTGGAAGCTCTATGGAGCAGTGCTGCTCTGTCTATAGGGTGGCTATGAGTTGAAATTGACTCAACAGCAGCGGGTTTGGTTTTTTTGGTTACCACTTCCAGAGCATTTTCCAGCTACAACTACTGATTGATTCCCCCAAGAAGCTGTTTGGAAGATAGACTTATTGTTGTTTTATGATAAATAACTGACTTTCAAACTTTAATATGCAACCAAATCACCAGGGGACTTCTTAAAGCATAGAATATTGGGCCATAACCCCAGAGTTTTTGATTCAGTGGTCTGGGTGGAGCTTGGAATTTAGACTTCTACCAGTCCCGGTGAAATGATTGGAGGCTACTGGGACCACATTTTGCAAATGTCAATGCCAGAGAATGGTTGTGTGAAAAACTGAATCCAGGTCTTTCGCTTACAATTCATTGCCTTTTCTATTTTCAATTTCATGTGCTGCTGGACACTCAAATATTGCCATTTATTATGGGATGTGGTTTAGGTATATCTGTATGTATTTTAGGTAAACTCTGGGTCAATTTCAGCTGCTTTGATGTTTCTAGAATTAATGTGATTTCTAGGATTAACTTTTCCAGAAATTTTTGTTTTGTGTTTTGGAGAGTTGTTTCTTTCTTCTGTATGTATTAGTCTTTTCTTTTCAACAATGTCTCTCCCAGGTTTTATACTAAGAGATTTTACCGTTATACAAAAGGGAAATATAATAGAGTAAACCCACAATGTTAATGTCCAAAATAAATTTCTGGAAATAAGTGAAAGTTTTAGGAAAAAAATGCTGAAGATAACAACAACAACAAAAAGGTGATTTAAATTATATTCAGATCATTAAATGAACAATACAGAGACCAGGATACTAGCAGGTTAAGAGGTAGTTAAAGAAAGCAGATCTATTCAACTTTTCTATTGCTTGCAGCAATATTAACAACAGTCTTAAGAGCCCAGCTATTCACTACTGGAACAAGTGTCTCAAGAAAGCAGTGAGCTCCCTAGCCCTGGAAGTAGTCATGTAGCAGCTGACTGTTAGTTTGGGATACTGCAAAAGGGATTCCTGAATTGGGAGTAAAATTGAGTGAATGTTACACCATCATTACTGTTACTCTTTTGCTTTAATTCTAGTTGATGAAATACAGGGCTCCATAGTGAGCATAGCCAGGGCATGTCATTTGCTACTTAGTATTTGGAGCTGGACGTTTGCCTTCTATTACTACTTGAACAAGGCACCAGAGGAGCAATGACATGACAAAATAACTATGCAGAAAGGAAGGAAATTCTTAAGGTACAAGTGGAAGGGATGTGCTTTCCTATAAAACTGGGTTCAGTGAACATTTATGCCTAATTTGAACTATAAACCATGGGGAGTGTTATATAGTGGCATAAATCTTTCATCTTAGCTCCATTTCAGGGGAGTATTTTCTGTTAAAAACCCTTCTTGCAATTTAAAATCTGGGTAGGAAACAAGAGATACAGTGAAAAGTTTTGTGAAGCAAGAGAAAGATTCTTCAGTGTTGGAAGGTACGCATGGGGGAGCCTGAGTCAGGGTGCTCACTGCATTGACATACAGCACTGACAACAACTGTCCTGGGGCATTAGCTCTGCTCTCTGGATTCTAATTTCTGCATTTGTTAAAGGAACAGGCATTACTATTCTTTTGTTGCAATGAAACAGGTTGTAATTTTCCGTGAAATACTGGGGCCAAGCCACAGGGTCCACAGGCCAGACATCACCTGATGGGAGATAGCCTTATGAAGCAGGCAGCAGGAGCCGGCCCTGACCGATGGCTCAACTGTGCTGCTGTTGCCATTTTGAGCCAGGTTCAGTAAGCGGCCTGTTTTAAAATATGTACACTTCCAAAACTGAATTGTGTTAAGAAACAATCCTTTTCTGAATAATATTATCAATTACCACTAAACCTTAAAGGCTAATCTAATGGTTGTTGCCATTACTAACTGCTGTTTGGTTTTCCCCTGACTCATGGCCACCCCATGTATGATGGGAGTGGACCCTTAGGCTCCCACCACAAAAAACCAAGCCCACTGCCACTTAGTTGATTCCAAATCATAGAAACCCTGTAAGACAGAATAGAACTGCCTCATAGGGTTTCCAAGGAGCACCTGGTGGAGTCCAACTGCCAAGCTTTTGGTTAGCAGCTATAGCACTTAACCATTATGCCACCAGGTGTTATGATCCATAGGATTTTCATTGCCTGGTTTTTCAGAACTATATTGCCAGGGCTTGATTCCTAAATTTAACAGCATTAAGTGCTAAATGCACTCTTCCATAGAAAAGTATTGACACATTTTGGATAAATCACCTTTCAAAGACAGAATGTTTTACCTTAAACAACTAAGAAAACATAAACATATGTCTCTTTTTCTGGGCAGAGAACTAGCCCAAACTTTCTGCCAGTCATTCTGAATTTTTGATTTTGATATTGAAATATTTGATGTTTCACAAAAATTTTTTCTATTTTTTTCCACTTTTTGGAACCTATTACCAGTAATCATTAGCCCTTAGGACTCATAAAGAGACAAACTTGAAGTGTTTTCTTAGGTACCTTTTTCTCTATTTTGAAGTTATTTTCCTGTGTTTCTATTGCCTCAATACAACAGACATAACCATAATAACCATATGCTTTTTTTATTGTTGTTTTCCAGATGCTTATGAAATTATCTTTAAAATAAAAGCTATTTATTTTATTCTACATAAGAACTCTCTTTAGAACTAAGATTCCGTGGTGGACCTGAGACAGCTAAGCCGCCACTTCAGTGTCACCGCTCCAGCACTTCAGGTTCTAAAGATCTGTCCTGTGGGAGCAAGGGGAGTCCTGGAGACTATCACATACTGAATCAGGGGGGCATCTGTGTACAAATGCCAGTTTCAGCACAGCATCAAAGGCTCCTGTTGTTTTTGCCCGGGGGACTTTGAGATTCAATATGTTGCTTTCCCATTTAGGTTAGCATCTGCTCCCCAAGTGTTCATCAAACCCATGGCTATAGTAGCTGTGGAATATTTAAGAGGATGAAAACATAGTCTGACAGTGATCACTTATTTAGACAAACAACTTAGAGGAGGGACCTTCCCTCCAAGAAACTCAACCTGCAATTAATCAGACCTCGAAACTGTCTCAGTCTGCCAGTTTGAGTAAATCCAAGATCCTTTCTTTCTTTTTCCAGGGTACCTCTGCAACCACAACATTTAAGCAAGGCAATGTAAGAGGGGGGAAAAAAGAGATTTTTTTAACTACATCAGCACCAGATCTCTAGCTTTTTGACCTATCTATTGATCATTAAAGGAATGTATCACAGAAAACCCCAATGTGTCTGTCACTTTGTCATACTGTGGGGCTTGTGCACTGCTGTGATACTGGAAACTATACCACCAGTATTCAGATACCAGCAGCGGCACCTTTGGCAGACAGGTTTCAGCTAAGCTTACAGACTAAGACAGACTAGGTAGAAGGACCCGGCAGCCTACTTTCACTTCAACATCCATGAAAGTCTTATAAACAGCACAAGATCATTGTCTGATAGAGTACCAGAAAATGAGCCACCCAAGTTGGAAAGCACTCAAAAGATGACTGGGAAAGAGTTGCCTCATCAATATAGAGTAGACGTGGATGACACAGATGGAGTCAAGCTCTGGGGACCTTCATTTGTTGATGCAGCACAACTCAAAATGAGAAGAAAATCTGGACGTGGAATGCAAGAAGTATACATCTAAGAAAATTGGAAACTGTCAAAAATGAAACAGAACTCATAGACATCAATATCCTAGGCATGTGAGCTGAGATGGACTGCTAATGGTTATTTTGAGTCAGAAAACCATGTGGCCTACTATGCCAAGAATGAAAACTTATGAGGAATGCTGTTGCATTCATCATCAAAAAGAACATTTCAAGTTCTGACCCAAAGTTCAATGCTATCAGTGATAGTATAATATCCATATGCCTACAGTTAACATGGCTATTACTCAAATTTACACAACTACTACTAAGGCCAAAGAAAAAGAACTGACAATTTTTACCAGCTTCTGCAGTCCAAAATTGGCTGAACATGCTGTCAACGTGCATTGATAATTACATTGATTGGAATGCAAAAGCCGGAAACAAAGAAGGATTGCTAGTTGGAAAATACGTCCTTAGTGATAGAAATATTGCCAGAGATTGCATGACAGACTTTTGCAAGACGAGTGACTTCTTAACCAACACAAACAGTAACTCTATACAGGGACCTCACCAGACAGAATACACAGGAATCAAGTTGACTACATCTGCAGAAAGAGATGATGCAAAACTTCAATATCATCATTTGGAATAAGGCCAGGGGCCAACTGTGGAACAGACCATCAACTGCTCATGTATGCAAGTTCAGTCTGAAACTGAAGAAAATTAGAACAAGTCCATGAGACCCAAAGACACTGAGTATACCCCAGCTGAGTTTAGAGGCCATCTCAAGAATACATTTGATGCACTGAACTCTAATGGTGCAAGACCAGAAGAAGTATGGAATGACATCATAAATAAAGCAAGAGATCATTAAAAAAAGACGAGAAAGAAAAGACTAACATAGATGTCAAAAGAGATTTTGAAACTTCCTCTTGAATGCAAAAATAAGAAATAATGAAGTAAAAATTGATCAGGATATTTCAAAAGGTGACTTGAGAAGACAAAATAAAGCATTACAATGACATGTGCAAAGAGCTGGAGCTGGAAAACCCACAAGGGAAGAACATGCTCTGCATTTCTCAAGCTGAAAGAAGTAAAGGAAAAATTCAAGCCTCCTGTTGTAGTAATTAAGGATTCTATGGCAAAAATATTAAATGATGCAGGAAGCATCAAAAGAAGATGGAAGGAGTACACATTATCATTATACCTAAAAGAATTGGTCAACACTGAACCATTTCAAGAGGGAGCATATAAACAGGAACCAGCAGTACTGAAGGAAGAAGTCCAAGCTGCACTGAAGGCACTGGGGAAAAATAAGGCTCCAGAAACTGATGAAATACCAACTGAGACGTTTCAACAAACAGATACAGCTGTGGAAATACTCCCTTGTCTGTGACAAGAAATTTGGAAGACAGCTACCTACTTGGGCCAACAGACTAGAAGAGATATATGTTTATGCCTGTTCCCAAGAAAAGTGATCCAACTGAAGGAAGACAGTATTGAACAATACCATTAATATCACACATAAATAAAATTTTTCTGAAGATCATTCAAAAGTGGCTATAGCAGTATATTGACAGAAAACTGCCAAAAATTCAGGCTGGATTCAGAAGAGAATGTGGAACCAGGGCTATCCTTGCTGATGTCAGATGTATCTTGACTGGAATAAGAGAATCTCATAAAAATGCTTACCTGTGTTTTATTAACTATGCAAAGGCATTTGACTGTGTGGGTCATAGCAAATTATGGATAACATGGTGGAGAATGGGAATTCCAGAATACTTAACTGTGCTCATGAAGTTATACAAGGATCAAGAGGTAGTCATTCAAACAGAACAAGGGGACGCTGCATAGTTTAAAGTCAGGAAAGGTATGCATTAGGGTTGTACCCTTTCACCATACCCATTCAGACTGTGTGACAAGCAAATAATTCAAGAAGTTGGGCTCTAGGAAGAAAAATGGGGCATCAGGATTAGAGGGAGACTCATTAACAACATCTGTTATACAGACTACACAATTAAGCTTGCTCAAAGTGAAGAGGATTTGAAACATTGATGAAGATCAAAGACTACAGCCTTCAGTATGAATACACCTCCACATCAAGAAAACAAAAATTCTCACAACTGGACCAATAATAGTATCATGATAAATGGAGAAATGATTGACAATGTCAAGGATTTCATTTTACTTCAAAAGATGCATTGCATTGGGCAAATCTGCTTCAAAAGAGCTTTTTAAAGTGTTGAAAAGCGATGATGTCACATTGCGTGTACCTAACCCAACCATGGTATTTTCAATCACATCATATGCATTTGAAAGCTGTACAACGAATAAGAAAGATATAAGAAGAACTTATGCCTTTGCTTTTTGGTATTGGGGAAGAATGCCAGAACAACGAACAGATCAGTCTTGTATGAAGTACAAGTAGAGTGTTCCTTAGAAGCAAGGATGGTGAGACTATGTCTTACATGTTTTGGACAAGTAAGGAGAGATCAGTCACTGAAGAAAGACATCATGCTTGGTAAAGTAGAGGGTCAGTGTAAAAGAGGAAGATCCTCAAAGAAATGGACTGACACAGTGTCCACAACAACGGGTTCAATCATAATAAGCTTAGTGGGCATTGTGCAGGAGTGGGCAGTGTTTCGTTCTGTTCTACATACATGACTCAAGGGCATTTAGCAACAATACCACAGATTATATTTTACATCCTTGGAAAAAATCTTTGGTTACTTTTAGATTAAACCTCAGTGTTTTGAGAATAAAAAAGGGGTGCACCTTGAGAACTCCACTAAAAGACCACAATTGATGGTCCATGGGCCTCAGGGTTCCCCTGAGAGCACGGCCCCTGGTCCTGATGCTGCCCCTGTCCAGAAATCATTACTGAGGTCAGCTCTTCAGATAGGAACGGATTGGACTCAGTGACACAGAGTGACCATATTGTGTGTGGACTTTATGGTTCTGTGCCTCTATAGGATGTTGTCCTGCTGGTCTCTTACTGGAGAGGGGCAGAGGGTGGGGAGGAGAGGACGGGAGATTGTTGGGAGGATATGACATGTGTAGAACAGATAGGAGGAGTCTGCTGTCACTGTACAGGGAGAGCAGTGGGAGCTACACATAGGTGGGCATGTAAATACATATTGGATTGTACAATTTCACTCAATCACAATCAATAAAAAAAAGAAATTGGAAAAAAAAAACCCTCAGTGTTTTGTGATAAAACTCATGCCCTAAGGTAAAGATGTAGCTGAAGACCAAGTAAAAAATAGTCAAATATTAACAGGTGGAAATAAATTATCTCTTATAAGCTAAACTTTGTGAAATAATGATATAAAATAAATCTAAACAGATCTAAATAGCTGAAACAATTAGCAGTGGTTCCCTAGAAATAATGTAGCTTCTACTGGATTTTGAATTGCACTGTGACATAGTCTGTGTAAGTTGACAGGAAAATCATTAAGATGGTATCTTTGTAAAGGTGGACAGAGGGGGCCTGTTAGACAAAGGTCCTTAGGTTCTTATGAAATAGAACTTGGAGAGGCACCTTCACGGAGACTGAATTATTACTACTGGACATTTTTGTCATCCATCCCAAATCTCAGAGTTTCTCCTCACCAATACTGACGCACTCCATAGTGTGGTTGTTGGCTTCCAACCCGTCTGGGCAGTTGTCAAGGCACTTTCCAAGGTGTAAGTAAAATCCACTTTTACATTTTGTGCAGAAATTTTTGTTGAAACAGGTATCACAGTCCGCTTTGCATTCTAAAAGAGAAGAAAGAAAAAGGAACCATATTTCCATTATCTTCATTTAATTATTGCTAGTCTAGTTTTACAGGCTTCTAACACAGATACTTGTAATTTCTGTGTCAAACACTTTGGGCTCAAAATTATTTTGCTAAACTGAACTAAGGATTACTCCAAGGTTACAATAATGTACATCAGGTAATGATTTCAAAAGCATCGGACTAGTTGTGTTCCTTTTTGTTATGGTGGTTTTGTTTTGGGCAGTAAGTCTACTGTCAAGAAGGTTTATAGGACCAATATCTATTTACATTAATGGATACTGAAAATGTTTCAAAATTTTAATAAAATGCACTGGGTGTTTCCACTGTGCTGTTCTTAAGACCTAGTTATTCATTCAACAAATATTAGATAGCCCATCTATGTGCCATTAAGTTGAGCTGACAGCAGTACAAAAGAAAGATATGGTCCACACTTCACACAGCTCATGCTGTAGGAAAGAGACACAATAAGTTGTAGTATGGTAGACCTTCAGTATGGTAGATGTAGTCTAGGGTAGGCACTGCAACAAGAGTTTTAGCATACCTTAAGTCATTTAAATCTTAAATACCCCAACAAGGTAGTTTCTATTATTATTCTCATTTTATAGATAAAGAAATGGAGGCTCAGAAAGATTATGCAAACCAGCCTAAGATCATAGGACAGATTGGATCTGAAACCAAATCGTTTCAAAGCAAACTGGTAAGTGATCTGGGAAAGAGGAGGAAAGGGAAATGGAGAATGACCCATAGGGTTAGAGACTGATTGTTTTAGATCAGATGGTCAGGGACTGCTTGTCTGAGGAGGTGACATATGAGCAGAATCCCGAATGAAATGAAAGACTTGGTCATGAAAAGGTGTGCAGGAAAATCTTTCCCCCAACCAGAAGAACAAGCATGAAAGAGGAAATGCCAAGTCTTGGGATGGAAAAAAGTCTTACAAGATTAGTGTGGCTGTTGCAAAGCAGACGATGGTGAGTTACAGAAGATCAGTTTGGACAGCTAGGCAGTATCACCTACAGTGTTTGGATACATGAGTGATGTTTTCATTTACAGCCTAGAAAGGTGAGTGCAAGATGGAGATGAGACTTCCAGGGTCCAGGTGAAAGCTGATCTGACAGTGCTTAGATGAGAGTGGAAACTGGGAACTTGTTAAGACTGATTGTCAAACAACATAACTGATGGACTGATTGAACATGGAATGTGAGAACAAGAAAAGGATAGATTACTCAGGTTTTTCACTTGAAAACAGAAAATATTAATGTCATCTACTGAGACAGGGAAAATAGTTGAATAAATGACCAAACCTAAAAAACACTCACAAGATAACAAGAAACATTTGCTGCTTATATAACTAAATAACGTGATGTATATGTTTTAACCAACATATACCATTCATAAAAATAATTAGGAATTAAGTGTTATATGAGAATAAAAAATATATATATTTTATCTAATTTGGCTCATGATTCTATTTTTTTGTGCTAAACAAACATATTCACATTTTCTCTACTATGAAGGCAAAAACCAAAGCAGAATGAGGCATTTTTCAGACAGTGGGCTAATAAAATTTTAAAAATAATAATCCGTTTTTCTTGTTTAATGTGGTTGTATTAATCTTTGTATCGGTATCATGTTTTGGGCAAATATTACCTTATTTTCATCTTTAAAATTCTAAAATTTAGGCTCCATAATGTACCATCTAGGTAAATTTGTAGTCAATAAAAAGAAAATAGTTGAATGCTAGATTTACCTATACACTTAATATCTTTTTCCAAAAAAAGAATTGGAAATACACAAAAAGAAATGTTGTCACTATACTAACTCTTATATTGTGAAATATTTTAGCTTGTCATCAAAGGACTTGAACTATAAAACTGAAGTGAAACTGTTTACTTCATTTGATTACTTTAAACTTTGAAATGTAATTATTAATCTGAGAATTTATTTTCTACTTGTGCTATCACATTAATTTACATATTAATCTCTTTCATATTTCAAATTTTTTTCCTTAAAAGATTCAAATTGAGGTATGAAAATGCTAATGCTTTTATCTGTAAACATGCTCCATAAACCATTCACCTAAAAAATCACAAGAGAATGGACTTTAAAATTTGGCTATCAGTTTACAGTTAAACCAAGAATATACTCTCAAGTATATAGTTTTTTGGTTTGAGGAAATTTTGAAATTTTAGCAAAATCTGTATGCTAGTGGACAGTATTTTACTTAAGATTGGAAATTTATGATTTACAGAAATATAGAGATAATTCTCATTCTATCTTCTTATTTTTATCATTCATAATTTTAATAAAGTAGCTAATGGAATACCTTTTTCCTTTCCATTCCTGTTGTAAGTGGTGATCCACAATGTAGCAAGAGAGAATTCTCATTCTGAAGATGATGAAATCAAGAACATAGTTTGTCTACTCTGAGAATAAGAAACTCACTAGGAAGTATCATTGTCTACCCGTAAGTCCATGTATTATATCCATAATATCATTTGCATATTACCAAGCTAAGAAGAAAATATCTGTCACTTATTTGAAAGGGGAACTGGCATGAAGAATAAACAAATGGAATCATTTTTTTATTGATAAATAAATACTTTAGTTGCTATTTTGAAATTCTTCTTAAAGCCAAAATAGCTGAAGTGATTCTTTTTTTTTAATTTAACATAACTGAGTGAAAATGTACATTCCTATATAAATTTACATGCCCACGTATATGCAGCTTCCACTGCTCTCCCTGCACGGTGACAGCACACTATTCCTCTCTGCTCCATACATGTCTCATCCTCCCAACAGTCTCCTTTCCCCTCCTCTCCACCCACTCTCTCTCCTCCAGCCAGAAGTCAGCAGGATAATATCCTATAGATGTACAGAACCATAAAGTGCATGATTCTTTAAGTCTATAAATACTTGGATTGTTGACATGGTAATGAGAACTAAGATGAAAGTTTAACTTCTGTGGATTAAATGAGTAATTGTCATGTTCTCTTTTGATTTTACAACAAAAAAATTAGCTCCCTTTTAAGTGGCACAAATATTCCTACCCTGAGGGCTTTCTAAGGATCGTAGAACATAATTATCAGATAAACATTATTATTTATTTAACACCGAACATCACAAATATGTTAGAGGCACTTCTAACATGGAAAGTTTCCCAGGGATGAAACAGAATCGTAATTCTGTGTAGGCACTTACTTGTACACTTATTTATATCTGGGTATCGTGTTCCATAGTATCCACTTGGGCAGGAAGAGAGACATACTCCAATCTGCTTCATGCCAATTCTTTCCAGAACAAAAAACAGCCTGGGCTTACACGACAAGCAGCCATTGTAGTCTGAGCATGTCGCACAGCCTCCTTGGCAGCCTTGGCTGACGTTTGGGTGCACTGGGGAGACAAAGGTGGAACAACACAAAGTGAGGCCGTAGATAAGGACTGTCGCAGTCATTTAGTGCTGCTGTAACAGAAATACCACAAGCGGATGGCTTTAACACAGAATTTTGTTCTTTCATTTTAGGTTTGAAGTCAGCTCCAGGGAGGGCTTTCTCCTTTGGCTCTGGAGCAGGGTCTTTGTCATCAATCTTCCCATCACCTGGGAGCATCTCAGCTTCAGAACCTCAGGTCCAAAGGATGAGTTCTGCAACAGCACTGCTTTCTCCATGACATGAGGTCCCTGTGTCTCTCTGCTAGCTTCTCTCTTTTACATCTCAAAAGAGATTGGTTTCAGACACTATCTAATCTTATAAATCTCATCAGTGTAACTGTGGCTAATCCATCTCTGTAAATCTTAGTGTTAGAATTTACAACAAACAGGAAAATATCAAGTGGTGAGAATCACACAATCCTGGGGCTCACTGCCCAGCTAAATGAATACATGCACTGTGGGGGCACATAATTCAATCCATGACACAGACACTAAATAGCATTCTTTTGGCAGGATACACATTTTTCTTTCATTAGCTTTCAATTTACTGATAATGGGTTGAGGTGGGATTTCCCCCCGCAATTCCATGACCTAGTATTTCCTTTTAATACATATATGGTTCTCAATTTCACAATTCTTAAAATTTGAGCTTTTGAAGAAAAATAAATTCTTCAAACTATTTACAGATCGTATAACACACACACACACACACACACACACACACAAGTCACTAACTGTGGCGCAGTTCTACTTTACCCTATAGGATTCTGCTTTGTCCCATAGAGTTAATATGAGTTGGGATCATCATTTTTCTGCCCTAGGAGATTGAAGAATGGGTATTTTAATGCTTGTTTATACATTAAAATTAATAGACATTAGTTTATTAATTTTGTTTTTCATTTATATGGTGGATGATAAGCACGTGTCTCTAATTTCTTTAGCAAAGATGAAAATATACACTGGGATCTAACTTGAATAATGAAAGTAAGTTCTAATTTTTTTCAATTATGGTCTATCAGAAAACACAATTTTATTCTGATTCAGTGCAAACTGATCTCTGATATAGGTATTTTGTTCCATCCAATACTTGGTGAAATATTCCCTTTCACATGAGTTTCATATTTATCAATTAAAACCTGATACAATACTGAATGTGCGATATTTATCTGATCAGTATGTTCATGACAGTCACAGGTGAGTTTCTATAATAATTTATATTTAAATTTTATCTTATACTTTTTGCTCCATCATCTTTCACTTACATGGCTGAAAGATGTATATCGGCTCACCCTAAGGACTACTGCTACTTCTGTTCCTAAGAATTTCCAGGAGTCTCTGATGTATCACATGTGACTCTTCACTAGCAAGTCTGGACAAATAAACACAAGCATTTAGGAAATCTATGTTTAATTAATATCTTTACAACTTTAAGGCCACCTAAGACTATTAGCTAGTGACAGTCACTATCATCACATGTGAAATGGTGGAGAACTACTAGATACGATGCATCTCTCATGCAGCTGGTGTTTGGGATGAATTCTTTCCCTAACACGCTATCTATGAAAATGCAATATTAATAGCCTTATTGTTCTTTTAAGAATCCATAAGGAAAGCATCTTGCTCCTTTGAGAGGCAGATTGATGCACAGGAATCTGAAAGCCCCTACAGTACTTCTGACATTTGTTAGTACTGGAAAGGGTAGCCTTTTACAGACCTAATCGTTATTAAATCTGTAAGTTCATTACCACAAAAACAAACCCCACCTGGTTTAGTTAGAAGGGGCACCCATAAGACCAAATAGTTTTACCACAGGGGTGTGCGGGTTAGCTGGAAAGAGGTCATTCGGTTGACTAGCATCCTCTGCCTGGAGGAAACTATCCCTGAATCAGCCACAGGAACCACAAGCTGCCCATTCTCATTCCAAGATGTTTTGTAAATAAACTGAGGAAATATGTGGGGGAAGGGAAGCCTGTTTTTCCTGTACATGCTACTCTGTGGGGGTAGGGTAGTCATATAAAGTGGCACAGGAGGTTTAGACATTATAGGACCTAGGGGACCTGTAAGTAAAATCAGCTTTCTAAGTAATAGGGTCATTTTTCACGGCAGTAACTCAGCACTGGTGACTTACAAAAATATATACATACATTTTCACTCAGTTATGTTAAATAAAAATAAAAAAAAAGACCCCCCCAAAAATATATTTTAAAGGGACACTATCTAAAAAAGGAAAGGGAAAAGAGAGTACATGTTTAGAATCTAATTGACCCATTTTAAGAAGTCAGAGCTGGAGGTAACAACCTGTAAAAAAAAAAAAAAGAATTTAATTTATAAGAATTGTCTACTGAAAAGTAGAGTTCAATTTGAAAGCAAATCACTCTAAGCCCAGAGCAATGAGTCTGGGTTTAAAGAAGATGAATCAGACTTGTCCATGCCTAATCTATCCTCATCTCTAAGACTGTTTGCTAAAAGGACTCAGAGTTGTAATTTTAACCATCCTAAAACTTTTGTCAGATATCATATGACTTCAAATTGAGCAGTTATGAAAATAAACATGATTTATGTTCACAGCCTCAAATTCTGGCATATCTTAAAATAACTGTCATTAAAAGTCAGGTTTTAGGTGTTTGGAAACTTCTCTAAGAGCATTCCCTGTGGCTCCCACTATTGGCAGTTGTTTTCACTGGACATATAAGATGTAATAACATATGAGGACTGCCAGTTAAGTTTATGAACTCATCCTAGAGAACGTACCACCTACCTTGTTGCTGAATAGCACCATGGTCACCTTCAAAGTACTCCCCTGGGGAAGCTATGCACTGATGTCAGCGCTTCACTGATGTCCATCCTTCAAAGTGACTTTGGAATTCCTTTTCTGGGCTATTGTGGTATTTACCCTTGATGTCCTGAGTGTTATCAAAATATGTTCCTTTCAATATTCCCTTTATCTTTGAGTAAAGAAAAAAGTTACTGGGGGCCAGATCAGGTGGGTAGGGAGGGTGTTCCAATACAGTTGTTTGTTTACCAACTAAAAACTCCCCACAGACAACTATACAATTAAGTTTGTGAACTTGCCACTGTGCACAATGGCCATTCCAAAAATAGTTCTAAATTGCTTTAAAGGGAGGACTAGGCACTGGCATCAGTGCATCGCTTCCGAAGAGGAGTACTTTGAAGATGACCATAGTGATATTTAGCAAAGAGGTATGCAGCCCTTAGAACAATTAAGTTCGCAGACTTAATTGTCAGACATCCTAACTTACTTAATTCTCTAAAATTTTTACCGATGAAACACAGCAAGTCATCTCACACATTTTGCTGTCTTCAATCTTTTCTGCTTATTTGTTCTCATCTTGTCTTTTTAGGTAAAGGTTTTGTAAGTAAATAATAAGTTCTTTTTTTTTCTTTTTTTATTATGACTGAGTGAAAACATACATTCCCATATAAATTCACATGTCCACCCATAAGCAGCTTCCACTGCTCTCCCTGCCTGGTGACAGCACACTATTCCTTTCTACTCCATACATGTCTCATCCTCCCAACAGTCAGTCTCCTTTCCCCGCCTCTCCACCCACTCCCCTTATTCCAGCCAGAGGTCAACAGAATGATATCCTATAGATGCATAGAACCATAAAGTGCATCTAACATATGGTCACTCTGCATTACCAAGTCCAATCCACTGGTATCCGAAGAATGAAACTTCACTATGATTTATGGGCAAGGGCAGCATCAGCGCCAGGGGCCATGCTCCCAGGGGAACCTCGAAGCCGCTGGACCATCAATTGAGGTCTTTTAGTGGAGATCTCAGGGCGCACCCCTTTTTATTCTTGTGTTGCCAGTGAGATTCAACTTACTGAACTCCATCGCGGCTATTACTGGTGGTGGCCGGGCACCATCTGGTTCTTCTGCTCCCAAGTCTATGTAGGCACCCACTGGTGTGGGTCTCTGTATCTTCTGGGTTGTCTTTACCCAATGTCATTTTGGTCCTCGGTGAGCATCCATTCCTGCTGAGTTGGGGCCATTTGCTATGCCCTCGGATGGCAGCTTGGCAGTTTTTAAGACCCCAGATGCCACTCACCAATGTGGGGTGCAGAGAGCCCTCTTAGCAAAATGCTAGTTGTGCCAGTTGGCTTCGATTTTGCCTGACAGCATGGTCCCCTGCCCCCTGCCCCAGCTACTCTATCCTTGCAATATTGGGTTAAGATGGAAGGAGTATTCAAGTTACGTTGAAGTCCACTTAATATTGTTCTTATTTCTAATGTGTGCTATCACCGATTTCACCCTACCAAATTTCTATGAACTATCTAGTCTAGTCTCTGGCCCTCCCTCTCTCCCCTCCCTGGCAGCTGTCTAACAGTCTTTTCTTCTATACATAAGTCTGCTTTTGAGGTCTTATCGTAGAGGTCTCATACAATATTTGTCCTTTTGTTGCTGACTACTTTCACTCAACATAATGTCTTCCAGTTGAAACCAGGTTAGGAGATGTTTCCTGAAATCATCATTATTCTTTATCATTGCACAGTGCTCCATTGAGTATATATACTATAGTTTACCTATCCGTTCCTCTGTTGTTGGGCATCTAGGTTGATTGCATCTTTTTGCTATTGTAGACTGTGCTGCAATAAACAATCTTGTGCATGTGTCTGTTGGTGTAAATGGCCTTGATTCTGTAGGATACATTCCAAGTAGTGGAATTACTGGGTCTAATGGTATATCTATATCCATTTTTTTAAAGAAGTGCCAGATTGCTTTCCAAAGAGGCTGGACCATTTTGCAACCCCACCAACAGTCTAGGAGAGTTCCACTTTCTCCACAGCCTCTCCAGCATTTGTTGTTTTGTGTTTTTTGGACTGTGGCCAACCTTGTTGATATGAGATGGTGTCTCATTGTAGTTTTGATTTGAATTTCTTTAATAACTAAAGATCGTGAGCATGTCCGCATGTGATTTTTAGCTGCCTGGATCTCTTCTTTAGAGAGATGTCTGTCCGTCTCCTTTTCCCATTGCTTAATTGGATGATTTATCTTCTTCTTACTGATATTTTGTAGTACCTTATAGATTATGGCGATCAGGCGTCGGTCTGACATAGAGTTGTCAAAAATTTTTTCCCATTCTGTAGGTGGCCTTTTAATTCCATTAATAAAGTCTTTGGATGAGCAAAAGTGTTTGATTCTTAATAGTTCCCATTTATCTATTTTCTCTTCTGTTGATTGTGGTTTGTTTGACAGATTTTGAAAAGTCTGTCTGTGTTGTGTATTAAAACTTCCATTGTTGTTCTTACCTTTTCTTGGATGAGGTTTATCATTTTAGGTTTGATATTTAGGTCTTTTATCCAGTTTGAGTTGGTTTTTGAATAAGGTGTCAGATATGGATCTTGTTTCAATTTACTGCAGATGGATATCCAATTTTGCCAGCATCATTTGTTGAAGATATTGTTTTTACCCCAGTTTAATGTCTTAGGGCCTTTGTCAAATATCAGCTGTTCATAGGCAGATGGTGTCATCTCTGGGATCTCAATTCTGTTCCATTGATCGATCTGTCTATTCTTGTACCAGTACCAGGCTGTTTTGACCACTGTGGCAGTGTAATAGGTTCTGAAGTCACGTAATGAGAGGCCTCCCAGTGTGTTCTTCTTTAGTAGTACCTCACTTATCCAGGGCTTCTCCCCTTTCCAAACAAAATTGGTGATTTGTTTCTCCATCTCATTAAAAAATGAAGCTGGAACTTGTATTGGGATTGCATTATATAAGCAGATTGCTTTGGGTAAAATAGACATTTTCACAATGTTAAGTCTTCCGATCCATGAGCAGGGTAGGTTTCTCCACTTATCAAAGTCTCTCTTAGTTTCTTGTAGTAAGGGCTTATAGTTCTCTTTTAGAGGTCTGTTATTTCTCTGGTTAGATTAATTCCTAGGTATTTTATCTTCATAGGGGCTATAGTAAATAGTATTGATTGGATAATTTCTCCATTAACAGTCTCTTTGTTGGTATAAAGGAATCCTACTGATTTACTTACATTTATCTTGTATCCTGAGACTGTGCTGAACATTTCCAGATAAACAGAAACTCAAGAGACTTTGTAAAAACCAAACCAAAACCACAAGAAATACTGTAACAAGTTCTTGGCTTTGGCTTACAAGAACAAAACCACTAACTTTATATTTTAAAATGACACATTATTCAGAATTCTACTCAGTTAGGGAAGGCTCCAAATTCAATCACAGCTTTAATACTGAAAGAAACAATCCAGTGATTACCATGAAAACTATGGTGCCAGAATTGACCATGTGTTAGGACATAACGCAGTTCTTAACAAAACTCTTACCATTGAATTACTGCAAGGCATCTTCTCAGATCATAAAGCTATAAAAGTCAAAATCAATAGCAGAAAAAACATAGACAGAAAGTGGAATTCTTGGAAACTGAACATCTTGCTGAAAATAACATGGGTTATAGAAGAAATCAAGGATGAAATAAAGAAATTCATGGATTCCAATGTGAATGAAAATACTTCCTACCAGAACCTATGGGATAGAGCCAAAGTACTGCTCAGAGGTCTGTTTATCTCCATAAACGCACACATCTGGAAGGAAGAAAGAAATCAAATCATGGAACTAACCATACAGCTTGAACAAGTAGAAAGAGAACAACAGAGAAACCCTTCAGGCACCAGAAGAAATCAGATCATAAAGGTTAGAGCACAGATAAATGAATTAGAGAATAGAAAAACAATTGAAAAAATTGAAAGACCAAAAGCTGATGTTTTCAAAAGATCAACAAAATTGACAAACCACTGGCTAAACTTACTAGAAAAAAACAGGAAAGGAAATAAATAACCCAGATTAGAAATGAGAGGGGAGTTGTCACAACAGATCCAACAGAAATCAAAATATCATAACAGAATACTGTGAAAGACTGTGCTCCAAAAAATTTGAAAACCTAGAGGAAATGGACAAATTCCTTGATTCATACCACCTACCCAAATTATCACAACATGAAGCAAAACAGCTTAATAAACCCATCACAGAGGAAGAGATTGAAAATGCAATAAAAAAACTGCCAACCAAGAAAAAGCCTGGGCCCAGATGGCTTCACTGCAGAATTCTACCAAGCTTTTAGAGAAGAGATATGTCCAATGCTACTGAGACTATTTCACAGCATAGAAAGGGATGGAATATTCCCAAACTCATTCTATGAAGCCTGATACCTAAGCCAGGGAAAGACCCAACAAAAAAGAAGAACTACAGACGAATATCACTGATGAATCTAGATGCAAAAATCTTCAACAAAATTCTTGCCAACATATCAAAAAAATAATCCATCATGACCAAGTTGGATTCATACCAGGGATGCAAGGCTGGTTCAACATCAGACAAACAATGTGATGAACCACATCAATGACACACAAGACAAGAATAACCTGATTTTGTCCATTGATGCAGAAGAGGCATTTGATAAAGTTCAACACCCATACATGCTAAAAACTCTTAGCAAAATAGGCACAGATGGCAAATTCCTCAATGCAATAAGGGCCATTTATACAAAGCCAACTGCCTACATCACCCTGAATGGACAGAGACTGAAGGAGTTTCCTTTGAGAACAGGAACTAGACAAGTATGCCCACTCTCACCACTCTTATTCAGAATTGTACTAGAAGTTCTAGCCAGAGCAGTTAGACAAGACCAAGAAATAAAGGGCATCTGCATTGGCAAAGAAGAAGTCAAAATCTCCCTGTTTGCTGATGATATGAGTCCCACATGCTTCTTAATGCTTCTTCATTTTTCTTTCTTTTTTCTGATTTCTGCTTGTAGACGCTGGCGTCAGTAGCTCTGTCTTCCAAGTCAGAAATTCTTTTTTCCATTTGCTCCATTCTGTTTTCTTGGCTTTGAATGAAATTTTCAGTGTCTTTGATTTTGTTCTTGATCTGTTCGATTTCAGAGTACTGAAGTTCCATCAGATCGAACAGCTTGCTTAACTTTTCCTTTTGTTCTGCTGCATTTTGTATAAGGTCTAGAAGAGCTCTGTATATAATCATTTTGTATTCACCTTCTCATGATTTCAGAAAAGATTCTTTATCCACAAAACTCCTTGGTTGTTTTGTTTGGGAGCCTTCTGAAGCCATCGGTGATTTCTTGTATGCCACAAGTACCTGTTGCTTTTTGGGTCCCATGTGAGTAAGTAAAGGCTGGGAGAGATACTGTGAGGATGGGGTGCAGATGTTTCTCTAGGCTGTCTTAAAATGTAAAACAAAAGGTATCTGACCACTTCCCAAGTCAGTCAGGTTTTCAGGTGTAGAGGTTCCTCTCCCCAACTAGCAAAGTAAGCACCTCTATATCCAACCCCAGAATATATGAACTAGTTCAAAATACAGCAATGCTACTGTCCTGTTGGCCTCTGCTGACAGGGCCCAGCCTTAGGCAACACTGTGTAAACTACTGCTTTTCTGGTAGAATAGCGCTGTCCTGTGGGCAGGCTCTGGATCCCAAGCTAAGAAATAGGTCCAGCTGCAGCCACTATATCTAAGATGGTGCCCTCCACATGGTCAGCAGATAAAGGGGCTCAAGGTGCTGAGAGGTTCTGAGTCCTCTGCCTCTGTTGCCGGGCCCCCACTGTAGGCGACACTGTGTAAACTACTGCTTTTCTGTCAGAGAAGTGCTGTCCTGTTGGCTCCCAGGCTAAGAATTAGGTCACGCTAAAATTTCCATTTCCAACATGGCATCCCACACACAGTCACTGCGGTTCTGTACAAATCATGCCAAGGCAGTGATAAAAAGACAGGCCCAAAGTGGCTAGATCAACAGAGTCCTAAGCCTGGTTCTCAAAATATGGCAATTTCACCTGCCTATTCCACCAGCAGTGCATCTGAGTCTAGCTGCTAGGCAAGACCCAGCTCTGCCTGCTGGCCAAGACAGAGAAAAAAAAAGTCAGAATGGTGCATTTACCTTCAGTCTGTGAGAGCTAGGGCTAGCCAGCAGTGGGAGTCAGCAAAAGAGAGGAAGTTTTTCGTTCAGTAGTATGAAGTCCAAATTAACAGCCCTGTGTCGTGTCCTGGAGGCTCACTAGGTGACCAGAAGTCTCCGTTTGATTATCATTTCAGGTCTTGGTTTCCAGAGGGATATAAGGAGATGTGTGCTCAGTCTACCATCTTGACTCCACCCCCTAAATAATAAGTTCTTAAAAAAGCTAGGAAGACATTGTCCTTACTTGTAATGAAAATTTATTTGGTATTTTTCCCTTAAATTAAGGAATTTTGGATTTGGATGGGTACAAATTGTGACAAACTCTGTCTTTATAAGAAGGTTAATGCTATTCTTGGAAAGTAAGGGAAATTGAAACTGTCAAGTTTAGATTATATGATTTTAGAATTGTTTCACGTTTGAGTAGAGGAGTGATTGATTTCTTGAATGCTGTTTAAGGATCACTCAAATTACACAGTCAGTATTACACAACTAGATACAAATTTCCCACACTTCATCTTAAAGCAAGAGCTTTTACTTTTTATGTGGAAACCACAGAAAACTTTGGTCTGGGTTGACTGTAAAAACTCTTTCAGCTCTAAAATCTTATGCTTCTCAGACAGAAAACAGACTGTTACTTTGTCATGCTTCTTTCATTTTCTCATTCTAATATTCACACTTCATTTTGCATCTCTGAATCATTTCTTTTTTAACAAGTCTTTTCTACTATCATTCTATGGGCACCACAGGGGATACGGATGGTGATGGGGAGATAGAGAAGGCATCCTAGAATAACTAATAATTGAATTGAATCTTAAAAACTGAGCTGGCATTTATCAATACACAGTGGTTATAGTGGGCTAGGAGAGGGAATACCAGTAAGTATCCAAATTAAGAAAGAGACTCTCATGTGCTCTATGTGACTGGTGCATAAAACCTACTGCTGTGGAGTTGATTCCCACTCATAATGGTCCTGTAGTGTAGAGTACAATTGCCTCACTGGGTTTCCAAGAAGCAGCTGGTGGATTTAAACAGCCAACCTTTAGGCTAGCTGCTGAGCATTTAACCACTGCAACCCTATTTCAGAAAAAAAGAAAAGAAAACTACACATCAAACCCACTGCCCTCATGTCAGTTCAGACTAATAGTGACCCTATAGGACAGAGTAGAAGCACTTCAAAGTGTCTCCAAGGAGCACCTGGTGAATTTGAACTACCAACCTTGGTTAGTAGACATAGAACTTAACCACTCTGCTACTAAGATTTCTGTAATTCTGTAGGACAGAGTGAAACTGCCCCATGAGCTTTCCAAGGCTGTAATCTTTATGGAAGCAGACTTCTACATCTTTCTCTCAAGGAGCCACTGGTGGGTTTGAACTGCCAGACTTTTGGTTATCAGTGAAGTGCTTCACTGCATCACCAGGGTGCCAACTGGAGCATAAGTAATGGTTAACGGAGTTAGGAGAAATACCAGGTAGACTGGGACCACAGAGCTGGACTAGAGATTATAGAACCTTTTGTGTGCTGTGCCAAGGAAATTTTTCCGTGGAAATGTGTGTCCATGAGGAAAGATTCAATCTGGGAAGTCATATGATCAGATTTGTGTCAGAAAGTAATTCCCATGACAGCAGTGGAGACACGGAAAATAGGAGACTAATGGAGTTGTCAAAGCAAGAGGCTGATGATGGCTTAACATATGGCAGAAGCAGTATGATGTGGTGAGAAGGGATGTATGTTCACAGGCTATTCAGGTTGTGTTAATCAAATGTGGAAAACAACACAATGTGGAATGAGCAAGAAAGATAATTTGGGGGTTATTTCCAGTTCCAGTAGATCAATATAGAGGATAGAAGTTCCAGGGGGGAGGAAAAGGTGTTAGCTGAAGGGTGGGGACAAGGTGTATCAAATACAGAGATTTGAAAAAAGATAAACATGACTTAATTCATTAATTTTGCTGATTTGGTGAAATATCCAAAAAGTGATGTTAAATTGGTAGAACTTAAGATTAGAATGGGGTTGCAGATGTACATGTGGCTTTTATGGCCTTTTATCCTACAAGAGATGAAAGGAAAGCAAACAGACAGTTGGGGGATCGCATACCACCAAAACCAAACAAACAACAACAATAAAGAAACCAGCTCTAGGAGCAGAGTGCATCCTTCAGACTGGAGATTCCTGCACACACCAAAGAAAGATTGATGCTATACAAGGAGCTTCCTCCAGAGCTAGCAGAGACACTGCACATTCCTCTGGAGCCAGCACCCTGAATTAGGACTTCTAACCTACTGGATAGTGAGATATTAAACTTCTCTTTGCTAAAACCACCCACTTGTGATATTTTTATTATAGCAGCACTACATAACTATGAATTTGATACCAAGGGTGCTGCTGTAACAGACACCTAAAATGTAGAAGCAGTTTTCAAACTGTGAATGGATAGAAACCTCAGAAGGAAGCAAGGAGAACTGTTAACACCTGCGAAGGCACTGATGGTGAGAAACAAGCAGCAGAGGACTACCAGCTGCAGCAGCAGCAAACTGGTAACGCAGAACCAGGAGACTAGTGTGAGACCGCACTGGAGCCAACCCAGGCAATGACAGAGTTGAGTATCCGTGTGCGGGATACTCACCAGTTCCTGGTGAACTGGTGCGCCTCCAGTCATTGGTGAAGCTACAGAGCTTTGGAACACTTGCCCCTAGCAGGGCAGATATGGACATACAACCCAGGCCTACCCAAAGCAGAAGCTGAGAAGACAAGGAACACCAGAAGCCAAGCTGTCTCCATTTCAAAAGGTAGGGCCAAGACCTCTGGGATTTCAAAGGGTGGAGCCATGGCCTCTGGTGTTTCTAAGAGTGGAGTTGCCACTTTGATGGACTAGGAGAATGGTACACCGAAAGCTGAGGGAGTACAGTTGCTGTCCTAGTGGGCCTGAAAGGTGATACTGAAGTTCAGGGCTGAGACGGCTCCACTCAGGATCCATGAAGCATGGCCTGTGCCTGCCTACAGTCTGGAAGGCAGGGCTATTGTGTGAATTGTCTCAGAGAACTGAGGATTATTTTAGTCCTTGAAGGCTAATGTAATGTGTTCTGTTAATTTGCTTGACTAATTTTAATATAAATGTCTAGCTTGTGCCTATCCATTCTGCCACTGTATTTTGGAAGCAGAAAACTTGTTTTCTAGATTTCACAGTTGAAGAAGAATTTCTGGCTTTTAGACTTGGTATTAAGACTATTTGCTATGATGGGGTGAATGTTTTGCAGGTTGCACAGATGTGATTTTTGTGAGGAGTTAAAGGGTGGAATGTCATGGAGTGTAATGTGTCCCCCAACCCCCCCTCAAATGTGTGTAGCAACTTGGCTGGTCCATGAATCTCAATATTTTAAAGTTGTCCTCCATTTTGTGATTTTCCTATGTTGTAAATTCTAACTTCTGCCTGTGGTTAATAGGGTTGAGGTTACAATAATCATTTATTTTGAAGCCCTAAACTGAGACTCAGTGAAATGCTGTAAACTGGTAGGCAAATAGAGAGTTTTGATCAAGAGTTAGAACTGGTAGAGATTTCATTTTCTTTCAGCAAACTTTACGGATGTGTAGCAGGAACAGAAATGAGCAGAAAAATGGATAGACTTCATGGTAATTTTAAATTGGTAACTTCTGATTACAAATAAGTCACATGCACAGAAAAAGTAGCGTTTTTTCTCCCTAAAATTGAGAAACAAAGACTTTTTCTTAATTTGTTTATGAAGATTAAGAATATCAAAAGACTATGTATTAATGCATAACTTAAACCAATTTGCTATGTCTGAGCCTCGATACTGCCTGAGTAAGTGACTTCTGTTTCTCCAGCTGCTAAACAAGGCTTTTGACAGTTTCTCTGCTTGTAAACTTTCAACCCCTGATGCATAACTGCTGCAACAGTTTTTGAGTTACTATTGTCATGAGAATGAATTCAACTTATGTATAAAGCAGTCAGAACAGTCTTAAAAAAATAACCTGTTGCTGTCTAGTTGATTTCAACCCATGGTGACCCTCTATGTTGCAGAATAGAATTATACTCCGTAGAGTTTCCAAGGATTTGACCTTTTGGAAGCAGATGGCCAAATAAGATAGATTTGGCAAATACAGAATCTTTGGCTATTTACTTTCTATGTTTATGACACACCAGATTGATTGCAACATTGGAAACTTAAGTTCTGTTCTTGTAACAACTTAACTGCAAGCTTCAAAGATTTGTTTTAATTTAATCTTTGTCTAAAATTCAACTGCAAATGTACTCTATCTATTGTAAGTTGCTATGTAGAAACCCAACCCAGTGTGGTGGAGGAGGATCCGGCTCATGGCGACCTCTCTGCTATGTAGAAGAAATCGATTATTGCATGCTTCCAGTTACCTCTGAGGAGCATTTACTCATTGTTAATGAGTTTCTAGAAATACAAGATATAACAGATTGCAGGTTTAGAAAACAGGTTTGACTAAGTTAAAAGAAGAATCAAATGTATAAAGTAACTTAATGATTATAAAATTTAGATAATTAAAAATAAATGAATTTACCAATTCAATAAAAATTATTTTCAACCAATGAGCTACATACAGATTCTCCCTGAAGTATTATTGTCTTCATAACTTTTACTTTCTTCTCTATGAATCAGCCTTAATAAACAGGGTAGAGAGAAGAATGGAATTGTATAATCAAAGTTATTTTTACACCTGTCTTCCTATGCCCTCTGCCTTTACAAGGATATTTTACATTGACGGTAAACGTCTTGAGGGCAGGGGTCTGATTGGCCTGGATCATTTCTTCATCCCACAACCACAGAGGGTAGGTATTATGAGTTGAATTGTATTCCCCCAAACATCTTCAAGGCCTATTCTGTGCCTATAAATGCACCCTTATTTGTCCACCCTCTCTGTAGACTGACCAAGCAAAAATGATGTCATCTTGGATTGTAGTGGCTCTAATACAAGGCCTAGGAAAATGGGGACACAGAGACAGATTTACAAGTGGGAAGGTCTTGTGAAGCTGGAGGCAGAGAGAGGAGTTATGAAACCCTGAGCCAAGGAGGATCAAGGATTGTTGGCAACCATCAGAAGCTGGGAAGAAGAGGTTTCAGAGGAAGCAAGACTCTACTGAGACTTTGTTTATGAACTTCTATACTCTAAAATTGCCTTAGGATGCTAATCTATTCAGCTATCTATTGAATAGTTGCTCAATAGAGAGCTGATTACTAGATGAATGAACCAGTACT
This sequence comes from Heterohyrax brucei, assembly GCA_028571685.1. Taxonomy (NCBI): domain Eukaryota; kingdom Metazoa; phylum Chordata; class Mammalia; order Hyracoidea; family Procaviidae; genus Heterohyrax; species Heterohyrax brucei. The sequence continues at coordinate 150,181,367 of CM053144.1, read as the reverse complement.
AGTTACCATCCAGCTGATGCTGACTCATGGCAGCCCTCTGTATATCAGAGCGGAACTGTGCTCCACAAGGCTTTTCAATGGCTGATTTTTCAGAAATAATTCACCGAGTCTTTCTTCAGAGATGCCTCTGGGTAAACTCAAACTTCCAGCCTTTCAGTTAGGGACTGAAAGCATTAACCATCTACACCACCCAGGGACTCCACTGAATATATAAAGACAGTAAATAAAAGAAATTCTATGTATTTGTGTGTTTTTTTTAAATAATAAAAGTAATAATTTTTAAATGATAAAAGTAACAAACACTTGACAGAAATTGCCTCTAGTAGTTGCTTTTAACTGAGTTGTGCCTGTGAACAGCTGGTGAAGAAAGCAAGTTCCAAATCACATACAATTTGAGGATGCTTAAATCTTGAAATGAATCTTTCAAAACAAAGTCATGAAAGCTATTTACTATGGTAATCCACTCATAGAAAATGGGCTTGCTTAAGAAAACAGTTTTCTATTTTGAGATTTTATTGTTACAGAGTTACATTTAGAGTAATGTTACAGTCATTGAAAAGAGATTTTTTTTTTATTCCTCTGGAATACTTGACAATGTTCACATTTAAGAAAAAAAAATTCATTACAATTTTAACTACTTTTAGTCTCCTTCAAATTCTGTTGACTTGACCCAACAAAAGAGAGTCAATATTGCTCATAAGTTAAAATTTCCAAGGTGTAAAAGCAGAATTGACACTGGCTAGGTCTCCCCAGCTGTTCCAGTACTTCTGAGGAATCAGGTATAGAAAGAAAAATATGTACAAAAGTTTTGTGAATGAACAGGATTGCTTATCTGGGTGTAATATCCCTTTGTATCCTCAGGCAGTGACATCTGGGTTAATAGAGGTCTACTCATAGTACTTCATTATTATTTTTGATGAGTAATAATTTGTTGAAAGAGCCAGATTTTTCACATACAAATACATACAGATCTTGGTTTTGTTGAACTACTGGTTATTATCTGGTGGTTTTAATGTTTCTATATGCCAATATTTTAATCATGAAATAGATTAAATTTGACCTATGCTCTTTAAACATATGTGTGCTCACATGTGTGTATTTTATTTTTATCATGGTCAATAGCACAGACATTAATTGACCTGCAGGATTTAGGGTAATAAGTAGAGTCTGCTGTGTGTTTTATCCCGCTGAATCAACTTTGAATGCTCTGGAAGTTGGTGCTCACACCAATGGGGTCACAAAATTCCTGAGAGAGGAATGCATTTACCAGCTGTTAAATGCAGCCCGGTTAGTAATCCACCATTATTATGTGGGGAAACATACTGTTTTTAATGGAAACTATTTCCTTGAGAACTTGGAAAAACTTTCTTTTTCTCTTACTGAATAATAATTTCCTGAAGGGAGTCTAATATTTGTATTCTATAAATACTTTAAAATAAAACCACAGCAATAAAACAGACCTAACATTCAGTAGCAATTAGTTAGACTTTCCACTAAAATCAAGCCAGGTCAAAATATTAAGAAAAAGACTAGCAAGTGATGGCAGCTGAGGATTCCTGAAATCTGTGATATTTGGTAGCTAGATTGTGGCTAAAACGATCGCCTGTTGACCAGAAGTCAGTGGTTTGAAACCACCAGTGGTTCTGAAAGAGTAAGATGTGGCCAACTGCTATCAAAGCAATTTAGAGCCTGAGAAACATTACCAGGTTGCTAGGAGTTGGGATCAACGCAACGCGAGTGGATTAGATGCCACCTTGCTTTGTCTATCCATATGCTACAGAATCAGAAATGAAAGAAAGAAAAAATGGTTGCATCATATTCCAGGCAGAGAGGCAGCGACTGAAGGATTTCAAAACTGCATGGAAGAACAGGGCGTGAGGAGTAGAAGAAGAGGAACCAGTGAGCCCACAGCACTCTTGAGCAATGCAGTGAGCTTAGGGAAGGACCCTAGAGCCGGGTTCTAGAAGCCCTGTGGACCGAGGTAAATCACCTGGATTTTATACTGCATTCTAAGTTGCCACGAAAGGGTAAGAGTTCTGCCCGATATTGTTATTCACTTAAATTTGTGTCAATTTTATGGATGTTGCAATAGAACCACTATCTCATGAAAACATGTTCCCCTATTAATTTTTATATTAGAGGAAAATGTCCTAACTAGGCTCCAAATTGGGAATTTATACTCAGGCTCCACTCTTTGAAGAGACGGCGCATTGATCGGTGTGTTCTTTGCTTTTGGGAACATCGCCTTTCTCATCTGTCCCTCCCATCTTGCTCTAGCAATAACTCTAGTTTGCTTTGAGGTTTTCAATTTTTCTTCTCTTTATTGGAGTATAGGGGTGAGCATGCAGGCATGAGGAAAAACAAGAAAGTTATGAAATATATTTGAGGTCATAAGAACAAAGAAGAAAAAGTACAAATTTTTTTATAATCTTACATGTAATCTTGTAGTTTTCTGAATTCTTGCCATTAGCAATACGTATTAAGACCGTCTAATTCCGAGCAACAACCCCATGGCTTTGACCTCTAATATACCCTTCCTTTCAGAATCTCAAAATTATGTTGTTTATCAAACGAATTAAATAATCAATGGGCTAATTCCAAAGTTGAGTCTTCAAAAATAGTGAAAACCATACTAATTTTCCTGTGACCTGTCAGACAGCTGTAGCTGATTCTGCTGCTGAAACTATAACAAAAAGCATTTGTAGAAGCAAAAGTACAGACGAGTTTTCTCTCCCTCTAACCACAAGGAGAAAATGTCATAAAGTTAATGCACTCTACTGTGGGTGTAAAGGTAAGGTACTGAATCAGCATGTCCAGCTGTTGCGAAGGGAGGGACAGCTTCCCCTTCTCCCAGTGGCCACGCTCCCAAGTGGAGGTGAATAGAGGACAAGAAGAGGTGGATGGGTAACAGAGACCCGGATTCTGCAGAGAGCCAGGACCTGTTGATGAGTTAGTGGGTGGTAATAACAGCGTTTTTTCATGAGACAGATCCAACAGTGTTCATCTAACACTGGGAATCATTATGTGCTCTGGTCTGGCTCAAAGAGTCATTCCTTTTTTTTAAAGGAAGAACTAATTAGAAATCAACATAAATAGAAAATGTGATAGTTTAATGGTAACGAATCTGCACGGGGGTGATGCCGCAGCTACTAGCTTTGCATTCTTGAGTGAGACAAACTTCAGTTTGTGCTAAAAACAAACTCCATTTTGTTACATAATGAATAAACTTGGGTCCTTTGACCACAGAGCATGCTAGAGTAGCGTATCTGATGGCTGAAGCCTTAGCATAAGCAAACAGCGGGTAAGGGACTTGTGGTATTTTAACAGGCACAAGAAAATGTGCAAATAAGGGGTATACTTAAAAAAAAAAAAAATCCAGCTTTGTGTGTTGCTTCTAAAATCCTGATCAGAGAAGATAATTTTTCTCTCAAATTCACAAAAGTGCTGATGGAAGAGAAGAGAAACGTGCATGCATCTTTGTAAGTATGACACTTTTTTTTTTTTTTAATTATGTCCGTGGCTTACTACATCAGCTATGGGCCCTGAGCACTTCCCTGAAGAGCACCTAGACTAGAGGGTGGAGCACTAGCTCTGGGCTCAAATAGAGTCTGATGTTTGAATCTCAGTTCTGCCCTGTACTAGCTGAATAGTCAACATTTAGCTCTTCATCCAGCTATTCATGAAAAAATTAAATTATTAAACATCCAGATACTGTGCTAGTGAAAACACAAAGATGAATAAAACCAATTATTTGTGACAAGGAGTTCACATTCTGATTATTTATTTAGACAGAAGTTGCCTAACCTCTTCAAGCCTAGGCTTCCTCTAACATGAGACTATCTACCTGACAGCGACTGAGAAGACTAAGTGAGATGAGGAATACAGCACCTATCAGCCATCTCCCAGTATCAGCTACCGACTCATGCCATGTATGTCAGTAGAGCTGTGCTTCATAGAGTTTTCAATGGCTGGGAACTTTCAGAAATACATTGCCAGGGCTTTCTTCCCAGGCACCTCTGTGTGCATTAGAATTGCCAACCTTTTGGTTAGCAGCAGAGTGCTTAACTGATTGCATCACGCAGGGTTGTTTTAGATCTGCTGATTTTATTAAAAGCATGAGGAAACCCTGGTGGTGTAGTGGTTAAGTGCTATAGCTGCTTATCAGAAAATCTGCAGTTCAAATCTGCCAGGTGCTTCTTGGAAACTCCATGGGGCGGTTCTACTCTACCTAAGGTAGCTGGCAGTTTTATCTATTAAAATTCTCTTGAACAATGAGGATAGACTCCAAAATCTGTCAAAGAAACCACAATCAACAGAAGATAGAATAGATAAATGGGAACTATTAAGAATCAAACACTTTTGCTCATCCAAAGACTTTATTAGTAGAATTAAAAGAACACCTACAAAATGGGAAAAAATATTTGGCAACTCTATGTCAGACTGATGCCTAATCTCCATAATCTATAAGATACTACAAAATATCAATAAAAAGAAGATAACCCACCCAATTAAGTGATGGGCAAAGGAGATGGACAGACATTTCTCTAAAGAGGAGATCCAGGCAGCCTAAAACCACGTGCGGACATGTTCACGATATTTAGCTATTAAAGAAATTCAAATCAAGATGACAATGAGATACCATCTCACCCCAACAAGATTGGCCATGATCCAGAAAACACAAAACAACAAATGCTGGAGAGGCTGTGGAGAAAGTGGAACCCTCCTACACTGTTGGTGGGGTTGCAAAGTGGTCCAGCTTCTTTGGAAGGCAATCTGGCACTTCCTTAAAAAAATGGATATTGATATACCATTTGACCCAGTAATTCTACTACTTGGAATATATCCTACAGAATCAAGGCCTTTCACACCAATGGACACATGCACCAGAATGTTTATGGCAGCACAGTACACAATAGCAAAAAGATGGAATCAACCCAGATGCCCACCAACAGAAGAATGGATAGGTAAACTATGGTTCATATACTCAATGGAGCACTATGCAATGATAAAGAATAAGGATGATTCCAGGAAACATCTCCTAACCTGGTTTCAACTGGAAGACATTACGTTGAGTGAAAGTAGTCAGTGACAAAAGGACAAATATTGTATGAGACCTCTACGATAAGATCTCAAAAACAGATTTGTGTATAGAAGAAAAGACTCTTTGACAGATGCAAGGGAGGGGAGGGGAGGGAGGGAGGAGGGAGGGTTTAGATTAGATAGTTGCTAGAAATCTAGTTGGGAGAAATCGGTGATAGCACACATTAGAAACAAGAACAACATTAAGTGGACTTGAGCATAACTTGAGTAACCCTTCCATCTTAACCCAATATTGCAAGGATAGAGTAGCTGAGGCAAGAGGCAGGGGACCATGCTGTCAGGTGAAATCGAGGCCAATTGGCACAACTAGCGTTTTGCTAAGAGGGCTCTCTGCACCCCACATTGGTGAGTGGCATCTGGCGTCTTAAAAGCTGCCAAGCTGCCGTCCAAGGACACAGCAAATGGTCCCAACTCAGCAGGAACGAATGCTCACCGAGGACCAAAACGACATGCAGTGAACACAACCTAGAAGATAGAGAGACCCACATGAGTGGGTGCCTACATCGAATTGGGACCAGAAGAACTGGATGGTGCCCAGCCACCACCAGTGATAGCCGCGATGGAGCTCACTAATTTGAGTCTCACTGGCAACACAGGAATAAAAAGGGGTGCAACCTGAGATCTCCACTAAAATACCTCAGTTGATGATCCAGTGGTTTTGGAGTTCCCCTGAGAGCATGGCCCCTGGCCCTGATGCTGCCCTTGCCCATAAATCATAACGAAGGTCCACTCTTTGGACACGAATGGATTGGACTTGGCAATGCAGAGTGACCATATATTGGATACACTTTATGGTTCTATACATCTATAGGATATCATCCTGCTGACCTCTGGCTGGAGGAAGGAGAGTGGGTGGAGAGGAGTGGAAAGGAGGCTGTTGGGAGGATGAGACATGTATGGAGCAGAGAGGAACAGTGTGCTGTCACCGGATAGGGAGAGCAGTGGAAGCTGCACATAGGTGGGCATGTAAATTTATAAGGGAATGTACATTTTCACTCAATCATACTAAAAATAAATAAATAAATAAAAATTCTCTTGAAAATACCCAAGCAAGGAGGCAGGAGAGGGAGGGGGTAGATACTTCTTTTTTGTACAGAAACTGTGGTAGATTTAGGTGAGTCAAGGTACTGACTCAAAAGTCACAGAGAGTAGCTAATTTTTTAAAGGGCTGCACACACAAGCTTTAATGATGGCTTCATGTATCATTCTGGGCAAGAATACTTCTGGAACCTCAAGAGCAGTACCTGCTTATAAAGACTAAAAGCAGAAAGCTATGTCATAGGAATGATGCTGGTATGGTACAAAGAACCCAGTGGTTCTAAAACCTTCCCAGCCAAGCCAAGTGGCGTCAAGTCGGATCCCTGGGGCAAATGTTTAAAATGCAGCTATACAGGTTCCACTCCCAGTGATTTTCATTAAGGAATTTTCATCAAGGAGGATGCTGGGGAAATACCCCAGGTGAATCTGATGTAGGTGACCCAAATATTACAATTTCAGTATCTCATCATTATTATCTTCACAAGTAGATGTTTACTCAGTGATTACTGGGTGGCACTATTCATACTGAGAGATAAAACATGGTCTCTGATTCAAGAAGCCCAGAATACAGTTAAGTGTAATTCTAAAGGTCACAAATATATGAACTAGAAAGTTAGCTGATGAGCCATCAGATGACAGGGGCTATTATTAATGGCCACATTATGTAAAGACTAAAGACAGCAGTAAAAAGTAGCTGTGGAATGTGAAAGCAAAGAAAAACTTGGACAGATGGAAAGGGAGACTGTTGTGAACAGTGTTTATATAGGAATACATACAGAATATTTAAGGAACAGTGAATATAACCATGGAGTTTAAGAGGCTCTTAGAAGGCACGATGGTTAAGCTCACCTGTAACAGAAAGGTTGGGGGTTATAATCTCCCCTGTGGCTACCACTCTGTAGGAGAAAAGACCTGGTGATCTACTTTCATAAAGATGATGCCCTAGAAAGCCCTATGAGGCAGTTCTACTCTGTCTCATGGGGTCACTATGAGTCAAAGTCAATGTGACAGCTCCTGACAAAAACACAGTTAGCTTTCAGTGTGTAGACTCATAAAATCTTTGGAACTGTAGAAGGATTGAATTTAAATTCCTTCCTAGAACAGTCTACTTGATCATATGTGGTAAAACAATTCTCATGATATTTGGGGACACTCCATGTAGTTATTTTAAAGCCATGTTTCTTAAAAAACACATCCTTAAATAGACTCGACTCCTAACTCTCAGAAAGTTCTATATACCGTCGAGCAGACCTGACAAGTTTTCTCCATTTGCTTTAAGACAGTTTGTCAAACAACTGCCTTGACAAACATGTGCTTTGGGTGGTAAGATGAGTAAAACTTGAGATTTTCAGCATGGTGTGAGAGGGACACAAACGAGGTAAAGAGTATGACAAATACTATCTAAAAGGCTTGTTACAAAGGAAGCAAGTAACCTCCTGGAAGAACCTTCTTGGAAGACCTGACATTCAAACTGGAATTTGGAACATAAGGGAAGGGTGATGCCAGTTTGGAGGGACTCTCATGTAGACTTTGGAGACAATGTTTATAGGCAAGTGAGTGACTTGATTTAATCTGGTTTTAAATTGGTACTCTCAGGGGTCAGAGAGAAGCCTCCTTTCAGAGAAAAGACTAAAAGTTGACAGATTGAATTTGATGTTATGCAATATTCCTGGCACTGCTGTTAGTTGAAGTGGTACAGCATTGATGAGATGGGAAAGAGGGGGTGTGTGAGATTATAAAATTATTTCCAAAGAAGAACTAACAGATTTAACAGGCTTTGGCAAACAATTTCAAATGGGCAAACAAAAGAGTATTAAATGTTGATTCTGGGCTTTCTAACTAGGGAGACTGAACAATTCAGCAACAACAAAAAGATGTAATTTACTGAGATAGAGACATTCCAATTCCAAACTAGAAGGTAATGGAGAGAAGGAAAAAGCAGTTAAAAAAAAAAATGCTTGCTTCCTTCTGAGGCTGGAGGATTCAAACTTGTCTTCATTCCTACTTGTGTTCAAACACATAGGACAACAGCAGGGATGGTAACAGATTCACCAGGAACGATGAAGACAAAAATAAGCAGGCCTGTGAAGGTCAGTGCCTTGCCTTGGGTCACACCAGACTTTCTTTTTTTAAAAAAATCACCTTCCAGTGTTTGAATCATTCTCTGATGTTCAGTTTTGGGTGAATGGTTATTATACAGTTAGGATCTGGAAGCTCAGTCATGAGAATTATTCCACGTAGGAACAAAGATACCTGACAACCTTATTGATCTGCTTTTCCATCTTCTCCACTGGAGACGCCCATTTCCCTGTGGTTGATAATAGAGGATCACCCTATGCTGTTGTTAGGTGCTGTCGACTACACATGGAGACCCTATGAACAACAGAACAAAAGCTGCTCAGTCCTGCACCATCCTCCGAATCATTGCTGTGTTTGAGTTCATTGTTGCAGCCACTGTGTCGGTTCATCTTGTTGAGGGTCTTCATCTTTTTGGCAGCCTCCCTGCCTTACTAAGCATGATACCCTTCTCCAGGGACTGCTCCCTCCTGATAAACTCATTCGAAATATGTGAGATGCAGTCTCCCCATCCTTGCTTCTAAGGTCGGTTTGTAAATTCCATGTAGGTGTCCAGGGGTTACCATAAAAGGCTGGAAAAGTGCCTCAGAGAGATTGACAAAAATGGACTATTTTTAATCTCATGGTATTTCAGTGTTTGGTAAAAGTAATTCCAGCTAATGAGCTTGTGTGCAAGTTCAACTATGGAAATCAGTGTGCTGAAAATGGCAGTTCATCAGCCAAAATATGCCACTCCATTACAAGCTTTACCTAACAATGCCAACTACGTTAATGGTGAGCGTAGCATCCTTCCTATGATTGTCACAGACGTCATGCTAAGTGATCACTTGTATTCATCAGTCATAAATTGTAAGATAAGAAAATGCTGGGAGGCCTAATAAATTCCAGTGTTTTTAGCTGATCTTTCACCCATCTTCCTGCTTCATCCTCACATGCTTTTTAGTAACCCTGTTTTCCAGATCAAAATCTGTGTGCACATCAGGCTTGTTTGTAAACAAACTAATTTCCAAGTTTCTGTAAACATGTCAAAAAAGAAATATACAGCTTAAAAAGGATATCTAAGAGCTCTAAATTACTGTTAGCTGAATATTGTTTTGCGATTTGGGCTCCGGATTTTCTTTCTTTAGCTGCTGTGAAATGTCACAAGGGAAGGTTTCATGTGTGGTTTTCCCACTCTTGTAATCCCAGCACATAATAAATGTTCAACAAATAGCTGCTGAATGAATGGATTTATGGTGTTTTAATCAGGGCTAAATTCAATTCCAACTTTTTTTCCCCCAGATTGTTCCCCTAGGTTTTTAAAAGTATGGTCTAACAAGTTCTATGAAAGTACAAAAGGGAATTTAAGCTTTTGAATTTGAGCTCTAGCTCTTCAAGTTGACAGCTGTGTAAAGTTAGAGCATGCAGCAAGAAGGAAAGAGAAAACTCATTGATCTTATTGTTGAAGGGACTTTAAGATCAGTCTCCTGCTTTCAGATACATGAATGAGTCCCGTTTTATAGTTGATGCAAACTAATCTCTGACCGAATGATTTGTCTAAGATTATACAGCAGAATATGAATCAGAAATCAGTCTACCTGCCTCTTAACATGAGGCTTTTCTCACCATAGTCCAAATCCACGGAGATCTAGATTGCGAGAAGGCAATTAGAAAGATGTGATTCTACTGTAACAACATTTCCATTTTATCTGCCTTAAGTCCCTTCTTGCTTTCTTCTTTGCTAAGCCATGAACAAATGCAGGACTCAAGTGGGATTGGATTCTAGAAGTCAGCAGTGAATGACTGTCATTATATCACTGCGGCAGAACAGGCGGGAGTAAAATCTCGTTGTTGATGCTTCAGTATTATTAATGCAGCACCTTTCTTTCTAGAACGGCTTTTGCCAAAAATAATGCCCAAGATATTCCTGTAAAGATAAAGCTGTAGATAACAGTAAGAAGCTTAGATTATGACTTAACAACAAAGAAATGGAATAGGCAATCATGGCTTTTCATAACTAAATGTAAACCTCAAATCATCAAAGGGAGGTGGAAGTAATCAGCAGCCTAGAGGATAGGGGAACCTGGTGGTGCAGTGGTTAAAGCCCTCAATAGCAAACCAGAAGGCCGGTGGTTGGAATCCACTAGCTGCTCCTGAGGAGAAAGATAGGGCATTCTGCTTCTGTAGAGATTACAGACTTGGAAACCATATGGGGCAGTTCTACTCAGCCCTATGGAGTAGTTATGAGTAGGAATCAACTTGACAGTAATGAGTATAGGTGGTCTATAGGGTGCACACCTTTTCAAGTCAAGTAGCACAGGAATAGTTAAGACAGTATTATTATACATGCAGGAACAATTAATACTGTATAATTAATAATGAAGACGGTAGAATGAACTTGAAATCCAGTCAATGAAAGCTCTGATACTTTTGATAGACTTAACTTCAGCTTACTTAACTGGTAACACTGGAGAATGCTGTGTAAACAGGGAAGCACGGAGAAGAATATTAGTGAGCTCCTGCCTTTTGAGGCTTGTTTGCCTAGGGCACCACCCAATTCAACAAGTAATATTTGATACAGCCCAGCCCATTTTAATATTTTTTATTATGATTGAGTGAAAATGTATTATTTCTTGAATAATAATAACAAAACCAGAGCTTACATCAGATAATACCTCAGATATGTTACTTCATTTTGGTGTGGATATGAAAGAATAACTAAGAATTGCATTTAAATTGGCATTGTGATAAGAAGATCAGTAATCTTCAACCCCTTTTAGACCATTAAAACTATCAGGGGAAATTTTTTCTTTTCTTTTTTGCTCTTTTTAATTTAAAAGAACTCATTTACCTTAAATTCTGGGCACATTAAACATACCATCTCTGTAGTGATAATTTAATATTTTGCAGTTCAGATCACAGTTTGTTCTAATATTTGTCTTGATTCTTCTTCCTTCCAACTTTTCTCCATGTGACAGTATCATCGTCTATGCATCAGATAGCTGAAGGCTTGCTGTTGCAAACATTAATAAGATCTGTCATTTAGGAACAGTTACTTACACTTTGTTTAATCTCTAATGGAAAGGAGTTCTCTAAATATTTACACCAGAACAGTTGTCAGAATGAATCCTGCAAAATTGCTGGCATACTCCCAGGAGCAGGGGGCTGGCCTGCAGGGGGAGGGGAGAGGCATGGTTGTATAAATTTAAGAAGTCCTAGAATTTCAGGGTGCTGCCTGCTAGAATATGAAAGGCTTGTCTTAACAAAAAGGTACTTCAGTGAGCAGAGCAATTCAAGTACAGTATTTGAACAGCCACTTTACTTTATTGCTCTTGTAAAAAGGACTCTCCACTTGCTTCAGGTTTCAAACTAAAGATTCTATTTAGGTCTCAGAGATCCAGCAACCAAACCGTATGTGATAAAAGGAAGTCGTACAAGAAATGTGAGGAAAGACCAGACTTATTCCTTGCAGTGTTCCACGAGGTGCTTAATATATAGAAACGACTTGTTCCTTGCCTGAGTTGCTGGGTGAGAGTCAACAGGGAAGAGTTAGTGGGGGGAGGGCTTAAATCTGCCAAGATAAATGTGGCAGTGTTTGTAAGTTAACTCGGCTGCATGCATGTTTGTTTTTTCTGTGGAAGATTCTAAAATTAAGACTGTTTAACTCATCTTACTAGTGATTCAGAATTTGGTGAGTGCGTGCAGCTGTGAGTTCAGGGTAAGAAGGTAGAAAAGACACCCTGCACTGGAAAATCTTGGTAATTTTCCATTGAAACATATTCTTACCTGATGAGTTACAGCATTTCTGCCCCTGAACCTATGAATTAAAGAGTAGGCTAAAGCTCTTATATAGGGATTTCTGGGATTACAAATTCTCCATTTATAGTCCAAGCAATATAGCAGGTCAGAGGCAGCTTACAGTGAATTCCTGGACCATCAGGTGGCTGCTAAAGATGGTAGGCATGGCCTGAAATGGTCTAAAGTTCCAGTGACCGGAAATCTCCTTAGTCTATCGGAAATTAAACTTTAAGGCATGAGAACACAACACCCACGGAACCAAAACATAAGTGAATCAGAGGCTCAGGCTTCAGGCTCAGTTCTTGGTGTGGTGGTAAACACTACTGATTGTTCCAGGGTCAAAAATACATCCACATGATCCTGCCAGCCTAGTTACCTCCAAAGGGAGAATCCCACTCATCTATGTTAAAAGCTTGGCTTTATATCAAGCTTTGATGGAACTGGAAGGTTGGCTAGATGTCTTAAAATATGCTATAACAAAGAGAGCTTTCCTCTTTAAAATTATATTGGGTTTTTGTGATGGGAGTTAGGAGCTAGCAACCTGAGAATGGCATGAACTGTGTGGGTTTTCAGGCTAGAGGGGCTGAGGATGGCATCTCTGGACCTTGCTTGTTGTTATGAAACAAGCAATGAGTGTTTTATTAGACTCCAAATCAATAAACTGGTCATGAATTGAAGGGAAAAAAGAAAAAAGACTGAACTCTGTAAGAAACACATATTCTTCTACTCAGTTACTGCTCATTTAGTGTGTGGCCACGCAGTATTTTTCAGTATCTTTTATATTCCATAGCAGAAACGATTTGCCATCAAAAGGTAATGGTATAACTAAACCCAGGCCACAGTTTGGCATTACTCATACTTGCAGCGCCTCACTGTCAAACTGGAGATAAAAGAACAGCACAGTCATGAGCGGCACAAACAGTTGTCTCTGGACTGCTAATCTAAAGGTTGGCAGTTAGGATCCATCCATCAGTGCCATGGAAAAAGTCCTGGCAATGCTTCCATAAAGATTATAACTCCACAGAGCAGTTGTACTCTTTGACACATGGGATCACTATTAGTTCGAATTGGCTCCATGGCAACAAGTTAATGAGGCCATAAATAAATAAGTAAAAAATCAAATATTCAAACATGCAATACCAAGACCAAAGAAAACACCCAATACATTGTTCTGCTAGGAAACCCTGGTAGTGCAGTCCTTCAGTGCTAGCAGATCAAATCTATCAGGTGCTCCTTGGTAACTCTAAAGGCAGCTCTATTCTCTCCTCTATTCTGTTTTTATATTTTTTTATTAATTGTTCCATTCAATCGGCCATGTCAAACAGGTCACTCTAATTCTTAGGTGTGTATAGTACACACGTCGAAGTTTATTTGTCAGATGATACCTAGAAATTGCTAGTCACCAGAGAAGTCTGGCCAGAAAACAAAACAAAACTACCTACCTGTCTGTGATTAAACATAAACAGTAATCACCTATTCAAATATTTAAATAAAATGATCTAGTAGACTAGACTTATAAGAGTATTGACATGTATTGAAATCATTCTGAATCACAAAGGAATTTGAAACTTACCACTCTAAAGACCATGACCAGCGGGAGCTCTTTGTTATTGTTCAATTACAGATCAGGTGGTAAAGTATCAATACCCTTTCTACGTATTTCAGGCAATGCCAATGGCTTCACAGAAAAACTGACATTTAGGTTATTAAGGTGAGATATGTTTGTACTACTTGAAAAGGTTCAACAATCTTCTAATCTCTAATATATCAAATATTTAAAATTAGAGCAACATTTAATTATTGATAGTTTCTACTGAGCTAGTAATAACACTATATTTCTTAATGGTATTGTTTATGGTATGAGAAATCCTAAATTGGCTCTTGGCAAATAGAAAGGCTGTCTCCCTAATTCTAGAGGTTTTTAGAATTCCTCTCCTACTGGAAGGTCCTACTGTTTTCATATTTTAAAGAGTTACTTCAACAATATTATGTTTAAATTTGCCTAAGGATGTTTATAAGAATCCCATCCCTTCCATTTCCATCCTGATCAGGCATCTCCTTTACAAAGACTCAGATTAAATTCCTTGGGTTCTTTATATTTACTCAGGAAGAGAGGAGAGAAATGTGCAATGATAGCAGCGGGAGTTGCATCTGTGTGCATTTGTACTCAGGCCTTCACACAAGTTGGTGTATGAGATGCCAGGGTAGTGATGAACGGTGCACACACTGACAGCCTATTCTTGCATGTTTAGCCTGATTAGCCTATTAGGAGGAAAAAAAACAAAACAAAACAAAACAGTGGAAAAGCATTGTTTTCTGGTGTATTTCCTGCTCTCTGTAACTCATGATTGCTCCCAATCCTCAGGGACGAGTAACTAGGTCTGACCGTGGAGCAATGGCTCAAGCATACTGTGATGACCCTGCTCCCAAGGAGCCTGGCTTTCCTCAGTCTAATTACTTTTGGCAATTGTGGTTATTGGGATTTGGCCTAGTGACTCACTGGAACCCAAATTCTCCCAAGGAGCCCCCTTAACAAGCAGAATTAAGTCTGACAGGAAGCCCAGACTTCCACCTCACTTTTACATGGAGCATTCCCTGGTTTATAGCAAGGCTTGAAAATCCTTCATGGACTAGAAAAGAATAATAAACAAGATTTAATGAAGATAACCACCCAAAGAAGAGCACATCAGGAGTGAAGTAAAAACAGTAAGTTCATGAATAAACAGCCAACCACAAGACTTAACCCACCCTATGAAGATAGAGTTAAAACTATGTTGTTTACAGTAGTTTTACTGATTACCAGTAGTCAGTCTAGAGTTGGTCAGGAATTATGGAAGCTGTAAAAGATAAGGACACATTTCTCTTTAGTCAGTGTCCTAATTATCAGTTTTTTTCTAGAAAATGAAAGAATTTTAGGGCATATTCCCAACCATTTAGTAAGAGTTGAAAACAATTGTTTATCTCTAAGTAACAGGGGGGCTGCTGGTTCCACAGTAGAATTTTCACCTTCCGTGTGGGAGACCTGGGTTCACTTCTCAGCCAAAGTACCTTATGAGCACTGTCAGTGAGATGTGCATATTCCTAAACCCTGGTGGTATAGCGGTTAAGTGCTACATCTGCTAGCCAAGGGATCAACAGTTCAAATCCACCAGGTGCTCCTCAGAAACTCTATGGAGCCATTCCATGCTGTCCTATAGGGTCAGTAAGAGTCAGAATCTATTTCATAGAAATGATTTCTTTATTTTTTTTTTGGCTATGTTGGTTTCAGTGGAACTTCAAGATGAATACGGACTAGGAATGAAGGCTTGGCAATATACTTCTGAGAAGCAACCAATAAAAATCCCGTGGATTTCAGTGGCTGATCCCCAACAGATCACAGGGATGGCGCTGAACCTCACAGTGTTTCACTTCCTTGTGACTGACAGTAGCTAACAATGACAGTTTTTAAGTAGCTTCAAAAAATAGTTTTAAGTATACTTCATCTTCCACAGTTGTCCTATTTGCTCCCTGACTCACCCACATCGTAATTCAGCAGCAGGCACGTTCAGCCATGATTGACTTCTCTGCTGCAACAATGTTCTTACCTAGTGAAACCACCATCCCTTAGACTCTGTCATGTCCTGTTTGTGCGCTTTGCTCTCTTTCCTTCACCTCTTGGTTGAGACATTTCTTTACAGAGTCTTATCTATACTTGTCAGTGCCACATATTTAACAACAGCCTATTGATAAAAGAGTCCATGCTATCAAATTGATTTATATTTTAAACTACTCTTTGTTCAAACGACATATATCTTGTCTCTTATCACACTCCACACAAATCTGTCTGTCTAATCCTCAAAACCAACACTGTTTTCAACAGTTGCTCAGCTGCAGTAGCTATTCTTGAATTGAGAATCAGACATTAATTTTCAATCTTGGTTGCATATTAGAATCACAAGCCCAGACCCCACTCCGGAGACTGTTCCATTTGGTCTAGGGTAGGGTCATTGATATTTTTTAAAAAGATCTCCAAGTGATTTTAATGTGAACTCAAGTTGAGAACCACTCTATCAATGCTCATAAAGTAAGAATTTGAAGTGGAGGTTATTGTTAATGTACCTGGTAAATATAATATAAACAATAGATTTTATGAAGCACAATAAAAATAACTCTGGATAACAAAAACTCACCAGTGAAATATCTATTGTGGTTGTGAATTATATAGAAGGATTTTCATATTTAACTACAAAATTATAGACATCACCCATATCTTAATGCTTAAGTGAATCTTCTCTTGAATATGCACCAAGCCAAGCCAAGTTGGATATGCACAGTGTAGATAAAAAACAAAAAAGAATAACCTTACATTATTTCACAGAAACTATGCCATTCTATAGCTTCTAATGAAAAAAAAAAAGTTTTATGTTTAAAACCTGACAAGACAAAGAGTTGAGAAAAGAATGATGGGAACGTGAGTACTAAAATACAGAAATCACTTCTATGGTAAATATTGTAGAAAGCATGTGGTTTGTTAATGAGAAGATGAAGAGAATGAGCAAAGAAGGGAGAGAGAGGAAGACAAAACTAAAGGGAGGTTTAAGAAAATGCCCCGAGTCCCGGTAGCTGTGGTGGCATGAAGAAATTAAGAGAGGGCACAGGCTTTGGAGTTAGACATGGGCTGGAATCCAAGTCCTACCACGTCTTCCTTGAGTGCTCTTAGGCAACCAGAGTGCACCCACTGCTGCTTGCCTTACAGAGTGGTTACAGAGATCAAATGAGGATAATATTTGCAAAAACATGAAGTACAGAGTCTTGCATTTCCAGGTAGTGAAAAAAATGGCAGCTCTTTAAACTCTAATCATCCCTACCACCCTCTAACAACAAGTGTCTATGAAGATAAAATGTACATGGACGTAACAGCGGCTCAGAGGATGACGAAGCTATAGTTTGACATCAAGCATGTACACACACGGTGACCTGTCATTTTGCCTCTTTCTTATCAGCAAAATGTAATTGATACCTCCGCTGCATGTGACAGCCTTTGTCCAGATGACAGCTCTTACCTGTGAGGCCCCTTTTTATATAAAAGAATGAAACAATGAGAAACTAGCTGCTCTTTTTCTTACCAGCATCTCAAGCCTATGTTAAGAAAACAGTATCCTAAAATAAGCAGCTCACCAATTCTGATATTTTATATCGTGTGGTGGTGGTTTGTGTCATGTGGTTGTACATGGGGGCTGACTGACCACTCACTCTCAGGAATGTGCTTTGTATTGCGGTATAATTATAAATATGCTTACCAGCTAGTTTTTTGAGGACAGTTTTTGGGAGTGAATATAGTACAGTACATTACTGCATTTCTGGTTTAGAAGACTGCTTTAAGGTAAGTAAAACCGATCTTATGTCATCTCAGAGGAGGATCAGCAGGAGGACAGATAGACCGTGAAACACAACCTGCCTCTGATGCAGAAGCCCCACACTGAATAGCAGGAGAGAGCGAGCCTGAGGCCAGGCTGTTACTGTGGCTGAACACGTACTCAGCAGGGGTGTTGCAGAGGTCATCTGTGTACTGTGTACATGGACTGGACTGAATTTCCTCTCTGGGGTGCTTTCATTTTAAGGGAGTACATTCTGTAGAGAAATCTGCTTGAAAGGAGAATGCCACTATTATAAACACATGCTACATTCAAATGGGATGATACAATTATTTTCATCTTTACAACTTAAGGAAACCTATCTCTCATGACTGTAGAGTTTTCCAAGTCTCCTTACGATCAGAGGCAAAGTGACATAATTCTACAGGTGATGGTACTGCAAGCATGATCGGTCAACTGGAAGGTCTGTTGCCTTACAACTGCAGCTCATTGTACTAGCCCACACTCTTCCAGTGATATTACAGAGCCAGCCAAGACAAGTGCCGTCGAGTCAGATCCGACTCATGGCAACCCTAGAGAGCACCACAAAAATGAGAAATCACTGTTGAGAATGTCACACTCAACTGTTTAAAACAGAGGAAGTACTTTAATGTATTTCTTATTTGGGTGCCACAATCAAGAGTAATTCTCAATGTGAGGAATACAAACACTTCCAGCAGTAACAACCAAGGCACCACTAGATTTTGTCTTATATGTCCAACCATTCTTTTTATGTGAGTGACTCTAAAGTACTAGTCTTTAGTCCCTGAAATTCTATCAGCCCTATGATGTAAAGACAGGTCACAGGAAAAATAAGTTTCCTACCCAAATTTGCATCTCCTACTTTCCTGTCATTTTGTTTGTGCCCATCATTCTTACACTTACCCATGCCTGAGTCCCCACATTCCAAAGGTGAATGCCAAATATGACCTCTTTCTTCTTTTCCATTCATAGCCTATTAATTGCCATGGTCTATTGAACTGATGAACATTAATAACGTTCTGTATGTATTCTCTTGCCCAGGCAGTCACAACCCATAACCTGGATTAGTGTAATTGCCTCTCCTTACCAGCCCAGGACACTCCTGACATCTGCATGGTGAGGGGGCTCTGAGGCATCTCTCCAGTTGGTATTCCAAACCAGTGCCTGTGAGCCCACTCTCTAGGCCAAACTGCTGTCAACTGGATATGCTGATAGATTCTGTGGCTATGATTTTCAGGCTCTTACTCTGGTTGTATAGTGGTTAAGAGCTTGGCTGTAAACCAGCTGCTCCTAGGAATCCTTCATGGGGCAGCTCTACTTCATTTTATAGGGTTATTATAAGTCAGAATCAACTCAATGACAATGGGTTTGATTCCTTTTGGCTTAGAGATTGTGGAGGATGAGACATATCATATTTAAGTCATTCTCTATTTTGATAAATTACTTATAAGGTAATCTCTATATGATGTTTAGGTATAAGTGAATGCTTATATTTATGTGCATTTTTTCCCTTCTAGTATTCAATTATGATTGTGTTCTATGTGTGCAAGTAACAAAATATTTGCCATTTCAACACTTTTATATGTATGTACAGTTCAGTGTTATTATGTTCATCATGTTGTGAAAAACTCTGGAAACAGTGGTGGGCTATTTGCATTCTTAATTTTCATCTGCTGATCTTGGTTGCACAAGACAACCAAGTTTAGAGGAGTTGTTTAACTCCTTGGTCATGATTTATGTTCTTCTATCAAAAGATTGAAAGTTAAAGAGACTATAGGGATCTCTTAGATCTAAGTTTTAGATAAACCTCCCAATTTCACATATGAGGAGCTGCACCTAGTATGGTAAAGGACTTGCCTGGATTATACAGACACTAGTAATAGCACTGGATTGACAACTCTGGTCTTCTACTTCTCAGTCTACTGTTTCCAACATATACTGACGATTCTTCCTGGATGCCCTTTCAGTGTCTACCATGAACTTATGATGTCACCATATTCTTAAAGGTCAAATGGTACACTAATAAGATAGTATTTTGAAGATTAGAATAGATTCTTGCATAAAATATAGATACTTAAAAGCTATCAAGCTACATTCAATTGGGCACACATATTATTGTTTTCTACCACTGAATTTTCCCGGAATAATTTTCAGGGAACTAGGTCCATCGCCAAGGTTATGAATAAGGCAAACACGCTTTTAATCAGATAAGAGGCACCTGTGAACCTAATCGTAAAGACAAATTTTTGAAATTATTCAGCCTTTTCACATGTAAAAAGAATTCTGAGATTTTGATAGAAAGTTTCATGCTATTGGAATCTTTGAAGCAGAAAATGGGATTTCTTAGCATTCAATGGCATTCAGATGTTAAGCTTTCTCAACATCCCCACATTGTCGAGATGGAACATTCCATTCTTTTCAGTATTGTGGGATGATTCCTTTAATCAGAATGCTAGTAATATTGCTGAATGGAAAGATCAGCTGGGTTGAATTAAATAGAAAAAAGTAATAATCCCATTTCCAATGTATATTTTGTATTTTGTTAATGTATATCTGTAAAGCACTTCAAAGTTACTAGCTTGTCCAACAGACTGTAACTTTTAAGGTAACCCTAGCATTTTAAACCCTGAGAAATAAATCCACACTCAAAAAGAAGCCAAAATTTTCCTCAAAATAAGAAACAAGACAATAAATCTACATAATTTACGACGCAAACTTTTTCACATCATCATTCTCAAAGGAATGCCAGTGTGCAATGCACTGTTAGGAGAAGAAATAGTCCTAACCAAGTGAAACATATAATTTCAACACACTGTCTTGCATGATCCTTACCATACTCCAAAAACTGAATTATGTTTTCCTAATGGTAACCAAAGTTGATTCTTACATTTCGTGAAACACAATACCCACTCTGATGGTATTCCAAGAATTCACTACTTGGAAAAAGATTTTGGGGGAGGGGAAGGGGGTGAAATCATGAGTAAGTGGTAAGAGAGAGGGCAGGACAATGTCCAAAACGAAGCATTTGGAGACAGATAAAGTGGAACAGATGATTTAGTAAAGCATTATATCTGGAATAGTTTCATATATTGATAGTTCATTTTTCTAATTACAGAGGACTGTTTGGTCTTAATGCTATGTAAGCAACAACAACAAATGAAAAAACCCTAAGTGTCTGACAACTGTATATAATATTATATCAACATTAAATGGATTTTTTAAACTGCTGCATTAAAAAAATAAATAAGGTTAACCATTTAACTAATTTTCTAAAAAATACTTGAGGCATTACGTAGCAGCCTGGAGATCTCTTTCCACATTCAAATAGTCTAAAATAATCAGATGACCAATAAACGCACTTTATAGTAGTGTAGCATGGATTTTCCCACAATAACCTGAAAATCAAATCTTACAGCATGTTGTAATTTCCATTAATTGTTTTCTGGGGACCTCATTTGTAGACTATATAATGCCAGGGAAATGTTTAATAGGGAAATGATTTAGCAAAACCCCTCCACTTATAAGCTGAAATACTGCTCATATTGTATGCTTAAAGGAATATTGAAATGATAATATTATGTTTCACATTCATCTAATATTTCCGATGACTTGGCTTAGAGTAATTTGGGACGAAAAGACATTATTTTAAAAACAATTATTAATATTTTTAGTGAAATTCTTCTATTGAAGCAAGAAACAAAGAAGAAAAATAACAGAACAAAAGGTCATTTTAAGAAATGATGCCGATAGTGTAATGATGATTAGCATTTACAAAAACAGTTGTTTGCATTTAGTGCTGCTGCTTATGAATTTGAATTCGCGGTTTTCGTTAATAAAGATATCAAATAATATGTGGCTGAGGATACCTCAGTCTCCATCTGTAAAGCAATGTTCCTCTCAAAAAGAATGTACAGTGGTAACAAAAGCAAACAGATGAAATATTTTCATCCAAAAAATTCAAACAATATTACAAATTGTAAGGCAAAATTATTTATGCTATTTTATTAGTTGTCATTTTCCAGAATTAGCAATATAATTATGAAGAGTATGTCAGAATCTCAGACATTCTTGACACCTGAAACTTTGTAATGAACAATGAAACTATGTAATGTATATTGCAAGAAATCTTTTTTATTTTATTTTTAATCTTTATTTTATTTCCTTTGTATTCTTCTTCCCTTTACTAGATATATTTATGAATGACTTCGAAAAGTTACAGGTTGTGCCATATGGTGCTTTTTAATTATTATGCTTATCATAGCTTTCGAAAGACTTGCATTTATCTGGACTTCAACAATTAACACTCAAATAATGGATGCCATCAAATAAAAAGGATTTTATAATGTCATCTGACATTTCCAATGATAGCCTTATAGCGCAGTATGATCCTACACTGTCTTCTGAATAATCAAATAATACTAAATTCAATATACTATGCTTCACTATTATTATTAGTTATTTAATTCTTTTATATAGGTGACTAAAGTATAATACAGATAAATCTCAGTTCGAAATCTTTCAGTTAGCTAAAACAGTGTATTCTCCAATCATACTAGACAAGAGATGTTCTAGAAACCATCACATAGATTATTTAATCGGAATAACATCTCTATGACATAGATCAGCATGTAGTTTAAATAACTGTGAGGCAAACTGTGAGACAAATTCCATTTATGAGCTATAAGGCTTTGTGTAGGTTATCTAGCTTTTCTTTCTTTCTCACTAAAATGAGGATATTAGTACCCACCTCTATACTTCAAGTGGCTTGTTAAGGGCACAGTGCAAATGTAAGCTACCATGCCTCTTTTATTACGGCAAATATGATCTTTAATTTTAATAGCAGATAACCTGG
Source organism: Heterohyrax brucei (assembly GCA_028571685.1). NCBI lineage: Eukaryota > Metazoa > Chordata > Mammalia > Hyracoidea > Procaviidae > Heterohyrax > Heterohyrax brucei. The sequence goes on along the minus strand of CM053144.1, from coordinate 150,159,149 downwards.
GATTCAGAAGCTAACCCTAGTGACCTGCAAAGGCTTTGCCGGAAATGAACTAAAAATGGAATTTAGGGTTCTTAGTTTAGCGTTTTGTTCCTAAAATTAAGGATTACCTCTATAAACATTGCTGGTTAGTAACTTTTGAATAAGGATTGATTTAATTTTACATCTTGAATTGACTCAATTTTATCACTCCTAGGAGCTGCTTACCCAAACAGTTTTTTAAATTACTGTGTATATATTTACCCACAACACAATAGCCATTTCTTAAAGTCGAAGAGTTGGGTTAAATATGTTGTTTCTTTTCTAGAAGAAAACAAGGTCACTAGTTTTTAATAAAGTATAGGCAGTTGGAAAAGCTATTGTTTTAGGAAAGCAGGAGAATACTGGTGTGGTTGTTATTCCTGAAGGTAAGATAGTTATTTTCACTTACTAATATTTAACACTGAAAATGAATCTCTTTTTGCAAGAATTTTCAATGAAAACATTCAAGAGACTATTAAGAAACCCTGAAAACATAGCTCTCACACCTTAATTTTCTACTTCTCATCTCTTTAGGGATAATTTTAAAAGCTTTGGAAAGTGAAGCTATTTATCTGTAGATCAGCATAAGTACTCTTAAACATTCACCTGAGTTTCCCTTTGAAGAAAAAAAAATAGAAAAGACAACCTATTTTTAAAATCCCCTTAAACACTACCTTGTTTTTAAAATGTTTTCCAAGTCTTTCATTTGAAGAGGTTTCTTTAATTCATTTCTTCAGAGATTTTCAAAGAATACTTCTTTTTATTAAGCAATACATGTGCTTTTGTGCATATGGACTCTGACCTTGAGTTTTTGGACCTTTAGTAAGGATCTCTCCTCACCCTCCACCCCTTCCCCACACTCCGCAAAACCGGGTTGCACCTGCCAAGAGAATGCACAGTCTATCTCATCAAAGGACGCAAGGGGTCGCCCCTCTCCCGGCGTTGAACCAGCCAACCCCTCCGCAAACGCAGACTCAAATGCACAAGAGAAAAGGCGCATCTTCCGCTAGAACTTTTGTGCAGCTCCAATCTCAAGGAATAACCGGAATTTCAACCTAGTTACATCTATTCCCTCTCTCACCCTCTTAATGTAACCAGAGATTGCCTTTGCCAGCACCTAGGGACAACCAAAGCAGGTCGAAAAGCAGTTTGCTTTTGGACTTACTGGTACCTTCAAAGTTCAAGCTTAGAGGTGCATCAGTCCGCTGCTTCTGGAAGTCCTGGGGCAGTGTCACCCGGCAACTTCGCACACCCCGGGCCTTACTGGCTATGTGGGAAGAACTGAACGGCAAGATTTTCTCCTGTGTCTCCCTTCAGAAACAGGGCCCCAAATCTGCAAACGCAGATAGTTTTTGACACTCTGACACTCAGGACCCTACCCTTATCCCGCAAGTGTGTGGCTTCTGACACCAGGGGTCTTCAGTGGGATGAAGGGAGAGTGGGAGTGGGCTGGAAGAGCGGATGGAAAGTAGGGAGCTGTTCTTCTACCTGGCCTCCCTTTCGCCAAAGACTTTCAACTCAAGAACCCTGACTTTGTCCTGTGAGGAGAGGCAGCAGGTATCTCCAGCTGAGAGGGCACTGCTAGACCCCCGGCTGCTCCTCTAGTTAGCCTAACAAAATGAAAGAGATGGTGGGGTGGGGGGAGGAGGTTAAGAGAACACAAACCATTCAGAGCCCAAGAATAATAAATCGGATGCACTGACACGTTGCCTTTAGGCCCTCCGGCCCCCTGCTACTTGAGCCTGGAAGCGGTGAGGCCAGGCTGGAGCCCAGGCTGCTAGCACCCAGTCACGGTTATTTAAAGACAAATTTGAGGTACTCAAACCTCGTCTGCCCAAGACCAGAGGTACAGGGAAGCTATCAGAAGACCCTTACATCCAGGGTACGGCAGAGACGAAGAGCAGCTGAAAAGCGGATTAGTGACTCTCCATTTCACAAAAACTGACACTGTGTCTTTCACGCTATTCCCACCGCTACCCGGAGAGGTTTCGCTGGCCTGATGCTAAGTGGGCTCTGTGCTGACAAGGTGGCACAGCTCTTGTGGTTGGCGCCCAGCCAGGGAAGTCTGAGGATCCAAGGCAAAAAACACTGCTCTGTGCACACCGTGAGTGCCTGCAAGGATTTTTCCTTTCCTCTTCCCACCAACACCCGCAACACTGGAGCCAGGGCTGCCCCTGGATCTGCGATGTGCGACGGAGCGTCCCACACAAGCACAGACACCAGAGCAGCGAGCATGCGGGGCTACTGCGGAGCTGTGAAAGGTTCCACCCTTGCGTCTGTCCCTTCATCCAGGGAAGGCATCACCTTTCACAGGCCAACCTGGGTTTTCGGACTAACATGGGATGCCCAGTTAACCTCAGTTAGATTGCTGTAGAAGTATTTGCCAGCAAACTTTACAAGGAATATGAGGAGAAGAGACAGCCAGGAGGCAAGGCTGAGTCCTTAGTGTTAAGTTTGCGCCTCGGTATCTGCCTGCACCAGGGGATCTACTCCAAAGGTCCTGATGGTAAAATCGTTCATGTGTGACAGGCATGAGAGTACAGAAAAGGTGACACCCCCGGCTCCCAGAAACCTAGGGTCAGCTGTCTGCAGATTCAGGCGTGGACACCCTGGCCACAGGGCAAACGCTCAGATAGGCGAATTCTGGGCGCCCAGCGCGCGCTGCTGCTCCTCAACCGCTGCCTGTGCGGCAAAGCGGGTGCGCAGTCGCTCTCTCGCCTGCTTTCTCGATCCTTGGCGGGCGGGGGGCGCTTCGCTGTCAGAGCGCTGCATCCCAGGCACGCCGAGGGTCTCCAGGCGCCAGGCGGTTACTCGAGGTGAGCGGGCGCCATGTCTGCGCCTCCCCTGGGTCTACTCAACCTTCAGGGCATCCCGCAGCCCGGGAGTCCCGGCAATCTAGGATTGAGGCGCCCAGTCCAGGACTCAGAAGGAAAGCCAGATCCCTAGAGAGAGCTTAGAGAAGGTCAGGACTTTTCCGAGAACCTGAAGTTATGAGGGTGAGGAAGCACCCTAGCTCCAGGTCTGTCCAAGCCGGAAGGTGCTGGTGGAGAGAGGAGCGCAGAGAGGCGTGAAAGACGCTTTCAGCACCCCAAAGCCCTAATTGTTACATCGTCTGGGAGGCGTGGGGTGGGGTGCAGGGTGGAAGGACAGCTGCTGCTGACAGCAGACGCAGAACAGGCAAAGCAACCCGACAGGTGAATGTGAAGGGAGGGAGCAAAGACCAAAAAAAAAAAAAAAAATCCACAATACAAAACCTGCACTTACTTCTCCGCTGGCGCCTTCCCCGGGAGGCGTTTTGGCTGCCGATGTATTCCATAAAGTTCAAAATGATAAAAAACCAAGAAATCAGTCGCAAGTGCATAGTAAACCAGTAAAGTTTCCCTTCTTTCTCCTTTTTCTTTTGGTTGTTAATTATATTTAATGTTTCAGAATTATATGTAGATGTTAGGCGTGTATCTATGGAGAGACAGAACCTAAGCGGCGGGACAATTCTCCACTCGGATCCGACAGGCGTGATGTGATGCCAACGCAGCGGGGCGGTGGGCAGGGAAACCAACTAGTGTACTTTCAGGTCTCGAGGGTGGCTGTCATCGGTTCCAGGAGCAACGAGCCCCCGCTCCGGGGTGGCCGCAGGTAGCATGATGAGTGGCAGTGGCAGCCGGCAGGATCGCGGTGGACGGTGGCGACGCGGCCCCTGGGGCTCAGAGGCTGCGGTGGCTGCCGCAGCGGTGGCTGGGGCGCAGGCAGCGCAAGGGAGCGGGCGCCGTGGGCGCCGCGGCCATGGCCAAGGGGCTGCGGAGAGACCCCGAGCTGCTTCTGCCTGTCTCGAGCAGGAGCCACTCCAGTGTTGGGCAGGGCTCCGGGGAGCACCCCATAGGGGAGGAGGGAGGGAGGGGACGAAGGGAGGGAGAAAGAAGGGGGATGGCTGTGGGGGGCGAGGGGGGGAACTCAGGGCGGGGAAGGAAACTGCTGGAGCAACAACCCTGAGCGACCTCAATAACTTTCAATTTCAAGAGGGAAAGAGAGAGCTGGAAAAGTACAGGCGTTGGGATTTGGCAGAGAGACGAGAAGAGGCGCCTAAGGGGTCCCGGGTCTGCGGCGGAGCGTCTCCGGACACTGCAAAGACGGCGGGAGAACACGGCCCGGGGGGAGGTGGGGAGGCATTGCGTACCGACCAGAACCCCTCAGAGGGGCAGCTCCTCGCGGGGAGAAGTGGGCGCGCTGGCCGAAGGTCCCGTGGGTGGGAGCTCCCTCTCCCTCTCCCTGAATCCGTCTAGTCTCTGCCGCCTCCGACTGGGCGCGCCCTGCTCTCTCCGGCAATGCACCCTTGCGCCCCCACCCCACTCCCGGCACTGACGCACAGCGGGTGCCCGCGGGGCAGCTCACCCCTCGCCCCAGGACTGATAGGTGGAAGCGTTCTAGCTGCTGACTCTTTCCCAGCCCTCCTGAGCGCCTCTTCTGTTGCTTTGCTCTTTTTCTTTCTTTCAATAAAAGTAGCTGCGGTTGGGCGTCAGGCAAGTAGGTGGTCCTGAGGCAGCTCAGAGGGAGCTACTGGTCGGCTGGGCCACGAGGTACCTGCCGGCTGTGGAGAGGCCCCGAGAAGTGTAAGCGCCGAGGACTGAACCTCTGGAAACGCAGTAGTGCTGTAGTTTTCTTCCACACAGAGCTGTTACAGCAGCTCTGGAAGATTCTTCCTCCCCTCAGGCAATTCCCTCCTTGGTTAACTCTTCCTGGATCTGCTCCTGATCTTTCTCTGGCTCTCTCCGTCTCCTTCCTGACGGGATCTGATACGCTTTTTGGTTTCTTCCCTAATGAACTGAGTTAGGGTCGCCATGCGTCGGATCCGACTCGACGGCACTTGGCTGCCAATGAACTGAGCATAATAATTTGAAAAGATTTTCTCTGCCTTGTGAGGGGTGGTGGCTGTGGCAGTCAACTACTTCTCTCTGTTAGGGCCAGGCTAGGTCACTGGTAAGCTTCTTCTCCAGAGCACAAGCTCACAAGCTTTTAGAAGTAATTATTTGATCACAAGTCACCAAAGTTATTTTACTGTAAACCTGGGCTATGTGTAGTACTTACCAGACTATCTGAAAGACTAATCTCTTTAAGACTACATTACAGGGTAACACACTTCTGGAAGGTCACTTCATAAAAGCTCCTAATTCATAGAGACCTTGTCAGTTCCTATGGCCAGATAATTTAGGTTTAGGAACTAGGTAGAGCCTTGCAAGAAAACAGGTTCAATTTATATGTCTCTTTTTCTCCTGTTTGCAACAGCTTTTACTGTTTAGAATTCTTCAATTGTCTTCTCTTTATGTGTTGATCAACTAGGGGAGGAAAAAAGAAGGGATACCATCCAGTGCTTTCTGTTTTGCTGGCTTGCAATATTATTACGAATTGTCGTATACTTCTGAAATTTTCAGTGTTGTAGTTATTAAAGGGTCCAAAAATGGGGATTGGGGCTGTGAAATGGCCTGGATACAAAAGGACTTGAACATGCAGTGTTCATTCTTGTCAAGGTGCCAAAACCTAAAATCTGAAAGACTGGCTCTTCTCTGACCATTCCTTACTTAATTGAATATCATTTATTATGTGACAATTTTAGAATTTTGAAAGTAGACATTGAGTTTGCTTTCAGTCTGATAATAGGAGGAAGACAATAATCCCATCAAGATTATGATTTGAGGGTTATTTTTTAGAATTTGTAACATTTTAATTCTGTCATGGAACTTTTTTCCTGTTTGGGGGACACACACACACACACACAGACACACAGACACACACAGACACAGACACACACACACAGAGAGACACAGACACACACAGACACACACAGAGACACAGACACAGACACACAGAGACACACACAGAAAGACAGAGACACACACAGACACAGACACAGACACAGACACAGACACACACACACACACACACAGTTCCCTCCCCACCCCCACCCCACTGCATAATATCTAGTTGCAAATGATGTGAGCTAATCCCTTTGAACCAGAAAAGTTACAGATAGCAGGGCAATTGCAATAATGCTTATTCAAAAAAGAAGTGACTCTAGTTTTCTCTTCCTCTGCTCCTCATCCTTCAGTTTGCTTTCCTTCTTATTTAATACCTAAGATTCTGAATATCTGCACCATAAAACACAGGGGATTTAAAGACTGTGGGAGGCTCCCTTTGAAAAGGCCTCCAGAGATGGTCTTTCTAATCTGGGATACTTGAGCCGGATGAGATGAGACTGTAGAAGGGATGTAAAAAAGCAATTTGGTGAACAACTTCAGGGAAATAAACACAAAGAAAGACATTTACGTTTCACCAAGTGTTGGGCAGACATATGTTAGTTCGGATGAGAACAGGAATGGCAGCATAAATAAATAAACAAACCCAGTGAGAAACTGCAGTTATTGAACCATCCCAGGAAAGAGGCTAGATGCAGTGGACAGGAGAAGCTTGTCAAGGAATAAATGCTGTTCAGAGGAAACATAAGGAAAACATTAAATAAACTGCAAGCGTCCTCTTTCTCTCTTGACGCTGTGCTTTAGAATAACTTTTTCCTGATCCATGTTACTGGACTATTAAATGTGTTTACTTGCCTTGCTGAGTCTTGGATTCCAGGGATTGTTTTAGCAATTTATGGAAAGTATGCCATAACCTACTCCAAGCAACATAGTACCATTTATTTATCGAGAAAACAAAACTCACACAAGCTCTGTAGTTGGCAGTGAATCCCAGGGCCCAGGCCTAAAGTAAGTTAGAAACCATTGGCTCAGCATGGAGGTCATTATTTGTTAGCTTTCTCCAGAAAACATTCAAGTCCCAGAGAGTCTGGATAACTAGGAGGAGTCTAAGAGACTCAGGCCAGGAAGTCGAATAGTTTTGGACAAAGATAGAGAGTTAAACACATCCAGACTAGTTACTGCAACTTCTCATCTCTCCTCTGCCACCTCCCCCAGTCAGGCAGTGACAGCAGCAGTAACAAGTTATTTTTATCCATTGCAGCAGTGGCACTTTCAGGAAAGAAAATGATTGTCATATTGTTGAATCCATACTGCAAATATGTGGAAGGGGTTGTGCTCCAGAAAGAATGAGCAAACCCAATAGTTTGGAATGGGATATAACTAGTGGTGATGAGAGATGTTTGGCGAAGTTTGGGCTGACATCAGTCATCATGCCACAGAGCTAACATGCAGATTCAGAAAATGCTCAGTTGCTCAGATCTGGAGGCACTGGGGCTGAGTTCAGTTACGCATGGTATTGCTGACGGATTCCCTGTAACGGATGCAGCTAGAAGTCATCCCTGAAATACAAAGCGGACAGCAGTAGTTAAAAGCCAGTGAAATTAGTGGATGAAGGACAGCTACTATTTTTAGAAAGAGAGAGGAAGGAGACAGAATTATTGTAGCTATTTAAAATGTGATTAAATGGTTACATAGCATTAGGAAAATGAGAGACTCAAGGCTGATGATGGATTACTTTCTGTCAACAAGAAAGAACAGCCCAGATGAAGTTGTGAATTGTGGAGCATATATAGTATGATGTGTCTATTTTTAAAAACTTGTTTTCACAAACCAGTTAATTACTGGGTGTATTTAAAAAATGAATACCCAATAGCATTTAATACCCAAAATTTAACATCCCAGAAAATTTTGTTTGACTCTAGAGCTTTCATATAAACAGGTGGTGTGTTACAGTAAGAAGGGCACTAGAGTAGGAATCAGAGGATCCCGATGAGTCCTTTCTGTCTCTGTGTTTAAATTGTTGTGTTCCAGGGTTCTTCATCTGGAGAAGAAGGAAGTCAGCAAAATGATCTCAAAAGTGCCTTGTAGCTCTGAAAATAGTGGCAATATCTCCAAAAAAGAAAGACAAACTTGTACTTGCAAATGTCAAAGCTATTTCTAGTTACGTGACATCACAGCTTTCACTTACAGAATTGTGTTTAATTGAATAGGTCCAGATTTAGAAATCTGCTTTCAAAATCGTTGAGTTTTTGGAAATGCCTGACCCATTACAAGAATTCTAGATGACTCTGGTCTAGCAAAGAGAGATCCAAGGCTAGTTTAATCTGCCTAGATGTTGTCAGACTGCAAGACGACAAGGAAGACTAGATTATAAATGTCTGGCTCTGCACAGACTGCTAGAGAAAGAAGGGAAAAGGACTTCTGACCCTCATATAGGTACCACTCAAGCTTAGTTTGTTTTTAAGGAATTATAGGTTAATACAGAACATAGCTTGCATTGAATGAAGTCCTCCCTTTTGATTTAGTGTTATTCTTTTCTTTTTCCTATTTATATCTTTACCCCTCTCCCCCCAAAAAACTCACTGCCGTCAATTCGATTCTGACTCATAGCAACCCTATAGGACAGAGTAGAACATCCTCATAGAGCTTCCAAGGAGTTCCTGGTGGATCTGAACTGCCAGCCTTTTGGTGAGCAGACATAGCATGTAACCACTAGGCCACATGGGCTTCCATTTTTATCTTTACTTGAGGATTTATATCTGTGACTCTTCAGAAGGTCTACAGTGATGCTTAGGTAACTATGGTCACAACTTTAGACATGAGAGTATAATAAGATGTAGAGTTCAGGACCAGATAGATGAGGGCTAATATGAATCAACATTATTTTTGTAGGTGCTTTTGTATTTATTATCTCAATATGGGATCCCCAAACATTGTTTTTTCATTGATAAAAACAGAGCCCAAAGTTAAAATTACGTGCCCAAGGTGATGTAGAGAGTCTCCTGGTTATTTTCTAGTTCTCCAAGCTCTAGTTTCCCTTCCTGTTCTCCCGGATATTGACTTTCATGGACTGCATCACCAAATCTCCTTTGCTCTTTGGTGTCTGGTTGAGTTTAGCCAATGCAGATATAGGAGATGAGATGCAGACCTTTCTGCTTTGGCATTATTTTGAAAGTGACTACTTACAGCTCTGTTAAGTGGTCCCTATACCCTGGGGCCAGCTGTCAACATAACTTAAATAACACTATTTATTCTTTAAGGCTCTTCAGGGAGAGAAATGGAAATGACTTCCCCCTGTTCCCAGTCCCTGCATGGCTCAGCATCTCCTGTTGATTCCCTTAAGCCTGTCTGTACTTTTATACATAGTCCCCTCATAAAATGCCTTCCCAAAATTCTTGGTTTCCTAAAAGACACAAAAATATCAGAACTGGGACTTCAAACTAGGTTGTCTGATTTAAAGCCAGTAGTTTTTCTTCTATGTCCTCTCGCCTTTCCATAGGAATGTGCACTGATTATGGCTAAGCTGGGTGAAGGAGAAGGGGCCAGCGTAAAGCCTAATAAGGAAGGCTTAAAAAGTAAGTAGGCACACAACAAAGATCAGAGCAAGGTCATGGGTAAAACCATTCTAAGTTACTCACTTAGAATCAGAATGGAAAGAAGCAAAGCAAGGTTCGTGTTCAGCACTGCAGCCAGGCAATCAGAAAAAAGGAAATAAACAGGAAAAGAGAGAGCAAGGAAGTCAGGAAGCATCCGCAGCAAACAGTGACACTGATTTTAAGGCATGTTTTGCCAAGTAATCTTCTTATTTTTTTCCCTTGCTAGGTTGGAAACCAGTCTTTGTACAGTCCACAGGTGAGCAAGGGGTCCTTATTGGAAAGGGTGGTGAAAGGTGCCAGTTAAGATAAATCAGTCGTCATTCGTTCATCTCGCAATGGAAGATGCCTACTCTGGGTGACTCCACGTTAGACACAGAAGCAGAGTTTAATGCATGCTTTTAAAGCAATGAGGTTAAAGATATGGCCTTTATGGATTTTATTGGTGCTTTTGTTAAAAGTGCTAATTTAATCACTAAACTCTGACTTCAACATCTATGAAGATTGAGGTCCTGCCCTCAAGTAGAGTGTCCTCAATTAGGAAGGAGTTTAAGTTCCCATGTCAGAAGTGCTGTGTAGTAAAGGTTGTGTGATATGTTGTGGGAAGAGAAAAGAGGAACCATCCTGGAGGCAAGGGTAAAGAGAGACAGAGTGAGAGCAAGCTATGTCTAAGATGCTCAGTGTTTAAACGACTGGCAGTGACTCTTTATGGAGACAGGGAGGGATTCTTTGCTTTAGGTTAGTCTTGATTCAAAGGTGAAGGGGCAAGCTCTTCTTCTAGTTTGTTTTGTACAGGTCAGTGGTCAAGGTTGACTGCCTGCTTGCTAGGGAGGCAGCCATGCTCCCAGGGTGGTATCAGCCTCCTCCTCCGGCAATTCACTGTGGCTCAGTGTTGATCGTGTGGGAGTGTTGTTAGTGGCTGATACCTGTGTAGGGTCTATGTGGGTTAATGATTGGACCAGTTCACTGTAGCTACACTGTGGGCAGATTTCTCTCATGTGGGAAGAATGGTGTTTCATTTCTTCTGTTTCTTAGAAATGTTTGCATGTATTTACTATATCAGACAAAGGGATGAGGCTTGGCTTTCGTACGGGCCTGGTTGCTCCCAGCTCTCATGCCGCGTAACTCCCTGCACCCTCCAGTATTCCTCTGGAACGGCACTCCGTACTTGGTATTTTAATCTCCCAGTCTTACTGAAAGTTACCTGCTGACTCTCATTCATTCAACTTTCTAATCCTTCCCAAGATAGAAATATCCTACTCTGAAGCCTAAGACTTACTCATATATTAGTGAGGATGGGCAAGCTTAGCTTTGCCATTCCCGATCTCTCCTCCTTTTTTTCCCCCACATATAATCCTTTCCTTCTAGAAATATATTCTGTTTTCACATTGGTGTATGGGATACGCTGCAGATGTGGAGATTTTAGGCATAAGGGGAATAAGGAATAAGAAAGGCTGTGGTTGGTTGGTGGGCCTGATGTTTGGCTGCTAGCCTGCTTGCCACTTTTTCCAGTTAGGCAAATAATGTCCTGTTTTTGTACATAATATTGTCTCATTGAGAAGTGTTCTCCAAGAAAATGGAAAGAAACAAAGGCGTTTCCTCCCAAGGAGATCGTCTCAGTTATGTATTGATGAATAACAAGCTACCCTTAAACTTGGTGGCTTAAACTATCAACTGTCCATGGCCTCTCACATTTTGTGGGTTGGCTGGTTATGTTGTTGGTCTCCTGTTGGCTCACTCATGCTACATTCAGCAGTTCAGTCATCTGGGGCTTGGGCTCAGCTGAGATTCTGCACATAGTAGGGCTCTCTCTCCACGGGTTTTTTTCATTCTCGAAGCATGGAGACTCTGGCTCTAAAATTTTAAGAACAGAAGCTGCTATGCCTCCTGAGGTCAATGCTAAAAGTCCCACAGTGTCACAGCCACAGTATTCGGTCAGTCAAAGCAAGTTATAGAGCCAACCTAAATTCCAGGACTTCCTCAATAGATGCCACTGTTTGCTATGAGAAGCTATTTTTAATCCACACAGAGTTTAATGAACAGGTCCACTGAACTGTGTTTAAAGGCAATCTCTTGAACTCATGGCTAGTCAAAAACGACAATGAATTAAGAAAGCGAAATTAAATATGTGCCTTAATTCACTACCTTTAGAGTGTTCTGGTTCTACATTAGTTTTTTCCTCTGGATTAAGTCTTTATTCTTGCCTTGATTTCTCAGAATATCAAAACAATACAAGTAGTTCCAAGATAATTCTGAGGCAGATTTTGGCCATTAGTATGTAAATAAAGAAGTGTTGTGGGTTCGGAACTCATAGATAAAAATCCTTGGGACTTTCTGACCTTGGAAAAAGTCCTAAGGGTTTCACTCATGTAGAAGTAACTTAAACCCAATGCCACTGAATTGATTCTGACTCAGTGACCCTATAGTACAGAACAGAACTGCACCACAAAGTTTCTTAGGCTGTAATCTTTATGGAAACAGACTACCACATCTTTCTCTTGGGGAGCAGCCAGTAGATTCAAACTACCAACCGTTCCACTGTGCTACCAGGGCTCCTAGACATAACTAGAAACCAAAAAACCGAATCTGTTGTCCTTCCAACTCAAGGGACTCTATAGTACAGGATAGAAGTTCTCATAGGCTTTACAAGGAGCAGTTGGTGGATCGGCAGCCAAGCTCTTAAGCACTGTGCCACCAGCACTCTGGAGGTCACTCACAAACTGCTCATTTCCTTTATTTCTCTCTAGTCTCAAGAGCTGTGGCAGCATTACTGTAGCCTCTGTAAAAGCCTTCTTTCAGAGAAGTGTTCCTTTTGACATGAAAATTGATGGGAGGGTTTATTGTTTTAGTATACAGGAAGGTAAAGTCATTATCTAATTAAATTCTAAGATTTCGTGTAAGCAACATAATCATTTTGCCTAACAAAACAGATTTACTTTAAACAGACCAAAAAAAAAAAAAAGTTACCGTCGAGTCAATTCTAACTCATAGCAACTCCATAGGACAGAATAGAATTACCCCATAGAGCACCCAAGGATTCAAACTGCCAACCTTTTGGTTAGTAGCTATAGCTTTCAACTACCATGCTACCAAGATTTCTAGATTTAGTTTAAGAGTCTAGACAGGAGGCAACTAACTAATTACTTCCAGTATCTCAGAATCAGTATCACTGAAACCAAGTGATACATTGGTTTCATGTGACTTTATGGTCATTATTTGTGGTCGTGTCAACAATGTTTAGTAATGATGTAAATTTTTATGAAATGTGGGATGATTCATGTTTTCATTAAGGATATGCAATACAATAGAAATCCAAGCTCAACCTGCCATCTAGGAGAAAAGTATAGCTCAAGGATATCTCCCCAAGTTAATTATATGCGTGGTTTGATTTTCCAGTCTCTATGTCTGTGTATTCCTAATTTTCTTTAACAATTGATTTGCACTCATTGCTTACATTATTTATATCGTTATGCATGCTATTTGAAATCATCACAGTTAGAAATTTATTTTAAAGGGAAATATTGCCAAGACAGAAACAAATGAATTATTTTAATTAGATTGTTTTCTTCTTAACAAGTCTCTAATGTGTTGCTAAGAGAGCAGGTCAGGCCATGCAGGGCATCATGAAATGTGAATATGGAGGAGACTTGTATCTAATGAGAAGCTGAGTGATTATGGGATGTGAAGAGGTGAGGGCAGAAACAGAAGGGGAAATATGAGATTTTCGGGGATAAACTTACTTTGTCTAGGGATGGGCCTGTGTAGCATTAATAGAATTTTAAATTAGACATTGTCATTTCCTCAACATAGAAAATTGTATGAAAGATTACATAATAGATTGCTTTAAAAATAATTTAAAAAGTTCCTTGATATAGGGACACGTGAGAGTTGACATGGTCTGTGAATTCTGGGGAAAAAAAAATTACCTAGAAAGTTCACTGAAAATTGAAAGTGAGTAAGAGTATTCTTGAACACAAAAGAATTGAGGCCAAATATATGGTGTCATTTTTACTTTGCACTCATTTTCTTTCTGAAATGGTTATCAAAATCACTTCTATTGCTTATAGTTGTGAATGAGGATTGTATGAAAGAGTTTTCTCTCAAAAAGAAAAAGAAAAACCCATTTCTTGTGAGCAGATCGGGCTGTAAATCTTTACAGAAGTCAATTCCCTCACCTGTGTCCCACAATGCTGCCGGAGATGACCGCTGCACCCCTAGGCCTCCTCTCCCTGATGTGACCGACTTTTAAGTACTTCACTTTGGGGAACACACACATTTTGTATTAGATGTCTGTGGTACCTTCTAATTATACGGCTATCAGCTATTTAAAGATACTTTAATTAATAGCCATGAAGTTTATTACTTTATGCTTCTTAATTTGAAGAAAATAGTTTTGAAAATGTTAAGCAGATGTATTTTCCATTCCCAGATTATGTTGACCTACAATTGTCCTACCTCTTGAATCAAGGCTGTGCTTTGGAGGGAAGGACAGTTACCACCTAGCCTCCAATTTTATTATGTGTTCTGAGTTTCAAGGAAACCCTGTCGGTGTGGTGGTTAATTGCTATAGCTGCAAACCAAAAGGTCAGCTGTTTCGATTCATCAGGCACTCACTGAAAACTAAGGGCAGTTCAGCTTTTTCCTGTAGGGGTTGCTATGAGTAGGCATGGACTCAGGGGTGATGGGTTTGGGAGTTCCAAAGCTGCCCTTTATGAATCCTTAGTAAGAATAATTCTTACAAAATAATGATTTGTAGAGAGAGAAAAAAGACCTCTGATAGAGTTTCACCGTAAGCTAAAGTATACTGAGAAGTCAGGATCTCCCTGACCTAAGGGAAATCCCTGTCAGTGAGAAAAGCAGAGAATTCCTTCAGAACTGGAAAGAAGATAGTGGGAGGGTAAGACAAAAAATTTAGATTCTAGTCTCCTCTTAATAGTTGATCATGCATGTCCCCTTTTAGACAGAAGGAATAGAATTACTACGGCTATCTAGGGACTTCAGTAAAATGCCTACAAACTCATTGCCATTGAGTCAATTACAACTTATAGCAACCCTATAGGACAGAGTAGAGCCTTGCAGAGCTTCCAAGGAATGTCTGGTAGATTTGAACTGTCAAACTTTCATTTATCAGCTATAGCTCTTAACTGCTATGCCACCAGGGTTTCCAAAATACCCATAAGGAATTTAACAATCAAGGGTCAGAGGATGAAATACAATTCATCCTTGAGCAGATATAATTATTCAAAGGCAAGTCTGCTTGGAAAACAACAGTAACAAACCCCCCCTAGGAGATCTATTGCCATCAAGTCTATTCTGACTTGTGAAATGAATCTATTTCTATTAACTGTAGAATAGATCATATCTGTTACTGAGTAGAACTGAATTCTATAGAGTTTTCTCAGTTGTCATGTGTACTGAGCACCACCACAGAGCTGCTGAGTGGATTTAAACCACCAACCTTTCTCTTAGTAGTTGAGCAAAAACCTGCTCGGGTGACAGCACAAGTTATACAGCCCTCATACATGGATGAAAAGTGACCAAAGGATGTTTTCCTGTGCTGCTATCCCTGGCATGGAATTGTCTGATAGACTTGGAGCTGCTCAGCAGGTAGTCCTGTCCTAGACATACGCAGAGATTGTATTTCTCTGCCCTGTTTTAGGCATAGTTATGTCTAACTTGAAAGAAATGAGAGCAGGCATGACAGGAGTCATTGAGGTAAAAGCTTTAGAGCCAGGTCTATCTACTGCTGTGAGGATCACGGAAGCACGTGATGAGATAAGGCGTTTATTGGACTAGGTGTTTGAGTGACCGTGGTGAACAGCTGCTTCACGCTCTGCCCCTGCTGATCTATATTGGACATACGCGGACAGACATTTAAGTTCGCAAACTCATCCTAGAAAAAGTGCTACATACCTCACTGCTGAATACCATTATGGTCACCTTCAAAGTACTCCCGTTGGGCAGCTCTGCACCGACTCCACGCTTCAAAGCAGTTTTGGAACTCTTTTTCCGGAATGGCCACCAATAGCTGTCGTCGCACAAAGTCTGACATGTAAGTTCATCTTAGAAAAAGTACTACATGCTTCTTTGCTGAATATCACTATGGTCCCCTTCAAAGTACTCCCCTTGGGAAGCTATATGCAATGCTGGAGACTAGTCTGCCCTTCAAAGCAATTTTGAAACTCTTTTTCTGTAATGGCCATCAATAGCTGTCGTTACACGAGGTCTGAAAATTAAGTTTAGAGCTCGTCTTAGAAAAAGTACTACATACCTCATTGCTGAATATCACTATGGTCACCTTCAAAGTACTCCCCTGGGGAAGTTGTGCACTGATGCCAGGGCCTAGTCCCCCCATCAAAGTACTTTTGAAACTCTTTTTCTGGAATGGTCGTCAGAGCTGTTGTTAGACTAGTTCTGGCAGTTATGTTCGGGAACTCATCCCGGGAAAAGTTCTTTGCAGGGTGGACTAGTCTTTAGCAACAGTGTACAACTTCCCAAGGGGAGTACTTCAAAGGTGACCATAGTGATATTCAGCAGTGAGGTATGTAGTACTTTGGATGAAATTTCAAATTTAACTGTCTGACCTTGTACTGTACGAGTGAGGGACACAACTTTGTAGTATTGGGGTAATTTGCATTTCCCTTAGACCAGATTTCTGACTCTTTCAATCAGAAAAGGTCCTAATATATCAGGACTATATCCAAGTATGTGTGTAGAGGATGACTAAATAAGAGAATGAAAACAGACAATTTTCATCAAAATAGCAAAGATAAGTAATGAGAACTGTACTGAGTATAAGTCTGTTACTTACAGTGGGCAAGATACTCAAAGATGAAGGATTTGAGTCCCTTGGAATGCAATGTATTTACTATTACTGAGTTAGTAAATACTGGGAAGTTAAATATAAGAATGAGTTCTTGTATTTTATGTCCACTGTTAAACAATTAACTTGACTCCCAGTTGAAATGCATATATCTTAGAGAACTTGAAACATCTTAGAGAGATCAGCTAAATCTAATCTTTTATGGTTGGCACATATTTCAATCCTGTGTCAAGACTTTCCCCTCTGAATTGCAGTAGACATTTTCATTGTGATTGTGGCGCTTTGGAGCACCATGTTCGAAGGGGCTTCAGTACCCTTTATACTCAGTGCTTTATACAGTGTCTCTGCACCAGGTAGTGGGAGATGGTAACTGTAGAGAAAACTGTTTGCCTCCTGAGTCAGAAGAACATTTAAGCATCTCTGGCAGAGAAAAGTATATATTGTTTGTGTAGATCTTTAGGGGAGAACATTTCCAATCTTTTTTGGAAGCTCTTTGAAAAACAGAACAAATTTCATTTTCTTCTAATTGTGTGTTATGCTGACAAAGTGTTTCTGTCTTGAACTGAAACTTTGAAAGCAAGCTAGAATCTTTGCCTAGAAACTTTTATAGGCTGGTAAAACTTCTAATTCTTATTGGAAGTTCTAGTTTAATTTGACATACATGATTCATAGACTTCTAGAACTGGAAGGACTTTTAGAGACCATCTAATATATATTGTTTTATTTGAGGAAATTGAGACTGAAAAGGTTAAATGACTTGCCCAAGGCGATACTGGCAAAGCTGAGTCTAAAACCAACTCCTCCTTATTACTAGGACACTTTTGGCCACACTAGGACTCTGAATGTTATTGCAGTGTTTCATCACTTATTCTATTCTGAAAAATCTATTTCCTTTTGTTTCACATCAATGGAATCTGAGAACAGCTTGTTCATTCACTCATTTACTCATATTTATTTAATATTCATTTAATACCTTCTATGGTTATTGCTCTTGGTCTTCATTGCCATTTTCAAGCTGAGGACTCATAGTAAAGTTCAAAATGATTATGAAAGTGTCCATTCCTTGAGTAAAATGCTTTAATTCTGGTTCTTTTAATAAGCCTTTATGGATTTTCATATACCTCATGCTTTCAAAATCAAGTGTCAAGTGAGTTCTGAATACAATAAAAGAAAAACCTAATATGTCTGCATTTAATTGTATAAGTGAACTATATTTTGGCCTTAGACCTAGAAATGGCATTATGAATTTCTATATAAGTTAACTTTGATTTTTTTCTGTGATACTTAAGGAAAAAATAATAAGCTGTTTAAATAAGTAAGGCAATACCCATTTACTTATGTGTTACCTTGTATTTGTACTGCTGAAATGTATTATTTTCAAGTGACTAAAATGTATAAAAAAATCATTTGGATTCTACCTCCATGTTGCCAATCACTGAGAGTGCTGAGTGTCTACTATGTTGCTAAGTAAGCATAAATTTATTAAGGATTGTAAGAGTAATACCAAAGAAATGGATATGAACTTTATTCTCTAGAAGCTTACAATTTAGTCTGGAAGAAGTCAAAGAAATACATCTACAATGAAAATGTTATGCTATATATATTGTTCATATCACTCAAACAAATGTTAACTCTTTAGACCACAGAGAAATGAGCCAAGATAGGTCAGTTCCATCAAGGAAACAGTCTTTGAAGACTTGAGTGTTAAGCCAGATACTGAAGCATCATATGCCCCTTCAGAATGCTTGGATTCACATTCAATACATGTTGCTGAGAGTTCATGTTCCAGGCACTGTGCAAGGCACTATGGCATGTCATCACATTCATTTACCTAATCAAAGTTGGAATCTACTTGACAGCAATGAGTTGAGTCTGCTTTTAGTCTTCCATGCTGGCAGATTGGCAGATTATTGTCACCCTTCTCCATCATGCTGTGTATCTTACACACTGCCAAACTCTAAATTGTAGAAATAATCAGAGAGAGTGAAAGAGAGCAAGCTCTACCTCTGTTTCCAAAGATATCCAGTTTAATGTGCCCTGCTATTCATCTGTCCACTCCAGGGACATGTTAGAAAGGCAGAATCTTAGACCCCTCCCCCAGACCTACTGAATCAGAATTTTCTGAATCATCTTAACATTTTTCCATGTGATTTGTATGCGTGTTAACTGTGAGGAAGCTCTTTTACAATATAATCATCTGAGGGAGCTATTAAAGTTACTGATGAGTGGGCTCTATTTGACCACAAATCAAAATATCTGGTGTCTGGGGGCATCTGCAGGATTTCAGCACTCCCGAGATGATTCTAGCATGATACTAGAATGGAGAGGCACTACTATGTTCTTTCCTAAACATATCTAAAATAAGAATCACCTGGAAATCCTATTGACAAAATAGAGTCCAGAATTTAAATTCAGGACCCAAGGAATCAAAAATCAGCGTCTCCAGGAGAAAGACCTGTTAATCTGTGTTTTTAACATGCAGCCTAGATAATATTTATCAATGAGAAAGTCAGGAAAAATACTGGTAATCCTGTGATATTCCTTTCCTTTCTTCTGGTGACCTTGGAAGAGCTCATTTTTGTCTCAGTGTCCTGACATCCTTCTACTAGATGACAATAGGCAGGAAACTCACAAAGCCTGGAGCCAGACACAGGAAGGAGAATCAGGGATGAGATCTAGGTTCTAAACACTGGATAAGGTAGGAGCAGAGGTGGAGATAGGCCTCAGATTAGCTAGCATCCCTTTATCATTAACTCGCATAGAGCAGTGAATGATTCTCAACAACACTATAGGTCCTTATCTGGGTAAGGACTGTTTTGGAAGTGGTACATTTCAGACAAGATCATCACAGTTTTTATGGGAAGAGGGAAATCACAAATTAAAATGGTTAATCTGACTGAAATTCTTACGGTTCGGTAGGAAGGGAATGAGGAGATATTCTTCAGCAGTGTGGGAAGCTATCCTTTGCATACCTTTCATAGGTGATCCCCGGATTGAGCAATGCTGATCTTAAAAGAGTGTGCAGACTTTTTGTTAGTAAATGTGTCACAAAGGCTTCACTCACATTTCTGATACTAGTATGAGTTACAATCATTGCCTTTCTTCAGTATATCTGCTGACTTGACAGAGAACACCAGAGTGATTTGATAGGCTAATTCTTCATTAAAAAGTTAATTGTCTTTCCAGACTTTGTCCTTTCAAGAACTGAATTGATTTCTAGAATTATTTACACTTCTATTTGTTATATTTTATAGTAGGAGGAATACCCTTCATTTTAAGTATCTGTATAAAGTATCTGCAGTACTCTGCTAGGTATTACAGGAATGAAATATAGAGAATACAGCTGCTGCCTCTGTAATGCAAGTTTATCTGGGAGGTCAGAACTTGAGTGCACAAAGAAACAAACAACAGTGGAATGGAGCATGTATTGAGAACCAAAGGAGAGAGTCCAAAATTTCAATGCTAACACGATTAGAGTACAGTGGGTACAGTGCTGTGGGGTCTTTCTCAAAGAGATCTATGTGAACTAAAGGTCAAATTATTTTCTGTTTCATCAGCAACTCTCATGGTTAGACTCTGGTGCTCATTTAACTCATCTTGATAATTAGTTAAATAAATCTTTTTAATATTAGTTAAATGAAATTGCAGCAGGAAAAAGAAAAAAAAAAGTCTTCCTTGGTGCTAAATCTCAAAGGTACTCCAGAGACACAATGTATTATCCAGTTTGACTATCTGGAAAAACCACAAGATCCTAAGATAATCAGTCTTTGTCATAGGCATCGAAACTGGACATTTGGTAGATAACTATTGTCCTTCCTTCTCATTCTAGCAAGGGGTTGTGATTTCCCAACAAAGACAAGGGAGTTGCAAAACAGCAGGACTTTGCTACAGTTAGTAATTAATGAGGTGCTAAAAGTGACAGAGCAGAGGCTCCCAGACACAGTGTGTGACTCAAAGGGATAAGAAGTACCCAGCATTTCAAACAGGAGTGTCACTTAAATAAACACAGTCAAGTGAGTCTAGTCTGTGCAATGGGAAATAGTCTGTTGACATCACGAGGCATCACACAACTGTGTAATCCAATATCGTAAGGATTAGTCACTATGTTTTGTAACTTGTGAGAAATGAGAGTTCCTTTGCACTCCCCCCCACCTTGGTCCAGCAGAAGGTGAGCAATTATCTGCTTGCGGTATTCAAAGAAGTCAAAACAAACTCTTACTGCACCATAGTGTTCAAATAAATAACCCATCTGTTACAGGTTCCCACCAGCATGATTTTCCTCTGCCCTTGTGATGCACATTAATCCATCAAGTTAATTATTGATATTAGTGGACAAGCCAAAGCACTTTACTAATCAACTAATAGCTGGGGTCTAAAGCCTCGAGAGAGTCTCTTTCTAAGCAGGGCATTATGAAGAGTGAAGGATGTATGTAAAAGGTCATTTTGGACAATCAATGCTACCTAAAAGGAATGTGTTTTCCTGTGGAGCAGACTTCCTGTATAAATTTGGGTACATGTTAAGGTTTTTCTCAAATTAAAACTTTACGCTTTCTTTTTAGCTAGATGACAGATTGGCTCATATAACAAAGAATACTACCCATGAGTACTGCATACATTTAAAAAAATCATCTTTGTGAGACCAAATGGTCAACAATTACTTCTAAAGCAAAGATGAAAGAGCAAGGGAACAGGGAAACCAGATCACTGGAAATGCAACGCCCAGAAAGGAATGAATGAGAATGTTCACACATTGTGAAAAACATAACAAACGTCACCGAACAATCTGTGTAGTCATTGTTAAGTGGGAATCTGGTTTGCCGTGTAAACTTTCCCTGAAAACACAAAATGTAATTTTAAAAAAAGATTTTAGATTTTCTTCTCACAAACATTTTCCTTTTGTATTCTTTTTAAATTTAGGGATGGAAGCTACAAAAACATGGCTCTGTTACATAGTCTGTTTACAGAGAACAGCAGAAGTTCTTCAAACAAGGCTGGCAAAAGTGCATATGTACGTATATGTCAGACAGACTTTATGTAGGTTCCCCGGTAGGATACCGAAGAACAGAAAAGACCTGATGTAGCTTGGTTATCCTAGCATGGGCATCCTTCTTATCAGGGATTTCATAAAGACTTCTGTTGTAATTGATGTATGGCACTCACTGCCTTAGTGACCGTGAAAAACATCTCATGTTGGCTGAATAAGTCTCCCTGAGATTGAAAATGCAAACTATGTGGGAGAAATCTCTTAAATGTATTCAAGTTTTACAATTTCAGAAAAATTAAAGAGGTCTCTGATTTTGCAATCTTTTCCTTTTTTGTAATATGGAACTAATACATGTATATGTTACCATAAAAGAACATGTAACATTTGAGTTTTTATATGTGATTGTGTGTTCATTGTACGTGTGTGAAGCTGAATCTCATTGAATCTGGTTATTGAACTTGAAATTGTAGAAATCGTGGCTTCATAATAGATAGGTTTATTTGCCTTAGTAGCATATGTTGAACACTAGCTCATTAAAAAATACTACCTGCCTCATTTGGAATTTGGAATTTGGTATTTTAATCACAGAGCTAGTATTTAATGAGTTTACTCCAGGGATCTTTGGCCTTGACATAAGTCAGTGAATGAGTTAACAGATATAAATCAGCAGTTTTCTCAACAGAAATATTTGAGCTCTGTCTGTTAAGAAAGACTGATTTTCTTATTCTTTTTTTGTTAAGCAAACTTGTAGATGTTTTTGGTATGGGGAGACAGCTTTGTAGCATGGACTTCACATGTTTTAAAGTGCATATGAAAAGGAATTCACTGGATTAAGTCTTTTCCTCCAACATACTCTAGAGGGAGTCAAATCTAAGAAAGTTACGTCTAATGCATTTCAACTGCTGTCCCCCCCCCCCCCCATGGATGCATTTTCTTTGTGACAATCTGTTTTGACCCTCTTAGTTAATAAAGACCCAGACCAGGAGCTGGTTAGAGCCTGGGGCTAATGAGGCTGAGGTGGAGGCTGACTCCTTTTGTGAACCTATTCAGGTCTTACAGAGAAAATACCCACTCCCTTGGTCGCAGGCTGATTGGGTTAGCCTGGGAATCAATGCATATTTTGGCATGAATGAGCAGAGAATGAGTGGTAGGGTGTGGAGTAAGAGAGTATTCATGTACCAGAGAAAATCCTCCCTCTTAGACTGGAATAATAAACTCCAATATGAGTCCCAGTGCTACCATTAATTAGCTGTGTCAACTTGGCAATACCACTTAACCTCTTTGAAGTTCAGTTTTTCAATTTTGTTGAAATAGAGAGTTGAGCTAGAAAGTCCCGGGTCTAAATTTTATGATATTATTCTTACAGAAGATATCTTATGGTTTATGTAAAAGTATGTCTTGGAAAATCTGAACATGACCCAGTAGCTACCAGAAAAATTCTGAAAGTCTAGCATTTTGTTCTTAATATATGCGTACAAGCACTAAGCACATGTAAGTTGGATTATGTGGCTTTTCCCAAACATCTACTGTGCTTTTTCACTTCTGTTCCTTTTTTTCATTCACATGGAATTCCCATAGCTTCCATCTCCAGTGGTAGAAATCCTATATATGCTGCAAGGCCCAGCTCAGTAGCTCTGTGTACCATGAAAAGAATCTTTGTTCCCTCAATATGTGAGAATCATTTCTGTTCCCTATTAATTTTCCTAGGTTTTTGCTTTTATTTTTCTTACCGCTTTCTGCCTTGCACTACTGTTGTTTTGGGGGCACATTTTATCTCTTCAATAAATCTTCAAGTTCTTGAGAGGAGGGATCAGGTCATCTAAACCTGATATTTTCTTCTTAAACATTATGATCTACTTATCATAGCTGCTCAGCAAGAATTTTGTGATAGAATAAGTAGAAGAATGCTGCTTAAAAATTAAAATAAAATAAAACAAAAACTAATCTTTCTATTGACAAGTGGAAGTACTTTACATTAGATGAAGGTCATATTTTAGTTTGTGCACTAAGAGGTCTGAGAACTGGTGAACTGTATTTTGACGTTATATTAATTGACTTTGTTACAAAATTGACTTGTACTTGATGGCACTTGGCTTGCTTGGCATTAAGAGAGGCCTGAAAAACTAGCGGTGGGATTTAAATCTCAAGCTTTTTAAAAAATCATTTTGTAAAAAACAATATTAATAAGTGAATTGTTATGGCAAGAATTTTATTATAATTTGTATCATGAACAAACTAAAAAAAAAAAATCCCTGTTTGGCATAAGAAGAGGCTTCTGCCAGAACTGTAGGCTGTTCTCCACTTTTTCTGTTTACTTCTTATTCTGAGCTGACTTTTGAAAGTCAGTTGGCCAGTATATCTCCTGAAGCCTTGCAAGTGCTGTTCTTCCCCCACCTCTCCCAGCATGCTCCCAGAAAGGATATTCACTCAGGCTGGCCCCCTATAATATCCATCGATTAACAAGATTTTAACCAACTTAAATTTTGTGATTAAAGAAACAATACTTATGGAATCTTGGAATTGCCTGGTATCTGTTAAAGCATGATTTGTAAATGCTAGTGAAACGAGACCATGTATATGTATACACGCCCCCACACACGTGGGTGTATATATGTTAAAATAGAATATATAGTGTAGTCTTGACATAAACATAAATTAAAATTGGCCAAACTAGTGAAACACAAAATGGCTGTGCTTGAGCTAAGGAAGAAGGTTAGAAAATGAAAAGTCACGGTGAAGCAGTGAAAGAGAAAAACAACTGCCACGTGGACACGGCAGCTGATGTTCAGAAACGTGATAAAGACGGTAACCGATCAGGAAGAAATTAACAACTTGAGGTACCAGAAGATAAGACTTATGGAGTAACTGATAACACAAGAACCAAGTGAACAACTTGTGTAAAAATCCAACACTTTGGATTTGGGAGACTGTGTCCACTGGCCTGCTGCTGTGTCGTGACCTGATCATGAGACCTTGTCCACTTTACCCTCAAGAGCCTCGTTCGAGTGGCTGTGACTGTTCCCACTGGTGCCTGAGCCTCTTGTGCTGTCCCTGCTGGTGGATCTACCTCTGACATGTCTTGTCGCTCTCCTGATGTCTGAATGTCCTTTTCTGAGTGAATGCGACCATTGGTACCTGAGCCTCCTGTGCTGTCCCTATTGGCTCCACCTCTAAGATGCCTGGTATGGGAAAAACCCTACTCCAGTTCTCCTGATGTTTAAATGGTGAGAGCACAGTCAATGTTCAAATTTCTTAGAGTGAAATCTGCTTTTGGAGAAGTATGAGTCGTGACGTTAACACGAATTGCACAGTCCCTGTGAGATCTGGTTGAATCTGTGTGAGTTTTAACTAACATAAATGAAAGTTCTTAACTGATGTAAACAAAGATAAGAATTGCAGCACCTCTCCCCCTATGCTTAATTGTGAGTGAGTGATTTGAAAAAATAAAACTTTCTACAAACCCTAAGCCTTATAGTTATGTATTTTCCTTTTGTGAATCCCAGTATTTTCTGGGTGTGCGTCACAGCGAGCCAATTAGATTTTTTTTTCTTGTAAGTTCCTTTTTGTGTGTGTGTGGTTAAACTCTGAAAATTCCTTTTGCTGGAGTGCTTTTATGAATTCTCAGGGAATGTTGCCCAATTTGAATTGCTTTGTTCAGTAAAACTCCTTTCTTTAATTGTAACAGATATAATGGTTTATGCTTTGACATTTCTTGGTGTCGGGAGTGGGATTTCAAAGGTTCCTTTCCTGTAGTGATCTACTGAGGACAGGAGGACCAGGCTTAGGCACCGAAGCAGGACTGGTACTCATTACTTTATGAATTTTTCAGAAGTAGCTACCAGGTAAATAACCATTTGAATTCTGAAATATGCTTTCTTGTGTTGATCTCTTTAAGACTTATTGAAGGATTTTACTTTCATTTTGTCTCTGTTTTGTCTTGTCTTGTCTGCTTTCATTCTGTCTCATGCAAGAGTTTATTTGCCTCTGCTAGTGGCAGTAGTGTAAAGTTCTGGGTAAATTACTTTCCTAGAAGTTTCCAAATTTGTAGGATCTCATGCTTTATAAGCCACAGAAACAATGGCCACAGGATGACCAGTAAATGTCAGTACGGCACCAGCTGTGAAAGATGGTTTAAGGCTCCTGTGTCAAGATAAGTCAACTCGGGATGGCCCAGAAGCAATAAGAAACCTGCTAGTTGTAAGATAGCACCCCAGCAACAAGGCACATACTGGTTTGAGTAATGCCCTGTCCAAACCTTGTGGCAGCCCTGGTCAGGATTTTACTGAGTCTGAGGGTCTTAAGCTTTGAGTAAACTTAAAATATTCTCTAAGGTTGAGAAATACTGTGTCTGGGGGCAATACGCCAAGCCAAGCGAAGTGCCGTCGAGTTCTTTTATGGGACTTCTGCTCAATATGCAGACAAATACTATGGTTCTGCCACTTGCTTGTAACTATCTGCTTGGCATAGTCCCACTAACGGGATTGTGGTTAAAAAAAAAAAAAAAGGACCACTGTGGAGTTCTTTTGAACTGTCTGAATTAAAAAGGTCTAAGATACATCAGGAAACCCTTGTGGTATACTAGTTACATGCTATGTCTGCTAACCCAAAGGTCAGCAGTACAAATCTGCCAGGTGCTTCTTGGAAGCACTATGGGCAGTTCTATGCTGCCTTATAGGGTTGCTATGAGTCAGAATCAACTCAGAGGCATTGGGTTTGCTTAAGATACATCAAGAAAGCAGAACTGCTTTCTTGCATGTTACTGTGTCCAAATTAACAAAACAAAACAGTAAAAGTTTGCATGTATCTGGGTACTGAGGGTACTTTCCCACTTGAAAAACTTGTATGTTTAAAATAAGATTCTAGTTGGCAGAAAGAATTACGTTCAGAAAAGATAAAACTAAATTTCAACGTAATTTTTACTATCCTTGATAAATTGGCCTAGATTTCCTCCCTACTGGGATATGGGTTTGGTGTTTAAAACACTGTATTAGAAGTAGTTTAGAATTTCAGTGATAACTTTAGGAAAATGAGTTTCCATGTTTGTTGCTTTTTCTTTCCTTTGTGGAATTTGATACTCAGAATTTGTCAGTCTATCTGAAAGGTACACTAAATAAATTGTTTACATAACCGATATAACAAGGCCTTAAAGCAGACCAATGATTCTAAGCTATTTCTCTAAAGGATTCTATAAAGGATGCCAAGACAGGATTATCAAAATGTAGTGATGCGCTACCTCCAGAAGATAGTATTAAATTAGATTATAACATTTTTTCAAAGAACTTACTCTGATTAGTTTAGCAATAAATAAGCACTTATAAGTAGTTGCAATATGTATTCCTAGGAATTAATAGAAGTGACTTCATTCTAGCAAAGATTTTTATGTTTTGTACCCTGCCAGCCTCAAAAGCAGTTTAAAAAAAATCTTTCTAAGTAAGTTAGGCTAGATATTATATGAAATGTGTTTTATTTAGGGAAAAAATAGTAACATCATCTTGAAAAGAAATTGGTTTCTCAAAAATTGCAGTGCCTTTTGTTTTTGAACACAGGCTATCCCAAACATGTAAATGAACTGAAAACCCACAGATTTTCTTGACTATGAGGCAGAACCCTAGCAGTGTAGTGGTTAAGAGCTATAGCGGCTAGCCCAAAGGTCCACAGTTCAAATCCCCAGGCACTTGTTGGAAACTCTGTGAGGCAGTTTGACTCTGTCTTGTAGTATTGCTATGAGTTGGAATTGACTTGATGGGAGACAGGAATGGGTTTGGTTTTGGTATGAGGGAGAAAGGGATTAAGGCAAAATCTGGACTCCTTGGCTTTGAATAAAATGTAGTGACCTTATTTTTGAGTGGTTTTTTTTTTTTTAATGTAAAAGTCATTTTGCAGTAGTTTTTTTATTTAATTCCAAGTGTTATAATTTAAAACTTAAGTTGTATTCGAAATCAGGAATGAAAGTTACATTTTTCATTGTAATTAGCTGTATAACTTGACACACTACTGTCGAGTTGGGTCCGAGCCGTAGCAACCCTATAGGTCAGAGTAGAACTGTCCCGTAGAGTTTCCAAGGAGCACCTGGTGGACTTGAACTGCTGACTTTTTGGTTAGCAGATGTAGCACTTAACTCACTATGCCACCAGGGTTTCCAATTAGCTATATAATGTAACCTAATTATTTTATCTTAGTTTAAATTTTACATATTGGCTTTATCTTATGTTGCTGATTTTTTCATACTGACTGTGTGAGATTTTATCAAAGCAACCATTGTAGGGTAACTAGATCATGAATTAAGCACTTCATAATTTTTTTAAAGTACAATTTATTTCATATGTTTTGTTCATGATACTGTTCTTTAGAATTATGTGCTTATCAATTAAATAACCCCAAAGGTGTGAGAACAAATAACCTGTAGACAATTACATTTAAAAATAATTACTGTAAGTCATGAATATGTTACAAAACCTCCAAAATTTGTTATCTGCCAATCCTAATTTAGTTACAACAGTTGGTATGATCTTGCATGAATTTTGGCAAAGTGTCCATCATCTAAATGTCAAACTAACTCAGAGCATGTCTTTTGAAGATGCTAGGTATTTATTACTACCTTCCTATCTCCCTATACCATGGCACAAAAGTAACACACAGCCATGTATAAACCAAAGGAAACCAAACCCATTGCTGTCAAGTCAATTCTGACTCATAGCGACCTTACAAGACAGAGTAGAACGGCCCAATGGGGCATTCTAAAGTACAATGCTGTCAGTGATAAGATAATATCCACACACCTGTAAGAAAGGCCAGTTAATGTGACTATTATTCAAATTTATGCAGCAACTACTAAGGCCAAAGATGAAGAAATTGAAGATTTTTAGCAGCTTCTCAAGTCTGAAATTGGTTGAAAATGCTATCAGGATGCATTGATAATTACTGGTGATTGGAATGTAAAAGTTGGAAGCAAAGAAAAAAATAGGTAGGTGTAAAATATGACCTTGATCACAGATATGATGCTGGAGATCATATGATAGAATTTTGCAGGACAAGCTACTTTACTGCATATATCTTTTTTCACCAACATAAATGGTAGCTATACATATAGACCTTACCAGACAGAATGTATAGGAATCAAATTGACTACATCTGTAGAAAGACATGATGGAAATTTCTGGTCTGACTATGGTGCAGACCAGCAGTTGCTCAGTTGCAAATTCACATTGAAACTGAAGAAATCAGAACAAATCCACAAAAGCCAAAGTACAACCTTGAGTATATTCCACCTGAATTCAGAGACCGTCTTGAGAACATTTTTGATGCGTTGAACACTAACGACTGAAGAACAGATGAGTTGTGGAATGACATCATCCATGAAGAAAGCAAGAGGTCATTAGAACGACAGGAAAGAAAGAAAAGACCAAACTGGATGTCAGAAGAGACTCTGAAATTTGCTCTTGAACATTGAGTAGCTAAAGCAAAAAGAAGAAATGATGAAGTTAAAAGAACTGAATAGAAGATTTCAAAGGGTGGCTTATGAAACAAAGTAAAGAATTATAATGACATGTGCAAAGAGGTGAAAAGAGAAAACCAAAAGAGAACACATTCTGTATTTCTCAAGCTGAAAGAACTGAAGAAGAAATTCGTTTCAAGTTGCCGTAGTGAAGGATTTTACGAGGAAAATACTAAACAATTCAGGAAACATTAAACAAAGATAGAAGGAATATACAGAATCATTATACCAGAAAGAATTGGTCGACATTCCACGATTTTAAGAGATAGTATATGATCAGAGAATGATGGTACTCAAGGAAGAAGTAGAAGTTGCATTGAAGGTATTGGAAAAAAAGCAAGGCTCCAGGAATTGATGGATTACCAATTGAGATGTTTTAACAAATGTGTGCAGTACTGGAAGTGCTCTCTTGTCTACGCCAAGAAATTTGGAGGCCAGTCATCTGGTCAACTGACTGGAAGAGATCCATATTTATGTCTATTCCCAAGAAAGGTGATCCAACTCAATGTGGAAACTATTGAACAGTATAAATAATACCAATGAAAGTAAAATTTTGCTAAAGATCATTCAAAAGTGATTGTATATTGATAGAGAATTGCCAGAAATTGAAGCTGGATTCAGAAGGGATATCATTGATGATGTCAAGTGGATCTTGGCTGAAAGCACAGAATACCAGAAAGATATTTACCTGTGTTTCATTGACTATGCAAAGGCATTCAGCTGTGTGGATCATAATAAGTTATTGAGAACATTGCAGAGAATGAGAGTTTCAGAACACTTAATTGTGCTCATGAGCAATTTGTACATGGATCAAGAGGGAGTTGTGCAAACAAAACAAGGGGATGCTACATGGTTTAAAGTCAGGAAAACGATGCATCAGGGCTGTATCCTTTTGCCATAGCTATTCAAACTCTATACCAAGCAAATAATATGAGAAGCTAGGCTATATGAAGAAGAATGAGGCATCAGGATTGGAGGAAGACTCATTAACAACCTGCATTATGCAGATGACAAGGCCCTGCTTGTTGAAAGTGAAGAGGATTTGAAACACTCACTGATGAAGATCAAAGACACAGTCTTTAATATGGATTACATCTCAACACCAAGAAAACAAAAATCCTCATAACTGGACCATAAGCAATGTCACGTTAAATGGAGGAAGTATTGAGCTTGTCAAAAATCTCATTTTACTTGGTT
This sequence comes from Heterohyrax brucei, assembly GCA_028571685.1. Lineage (NCBI taxonomy): Eukaryota > Metazoa > Chordata > Mammalia > Hyracoidea > Procaviidae > Heterohyrax > Heterohyrax brucei. The sequence goes on along the minus strand of CM053144.1, from coordinate 150,129,295 downwards.
CCACAATCAATGCCCGTGGAAATAGCAGTCAAGAAATCAAAAGACGCATTGCATTGGGAAAATCTACTGCAAAGACCTCTTTAAAGTGTTGAAAAGTGAAGATATCTCCTTGAAGACAAAGGTGCACCTGATGCAAGCAGTGGTATTTTTGATTGCATCACACGTACGTAAAACTTGGATAAAGAATAAGAAAGACAAGAAGAAATGATGCCTTTGAATTCTGATGATGGAGAGGAATATTGAATGTACCATAGATTGCCAACATGACAAACAGATTTGTTCTGGAAGAAATACAACCATAGTGCTCCTTGGAAGCAAAAATGGAGAGGCTGCACCTTACATACTTTCCAAGGATCACTCCTTGGAAATGGACATCAGGCTTAATAAAGTAGAGGATCAGCAAAAAAGAGGAAGACCATCAATGAGATGGACTGACACAGTGTCTTCAACAATGGGCTTAAGCATCAAAACGATTGTAGGCATGGCACAGGACTGGGCAGTATTTCATGCTGTTGTGCATAGGGTCTCTAAGATTCAGAACTAAATGGACAGCACCTAAACATGAAAACTGCCCCACAGGATTTCCAAGGAGCTCCTGATAGATTCGAACTGCCTATGTTTTTGTTAGCAGTTGAGCTCTTTTCCACTGTAGTGCCAGGTCTCCTAGCCGTGTACATATATATATATATATATATTTAAAACAAAAACAAAAACACTGCCATTAAGTCAATTCTGACTCATGGTGACCCTATAGGACAGAACAGAACCACTCCATAGAGTTTCCAAGGATCACCTAGCAGGTTTGAACTGTGGACCTTCTGATTAGCATCCATAGCATTTAACCACTATGCCACCAGGGTTTCCTAGAATATCACTTTCTAAGGTCCCCTTTTTTCACACTGAGCAGAGCAGGCCTTGTCTGAATATTCCTTTTTTTATACCTGATTTGCAATTTAACATGCAATGTAGAAGTTGAGTAGTGAAGAGTGATGCTGCTCTTGACAGGTGTATAAGTGTTTGCATTTTATATCTACAGAATTATTTCTCTACAACTGAATTATTCAAAAGTAAAATGTCATAGAAGTCTCATTATCTCTGAAAGCTTTGTCTGTAACGTGCTTCAGCTCAGGAGAATTGTCTTTGGAACAGGTATTTCATACAGTGAACCGAAAATTCGGTATTGCAGAAAGCCCATTGCAATGAGTACCCAGTGTGGGTGAGAGCACATACACGTCAACATGTGATATCTGAAGATTCACTTGGTATGAATCCACATTGGTTGCAAATGCTAATGCATATTACTTAAGATTAAAGTGCATTAACCTTTTTATATGTTATGAAATAGTAAGTTTGGTTTTTGATGGTTTAAAGTCACGATTTCCAGCTTCTTTTGAAGTTGTCAGTCTTTTTTGTCCACTCCTTCACTACTCAAGAAGCTGTGGTTAAGAGCTGGGATGCTAACGAAAGATTGGCAGTTGGAATCTACCAGTCACTGCTTGGAAACTCTGTAGGCAGTTCTACTGAATCCTATATGTAGGATTGCTATGAGTTAGAATTTCATGCAATAACAATGGATTTGGCTTATTTTTGTTTTCCTTTTTATGTCCCTTTCTCAGTCAGCTAGTGCTGCTTTCACAGAAATACAATGAGTGGATGGCTTTAAAAAGAGAAATTTTATTCTGTCACAGTCTGGTAAACTAAAAGTCCAAATTCAAGGTAAAATCCCCAGGGGAAGGCTTTCTTGGCTGCCGTTGGAGGAAGGTCCTTATTGTCAATCTTTCCTTGGACTGGAAGCTTCTGAGGCATAGGGACCTTGGTCCTTTCTGAAGGACGTGCTCAACTTCCAGCATGGCTTCTTCGTTGTTTGAGGTCCACAAACCTCTTTAGCTTCTTTCCTTTATATCTCAGGAGACTGCCTCAAGACACAAAACAGTCTTATATATGGAGCCCAGCCCCACCAACACAACTGCACTCATCCACCCTCATTAACATCATATAGACAGTATTTACAAAATGAAGGAACAGAACACATCATTAGAAATCAAGTCCTAGTTAAACTGCTACACAGGTTTTCTTTCGGAACACAATTCAATTCTTGGCACTCTACACTTCGTTCTCTAAAAAAATCACATCCTTGCAGCATGTAAAAACATACTCATCCTATTGTAACAGAAGTCTCAAGTCCAAGTCCAAAATCCAGAATTCCTCTAAAGCTTTGAAATTTAGTACACAAGTTATCTGTTTTCAAAATATAATGGCTGAACAGATCAGCGTAAGTTAGACATTTTCATTACAAATGGGAGAAAGAAGGCAAAACAGACCATAAGCAAGTCAGCAAAATATATTATAGTAGCTCTCAAAGTTTTGAAATTAATCTTCCATTTTCTGAGACATTTTACATAACAGCCCTGCCCTCCAGAGTCTAGGTATCTGATACTGAGTGAAAGCCCCTCCTCTTGTGCTATAGCTCTGACTTCCAGGCCCACTAGGACAGCCACTGTTGCTCTTTCAGCTTCAAATGCACAATTTTCCAAGTCCACATGAGTGGCATCTCCACACTTAGAAACACCAGGGTCCATGGCTCTACTCTTTCAAACCCCTGAGGTCATGGTCATACCTTTTGAGACTGAGGCAGCTCAATTTCACATGTTCTTTGTCTCTTCAGCTTCTGCTTCCTATGGCCTCCTTTTTGAATCTTGAAAGCTTCTTAAACATTTTTTAAAAAATAGCAATTTAAAATACATTTTCTTATCAAGCAATAGCTTATGTGAAATCACCTTACTTATAATTTTGGCCTGTCAACTTTTTGCACATAAGTAGAGCATTTCAACTCTTTCCAAACTGTTTGCTAAATAGTTCTCACTTGTACACCTGTGGCTATTGATTGCTGTTGGTGTTCATCTTCCAAGTTGGTAAAGGCACAGTGTACTCATCCTAGATTCCTAGGAGAAAAGCCAACCTTTCAATTAGAAGGTGTCATGGATTGAACTGTGTTCCTCCGTCCCAAAATGTGTGTAGCCATTTGGCTGGGTCATGATTCCCAATATTTAGGAGTCCTCCATTTTGTGATTTTTCTATGCTGTAAGTTAGATGATTAGTGTGGGACTGTAAATCGCTTCCTTAGGTCAGTTCCCTGCTTCATCGTAAACAATTTCCTTGGAGTATGGCTTGTACCACCTTTTACCCTCTTATCCTACAAGAGATAAAAGGAAAGGGAAGCAAACAAAGAGTCTGGAACCTCAAACCATCAAGAAAGCAGCACTGGGAATAGAGTGCATGCTTCAGATCTGAGGTTCCTGTGCCAAGATGCTCCCTGACCAAAGATTGATACAACACAAGAACTTGCTTCCAGAGCTGACAGAGAGAAAGCCTTCTCCTGGAGCAGACACCCTGAATTTGGACTTGTAGCTTACTGGACTGTGTAAGAATAAACTTTCCATTGTTACAGCCATCTACTTGGTGGTATTTCTGTTAGAGCAGCACTAGTTGACTAAAACAGAAGGTGACCACATGACTATCTCATAGATACAGAGATACTCAATTTTATGCAAAATAGTAAGCTTCCTTTTGAACTTTTTCATCCTTCTGTTCCCTTCTGATCTGGTTGTGTCATTTAAATGAATGAAGGTAAAGAGAACATCATTGTCTAAGTAAAAATAATGGCAGACAAGTAAAGCTATTTATTGGATTACAGATAAGATTTGGTGTAGATTATGGGCCAGTGTCTACTGTATCTTTGAATTATGGTACTGATGAAGAATATTGAATGTACCGTGGACTGCCAAAAGAATGAACCAATCTGTCTTGGAAAGAGTATAGCCAAAATGTAACTTATGAATGAGGATGGCAGTACTTCATCTCACCTACTTTGGAAAGTTGCATGGAGGGATCGGTCCCCAGAGAAGGATAGCATGCTTGATAAAGCAGAGGGTCAATGGAAAAGAGGAAGACCTTTAACGAGATATGTTGACATAGTAGCTACAACACTAAGTTTTAGCATAACGAAGATTGTGTGGATGGCACATGACCAGGCACTGTTCTGTTCTGTTGTACATAGGGTCTGTATGAGTTGGAACTGACTTGACAGGACCCAAACCCATATCGGCTGCTGTCAAGCTGATTCTGACTCATGAAGACCCTATAGGTCAGAGTAGAAGTGCCCCATAGAGTTTCCAAGGATCACCTGTCAGATTTTAGCTGCCATTTTTTTTGTTGGCAAATGTAGCACTTAACTACTATGCCACCAGGGTTTCCAACCTGACAGTACCTAACAAAAACAACATCTGCTGCATATATGACAACTTAGCCACTCAGTATTACCTACTTACCGGCCTGCACTACATTCCAACGTACCCATCTTGGTGACTTATGATAACACTTGACAATTTTGAAACTTTGTGGAAAGCCTCAGATGATTTGTTCCTGCCTGGTAAAGGGAATGATGAAAATATAATAGAAAGACTTTTATGTGTTAAGTTACATGAAATGTATCACAAATCAAGAGTGCCTGATTTCTCTCTGGGTTAAAATTTATATGTCATTGATGTTATAGCATAATTTTATTACTATTATTTTTTTTCTAACTTAGGTGCAACTTTATATATTTTAAATTTAGCACCATCAAGGCCAGTAGTGTCACTTACAAAATTTGCCTACAAGTTTTTTTTTTTTTAATTATTCAGATATTAAGAGTCTTGATAATCTTAGTTTATTCTTGGTAGATCAGGGTTATTCAATATTGTATTTTAAGATTATTATGTGTTATTATCTAAAGTTCTTTAAAAACAAGGTTGATCATTATGTTTCAAGATATATTCACCAAAAGTTCTTGTTTGTTTTTGAATTGGCTTTATTGGCTTTGTGCTATTTAATAATTTACTCTGATCAAGACTTTCACTTTTAGGATTATAACAAGTTAATCATTATCATTTTAATTTTGTCATTTGAAGATAAGTTTTACCTTGACCAAAATATTTCGGTAACAATGGATTATGTTAGGCATATGAGGAATGCTATATTTCAAACATGGATACCATGAGACTAAATTGAGAATACCAAAATTCTTAAGCAGAAACTAACAGACTTCTGTTCAACCAGAATTGTATGGAATAAAATTAACTACATAAGACTGAAAAAAAGAATTACTGTAAGGTTTTTATAAAAATATTTCTCATGTTCAATGTTCTGTTTTCTAAGTATAGGAAATCTTTTTGATTTTCTGTTCCTTTATTTAATGTAAGAACCAGTTATTTCAGTAACTAATAACATTATGTTAACTACAGAACATCCTGTGAATTCTAAGACATTATGGCACATGTCAAAGTTTGAATAAAGATATTTAGAATGATTTAAGTAATTTCTCCCATAGACTCCAAGAGATGAATACTAAAATAACTGTGATGGGAGAAAGAGCTCCTCAAAATTAAATGATTCTGGACATCCTTACTACTGTACAGCACCTATGCCATCCTTAAAACTCATTGTTAACATTGAATTTTAGTGAATATTATTCTCTAATAACTAATTAATATTTTTAGAAGCTTTCTCATTGTTCTAAAATACTGCATCTGCCATACCTAATTCTTCTTTGAAATGATATTTTTCAAAGATGAAAGAAGCTTTTGATGACCAGAAGTTAGAATCTCCAAATCTGCCTAATATTGCTCCAGGAGAATATATATTGAAAAACATACCAACTGAGAGATTTCTTAGAAGCCCACTAGGAAGGTCTATTCTTGATCTATCTCACTAGCATGTGTACTGGTAAACTACAAGAAGTTCGGGCTTGGATTCACCTGTGTCAGGGAGAGAGGGAAGGAAGGAGGGAGGGAGGAAAGGAGGGGGAGACAGAGAGAGAGAGAGAGAGAGAGAGAGAGAGATACTAAGCATCTCTAGACAGTTCAGCCTACTGAAGGACTTAAGCCACCCTTGTAGCCAGGAGCAGTGGACAGCCAATCCTGGGACTGCAAAACAAGGATTCATACAACCTGTTGAGGTTTTGGACTTCGGTTCTTGATTACTGTTATTTTTATGGTGATTGCTTTACTGTATGCTTATAGTGTTAGTCTTTGTTTTAATGTTAACTTTTTTTTTTCATTTCAGATCTAAAAATCTTTTCCTCCCAAGTAAATTGTGACTTATACTAACCCTATAGGACAAAGTAGGACTAACCCATATGGCTTCCAAGGAGTAGTTGTTGGATTCAAACCGCTGATCTTTTGGTTAGCTGCTGAGTCATTTAACACTGTGGCAATTGAAATTGTTGGACTTCGCATAATGTTCATAGCCTTTGAAATAGTTCTGTTTTACTTCCTAGTAAATTTACTAAAGGAAATTTTCTGTATTGTAACTATTGTTTATATTGAAATTTGCTTTTTTTTTTTTTAGATAGTATTCTTATACTGAGTCTTAAGTGTTCTCTTACATTTATTGTTACTTTTTGTATTCCTGACATGGTAATTCCTTTGATAGATTAGCTCAGTTGGTAGATACTGCTAGCAATCTATCTGACATACAAGATTTGCTATCAATTCCAAAAGCTGAGCATGCTATTTCAGGTCTTTTAGTTACGCTTGTATTTAACTATAGCATTGTACCTGATTCAGTTGTAAATCCTAATATTTCCTTTAAGCAGGCAATACATATCAAGTTCTAACAACCTCCAGAATTATTAATGGGTCCTCCTGAAAGCTACTTGTCTTCACTATCCCCTATGTCCAACTCCCGCTTTCTTAATATTTTTAGTTGACTACCTACAGAAATTGTTCCCGACTGTGTTCAGTTTACAAACTTGGTTAATTCTCTTAATCATTATAATTATTATTACAGGATTAGTTAAATGTTTACTACAATGTTTTTCAAATGTCTATACTCACTATACAACACTGCTAACTATGCAAAAGATCACATATTTTGAAGAAACAGCATTTCTTTAGAAAGTATCTTGGTTCTGCACCCCTCTTTGCAAATATTCCTGTTAATTTGGCCTTGCTCTTATACATCCTTTTTAAAAAAGATCACAGCAGCAGAGGTCCAAGCTATGTACGGCATGGTGAAGATGTTGGTGGTAGTGCCTTGCTGTCTGCACAACAGTGGCTTATCACTGTAAGCAGCCTCCGATAAATGGATGGTGGCTAACTATGTATCTGGGATATCCAAAGACAATCTAGACCAGATGGCCATCTAATAAGCATGCCGTCTATGTTTAACAAAAAGACACTTGCAGAAGATGAGTTACTCTTTTATGGGTGTCATGAGACCTGCTCAACCTAAAGGTGAAACTTCACACATTGCAGGGTGGTGAGTTATTAAGTCTATGCATAAGAAAATACTTATGACTAGTAAATTTCCGTAGAAATTCTGTTTATTTATTTATTTATATTGTGATTAAGTGAAAGTTTAGAATCCAAGTCAATTTGCCATATAAAAACCCAAGCACTGACCTCTCTGCAACTCTACCTGTTTTCCTCACATTCTGACAGAATACTCTTTGTTTTTATTCTTTACTTTTGGTATCCACTCAACCAATAATTGTCCTCTCCTCTCTACCCTCTCCACTCCCCTCTATAAAGAAAACAGTAGGATAGCCTCATGTATATATATATATATATATATATATCAGACTGTAAGGTACACATGCCACCTGCATCACTCTGTGTCCCCAGGTCCAGACCATTCTCTGTCTGAAATGTTGGCTTCAGTATTGGTTTCAGCTCTGCACTAGGAGCAAGTCTAGGGGCCATGTTCTCAGGGGACCCTTGAGGTTGTTGGACCGTCAAGTATGATCTTTTAATAGAGTTCTAGATCTGCACAGCCGTTTCATTCTACAACAGGGACTCTACATTGTGTTCCCTGCTAGGGCTGTATTCGGTGTTGCCAGACATAATATAGTTCTACTCACCAGCTGATACAGTCTCCCAATCGTATGGGTCCTTCTGTCTCCTGGGCTCATTTTTCCTTGTGTCTTTGATATTCTCCAGGTGGGCTAGGACTAATTGATTTTCCTTAAATAGCAGCTTGCTGGCTTTTAAGACCCCAGATGCCACTCACCAATATGTGGTGCAGAAGACTCTCTTAGAAAAAAACTAGTTATGCTGACTGAACTTGATGTCCTCTGAAAATGTGGTTCCCAGATCCCTGTCCCTGCTATTCTGTCCTTCGAAGTGTTGAGTTGAAATTAGAAAAACTTTTAGGTTATGGTGTCCTCTAGTTATGCTGACCTGCCTTTTACAGTGTGCTGTTGCTTCCTTCCCCAACCAAATTCCTATCAATTATCTAATCTATGTATCACCCTCTCCCTCTCTTCCCACCCTTGTAGCCATTGAAGAATATTTTCTTGAGTGCATAAGTCTTAAGTCCTGATAATAATAGTCTCATACAATATTTTTCCTTTGGCTGATGGCTGATATCACTCAGCATAATGTCTTCCAGTTGATTTCAGGTTATGAGATGTTTCATAAAATCACCATTGTTCTTTATCATTGTGTAGTGTTCTATTGTGTAAATATGCCATAGTTTGTTTATCTAGTCATCTGTTGATGGGCACCTAGGTTGATCCCATGTTTTTGCTATTGTGGACTGTGCTGCAATAAATATTTGTGTGCATGTATTTGTTCTTGTGTCACTCCTTATTTTCTAGGATGTATTCCAAGCAGTGGGATTCCTGGATCGTGTGGTATTTGAAATTTTAGCTTTTTAAGAAAGTGCCAAATTGCTTTCCAAAGAAGTTGTACCATTTTGCATTCCCACCAGCTGAGTTGAAGAGTTCTAATTTCTCTGCAGCCTCTCCAACATTTGTTGTTTTGTGGGTTATTTTGTATTTGTACCAGCCTTGCTGGGGTGAGATAGTATCTCATCATAGTTTTGATTTGGATTTTTCTAATGGCTAGCTATCTTGAGAATTTCCTCATGTATCTTTATGGCTGCCTGGATGTCTTCTTTGGAGAAGTGTCTCTATAGAAAATCTTGATCAAAAGAAGGGTCTGTGAAAAAGCTTTTAAAAAATTTAGGTTCTGGGCATAAGAAAGACTTCTGCCAGAATTTCAAGCTGGACTCCATTTGTGTTGTTTACTGCTTATTCTGAGCCTGCATATAAAGGCAATTGGCCAGCATATTTCAGGAAGCCTCCAGGCTCCCTTCCTCCCACTTCCTCTCACAGCATGCTATGCTCCCAAAAAGGAAGTTCCCTCAAGCTGGTCTCTAAAATAGCCACAGATTAACAAGATTTTAACCAAATTAAGCCTTGTGATTAACAAAATAGTGCTTATGAGATCTTGGAATGGTCTGTTATCTGTTAAAACATGATTTTGTAAATGCCAGTCAATCAGATATTTTTTCCTTGTGAGTTCCTGGATTTTGTATCTGAGGCCTGACAGTTAAGTTCATGAACTCATCCTAGAAAATGTGCTACATACCTCATTGCTGAATATTATTATGGTCGTCTTCAAAGTACTCCCCTTGGGAAGCTATGCACTGAGGCCAGCATGTAGTCCACCCTTTAAAACAACTGTGGAACTCTTTTCCTGGAATGGCCATCAGAGCTGTTTTCATATTGCCCTTGATATCCTGAATGTCATAAAAATATCTTCCTTTCAATATTTCCTTTATCCTCAGGTAAAGCAAAAAGTCACTAGGGGCCAGACAGGTGAGTAGGGAGGGTATTTCAATACAGTTATTTGTTTACTGACTAAAAATTCCCTGATGATTATACAATTAAGTTCACAAACTTGCCACTTTGCCACTGTGTGCAATGACCATAGCAGAAAGAGTTCCAAAATTGTTTTGAAAGGTGGACTAGGCACTGGCTTCAGTGCATAGCTTTCCAAGCGGAGTACTTTGAAGTTGACTGTAGTGTATTTGGCAGGGACATACATAGCACATGGAACAATTAAGTTCACACACTTAATCATTGGACTTCATACTTAAACTCCGAAAAATTCCTCTCACTGGAGCACTTTTATGAATCCTCAGAGTAATCTGTCTGGTCCAGATTGCTTACTGCCTTCAATAAAATTCTTTGCTTTAATAGGTGTTTCAGTTTTTCCTTTGACAATGTAGTGTTAGAAATCATGTCTTCATTATAAAAGATTGGAGAATAAAGAGATACTACTCAATCATTCTAATTATTGAGGTAAGGTATAGAGAAGAGAAGAGGGAACATCTTTATAAATGACAAGCAGGTTTCACAGTTTAATTACACTCAGTACAATCACAGAATGATTCATAATACAAAGCTTAATTTAAGGGAAGTTGCTATTACTGTGAACAACGTGTTTCAACTAATTTACTGGGAATTAAGCTAGATAATGAATTTCTCATTGTAATGAGCTGAAAGCATGTATTTATATAGCTATCTCAATTAAAAAATATTTGCCATTATTTATGATTTATTTATATCCTAATTTAGTTTTGCAAAACATTGGAGGTCAGAATCTCTTCTGAAGATTTTGTGGTTTATTGTTGGTTGTGGTTAAAGGGAAATCCTTAAGCTTTTCCTTCTTTCCCTCCTTCCCTTGTCTTTCTCACAGCGTTGTTAAGATTTAAGTGAATTTGTTATGGGACCTGAGAAAAAAGTGGTTTTTCTGCTTAGGGAGGCTGGAGACAGGTAATACTTGAATTGTAACATTGACAATTCAAGATGGGAGAGGAAGTGATACATTATATAGTCAGAGAATCATACCAGCTGCCTTTAGACCATTCTGACTCATGGAGATCTCATCATGCATGTCAGAGTAGAACTATGCTACGTAGGGTTTTCAGTGGATGATGTTTCCAAAAGCAGATCACTAGGCCTTTTTTCTGAGGCACTCCTGGGTGAACATGAACCAGTAACCTCTCAGTTAGCAGCTGAACACTTTGACTTTTTATACCATGCATGGGCGCTAGCTAGTTCTGTGTGGTTGAAACAGGCTGGCTCGGGAGGCATGTAAGAGACTTGACTGAAGTTTATGTAGGGGCTGGATCATGTCCACTCTTCAGCTATCAGATACAAAAATAATAAATCATATCTTATGATTTCCTAATTGTGAATCTGAAGTTATCAAATTCCTTGCTCAAAAATAAGAAATGTTTTAGAGACTGTTAATACTTAGTTGCATTATTGTTACCCTGAATGGTTGGAGTGATTTATTTTTGCACCAGCTATAATAAATTTCACTCCACCATTGTCAAATACTTTTGAAATTTCTTAGCTGAAAAGGATTTCTCATTATTATTTTCATTTACATGTTCTTGATTACTAGTGAGTTTGAATGTTTTTCCTATCTTTACTGAGTATCTATTTTTTGTAAGTGACTTTTACAGTGAAAATGTGGTAACTAACAAGAACAACAATGTAAGGTGGGCAATCCATGTTGAAGTGGAAGCCAAAATGACATGGTTTGACATGGAAGGAGCCAAGTGAAATAGTATCCTACCTTCATTCTCCTCACCTCTTCTGTCTCCTGCTTGGTTTCTCATTTGCTGATCCCAACCAGAAGCAAGCAGGAACAGAAACCCTGTAGCCTCAGAGGTCAGTCTCCCAAGACAGGGGTAGAGAGGGGTAACAGGGGATCTGGAAGGCCCAAACACAATGTATCTTACACTGAAATATTTCTCAGTGTTAAATCATTCTTGTATTCTTGGATTAAATTCTGCTTAGTCATGTGTATTATTCTTTTAGAAATCCTCACAACTGGACCAATAAACAACATCATGATAAGCATAGAAAATAGAGAAGTTGTCATGGATTTCATTTTACTTGGATATATAATCAATGCACATGGAAGCAGCAGTTAAGAAATCAAATGACATATTGCATTGGGTAAATCGTCTGCAAAAGACTTCTTTAAAGTGTTAAAAGCAAAGATCTCACTTTGAGGATTACAGTGTACCTGGCCCAAGTAGTGGTATTTTCAGTTGCCTCATATGCATGTGAATGATGGACAAAGAATAAGGAAGACCAAAGAAGAACTGATGCCTGCACTGCCAGAAGAACTAGCAAATTACTCTTGGGAGTAGTACAGTCAGAATGCCCCTTAGAAGCAAAGATGGTGAGACTTCTTCCTCTCATACATTTGACATATTATCAGCCGGGACCTGTCTCTAGAGGAGGACACCATGTTTTATAAACTAGGGTTCAACAAAAGAGAATACCTGTAATAAGGTGGATTGACATGGGAACTGCAACAACCGGCTCAAACATAACAATGATTGTGAAGATAGGATGGCACGGGACCGGACAGGGTTTCATTCTGTTGTAGGTAGAATTGCTGAGTCAGAGCTGACTAGATGGCACCTAATGGTCTTTACTGGAGCAGAGTGACGCATCTTTCTCCTCTGGAGCAGCTGGTGGGTTTGAACTTCCAACCCTTTGGTTAGCAGCAGAGCAGGTAACCACTGTGAAACCAGGGCTTTTTTTTTTTTTTTTCTTTAAAGTAATTAGGGTAATTGAATTCAGAATTTTATTTGTTTTCCTTATTGCTGGTCTAGGTGTATTTGCTTATTATTCAGTCATTTTAGTAATTTATATTTCCACGAAATTTTGTACACAATATTTTCATGAGTGATATTGTTCTGTAGTTTTCTTTTTGTGGTTGGATCTTTCCCTGGCTTTGGTACCAGGGTTATGATGGCTTTATAGAATGAATTTGGGAGTATTCCATGCCTTTCTATACTGGAAATAGTCTCAGTAGTATTGGAGATAACTCTTCTCCAAAAGCTTGGTAGAATTCTGTGGTGAAGCCACCTGGGCCCGGGTTTTTTTTAGTTCGTACTTTTTGGATGACTTTTTCAAGCTCTTCCTTTGTGATGGGTTTATTAAGTTGTTTGGCTTCACCTCGTGATAATTTGGGTAGGTGACATGAATCTAAGAATTTGTCCATTTCCTTTAGGTTTTCAAATTTGTTAGAGAACAGACTTTCGTAGTATTCTGTTATGATTTCTGATGGATCTGTTGTGACAACTCCCCTCTCATTTCTTATTTGGGTCATTTGTTTCCTTTCCTGTTTTTCTTTAGTAAGTTTAGCCAATGGCTTGTCAATTTGGTTGATCTTTTCAAAAAACCAGCTTTTGGTCTTTTCAATTTTTTCAATTGTTCTTCTATTCTCTAATTTGTTTAGTTCTGCTCTAATCTTTAGGATATGTTTTCTTCTGGTGCCTGAGGGGTTCTTCTGTTGCTCTCTCTCTACTTGTTCAAGCTGTAGGGTTAGATCTTTCGTTTGGGTTTTTTTCTTCCTTCCAGATGTGTACATTTATAGAGATAAACTGACCTCTGAGCACTGCTTTGGCTGTATCCCATAGGTTCTGGTAAGAAGTGTTTTCATTCTCATTGGAATCCATAAATTTCTTTATTTCATCCTTGATTTCTTCTATAACCCATGGCTTTTTGAGCAAGATGTTCAGTTTCCATGAGTTCCACTTTCTATCTATGTTTTTTCTGCTATTGATTTTTACTTTAATGGCTTTGTGGTCTAAGAAGATGCTTTGCAATAATTCAATGGAAGGGATTTTGTTGAAATTTGCTTTATGTCGTAACACATGGTCTATATTTGGCAATGTTCCAAGTGCACTGGAGAAGAAGGTGTAGTTGTCTGCTGATGGATAGAAAGTTCTGTATGTGTCAGTGAGGTCTAGTTGGTTAATTGTGGTAATAAGATCTTCTGTATCTTTACTGAGCTTTTTTCTAGATGATCTGCCCAATATTGAGACTGGAGTGTTGAAGTCTCCCTCTATTATTGTGGAGTGATCTCTCTCATTTTTGAGTGTAATCAGTGTTTCTTTGATGTATTTAGATGCTCTAGTATTGGGTGCATAAATATTTAATATTGTTAAGTCCTGTTTGTGTATTGAACTTTTCAGCAATAGTGTCCATCCTTGTCCACAATGGTGGATTTTACATTAAAATCTATTTTATCTGAGATTAGTATTGCCACACCTGCTCTTCTTTGTGTATTGTTAGCTTGATATATATTCTTCCATCCTGTAATTTTCAGTTTGTTTATATCTTTAAGTCTAAGGTGAATTTCTTGTAAGCAGCATGTGGACAGGTCTTATCTTTTGATCCAAAATGCCACTCATTGTCTCTTTACCGGAGCACTCAGTCCATTCAAATTCAATGTAATTATTGATAGGTTTGTGTTTACTACTGTCATTGTGGTATGTTTATTTTTGCATTGATGGTTTCTCTGTTGTTCTTATTATTCTATTCTGGGACGTTCTTCTTTATGAGTTGATTTTTCACGTTTTTCAGTGTTGGTTTTGTGATTGTGGAAACTCCTGTATTAGGTTTCTTGACTTGATATGTTACATCTTTATTGTGCTTTGCAGCTGCCCCTGTGATCACTCCTAACAGTCTATGTTTAAACCCAATTTTAACTACTACAAGTGTTATTAACTTCCTCTCCATCTGGAAGGACTATAACAACTGTAGTACATCCCTCTTCTTAATATGATGACATCATAGTTTTCATGATATGGTCACTGGATCACTTCTTTTAATATTACAGCTTTGATTGAGTTTGGAGCCTTCCCTAGCTGATTAGGTTTCTGGATGATGTTGTCCTGTATTTCCTCCTACAATATAAAATTAATGGTTTTGTTCTTCTGATCCAAGAGCTTCTTTCAGCTTTGGTTTGGTTTTCACAAAGAGTTTCTCTTTATCTGCAAATGTCTTGATTTTGTTTTCATATTTGAATGATAGTTTCGCAGGATGTGTAATTCTTGGCTGAAAGTTCTTCTTCCTCAAGGCTTTGAATTTGCCATCCCATTGTCTCCAAGCCAGTGTCGTTTCTGCTGAGAAATCAGACAAAAGCCTACAGAGTTTCCCTCTGAATGTTAGCTTTGCTTTGAGGCTTGCTGCCTTTAAGAGTTTCTGCTTGTGTTTCATTTTGTTAAGCTTGATTATAATATCTCTTGGAGTCTTTCCTTTTGGGATCTATATTGAGTGGCATTCTATATGCATCTTGGATATCTATATTCTCTTCTTTCATAATTTCTAGAAAGTTTTCTGTCAGCAGCTCAGCCACAATACTCTCTGTGTTCTCAGGTGTCCCACCCTGTTCAGGAACTCCAGTTAATTGTAGATTGTTCCTCTTAATAGAGTCCCACATGCTTCTTAATACTTCTTCATTTCTCTTGTTTTTTTTTTTTTCTGATTTCTCCTTATAGATGCTGGAGTCAGTAGCTCTGTCTTCCAAGTCAGAAAGCCTATTTTCCATTTGTTCAATTATGTTTTCTTGGCTTTGAACTGAATTTTCTATCTCTTTGATTTTGTTATTGATCTGCTGGATTTCAGAGCACTGGTGTTCCATCAGATCAAACAGCTTGCTTAATTTCTCATTTTGCTGTTGTGCATTTGGCAAAATGTCTAGGAGGGCTGTCTATATAATCCTTTTGTATTTGCTTTTTGGTAGCTTCAGAAAGGCTTCTTCATCTGGGAAATTCTTTGGATCTTTCTTTTGTGAGCCTTCTGAAGCCTTAGGTAAATTCTTCCTAAAGTTCTGGTCCAAAGTTTGTTGCTTTTTGGGCATCTGGAGGTTGTTTTGTTTCTCTAGTGTTATCATAATGGGATCTAAAGCTCAGTCTGAAAATAAAGTTGATCACCAGACATCTCTATGTATTCCAGTGACTGGGCTCAGTGGAATCTCTGGGGTTGCACACTCCACCTCCTGACTGGCAAAGACACAGCCCTACTTATAGAGTCACTGGGGAGCCATCAGCTGACCCTATAATATGAGACATTAAGGCTGGAAGAGATGCCATTGAGACTCACTGCAGTTATTTCTCTATTGAAAGATAAAATGTATCTGACCGCTTCCAAAATTAGTCAGACTTTCAGGCATGCAAGTCCCTCTTCCCAGCTGGCAAAGTACAGACGTCTATATCAGAGACTGCTTTAGTGCTGGAAAAGCTCTCTCTGGGCAGGCACTGCCTCCAAGCCTGGGAATTAGGTCCAGCTGAGGCCTCCATGCAGGAAACTTTGCCTCCCAGTGAATCAAGATGGTGTCCCACTCTAGCTGCCCTGCCTGCCTCAGAAAAGGCTATTCAACAGCAGAGATTCAGAGATTTTGAGAGAGAGAGGTCAGAGGTACTTAGCTGCACAGATCCAAGGCCAGGCTCTCAAAATGTGAAGACTCCACTAGCTGATCTCATCAGCAGTGTGTCTGAGACTTGCTGCCAGTGAAACTTCAGCCCCTCCCACTGGCTGTTGCTGTCATAGTGACCCTAAAAGACAGAATAAAACCTCCCCATAGGGTTTCTAAGGAGTGTCTGGTGGATTTAAACTGCAAACTTTTGGTTAAGCAGCTGTAGCTCTTAATCACTACAACACCAAAGTTTCCATCTCAAATGCAGTAATATAAAACAATAATTTAATGTAATCTCATGATTTTCTAAATCACTGTTGTAATCAGTATGCTCATTTCCAATTTTGAATGTTTTTATATTCTAATATATTTCCCTGATTAATCTTGCCAAGATCTTTCAAAGAAACAGCATTTGTTTAATAATTAAGCATATTTGTTTTTCTACCTTATTAATTTCTGCTTTGATAAGGCCAATTTTGCAATTTTAATAGTTTTTAGTTATTTTATTTCACTGTTTTCCTAATAATGAAATAATTTAGGGCTATGAATTTGTCCCATATATGATTTTGCATTATTACATAAGTTTGGTATGTCATGAACTAATTGATAAGAAATTTTTTATACTTTGTGAGTGCAATTGGGCTTCTATTCTGAAGAAAAAGCTATTTAGAGAGTTGCACAATTTAAAATTAACTATATTTTTATATATAATTTTATATATAATACACACAAAATTATATACATATATAATGCATTTTTGAGCCTTGGTATTGCAACTTTAAGCCTTCAGCTGCTAACCAAAGGGTTGGAAGTTCACATTCATTAGACGCTCCTTGGAAATCCTATGGGACATTTCTACTCTGTTTTATATGGTCACTATGAGTATGAATTTACTTGACAGCAACAGAATTTTAAATTTAGTTTCCGTTTCTTGGCAGAGAATAGGACTTGAATATTTACTATGGTGGAAATTTATGGAGGTGTTGACTACACTAAAGGGTATTTTAGTGTATAAAATTAAAAATAAATAAGTGTTCCATAGAGGCCTTTGCAAAGATTATATGTTTTGATCAGAGGCTGAGTGCTATATTAAAACTCTCAACACAGTTTACTGTTTTGTCTGTTTCCTTGGATTTATAATGCATACATAAATGTGCATTTGATGTAGTTAATAAAGATCTTTGCCTCCTAAGTTCTTAATATGAATTTTATCTTGCATTAATATAATATGAATCCTTTTAGTCTAATTTTTTTAAATCTTTTTTCTACTGGTATTTTCTTTTAAATAATACTGCTATGTAAAATGTATTTTAAAATTCGAGTGTCAATTTGTCTAAGAGCTCTTACAAGCAAGCAATATTTGGATTTTGGTTATTTTGATTTAGTACTATCTATGTATTCTTCTCTCTTAATAGGGGATTTAACTTCCTCCTAATTGAAAGCATAATTTTTTCTTTATGCTATTTTGTTTTATGCTTTTTGAGTTTTTGCTTTAGGAGTCTCCTTTTGTTGCTATTATGAGCTACATTTTAGTTTTTATTTGTGAGGAGTTTAGAAAGCGAGCCCCCTGCTTTTATTTCTACCAGTTATCAAATTTATCCCTTTTTCAAAAACAGCTTAGTATCTTTATTTTCCTTATTATTGAAAGCAAGGAAGTATTAACACCTTTGGTTTGTTTCTTCAATTTATTTCTACAGTTAGGGTATTTGTTTGATTTAATGAACACATAGTGGAATTCAACATTTATGTACCTTCTGAGATTAACTTGGCTCCACCTGCTTCCCAGGGTTTTGATCACTTGCTCATTGAAGATCTCTGCCTGGTGTCCTGTGGAGTCATCTCATTCTCAAGTATGACTATCTATCTAGCATTCTCTGGAGAAGAAGTTGGACTTTTTTCGCATCTGATGAAGGGAAATCCACTGCAGCATCAGATCTCAGGTTCAACCCAATAAATCCATTGATGATGCTAACTCTTCCCACTAGTTCTGTATTTAGACAATGCACTCAGCACTGGAACATGAGATTTGCTTTCCCAATGACTATTTGGAGGGAATGACTAACACAGCATAGAAGTACAGGGGAGTTAATGGCTTGTGAAGAAAAAAAACGATGACTGAGGAATAGAAGATGAGAAATAGAGGATTAGCTTTAGTCCCCATACCACCCTCCACTTTTCCAGGGTACAGTTGTTCCCTTTGGCCTGCCGGGTTATCTCCCAGCTATGCTTCCCGATCAAGCTGTGTCCGCTTCCTACCGTTCTACGTTGTTTTGGCGTTCCTTCTTTGCCAGCCTCACGGTTCCGTTTCTCTTACCCTTGCTGCCTTGGAGTCTCTCTGCCCCCAGCACCACATCAAATCGTTACAATTAAAGCTTTATCTCAAGTCTCTGATTTTGAGGAAATCTAGGAATGAACAAATATATACTAATTTTTAAATAAATTTCATCTAAAACTAGTTGTCAGTGAGTGAATTTCAGCTCATGGTGATTGATCCTTTGTAAATCAAAACAGAACTGTGCTCAATAAGATTTTCAGTGGCAGACTTTTCAGAAATAGATCACTAGCCTTTTCTTGTTAGACAACTCTAAAAACCACCCATTGCCATTGAGTCAACTCCAAGTCATAGAGACCCTATAAGATGGAGTATACTGTCCCACAGAGTTTCCAGGGAGTGATTGATGTATTCGAACTGCTGACCCGCTGGTTAGCAGGTGAACTCTTAATCAGTGAGGCACCTCTGGATGGTCTCAAATCACCAGCTGAGCCCAGCCTTTTGGTTCCAGCTGAAAGCCTTAACCTTTGCACCAAGGGATTCCACAGGCCCCAAATTAAAAACTGTGTTCATTCCAACTCTTAGTACCGCCCTATGGGGTTTCCAAAGTATGGCTGGTGAATTTGAACTGAAGACATTTTGGTTGGCAACTGAAATCTTAGTCAGTGTGTCAGCAGGGCTAGAAATACAGAAACGTAGAAATTAACAAAAAATAATTTTCCTCTTTTCCTACTCCATTTCCCAGACTTTTAGGTAGAAATTTTCATATATTTGGGATGGTAACCTTGGTGGTGTATTTGATAAGCACTACAGCTGCTACCCAGAAGGCTGGCAATTCAAATCAGCCAGGCACTCCTTAGAAACTCTATGGGGCATTTCTACTCTGTCTATAGGGTTCCTATCAATTGGAATCAACTTGACAACAATGGATTTTGGTTGGGATAACTCCCCCTCCCTCCCTCAAAAAAGAAAAAAAAAAAAAAACAACACTGTCGTCCAGTTAGGTCTGACTCATAGCAACCCTAGGTGTCAGAGTTAGCAGATGTAGAACTTAACCCACTAAGCCACCAGAGTTTCTTTGGTGAACATAGATAAGAATAATGTTTTTTGGTTTGTGGTTTTTTATATAAATAGTCCGACTCGACGGCGCTTGGCTTGGCTTTTTAACATTTTACTGCATTTTTCTGAAATTTGAATTCTTCATAAAGCAATGAATCATGAAGCTTTACCTGCATCGACAGATACAGTCCTACCTCATTCTTTTTAACAAATATTGCACAGTATACAACAACAACAAAACCTCAAATGTCTTGCCATCCAGTTGATTCCAACTCATAGTGACCCTACAAAATGTAGTGGAACTTCCATAGAGGGTATCTAAACTGTGACTGGTGAATTCAAAGTGCTGTCTTTGTGGTTAGCTGCTGAGGTCTTAACTTCTTCAGTACCAGGGCTCCTTCTCATAGGGTAGATATATGTATTGATTTAACCCACTCTCTTTAACTTTACATTTGTGGGCTTTTACTTTATTACTCTTACAAATAACACTGCAATAAATATTTTTGTAAATGCTTCAGTGTACACATATGCAAATATTTCTCTGGTATAGAGAAACACTGTGAAAGAGATTGCTGGGGTGAATGTTACCACACTGTAAATTTTACTAATACCATCAAGTTTTGCAACTTTCATCCTCTGTATAAATTTATGCTGTGGACAATTTCACCTATAGTCTCAACAGCAATGTATATTGTATATTTTTATGGGAAACTCATATGTGAACAAAATAAAATTTTGTTGTTGTAATTTGCATTTTCTTAATTAAGGAGAATGATTGGCTTTCCTTGTTTACCGACCAGTAAAATGTTTTCTTCTAAAAGAGACAGTTTTTAATTAGTTCTTGGTACTACCTTTTGGGCCCACATCTGAGATGAAGTATAATGGAATATTTTACTTCTTTGAGCGCTTCCTATTACTCAGATGCTGTTTTCTTTTTAAGTTAATATTGAGTTTTATACAACATATTGTTAGAAAATTATTTTGGGGGGTTTCTCATTCAGTTTTATTATTATCAAATGAATATCTCGACTCAGTAAATTTCAGCACTATCCTTTCTATTATTATGATTGTCTTGCTAATAAGTTTCCTAATTTTTACTCATCTCATTTGTCGAAAAGATGTTTTATTTTAACGTTCCTTATTTTTTATGATAGTTATGTTATACAAAATGGGAACCCCAATTACCAAAATCACAATACACATATATATTTAAAACTTTTCATACATAACTTTTTCTATATGTGTTTGTAAAGATACATTTCAAAAATGACTTAAATATCTATTACTTATACCCTACTTTTTCACTTAATTATGTAATACAGATTTTTTTGCATGTATGTATTCTTTTTCTATAAATTTTGTAAAGATAGTGTGCAATTGACCCTGTCATATATCTGAGAATACTCTTCAGTTGCGTTCCCAGATGAATAATAACTTGGCTGAATATTAAATATTTGGGTCACAAAAGTTTTCTCTCAACTCTGGCAGTTATCACAGAAAACAGCCCATGTATGTTATTCTTTTTCTTTATTTTTTGTCATGTAACAAGATTTGTCTAGTTTGTGTTCATCTTCAAGAATTTATTCTATTTGATTCAAACTTTCAAGTCCTTCATTAGTTAAATCACATCTCTTTTTTAATTTTTTTCCCCGGATATAATGTCTTTTTGAGGGACAGTATAACATTGTGACTAATAGAAGACTTTGATGCCTAATGGCTAGAGAAGTAGTCTCATCTCTCTTATCACTAACTACTGCTTTTAGCCTTTTCTCTTCAGTTTCTATATGTATGGGAATGGATTGTTGAGAAAAACCAATGGGGAGATATATGTAAAGTGTTTCCAAAGATGCTCTGTTATTGTTAGCTATAATTTGGGAAAAGATTTGAAGCATCTTTGCTTTGATTTTTCCATGCTAGTACAGTATATTAAAATATACTGTCATGTATATTTTAAATCTGTTATTGCATATTAGCTTAGGAAGCAATCTTTCCTTACCTCACTTATGTTCATTGTGTGTGTGTGTGTGTGTGTGTGTGTGTGTGTGTGCGCGTGTGCTGGTTTTTCATCTCATTCAGTGGATTTCCCTTCTATTTAAAAAATGTTGTAACTTGTGTTCTGATACAGATATCAAATATTTACATTTTTAGGTTTACTTGTTCAACGGTGTGTTTTTTCCACTGCAACTTCAATTTGATGTAATCTTCCCCAGGTTGTTGTTGTTGTTATTTTTTTTCATTTACAGGTACTTCTCCATCCCCACAATTCAAAGGCATCAGTTCTTTTTCTGTCTTCCTTATTCACCGTTCAACGTCCACATGCATATATTGTAATTGAAAATACCATGGCTTGGGTCAGGTGAACCTTAGTCTCCAAGGTGACTACTTTGCTTTTCAACAATTTAAAGAGGTCTTTTGTGGCAGATTTTCCCAGTGCAAAGCATTTTTTGATTTCTTGACTGCTGCTTGCATGGGCATTGATCATGGATTCAAATAAAATGAAATCATTGACAATTTGAATCTTTTCTGCATGTATCATGATGTTGCTTAATGGTCCACTGGTGAAAATTTTTGTTTTCTTTATGTTCAGATGTAATCTATACTGTAGGGATAATAATTTTTTTTTACAGTAAGTGATTTTTCTCCTTATTTCCAAGATGTAAGAATAAGGAAAGTGGATATGTTGGGTTGAGATAAGTTTGAATATTTTCCAGAGAAGTACAACCAAAGGAGTTATAACTATGAACTGTTGAGCATACAAACAAAAGCATAATAAAACGATAGGCTATGGGGTAGAGGATGTGTGCAAAGGTAGGTGAGACTGTGTCGGTGCGGTGGGGTGGGTAATATTCTAGGAGGGCAACAGTGGGTAGAGGGACCAGAAACCTTAAATTGGTTGAATTGCTTTTCTCTGGACAATGGGGGTGAGGGACTATAGCAGACCCACAAGTTTTTTTCTGTTATTTTTATAAAGATCCAGTCTGGTATTTGTATTTCTCATACCTCTCAATCTAATAAAACGAAAAACAGGAATGAGGTAGTCATTTGCAAATTTGCTTCACTTTTAACTTTACAAAAGTATATTACAGTAACTATAATTGTAAATAACTTTGGATTTATAAAATTTGTGTTATTCTGATAGGTCACATCACTTAATAAATGTGGCAAGTTAAACCAACTAACAACTAAATATTGCTGTTGTCGTGGCAATACGTGTTTGTGCTTGTGATGCTCTATTTCCAGAGATGACTGCTCACTTGAAGCTCTGTTAGGGCAGGGTTTTCCTAAGTCCATCTCTCTGTGTGCTGTGCTGAGCACAATGCTTTAAACGTAGGTGAATTTTGTTGCATGAATGTCAGATAGTGAAAAATTATTAACAAAGGGGAAATTGCTGGGTTTTTTTGATGTCATAAATATATGGAAAAACTTCTACTGATATAAATAACAATACTGTTTACTCAGGACTCTATCTAGTAATTCTGTAAAGTAACAAAATCAGGACACCCCACTGTGTAGTTACTGAGATAAACAATTCCTCTTTCATGTGTCATCAAGTCCAGTAAGCTCAAACACATGGTCTTGACCAATTTGGTGTGGCCAGAAAGATAGCTTGATTCATAATATAGATTAGTTTGGGTAGCGGCACTAATTCCTGTGGTCTTTGAAAATTCTCAGTTCTTTTGTCTTCTCTTGAATAGTCTTTTTTTTTAGTGATAATATCTTTGCCTCTGAGTAGGAGGACTTTTTAGACCACAAACTTCCAGACTCAATTTTTGTATTTCCGATGAAAATTCTCAAGTTTCTCTACTGAATGTAAACATCTGTGTGATGTGTTTAAACTGAAACTTACTGAGTGTTGGCAAAGGAGAGAGAGAACGGGGTGATGTGTTTGATTCAATCAAGTTGTTCGGAATATAAAAGCGATAAAACAAAATCTTTTATGCTTGGAGTGAAATGAGCACGTCTGCCTTAAGGCCGCTGTCTGAATTGTCCTCTGTCTTTCTGTTTCTAGTATTTCCATCCATCATGCATTTCTCTGATGTTTGCTAACCTTGCTGCCCCTTTGCCTGGCATCCGACTTTAATCCCTACATTTTGTTTCTTTCTTATTACGTACTGCAATTATTTATTCTCTTTATCTCATCTTTCTAAGGCTACATTCCAAGGTGACTGCCTCAATGCAAATGTCATGCTGATAGCATCAAATAAAATGAAGTTTCCTTTTTATCCAAAGAATGTCTATAAAATACACCATGTAAACATGGTTCATGTCCCCTAAACTTTTTAATTTGAGGTTAACACTGCAGTTCTGGACAAATTAATTAATGTTGTGGATCCAATAACTGTAGAATGATATACTGATACAATTAAACTGTACATTTTTACTGTTTGAGATTTTCAGCTATACTAAGCAACCTGAGAACATTAAAAAAAACAAAAACAAATTGTAATAGAGAGCAAGGGTACCAAACCAAACCCACGGCTGTTGAGTGGATTCCTACTCATAGCGACCCTATAGGAGAGTGTAGAATTGTTCCCTAGAGCTTCCAAGGAGTGCCTGGCAGATTCAGATTGATCGAACTTTTGGTTGGCAGGTGTCACACTTAACCGTGACATCACCAGGGTTTCTGATTTGTTAGCTAGCCTACCCCTTTTAGGTTTCCTCAAGCCTATGGTAAATCTTGTCACCTGGAGGTAGTTAAGAGAGATGACTGTCTTTTAAAGAAATTGTTTTGCAAGGAAGCTAGTTTTATTTTTTATCCTCAGAGATTTTATACTCCTTGCAAGCTAGCAGTTAGCCTGCCACGGTTTCATGGACTCCTAACAGAAGCTCGAGTGCCCAGTTTACAGACAATGGGTCTTACAATCAGCAATATCTATAACAATAGCCAGAGTATAAGCCGTTTTTGGTGCTAGTTCCCCAGGCTTCAGTTCCCACAAGACAATGCAAAAAAGACTAGGATTGTGTCAAAGCAGATTGTATTAAAAGAGAGAGGCCCTGAGATTAGGGAAGTGGAATCTTTTGTAGTGATTAGCACCTATGTCTGCCCTTTGAAAGTCAAGGTCTTTACCTCCCAAGGATCTTTGCTCCTCAAATGTCCTTGAAAAAAGATAATTTGGAACAATGGCAGAAAGTATATCTGCTAGTATGTAGGGAAAAATAAGAGAACCATGGAGAACTGTCTCACAATAATATCCATCCCATTTTCCACATCATTTTGGCTTCCAGCTAACTGTCCCATGATTAGATAACTTCACAGCCCACTCTGATTAATCAGACCAGCAGAGGCGGGGATCAAATCTGTGTAATTTATCTCATAAAGCATTGTCTTCATAGCCAACAGGAGTCCAGCGAGCAGCATGAGGCTCACCTGGGAAGTGTGCCTGAGTTTGCTATCCCCACTGAACTAGAAAACTTGCTGTCATCCATCTGCTTTCTGTTTGTGGTAAATTTCTAACATCTCTGGTTTTAACTTCTCACTCTTTGTTGTTGCTCTTTTACTGCTTTACTTGTGTGAGAGAGAGAAAGAAAAGACAGAGAAAGAAAAAGAAAGAAAGAGGGAGAGATTTCAAAAGGGAGTAAAATTAAAGTAGTGTAGTCTATCCACCAAGCATAACTGGGGTGGGGGCGGTGTATTTCCCTCTTTTCTAGACACATAGTTATGAGTTAAAAGACCACAAAGAAGTTTATATTTGTATTAATCTTTCATAGCAGTGTACTGACAAATGTGTAGCAAGTGCTTTACTAAAAAGAAAACAAAACTTCCTGATTCTGAAAACAAACAAAAAAAAACATGATTTCTAGCATTTGCCCGTTTTTATGGTGTAAGTGCTGCCAACATAGTGTCTGTTCAGCTACGGATATGATGTCACTAAACATGGACTTGGGAAAGGTGTGCACAGTTCTCAGGATTCTCACTAACTACTAGCTCTAACACATCAGGGAATCCATGAAAAAGGGGGCAACAGAGAGAAAAGCCCAAAGCCAAACCCACTGCTGTTGAGTCAGTTGCTACTCGTAGCAACCCTATGGACAGAGTAGAACCTCTTCATTGAGTTTTCAAGGAGCACTGGCAGATTTGGACTGTTGAAATTCTGGTTAACAGCTGTAACACTTAACCACTACGCCACAAGGGTTTCCAGCAGCTGGAAAGGCAGAACAAAAACATGTCTTTCTTTTGTGTAACCTACATTTAAATTAGAGAGTAGTGTGAGACGTGTATTCATTGTATGTTCTGCCACAGCAATAGTGCTAAGATAGCCTCAGAGAGCCCAGAACATCTTAAGAGGGTTTGGTATTTTTCTGTTGGTGCAAGGTTTTACATAGGAATCTACTATGTAGCCATGGTGACAAATATCCTGCCAAATGCATCTTTAATTGACCAGTCTATCAACAATTAAAAAAATAAACCAAAAACAAAACAAATCCTGCTGCCATTGAGTCAATTCCGATTCATAGCAACACTGTCATTCAGTGTCCCCCAGAATGGTCCCAGCAATCTCGCGTCATTTAGTTATAGCCAACATTCCAACATCGTAAACAGTTTCACTGCACACCACTTCCCGCTACGATTTCTGATCTGTTCAAGAGCTTTTTATCTCCTGACCTTTTCCCTTATTTTCTGTCTAGGCCTTCACATTTGTTTTTCAGATTTTCAGTTTTGTAATATTCCTCTGATAGTAACCAGTAATCCCTGTGATTATACTAGTGCTTACTCCTTGGATTACATCTGCTGTCCAGCGCTCTGCAAAACAAATCCAATCCAGCCAGGCCTGCTGGATTCTGTCTCAGCCTGAGAACTGGTCCACAGGGCTGAAGTCCACACCCAGTTTGCACTAGCTTTTATGAAAAGAAACTAGGCTCTGCCCAAAGCATGAACATCCTGTGTAAGATCTGCGCCAGACGGCCATCAGACTTTGACTTGATTTGTATCTTCTGGGCTGTCAGTATAGTCACAAGAATCAAATCATAATATACACTTGGGAGGTATATTTTGAAAACCATTTCAATAAAAGATCCAGACCTTGGATTTGAAAACCTATATTAGTATGGATCAGTTATGTGCATAAAATGTATGAAGACACATAAAATGACACAATCCTGAGTGCTTCAGATACTATCTGGGACCTAAGAAGTACAAGTGTGTGACAAAATCTTTATCAAATGAGAGAAGTGTTTCATAAGAAAAGCCCACAAGTATTTGAAAATGTGTGATCTTGAAAGCGATAAAAATAATTTTACTGTCCCATAGAGCAGTTTTGTGATATTTAAGCTTGAAGAAGACATAATGTAAGGACTGACATGATGGTCAATGATAATCACAACATAGGACCTTATCAACATATGCACGTCTTTATTACATTTTCCCTTACAATTTTGATTTTCTTTCCATTCTACTCATGGTTTCCTTGTTTAATTTTTTGACATTTTTATCTGTCTATATTTTATATACTTCTATGAGATGGTTATACATCCTTTGTGAATCAATGCAATGTATGAACAAATTAAAAAAAATAGTCTTTGGTTTTGTTTCTGCTGATTCAATTGCTCTGGATTGGAATGCTTGCCGTGCCCTTAGCCGTATGTCCTGTAGATTCATTCACTCCACCAGGGTACGAGGGGAGTGCACCATGCTTGAAAATACCATCTCAGTATTTCACATCATGGAAATTCCTGTGGATTGTTTGAAAGTCATAAATTGGTAGAATTAGAGAATATGTTAAATCCTTAAAAATCAGTAAGAAATGTTTTTCTAAACAGAGGAGGGAACCAATCTCCTAGAGGGTCAAAATATAATCAGTGCTGTACAATAAATTAACGCAAACCCAGGACTTCAAATCTCCCTACATCAAATTCAGTCATTTTTACTATAACCTGTTGGCATTATTTTAGCTTGATATTGAACAGTGAATCAGTATTACAGCATTCAGAAACAAAAACCAGTGTTATTTCACAAAGGACAGGATAATATTCTTAGGGAATGTGGAGCTAATTCATGCTGAATTATTTGGGGAAATTAAACACATAATCAGTAGATAGAGACAGGTCACCAGGTTAAAAAAAGTGAGCCAGAGATGTTAAAAACACAGGGTATTTTGTGACCAATGACATTTGAAATCATACAAATCAGATAAAGATAATCAAATCTCATACCACAACACAGAAATTGATTGCTCCAGGGATCCAGCGCCTCCTTCTCTTTCTCCTTTCCTCTCCCTTATGAAGTAATGCCTTGGCCCTTAGAACTGTTTTGACAATTTATTCAAAGTTTTGCTGCCAAAGTCCCATCCCATTTGGCACAAGGAAGGGAACAAAGCCCCCAACAACTCCACTGCTGTCTACAAAGGACTTGACTCCCACTGTCTCTTCATTTTTTGGCTTTGAGCAAGGACAGATGGCAGAATCAGATGTTGCACAGAAGTCTTGATAGCAAATTAGGAAGATGACCAAAGCTTGCTCTGTCAGGTTTCTTTTTTCACTAGAAAACTTACTATGTCAGCTGCTGGGCCTTAAAGAAAGATTTGGCTCTGTCCTTGTAGGTGTCTAATTGTCCCTGGCAGAAGTCCTCCTACTGAACCCTTAGAAGGCCAAGCTCGTGTTCTTGCAGGTCTACTAACTTGCTTCACAGAAGGTTAGTGTGGTTTTAGCCACTCTAAGAGTTCACTTAACCATTTTTTCTTACTTGGATTTGATTTGAAAACAAAAATTGCTTTTTGGAGAGTGTTGTATATGATCAAGTGTAAGTTTATGCAAGAAATCCAGTCCGGTGGAGTGTGCTTTCTGTAGAGGACAAGCTCATACACAGAATTTCCACATTTGAGGGCAGGCCCAGCTGCTTTCCAACTGAGTCTTCTGGAGAAAGTCGTGCCTTAGCTTCAGTGTCTTCACTTATAGAGAATGATGCTAGTGCCTACCCTGGCAGCTACAGAGCAGTAGTGTGAGAATTAAATGGTGCAGTGGACAGGAAGCCTTTCCTAAATACCATGTCAAATGTGTTGTTGAGTTGATTCCAATGTATAGTGACCCCATAGGACAGAATAGAACTGCCCCGTAAGGTTTCCAGCTTAGTGGCTAGTGGACTTGAACTGCTAATTTTTTTGTTAGGAGCTGAGCTCTTAACAGCAGCACCACCAGGGCTCTGTGTAAACAGGAGTTTTCATTATTATCATCCTAACAATGTGGGAAGATAAAAGAATATTTGTGCTACAGTCTGATGAAAAATGTCCATTTCAATTTACTTCCAAATAAGGTGGTATTTACTTCTCTCAGCTGTAATATTGCTGTTTGTAGTTGTGATAAAGAGTTAGTATTGTCATCTTTCTTTTATTTTTTTTAACTAGGACCTTCATCCTAATTGATTGTAGTAAGGGTGGGGCTGTGAAAAATACACATAGGGTAATGGTTACTGATGGATTTTTCGGTATTGAAATAGGTCCCTGAGAAGAAGGCATTTTTCAAACAGTCCAGTTGGCTGTCATTCATTTGGAATTTTGTGGAGTACTTTGAAACTACATTGAAAAAATTAATGATATAGGGACTCGTGAAGCTGAGTAACAAGATGATAATGGTGATGATATCAACAATGTTGATGGTGAATATGACAGCAGTTATAATAATAACCATTTATGGAACAGTTATTCTGGGTCAGGCACCATGCTTTATGTACTGTAAATTATTTAATCACTGCAGTGACTATACCAGGTATACTAATGGTCCCTATTTTATAGATGAGGTGCCTGAGAATCAGTAAACTGACCTAGAAGCAGTTATTACGAAGAGCCAAGATTTAGTATTGACATTATCATTTCAAAGACAGTGCATTTGCTGAGTACTCTTCTGCTTTATACTGCCTTCGTTGTTTCACCCGTAAAATGCAAGGCTTAGCACAGATTCTCATGAAAGTTCTTCAAACTCTATTGTTTTGTAGATACGACATTTTGTTAAGAAATTATGTTGCTCTTGAGTTATTCAACACTTCTGGAGTAGAAAAAACTGTCATCTGAATTTTCCAATACGTTTATTGTTATCTGTATCATTTTTCATTGAATATATAGTTGCTGCCAGTATTCTACAGAGACTAGGCAAAGATTCAGACAGGGAATAACTTTGCAGTATTCAGTGTGACATATTTATTGAATTAAGAATGCATTTTTATGCTAATGATATACAAGAAAGAACATTCAGGAGTTCAGACAGCAAAGGAAGTTGTGAAAGAGCAGACATGGTGTTATCAGTCGTAGGTGCCTCTTAAAACCCTGCTTCACCTGCACTGGAAAAACAAGTTAGCCAGTATAACAGGGCTATGGATTGAGTTGGGTGTCCTCAATAATGAGTGCAGCAATTTGGCTGGGCCATGTTTCCTAGTATTGTATGACATTCTTATTTGCTGTAAACTCTGCATCTCTGATGCTAATGAGGGAGGATGGGCAACAGTTGTGTTGTCTGGACAGGACTCAATGTGTAAGATTGTATCATCTCCTGAGGCAATCTCTCAGGATACAGAAGAAAGGGGAGCAAGCAGAGGGTTGGGGGCTTCAACCACCAAGATGCAGCGCAGAGAGCAGAGTGTGTCTTTTGCAAAGGACCCAGAATCCCTGTGCCTCAGAAATTCCTGGTCAAGGGGAATATTAATGACAAGGATCTTCTTCCAGAGCCAAGAAAGAAAGACTTTCCCTACCTAGAGCTGATGCTCTGAATTTGAGCTTTTAGTTTACTTGACTTTGACAGATTAAAATCTCTCTTTTCAAAGTCATGCACTTGCAGTGTTTCTGTTAGAAGGGCACTAGATGACTAAAACAAATAGTAAAATAATGAAATTGCAGAGAAAATTAGAGTTGGAAAGCACTTTCAAGAATTCTAATCCCATATCTTTATTTCACAGTTAAAGAGTGGATTAGTCTAAAGACTGTAGGCTTTGGATTTAGACATACTCATTTTCAAATGCCTACAGTGACTTTGGAAAATTAATTAACTTTGCTGAAACTTTTCTAAGAATGGGACTAGTACTATCTACCACACTCAGATGCTGTATGTAAAGCAGCTAGAATGATAAACATTCAATAAAAATCAGTCCTCCTTTCATTTAAATACCTGACCATTTGTGAAAAGAGTGTTAACTTCTACCTTGCCGAATTTTCCAGGGTTCTCAGACTTCCACAAATAGCACCAATCCCTGGGCCCACTGGGGATTTGTAACACTCCACTAAGGAGGACTGCAGTGTATGGTGTTTGTTTGTTTTCTCAAAAGCCCTCTGTCACCCTAAAGCGCCAATGTGAAAAACTGAGCATTATTAGTAGGAAACTGAGAAAAGAATTGTGGTTGTTACTTGCTATCCAGTCTGCTTCAGCTCATGGCAATGTTGCATGTAACGAAACAAAATGTTGCCTGTCCTGGGCCGCCACGATTGTTGTGTTTGTGCAGAGAACAGAGTGTGTCTTTTGCAAAGGACCCAGAATCCCTGCGCCTCAGAAATTCCTGGTCCAGAGGAATACTGATGACAAGGACCCCACTGTCGTGGCTACTGTGTCAATCCATCTCATTGCTGATCTTATTTTTGCTGACCCTCTACTTTATAAAACATGAATAAAAGCAAAAAGCCTGTATAGGACAGAGTAGATCTTCCCAATAGCATGGCCACGGCTACAGTCTTTACAAAATCAGACCACCACATCTGTATCCAGTGGAACACCTGGTTGATGAGTTTGAACCACTTAATTTTTGGTGAGAGGGCAAGTGTTTGACCACTCGCGGTGCCAACATCACGACTCCTCCTGAATATGAATAGGAAACTTTTATATCCTTTAAAAAAAAAAGGGCCTTTGATCCCATTTATGGCACATCATCCATGTGAAATCTTGGGTATCCTCTTGGAAGTATAGTACGTTAGCAGACGTCAGATCCTTGGCTAAGTTGATCCCATTATCTCAAAGCCTTTCAGATGCACTCCTTCCTTCCATTACCATAAACAATATTCTAGCCCAGATTCTTATCAAATCACTTCTGAAATATTGTAATAATTTACTATTTAATCTGTTCTTCTTTTGATTCATCTGCCATATATTTGGCAGAAGAGTATTCTGCTTTGACTTGCTTCCCACCTCCCTGTAAGAGCTTAGAGTGCTTTTTCATTGCCTACTAAATTAATTCCAAACGTCTTTTCAAGATTGCCAACAAAAGTTTTTGACCTTCATGAAACAATGTTAAACCTCAAATGTGCTTCCTTCGAATCGATGCCAGCTCATAGGGACCTTATAGGGGGCACAGTAGAACTGGCCCATAGAGTTTCCAAGGAGCACATGGCTGATTTAAACTGCTGACCTTCTGCTTAGTAGCCATAGCACTTAACCACTGTGTTGCCCGGGTTTCCAAAGCCTACAGCACCCGATATTCCAGGCCATCTCCCATCCAAGTATTAACCAGGCCCTACCCTGCTTAGCTTCAGAGAACAGAGAGATCGGGTGTATTCAGGGTAGTATGATGTATATGACTCCCCAGTAATACTCATCCATGCCAATGACGTTAGTTTTCTCATTGTCTGCAGGCTACTTTCCATGCACAACGCTCTCTGGAGCCACTGGACCTTGGCTCATATGTTTTTCCAACTAATGGCTGCCCCCCACCCCTGAGCATATTCATGGCTCCTTAGAGTTTCCAGGGCCCTTGTGAAGACATTATTTCATTTGATTCTTGACTGATGATTGATAGGTAGGTTATTATTAATCTCCCCATTTCTCACATGAGGAACCTGAGGTTCAAAAAGTTAACTGGCTAGTGAAGACCCCATGACTTTCAATGGATCCCCAAGTGTTGTGATTCTAAAGTATGGTATTGTACCATTTCAGAGCCCTTCTTAGAATGCTTTCTTATTCCTCATGTTCTTTCTATTTCACTCAAAAGCCCCCAAATCAAACCCACTGCTGCTGAGTCGATTCCAACTCATAGCAACCCTATAGAACAGAGTAGAAGTACCTCATAGTTTCCAAGGAGTACCTGGTGGATTTGAACTGCTGACCTTCTGGTTGGTAGATGTAGCTCTCAACCACTATACCACAGGCTTTTGAACTTTCTGCCTTCCTAAAAGTTTCTTACATTTACACAAGCCCACAGAGAATTCATGTCATATTAGGTATCTATACAATAGACTATGAATAAGTGTATTTACTTTTTATCTCTTAGTACCGCTGCCTTTTCTGCTAAAATGTGAATCCAAAGAGGTAGAGTAGCATCCATTTTTTTTATTAGTGTCTGTTACAGTGCTTTAATACTAAAATAATTTTTATTGAATGAATTCTCTTTTGTTAGTCTAGGTCAGCATTTCCTACACCTAATTGTATTTGAAGCAAGCGTTCGTCCTTGTTTTTAATTATTATTATTATTACTAATTACTATTAGAATTGAAAAGTATTGTCAGAAATTAGAACAGGCATGTTTAAAAAGACAGCTTTTTTTTTCCACAGCAATTCCATGGTAGATTTAATATGAGAACTTAAATCAGTTGACTAACAGTGTCCAGTGGTTTTGCCCCTTATCCAATGCTTATAATTTTAATATGAGAAATATTACTTGACATTTCAATCCCACTTCAGTTCTCAGTTATTAAATATTTTCTGAAAACAAGGTGTGATTGCTTAGTTTTCTCTGAAAATGGAGATGTTGACTAGATAAGTAAAAGTTAATGATATCCCACCATGATTAACCCCACAATTGACAAAAAACAAAACAATACAAAAAACTAACTGGCTGTTTTATGTGACCTTAAATAATCTTTTTAAGCTGTTATGCTACTTTTACATTTTTAAATTATCTCTACTTGGCTTAGACCTAGTCGTATGACACAGTTACATATGACAAGCCAAGAACAGACAGTATCAAATGCATACTAATATTTCCTAGTCCTTCTTTTTCTGTTAAATGAATCTTAGGAAAAATACTAAATTGGAAATTCATTTTTCAAATATCAAAACAGAGTTATAAACACTATGTAAACCTAAATTAAATGCAGTAGGTTCACATTAAATCAACTTTACTTTTAAAATACTTATCTATAATTATGACTGACCTGCAGACTTGTCTAGTTCTTCTTCCTGAATAACATTTTCTAGATACTTGTTCAATGTGTAGTCAAGAAGCACATTAAAGCATACGCATATGTAATACATACATGATACACATAGTGATAGTCCATACATATGGAATATATACATATATATAAATATAATATATGCATATGATGTGTGTGTGTATACTACGTGAGTCATTTCATTGAAATATATCTCTATACAGCATATTCCTCTTGCTCTCTGATAGGAGACGGAAAGAATCTTCAGGACATGTGACTAAATGGTATCCTTTATTGCAAACCATTCCAATCCAGAGAAATGAAGTAAAGAGAAAGAAAACCAGTGCCAAAAGAGTAAACAAATCTATCTTGGAAGAAGTACAGCCAGAATACTTCATAGATAAAGTGAGGATGGTGAGATTTTTGTCTCTCTTACTTTGGATATGGATATTAGGAGAGACCAATCCCTGGAGAAGGATGTCATACTTGGTAAAGTAGAGGGTCAGTGAAAAAGAAGAAGTTTCAACAAGGCAAGTTGACACAACAGTTGCAGAGAGGGCTCAAACATAGCCATGGCAAGTGTGTGCGCACACATGCACACACCCCCCAAACCAAAAAAAAACTGGTTAACTTCTAGTTGATTCTGACTAGTAGCAACCTTATAGGCTCATAGGCCAGAGTAGAACTGCCACATAAAGTTTCCAAGGAGTGCCTGGTAGATTTGAACTGCCAGCATTTTGATTAGCAGTTGTTGAAATGGCACAGGACTCAGCAACATTTCCTTCTGTTGGGGTAACTATGGGGTAACTATGAGTCAGAACCTACTTGATGAAACCTAACAATAACCATGTGTTTGTTTAAGAAGTCAATAAGAGATCTAAGTGGAAATACTAAGTGGATACACCAGTTTACAGATAAATAGTTCAGAAAAGAGTTTTGGGCAAGAATGTAAATCTATGAGTTTTCCATATGTAGATAATAAGATATGAGGAAAAGGTAAGCATTATTTTCTCTCTTTTTTGATGGTCTTCCATTTATTACTTTAGGAAGTACAGCTAAAATACAAACATAAGCTCTACCAAATCTCCCACGAGGTAGGAAACAGTTTCCCTTCCAATTCGTCAGTAATGTGTTGTTATCTTAGTCATCTAGTACTGCTCTAACAGAAACACCATGAGTGGATGGCTTTAGCAAAGAAAAGTTTGTTCTCTCACAGTCCAGTAGACTGGAAGTACAAATTCAGAATAGTGGTTTCAGGGGAATGTGCTGTCTGTCTTTGTCAGTTCTGCACAAAAGTCCTTGTGTTGCATCAGTGTTTCTTTGGTCTGTGAGCATCTCAGTGCAGGAATCCCACGTCTGAAGGAAGTGCTCTGCTGTCACTGCTGCTTTCTTGATGGTAGGAAGTCCCTCATCTCTGCTTTCTTCCCTTTCTTTTTATTTCATACAGGATAAAAAGAGGTGTAAGCCACACTGCAGGAAAACTCCCTTTATGTTGGAGCAAGGTAGTGACCTTAGGAAGGTTTTACAGTCCCACTCTAATGCTTTTTAACATAATCCACTCTATTAACCATAGACAGAGATTAGGATTTACAGCATAAGAAAACCGCAAAATGGGGGGCGATCACACATGCTGAGAATCATGGCCTAGCAGAATTACTACACATATATTTTAAGGGACACTATTCAGCCCATAACTGTTGTGTTCAACAAAAGTAGCTTAAATTCTTTTGAAAGTCAGAATCAATATTCTAAATGAGGAAGACATATGTACAATTTTTGTTAAGATCGATTTTGTGATGCCACCTAGAAACTTGTCTCATCAGTAGTCAGAAGCTCCAAAACATCTTTCATTGGCGCATCCATCCATTCACTCATTTACAAACAGAGGCTTTCTAACATTTTCAGTGTGGGATAGCACTTACAGAATTTGATGAGGGTTGATGTAAGATGTTAGGAAGAAGGAGGATTCTTGCCTGTTTAGCTTCAGTAAATAGCAATGTAATAACCCAAACAAAAAGGCCAGTTACAAGAAGTAGGGCACTTGAATTTGCACAAGAAATTGAAAAGTTCTGTTATATGGAAACCCTGGCGGTATAGTAGTTAAGTGCTATGGCTACTAACGAAGAGGTCGGCAGTTTATATCCACCGGGCACTACTGGGAAACTCTATGGGGCCATTCTGCTCTGTCTATGTATAAGCATTGTCATGAGTTGGAATCAACTCAACAGCAGTGGGTTTGGAATTTTAGGTTGGATTTATGTATAATTTTAAAATCAAAGAAACTATGGACTACCCAAATGGATTGTGCCCCACTGCCATTGAGTCGGATCCAACTAACTCATAGTGACCCTAAAGGCCAAAGAACTGCCTCATAGAGTTTCCAAGGAGTGCCTGGCATTTTTGAACTGCCAACCTTTTGGTTAGTAGATGTAGCACTCTACCAGGGTTTCCAATAGATTCTGTAGTAGGCAGTTATTGACCGTGTTCAGAGCTCAGGAAGTAATTATGCTATGAGAAATTTCATGCTAGAAACCCTGGTGATTGGTTCAAGTTTCCCCCAGATCCTTTTTGAGTTAGATCTTTCTCAGCCTTTAAATGTCAGCTCTCACTAATTTCCCCTCCTCCTCCCTTATTCTTTTACTTTGAATGAGTTTTTTTCCTCCTTCCTGTCACAATGTTAATTTGCTGATATATGAGGTCTGACAATTAAGCCCATGAACTTAATTATTCTAAGTGCTACATACTTCATTGCTAAATATCACTATGCTGACCTTCGATGTACTCCCCTTGGGAAGCTATGCACTGATGCCAGTGCCTAGTCAACCCTTCAAAGCACTTTTAGAACTCTTTCTGGAAT
Source organism: Heterohyrax brucei (assembly GCA_028571685.1). Lineage (NCBI taxonomy): Eukaryota > Metazoa > Chordata > Mammalia > Hyracoidea > Procaviidae > Heterohyrax > Heterohyrax brucei. The sequence goes on along the minus strand of CM053144.1, from coordinate 150,092,989 downwards.
GTGGCAAGTTGGTGACCTTAATTGTCTAGTTGTCTGTGAGGGAATTTTTAGCCAGTAAAATAATTAACTGTATTGGAACACCCTCCCTACTCACCTGATCTGATCCCCAGTGACTTTTTTCGTTACCCTAAAATAAATGAAAAATTAAAAGGGAGACATTTTGATAACATTCAGGACATTAAGGGTAATATGACAACAGCTCTGATGGCCAGTCCAGAAAAAGAGTTCCCAAATTGCTTTGAAACATAGACTAGCATTGGTGCATAGCTTCCCAAGGGTAGTACATCAAAGATGGCCATAATGATATTCAATCAGGTATGTCACATTTTTACTATGATGAGTTTGTGAATTTAGTTGTCAGTCCTTGTGTTTGTGTGTGTAATTATATACGTATATATAATTACATATATGTGTATATATGCAATTGAATTACATATACATATCTGCAATTACACATATGTGTATGTATGCAATTGAATTATATATACATATATGTCTATATGTATACATATGTTTGTGTACACAGATACAGATATTTAGGATTATATCTATATGCTTAAGGGACCATAGTGATTCAGTGGTTAAGTACTTGGCAGCTAACCCAAGGGATAGTGGTTTAAACCCACCAGCTGCTCCAAGGAAGAAGGATGTGGCAATCTATTCCATAAAGATTACAGCTTACAAAGCCCCTGGAGTAGTTCTACTGTATTCTGTAGCTTCACTGTGAATCAGAATTCACTTCACAGCAAACAATGCACATTTATATGTTTAGTGCATGGCAGCTCTAAGTCATAAGACGATAGTGTCCGTGACTGTTTTTCCTCGGTAAATAATGTAAGTTCCTGGACCATAGTAAGTAATTAACAAATAGATGTATGTTAAATCGATGTGATAAATATTTGGTAATATATAGAATGAAATGAAGATCCCAAAGGCTTTGTTCCACCAATGTCATTAAGATCACCTCTACTTTGAGGAGGCAGCTCTTCCCCAGTCATCTTCTGAGTGTCTTGCAACCTGGGGGACTCATTCTTTGGCACTATATCTGATAAACTTCCACTGCCATTCATAGGATTTTCACTGGCTAATTCATTTCAGAAGTAAACTACTGGGTCCTGCTTCCTAGTCTGTCTTATTCTGGAAGTTTGACTGAAACCTGTCTACCATGGGTAACCCTGCTGGTTTCTAAATATCAGTAGCATAGCATCCAGCATCACAGCAACAAGCAAGACTCTGCAGACAGACGAGACTCTACATTTTCTCCCTCTTCCTAGCCTGCCCTCTCTCCCTTTTCTCAAGCATCCATTAATAATTGGAACATGGAATGTACAACATATGAATCTAGGAAAATTAGAAATCATCAGAAATGAAATGGAATGCATAACCATTGATAGCCTAGGCATTAGTGAGCTGAAATGGACTGGTATTGGCCATTTCAAATATGACGATCATATGGTCTACTGTGTCAGGAATGACAACTTGAAGAAGAAGGGTGCTGAGTTCATCATCAGAAAGGATGTTTCAAGATCTGTCCTGAAGTAGGATGCTGTCAGTGATAGGATAATATACATATGCCCAGAAGGAAAGTCACCTAACAGGATTGTCAATCAAATTTATGCACCGACCACTAAAGCCAAGGATGAAGAGATTAAAGATTTTACCATCTTCTGCAGTCTGAAATTGATTGAATATGCAATCAGGATGGATTCATAATTACTGTTTATTGGAATGCAAAAGTTGGAAACAGAATAATTGGTAGCTGGAAAATAAGGCCATGGTGATAGAAATAATGCTGGAGATCACATGATAGGATTTTGAAAGACTGATGACTTCATTGCAAATATCTTTTTTTAACCAACACAAAAAGTGACTGTACCCATGGACCTCACCAAACGGAATACACACGAACCAAATCGACTACATCTGTGGAAAAAGATGGCAGAAAAGCTCCATAATAGCAGTCAGAACAAGACCAGGCACAGAATGCAGTATAGATCATCAATTGCTCATATGCAAATGCAAATTGAAACTGAAGAAAATGAGAATGAGTCCACAAGAGCCAAAGTATGACCTTCCGTATGTTCCAGCTAAGTTTAGAGGGCATCTCAAGAACAGATTTGATGTGTTGACCACTAGTCACTGAAGACCGGGTGAATTGTGGGATGACTTCAAAGACATCATCCATGAAGAAAGCAAGAGGTCATTAAAAAAATAGGGAAAAAAGAAAAGACCAAATTGGATGTCAGAAGAGACTCTGAAATTTGCTGTTGAGTGTCAAGCAGCTAAAGCAAAAGGAAGAAATGATGACATGAAAGAACTGAACAGCAGAGTTTAAAGGGCAGCTTGAGAAGACAAAGTACAATAACGACATGTGCAGACAGCTGGAAATAGAAAACCAACAGGAAAGAACACAGTCTGCATTTCTCAAGCTGAAAGAACTGAAGGAAAAATACAAGCCTCAAGTTGCAATAGTGAAGGATTTTACAGAGAAAATATTAAATAACTCAAGGAGCATACGAAGAAGATGGAAGAAATACAGAGTCATTCATTATACAAGAAAGAACTGGTCGATGTTAAACCATTGTGGAAGGTAGCACATGATCAGGAACTGATGGTAGTGAAGGAAGGATTGAAACTGCACTGAAGGCATTGGAAAAAAAAACAAGGCTCCAGAAATTGATGGGATATTAATTGAGATATTTCAACAAACAGTTGCAGTGCTAGAAAGTGTTTACTTGTCTATGCCAAGAAAGTTGGAGGACAGCTACCTGGCCAACTGACTGGAAGAGATCCATTTTTATGCCCATTCCAAAGAAAGGTGATCTAAATGAGTGCGGAAATCACTGAACAATATTGTTAGTACCACACACAGGTCAGATTTTGTTCTAGATCATTTAAAAGCAACCGCAGCAATATTTTTGCAACAAGGAACTGCCAGAAATTCAATGTGGATTCAGAAGAGGACTTGGAACCAGGGATATCGTTGCTGATGTGAGCTGGATCTTGGCTGAAAGTAGAGAATACCAGAAATATGTTTACCTGTGGTTCACTGACTATGCAAAGGTATTCAACTGTGTGGATCGTAACAAATTATTACTAACATTGCATAAAATGGGAATTTCAAAACAACTGTGCTCTTAAGGAATCTGTACATGGATTAAGACACAGCTGTCCGAACAGAGCAAAGGAACACTGCATGCTTTAAAGTCAGGAAAGGTGTGTGCCATAGTTGTAGCCTTTCACCACACGTTTTCAATCCGTATGCTGAGCAATTAATCTGAGAAACTGGATATATGAAGAAGAACAAGGAAAGAGGTTTGAAGGAAGACTCATTAACAACATACGTTATGCAGATGTTACCATCTTAACTGCTAAAAGTGAAGAAGATTTGAAGCACTTACTGATGAAGATCAAAGACTACAGTCTTCAGTATGGATTGCACCTCAACATCAAGAAAACAAAAATCCTCATAACTGGACCAGTAAGCATCCATCATAAATGGAGAAAAGATTGAGATTGTTAAGGATTTCATTTTACTTGGGCCCACAAACAACCCCCGTGGAAGCAGCTGTCAAGAAATCAACAGATGCATTGCACTGGGAAAATCTGCTGTGAAAAACTTCTTTAAAGTATTGAAAGGTAAAGGCATCACCTCGATGACTAAAGTGTGCCTGGCCCAAGCCATGGTATCTTCATCGTATGAGTGTGAAAGCTAGACAACAAACAAGGAAGAGAGGAGAAGAATTGATACCTTTGAATTATGATGTTGGAAAAGACTGTCAAAAGAACAAATAGATCTGTTCCAGAAGTGCAACTAAAGTACTCCTTGCAAGCAAAGATGGCAAGACTGCATCTTACTTTCTCTGGACACGTTGTCAGGAGAGATCATCAGTCCCTGGAAAAGGACATCATGAGTGGTGGGTGAGCATAAAAGAGGAAGACCCTTGATGAGATGGACTTGACACAGTGGTCACAACGAGGGGCTTAAGCATAAAAAAGATGGTGGACATGGTACAAGACTGGGCAGTGTTTCATTCTGCTGTGTTTAGGTTAGCTATGAGTCAGAATGAACCTGTTGGCACCTAACAACAGCGGCAACACGTAGAATATTAGTGGCAAAAATGAAGCCAGGGATGTGATTGAAATTTCTAAGGTCACAAAGAATAGGACAAATGAAACAATCCTAGTAAGCTTCAGCATCAAAATGAGAAAACAGGAGATTAATTGTTAGAGGAGACTTAGAAGAAGAAGAAAAAATCAGTACTCTGAAACCAAATGAGGACCGTGGTTCAAGAACTATAATTTTTTTCCCTTTTTGGTTTAAAGGAGAGTGAAAGTCACACTCCAGCCCTTGGTTTTTAATTATTTATTTATGTTGTTGTTAGGGGTCATTGAGTTGGTTCCAACTCATAGCGACCTTATGAACAACAGAATGAAATGCTGCTCGATCTTATGCCATGTCCACAATCATTTTTCTGCTTAAGCCCATTGTTGCAGCCACTGTGTCAATCCGTTTCGTCGAGGGTCTTCCCCTGTTTCTCTGACCCTCCACTCTACCAAGCATGATATCCTTCTCCAGGGACAGATCTTTAGTGACAACATGTCCAAAGTATGTAAGATGCAGTCTTGCCATCTTTGCTTCCAAGGAGCACCCCGGTTGCATTTTTTCCAGAACAATCCTGAATCATTTATTATTTTTGCTCCCAACCCTTTTGGTCTGCTCTATGAAGCAAGGCTATTGTGTGTATTTTCCTGTGCATTTCTGTTTTACTTTGTATTGGGGCTATCATTTACTTAGTTCAGTATAGCTGTTTTAATAGTCTCATGATCACATCCAGTATAGGAAAACAGTAAAGAATATATACATGGGTGTGTATAAGTATGAGAGACCTTGTATGTGTGTGTGTCATGTGTTTTTGCCTGTGTATTCTTTCAGGTTAGAGAAAGGTTTCATTCAAGGAAAATATTCCGTGAGTTCAATCTAAGCCTACAGAAGAGAGCTCTGAAAATACAAAGTGCACAGAGCCTAAATGTACTGATTAGAAGATTTCAGTGTCGCCGGGAATGACCCACGGAGTGAATAATTTGTTTCCCTAGGAACATATGGAATCCACTGACTTCAGGAAATATTTTCAGAGCGCATACATATTTCTTCAAGACGTTAACATCCCAGGGGAGAGGGAGGAATAAAAACATGACAGGGAGTAATTTAAAATGGCAGGTACTGCAGTTTTCTTTTCCTGTGCTGGAAACCTGATATTTGATACGAATGTAGATGATTTTCTTATGATTACTATAAAAAGTTGATACTGTTCTTTGCAAAATTCTCTAAGATTTAGTTTTTCCTCCGCCTTTGTGGAATTCTGTTGTTTTCAAATGGCTTAGATTGTGGGTACAAAGAAATCAAAACATTGCACATTATTTCTTATAATGTAACCACAAGAAAATGCGAACGCCGAAGCTCTGATTCAAAAGAGAATATTGCCTATTAGTTACGGTATGGTTCAGTGGGAAAATGGAGTCCAAAATTAAATTATATTTCACTAGACTGTAACACAATCAAACCTTGATTTTTGTGCATCAGTTATGTTATTTCCTTTTTTAATTTTAATCTTTTCAACATTTTTTATAAGATTATAACACCTCAGGAGATTTAAAATGCTGAGCTTTGAGACAGACAACCTAGGTTCCGAGTCCCCCTTTTCCAATAACAAGATACGTGACTTTGGGCAAATTACTTAACTTCCCTGAGTCTCACCTTTCTCACCTACTCAAGAGGGTTGATGCTATACAGGTGAGAGATTAGTATGAAGATTAAGTCACATAATGGAAAGATGTAAATATACTCTGCCTCTTGTTGCTTTTAAAGCAAACTATTAGAATGGTGGAAACTGGTGGTGTAGCGGCTAACTGTTACTCTGCTAACCAAATGGCTGTCAGTTCAAATCCACCAGGCACCCCCTGGAAACTCTATGGGGAAGCTCTATTCCGACCTATAGGATCATTATGAGCCATAATCAACTTGACGACTGTGTTTGGTTGGTTTGTATAGAATGACTGGGCACCTAATCTATAAGACTTGGAAAAGGTAAAAATCCACAGAAATGTAAACATGTGAAGGCAATGTTTTGTAGAAACAATGTTTTGTAGAAAAAAATTTAGAATGACTCACATGAACTTGATCTTCATTTTCTGAAGTTAACTTGTGTTACTGTAAAGGTGATTCATAAAGTTAAAGACAATAGACCTTGTCTGAGGACATAGATTTTATGACACTAGCTTTGTTTTATGATGATGTACTGTAAAATATATCTTACATGAACACAACACATCTATATTAGTTGAAAGTATTCCATTTATTCCATGGATATGATTCATAGTAATCTTATGTATAACAGTGAAGCACTGCATGTATGTACAGAAAAATCTGCAAAAGCTGGAGCCTACCAGAGAAGGAAAACTGAAATACAGCGAAACCTGTCAGAGAACTTGATGGGACTGTCTTCTTTCTCCTAGTCTTGCAAGGTTTCTGTCCTTGACGGTGTGCTTTTACTTTTCTATCACTATATAGTAGGAATCCTATTTCATAAACCCCTACTGAGTTTTCTTTTGTGGACAGAATTCAGCCATACACACATTTGAGTTTTCACAAGTTTTGCTGTATTTTCCATTAAAATGAGTGATGGAAAACTGGTTACCATCAGGCAGGTAAAAGATAATTATATGGATCCATCTACTCATTTATTCTGTCGTTCATTTGCTGACTCAGTACTTAGGAACTCCTGATAAGCTAGAAACGATGGTTGCATAGTGGTTGTGTGCTACATCTGCTAACTAAAAGGTCAGCAGTTCAAATCCACCAGGGGCTCCTTAGAAACTCTGTGAAGCAGTTCCACTCTGTCCTACAGAGTTGCTATGAGTCAGAATTGACTCAACATTGGCTTTGGTTCTGGTTTCTGTTAAGTTGTCCAGGATGCTAGAGTTTCACCGAACCGAGCAATACAGACTGGGCCGTGCTGTCATGTGGTTTATATGTGGAAAAGGCACTCGAAGTAATATCTGCCTTGGCAAATATTAAATAACAAATGTACTAAGGAGTTAAGAAGGAAAGGCCAAAGATGCTATGAAGGAATATAATAACCAACTATAGCTGAACCATAGCTGAACCACTGATATTAGTTCAAGAGCAACTTAAAACTCCCCCATACTTGTATTAACACAGTTTTTACATCCCTAGAAAATGCCCTGATGGTACAGAAGTTGAGTGCTCAGCTGCTTACTAAAGTGTCAGCAGTTCAGACCTGCCAGGAAGACGTCGCCGTCTGCTTCTGTAAGGATTTACACCCTCGGAAACCTTATGGGTCAGCTTTACCGTCTCCTGTGGGGTCACCATGAGTCAGAACTGACCTGATGGCAAAGGCTTTTAGTAAATACCATGCACAGTGTGAGCCAATAAGGATATAATAAACATTGGCCTTAAGGAGCTCCTGATATATTACAAATGTTATGTGTTAGTTATTAATATGTAATAAAATGTCATACTGTTATGACAGAAATGGCTTCGCAATGGAGCACAGGCGAGGTAATCATTCTTTTGAGTGTTGAGTGGTGGGAGTGATAGAGATTAAGGCGGAGAGCCCTTGCAATAACCTTTCTCTAAGAGGAATGAAGAGGCAGAAATTTTTGTAGGGTTTGTGAAATTAATATATTGAAGGGTTGCACCTTAAATCAGTCAGAGCAAGAACTAGTGAACTTTCCTATGTTCAGTTTCCTTGAGCTATAATGAGAACATCTCTGGATATCACATGTCTCCCCATAGAAAAACAGTTTTTACTAAAAAAAATCTTCCATTCTGGCAAATTCTCTTTGAGTCCCAAGTCATTTTCCACAAGTCAATATAATTTGTTGCTATGTTGGTCAATTAGCGTTGCTACTCTCACAAAAGTAATGGCAGCTGCACTGTGCCTTAGTAGGGATTCTGGTTGTATAACTGATAACAGTTGTCATTAGCCCAAAACTTCATGGCCTTGCCTAACTTTAAGATATCTTGGCATATTTCACTTCATTTAGTTGAGTGGCTTTTAATACTTAGTCATCAGGATTAAATATTTATGTCTTAAGTTTTTTTCTAGTGTCAGATTTTAATACCGTAAAGAAACCCTATCTACCTCCACCTTTGAGGACAACAACAGCATCGTTGCCATCCAGTTGGTTCCTACTCATAGCAATCCTATAGGACAGGGTGAAACTGCCCCCAAAGGATTTTCAAAGCAGTAAATCTTTACAGAAGCAGGCTGCCACATTTCTCCCGCAGAGCTGCTCGTGGCTTCAAACCACCAAGCTCTCAGTTTTCAGTCGAATACTTAACCACTGCTCCACCAGGGCTTATTCAGAACATTAAATAGATTAAAATGGTTTCTCTGCATACCATATTGTATTGAGTATCCTATAATATTCCAAGTAATGAAATATTTTCTCTCTTGATTTATAAAGTAGTCATCTCTGGTTCATGGCAACTTGCCTTGTTTAAGAGCTTGTATTTTGGGGGTTTCATATGAATTAATACAATATCTTAAATCCTCTTTTTTTCCTCAAGTAAAACATTTAGGTCTTATCTTTTACTCATTAGTTGCACAAACATACAATTCATGACTCTCTAGCCATACGTTCCTTTTCCAGAGTGCTTTAATTCTCATGTGGTCCAATATTGACCTACAGCTGTTCTTCTACAGTTTACCTCTGGAAAAGTGTCTTCTGTTCAGATCACTTCTTTACCATATTGTGTTTTTATTAGTATTATATTGATTTGTAATTGTTTTAGGATTCCAAATGCTATTTGTGTGTTATCTCCATTGTCAAGAGACTTGATAAACTTACATGGTTTGATAGACATTTAGAAAAAATGATTGAGTGAATGCATACATTATGAGTTCATTAAACTGAGTACTTCCCACACACGTTTATTTAGAAGGATTTTCTCTCCTGTGAATAAGGAGTTAATAATGAGAGTACCCATTTCTTTTCATAGTATTAGCAACAAACTTAAAAAAATCTTCAGTGGTAGGCAGTGATCTATGAGAACCTAGCAGAACATGAAGTGCCCAGTTCAAGCAGCTCAGAAGAAGCTGTAGTCACAGGTATTAATAAAAATATCCTTCAAGTTTTTTCAAAAGGCTTCCTTCATGTTTGCAGTGTTGAGTCCGTGGGTACAAAATAATGACACTTAAAAAAAAATCCACCAGCACAAAAAACTGTGGCTAAATTCATTTCTAATATCCTCATATATAACACAAGGATTTTAGTTCAGACTGGCGGATTTCTTTCCTTTTATGGCTTCAATGATTTATCTAGAATTACAAAATAATATATTCCCAAACTTCACATTATTTTCACAAGCAAGAGTCATGAGCCAAGAAGACCACACTGTAAATGTCTAGGGTCTTATGCTTTATGATTCTGGGCAGACCTCTGTCTGATTAGACTGTGCCTGGAGCCTCTTGCCACTGTATTCTGAAGGGACCAAGGAAAGACCAGCAAACCATGCAGAAAGAAAATTAGAAAAAAGGGGGCTTGGCTTCTATTCCATTCTGAAAGTCCATTCAATTTAGATTTTGGTCCCTGATTTGTAGGAGAATGTTCAGTCTGAGAATGAAACCAAATAAATGAGCCCTTATATTTGTACAGCTGCAGTTATCAATAACAGAATAGCTTCATCTTCATCCAAATATATGAGAAGAGATTATTTTACCTGAATGAAGGCAATGAACCAGAGTTTCCATAGCCTGACCTGTTGCTGAGATGTGTAATATCACCGTGAGTGATGTTTCATGTGCCCAGTATACTGTGAACACCCTGATGAACAGAAGACTGTAACCACTAAGTAATGTATTTAGAATATGTACAACAGAATCTGAGTAAAAACTGACTGGACTCTTCTGATCATTCTAAATTTCAAATCGTGGTTGTTGTACCAGGTGGAGAAAACACAACTTAAGATTGAACTACTTAATAACTTAAGTAACAAGAGGACGTGACAGGCAGAACTAGGCCTGAATAATTCAGCTCAGCTTTCATGATGGTTCTTACATTCAATTCTTTAGAAATGAGTTACATACCATAAACTCACTTGGCTCACATTATCCTATAATAACGATTAATTTAGGTGACAATTACGTTTGCAGAAATTGCTCCAAATATCCATTTTACAAGAGTATTTGCATAGAAAACTATACATGAATATAGAAACTTTAATACTAAAAATACTTTTTCTTAATAAAATTGTATTAGAAATGTCTAAAGAGTGTTTCTGCATAATGCTGGTGCTTCAAGAGAAATATACTTTAATTGTATGGGGTGCTAGAAAATGGCAAGTTTGTGTGGGTTCTTAAAGAATACATTTATAACCATTAGTAAGTCCTTAAAAATTAATAGCATTCATAGAATTTACCGGTGATCAGTTGCCACTGAGCGGATTCTGACTCACGGTGATCCCACGTGTTTCTGAGCAGATTATGCTCCATGGGATTTTCAGTGTCTGGTTTTTCAGAAGCAGATTGTCAGGTCTTTCTTCTGAGGTGCCAAATGGACTTGAACCACTCACTTTTCTGAGTATTTTAACAGTTTGCCCCATCCAGGGACTCCCCCATAGAATTTAGACCTAGTTATATGTTAAAATATTTAGCATTTTCCTCCCTTGGTGTAGGTTATGTTCCATGGACCCACACTTGGCTATACAGCGCAAAGAACAGTAAAAACAGTGATAAATATTCTGAAGATCTGAGCATGAGATAGATGAAATGTGAAAAAGGGACAGGTAGTCCAACAATATTTGTATATGCAAGAAAAAAATTACGCAAGGTGAAATTATCTCTATTATGACAGTCATGAAACTGTAGGAACTTCTCAGCAGACACTTCTCAGGCATGTAACTAAGATCATATAGATGAGACGGTAAACGACAACTCAGGCTTTGGACTTACTTAGGGGACAAGACTGACATAGGTCATACGTAGACATCAGTGCACGCAAAGGAAGAAGAGGGAAACCAAGATGTGAACTGGGAAAAAATAGCACGAGCGAGCAGTGTAATCAGGTGCCATTTCAAATCCAGCCAAGACAATGGAATCACTCAATAAAGAAATGATACTTACAGCTGAATCCTTATTCTGGGCCAGATATAGTACCAATTCCTTATGTGAATTGTTATATTTATTCCTTACAAGAATCTTAATATGGATATTATTATGGTAAAACATATAGTACTATGTTTAATCCCAATTTTATAGACGATAAAACCGTTAACAAGGAGGTTAAATAATTTGCCTAGAGTTATTTAGATAGTAATGGTAGACCTGAAATTTGGACTTCAGAAGTTTGATATTAGAGCCTTCACTGCTATATGGAAACATTCTGAAAGAGGGTTAAATAGGACAAAATGATCTAGATTCACAGCAGCAATAAGGACCTGGCCATGCAGGGCATCTGTTGGATTTCTCAGGGTTTAGTTGTAGCTTCTGCTGTCATTGCTAACTGGTATTTCCAGATCTATCTCCTTGGACCTCCCAAATCACTTAAAAATATCAGGCATAGTAGATCAAAAAGGAGGCCCAGTGTCACAAAGACAAGACGTAAAGAATGGCAGATAGAATCTACCAGTGGATCCCTGGGAGGAAAGACCTGGTGATCTCTCCTAAAGATTACAGCCTTGGAAACCCTCTGTTGCATAGTGTGCCTGTGAGTTGAAATCCTCTCCACGGCACACAAGCAGCGTAAAATCAGATAATTTCATATCCTAACCACTAGGTGGTGGTTAGTACTACGACTTCAAGAGTACTGATACAAACAGGACAGGGAAGTATAAAAGGGTTGCATTATATTTAATATTTAAAATTTTAAAATTCTTTTCAGTAGTTGAACTAGGCACTGTTTTTGTGTTTAGATAGTAAATTTCCACCCTTAGCTGAAATAGGCAATTTTTCTAAAAGACAAAGGTAGAAGACATAAAAAAACCCAGTGCCGTCGAGTCGATTATGACTCACAGAAATGCTATAGAATAGAATAGAATTGTCCCGTAGAGTTTCCAAGGAGTGCCTGGTGGATTTGAACTGCAGCCATAGCACTTAACCACTACGCTACTCGGTTTTCCAGTTGAAGTCATAGATTTCCTCATTCTCTAAACATTTATCTGCTGTGTGCCAGGCACTGAAATAGACACTGGGTACAAAAGCTAGTCAGATAGGTAGGGTAGGGGATATAAGTACCTATCTAAGGTTGTTTACCAGAGCAATAGTTGAGTGTATGGAGATATATATCTGATACTATGAAACTGTGGTTGTTAGTTGCCACAAAGTTGACTCAACTCGTGGTGCCTCTGTGTGTGTCAGAGTAGAACTGTGCTCCATTGGTTTTTATTTTTTTTTTTAAATTTTTTATTTAATATAACTGAGTGAAAATGTACATTCCCGTAAAAATTTACATACCCACCTATATGCAGCTTCCCCTGCTCTCCCTGCCTGATGACAGCACACTATTCCTCTCTGCTCCATACATGTCTCATTCTCCCAACAGTCTCTTTTTTCCCTCCTCTTCACCCACTCTCCTTCCTCCAGCCAGAGGTCAGCAGGATGACATCCTATAGATGTATAGAACCATAAAGTGCATCCAATATATGGTCACTCTGCATCACCAAGTCCAATACATTCCTGTCTGAAGCTTGGACCTTCGTTGTGATTTATGGTCAAGGGCAGCATCAGGGCGAGGGGCCATGCTCCCAGGGGAACACCGAAACCACTGGACCATCACTTGAGGTCTTTTAGTGGGGATCTCAGGGTGCACCCCATTTTATTCTTGTGTTGCCAGTGAGACTCAACTTAGTGAGCTCCATCGTGGCTATCACTGGTGGTGGCTGGGCATCATCCGGTTCTTCTGGTCCCAAGTCGATGTAGGCACCCACTGCTGTGGGTCTCTCTGTCTTCTCGGTTGTCTTTCCCCCATGTCATTTTGGTCCTCGGTGAACATCTGTTCTTGCTGAGTTGGGACCATTTGCTGTGCCCTTGGATGGCCGCTTGGCAGCTTTTAAGACCCCGGATGCCACTCACCAACGTGGGGTGCAGAGAGCCCTCTTAGCAAAACGCTAGTTGTGCCAATTGGCCTCCCTTTCGCCTAAGAGCATGGTCCCCCGCCCCCCGCCCCAGCTACTCTATCCTTGCAATATTGGGTTAAGATGGAAGGAGTATACTCATGTTATGTTTAAGTCCGCTTAATATTGTTCTTGTTTCTAACATGTGCTGTCACCAATTTCACCCAACCAGATGTCTAGCAACTATCTAATCTAAACCCTCCCCCCTCCCTCCCTCCCTCTCCTCCCTTGCAGCTGTCAAAGAGTCTTTTCTTCTAGACACAAGTCTGTTTTTGAGATCTTATCATAGAGGTCTCATACAATATTTGTCCTTTTGTCGCTGACTGCTTTCACTCAACATAATGTCTTCCACTTGAAACCAGGTCATGAGATGTTTCCTGGAGTCATCGTTGTTCTTTATCATTGCGTAGTGCTCCATTAAGTATATATACCATAGTTTACCTATCCATTCTTCTGTTGTTGGGCATCTGGGTTGATTCCATCTTTTTGCTATCATGGACTGTGCTGTGATAAACATTCTGGTGCATGTGTCCGTTGGTGTGAAAGGCCTTGAATCTGTAGGATATATTCCAAGTAGTGGAATTACTGGGTCAAATGGTATATCAATATCCACTTTTTTAAGGAAGCGCCAGATTGCTTTCCAAAGAGGCTGGACCATTTTGCAACCCCATCAACAGTGTAGGAGTCCATTGGTTTTTCAAGATTGTGACTTTTAGGAAGCAGATTGCCAGGCCTGTCTTTTGAGGTGCTTCTGGATGAGTTTGAATGCCCAACTGTTCAGCTAGTAGTTGAGCACTTAACCATTTGTGCCACAGATGGACTTCGAAGTTGAGAAGAGGTACCCAAAAAAGGAAGGGTAATGTGTGTATGTCCTTCCATGTTTAGTCAAGGAAAGATTATATAAACTTCAGGTCTGGTGATACTGATCCTAGATAATCACTTTGCTGACTACGCTACAGAAGCAGTGACATTACAGAACAAAGAAAATTACATGAATGGAGGAGGAATTATAGTTCTTTTATTTTTAATGACAGGAACTCAAATAATTAATTATCTCTGACAACCCCAACATCTCTGAATTGTATGTTTGAGGATTTTGTCTCTCAATCCTTATTTAAATAGTGATTAGATAGATCCACACTTCATACAAAGACAGTTAACTACTAGTTAAAAGTTCTGGTCAGCTGGTGTGACTAGCATCAATATCTCATTTAATAATACATAAACAGAATGCAGCAAATTATTTTAATAGCAAATGAATGAATATTGTTTGTTTTGGAATGATACAATTTTTGGCAAAGGAAAATAATAAGAAAAACAATGTAGAATTGCAGGCTTGAATAAAATTAATTTGTCTCATCTTGTCATTTCTGTGTTTTACAAAGGCAGCATTTGGGAAGCTGCATTTTATGAGGTCAGATACAATTTTTTTCTTATCAGGCCAATTAGTGTTAAAATGAGCGTCATGTTTGTGGCTCAACAAAGTACCAGAGTTGACATTTTAAACAATGTTCGGTTAAACTGAGAGAGTAGAAGCTTCTGAATTGATTCTTCACCCAGTAGCATCCCAGGGTACTTGGGCATGGTTAGCCCACTTGCCCAAAGCCCACTGGCGGTAGCTAGGACCAGCCTTTGCCTTTCCTGATGCTTGAATGTGCAAGAATTTCTACAGCACCCCAAAAAGTCAGCTGTACACGTGACAGTAAGGGTATCCAAAAGAATAAAAACTAAGGTCAAACCCACGGCCCTAGAGTTGATGCCAGCTCATAGCAACCCTGTAGGACAGAGTAGACCTGCTACACAGCATTTCCGTGGAGTGCTGGGTGAATCTGAGCTACCCAGCTTCGGGTTAGCAGGCCTAGCACTCACTGCTGTGGCACCGGGGTTTCCATTTTGTAGGTTAAACCATGTAATATCATGTAAAATCATTTGAAACAAGACTAGAAATTTCTCTTAATCATTAAACTACCCATATAAAACAACAGAAGTTAAATTTTTACTTGACCTCTATCACTTTGAATGTGTTGTGAAGCATGTGGGTAATCTCCCTGAGAAAGCTTCTCTGCCTGAGTGTCTCACTAGGAAGCAAACTGAAGCAAAGGCAGAGATTCATTAATTTATACCATAAGGGATAACCATCACCACACTGAATGATTAAATGTCTACTTATGTGCATGACAACTAACCATAACTCTGCGAATTCACTCAGATTGTATTAAAGAATAGATTGTCCCTGATTCTACAGGTTGAAATTGTTCATGATAAAGAAAACAAAGACTGTAATTTCAAAACTCGAAGAGCTAATAGAGCATCTCAGTGATGCTTTGACTGTGCCAAGGTAGACCTAGCATTTAACTGGTGGAAGAGAGAAAAGATGTAAGTTAATTGCATAATAAAAGTATAGGAATTTTACGTATCTGTATAACCACTCTACTACTAGGATTTCCATATAGTTGTCAGGCAGGAAGAATTAATGAAAGAAAAGCTGGAGCCTGAATAAAGTAGACTTTTCTATTCTTTAATGGCTAGTGCTGAGATGGATACTAGAATATTTTAAGCAGCATCTAATTTAATTTTAGATGATTTATTCAGTAAATTTAGTAGTTCATTAATTTATAGCTTTTGCTATGATGCTATATTATACTATCCTCATTTTTCTACTGGTATCACCAAATCTTCAGTAAAGCTACAACACACTGTTCTTGTGTACGTGGTATTTTGAGGAAATCATCATGTCAGAAGTGGCGAAGAGAGAGAGGGAGAGCCTCTTAAAAAAATTGCAGCTACACCTTGGTCAGATTGTGGGCTAGAAAACATTTTTTTATTTCCCCTTAAAAAGAAGAAAATTTATTTCAGCCTAGACACTGGGGGTGGGGGGAACTTGTATAGATTTTGATGCTAATTTACATTATGTACAAGCTACAAGAGAGCTCCAAACTAATAAATTAGTGAAACAAATTATCTTGAGCCACTGATACTCTTGAATCACTTAGCATAACTGACTAAAGACTAATTTATATAGTTGGCTTCATGCAATTAGCACAGAGAAAATAAGTTTCACTAAAAGTACACCTCACAATAAAAAGTTACCAACCTCATAAGAAAGAATATATCTGCTATGAAAACATATAACAGATATCACAATTAAGAACATAGAATTTTACAATATAGAACTACAGGTTAGTGATTATAAAGTAAACATTGTTAAACTGATCAATTCAACAGAAAAATAATACATAACTTAACATCACTCTCTTGAAATTAAATAGCTCAAGCAAATTAAAGAGCTTGACATGTGGACAGATATATACTCCAATTAGAGAATACAAATGAGTACATATTTAAGAAGATTTGTTAAAATGTCTCAATAAATAACAAATATCAAATGATTAATAATATATGCCACATTTTCTTACCATTCAGGAACAAAACTAGAAATAAATAACAAAAATGACCAACAACCCTACCTCATACCAGAAAATTTAACAGTGACCTTTTGTATTCAGACATCCGGTATAATAGGAAAACGTAAGTCAGAATATTTTCCCCTCGCTTTCTTGAAAACTTAAAAAAATGAGAAAAAGTAAAACACCTATACAAACTCCTCTTTTCAGTAAATATAGGAGAAAGTGTAATATGCAAGTATTTTGACAATAAAGGAGAGATTTTGGTATAGAAGTCTAATCTGACCCCTTCCATCCTTACCTCCCAGAGAACTTGTTATAATCAATTTGATCCACAAAATCTAACTGATTCAAACAGTGATAATGTAATAAACAAAAGCAAGCAAATGGAATTTACATATAGTTTATACAGAGGTACTATAGAAAGCAAGAGAAAAGGAGCACCACAACTTGCCAATACAGTTAAAAACAGCAGAAAATGACACCATGGAGCAGTTGAAAAGTATGACCAAAGCCATGAATTACAATAACTAACTTGATGGTTGGATAAATTCTGTATAGTAAATCTACAAAACAAACAAACAAAAAAGAAGTGAGGAAAGAGAAGACAGAACAGAAGGAAATTAATATGAACTGGTAGACCTGATCAGTTTGAGAACAAAGGTGAAAAATATCACATTTGAAATTGAAAAAGTGTTAGCCAGAAAAGGTGTTGTTACCCTCCTTGTCTGATGCTATTACCCTCTTACCTGTTGCTATTACACACCTTACCTGATGCATTGGGAAAATCTGATGCCAAGGAACTCTTTAAAGTATTGAAAAGTAAAGAGGTCACCTCTAAGGCTAAGGTGCACCTGACCCAAACCATGGTATTTTCAATCACATTACATGTGTGTGAAAGCTGGGCGTGAGCAAAGACAGAAGAATTGATGCCTTTGAATTGTGGTGTTGGAGAAGAAGGTTGAATGTACCACGAACTGCCAAAAGAACCAACAGATCTGTCCTGGAAGAAGTACAACCAGAGTGCTCCTTGGAAGCAAAGATAGCAAGACTGCATCTTAATACTTCGGACTTGTTGTTGGGAAGGGTCAGTCCCTGGAGAAGGACATTATGCTTGGTAGAGTGGAGGGTCAGCGCAAAAGAGGAAGACCCACAATAACATAGATTGACACAGTGACTGCAACAATGGGCTTAAGTATAAAAACGATTGTGGACATGGTGCGAGACCAGGCAGTGTTTTGTTCTGTTGTTCACAGGGTCTCTGTGAGTTAGAACAGACTTGACGGCACCTAACAACAACAGCAGAAGAGATGCTGCAGAAAGTAGGTGGGATGATAATGATGAGAAAATATTAAGTAGAAAATAAACAAATAGTGAAAAATGATCAGAGAAATTTTGACAAGTATTGACTATAGGGGTAGAGAAACCCCAGAGTCATAGTGGTTAAGTGGTAACTAAGTTAAGTGCTAACTAAGAGGTCAGAAGTATGAATCTACCAGATGCTCCTTGGAAACTCTATGCGGCTGTTCTCTCCTGTCCTATAGGGTTGCTATGAGTTGGAATTAGCTCTACATCAGCAGGTTTGGTTTTGATTTTTGTAAGTGGAAAAAGCAAAAAAACAAACCTATTGCCATTGAGTTGATCCTGACTCATAACAACCCTATAGCAGGAGATCCAAGTTATGCATAACTGGAGTCTCTGAAGAAGAAAATCTAAACAATGGAGATGAATAGCTATACAAAACATAATTTCAATTTTTCTGAAAAACACAAAATCTTGAAACTAAATAAAATGCTATGATATTGGCAGGGAAAATTGATCCAGAAAGGTGAACATTGAGATACATGGATTCAAGTAAATTTTTAGGTAATACAAAAATCATTTGAGTAGTCAGACAATTAAGTTACTAATCATAGGGGGAAGTAGTTATTGTGAGTCACAGTCTCATTGTTGTCGTTAGGTGCCATGGAGCTGGTTCTGACTCGTAGTAACTCTATGCATAGTAGAATGACACTCTGCCAGGTCCTGCACCAGACTCGCAGTAGTAGCTACGTTTGAACCCACTGTTACAACCAGTATGTCAGTCCATCTGTTTGAAGATCTTCCTTTTCTTCAGTGATCCTCTCCTTTACCAAACATGATATCCTTCTCCAGGGAGTGGTCCCTCCTGATAACATGTCTGAAACACTTGCGGATAAAGTCTCACTGTCCTTGCTTCTTCTTCCAAGACAGCTTTGTTTGTTTTTCTGGAAGACTATGGTGTATTGAACATTCTTCACTATCATAATTCTGAAGCATCAATTCTTCTTTGGTCTTCCTTATCACTATCCAGTTGTCATATGCATGTGAAGTGTCTTAGTCATCTAGTGCTGCTGTACCAGAAATACCACAAGTAGATAGCTTTAAGAAAGAGAAATTTATTCTCTCACAGGCTAGAAATCCAAATTTGGGTCATTAGCTTCAAGGGAAGTCTTTTTTCTCTCTGTGGACTCTGAAAGAAGGTCCTTGTCATCAATTTTCCTGTGATCTAGGAGTATCTCTGTGCAGAAACCTATGGTCCAAAAGGAATCACTGTGTTCCTGTAACTGCTTTCTTGGTGACGTGAAGTCCCCACGTCTCTATGCCCACTTCTGTTTTATAGTTCAAAAGGGATTAGATTAAGAAGCTCTCTAATCTTGTAGATCTTGTCAGTATAACTGCCACTAATCCATCATTATATCATAATGATGAGGAACTACAACATATATTGAAATCACATCACATGACAAAATGGTAGACAATCATACGATACTGGGAATCATGCCCTAGCCAAGTTGATAGATATTTTTAGGGAACACAATTCAATTCACGACATGAGACTCCTGATAATACCACGTCTTGGGTCAGGTGCACCTTAGTCCTCAAAGTGGTTTTTCCCAGTGCAATATTTTGGATTTATTATTGCTGACATTGATTACGGATCCAAGTAAGACGAAATTCTTGCCAACTTCAATATTTCGTACATTTGTCATGGCATGCTTATTGATCCACTCGTGAGGATTTTGCTTTCTTCGTGTTGAGACATAGTTCATATGGAAAACTGTAGTTTTTGATCTTCATCAGCAAGTGCTTCAAACTCTCTTCTCCTTCAGCAAGCCAGATTGTACCACTTGCATAACTCAGGTTGCTAATGAATCCTCCTCCCATTTCAGTGTTCTGTTCTTCTTCCTATAGTTCAGCTTCTGGGGTTATTTACTTTGGATACAGATGAAACAAGTATGGCGAGTGAACCAATCTTGGATGCATACTTTTCTTGATTTTCAATTATGCAGAATCTCCTTGCTCTGCTGAAAAGGCCACCTTTTGGTCTATGAGCACAATTAAGTGTTCTGGAATTCCCATCCTTTGCAAAGCTATCCATAATTTTTTTGTGGTCCATACAGTGGAATGCCTTTACATAGTCAATAAAACAAAGGTAAACATCTTTCTGATAGTCTCTGCTTTCAGCCTAAATCCATCTGACATCAGCAATGATATCCCTTGTTCTATGTCAATTTGATTCCAAACTCATTTTATCTATACCCTTATCCACTACTATCCTTGCTTTTTTGTTCTGAAACAAAACCCAGAGATCTTATTTCTACCCTTACATATTATAGTATATATTTATAAAAGATAAACATTCATTTCCAAAAACAAACCTGTAGCATCAATTTAATATATAGCCATTAATTAACTCTAATTCCTGAATCTATTTGTCTCTTTAATACCCTATAATTTTTAGAGATTTTGTTTGAATAAGACACCAATAAGTCTCTTTTAATCTATACATTTCTTCTCTATTCTCCCTCCTTTGCATCTTACTGTATTTATTGAAGCAGTGGTTCCTCCAGATTTTAGCAGTCTTGGGTTTGTAGATTATACTCCAGTTGCACAGTTTTACTTGTTTCTCTGCTGTCTTTATTTTCTGCACTTTGCCTTTTGGAGTTAGAAACATAATTAAATTCAGATTCAATTCATTGGCCATTTTTGGGGGGTGGTGGGCTATACCTAATGGAGGTGAATATTGTTTGGAGACTGAAAAATTACAAAAAAAGTATAATTAAAAATTATGATTTTCAAATGTGACCATTCCTTACTAATTTGAGTGCTTATGTGCAACAAAAATACTGCCTTGTTCCATTTGATTATTCTCTCTACTTCCACTACCAGCACTTGACACTGAATGTTTAGGTGGTGCAAACAGTTAACGTGCTTGACAGCTAACCAGAAGGTTAGGATTTCAAGTTTACACAGAGATGTTTTAGAAAAAGACCTGATGATTTACTTCCAAAAAAATCACTGGAAAATGCTATGGAGCCCAGTTCTACTCTGGCATGTGTAGGTTTGCCATGAGTCAGAATGAATTTCACAGCAACTGGAATCAAAACCTCAGGCCTGTCCCCAAAACAGAGTATTCATCTCAGGCCCTTAAAATCAAGAGCAGCTTAATTTAGATTAGACTCCTTTTTCCTGTACCATTTGCTTAAGGAGTTGAGAGACATTCCGATAATCTCTTCTTTTGACTCCAGTAAGCACCACAACTGTTTGTTTGAAATTCTGGCAAGCTGACAGTATAAAGCTAGCGAGGCTAAAATGAGGTAGAGGTAAACAAGGCTCTCAGACTTTAAGTGTTATCTTTCCTAAGCTTTAAAGTACTGAAATCAAAGGTATGATGCTGATCAGATTCACAATGAAGTTTGAAATAGGCAAAAATTGAAGTAGTATTACATAGCAACTCCACAGGACAGATTAGAACGTCCCCATTGAGTTTCCAAGAAGCACCTGGTAGCTTCAAGCTTCTGACTTTCTGGTTAGCAGCTGTAGCTCTTAACTGCTACATCACTAAGGTTTTGGTGTCACATATATATGCTTAATAACATCAATATGAGCTTGAATCGGTGTCATCAGTTAGTTTCTCTGAAACCGATGTTATTGTTACTGAATAGGAAGTTCTTTTGAAAGGAATGATCAGAGAACACAAGCAACTTTATGAGTGGATTTGTTTCTGTGATGTGGTCTTTAGCAGCAAACTAACTGTACACTGAAAATATGAAATGAATCATCTTTCAGCATGAGAAGTGTCACAGAGCAGTTATCTTTGATAGAGAAATGAATAGAAGACACAATTAATCAAATGATATATTTTTAACCTTCCGGTCGTCAAGTATTTTGTAGTTAAAAAATTCAGTTGACGTGAAAGAATTCAGTTGTTTTTATTCTAGCATCCTAAGAGTGATCTTTCATCAAACAATACACAGCCAACTCTACCCTAAAATTCACTTGACTAAGTTTGACTTTGTTTTTGTATGTTTGGGGACATTCCAGTAAAATCTTAGAAGAATACTGACAATTAACCCCTTCAGTGACAGTAGACCAAAATTTTGTTTCACACACAACTGTCAGCATATTTTTTCTGAAATACTTCTAAGTTATTATTGTTCTATTACATTTTTTCAAGAAGTCTCTGCTGCCCACCGAATGAAATTCCAGATGATTAGCTTGGCGTTCAAGCCTTCAGAATCTACTACTAAACTGCTTTTCTTATTTTACTTCCACATGTTTTCCTTTCAACAATTCAACAATGTAGCCAAATTGGAAAATCTACTGTATTTTTAGCACTTTACATTTTTCTCATCTTTGTGCCTTTGCTTTTGCTTCTTCCTGGTGTACATTTCCATCCTCTTTTGTTGACTATCTAAATTTCAGGTACTAGCTCACGTGTTACCTCTTCCAAAAGCTTTTCTTGTTTACATAAGAGAAAGTACTAAAATATCCATCTGAATCATATTGCCTGCCTGTCCTCAGTGCTATCCTTTCAACTGTGTGGGTCATAACAAATTAGGAATGACATCGTGGAGAATGGGAATTCCAGAACACTAAATTGTGCTTAAGCAACTGGTACATAGATCGCAAGGCAGTCATGCCAACAGGAAAAGGGGACACCGCATGGTGTTGTCAGGAAAGGTGTGTGTCAGGGATATATCCTTTCACCATACCTTTTCAATCTGTACACCAGGCAAATAATCCAAGAAGCTTGACTGTATGAAAAAGAATGAGGCATCAGGAGTGGAGGAAGACTCATTAACAACCTCTGATATACAGATAGCACCACCTTGCTTGTGGGAAGTGAAGAAGATCTGAAACACTGATGAAGATCAACGACCACAGCTTTCAGTATGGATTGCACCGCAGCATCAAGAAAATGAAAAACTTTCACTACTGGACCAGTGAGCAACATCATGATAAGTGGAGAAATGATTGAGGTTGTCACGGATTTCATACTTACTTGGTTCCACAGTCAATGTCTACGGAAGCAGCAGTCAAGAAATCAAATGGCACATTGCGCTGGGAAAATCCACCGCAAAGGACCACTTTAAAGTGTTGAAAATCAAAGACGTCACCTTGAAGATTAGAGCGTGCCTAACCCAAGCCAGGTTATTTTCAGTTGTATCACAGGCATGTGAAAGCTGGACAATACATAAGGAAGACAGAACAACCGATGCCTTTGAAGTGTGGTGTCGGAGAAGAATACTGAATGTACCGTGGACTGCCAAAAGAACAAACAGATCTGTTCTGGAAGAAGTACGACCAGAGAATTCCTTGGAAGCCAAGATGGTGAGAGGTGAGATGGCATCCTACACACTTTGGACATGTTGTTAGGAGGGATCAATCCCTGGAGAAGGACATATGCTTGGTAGAGTGGAGGGACAGTGAAGAAGAGGAAGACCCTTGAGAAGATGGATTTAGACAGTGTCTGCAACAATGGGTTGCATAAAAATGAGCATAAAAATGATTGCAGGCCTGGCGCAGGACCAGGCAGTGTTTTGTTCTGTGGTGTGTAGGGTTGCTATAAGTTGGAACCACCTTGATGACACCTGACAACATCCTTTTTAAGGGGCACTGGTAGTACAGTGGTTAAGGACTCAGCATCTAGTCAAAAGGTCAGCAGTTCAAATCCACCAGTCACTCCTTGGAAACTCTACATGACAATTCTACTCCATCCTTCAGGTTGCTGTGAGTTGGAACTGACTTGACGGCAACAGATTTTATGTATGTATGTATCCTTTGTGAGGAGTTTTATTCAACATGAATGTGAATGGATGTGTATCTTCTCTTTCCGTAAGGAGAGACCATTCTGACATGTCTGTACTCAGGGAATGTCTAGACCTTGGCAGGCAGCTAAAATTAATCACTGTTGATTGGTGAATGCATGATGGAGTATCTAATTCAACAGCCTATAGGTTTCTACACCAATTACTGTATCTCTAGGAATAAATCCAGCAAAATTGATATAATAACTGTACAGGAAAAATCAGAGGATGAAAATATGTTGTAATATTACTCTAATATTTTATAACAGCAGCCAAAATTAATGAACCATAGTTACACTCAATAATATGAATGTATCATAGCATAACATTAAATAAAAAAAAGGTTTAAAAATTACACATAGCATTTTCTTATAAATGAAAAGCAATAAATTTTACAAGTATGTTCTATGTATGTGTATTCCTTAAAAGTACACTTAAAATGTATTCAAACATACAGGTAGTCCCTGACTTAGGATGGGGATCTGTTTCAATGACTCTGTTGTAAGTCTATTCCAACATAAGTTGAATACCTCAGTTTTTTAAAAAACTGTTCATCATTATTTATTTTTATCATCAGTTTCTATACAAATATTATCTTTATTTGTCTTTTAAGGTTGGAGACATTACATATAAACTTATGGATATATTTTAATATATATACAGTAAAAAATACAGAAACCATAAAAATGTACTCCAACAAAAAATGTTGAATGATGTTGGCATTTTTGTCAGTTTCTGTAATAACTTCACTTGTGGAAGGTTCTAGATCATCCAGATTATCCCTAGGAATGGGGATGGCAATTCTAGTCAGAGAATTAGTGAGAGTTATCTGTATGGTCATTTCATTTTTGTTTTTAGCAAGGATGATCAGGGTGAGCAATGCTGGAAAACAGGAATTACAGCAGAGACTTGACCGAAGCAAAGAAAGAAGTCACTTAGAAAGCTGAGAGAAGAGAACTTGATGGAGAAATAGCAAGTACAAAGTTCTTGAGAAGTAGCAGGACATTCTGTATGAAACAGAATCGGAGAAAGAAGGCTGGAAATGAGAGAGAAGGGAGGACAGGTTGTGGAGGGCAGGGGCCAGTCTATGGAAAATAGCACAAATGGTGATTAGTTTGAAAATGCTGGATGATCTATGACAGCTAGCAGTGGAAACTTGGATGACCAATAGAAACTGCCCCTCGGCACCACTCCCCACACCACACTCACGTAGCAGCACTACCTACCATACCTTAGTTATGCCTCTGATAGAGGGCTTCTAGTTCCTTTATTTTATTCTGAAAGACACACTGTGCATTTAGAGGATTTTATCAAAATATTAAACAATCTTATTATTTTGG
Source organism: Heterohyrax brucei (assembly GCA_028571685.1). Lineage (NCBI taxonomy): Eukaryota > Metazoa > Chordata > Mammalia > Hyracoidea > Procaviidae > Heterohyrax > Heterohyrax brucei. The sequence goes on along the minus strand of CM053144.1, from coordinate 150,067,995 downwards.
GGGGAAATACAGTTTATCACAACTGGTGTCTAGGAAGATAAGCCAAGAAAGTATTTCAATATACAGTGAATGAACAGTCATGATAAAGACTGCCGATGATCAAATTGCACATATTATGCCACCTACCACACAATTTGGCCATTGGGTTTGGCAATATGAAGGTCTTCTGTGACCTTGATAGAAGCAGTGTAAGTACAGTAGTGGAATCAAATGCTCAAGAGAGAAAAAACACAAAGAGAAGCTTGAAACAGTCCCAGCTCTAGATTTTCTAGTTAAGGAAAGATTCTTTTTACCGAAGCCATTTTTAAGTTGGATTCTTGTCTTGTGATACCAAAAGGGGCCCAAATGATTTTTTAAAAAGATATCAGACTAACTTTTAGTGTAACAAATACAAAAAATATTGGACTGTGCTCATACAAAAATCTTTATAGGACTACAACACAAAAAGTCTGTACTCAGAAAGCATTGTTTTTTTTTTTGGTAAATAAAACTTCTTGGTTCTGAGTACTGACATCATTATTAAGAGCTATGCAAGTGGATATTTGAACAATTTGTTTCTGGCATACATTCTGTGGATACTCTATTATAAACCTCACAAGTTTGTGAGGTTTTTCTGTGTCTAGTACAGTTATATGGTTTAACTTCTGCAACTCTGTGTGCTGTATGTTAATCACTGATTAAGACTATGTATAACTTTATTTTATGCTCTTTTATAATTCACAGCAATCTCTCAGTTAACATTTGTCATGATGATTAACAAGGAAACTGAAGCTTAAGACACCATATTACACATACAGATTTAAAGTTTTGCTTTATATCCATGCTAGTGGGAGTTTTGTATTTCTGTTCAGTTTTATATTACTCTATGTTTCAATATTTACATTTTCTTTTCAATAAAAGCAGTAGCCATTTAATATGTTAGTGTTTCACCATCATATGAGAGAATTTCTTTAAGCTTTCAAAAATACTTCGGCACTATGTTTCTCAGTAAATAGAATGTATAGAAAAAGACAGCTGAACTATAAATCACACTATAGAATCTGCAGAAACCCTGGTGGTATAGTGGTGAAGTCCTATGGCTGGTAACCAGAACTCTGTTGGACAGTTCCACCCTGTTCTACAGGGTTGCTATGAGTCAGAATTGAACTCAGCGGAGTGAGTTTGGTTTGTTTTTATAGAAAACACTGCCATGTATCTTGAATCTGGGAAAAGAAGCACTGAGTATTAAAAGTTCATAATCATCCAAAAATTAGTTGTATTACTGAGAAGATTGTGTCATTCCCTAAGAGCTTGGAATGTAGTTTGATTAGGGAAAGGTGATCCTTAACCTTTAGCCTCTTATTAAAAGTATTATGTAGTGATTTATAAATTAGGATAACAGCTTCTAATATTTTACTTTAACGTAAAAAGCAGAGAGAACAGAGTAAGAAAATTAGACTTATAGAACAATCATTTCAAATTGTTTGGTTTGATAAAATTATGTTTAACCCAAGACATTTATTAATGACCTAGCTGAGTTGCCATTGGAACAAGTGTTACACTGCACGTCTCAGCATAGGTCGAAACTTCAGTATTTGAGGTCATGTCACCAGTTTTTGGTCTTTTGGGGAGGTGAGATATAGAAGCTGGGCATATAGTCTGTGCTTGATTCCTACCCTGCCAGTTACGTAACAACATGCCATATCAGCTGCTTATTCTACTGTAATATAATATGTTTCAAATCAGTAATATTGCAAGTTTCCTTCCAAAATATTAAATCACAGTTGTTCAAACACTATTGACTTGAAGGAAAAAAAAAAATCTATACTGTTACATAGCAGCTAAATCTTAGCAGAAACTGCATGATAACCTTAGGTTATTTTCCCAGAGTTGTTACCTATACAGATAGCTGCCACCAAGTTGACTGCAGCTCATGGCAATCTGTATACAACAGAACAAAATGTTGCCCTGTCCTGTGTCATCCTCACAATAGCTGGCATGTCTGAATCCATCCTTGTGACTGCTGTGCCATCCCATCTCTGCAAGGGTCTCCCTCATCCTCACTGGCTTTCTGCTTCACCCAACATGTTATCCTCCTCCAGAAATTGCTCCCTTCTAACGACATGTCAAAGCAAGCTAGCTGGACATTTTCTGTCATGATTCATAATGCTTTTATTAGTTAATTTTCAGAAGTAGATTACCAGGCATTTCTTCCTAGTCTGTCTTTTTCGGTAAGCTGTGCTGTAAGCTGTTCACCATAAGTGGCCCTGATGGCATTTGAAATATCAGTGGCATGGCTTTCAGCATCACAGCAACACATGAGCAACCAGTACAACAAACTGACAGATAAATGGAGTTGTTTCATATCTATTTTTATATACCCCCTCCCCCGCCACCAGGTCTTGGCTCCTGTTCTTTAGGGCAGAAACCTTGACTTCTGTGCTTTTATATAATATACAGAGGGAAATAATCTCAGCTTTTAGCACTGTATTTAATGTGCTTGTAACCACTGTGTCATAGGCAGAATTCTAAGATCTCTTCTGTAATTCCTGACCCCAATAAACATATCCTATGTTTCTCTCCCCTTGAGTGTGAGCAAAATCTGTGAAATGAAGTGCTATCACTCCTATGATCAGGTAGTGTTCTGTTAAGAGTCTATCATAGTAGGTTGGAGGAAAGTCTCTTGCTATCTTTGAAGAAGAGGGTTGGGTGACTAGGACTTGAGGGCAGTCTGTAGAAGCTAACAGCAGTCTCAGGCTTACAGCCAGGAAGGAAACAGAAACCTCACTTTTACGGATGCAAGAGACTCAACTTTACCAACAACTTGAATAAGCACGGAAGAGGACCCTGAGTTCTATATGAGAAAGTAACTTCAGTCAACACCTGGACTGCAGCCTTGCTAGACCTTAAGGAAAGAATTGAGCCATGACATTCCTGAACCGCTACCCTGCAGATACTGTGAAGTGATAAACTAGTGTTGTTTCATGCCACTAAGTTTATTATGGTTATTTGCTACATAGCAATGGAAAACCAATGCAATCTGACTTCCTTTTCTATGTTCCTTTCACTCTTCTTCCATCATCAGTATAACACAACAAGAGCGGAAGGCTTTACATGGTTTATCTTAAAGGGGGGGTATAATGATTATAATCAAAACACGTGGTGAAGCGGGGCTGATATAAGGTGTGTTAAGGCAGCATTTTCTAATTGCTTCTAATTGCCACTTTTGTACTTATACCTGTATATTCCTTCAGATCAGACATGTATCTTAAAAAGTTCTTGAAAGTATACTTTTTATCCAAGAATTCCTACTGAAAACAAAATGCATTGCTTAGAAATGACTGCTTTCTTGAAATGGACTATTTTCCATTACTTAAACAGTCAGCATATTTACATCACATTTTCTTGATTAAAATATGCCTTATCAAATGTATGCTCCTGAAATTGGGATGCCTTAAGGGAAACTTGCACTGGAACTCTTCTGCACTGCTGGTGGAATTGCAAAATGGTGCAACCTCTATGGAAAGCAATTTAGCACTTCCTTGAAAAGTGGAAATAGATCATTTGATCCAGCAATCCCACTGCCCGGAATATATCCTACAGAATCAAGGGCAGTCACACTAACACATATAGGCACACGAATGTTTATTGCAGCACACTCCACAATAGCAAAAAGACAGAATCAACTCAGATGCCCAACAACAGATGAATGGGTAAACAAACTATGGTACATACACTCAATGGGACAGTATGCAATGATAAACAACAATGATGATTTTAGGAAGCATCATATAACCTGGTTTCAATTGGAAGACATTATGCTGAGTGACATCAGTGAGTAGTACCAGGACAAATATTGAATGATACCCTTACTATAAGGACGTGAAACCAGAGTCACGTACAGAAGAAAAGACTCTTTGATGGCTACAAGGGAGGGGAGGGAGGGAGGGAGAGGGCTGGTTATAGATAGAAATTTGGTTGGGTGAAAGGAGTGACAGTACACATTGGAAAGAAGATCAACTTAACTGGACTTCAACATAAACTGAAAACTCTTCTAATCTTAACCCGATATTGCAAGGATAGAGTAACAGGGGCAAAGGTCTGGGGACCATGGTCTCAGGGGACATCAAGGCCAATTGGCATAACTAGCCTATTGCTAAGAGAGTCTTCTGCATCCCATATTGGTGAGTGATGTCTGTGATCTTAGAAGCTAGCAAGCTGCCATCTGAGGTACACCAAGTGGTCCCAGCTCATCCAGAACTGATGATCACCAAGAACAACAAAGACATAAGGGGAAAAAGAGCCCAGGAGATGGAAGGACCCATATAAATGGGTGACTGTATCAACATGTGACCAGAAGAACCAGACGGTGACCAGCCATCACCGAAGACAGTCGTGATGGGACACACAATGTTGAGTCCCACTGGCAACGTGAGTAAAAGAGGGGTGCACCTTAAGAACTCCACTAACAGGCCTCGGTTGATAGTCTGGCAGCCTGGAAGTTCCCCTGGGAACATGGTCCCTACACCTGCTGCTGCCAATGACCAAAAAACAGTAGTGAGGTCAACTCTTTGTACAGGAATGGATTGGACTTGGGGACACAATGTGACCACACAGTATGTGTACTTCACGGTTCTATGCATCTCTAGGATGCTGTCCCACTAGCCTTTTATGAGAAGAGGGTGGCGACGGTAGGGAGAAGGGGATAGGGAATTGTTAAGAGGATACAACATGTATAGAATGGAAAAGAGGAACATGCTGCCATTGGACAAGGAGAGCAGAAGGAGCTGCAGATAGGCGGGCATGAAAATTTAATTTGGATTGTATCCTTTCACTTAATCACAATAAAATAGGAAAGGGAGAGAAACTTGCCTCCTCAAAGGCAGTGCACCGAGTTGCTTATACTTGTCATTGGCCACACATGTGGCAAACTTAGCCTTGAGAATGTTGCATGTTTGTACAATTGTCAGCTTATTTGAATTATTTGTATCAGGATAACAGAAGTTATTACTTTGAAATGAAATTTATATCCTTAATTATTTCTTAGAAATATTTCTGAAGTTAGTATTATGAAGCAGCATTGATAAGAAAAGTTGTTGTTTGGAATGTTACCCGTAATAGGCCACATTTGTTTTTGCTTTCCATGTATTGCTGGCCCCTAGAGCCATCCCTCATTGATGAAGATCATAGATTATAACCTTCAAAATAGATTATTCAAAACAAGGAAGACAAAAGTCCTCACAAGTGAACTGGTAAGCAATGTTATGATAGTTAAAGTTGTCAAGGACTTCATTTTACTTTGATCCACAATTAACACCCACGGGAGCAAGAGTCAAAAAACCAAAGGAAGCATTGCACTGGGCAAATCTACCGCCAATGACATCTTTAAAGTGTTAATAGTGAAGATGTCACCTTGAGGACAGAATGTGCCTGACGTAAGCCATGGTTTCAGTCACCTGCTATGTGTATGAAAACTAGATGATAAATAAAGAAGACCAAGAATTGATGCAGTGGAATTTGGTGTTGATGAATATTGAATATACCATGGATTGTCAAAAGATTGAACAAATCTGTCTTGGAAGAAATACAACCAGAATGCTCCTTAGAAGAAAGGATAGCCAGACTACAAATCAAGAGAGATTAGTCCCTAGAAAAGGACATCATGCTTGGTTGAGTAGAGGGTCAGCAAAAAGAAGGAAGATCCTTTGTGAGATGAAATGATACAGTGGCTAGAAAAATGGGAATGACAACAATTGTGAGAATGGCACAGGACCAGACAATGTTTTGTTCTGTTTTCTTGTACATGAGGTTGCTATGGGTCAAAACTGACTTGATGGCACATGGCAACAAAGCCACACCTACAAAAAACAATGGAGCTGTAACTTAAAAAGTTCTTATGTCACGGCACTAGGCAAACATTGCATGTTGACAATATCACCTTTGAAAAATTATTTAAACCAATCTGTGTTAGATCAGATTGATGGTACTAAAGTTGAGTGGTAAATAGATGGACTAGTTGTGGAGGTGAGCTCATTCTAAATTTCCACCTTACTTTAACTATGCTTTTTAACTATTTCTGTATTGTCCATAGGTGGTATAAATAGTTAATGAGCTTGACTATTAACTGAAAAGTCAGAGGGTTGAGTCTATCCTGAGGTACCTCAGAAGAAAGATCTGGTGATTTACTTCTAAATAATCAGCCGTTGGAAATCCTATGGAGAGCAGTTCTACTCTGATGTGCGTGCTGTCACAGTGAGTCAAAATTGACTCAATGGCAACTAAGATTCCTAACTTATTTTAACTACTTTTTACTTTAAGTATCCAAACAAGTTATCATTCGCCCCAGCTGCCCATGCCCATAAGTCATAATGAAGGTCCACTCTTCGGACACAAATGGATTGGACTTGGCAATGCAGAGTGACCATATATTGGATGCACACTTTATGGTTCTATACGTCTATAGGATATCAGCCTGCTGACCTCTGGCTGGAGGAAGGGGAGTGGGTGGAGAGCAGGGGAAAGGAGGCTGTTGGGAGGATGAGACATGTATGCAGCAGAGAGGAATAGTGTGCTGTCACCAGACAGGGAGAGCAGTGGAAGCTGCATATAGGTGGGCATGTAAATTTATATGGGAATGTACATTTTCACTCAGTCATAATAAAAAAAAAAAATAGTACTCATTGTACATGAATTTCTGTATGGATAAAATTAATTATAGAGATTGAAAGTCAAAGAATGATCAAATTTACAACAGATAAATGTGAACAAAATGAAACCATGGGTTTCAACAACGGTATCAAAAGATAATTCAAGGAAAATCATTAAACTGGACAAAGTGGCTATTTTAAAGAGATAAAGGATATCAAATACAATGATGTTTTAACAAAAAGAAATTTTCAAAAACAAAATTTTATAAACTGTGAAGAGGAAATTAATCTTAAATGTTCCTTTGATCAGTCAGAGTTTTAGCTATAGGAGATAAAGATTGCTTTAGCTACTTTAAGCAGGTATTTGACACAGGTAACTTAGTTCATACAAAATTGCTGGAAAGGCAGGAAGAGTAGACTATGTGAGTGGATCTCCTAGGGATGATTCCCAGAATCACACTGACAAGTTGGCCAGCCATAATCAGAAAAGTAGGTTATCAGGAGACTATTACCCAAACTATTGAGATCAAGAACACACCTCCAACATGGATGAATCTGGAGGGTAGTATGCTAAGTGAAACCAAAACAGGACAAATGTGGTATGAGACCGCTATTACAAAACCTCATTATAAGGTGTACCACAGAAAGTTGATGGTTATGAAATAGATGCAGGGAGGAAGGGAAAGAAAAATACTAATTAGGGAATAGATAAGTGATGACTTTGGTAAAGGGTACAACAGTACAAAAATATTGGGAAAGTTAGCACAACTTGACCAAGGCAAGGTTGTGGAAGCCTCACAGACACTTGTATACTCTCTGAGGGAACAAATGACTATGCTAAGGACTAGAGACTATGGTCTCAGGGGACATCTAGCTTAATTGGCTTTATACACAGTTTATAAAGAAGATAATCTACGTTTTACTTAGGTAGCATCTGATATCTAAAAGCCGGTGAGTGGCCATCTGAGATACTCTACTGGTCATACTCTTATCTGAAGCAAGGAAAACTGAAGTCACAAGAGAAAGATTTGTCCAAAGAGCCATTAAGTCTCAACTACCACAGCCTCCACTAAACAGAGTACAGTGTAACTAGGTGGTGGCTGTCTACCACCACTGACTGCTCTTCCAGGAATCAAAATATGGGGCCCTGAACAGAAATGGAGAAAAATGTAGAACAAAATTCAAACTCACAGAAAAAGACCAGCCTTACTGGTCTGACAGAGACTGGAGAAACCCTGATAATACCACCCCTGGACATCCTTTTAACTTAGTACTGGTTACTCCTGAGAGCCATCCTTCAGCTAAAGAGTAGACAGGGGCCATAAGACAAACAGTAATACACAGAGCTCACACTATGTTTAGCAGACCAAATAGGTACACCAGCCCAGAGGCAAGGATGACGCAGCAGGAGAGGACAGGAAATTTGGACCAATGGAAACAGGGAACCCAAGGTTAAGAAGGGAGAGTGTAGAAAAGTCACGGGTTTGGCAACTAGTGTCACAAAATAATATTAGCTGTTTAATGAGAGGCTAATCTGTTCTGTAAACATGAATCTAATGCAAAACTGGGCAAAACAAAACAAACAACAACAACAAAACAAAAAATACACCACCAGGTTTGCAATACAGGGGTCAGGAATCTGCCACTGACGCCTCCACTGCTAGCACGTATGAAACAAATGCCTAGACACTGGCATGATGCCGTGTCTCCCTGACCTCCTTGCCAGCACAAAAGGGCAAAGCGTGCGAAGATGGAGCCTGGATGACTTGCCTCTTGCAAATCTCAGTAGATGGGGTGGGGACATAGCTGATATAACCTAATTCACATCTAGATCCTGATCTGCCAATTACTGTTGAAAATGTGTGTTTTTTTTTTTTTTAATTTAGGTTTCCCACATTTGTAGTGTAAAAAGGCTTCCTAGAAAACAGATGGACTGAACACTGAGATCCCAATTTGCTAGGTCCATCACATCCACAAAAGTGCAGCTGAAACTATTTAAACACTGGGTTTATATTTGGATACAAAAGGATATTTTTAATGCATAAAAGTGAATTATGCAAATTATAGCCTTGGGCAAAGAACTGATAAAAGTAGACATCAATAATAGAAATGTAAGAAGACAAAAACAAATTTAAATATTGGAATTTAAAACAAGTATGCTATGTAATTCTTGGATCAAACATAATATTGAATCTTTGGAGCCTTTATAAAATATGACAAAGAAAAATTGCATAATAATAGTTTCAAGATGAGGTCAAAGGCATAGAGAATCAAATTCACAGCATTAAGTGCATTAAGTTTTCAAGAGAATCGTGTATTCTTCCCTCATCTCTTGCTGAAACCAGTCACACCTAGTAATTTTACATGGAAACTGAATAAACCAAAACCCAGTGCCACTGAGTCGACGCTGACTCATAGTGACCCTATAGGACAGAGTAGAATTGCCCCATAGAGTTTCCAAGGAGCACCTGGTGAATTTGAAAAGCTGACCTGAACTGAAATATTTTTTATGTATCATATTTTCATTTTTAAGAAATTGTAACTATCAGGACCATCAAGTAACTAATAACCAGGTAACATCAAGTCAGTTCTGACACATGGCTACCTCCTGTGGATCAGAGAAGGGTTTTCAGTGACTAATTTTCCAACACTAGATTGCTTTTGAGACACTTCTAGGTGGACACAAACCTCCAACATTTTGATGGATAATTGAGCATGTTAATAACCTTTTGCTCCACCGAGGAACTCCATCCAGGGTATAATGGCAATAAAATATTATACAGTCCCAAAGGAAGTATAAATTGGTACAAAGTCTTTGAAGGGTAAGCTGGCAATATGTATCAAAAGTCTTTATAATTTGAATATACTTTGATGAGCCATTTCTATTTAAGGGAGTTTATCCTAGGAAAGTAATCAGAAATGTATACAAAAAGCATGGAAAAAGTTAGCCAGAATGGCATTGTTTTGACAACATTGTCCAATATTAGTAGAAAATAAGATACATTATTGTACAGGCTTAATTCAATACTTTGCAACTTATAAAAATAGTGCTTTAGAAAAGCATTCAACAGTTCAGGACAATGCTCATAATATTTTATTTAAAAGTATAGTACAAAATAACATGTGCAGCATGATCCAAATTTCTATACATAATCTATACATAGAAAATAATACTGGGAAGTTAAATGCAAATGTGTGAATATTTTTTGATAGTGGCTGGTATAGCAGTCAAGGTAAGTTAGATTATGAACTGGGAACAAATCAACACCAAAGTCCCAGTGGATAACACACAGGGAGTTAAATTTATTTTCTCTATCCAGTTCTACTGAGGGTACTGGCAGCTTTGCAGGGCAACTGTCTTCAATGTGGGAACTCAGAACTCCAGGCTGATTTGACCATGTGACATTTTTATAACAGGTGCTTCTATAATCATTGTGACAGGGGAAGACTGCTGCACAAACATACAGGTAGCTTTCTCCCTTGAATTTTTATGTCAACCACAAACAAGTATAAACTGTAAAAGCATCAGTATCTCAAACTGAAAACCAAAGCTTCATTCCCCCATAATGTTAGAGAATCTCAAACTGTTCTAGTACCTTGAAGTTAGAGTCAAAGTCATTTCAGTCCTTGATGACAATGTGCTGATTATCCTGAAAGTAGAATTTACTCCACCAGTGTCAATTGCCCCAGCTAAAATAAGAAATACTTAAATTGAAGCCTTGATGAAAATTCTAGAATAGTTCAACAATAAATAACAATTAAATTAGATGTAATACAAAGCTTGTGTTTGACTCTTAGACTTCTTTTTACACATTCTGTTTTCTCCTTTAAATAATGTTCATAAATATTAAATATAATGGTCTCTGGGGTGATTTTATAGATGGAAATCATATTGTGTATTCCAAGTGACCTGTCTTTATTTTCCCCAGTGGCTGCCATTATTTTGTTATTGCTGTTCTCATAAGTTTTGCCAGGAATTTTGTGGGCTCTAACTTTCAAGCAGCTTGTATTGCCCAACATCATTTGGGGACAGGCTAAAAATGTTCAAGTCATCCTACTCATCTTGAGCATAGCCTTGTGTAAGTGCTTTTGTTTTCTGCGTCATGGCTTGTTCTGAAATGAAACAAAGTCGATTTTCCTTTCAAAGAAGGAAACTTACTTCTGAGATCAATTTTAAGGACAGAGCACATGCCATTTTATCTGAACTATATTAATTACCATGAGGTATCATATTTAGAAGACTATCATAGTGACTACATTGTTGAGTTGGTTCCGACTTCTGATGGTGATGTGTGTTACAAACTAGAATTGTCTACAACATAATAAATAATAATAAATAATGAAAAGTGAATTCACATTGAGCAACATCCAAATTGCTGCATCAGCATTAGAGGCAGATCTTAGATATCCTCCTGTAGAATTGTTCCATCTCCAAGGTGAAAATGATGTAGTCCAGCTGGGACTATTTAATGTGTGACACAATTCACTACTAAGCAAACTGTCCATATACAAGAACTGCAAACAAATGGTTTATTCAGAACAGGTGAAATGGGATAAATAATAGGAAAAAAATAGTAGAAAGATAAAATTCTTTGAAAAGACAATTATATATAAACAGACACATACACATAAGAATGTCTATTTCTTGATTCCTTCTGCATGTGGTTATAATCAAATCCAACTTTTCCTATTGCAATACAAAATAAAGTTGGGAATTGAACTGAGGAGGGAATTTCAATTGACTTTGACAGGTTGGAGTAATTTTCGACGTGGCTTTGAGATAGTGGTTTTGCTTGGCTAATACATATTTTTCAATTTTGTCAATTGAGACAGAAACCCCAAACATGAGAAAAGTGTTTGAATACTGGCTGTTTGGTGCCAGCAGGACACGTTGGCTTTGGTGTGTAATGTTAAGATCACGAAGTTTGTTAACTACAATTGCAAACACATGTTCTATTGCCAAGCAGGCAACAAAGAACAAATTAAAAAATAACCACCACAGAAACAGGTTTCACTAAGAAATACTGAATAACATCAATTATAAAATTCTGCAACTACTACAAACTACTTTTTGTGTTGGTAAAATATTGGAGAATCACATTAGTGGTTCTGTTTTCTTTTAATTGGATCAAGGAGATTGAATGAGAAAGACTACTATCTCACAGTTCCAGTTCTTTTTTAGTGAAGATATTTTAAATGCATGAAGAATTAATTTTAGGACAATTTAAATTTTAATTGAATTGTTAAACAATTATCTTTTGGGAAATTTGTTTTGGCCCAAAATCAGAACAGTATGACTTTTGGGCAGTGACCGTGATAACACTTAAAAATAAAAGCATATTACAAAGTGATCTATAAAAATAACATATGAATAAAAAAATTGCTGGCAGTTTCTAAATAGAAGAATATACAGCATATCAAGCCAGGAAAAGACTCAACCAAAAAGGAGGACCACAGACTGATATCACTCATGAATCTAGATGCAAAAATCTTCAACAAAATTCTTGCCAGTGGAATACAACAACATATCAAAAAAATAATCCACCATGACCAAGTTGGATTCATACCGGGATGCAAGGCTGGTTCAACATCAGAAAAACAATTAATGTGATCAACCACATAAATTTCACAAAAGACAAGAATCACCTGATCTTGTTTATCGATGGAGAAAAGGCATTTGATAAAGTCCAACATCCATTCATGCTAAAAACTCAGCAAAATAGGAATAGATGTCAAATTCCTCAGTGCAGTAAGGGCCATTTATACAAAGCCAATTGCTTACATCATCCTGAATTGGAGAGAGGCTGAAACAGAGTTTCCCTTGAGAACAGGAACTAGACAAGGATGCCCACTCTCAGCTCTCCTATTCAGAATTGTACTAGAAGTTCTAGCCAGAGCAATTAGACAAGACCAAGAAATAAAGGGCATCTGCATTGGCAAAGGAGAAGTAAAAATCTCCCTATATGCAAACGATATGATTATATATGCAGAGAATCCCAAAGAATCCATAAGTAAACTACTCAAACTCATAGAAGAGTTCAGCAAAGTCTCAGGATACAAGATACACATAAGTAAATCTGTAGGATTCCTGTATGCCAACAACGAGATTATTAAGGAAGAAATTACTGAGTCAATAACATTTACTATAGCCCCTAAGAAGATAAAGTACCTAGGAATAAATTTAACCAGAGAAATAACAGACCTTTACAGAGAGAACTACAAGACATTACTACAAGAAACTAAGAGAAACTTACATAAATGGAGAAACCAATCCTGCTCATGGATAGGAAGACTTAACATTGTGAAAATGTCTATTTTACTCAAAGCAATCTACTTATGTAATGCAATCCCAATACAAGTTCCAGTGACATTTTTTAATGTGATGGAGAAACAAATTACCAACTTTGTCTGCAAAGGAAAGAAGCCCTGGATAAGTAAAGCATTACTAAAGAAGAAGAACACACTGGGAGGCCTCTCATTATCTGACTTTAGAACCTATTACACTGCCACAGTAGTCAAAACAGCCTGGTACTGGTACAAAAACAGACAGATGGATCAATGAAACAGAATCGAGACTCTAGAGATGACACCATCCTCCTATGAGCAGCTGATATTCAATAGAGGCCCTAAGACATTAAACTGGGGTAAAAACAGTATCTTCAACAAATGCTGCTGAAAATTGGATATCCATCTGCACTAAATTTAAACAAGACCCATATCTTACACCTTATACAAAAACCAACTCAAACTGGATAAAAGACCTAAATGTCAAATCTAAAACGATAAAGCTCTTCCAAGAAAAAATAAGATCAACAATGGAAGTTTTAATACACAACATAGACAGACTTCAGAATCAGTCAAACAAACCACAAACGACATAAGAGAAAATAGATAAATGGGAACTACTAAGAATCAAACACTTGCTCATCCAAAGACTTTATTAATAGAATTAAAAGGCCACCTACAGAATGAGAAAAAATATTTGGCAACTATAAATCAGACCTACACCTGATCTCCATAATCTATAAGGTACTGCAAAATATCAATAAGTAAAAGATAAGTCATCCAATTAAGCAATGGGCAAAGGAGATGGACAGACACTTCTCTAAAGAGCAGTTCCAGGAAGCCAAAAAACACATGCAGACATGCTCATGATCATTAGTTATTAAAGAAATTCAAATCAAAACAACAATGAGATACCATCTCACCCCAACGAGGTTGGACATGATCCAAAAAACACAACACAACAAATGCTGTAGAGGCTGTGGAGAAATTGGAACTCTCCTACACTGTTGGTGTGATTGCAAAATGGTGCAACCTCTTTGGAAAGCAATCTGTTGCTCTGTTAAAAAAATGGATATAGATATACCATTTGACCCAGTAATTTCGTTGCCTAGAACATATCCTACAGAATCAAGGCCATTCACACCAACTGATACATGCACACGAATGTTTATCGCAGCACAGTCCACAATAGCAAAAAGATGGAATCAACCCGGGTGCCCAACAACAGAGGGATAGGTGAACTACGGTATATATACTCAATGGAACACTATACAGTGAAAAAGAACAATGATGATTCCAGGAAACATCTGATAACCTGGTTACAACTGGGGAACATTATGCTGAGTTAAAATAGTCAGTGACAAAAGGACAAACATTGTATGACATCTCTACTATAAGAACTTAAAAACAGTCTGATGCATAGAAGAAAAGACTCTTTGACGGCTGCAAGGGTGGGGAGGGAGGGAGGGTGGTGGTGGGGGACTTAGATTACATAGTTGATAGAAATTTAGTTGAGTGAAATCAGTGACAGCACACATTAGAAAGATCAGTATTAACTGGACTTCAACATAACATGATTAGTTCTCCCATCTTAACCCAATACTGCAAGGACAGAGTAGCTTGGGCAGGGGGCTGAGGACCCTGCTCTCAGGTGAAATCAAGGCCAATGGGCACAGCTAGCATTTTGCTAATGAGGGCTGTAAGCACCCTGCATTGGAGAGCGGCATCTGGGGTCTTAAAAGCTGCCAAGCTGCCATCTGAAGGTACAGCAAATGGTCCCAACTCAGCAGGAACAGATGATCACCGAGGACAAAGAAGACATGGGGGAAAGAGAACCCAGAAGACAGAGATACCCACATGAGTGGGTCTCAACATCGACTCACAACCAGAAGAACTGGATGGCTCCAGGTCACCACCAGTGATAGCCATGATGGAGCTCACAAAATTGAGTCTCACTGGCAACACGATAAATAGGGGTGCACACTGAGATCTACACTAAAAGACGCCATTTGATGGTCCAGAGGCTTCGTGGTTCCCCTGAGAGCATGGTCCCTGGCCCTGATTCTGCCCCTGCCCATAAATCATAATGAAGGTCTACTTTCTGGACAGCAAGGGATTGGATTTGGCGATGCAGGGTGACCGTATCTTGTGGGAACTTTATGGTTCTATGCATATATAGGATGTGATCCAGCTGACCTCTTATTGGAGGAAGGAGAGTGGGTGGAGAGGACGGGATAGTAGACTGTTGGGAGGATAGGGCATGTATGGAGCAGAGAAGAAGGGTGTGCTGTCTCTGGGCAGGGAGAGCAGTAGGAGCTGCACATAGGTGAGCATGTGAATTTATATGGGAATGTACATTTTCATTCAATCATAAAAAAGAATATACAGCATATCAAAGTTCATGTTATAAACAAGTCACAGTATAATCTCTGTCTATTACTTTCATCAAGTTATTACTTTCTCTGACATAGCTCAAGGTTGTGCCATCATGCTAAGATTTATGACTTTAATGTATGCAATTCTTGTTCAAGAATTTGTCTGTGGACAAGGCGATGCTTTCTGATTCTTGATTCAGAAGGTAAAATGTTCTATCTTTCCGTCTTCTTAATTTTATCCAATTATTTTTTACTACTATTATCTCCTCAAAGTCATTTCTGTGACACACAATGCATGGCAGTTAAATACAAACTAAGAACGCCACAGACATGCCACCCCTCTTCTCAACTTACAACTTACAAAAAATATAAAGCATTTAGTTTATTTATTCTTTCATTCGCTCAATTTATGCCTTTCTTTGAGATACATGTACTTGTCTGTACTTCTCTCACATTTGTCTTGGGGAGTCTAATCTGTCTTAAATCACAAGCTCCTATGGAACAAGGACCCTACCTACTTAATCTGCTTTTATCAGAGCCAACCTAATGCAATGAAAATACGTGTTTCCTCTTGGTGGCATTTACCAGTAACTCACTGTTGTTGACAGGAAAGTTTTATGTATTTTTGTGTGTCCATTTTCACACTTCCTTTAGAAAAGATATATTCTAAGAACATAGTACAGAAAATTTAATTCTGATATTTCTTTAATTTTATGCCACTTCTCTGGCTGTTTTCTGTTTACCTGGCAGAATTATATATAAGACCAAAATGTCATGTTGTTTCACACTTTTCTCTTTGGACTTGCAGCACAAGTCTGTTGATTATTCCCTATCAGTCACTAGTTATATAAAGAAACCATGAAAGAAATGGGAAAGGGGCATTTAAAAGAAATATGCTGCAGAACAATGCACGGTATTTCTGTGTCCATGTTCTAACGTAATCCATTACAGCTAAGACCTTACCAATCTTCTCTGTTTCCAAAGAATTATGGGCATTTTTTCTTTTCTAAGATTGTCTGTTCTGACCAGTCAATAAACTCCTTGCTGTCTTTTTGTCTGTCTGAAAATAATACCCATTTTATCTGAGAAAGAAACCAACAAAGAATTCCATTTCAATATAAATGCATAATTAATTACTAATAAACACATTTGATAACACCAAGTCTTCTAATTAGAATACCACACTAATACTGTTTATTTCTTACATTTGTAGGCTTTTCTACCTTGCCCTCTAATAGTTTTATATGGCTATACTCAGATTTGATTTTTTCGAAACAAGTGTCGTGTCATATACATCTTTTGTGTGCCCACATTATCACATTGCTCAGTTCCAGTGTACAAGGGGTGTCAGTACTAAATATCAAAACTACATATGTTATTAACTATTAATGTTATTAACTATAATGTTGTCTTTATACATTATCCCACAGAATTAACTTAGGACTCAAACAAAAGCTAATTCTTAGAGAGAAAATTCCTCAGGTTGTGGCCCTTTAGTTGCATATTTTACATACCAGCTAGAGATCTCAGGAATTGACCCTCTTGTCCTATCTCAGTGTCAGCTGGTCTGGTTTTCTGCTACAAAGTAAAGCCCGGTGGTGTACTGGTTAACAGCTATGGCTGCTAACCAAAAGGTCAGCAGTTTGAATCTACTTGATGCTCCTTGGAAACTCTATGCAGCAGTTCTACTCTGTCCCGTAGAGTCAGAATTGACTCAACAGCATTGATTTTAGGTTTTTTTACTTGTAAAATACTGCAGTAGCTCAACTTCATTAAATTTTACTGCCTAATACCTTGACGTATTTGAAACACAGTAGGTAAGGATGCTAATGTGTGTGAAATAGGTGTGAAAAATATATTTCATTCATAAAAGGACACTCCTAGTTCTCATTCTGATGTTGTTTATCCATGCTTTTGTTGTTGTTAGATGTGGTCAAGTTGTACTGGCCCATGCTTACACAACATAGAAAATTATACCTGCATTATTAAAGGGAGTCTTTAGGCCAGAGAACCTACAACATCAGACAGCAACCTGAATCTAGCACATGAGACAGCTCCAACCAGATACCAACCTAGATAATGTCCTCTCAAGGATAAAACAAAACTAAAAAGATTTATAACCAGGAAACTGAGAGCTCAATCTAAATGACAACAACATCAGAACAATGAAAGAGGAAATAAATGGTATAGTCACAAAACTTTCAACTAGAGAGGAAGTTAAGGCATTATCAAAGAATAAAAGACTGATCTAAATATAAGACTATAGGGGTAAACGTTAAAGTGACCAAAAAGAAAGTCAGAAACCCTACTTACCAAATTAGAGAAGCAAAGCACAAAGTCTCAGTAACCACAAAATCCACGCAAGTGGAAGAAATGAAAACAAATTCCACAAACAAAAGAAATTAAGCGCAGGAGAGTAAGAGTGACAAAGAAAACATCAACACCACAAAAAAATGCACTAGAAAATGATAGCAACAAACTTAACACCTATCAGTAATCAGACAGAACTTAAATGGCCTAAAAATGCACATAAAGAGAGAGTAAAAGAATGGGTAGAAAACAAAACAAAACAACTCAAAAACAGGACTCATCAATATGCTTTCTACAAGAAATACACTTTAGCAATAATGACATAAATTTATTAAAGAGTAAAAACAATATATGAGGCAAACAGCAGCCAAAAAAGAGCAGATAAAATAGGCTTTACAACAAAATTCACCATAAAAGACAAAGAAGGACATTATATAATGATTAAAGGGTCAATCCACTATGGAGACACTATCATAATAAATATCTGTGCATCCAATGACAGGGCTGCGAAATATATAAAACAAACTCTAATGGCACTGAAAAAAGGAAGTGATAGATCAACAATAATAGTAGAAGAATTCAACATATGATACCTGGTAAAGGAAAGAACATCTAGAAAGAAACCCAACAAAGATACAGATATAAAGGCCACAATCAACCAACCTGATGTCATAGACATATATAGAACAGTTTACTGAAGAACAACAAAGTGCATATTCTTTTCCAATATACATGGAACATTCAGCAGAATAGACTGCATCCTAGACCTCAAATCAACCTTAAATAAAATCCAAAACATTAAGATAATACAAAGTATCCTTCTGATCACAATGCCATCACAAAGGAAATTAATAACAGGAAAAGCAAGCTCCCCACCCCTCCCAAAACAAACAATTAAATACATAGAAACTGAATAATACATTGCTTGAAAATCGCTGGGTAATAAAATAGATCAAAGATGGAATGAAAAAATACCTAGAATCAAATTAAGAATGAAAACACGTCATACCCAAACCTCTGGCACACAGCAACAGCAGTGCTCAGAGGTTGATTTACAGCAACAGATGTGCACATAAAACAAGAAATGAAATCAAAACACTAGCTACACAGCTTGAACACATAGATAACAGCACAATATACCTACAGTCACCAGAAGAAAGGAAATAGGAGAAAAAAATGAGATAGAGAACAGAACAACAGAATCAACAAAACCAAAAGGTGGTTCCTTGAAAGGATCAGCAGAATTCATAAACTGCTTGTCAAACTGATGAAAGAATAATAGGAGAGGTTGCAAGAACCAGAATAATAAGTGAAATGGGTCAATGACAACAGACCTGAGTGAAATAAAAAAGATTATGAAAAACTACAGTCCAACAAATTTGAACACATACAGGGAATTTCTAGAAACAAACTACCAAAAGTAACACAAACTGAAGTTGAAAATCAGAACAGATCCATTACAAGAGAGCTGATAGAAAAGTTGGTAGCAAAAAAATAAAAGCAAAAAACTCCTAACAAAAAAAAGTCCCGTTCCCAGATGGCTTCACTGGAGTATTCCACTAAACATTCAGAAAAGAGCTTACGCTGGTACTAGTCAAACTATCTGAGAACACAGAGAATGAAGAGATACTTCAAAATTTGTTCTACAAAGCCAGGATAACCTTGATGCTAAAACTAGGCAACGGCACCGCAAGCAAAGAAAATTATACACTACTATCTCCCGTAAATATAGATGCAGAAATTCTCAACATAATTTTAGCCAATAGGATTCAACATCATATCAGAAAAATAATAAACCGTGACCAAGTGGGATTCATACCAGGTATGCAAGAATGGGTCAGCATTAGACGATTAGTTAATGTAATCTACCACATAACATAAAACAAAAGAATCACAGGATCATCACAATCAACACAGAAAAGGCATTCTGCAAAGCCCAATATCCATTCCTGAAACAAAAACTGTCAAAAACGTAGAAGAGAAATTCCTTAACATGGTAATGGACATGCATTAAAAACCAACAGTCAACATTATTCTTTTAATTTTTTGAAAATATTTTATTGTGCTTTAGGTGAAAGTTTACAATCCAAGTCAATTTGTTGTATAAAAATTTGCACACATCCTAGCTGCTATCTCCACAGTGTGACAACACAGTCTTTCTTTCTACCCTGTATTTTCTGTGCCATTCAAACAGCTCCTGTCCCCCTTCTCTCACAGGAGCTCTTGAGTTAGCTTCATGTATATACCTAGGTCAAGAAGCACACTCTTTGATGGTATCATTTTATCTCTTATAGTCTAGTCCACTCATTGTCTGGAGAATTGGCTTTGGGAATGGTCTCAGCTCTGGGCTAACAGAGACTCCGAGGGCCATTTATTCTGGGCCCCCTCCAGTTTGTCAGATTATCAAGTCTGGTGTTTCAAATAGAGTTCAACTTTTGGATACCCATTTTTCTCCCACTACATCAGAGACTGTGTGTTGTATTCCCTGTCAGAGCAGTCACTGGTGATAGCTGGGCACCATCTGTTTCTTCCAGCTTCGTGCTCATGTACTCTCTGAATTATATGGCCCTTTCTATCTCTTGGGCTCATATTTTTTTATGGCTGTAATGTCTTTCATTCTCCTCTGCTCCAGGTGGGTTGGGACCAACTGATGCTACTTAGATGACTTGCTTGCTAGCTTTTAAGATCCCAGCTGCCATTCATCAAAGTGGCATACAGAATGTTTTCTTAAAAAAACTTTCTCATGCCATTTGAACTAGTAATTCCCTGAAACAATGATGTGCAGATAAGTGCCTCTGCTATTCTGTTTTTCAAAGTGTGTTTTAGTTAGCTAGTGCTGCTCTAACAGAAATACAATAAGGTAGATGGCTTTAAAAAAAGAAATGTTTATTCTTACGCAGTCCAGTAGGCTACAAGTGTGAATTCACAGTGTCTGCTCCAGGAGAGGGCTTTCCCTCTGTTGGCTCTAGAGGAAACTCTTTTTGTTGTATCAGTCTTTTGTCAGATAGCATTTTGACACAGGAACCTTAGGTCTGAAGGATGCACTCTTCTCCCAGTGCTGCTTTCTTGATGGTGTGAGGTTCCCAACTCTCTGCTTGCTTTCTTTTCCTTTTAAGACTTGATGGCACTTGGCTGGCAAGATAAAAGGATCAAGTGTGGTAAAAGCCATACGTCAGGGAAACAATGTTTACAGTGGATCAGGGAGGTGATCTTATGAAAGAATTTACAGTCCCATCCTAATCTACTAACACACAGCACAGGAAAATCACAAAATGTATGGACAAACATAAAATATTGGGAATCATGGCCCAACCACATTGCTACACATATTTTTAGGGGGGCACAATTCAATCATGACCCTCCACCCTTTGGACTCCCCCAAATCACATTTTGGAAACATGTAACACATTCATCCTGTCATAGCAAAAGTCATAGCAAAGACATGTCCATCCAATATGATAAAAGTCTTAAATCAGGTCCAAGTCCAAAATACAAAAACTCATTTACATCTGTGAAAACTAGCCCTTTGCACTTGAGAGGCACCTCTCAGGCATCACAGAGTTTCACATGATAACTGGAGAGGCGCCTCTCAGGCACCTGGCATTTCACGTGATAACTCAAGAGGCCCCTCTGAGGCACCACGGTGTTTCATGCGATAACTCGAGAGGCGCTTCTCAGGTGACTGAGTGGTGACAATTGTTGTTTTTAACCTGGACGATCTTAACAAATAGAAAGGAATTACCAAGCAAAATAAAAAAAAATAGAATTCCTGAAAAAATCTGCAGTAGCATGTCAAAATTTAACACTGCTTCTAGCGTGGAAAGATACAAGGACCGTCACTTGTCTGACCACTTGGGATAACACAGGAATGGCTACAGTAAAAAGTATTCTATGAGGTAGTGTGGAAATCGACTTTGACAAACCTAATATTATAATAAACTACATAAAATATATGGGTGGCGTTGATTGAGAAGATCAATATGTCTGGACAAATTGTTTTCTGTGAAAATCTTTAAGTGCCTTTGTGCAGGAGGCTTTCTAACAAGAATGAAGCTACAGAGCTTTGGAACACTTACTGGGGCAGGCCAGATGTGGGCCTGAGGCCCCAGGCCATGCGGCCATAGGAAGCAGAAACTGAAGAGACAAAGAGCCCGAGAAGCTGAGCTGCCTCAGTCTCAAAGGGTGAGGCCATGATCTCAGTTTGAAAGGGTGGAGCCAGGGTTTGTGTTTGTAAGGGTGGAATTGCCACTCAGTTGGGCTTAGGGTCACCAAAAGTTGAAGAGGCAGAGCTGCTGTCCAAGTGAGCCTTTCTAGGCAGAGTTGTAGCACAGGGCCAGGGGTCTCCACTCAGAATCCAGAGAGTATGACCAATACCTAGAGTCTGGAGGGCAGGCCCGTTATGTAGAATGTCTCAGAAAATGTAAGAGTATTTTCAAAGCTTTGAGGGCTAATGTCATTTGTTTTTCATTGCGATACATGCCCTGAGAAACTGAGCATGTACCCTGGGGATTGTTTAGTAAAATACCATACAAAAAACAATTACAGATCATAATATTTCAAATATTTTGTTTTGTAAGATGTAGAAATATAGAAAGTGTTAAAATATATTATTTGTATGCATTTGTTTGAGTATAAAATCATTTTAAAGTAGCTGTAAGAAACTTGCATAATATATGAAAGATTGTATCGAGTTGCTAGTTTGCCTGAGAGTAAAAGTGCTGGAGTGCAAAGGGCTAGAATATAAGCTATCTGCTTCCAAAAGTACAGTGGCAGAATAGGTACAAGATAGACATTCTCGTTACGAATGGGAGAAATTGCAGAGAAAGAAGGCATTGACAGGCAACAAACAAGTTATCAGAACACATTACATTAGCCCTCAAAGCTTTGAAATAATCTTCCACTCACTGAGACAATTTACATACTAACTTTGCCCTCCAAACTCTAGGTATGAGCCTCACTCTTTGGATTCTGAGGGGAAGTCTCTTGGCTCTGTGCTACAACTTTGCCTTCGAGGCCCACTAGGAAAGCAGCTGTGCTCCCTCGGCTCTAGGTGTACCCTAAGCCCAAATGAGTCGTGATTCCACCCTTACAAACTCAGGAAGCCCTGGCTCCCGCCTTTCAAACCCCTGAGATCATGGCTATACCTTTTGAGACTGAGGCAGCTCAGCTTCTCATGTTCTTTTCTCTGTAGCTTCTGCTTTCTGTGGCCTTGTGCTCTGAGACTGAAGCCCACATCTGCCCTACTGGGGCAAGCATTACGAAGCTTTTAAGTGCCTGGAGAAATAAATCACTAACTTCATAAAGAAAAGGAAGAAGCCTCCAATAAGTAAAGCATTATTGAAGAACCAAGTGGGAGGCTTATGGTATTTCTGTTAGAGCAGCACTAGCTGATTAAAACAGAATTTGGCACCATGGGAGTGGGGTGCTGCTCTAGCAAATACCAAAAGTGTGCAGGCAGTTTTAAAACTGTGAATGGATAGAAGATTCAGAAGGAACTCAAGAGAAATTTTAACAGCAATGAAGGCATAAATGATGAGAAACAGGCAGCAGAGGACTGGTGACAGCAGCAACAGCAGCAACAGAACCAGAACAGTGAGAGACAGCACCAGAGCCAACCCAGAGTGAGAGAGTTGAGTGCCTGGGCACAGTTTTCCTAGAAGAGTGGGGTGCCTCTGGGTACTTGAATCGGTAGAGCTAGGGTTGCTGACCCATGGGGCAAGAGAGCCGAGTGTCTGTGAGCAGGAAGATTCCAGGCAGAGTAGGGGGCCTCCGGGCATAAGAAAATTACAAAATGGAGAACAATCATAAAATATTGGGAATTATGACCCAGCCACATGGCTACATGTACTTTTGGGGGACACAATTCAATCCATGACAAAGTGTTAGGGTTATATTTAGGAAACCTCTTAGCTTTTGGTTGAGTCCAGTTGTGCTGATCTCACTTCTACTGTGTGCTGTCCCTTCTTTCACCTAACCTAATTCCTATCTACTGTCTAGTCCATGAACACCTCTTCCCTCCATTGCCATCCTTGTAACCATCAAAGATTGTTTTCTTCTGTGTTTATACCTTTTTTTGACTCCTAGAAATAGTGATCTCACACAGTACTTGTCCTTTGCAACTAACTAATTCTGTTCATTCTGTTACCCAGATTCCTCCATGTTATGTTTTCACATTGGGCTACGTATCTGTTTTTGTACCAGTACTAGGCTGTTGTGACTACTGTGGCAGTGTAATATTTTCTAAAGTCAGGTAGCAAGAGGCCTCCCACTTTGTTCTTCAGTAATGCTTTACTTGTCTGAGGCTTCTTCCTTTTCTACATGAAGTTGGTGAT
The DNA here is from genome assembly GCA_028571685.1 of Heterohyrax brucei. NCBI lineage: Eukaryota > Metazoa > Chordata > Mammalia > Hyracoidea > Procaviidae > Heterohyrax > Heterohyrax brucei. The sequence goes on along the minus strand of CM053144.1, from coordinate 150,044,067 downwards.
TTGTTTCTCCATCTAATTAAAAAATGCCAGCGGAATTTGTATCAGAATTGCAGTATATCTACAGCTCACTTCAAATAGAAGACACTTTCATGATGTTGAGTCTTCCTATTGATGAGCAAGGTGGTTTCTCTGCTTATGTAGGGCTCTTTTAGTTTCCTGCAGTAGTGTCTTATAGTTTTCTTTGGATAGGTCTTTTACGTCTCTGGTTAGATTCGTTTCTAAGTTGCTATGAGTTGGACATGACTCAATGGTAAAGGGTTTTTTCACATTTTGTCTTCTTGGAGGCTATTGTATATGGTACTGATTCAGTTATTTCCTTTTTGACGTTCTGTTCATATAGACAAATCCAACTGATTTTTGTATGTTTATTCCCGTGTTGTGATACTTGACTGAATTCTGTTAGTTCTAGTAGTCTTTTTTGAGGGTGAGAGATTCCTTGGGGTTTTCTATGTATAATATCATATGAGATCTGTCAATTAAGCTTGTAAACTCATCCTAGAAAAACTGCTACATACCTCATTGCTGAATATCACTATGGTCATCTTGGAAATACTCCCCTTGGGAAGCTATGCACTCACATCAGTGCCTAGTCCATGCTTCAAAGCAATTTTAGAACTCTTTTATTGGAATGACCTTCAGAGCTGTTGTTGTATTACTCTTGATGTCCTGAATGTCATCAAAATATCTTCCTTTCAGTATTTCCTTTATCTTTGGGTAAAGAAAAAAGTTATTGGGGGCCAGATCAGGTGAGTAGGGAGATTGTTTCAATACAGTTATTTGTTTCCTGCCTAAAAATTCCCTCACAGAAAATTACACAGTTAAGTTCTCGAACTTGCTACCACACCACTCTGTGCAATGGCCATTCCACAAAGAGTTCTAAAATTGCTTTGAAGAGTGGACTAGGTGCTGGTGTCAGTGCATAGCTTCCCCAGGGGAGTACTTGGAAACTGACCATAGTGATACTCAGCAATGAGATATGTAGTGCTTTTTCTAGGATGAGTTCTCAAACTTAATTGGCAGTCCTCATATGCATGTGAAAGCTGGACAATGAATAAGGAAGACAGGAGAAAAATTGACACCTTTGAATTACGGTGTTGCAGAAGAATATTGAATGTACCACGGACTGTCAAAAGCACAAATGGATTTATTCTGTAAGAAGTATAACCAGAGTTCTCCTTAGAAGCAAAGATACTAAGACTGTGTCTCACATACTTTGGACATGTTGTCAGGAGGGATCGGTTCCTGGAGAAGGACATCATGCTTGGCAGAGTGGAGGGTCTGTGAAAAAGAGGAAGTCCCTTGACACAGTAGCTACAATGATGAGCTTAAGCGTAAAACCAATTGTGGACATGGTGCAGGACTGGGCAGTGTTTCATTCTGTTGTGCATATGGTTGCTATGTGTCAGAACTGACTTGATGGCACCTAACAACAACAGCAGGGTACAAAGTTACTTCTCTTAACGGATATTAACACCTTTGAGTTCAATGAGTTAATCAAATTTGATATGATGACATTTAAAACAGATACAAGTGTCAACAACACAATGGAACAAACCTAGGGCATTCCACAATATGAAATAATTTCCTGAAAGATGGTCCATATACTCAGTGGAATATATATATAGTCATTTAAATGATAATTATGAGGACTGTATAAAAACATAGACATTGTAACAGTCTTAAGTGAGTGAAATGATCCTAGGATTGCATAGACATATGACCAATTACAATTATATAAAAGAATGCATTGACATGGAGTCAATCCCAACTCATAGAATAGAACTGTCCCATAGTGTTTCTAAGGAGCACCTCATAGATTCAAGCTGCCACCCTTTTTGGTCAGCAGTTGTAGCTTGCTATAGCTCTTTTTTTATTTTTATTTTTTATTATGACTGAGTGAAAATATACATTCACATATAAATTTGCATGCCCACCTATGTGCAGCTTCTGCTGCTCTCCCTGCCCAGTGACAGCACACTATTCCTCTCTTCTCCATACATGTCTCATCCTCCCAAAAGTCTCCTTTCCTCTTCTATCCACCCACTCCCCTTATTCCAATCAGAGTTGAGCAGGATGATATCCTATAGATGCATAGAACCATAAAGTGCACCCAATATATGGTCACTCTGCATCGCCAAGTCCAATCCATTCATGTCCGAAGAGTGGACCTTCATTATGATTTATGGGCAAGGGCAGCATCAGGGCCAGGGGCCATGCTCCCAGGGGAACCCTGAAGCCACTGGACCACCAGTTGGGGTCTTTTAGTAGAAATCTCCGGGTGCACTCTTTTTTATTCTTGTGTTGCCAGTGAGACTCACCTTTGTGAGCTCCATCATGGCTATCTCTGTTGGTGGCTGGGCACCATCCAATTCTTCTGGTCCCAAGTCTATATAGGCACCCACTCATATGGGTCTCTCTGTCTTTTGGGTTGTTGTTTTGGTCCTTGGTGAGCATCCACTCCTGCTGAGTTGGGACCATTTGCTGTGCTCTAGGATGGCTTGCCATAGTTCTTCCAACTACTGTCCCACCAGGGCTTCTCTGGTGGTAGAGTGGTTAAGAGCTATGGCTGCCAACAAAAAGGTTGGCAGTTTGAATCCACAAGCTACTCCTTGGGAACCTTATAGACAGTTCTACCGAGTCCTATAGGGTTGCTATGAGTTGGAATTGACTGGATGACAACTGCTTCTTAGTGTCAGCGGTAAGGGAACTTATTGGTCCAAAAGATTGGGATGAAACAACAAAGACGGGATGGAAGTAGCAGAACATAATGGCTATAAGCACAGACATGAAGCCAGGTTTTTTAAGTTTGTCAATTTCTAGTTATGTTCTTTTGTGCAAATTATTATACCTAATGCATCAACATACTCATATCAAAAAGAAGGATGCATTCACACATTCATGGAGAATCAAACTGAAATAGAACAAAGACTGATACCTGGTGTTATTTTATGTTGATAAATTAAAACAAAATATTTATACCATGATGACATTAAGGCAGAATTTTTGTGTTTTTGACAGACAAAGTAAATTAAAATAAGACATTACATTATGAGAATGAATGTTTTAAAAATCAGGGAATTGAAAAAAATAATTTGGAAAGACTGACAATAATGATTAAAAATGAAATACTCCTGGATTCTGACATGACTACAACTCAGTGATCCAGGAGAAAAAAGCCTAATAGATAAGTCTCTAAAACATCGGGGGAGTGAAGACTTTACTACTCTAAATTATTTCACCGTTACTTACAAATTACCATCATGTTGCTTTCTAAATGTATTGTTAATTGTGTCATTTGTGTTCAGCCATCACAGTCAAGTTGTACACTTATTTGGCATTTACCAATATGGTTTATTGCAGTGCTTTCCTTGCAAAAGAGTGATAAGTGCTTAAGTCTCATAGAAGGAGCACTGATGGAACAGTGGTTAAGAACTCAGTGGCAGAGATTTCCCTGTTGTCGTTGCAGTTTACAGGTGATTCTAGATTGGTTATAGCGTCTATTGTCTAAACAGGTCCCTAAGCTGAACTGTCTTCAGTCATCTCCAGCATCAACAGCACCAGCATCACCACGATGTTGTTCTCAACCAGGTGCTCGAGTTCTTTTCAGTTTATGTGAAACAAAGGGTGTTGACCACAGGAAAGGATGAATATGATAGAAGCCATTTATTTGGTTTCTCTTTTAGATCATCTCCCTTCATCTACTGTGGCCATGGAAAAACAAACTCAGGACTGTTGTTGCTAGGGAATTATTCCACCTTAAGCCAGCATGAGGTGAGAGGAATAGACCAGTTTCTCCTTTTCTTCATTTTCCTTATTTAGATATCTCATGATAAGAGACAGAGGTCTAACCTCAGCAATGACAGAAAAGCCCATAAAAAGCTGGACTAAGCTTGTAGTTTGACAAGTAGTTCAGCTCAAATCGTCAGCTACCTAAGGTCTCTATGTTGATATTTGGGGTCAAAGAGATACCAGGTGACAACAGTTCATTCCTTTTATCAGCGATGTTCTTGTGTTTATATGTTGGATGGGCTTGAGGGCTTCAAAGTCCACTTCTCAGCCTCTGAATCTCTCACCCTAAGGAAGCTACTTTAACCCACTGCTGTCAAGTTGATGCCAACCCATAGAAACCCTAAAAAGAGCAGAACTTTACAGGTTCATAAACTATGGTGGCCATAGTAATTAACCAAAACGTTGGCAGTTGAAATCCACCAGGCACTCCATGGAAACTTTATGGGGCAATTCTGCTCTGTCCTATAGGGTTACTATGAGTTGGAATTGACTCAGTGGCAGTGGGTTTGGATTTTCTTTTTAATGCCTAAATTTTTTTTCTCAAATGTAGCAGTGAAATTTTTTTCCTAATAGCAATTGACTTTGAGTGACAGATGTTCAGTTATTTTCCAGCATGGAGACAACTAACCAACACCTGATTTCAGAGACTGAAGTTGCAGAAACATATCACTTACTAGTCCCTACGAACATCTTTGAAAGCTTAATGGCATATGTTATGAAGACCAAGTTCAGTGGCAACGTCATTGCAACACAGGCAATACTGGGCCAGTATTCAAACATTTTCTTGTGTCTCGATCCTACTCCCTGGTACAGGTCATAAGTTGGCCACCAAATTTCTGCAGACTAAAGCTTGGGGAAGAACTTTCACAGAAAGTTGTAGTAGATGTTAAAATCACAGAAATGAGCAAAGCCGAGGGGTGAATGAAAAGTCAGTATACAATCAGTCGTGAAGATTATTCTGAATGGGTCACCAAAATTAAAATATCTGTGAGTATGAGGCCAAGCAACTATAAATATGATGTTTACAAGTGGGAATTATTGTGAGGTAATGTGGAGTCAGCTCTGACTCATACTGACCGTATTCACAACAGAACAAAACACCACCTAGTCTTGTGCCGCCTTCACAACTGTTTTTATTATTGAGCCCATTGTTGCAGCCACTCTGTCAGTCCACCTCATTAAAGGTCTTTCTCATTTTAGCTGACACTCTGCTTTACCAAATGGACTGGTGTCTCCCGATAAAATGTCCACAGTACATAAGGTGACATCTCACCATCTTTGCTTCCAAGGAGCATTCTGGCCGAACTTCTTCCATATAATAGCAAGAGCATCAGTTGAATTCCAAAACATTAGCGCATTTGCTTGAATAATAAATTGTTAACAGCTGGGTTTTAATCCTGCTACTGTATGACACTCAGGTGAGTGAACCCTCCGTGTTTATTGGGTCATAGCAGATGGAGCACCAGGATTCTTTAATTTCTATACCAGTTCTTCCAATTCCATGAATATATTTGTGTGTTTGTGTAACAATGGCTTTGGTATGCAAGACAAAAAGTTTACATTAATCCTGTCAGGTTACTTGAGCCCCAGTTGGTAAACCTATGTTTGCCTTCCTGTAGCACAGTTCTACTCTGTCCTATAGGGCTGCTATGAGTTGGAATCAGATTGATAGCAATGAGTTTTTTTGTATTTAATCATGTTCTATAGCTTCTAAAAATGCTTACTCCCAAGGTATAGTTCACTAGAAAACATGTGAGGAAAAAAATCTTAAGAATTTACCCCCAATCTATGGATATATTCACCTATAGCAGAAATCTTGTTATATTGAAATTCTTCTACCCAAAGCTGATTACTTGTTTTCATAAACAGATATATTTTCTGTTATAGTAACAGAATGAGATTATAAATTAGCTTCAGTGTTAAAAAGTGGCTATGGAAACTCTATAGGGCAGATCTATCCTGATTTCTAGGGTCGCTATGAGTTGGACCCGACTCAACTGCAGTGGGTTTTGGGTTACTCGAATATTATGTCTTCTCAGCTCAAAAGAAAAAAAAAAAAAAAAAATAATGTGTATGCCAGGCTTATATGTCCCTGCTGTGACAGTGATCTAGCGTGGTATGGGGCCTGCTCAAAGCCACGACCTAACAGCTGGTTACTATTCAGTTGGTAGAGCTGGTGCCCAGTTTTTCAGCTTGGCTTGGCACTGTTAATAGCTAACATTTGCTAAGTGATGGCGCAACTTATGAGCCCTGTTCTTCCGAGTTTAAATACCCTTGAATTCACTTTAGGGAGCAACCTTGACCTGTTTGGGCATGTTTTTAAAGGTGATCTGAATGTTTGCCAACATCTCGATTTGCACATAGTCCAAACCTTCCCTGGAGGATTGTTATTGCTCATCTAAGTCTCACAGGACTTGGATTTCTCTTCGTCTAAATATTAACAGGAGGCTGGTATCAATGGTTTGGGACAAATGGATAACTCCTTTTAATAGTTTCTAGAATTTTGACAAGCCAGGCTGTCCTTGGTAAGAATTATATTTTATACAAATATATACATTCGGGAAACCATGGCGCCATGACTCAGGTACAGCTGCTAACTAAAAAGTCAGTAGCTACTCTGTGGGGCAGTTCTGCTCTGACCTATGGAGTCTCTGTGTCAGGATTGGCTCAACAGCAATGGGTTATGTGTATCTGGAGTGGAAGTACACACACTTGCTATTCTCCTAGTTCTAGTTTCTACCAGGAATTAGGTAGACGTGATTTTCAAAATTTTTTGGCTACTGTCAGGTCACAAGGCGGTGTTTGAAAGTTCAGAGGGTAAAGCAGCCAAATGGTACTGAAAGCAAGGAAAATATCATCCACTCTGCTCGAAGGGCTTGTCTATGTACAATAATTTCAGGAGGTGGTGCAAAGATGGCAGACTCATCAGGCCCACTGAGCCATCCTTCTGTAACAAAGACAGATGCAGATGTCAACTCTAGAATCTTGAAATTTAAATGAAGGGATAAAATATTGTATTGGAAGTCACTGAGAAGAGAAGAAACTAACAGAACACAGTGACAGAAAACAAAGTGAAAGTTACTAGCCAAATGGCGTGACTACTGGAGTAAAGCCAAGAATCTCATGTGTAGAAAGGCCCCTCCACAGGCCTCCCAACAGGAGATGGAGGCATGGCACAGACACAGCCAGGACTGAGTAAGACCACATTTTCTGGCAGCAGCTCAAGGAAGAGCCCAGACTTCCTCACCCAGTAGCCCCAGGAGCACACTCCTATAGCCCCTGCCCCTCAGGGAAAGAACAGTCATAATCACCCCAACTCAGCAACACTGACTGCTCAGAACCACAGCACCAACCAATACTATTGCCTTCCTCCACCAGCCTTCCCTGCCCCTGCCCTCATCCTCCCCTCCTCTGCTGTGCCCACTCCTGTGTCCTGTTGGCTAAGTCCCAAGGGGATCTGGACTGGACTCTAGGCTGCCCACTAGATTTGAACTCCATTTGCCACCTGCTGTGGCTCCAAGGGAACCTGGCTCAGACACATGGCCTTTCCCTGCCAGCCCTGCCCCCCACAACAAAACATAATAAAGGGCATCTATGCAAAATCAATAGCCAACAACGTCATTCCCAATAGAGAGAGGCTGAAAACATTTCCTCTGAGAAAAGGAAAAAAAATAAAACAAAGCCTTTTACCACCACTCATATTTAACATTGTGTTGGAAGTCCTAGTTAGGGCAATAAGGCAAGAAAAAGTAATAAAATGCATCCAGATTGGTAAGGAAGGAAGGGAACTGTCCCTATTTATAGACAATGTGATACTTTGTGTAGAGAACCAAAGGACTCCATAAGAAAACTACTGGAACTAGTAGAAAGATTCAGCTGAAAGCAGGATACAAGACAAACATACAAAAATCATTTGGATACCTATACACCAACAGACAGAACAATGAAAAGGAAATCAGGAGAACAGTGCCATTTATCACAGCCCCTGCAAACATAAAATACTTAGGAATAAATCTAACCAGGGACATAAAAGACTTACACAAAGAAAACTACAAAACACTACTGCAAGAAACCAAAAGAGACCTACATGGATGGAAAAACATGCTATATGCATGGATAGATAAACTCAACACTGTGAAAACGTCAATTCTACCCAAAGCAATTTACAAATATAATGCAATCCTGACCCAGATATGAACAGCTTTCGTTAAGGAGATGGAAAAAACTGTTCATTAACGTTATGTGGAAAGGAAAGAGACCCTGGATAAGTAAAGTACTATTGAGGAAGAAGAACAAAGTAGGAGGCCTCACATTATCTGACCTCAGAGCCTACTACTATATACAGCTATGGACCTTAAAGTAGCCTATTGCAGGTACAGTGACAAACACATTGATCAATGGAATAGAATCAAGAAATCAGATACAAATACATTTATCTGTGGTCACCTGATCTTTAGAAACCCTGGTTGCATAGTGGTTAAGAGCTATGGCTACTAACCAAAAGATTGGTAGTTCAAATCTATCATACACGCCTTGGACACTCTAGGCACAGTTCTCCCCTGTCATATAGGGTTGCTGTTAGTAGATACTGACTTGGTAGCAATGTTTCTTTCTTTCTTTTTTTTTTTTCCTGATCTAACAAAGGCCCCAAATTCATTAAATTTGGAAAACACAGTCTTTTTAACAAATGGTGCTGGCAAAACTGGATGGCCATCTGCAAAACACTGAAACAAGACAAATAGCTCATAGCATATACAAAAACTAATTCAAAGTAGGTGAAAGACCTAAATGAAAAACACAAAACTATAAAGACCATGGAAAACAAAATAGGATCAACACTAAGGGACCTAATGTAGGTCATAAATAGGATATAAACCATAAACAATACAAGAATATCAGACAATAAACTAGCTAAATGGGATCTTCTTAAAATTAAACACATTCACCAAAACACTTCACCAAAAGAGTAAAAAGAGAAGTTCTAGACTTGGAAGAAAATTCTGACTATGACATATCTGCCAAAAGTCTAATCTCTAATATGTATTAGAAAATCCAACACCTCCATAATAAAAAGGCAAATAATACAACTGAAAAACGGGCAAAGATTATAAACAGATGCTTCACCAAACTAGGCATTCAGGCAGCTAACAGACACATAAGGAAATGCTCATAATCACCACCCATTAGAGAACTGCAAATCAAAACCACAATGAAATACCATCTCACACCAACATTACTGGCACGAATCAAAAAAAAAAAAAAAACCCAGAAAATAATAAATGTTGGAGAGGCTAAGGGAGATTGGAGCTGTTATGCACTGTTGGTGGGAATGAAAAATGGTACAATCATTTTGGTAAATAATATGGCACTTCTTTAAAAAGCTAGAAATAGAAATACCACATGATCCAGAAATCCTATTCCTAGGAATATAACCAAGGATAATAAGAATAGACATACGTACACCCATGTTCATTGCAGTATTGTTCACAATAGCAGAAAGATGGAAACAATGTAAGTGCCTATTAGCAGATGAATAGATAAACAGACTATAGTACAGACCACGCAATGGAATACTAAGCAACAATAAAGAATCTGCAAGACATCTCACAACATAGATGAATCTGGAAGATGTTATGCTGGTGAAATAAGTCAATCACAATAGGATAATTACTGTGTGAGACCGCTATTACAATAACACATGAAAATGTTTCTACATAAAGAGAAATAATCTTTACTGGTTATGAGAGAAAGGAGGAGGGAGGAGGAAAAACACTAACTATGAGTAGAGATAGGTTGCTATGAATTGCAATGGACTCTATAGCAACAGATTTTTTTCTTTTTTTTTTAAGATATTAGGTAAGTGGTAACTTTAGTGAAGGCTAAGACAGTACACAACACTGGGGAAGTCAGCACTACTAGACTAGGACAAAGTCATAGAAACTACACAGACATGTCCAAACACCCAAAGGGACCCAGCTCCTGGGCTGAGGGCTGGGGACCATGGTCTTGGGGAACACCTACTTCAATTGGCACAGCATAGTGATTAAAGAAAATGTTCTGCATCCAACTGTGTTGAGCGATGTCTGGGGTATTGAAAGCCTATGATACATCTAAGGTGCATCTACTGACCCCATTGCAGCTGGGGCAGAGGAGAATGAAGAAGATCAAAGACAACTACAAAACTTCCACTAGGCTGAGCCCCAAACAGCTAGGTGGTGCCTGGTTACCACCACTGACTGCCCTGGCAGGGGTCACAATAGGAAGTCCCAAACAGAGACAGAGAGAAAAATGTAGAATAAAATTCAAATTCACATACACACACAAAAGACTTCAGAGCCTGATGGGTACTGGAGAAACCTGGACAGTATGGCCCCTGGAATACCTGAAGTCACTCTGAGGGTCACCAGAGTGTACTCAGGTCTATAGGGCTAACAGAAACACGGGTCGTGCAGTGGGTTAAGTGCTATATCTGCTAACCAAAAGGTTGACAGTTCAAATCCGTCAGGTGCTCCTTGGAAACTCTGTGAGGCAGTTCTACTCTGACCTATAGGATCGTTATGAGTTGGAACTGCCTCGATGGCAGTGGGTTTGGTTTGGTTTTGGATAGGGCCAACGGAAACCCTGGTGATACAGAGGTAAGCGGTACTGTTACTAACCAAAACTCTGGTTAGAGTTTGCTCTAACCAAACTCTACTGGGAGCTCTTTGGAAACTCTATAGGGCAGTTCTACTCTGTCCTAAAGGGTCACAGAATTGTCTCTATGGCAATGGACTTCATATGATCAACAAGCACACACATAAGGAATATGCTTAATAACTCAATCATATATGAGACTAATGGGGAACATCAGCCCCAAAGCAAAGACATGGAGGTGGAAAAAGACAAGAAAACCTGGCAACTGAGAGCAGGGAACCCAGGGTGGAGAAGTAGAGAGTGCTGACACATTGCACGGTTGGCAACCAATGTCACAAAACGGTTTGTGTATTAATGGCTTAATGAGAAACTAATTTGCTCTGTAAACTTTCATCTAAAACATAATAAAACAATGAATAAATTTATCTTCTTATTGTTAATATTTATTTCTTTTCCTTTTTACATATTTTAGAAGTTAGAAAATGCTTGCTTTATCCTATTGTCCCTCTGTTGTTTTGTTTTGTTTTAAATATAAACAAGTTATTTATTTTGGAAACCCAGTGGTCTTTAGTATCATTTTAATGTGTGTTTGAGTAAATTTTTGAGTGGGAAGAGTAAATGAAATGCAGTATTTACATTTTGTTAATTTTCGTCTCTTGTTAGAAGGCTGCAATTTTGCAGAAAGAGAAATGTTAAAAATGTATGTATTTTAACTATAAAAATCAATTGTCATAAACTGTATATATAGCAAATCACATGGGAAGTCTTTATTTTCTAATTTAAAAAAGCTGTCTCAAAGAAACATTTCAGCACACAGAGGCACATGGACCGCTTGGCAGACAGCCTAATTAAAACCAAGGGCCGAGGAGCAGAGCCGAACTCTGCATCTGCCGTCCAGAACTGGCTGAGCTACACTTTGAACCAGTGCTGATGGCTTTGTACACAAAGATCAAAATGAGTTTGTTTTATTCAGCTGGGTTGTGGAGGTGCACGTATTTTGGCTTCTGGATGCAATAAAGCATTGAGCTCTCAGATAAACAAACGATAAATCTAATCAAGCCTGGGTACAGTGATAAGCAGATTGCTTGGACTCCCATTTCAGGTGGTGGGGTCCTGAGCAGACTTCTTGGTGTGTTGCCAATTCTAACAACTATTTCTTCTTCTTGATCCTCTTCATCTTTCTCTTCATTTTTGTCTTTGTCTTTGTTTTTACATTTCTCTCCTCTTCCCGTCTGCCCACCCCACCCCCCTTCCCCGTCATATTGCAGTCAGACTGTAGTATTCGCTATTAGAGAACTGTCTTGGGAGCTACCTCAGGCTGTTTGAATGGAAACAGGTGAATTCCTGCAAAATGTTTCATCTTCAGTTTGAATTTGAGAACTCTGAAATAGTTCCATCTCTGTTTCTCAAAGACATAATGCAATATAGGCAAACAACACAGTGTGCTCCTCGTGTATTATTTTAGTCATCAGTATCTTTGTCATGTAACCTTTATCCCCATTTGTGTGCTGGGAAGTAAAACAAAAGAACAATGACTACTCCATCTTAAACATGTTTAGATGTGACCACTCCTAAGCATGGTTGAGTATTTCAGCTATGACAAAGAAATGGAAAAATGTCATTGATTTATTAATGTGCTTTGAATGTTTTGACCCTCCTCTAACTTCAGATATTGTTGGAATCAATCCACCTCCTTACTTTACTAAGTAACTGCCAGATAAACCTCCAGATATGATAAAATATGTGTCCATTAGGAACAACTGAATTCCACAACTATATTTTACCTGAAATCTGAATGATGAAGTTTTCAATTTAAGTGAATACATAGTTGACAGGTTTAGAAACTACTCAAGAAATAAAGACCAGTGATGTAGAAATTTTCTTCAATAGTATAGGAATCCTGGATTTGTAATATATACTGACTTTCTAAAATAGACACTGGTACTCTGAAAGTCTAATTAGATATTTATAGCATTGCTTTTTTAAAATATGTATTTTTTAATTGAGGTATAATTCACTTGCTATAAAATTCGCTCTTTTAGAGTAAACAATCAAGTGGTTTCTAGCACATTCACAAAGTTGTACAGCCATCACCACTTATCCTGAGCATTTTCATCACTCCAAAAAGGAATTTCATACCCAGACGCAGTCTGTGGTGGAACTGACTGATGAAAAAAGTTCAGAAAACTGGTACCTTCGTTCTGATTTCCAATTTGAATAAAATTTCATTTGTGGTTAACAATCAACTTTTTTATTTCCAATTTTTACAATATTAAGATCCTTTGCTGCAGATGCTAGAAATATTTCAGGTATGCAGTGACATTTTGCAGTTTTCAGAGAGCCCCGGACTGAACTGCATAGCTGATTGTGTGTCCCTTAGCTTCTCAAACTTCAGTCTTACTGTGTGTGAACCAAGCAGACAACTGAACTGGGCCAGGCACTTTGCTGTCCCAAATATTATGCTAGGGGTCATGTTTCTTGCTCAAAATACAGAGAGAAAGCTCATTAATGGTCATTTTAATACTAATAATAAAGAAGATGAAGAAAATATATTAATAGAATTTGTTGAGCACCATCCTGTGTTATTCAGTATGCTTCTTCTTCTTCTTTTTTTTTACTAACTTCTTTATTCTCAGAACAACTTACTTACATCATGAGTATAAAATAGTTTTAAGCAAAACTTGACTTCCAGAAATAGAAACCAACATTTCTTTATCTCCAGAAAGTCATTCAACTTATTGAAAGTGTATATAGAGGCTTTAGAAGACCAGGCTTGCTAACTAGATCATTAATTAAAAGAAACCAAAGTTCCAGAGGGTGGGGAAACAGAAACAACAGCAGTAGTTGTGCCACAAGAAAAATCTAGACACGTCACCATTGCTGCTACTGCCATTATGATGAATTGAACTCCTGCTCTCCTGACACTATTGCATTGATTGCTTAAGATTCAAGAACCAAGAAAAGAGTGTTTGACTCATTGAACTTACATCAAGTATCCACTGTATGGTTGTCTGGGTATGAACAAGGAGAAACACGTCTGCTTCGCTTCATTTGTAGGATGTAGCAATATTTGCAAAGAGTTTTGCAAGATGATGGATTGCTGAAGTAAATTTGAATTACTCATGTGAAAGGAAGGGCTCAATGATGAGCAATCAAAAAGCAAGAAATATCCATTTTATGTAACAGAATGTGAAGATGGTGTCTAAGTCCTGAGGGAGAGGTATTGTTTAGCTATGCAGAATTATGTAATCTGGAAACAAATTACAAAGGAATGTTTTCTAAAGGAAGAGAGAGACATGTATGGAGGGATAGAAGAAGAAGGAGGCATTCAAAGTCACGGGAATAAAAATGGGCAAAAGATTTGTCATCGAGGTGGCAACACATTAGAATATAGAAGAAGTGAGGCTGTGCTGGATTCTTGAATGATCTAGAAGCTTCTGATTTCTGCTAGCTTCCATGTAAGAATTGTGACCCCCTTGAAATTCCTGTGCTATGAGAACTTCAAGCTACCTGGAGATGGTCCAGAGAATAAAGCAGCATATGGGGAGTGAAGTGAGAGAGAGAGAAAGCCAGAGAGGGGGAGAGCTGGAGAGGGAAAGAGCTAGAGAGGGAGAGAGAAGCAAGACAGCCAGTTAGAGAACACAGAAAAGGGGCACCTAGATGCAAAACATGTGAGTGAAGCAGGCTTCTGGAAAACGTATTCTGTAGCTCTTTCGACACTGTAGCTGATGTCAAAAAGATCAAACACAAGTTAGCAAGCTAAGCCTTTCCTGGACATATTAGCTTAAAATTATGAATGAAATAATACAATAGTTTTACGCCTCTAGGTAGTTTCAGGATTGCTTGTTAAAGCAGTGGTAGATTTCTGTCACCTATGTTGACCAGCTGACAGGAAACTCTACAGGACTGGAGACATAAACTCAAAAAAAAAGAAAGAAACCCATTGCTGTCATTGATTCTTACTCACAGCAACCCTATATAAAAAGAGGAATAAAATTCCGCAGACTGAGATTTAGAGGATGGAAAGTCCAGGACTAGAAATGGAAGAATATAATACTAACATTAACGGGCAGATGTTAGTGAAGGAACCAGAATGATCAGAGGGATAAGAACTAAACTAGGCAATCCCATTGACAGTGAAATTCAGTCTACAGAAGTGATGGTGAGGATCATTTATTTATGCAGTATAAAGGATAGGGTCTCAGTGAAGATGATTAAGGTCAATGTTGATGCCATGTGGAGCGTTTTTGTTAGAGTAAATAAACGAAACTAAAATGGAGCAAGAGTGAGTGATTGTAGTGAATGTTTGTTTATATTATGGTCAGGTCAACCGAAACCAAGCCTACTGCCATCAAGTCCATTACAATGAACACTTATAAGTAAGCACTTTTTAAAAGCAAAATAAACAAAAATCTATTGAGGATTTCACTAGCATAAGTTTATTTTATAAATGATAAAATGTGTGCATGAATTTATTTTATACATTTGAATTTACAAAGCATATAAAGAAAATGCACAAGAACAATTAAGCCGATTTAAGGAAAATAAAAATTTGAAATTGGACTTAGAATTATGTAATGATTACCATCTATCTGTCCCAGTTATGTAGTGCTGCTATAGCAGAACTACTACAAATGAGTGGCCGTAACAAGCAGAAATTAATTTTCTCACAGTTTAAGAGGTAGAAGTCCAAATTCAGAGTGCAGCTACAGAGGGGAAAGCTTTTTCCCTCTGTCAGATATGAAGAAAGATTCTTTGTTTTCTGAGTCTCTGCTCCAGGGCAGTTTTCATGTAGCTTTGCACCTCTCTGCCCCCACCTCTGCTCTTTTCACTTGTTTCGTGTCCTTTATATCTCAGAAGAGATTGACTCACAATATACCCTACGCTAACTCTGCCTCATTGACCTAACAAAGACAAGCTATTCTCAAATGGGATTGTAACCATAAACATGCAGATTAGGGTTTAAAACATCTTGGAGGGATCCAGTTCAACAAATAAATTCATCTTAATTAGCTTTTTTATTGTGCTTTAAGTGACAGTTTACAATCCAAGTTGATTTGCCATATAAAACCCACACATACACCTCTGTGTCACTCTAGCTGCTCTTTCCACTCTGATAGCACGTTCCTTGCTGTCCTGCACTTCCCATATTCATTCAATCAACCCCTGTTCCCCCTCCCTCACCCTTCCATCTCACCTCTGGACAGAAGCTGCTCCAACAGCCTCATGTACATGTTTAAGCCAAGAAGCATAGTCTTCAGCATCACTCTATACTTATAGCTCAGCCCAATCTTCATCTGAAGAGTTGACTTTGGTACTAGTTACAGCTCTGGGCTAGCACAGAGTCCAAGAGCCATATTTTCAGGGGACTGTCCAGGTGGTCGGACCATCAGGTCTGGTCTTTTAATAATAACACCATCTTTATATCAAGTCTCAGCATTTCGTTTATTTGAATAATGTGTTTTGGTTGAACAATAAATCCATCCTTCAGGACCTGACCATGGACAAGGTAGGTAGAACTTTCTCTGGTCCACCACTTAGTTGATAGTGAAACTTGTGCTCTCTGGTGCCCTCTTTACTCTTGCAGTGTTTGTGAAGTGTACAAGCACTGTTTTGAATATTTAAAACAGACCAGTGCAAACCTATAAACTTCACAGTGAATGACATGTTTGTAAGAAGTTCAGATAGATACATAGAGACGTATAGAGATGGCTGGTGAAGATTTATTTCAGTATTTGAATAAAGACAAATTAGCTCAGGACTCTAGATTCTTAGTTTCGCCAGTATGTTAAAATAGGGTATAGATTGCATTATGCATTTGTTCTAGTTTTTAAAATAATCAAAAAATGTCTAGAAAACATAACCCCACCAAAAAAACCAGTTGTATACATAGCTCCTATAGCTTCTTCATAGGCTTCTACAGAGCATGTGTAAAGCAATTTGTTTAGATTAAACAAAGGGGAATCTTCAAGTTACTGCGTTTTCAGCAAAACAGCTTTAGATACAATGCAATTTCATTAGAGTATTAAAATTATTTTTCCCATACTCTAGGCTGTGCTTATTTTATCTTTTAATCATTTGTAGTTTCACCAGATTTCAAGTTAATGTGTTCTTTAATTTTTTAAAAGAACTTACCTTAAAGATTAAGTTATTTATTTCTCTATTTTCTGCTTTCTGGAACTTTTTGCCCTATTTTGGAAAAAGATCTTGATGGCCAGCTGTACAGCTCACTAAATTCTGCTCAATACCATGCAAGGACAATGAGATAGTCTTTCACTTTGCTTATATTATTAGCTATTATGTCAGTATTAAAGATATCAAAAGGCATTTTAGCCTCATAGATGAGGCAGACAGCTACTAAATCAGTACTGTGGCACCTGTTAGTCTCAGTCAAGACTTTGGGTATCATTAGCAAAGAAACATGTTGGGGCTGGAGCAGAGACTCGGTCATCTCTGCTTCAAGGTTGGAATTGCCTTAACCCTGCAAATAGCCATGTAATACGGACATCTCTGTTTTGGATACAAGAAGAAGAGAAATGTTCTGAAGCTATACTTTGTGAAATGTAACACCTGTGTGCAGTTGTTCACACCTAACCACCTATTTATCATCTTGCATTGTTATCTCAAGGTATTTATTCCCTAACAGGTCTCTAATAGCCTTATGCGGTAGGCCTTGTCTCCCCTATTCAACTGTAATCTCTTTGAATACAATGGGCAATATCTCATACTTTTAGTTGCTGTTCTGTATAGGGTAGTTTGGGATACACACCAAGAATTTGATAGCGATTAACTGTTTATCGAGTTCCTATCCTATGCCTGTGATTTTGCTAGGTATCATATGTATATTAGTGAATCTGGCACTGGTTCTGTCTTCTTAACGGAATCACAAAAGAAAAAAAGTGTGTACCCACACATACAGAATCCTATACATGTGCGTGTATATTGCAACTGTGATTCACCTTCCCTCCCCTGATTTCTGGGCAAAAATTATAAGCCTTATAACTTAGTAGACTCTCAAACTTCTATTGTTACTTTTATTGTCAGTGATTCATTGTTTTTTTTGGTAAATTTTGTAAATTTATCAACAAATATTCGGTATTTAAGTTTTTTAAAAATATGGATTTTTTTTTTTTTGTCGAGAAGAAGGTTTTTATTTATTTTACTTATATTCAGCCAAAAAAACAAACAAATACATTGCTATGAAGTTGATTCACAGTGGCCTTACTGGAACTATCTTTGGGTCTCTAAGGTAGTGGAGTGACTGGTGGATTCAAACTGCTCACAGTCAAGCTTTTAACCACTATGCCACCAGGGCTCCAAGACAGCAAAAGCACTTGCTGTTGTTGTTAGGTGCCCTTAATTATTTCTGAATCATAGTGACTCTACGTACGAAAGAAACTGTACCATCCTCACAATCATTGTTAGGCTTGAGTCCATTGTCACAGCCATTGGGTCAATCCATTTCACTGAGTGTCTTCCTCTTTTTTGCTGATCCTCTGCTTTACCAAGCATGATGATTTAAACACTTACTGAGCATTAGGTGTTTAAATGAAGGTTTGTGAACTACCACACAGAGTTTTAAAATTTAATGTTTTATAATCACTATCAGTAGCATATTTAGATTACATTTATCACCATTATAAGGTAGCAGAAAAAAAGAAAAAAGACAAAAGTGGTGATGAACATCTGTGTCACACAGTCTTTAAGGAAAAACTCATCTTTACTACTTCTTATTCAGAATAAGGACACCCTGGTGGATTGATGGTTAAGAGGTATGGCTGTTAATCAAAAGGTCAGCAGTTTGAATCTGCCAGGTACCCCTTGGAAGCTCTATGGGAAGTTCTACTCGGTCCTGTAGGCTTACTATGAGTTGTAATTGACTCAGTGGCAGTAGGTTGGTTGGCATTTAGAATAAAAATAAGAAAATTAAGAACATGAGGAAAGAGGGAGCAGTAATTAAAATATTGCAGATATTTTGTTATCTAAGACTTTGGTACCAAGTTTTGTGAGTCTATCACTTAAATGGCAATTTTCCATAAAAACAGAAGTTTCTAAAAGGTTGTGAAAGTAACCATATTTTATAAGTTCTACTTGAGTATCAAGTTTTGGAAACATGAATTATAAGATATTTGGATCTGTGATCAATGTAGTCTCACATACTTTGGTCATGTTGTCGGGAGTGATCAGTCCCTGGAGGAGGGCATCATGCTTGACAAAGTAAAGAGTCATAAACATATAAGGCGATTGAAAATACCATGGGTTGGATAAGTTACATCTTATTCCTTACAGTGACATCTTTGCTTTTTAATACTTTAAAGAAGTCTTTTGCAACAGATTTGCCCAATGCAGTGCCTTGTTTGATTTCTTGACTGCTGTTTTCATGGGCATTGATTATTATGATTAAATCCATATATCCACAAAACTTGGAGCCACAGTCTTAGAAAACAGAATTTCACATTCCTTTTTTTTAGTTATGACTGAGTGAAAATGTACATTCCCATATAAATTTACAAGCCCACCTATATGCAGCTTCCACTGCTCTCCCTGCCCAGTGACAGCACGCTATTCCTCTGTGCTCCATACATGTCTCATCCTCCCAACAGTCTCTTTTCCCTTCCTCTCCACCCACTCCCCTTCCTCCAGCCAGAGGTCAGCAGGATGATATCCTGTAGCTGAACAGAACAATAAAGTGCATCCAATGTATGGTCACTCTGCATTGCCAAGTCCAATCCATTCGTGCCCGAAGAGTGGACCTTCATTATGATTTATGGGCAAGGGCAGCATCAGGGCCAGGGGCCGTGCTACCAGGGGAACCCCGAAACCACTGGACCATCAGTTGTGGTCTTTTAGTGGAGATCTAGGGTGCACCCCTTTTTATTCTTGTGCTGCCAGTGAGACTCAACCTAGTGAGCTCCATCGTGGCTATCACTGGTGGTGGCCAGGCACCATCTGGTTCTTCCACTCCCAAGTAGATGTAGGCACCCACTGATGTGGGTCTCTCTATCTTCTGGTTTGTCTTTACCCCATTTTGGTCCTTGGTGAGCATCTGTTCCTGCCGAGTTGGGACTATTTGCTGTGCCCTCGGATGGCAGCTTGGCAGCTTTTAAGACCCCAGACGCCACTCACCAATGTGGGGTGCAGAGAGCCCTCCTAGCAAAATGTTAGTTGTGCCAATTGGCCTCGATTTCGCCTAAGAGCATGGTCCCCTACCCCTGCCCCAGCTACTCTGTCCTTGCAATATTGGGTTAAGATGGAAGGAGTATTCAAGTTATGTTGAAGTCCACTTAATGTGGTTCTTGTTTCTAGTGTGTACTGTCACCGATTTCACCCAACCAAATTTCTACCAATTCTGTTTGGTGGTTCACACGGCTCCAGTTAAACACTTAATGGTCAAAATGCACAGTTTACAGAAGAGCTTGGGGTCTGTTACTCATGAGTGTCTAGGAGAGAATGTCCTTTCTGCTGTCTGTTGTACTGTTAAATTTTGGTCCCTGTTGCTAGAGTACTGATTCTGGTCTCAGTTTATACAAGGAGTAATGGGAAAAGCCTCTTTTTAGCATCAAAATCTACTTTATCATACTGTACCCTTAAGAAACCTTCTCTACCGTCATTGAGTTGATTCCAACTCGTAGCGATCCTGTGCTTACTTCCCAGCCTTCGAGCTGTGGATGGATGAAAGATGTGAGTTTTCCTGACCAGAAGCTTGAGCACTGGCAGTCAAAGAGTCTGAGAGGTTGGCCACCATTTGATTTTCAGTTCTCTATGAATCAGTTAGAAACCCTGGTGGCACAGTGATTAAGAGGTACAGCTGGTAACCAAAAGGAAGGCACTTTGAATCTGTTAGGCACTCCTTGGAAACTATGGGGGCAATTCTACTCTGTCCTATAAGGGCCTTATGAGTAAGAACTCTTAAGTGTCTGTTAATAAACTGAATGGGAACGGATGGTGAGACACTCTCCCTCCAGCTAAAAGACTGTGCTTATTTAGCAGCTAATATTCTTTGGACTGCTCTTTGAAATGTTCAAATTGTGGTGATTCTCTTCCTTTGGAGATAAAATGAGGAAACATAAGTGAGATGAAATATCTGGCTTCTGGAAAATCATTTTCATTTATTTACTTTATTGTACTTTAGATGAAGTTTTGCAGAACAAACTGGTTTCCTGCTAAACAGTTAGTATGCATATTGTTTCATGGTAACGGTTAGTAATCCCACAACAAGTCAACACTCTCTTCGCTCAATCCTGGGTCCGCTCTTACTGGCTTTCTTGTTGCCTCTTGACTTCTAGGCCTTGCTCCTGGCCGGGAGCGCTTCTTCAGTCTTGTTTGGCTTTATGGACCGACCCAAGCTTAGGCTGAAGGGTGAACCTCAGAAGTGACTTCTTTACTGAGCTGAAAGGTGTCCAGGTGCATACTCTTGGAGTTTCTCCAGTTTCTATCAGGCTAGCAAATCTGTTCTTTCTTTTTCAGTTAGAATTTTGTTCTACATTTTTCTCCAGCTCTGTCTGGGATCCTTTGATGCGGACCCTGTCTGAGCAGTCAGCGGTGGTAGCTGGGCACCATCCACTGGTACTGGATTTAGTCTGCAGGTGGCTGTTACAGACGCGGTCCGTTAGTCCTCTGGACTAACCTTTCCCTTGTGTCTTTAGTTGCTTTCATTCTCCCTTGTTCCCTAAGGGGTGAGGCCAGTGAAACATCTAGATGGCTGCTCACAAGCTTTTAAGATCCTACACACTACTCATCAAAGTAGAATGTGGAACATTTTCTTTTATAACATTTCTTTGTATTCCAGTTGAGCTGGTATTCTCCGAGCCCATGGTCCCTAAAGCCCTCAGTCCGGCAATTTGGTCCCTCAAGGAGTTTAGACATGTCCATGAGGCTTTCATAACCTTTCCTTGTACAAGTTGTACTGGCTTGTGTAGGAATTTTTAGGGAAAGAAAAGTCTGAAGAGTATTTTATAAAAGTGCCCTGTATTACACCAGAATTTATTCAATCAGAATTTCTTTTTATGCTGGATGCATTACAAATGAGCTATGTTTCTGGGGTAGGCATAAGTGCTGACACTGACCCATGCTGTAGTAAGTATGGCAGGTACTTCATGGGATGCCAGCTTGTCCTAGTTCTGGAGCTCCGGCCCCCAGTGGGGCATGGCTGCTCTTCCTGGTCAGCAAACAAGGACTCCTGTCTCTCCTGCACATTGGTTTCTTTTAAGATTTTAGCTACTCTTGGGAAAAAGAATCATTTGGGAAACCTAAATTCTCTAAGCTTCATTTTCCTCATCTATGAAGTGAGTATCATGAAAACATCTGCCTCACAGAACCATTATTTACACTGAAGGAGACAGTACCATAGTACCTTACACATAGTATGCACTGAGTTCCATTAGATAGCATGATTATTATCATTTTATTAAAGGTGAATCTTACCTCATTAGAAAGATCCTTATTACTTAATCATAGTTTAATAA
The DNA here is from genome assembly GCA_028571685.1 of Heterohyrax brucei. NCBI lineage: Eukaryota > Metazoa > Chordata > Mammalia > Hyracoidea > Procaviidae > Heterohyrax > Heterohyrax brucei. The sequence continues at coordinate 150,022,180 of CM053144.1, read as the reverse complement.
AACAACTGGATCAAGTTAGTTCAGGGACACTGATTATTATACAATCACAGGAAAGATCAGAATGTTCCTAGAAGAAGAGAAAATGTGGGCTAAAGTGTCACATATGTATGTGTATGTGTGTGTGTGTGTGTATATGTAAGTATACACATATACACATATGAAACACTGAAAATTACAAAGAATATAAGAGGGAGATTAATAATAAATTCTATATCTGTAGACAACTTGAAAAGAAAGGAGTTTGCATCTCTGAAGAATAAATCCTCCCAGATTAGTCTAATTCAAGTCATTGAAACACTGAAAAACTGATTGATTGTTAAATTGAAAAAAGAGCTATACATTATGATTCTAAAAAATCTTGTTAATTTATCCAGTTTAATTCTTGAATTTATGATTATTAGAGTTCTTATTTTGGTCTAGGTAAAGCTAAAGCCTTTCATTTTTTTTTATTTACTTTCCAAAAATCTTTCTATGTGAATAAGTATTCTTGCTCCACTTCAGAGATTAGAAAGTTAACTGAGAAAACAATATTCTTTTATCATTACATCTTTTCAATTTCTTCCTTTATACTAGGCCCATCTAAACATATTTTGAACCTGTATTCATCTTTGTCATTTTATAAAACAAAACAAAATTAAATTAAAACACTACTTCAAACTCTGCATCTTTCTTTAGCTCCTACCTGATTCCTCACCTTTTCCATTATAAAGACATTCAAGTTGGATTTTATAAGGCCCCAAGGTAGGATAGATGTTGCATTCCAAAGGAAATACTAGGCCACATACAAACTTTTGAATTAGTTAACCAAGAAGAAATTACTTGATTCCTAAGCCTTCACCTATTAAGAGAATAAAAAACAAAGGAGAACATTTTGGGGGACAAAAAATGTCTGATATGAAATGTTGGAGCTCTGTGAATCCAACTGATGCCTCTTTCCCTACTAATAGGATGAGGGGTTCAACTTCCTAGGGCTAAGTCTAATGAGAAGGCAGTCAACAGAGCTACGTGAGAAATATCTAAGTTATCGTTGTCATGTTTTTCTAAATGGATCTGTGAGTGCCCTCTCAAAAGACTTTAGAGTTACGAAGCTACATCCTTTACTCTCATGATTAGGGAGAGAGGAGAAAAGTTGACATATAGTGCTCTAAAGCTCGCTTCATCTGTCTCAAAAAACAACAAGAGCATTTTGTGCTATTGAGTCACTTCTGATTCATAGGGCTACGGTGTACAGCAGAATGAAGCACTGCCTGGGTTCTTCACCATCCTCTCAATTGTAGCACTTTTTGAGCTCATTGTTGCAGCCACTGTGTCAGTACATTTTGTGGAGGGTCTTCCTGTGTTTCACTGACCCTCTATTTTACAAAGCATGATATCCTTCTCTGGACGCTTATCCCTCCAGATAACATGTCCAAAGTATGTGAGACATGTAAAAGGCAAAGCAAGCAAGCGAGGATGGAGGCACAAGGAAAGAGCTGGGAGGATAGACCCCAGACCACGTGAAGGTTGCCAAGGACGCCAGAAACAGAAGCTGAAAAGACTCAAAGATTTTCTCCTAGAGCTGACAGTGAGAGAAAGAGTTCCCCTAGAGCTGGTGCCCTAAATTTGGACTTCGAGGCCCCTAAATAGTGAGAAATAAAAGTTTGAGCCACACTCTTGTGGCATTTCAGTTACAGCAGCAGTAGGTTACTAAGTCACTAATTTACCAACCACATTAGCCTTTTCTGTCAGTCGGTCTTTCTTGATGACATGTACAAAGTAAGTGAGCTGAGACCTCACCATCCTTGCTTTCTGTGATTGTGTTTCTTCCAAGGTTGATCCGTGCGTTCTTCATGCAGTCTGTGGCATAGTCAGCATATTCAGTATTCTTCCTCAATATCATAATCCCACCCGTGCTTTCGTCTTCCTTTTCCATTGCCCAGCTTTGTCATGCATATGAAGTTATTGGAAAACTATGTCTTGGTTCAGGCATACCTTAGTCATCGAACTGATACTTTCGTTCTTAGGACTTGAAGCAAAGTCCTAAAATCTTTTTAAATCTTAAAGAGATCTTTTGCAGTAGATTTTCCTAATGGAGTAAGTTGCTTGATTTCTTGACTGCTGTTTCCACGTGCACTGATTGTTGACCGAGGTCATTGCTCTTGACAACTTCAATTTCTTCTTCACTTATCATGATGTTGTTAATTGGTCCAGTGAGAGGATTTTTGTTGTCTTTGCAAAAGCAGTTGAAATTTCTTCAGGAAAACATGGAGACAGTAACAGAAGAATTTCTACAAAGTGAAACATATTAAATAATAAAACATTTCTTCAAGTATCTGTGGTACTTCCTTGACACTGTCTCTCAGAATTTGCTTAAATGGGATTATTCTTGAATGCTGAGGAATGTGTCAGTTGGCCTTTAAAGGTTCCTGCCACCCAAATGAGCCCATCAAATAATGAGGAGTTTACTCTTGTGCAATGCAAGCACAATAATTTTTTCTTAAGCTATTAAGCCATCTTTATTGTAAGCAGTCTTTGCACCAGGGGAAACTAAGGTCCACAGATGGATAGCATGAGCCAACATAATTGTGTTACATGTCTGCAAATAATTAATTTGCTTGTGCATGTAATTTGTGTGTCATTGCCCAAACATGCTCTTTCAAAAATATAACTCAAGATGTGCTGAGTGGGGCATCAAGCTTTTTAGTCTACATACTGATATATTTTAAGAATAACTTACAACAAACATGAGAGTAGGCAGTTTCCTGAGAGTACTGTAATTATTAGGTGACTGAGGAGTGATTGTGAAAGCAGAAGGAACCTTTGGGTTCCAGACAGAGAATTGCCATGTCATGAGGAAATAGCACGACAGAAGTTGGCAGCCTGGCGGATGGAGCCTGAGCAGGGCTTTACTACTGCTTTTGTCGTGTGGGAAGCTGGAGATCTGTGCTTTCTTTTTTCTTCCCTTCCCGCTGATGAGCTTGACTCACGATGGAGAGTGACCATCTTCCCACTTGCACACCTTCTACTCTGACTCCCTGTTCCTTCTCGCTTGGTCTATTACAGTGTTTGCTCCACAGCAGTGGCTTGGTTCAAATCTGAGCGGGGCTGCATGGTATCTTCTCCTGACATTATTGGACCAGGACATGTGACACTGAGTGCAACACCCGACCCATTACCATACAGTCAACTCTGACTCATAGCCACCCTGTAGGACAGGGTAGAATTGCCACTCAGAATTTCTAAGAAGTGGCTCGTGGATTTAAACTGAAAACTCTTGGCTCAACAGCAGAGCTCTTAACCACTGTGCCACTGGGGCTTCCTGATATTAGCCAGCCAAGCCAAGTGCCATGGAATTTGATTCCTGATATTACGGGGAAATATACATAGCAGCTGTCTGTTGAGTATAGGCAGCTATAAGAATGAGCTTAGTGGTTCTTTACCAGGGAGAGTGCCATTCCTGGGGAGGAAGGTGTAGTTTTAGTTATTTGTGTATAGGCTTTTGAGTACCATTCATATTTAGTGGATGGTAGCCAGAGGTGCAAATGTCCTGCAATAATTGCAACAGTCAAACTCTACAAAGAGTTTCTTCTTCCAAAGGCCAATAGTACTTCTGTTGAGAATCAGTTTAGATTTAAAGTTATTTCATTGTTGGCCTGAACAGCCACACAGCCACCTAAAGTCACTTTGACTCTCTGTTCAGGGAAATTTAGCACAAAAGAAAGCTTAGTCCTATATTATTTGCTAAAGGTACCAGACCTTTATCATAAAATTTGACAATTGATTTTGTCTAGCTACTAGTGATTCTAATAAGAACCAGAACCAGGGTCTTTGCAGGGTGTTGAGAATTTCTACAATTCCATGTAAAAAGTGTGTCTAAGGAGAAACAAATATTTAATGAAAATCTCTTGTGTCGCAGATTCAGATGGCCTTGTCTTTGAATACCTAGTCAGCGATTATTAATGTGACCTTGGCCAAGGGACTTACTCCTGAACTTCCATTCTGAGACCTGTAGAAATATTACAGTACAGCTTGAGTTGTTGTGAAAACATTTTTAGTGATAAGTACTGCCAAAATGCCTGTGTAGATCAGCTAATAAAAACAAGTTACAGCTAACAATGATAAGATGATAGCTAATAATAATAAATTATCATTAAAATTAGTATTATAATGAGTATTCTAGGTAGGAAAAACACTATTATCTTGAGTCCATTTGGTATTCCATTCCAAATTACACTAAATGTAAAACATTCTTGTGAAAATAAGCACAATGCTTAAGTCATGATATTGTAACCAAAATAACAGTCTTTGGTAATAAATGAACAAAATTTGTGTACAGAAGTAAATGTGGTAAAGAGGAAATTATTTTGATTTCTTGTGTTTCTTCTAAGTATCAAATTTCCTCTATTTGATTTCTTGTAGTACAACTCCTCTCCATCCCAAGTTTGGTTACCTTCAACTTTTAAAGCTGAAGATCTCCTCTAAGGCTAAAGATTTGATTATTAAGTATTGTAATATACCAAACTAAACCCACTGCCATTGAGTGGATTCCAACTCATAGCAACCCTATAGGACAGAGTAGAACTGCTCCACAGAACTTCCATGGAGTGCCTGGTGGGTTTGAACTACTGACCTTTTGGTTAGCAGATGTAGCACTTAACTGCTATGCCACCAGGGTTATTATAATAATATTCATTAAAACCCCTTACTGTGAGTTTTGTTGTGAGCATTTAAAAGAACTATTGTGTAATTAGCAGCATCTTGCTGTAATTCAACTTTGCAGGGTGAGAACATTGAAACCATGGGCTCTTCCTCTCTTCATCCATTATGTACATCTGTGTACAAGAAAGAACCATACTATATTGAAATGCAAATATCCTTAGGAAAAAATAAAGGGCTTGACAAGATGACTTTTAGAATTCATATAGACAAATAATGATTCTTTGTCATTTCTTCCTATCAATTCCAGATGCATGCAAAGCTTTACCGTACGTTTCAGTAGTTGCTTTTTGCTAATGTCTCTAGTGAATCTGTCAGAAGATCTATTGTTCTCTTAAAACAATACTCTGTTGCCCAATACCCCATGCATAGATGAACTTTTCAGATTCGGTAGTCATTATTCTTGAGAAGGGGAAGGTATTGAAGCCCCTTAAAGAGTAAGGTGTTTTTAATTCTCTGATGGAGACTTAGCAGACGCAGATTTAGTAATTACAGTGATTAGCTAGAAATGCCTTTTGTGAATCATCTTTCCGTAAACAAAAAGAATGCCTGAGAAAGGGCAATTTTGAATTTACATGTCCAAGTGCTTTTTCTCACTGGGGTCCTGAACTTGGAGTTTGGTCCCTTCTACTCACTGTCTCATTTATGTGCTTGTTCTTGAGTTGTAGGAATGGAGTTTATGTTGTTTTCTCTGCAAACGTGAAGTGTAGCACTTCTTTTTTTTTCTTTTCTGATTTACCTGTGGATCTTAGTAGCCAGATAAGATAGAGGTCTTCAAGTATTTTTAATTCAATCCATAAAACATGGATGACTTTATGACTGTGAGGAACCCTAGCAGTATAGTGGTTAAGAACTCAGCCACTTAAGCAAAAGGTTGTCAGTTGGCATTTACCAGCTGCTCCCTGGAAACCCTGTGAAGGTGTTCTACTCTGTCCAATAGAGATGCTATGATTTGGGATCAACTCAGTGCCAATAGGTTGGTTGGTTTCAATGAGTATGAATGTATACAGTAACAATAATATCCAAATTGGTTTAATTAACCATTTATAAAGAAATGAAAATCTGAAAATTGGGGAAAGACTAGGGGATATTATCTGATTACTTGAATTTTCTAAAAAGATTAAGTAGTATAGCAAAATGTATAATTTAGTTTTATATAATTAAATTATTAGTATTTTGAAATAATTACGTATATTTATAACTTTATTATAAAATGCTATTTTATAATGATATATATTTAATGTAGAAGCAATTATATATAATTAGTAATAAGTTATCAGTCACAAAATGACTTTGCGATTACAGTGACATAGTTGCCACTTTTGACGTTCCCGTGCTGTAGAGTTGATTCCAGCTCATAGTCCCCCTATAGGACTGAGTAGACCTGCTCTATAGAGTTTCCAGGGAGTGCCTGGCAAATCTGAATTGCCAACATTTTGGTTAGCAGATGTAGCATTTAACCATTACACCAAAAATAAAGCGAGAAAATATTGGCAGTCATTTCTGTATTAAACTTTATTCTATCCAGAGGCTAGTGTAGTCTAGAAAATACAAGTTGCACTAATTTTTCCAAAAGTTTGTAATGTAAAAATGGCACACATTCAATGGTTAAGAAGATGTTCTCATCAAACCTCCAGATCTCAACTATATTTTTTTATATACCCTGACTCATGCAACTCTTCTATGATACGATTCTTGTGTTTTCAGTCTCCATGGACGGTTCTTGAGAAACTCATAAAGATATAAAGCGATTCAAAAGAGATGGAGAGCATTGTGAACATAAGCAGGGAAACTATCACAGGGTAGGTGACAAGCATTTTGAGAAACAACAGGTCGCCTTTCTTCATTCCCTTTCTGGTTATCTTTCCTGACACATGAGGAAGAAATGAAACACCAGAGAGAATCAGGTTATCATCATCTACACCAGTGAATGTCATTGATCAAGTATTTTTTTAATATCCCATCCTTCATGTAAGAAGATGGTGCCTGACCTATCATTCACAGTGCATGTGTTTTGACTGTGATTGGTTTCCCATGTGTGCTAGCTATGTTCAAGAGGCTTCTTGGTCACTGGGACAGGCTCCTGTAAAGTCAGAGTTTTCAGTATTTATTGTTCTTGTTGCAGACTTTTGTTTAAAAGCCCAAGATGCAAAACAGATGAAGACAAAGCTGTTCTGTTTGGGAGAATGGGGGCTGAGAAGAGCTCCTAGCACTGATACAGAGCTTCTCTTAATCCTCTGAAACTCCTGTCCTATAGCAGTTTAGCTTCTTTATCAAAATAAAATTCAGTAACATCAAATATTTGCACTGAAAGGACAATCTCTAGGTGGAAAGGCACAGCTGATCAAGTGGCTCTGTCTCTGCTTCCTTTAGTTTCACGCTAACCTTGGGACACCTACTTTAGACATTCTCCATTCTCCTAGTGTGCTTCTAGCAAGTCGTTGGCCCTGGGTTCTGTATCATAGAGTTTTTTTTTTGTTAGGCATTGCAGAGTCAGTTCTGACCCTGCAGTGACGCTATGGACAACAGAACAAAATGCTGCCCGGTCCTGCAGCACCCTCACAATCATTGTTATTTTTGATCCCATTGTTGCAGTCATGGTGTCACTCTATCTTGCTGAGGTTCTTCCTCTTTTTTGCTGACTCTCCACTTTACCAAGCATGATGTCTTTCTCTAGGACCTGGTCCCACTTGATAATGACCAAAGTATATGAGATGATGTCTTAACCATCCTCTCTGCCAAGCAGTAATCTGGCTATATTTCTTCAAAGACATACTTCTTTGTCTTCTGGCTACCCATACTAAATTCAATATTCTTTACCAAAACCGGTTCAAAGGCATGAATTCTTTTTCTGTCTTCCTTATTTGTTGTCCAGGTTTCCAATGCATGTGAGGTGACTGAAAAAAAATCACAGCTTGCATCAAGTGCACTTTAGTTTTCAAGGTAATATCTTTGCTTTTTAACACTTTAAAGATGTCTTTTGCAGCAGATTTGCCCAATGCAATACATCTTTTGCTTTCTTAGTTGCTGTCTCCATAATTTTCCAAGGAAAATTATGCCCTTGATTTCAGTCTTTTCTCCATTTATCACGATGTTGCTTTTTTGATCCAGTTGCAAGGATTTTTGTTTTCTTTATGTTGGCTGTTTTGTATTTGCTGAGACTTCATTTTTTTGTTTTTTATTATTTTGATCCAAAGGATTGATAGTTTCCTTTATGGTTATCCTAATATTTACCCCTGTTTTTCTGGATTTAAACAAGCCTTTAATTTTTTTGTGTCATCTTAGCTTTCTCTCTATGAAATATCTATGACTACATCTTCTTTTGAGTCTACCTTTTTTTTTACAATATTTACTTAATTACATCTCTCCCTATTTTCAGTGCTTTGCGTATGACTCATTTTTGTGATTTTCTATTTGTGTTGATATTCAGTTGCTGTGTTCTCTGTTCTAGTCTTGGGTTGTTACTCGATGTTATTGATTTTCTACCTGAAGAACTCCTGCTAATGTTTCTTGTAATTTAGGTTTGGTTTTTGCAAATTCCCTAAATTTCTTTGTATCTGGAAATGTCCTAATTTTCCCATTATATTTGAGAGACAGTTTCGTTGGATATATAATTTCTGGCTAGCAATTATTTTCTTTTTGGTCTTTGTATATGCCATCCTGTTGTCTTCTTACCTGCATAGTTTCTACTGAGTAGTCCGAGCTTAGTCTTATAGATTCTTCTTCGTAGGTTATAGCTGATCTTTTGGTTAGCAGATGTAGTGCTTAACCAGTATACCACCAGGTCATTTATCTGTAGCTATTTTTACACATGCCTCCTTATGTTTAGTTTTCACAAGTGTGATTATAGTATGCCTTGGTGTCTTCCTTTTTGGATCTACCATGCATGGGGTATGATGTGCTTCTTGGATAGATATCTCCTCATCTTTCATGATGTCAGGGAAGTTTTCTGTCAGAAAATTTTCAACAATCCTCACTGTGTTTTCTGTTATCCTCACAGTTCTGGTACTACAATCACTTGTAGATCAGTCTTCACTATGAAGTTTCACATAATTCTTAGTGTTTCTTGATTTTTAAAAATTCTTTTATCTGATATTTCCTCAAATACCTTGATATCACATGCTTTGTCTTCGCTCTCATTAATTCCATCTTCTATTGCCTCAGTTTGATTTCCTATTGAGTTGTCTAATTTTGTAATTTTATTATTAATTTTCAAAAGTTCTAATTCTTGTCCCTTTGTGCTTTCTTAAAGCCTGTTCAATCTGTTATTATGCTGTGCTACATTTTGCCTCATCTCTGTTCTCATCTCTTGAAGAATTTAAAATATTAGTCTTTTGTAATCTACGTTTGATAGTTCCAGAAAGTTCTTTGTCTCTGGGAAATTTGATTTTTTGTTTTGGATGCTTTCTGAAGAAATCATGGTCTACTTATTTATATAGTTTGAAGTGGACCATTGTTTCTGAGCTATCAGTAAATTGTTGTTATTCATTTAAGGTTTGTCTACTATGTTCTAGCTTCTTGTTTTGAAATGCAATAATAGCCAACCAAGTGCCATTGAGTAAATGCACTAATAAGCTAGTCATATATGATTGTTTGCTTATTGTTGTCTTTGAAGTCCTAATGTCCTATCCCAGGTGCTGAGAGTTGTTATTAGACATAGGATCCCAAGAGTCCATTTACTTCTCTTGTATGAATCCAGCTCAGGCGTCCAGGTAGTCAGTCACCACGTGTGTGTTGCAGGCTTTCTCGTACTGTTCTAGATGGGCGGGGGTTTGGTGCAGGTGTCTGGCTGAAGCCACTGAGTAAGGCACCAGGTTAACAGCTGTCCCTGAGTGTCTGTGAGGATGGCATATCCCCTTAGGTTTGAATGTAGTTGAAGGAACAGCTTTTGCCCTGATTTTCCAGTTTAGGGGAAGGGTGGATATTCCCTCCCCTCTTCCAAGAGTTTATTAAATTTTTCCCCCTTCTGAGTTTCAGAGAATGGCTCAGGGTGGATTTAAGGAGTTCTACTTCTAGATCAGTTAACAGCATCAAAGTCCAGAGACAGGTACAGAGCAATGAAAGGTGGGAAAGAGTGTCTCATGTCTCATAGTGGACTTGAGGTGTCCTCCTTCCAGGCTCAGACTCTAGCATAAGACTCTAGTGCAGGGCACAGTGCAGAGAAGGGAAAATGAGCACTGGGAGAAGAGAGATAGCTTGTCTTGAAGGCAAGATTCAGATCTGGGTGTAGTACTTTACTCACAAAGACTTAGCTTTTGATAATCCAATGCTCTCACTCTTTAGCTCTGAAGGCACAAGTGGTTTCTCCCCTGCTGAGAGGTATGCCCAACGACCTCCACATTTCAGCCTACCACACATAGCAGCTGCAGCCATTTCCTGGTCTGTGGAATCCTGTGTGCTTCTGGTGTCGCTGTCCCTTTCCTGTTGCTCAGTCCAAATTCTAAATCATTCCTTGGATGTTCAGGGCCTCTAAGATGTCCTCTGTGCTGGATTCCTTTGTTCTTTTGAGTCTTTGTTGTTAGATAGGTTTCGGGAAGCTTCCATCAGTCTGCCGTCTTGGTCCCACCTCCTGAAAATCTGCCTTTTAGTATTTGGTATTAAATTGTCCAGAAGGTGCAGGTTGATCAGTGTTAGATTTAAGAGAACATCTGAATATATATAGACAGGGTATCATATCAGTGTTGCCAATTATTCCCTTGAGGTTGGGACTTTCTAAATCTTAGAGGATAAGAATCTTTTGAAAGGTCAGTTCACCATAAAAGGTGATAGTGGTGTGTAAAAGTTGAGAGAAGATAGAATAAGGGTGAAACTAAGGAGGTCATTCTGAGAGCTAACAATGTTATTTGACACTGCAGTTATTAAGTGAGTGTGTGACATAAACTTCTCAGTGGCTTTGGCCATTAAATATTGCTGCAGTGATGAAGACAACAAGCCATAGAGCTTTGCTATTTGATAAAATAAGGTATTTGTAAATTAATGTTGAAGTTTGCATTATCTTGCTGTGCAAGGCCTCTAGCCTTAATATGCAATGAGTTTGGGCCAAAGAAGCTTTCCTGATTGCCCTCCCAGAAATAAATACCTTGTGAACACCTGGGAGGACCGAGACCCAGTACAGAAGGCACTTATTTACAGTAGTAAGACTCCAGAGCTGACACCTCTGATCTGATAGCAGCAGCTGGTGAATCACGCAACTTCAGGCCTTAAAGACCACAACTGAACTCAAGGCAGGCTTCCCTCTCTGAGGTAGGTTTCTATTGCCTGCTGAGTGTGCCCGATTTGTGACAGGAGTAGATAATCCCTCTCCAACAAACACTACCTTATGCTTGCCTGTAGACCTTTGCAGCCTCCCTCTTTGGAGTTACCCAGAAGAGTGTTCAGTTGCTTTCTTGTGAGTTTTTAATGATCTTCTTTTCAAAGGGCCAGGTTCGAGTAAAGTACCCAACCTTGGCCCCAGAGCAGAACAAAGATACTGAGCTGTCTTTAGATCTGTGCTCCAGCCAGACTTTCTGTAAAAATTATAATTGTATAAGCTTTTCTGAAAGTTCTGGGTAGTGGGAAGTGCAGAATAGCTATCTTGACATTTTAAAACCATCTGTGCATGAGCTTTGCATTCTTATTATGTAGTGCAAAAAGGAGACTGTTCACACACAGACATGTTTTCTAACCACTCCATGGTTCTGGAATTCTGAAAAAAATGTGGATATATTTTTGAGATTGAAACCCATCATTCTAATAGACTTGCTGAAAGGCTTTACATTAGTTTATAAATTCTATAGGGCCTCTGTGCATTTATGGTAAAGCAGGACCCTCCAGATTGCTGCTACTTGCTAATTTTCTCACTCAGTTGATCATAAGCTTTTTATACTCCTACATCCAAGAAAAATGTTATCCAGAAAAGCGTTGTCATCACCACAGTGCTGATGAATGGGACTTAGTCTTACCATGATCCTCTAAGATGTTTGGTTTCCTCTAGCTTTTAAATTTCTTAAAATTACAGTTTCAAGCGAAGTTTTAACATTTCTCTATAGGAACAGCTAAGATGTGAAACTCTTGTTTGTTTGATTCTCTTCTGTATTAAAGACCATCAAAGTTCAGCATTCCTGGAACTCCAGAATTCTCCTTCCAGAATATGAATGACTAATTGGATCTCCATATATAAGGAAACAGGGGCAAAATAGCAGCACACACCAAATGTTTCTGCTTAGGCTACTAGACGCCGCTGAAACATAAATGTGCCTTTAAAATAAGAGTGAAAAAATATGATCTTGATTAAAAAACATAGATCTCCATTTACAAGTAATTTTGTTATATGTTGCTTTGAAGAGATCGCTAAAGCTATATTTCTTGAAAACAGTGTCAGACAGAGATAGCATGCTATTGTTTTTAGGTGCTGGCAGTTCAGTTCTGACTCCTAAGAATCCTGTACACAACAGAACAAAACACTTCCTGGTCCTGTGCCATCCTCACAACAGTTGTTACAGTTGAGCCTTCTGTTTCAGCCACTTTGTCAGTCTATCTTGTTGAAAGTCTCATTCTTTTTAGATGACCCTCTACTTTACCAAGCATGATGTCCTTCTCTAGGGACTGGTCGCTCCCAGTCACACGTTCAAAGTATGTAAGAAGTCTTACCATTCTCACTTCTAGAGAGCATTCTGGTTGTACTTCTTCCAGGATGACTTTGTTCATTCTTTTGGCAGTTCATGGTATACTAAACATTCTTTGACACATGATAACTCCTTCAGTGTTCCTTATTAATGCTTAGCTTTCCCATGCATATAGGGCAATTGAAAACATCATGGTTTGGTTCAGGCACAACTTAGTCCCCAAAGGTCCATCTGTGCTTTTCAACACTTTAAAGAGGTCCTTTGCAGCAAATTTGCTGAACGCAATGTATCTTCGATTTCCTGATTTCTGTTTCCATGGGCATTGATTATGGATCCAAGTAAAATGAAACCTTTGACAACATTAATCTTTTCTCCCATTATCATGATATTGCTTATGAAGATTTTTGTTTTCTTTATGTTGAGATAGAATCCGTGCCAAAGGCTTTAGACTTTGATCTTCATCAGCAGGTCCTTTAAGTCTTTATCACTTTCAGCAAGTGTGTCATCTCTACATCACAAGTTGCCAGTGAGTCTTCTTCTGATCCTGATGCCATATCCTTCTTCACATAGTCTAGCTTCTGGAATTATTTGCTCAGCATACAAATTGAAAAGGTATGGTGAAAGGATACAACCCCAAAGCGTATCTTTCCTGACTTTAAAGCATGCTGTATTTCCTTATTCTGTTTGAATGACTGACTCTTTTTCTATATACAGATTCCTCAGAAATGTTCTGGAATTCTCATTCCTTGAAATTTGATCCATAGTTTGTTATAACTCACATAGCTGAATGCCTCATTCCACATTCTTTTGAATCCAGCTTTAATTTCTGGCAGTTCTCTGTTGATGCACTGCGATAACCACTTTGAATGATTTTCAGCAAAATTTTACTTGCTTTTGATATTAATAGTATTGTTCAATAACTTTCTGCATTTGATTGGATCACTTTTCTTTGGATTGGGCACAAATATGCGTCACTTCCAGGCATTTGGCTAGGGACCTGTCTTTCAAATTGCTTGACATAGGTAAGCGAGAACTTGCAGGGCTGTATTCATTTGTTCAATCATCTAACTGGTATTCCATCAATCTTGGAGTCTTGCTTTTACCAATGCCTTCAGAGTTCTTCCTTAAGTGCCATTGGTTTTTGATCATATGCTACCTCTTGAATTGATTGTCAACTAATTCTTTCTGGTATGTGACTCTGTGTATTCTTTCCATCTTCTTTTGATGCTTCCTGAGTCATCTGATATTTTGCCCATGGAAATCTTCACTGTCGTGACTCAAGGCTTGAATTTCAGTTTTTCAACTTGAGAAATACTACGTGTGTTCTTCCCTTTTGGCTTTCTAACTCTAGGTCTTTGTACATGTCATTGTAGTACTTTATCTTCTTTAGCTGCCTTTGAAATCATCTGTTCAGCTCTTTTACTTCATATTTTTTATATTTGTTTTAGCTACTTGTCATTCAAGAACAAGTTCCAGAGTCTCTTTTGATACCCATTTTGGTCTTTACTTTCTTTCTTGTCTTTTTAATGACCATTTGCTTCTGTCATGTATGATGTTCTAATGTCATTCCACAACTCATCCAGTCTTCATTCATTGGTGTTTATCATGTCAAATACATTGTTACAATCATCTCAAGATTCAGGTGGGATATACACAAGGTTGCACTTTGACTTTCGTCAAGTTGTTTTGATTTTCTTGAGTTTCAGTTTAACTTGCGTATGAGCAGTTGGTGGCCTTTTCTGCAGTTAGACCCTGCCTTGTTCTGACTGATAATACTGAGCTTTCCCATTGTCTCTTTGCTCGGATGTAGTCGGTTTGATTCCTGTGTACTCTATCAGGTGAGGTCCACGTGTAGAGTCACTATATTGTTGAGAAAAGGTATTTGCAGTGAAGAAGTTGTTGGTCTTGGAAAATTCTACCATGTAATCCCTGACATCATTTCTACCACCAACGTCATAGTTTCCAACTACTGATATGTCTTTGTTTCCAGTATTTGAATTCCACTCACCAGTAATTATCAATGAATTGTGATTGTATCTTTAATCCATTTTAGACTGTAGAAGTTGGTAAAAAATCTTCAATTTCTTCATCTTTAGCCTTGGTGGTTGATGTGTAAATTTAAATAATAGTCATATTACTTGGTCTTCCTTATAGGAGTTGGATATTATCCTATCATTGACAATGTTGTACTTGGAATATATCTTGAATGCTCTTTTTGACAGTAAATGTTATGCCAGTCCTCTTACAACTTGTCATCCCCAGTATAGTAGACCATGTGATTGTCCAATTCAATATGGCCAGTATCAGTCCATCTTAGCTTGCCAAGTGCCAAGTGCTGTCGAGTTGGATGCATAAGATATTGATCTTAATGAAGTCCACTTGATTTTTGACCATTTCCAATTTTTCTAGATTTATACATCATATATTCCATGTTCCAATTATTAATGGATGTTTACAGGCATTTCTTCTCAGTTTTGAGTTGTCTCATATCAGCCAGTGAAAAGTCCCAGAAGCCTGACTCATCTTCATTGGTAAGTAGATGCTACTTTGAGGAGGCAGTTCTTCCCCAGTCATCTTTTGAGTGCCTTCCTAGCCAAAGGGCTCATCTTCTGCACTACTTCAGACAATGCTCTGTTAATATTCATTAATTTTTGACTGGCTAATTTTTTTTTTCTCCCAGAAATAAACCACCAGGTCTTTTTTTGTAGTCTATCTTAGTCTGGAAGATCAGCTGAAACCTGTGTGCCGTGGGTGATCCTGTTGGTACTTGAATACTGGGGGTGTAGCTTCCAGCATCACAATAACAGGCCAACCTCTTGACAAACCGGCAGACACTGGGGGAAGAGACAGCACCGCAAGCTATTAAACCACACTGAAGTTTATCTCCCTATTCATTGGAGAAATTATTTTCTTAGTGAATATATTTAGCAGTGTGACGTATTTTATAGAGGAATTTAATGAATTAAAAAACATGTCTGCAATAAACTCTGCTATTAAGGAACTTACCACATTTAACCAAGTAAGATACTAATATAAATACCATAAAGATAATAAATAGTAATATTTGCTGGCTTTTCCCTGGGTCATGCAAGGTAAAGTGTCTTCCAGTAAGGGTATCCTATCTTTGAACTTGAATAAAACAAGTTGTGTAAATGATACAGTTTTAACTGTTTCATTATTTTAAGTACATTTGATAGCATTATGTGTGGAAAAGAACTTCAGGTAAATGCCCACCATGGCACCTTCCACGTGGGTCAAAAACAGTCAGTTTTCATAGTCCAATAACTCTCACCATTGACAGTCACAGCCTCTTCTTGTTCTTCGTAGAAAAAAAGGGCCAGTGATTCTGCTGGACCAAAATGTGCACCAATCAGTAACATTTTTGGGATGAAGTGAATGTTCTTGAATGTCCAGTGGATTCTCATTGCTCGAAATGTGACCATTTTGTTTATTAACAAAACTATCCATCCAAAAATGGTCCTTGTCACTGAAGATGATTTTTTGGCCAAAAGCAGTGTCAACTTCCAATTGCTCAAGAGCCCAGCCAGCAAATGTATGGCACAACCTATATCGTTGGAATTCATCTCTTGAGTCTTGTGAAGGTAAAGCTCCTAGTTTAGATGCAAAATCCACCAAACTGTGGTAGACAAGAGGCCCAGTTCTTGTGCTTGGGGAGAAATTGATTGGGAAGGATTCTTGTGTATACTCTGCTGAATGGTGGTGATGTTTGTCATTGGAACATGTGGTTCATTGTGCACAGCATTGTCTGACTGGCAACAGATTCAGCTGTCTCAAATTTTTTTTATTTTTTAAATTTTTTTTATTAATTGCATTAAAAGAATAAAATTTCTAACATCTATCAATTATCTCATCTGTGATGAACCGGCAGCTTCCCACCTACCCTTGTAGCCAACACAGTCATTTTATTCTGTGGATAATTTTGTTTTAAAGACCTTATAACAGGCGTATCATACAAAATTTGTCCTTTAGATACTGATTGATTTCAATCAGCGTGATCTGTTACAAATGATACCATGTTATGAGATGTTTTCTGAAATCATCATTGTTTTTTATCATAGCATAGTGTCCCACTGAGTATATGTACCACAGTTAGTTTATCCATTCATCTGTTGATGGGCATCGGGGTTGATTTCATCTTCTTCCTGTTGTTGACTGTGCTGCAACAAACATTTGTATACATGTGTCTGTTCTTGTGACCACCTGTTTCTGAAGGATAAATTCCAAGCAGTGCAATTATAAGATCAAATGGTATATCTATTTCTGGCTTTTTAAGGAAACGTCAGATTGCTTTCCAAAGAGGCTGGACCATTTTGCAACCCCACTAACAGTGTAGGAGGATTCTACTTTCTCCACAGCCTTTCCAGCATTTGTTGTTTTGTATTTTTTGGATCATAGCCAATCTTGTTGGGGTGAGATGGTATCTCATTGTAGTCTTGATTTGAATTTCTTTAATAATTAAAGATCATGAACATCACCGCATGTGTTTTTTGGCTGCCTGGATCTCCTCTTTAGTGAAATGTCTGTCCATCTGCTTTGCCCATTGCTTGATTGGATGATTTAGCTTCTGCTTATTGATATTTTGTAGTATCTTATAGATTATAGAGATCAGGCATTGGTCTGACATAGAGTTGCCAAATATTTTTTCCCATTCTGTGGGTGTAGAGAACAAATGAATAAATCTTATGCATATCTCTCAATTTGTTTTGACAAATGCACATATGTGTATAAAACAAACATCTGTCAAGATATAGGATATTATCATCTTCCCCTAAAGTTCTCTGGTGTTCCTTGTTCATTTGTTCTCCTGTCACTCAAGAGGCAGCGAATGTTCTGTTATTTTTGTATCATAGGTTAGTTTTGCCTTTTCAAAGGCTTTTTATAAAATATGCAATATGTACTCTTTTATATAAAATTTTTTTCATTTAGAATATTGTTCTTGAGATTCCTCTATTTTGTTATGTCAGTGGTTCATTCTTTTTAATATAATTTTATTTATTTTGTTATTGTTGCTGAGAATATACACAAGAAAACACACATGAATTCAGCAGTTCCTACCTGTACCATTTAGCGATGTTGATTATATTCTTTGACTTGTGTAGTCATTCTCAATCTTCTTTTCTGATTTCTTCCTCTGTCTTTGGTATAGGTTCACTGCTCCCTAATGTCCTTTCTGATTTTCAGGGTTGCTATAGTCAGTTTGATCCCATATAGGTAGTTTTTAAAAGACTATAATGTTCAAGGAAGACATGTTTTTACTTGCTAATCTAAACTACTATTTGTTTTCAAGAAGACTTTAGGGAATATTTTTGGTTTAGGGATTATTTCAGAGCAATAGTTTCAGGTGTTCACTCACCTTTATGGCTCTAAAAAACCTGGAGTCTATGAGCATTTGAAATTGTGTTCTGCATTTCCCTCTTTTGATCAGGATTCTTCTATATCTTCTGTCAAAGTGGTCAGTGATGTTAGACAGGTGCCATCTGTTTCTTCTGATATCATGGCAGAGGAGGCAGTTGTTTATGGGGGCAGTTAGGTTCACATTCTACATCCTCCTCCCCTTCCTGATTCTCATTCTTCCTGTCATGTTTTAGCCAAATAAAACCAACTGTTTTGTCTTTGATGGCTGCTTGCAAGCTTTTAAAATCACTGGCACTACTCCTTGACTTAGGAAGTACAAGAGAAGCACTGAATATTTATTAGGCTGATTAACTGGGATTCCCAATTGTGAATACATCTGTTACACAACTTTTGCCAATTCAGTTTCCTACAGGCGTCCAATCATTACAGTGATCAGCTGAGCAACACTATCCATAATCAATGGGATATTTCTGTCACCGTTAACCTCAGTCTCACTCTCTTATGTCCCTGGTAAACACCAATACATTTTGTTATCTATGCTTTACTTTTTCTTATCTTTTTATGTAAATGAGGTCATACTATATATATGTGTACATGTGTATTATACATATAGTGATTGATTCGTTTCACTCTGTATAATATCTTCCAGCTGCATCCATATTGTAGAATGTATCACAACTTTATTTCTCCTACTGGATGACTAGTAGTCTATTGTGTGTACAACATTTTGTTTATCAGCCCATCTGTTGATGAAAGTTTAGGTTGTTTACACCTTCAGCCAATGTGAATAGTACTACGTCAAACATTAGTGTATAAGTCTCTGCTTTCATGTCTTTTGGAAATGTATCTAGGGCTGGAATTACTATGTTATACAGTATTTCCATTTTTACTTTCTTGAGGAAGCTCCACATTGTTTTCCACAACAATTGTATAATTTTGTATTTTTACCAGCAGTAGATAAGGGTTTCAATTTCCCCATGTCCTCACCAACTTTTTTATTTTATCAGTTATTATTATTTTTTAATCTTAGCCATTCTTTTGAGAGTGGAATAGTATCATACTGTGGTGTTAATTTGTGTCTCTCTGATGGCTAACGATGCTCAGTATCCTTTTATATGTTTGAGGACATTTTAATCTCCTTTTTGGTGGAATATGTATTCATGACCTTTGCCAGTCTTGTGATGGGGTTATCAGTCTTTTTGCTATTAAGATGTCAAAGTACTATACATGTTTAAATTATTTGATTCTTGTTGGATATGTGGTTTGCAAAGATATTCTAGTTAGTAGCTTGTCTTTTCACTTTTTTAAAAAATTTTATTTGATATGATTGAGGGAAAATGTACATTTCCGTATAAATTTACATGCCCACCTATATGCAGCTTCCACTGCTCTCCCTGTCCGGTGACAGCACACTATTCCTCTCTGCTCCATACATGTCTATCATCCCAACTGTCTCCTTTCCCCCTCCTCTCTAACCACTCTCCTTCCTCCAACCAGAGGTCAACAGGTTGATATCCTATAGATGTATAGAACCATAAAGTGCATACCATGTATGGTCACTCTGCATTGCCAAGTCCAATCCATTTGGGTCCAAAGAGTGGATCTTCATTATGATTTATGGGCAAGGGCAGCATCAGGGCCAGGGGCCATGCTCCCAGGGGAGCCCCGAAACTGCTGGACTACCAGCTGAGGTCTCTAATGGGACCTTATAAAATTTAAAAACTTTGGTCATCAAAGGATTCTACCAAAAAAGTGAAAAGAGAGGACCGTGCTCTTTTCACTTTTTTGGTAGAATCCTTTGATGACCAAAGTTTTTAATTTTTATAAGGTCCCATTGGAAAATTAGAACAAGTGCATAAGAGCCAAAGCACCACCTTAAGTATATCACACCTGAATTTAGAGATCATCTCAAGAAAAGATTTTGAAATCTTGAACACAAATGGCCAAAGAGCAGATGAGTTGTGGAATGACTTCATGCCTGAAGAAAGCAAGAGATCATTAAAAAGAGAAGAAAGAAAATAACACATGGATCAAAGAGAGTCTGAAACTTGCTCTTAAACACAGAGTAGCTAAATCAAAAGGAAGAAACGACAAAGTAAAAGAGTTGAACAGAATAATTCAAAGGGGTGGTCCAGGGGACAAAGTATTGAAACAACACGTACAAAGACCTGGAGATAGAAAATCAAAAAGGAAGAACAGCTTAATGTTTTCAAGTTGAAAAACTAAAGAAGAAATTCAAGCTTCAGGATGCAATATTGAAGGATTCCACAGGGAAAATATTAAATGACACAGGAAGCATCAGAAGATGAAAAAAGGGAATACACAGAGTCATTAT
Source organism: Heterohyrax brucei (assembly GCA_028571685.1). NCBI lineage: Eukaryota > Metazoa > Chordata > Mammalia > Hyracoidea > Procaviidae > Heterohyrax > Heterohyrax brucei. The sequence continues at coordinate 150,002,170 of CM053144.1, read as the reverse complement.
ACCAAAAAGAAAATTGATTGATGTTCAACCATTTCAGGAGGTAGCATTATGATCAGGAACTGATGGCACTGAAGGAAGAAGTTCAAGCTGCACTGAAGCCCCCAGGGGAAAAGCAAGTCTCAGGAAATGACAGAGAATATCAACTGAGATGTTTCAACAAATGGATGCCATGCTAGAAGTATTCACTTGTCTGTCTACCCCAAAGAGTCAGGAAACAGTTACCCGGCCAATCAACTGAAAGAGAACCATATTTATTACTATGGCCAAGAGCGGTGATCCAGCTGAATGTGGAAACTATTGAATAGTATACTTAATACCACAGACAAGGACAATTTTGTGAAAGATCATTCAACAGCGACTGCTAAAGTACATCAACAGGCAATGGCCAGAAAGTCAAGCTAGATTCAGAAGAGGATGTCGAATCGAGGATACCATTGCTGATTTCAGAGAGGTCTTGGCTACATGCAGAGAATACCAGAAAGATGTTTACCTGTGTTTTATTGTCTATGCAAAGACTTTTAGCTGCGTGGATCACAGCAGTTGTGAAGAACGGGAATTCCATAACACTTAATTGTGCTCATGAGGAATCTGGATGGATCAAGAGGCAGTTGTGTGAACAGAACAAGGGGACACTGCATGGTTTAAAGTCACGAAAGGTGTGTGTCAGGGCCATATCCTTTCACTATACTTGTTCAATATGTGTGCTACAAGCAAATCCAGAAGCTGGACTGTTTGAAGCAGAACCAGGCATCAGGACTGGAGGAAGACTCATAAACAATCTTTGATGTGCAGGTGATGTAACCTTGCTTGCTGAAAAAGTAAAGAGGGCTTGAAGCACTTAAGGATGAAAGCCAAAGACTACAGCCTTTATTATGGATTGCACCTCAACATAAAGCAAAGAAAAATCTTCACAACTGGGCCAATAAGCTATATTCTGATAAGCAGAGGAAAGATTTAAAGTTGGCAAAAATTTCATTTTATTTGAGTCCACTATCATCACCCATGGAAGCAGCAGTCAAAAAATCAAAAGACACATGGCATTGGCCAAATCTGCTGCAAAAAACTCTTTAAAGTGTGAAAAAAAAGATGTTACCTTGCAAACAAACATTTGCCTGACCAAAGTCATAATGCTACCAATTGCCTGCTGTGCATGAGAAAGCTCGGCAGTGAATAAGAAAGAATGAAGAATTGACACCTTCGAATTACAGTGTGAGTGAAGAGTATTGACTATACTAAATGAATGAATAGATCTGTCTTGGAAGAAGTATAGCCAGAATGTGTCTTTAGAAGTGAGGGCAGAGAGATGACATCTCCAGTATTGTGGACATGTGATCAAGAGGGATCAGTCCCTGGAGAAGGACTTCAAGTTTGGTGAAGTAGAAGGTCAGCAAAAGAAAACTGTCAAGGAAATGGATTGCCACAGTGGCTGTCACGATAGCTTCAAGCACAATAATGACTGTGAGGATGACACAGAACTGGGCAGTGTTGCTTTCTGTTTTAGATGGGATCACTATGAGTTGGGACCAGCTAAGTGGCAATTAACAACATTTATTTATTTTGTCTTTTTCTGTGCATACTTTTGTTATTATATTTGATAATCTGTTGCTAAAAGCTATGCATGACAATGTTGCCCTTACATTTTCTTCTAAGGATTTTATGGTTTCATTTTGGACATTTAGGTCCTTAACCCATTTTAAACTTGTTTTTGTGTATATTGTGAGTCATGGACCCAGTTTCATTTTTCTGCATGTCAAAATGGATTTTTCCAGTATGATTTACTAGAGAGACTCTTCTTTCCTATCAAATGGACTTACCATCTTTCTCACAAATCAGTTGACCATAGATACATGAGTTTATTTCTGTATTCTTGATTGTATTACATTGGTCTATATGTCTATTGTTATACAAGTACCAGGCTGCTTTGATTATTACAGCTGTACAGAATGAAACAAAACAAAAACTCTCACTATTGATTTGATTCTGACTCATCATGACCCCACTGGACAAAATATAGGATTTTCAAAATACAGGATTTTCAAAGAGTGCCCAGTAGATTTAATGTACCGACCTTTTTGTTGGCAGCTGAACTACTAAGCATGATACCACTGGAGTTTACAAGGCTGTGGGGTATGTTTTAAAGTAGGAAAGTTTGAGTCCTCCTACTCTGCTCTTCTCTTTCAACAATGTTTTAACAATTTGGGGCTTCTTGCCACTCTATATGCAGTTGAGGATTGATTTTTCTATTCCTATAAAGAAGGCTATTGGAATTTTAATCAGGAATGCACTGAATCTATAGATAGCTTCAAATAGTACTGATACCTTAACATTATTGTCTTCCAATCCATGAACATGCAACAACTTTTCATTTATTTAAGTCTTTTTAATCTCTTTTCAGCAGCATTTTATAGTTTTCATTGTGTAAGTCCCTCACTTACCTGGTTAGATTTACTCCTTAAGTATTTCATTCTCTTAGATGTGATTGTAAATTGCGTTATTTCCCCAATTTCCCTTTCAAATTTCTCATTGCTGGTGTCACCCATTTTTATTGCTGAATAGTATCACATAGCTTGGATGTACTACATTTTATTGATTTGCTATGATGAAAACTGAGGCTGTTCTGAGCTTTAGCTCTTATGACTAAAATGTGCTAAGAATATTTCTCTATATATTTTTCTTTCATAGAAAAATACCTAGTAGCAGAATGATTGTGTAATGTGGTAGATGTATATTTAGCTTTATTAGAAAATTCCATACCTTTTCCAGTTTTCATGAACAATGTATGTGAGTACTGGTCATCATATATTCTTAACAGCATTCAGTGTGGTAGTTACAAGGATAAATGATGACTAACTTGTAAAGGAACCAGGCTTTATAGCTAATGGCTCTATCTTTAGTTGATGGGAATCACTGAATAGCTTCTGCTAGAGGAGAGCTTAGTGATAGCACTACTTAGTAAGATTAATTTGGGTAGATTTAAGATGTTTTCAAAAGGAAGGAACTCCAGGTGTAATCTTAGAAGTTGGTTGCAATACTTAGGTGTGGTCTAATGATTATTTACACTAAATCCAAGACAATGGGCATAGAAAATAAGAAAATCTAAAAACTTTATGAAGACATAATCTGACATATTTGGTTCTAATAAATAGAGGAGAAAAGGAAAGGACTGAAAACTTGGAAGGAAGTGTAGCAGATGTATCAAAACCAAAGGAAATTCATTGCCATGAATTCCAACTCATAGTAACCCTATTTGACAGAGTAGACTGCCCCACAATGTTTCCAAGGACTGCCTGATGGATTTGAACTTCCAGACTCTTGGTTAGCAGCTGTAGCATTTGATTGATTATGTGGCAAAGGCTTGATTATCTGATTATTGGTTACCTGTATACATAGACCAGTAAAAGATCAGTCTTCTTGAAAATGTTGGAAACAATTCTGTTAACTACAGAGATGATTGCCACTGTTTACATAAACTGATTTAGAATAAAACACATTTCTACTCAGTTTGAGTACAACCAGCAGTCAAGAACTGATCTACAAAGAACCATTTGCTATAAACATTTTCATTCACCATGTTCTAGCATTTGTATGTTTTGCGTCTTCTAAGTTTTTTCTTGTTTTGTTTTTTTACTGCTCTACATGATTACATTTTGGGGGACACAATTCAATCCACAGTATTCCACATTTTGGCCCCCCAAAATGCACATACCTGCCACATGAAAACCACATTTACCCCATCATATCATTCCAAGTCCAAAATTTCATCTACTTTGTCATGTAAATCAAATATACATGAGACTTTAGGAGTACTCTGTCTTAGTGCAAAATTTCTCTATATCTGTGCACCTATAAAATCTGTTTCCAAAGTACGTAGTAGACATTTCCATTCCAAATAGGAGAGAGTAGAGAAAAGGAAGGGATTACAGTAACCAAGCAGGTCTAGAAAATAACAGAAAAATTTATACTAGCTCTCAAAGCCTAAAACTAATCTTCTGATTTCTGAGACCATCCAGGCAACGGCCTTGCCCTCTAAACTCTGGGTTTTGGTCATACCCTCTAGATTTTGGGTAGAAATCTCTAAGCCTTGGGCTTTAGCTCTGTATTCCATGCCCACTAGGATGGAAACTCAGTTTCTCACAGTTTGTTGTTCTTGTTAGTTGCCACTGAATTGGTATGACACACAGTCCTGTGTAAAACAGAATGAGACACTAGACAGTATTGCACTATCCTCATGATAATTGCTCTGTTTGAACGCACAGTCACAGCCACCATGTGAGTCCATCTAGGTGAGGGTCTTCCTCGTTTTTACGGACCATCTAATATACAAAGCATGGTGTCTGTCATGGATTGCATTGTGTCCCCCAAAAATGTATGTATTGATTTGATTTGGCTGTGAGTTCCATTATGGGACGATTCCTCCCATGTGTTGTGACTCTTGCCTCTGCAATGTTGATGAGGGAGAATGGGTAGCAGTTGTGTTAATAAGACAGGACTCAAGTTACCAGCTTGTGGGATATAAGGGAAAGAAGTGAACAGAATAAGTTGGGAACCTCATACCACCCAGAAGGCAGCACCGAGAACAGAGCACATCCTTTGGACCTGAGGTTTGTGTGCCGAGATGGTCTCACTGAATTTGGACTCAGCCTACAGGACTGTGATAGTTTCTCTTATTGAATGGACTTATAACTCATAAATGGATTTGTGATTGACTGGACTGTGAGGATAAAGTTTCTCTTCATGAAACCATCCACTCATGATATATTCTGTTGGAGCAGTACCAGGTAACTAAAACAATGTCCTTTTCCAGGGACTGGTCCCTTCTGATCACATATCAAAAGTACATGAGATGAAGCCTCACCATTCTTGCTTCTAAGAATATTTTTGACTGTTCTACTTCCAAAACAGATTTGTTTGTTCTTAGTATGTTTGTTCATAGTATATTCTGCAGTCTTTGATATTACCATAAATCAAAGCATCAAATATTCTTGTATTTTCCTTATTTATTTTCCAAGCCTTCACATCCATACAAGACAATTAAAAATATTACACCTTGAGTCAGGAACACCTTAGTCCTCAAAGTAACAGCTTTTGTTTTCATAACTTGAAAAGATTTTTTGAAACAGATTTGTCCAGTACAATATGTCATTTGATTTCTTGACTACTGTTTTCATATACATTGACTATTGATCCATGTAAAATGAAATCCGTTACAGCATTGATCTTTTCTCCATATATAATAATGTTGCTGAATGGTCCAGTTGTGAAGATTTTTAATTTCTTTATGTTGAGATATAATTCATACTAAAAACTGTAGTCTTTTATCATCATTTGTAAGGGCTTCAAGTCCTCTTCACATTCAGCAAACAAGGTTGTGTTGTCTGTATTACACAGGCTGTTACTCAGTCTTCCTCCCTGAGGCCAATTTCTTCTTTATATAGTTCAGTTTCTGGAATTATTTACCCAGCATACAGATTGAAGAGGTATGGTAAAAAGATACAGCCCTGCTGCATATCTTTTGTGGTTTTAAACCATATGGCATCTTCTTATTACTATGGACTATTGCCTCCTGGTCTAAGCAAAGTTCCACATGAACACAAATGAATGTCATAGAATCCCCGTTCTTTCCTATGTTATCCATAGTTTGTTATGGTCAACACAGTCAAGAGTCTCTGTATAGTCAGAACACACTGACAAAAATCTTGCTGGTATTCTCTGCATTCTGCCAAGATCCACTTGACATTAGCAATGATATCCCAGATTCTACATCCTCTCTTGAATTCAGATTAACTTTCCAGTAGTGCCCCGTTGATGCACTGCTGCAACCACTTTAGAATGGTCTTCAGCAAAATTTTGCTTGCGTGTTGTATTGGAAACCTGGTAGCATAGTGGTTAAGTGCTACATCTGCTAACCAAAAGACTGACAGTTAAAATCCACCAGGTGCTCCTTGGAAACTCTATGGGTATCATGGATTGAACTGTGTCCCCTCCCAAATATGTGTAGCCATTTGGCTGGGTCATCATTCCCAATATTTTGTGATTTTCCTATGCTATACATCCTAATCTCTGCCTGTGGCTAATAGATCAGATGATTGTGCTGAAAGAGGATTAGGGTGGGACTGCAACACCTTTGCTAAGGGAGTGTCATGGTTGGAATTGTGTCCCCCCAAAAATGTGTGCAGCCACGTAGCTGGGATATGGTTCCCAGTATCTTGGGACTGTCCTCCATTGTGTGGTTTTGCTAACCTGCATGTTAAAGGATTAGGGTGGAGCTGTGAATTCCTGCTGTGGGGGGAGTTTCCCTGGAGTATGGCTTGCCCCACCCTTAATGCTTTTAGCTTGCAAGGAATAAAAGGAAAAAGAGACAAAGGACAATTTGAGAACCTCGCTACCATCAAGCAAGCAGCACCAGTAGCAGAGCGCGTCCTTCAGACCAGAGGTTCTTGCATGAGGACGCTCCCTGGACAAAGACTGATGCAATACCGGACTTTCCTCCAGAGCCGACAAGGGGAAAGTCTTTCCCTGGAGTGGACACCCTGAATATGGACTTGCAACCTACCAGACTGTGTAAGAATAAATCTTTCTTTGTTAAAGCCATCCACTCTGTGGCATTTCTGTTAGAGCAGCCTAGCTGACTAAAACAGGGAGTTTCCCTAGAGTGTGATTTGTACCACCTTTTATCCTTTCATCCTATGGAAGGCAAAAAGACAAGAAAGAAAGCAGAGGATTGTGATCCTCATGCCATCAAGAAAGAGACACCAGGAGTACAGCTCATCCTTCATACCTGAGGTTCCTGCACCAAGATTCTCCCTGACCAAAGACTGATACAACACAAAGACTTTCCTCCAGGGTCGACAGAGGGAAAGCATACCCTAGAGAGACACCCTGAATTTGGACTTGAAGCCTACCAGACTGTGTAAGAATAAACTTTCCTTTGTTAAAGCTGTCCACTTTGTGGTATTTCTGTTAGAGCAGCATTAGATAACTGAAACAATGGGGTAGATCTACTCTTGCCTGTAGGGTTGCTATGAGTGGGAATTGACTCAACAACAGTAGCTTTCTTGGGTAGTATTAATGATATTGTTGGATAATTTCTTTATTCTAGTGTACCTTTAGTCAGCTAGTACTACTCTGATAGAGATCACAAGCGGATGGCTTTAAAAAGGGAAATTTTATTTATCACAGTACAGTAAGTTAAAATTCCAAATTTAGGATGTCTGCTCCAGGGGAAGGCTTTCCCTCTGTTGCCTCTGGAGGAAAGTCTTTGTGGTATATCAGTCTTTGGTCAGGGAGTATCTTTTTTTTCCCTTGTAAAATTTTATTTTTATTTTTATTTTTTTATGACTGAATGAAAATGTACATTCCTATTTAAATTTGCATGCCCACCTATATGCAGCTCCCACTACTCTCCCTGCCTGGTGACAGCACACTCTTCTTCTCTGTTCCATACATGTCTTATCCTCTCAACAATCTCCTATCCCCTCCTCTCCACCCACTCCCATCCCTCCAGTGACAGGTCACAAGGTGACATCCTATAGATGCACAGAACCATAAAGTGTGCACATGCTACAGTCACTCTGTGTTGCCAAGTCCAATAGATTCCTGTCCGAGAGCTGATCTCTATTATGATTTATGGACAGGGGCAGCATCAGGGCCAGCGGCCATGCTCCCAGGGGAAATCCAAGGCCCCTAGATCATCAATTGCAGTCTTTTAATGGAGATCTCAGGGTGCACCCCTTTTTATTCTTGTGTTGCCAGTGAGATTCAACTTTATGAGCTGGTCAGGGAGCATCTTGATGAAGGAACGTGGGGTCTGAAAGATATGTTCTTCTCCTGGTGTTGCTTTCTTGACGGTATGAGGTTCCCAAATCTCAGCTTGCCTCTCTTTCTTTCATATCCTAACAAGCTGGCCCAAGCCAGAGTACAATCCCACACATTAAATCCTACCTCACCAATTCAGCTGCTGTCCATCCACCCTCATTAACAGTGTGGAGTCAGGAATTCCAACAGGGAGGAACGTCACACAGTACCAGGAATCATGGCCCAGCCAAACTGCTACAGATTTTAGGCAGAACACAATTCAGCCCATGACAGGCACAAATATGGATCTCTTCAGGTCAGTTGGCCAGGTGTCTTTCTTTCAAATTTCTTTGCACAGATGAGTGAGTGCTTCTAGTATTGTATCTGTTCATTGAAATATTTCTTTTGTTACCCAGTCAGTACAATGACCTTATTTTACTTTACTTTTTGCCAATGCCTTCAGTGCTACTTGGATTTGTTTCATCGATACTATCAGTTCTTGATCTTATGCTAACTCCTGAAATACTTGAATGCCAACCAATCCTTTCCAGTACAGTGATTCTGTGCATTCCTTACATCTTCTTTAGATGCCTCCTGCATTGTTGAATATTTTGACCCAGAATCTTCAGTATTGCAACTCATGGCTTAAATTTTTCCTTCAGTTCTTTCAGCTTGAGAAATGCTGAGTGTGTTCCTCCGTTGTGGTTGCCTAAATCCAGTCTTTGCACGTGTCATTACAGTACTTTATGTTGACTTTTTGAGCCATCCTTTGAAATCTTCTGTTCTACTCTTACTTCACCAGTTTGCTAGTTACTTTATGTTCAAGAATCTCTCTTGACATCTGCTTGGCCTTTGCTTTCTTTCCTGTCTTTTTAATGACCTGTTGCTTTCTTCATGTAAGATATCCTTGATGTCATCCCACAACTTGTCTGATCGTCTCTCATTAGTGTGCAGTGTGTCAAATATTTTCTTTAGATGATTGGTGAACTTTGGTGGGATGTACTCAAAGCCCTAGTTTGACTCTTGTGGACTTGTTTCAATTTTCTTCAGCATCAATTTGAACTTGCAAGTTACTAATTCAGGGTCTGTTTCCTAGTTAGCTCCTTGCCTTATTTAAACTGATGATAATGAATTTCTCTCTTGTCTCTTGCCACAGATGTAGTTGATTAGATTCCTGTGTATTCTGTCTCTCAAGGTTCACATGTATAGTCATCACTTAGGAGGACTGTCAATTAAGTTCACAAAGTCATTGTAGAAAAATAGCTACATATCTAGTTGCTGAATATCACTACAGTCACCTTTGAAGTACTTCCCTTGAGAAGCTATGCAATGATGTTAGTGCCTAGTCCACCTTTCAAAGCAATTTTGGAACTCTTTTTCTAGATTGACTATCAGAGCTGTCATCGCATTATCCTTGATGTCCTGAATGATATGAAAATGTCTTCCTTTCAATATTTCCTTTATCTTTAGGAAAAGAAAAAGTCAAGCAAAATATCCTTCTCCAGAGACTGATCCTTTTAATAATATGTCTAAAATGTAGTCTTATGAGCCTTGCTTCTAAGGAGAACTCTGGTTGTACTTCTTCCAAGACAGATATGTTCACACTTTTGGCAGTCCAAGGTATATTCGATATTCTTCACCAACATCACAATTCCAAGGCATCAGTTCTTCTTTGGTCTTCATTATTCACTGTACACCGATGAAGTAATTGAAATCACCGTGAGTTGGGTTAAGTGCACCTTATTCTTTGAGGTAATGTCTTTGCTTTTTGAAATTTTAAATAGTTCTTTGCAGCAGATTTGTCCAATGTAATGTGGTCTTTTGACTTCTTGATTCATCAATTTGTCATTCCCAGTTTAATAGACCTTTTGATTATCTCACTCAAAGAGCCCAGCACTAGTCTATTTCAGCTCCCGAATGCCTTGTATATTGATCATTATGTATTCTATTTCATTGTAAGTAGCTTCCAACTTTCCTAGATTCATACTTCAGACATTTCATGTTCTGATTATTATAGATATTCTCAGCTGTTTTTTTCCCCACTTTGAGTCATATTATATCAGCAGATGAAGGTCCTGAAAGCTTTACTCCATCTGTATCACTAAGGTCAACTCCACTTTAAGGAGACAGCCTTCTTCAGTAGTATTTTGAGAGCCTTCCAACCTCAGGGTTGTCTTCTCTCACAGACAGTGCTAAGCTACTATTCAAGATGTTTTCACTGGCTACTTTTGTAAGCAGCAGATTGCCAGGTCCTTCTTCCACACAAATCTTATTCTGTAAGCTCCTCTGAAACCTGTTTACCATGGATAACTCTGCTGGCATTTGAATTACCTGTGACACAGCTTTCAGGATCTCAATAACACATGATTCACCAAAGTACAAAATTGGCAGGGAAGTTTACACATAGACTCTTATAGTGACCTTCTCTCCCTCTCAGTCTTTCACAGCCCTTTAAAATCTTTAAAGATATATAATAAGTGTTTAGCTTGTGATCAGAAAACGTAGGTTTAGAGATAATCATTGCTATATTTCCGTTTTGTAACTTGAGGCAAGTAGCTGTTCACAACTTCAATTTTGTCAACCATAAAGTAAGACTAATAAAGCCTTCATATAGCGATGAAGAAAGGATTAAATGAGCCACAGTAGAAAGTTATTTTATAAGTTATATGTGTAAGTGATTATAAGTCTGAATTGACTCAACGGCAATGCGTTTGGTTTTGGGAACTGTGTAAGTCATTCTATTTGAAGAATGTCTTAATTGCTGAAAATATATATATTTTAATTCTGGAAATAAGGATTAACTGAGAAAAAAACTAAAAGAATTGGGCAATTGTTAAGTAAAATGCTTCAGTGGAGAAAGTCAAAGGTGGTTGATTCAGACAAAATTCCTAGAGCTTTTCTCAACAGCAAATATTTTGGTATGAAATAGCTACATGATTTCCTCTGTGTTGCATTTTGTAGTGTAAATGCAGCCTCAAGATGTAATGGAAGCATTAGATATCTCCAAATTAATCTAAAGTGACAACTTATGAATTAACATCAATATTGGGAACCCCATGCCTACCAAATTTCACATATAACGAAAACACTGAGAGTGCTTTTCGTGTAATTCATAGCTTGGCAGCATTTTAAACTTGTAGGTAAAAATTAAGAATTCCTCTAACTTTTTATTTTAATTGAATAGCTGGGTTAGTTTCATTTACTAAAGAACAACAATGCTGCCACAAATGAATTCTGTGAGAAATAAAAGAATGAATTTGTATCTTAAAGAGTATGGAATTGAATGTTCACTATGTATTCATTTTTAAAACCAGTGCAGTGAAACAATTACAGCAAAACAAGTTTATTTTAAGAAAATTGCTGAATTTGTGTTACTTTTGGTGAAAAATTAAGTTTTCATTAGAAGGTAACTTCATAATTTGTGTAAGAAAAGAGTGTTTAGAGGATGTTGTGTTAAAAATTCATGCTTATATTATCTCTAATGAATTATTTCAAAATAATTAACAGAATTTCACAGTAAGTACATAACATACAGGTTCTACTCTTCAATGACAATTGGAGATCTCTTTTAGAAATTACCTTACCATGTTTCCTTCTGCCTTCACCCTCCTAAGCCTGGAGCAGGTACTGCTAAACTAAATACTTTCGGTGGAAAGCTCTGTCCTTATAGGTTATATGTGGTTGAAATGAGATCCGGGATCTCCGCCGCATAATGGGGTGGCTGTCTCCACTCTAATCTTTGTCTCAGTTATGTCGTTCTCCTTCCGACAGCTCCCTTCCTTGGCTGGTCTGTTGTGCACTACACAAATGTTTCTCCTATTGTTGCTACGTAGTGATTTTTCAAGCTGCTTCATAGAGCGATGTTTCCAGATGTGTTTCCCCATGTCTCTTGGATAGACCTTTTCTTCTTACAAAGAGCAGACCTCAGTGCTGCTCAGGCTTTTGATCTATTGACTACAGAAAAAACAAATAGTACTCGTTGAAGTGTTTTGGGGGGCTTTGGCAATAGCACACATGATAAGTGTGCTCTTCGCTCTCTGAAGCAATCTGGCAGATGTTTTTCATGGACTTCACCATCTAACAGTTTGTATTCTCATTAGCTCCCGCCTCCAGGGAGAGGATGGGATAACTGGTTTAACCTACTTCCATTTCTATTTCCTTTAAAGTTGTCTCTGTATGGGCTTTGAGGTTAACATCAAAATTTAGTTCTCATCTAATTAAGGCTTAGTGAATTTGTCATATTGGTGGCCTGGTAAGTAAGTTTCAGTAATGTACAAAATACTTAAAGATAAAAGAGAAATTTCAATTCAAAGTATGTTACTAATTTTATTTGCCTATGTTTAGAGGTAAAATTATGATCTCAGATTGTCTTAGTTATTAAATATTTTTTCCATATCAATCCATTCGTTCGCTCACGCACACCTATTGAATACTTCATAGTTGAGGAACTGCCGGGAACCACACACTAAGGGTATAGAGGCAGAAGAGATCAACCCCTTGATTTCAGGAAGCTCATGATCTATTCGAGGAGGCAAATGTGAGATATGTCCTATAAAGTTTTCTGAGAGTAGTCTACATAGAGTCCAGAAGACATCAAAAGGAGTGGTTGGATGAAACATATAAAGATGTTTAAGTAAATTCAAGTCTTCAAATTTAGGACAGGAAATGAACTATGGTCATTTAGACAAGTTCTTTTGTGTCATATAAGTAAAAGACTGATAAAACAATAATACTAGCCAAGGACATTTTGAAACAGAGATTTAGGTAAATTGTGGATTGTAATATTTTACTGAGATAGTAAAATTGGTTATTATCTACAGAAACTCTCAAATTGTACATGTTACAAAAGCAAGAACTCTGCCTTCTGCCTTCCAGTACAAATTCCATTGCACACTATCAGATAATTAAAAGATTAGGAAAAAATAAAAAGTAAAGTCTTCTTGGACAGACCTTCCACTTCATCAAACGAATATATGAGCATTTTACTCATAAGTTTTGGACAGTTTTTTTTTTTTATTAACATGTTGATACTAAGAGAATCCAGACCTCCTTGCCAATGTTGAGAGCAGAACAAAATACATTGTGTTTTCCAGATGATAAAGGGAAATTTGTTTGCTGAAATCACGTTATAGAGGATTCACATCTAATCTAGATCAGTGTTAGTGTCCTTCAGTATTTCCAATTACTCTTGAGAACTGTGATACAGGCTAAGGATTTTATTTCCTTTTCAAACAAGTTTGGGGAAAAAGGAGTTCACTAGATGTGGGAAGAAATAAAGCATTCAGTTAGAAATAAATCTCTGTTTCTGTGTTTGATGTAGTCACTTGCTGTTGAGTTAACCCTGTCTCATGCTGGCACTACGTGTGATGGAGTAGAACTATTCTCCATAAGATTTTCAATAGCCGATTTTTCAAGACCAGATGGCCAAGTGTTTCCTCTAAGACACCTCTGTCTGGGTGGATTCAGATCATAAACCTTTGGGTTTGTGGCTGAGTTTGTTAACTCGTTGCACTACCCAGGTGCTTGGCTTATAGCTTAGTTAAATCTTTGTTTTCTTGCTCATCCTGTTATTGAGGGTAGTTTATTAAAATGTCCAGCTATTACTGTTGAATTGTTTATTTCTGACTTTAATCCTATCAGTGTTTTTCTTCATGTATGTTGAGACTCTATTTTTAGATACATGTATGTTTATAATTGCTGCAGCTTCTTGATGGATTGACCCTTTTATGATTAGAAAATATCCGCCTTTGTTAACAGTTTTGCATTCAAGTCTATTTTTCTGCTAATAGTATAGACACTCCAGCTCTCTTTTGGTTACTGCTTACATCATATAACTTATTCATTGTTTTACTTTCAACCTATTTGTGTCTTTGAATCTATCTCCTGCAGACAGCTTGTAGGGTTAGATTATACTTTTTATTTATCCATTCTTCCCATCTCTGTCTTTTGATAGGGTAATTTAGTTCATTACATTTTGTAGTGGATTGAATTGTGTCTTCCCAGAAATATGTGTATCGTGGCTGGACTGTGATTCTTGGTATTGTGTGATTTTCCTATATGTTATAAATCCTACTTCTATAATGTTAATAAGGGAGGATGGGCGGCAGTTGTGTTGGTGTGGCAGAACTCAGTGTATTGTGCCTTGAGGCAATCTCTTGGGAGATAAGAGGAAAGGGAAGCAAGTAGAGAGTGGGGGACCTCATAACACCGAGAAAGAAGCACCAGAGCATTTTCTTTGGCATCAGAGTCTCTGTGCCTGAGAAGTTCCTTCTCTGGGGAAAGACTGATGGCACGGACCTTCCTTCAGAGCTAACAGAGAAAGACTTCCCCTAGAGCTGATGCCCTGATTTGGGCTTTTAGGCCTATATTGCTGTGAGTAAAAATTCTTTGTTAAAGCCATCTACTTATGGTGTTTCACAGTACTAGATGACTAAGACACATTTAATTAAATTACCGATACAGTAGAACTTAACATCTGCCATTTTGGTGTTTATTTTTTACATCTATCTATTTTTCCCTAAATTTATTCCTTACAAATTTCTTTAGTGTTAAATGAATATTTTCTAGTGTACCAATTTAATTCCCTTGTCATTTCTTTCAGTACATATTTTTGAGTTATTTTCTTAGCAGTTTCTCTGGGAATTATCATAAATGTCTCAATTTAAAACAATCTAGGTCAGATTCATATCAAATTAACTTCAGTAATACACAAAACCATTGCCTCTGTATGTATCTCTTCTTTTTCATGCTATGGACAGAGTTATAAACAAAAATATATGGTTCTATCACAGTTTATGCTTATTTATGTAGTTTACTTGTGCTCTTTCTTAATGTGAATTTGTGTTACGGTCTGGTATCCTTTTATCTCAGCCTGATGGACTCTCTGTAGTGTTTCTTATAAGGCAGGTATGTCAGCTACAAACTCTGTAAGTTATTGTTTATTTGGGAATATCTTATCTTCTCCTTCATTTTTCAATGATAGTTTTGCTGGATGTAGAATTCTTGATACATAAGTTTTTTACTTTGAGCACTTTGAATATGTTATCCCACTGCTTACTGTCTTCCATGGTTTCTGATGAGAAATCAGCTGTTAGTCATACTGAGGATTTCTAGTACTTCCTGGATCCCTTCTTTTTTGCTGCCTTCAAAATTTTCTCTTTAGCTTTGGCTTTTGACAGTTCTGTTATCATGTGTCTATGCGTAAAGATCATTGAGTTTATCCTGCTTGGAGTTTTTTGAGGGTCTTGGATGTGTAGATGAAAATATTTGTGAAGAATTTTGACCATTATTTCTTCATATACTCTTTCTGCTGCTTTACTCTCTCCTCTGCTACTGAAAATGCCATTGATGGTAAGATTGATCATGTCCTTCAGGACTCTGAGACTTTGTTCATTTTCTTTAATCTTCTTTGTTTTCTGCAGACTGGGTGATATCAGTTGACCTTTCTTCAAATTTGCTTTACCTTTCTTCAGTCTACTCAGATCTGCTGTTGAGCTTCCTGGTGATTTTTTTTTTTTTTTTTAATTTCACTTATTGCTCTTTTTAACTTCACAATTCCTATTTGGTTCCTTTTGAAATATCAATAACTTTATTGATATTCTTTGTTAAGTGAGACACTCCTTCCATGCTTTCCTTTTATTCCACAGACATGGTTTCCTTCAACTCGTTTGACATAATTAATATGAGTCAGCTTTTGTCGATTCAACTCTGACCCATGGTGACCTCGTGTATATCAGAGCAGAACTGTGCTCCACAGAGTTTTTAGTCACTTATTTTTGAGAAGTAGATTGACAGACTTTTCCTCCAAAATGTGTCTGGGTGGACTCAGACATCCAGTCTTTTAGTTAGTAGCAACTCAGGCATTTCATAATTAAAATACCTAATTTAAATTCTTTCGCTAATAATGCCAGTGTCTGGATTTCCTTATCTTTCTATCTGTTTAATTGTTAAGGCCTTTTGTGGAAAGGGTCTTTTGAGTATGGATTTCCTGTTTATGCCATTTCACGTTTACTTCAGTGATTAACACACCCATTTGCTTAACTTGGGTGTTCAAATGACTACAAATGAAATAAATAAGTTAAACATTATACAATACTGCACTGACATTTTAATTCTATATATAGGCTTACTTTAGTATTTTCAAACGTAATGTATATTTTTTTAAATACACATTTTTCAAATCTTAAGTTATAGAAAATTTATAATAACATTTCAAGGAAAGTTACCATACATTGAAATTTTAAAGTATATAGGAAATGATGTTAAACCAAATATATGCATATATGTATATGTGTGTGCATAATAAGAACTATAAAGACCTTTTTGAGACATAAGTTGATTAATAACCATAAAACACAACATAGTAAAATTAAGGATAAAATAAACTAGGATTCATTATAAATTTCTTCTTTTGTGCTCACTAGTAGTTCATGACAAAAATAAACATAATTCATTTTCTTGATATGTGTGGCAAAGATTACCCTACCTATACACTATTTTATAATCTGTACTCAAACACAGGAACAAATGAACCACCCACAAAAAATGAAAAAGAAACATAAAAAAGAAAAATAATGGTCCCTATACTCTATTTGTAAAATACTGCTGTAAAATTCTAGTAATCTACTTGTAAAATACTCCCATAAAATTCTAGTGCTTTTTGTCAAGGAACTAAGAATACATGGAATAGATTTAAAAATTCTACTTTATGCTCTAACATCATCTCCATTACTGAACTTAGTCTAACATCTCCGTTACTTTTTCTAGCTAGTTTTATTTTGCTCTCTTCCTGCTACAATCAAAAATATGCAAATTCTTTATAATTCTGGTTCAGAGAATAAAGGAGTGCAGTGTCTTTGACAATAAAAGTTTTGGAATTAATTCTTGAAGTAGTTCAGCATCTGAAAATGCAGAACACTTTAGAAGCTCTGGCTAAAATGCTAAGAAAATGTGACTCAGTAGAATGGGAGTCTTTTTGTGGATTTTACTATTTTTGCTGAGAATTCAAAAATATAAACATCACTTTTTGACACTTGGCTTGGCATCACTTTTTGGACATTTGTTTAAATGGATTGTAATATGTACTTTATTACATCATCTAAATACATTTATCATTTTTTCCTTATAGATATTATTTAATTAGTATGTTTTATAATCACTAGAGACTGTGAAGAGTAAGCTATTATGTAAGTTTCATTAAAATAATACCTGTATCTGTTGAGTTTTAAATAACATCATGTCAGAGACCCGGGAAGTACCTTGATGAGCGTTTAATGAATTCCCAATGTGAAACAAGATTAGAAAATAAGTATCATGTGGTCATCATGTATGACACCAAAACACCGAAATCTCAAATTTAATCATATGTAAAAAATATTTATAATATATTGATAATATATTGATGAAAAAAGTCAATTATAAACTGGTATATGTATCATGATTCTATTTATGTAAAAGCAAATAAAAAGTAAGATAAATCTGTAAGCCAAATTTTTACCAATGCTTGTCTCTGACTAGTGAAATTAATGTTAATTTTAAAATCACTTAATTTTTTACTATTTTCCAATTATATATATGTGAAGCTTCCAAATATCTGTACATATATGCATATGCTAATATGGTATGTGTATGTATATGCACATATATACATGTATATGAAAACCCTGGTGTCAAGCTTCTTGTTAAGTGTTGTCTGTTAACCAAAAGATCAGCAGTTCAAATCCACCAGGCACTCTTTAGAAACTCAATGGGATAGTTCTACTCTGACCTATGAAGTCACTTTGAGTTGAAAGTAACTCAACAACAGTGATTTTAGCTCTTTGGCTTATACATATATATATGTACATATATATATACATATACGCACACATACACACACACGTGTTAACAATTACGTAAAAAGGTGTATTCCTAAGTCTTTCATGAAGTGAGTCAGAGAATATTGTGTTGAAATTTTTTATTTTTAGTGTTGCTGTTTCACAGTAGGATATTTAAACAATTGGATCTCCAACCAGGACCTATCTAGAATTTAAGTCTCTTTAGCACTTGTATAGCCTGAAATCTATACGGTATTAAACACATGTGAACAAGCAATAAATATTTATTCAGAATATGAATCAGTGATGCAATAAGTCAGTGAATGAACATATGAATAAGTAAATGAGAATGATGGCAGTCAATATACACCTTGCTTCTTCTGGATCTACCTGGGAGAAAACATTTAGAGCTGCAACACAAGCTCCTTAGTTTCAATTCTGAAATGAATGATTTATTACTTATAAAATGGTATGAGATGTTAGGTGAAAAGCCCTATGTAAATGTGAAATATTATTTTACTCATTGTGAGTTTTAGAATGATCTGAAAGACTCATAAGATTTCATGATTGGCAAAAGCAGCTGACAAACCTGGTTAGCCTGGTGTATTTGCTTTTAACAAATTGGGGGGAAGAAAAAGTAATATTTAAAGTTACTCCATATAAACTGAGACTTACCAGACTTACCAAGCCAAATGAATAATATTAACTTTCATTTAAAAATTGTATAATCCAACCATGGAGCGTTTACATAGGAAAATTAAATACAGTTATTATTAATTTATACCGTGGAGCCATGATTAATGTTTTTTTCTGCCCCAAGACTATTTTTTCCCTCTTTTTCTCAAACGTGTTTGGCATTTAGAAGTTTAAAAGTAATTTCCCCCTTTGGCTTCACCTGGGGTCTCTGCTGTCCCAGAACCTCCTCCTGACCTCAGTGTTGTGTTTTCATTTAAAATAGGGCATGTCTATAAATGTCAGCAATACAGGGCAATTAGAAGTTTGAAAAGGTCTGTAACATAAACCAGCATTATAGTGAAATGGATACTGCCTTAAGCTGCCTACAATTCACTTGCTGCTGGAAAGACAATATCCTGCCATTCTCCCATGGTGGCCTTCAACTGAACACATTTGGCTAAGGATTGACCCATTATTAAGATAAGTCTCCGCCTGGTTTGAAACAATGAAGAAACACAGGGAGAGTGAAGCCAGCAAATTGGGCTGGTAGTTAGCCAGCACTGGGCAGAAATGTGACACTGGATTAGCCCTTAATAGCTGTCTGTGGTGCTATCTGTGAAATCCAACACTGTCCCGATTCCCTTGAATTGAACTGTCGTGCATGCTGTTTGGGCTTACCCCAAATTTTCAGGTTTTTGAAGGAACTGCTGCTTGTGTATTTAGGAAAGTGTTTGTGTTCCTTATATTTTCTACACCCCCCACCTGAACAGGCCAGCGTTTCTGACGGTAATGCTTTCCCTCCAGTTCTCATTTGCTCTGCTGTTAAGAACCCAAGCCACAGACTGCAGTTGTGAAGTTAGAAAATGAGATACATTTTTAGACAAGGCATATCATATTGTTCTAATTTACCCATTTCCAACGAAGCCCGACCTTTGTGCACTCATGGTGCTTTCTTTCACTAGGTCGAGGCCTTTTGACACACTGTCAGCTGGGCTTTTGCTCGCCCCATTTGACCTCAGAGCAAGTTTTCAAACAAGATAAGGTTGATGTTGAAAATCTCTTCTGGTCTTGCAAACTTTGTCCTACCTCTTCTGGTGTTTGCAGGGATAATAAAATGCAAAAGTGTACCAAGATTCTCTGTACTCTGAGTCAAGACTTTTTTTAGGGCATGTGATGGTAAGGAGACAAGAAGGTTTGGGGGACAACTTACAAAGCTACCTGGTTTTTGCTGCTACGGTGAGTCATTTTAATTAAACGTATCTCTGGTGAGGTGTTGCCGTGATCCTGCCTTTTAGTTTCTAACAACATTTCATCTCGTCAAACTCAGCTTTGTAAAACTCATATGCAAGGCCTGACTGAAATGAGGGAATGTAATTGAATGTAGGAGGGAAATCTAGATCACCCATCTGCTTGTAAAATTCAAGGTTTAGAAGCAGGTTATGAGCTATAGTTTTGGCTGTCTTAAGAAAGACTTTTAAAAATCTTTGCTGTCAACAGGCTTTTGAGGTTTTCCAGACTTCAGGGAAAGTTAAATAGACCATGAAACATGTAAGAAAGTATGCCGAGGGCACGAGAAGTAGGAACAACCAGAATGGTCTACGAAGGAAGTTGGCTGAATCTCTCTTGCTGGAAAAGCTTAGTGACATTTTATGGCCTGCACCATTGTGCCTGAGGTAGCTTATGTGGCACAGATGCCAGAGTCCCTAGGATAGTTTAAATGCCAAACTGTCTCTATAGAAGTATGTGGATTAAACAGCTTTCCGAGGTCAAGCTCACCACTCAATTCGAGATTTAATATAAGTGCTCTGTCTTCACTTTTTTTGCATGTTTTTCCATAAAACTAAGTATAATTGCTTCTGAACAGATATACACTGCCCTTTCACAGTGAGTACTATGTACAAACCTTTCTCACTAAATGAAGGACTTGTGCCCCAGAAGACAACTGGAATGGTACTTACGATACGCTTCACAAATCAAGGCGGTTACTGCATCACCAAGATCAGAGAAATCACAAAAGCATTAAACGAGACTAGAGTCATTAAAAATTCCATATTTTCAGTATTAGCTTGGCCCTCAGTATTCTTAACCATACTTCTACTTATGTCTAGTCAACTCTGACTACATTTTTTTGTAAAAACTATTCTTAAATATTACTCAACATTTAAGAAATCCCTACCCACCTTTGTTCTCTTCCCCTTCATCAATTTCCCATGTTCTTATTAATAAAGAACTCAGAGTCCACACTAACCTTCTCAGACAGAACTTCTCAGTGTTTTGGCCCCCAGTCAATCTACAACTCTATCTACCATTCCTTCAACTCAAAGGAAATGTTAAAGGATGTTTACTGTGTTTCTAGACTATGCAAAGGCATT
The DNA here is from genome assembly GCA_028571685.1 of Heterohyrax brucei. Classification (NCBI taxonomy): domain Eukaryota; kingdom Metazoa; phylum Chordata; class Mammalia; order Hyracoidea; family Procaviidae; genus Heterohyrax; species Heterohyrax brucei. Next base: position 149,981,514 of record CM053144.1, on the reverse strand, counting down.
AGACTTTATAGATCATAACAAATCATGAGCAACGTTTCTAGGAATGGGAACGCCATCACACTTAATTGTGCTCATGAGGTACCTGTATATAGATCAAGAGGCAGTCATTCTGACAGAACAGAGAGGCACTGCATGATTTAAAGTCAGGAAAGTGGTGTGTCAGGGTTGTTTCCTTCCAACATGCTTAATTAAATCTGTATGCTGAACATACAATCTGAGAAACTGGATTCTATGAATAAAAATGGGACAGGAAAATTGGAGGAGGACTCATTAACAGCCTGTGATATCCAGATGACACTACCTTGCTTGCTAAAAGTGAAGAGGACTGGACACACTTACTGATGAAGATCAAAGACCACAGTCTTCAGTGTGGATTAAGCCTCAACGTAAAGAGAACAAAAATCCTCCCAACTGAATCAACAAGCAGCATCATGATAAATGGAAAAAGATTAACATTGCCAAGGATTTCAGTTTACTTCGATTCACAATGCATATGGAAGCAACAATCAAGAAATAAAATACAGATTGCACTGAACAAATCTGCAAAAGGCCTCTTTAAAGTGTTGAAAACCAAAGACCACCTTTCTGAAGGCTCAGGTGTACCTGACTGAAGTCATGGTGTTTTGAGTTGCTTCTTAGGCATATAAAAGCTGGACAATGAATAAGGAAGGCAGAAGAGTTGATGCCTTTGGGTTGTGGTATTGGAGACAAACACTGAATAATACATCATGGATTGCCAAAAGAGCAAACAAATCTGATATGGAAGAAGTACAACCAGAATGCTCCTTAGAAGCAAGGATGGAGAGACTATGTCTCACATATTATTGGGCATATTATCAGGAGGAATCTGTCCCTGGAGAAAGACATCATGCTTGTTAAAGTTGAGGATTTGTGAGAAAATGGAAGACCCTCAGAGATGGATGGACATAGGGGCTGCAACAGTGGGGTCAGGCAATTCTGAGGATGGTGCAGGACTGGGCAGTATTTCATTCTGTTGTAAACAGGGTCCCTATGGATCAGCATTGACTTAATGGCACCTAACAACAGCAGATACAGTACTTCTGTCCTCCCTGTACATTTTTTTTTTTTGGCTTTGTGTCCTATGCTTTATTTTGGCTATTTTTTTTTACCTAATATTTCTTTCAGGTTATTCATCATCTTTTAAATTGTGCTAATCTGTTGCTTAATCTATCCATTAACTTCTTAATTTCACTTTTTGTATATTTGAGTTCTAGAGTTTCTATTTAGGTATTTCAATTTTAAAAATGTTTTCCAGTTTTTTTGTTAAATTTCTCAGCATGGTCTCTTATCTCCTTGGACAGAATTTACATTATATTAATAATATATTTCAGTGAATGGCAACATCTGAAGTTCTGTAGGTCTTTTGCTATTGCCTGATGCTTTTTTGTTGCTGTTTTTGCTTTTTCTCATGTTGCATCACGTTCTATTGTGTTTGGTTATTTTTTTTTATTATGTATAGAATCTTTAATATGTAACAGAAAAAAAAGATATGAAGTCTAGAATGATGTTATTTTCTCACAAAACATGGTTTAAATTTTGTATATTTTTGCCATGAATTTGGGGACTGGGAAACCTGGTCATACTAGCACCGTTAATAAGTATCCATAATCTCCTTTAAGAGACAAACGAGTCAAAGAGAAATTACAGTGCTCTGAGAAGGCCAGTATGTTTCTAGTTTAATCTTACTCTTAGATTATAGCTTTTCAAGATTCCAACTGAAAGTGAAGAGGATTCACTACAACTACCCCTTTCTATAGACCCCAGAATCAGTTTGAGTTCACCTAGACCATGAAGTAAGCTGCCCAAAGCTCAGCTCAGTCTGTCAGAAAACCCTCTATAAAAGGCAAACTTGTCCAGGATAAAGTAATCCTAAGTGCCATTCTTACTTTCCTGGGCTTCTATCCTTGCTTTAGATTCCAGAGTAGTAAATCTGTAATACTCTACTGTCCTCTGACTCATTCAAGGATATATTTTGCTTTATTTTTTAATATGTTGTCTAGTTTTCCAGTTGTCTTCAGTTGGAGACTAATTACTTAATCTTCTGTTAGCAGGAGCAAATGTCTGCCTTTTTTTTTTTTTTGATATTACTGTTTCTTTGTTGTAATGATCTAAAAGTTGTTTGGAATGCCCATTTTTCTCTTCCCTGCGTCTACTTGTTTGAGAATTCAGTCTTGGACCTTCCTCTTCAAAAACTCTCTGTATCTTCTTGTATAGTCTCCTGTTTTCATTGCCATATCAGTCTTACAGAGTCCAAATTTTTATCATCATCCAGATATCATTTCCTTGAATGAAAACACTCTACCTCTAGAAGTCCATTAGATACATCTACCTGAATAAACCAAAGACAGCTCAATCTTGAATGCTCGTGTCCACAGGTTTATTAGATCCATCCTTACTCTGGACTAAAGGACTAAACTCTGATCCTGTACTCCTTAGTTTGCGGGTAGTGTCATCAGTAAATGCTGTCAACTCTTAGTGGTGTCAAAGTTGCACAAATTGGAGTTTTCTCTTATGCCTTTACTGACTTTTTGTTTCCAGTCTCATCAATCATTAAGCCACATAGATTTTCCTGTTTAATACTTCCTAATTTACCTACCTTTTTAAAGTCTTAGAGACATGTATGTAAATTCCTTTAACGACAGACACTGGAACCAAATTGTTTAGTGAACTATTAGCTGAATGATCTAAGATAAATTAACAGCTCTGTGCTTCCTTTCCTTTGCAAAAGGAGCATGAAAATAATAATACTAACTACCTGGTGGAAACCCTAGTGACATAGTGGTTAAGTGCTATGGTTAATAATTGAAAGGTCATCAATTTTGAATACATCAGGTACAGTGGAAACTCTATTGAGCAGTTCTACTCTGTCTGTAGGTTCACTGTTAGTCAGAATTGACTCGACAACACTGGGACTTTTTTTTTTTTATGATATGCTACAAGAAACTACCACAATTCTTTTCTTTACCTTTCCTTTTTGTAGTGAGACTTTTTAGTTCCTACAAGGTTCAACAGGTAAGTCTGCAGACTTAATTATTGTAAGTGCTACATGTTTCATTGCTGAATGTCACTGTGGTCACCTTTGAAATCATCACCTTAGGAAGCTAGGCACCGATACCAGTGCCTAGTTCACCCTTCAAAGCAATTTTGGATCTCTTTATGGAATGGCTGTTGCCCACAGTGACACAGTGGCAAGTTCTTGAATGTAATTGTCTAGTTGTCTGTGAGGGAATTTTTAGCCAATAAATGAATAATTGTATTGGAACACCCTTTCTACTCACCTGATCTGGCCCCCAGTGACTTTTTACCCCAAAATAAAGGGAACATTGAAAGGGAGATATTTTGATGATATTCAGGACATCAAGGGTAATACCACAGTAGTTCTGATGGCCATTCCAGAAAAAAGAGTTCTAAAATTGCTTTGAAGGATAGACTAGGCTTCCCAAGAGGAGTACTTCGAAGGTCGCTGTACTGATACTCAGCAGTGAGGTATGCAGCACTCTTTCTAGGATGAGTTCCCAAACCTAATCGGCATACCTCTTATTATCAAGAAATGAAATTGTTTTTCCTACCTTAGGGTGTGGACTGGACTTTGACCTGCCTGGTCAGTTGAATGAGGAAGATGTGATAGGCTGTCCATTCTAAGTCTAGATTTTAGTTAAATCTTGCAGGATTTTGTTCTCTCAAAACTTGGCAAACATCCATACAGACGAGCTTGGCCAGGCTTCTGGGAAATGAGAGACCATGTAGGGCAGAGACAGCTTACTCAGTCAAGCCCATCTGAGACCAGCCAGCCCCCAGCAGCCAATCTAATAAATAACCGAAAATAAATACATACTGCCAGCCAAGACCAGGAGAACTGCCAGCCTACAAAATTAAGTGATAAATAATTGGTTGTTGTTTTAAGCCACTGTGTTATCAGAAACAGCCAACTGATAACATTACCTCATAAGGTTGTAGTGAAGACTAAATGAGTTAATATGTATAAAGTGCTTACAACATTTCCTGGCATGCAGCAAGCATTTTTTAAATGTTAGTTATTATTATTATTCTCTTCTTTTCCATCTCTACCACCATGGCGTTAGAGCTCTGACACCTGTAACTTAATTGTCCTCTCTGCTGCTAATCTTCTCCTCCTGAAGTCCATTCTCTGTGTGACCCTTGAATGATATTCTGAAGACGAATTCAATCATGTCATTTTCTGTCAAAATACTGTATTTTTATTAGCTATATTTTTGTCTAAAATTCTTACTGTATTTTTATATGGCCTGTCCTATTTTTATCTGTGCATTACCTTGATTCATCTTTTTTAACGGGCATAGTTTAAAAAAATGGTCTATAATCATGTCTGTTACCATACAGTGATTTTCAGCAAAATATCTAAAAGTAAGACAGAAAACATTTTTTTGCAGTGGAAGTATACTTTATAGTTGATTCAGAATAGTGTTTTGCTCAAATCTGTTAAATGAGTGGCAAATCAGAGTTATAGCATTAATCCTTATATTAAAATAATAATTGTTTTATAGGATGTGTCCATAAATCATTCCATCATAAAATGTTATCTTTGAACAATTTATATTGGACATATACACTATAATCATAACAATATATCAACATAGTCGGACGATGAAATGTTTTTCCATCAGAATTTCCAGTTAAAAGTCTCCTCATTGACACTTAGTTGTCACTTAAGAAAGTATCTCGGGTGTTTTTTAAAATTATAAGAGTTCAAGTGCCACCCAAAAATACTGAAAAATTATTTCTAAGAGTATAAATAAGTCATTTGTGTTTTGTCACAGAAATTTTGGTTCATAAATCTTAATTATAGCTAAGGAAAATTTTCAGTTATTTTAAAGCTAATTGAAAGTTCTGTAGGGCAGGGAAGCTGTTTGGATTACACGAAATCTGAGACTGGAATTCTCTTTCAGATGGGAACAATTGTATGTTGATTGTTATATTATTTCACCAATTGTAGGTCTGATAGCAAATTAACTTAATATTTGTTAGAGTGGTATTAAAAGTATAGTGTTTTCTATGGAAAATTTTATTTTGATTTAACTAAGCAGGATTTTGAATAAATTATTTACTTTTAAAAACTATTTTAAGTTACTTTTGAAATTTATAGTTGATGAAGACAATATTCTCCTATCGGTATGGAGTTATTTCAAACCTGAAACTTTATATTGCTTTTACCTTATTAGAGGGTATTTTAGCTTGCTTAATATAGCCTAAAACCAAAACCAAATCAAACCCATTGCTGTCAAGTCGATTCCCACTCATAAAAACCCTATAAGTAGAATTACCTCACCGAGTTTTCAAGGAGTGTCTGGTAGACTTACACTGCCAACCTTTTGGGTAGCAGGTGTAGCATTTAACTACTTCACCAGAGTTTCCTCATATCCTCATCAAACCTAGAGGTTTAAAAATACCTGAGAAACTCAAGCATAACTGAAATTCTTCTTTTCTAAAGCTTTTTTGATACTTTCTTTAAAAGTGATTTCTTTTACACTGAAGTTAAATGGTAAAGTGATAACAGCCTAACTTCAAATCTATGATAAACCCTCAAGTTATGCAACATAATGGCAATACAGGTTCAACTGAGTTGAAACTACTGATGTTAAAGATAATTTTCTGCTATGAATAGTGTCTGCCTATTAACATTAACAAGCCCAGAAACAGATTAGCAGTCACAAATAAAATCTTCTGGACCCTGTCTAGTGTTGGGATTTTAGCTTGGCTTTTAAATGTGATATCAAAAAAAAGGCCAACTTAGAGAATTACTGTAGGATTTCATGAGGTAGTATATGGAAGAGTTCTCAGCTGTGGTCTCAGAAAACGAATTGATGTTGAGTTGTTCAAACTCATGGAGCAGCACATATGCCAGGGTCCAACTGTAGGGTTTCAATGGCTGAGTTTTTGAAAGCAGATGGCCAGGACTTTCTTCCAAGGTACCTCTGGATGGATGCCAACTTTCAACCTTTTATTTAGCGTCTCAGCATGTTGATCATTTATACCAGCCATAGACTCCATCTCCAACTTAGTGCACAATATGCTTTAGTTATTATAATTCAAAACTTATATGTTTGCCTCAACTATCATATATTGAAAATATCATCAATCTTATAGAAATGTGTCCTTTATGATAATTTTTATAACCTATAGTGGAACTGACATTGTACTAGTAATCAAAAGATTAAAGTTGAGTGAAACTGCCATGAGCAAATGTAAGTTGGGGCAGTCATTTATCTATGGAGTTACTTAGGGCATCACTCCTTCCAACCTTAGTCTTCATCTTTAAAATAAGAATAAATTAGACATGCTTGGTACTTTATAGAAGTAAGATGTGATAAAGCAGGTAAAATATGTCTGTAAATTTCATTGTTATTTAAGGATAAACAGGGGAAGATTATCTAGCAAGCAAGGTAAGCATGGTGCTTACCTTGCTTAATGGGTCATCTATAGTGGACAATTTCACTTTTTTTTTTGTATACCACACCAAAGATACTGCTTCTAGGTATAGCTGGCCTCTACCTTCCAACCCCACAGCATCTTCCTACAGAATCAAAGCCTCTTTTCAAATTTGTTATTCCTGACAGAGATTGATGATCCAGGAAGCAAGGTAAGCAAGAGCTAACTTATGCTTATTTACTAAGCTGAAGTGAAATTGTTCACTACCAATGATCTAGAAGGCAAAGAAAGCACTTTGCTCATCTTGCCTATTGGATAATCCACTCCTGAGTATAAAGTATTACTATCAAACCATCTCTGTTGACTCAAATTCTCATTACATATGTAAATATTTGCAGAATCCTTGTAGGATAATTTGGGTCATTTTTCACTGCATCAATCAACTAAAATAACAATTTAAACTGTTCTAAGTAATCAGTACACTCAGTGCTATTTCACAGAGAAACACAGGCCACTGTAGTTTACAATGATCTGTTTTTGCAACAACTATTTTCTAAATGTCTTTTGTCTACAGGTTATTGGCAGATTCATCTAAAATTTATTGCTTTTTAACTCACCAAATATGTTTATGCTTTGTGTCTCCTAACTAGAGAAAAAGCAACAGAAAGTAGACGCTGTAGTTTATACATCTTCCAGTTCAAACCCAAACCAAACCTTTTGCCATCAAATAATTTTCAAATTATAGTGACCCTATATAACAGGATAGAACTGCCTTGGGTTTCCAAGGATGTAATCTTTTAGAAGTAGACTGCTGTATCTTTCTACCACACAGCAACTGATGGATTTGTACCTCCAATCTTTCAGTTAGTAGCTGAGTGTTTAACACCGAAGCACCAGGGCTGCTTCTCTTACAGCTCAGTACTTGATAAATGAGTGTAAATGTACTTAAAATTAAAATACTTTATTGTCTGTCTATCACCAAGACAAACAAACAAAAAATCTAGACTTAAAAAAAAAGATAAATAAGAAAGATCAAATATGCTATCTCGTTACTGTTAGGTACCATCAAGTTGGTTCTGACTCATAGTGACCCTACGTCCAACAGAAGAAAACACTGCATGGCCCTGTACCATGCCCACAGTCTTTGGTATGTTTAAGCCCTTTGTTGCGGCCACTGTGTCGGTCCATCTGGTTAAGGCCTTTCTCTTTTTCATTGACTCTCTACCGAGCATGATGTTCTTCTCCAGAGAGTGAGCCATTCGGACGACACATCCCCAGCATGTAAGATGTAGTCTCTCCATCCTTGCTTCCAAGGCACACTGTGGTTGTACTTCTTCCAGGACAAATCTGATTGGTCTTTTGGCAGTCCATGGTATATTCAATATTCTTCTCCAATGTCATAACTCAGAGGCATCAGTTCTCCCTCTGTCTTCCTTATTCACTGTCCAGTTTTTGCATGCATATGATGCAACTGAAAATACCATGGCTTGGGTCAGGTGCAAAAATAGTCTGTGACACCTTTGCTTTTCAACACTTTAAAAAAAAAATCCTTTGCAGCAGATTTTCCCAATACAATGCATGCATCTTTTGATTTCTTGACTGCTGCTTCCATGGGCATTCATTGCAGAACTAAGTAAAATGAATCCTTAACCACCTGAATCATTTCTCCCTTTATCATGATGTTGCTCACTGGCCCAGTTGCTAGGACTCTTGTTTTCTTGGTGTTGAGGTACAATCTATAATTAAGGCTGTGGTGTTTCAGATCCTCTTCACTTTGAGCAAGCAAGTTTGTGTCCTCTGCATGGCACAGGTTGTTAGTGAGTTTTCCTCCAATCCTGATTTGTTCTTCTTCATATAGTCCAAGTGCTTAGGTTATTTTCTCTAAGAGATTATTATTCTAAGAGATGTGAACCCTCAAATTATCAGGTGTACTTATTATCACATGTAAGAGAACATATTCCAAGACAGTATACATATTATTCTTGGATTATGTTCTAATTAGGCTAATTTATGACCAGGATCACCCCTATTAGCAGTAGCAGTTTAGTTGGTTTGACTTAGTTCTCTGTTACTGAAATGACTGTAACTGTCATGAAATTCTCTTAGCAAGCACCTGCCTGTATACTATTTCCTCTTTAGTTGAATATTTCAGGGAAACATATAAATCATGTTCTAATCAAAGACAAGAAAGATCAATTTTCATACAACAACTTTTATGTGAGGCACTGGACTTGAGACTCCTAATACTGAGATCATTGTGCGTATTTGCTTTTTCTGTATAAAAGTACTAAGGAGTAAAATAAAAACAAGAGAAAAGGCACTTATTATCATAAAAACTTTCTTTTTAATAAGTAGGATAGTGCTTTAAAGTTTACAAAGCCCTACTTACATTATCACAATAAACCTAAAAATAACGTGCAAATAGCATGGCATATCCACCTGTAAATATGGAATTTAATTCTACATTCACGTATAAGTAGGTGTTGAATATTGCTCTGTTAAAACTCATGATTTCTGTCACTGAAGAAGACAATAGTAATAAAACAAAAAACAAACAAAGCCTTGGGCACACATGCCTGCTGCAGTAGTCATCGGAGAATTTGTGTTTTGAATATTTTTCTTGCTTTGGATACATAAAGTAGCAGAACATGACTCCATGTGGGTTGGTTCCACTTTGTGTTTTGGCTTTTGTATTCCAAAATGGAATAGTTTTCCTTGGCAGGCTCCACAGTAGAGTAAGTCTAGAGTAGGTGGAGTGTGTGTATTTTATTTTTATAAAGGAGAATGGGGATTTGCAAAGTGACCCAGATGTGTGCTCTCTGAACTCCAACTGTCTGTGTTCAAATATGCAACGTGAAATGAACAGGGCTTAAAAAGACCCTTTTGGATACCTTGGAGGTATTTCTTGTGCAGTGTTTTGGCAGGGAGCTCTTCTAGCTGAGTTAGATTTATTGCTGAAGCACTAAATCTTCATTAAATGTGACAACTTGACTCCCCTGCTGTTCTGGTCCCTTTCCATTCACAGTCTTTTTTTATTCCAACATTTGTTTCTTCCCCTTCCCCAGTTCCAGGACTCCAAAATAGTCTACATTCCAGGCTCTCTCACAGTCAAAATTGCATCAAATTTGTGAATGTGTCATTCACCGATGTCAGAAAGCAGAAAGCACGATAAAGTTTAAAGATGTCTATCCAATCCTTCAGTGGTCAGGCAGGAGTACACTGGACTTTCAAAGAGTCTCTATGAATAGGGTAGAGGGTCCTTGGTGGTACGGCAGTTAAAGTGCTTGGCTGCAAATCGAAAAGTTGGTGGCTCAAATTTATCAGCTGCTCTGTGGCAGAACGATGTGACAATGTTCTTCCATAAAGATTTACAACCTTGGAAACCCCATAGGGCAGTTCTATTCATACTATAGGGTCCCTATGAGTCGGAATTGACTTGGTGCCAGTGGGTTTGGTTTGATTTGGTATACAGCTGGATACCTGACATAGCTCTATTAACGAGAAGCTTTTCCTATGTATTCTGCCTAGGTGTAGAAACACACTAGCACTTACAAAGAACACCGTTTCAGCTGTGTAGTCCTGAAACTGTCACTTTTCTACTAACCAGCATTGTAGGCCAGTTGAAGGAGTCAGCACAGATACTTAGTGGGACTTAGCCTCCTGTTTAACTGTTCTGGAATTTTTAAAAGCTCAAGAAAGATTGGACCAGGTGGACTGTAGAATAATTTGGTAAAGTCAGAAATATAAAGAAAGCTAATATCCTTAATCCTATCTCTACCAAAAATTTCAGTCTGGCTCCAGTTGCTTAAATCTACCATCTAGCTTGCTTAAAAATCATATTTTTTTCATATCATTTCCATGTTTATATCAATAACAGTAGATTGGAGGATCATAGATTATGTATCATCAGCAAATATTACTCTTAGCATACTTAATGAACTACTTTATGAAAGTCATTCATTCATTTACTCATTCATTCATGTAAGAAATATTTTGTACGACCAGATTTACTGGTCTGGAAGAGACTGGAGAAACCCTGAGACTGTGGGCCCTGGACACCCTCTTATCCCAGTAGTGGTGTCACTCCTGAGGTTTACCCTTCAGCCAAAGACTAGACAGGCCAATAAAACAAAACAAGACTAAATAGTCACATCAGCCCAGGGGCAAGGACTGAAAGGCAGGAAGGTACATGAAAGCTGGTAAGAGGGAACCCAAGCTTGAGAGAGTGTTGACGTGTTGTGGGGTTGGTAGTTAATGTCCCAAAACAATCTGCGTTAACTGTTTAACGAGAATCTAGATTTGTCTTTAAAATAGTAATAAAAAGTATAAACCAAAGAAGAGTCAGATGACATTTTGAGGACTAACTTGCAGATGACCCAAGCCATGGTCTTTGTATTCACCTCATATGCAAGGAAAAGATGGGCAGTGAGTAAGGAAAACCAGAGAAGCATTGATGCATTTGAATTTTGGTACTGGTGAAGAATGTTGAATATACCATGGAATGCCAGAAACCGAACAAGTCTTTTTTGGAAAAAGTATAGCTAGAATATCCCTTATAAGACTGGGTTGTGAAATTTTGTCTTAAGAAGTTTAAACATGTTATCAAGAGGGACCAGAGGGACTTGGTAGCACCTAACCACAACCAGCGATAGCATATATTACTGGAAGGTGTATAACATGGTCTGCCACATTGGGAAACAGGCTGTTCCTCAAAATATTACATAGAATTGCCAAATGACTGCTAACTCCACTTCTTAGTGTATACCCAAGGCAACTGAAAACATATGTCCATGCATAGGTTTAGACATTAATGTCCACAGAAGTACTATTCATAATAGTGAAAAACTGGAAGCAACCCAGATGTTCTCAACTGATAAATGGACAAACAGAATGTGGCTTAGCTATGCAATGGAGTACTGATTGGCCTTATAAGGGAATTAAACACTGATACACGCTACATACAATGAGGAAGCATTGTACTAAGGTAAAGAAGCCAAATGCCAAAGACCTATATGGTATGATTATTTTTATAGTCAGTGGTCAAAACTGACAAGTCTACGGAGACAGAGAGTGGATTGATTAGTGGTTGTCAGGGGCAGGGAAAGGCAGACTAGGGACAACTGCTAAAGGTTGGAGAGTTTCTCTTTGGAGTGATAAAAATAGTGGTGATGGATACACAACTCTGTAAATATGCTAAAAACACTGAACTGTGTAATTTGGCACTTGGCTTGGCTGTAGTATATTAGCTATCTCTCAGTGAGAAACTTATTTAAAAAGTAAAAATTAAAAAAAAAAAAAGAAATATTATTTTGTACCTGAGTTGTGTCAGGTGCCATGAGATGTATAACCATGGATGAAATCAATGATCTATGTCCTTCTCAGTGATCATAAAATACGGTGAAATTGAGGACAGTAAACAGATCCTTGTAACATAATGTGTTGTGACACACGATTTGTAGTAATAAAAGGAGTTTCTCACCAAGCCATGAGTGTATGTTGAGAGGAGGATGCATCAAGTGACGGTTAGACGAACACTGGATATATTAGTATTACTGTTAACTGCCATTGATTTGTCCCAATTCATGGTGACCCCATGGACCACAAAACAAAATAGTGTCCAATCCTGTGCCACCCCCTTGATCATTTGTGGATGGGACTGATGTGATCCATAAGCTATTTTAATCAGTTAATTTTCAGCAGTAGATTTTAAGGCCTTCTTCCTAGTCCATCTTAGCCCCCAAGCTCTATTGAAATCTGTTCAGCGTCATAGTCACATGCAATTCACCACCAATAGATGGGTAGTGACAGCCCATACGTGTGCTGGCCTGCAATTGAACCCAGGTCACTTGTGTGAGGGGTGGGAATTCTGCCAGTGAACCTCCAGTGCCTCATGAATGGTTAGTAGGGTTAAACCAAATCCTTCGCTTTTGAGTTGACTCCTGCTCATAGTGACCCTATAAAACAGAACAGAACTGCTTCATAGTACTTCCAAGGAGTGGCTGATGGATTTGAACCACCAACCTTTCGGTTAGCAGCAGAACTCCTAACCACTGCACTACCAGGGCTCCCATAGTAGGGTTTGCCATTTGAAATAAGTGGTGCCTGTGTAAAGCGAACAGCATATCAAAAGGACAGAAGGTGAGAGTGATCACGATTGATCTGAAATTGAAAGTAGCTGTTTCTTTCTAGAATATCAAGTAAAGGAAGGAGATGGTTTAAGATGTGAACTTGGCCAGAAACTTCCATTAGCTGCCTACCACTCACAAACTTTGCTTATGGAGATTTCTGCTTCCTGTAGAAATGCACTTCAAAACATTAAAGGCTGCTTTTGGCTTCCATTGTCTTCAGCATCTGGTACAATTGTCCCCACACCCCCCATACGAGGATTCAGTTTCCTGCAGTCAACTTCAGTTCACAATGTTTTAAATAAGCATCATGAAATCTCACACCATCCCATTCCATCATTCACATAACTTTTATTACAGTGTATCATTATAATCATACTATTTTATTATTAGGTATTATTCATCTTTTACTGTACCTAATTTATAAATTAAACTGTACTATGGGCATATACATATATGGTTCAGTATTATCCATCATTTCAGGCATCCATGGGAGATCTTTGAATGTATCCCCATGGATTAAGAGGGGGCTACTCGGTATACATGCATGTGACAGAAAAAGAGACTGTGGTGTAATGGATAGCTTTTCTGTGACCCTTCTCACCACGGTCCTGTAACACCCACCCAGGTGGTTGGGCAAGTCTGAGCAGACAGGGTCACTGTGACCCATCAAAAGACTGGTCAGTTTTACATTTCACTGAGCTTGTAGTGCAGCACCCTAGAGGTGACCAAGAGACGATCCCGTCAACACCAAAGCAAAATAGCCAGGAGCAGATGTCAAGGGCTACAGAGGTGTACCTGCGAGCACAGCTGGGGAGAGGCTGTCCTGATGGAAGAACTGTATCCTGAATGTGAACTTGTTATTTCCTTAATGAATCCCACAATCATGAGTATGATCTGTGACTTCTGTGTGACCATCACCATGAGTTACTGAACCCAGCAGAGAGGTAGAGAGTGCTGTAGAAGGGATGGTTGGTGTCAGAAGTGGTAGAGATGGTGGAGAGAGGAGGCAAATCCGACTCTGGCCTCGTGGGAATCAGCCTGAGGCTGTTGATCTTGATTCTGCCCCCCTTGCGAAGTTAAAGAAGTTGGATGCTGCCCTTGTGCCGTTTTTACAAAGATAAAGAAACAACCAATAAGTAAATGTTTTCCTAGCTCATTAAAAACAAACAAACAGAACTCTGGACACCTTTGATGAGGCGAAGGAATGGGTAAGGCCGATGTTACCTCAGTGAAAATGATATTTACAAACACGAACAACCTATCAAGAACACAAATGACAAAACAAAACAAAACAAAAAAAACCTTTCCTGAGTAAAAAGTGAAAACATTATTTAACCTAAACCTGCAGCACTGAAAAAATTCTGAACAAAAAAGTTAAATAAGAAAAAAATCACTCTCTAACAAGCAGAAGGACATGGTATGTGCTCCTTTGGAATGTGTTGTGTCTGTGTCCTTGAGATGTGATCAGATGGCTGTACCTCCATCTTTCCATGTTGCATAAGGGATTCCTGTTGTCACAGAAATGGAAACCTGTGACTGCGTAGTGGCTAGGTGCTATATCTGCTAACCAAAAAGTTTGGCGGTTGAAATTGACCAAGTGCTCCTTGGAAACAGTGGGACAATTCTACTCTGTCCTACAGGGTTTCTATGAGTTGGAATTGACTCTACAGCAGTAGCTTTGGCTTTTGGTTGCAGAGGCAACCCTTGTGGTACGGTGGTTAAGTGCCTTGGCTGCTAACCGAAAGATGAGTGGTTTGAATCTCCCAGGTGCTCCTCGGAAACTCTATGGAGCAGTTCTGCTGTACGGTACAGGATCACTAACAGTTGGAATTGACTCCATGGCAGTGGGTTCGGTTTTTGGTTTTATAGTTACAGAAAAACATTATGTATTCATTATGCCAGAAGAAAACTTTTTTATTCTTGTGTAAGATAAGTCAGTTTTACATGAATTTAATAGTAGATTTGAGGACAAGCGCTGCTCCAAAAACATTCAAGGTCATCTTCCACTGTAGTCTAATCCTTTTCCCTGATGTCAGTAGCAGTTGTATGTAAGAATTTGGCTCACCGTCCTAAAGATCACCTGGTTTGTTGAGGTCTTTTGAGTCCGATCTTAACCCCAGAAGCTCAATACAGCTAAATTTTAAACTACTGCAGCAATTTCACGAGGGCACGTGTTAACAAGTTATGCAGGTGTTAAATTATATGTACTCTATTATATACTTCAGAACTTGAATTGGCATATCTTTATGTTGAATTCTTCTTTGTGGTTAGTTAGTTGAAACTGCAGTGTGTTGATGTATAAATAGAAATAGATTCATTACTTTAAACTTAACTAACATACAAAATGTTTAAAAAACATCCTTCACTTTTTTTCCAGGCATCTGCAATATCTCTCATATGCCAGACTTTTTTTCCTCAAAACATACCTGGTAAAATGTATGCAAGTTAGCCATGTAGGTATCAAAAAGAGAACAAAAAGCTCATCCAATTTAATATACCTTATTAGGTATTTTTAATGATGTAGGTAATCTTTGCACGATTTGCATCATCTTTTAAAAACTATTTCAGATGTCAACCTTCACAAGAACTCTTTTCTGAATTTTGCAAACTAGATTCAATAATTGCTTGATTTCAATCCCTTACTACTGTTTAGGCATCTGTTAATATTTTTTCTTGCAGTTATTTGTGGACTCCAACTTGCTAGCTTTCCAAATAATTAACGTTATATATCCTGCATTAACAGTCTTGGATATCCTTCATTGTTTTGATGGCTCCCTTGCATGGTATAGGCCCTCAGAGGAATCCCTGGGGTAGCATAAAGGGTTAAGTGCTGGACCACTAATTGAACAGTTGGTTTGAACCCCCCAGAGGCATCTTGGAGATAAGGTCAGGTGATCTACTTTTGAAATGTCATAGTCTTAAAAACTGCAGTTTTAGCCTGCAGATGTGATGTTGTGGAGTCAGAATCAACTCAGTGGCAACTAACAACAATAGAAGAAATGATGTGGTCTAGTGGAAAGAGCAAGGTTTAGCAGTTATTCAAACCTAAATTTGGATCTTGTATTCATAATTCATTAGCTGAGTGATCTTTGGTAACATACGAAACCTCTCTGTTCCTCCATTTTCTCAGTTGCATAATAAAAACACTACAACATACTACACAGGTTTGTTGTCAGGATTCAAAAAGAGAGCGTATCTAAGTGCCCTTGAACCAAACCCAAACCCATTGCCATCAGGTTGATTCTGACTCGGAGCAACCACATAAAGGCAGTAAATAATCGCCAGTTTCTTTCTACCTTTAGCAGAATAGGTCAATTTCTAATAAATTAAAGTGTAATTGTACCTTCTAAGATATCTGCTTATTTATTTACCTATCTATTTATCTTTCATACATCTAGGTGATGCAGTAAGTTTTCTAGCTATTGTAGTTGCTTAATTTAGTTTATTTCTAAAAGCCATATTCTGCTCTTCTTGTCTAAACCACGTGCCTGATCTTACATATAATGTACAGCAATATGTGCTGTTAAAGCGACTTGCAGCCTTTTTCTCTCTACCTGTGGAAACTCCCCGTGTCCTCTGAAATGAAGTGTTGTTGGCAACAGTGAGGAGTTAGTGAACCAGCAACAGCCCAATAAGCTGTTATTTACAGTAACATTACAGTGATGATTTATGCACATGAGGTTCCTAGGTGACAGGAGAACTGAGATTGTAAATTAATGTATATTTAGATTGTTGCACAGGAGGTGCCGGTGGCCTTTGTTTTCTATTTTGAGGCACAACAAAGGACAGGGGGATGACGTACTAGCTCAGACACCAGCTAAGCTCGTGTTACATTTCACACTCATCTTTTGATTTCTTTTGTGTGTAAGGAATGTTTGCTATTTTTATTTTCATGTTCTGGTGTATGTAGCCTCCTCATACTGCCTTGCAACTAGTTCTAAATGACTGAGGACCTCCCTCCTTAGTTTTTTCCAGGTCCAAAGCCACCTGCCACCATTGCATAATAGAAGCAATGACGTGTTTTCATTGTGGTGATCATCAGGTGCCTTCTGTCACTTGTACTTAAAAGTCAGCAGAAGCATTTATACAGATTTTATACATTGTTTGGTGACCTCTGAATGGATAAATGTCAAATCTCTGCAGAGGGTTGCTGTTCTGGTAAAACTCAGTAGGGTTACAATTTTTTTTTTGTCTGAACTAGCATCCATGAGGATTTCGAACTTAGATTCATTCATAATGTCAAGGTTAAGGTTTTGGCTTCTACTTTAGCTATTTGGGTGATCACTGAGGGGAAAAAAAAAATTAGAGCTCATAGTCCTAAAATACTTCACATTTTCAAATACTTGACATTTGGAAAGAATTTTCACAATGATGATGTCTCTAAACTTCTCCATCACCTGAAGAGAAACAGGGCACTTATTTTAATATTAAGGTGAAGTTTACTGACATTCTTGAAATATTCTATTTCATAGAATTTGGGGGCAGAACAAAAATCTAGGTCTTTTGATTCTTATTCTACTGTTCTTTTAATTATACAATTGCCTTTATGGCCTCTTGTAATACGGAGAGTATAAAATCACTTGTTGAAAGAGAAATTTAAAAATAGATTAATATATGTAAGGTGTTGCTAAAAAAAAATCAAACCTACTGTCATTGAGTTGATTTCAACTCAGTAACCTACAGGATAAGGTAGAACCACCCCATACAGTTTCCAAGAAGCACCTGATGGCTTCAAACTGCTCATCTCTTGGTTTGCTGTAGCACTGGACCACTACGCTATCAGGGTTTCTAAGCAGTTAGGTGCTGTCATGTTGGTTCTAACTCACAGTGAACCAATGAACAACAGAATAAAACACTCCCTGGTCCTGCGCCATCCTCATAATTGTTGTTATGCTTGAGGCAGTCGTTGCAGCCACTGTGTCAATCCGTCTGGTTGAGGGTCTTCCTCTTCTTTACTGACCCTCCACTCTAGCAAGCATGATGTTCTTCTCCAGAGCCTTATCCCTCCTGATACCATAACCAAAGCATGTGAGATATAGTCTCATCACGCTTGTTTCTACAGAGCATTCTTTTTTTAATTTTTATTATTTATTAATTACAGTAAGTGAGTACCATTTCTAATATCCATCAATTATCTATGAGAAACTCCCCCCACTCTTGTAGTGAACACAGTTATTTCTTCTGTAGATAATTCTAAGTCCTTATAACAAGGGTCTCATACAGTGTTTGTCCTTTTGACACTGACTGATTTCACTCAGCATGATATCTTCCAATTCAAGCCATATTTTAAGATGTTTTCTAATATCTACATTGTTTTTTATCATAGCATAGTGTTTCATTGAGTATATGTACCATAGTTTGTTTATCTGTTCATCTGTTGATGGGCATCTGGGTTGATTCCATCTTTTAGCTATTGTAGACTGTGCTACAATAAACATTTATGTACATGTGTCTGTTTATGTGACAACTTTTGTTTCTGAAAGATAAACTCCAAGCAGTAGAGTGACAGGATCAAAACGTTTTCTAAGGAAGCACCAGATTGTTTTTCAAAGAGGTTGTACCAACTTGCAATCCCACCAGCAATGTAGGATTGTTCCAATCACTCCACAGCCTCTTCAGGGTTTGTCGTGTGTTTTTTGGACCATGGCCAACTTTGTTGGGATGAGATGGTATCTCATTGTAGTTTTGACATGGATTTCTCTGATAGTTAAAGATCATGAACATGTTCTCATATGTCTTTTGGCTGCCTGGATGTCCTCTCTAGTGAAGTGTCTGCCCAACTCCTTTGCCCATTGCTTAATTGCATTATTTACCTTTTTCTTGTTGGTATTTTGCAGACCCTTGTAGATTATGTAGATCATATGATAGTCTGACATGTAGCTGCCAAATGTTTTCTCCCATTCTGTACGTGGTCTTTTAACTCCTTCAATAAAGTCTTTGAATGAACAAAAGTGTTTGATTCTTAATAGTTTCCACTTATCTATTTTCTCTTCTGTTAATCCTGATTTGTCTGTCAGATTTTGAAGTCTGTCTAAACTGTGTATTAGAATATCCATTGTTGATCCTATTTTTTTCCTTACATGATTTTTATTGTTTTAGGTTTGATATTTAGGTCCTTGATCCCTTTAGAGTTAGTTTTTGTGTAAGGTGTGAGACATGTGTTTTGTTTCAGTTTTTTTGCGGATTGATTCCAATTTTGCCAGCACTGTTTGCTAAAGATATTGCTTTTACTATTGTTTTACTGTTTTTGAGGAATATTCTTGTTTTACTTCTTCCAAGAGAGATTTGTTTATTCTTTGGCCAATCCAAATATATGTAAATATACTTATGTAGATATATGTATTTATATAGATGTATATATTTATATGTATACACTTACCTATATATCTGTTTTCCTCCTTCTTGGCTTCATAATATAGGTTAAGAAGTGTTTGACAATGCATACAATAAAATACAAATAAAATGTCAGAGCAAGAGAAAACATAGTTTGAACAGAATGATAAAACATAAAGATAAGTTAAAATACAGTATAAGCAGAGAGTAACAGAAAATAAATAATGTAAGGTATCATGACATATCTTCATAATGTATGATGTGATATCAGTAAATGCAAATGAATCAAACTCATCTTTTAAGAGAAAAAGGAGGCTTGGTGGCACAGGAATGAAAGCACTCAGCATTACATAAAATCTACAAATAAAAAGGAATGTATGTCACCATATCAGAAATTATCAAAGTCAGAAGCAGACATTTATTGTGACAAAACCAAAACCAAAAAATCTCTGCTGTCAAGTCAGGTCCAACTCATAGTGAACCTAGAGGTCAGAGTAGAACTGCCTTATAGAGTTTCCAAGGAGCACCTGGCAGATTTGAACTGCCAACCTTTTGTTTATCAGATATAGTACTTAACTCACTATGCCACCAGGGTTTCCAACTGTGACAAAAGGAAGCCTCTAATGATGATAAAGAGTGCATTCCTCAATGAAGATGTGATGCCTGTGAATGCCTATTCACCAAAAACGTAGCATCAGTATTTTAAAAGCAAAAACGAGATTAAACATATCTGAAAATACACAGACCACATGAGTAGATGATTTTTATTCACTTCATTCAGAACTTGATATAAGATTCCTAAGGGTTTTGAAGACCTACATAAAACAAACAAAAAAAACTGATAATGACAAATTCTGTGTGTACTTTGGAAATGAATAATGTCCCTTTTACAACTGAAAATGACAAAAATATTCCAATACATGTACAACAGCAGAAGTAACACAGACTACATTCCTTGAGCACAATTCATTAAAAGTAGCAAGTAGAAATAGTAACCAAAATGGAAAGTAAAAACAAACAAGTAAAATGAAAACTGTCCACTTGGAAATTAAAAACAAACAAAAGGGGTGTGGCTAAGATGGTAGACTAGACACCTATCTCCTTAATCACCTCTGAGCACTAAGGCCTCGAACGGAGCAGTGGACATCTGCGGGGTCCTGGGATCTGGCACAGCGTTGTTAAATTTGACTAGGCACCAGTAAATGACTAACTACCTCTCTGAAATATATCAATTAAACCTTTATCTCAGGAAGGTAGAAAAGAAAAAACAAAACAAGGAAGGAAAGGAGAAGGAGAACGCACCCAATAGTAAGAAAGAAACTAGGAAAGGGAACAAATGCAGAACTGCTTAATTAATGCAGAGCTCTGGTGGCACAGTGGTCAAGAGCTCAGCTGCTAACCCAAAAGTCAGCATTTCAAATCTACCAGCTGCTCCTCGGAAACCAGTTGGACCAGTTCTACTTTTTCTTATAGTGTTGTTAGGAGTCAGAATCGACTCTACTGAAATGTTTTTTTTTTTACTGAATAAACAGAAGTGCAAGTTCTTTAAAACTTCAGCAAATAGATAACTCTAATTAAGAGGGAAAAGTAGAAAGCACAAGTACACAAATTAGAATGGATGATTAGGAAATAACTAATCATTTGGGAAGAAATTTAAAGGCTATTTTACTTTATTCAAATAATGTTGAACCTCTAGATGAAATGGGAAACTTTCTAGAAAAATTGCTAAAACCGTTCCCAAGGGAAAAAAAGAAGTAAACAGTTCAACTGTCTTAAGAAGAGAAGGAATTTGTATTGTGTTAACCTCTTCTTTCACCTTGAATCACTAGGCCAAGATCATTCTTCAGTGTACGGATTAGAAAGTGCCATTTTATTTAACTGTTCCAGAGCATAGAAAAATAAAAGAATTATGCAAACTGTTTTAATCAACTTAGCGTAACTTTAATATCCAATCGTGACAAGAAATAGCACTAAAGTAATTAAAAGAAAATTTCTAATTATTAATCAACACCAAAATTTTCAGGTAAGGAATCAGCAAAATTAACAAACAGCAACTCTAGCAACACATTAGAAAAGGTAATGTGTTATGAACAAATGGGATTTTTTTCCAGGATGAAAAACACAGTTTTATGGTAGAATATCTGTTTTTTTTAAATTACCATATTAAAAGACTAACAGAAAAAAAAAAAAAAGATCTTCATAGGTATTACACAAAAGCTTGCACAAATTTCAATCTTTTTTTATTTTAAAGATTCACAGAATTTATAGATTGGACTATGTTAAAAGAGGATTAGGGTAGGAATATAACACCGAAATTTCTAAGGCCACCTCCCTGCTCCAATGTAAAGGGTGTTTGCACCACCTTTTATCCTACAAGAGATAAAATGAAAGGAAAGCAAGCAGAGTTGGGAATCTCATACTATCAAGAAAGCAGCACCTGGAACAGAGTTATGTCCTTCAATCCTGAGGTTTCTGAATTGAGATGTTCTCATACCAAACAAAGACTGATGTGATGCAAGGACCTGCCTCTACAGCTGAGAGAGACTGTGTGTTCCCCTGGAACTGACACCTTGAATTTGAGCTACTAGCCTGCTAGACTGTGAGAGAACAAACTTTCTTTTGTTATAGCCATCCACCTGTGGCATTTCTGTTAGACTAGATGAGTAGGACAAGGGACCTCGGTACTACAACCACATGGAACTGAATTCTGCCGATAAACTAGACATGCTTGAAAATGGAGTCTTCCCAGAGCTACCAGTAAAGAACATGACACTGATGAAACTTTGATTTTAGCCCAGTGAGACCTACAGGGACTAATTAAATATGTGTTTTTTCAAAAAAAAAATTCACAAAAAAGTTAGAGTTGAACATATTCTTACCACAAAAAGAAAAACAGATTTATTTTAGCCAAGAAATTTCCTCTTTTGTAAGGTGAAACTCTATAAACATTCCCATTAATGTTTGGGACAAAACAAATCCACTGACTGTGACCACCATTATTTAAGGTTTTCTAGAACTATTCTTACATAAGAGAAATCAATGTCCCCTATAATGTTCCTGCAATGAAAGCAAGTAGCTGTGTGGAAGAGACTGTGTACCCACCTACCAAATTCTGTTCTGCTTTTTTGCAGTGTAGAATCATCAGCAGGAAGATGCTTTCTCGTTAGGAAATGTGCATCCTAGCACTCCCCAGGAAGTCATACTTTCCAGTAACGACGTTTGACCAGGTATCTAATTCCAGCCAGGGAAAAATAAGTAGAAAGTATGAGGACCATTTTCTTTTTAGGGGTTTTAAGGAGAAACTTGCTCCTTCAGGCTGTTTATCACCTTCTGCCCTCAGGATGCACGTGATGACCGAGGAAGGCGCAGGGAATGGCAAAATTACGCGATATTTTTGGATCATCCCATGAACGAGAGTTGTGTCATCTTTGACTATTTGGACTATTACGTGAGTGAAAAATAAGCTTCTATCGCGTTTGAGTCACTTAGAGATGTTTGGTTCTATTTGTTAAAGCAGTTTAGCCTACTCCAGTTTATTTTGTTTTATTCTTCTTATAGCAGCCCCAGTACATAGCACATAACATCAAAATGCAACACAGTGAAAAATTCATTTTTTGAATATACCATGAATTGCCAAAAGAGCAAACAGATCTATCTTGGAAGAAGTAAAACTAGAGTGCTCCTTAGAAGCAAGGATGGTGAGAGTACGTCTTACATACTTTTGATGTGTTGTGGGGAGGGATCAATCCCTGGAGAAGGACATCATAGGTTGTTAAATAGAGGGTCAGCAAAACAGAGGAAGAGCCTTAATGAGATGGCCTGACACAGTGATTGAAACACTTGATAAAGATCAAAGACCATAGCCTTCAATATGTATTACACCTCCACATATGGAAAAAAAAAAAAAAGACATATTGCACTGGATAAATCTGCTGCAGAACACCTCTTTAAAGTGTTTAAAGCAAAGATGCCACTTCGCGGACTAAGGTGCTTCTAATCCGGTTACCTCTTATGCCTTCAAGTGTTAGACAATAAATAAAGAAGAATGAAGAAAAACTGAAGCATCTGAATTGTGATTTTGGAGAAGAATAGTGAACATACTGAGGACTGCAAGAAGGTGAAACAAATCTGTCTTGAAAGAAGTACAGCCAGAATGCCTGTTAGAGCCAAGGATGACAAGACTTTGTCTCACATACTTTGGACGTGGTATCAGAAGGGATCATCCCTGGAGAAAGACATATATTATGCTTGGTAAAGCAGAGGGTTAGTGAAAAAAAGGAAGACCCTCGACGAGACAGATTAATATAGTGAGTGGCTGCAACAAAGGGCTCAAACAGAAATAAATGTGAGGATGACACAGATCTGGACAATGTTATGTTCTGTTGTACAAAGAATCATGATGTGTCTAAGCCATGATTTGTCTAAGCAGACAGCCAAGCCTCTGTGCACAGAGTTGGCCACAGTATTGTCCACAGGCACTGCCAGCACTGTTCAAATAAGTAAATAAATAAGTGACCGCTCATCCACCAGAGCATATGGGTGCATAAAGAATAAATCCGCTAAGACTGACAACTTAGAATACAACTGAGTTGACTTCCACTTGCACTTTTTCAAAGCAGAAGCCATGATATGCCAATCACAGTCACTTAAAATCTAAAGAAATTACTTTCATTTGATTTTGTTAATGTGTAGATTGTGGATTCTGTCACTTTGAATTCATTGCTGGCAGTGTCTTAATAAATGGTCCTGCTGTGTAGTGTAATTGGAGGGAGAAAATAGCAAGGTAAGTTTTGTCTTTAAAGTGTGTATTTACTTAGTGGAGTACAATCATACCTGGTAACCACATTTGCTTTGTAATTTATGATATCTTAAGTTTTGGGGGGAGTAGGATTTATGATGGGGTGCCAGCGTACAGTGATTTAGAGCTTGGCAGCTAGGCAGCCACTTCCTGGAAATTCTGTGGGCAGGCTCTCCTCTGTCCTACAGCATCACCCGCCGTTGGAATCAACTGAGTGGCAATTTTTTTTTTTGGTCAGAGTTTATGTTAATCTATTTTTGTTCGTTTTTTTCCATCACTGACAGCGCTAGTTTCGTGACTCTCATCCTCTCTATTTCTAATTTTATTTTGAATTTATCTAATTTTTAAATTTTATTTCCTTAACTTTCTTGAACAATTTCATAGTATTTTTCTTGGCATGGTTTTATATCTTTTTCATTTTGTCTGGAGTGTATTAATACTCTTCATTTGTAGGCACCCTTTAGGGTTATTTGGTTCTAATCATTTGAAATTTTAGGTTTGATTCTCAATCTGGATGAGCCTCACTGTCCTTCTGTCACTGTAAAATGATGAGCACACTGTACATTTACACAAACAACACATAACTGCTGAGTTTCTTTGACAGCTGTGCCCTCTCCCGACCAGGTGCTCACAAGCATCACCAGGCTAAAATCTTCCCCATTTTAAAAAATAATAATAATAATAATAAATCAGAAAGAGTGTGCTGTCACAAAGTTTGGAGAGCAGACAGAGATGTAGAGTGGTGGTAGCGCAGACTCAACTTGGATTGTACACTTTCACTGAATCATAATAAAAAATAAAACTTAAAAACAAAATTACATCCCTGTCCCCAACTCACAGGGGAAAGTGCAGCAGGAAAACAAATGAGGCGCACATTATTTTCATAAAAACGAGGTAGTAGTGGCACCAGTACCATCAATATTTATCTAGTTTCGGTGGAATAATGCAAATCAAGACCAATCTAAAGCTGACCGTTATGAGGTGGGCATCAGATGAACCTCTCCTGTTCAACTGTTTACCGTTTCTGATACTGCCAGTCCCTGCCATGGCACTCTACTTGTTTTCTGGGTTCATTAAACCATTGCAACAGCCACACAAACCTCACAGACGATATTTATAGTTAATTGATTTGTTAAGGAGCAGGCTTCAATTTAGCATTTGGATCAACAGACTACAAGTTGGGATCAGGACTGGAAAGCACACATTCGAAGTCCCCTGTCTTTTTTCTGTGTGACAGCTTTCTCAGCTCCTCTCGGTCATGCAGGCCTGTCTCTCTCAAGAGCAGCCCCCTCTCAGCCCTTGGAGGACAGGGATTCCTTGACTCCCTCAGGAAGGCTCCTTTCAGGTCCCTGAGTCAGGTAGGCTCCACTTGGCCCTGCTGCCTGTTGGTTTGGGCTCCGCTGTTGGCCTTGCTCCAGGCCTCTTGATGTCTTTAGTGTTACCAGCCTTGACCCATGTTACAACTTTTATAGGAAGTTTCTTGCCTCCGTTCTTTCTCTCTGCTTCTCTTCTTTCTTCTTTCTGATTCTGTCCTGCTGCTTCTCTTCTCGATTCTGTCTCTGAATCTTTGTGGGCCCAACTGCTTAAATACACAACTCCTAGTCAATGACAAGGCATAGTAGGATGGTGGGCCCAAACTTACCTCTTTTGCGTAGTCTATTGACCAATCCTTGCAAGGTAAAGTTTACATGCATATCAGTCACAGGGCAAGCTGCTGCCCATGGCCAGACAACAAGTATCATAACAAATTGTTTGCAGCTTACTCACAAAATGTCAATCCACATGGCAAAAGTAACAAACTCTTTGGGGTAGAAAACTAGGGTAAAGGTAACCTCTCAGGGCTTAGTGAAAAGCAGATTTTTCCAAGGAACCAGGGCAAAAGGCAACATAAAGGAACACATTTCACCGTCTCTATTTCTCTTTCTTTGGCTTTTTTTCTTCCTCTCTTTCGGTTTCCTCCACCTATCCCCTTCCGTCTTGTTACCCTTGCCCCAGCACATGGTTTATGTTGTTGATGTTGGCTTACCGTCTCATGATTAATTAGGGACTTTTTTTTTTTATGTCATTACTGAATAGGTTTGTACAGAGAGCATCTCTTCAATCTCCCACATCTAGCTATTTAATATATAGGCCTTAAACTTCCCATAGTGTCTGGGCTCAGAAACCAAGGTGCCTGTGACTTGAGCTTTTCTTCTCCCACCACTCCTAATCTTCCAATACCACGTCAGTCAGGGTCTAGAAAACAAAGACCACTCCATTTATTTCAGAGACAGCACTAACGTAGATGGTTGGTGATTGAAGTATTGAGACAAATGGGGGACAGTAAGGCATCCCAGACATTATTAACAGTGAGAAAATGGTATCACCATTGTGGCTGGAGAGACACAGGACAAGCCACTGTTAGGGACTAATCACTAGGGCCACTGAACAGAAACTGAAATCCCAGGAGACCAGCTGGAATCACTGGAGAGAAACAGACACTACTGGATGCTGCCAAGGCAGAAAGAGGTGGCAAGATACCTTAGCATTTTTCTTCTTCTGACAGCTAGTTTCTTGCCTCATTTGTCTGCCTCAGCAGCATCTGGCAGTGACTGTGTTGTTGAGTATGAAGAGCATAGGCTGAGAAGTGTAGTCACATCTGGCTTGAATTTCATTTTCACGTTAACTGTGTGATTTGGGAGCAAGTTACTTAACAAGTTTCCTTATCTGTAAAATGGGAATGATAATATTGACCATTGTTTAATGATTTAATAAGAAAGATTATTTAAAGTGCCCTGTCCCTAGGTGGTGCAAATGGTTAATATACTCAACTAGTAATTGAAAGCTTGGGGGTTCAGGGATACACAGAGGTGCTCAGAAGGAAAAATATGGTGGTATACTTTCACAAAATTAGCAGTGTGGAAACCTTTTGGGGCACAGTTCTGCACTGATGTCAGCTTAAGGGCAGCTGGTACCTCTAGTGCCATATCCCGGGCTAGGTATTCAGTATGGGTTGGATATTCAGTGGATTCTTCATTTATTATTGTTGCTGTTGTTATTATCATTATTATGCTCCGCCTCATTCCTAGTCAAGCTACTAGCTTTGATCTATGTTTTCTAATATGTGATTTTCACTTTTTTTAAAATCAGGAGACATTAATTTTTAGGTGTCAGTAGAAGGAACCATAACCAATTATTTGTCAAGCTATGCTCTTGTGATCTCTCTGTTTTGAGTATCATAGACTTTCTTAAGAAAAAGTGGCATCTATATACACCATGATGTTGTCAACTAAATTTACACACGTACAACATGTTAGCAATTACAACCCGAAGAAAGTTTTAAGAGAAAAAGAAAATTCATTGAAAATATGTTTTAGTGCAGCCAAATTCTCAAGACCAAAGATTAGAATTTCAGCACATAATGTATCACAACTACAGTTATCCTCATTGTTGAAATAACATGTTATTTGTTGAATATTTCAAACATCTTCAAGCAGATGTTTAGCTAATGCATTCACATTTTATGGCCTTTGAGCACAAAAACATAGTTAGAAAACATTTTCTTATTCTACAAATATTAACAAATGTTGACATATTGAATGCAACATGCAAAGTTTTCGTATTCTTTCTCCCTTCCTCTCATTTTGAAACCTAATCAAATGGTTTCCACACCTTTTTGCTACTTTCCAGAAAGAATGGCTCATTTGACACTTTGACCTCTGATACTCAATTGCTATTCTTCAGAGGGTGTCTGTTTTAACAGAGCAGTTTTACATAAAAAGAATTTGGTTATATTCAATATTAAAACAAGCATCAATTAACGTGTTTGCTGGTGTTTTTATGCTGCCAGATCACTGGTTAGACTGACTGTCACCTTTTCCAAACTTGTTTTGGCAAAGTCAAAACTATGTCTGAGCTGTCCAAACTCTTTCCCTATTTCAGAACCCAAGTGCTTGCTTCTAATATCAGGAGACAATGAATGAACCATTGGGGAGCTATTAGACCTCATAGGTCCCCATGTGTGATGTGGAAGTTTAGAAAGTTCTTTTATTTTCTAACATCTACTCTTGCCTGTTTGTTTCACATTTTTCAATGTGAGTATAACCTATCTACCACCATTTTTGACACTGCTAATGGAAATACAATAAGCTATGTTTATACTATGTGGTAATTTTCTACTGTGTCCAAGAGGGGAGATTCTCTCTATTACCAAATTCCCTGGAGCACTAAAATTTTACAACTGCAAACATAAATAATTTGGGAGAGCTGCAAATGTGTTGCTGGATACTGAGAAATGCAATTTGTCCTTGTCAAAATAAAAACAAAAGAATAAAACATCAATTGGTTGTAATGTTTGAGTTAGTGGAAAGCATCTGTAAGAGACTAATTGGAGGAGATAATTAGAAAATGGTTTAATTGCATCAGTTTTGCATTGATCTGGTTGTAACAAATGTGTGTGGGTGTGTGTGTGTGTGTGTGTGTAGCTCTGAGTGGTAGCAGTTGTCATAAGGTCAAAATATCCACAGGGAGTTCACTGAAAGTGGCATGAAGGGACATCATAGCAAAGTCAAATAAAGCAAAATAACAAATGATGTGTGAAGAATTTTTGTATTTTTCTGTGGTTCAAAACATCTTCCTTATGAAGGAAAACTGTGTTACAACACCATTTAAACTTACACAGACCCAAATACATGGGTTCCATAATATGATTATTTGGTTTATTGTTCAAAAAGGAAACAACAGTCCCAGTTGCTACATCAAGAGTCATAAATGCTTATTTTCAAGACATAGTCTCAAAATGCTGAGAAATGGTGAGTGTAAAGGTATGTAAGTCTCAGAAAATTCTCATCATTTCAAAGCATGCATTTCATCTTAGAAAATCAATTATGAAAATAACTGAGAATGCACTGTGAATACAGCCAACAGCATTGGGGAACTACAGAAGGTATTCTAATTTTTTTATTTTTTATTTTTATTTAACATAACTGAGTAAAAAATGTACATTCACATATAAATTTACGTGCCCACCTATATGCAGCTTCCACTGCTCTCCCTGTCTGGTGACTGCACACTATTCCTCTCTGCTCCATACTTGTCTCATCCTCCCAACAGCCTCCTTTCCCCTCCTCTCCGTCCACTCCCCTTCCTCCAGCCAGAGGTCAGCAAGATGATATCCTATAGACGTATAGAACCATAAAGTGCTTCCAGTATATGGTCACTCTGCATTGCCAAGTCCATTCCATTCCTGTCCAAAGAGTGGACCTTTGTTATAATTTATAGGAAAGGGCAGCATCAGGGCCAGGTGCCATGCTCTCAGAGGAACCCCCAAACCGCTGGACCATCAATTGAGGTCTTTTAGTGGAGATCTCATGACGCACCTCTTTTTATTCTTGTGTTGCCAGTGCGACTCCTCTCTGTGAGCTCCATCGTGGCTATCGCTGGTGGTGGCCGGGCACCATCTGGTTCTTCCGGTCCCAAGTCGATGTAGGCACCCACTGTTGTGGGTCTCTCTGTCTTCTAGGTTGTCTTTACCGCATGTCATTTTGGTCCTCGGTTCCTGCTGAGTTGGGACCATTTGCTGTGTCCTCGGATGGCAGCTTGGCAGCTTTTAAGACCCCAGACACCACTCACCAATGTGGGGTGCAGAGAGCTCTCTCAGCAAAATGCTAGTTGTGCCAATTGGCCTGGAATTTGCCTAAGAGCATGGTCCCCCGCCCCCCGCCCCAGCTACTCTATCCTTGCAATGTTGGGTTAAGATGGAAGGAGTACTCAAGTTATGCTGAAGTCCACTTAATGTTGTTCTTGTTTCTAATGTGTGCTATCACCGCTTTCTCCCAACTAGATTTCTAGTAACTATCTAAACTAAACCCCCCTCTCACCCGCCCTCCCTCCCCTCCCTTGCAGCTGTCAAAGAGTCTTTTCTTCTATGCACAAGTCTGTTTTTGAGATCTTATCATAGAGGTCTCATACAATATTTGTCCTTTTGTCGCTGACTACTTTCACTCAACATAATGTCTTCCAGTTGAAACCAGGTTAGGAGATGTTTCCTGGAATCATCGTTATCTAATTTTTTTTTATATACCAAGAAAACAAAACCATATAACTGTTTAAAAAATCAGAAGCTTTATTTTGTTTTTAATTTTAGCAACAATTTTAGGCTTAGTTGACCTATTAATAATGATAAGGTGCTGTATCACATGACACACACTGCGTACTTCAATCTATATTGTATTATATGATATATGAAATCTGACAAGTACCTGAATTTAATTGTTCTGAGTTCAACATACCTTACTGCTGAATATCACTATGGTCATCTTCGAAGTACTCCCCTTGGGAAGCTATATTCTGATGCCAGGACCTAGTCCATCCTTCAGAGCAATTTTGGAACACTTTCTGGAATGGGCATTGGGCACGGTGGCATGGTGGCAAGTCTGTGAGCTTAACTGTATAGTTGACTGTGAGAGAGATTTTAGCCAGTGAACAAATACAGTATTGGAACACCCTACCTACTCACCTGATCTGGTCCCTGATGACATTTTTTTACTCTAAGATAAAGGAAGACATTTTGATGACATTCAGCACATCAAGGGTAATATGGTGACAGCTCTGACGGCTATTACAGTAAAAGAGTTTCAAAACTGCTTTGAAGGGTAGACTAGGTGCTGGCATTGGTAGATGGCTTCCCAAGAGAAGTACTTAACAAGTCTGTAGTTATATTCAGCAATGAGACATGTAATACTTTTTCTAGGATGAATTTGTGTACTTAATTGTCACATTTTGTAACAAGACCAGAAACAAATTAGTAAGAAAAAACTTCATAGACATATTGTAAATTTATAAATGATGATCTACACAATAAGAAATCATGTAAGAGATAAAAGCAGTTTTTAGATGGGCCTAGAAAGTAATTCTTACAACTGGACCACTAAGCAATATCATGATAAATGAAGAAAATATTGAAGTTGACAAGGATTTAATTTTACTTGAAACCACAGTCAATGGTCCGTGGAAGCCGAAGCCAAAATGTCAAATGAAGTATTTTATTGGGCAAATCTCCTGCAAAAGACTTCTTTAAAGTGTTTAAAAGCAAAGATGCCTCATTGAGGTCTAAGGTGCAATTGGCCCAAGTCTTATACACATGCAAAAGCTGAACAATGAATAAGGAAGATTGAAGAATTGATGTCTTTGGATTATAGTATTGGAGAAGAATACTGAGTATACCATGAACTGCCAGAAAAATGAACAACTATGTCTTCAAAGGAGCACAGCCAAATGCTCCATAAGCAAGAATCATGAGACTCTGTCTCAAGTAGTTTGGACATGTTACCAGCTACACATTCTTTATTTCTTTTGTTTCCTTTATCCCTCCCAACTAGCTCTGCTCAGCACCTCACCTCCTTTCCTTCCAGCTATCACTGCCCCACCACTGTTTGTTTCTTCTTTTTCTTTCTCCTTCCTACCTACCACTCTATGTCTCTTCCCCAACTTCCCGCTGATCTGCACTGCACTGTCACAGGCCCACTGCCCAACCCATCAATATACTGTCTAGAAGAGACATAGCCTAGAAACAAAGACTTAAATAAACTAAAAATTAAAGGATGAAAAAAGATATCAGGCAAACAGTAACCAAGAAAGAACAGGAGTGGCAATACTAACCTCAGATAAAATAGACTTTAAGACAAAATCAACCATAAAAGATCAAGAAAGACATTATTTAATGATAAAAGGGACAAACTATCAAGAAGAAGTAAACTTGGTAAATGCGTACACACCCAATGACCAGCCAAGCCCAGTGCCATCAAGCCGGATAAGGGCTCCAAAAAACATCTAAAAAAAACCCTATCAGCACAGAAAAGAGGAATTGTCAGTTACACAATGATAGTATTCTTGGTAAAGCACAAAATATCTAGAAAGAAATTCAGCAAAAATACAGAAGATTTGAAGATTACAATCAACCAGTTTGACCTCATAGACATATATAGAACATTCCAACCAACAGCAACAAAGAATTCATTCTCTTCCATTGCACATGGTGTGTCCTCCAGAATAGATCACATTTTAGGTCACAAAGCAACACTCAATAAAATATAAACCACTGAGATAATACAAAGCATTCTCTCTGATCATAACCATAAAAATAGAAATCAAAAACAAGATGAGCAAAGAAAAAAAAAAAAAAACAGATACATGGAAACTGAAGAATACCTTGCGTGAAAATGACTGGGTAATAGAAAAACCAAACAGAGAATCAAAAAACTTCCTAGAATCTTAGGTCATTATCAAAACCCATGAGACAAAGCAAAGGCAGTGCTCAGAGGTCAAATTATTAGCAATAAAATGCACACATCCAAAATGAAAAATAGACCCAAATTAAGATGTTAGCTATATATTATTACAACAACTGAAGAAGACCATGGTACTAGAGGAAAGGAAATGATGAATATTAGAGCAGAAATAAATGAAATAGCACAAAAATAATAAAAAGAACCAATAAGACCAAAAGTCACAAGCTGGTTCTCTGAAAAAATCAACAAAATCACAAGCCATTGGCCAAACTGACAAAAGGAAAACAGGACAGGAAGGAAATTACCCGGATATGCAATGAGATTTTTTTTTTTCCTTAATGTGAGTTGTAGTATAATCCCAGTCAGTAATTCACACTGTATTTAGAATGCTGAAGCTGACAGCTGGGAACCATAGACTACGGGACATTTAGGTTGATTGCCATAACATAGTTCGTAAAGAAAATGTTCTACATGCTACCTTGGTGAGTAGTGTCTGCGGTTTTAAAAGCTTGCAAGTGGCTGTTTAAGACACATCTACTGGTTCCACTTCATTGGGAGCAAAGGAGAATGAAGAAAACAAGACACAAGGGAAATATTAGTCTAACAGGCCACAAAACCCACAACCTTCACCAGCCTGAGCCCAGAAGAACTAGACGGGGTCTGACTACCATTGCTGACACCTCTGATGGGGATAGAGCACAACGAAATGTCTCAGACAGAGCAGCAGAACCATGTAGAAAAAAAATTCAAATTCACAAAAATAAGATCAGACTTAGTCTTGAGACTATGGTCCCTGGACACCTTCCTTACTCAGAACTCAAGCTACTCCTGGAGTCCACCTTTCAGCCAGAAGTTAGGCCTATTAAAGAGTAGCTCATGTGAGCAAAGTGTTTTTTAGTTCAGACAGGTATATGAGACCAAATGGGCAACACCTACCCAAAAACAAAGATAAGAAGTCAGGAAGGGCTAGGAAAACTGGATGAATGGATGGGAGAAACCTGGAGTAGAAAAAGGGAGAATGCTGACCTGTTGTGGGGATTGCAACTAATGTCGTAAAACAAGTTGTGTACGAACGTTTGGACAAGATCCTAATTTGCACTGTTAAACTTTGAAGTGCAAGATCCTAACTTGCACTATAAAGCCCACAAAAAATTAAATATGTATGAAAGTATACGTATATAAACATTTTCGATTAATACTTAAATTAAGGAACCAACTTACTCTTCATTCATAGCAGGCAAAAACATAGTATTTGGAACGAAGATAGAGAAGAAGAAGGAAAAGAATAAAGAATTTATAGTGTGTTGGTGTTCACCACTCAAGGCTGTTGTGGAAATGTGAAGGAAGGACCTTTTATTATTGTTTTTACTTTGAGTAGGCTCAGGTTTGGGGCCACTCAAAAGATCCAACTGTGAGAATGTGCTCTAAAGCCCCAGCTTGTTGATGGATAGGCATCTTCTCCCAAGGTAATAAGGAAGCTGTTTTAGCAACTCTTATATTTCGGGGAACAGCAGTGTTTGTTGTAATTTGACCCTAATTGCAACCTGTATCTCACCTGCATTTATCAACGCCAAACCACAGAAATGCCTGGAAGGGCCAGAATGCCTGCAGCTCACGCTATGCATTTGTGGTATTTTGGCGGCTCTACTATCTCAATATTATGCCACAGAAAATATATTCTGATTCTATGCAGTAGTTCAACCCACAAACAGGAAACTGAGTGTTGGCTTTATTATCCTTAACTAATTTGTATTTCCTTAGCAAAGTAGAAAGCAGTAGATTTATGGACTCATTTAATCATGCTCAGGGAAAAGATTTTTTTTCTTTGCTTTTACATAATGCTTTCTTTTTATTATATACTATTTATTTAAAATACTTTCAAGCAGTCATATTTTATTTTCAATAACATGTTATTTCCTTATATAAATTTTGCTTAGTAATAACTTCTGATTTTTCCATTCATAAACATTTCCATAGCAAATATTTCCATGTATTAGATAAGAGGAAGAAATTTAGATAACTATTTATAAATCCCCCAAAGTATTCATCATAGAAAGGAAGAAAAATATAGCTTTGCAAATGCAAGTGTGTGCTCATTTAGTAGATTTTTGTGATTAAAAATTGGTGGCTGACAGTTTGTTAAAAACCAATGGGTCAAAGAAAGGGGTTAAATAAGCCTTGATCTAAACTGCAAAAAGGCTCATAGAAAAAGACAGGTATTGAAGCAAACAAAATTGCAACAAAGATGAGTACTTTTAAATGATACGTGTTTTAAAGATATATGTGATATTTTTTATATTAAGTTGTAATTTTCGAGTTATATACTTGTCTTTCTGCTATAATGTCTAAGGTCATTATTATATTCCACATTAGTTTTAAAAATATCTGTGTACTGTACTGGCAACTATTAAAGGTTGTCTAGTGTTGGGTAAACGAAGTATTTCTGAGTAAGGAATCAGATTTGCCCCAGAAGTGACTTTTTTTTTCTGTCAACAGGGAAAAGAACATGTTGTCTCCCTTTTCTGTCTTGTGTTAGAAAATGACACTGCTTTCATGGCTGCAAGATTCAGTTAAACAAAAAACTCAACAACAAAAAAAGCCCTTAGTTATTTGTATACATCTTTTTTTTTTTTAGTGTCAGTGAAAAATGTGCCTATGATTCCTGTTTCCCCTTTAAAACAGTAGAGTTACCAGGCTCTCAAAATGCTGTGGATCATTGCCCTTATTTAGTAACTAATGCCAAAAATGTCTTATTGGCATAGTGGATTAAGTGCTGTCTCTGCTAACTAAAAATTCAGCATTCAAATGTGTCAGACACTCTGTGGAAACTCTAGGGGGCAGTTCTACTCTGACCTGTAGGGTCGCTACAAGTTGGGTCCAACTCTAAGGCAATGGGTGGATTAATGCCATAGTTTAGACATAAATATAGACACTAGTTTAAATGTAGACATACGTATATTTACTTGTATTGTTTTTATTAAATAATTAAGATAGTTTACATTTTTTTAGGGAATTTATCCAAGAATTCAACATTTTTCTTTGTAGCCTCTTAATAAGGATGCCGATATATTTAGTCTTTTGGAGTTTCCAGCATTGGTTGTGTTTATGAATCCAGGAATATATGAGAAATATACCTGAGATACAAGATCCCTAAGATCTATCTACCAAAACAACAACAAATCCACTGCCATGGAGTCAATTCTGACTAATAGCACCCCTTTAGGACAGAAAAGAACTGCTATATAGAGCTTCCAAGGAGTGTTTGGCAGATTCGAATTGCCAACCTTTTGGTTAACAGATGTAGTGCTTAACCACTGTGCCAACAGGGCTTCCAACTGTATTTACATGCTCTCTAAATCATCTCTAGTACCTATGCATAAGCTATCAAATTCTGGGAAGAAATAATCAAGGTGTATTCTTCAGTGCATTTTAATGGAAGAGACAAAAATATTAATTTTTAGATTTTCAGAAATTATAGTTTATTGTGATCTATAGCTGGTCATCACAAACCTACTAAAATTTCGTACATCCGAGGGTATCAAGAGAATATCAAACATCCTGTATTCCTGCTCAGTAAATTTCTCAGCTGGACCAGTGATAAACCTACATAAATATCAACTGGAAAATTTTGTATGTCCACTGCTCACACACAT
This sequence comes from Heterohyrax brucei, assembly GCA_028571685.1. Lineage (NCBI taxonomy): Eukaryota > Metazoa > Chordata > Mammalia > Hyracoidea > Procaviidae > Heterohyrax > Heterohyrax brucei. Next base: position 149,945,909 of record CM053144.1, on the reverse strand, counting down.
ATCAAAACAGATTTGAAATTGTCTTCAGGAGAAACTCTGTGCACTCACTATTTCTATCACCAGAGCTAAACACCGACTCAGTCAACTCTTTCTAATGATTTTATTTTCAGAGATTAATAACATTTTTATATGCTGTTTCCCCCATTTCAAATGTTATGCAAAGAATTTCAAAGAAAGTTTGATTTGGAAAACGCTGTACACACACACACACACACCCACACACCCCACTGACAAGTGCTATGTGCTCACAGAAAGCCATAAAGCAGCAGAGTCCTTGGTTGCTGTTCATTTAGCTCTGTACCTTTGGCCACTCACTCAACTTGCCTGAGCTTAAAGCTCCTTATAGTTACAACACACATCTTAATACCTACACCACAGGGTTTTGTGGTGAAGGTTAAATGACATAAAACATGTGTAAATGTAGCAGAATAAGTCTCCTATGACTCATTTTTAATCTCACTCCTCTTCTCCTCCTACATAACCTCCTCCTCATGACACACACACACACACACACACACACACACGCGCACTCTATAAACAGTGTTAAATCAGGGAAACATTATAATGAGTAGTTTGCTTTAGTATTTCTAACCTCTCCTTTACATGGACAAAATTCAAGCAGCCATTTACTTCGTACAGAGTTTTTAAGCACCTTATCTAATTTACTCCTTAAAATAAAATTGGAGTTTAAACATACAATTATTCAGTTTATCTGGACTTGCATAAGAGCGAATGTTTGGCCATCTGGTAGAATGTTCTCTCTATAATTATAGTAAGGTGAGTTATAGGAAAAAATAAAAAGAATTGTTTGTGTATGTAATTTGTGGGTACCTGATAATTCAGACCCACTAAAAATGCATCAAGGAGCAGTGAAGAGCTCAGCTGTTAACCAAAAGGTTAGCAGTTTGAATCCATGCTCTTTGAAAATCTTATGGTGCAATTCTCCTGTCATACAAGGTCATTATGAGTCATAACTGACTTAACAGCATGCAACAGCAAAAAATGCATGAAAACTGTGTTATGAAACAGAGTCAGTTCTAACAAAACCTGAGGCTTTTATTGGTGAGGGGGGACAGCATTGTTAGAAATAAGGGTATAGAATAGCTTCGTTTGTTTGTATTTAGCCTTGTTCTAAGCACAAAGATAGCATCACAATGAAGTGAGGACTTGAGAAGGATGAATGATTTAGAGGAGGAAAGAAGGAGGGAGAGTAGGAGATGGTCCATCAACAGGGCTTGAAAATCAGTCTGAGGCAGATATCAAACGAGATTACAAATCTTTTCATAATTAGCTTCAGATAAGCTTGTTTTTCCAAGGGGTGGATAATGAACTGTGTTTATATTGTCCCTGAGATGTTGCAATGCAACATATCGGTGTTACTCCTTCTTCTCCTGCATTGTAAATGTGAATGAATATGACATTTACAATGCTGTGTTCTATTGAAAGACAGAAATCTGTTGTAGTATTTTCTAGTTCTCTGTCCCAGGTCTTTTCTGAGTGTCTCAGGAGGCTTTCTGAAACCCAATTCTTTTATTTTCACCTTCTGATTCAGTATGTCTACATACAATTCTCACTTTAGTCTTCTTGAGTTTTTTTTCTACTGCCTCTGGATAAGACCTCACTGCAAATTCCCTTGTCTTCAGTGGGTGCTATCAACAGGTAGCCTATAGTCTGTTTGCTTTTTGCTTAAGTCTTGCAGGGCTGAGTAAATCCAGAGTCAGTTCTATTTGGGTGGAGGTTAATCAGAGTGAAGGTCTCAGAACAGGAGACAACTGGGGACTTGTGACCCTTCCAGGGGAACAAAGGAAGACTAAGTAGCTTTACAGGAAAACATATTTATTCAGGGATATTTTTGAAATAGTAACTGATTGAATAAACATTGAGAGTCTACTGTGCATTGTTCTAGTCATAGGTGTTTCAGTATTGAGCAAAGAAAGACTGAATTCCTGACCCCAGATCTTAAGGGAAGAGACAGGCTGTAATCAAGTAAATAACAAACAAATAACATCATTTCAGATCAAAGCAAGTGAGGCCATGAGGAAAATGAGCAGAACGAGGGCAAATTATTACGAAGGATGTTATTTTTGATAGGGTGGTCAAGAAAGGCCTCTCTGAGATCACATCTGGGCAAGGACCTAAATGAAAAGAAGTAGCAAGCTATTTGAGATCTTGAGGAAAAGCATACTAGGCAGAGCAAGCAGCAAACCCTAAGAACTGAGACAGGAACCAGCCTGTGACGTTTGAAGACACTTGCTGGTAGGAAGACCCTTGTGCAGAGAGCAAGCAAGGCCTGAGAGGGGATGAGGTTGTGGGGTGGGGAGGCAAGGGTCATTGTATGTAGAACTTTTAGATCAGGATAAAGAGTTTGGATTTTATTCCAGCTGCGAAAGGAAGACACAAATTTTAAGTGAAAGAAAATCTTACCCAAATTGTCCTTAAGGGAGAAGAGGCTGTCTGCTGTGTGTAGAGTAGAAAGAAATGACACAGAAATGGTAACAGAGAGATCATTTAAGAAATCATGGCTAAGCTGTCATCTGAGTGCACAGCATATGGTCCCAACTCAGCAGGGATGGATGATCACCAAAGACCAAAACGACATGGGGGAAAGAGAACCCAGAGGACAGAGAGACCCACGTGAGTGGGTGTCTACATCGACTCATGACCGGAAGAACCAGCTGGTGCCCAGCTACTACCAATGATAGCTGGGATGGAGCTCACAAAGTTGAGTCTCACTGGCAACACAAGAATAAAAAGGGGTACACTCTGAGATCTCCATCGAAAGACCACAACTGATGGCCCAGGGACTTCGGGGTTCCCCTGGGAGCATGGTTCCTGGCCCTGATGCTGCCCCTGCCCATAAATCGTAATGAAGGTCCACTCTTTGGACAGGAATGGATTGGACTTGACAACGCAGTGTGATCGTATCTTGGGTACACTTTATGTTTCTATGCATCTATAGGATATCATCCTCCTGACCTCTCACTGGAGGAAGGGGAGTGTATGGAGAGGAGGGGAAAGGAGACTGTTAGGAGGATGGGACATGTATGGAACACCCTGTCACCAGGTGGGGAGAGCAGTGGAAGCTGCATATAGATGGGCATGCAAATTTATATGGGAATGTACATTTTCTTTCAATTGTAATAAAAAAATAAATAAAATTTAAAAAAGAAATCATGACTATAGTCACTGTGAGAGGTGATGGCATTATGGACTTGGATAACAATGATGGAGAGTCTGAGAAACTGTCCACCTTAGAGCTGAGAAGACTTACTGATGAGTCAGGTGAAGGAAAGGAGATATCAGTGATTACTTGTTTTTGGACAAGGGAACTTTGAAAAAATGCACTTAAAAAAACCTTGTAAACATTAAGGACTGTTTTCTTCTGTTTCAACCTTTTCTTGAATTCTTATAATAGTGGTCTCATACAAGATTTGTCCTTTTGCAACTGACTAATGTCACTCATCATAATGCCTTTCAGACTCCTCCATGTTGTGAGATGTTTCCCAAACTCTTTCTGTCCTTTTTCACACCATAATGTTCCATCGTGAGACTGTACCTTAGTTAGTTTATCTGTTCATCCACCCCTGGGCACCTAGGGTGGTTCCATCATTTTGCTGTCATGGGCAATTCTGCAGTGAACATTAACGGGCTTGTGTCTATTTGTGTGGAATCTCTTATTTCACTAGAATATATTTTGAGAAGTAGGATTACTGGATCATATGGTGTCTCTATTTCTAGCTTTTTAAGAGTGTGCCAAATTGATGGTGCAAGTTGTTGTACCATTTCATGTTCCCAGCAACAGTGTGTAAGTGCACCAGTCTCTCCACAACCTCTCCATCTTTTACTACTTTGTGGGTTTGGGATTAATACCAGCCTTGTTGTGGTGAGACAGTATCTCACTGTGGTTTTGATTTGGATTTCTCTAATTGCTGATGATCATGAACATTTCCTTATATGTCTGTTAGTCATCTGAAAGTCTTCTTTGGTGAAGTAACTGTTTACATCTTTCCCTCATTTTTTAATTAAATTATCTGTCTATTCGTTATTGGGGTTTTAAAGTATCTTATAGATTTTAGAGATTAGATGCTGATTGTTTTGTATCTATAGATTGCTTTGGGTAATATAAACATTTTCATACTGTTGAGTCTTCCTAGCCATGAACAAGGTAGTTTCTCCGTTTGAACAGGTCTCTTTCAGTTTCTTGCAGTGGTGTCTTGTAGTTTTCTTTGTATAGGTCTTTTACATCTCTGGTTAGATTTATTCCTAAGTATTTCATTTTCTTGGGGTCAGTTGTAGATTGTATTAATTTTGTGGTTTCCTCTTTGTTATTCCCTTTGTTGGTGTAGAGGAATCCAACTGATTTTGTATGTTTATCTTGTATCCTGATAATGTGCTGAACTCTTCCTTTACTTCCAGAAGTTTTTTTTTTTTTTTTTTTTTTTTTTGTGGATTCTTTAGGGTTTTCTGTGAATAAAATTGTATCATCTGCAAATAGGGTTATTTTATTTCTCTGTTCCAATTTGTTCTTGTTTTTAGGTGCTTTTGAGTTGGTTTCAACTTACACTGACCCTATGAACAACCCTATGAAACAGTGCCCAGTTCTGCACCATGCCCACAATTGTTTTTATGCTTAAACACATTGCTGCAGCCATTGTGTCAAACCATCTTGTTAGTGATCTGTCTCTTTTTAAGTGACTCTCTACTTTACCAAGCATGTCCTTCTCCAGGGACTGATCCTTTCTGACAACATGTCCAAAGTGTGTAAGATGCAGTCTTATCATCCTTGCTTCCAAGAAGCACTCTGCTTGTACTTCTTCCAGGACAGATCTGTTTGTTCTTTTGGAAGTCCATGGTATATTCAATATTCTTCTCCAACACCATAATCCAAAGGTGTCAGTTCTTCTGTCTTCCTTATTTACTGTCCAGCTTTTATATGCACATGATATGATTGAAAATACCATGGCTTGGGTAAGGCACATCTTTGTCTTCATGTTGACATCTTTACTTTTCAACATTTAAAGGGGTCTTTTGCAGCAGATTTTCACAGCACTGCATCTTTTCACTTCTTGACTGCTGCTTCTGTGGGCATTGACTGTGGAAAGAAGTAAACTCAAATCCTTGACAGTTTCAGTATTTTCTTCATTGATTGTGATGTTGTTTACTGGCCCAGTTGTTAACATTTTTGTTTTCTTGATGTTGAAGTGCAATTCATACTGAAGGCTGTAGACATTGATCTTCATCAGTAGGTGTTTCAAGTTCTCTTTACTTTCAGCAAGGAAGGCTGTGTCATCTGCATAATGTAGGTTGTTAATGAGTCTTCTTTCAATCATGATGCCTCATTCTTCTTTACATAGTCCAGCTTCTCAGATTATTTGTTCAGCATATAGACTGAAAAGGTGAAGTGAAAGAATATAACTTTGATGCACACCTTTCCTGACTTTAAAACATATGGTGTGCCCTTCTTCTGTTGGAACAACTGCCTCTTGATCCTTTGTATAGATTCCTTATGAACAAGTTTAAGTGTTTTGGAATTCCCACTCTCCACAATGTTAACTATAAATTGTTATGAGCCACACAGTCAAATGCCTTTGCACAGTCAATAAAACATGGGCAAGCATCTCTGCTTTCAGCCAAGATCCATCTGACATCAGCAATGATATCCTTGATTCTACATCTTCTGTATTCACTTGAATTTGTAGCAGTTTCCTGTCAATATCCTCTTGCAGTTGCTTTTAGAAGATCTTGTGCAAAATTTTACTTGCATGTCATGTTAATGATATTTTTGATAATTTCTGCATTTGGTTCCATCACCTTTCTTGGGAATAGGCATAAATGTGGATCTCTTCTAGTGGATTGGCCAGATAATATCTTCCAGGTTTCTTGGTATAGATGAATGAACACTCCCAGTGTGGCATCTGTATGTTGAAACATCTTAGCTGATATTCCATCATTTCCTGGAGCCTTGGTTTTTGCTCATGCCTTCAATGCAGCTTTCACTTCTTTTTTTCAGAACCATTGGTCCCTGATCATATGCTGTCTTTTGAAATGGTTGAGCATTGATCAATTCTTGTTGGTATAGTGATTCTATATAGTCCTTCCATCTTCTTTTGATGTTTCCCTAATCATTTCATATTTTCCCTATAGAATCCTTCACTATTGCAACTCAAAGCTTGATTTTTTTTTTCTTTCAGTTCTTTCAGCTTGAGAAATGCCAAGTATGTTCTTCCCTTTAGGTTTTCTAACTCCAGCTCCTTGTACATATCATTATAATACACTCTTTTCTTGAGCCACCTTTTGAAATCTTCTGTTCATTTCTTTTACTTCCTCATTTCTTCCTTTTACTTTCTAGCTACGTGACATTCAAGAGCAAGTTTCAGAGTCTTTTCTGACGTTCAATTTGGTCTTCTTTCTTGTCTTTTTAATGACCTCATATTTTTTCATGTGTGATGTCTTTGATGTCATTCCTCAACTTGTCTTCTTCAGTCATCAGTGTCCAACTTATTAAATCTGCTCTTTAGATGGTCTCTAAACTCAGGTGGTGTGTGTCAGCCATGCACTGGGAAGGATAAAAGTAAAAGTAAAAGTCAGTCTTTATATATTTACATCTCACTGTTTTATTTTGGCTCTTGTAGAGGAACTAAAAGAAGACATAAAGTCAATAAAGTTGTAGCATGTCAAGCCAAATACTACTTTTGATACAAAACAAAATGCAAGCCTGTTTACATTGAGTTGATCTTGACTCATAGAGACCCTAAAGGACAGACTAGAACTGCCCCCTAGAGTTTCCAAGGAAAGACCAGCGGATCTGAATTGCCAGCATTTTGAATCTGAGTTCTTCACCTTTGTATCACTAGGTCTCCACTTCTGTTACACAAGAGGGGAAATGCTTTAGGACACATTGTATAATAGAAATTCTATTTACATAGCAAAATACATCATGTACATGTCTACTAAGTAACTGGGGATTTAGCCTCTGATGACTTTCACTGACTTCCAGGCATATTTGTCTGTCCATTTCTCTTCACTTTCAATGCCTTCGATTTTGGCTTCTCTGTATCTTGTATACACTAGTGTACTGATCCCTTAAGTGGCCAGAAAAATTTGTTGCCATCAAGGTGATTCTAACTCATGGTGACTCCATTGTTACAGAGTAGAACTGCTCCTTATGGTTTTCTTGACTGTAATCTTTAAGGAAGCAGATTTCCAGGTTTTCTCCCATGGTATCTCTGGGTAGGATCAAACCACCAACCTTTTGATTAGTAATCAGTGCAACCCATTCATACTGCCTATGGACCTTAGCTTCAATCATGTACACTTCAAGTAGCCCCTCCTGCCTACAATACAGCCATTTATTGACTCTCTTTTACCCCATGCTAAAATCTTAAATCTTTGATCTAGTGTTAGGTAACCTCTATGACTTTGAACCCTTGTTTTCATCAAACTGAACTAACCACATTTCTCACTTTGTGGACTTTTACTTCTCTGGACCGCCCTTCCCTAAGCTATTCATTTGAGTAATTTCGTCGTGATATCTCAAAATTTCTGTGAAGATTACAAGTTACTATGTAAAGTGAGTACTGCAAAGCATATAGTGTGTAGAAAATGTTATCTAATTATTTTTTCCATTCATTGTTTAATAAGTATCACAAACTTAAGGTGTCCAAAATAACAATTGACATAGCAATTTCTGACTTTTGACCTTATGCACCTGGTTAGAACTGATTCTTCTATTTGTGGTCCCTCTATACCATATAAATGTTTAATATAGTCCTTATAATATCCCACTGTTTTTGTTTGCTTCTTGATACCTACCCACTAGGTTCAAAATTTCTGTGAATCAAAGTATGTATTTAATTCATTTCTAAATCTCACATGTCTAATGCATTTATTCATTCAACAAATGTTTAATAGGTGTTTTTCTGTGAGATACACTTTCTAGAGCACTGAAGGCATAGTAGCAAACAAACCAAAAGCTGTGCCTTCAAGGAACATATAATTTTATGACTGTATCCCCTTCTATTCTCCCATTAATTTAGTCTATTGCAGCCATACTAGATTCCTTATTTTTCCTGCAAAATACCAAGTACTCTGCTACTGGCAGGCCTTTGCAATCACTATTGCCCCTTTCTGAAAGCTTCTTGCTCAGGTAACTACACAGTTCATCTTGTTTCCTTTGGTTTGTCTCAAAACTTTATCAGTCAGATTTTCCTTTAACATCCTATTTAAAAAAAAAAAAAAACAACAACTCAAAATCAATCCTCCTCTACAATCCCTTCCAGTACTCTGTATTTTCTTTTCCTGATTTATGTTCCTTCTTGTAATGGATCGAATTGTGTTCCCCCAGAAACATCTGTAGCAGTTTGGCTGGGGCCTGAGTCCTGATATTGTGTGATGTTTCTCCACATGGTCAATCCTGCCTCTATGATGTTAATAAGGGAGGATGGGCTACAGTTATGTCTCTGGGACAGAACTCACTGGGTAACATTGTTTTGTGCCTTGAGACAGTCTCTTGAGATATAAAAGAAAGCAGGCAGTGAGAAGATTTGGGGACCTCATACCACAACGAAACAGTGCTGGAAGCTGAGCACATCCTTTGGGAAGGACTGGGGTACCTATGCCTCAGAAGCTTCCAGTTGAGAGGAAGATTGACAACAAGGACCTTCCTCCAGAGCCAGCAGACAAAGCCTTCCCCTGGAGCTGGTGCCTTAAATTTTGACTTTCAGCCTACTGTACTGTGACAAAATAAATTTATCTTTTTAAAGCCTTCCACTTGTGGAATTTCTGTTATAACAGCACTAGACAACCAAGGTACTTGTTAATAATAATTGTCAATTAGTACACTGTGTCTGTGTGTGCGTATTTGTATACTCTGTGTCTGTGTGTGTGTATTTGTATACTCTGTGTGTATTTGTATAGTGTCTGATTTTTTCCCCCAGAATGCATATTGTATGAGAACTTTGTTTTATTCATTGCTATATTCTAAGATCCTGACACACTGTCTTGTCCATTTCTTAGGAGGTACTTAATAATAAATTTTTGCAGGAATTTATTTTTATTAAATAAAAAGTACTATTTAAACATTATGGGTTTGTGGGCTACATCAATATATGATGTAAAAATGTATTCTGATCAAGACAAAAATATTATAGAAGTATTTAGAAGTAGTATCTGATGCCAATAAAAAGTAACAAATTTAAGATCAAGTTAGAGTTAAATTCAGACACTTTCTTAGGGAGAACAGATGTTGGAAAAAGTCCTGGAGAGAAAAAGAACAGGCCTCAGCTAGAAAGGAAACTCAAGCAGACAGTTACTCAAAGAAAGGGAGAAAACGTGCTTAGCTGAAAAGGGAGAGGATTTTCATCTCAAAGAAAAGCTAAAATTGACAATGTTTTAGAGATTAAGGTCCAGGCAGTTACTAACAGATGCTCACTGAGAACCAAAAGGACACGGGGTAAAGACAACCCGGAAGACAGAGAGACCCACATGAGTGCGTGCCTACACAGACTTGGGACCAGAAGAACCGGATGGTGCCCAGCCACCACCAGTGATAGCTGCGATGGAGCTCACTAGGTTGAGTCTCACTGGCAACACAAGAATAAAAAAGGGTGCACCTGAGATCTCCACTAAAAGACCTCAATTGATGGTCCAGCGGCTTCGGGGTTCCCCTGGGAGCGTGGCCCCTGGCCCTGATGCTGCCCTTGCCTATAAATCAGAATGAAGGTCCACTCTTCAGACACGAATGGATTGGACTTGGCGATGCAGAGTGACCATATATTGGTTGCACTTTATGGTTCTATATATCTATAGGATATCATCCTGCTGACCTCTGGCTGGAGGAAGGAGAGTGGGTGGAGAGGAGCGGAAAGGAGGCTGTTGGGAGGATGAGACATGTATGGAGCAGAGAAGAATAGTGTGCTGTCACCGGACAGGGAGAGCAGTGAAAGCTGCATATAGGTGGGCATGTAAATTTACATGGGAATGTACATTTTCAGTCATAATAAAAAAATTAAAATAAAATAAAAAAGCTCAATAAAAGTAAATAACTCTCGTACTCCGATCTGATGAAATGAAAAGTTTTACATGCACTTTAAAGCGGCTGCAAAGAATCACTTAAAATGGGGCGCCGGAAAACAAAATGGGTAAGAAAGCACAGAATTCTTTGTGCCTCACACCTCAATACTTCGATATGCATTTAAAGTTTAAACTAAATATACGTCTGAGTCAGAGTGTGCCCTGGTCTGAAAACCAAATAACTCTTTATGAGTTACATGAATTTTCACACTGATCCAAGGAACGCGGAGAAAATTGGACCATCATTTACCACGATAAGAAACTCGTGTTATTTAGAACTATGTAAGTATGAAATCGGGGTATCTTGGAATGGCACTAATTTTTAATAACAAAACTGGTATCCCATCTCTTGTCCATCACTCTCGTTCCCCCTCAAGATCTTTGATTCCTGTCTTACCTTCGTCGCTATCGCTCCCCTCCTTCACCGCACCAGGAAGAAGTTAACAGAACAACTATGGGCATCCTAACTGACATATTTAGCGCTTGGATGAATATTCCCCACAAGCAGTAAGAAAATTTGAACATCTTTTTTCTTAGAGTTGAGTATAATTAATTAAACCATGTCTTGAACACATTGATAAGGATTTCACAACGAACATCATCTGTTTTGCAGTTGCACAGTGATTTCTCAACTTTTCCTTTCTCTACTGGTTTATTTGTATCTAATACCATCTACTCTTTTTATTGCAAATGGGGATAAATTCCAACGGATACACACAAATTGAGAAACATCACATGAACCTGGGAAAATATGACTGTATTCTGTGTTCTTTACAGACTAGTTCAAATTCTTTACATGAAAAACTTACTGGAACAGCCAGCCTTTTGCTCTGCCTGCCTCCTGTCCGTCACCTGAGGAATCTGAACAAGAAAATGGATCTGTATACTGTGGTCTCCTGGTTATAGAGACTGCATTAACATAGAAAGGTGCTTGCCTAATCATTTGAACTTGAATTTCAAAACATCAATTTCAATTTCAGTTAATTCCTCATGTGACTAAGGAAATACATGATTTTGTATTTGTCATAGAGTTATCAGGAAGCTCATTTCATTTGCATTGCTAAGACCTTAGATTATTGTCTGGAAACAAGATATGGCAGCTGAAACCCAACCCAAATCAAACTCACTGCCATTGAGTTGATTCCGACTCACAGAAACCCTATAGACAGATTAAAACTGCCCCATAGAGTGCCCAAGGAGCATCTGGTAGATTTGAACTGCTGACTTAACCACTACACTAGCAGGGTTTGAAACATTTTATATAATATGAAGTACTATCCTTGTTGTTCACGCTGCTTTCTGTACAGATTATATCATACTCACCAGAGTATCTCCCTTGTAATACAGATTTAGACTGCAATACCTTTGATTATTACTATTTATTCTTGGGATGTGTGTGTGTTTATGTGTGCTGTGCATGTGTGTGTGTTCTGTATTCACACCAGATCTGGCACAGTAAGAAAAATTAATGAATATATAACTCAGGAACCCAGTGAGTTGTAAGCGATAGGAAACCAACTTAAGTTAAAAGATCACTTCCTTCTGTGCTGAGAATTCCAGTAGATACCAGCTATAATCATGGCTGGATTTAAGAGTCTCAAATGCCGTCGTCTGAGCCTAGTCTCACTTTGCGTTTCAGCAACACCTTCCCCTCAGAGGCTTTATTTTTGTGCTTTTTTAAGTGATAACTAACAGCAACTTAGACACACTTTGTTCTCTCTGCTTTCTTAGTTTCTACAGAAAAATTCTAGGAATAACATTGATTAGAGAAACTGTCGTGGCCAGTACACAATACTGATTGTCTAGATATGGATCTTGAGCTCACATCTGATTCCAGGGTTCGGGTGAGCCACACCTAAACTACATGGAATGAAAGTGGGTGGAGTTAGTCCCCAAGGAAACTCAAGATGTTATTACAAGGAGAAGGGGAATGATCTTGAGTGTGCAAAAACGTCACATGTCCAGCCCAGAAGCCTACCCTGGCTTCACTTACACCAGTTAAGTCATGGATGGCGATCGAATTGTAAGGTACAAAACATATTATAGACTGTGCTTTGAAAACCATACTCCTCGTAAATCCAACTTCTAGTCCTGCTGATGAGGAAGTACTTGGGCCTCGTTATCTCAGTGTTTGGAAAATGCCCTGTGGAATAATGCTCACATCCCGGGAGTGAGAAAGGGACATGAGTAAGACCAACCCTTGTGAATATCAGATAAGAAATTCACTTGGAAAGATACCCAAATCTTCAGAATAGCTGTGACATACCCCAACTTCATGGTTGGATATTCGTGGGAGCAAAGTGACAGGTTAGTGATGGAAAGTGTGGCCTTTCCTAAAGTGGCACTATACCACACCCAGAGTGACAGTGACACCTTGTAATAGTATATTAATTTTCAGAATTGACGGCACTTGGCTTTGGCTGGTGGAATCAATTCCACCCACTTTCATTTTGTTTCTTTTAGGTGGCACTGGCCCGACCCCTAAAACCAGAGGTGAACTTACGACCCAGATCTGGACCATCAGGGTTGTGCTCTGGCTATGCCTATTGGTTTACAAGTAGTAAACACAGCACACAGCGTAGTGATCAAAGACAATGCAGAAAGTAAGTCTGGGGCAAACACATGGCACTGACAGCAGCAGCCAAGTCAATGACTCAGGAGCTGCCATGAGACAAACTCTTTTAGTCTTTTATTTTCCAAATAAACTAGAAGGTGATCTTCAGATCCAGGAGGCTGTCATTTCAGTTACACAACAATAAAACGCCCTAAAATTAGAAAAGACAGCAAAAGGTACAGAGTGTTATTATTTTCAGATGGGAAAACTGGGGTAGGATGACTCTTTCACAGTGATAGTTTTAAGCTGTGAAGACAAAGCATAATATTGCAAAGTGATCTGGTATTTTAATGGGCTACAATCAAATTTTGATTAAAAATTGGAAGCTGGAGCTCCCTTGCACGAAAATTTTCTTCATCTGCTATTCAGATGTAACTTTCTTATCCCTGCCACTCTTGGTAAATATTGTAATCGTTGGTTTTCTAATCTATACCAATCAAAATCTGTGGGCATAAAGTTTAAAGAGTAATTCAATAATTTCCTGCAAAGGGAACAAAAGATGAAGGTGTCTTTTTACCCCCAAAGATTACCACAAAAGATGTGGATATAATTGTGTATTATATCATGTGTTTGATAATGCATAGTGTTCTTTGTGCGTGTGTGTGTTGAGTGTGTTGATGGTGGAGAAATTAGGAAGTCAATTAAACATAGTTTTTAACCTTTAGAGAGTTTTGAAGACCCAACCAAAGATATAAAAAGAAATTTTATGTAATTATGTACTAAACAGAACATGTGATACATCAGCAAAAGCTCAAATGTAATACACTTTTTCTGTTGCTTGGTAATTGGTGGTTAAATTTTAGGATTAAGGCCTCAGTGAGTGTCTGTTTTTTGTTGAAGTCTGATGGGAATACAGGTAACAGGATTATCACTCCATTTTTATCCTGTATTAACTCCTTCCCAGGCAAATGAAGAGCCAAAGTCTCCTTTTCACCCTCCGGGTGTCTGTCACTGGAGTAGCTGCACATGCCAGGCACTGATCACAATCTGCTGATCTTTGAGCCTGGCTCATGTGAACAAATAGGAAGAAATCAAACTTCCAGAGAAATCACTGACAATGTCCAGCTGTCATTAATATTCAGTGCTCTCTTGGATTTTAGCCACGTTCCTACCTTTAATCACTGGACACTGTTAGGATAAAGCATGACTCCTGGGACTGGAGATAATTTACCACTTGCAGATGGGTTAGCCCTACAGTTCATTTAGACAGAGTTTTGCATTTATTTTGAGTCCCAGAGGGCTTCCTTTTATAGTGCAGTTATATCCACTAAAATTATAACTTCCAAAATTCTCTTCTATTTTATTGCTCTCAAGAAGTATTTATGACCCCTACTGCTTAAGCGGACGTTTTTCAAGATTTACTGCAGAAAGCTTACAGGAGAACCACACAAAACTGGGACTGTTGGTGCTTAGCTGTTAGAGTGAGATTCTGTTAAGAACTTGTCTATAAGAAGCCAATAGAAAGCATATTCAATTTTAGTTCCTGATACCTCAAAAGCAAATCCTATTGAAATATGAAAATTTTATTTTGAGGATGTCACCATCTAGCAGATTTAATAGGCATCTATGTTATATTAAACCAATGTATTGATTTTTCTCCTGGTTTAATGTAACCAGTTGGTCAGGGAATGAGTAGCTTCCTAATGTGTTAGGAACTAATTGGTTCCTAACTAACTAGTTAGCTAATTGTGTCTTTTTGCCTTTTTATGTTTAGACGGAAGGAGAAAACTTCCTGTCTACCTTTCATGTGAAACTTCCTCTCTGCTAAGCTATTTGGTTTTCTCATATATAACCTAAGCAGCCAGAAATGCCAGGGAGTGTTACTGAGGTAAGTCCCAGGGAAAGAATCCTCTGCACTGAGCTATCTCTTTCTTCTGGACTGAAGGATTTTTCACAATCTAAACTAGAATATGTGAGCAAAATTAGTATGTGTTTCAGGCTGAGCCTTTGCCACACACTGGTCCACAGAGAAGCAACATCTAGTCCTGTGTTGCTAGACTCTCAGCATCTCCCAGGCCTGTCATACCTGTTGTGACACTTCTGTGGGCACTAAAAGCCCTCACAGTACCCTGTCCTTAATACAGTTATGATTGCAGCTGGGGATGTTAATGAGGAATGCTTGTTCTTCAGGCATCCTAGGGCTTACAGTCCATAAGCACACACATACACTGACTCACTCAGACACAGCTGGATGTGTAGAGTAAAACAGCATATGTGTAATTTTTATTGAAACAACTAAAAAGTTACATCTGACAGTAACTTCTAAAGAAGGCTCCATGATTTACAGACACTATTAGTTGTGACATGAGAAAACCCAATAGCAGACCCCAGTCTTGCTGAATCAGTTGGTGACACTACTAGTCACTCAACAGTCCCAGCTTAGAGACATAAAATGGCCCTTCCAGATGCTTAGGTCACTCTGGGCCACTCTTCTCAGAGTTGCACAGATGCACCTCCTTTCCCAGAGCTGAAACAGGAACTTGCAAACATCTCTTATTGAGTCACACCAGGGAGGACTGTGGGAGGAGAAGACAGATGAAAGAAACATATTACACCTATTTGGGCACATGATTTCTCAGCTACCACCACCTCTTCCTCTGTGTCTCTGCCTCCACCCCCACTGCTGCTCTTACAGCCGTAGTGGGCGAGGTGTTCCAAACACATCAAGCTTCTACATGCATCACGCTCTGGGAAATAGCGTTTTGGGTGGGGAGTACCTGCTCATCCTTAGAGACTTAGTCGATTCTTAAATCCTCTGTGAAAATGCCTCCGAGTGCTCAGGCAGAAAGACCTTCTTCCCTGTTTTCTCCCCTAATATGTATATTCATTGACTCAGGGATCTTTCCAACTGCAAACCCTTTGAGATCAGGAAATCATGTCTTTTTTTTTTTATTCTATTAACTACCTCCTTCTTCTCCTGGTCCCAGTATCTGATAGAAGAGTTGTTTAGTATGGAGCAGGGGCTATGCGTAGCTTATGGAATGAATGGATGGATGAGAAAAATGACTGAAGAACGAAACCAAGGGAAGGACTATACATGCTCTCCAGAGACTACTGAGTGGAGCTGCGAAGAAAAGACCTGGCAATCTGCTCTGATTAAAGTTACAGCCTAGAAAACCCTATGGGGCAGTTCTAATCTGCCCTTTTAAGTCATCCTGCATTGAAAATTGACTCAACGGCACCTAACAACTCCAGCACCCAGCCATGAATCTGTAGAGAGGTCTGAGAACATCTGACAGGTGGTTGGTCAGAAGTGTCCAAAAGATGTCAGAGCTGGAAACATCCATTCTTCCTCTAATTTTGCTTTCCTTTCCCTTAGCCTTACCCCTGGAGACCCTGGGTAGGACAAGGGGTTAGTGTACTCAACTGCTAGCCAAAAGGTTGGTGGTTTGAATTGACCCAGAAACATCTTAGAAAAAAGTCCAAGCAATCTACTTCCCAAGAAATAGCCACTGAAAACTTTACAGAGCACAGTTTTTTGCACATACGGTCATCATAATTTGGAGTTGAAAAATTTAGCCAGTATGAAGTGTAATGATTGCAGCAAGCCATTTAATTATTCAGACACGTGACCAAAAATGAATCTCAGAATTTGGGAATCTTTATTCTCTAGGGTGACCCTGAGGGTCCCAGTATTACTTATTCACAAGCAACCAGTTTTATTCAATATTGCAAGACATTCTGAATATTTGAGATTTTTCATCTCAAAATATGAAGTTTTGAGTTTGGGTGTGATGAAGTATTTTAAAGTCTAATTTTTTATTCCTCATAGTAAATCACAGATCAAGAGGCTAAATGTGTTCTGAGCTATTTTATCAGTGTTTTTGCAATTAGGCTATTCGTTGGAAAACAACTTTATACCAAATGCCCTTCACATAGAGAATATCCACAAGCATCACATCTGTCATTTAAGTACACTGGGATCAGGACTTTAGTAGATGACAGCCAGAATGGATGGCCATGATGTGTCATGGCTCCATGCTACGTAGCCAAGGAACTACCACCTTCTCTCTGACAATGGGCTGCTTGCCTCCCTTCTTATTTCACACTCTTGTTCATCCTCATCTGGAAACTCTGGTAGCATGGTACTTAAGTGTCATGGCTCCTAACCTAAAGTTGGGCTGCTAACCTAAAGTTGGGTGCTCCTTGGAAACTCTATGGGGCAGTTTCACTCTGTTCTATAGGGGTGCTATGAGTTGGAATTGACTTGACAGCAGTGGGTTTGGTTTTGGGGTTTCATCCTCATCTGGTTATTTTTCCCATTCCACTCCTGGTCCTTAGTTGTGTTCTAGCTGGATGGGGCAAGTCACTGCCTCTAAGAAGTCCAAGTTAAAGAATTTGAACTTTATAAGTGATAGCCTGTGAGGACTAGAAGTAGATATTCTTGGTGAGATAGAAAGCAAAATAGATTTCTCTTAAGTATGAATGAGAGTCAGTCACTTAGTTTTTCCAACTAACAATTCCGGGAATTCTGAGATAAATAAATGAGAACAAACTTTTTGGTTTTTTTAGGCCAAAGATTTGGTTGGTTAAAAGAAAGAATGAACAGACAGAGCAAGGTGAAGAGAGGATAGATATAGTTCTGGAGAAAGAATAAATAAGAAAACTTTATAGTATGCAAATTTTTTAATATGCTGATTATGTCGTGTTGCTAAGAGTTCTCAAGCTGGTTCTGACTCAGAACAATCTTATGTAAAATAGAACAGAACACTGATCCTGCACCAACCTCACAATCGTTGTTACGCTTCAGTCCATTTTTGCCTATTATGTGAGCTGTTCATTGTGTTGTTTAAAGCCTCTCTGTCTCTCTGTCTTGCTCTCTCTAGTCTACCATTAACTTTTTATAGGCATATTACAGTCTTAAGTTATAATAGTGGATTTACTAATTTCTTCTTGTGTTTTTACCAGGATTTATATATATGGTTCAGAGCTATGCTGTCAGATGCATAAAAGCTTATAGGTACGTACTTGAGTAGATTATAGTTTTTAAGAATATATCTCTCGGAAGTGTCAAACATTTTTTGATCTAAAATATTTTTACATACTGCTTTATTTTTATTTATGCAGCATAATTTTTTCTATCTCACTGAAAACAGTAATAACTTGATTTTTTAAAAACTCAGTTGGATCATCTCTGTATTTTGATGGGTGATTTTGCTCCCATTAACTTTTTTTATGTGTGTGGATGTGATTAATGATATAATGGGGCTTATTTCCCCAAATTACCATCCTTTCTTTTGTTAAATCAAGTGTTCTAGTCACTGTCTTTTTTCTCTGATTTTTGCTTTCTATTAAAAATCTACCCATTACCACTGAATCAGTTCCAGCTCATGGAGATTCCATATACTACAGAGTAGAACTGCTCTATAGGGTTTTCTTAACTTTAATTTTTGCAGATACAGATTGACAAGTCTTTCTTTCTCAGTACATCCAGGTGAGTTTATACCATTTGTGCCACCAAGGAACCTTGTAGTCTATTAGTTATTCATAAAATTTCAACTCATGTTGAGTGTTTATCTGTTTATGTTAACTAGGATAATTATAATAGATGATAATGGCCTTAGTTAGTAAAAATAAATGAATTTTTCAGTTATTTGAATGTTTTTCCTGTAAAAAGATAAGAACTTTAGGACATAATAATTTTCCTCCCTCTCCCAAGCCCATACTCTTGGTATATGTTAAAATAGTCCAGGATATTTCATTCCAGAGTTTTATTCCTTTTTTAGTTTTTACATAATACTACAACAAATATTTAACCCTAAGTATAAATTTATTGGGATCTTTGCTAACTACCTTTTCCAGAAGCCTACTTCTTCTGCTCCTTTTCCTGTTTTTTACTTGAGTGATTATTTCAAAAAACAATTGCATGGGTGATAAATTTTCTGACTCGTTGCATATTTGAAAGTTTCATTAATTTTTCTTCCAATCTGAATACTAGTTTGGTGTACTATTTTAGGTTTAAACACAGATTTTTGTTAACATTGACAACAAAGCTATATCAGTGTAGCTAAGGAGATAATTCTTGTTCATTTGTGGAATTTTCTTTTTCTGCTTAACTTTAAAAAATTTTTTTTTCTCCCCTAAGGGCACTTGGCTTGGCTAAGAAATTGGGGGAATTTTCTATTCATTCTTATAATTCTGAAACTTCAGCCTGGTAGCTCGGGCACATGTCTATTTTTCTTCCTCTTGCTTGAGATTCCTTTAAACCTTTCATTCATATCATTAGCTCTAAAATTTTCTTGTATAATTTTTGTAATTTGTCATTTTACCACCTCCAAATTTACTTATCTATTGTCTCTTTTTTCTTTGATTCCTTTAATTTTATTTCTTCTTTTATGCGGTGTTCTGAGAAATTACTGTGACTCCATCCTGCTGTACATGAATTTGCTATTTTTTTTTTTGCTGCCTCAACTTAGTTTACATTGCTGCACTATCCATCTGCATTCTTATGGATGCAGAATTCTCAAATACCTGAGAATAATTTCAAAACCTTTTTTCCATGTTGCTTATGTCTCTTTTACTGTTTCATTTTACAGTTATTTGTTTATTGCTTCTTCACATTGTCTTTTTTTTCTCAAATTAACAGCATTTCTCTTTTTATGTTTTCTGAACATTTTGTTTTAGAATTCCTGGCCACCTGAGTGTGGATTCTAGCTACGTTTATTAGAAGCTAAAGCAGTTTGTCATAAAGTGTTTTCAACAGCTACTATAGATTCATTGTTTTAAACATAAATATATTTTATTTACTTTAGATTGAGAGCAGCTGGACATATAAATTCCTTCTCTCGTATGGATACAAACCTCTCCTAGTACCTGGAATTATTATAATAAATATGGCTATATTCTTTTTATTTACCTTAAAAGAAGCCCTAGGGGTGTTTGTCTGCTCATTCAAAGGCTGGCAGTTCAAACCCACCAGCTGCTCCAGTGCAGAAGGGTGTGGCAGCCTGATTCCTGTAAAGACTACAGCCTTAGACACCCTGTAGTGATGGCTCTACTTTGTCATGTGAGTTGCTGTGAGTCAGAATCAACTTGATGGCAACGGATTCTAGTTTTTCTTCTATCTTACTTATAGACAGAAGTATACAGAGACACAAGTAGATATCATTTTTCTTTTATTTCACAATATTATAGCTATAAGGGCAAGTAGGTGTGTGTATTCATTCTATTACTGATGCAGTTCCATCTTGTTCTTTGACATGAGTCAATTCAGGCTCAGTGACCCTATAGGACAAAGCAGAACTTCCCTTATAGGGCATTCTGGGCTGTACTCTTTACAGCAGCAGATCTTCAGGTTTTTCTCCTATGGAAGGGCTGTGGATTAGAACTGTTGACTTGTCAGTTAGCACCTGAGCCTTAACCATTCTACCACCACAACTTATTAATACCCTCTCTTTTTAAAAAAATTTATTGTGCTTTAGGTGAAAGTTTACAGTGAAAATTAGCTTCTTATTCAAAAAGTCATACAAAAATTGTTTTGTGACATTGCTTGCCATCCCCAGAATGTGTCAGCACTCGCCCCTTTTCTACCCTGGATTTCCTGCTTCTGTTAGTCTGGTTTCCCTGTCGCTTCCTACTTTCTGATCTTGCCTTTTGGCAGTGGTTGCCAATTTGTTCTTGTAAAATTGTTTTAAGCAAGAAGCACCATTCCTCAGTGTGTTACCATTTGTTTTATAGGCTTGTCCGGTGATGGATCTCTTTTATATGTCCTGCCTCACCATGGCCTTGTAATTCCCACCCAAGTGGCTGAGTAAAATCAGATCAAACCAAACCCACGGCCGTCAGATCCGACTCATAGCAACCCTAGAGAACCGAGTAGAACTGCCCCACAGAATTTCCAGGGAGCGCCTGGTGGATTTGAACTGCTGACCTTTTGGTTAGCAGATGGAGCACTTAACCCACTACACCACCATGGTTTCCAGTGACTGTGTGGGTCTATGCAAATAAAGTAACTGTGGCCCACCAAAAGGGTTGGTCAGTCTTGCCCTCATGCTAGGTTTAAAATGAGCTAGCCGAGAGGGAAGAAGAGTGAATCTCCCCACTGCCAAGGAAGAAGAGCCAGGAAAAGGAGCAGAATGCAACCTTTGGACCTGACATACTTTTACTGAGACCTTCCTAGACTCAGGACAGGGAGTGAGTTGTAATACCAAAGACGGAAAGACGGCGAGAAGCAGCAGCAGAGAAATGGCAGCAGCAGAGGTGACAAAACCAGGAGACTGGTCTGTTGGGTTTTCCAGCCCGCAGAGATAGTCAAGAGACTTCTGGCAGGAAGCCAGCTGGAGAAGTAGGATACCTCTAATCACTTGGGGAAGTTGGGATTGACAAGTCTTGGAACTAAAGCTAAGCACCTTTGGTCGGAGGTTTATAGTTTATAGTCATTGACAGAACTGAAAGCTTTGCACCACTTGCCTGAGCAGGTAGAGGGTGAAGGCTGGAGAGTTATGCCTGAGGGCGCAGCTGAGAGGAGGCTGTCCTAAGGGAAGAGCTGCATCCTGAGCAGTCCTAAATGCAAATTTTAACCTGTTCTTCCCTAGTAACCCCTATAATGGTGAGTATTGTCTGTGAGTTCTCTGAGGCTATCACAAAGAATTCTCAAACTCAGCAGAGAAGTGGAAAGTGCGGTGGGAGGGACAATTGGTGTTAGAACAGATAAAGATGTCTGAGAGAGAAGGTCTAGGTGACTTTTGCCTCAGAGGAATCAGCCTTGGTCTATTGATTCTCTTTCCTCCTTGTACGATCAGAGGAAGTCAGACGCCTCTGCCACAAGATTTTTACAGCCAATCTAGTCTTTCCTCCAGAAGATTTGGTGGAATAGTGGTTAAGGGCTATGGCTGCTAACCAAGGAGGCTCCCAGTTCAAATTCACCACAAGCTGTGTGGAAACCCTATGAGGAAGTTCTACTCTGTTCTGCAGGCTCACTATGAGTTGGAATCAAATTGACAGCAACAAGTTTGGGGTTTTGATGTTGTTTACTCTGTCCTCTAGCCTCTGTTAGACCAGTAAGTCTGATATTCTTTGTGTGTATATTTGAGTTTTTGTTTTATATTTTTCTCCAGCTGTGGCAGGAACCCTCTACTGGGTTTCCTGCCAGAGCAGTTGGCTGTAACAGGTACCATCTAATTCTTGTGGCTCAGTTAGTGGAGGTTGTGTTTCATGTGATCCTTTGTCCTTTGGGCTAGCATTTTCTTTATATTTTGGGCAGTGGGGGAAGGAGGGGAGGGGTTGTTCCTTCATTCAACTCTGCTCTGTTGGGATGAGACCAATGCATAGAAGTCCTTAGATGGCCACTTGCAAGCTTTTAAGACCCCAGATGCTACTCACCACAGTAGGATGTAAGCCAGTTTTCTTTATGGACTATGCTTTGCCAATTCACCTAGATGTCTCTAGAAATCACAGTCCCCAGTCTTCAGCAATTCAATCCCTCAAGGTATCTGGTTGTATTTAGGAAGCTTCCATAACACTTTATCTTTGCCAACAGTGTTTCCTTTTTCTACAAATTTTGCAGCAATACTAATAATAAAGGGCATTTTTTATTTCTCTAAGAATCAGAACAGGGATCTTCAGAAGAATGAACTAAAATAATATTTCTTTTCCCAGAAAACCTCAGCATGTAGGTTATTATCCCTCTTACAAACCTAGGAAATAAAAGACATGTGGGAGCTTGGAGAAGACTTATATCTTAAATAGAAAGAACACTCTTAAGCAATACAAGAATCTTCAGACTGGCAAATACTGATATTAGTATATCTGTATTAAATTCCTAAATCTGAATTTTACAGATTGTGTGGCCTTGAATCAGCCAGATAAGCCAAATGTCATCAGCTCTACTCACTCTGTAGGGTTATTGTGGTAATCAAATAATGTAACAGTAGAGAAGTAACTTGTTATTTATCAATTACAGAAAGATACGTTGCTAGTGGCAATAATATTACATTAGAATGTGCTCTAACTTTCACAGAATATAAATAGATGGTTTTGGAAGACAGGCTTGCCCTAAATTTCCCAGATGAAAGAGTAGAACGAAGAACTGTTTTCTACCCATGTAACAAGAATGCACAGTGGCTCTGATCTCATATAAACTGGTGGGCAGTGACACAACAATTGTCAAGGAAGGTATCACAACATAGTTGTCATTTCAACTAGCCATTTAAAACCAACTTCCTGATGTTTTCTTGATTTCAGGATCCTTTTCATCTCTCAGGTAATTAAGTCATTTTTTTTCTTTCCATTTTCGTGAGTATGTGAAACTCACTAAGAGGTAAAACTCTGCAAACCAAAGAAAGTGGAAACTCATGCCGATTTTAGATCCCAGTGTAAGCTTCCACCACCAGTGTAACAGCATTTTAGCACATTCATGAAGTGAAAATGCTTGACTAGTAACAATGGCCTCATTGGCAATGGGTACTGGCCCGTAACTGAATGTATACGTACATTGAGGCACTGCCTTTTCCTACAGAGAAACCAAGTGTGGCTATCCTAGGAGGATGGACTGCTGGTCTGGAAGGCTGAGAACTCAACTGATAAGGCATTTTTCTTGAAAAATTGATGCAGTACGTTTATGTATTATATCTAGCATTCTATACTGTACATGATTAGTCATCTGATCTCACTACATAAGACAGCTTCTAGAAAAGAAAGTCTAGAAGACAGAAGTCTTAGATATCCTTGTATCCTTGATGTTTAGTGTAGTACTTGGCTGACGGGTCAGTGGCGTATTATAGATGGAGTCACTTTTGATAGGCTGAATGGCTGAGTATTTGCAGTGTGACCCCGGAAACACTGAAGGTGAAGGAACCTTGCTCAAGAAACAATCTGGGAAAAGCCAAGCAGATGTTTGACCACAGCAAAAGAGATAAATGTTGACTTTAACCTTGTATATTGCTTTTCAGCCTAGAAAACTCCTAGTTATGTGGTCCACAAACCAGATCTGTGAAAAGAAGGCTTAGACTTACACACTATCCGTGTGATTCCACTCAGAAGACAGGGATAGCAATGAGAGCATGAAATGCAATGGTATGAAGCAGGAGAAAGTGAGGATGGAAGAATAAGGTAATACAGTAAGGTAGAAAACTGAGCCAAATCAAAGTGTAAGGGAACAGAAGAAGAGAAAAAAAGCACCAGGAGAGAATTGGAAAAAAAATTGCACCAAAGAAAAAGGACTTCTCTAGGAGATTGTACTGTAAATTATAAGACATCATACAATTTTCAAAATGTTTATAGTGAAATAAAACAGAGATGTGGCATAGGGTTGGGCTTACCCTGAAAAATAAAATATTGCCAAGGAAGGCCATCAACTCAGACATCTCCGTTGCTATCCATACCTGATGCATTAAAGTCCTTTCCAGGATTTATTGCAGTCAACTACAGAACCTTCCTATTTGCTCAAGACATTCTTTCCACCTTCTGTTTCAAATCTTCCTACTCTCATTCAGATTATCTTTCTCTGCCTAGCCCCTTCAGAAGGCTGACTCAGTGAAAACTCTGTCTGGAATGAATTTTAGGTTCACTTCAAACCATGGCCTTCTGTAACTTTCTCCTAGACGTGAAACCATGCAGCTTTCCAGCAAATTACACCCCTCATCTTTAGCTACCCGAACACAGTAACTCCAAGTGAGTACTTTGGGCCTTCCCAATTGTACTTATTTTGGGAAATGTAACATTTTAATGATTTTTTAAAATTGTGCGTATTTTTTATTATTAATACAAAATTTAATTCATGGCATAACAAGTAACTTTGATAAACTGTTTCTGAAATAACAAGTTTGGTGAAAGCACACGAGACTGCCCTATAGGCAGTATAACATACGAGTCTGCAGTTTAGGTAAAGATCTGGTTCTGCTCTTTGATATCTTTCTTTAATATCTCCAGCTATCTTTCCAAAACACAAATATAATCATGTCATCACCTATATACAAATATTTTCAATGAATTTCTATGGCAGGAAAAGGAAAAGGGAAAAGGAATCTCTATGGCAGGAAAAGGAATTCAATTTCAAACAAGGGTTCAAATGCCTGACATGTAACTAGAGGTCAAAGTAGATAAAACATAGGCTATCAGTTCAGGATATTTGGCACAAGTCAATGAATATACTGTGATTTTTTGAAGAATAATCTAGTTGTTGGCATTTACCATTCCTATTACTGTTGAGTCAATTTGGATTCAGAGGCACCCTACAGGACTGCCCCATATGGTTTTCAAGGAGTGGCTGGTGGATTTGAACTGCCAACCTCTTGGGTAGCAGCTGAAGCTCTTAACCACTGTGCAACCAGGCTTTCCTCACAATAGTAAACATCTTTACAAGTCTTTGTCTCTTTTAGTCTGTCTCTGATTGTTTTCTAGAAGAGGCACTCCTAAGGAAAGACTAGAAACAGAGTAGGCTCTAACAAGACAGTCTAAGCCATGGACATATTCCAGCTTCCCATCTTTCCTTCTATTAGAAAATTTGCATTGCTACAGTTTATTAATCTCCTTGCTTCCAGTCTTGTACCTTCCAATCTATTCCCTACATCAGGCCAAAATAAACTTTAATAAAATTTAAGTCTGATCACATCTTCTCTGTTATTAAACCCTAATGGTTTCTCAACGTGTTATGTATAAACTGAACTCAAAACTATTTTAAGACTTTTAATACATATTATCAAGTTCATTTCAGAAAAGTTGCAACAATTCATACTCTAACAATGTATGAGGTATACATCTTCTCACACCCCCACCATCATATGGTATTCTCATTTCTCACATATATTTTAATGATCTATTGTTGCCTGTCTGTCCCATAAACTTTTGAACTACTTACAGTCAGGAATGCTGTCCTTTAAATAACAGATGCCCAGAGCAGTTGTTAATGATACAGTGAATGAATTAATGCTACTGAATACAAGTCCTTCCAATGTACGTGGGATCTGAGATTTCTTTACCCTTTATCTACTGGAATTTAGGAAGAAGCACAGTCAAGGTTAGGAGTTGAGATTTCAAAATAGGGTTCAAATATCAGACATGTAACTAAAGGCAGAAGAAGATAAGTACAGGGTATCCAGCAAAAGTTGACCTCTTAACAGTTACTCCATTTCTGTTATAAGTTTTCTAAACTATGATCCTTTATTAATAAATGTAAAGGAGTTTGACTGAAATCAGGTAAAGAAATCAGGTGATATAACATCAATTTGGAAATCCTGGTAGTGTGGTCATTAAGCACTATGGCTGCTCACCAAAAGGCTGGCAGTTCAAACCCACCAGGGGCTCCCTAGAAACTCTATGGAGCAGTTCTACTCTATCCTATAAGGTTGCTATGAGTTGGAATTGGCTTAAAAGCAGTGGGTTTGGTTTGGTTTGGTTCTCTGAGTGCCAGTTTCATCAGTTATGCTCACTTGGGGAAAAATCTTGTTTTGGGGAACCAACAGATCCTAAACAGTTTCATTGCAAGGCAGGCAGTGAGCAGAGAGTATTCATTCACTTCCATAAGACACTTCATGGATTTGAATCCACACTCTAGCAGTAGGCTTTTCAGACTTCAGAGTGCATACAAATCACTAGGGAGACTTGTTTAAATAGTAATTTTCAATTTGTAAAATCAAGCTTGAATCCTAATATTGTGCATTTCTAACTAGCCCTCATGTGGGGCTGTAGAGGCTGATAAGTGGACCACACATCAACAAATAAGGCTCTAGTATAGACTTCTTTTTCTCCATCTACATAATGAGGATTTTGCTATTTACACCAAAATATTGTTGAGAAACTTAAATGTCAAAACCTAGAGAGTATACCTGGTATATCAGAAGTATTTCATTGATGTTCTATGTAGAAATACTTTTCATTTCTTTCAGTTGTTCTCAAGCTTGGCTACACATTAAAATCACCTGGGGAGCTTTTACAGTGTACTGATGGAGAGCCTAATTCCAGACCAAACATATCAGAATCTCATGGGATGGGGACCTGGCCTGCATAGTTTTAGGAAGCTTCCCAGGTGACTGCAATGTACAGTCAAAGATGAGCCAACGACATACGTGCTATATCATATATGCTGTCTCCACAGTTATTAGAAGGTTTTAGTTGTTGATGTAGCTAGATGTTAAGGGTGCTTTAATTTTCTCATATAGGGCAACTAGGAGGTGATAAATTGATAGTCTGTTTGAATTCTGAGACTGAGGCTCCAGGCTCCCCTTTTGGTTTAACACTAGAGTTACACCAGATTTCTGATGAGACCCGAGGCAGCACCATTCTCTCCATCAGGATTCATCTTCCCTTTGGGTCTACGCAGGGAACTCCAACCTAGCAGAGCATCAGAAATCAGACTTACTTTGCCTCTGGGGCTGTGTACATACACAGATTCTCAGAACCAACCGCTAGGTAGGCAAGGCTTTGAAATCTCAACCTTGATATTGTTGCTTTAATTTTTTTAAAAAATATTTCTTTGTGATCCTGATGTCTCCATAAATTTGGACCCACCAAATGACTACATGCTAGAGAATAGGTAATTATGAAACTTATTAAATATTTGCTATCACAATGGATCAAGAAGTAGCTGTGCAAACATAACAAGGGGATATTGCGTAGTATAAAGTCAGGAAAGCTGTGCATCAGGATTGTATCCTTTCACCATAACTTTTTATCAAGGACCACAGCCTTCAGTATGGATTGAATCTCAGCATCAAGAAAACAAACATCCTCACAGCCGAACTAGTAAGCAGTGTCATCATAAATGGAGAAAAGATTGAAGTTGTCAAGGATTTCATCTTACTTGGGTCCACAATCAATGCCTTTGAAAGCAGCACTCAAGAAATCAAAAGATGCGTTGCTTTTGGAAAATCTGCTGCAAACAATCTCTTTAAAGTATTGAAAAGTAAAGATGCCATCTTAAAGACTAAGGTGCACCTGACCCAAACCATGGTATTTACAGTCCCCATCCCATGAGATTCTGATGCATGCAAAAGCTGGGCAATGAACAAAGGTGACAGACGAAGAATTGATGCTTTTGAATTGTGGTGTTGGAGAAGAATGTTGAATGTCCCATGGACCACCTAAAGAACAAACAGATCTATTCTGGAAGAAGTACAACCAGAGTGTTCCTTGGAAGCAAAGATGGCAAGACTGCATCTTACATACTTTGGACATATAAGGAAGGATCAGTCCCTGGAGAAGGACATCATGCTTGGCAGAGTGGAGAGTCAGCAAAAAAGAGGAAGAGTCTCAATGAGGTGAATTAACACAGTGGCTGCGACAATGGGCCTAAGCGTAAAAACGATTGTGGACATGGCACAAGACTGGGCAGTGTTTCTTTCTGTTGTGCATGGGGTCGCTATGAATTGGCACTGATTTGATGTCACCTAATGACAGCAATCACGATGCCTCTAGCAAACAAAAGTCTGTGAAAAGCCAAACCAAACCCATTGTTCTCAAGTCAATCCCCACTCATAGCAGCCACATAGAACAGAGCAGAACATGTCTCATAGGGTTTCCAAGGCTGTAAGTGAAAGGAGGCTGCCACATCTTTCTCCCCAACAGCAACTGGCGATTTGGAATGCCAGCCTTTCAGTTAGCAACCAAGAGCTTTAAGCACCGTACCACCAGAACTCCAAGTAACGATTCACTGAAACCAATAAATTGATTACTTAGTCTCAAATTCTCCCAAAATGACAGTATTTTGTTGTATTTGGAGAATTCTGTCAGAGTACTTTGACCAAAATCCAGTCTCTGAGAGTCATTCTACCTTTCTTTGATTGTGAATTTGTGTCTTGTGGGCCTAGAGTTTTTCCACTAAGGATCTTATAGGAAATATCTCAGTAAAGGTTGTATTAAAACTCTTTCAATAACTTTCTCTTTTATGGGAAAATCCAATTGAACTGTCTTTTGATGACCAAACACAGTTATTTACACAGAAGTGTATTGCTATTGAAAGCATAAACCATCAGAGACAGTATCCTTGACCTAAGAAGCTGATTCTTTAAGATAGAGGTAAATAAGTGTAAAATAATAGTAAAACAGGATCAATCTCAAGGCTGAAGTGGAAGGCTGAGTGAGCAGAGTGGTACTGTTCACCTTCAGTGCCTCAAAGAATGAAGTGACGTCTAGAAAATCCACTCGAAGAGTGATGTTAGCAAAGAATATTGGATTTACTATGGACTACCAGGGAACAGGAAAACAATAGGGGACCCAAGATGCTCTTTAGAAGTGGGAATGGCGAGGCATCAACTCACGTATTTTGGATGTGCCATTAGGAAAAACTTCAGTCACTAGAAAAGGACATGATAGTTGGTAAAGTAGCCAAGTAGAGCAACAGCAAAAACGAGAGGAACTCTCCGTGAGATGTAGCCAAAACAACCAACTTAAATATACCAGTGACCATGAATATGGCACCTGACATGTTGCTCTGTCATACTTCAGGTTGCCATGAGTCTGAGCTGACAGGACTGAACCTAAAACAACAACAAAAATTCTGTTAGCTTTGGGACTTAAGAGTAGTCTAGAACTTCAGATTTCAGTTTCAGGCTTCCGTAGAGAGTATTGAAAACAAAATGTTCAGTTCAAAGTGTAGAAAATATTTATCACTATATAGACCAGGTTTACTGGGAATTTGGCTTTGAAGACATGGGGTGATTGTTTTGTAATTCCAACAGCCCATTTAACGGCCAATATGGCTCTGTTTTGTTTTTGGTTAGGTTAAGAATTTTATTTTTTACTTTCATTTTTACTAACGTAGCACATTATAGTACACTAAATAAATGTAGCAGAGTTGATCAAATACTTAACAGTCTCAATTTTATTTGTAGTTTGGTTACTGAATATTTTAGCTTTGTCTCCATAACCCTATTACAGGAAGGAAACTCTTGTCAAATCCCTACATGATAGTTGGTCATTAATAGTTTAATGTGTGTTTATTTTTGCCTCTCAGGTTTTTATTTCAGAGAATAAATCCTGGATTATGTTCTCAAAGGAATTATAACTATTTGTATATATCTTTTCCTTAAAACCCACTATTTCTCTACCACCTTTGTGATTCTTATAAAGGTTTAACAACTGGCAGCCTTGGAATTTGATGACCTCTTTCTTTCCTTTGACTAGATAAGGTAGCACAGCTGCTGGGTAAATTTTCCCACAGACTCTGCCAATGGCCATGGTGGGGAGGGGAGGTTTCTCTGCGGACTGAAAGGTAACTCGATCTCAAGCTGGATTAGACCTGGGCCTTGTCAGAGCTGAGGTTGTGTGCTATATTAAATTACACTGAGTGTTTTCTGTTCTACTCCTGGAACTACTGTTTGCACAGACCACCCAACCTACAGAATTTCCTTCAGTCCATTGGGAGAATGAAGTTATAGCTGTTTCGACAGTTATTCAACAACAGACTGGCTGTCTGAAGGCATCTTCTCCAAGTCACTCAGGACCCGCTGGTGACATTCCTGGCAGAACTCTTTCATATTTGCAGTGAAGTCTCATCACATAAAGTCAATAATCTGTAGTGAAGAATGACTTGCTATGAACCCACAGAGCAAGAAATTGAGAAGCAGTCAGGCAGAGGTTAGAGACATTTGTTTATTTAATGCATTTTTCTTCCTTAGCTTGTCCTGATTTTAACTCAAGGATCTCTGGTAGCACAGTGGTTTAAGTGCTAAGCTGCTGATAGGTAGGCAGTTCAAATCCACCAGCCACTCTACAGCAAAAAGATATGGCAGTTTGCTTCTGTAAAGATTATACTCTGGGAAACTTCATAGGATGGTTCTACTGCATCCTATATATGGGGTCTCTATGAGCGACAGATCAGGTTTTAATTCTTTTCTTTTTTTATGTGTATTTTTTATCCCATGTACCTTCATCCTTGTCCATTAGTTTGCTGCTTCTCAGGCATTAAACTAAGATTCCAGGACCTCACTCCTCAAGAACTCTCCTTCAGAAGTCTGCAACAAGGTCTCAAGGGCTGTGTTTTGTAACAAACACTGAGGCCTTTGTGATTCAGCAAATCTAAAGAATCAGTGACAAAATGCTGTCGTTCGGTTCTGTTTCCATGAGTTAAGATAAATGCATACTTAATGGACTATTCCTATCTTACTATGAATTAGTTTAATATGTGAAATTACCCTCAAAAAATAAAATTTTATTGAGAGATACAGAGAGAAAAAAGAACTATTCCAATATAACTGTGCGAGCATGAGTAGAGAATGTAAACACTCCACGTGTTAATAACAGGGCCTGTTACTATTAACGATTGTGGTCATGGAAATCTGCCCAATGCCTTAATTGCTTCACTTTCGGGATTGCTCCTTTTGAAATAGAAAATTTAAAGCAGGAAGGGAAGGAACCAACGATTCTTGCCTACAACCCTAACTGAGGGTAGAAATTCATTTGTGAGAGCAGAATGCAGTAAGCACATTACTTGAAAAATAACTTCTTATTGTTGTTCTTAAAATTCTATGCTATCAACTCTGGTCAGAAACCAAGTCCTTGGCATTCTTGGATTTCTTTAAAAGAACAGAACATGTTCAGTACATTGGAAGAAGGAAAAAGCATTTCTTAGAATTAGACTCAGGGAAAGCACTCCCAAACCCACTACTTTTGAGTAGATTCTGATTCATAGAGACTCTATAGGACAGAGTGGAACTGTCCTATAGAATTTCCACGGGGCATCTGATGGATGTGAATTACCAACCATTTGGTTAGCAGCTTAACCACTGTGTTACCTACCAGGGTTTCCCAGGAAAGCTCTAGGGATCTTTATAAAACTCAATTTACCCATGCAAACCTAATGAAGGATTTAAACACATTTTAAGATAACTCAGTTTAGTACTACAACAATAACTACTGCTCTGTTACTGCCACTGCTACTGCCACTACTAACAATCAGTATCTTGGCACTGAAATATAGAAATGGACAATGAAACAATTTTCCTTAAGTCAAAATAGAGTAACAGAAAGATTAAAAGACTAGGTGTCAGGTGATAGAAATTTAACCTCAGGGCTAGCATTCAGTAGCTGTATAATCTCAAGTAAATAATCTAAATAATCTTTCTGGATCCCAGTTTTTTTTCTTTCTTTTTTTAAGTGGAATTAATAATACTTATTCTTACTGACTAAAAGGATTGTTAGGAAAGCAAATAGAAAGAATAGTAAAAGGCTTTCCAAATTAAATAACCTGTTTGTATGTAAGGTATTACTTTTAAATTATGTGTCTATGTACATATATATGTATATGTATGCTTCCTGGAAAATCCACAAGACAATCTACATGATTAAGCTAATCTACGTAATTAAGCTAATCTACGTAATTAAGCCTCTTGCAGTGGGACTTTGTAATCTCTGGCTCTCTTGGGTGGAGTTTCATTCCTGCCTTTTGTTTTCATTCTTTATAAGAAGAGAGTGCACAGTCCTGTACTAAATTTGCATAAACTTAATTGGGTTTCTATAAGTATTAAATTTAAGATGTATAATTAATAATTATAGCAATGGTAACCAGTTGATGACATCATATCAAGAGCTAAAATATTTTTCTAGAGACATCTTGATACTAAATAAGATAATTATTGGGTTTTAATCAAACAATAGGAAAATAGTTTAAAAAAATACTATTCTGTTTGCATAAGCATATTTTGCTGAGGTATTTCTCTAAAGGGAATGTTTCAGGTTCCAGTGGCTAAAATTTCTGTTGAAGACAAGAAAAAAAGAATCTTTCGTTAGGAATGGCCATTTCCAGATGGGCTAGGGTATTTGACTTAATTGTTTTTTAAAAACTGAACAAGTTATATTAAATAAAAAATTTAAAAAAAACTGAACAGCTTCTATATATGAGACAGGAATTTTTAAATAATATTACACATGTAAAGTACATTGAGAGACAGCACTAACGAGAAACAGGCATTCAAAAACAGAATCATCTTTTTCTGAAACTCATGAGAATCTCATGTTGGTTCAAACGTGCTTAAACTGATTTGTAAACGAAAGAGACTTCAGACACATGAAGAAGGAAGAAAAGACATAGCAGGTTGACAGAGCATCAGAGAATGCAGCAGAAAAAAAAGGAAAAAAGAATGCTTAGGAAACAACCACTGGTTTCTTCCATTTTCGTTCCAGTTGCCAGATGGAGAGAAAGGAACACCTGATTTTAAATTCCCTGATCACTCTCATGTGTAGTGTTCCGAGGAAAATTTAAAAGAACGAAAAGTGAGGGCAAAGATTATTGGTTGTGCTTTTTAAATACACTAAAAATAAAACATGGTTTTATTGTAGCTGCTCCATTTGTGCTATTTAGGAAAACAGTTGCTTAGCCCTTGAGACACTGTCCCAGCACATGCCTGTAACGGCTGCTGGAGCTCTTCCTGTCTTACCTTTGACCTCACAGTGTGAACCTGAGCAGGTAACTTCTCTGAGCTTCATTCTCCGTGGATGTTGTGTTGTTAAGGGAAATAGAGCTAAATGATCTCTGGGATCCAGCCCAGCTCTGACTATTTATAAATTCTTACTTCCAATGTTTGGAATTATCCATTTATTTTAATGTTTAGCTTCTTTTTTCTCCAACATTACCAGTGCCAGTTAGCCCCACCCCGACTCCTGACACATACACATTTTTTTTTTCATGCTTGATTATATTTCATGCTTAGATTATATTATATTGTGAAACTGAATTAGGGGGCCTGGAATCTGTGAGAAATCCTAGACTTACCCCCCAAATTAAAAAGAATTAACCATTATTTTTTACACTTGCACTTATTTGTGTGGTGTAAGAGCTCTAGTACTCTGGAGATGAGCTGATTTGCAGAGAAGTCACTCTGCATTCAGGAAGAGATGCTATGAGGATTCTCCGGTTTTCTAAAGAAGCAGCACAAAGCCACCAGAGCCTTGAAGTTGGTTTATACTTCAGTCTATAGAGAATGTCTAAGAACTAGAAACAGAAGCAGATACAACTATCTTAGTAAATAGCTAGCATACAACAGAGCTTATCATATAGCAGGAATTGTACACAACCATAATTCTCCTAATGTTCCTATAATGTAGATACTAGCAGTAGTCCCATTTCACTAACGGGCAAACTGAGACTTGCAAAGGTTAAATAAGTTACCTAAGACTATATAGTGGCAGAGGCAAGATGCAAAACCAACTTTAGATTAACTCTTTGTTGTGCAACCATAGTGCCCTATGTTGTTCAATTTAATAGGAGAGGGATCAAGAAATATGCTTGTTATCTAGATATAGATTTCCTACTTCATTACTGGTTTCATAATGTACTTGTAATAGCAAAAGCAGTCCCTGGGTGGTGGCACATACGGTTAAGCACTGGACTTCCATCTGAAAGTTTGGCTGTTCAAACCCATCTAGGGGCACCTTAGAATCAAAGCCTAGTCATCTCCTTGCAAAAGGTTACAACCTTGAAAACTCTGTGGAGCAGTTCTACTCTACAGACTTGGGGTTACCAGGATCCAGGGTGGACTCAGTTGTAATTAACAACACAATACAAAAAGAAGAAAATGCGTATCTGAAATACTTCACCTGGTTAAGCACTTTGCTGCTAACTGACGGTTGGCTGTTGGGACCCACCCTGCCACTCTTCAAGAAGAAGACCTGGCAATCTGCTTTTACAAAGATTACAACCAAGAAATCTCTCTGGGGCAGTTCTGCTCTGCATGTGGGATCATGATGAATCAGAACTAACTTGATCTCAAACACAACAAAAACAGCAGTTAAGAAATAGATTTAAGGACTAAGCCGACATAGCATGTCATCAGGAAACATTTCCTACTCCTGTTTTTTGTTTTGCCCATCTTTGTTCACCGCAGTATTCCAGGGCCTCAATGTGAGCAAGTCAACAGTATGTGTACGTAGGAGGATTAGCTGTGGCTTTTACATAAACTCAGTGTTTGTAGAATGAAATGGTTCTACTCAAGCGTTTTTTTTACTTGTCTAAATCCATGGTACAGGATCATTATAGGGTCACTATGAATCGTAACAGATTAGACAGCAATGGGTTTTTTTGTTTTGTTTTATGTCCCTCCATGTTTTCTTTAAATAGCTTAACAAATCTTGTTTTTATTGACTGGAAAAGAAAAGTAGCCCCAAACATTTACATTTCCTTAGCTTGTACTGTTCGCAAGTGTGATCATAAGATGCAAGAGGACTCTTAGGATCCTAGGCATCATTTCTCCCGTTAGAGTATGTGTAATGGAGCAACAAGACGAGGTATTATTTCCTTGCTGGAATCACATACAGCCTAGTCAGCCAAGATGCTTTTACAGTGCCGGACCAAAACACCTTGGCAGCTGCTCCCATGCAGGGAGCTGTTTTTGGCTGGGAACGATGACTTGAGTCGGTGATTACTGAATGCCCTGTACTTGACATATTTGGCTTTTCATGTAAATAGTGGGAAGAACAGAGCCAGCCTTGACGACTGCACCTTCACTGAAGGAGAGATTTGAGTGAGCAAACATCTACCTCACGGTTAACTCCATCGGGTTTTTTTTTTTTTTTTTTGTAGGTTAATATCCTTTACCTTCTTATTTTGAAGTTCTACTTGATGTTTCTTTCTGAGTGTCTCTGATGCCTAAGTTCACAAGCATCTGTAAGTACAATATTGCTCTTTGGTTTGTTCTGACATTTTATTTACCTTTTTTCTTAGCTAGTCAAAAGTTTCCTTAGAGCATGTTCTGATTCCCAAGACTCACGTTCATTTGGTATTTTATTGAGTGTTTTGGCCTGTGCTGAATATAGAACAGTCATTACTTGCTTAACTGATTAATTGCTGCCTTGTTGGATTGGGCTCACCTGGTTCCCTGGCTGACTCTGTGGAAGTAACAAACAGTTATTTACAGAGGGCCGATTAACTCAGTTTGTGAGAACGTGGTACTGTTGCTCGTTGGAGTTGAGTAGATATTGGCGCCTAGAAGAATCGGCTTTACTTATAAAAGTTGGCTATTGTGTTCAACTCATCAGCTCATAAAACTTGAAGTCTAATGGTAAGAAAGGGCCTATAATTGAATCAATAGCAGAAACAAACAGAACAATAGTGTGTACTATATTAGTGGTTCAGTCATAACCTTTACAAAATTAAATATTTGAGAGCAAATAAAATAAAATCATTTTCTCTTTTCTTCTTCTCTATCTCCCTACTTCCTTAACCCTTTCTACACTTTTTCTTCCTTCGAAAAATACTAGCTGTGTCCTACCTGGACCAGACACAGTGCTAGAAGGAAGAGGTATAATGGACAAAGAGGTAAACCCTAGCTTTTCCCATAGTTCAGGTGAGGGAGACAGAGAAGTATTATTTCTCAGGTCCATACACAATACCAGAACAATGTACAGTCCAGGGTCAATTGAATGGGCCACAAGTGAGAAGTTAATCAAGTGAAACTGCAATGAGTACTTTTAGTGGAGAAAATATCATTTGCAAAGGCCCAGAGATGAGGGAAGAAAAGGCTGATCAGAAGAGGGTTAGTTTGACACCTGTGGGCAGAGGCAAGAGGGATGAGAGTCAATATTGATGAGGTAAAAATAGGTTACATTATTATCTACTATGTCGTTATCTCTATTAAGGAATTTAGGCTTTACCCCAAGGTAACAGAAATAGAGATTTTAAGAGGAGGAGTGCTATGCTCAAATTTGTATTTTTAACAGTTTAGACTGAGTGGGGTAGGAACCAGGGGAAGATAGGAGCATGAAGATAGGAAATTAAGAGTGAAGATCAAAATGGTAGAGTGCATTACAGAGTATCAACAGGACTCAGGGTTCTTGTTAAATGTAGAAGCGACAGGAAGTGAGTCATAAGTCTATATATTTCTAATGTGGTTAAGCTGAACTGCTTGTTGGAATAGGAATCAAAGTAGGAGCAAGGAAGGGAACTTAATAAATTCAATTTTAGTCCTAAAGAGTTTGAAATGAGGGAAGGGCACTCAAATCAAAGTGTCCAAGAGATGTTTCTTTTTCACAGTGCTCTTGCTCACATATCTGTAAGGGTTCATTTTTACATTGTTTGTTATCACCTTCATCTCTTCCCTCATAGACAAAGTTACCTACTGTGCTTAAATACTGTAGAGAAACAAAGGCATGCAGGATAACACTATTACCATGGGGAGATAACAGCACTGATAGGTAGATGTCATGGTTGAAATTGTGTCCCCCCAAAAATGTGTGCAGCCACGTGGCTGGGATATGGTTCCCGGTATCTTGGGACTGTCCTCCATTGTATGGTTTTGCTAACCTGTATGTTAAAGGATTAGGGTGGGGCTGTAAATTCCTGCTGTAGGGGGAGTTTCCCTAGAGTATGGCTTGCCCCACCCTTAATGCTTTTAGCTTGCAAGGAATAAAAGGAAAAAGAAACAAAGGACAATTTGAGAACCTGGCTACCATCAAGCAAGCAGCACCGGGAGGAGAGCGCGTCCTTCAGACCAGAGGTTCTTGCGTCAGGACGCTCCCTGGACAAAGACTGATGCAATACCAGACTTTCCTCCAGAGCCGACAAGGGGAAAGCCTTCCCCTGGAGTGGACACCCTGAATATGGACTTGCAACCTACCAGACTGTGTAAGAATAAATCTTTCTTTGTTAAAGCCATCCACTCTGTGGTATTTCTGTTAGAGCAGCCCTAGCTGACTAAAACAGTAGACAAAATCTGCATGGAAAAAAAAAAAAAAAAAAAAAAAAACAGAGTCAAAAAGAAAGAAAAGGAATCAGGTTTAATGAAGGGCTAACATACGTATTACCTATGACAAATTCTATAAAGCCAAAAAAGCCAAGTGCCATCGAGTTGGAATTCTATATCATGTCAAATAATGAAAAGTTTGAATAGCCTGGGAAATGCTTTGGGCACGAAATAAGATTTGTTACCCATCTTGAAAACATATAATAAACTCGAAAAGATAGTGACTAAAGACA
This sequence comes from Heterohyrax brucei, assembly GCA_028571685.1. Lineage (NCBI taxonomy): Eukaryota > Metazoa > Chordata > Mammalia > Hyracoidea > Procaviidae > Heterohyrax > Heterohyrax brucei. The sequence goes on along the minus strand of CM053144.1, from coordinate 149,908,383 downwards.
TTCTAATTTGAAGGCAGAACAGAAAGGCACTAGAAAGCTTGATAACTTTATACATAGTTTTGGTGCAATGGGTATCTTAAAAGCAAGTTCAAGTTGAATCTGAAGAAAATTAGAACAAGTCCAAGAAAGCCAAAGTATGATCTCAACTATATTACCATCTGAATACAGAGACCATCTCAAGAATTGATTTGTCACCCTGAACACTAATGACAAAAGGCCAGAGTTTTGACATCAAGGGCATCATACAAGAAGAAAGTCAGAGGTCATTAAAAGACAAAAATGGATGTCAGAAGAGGCTGAAACTTGCCTTGACCTTGAGTAGCTAAAGCTAATGAACGAAATGATGAAGTAAGAGCTAAACAGAAGATTAGAGTTTTGGAAAGATATCAAGGACATCCTAGAGGAAAGCAAGAAGTCATTAGAAAGAAAAGAAAGAGGAAAGGAAGGAGGGAAGGGGAGGGGAGGAAAAGAGTAGAGAGGAAAGGAATAAAGGAGAGATGGAGAGAGGGATGAAGGAAAGAAGAAAAATCAGACATCAGTTCTGTTTGACTGATTGTCCCTTTGTCTGTGTATAGGTTCCTCATGAGCACAATTAAGTGTTCTGAAATTCCCATTCTTCATAATGTTACCCATAATTTTTATGATCCACATGGTTGAATGCCTTTGCATAGTCAATAAAATACAAGTAAACATCAACCTGGTATTTTTTCCTTTCAGCCAAAATCCATCAGCAATGATATTCCTTGTTCCAAGGCCTTTTTTGAGTCCAGTTGAATTTTTTGCAATTCCTTGTTGATATAAAGCTGCAAAAGCTTTTGTATTATCTTCAGCAAAATTTTACTTATGTATGATATTATTCAATAAGTTTTCATTTGTTTGGATCGTCTTTGTTTGGAATGGGTACAAATATGGACCTCTACCAGTCAGCTGACAGGGTAGCTGTCTTGCAGATTCCTTGGCATAGACGAGTCAATGATACTAGTGATGCCAGTGTTGTATCTGTCTGCTGAAACATCTCAGTTAGTATTCCGTCAGTTCCTGGAGCCTTGTTCTTCGCCAGGCCCTTCAGTGCACCCTGGACTTCTTCACTGAGTACTGTGAGTTCTAGCTCATATTTTGCTTCCTGTAATGGCTGAACATTGACCACTTATTTTTTGGTAGTGACTTAGTTAATCCCTACAACTTCTTTTGATGCTTCCTGAGTTGTTCAATATTTTGCCCATAGAATCCTTCAAAACTGCAACTTCAAGCTTCATTTTTTTTTTTTTGTTTGATTCTTTCAGCTTGAGAAGTGATAAGTGTGTTCTCCCCTTTTGATTTTCTAACTCCAGATCCTTGGACATGTCATTGTAATGCTTTGTCTTTCAAGCCACCCTTTGACATCTGTTCAGGTCTTTTACATCATCGTTTCTTCCATTTGCTTCGGCAATGCTACGTTCAACAGCAAGTTTCAGAGCTCTCGCTTAACATCCATTTTTGCCTTTTCTTTCTTTCCTGCTTTTTAAATGACCTCTTGCTTTTCTCATGCATGATGTTCTTGAAGTCATTACACGACTCATCAGGTCTTCAGCCGTCGGTGTTCAATGCATGATATCTACCCTTGAGATTATGTCTTAGTCTTCTAGTGCTGCTGTAACAGAAATATCCCAACCAGATAGTTTAAACAAAGAGAAATTTATTTCCTCAGGCTAAAAATCCAAATTCAGGATGTTAGCTTCAGCGGAAGGCTTTCTCTGTTGGTTCTGAAGGAAGGTCCTTGTTATCAGTGTTCCCCGAAGCTGGGAGCTTCTCTTTACAAGAACACTGAGTCCAAAGGACACACTCTATTCCTGGCCACATTTGCTTGGTGGTAGAAGGCCCCCACCCCTCTGCTTGTGCCTTTGCCTTTCATCTCATGTAAGACAAATGTGGTACAGGACACATCCCAGAGAAAGTCTTACAATGGATTAGGGATGGGGCTACGAAAGAATGTTATGCCCTATCCTAATTCTCTTCAACCACAGGCAGATATTATGATTTACAACACATAGGAAAAAATTATGATTTACAACACACAGAATGGAGGACAACTACACGATACTGGGAAACCTAGCTTAACCGAGTTGACACATATTTTGGGTGACACAATACAACCTTGACAAATGGTCTCCAAACTTAGGTAAAATATACTTCAGGTCATATTTTGATTGTTGTGGACTTGTTTTAATTTTCTTCATTTCAACTTAAACTTGCTTATGAACAGTTGATAGAGTTTTCTGCAGTCAGCCTCTGGTCTTTTTCTGATGGAAGATACTAAGTCTTTTCTAGAAATTTCTAAAAGCAAAAAGAGAAAAGAAATAGAGTAACAGCAGAAGAAAGACCTTTCTTTATGTATTCATTTTTCCTACTTGGGATGACATGTTAAGTGACTAGAGACACAGAAATGCTGTCACTTGGAAAACACATCTAAATAGTTCTGACTGTCAAACATAAACTGGCAGTAGTAGTTAGAGACACACTGACTAAACATAGGATATAACTGAGGAAAGGGACCATGGATGCATGCTATTTCAGTGCCTGGCAGAGTATATGGCACATAGTGAGTTTCAAGAACTATTTGTTGATATACAGAATGTATTAAGTAAGTAAATAATTCACAGAAGAAATTGGCTGTTTGCATAAGTCACGGGAGGAGGTATTTAATCAAATGACTAGATGTGGTGGAACAGTTCACCTTTCAAATGGTTCTAAATGATTTTTAAAAAATCTTTTTCAACTTGAAAATCTGAGATTCTTCTTCTATCAATAGCATGTCTCTACTTTTGCCTGTTCCTGTCCAAATTTTCACCCAGCTACATCCTGTAGCCAGTCTTAAACATTAACAGAACACCTAGTTGTAAAGAACTGTCTATGCTCTGTATTCTGGTGAATGTAAAGTGTATAAAGCAAGGTTTTTAATTTAGGCAGAAATCTTTTTTTGCCAATATTTTAAGCTCAGATGCCATCAGATGACTAGGTAGTAACAAATAGTACAACACGTATTCAGCACACAGACCCTTCATGGCAAAAACAGTTTGTCTGCTACAATAAATATTGATAGTTCAGATCCAGCAGCAGCACTGCAGAAGAAAGACCTGCTCATTTACTTTGTAGAAATTATCACCAAGAAAGCCCCAGGGAGGAGTTCTGCTCTGCGAAACACAAGGTTGTTATGAGTCAGAATCAAGTTGTCAGCAATGCGTTTGGCTTTTCTTTTAAACTGCTCATGCAAGAAAAACTTCCCGGCCTCTACTACTTTCATGCCTCTTAAATAAAAAAAAAAAAAAAGAAGCTAACATAAAGTGCACATATATTCTAGTCAGACAGCTGGATATGAATTTCAGCTCTGATTTATTAATTGCAAAATCTCAGGCAAGAATACCACTTTACTTTTCCAAAACTTAGTTTTCCTCATCTATAAAATGAGGTGAGAGTATTTACTACACATGAGATTTTATGACTATTATGAGAGATATTGCATCTGCAGTGTCCAGTACAATTTCTGGGACAGATTCTAGAAATGGTGGAAGTAGTGCTGATGATGCTGATAAGGATGATTAAGTATCTATTTGTTTCTTCTTCTCTGAAAAGTTTTAGATTCTAAGTGGTAGTGTAAATGCGAGAAAGCAATCTCAAGGCTGTTTTTTGTATTTCTTATGAAGTTTAAATAAGCATAGAAATAGGTCATTTGACCACCAGCTTCTAAGACACCCACTCTTCTGCCTGTGCAGGGGGAAAGAGGGGAGAGGGCAGCACTCACTGGGGAAGTCCGTAGTGAAAGGACAACTCAGAGCCATGCCAAGAAAAACACTGTTTGGACCAAGTCTTTCTAGTTATGAATAAATTTGATCTTGTCCTGATGGACAGGAGTGGGGAAGAAGAGGTGGAGACCATAAAAGAAGTTTACATAAATTATCTATGTAAGTCTTCTTTGGTGCGTTAATGCACAAGGTCCTTTGCGATGGAAGCTCTTTTGCCTTTACTGCTTTTATTATGGAGCCTTAGTGGCACAGTGGTTAAGAGCTATGGCTAGTAATCAAAAGGTTGGCAGTTTGAATTCACCAGCCACTTCTTGGAAACTCTATGGGGCAGTTCTAATTTTATTATAAATACATTGAATAAGAAAACTAGACTTAGAAACTTTTTTAAATGCCATTTATCACCAATTTCATTGCCTCATTTGGAGTACTATGGCAGTTTTGAGTGAGTGGAATGAAGAGACCATTATGCAGCTACGCTGGGTTTTTTTTTTTGACTATGTAAAAATAATGAGGATTGCAACATGAGGAATCTAAGTATGAAGATCATTATTTCTCATAGAGGTTTCTGGCTGGCTGACTGGGCTGTGCTCTCTATGGCTTCATAAATCTAGGACCTCTGGGCATCTGCAGATTGGACATTTATTGAAGCTTTGAGTTTACATGAAATATAAAAACAAAACAATTAACATTTTTAATTCCAAACTAGATGCTTTTCAGAGCAACTGTATGGTTGGCACACAGCCCCACAAATTTGAAGTGGTCTACCTTTTGACTTTCAGTGAGGAACATGTAGCTAGGAGCTCAACAAGTCTCCAATAGGAGCTATAAAACTGTGGTTACTTAAAAGTGCAAATCTGGTATATCTTTCAAGTATTGAAAACAGACATTCTCCTTGGCAGCTGTCAGAAGAAATGTGTCTTAGCAAATTTCCTGAGTGAGCTAAAGTATTCAGCATTTACTTAAAGATTTTGAAGCTATGGCCCAAATTGTAATTAGCATACTTGTTACTGGCACTGAATTCCTTCTTTCCAGGAAACAGATGTAAAAGCAAAGCTGAAAGTGATAAAAGTTTCATTCTTCATCAGTATAGAAAACCAGTCAACGATACATTTTCATTCTTCCTCTTGTCATTCATGGTACAAATTCTACCAATATTTCTTATTATTCATGTACAAAAACAAGTAAGAGCTACAGCTCTGAAATATATGCCTCTATACTGGTAGATGGCAGACAGCCACTGCCATGCAATTTCGTCTGCGTCTTGAATGCTGTAATATCATAATGCTTTTGGCTGCAGTGAACCTAAGTGAAAATTGGAACTGTTGGTGGTGGTTAACATTTAGATAAAGCTTAAAAGTTGCAGACAGCCACTGGGAAGGATGATGAGACTTGGCATTGGTTTAAATCTAGACAAAGTGCCATATTTTATTTCAGGTTCTCTTAAACAGAAACTTCCTAACTTGGGAGTAATTTTGGGTTTATCCCAAGACAGGCCAAGAAGACAGAGCTCTATTACTTACTAACTCACAAGGGGCTGCCTTCCTTTTAACTGGCCAAGAAGTGTGGAGTTCTTAGTTGGCCTGGCACCATTGAGTATATTATTCTGCTTAGTCAAGCAACCATTTCAATCAAATAGATTGATTGACTAATTTTTTTTCTAATTGGACTTGATCAACTGTTGGAATGGATTGGCTAAATCAACTGATCATGGCACTGACTGTGCCTTAGTCTCTAAGCTTTCAAGATGTCCTCAATAGCATTAAAAACCACATGCAATTTATAGTAGACCACAAACAAATGTAGATGGCTGTCTATGCATATATACAAGGCCCTATGTATATACGCAAAGACACATCTCTGCTTTTTACAGTTGTTTCATCTTTGAGTTGAGATAGCAAGTTTTTAAGCCTTTAAACCCTACTATTTCCCACCAGCAAAAAGTATGTGCAATATTCTTATTGATGTGTCATCATTATCATCATAATCATCCAACTTAAACAGTGGAATGTTGTAGAAAAAACAGAGGGTAAAGAAACTTTATTTCCTCTCCAAAATACGTAAAAGGAATCTAACCAGTGCCATTTTTTTCTTCCTAACTGAATAGTACATTTTTGCTTTTAAATATGTGGTGTGTGTTGCTGTTAAACAGAGGAATGTCTGGTAACTTTCACTGAAAGGTCTGTCAGGTTTTACTGCCACTGAAAGAATAGTTTGACCAAATTCCTCATTGACGTTGATATAGAAACCCTCTCAATTCTTTCTCTCCGTTACAGTCATTTTTTCCCTTTTCTTTCTCCTCTCTCCCTCTTCCCTCTTGTTTCTAAACAAAAGTCAGCCATAAAGATGCCATCTGTCAAATCACACCCTGGCGTACTCATTTATAGCTTATTTCTAAATCCAGGGAAGGTATCTCTAATAGGTGATCAAAGACATGGAAGATGTTTGCTGTTATGATATACTTGAAAACTTAAGATCATAAAGTTTTGAGTCAGTTGATGAGCAAGAAAATACTATGTGTATTTCTGCATGAAGCTCATAAATAGTTGATAAGATTCTGTTTGGAGAAAAATAGAAAAAAATTAAGACAATTCAGAGGATTAATAAAAGCAGAGGCCAAGCCAAGCCAAGTGCCGTCAAATGGAAATGGAACTTTTCCACATTTACAAGTTAATTGGTATCTTGGTAGCATAGTGGTTTAGTGCTACAGCTCGTGAATAAAGGGTCTGCTGTTTGAATCCATCAGGTGCTCCTTGGAAACTCAATACAGCAGTTCTACCACATCCTATAGGGTCACGATGAGTTGTAATTGGCTGAACAGCAATGGGTAATGGGCTTGGGGTGTGGGAAGAAGCCATCTGATGGGGATGTTTTCTGAGCCAGTGCTGTTAAAATCACCCTTCTGTGTTACAAAGGTGTAAGCTTTATGAATAAGTAATACTATGTCATAGCAAACAACGTAGTACTGGCGAATCTTAGAATCTGGAGAGGAGTAAAAAGAGTTTCCTAGGCTTCTCAGCCAGAGGTTGAGTCTAGGTGTTTATAAGGAAGTGTTTTAGTCACCTGGTATTGCTCCAACAGAAAACACCACAAGTGGAAGGCTTCATGATGAAAAATGTTATTTTCAAAGTCTGGTAAGCCACATATCCATTTATAAGTTATAAGATTATTCAATAAGAGAAATTATTACATCTAGTAGGCTGAGTCCAAGTTCAAGGAGAGCATCTTGGCACAGGAATCTCAGATCCAAAGAATGGGCTCTGCTCTCAGTGCTGCCTTGGTGGTGGTGTGAGGTTCCCAACTCTCTATACTCCATTCCCTCCCTTATGTCCCACAGCTGGTAACTTAAGTCTTGCCTCACCGGCACAACTGCTGCCCGTTTTCCCTCATCAGCATCACAGAGGCAGGATTCACAACACCTAGAAGGAATGGCACCATACTGGGACTCACAGTCAAGTCAAATCAATACATACATTTTTGCGGGGACTCAATGCAATCCATGACATGAAGGGAACATACAATTTAGAGTTCAAATTGGGGCACTTTTTAAATTGTACTTTGGATGAAGATTTACAGAAAAAACTAATTTCTAATTAAGCATTTAGTACACATATTATTTTATGACATTAGTTAACAATCCCACAACATAGCAGCTCTTCCTTGTCAACATCTGTTTTCCTTTTATCAGCTTCCCTGTCACCTCTGGTCTTCTAATCCTGGACCCTGAGCTGTCTTTCCACTACAGTTCCTTTTCCTCCTCTTTTTGGCCATTTAGTCTCCTTTTGTTTTATAGGCCTGTCCAGTTTTTGACCAAAAGGTGAACCTCGTGAGTGACTTCATTACTAAACTGGAAGGGTATCCAGGGGCCATACTCTCAGGATTTCTCCAGTCCCTGCCGTGTCTGGTGTTTTTGAGTTAGAATTTTGTTCTACATTTTTCTCCAGCTCTGCCCAGGACTCTCTATTGTTACCATTGTCAGAGCAGTCAGCGTTGGTAGCTGGGCACCATCTAGTTGTACCAGACCCAGTCTGGTGGAGGCGTGGTAGATGTGGTCCATTAGTCTTTTCGACTAATCTTTTCCTTGTATCTTTAGTTTTCTTCATTCTTCTTTGCTCCCTAAGGGGTGAGACTAGTGGAGTATCCTAGATGGACACTCATAGATTTCTAATACAAAATTGGGGCACTTTTTATAGCGAAAAGGATTATTCTCAATGGTAGGGTTGAGACAACACACAACAGCTGGGACTTTCCTAGGCAAATTAGGTGTATGTCATCCTACTTTGTGACAGAATGCCTTTGAATGTTACCTCTCAGGAGAGATCACACTGTTGATCATCTTAGCAGCTGTTGCAGCACTGGCACTGCCTTTGCTGATCAGGCTTAGTCTGTGCCTCCCTGGGTCCTCAGGTTCTCTTAATTCAAAGGACATTTTCTAGTCTCTGTTCAGATTTCTTTCACCTACTGTTTCCAGAAAAAGTCAGGTCAAAGAATGGTTATCTTCTTAGAATTTCTGACACCTAAACTATGTTGGACAATGCTCTGGCTCACAAGAAATTCAGTGTTATAGAGTAAGCATTGATAGATTTCTACTGAAGCGTAGTTTGATCACAAAGGACAGATTTCCCGTACCTTCTAAAGCCACTTGAAATGGTAGGGGGGGAAAAAGTTTTATCTTTGTCTGTTCTAGTAGAAAGAGAGAGCACGTCTTGTGAACAAGACATGAGATTTGATTTCTTAACGGTATCACAACGTGAAACATGCAAAAGAGAATCAGCAAATAAGAATCGGTCAAAGGACTTTACATAATGCTGTTCAGTGTCTCTTATTTCTGTGATGATATATGTAAAACCAGAGAAATCAAGTGACTACCCATAGTCGCACAGCTGTTGAGAACTGGGACTGGTCTCCTAGCAACAACAGAAAGATTCTTTCTGGTGCTCATCAGCTGCTACAAAGTTTGGCTGTGATTTGGTGTTACCAAAAGACTTTACTCTTCCACAAATAAAGACAAATACCCTTTATGTATAAATCAACCAAGGCTCTGTGTTAATTAAGGAAAAATGTGGTTAAATGAATATTTTAATGAAGCAAAAAATGCTATAGAAGACAATGATGACACAGGGCCACGTATAGAGATGCCATTTGTGGTGTTAGAAAATATATTTGTAATGAAGAAGTCATTGATCTTGCAAAATTCCATCATGTAATCTCTGGTATCATTTCTATCGCATTTTCTATGCCATATTTTCCAATTACTAATCTTCAAATCCTGAGCCATGCCCAACAGCAGACTGTTTGATAACTTCTGAGAGAGGTTGAATCTCTGTAATTTATGCCATAGTCTATATTATCCCTGTGGCTCTGTTTAATCAAATCCTGACTAATATCCTACTCCTACTTTCTGAAATACTTCATGTAGGATTAGTGTTATTTCTTCTTTACATATTTTATATACCTCTAAGATGAAGTATATGGGCCTGAGTTTTTCTTTTGAGAAGAACTGTAAATGTGAATTCAATTAATTTATTTATAATTGTACATAACATATTTTAAATAAAAAAAGGAATTTTTTTTCTTTCACTTTGTTTAGTAGACAAAGAGCTATTGTGTTTGCTTACTGACTACTTTAGTAATTTTTTTTCAAGGAATTTGTCCATTCATTTAAGCTGTTAAATTTATTAGAATGAAGTTGTTTTCAAGCTACTCTTGTTTTTGTTTAATGTTTGTAGGAACTATAAAAAATCACCTTTTTCTTTCCTAGCATTGTTAATTTTTTTATTGATTGGCTTTGTGAAGAATTTAACTGTTTTCACTGTTTTACTTTTGACTTATTGTATTTTGTCTATCATTAATCCATTTTTATTTAATGGATTATATTTATCACATGTTTGTAGCTTTAAGTGATAGTTTGTTATAAACTTTATAATATTTAACTTTTCTTTAGCATTCTTTTGCTTCATTTAAAGCTATAAATTCCCTGTAAGCACTGCATTAGGTAACTCACACAAAATTTGATTTTGAGCTTTCCTTTTCGTTTACTTCAAATTATTTTATAATTTTCATTCCTTATTTGAGCCATAATTTCTTTGGAAATATGTCAGCTAATGTCTCAATATTTAGAAAGTTTCAAAACCTTTCAGTACCGAGTGGCCAGAAAGCATGCTATCTATTTTAATTCTTTGAAACTTAAGAGACTTACTTTGCGGACCAGCATATTGTTTATTCTAGTGTCTTAGTCATGCAGTGCTGCTATTAACAGAAATACCATTCTCTGCAGATAAGTAGTTTCCTTCTGAGAAACAATTTTAACTTGTTACTGGGCCTTAGTAGAGACTGAATTCTTAACCATGGGCCACCAAGTCACCATGCAGACTGAACTGCCTGTGGTGAACTGGTTGTCATCTGATCCACAAAGTCACAAAGTCAGACTTGCACAGCAGTGCTCCATCAGTCAGCGGAAGTGGTATATGTGAGACTGGGCCTGAGCAGGACCTAAGACACAGGGAAGCCGCATGAGGTAGTGACCCAAATGCCAACAGTCTCTACTTATTATCGTATTATCCGCTCTCTCCTCGTCTGCACCTGTGGTCTCATGGAGAGTTCCTTATGATCAGTTAACTGAGTAAGAGGAAACTCGTGTGTGGTTTACAGATGGCTCTGCCTGATATGCAGGGACCACTAGAAAGTCAACAGCAACAGCACTGCAATCCTTTTTAGGGACCTCCTTGAAGAATCATGGTGAAGAAAAATCATCCAATGGACAGAACTTTAAGCCATGCACTTGATTGTTTACTTTGCTTAGAAGAATATATGGCCAGACATGCCACTGTACACTGAGTCACGAACTGCAGGCAGTGGTTTGACTGGATGGTCAGGGACTGAGAAGGAACATGATTGGAAAATCAGTGACCGGGATGTATGGGAAAGAGGCATGACAAAAAGCCTCCATGAATGGGCCAAAGAAGGGAAGATATTTCTGTCTAATGTGAATGCTAACCAAAGTGTGACCTTAGCAGATGAGGATTTTAACAATCCAATGGATAGGATGACACTTTCTGTGGAAATCAGCTGTCCTCTCTCCCCAGGCACTCTCATCATTGCCCGATGAGCTCATGAACAAAGTGGCCACGGTGGCGGGGATGGAGGTTAGGCATGCATTCAGCAACATGGACCTCTAGCTATCAAGGCTGGTTTGGCTACAGCCAGTGCTCAGAGCCCAATCTGCCAGCAGCAGAGAGAACACTGGGTCCCAATAGGCAACATTCCTCAAAGTGACCAGCTAGCAACCTTATGGCAGGTTGATTAAATTGGATTGCTTCTATCATGGAAAGTGCAGCATTTTTTTCCTTACTGGAATGCACACTCTGGATATGGATTTACCTTCCCTGTACACAGCGCTTCTGTCAAAACTATCTGTGGACTTACCAAATGATTTATCTGCCACCACAGTATTCCACACAGCATCACCTCCTACCAAGGGACTCACTTTACAGCAACTGAAGTGCTGCAGTGGGTCTATCCTTATGGCGTTCAACAAGTCTCACCACGTTCTCCATCATCCTGAAACAGCTGGCTTGATAGAACCCAACATGGCCTTCTAAAGACATAATTATGGAAACCAACTGTGGCAATATTTTTCAGAGTTGAGGCAATGTTTTCCAGGAGGTTGTATATGTTCTAAGCCAGTGTCAAATACATGGTGCTGTTTTTCCCAGAGCCAAGATTCATGCATCTAGGAATCGAGGGGTAGAAACAGGAGTAGACTTATTTGCAAAATTTTTACTTCCTGTTCCCACAACGCTATGCTTTGTGGCTGTAGAGGTCTTAATTCCAAAGGAAGAAGTGCTCCTACAAGGGGACACAAAATTAACATGTAAAAATAAAATTCATTCTCGTACAGTAAAATTAAAAAGAAGACTGTAGTAGGTGGAGCAGAAAGTAAAACAGAGATAAGGCTAGAAAGTAACTAGGGGACAGACCATAAAGCTTTATGTCAACAAGTTTTGTGTTTTTCATGAAATCAAAGTGGATGTGGGTTAAATGTCTATGTCTTGAGAGTTGGGCAAGTAGGTAGCATTTTAGTGTGCTTGGTATGATCTGATCTGTATTCTGAAAAGTTCCATTTGGAAGTGAAATACAGAATTCTTTGGAAGGAAATTGAATGTGTTTATGTACATATTTTTTCAATCATCCAGAAAAATAACTGAGACTTTCCTGTATGCTAAGTACTTTTCTACTAATGGCAACATAGGGATAAGCTACACAGTCAAAGGTCCTGCCTCATGGATATTAAACTCTGAGGAGACTGCTAATTCAACAACTATTTATTGAGTAACTAGTATGTACCAGAATGTATTCTTGATAGTCGGAATGAACCAGTGAACAGAACAGACAAATTTCCTGTCCTCAGAATGTACTCGGCGTGCATTCTCATAACAATACATGAGTAAATGATGAAAACAAAAGGCAATGCCACACAGTCGCTTTAGGGTCCTCTTGGCCTTAGGTCAACAGTCAAAGGAAGGAGTTACTGTATTGTTTGGTGTGTTTGATCGTTATCACCAAGATGAAATCAGATTGATATTATATAATGGAGGTAAAGAAGAGCACGTCTGTAATACTGAGATCTCTTAGGAAATATCTTAGTATTACCACGTCCACGTCTTGTGATTAAAGTCAGTGGAAAAGGACAGCAACCCAATTTTGACCGATTTCTAATGGTCCAGATCCCTTGGGAATGAAAGTTTGAGTCACCCCACCAGACAAAGAACAGTGACCAGCTGAGTTGCTTTCTAAGGGTAAAAGAAATAGAAATGTGTGGTGGATAAATACTGTTCTAAATATCAGCTGCGACCATGTGACCAGATGCAGAAAAAAGGACTGTAATTGTTATGTGTGCGTCAAGCATTTTTGTTTTCTTCACTTATATAAGATGTATAGAGTCCTAGTACACTTTTGTTTGTATCTGTCTTAGTTATGTAACATACACTTAGGACTTTATAATTGTCTTTAGAAATTATATATGGTTTAGGGAGAGTGTAGGGCTGCCAAGTTGACAAGGGGTGGACTCTGATAGTTAAGGCTGTGTCAGCTTGCCTGGGCCATGATTCTCAGTGGTTTGGCAGTTATGATGTAGCTTCGCAGCTATGCGGTGATGTAATTATCTCCATGATGAGCGATGCTATGAGTAGCCAATCAGTTGAAATGGTGTTTACTTGGGGATGTGAGCCACATCCAATATATATGAACTTTCTGGCACAGTTTGTGGGCTTTTGCTTGCTTCAGTTCCTGTGTTTGGCTTTTCATCATCTGACTTCCGGTTCTTGGAACTTGACCTAGCAGTTTACCTGCTGATCTTGTAATTCCTTAGCCTTTGCAGCCTGTGAGACAGCTGCAAACCATATTACCTGCTAATATTGGCATTTATTGGCCCTGAAGCTACGTGAGTCAGGAGAAGCTTCCTGCCTGCCTGACAGACTTGGGACTCTCCAGATTCTAGAACTCTTGATATAAGTCTCTCTTGGTGCTTTTGAAAACTGTGGTAACTATATTGGTAACAAAGTCCTTGCCATTTCAACAATCTTGCTTTTATTTTTTAAAACTATTTTTTACCAGATATAGAATTATAGATCAACTTTTTATCCTTTCAGAATTGTAAATACGTCATTCCATCTTCTTTATTCACTGTTTATGACAAAAAGAAATTTGTTGTGTGCATCACGATTATCTTGTATGTTCTGGGAAAGGATACACACACTATCATGTTATCATTTTTTCATGATTTAGTATATTGTATTTCTTTATATTTATCTGTTCAGGTTTTGAGTAACTTCTTGGATCTGTGGGTAGATGTCTTCCACCAATTTTGGGGAATTCTCATCAATATTTCTTCAAACAATCTTTCGAGTACATTTTTGGTTCTATGTATGTTGAATCATTTAAGATTGTCTCACAGACCTTAGATGTTCAATCCATTTTATTTCAAAAAGTTCTGTGGTGTTACACTTGAGAAACTCTCTGCTGTTCTTCCTTCAAATCCACTACTTTTATTTTTCTGCTTGAGTTGTTAAATTTACCAAATGACTTCTGCATTACTAACATGTCTTCATTTCTGATATTTCCTTTTAGTTTTGTCTTGTTTCTCTGATGCAATGTCTCATCTGTTTGTGAATGTTATTGGCTATTTCCAATAGGTTACTACAAATATTTATCATTCTTTTAAAGTTTCTTAATGATCTCTGGATTTATTTTTACCTACAGGGTTTATCTCTTGATTACATTTTCTTCTTTGTATGTCTCATAATTTTTTTACTTGATGCTGGATATTGTGTACAAGAGAACACTAGACAGATTGTAGTAACTAATATTTGACTCTATAAAAATGCTTGCTCATTCTTCTGTCTTACCACATGAGTGAGAGCTGAACCAATCTAATCTGTGATTGAGCTTGGTCTTGGCTTTATTCAGTTTTAGAGACATCAAGATGTCAAAGCTTCAAAAGTTTGAGTGGAATTATGATATTCTCTTCATCATAATTTGAAATTTGAGGATCACCAAGACTCTGGAAAATTAAAACTTATAGCCCAATTGCCAACTTTTTAGATTTTGGAGAGTTCCCTTTGTTATCATCTCTATCACCAGACAATTGATTTTTTTTTTCCCCTTTTATTTTCATTTTCCCGTTATCTACTTCTTGTGTCATTTATCCTTCCACTCAGCTTTTGGCTGTGGTGTAATTATTATTTGACTGAGCATCTTCACTAGATCCATGTTTTTATCATCCTTTTAAAATCATTAGTGTTTACCTCAATTCTCTAATATTTTCTCACCAGGTCACTAAGGTCAGTTCTACAGTAGGCCCATAGACAGCCACTAAAATTGTCATTTCTTGAAAATGATGCCTTACAGGTGTCAGGTCTTTAAATACAATGAATACTATTAAGATCTCTATTCCAACCAACATTCTAAAGAAGATAATATACAATTGCACTTCTGAAACCCCTAATCCCTCCTAAATAAGTGAAAACTATATAGATCCAGATAACATCACCAAAGTTGTGTGATAGTTATATGCTATAATATGTATATTCTGTTAGATGTCTGTCAGTTTATCATACTGTCATGGCTTGCATGTTGTGATTTAGGAGGTGATACCATCAGTATTGTGAACACTGGTAGGGTCATTCATGGTGGACAGATTTCAGCAGCGCTTTCAGACTAAGACAGACCAGGAAGAAAGACCTTGTCATCCACCTCTGAAAAGCTAGACAACAAAAGTCTTATGAATGCAAATAAAACATTGTCTGATATAGTGGTGGAAGATGGAGTCCCTCAGGTTAGAAGCCATATTACACACAAGTAAAATTTTGTTAAAGATAATTAAAAAATAATTGTAGCAGTATATTGACAGATTGCAGTAATACAGTTGTCAGAAATTTTAGGTGGATTCAGATAAGGGTATGAAATGAAGCCTATCATGGCTGATGTCAGATAGATCTTGGATAAAGGAAGGAAATACTAGAAAGACGTTTACTTGTGTCTTGTTGACCATGCAAAGACATTTCAACTTTGTGGGTCATAACGACTTAAGGATAACATCGCCAAGAATGGGAATTCCAGTACACTTGCTTGTGCTCATGTGGAATGTATACATTGGGAAAGGTATGCATCAGGATTACATCCTTTTATTATACTTATTCAGTCTGTATTCTGAGTAAATAATCCAAGAGCTAGACTGTATGAAGAAGAACAGGGCATCAAGATTGGAGGAAGACGTATTGAGAACCTGTGATATGCAGATACGACACAATCTTGCTTGCTGAAAGTGGAGAAGATCTGAAGTGCTTACTGATAAAGGTCAAAGACTACAACATTCAGTATGGATTAAATCTCAACATAAAGAAAAAAATCCTCACAAGTATACTAATAAGCAGCAAGGTGATAAATGGAGAACATATTGAAATTGTCAAGGATTTCATTTTACTTTGACCCACAGTCAATGTCCATGGAAGCAGCAGTCAAAAAAATAAAATGACATATTGCTTTGAGCAAATCTGTTGCAAAAATTGTTAAAAAGGAAAGATGTCAGTTTGAGTACTAATGTGCATCTGACCCAAGCCATGATATTTTCAGTCACCTCGTATTCATGCAAAAGCTGGACGATGAATAAAGAGAACTGAAGAACTGATATCTCTGCATTGTGATGGACACAAAGACTGTGGAATATTCTCAAGGCCTGATAGAGGAATAAACAAATCTGTCTTAGCAGTACAGCCAGTATGCTCCTTGGAAGTAAGTATGGCAAGACTTTGTTTCAAGTACTTTGGACATATTATCAGGGGGACCATGTCCCTGGAAAAGGACATTATGCTTGGTAAGGTAGAAGATCAGCAAAAGGAGGAAGACTCTCAATGAAATGGATTGATACAGTGCCTGAAACAATGGGCTCAAACATAACCACACCGCAAGAACAGCACAGCTGCAGGAAGGGTTTTGTTCTGCTGCACATAAGGTTGCTGGGAGAAGCCCTTTGATGACACCTAACAACACAAATATATACATATACACAAACATATTATATATATAATATTTGTAACTTTCTATACACACACATATACAGCAGAATAAATGTTTTTCCTTTGATAAAATTGTCTTGAATTTCTCTATGACAATATTTTTGTCATGTCAAATTATAGCACGTTTCTGAATATATGAGACAGATGATGAACACTATGTCCTGAGGAAAAATGAGGCACTATATCAACAATCTAGATGATGATGCTTTTTCAAGGAAATCAATAACAAGTGGAGATCCAAGGAATAGTTAGAATTTTAAGGAATTGTTTTTAGCTGAAGTCTTGATCAGACA
The DNA here is from genome assembly GCA_028571685.1 of Heterohyrax brucei. Taxonomy (NCBI): domain Eukaryota; kingdom Metazoa; phylum Chordata; class Mammalia; order Hyracoidea; family Procaviidae; genus Heterohyrax; species Heterohyrax brucei. Next base: position 149,891,739 of record CM053144.1, on the reverse strand, counting down.
ACTTTTTCCTTCATTAGTATTGTGATAAAGAAATTAAGGTAATGGATATATTCCCATCTTCATTTCAAGCATACATCTTCTGCAGCACAAACCACTTTCATATATGCTTACATAAACCAAAAGCAAACCAAATCCATTGCCATCCAGTCAATTCTGTCTCATAGAGTAGAACTGCTCTATAGAGTTTCCAAGGAGTGCCTGACAGATTTGAACTGCCAATCCTTTGGATAATAGCCATAGTTCTTAACCATTAAGCCAGCATATTGTTTATAGATTGTATTTGCTTACTACAGTGTATCGCAGAAAAGACACAAAATGAAATTTGATTTCTATTAAATCTTCCAGTAATGTACTATTAGACCAAGCTAGATATTTAATTCCATTCCTGCAGTTACTTATCTGTACAATCAACTGAATGATTAGGGCTGACAAAATATCTTTGACCTATTTTTCTAGCTCTAAATTTATCTAATTCTAAAGTACTTACTATACCCTGGTGGCATAGTAACGAAGTGCTATGGCTGCTAATCAGAAGGTCTGTAGACCAAATCTACAAGGCATTGCTTGGAAATTTGATGGGGCAGTTCTACTCTGTCCTATAGGGTCACTATGAATTTGAATCTATTCAGAAGCAGTGGGTTGAAAGTACTTAGTTTTTTTCCTCCCCAGTTCTACAGTTGGCCTTGTATCAAGCTAAAGTAGCTTTTACATTCAGTTTAACTCCATAAATAAAAGAACTTCTGGCATTATAAATACAAAATAACAAGCCAGTTGTCAAAATTAAAAAGTAGCAATATTTTCAGTGTGTATGAACAGTCATTTTACAAGTTGGACTATATTGCTTAGTTTTGAATTTAACAGTTACCATACCAACCAAATCAAGGGAAATGATTTGCAGAAGAAAAAGAACAATGTACCAACCAGTTCTGACAAAAATAACCATAAACTTGGAGATGGCCCACATCTGACTTTCACTTCTGGTTGTTGCACAGATACATCTGACTGAGATAACTGAATTCTGATCCAGAATCCTAGCTCTAGGTTACTGAAGCACACCACGGAGATGTGAGCTGGAGTTTGAAGACTTCAGCCTACCTTGTTTACCATAGTTAGAACACAGATAAAGAAAGCAAGCTAACTCAGAATTCCTAGAAGAAAATGATGTTAAATTTGGCTAGCGTTCAGTCTTTTGAAAGTGTAGGAGCAAACACACTCTAGGCAGGGGACTAAATACTTAAAATGATTGAGAGGCGAAGAGGATCACATTCAAGAGACTTAAAGTAATGTGGTATACCAGGAGGGAAAGAGCCAAGGAAGAAGTGAGAAAGGTGCAAAGACCAGATGAGTAAAGGCCTGGTAATCATCAGCTCAGTAAGAAGTGTGCACTCATATTCTATAAATTATAGAGATTCACCCCAAAGCCTAATAGTTATCTGTTTCATCCTCTGTCTATTCTAATAAGAATAGGAATGACCCCTCTTTCATATTTAACTTCTTATTTTGGAATAAAATTGGGCCAAGCTAAGTGAGAGAGAATGTGGGTATATGAAACTGCTATTATTTTCAAGCCACCAAAAAAATGCAAAAGATTTGCCCACAAAACTAAAGCAAACAGCCTTGTTTTATCAAGCTGCAACTCACGCAGCTCTGTGGTCATTTAAAAGTGTATAAACAAGAGTCAGGATACTACCTTTTCTTAAAATGTTAGGTGGATGAAGGATTTATGGAAATTGATGCTTTTCACATCCTCTGAGAAATTATAAAAGCATGATAAGTAATTATCATGTTGTGAGACTTCCCTGTCCCTTAAGATAAAAAATGTCAGTACTGTTATTTTTTGTTAATATTTCAACTGGTTGGAAGATTGTTAAAAAGGCTATAAAAAGGCCTTATTAATGTAATTTCTTGGCTAGGTACACCCTTATTGGTAAAATACTTTAAACATCACCTACTTACCATTCTTCCTGTCAAGTAGAGATACAGGTAATTCAACACAAGTGAAGACAAGGCTGTGTCCATGGTTAACTCCTGGTTCAGTCCCACCCTCAGATAGTTCTTTCCTATCATCCTGAATTCTTTCTATGTTACTCAAACTCACTGTGTATGCAAATAATGAGTAATTGATCATCAGTGACTATATATGTACATTTCAAGACCTAAAACTGCTGTTATCTCTTGTCCCCTCTCATCCCTCACCCTAACCTCCCCCCCCCAACTCTGACTCCTGTTACCAAAAATCAAAACCAAGCCTATTGCCATCAAGTTGATTGCAACTCACAGTGAACCTACAGGACAGAGCAGAACTGCCCCATAGAGTTTCCAACGAGTTCTGGTGAATTCAAATTGCTAATTTTTTTGGTTAGCTGCACTAGAGAATATCATCATTACATATCTTTCTTCAAAAATAATATTATTCGACTTTTCTACCTCCAAATTTTAGGAATGCTTGCACTGTTATCTGTGTCTAATATTTTAAGGGTTCTTCTGCATGGATGTTAATATAAATCACTTTCTGTGGCCCTGCTGTCAAATGCATAGAGAACAATGCACATGTTAGTTAATAAGAGTTCTTTCTTAAAAAAAAAATAATGATTTTGAGGGTTGTATATACTTCTAACAGTGCTTACCACTTTAGGAGGCTGTGTTTTTTTTCCTTTTCTATTTATTAATAGGAGTCTATGTAATTTGTCCACTGGCCTCAATTTACCTGTAAACTTGTCTAAAAAGTGAATTTAGGCCTCTCTGCATCCAGCTATGTCTTTTTCCCTAAACTCTTATAACCCTGTGGTAAACTGCTGATTTCTACTCCTGTATCCAATTCTGCAATTAAAATGTGAACTTTTCAACCTAAAATTCCAGTGGAACATTGGTAAATAGGAGGAACAACAAATATCCGAGGGTGTTCATATTTCTGGCTTGTGAAGCCCCATAGAAGAAAGCTTATTTTATATTGGTCTGTTGTGTTTTTACATTTCACTGATCGAGTCAATGGAAACCAGCTCTCGTCGTTGCTTTATGGGCAGATCATGTTTTCCATCACTGGCACATACCGAGCTGAACCTTTAGGGAGTAAGGCAGGGCTGGCCTGCTGTTTTCTGTTACTCTGCAAATCAGAAAAAGATTGGTAGTTCTGATTAATCTTTTATTTTGTTTAGTTGCCTACACAACACCCTGCCAAATTACTTTATAATAAATAATAAAAGGCACTGAGTAGTATGTGTTTCTTCTCACCACCAATCCAAATAAAATGTCCTCTGTAAATGAGTTATTTCTACTAAAGCATAAAGCTAGAAGTAAAATATTAAAAGCAAATTTGCCTCATGGTTTTATGTTAATAGAATGCACAAAACTTGAGAATTAAATTCAACAAATGCTGATGTGGTTTTTAAAGGTTCTAGAAAATCTAAAGGCAGTAAAGTAGTTCCAAATGGATCTCTTCATCTTGTAAAATGACAGCTAATGAATATAAGTTACTATTAGGGTAAACATGACGCTATTCAGAGTCTCCACAACAGTGGACTTCAGAAATATAATTCATTGGATATGTTAGCCTAATATTTTACCAAAAATAAAACAAGCATTAGGCTCTAAATGAAAAAGGACTGCATTTAATAGCAAACAGTTTAATGTTGCCATACACACTTTCTCAGTGGGAAATTGGTTAATGAGGTCATTCTTATGCAAGAATGCCGTGAACATCAAAGAAAGTATGATTATTACTATGCATACGTAAAGAATTTTGCAAAGTGCAGATTTTCTTATGCTCATTTTTGTTAACGCTACCTCCGCACCACCAAGCCATTTTCCCATTTTTTACGGATGAATAAATCAAGGTACAAAATAATTAAATTATTTACCCAAGATAGCAAATGAGCTTGTGGCCGTGCCAAAACTTAGTTCCTCACCAGAATGACTCTTACGTAGGACAGCCATGACTCTGTGTCCTCTGCACTAAAGTGGCAGCACGCAGTACACTGACTGAAACATCGTGGCCAACAGGTTATTAGCAAATGTGACATCTGGAAGTTGTTTTAATAGTGCAGAATGTTAACGTGTGTGCGGGGGGGGGGTCATTAATTGATTTAGCACATTTAAGGGAAGTTTCTTCTCAATTACAATACTTCTGGGCAAATAACGGTGTACTAAAGAAACAGCGTATTTTCTAAGCCCGGGGTTACCCATCATACCATTTGTTTGTCTCTCAGTGGACCAGGTACGCACTTAAGTTGCAGTTTGGGTTATAATCTGTGTCTTATTACCCTGGTCAATAGGATATTGGATAACGTTCTGGAAATTTTCAAAAGATCTGCCCCTAATACACTAAATTATATGGCTTCAGATGTATTGTGTTATTTTGCTAAACGGTTACAGTGACTTCCCTCACCTAATAATTCAAACAGCTCTTAAACTACTGAACAACCATTAAGATGTGCATTGATTCTATAAGCTGGTTACAAGAGTATTTTACACAGTCAAGAATTTCTAGACCTCAAAGGCTTCCTCTAGTATATGTTTAATGGCTACTTTTCTGAGGGCCAAAATGGTGCAGGTTGTGGAGCTCAGCGGTAAAACAAACAAACAAAAAATAGTCTAGGTCCTCTAACAAAAAGAGTTAGTTAAACACGACACAGAGGGCCGCTGTGTTTAACTGAAGCTGACAGCAACCGTAAGATAGATGAACTGATGCGCTAACAAGCTCCTAAAAATCCTAACTCGAAGTAGACTTAGAATCGCTTTGCATCTGAGTTTTAAGGACTGTATGACAAGACTAGCCTGAGTTCCTGAGAATGTACCCTATTTTGCCTTTACCTTTGCTGATAAAGAGAAATAAGAAAAAAGTATTAGACAAAATTCCAGAAACTGCGCTACTTGATTAAACAAAACCTGTATGAGCATCTAGTCTATGCCAGACACAGGAGCTCATGGACACATACACTAGCAATTGTAATGAAATGTGAGAGGAGGTCACAGAGCTGTGGGAGCACACGAGAGAGCGGCAAAGGCCTGCACAGAGCAGGATGGACAGGCTTCCCAGGGAAAAGGGCGCTTCCGCTGACAGAAACCGGAAAACCAAACCACGGCCTTCGATCTGGCTCACAGCCACCCTCCTAAGGGTACTGCATAAACAGGTCTAGCCAAGACAACCGAAAAGAAGTATCACCCAGAAAGACCCTTCTTAATATTTTATCACTCCTCTTTTGGGGAATTCATCAGAATTCAGCTTAAACTCAGCCCTGCAAACTTAATAATTCAATTTCTTTAGTATTCCAGAGGTAAAAAGAATGAGAACGTAAAATCAGACTAACAAAGCTCACGAAACATGATTTAAATGTGGAAACGCCACCTGCCAAAAACTCATTGCCATTGAGTTGATAATGACTTACAGTGGCCCTGTCGTGTGGCAGAGTAGAACTGCTCCACAGCATTTCCAAGAAGGACCTGGTGGATTGTAACTGCCACCTTTCTGTTAGCAGTCGGAACTGTTAACCACTGTATCTTCACGGACTTAACTGGCTCCTGACTAGACTGAAAGCTCCTTGAAGGCAAGGATTGCATGCAACCTGATGCCTTACAGGTGCCCAGAAGTACCTGATGCATGAAGGATGATGAAGACGTGAATGAGTCTTTAAGAACTGGTAGGAAAAAAGTTAACGAAGAGAGAAATGTCTAACAAAAACTCACTGACAAAACAGAGATCCTTGTTTGCCAGTATGTTGGCATCCGGGGCATAGTTGGAAGCTTTTGTTTTTGAACAAAGGAAAGGCTTCTTTTTTTCTGAAACAGGAGAAGATGAGGTGAGGGTGGGTTCATATGTGAATTAAATGTGTAGACATGGTGCTAGGAAGCTGAAGAAATTCACTCTGGGGAGCCTTGCTTCTCTTAGTGATGCTGAGTGGCTAATAAATGCCAGACACATACATCTCCTAATATTGATTCATTCATGAATCTATACTTGTGAGAGAGATCTGTCTTTAGTTTTCTTTTCTGTATAATGTTTGTTGGGTTTTGAAGTCAGAATTATCCTGGATTCATAAAACAGATTTGATTGCTTTCCATGTTTCCTTTTTCCTATGATCTGGAACAAGTTATATAGAATTTAATTTACTGGTTTCTTTAAAGTTTCAAATAATTCTGTAGTGAAACAATCCCTGGAGATTTGGAGTAATTTTTTTTTTAATGTTTTAATTTTGTCTGTGGTTCTTATTCCATTCATATATTTTTTAACTTTTATAACATTTTATTGCTAATTTATGTTTTATAAGAAAGTCTTCCATTTTACTTTATGTATTCATTATCATTAGTGTAAAAACTTGCATTGTAATAGCATATAAATTTTTAATCATCAATTTTGTATCATTTCTCTAATTTTGTTTTTTCCTGTTTCTTAGAGTTTCTAGAAATTTATATGCTTAGGTTACTTTTATGTAATGCACAAAAAAAAACCCACTGCCATTGAGTTAATTCTATTTTTCCCCAACTTTTAAATTCATTAGTTTGTTTTTAAAAAATACTATTTTTCTGTTATTCTTAGAGATTTTATTGTTTTTCAGTTTTTGGCTAATAACATGTATGTTTACATTGTTCATTAAGTACGTTTTTGCTGGCGACTTTTCCCAGATCACTTTTTATTATTTTGTTGTTCCGAGATAAGTCTTTGATTGTTCTTTTATTTTTAACCTATGCCATTACAGGTATTGTAAGTGGCAAAGAGTTTAGTTGTTAACACTTATTCTTAAAAAATTTCAATATGAGGGCTTAACTAGTTCATTTTGGAATACAGGTGATTTTTTGTTTTTTTCTGTAATCAATTTTCATGAGCCAGCCAAGCCAAGTGCCGTTGAGTCGGATCCGATGATTTATTTTCTTCCTTTAGCTATATAAACTGTTTTTTTTTTTTTATTTTTCTATGAGCTTGAAATTTCATTACCTGTTTTTCCTTCTAGTTGTTTTAATTACAATAAAACGCTGAACAATATTTTCTCCTCTAACAAAGTTAAGGAGGAAAACAGAAAAACAAGAAGAAACATTAAGAGAAGTTTAGTTAAGAACATAGGAAAATAGAAGAACAGACTGTATTTTCATACAATTTTTACTTTTAATATGTTTAACAAACTTACATTAAATTTGTGATTTTGTTAAGAGAAGTACAATGTGAGAAAAAGGAAAACATAAAGACATTTTTACCCATATAAAATAAGAAATTTAGTGACTTTATTATACTCCCTACTGCCACTGGGTTACTTTGCCAATAAAATCTAGGGTTATAATTCTGGGATCTTATGCTGAATTATTATTTTTATGTTATATATCCTCATTGTTCAAAAATAATTTTTCTTTTAATTTGATAATACTACATATAGAAATCCTGGTGGTGTAGTAGTTAAGTAGTATGTCTGCTAACCAAGAGGTTGGCAGATCAAATCCACCAGGTGCTGCTTAGAAACTGTATAGGGCAGTTCTACTCTGACCTATAGCATTGCTATGAGTCGGAATTGACTCAGTGGTACTTTTTTTTTTAATGCTTGTAAAACTTATACTTGAGTTAATACATTTCACTGGATTTAATGCTAATGACTGGCCCTGTAAATCTTTGTAAAGTAGTAAAAAACAAAGCTGTCACATTGAGGGCTAAGGTACACCTGACTCAAGCCAGATATTTTCAGTCGCCTCATGTGATGAACACAAGAGGAGGGCAATGAATAAGGAAGACTGAAAAACTGACATCTTTGAATTATGATGGTGGCAAAAATATTGACTATACCATGGGCTGCTAGAAAAAGGATTAAATGTGTCTTGGAAGCTGTATGGCCAGAATGTTCCCTGGAAGGGAGAATGACAAGACTTTGTCTCACACATTTTAGAAATGTAATTAGGAAGGACCAGTCCCTAGAGAAGGACATAAAGTTTTGTAACGTAGAATCCCAAACTAAACGAAACCTCTTACTGGTTTTTTTTATATGGGTTACCCGTATAAAATAAGAAACCTAGTGATTTTATTGTACTCCCTTACCGCCACTGGATTACTTTGCCAATATGGGTTATATGAATTATAACCCACTCACAGCTACCCTGTAGAACAGAATAGAACTGCCCCACAGAATTTCTAAGAAGTGCCTGGTGGATTTAAACTGTTGACCTTTTGGTTAGTAGCCGCAGTTCTTAACCACTCCACCACCACGTTTAGCAAAAAAGAGAGAGACTCCAGTGAGATAGACTGACATACACAGAGGCTACAACAATGGGCTCAAACATAGCCATGATTTTGAGGATGACACAGGACCAGGTAGTGTTTCCTTCTGTTGTTCATAGGATTGTCATGAGTTGGAAGTGACTTGATAGTTTCTAGCAGCAATCTCTAACCCTCTGTATGACTTTGAAGAAGTTTTCTAGTGCGTGGGGTGGGGGGATAGGGGAGGGAATGGATGATGTAGTTTCTGACCACTTGTATAATTGCTCATTTTGTTTCTGTTGTCTTTATATGGAATTCTTTTTCTTTTTTTTATTATGATTGAATGAAAATGTTCAATCCCGCATAAATTTGCATGTCTGCCTAAGTGCACCTCCCACCGTTCTCCTTGCCTGGTGACAGCACACTCCTCCTCTCTGTTCTGTACATGTTGTAACCTCCAAATAATCTCCCATCCTCTCCTCTTCACCTTCTCCCCTGCCTCCAGCAAGAGGTCAGCAAAACAACATCCTATGGATGCATAGAACCATAAAGTGCACACACAACAAGGCCACTCTGTATTGCCAAGTCCAATCCATTCCTGTCCAAACAGTTGACCTCCATTATGATTTATGGACAGGGGCAGCACCAGGGCCAGGGGCCATGCTCCCAGGGGAACACCGAGGCCCCTGTACCATCAATTGCAGTCTTTTAGTGGAGATCTCGGGGTGTACCCCTCTTTATTCTTGTGTTGCCAGTAAGACTCAACTTTGTGAGCCCCATCGTGGATATAGCTGGTGGTGGCTGGGCATCATCTGGTTCCTCTGGTCACATGTCAGTAGTCACCCACTCACATGGGTCTGTCTGTCTTCTGGATTCTCTTTCCCCCGTGTCATTGTGGTCATTGGTGATCATCTGTTCCTGCTGAGTTGGGACCATTTGGTGTACCTCAGACTCCAGCCTGGCAGCTTTTCATACCTCAGATACCACTCACCAATGTGGTGTGCAGAAGAATCTCTTAGCAAAACGCTAGTTACGCTAGTTGGCCTTGATGTCCCCTGAGAGCACGATCCCCAGACCACTGCCCCTGCTACTCTTTCTGTGTAATATTGGGTTAAGATGGAAGGAGTAATCACGTTATGTTGAAGTCCACTTAATATTAATCTTCTTTCTAATGTGTGCTGTCACTGATTTCACCCAACCAAATTTCTATCAACTATCTATACCCCACCTGCTTCCTCCCTCCCTCCCAACCCTTACAGCCATCAAACAGTCTTGTCTTCTATGCATGAGTCTGTTTTTAAATTCTTATTGTAAGGGTCTCATACATTTGTCCTTCTATTGCTGACTACTTTCACTCAACATAACGTCTTTCAGTTGAAACCAGATTATGAGATGCTTCCTAAAATCATTGTTCTTTATCATTGCATAGTGATCCATTGAGTATGTATACCATAGTTTATTTATCCATTCATCTGTTGTTGGGCATCTGGGTTGATTCCATCTTTTTGCTATTATGGACTGTGCTGCAATAAACATTAATGTGCATGTACCTGTTAGTGCGAATGCCTTTGCTTCTGTTGGATATATTCCAAGCAGTGAAATTACTGGGTCAAATGGTATATCTAATTACAGCTTTCTAAGGAAGCATCAGATTGCTTTCCACGCTTCCAGAGAGGTTGCACCATTTTGCAATCCCACCAACAGTGTAGGAGAGTTCATTTCTCCATAGCTTTTCCAGCACTAGCCATTTTGTGTTTTTTAGATCACGGCCAACCTCACTGGGGTGAGATGGTATCTCATCATAATTTTGATTTGAATTTCTTTAATAGCTAGTGATCATGGACATTTCTGCATGTGTTTTTTGGCTACCTGAATATCCTCTTTAGAGAAGAGCTTGTCCATCTCTTTTGCCTATCGCTTAACTGGATTATTTATCTTTTTCTTATTTATATTTTGTAGTACCTTATATATTATGGAGATCAGGTGTCAGTCTGACATACAATTGCCAAATATTTTTTCCCATTCTGTAGGTGGCCTTTTAAGTCTATTACTAAATTCTTTGGATGAGCAAAAGTGTCTGATTCTTAATAGTTCCCATTTATCTATTTTCTCTTTGGTTGTTTCTGGTTTGTTTGACAGATTCTGAAGTCTGTCTACGTTGTGTGTTAAAACTTCCATTGTTGTTTCTACTTTTTCTTGGATAAGTTTTATCATTTTAGATTTGAGTTTTAGGTCTTTTATCCAGTTTGAGGTGGGTTTTGTATAAGGTGTAAGATATGGGTCTTTTTTCATTTCTTTGCAGACAGCTATCCAGTTTTGCCAACACCCTTTGTTGAAGATATTGTTTTTACCCTAGTTTAATGTCTTAGGAACTTTGTAGAATTTCAACTGTTCATAGGAAGATGGTGTCATTTGAGGGGACTCAATTCTGTTTCATTGATTTATCTGTCTATTTTTGTGCCAGTACCAGGCTGTTTTGACTACTGTGGTAGTGTAATAGGTTCTAGATCAGGTAATAAGAGGCCTCCCAGTATGTTCTTCTTCTTCAGTAGTGCTTTACATATCCAGTGCTTCTTCCCTTTCCAGAAAAAGTTGGTACTTTGTTTCTCCATCTCATTAAAAAATGTCACTAGAATTTGTATTGGAATTGCATTATATAAGTAGATTACTTTGGGTAAAATAGACATTTTCACAATGTTAAGTCTTCCTATCCATGAGCAGGGTAGTTTTCTAGATTTATGTAAATCTCTCTGAGTTTCTTGTAGTAAGGACTTGTAGTTCTCTTTGTAAAGGTCTGTTATTTCTCTTGTTAGCTTTATTCCTAGGTACTTCATCTTCTTAGGGACTATAGTAAATGATATTGACTTGGTGATTTCTTCATTAATAACCTCGTTGTTGGTATAAAGGAATCCTACTGATTTACTTATATTTATCTTATATCCTGAGACTTTGCTGATCTGCATATACAATCATATCATATGCAAATAGGGAGATTTTTACTTCTTTTTTTCCAGTGCAGATGCTCTTTATTTCTTGGTCTTGTCTAACTGTTCTGGCTAGAACTTCTAGTACAATGTTGAATAGGAGAGGTGAGAGTGGGCATCCTTGCCTAGTTCTGTTCCCAAGGGAAACTGTTTCAGTCTCTCTCCATTCAGGATGATGTCAGCAGTTGGCTTTGTATAAATGGCCCTTATCGCATTGAGTACTTTGCCGTCTATTCTTATTGTGATTAGACTTTTTAGCATGAATGAGTGTTCAACTTTATCAAATACCTTTTCTCCATCAACAGACAAGATCAGGCAGTTCTTGTCTTTTGTGGTATTTATGTGGTTGATCACATTAATTGCTTTTCTGATGCTGAACCAGCCTTGCATCCCTGGTATGACTCCAACTTGGTCATTATGGATTATTTTTTGGATATGTTGTTGTATTCTCTTGGCAAGAATTTTTTTGATGATTTTTGCATCTAGATTCATGAGTGATATTGGTCTGTATTTCTCTTTTTTGGTTGGGTCTTTTGCTGGCATTGTTACCAGGGCAATGCTGGCTTCATAGAATGAATTTGGGAGTATTTCATCCTTTTCTATACTGTGAAATAGTCTAAGTACTATTAAGAGATAACGATGTTGTTTGGTAACTTCCACATCCGATTGGATCACCTTTCTTTGGAATGAGCATAAATATGGATCTCTTCCAATCAGTTGGCCAGGTAGGTGTCCTCCAAATTTCCTGGAATAGATGAGTGAGCACTTCAAGCACTGCATCTGTTTGTTGAAACATCTCAAATGATATTCCATCAATTCCTGGAGCCTTGTTTTTTGCCAATGCCTTCAATGCAGCTTCTACTTCTTCCTTAATTACCATTGGTCCCTAATCATATGCTACCTTTTCTAATGGCTGAACACTGACTAGTTCTTTCTGGTATAATAACTCTGTGTAGTACTTCCATCTTTTTTTGATGCTCTCTGTATTGTTTAACAGTTAAATGATAAAGGGTAGTTCCATTAAGCAGAACAGGGAAAACTTTGAGAAGTGGTAAGCAATCGTTAGCACTTTTTATTTGCTCTTTTCCTCCATACTTTTTACCCTTATGGTAGGATCACATCTCACAGGTATGGAATAAGACCCAGTAGGAAGTAGGAAGTTAGAAACAAACACACAAAAACATTCTAAGCAAAAACCCTAGTGTCTCCCTTTGTGGAGAATAGACCAAGAAACTGTAAATCCTTAGAAATTTTCTCTATTTAGCATTATCTAATATATCAACCAAATGTCTGAGGCAGGTGTGAAGACAGAGAGTGCTACACTAGATCTTAGATTGTTATTGCTTTGTATGGCATCTAGGTAACTTCTGGTTGGTAACACAGAGGGACTAGCAGAACTGTCAGACCAGAAAAGGCCTGCATTCAAGACAAAGAAACTGGAGCATATAGGGAATTCTTGAAATGAGGCTATACCAGGACCAGAGAGTTCAACTGGGCATATCAACACAATATTCTCTTACCTCCCCAACACCCCCAAAGCCAGTAGAAAACAACCACCACTCTTTAGGCATTACATCAACACTCTCAATAGCTAGGAATAAAGGAATTAATTTTCCATGGCAAAAGTGAGGGTCCATGTAGACCACAGTCCACTCCTGTCCGGTCATCAGATCATGGATGCTTCTCCCTAGACAAACATGCCATTAGGGAAAAAGTAGGAAAATAAAGAATCCTTGAGACAGACATAACAGTGCTTGATAGAAAGATACCAAAAAGACCCAACCTTATAAGGGGGCTATTGTATACCAGGCAGAACTGAGTTTAGCTAGTTGAAGCTCTCCCGTTGTTGATCATTAGTGCCAATAGAGGTTTCATATCAAGATAAAAGACAATTATAGAAACGTTTAATGAGTGAATGCATGTATGTATCTGTAGTGTGTAAATATTCTGCAAGGAGCCTGGTGGCACAAACTGTTTAGCTCTTGGTTACCAAACAAGAGGCTGGTGGTTCAAGTCCACCCAGCAGCTCCTCAGAGGATAGACCTGGCCATGTGCTTTTGTAAAGACTATAGCCAAAAATCCCTATGGGGCAGTTCTGCGCTTGCACATGCTGTCGCTAGGAGTTGGATTTCACTCAGTAACACCTAACAGCAACAATACACGTCCTGCATTTTCAACCTGTTTTCTTTAATGTCTGTTTGAGCACATTTATTGATTTGTTTCTTTTTTATAAAACTTAAAATTATCAAATAGTATCAAGACTCATCTCACTATAAATCTTTTTGTGAATTTCAATCTACATATATTTTTTCAAATGAAATAATTTACTTCTTTTACTGTGTTCTTTAATATTACTAATTGTGTAACTGTCAGTTGTGTTATTCTACCATAAAGCCATCCCACAGATCTTCCTTACCCTCCCTTTTGCAATCCTAACTGCAGGACCCAGAGAAACCTCTTAATACTACACCTTGCTGACAAAATAAATATGGGAAAGGGACATCACTTTTTGGTCACAACATCATCCCCTCTTCGATGCCAAATATGTATTGATGGAATCACTGGGCTCTGCCATCCACATCGACCATATGTACTGTCATCCTTTTCTACTTGTTGTTTTCTTCTGCGTTCACAGACACCTTCTTTCACTTTTTCCTTATATTCCATGTTTGTTTTCAATAATATTACTTCCTGTCCCTAATATCCCTGGGATGGATATTGTCTTTATCGACAACATCCATTCCAACCTGCCTTTGCTACTCCTGTATGATAGGCTCTGGAAGCTTGCAAACTAAATCTCCCATAACCCTTTTCTAAGAGAACTCTGGACACAGTTGAAGTCCTGCCAATGACGTGCATTCACATGAGATTTCAAAGGTATAAAGTCATTCTGCTCTTTGGATACTGGTGACACACAGTGACTTCAGCTGATGTGAGTTTTGCAGTGTTACTCGTGTCCTTCCATTCACTTGTCTTAAGGCTGTGGAGTCCATGGTCTTTTTTTGTTAGTAGAAACTGCTTTTTAAAATTAAGATGACTTGCCAAAGACTTTCATTATAGAATTACTAATTGTGTAGTTATCAGTTGTCAGTCTATTATAAAGTCATACTATGGATCATTCTTCACCCTCGCCTCCGTAATCCTAACTGTATGATCCAAAGAAACCTCTTAGTATTATACCTTGCTAACAACATTAATATGGGAAGGAGATATCATTTTTTTGTCACAACAGTGTCTTGTCATCACACACCTATAATTCACTCCTATCTCTTTCTTGGACCTTTGCTTGGTGAGGATGTCTCTTGTGTCTACTTCAAATTATCTTCTCTTATCCTGTTCTTCCATGATCGGGGAATTTTAGTTGGAAATTTAAGGCTTAATTGCTTAGTCCTGATTCAGATCCCTAAGCCTTTTCTGGGATCTGAATCATGACTAAGCAATGATTACGTCTATGACCAGTCGTGACACATACCTTACTTACACTGCCTTACAACTGAGTCCCTGCTTCCTTCTTAAACAGGGTCAGAAAAAACTCAATGTTGTGGCCTTGGTTTGGGTAGTTATTACTTAGATATGAAAACAAGAACAAAAGAAACAATAGAGAATATGTAATTCATCAAAACGAAACACTTTTTTATGTCAAAAGATGCCAGTAAGAAAATTAAGACCACTCAAAGACTGGAGAAAATATGCAAATCATGTATCTGATAAAGGATTTGCACCCAAAATATCAAAATAAAAACTATTATAACTTAATAATAGCAAAACAAATAACCCCGGTAAAGATAGGCAAAGTATTTGAATAGACAATTCTCCCAAGAAGATATACAAATGCTAGATATGCAGAACAAAAGGTGTTTAACCTTGTTAGTCACTCAGAAACGCAAATCAAAATCACAACAATATAGCACTTTACACCCTCTACCCCATAGACTATAATAAAAAAGAGGCAGACTATAGTAAATGTTGGAGAAATTGAAAACCATTATGCAATTAGAAATGTGTAAAGATGAAGCCACTATGGAATAGAGTTTGCCAGTCTCTCAGAATGTTATACATAGAATTACCATATTATCCAACAATTCAGCTCTTTGGTATCTATCTTAGAAAGAAGAAAACATGTATCAATAAAAGCATATAAATACATGTATTTTCAAAGCTCTTAATTCATGGTAGCCAAAAAGTGGAAAGGATCCAAATGTATATCAACTGATGAATGGATAAAAAAATTGTTGTATACCCATATAAAGAAATATTATTCAGCAATAAAAAGTAATGAATTATGAATAAATGCCACAAATGAGATTGAAGAAGCCAGTGGGGAAAAAAAAAAAAAGGACGTATTGTATGATTCCATTTATAGCAAATGTCTAGAATAGGCAAATCAGAAGAGAAATAAAGTTTATTATGGGCCTCACAGGATTGGAGTTTGGGACGAGTGGTTTGGGGTGACTACTAATAGAGACAAGATTTCTTTTTATGGTATTACAAATATTCTAAAATCAGATTATGGTTATAGGTAAGTTTATTTGCAACTCTGTAAATACATAAAAACCATATACATAAAACCATATACATAAACCATATACATATACAAAAACCATATACATAAAAACTGTATACTTTAAATGGCTCAACATTATGGTATGTAAGTTATAGATCAAAAACCCACCCATTGCCATCAAGTTGGGTCTGACTTATAGTGACCCTAGGGGTCAGAGTAGAACTGCCCCTCAGACTTTCCGAGGAGTTCCTGGTGCATCTGAACTGCCAACCTTTTGGTTAGCAGATGTAGCACTTAATCCACTACACCATCAGGGTTTCCACACCTCAATAAAGCTGTTTAAAAAAAATCTCTGGATTACGCAAAAGAGCTAGAGATGTGTATCTCCCTAGGAAGGGCCTGGGACTACTTCCAGATCTCTCCAGAAAATTTTCTCCACTATCTTGGCAGAGGCCTGATAGTTTCCTCCAGGCAGCCAGTAGAATCATCAGGCAGTTGCTTCAAAATCATGATTCATCAGACAGTTGACAAAAGACTACATTCTTTCAATGAAATGTTATTTAGTTGGGTCAATTTAAGATGGGAAAAACGGAGTTGTAAGAAACAGTTAATGTATGAAGGTTTAAAATCATTTCAACAGATGTGTCGACAAGGAGGGATGACTGTGGACACCTTGTAAGAAAAGGATGGTTGCCCGGCTTTCTGCAGGAGTATAAGGCCACAGTCTCTGGTATTCCAGGGGAGATGGAGGGAAACTTGACCATCCTTTTATAGGTCAAGGCAGGTTTGCCCTGATTCTAAAATCTGGGTTTGAGTTCTAATCACCTGCAGCAATTAGAGACTACAACTTTCAAAAACTGAGCAATATATTTAGATTAAAGTGCTTTTGAAACTTTGCACGTTTAAGATCTTTTCATAAATAGTTTGTTAGGGAGGTGAATATCAGAGAATCTGTAGCAGTCAGCTGATCATTTTTGCAAATCATGAGTCAACTAATGGTGTTTTAAACTTTCTTCACAATGCACTTCACTTTCTCCTCCATTTATGCCTGTGAACTGATGATCTCACAATTTCATTCATATAAAAAGACAGAGAAGACTTAATTCATTTGCCAAAAATATCCATCTACCCTGCTTGTTCCTAAATATCTCTTTCTCTGATCAAGATTGTTCTCTTCTTTGGAAGAACAACTCTACTCCCTGTCTTTTTGACCTCAGCCATTCTCACCTACAGGCCCGGTGGTACAGTGGTTAAGAGTTTAGCTGTTGATCACAAGGTCAACAATTCAAATCTACCAGCTGCTTCTTGGAAACCCTGTGGGGCAGTTTTACTGTGTCCTGCAGGGTTGCTATGAGTCAGGAGAGCCTTGACAGCACCTAAACAAAACTCTTAACTGAGGTTACCTTTAACCTTCATGCTTACTTCTGACCTTCCCATCATCAAAACAAAAAAACCAAACCCACTGCCATTGAGTTGACTCTGAGTCATAGCAACCCCATATGTTAGAGTAGAACTGCACCCCCAGAGTTTCCAAGGAACATCTGGTGGATTTGAACTGCTGACCTTTTGGTTAGCAGATGCAGCACTTAATCACTTGGCCACCAGTGTTTCTATCATCAGTCACAGTTTATCTGTTTAAATGCAGTTATGTACAAGATTTCAAAGAACCACATCTTCCAGTGTACCAAATTTGAACCTAACTATTGAAAAGTATTTAGTCTTTTATGTCTCACAATGCTGGAGTTGGGCAATGGGAGGATTTCTTTAAAATATCTTTAAAGACACTTTATATTTAACCAGAAGATTGATTGTGTTCAAAATAGAAAACAGTCTGGCCCAGTTATTTCAGACAGCACAGGAACTTCTTTCTGAATGAAAAATGAAGACTGCTGGATCATGTTTTCTTGGCTTTTCCACAGGTTTCTGTTGCTGTGTTAAAACCCAAAACCAAACCCAATTTCCATCACATGCTGTGTTAGGCTGTTGTTAAACACATATTTAAATTTTTCTGACTGTATTGCTGAATAATAAGAGAACCTTACCTTGATTTGGGGGCTGTTAGCCATCCTGTAAAGTCTTGGCACTGCTGTCAGGGCCCAGATATGCTTCTGCCCAACTAGGGTCTCTATTTCAGGACCCCCTGGCAAGATGCCTACTGCTTCTACAGAGGCCTGGCTTTCTCTCAGGTATCAGTAAAATCCCCAGACTGTGGCTCAAAAATAGAGAGAGCCCAGTTAAACACAACCATCTCATCCTGGGATTGTGATGTCTCCTATAAAATGCTACGTGGCAGAAGAAATATAGAGCACAATCACTCCCACAGTGAGTGCTAAGATGGCCTTATGGTCTCATATAGTAACCCCACAATAAATAACTGGAGAATGTATGTGTAATGAAAAGTAAACTGGCTTAAAATCAATTTGACATTGTTTTCTTTTTTGGCCTGGAACTCAAAGATAAGACAATATATTGGAAAATGAAAACCAAAAGTAATAGAGACTTGGTTATGTCACACGTTAGAAGCTGATGTAAGTATTACAATAGAAGTCCCACCTTGACACAGTTTATAATTAGTGTGGATACAACCTTCTCTCTCTAACCACATCCCTGATGGAGCCAAATTAGCTTAATTTGCATAAATACAGGTAATTAACAGTATGTAGGAAAACCTGGTGCTTAGTGGTTAAGTGCTAGAGCTGCTAACGGGAAGGCTGGAAGTTCAAATCTGCCAGCAGCCCTTTGGAAACTCTATAGAGCAATTCTACTCTGTCTATGTGGTTGCTGTGAGTTGGAATCGACTCAGTGGCAGTGGGTTTTGGATTTTTTTTTCTAGTTTTAATATCAGTTCTTAGGAAACCTCACTGGCACAGTGGGTTAAGCGCTATGTCTGCTAGCCAAAAAGTTGGCAGTTCAAATCCTCCAGGCACTCTTTTGAAACTCTATGGGGCAATTCTACTCTGCCCTCTGGGGTTGCTATGAGTTAGACTGACTCAACGACAGTGTTTTTATTTTTTTGATCAGTTCTTAGTAATTTCCTGTAAAAGTAATTCTCAGTAATTATCTTGGGAAAAAAGAAAACCCACAGGTGGTTAAGAGTTCTGCTGCTAACCAAGAGGTTGGCAGTTTGGACCCACCAGCTACTCCTTGAAGACCCTATGGGACAGTCTACTCTGTCTAATACAGTGGTTTGGAGTCAGAAGGGACTAGACTGCAACTTTGTGTGTGTGTAATTATCCAGGAGACTAATTATCAGAAGGGACCTGTCCTATGTACTTTGGATTATGACCACAGGAACAATGGGCCAGTCCAAGAAGCAGATGATAAGAGAACAATAAGGAATGAGGCCATGAGAGTAGAAGGATCTAAAGAGGATCAAAGAGAGAGGTTTGCTTTGTTCATTTTAGGCTAACCAGCGTCACCGTGTCTCTTTGAAAAAGGCTTTTAATTATATGATGGCTATGGTGTCACTCGTAGTAGCAACAATATTAGCAGTACTGGCCGTAGATTTCTTCGCTTTTATTAAAGTGTCAAACATTTTCAGTTTTTCTTACAATTAATAAGAACTTTATTTCCAATAACAAACTGACAAATTCCAGAAAACGATTACAAAAATAGCCATGGATCCTCATCGATTTTACGCTTTCTGTAGCGTTGCTCTCTGACTGGGGCACTGGTCAGGTGACATATGCCTCTGTCTCAAGTTGTTTCAGGGCTTCCACAGGGTTGTCACTTGTGAGTGATGCCCTGTAAGTTATCTAGAGTCATCCTAGCACAGTGCTCAACTCTTTTGTGGTGGTTAAAAACAGTACCTAGTTTTCTTAAGACAGGATTTTCTACCAAGGTCTTTCGGCAGCTTACTCTTGTCACTGCTCATAGTTGGGGAACTTTCGTATAAACTATGCTACTAATTGGGATTTAGTTTGTCAATATACTATTTTAGTCAAATTAATTTTTAACATACAATGAATTCAGTGCCCCTTTATCTGGTGCGGGAAACCCTAGTGGAGTAGTGGGTTAAGTGCTCCATCTGCTAACCAAAAGGTGGGCCCTTCAGATCTGCCAGGCGCCCCTTGGAAACTCAATGAAGCAGTTCTGCTCTGACCTCTGGGGTCACTGCGAATCGGACCTGACTCCATGGCAGTGGTTTTTACCTGGCGCCACGGAGGCTACTCACAGAGTCTGTGCCTTAATCCCATGTTGGATAAGTAACCAATTAACTTCTAAATTTTTAAGCCCATGTTAGCCAGGTTTTCTGATATTTTTGCTAAACACAATCCAGAAACCACTGCGTAATTCTTAAATTTGTTAAACGACGTCTGTGCCTACATTCAACTTCAGCTTCTTATCTAAGTTATCAGGGCAAGTACACGGTCTGCAGTACTATCAGATCCTAATACCAACGCTACATATAGACACACACATACTCTGAAACATGGAACCACAGCAAGGTGCCTTTATAGTCATACTGTCTCACAGTTGGTCTAGAAACCCGGGTCACGTAGTGGTTAAGCGCTACAGCTGCCAACCGAAAGGCTGGAATTCGAATCTACTGGGTGCTCCTAGGAAACTCTATAGGGCGCTTCTGCTCTGTCCTGTAGGCCACTGTAAACTGGAATTGACTAGAGGCAGTAGGTTTGGTTTGGTTAGGTTATAGTTGGACATGTTACAGGCAACTTTTGCTGATATTATCTCACTGTGAGATTAACTTTGGTCTGGTGCAATTACTCTAATTTTACTGCTAAAGACATTTAGCTCAAAAAGTCATGTAACTTTTCTGAAGAAATTTTTGTGACTTAATGATACTGTCCCATAAAATAATCAATTACTTGTTCAATAAGTCAAATTATATTTTTTAAAATGGGCAGAGTATTTATTATATAACCAAGATTTGACTGTACATGTCACATAACGTAAGTACATAAGGATATAGAGATAGTTTCTTCCATCCAATGTATTTTATGTATATATATAATTTATGTAGCAATTTGTTACATACATCATTTGAAGGAAAAAAAAATCACTGATAGATCTGTATTTTGATAACCTATTTTTAGAAAAAAATGTTGACTATCTTTAAAGAGTTCACAGAAGAAAATTGATCATTGTGGGATAAATTGTTGGATGATATATGAAAAAAAGGTTCTGAGTTTTTGCAATGTTTTTCCTTTAGTCTGAGGCTCAGATTTTTTCTGAAGCTTCTGAAATCAAACACACACCCCCAGATCTCAAGGATTAATCTCTATGCTAAGACCGCCGTCTCTTCTACATGAGGTATTTATACTCTTTCTTGTGACATTACTTTGATCCCATATCAGACATATTAATAACATTAGCCTCGTTGTGCTAAGACAGTTGCCCTGAGCCCTTTGCAAAGCTATCAGTGAAGACTATCTCCTCCTACCTGATTCCTTAAAGTTTTTCCCTGATTGAAGAATCTAAGGCTGAGTAACAACAACCACTCACCTCTCTAATCAGTTTACGTGTAACTCACTTAATCCTCATAACGCAGCATCAGAATAAGAAATATTATCAGTCCCATGTTACCGATGAAAAACTCAGACTAAGAGAGGTTAAATCACTTGCCCAAAGTTACACAGTAGCAGAGCTGGGTGGAAAGACAGCCCTTTCAGCTGCAGAGCTCCCCACTTTAAACTACTATGCTGAAATTCCCCTTGGAACAACCACCGTCATAGAGAGGGGGGTGTGGGTTCATTCTGACAGAGAAAAGGTGATTAAGTCCTAGACTGCATTGATAACAGAAGACTAAAAGCAATTTCAAGAGTTAGGTCTTAGAGTTGTACTTTAAAACCCAGAAGCTGGAAACCTACACCAACTGAGATCAGTGAAAAAGCCTGAGTTCTTGTCTAAGAAGGGAAAAATAATGGCATCACTGATTGAAACAGAGTGCAAGTGTCTGATGAGGAAGGAAAAACAATGCCACCAGCTTGACCTTCAAGTATATTTTCAGACAGCTTTCATTTCTCTTTTCATCAGTCGAAATTTAATTTGGTAGATGAATAGAGGAAGGGAGTAGAAAGGAGAGTGCTTCAAAGAATGAAGTTAAAGTCATCACAGCTTGACAGCAATCTTAAAATCAAAAAGTTATGCCAGAATGGCAGGTATTTGAGACCCACTGTTAGAAACAATTTTATTTTAAACACATGTGCTCTCTTAATGATGCTGTTGCTCGGTGGCTGTGTAGCTTGCCTTCAGCAGGAAGTGCTGATTTGCTTAATTCTATTAAGCCCAAAAGAAAGGTAAATCTGTCTCCTGAATTTAAAGGATCTCTGCTCCAAAGTAAGTTTGACATCAGCCAATAACCGCCTTGATGTTCCCATGGCTTTGGCTGCTCTGGAGGCTGCTGAGTGGCACCAAAAGGAGAAACTAAGTGGGAAACCCAAGTTATAGCAACAGTTTATCCTGTTCACGCTGAGAGGAGATCATGGTTGCTGCTGGCTGCCACCCGTTTGACCTTCAACTCTTGGCAACTCCATGCACAGCAGAAGGAAACACTACTCAGCCCTGTACCTTTCCCATGATTGGTTGCAGATGGGACTGTTTTCATCTGTAGAGTTTTCGCTGTCTGGTGTTTGAAAAGAGATCACCAGGTGTCTCTTCCTAGTCCATCATAGTCTGGAAGCTCCACTGAAACCTACTTAGCATCAAAGATTCCGCTGATTAAAGGGCAGTGATTATGAAAGAGGTACATCGGCCAGGAAATCCAACCCAACTTTTCTATGTGGAAGGTGGGAATTCTGCCACTGAACCACAGCTGTTGCTGATCAGAAGGGGTGACAGCCTCAGAACTGTACAACAGAGATGCTACACTGTGTGCTCTGTGATGTTGGTGCCATTGGCTTGAGTGTGAAGAAAGTTCTTGAAGCTAACAGTGGCAGAGGAGATGGATGGTGTGTTCCTGGAGCATGTCTGGATTAAATGAATGAGCTGGGAGTATGATCTTTGAAAACTGCCTGCTCCACAGAAGTGAGTAAAGCAAATTGAGCATTCCACAAAAGTAGGGCTAATGTCTTGATCACCCTCTTATCTCCCAAATACTGCAAGACCCAGCCCTTGGCAAATGGTCTTTAAACATCTGATATGGCTAGAAGTTTGATTCTGTGATGGGTTATCATCCAGCCTAGTTTGTGGGACAGTAGTGGCTTGTGTATCTTATGGGTCACAACAGGCTGAAACACAGCTGGCTGCCAGACCAAGTGACCAGCAGAGGCAATGGTATAAACTTATCTTCTACTACCATCAAGACAAGAGGAGTTAGGTGCTCATATCACTCACTCTCTTTAAATCTAACAAGGATAAAAGGGGAAAAAAAAATTAAAAAAGAAAAGGTTCTTTTTCAGTGCATACATGTCTCATACCTACCACCACTAAAAAAATGGTAGGATATGGAAATAAAGTGGAGATATACTAGATAGACCCTGATTATTTTCATGCAGCTATGAATAGTAACACCTGAGCAAAAAAATACATATATTAAAAATATGGTATATATTCCAACTGAATAGAACCCTAAGGTCATAAGATAATCCAGTTATAGATTTACAGTTGGTAAATGGCAACATCAGTGTAGCATCAGTGTTCTATGACAGGACTGCTCAGTGTCAGATAGATAGGTGGATAGATGATAGAGACATGATAAATAGGTAGGTATATAGATGATAGATAAATAGGTAGACAAACAATAGAATTTTTCACATAGATACATATTACCATTGAGTTGACTCTGACTCAGCAATCCTATAGGACATAGTAAAACTTTCCCATAGTATTTCCAAGGAGCAGCTGGTAGATTCAAACTGCCAACCTCTTGGTTAGCAGCCACAGTTCTTAATCACTGCACAAATATGCATTACTACGTTTTCCCGTATTTCCCGTGGCCCCTCCTTTTAAATATTTAGCAAAAAGTAGGGTGAAAAAAAAATCAGACCTCAGTTGAAGCTTCTAATAAATTGAAAATATTGGGAAAAAATAACTTATAAGCAGTAAGACATTTATCTCTACAAAAGCAAGTGGACAGAACAAACAAACAGTGGGAGTTCAGACTGTATGAAATTCATTTTGAAATTCTGTAATAGCTTTAGAAGATCTGAGCTTGTGGGAAGAATGTCTTGATAAATCTCCTATTTTTAATTGTGTAAATTTATATTCTGTTTCTGAATGAAACAAAATTATGAAAGCCTACAATTTTGCAGTATGCAAATTTGGCAAATCTTTCAGGGGAATCACAATTAGAGACAATTTATTTGACTGATGAGTGTTTTCTTATAGAAATATTTGTTGAGGAAAACTATCCTAGATGA
The DNA here is from genome assembly GCA_028571685.1 of Heterohyrax brucei. Lineage (NCBI taxonomy): Eukaryota > Metazoa > Chordata > Mammalia > Hyracoidea > Procaviidae > Heterohyrax > Heterohyrax brucei. The sequence goes on along the minus strand of CM053144.1, from coordinate 149,867,763 downwards.
AAGCCAAAAGACAATGCCCGTGAGAATACTTAGGCTGAAATATTTAAACCTATCTTAATATAAAATTATAATTGAAAATATATTTTATTCATCAGAATTTACTTAATGATCTCCAGCTCCCTTGGCACCTGTAGGGAAGAATTTTTCCTGTTCTTTGACAGATCAGTGTCTAGTGAAGATGTCAACAAAGTTAAACTTTTAAACATAGGATCCTAATTCAAGAATATTGTTCAAGAACATTAACCTATTCAAGAACATTATTTTGCAAAAAAAATATGCCAAGCTAAGTGCCGTCGGTAAGACCTTATTGAAAAAAGCATGTTCTATTGCTTCTGGATGTGGTATTAGAGACAGATTCAGCTAAAGAACTGATTAAAATATGTAAATATGTAACAAGAATATTTCTTCTGTTTATGTTACTTTCTAATGTGTATATAATCAATATAATTTTAATCTGCTTTATTGTACATTAATATGTATTTTTGTTTTTAAAACATAAGTCTTGAAAATAATTTTTGAATAGAGTTGTCTTATAGGTCTTACTATAGACATTTCTAATATGTGATAGTATCAAACAATAAATAAATTTTCCAAAAATTATATAATTCTAATAACTTTTAATGCTCCATTTCACTCTCAAGAGTGTCACATTTAGATGGCAAATTGCATGGCCATCCTTCTTTTGGGCATCCAGATCAACTTCTGAAAACTAAGCGAAAGCTAGGATGTTCCTTCCACAGATGCTGGCACTTAAAAATCCAACATTCAGATTAATCTTCTCTAAGCAAAAACAAACTCGTTGCTGTCATGTTGATTCTGACTCAGGGAGGCTGTACAGCACAGAGTAGACCTGCCCCATAGAGTCTCCAAGGAGCGTCTGGTGGAATCAAAATTGCTGACCTTTCGGGTAGCAACCATAGCCCTTAACCACTACACCACCAGGATTTTCTAATCTTCTCTACTTAAGAGACTATTAGGACAATGGCAGAGTTCCAAAAACTCACAGGAATAAGGGATTAATCTCTGAAAGTCAAGTTTAACTGCATGTGAAATTCAGTGACCTCGACATCGTGATAGAGGAATATTCATCACAGGGAATGTAGCACTCAGTTGATGTAAACTCTCAGTGATTGTTAAGTGTGGTTGGATGAAATTTATGAGGTGCTATTTCTTCTACTTCCTGTTCTTTTTTTTTTTTTAAGACAAGTCACTAGTGGTTCAGCTGCTGCATTTCTGTGACTATAGCACAGTTCTGAGTGATGAGGACATCATGACGCTACTGAACAGTGATACGGTGGAGAATACGGGTTGATGAATCAAAGTCTGAGGGTTCTCCCCACCCCTTTACCACTGCAGATTACAAATTACTTCGTAGAATTTAAAGACTACTTATTTCTTGGTGAGCTTGTGGGGTTCTCAGAATAAGACATTTTTTTTTCATTTCTACAACTGCCTACTGTAATTGAGAATATAACTTTCTCCTCATTTCATATTTCAAAATAAGGAGAGAGGCAAATATATCATGTACAAAAAGAGCAAGCACTGGCTTTGCTATCGGGATGTAGGACCTGAAAGAGCCAGTAATAGCTCTTCCCTGTGCCTGGTGGGTTCAAGGGGGCATTTACTAGTTATTTCTCACCCGCACTTGCCATGTTTCTTTAGTAAACACAATCTCCTCTTAAACTCACGGTAATGATGCCGTCTCCAAATCTACTACTAGACATTGGAGGAAGGCTCATCGACTACTTTATTTACAACTTTACCAGTCACAGGAGTTAGCTGACAAAATCTTCCCACCCCAAGAGCAAATACCCAAGAGCTGCAACCTTGCTTAAACTAGACTCAGCCCTAGGCCACAAATGAGTCACACTTACTGCATGGGAAGGCACTCTTGGGTCTTTAGAATGTGAGAGCGCTGTAATTAGAAATATTTTCACTTGTTATATGATAGATACGACCATCCTTCTTCTCTGAATTTCTTTAGTCATGCTGTTAATTCAAGACACAAAACACAACACTTTGCAGCAAGGTACATATTATTTCCCCTGAATAAATAATCTGACAACGGTGTATCCTGATTGTAAATTAAAATACTGATAAATAGCATTAATAAGGTAAACAAATAATAATAACTCTGGTATGTGCCAGGTATCATTCTCTTCATTTTTAAAAATGAAGTTTTTTTTAATAACTTTAAGATCAGTGTTATTATTATTCTCATCTATATTAACAGATGAGGAGACTAAGACACAGAGGACTGAGTCACTTGCTCAAAGTCACAGCTACCAAGTAAGAAAACAGGGAATTGAATCCAGCTGTCTGGATTCCAAGGCCAAGCGCATGACCACAGAGTACACAGCCTCCTATTAAATTAGGTTTGAGTCTCTGGAAGAAACTCTATTTCAGTATTATGAACTATCCTTTCAATATTTTAAATTAGGTTTGCTAGCACTTTATTAATGTTTACTTATTGCGCATAAGTGGAATCATCCTTTGTTTTAACATTTTTGTACTTGTTTGAACGTAATAAGTTGTTTTCTTCTTTAAATTTTCATCAAATCTTGTTATTAGAGTTTTATAACGTTCATAAAGTAACTAGGAAGTTTTCCATAGTTTCTGTGTCCTGAGGCAAATTAAGAAAACAATTAACCTTTAAAAAATAGAAAAAACTAAGCATAAAACTCTTTGAACCTGCCATTTTTTTTCCTGGAATTAATGAGTACACAGCTGTTCAAAGTATCATCTTACAATTTTTGAATTTTCTCCATCTTCATTCTATAAATATTTATGAGAGTTTGCTATGCCTACTAGATGTTAGGTTATATATGTACTAGGTTATGAATGAATAAAATGAGCAAGATAAAGCCCTGAGAATTAACAAGCTTTCTATTCAATTGACTCTGTTTTTATTATATTCCTCTTCTGAACTGTAATATTTCTGCTTGTGTTTTCTTAACTTGCCTGATTATAATTTGCAAGAAATTAGGCCAATTTTACCATTTGTTACACTTCCTCCATCAGTTCTCAGTCTTGCTTATTAATTCTATTTTTAAAATTCCTTTCTACTACTCTCTAAGCAATTTACTTTGGAGTTATATTTACTTCTTTTATCCTAAAACAGATTTTTTTTTTAACTAACTTTGACTGAACACTTAACACCTTTTGTAGCAGTATAGTCCCATAACTCTACACAATTGTTTCAAAACATAGCTTTATTTGCATCCTATATTGATTAGTACTATATTCATATATTTCTAAAGTTACATTTCATTTACATATTTTTTCTTTTATTACTCCAGTTATCAGAAAAAATTGAAGTTACACTTCAAGACAATAGGATATTTAAGTTTACCATTTTGTTTCTCAGTTTGGATATGCTTGCACAATGGTCAAACGTTACCTAACAAGCTTCATTATTTGGAAGCTGTTACAAATTGTTAGTATGGTCTATGAATGGACATAAATAGGGTATTTGTAAGCTACAGTGTTTTATACTTCTTAATCTATTAATATTATGTTAATCCAATCCTCTGTCATTGACTTTTTTTTACCATATTTGATATTACAACTATAGATTTTTTTTCAATTTATTCTTGAATCTGTCACTATTTTGTCTTGATTATAAATTGGATCTTTTATTAAAATATTATAATCCTTATTTTATCTCTTTAATTTGTTTACCATATATTTTGTCAGATTTTAATAAAACCATGTCAGATATTCTGCATGTTTGCCTATTAAGTCATTATTTTTGAATACTTAAAGTGTCAAACTTTTGCACCATTTGATTTCCATGTATCTCTGTAAACACCATACAGTTTATTTATTAAACAAATTGCCTGTCTTTTAATAATGAAGGTTAAATCACATATTAATTTTACTGCTAAAGTTTATTTTTCTGTCACCTTAATAGAGTGCTTTCTTTTTGTTTCGTAAACATTTTTGCTACTTTGTGGTCTGACTCTGATTATGTGATTGATTTTTCTTAGTTTTATCTTCTAGTGGATGTTTAAGATTCTATTGGTCTGCATAAGTTTTTCAAATCAAACTAGATTTTTTTTTTAATCCAAGCAGAAAGAAAACCATTGACTTCGTAAGATTAGGAATTTGGTATTTCTTCTCTAATACTCACAAATTTTTGTAAATTTAATCAAAAGTTACAGATTATCACAAACATTATAAAGTATTAATGGTTTTGAATTATTTTTAACATCTGAACTTACCTTTGTTATAGTAGTTCTTTTATAGTAATTTTTTTACTTTGTTACGGTAATTATTCAATTTTATTTCCTTTACTTAAATGATTGCAGTATTTACTACTTTTTTTAATGCTTTTTTTTTTTTGTCCACTTGAGACAAATTCAATACATTCTTAAGGAGTTTTTCCAGAAACAGTTACAGGTGGTTTATTGTCTTCATTCTTATTCATCTGAAAATATTTTTCTACAGCTTCTACATATTAAGTATATGTTAAATTATTTAAATCTCATAAAATCATTGTATTTTATTTTAATATACCCATGTTTAGTGTTCTAGTTGTTTATATTGTCTATTAAGTCATTATTTTAAAATATTTAAGCAGTCAAATTTTTGGATATTTAGTGTTATGGTGGGTTCTCTTATCAGCTCAGTTTCTGTATTTTCATAGATAGCTTATTCTTTTCTCTGTTTAGATTTCTAAAAGTATTTAATGTTAAAAATGTGAACGTTGCCATCGCACATTTAAAATTTGATATCTCATTATTCTGTTCTGCTTGTGATACATTAACCCCTTTCTGGACTAAATTGCTTCAGTTCAAACACATTTCTTTGTTTATTTTTGCTTTGTTTCCATTCTTAGTTAAACAGAACGCTTCGATCTTGAGTGGTATATCTTCCCGACTCAACAACAGTGGGTTTTTTACATCCTTTTTAAATTTTTTTCTTACTAATTGTTTCATTTAATTGTTCTCTTCTTCCTATGTTGTATAAAAGATTCTCAAATTTGCTTCTATAGTACTGATTTAATTTTGTGCTTTCATAATTCTGCTTTGTTACTGCCTTAAATTATCATTGGTTCTAACATCTTTATTCTTTTTATAGGGCATTGATATGCAATTTCAGTTCAAATTGCATATCTATTAGCTAAAAATTAATTGGTTTTTCACATGTTTTCAGGACTTGCCCTTTTTTCATTCTGGAAAAGTTTTTGTTAAAAACTCAGAATAGATACTTTACTTTTTTTTTTCCATTTTACAGGTAAATTATCTTAAGAAGAAAACTATCTTATAAGTTCTTAGGGTAATAACAATCAGCACCTCATTCTAAATATAGGGAGAAGAATTTAGAAATCCAAATAATTTCTCATTATGTGTCACATTAAATGGAGAGTCTTAAAAAAATTAACTTTTGAGCCCTTACTCACTAATCTGCTGATGGAACAAGATTGTGGCAAAGTCCAACCATCTGATTTTCCCTTCTTTCTTGTCTTTCCTTCCTTCTCTCTCTGTCTCTTTCAGCTTTTCTTTCTTTCTCTTATTCCACAAATAATGCTTGTCAAGTAGCTAGGTTTGAGAATCACTGAACTAGGGAATATTAAACTCCTCATAGAAGAGACACATGAAAAAGTAACCCACATCTCCATCCTGTATATAAGGCTTCAGAAAAAGTTTTACACACTTTAGACTTTACTGTGGAACTCATCCCACAAAAGACATAGATTATAAACTTTTCAGAAAATAAACTGGCTGCTATCCCCCAATACATTTGACAGATAGTTTTTCCTACATATCAGCATCTGTTTGTTCTTCTACATGAATCTGGAGATTAAAATCCTGCAAGAATACAATGGCTACCTTTTGTTCGACTTTTACTCTTTTTTATAAATTCTTTCATTTAATCATCCTAAGAACTCTAAGTAGCATAGTGGTTAAGTGCTATGGCTGCTAACCAAAAGCTCAACAATTCAAATTTGCCAGGCATGCCTTGGAAACACTATGAGGCAATTCTACTCTGATTTATAGGGTTGCTATGAGTTTGAATTGACTCAATGGTCCTGGGTTTGTTTTTTGTTTTTTTTAAGAACTCTAAGGGGATGGGTAGCATTATCATTTTCAAGATGAATAAACAGAAGCCTACAGATATTAAATAATACAAGTGAGATCACACAGCTGGTAAAACCAGAATAGGAAATTCAACTCCAAGATCCATGCTCTCACCCACTGTATGACATGGTTACATGACGTCCTGAGGGAAAAATAAAACACTACATCTCTCTGGTTTTCCTTTCCCTTCACTGTAGCAACAACAGAATCTGCTAAGGTACTGACAGGATAGTACAAGTATAAATTATGGAAAGAGGCCAACATGCAGTACTGAAGAAGAGGAAGACACAACTGCCTAGCTGCATCGATGCAGTTGGACTTTAAAAAATAAATCAATTTTCAAGAGCAAACAGCTATTAAAGTATAACCAGCCTCAGAAGATTTTGAAGAGGAAAATTGTTGCATGTGAAATAGATTGTGCTCAGTATCTCTCATGCAAATACTTGGCAGTGGGAAAGAGGCCAAGTGTAACATCTGAACATAGTTTGGTAGTGTCTATTGTGTTCTCAGTCAACAGTATCATTTGAAAGTTTGTCCTGTTGTTGCTCATCTTGATCTTTTAGAAAGATTTTTCTTTAGCTGCACAAACCTAATGGGAGGTCAGGTCATGGTAGGAATTTTCCTTTCTGAGGCAAATGTTTTCTATACCCAATGAAACGTATGATAACAGTCATTAAGGGATTATATTAATGAAAGAGAAAAATAAAGATGAAAAAAGGAACATTGCTGAAGCAACTAGTTGAAAAGAGGAAAAATTAATCAAATGTGTTATTTGACATCATGTGTGCATTTCAGAAATTATTGTCTAAATTTTAAAATGTTTGTAATAAATTCAACTAGATCACATTCTTTCATGAGAAAAAGACAATGAAATTAACTTGAGAGAAGTTAAGCCACAGCAGTATCTCTAGAGGTGCTAACGTACCTTTGTCTTGTTTAATAAGTAAAAGGAAGTCACTTGTGCTCCTATATTATATATATTTTTGTGAACCTTTTTTAGTTGCTTTAGTATCTAGTCAAAATAACCATAGTAGAAAATCCTGACAGTACCCAGCTGGTTTGGTATGTTAAGATTGACTTCTTTTCCCTGTTATACCTAGGACGGTGAACATCCCAAAGTGAAAACATCAGAAGCTAAAGGTGATAGTTATGTAAGAACCATTGATATAGAGCAATGGAGCCTTTGATTGTGATTTGTAGAGGAAGGGAAAGGAAAACAGTACGGATACTTTGAAACATGTGATGGTTCTGCCTGTCTTTTTTCTCTTCAGGTGGTTCTGATGAGCTTCAAGGTTTGAGTAACTCTGATCCCTGTGGTATTTTCACTTTTGTTGTTGTTAGTTACTGTTGAGTCAGCTCTGAATCTTAGTGCTAGTGTGTATAATAGAACTAACTGCCTTCCTGTTCTGTGTCAGCCTTCACTTTACAGCTGAAGAAAACGAAGGGCAAACCAGCTAAATAACATCACACAGAATGCTAATGACAGAGGGTGGTTGAGATGCATCCAAGTTTCTGTTGTTCATTTCCACACTGAGGTAGAGATCAGCTTCTATCACTGATTCCCAGAGCAGAGCTAATTTCATTCACGTTCAAAGGGATTTTTGCCCACAGTTGGCTTTGAGAGGAAGTTCCACCACAGACATGCCCACTATAAGCCTTTCTTCAGGGCTAGGAAATCACTTCTCTGCAGTTAATGCTTTAAAGACTGTTGCTAATGTGCATATATGCTTTCCAGTTCCAGGTCCAGTTTCTATTGAGTCAGTTCTGATTCACGGGAATCCCATCTGTTGCACAGTAAAATGGCACTACCTAAGATTCACAAGGTTGTGTTTGGAAGCAGATCACCAGGACTTTCTTCTGTGATTCCTCTGAGTGAGATCAAACTGCCACTCTTTCAGTTAGTTGTAGAGTGCTTAGCATGTTGCCCAAACAGAAGACTCCTGCAGAAATGCTAGGTGACCTTAAATCATCTTTATCTAGATTAACCAGAACTTATCCTAGGAATTCACCAAGGAATTGCATTTGTAAGAAATCAAGTAGGCCATAACGCAATAGCAGACTCAAATCGGGTCAGAGTACAAGTCCCAATTATGTATCTTGCTAGCTGTGCAAACTTGGGAAATTTTCTTCTCCTCCTCTAATGGGGATAACATTACTTTATATGTCGAGGTAGTACAAGTATTAAATAAGATAAAGAAATTTCTAAGCAAATGGTAATTCATCACAGTTATTATCCATTTGGGATTCAACAAGATGTCTTATCTTAAAGCTATGCTAGTCTGACAACTCATGAATTTTATTGTTACAGATTAATTCGTTTGGATTAAGCATTATCTTCTCTATCAACATTTTCTTAAGGCAAAGTCACCTGATGACTTAATAAATTAAATTCTAATAAATCACAACTTTCATGTACATGTGGCTGCTTTAAATATTTCCAAGATGGAAAGAGTTCAAATAGCATGCCTTCCTGAGTCGTGATGAGACATTGTCTAGACACTGGAAAAGATGGAAAAGGTCAAGAGCATGGGCTGTTGTGCAGGAAGCTGTCTCTGACTGGGGACCGTAGAGATTGAAGGCTCTGTGCTAAACAGGGACACCCTGGTGGTGTAGTGCTTAAGTGCTATGGCTGGTAGGTAAAAGCCTGGCAGTTCAAATCCACCAGGGGCTCCTTAGAAACCTTATGAAGCAGTTCTACTCTGTCCTACAGGTTGCTATGAGTTACAGTCAAGTTGATGACGGTGGGTAGATGGCAAATGAACTCAATGGCAGTGGGTTTTTTGCTTTGGGTTTTTTTTTTTTTTTTGGTTTATGACAAATAGGGAAGAGGGAAAAACCATAAAAAATAAAATATTGAAAATGGTTCTTTAAAAAAAGTTTGATAACAGCTCAACAAAACACTCACTCTCAAGGAACTGGAGAAAGGTTCGGTTTCCAGAAGTGCTGCAGGCAGCCACTCTGAGCTCTAAGTTACCTCCTAGATGCACTTAGATAGCCCATATCTAAATTCCTTTACTCCTTAGAAACAGCAGAACTTTGTTACGGCTAAGGAACAGGAGAAACCCTGCCTCTGTTTTTAATCTGTGTCCTCAGAGAAAATTCAAGAATCAATGCGTTGAAGATGTAGAGAGGCCACTACAATCATTTCCCCCAGACACTTGCTTTTTGCTTCCAGTGTGGACTGTAAGAAGACAGAACATATGTTGGTCAGTCTTGCAGGTTCTCCTGTTAGGCAGGCTGTTTCAAACCCCAGCCGAAGCGTATACATTTGTGTGATCTCTAACACATTGATTAAATCCTTTATGACTCAGTTTCCTTATCTACAGACAAAAATGTTTGATAAATAACAACAGTATCTATTTCATGAGTTGGAATCAACTTGATAGCAGCAGGTTTATTTCATAGAATGAGGGAAGGATTAAAATATTACCTAGGAGACTAATTTTCACTGCTGCCAAGTGCCGTCGAGTCGGATCCGACTCATGGCGACCCTAGGGGCCAGGGTAGAACTGACCCTAGAGTATTCAATATGTTAATTATTATTATCAATGTTCTGTAAGTAAGGTACTATGCTAACTGAAGGGTATATTAGAATGAATAAGAGAGAGGCTTGCAATTCAGGGCTAACAAAGATTCAAGCTGGAGTCTTAAGATGTGTCTGTTACTGGGATTTAAACTTGTCTTATTTATTGGTGGAAACCCTGACGGTGTAGTGGTTAAGTACTATACCCTCTCACCAAAAGGTCAGCAGTTTGAATCCACTCTGTCCTATAGGGTCTCTATGAGTCGTAATGGACTCAACTGCAGTGTGTTTGGTTTCTCTATTGGTAGGAGTCCTGAGGGACAGGAGCTTCACATTTATAAACACTTGGCTACTAAATGAAAGGTTTGTGGTTCAATAAGTCTCTTAATTTCCTTATCTGTAGCTGCTTTGTGACGTGGTATAGTGGACAGAGAGCTTAAAATATAAGTGACTTTTTGATAAAGAGAGTGTGCAGACATTGTAATATTGATCACAGTTTTAAGCTAAATGCATGAAGCCCATCATCTCTCAAACATGGAGGTTCTTGACTCTTGGGAGAAGAATATCTTGATCCTCATGAGTCCTTGGGAAGCCTGATGGCACAGTGGTTGAGTGCTACATCTGTCAAGTGAAAGGCTGGCGGTTCAAATTTACCAGGCAGTCTTTGGAAACTCTGTAGGCAGTTCTTGAGTTGCACTTGATGGCAATTTTTTTTGTTTCTGTTTTTGTTTACTCTCATGCCTGCTATGACACAGATGACGTGACTTTGAGGAAGAAACTTCAGTTTTCTGGACTTCAGTTTCCACCTTTACATAATGAGGATATTGAACTTGGTAGTTGTTAATGTACTTTTGTTTGTGTTAACATTTAATGGCACTGCATTTTTTCCCTTCTCTTCTCTGCTTTATTTCATCATTTTCTGGAGGCATTAGTGAAAGAGTAAAATCTTTTTATACACTTTTCTCCTGAGTAATGATAACTTGATAGTCTGTTCCATGGAAAAAAGCAACAAAAAGTGAGGAAAATGTAAAGATGAGAAACAAATGAACCCAGGAGAGACTGAGGGAATGCAGAGGTAGTAATACTTGTGGTTATGGTATTTTATCCTCTGGGTTTTAAAGAGAAATTAATCATTTTCTCTTGGAATGCTCATTTCAAACACATGTGAATTGTGACCAAATTTTATCTCCTGCCACTGGCTCCACTGAGAAGCTTCTGGTGATAAATCTCCACGTCAGTATACACTGTCTCCGAGAATTGCAAACATGTCTGAATGAAAAAAATCTAGGCATACTGGAAATAACAAAGATAGGTCGGGGTCATGCTATATGAAACAGTTTTTTATTCTGCTAAAGAGAAATGGCAAAGGATTATATATGAAATCAAAGAGTGTTATGGGGGACATGATAATCATCACTTGAGAACAGCGTGGAGCAACCACACTTGAGAATTGTCTTTTGTTCATTTTTTTAAATTTTAAATTAAAAAGAAAGGGCAAATGCAAACCTTGTATCATTACTAGTGTTTGGGAGAAGATTAGAAGGCAATGTTTCTTGTAGGCCAGGAAGCCTGGAAATGAGAGGGTCATTGCAAGACTATTTTTCTGCAGTCCAGAGCAGAGAGAGCTTTCTTTGCTATAAATGGCTGAGTGTCAGGGCAAAAATGAGCCTTCTTGGAATTTACATTTTAACATACTGGGATTTTACCTGGTCATCCATACAAGTGAGACAACTATAATGCAAAGTGTTATATTTTATAGGATCATATGGACAGACCTTTACTAGGATGGTGTGGAGAAGCTGAGGCTGGTGTTGAGACGTAGAGAGGTGCCAGTGGGGTTGTTTTTCCCTTCAGCTCGTTCCTTGCCCTTACTCTGATCTGCTCTTTATTTCAAGTGGGATAATCTCAGCAGCCTCTGTTTACTAGACTTCTTAGTTGGTGTTTTAGTCCGCTAGTGCTGCTCTAACAGAAACACCACAGAGTGGATGTTTTTAACAAAGGAAATTTTATTCTTACACAGTTCAATACACTACAAGTCCAAATTCAGGATGTCTACTCTAGAGGAAGGCTTTCCCCCTTGTTGTCTCTGGAGGAAACTCCTTGTGTTGCATCAGTCTTTGTTCAGGGAGCATCTTGGCACAAGAACCTCAGGTATGAAGGACACACTCTTCTCCTGGTGCTGCTGTCTTGATTGTATGAGGTTCCCAATTCTCTGCTTGCTTCACTGTCCTGTCATCTCTTATAGGATGAAAAGATTAAGGCTGGTACAAGCCATACTCCAGGGAAACTGCCTATACAGTAGAAAAGCAAGGTCACTCTATAAAGGAATTTACAATTTCACCCTAATCCTCTAACACACAAAATGAAGGACAATCATAAAATATTGGGAATCATGTCCTAGCCACATGGCTACACATATTTTGGGGGGCCAGGGGACACAACTCAATCCATGACAGCTGGTTTCCTGCAAGGTTTGGACAACAATTGGTACTAATGAGATTTTGGATGATGGAAACAAGTGAGTAAACAAGTTGTTTTTTGTGACTCAGTTCTCACCAGGCAAGTCTTACTAAGAATTTTCCCTTCCTACAGTTGATCACAGGAATGCCATCTTCTCTTTTTCTCACTCAGAATAGACATAGCAACAGTGTCCTGTTTCCCCTACTCATAGAATTGACTTTACCCTGTCTGGAATTTTAGTCACTGCTTTCAAATGCAAAGTCAGTATCCTGAGCTATTTTTTGTGTGTTTTATGTACTCATCGTGGTTTGTATCTATTATTCTCTTTTGATACAGAAAGCTTCCCCCAAAGAAGATAAAATCCAAACTAAGTCTTTTAAGATTAGTAGGCATTGTTAAGCAAATAAGAGAAGCAGAGCATTGACTGAAATCTAATGACAGAAGTCTAATGTTGACTATGTCAATCGAGTTTCACAAACTTGATTGAAAGAGTTCAACATACCACAGCGGCCTCAGTTTCCCCCAAATCTATCCATTGGAGAGCTTAATTAGCTTATGCTGAAAGCAAGTTTCATTTAAAAATTTAACAGTGGTTCTATCTGGAAGCCTACTTTTAATTCATTTGAACAAGTCAGCAACTGCAAATTTTGGGGATCGAGCTTGAGCCAAATTCACCTAACTATGCATTTCCACAGAGTGTAGGAAAGGGAGAAAAAGGAACTAGTTGGTATACACGTTGCCATTTAATTGCATTATTTTTTTTCTCAGTCTGTCAAAAACAAACTCTAGTGACATCGTGGGTTAGGTGCTATGTCTGCTAACCAAAAGGTCACCAGTTCAAATTTACCAGGTGCTTCTTGGAAACTCTAAGGGGCAGTACTACTCTGACCTCTTGGGTTGCTATGAGTTGGACACAACTCGACAGCAGTGGGGCTTTTCTGGACATCAGAAACATTCTAAATATGATTAACTTTGAAGAAAAAGAGTTCTATCAGTGATAGTGACTTGACTACAGTCACTGCTAAATATTCTGTCTGCTAGCAACAGCGACCAATATTGAGTTCCCAGCACAGCATTTCTTGAAATGACAGCCAGCAACCTGGTGCAGGTTTATTATACTGGAATGCTTCCATAATGGAAAGGACAGTGTTTTGTTCTTTCTGGAGTAGACATTTTCTATGGATATGGATTGGCCTTTCTGCATGCACTTCTGCCAAAACTATTATTTGTAGAGTCAGACAGTGCCTTATCCACCATCATAGCATGCTATGCAGCAGCATCTCCGATCAAAAGATTTATTTCACAGCAAATGAAGCACAGCAATGACTCATGGAATTCACTGGTTTTACCACATTCCTGATCATCCTGAAGCAGCTGACTTGATAGAATGATGGAATGGCCTTTTAAAGACACAATTTTGATGTCAGCTAGGTGGTAATACTCTGCAGATTGGAGCACTGTTCTCGGGGAGGTTGTATGGTCCTGTTTCTCCCACAGCCAGAACTCACAGATGCAGGAATTAAGGGGTAGAAATGGAAATGGCACCATTCATTAGTGACCCAGTTGCAAAATGTTTGATTCCTGTCCCCATAACCCTACATTTTTGGGTCTAGAGGTCTTAGTGCCAAAACAGAGAAATGCTGCCTCCCAGAGACACAACAGTGATTCCATTGAACTAGAAGTTAATAATGCCACCTGGCTGCTTGAGACTCCTCATGCCTCTGGATAAATAGGCAAAGAAGGGAGTTACCATACTGTCAGGTGTGACTCATCCTGATTACCCAGAGGAAACTGAACTGATATCAAATAATGGAAGGAAAGGCAGGATTGGGCTCAGAGGAAGACCATAAACTCTAGAACCAAAAAGAAGTTCATTTAGAATTGTGACCTGCCCAGTTAATGTATGATCTCAGTCAAGTTTCTCAATCTCTATGACCTTTTTTTAAAATGTGTGAAATGGTTATAGTAATGCCTACTTTTCAGAGTTACCCTGAGGATTATATAATGAAATATGACATATAGATGGTATTCAGTAAGTGCTTTTATCCTTAATTCTTCTACAGCAACCTATCTTCAGGGTTAGATTGTTAGTGTATGATAAATGGTAGCAAGGCCAGGTATGTTTCCTGGGCAGAATGGAAATTAAAAAGTACGAAGGTCCACGCTTCGCACAGGAATGTATTGGACTTGGTGATGCAGAGTGACCATATATTGGATGCGCTTTATGGTTCTATACATCTATAGGATGTCATCCTGCTGACGTCTGGCTGGAGGAAGGAGAGTGGGTGGGGAGGAGGGGAAAGGAGACTGGTGGGAGGATGAGACATGTATGGAGCAGAGAGGAATAGTGTGCTGTCAGCGGGCAGGGAGAGCAGTGGAAGCTGCATATAGGTGGGTATGTAAATTTATACGGGAATGTACATTTTCTCTGAGTTATATTAAATAAAAAATTTTAAAAAAAGTAATGAGAAACAAGTAATAGCTTGTGCATAGCTATGTCAGATGAAAGAGTCACCTGTCCATAGATCAATTTATTAACTGACTTTTTTAGGTATTCATTAATTTTTATTAAGTATGATATATCAAGTTTTGGGGACTTCAAGGAAAGCAAGACATAGTGCTCAAGGACTGAATGACATAGAGGAAACAGAAATAATAGAAATCATGCAAAGTATTAGCTGTATTAGGAATTTGTACCAAATGTTATAAGAAAATGTAGTAGAGGTGCTTAATTGAGTTTTGGGAGTTTGGGAAGGCTTTCTGCAGATGTTATCCAGACAGAGTTACAAATGCCCAAATATGGAACAATGAGACAACATGATTAGTTTTCAAGTGAAGTTGGGTAAACTTGCTTGGTATTTCTTGGAGTAAACTTTTGCAAATTTACCCAAGCATACCATTTTAATTTGTTTTCCTAGATGTATTCTAATTGTTATACATTCATCTGAAAATGAGAAAATAAAAAATATGTCCAATAACCTAAGAGAGGACTAGTACTAACTATAATACTGTTTTTATTGGCTATCAGGGTAAGAATCCTATTGCATTGTTGGCAGTACTACTGCACTGTATGGTCAATTATATTCTCATTTGTCCTGTTGTTTGTGAGCTGACATTTTGCAAAATGGTAGACAAGAAGCATGATCTGATTCAAAACTGTATTTTTTTGGCCTGCAGTACTTAAACAAATGGAAATAACATTTAACATCTAGAAAAGTCATGTAAAGTATGAGTTTGTAATTTCCGGTTAGAAGTCAGAAGTTATCAAAATACCGGACCTATATACCTGCCAGGCCGGACTGGTGGGAGCTGAAGGTGTTTGCTCTCTAGGCTGGGCAGGGGCTCTGAGTCTGTCACAATCCTCAGTACTCCCAGACTGGAAACAAAGGACCATTGCCCTGCAGGCAGGCTTTACTCACTTGCAATGTGTGCCTGGCTGCAAGAAGCCTTTTAGTTTATAATACAGCCCTAAATGTCTCATCTCTAGTTTCATGGTTTTTTTTTTTTTTTTTTTTTTTGCATCCTTTGACTCACTATCTTGAGTTTATCCTTGATGGCTTTATCTTGTTTCTGTCAGACTCTTTCCAATAAAATGAAATATTTGTTTTTATTATTTAAAGATTAAGTCACTCCAAAGAATAAATAATAAATAGCCATTATGTTTTAAGTGTATTTCTTTTAATGGATATTTTGTCTATATTAAAAAGGCAAAATGGTGCTGGGATTACATATCAGGTAGTGAATGGGCACAAATGGACTTTTTACACAGTGTGAACCTTTCCAGAAATATCATGTTGCATGAATCCTGATTTCTTCCAAGATGTATATAACTGTTTGCCACACAAAATGCAAGCTGAAAGTTTGGTTTGGATAAGAAATATCAGCTCAAAAACATCTATATATTTTAAGTTAGAAATGTTTATGGTGTAGATTCAGCTGGGTTTAGGGAATCCCTAACTACGTTGGGACTCTTATAACTGCACATTTAAGCACATTTCTGACATTCAATAGCATGCAAATTTTAAGATTTATACAGACAGTCCCTAGGTTATAAAGCCAAGCCAAGTGCCACTGAGTCGGATCCGACTAAGCTGGAATATGTACTTAAGGTTCTTATTGAGCATCAGTTAGTCAAATGCTAGTCTTAGTATATGATACATATTTTACCTTTCTGCACATGTAAAGGGAAGTCTGGTGGCATAATGGTTAAGTGCTATGGATGCTAACCAAAAGGTCAGCGGTTCAAATCCACCAAGTGCTTCTTGAAAAGTCTAGGGCAGTTCCATTTTGTCCTATAAAGTCACTATGAGTTGGTTATCTACCTGATGGCAACATGTTTTGTTTTGTTTTTTTATACACACAAAGCACTTAAGAAATACTTCCAAACCACATAATGTTTTCATGAGCACCATAAAGTAGTGTATTTATTATTATAAATCATTGGGTTTAATTCATTATATTTCATTCTTAAGTACAAGTTGTCCACCAGTTAGGCGTTTGTAGCACAGGGCCTGCCCGTAAAACAGATTCAACCAAACTGAGACATGAAGAAGAAAAAAAATGAAAAACATGCAAGACAAAGAAACAAATATGTGTAAATCTAGTTTTCTAATCTAGTGTTTTCTAATTATAGCTCAGTAAAGTATTGAAAAGGCAGTTTATTAGGGGCTGTGATTTAATCATCTCATTTGATTTTTACAACAACCGTAATCGGTTGGATGGGTATTATGGGCTCCTTTTAGCAAATAAGAAAACCAAGACCCACTTAAAATAAACAACCTGTCAAAATTTAAGTATATAATAAGAAACAGGCATGGAATTCAAACCAGGTTTCTGAATTTAAGCTAATTAATTCATTTATAGAATAAATATTTATTGCCTATATGTTTTATGTTTCTTTTTTCTACTAAATCCTGGGCTATTGTAATTAATGGAAATAGTTGTTGCCCTCAAGGAGCTCACAGATACACACATGAGCATAAGACAGGATGGTTGGCCCAATAAGAGCTGTTACAGAGGTTGCATTATGAAATACTAATAAAGGTTACCTTGGGATAGGTCAGAAAGAAAGTGGCAATTATAGGAAGATTTAAGGAGTCAGATGAAGATTCAAAGGACAAGCTGAAGCTATCTGGATAAGATAGTGGCAGAGAAGCAGGGTGTTAAAACAATATATGGTGCTGCGGCAGAACCTCTGAGGCAAAGAGAGGCAGAACGACGGAATGGAAAATTGGAGAGGAACAGGAACTTGGAGTGTTAGGCGCGTGGTCAGTCCTTAGGCCTTTGTCTTCTAAGGTAAGGTTTTCCAAGCTGGCTCATAACCCGAATGGGTGTGACCAAAGCTCACGAGTAGTTACCAGGGGTGGATGAGAAGAAACTCATTGCTTAGGAGACATTGAATTCCTGTTAGGCTGATGGAAAACACAGAAACAGACAATAGTGGTGGGTCAACAACATGGTCTCTGGATTTTACGTGTGAAGAACGTTGAGATGGCAAATGTTGTGTCGCATATATTCACCACAGAAAAGAAAAAAGTTAAAAGTACAAAAAAAAAAAAAAAGAATATGAGGTCTGCCAGTTAAGTTCGGGAACTCATCCTAGAAAAGCTGCTACATACCTTGTTGTTGAGTGTCACTACGGTCACCTGTGAAGCACTCCTCTTGGGAAGCTCTGCACAGACACCAGGGCCTAGTCCATCCTTCAGAGCAATTTGGGAACTCTTTTTCTGGAATGGGCATCAGAGCTGTCGTCATATTATGCTTGATGTCCTGAATGTCACTAAAATGTCTTCCTTTCGATATTTCTTTCACCTTCGAGTAATGAAAAAAGTCATTGGCGGCCAGGTCAGGTGAGTAGGGAGGGTGTTCCAATACACTTACTTGTTTACTGGCTAAAAACTCCCCCAGAGACAACTATAAAATTAGGTTTGCAAACTTGCCACCTTGCCACCGTGCACAATGGCCCTTCCAGAAAGAGTTCGAAATTGCTTTGAAGGTGGACTAGGAGCTGGCACTGGTGTACAGTGTCCCAGGGGAGTACTTCAAAGGTGATTGTAGTGATATTCAGCAGTGAGATATGTAGCACATAGAACAATTAAGTTCACGGATATAATTATCAGACCCCATATATTCACCACACACACACACAGTTTAAATGACCAAAAGGAAAAAAAAATCCAAATATCTCACTTTTATTAAGTAGTTAAAAAACATTTTTTTCAAGTTTATTTTTGTGTTACTCTGGAGCCAAATGCAAACCTTAGTTGCATAGTGGTTAGGTGCTACAGCTGCTAATTGAAAGATTAGTGCTGTAGTTGCTAACGGAAAGTCAGCAGTTCAAGTCTGCTATGTGCTGTTTAGAAAATCTATGGACAGTTCTGTCTGTAGGGTCACTATGAGTGAGAATCGACTCAACAGCAGTTCGTTTGGTTCAACTGAATGTAATCTATATGTATACTAGGTATAGTTTTTAATATGAGTAAAAATTTTGCAGTGAAAAACATTACAAATATCACAAATATCAATATTGATCTTTTGTATGTGTTGTGTATTCCCAGCAGTCATACGCATACATTTACCACAAGACATATGTTCAGAATAACACTATGCATAACAGTTAAATTCTGAAAATTACCCAAATACCCATGGAAACATAAATTGTAGTATATCCATACAGTTGAATGCTATATAACAATAAAAGTAAATTATGCACAAACATACACAATACCATGAATTTTTCTCACAAACATATTGCAGTATTTTATTTTCATATAGTGTAATATATAACAAAAAAATGTTGCTGGAAATCAAACCAGAGTAAACACATTTCCATCTAGTTGATTCCAACTCATAGCAACCCTGTAGGACAGAGTAGAACCACTCCATAGAGTTTCCAAGGAGCATCTGGTTGACTTGAACTGCCCACCTTTTAAATTAGCAGAGGTAGTGCTTAACCAGCAAGTCACCAGGATTTCCTGTTAGAAATCAGGGCAGTGGTTACCATGGGGAGGTTTAGGCTGAAGAAGGTACTTGAGAGAGACTTCGGTGTATTATCTGTCTGTTATTTCTGGGTACTGGTTACCTGAGTGTGACTATTTGTCTCTGACGGATTTCCCACTGTGTGAATCTAAGTACGGAGCAGGGCTCTCATAAGGACCTGGCATTCTTTCTTTGCGGAAGATGACCAAGTCAGATATGTCCCCTCAGGATTTTGCATCTGGTATGCACAAATACAAGGGCAAAGAGAGAGCCCTGACAACAGTGGGGGCTGCTACAAGCTCCAGCGATTGTAACAGCTAGTGTCACACGGGCGAAGCAGCAAGAAACCCTAACCCACTTCCTGTGGGAGGCCTGGGAGCCACATTCTCTGCTGCATAGCTGCCTGCCCGCCTGGTGGTCTCCTACATTTGCCTCTGCACCCTTCCTATTAAGTCTATGAATTAGCTAGCCTTTTTTGTTTTTGTTTTTAAACACACAAGAACTCTGTGGAAAAGTAGAAGAATGAGATTCCCAGGAAGAGTGTGTTGCATGAATAATAGTGGGCTACAGAAGGCGTCCTGCAAAGGTCTGCATTAAAACAGCCGTCAAAAAGAAAACGGGTGTCACTGGGCAGGGAGAGCACTGGGAGCTGCACATAGGTGGGCATGCAAATTTATATGGGAATGCACATTTTTACTCAATCATAATTAATTAATTGATTAGTTTACAAAGAAAATAGATGTGGAAGGTGTCGAGGTCATGCAGCTGATTCGACCCCGAGTGACTTGATTCAGGTTCCAGAGATCGAACTAGCAAGTTTAGTCTCCTGAAGGGTGGCAAACTGGCATTCCCCTACCCCAAAGCACAGGAAGATGCGTCCTTTTCAGTAGCAAATGACAGAAAAGTTTATTAAGGGAAAGTACATTCCAAAGTGGGAACAGTTCAGTCTCCATGAGTGGAAAAAGACCCCACCTAGATTTGGGGGATTTTTTTATAGGCAAAAGCAGAGGGTGGTGGTTGATAGCAGGGGGAAGTAGTATCTTGGCTTCTGATTGGGCCTGAGACCACCGTAGCCACCTTACAACTAACTGTTTTATTTGTATCATAACTGCCAGGAAGAACCCATATCTGCATCACAAACTGCCAGGGAGAGCTGTTGCTATGAGGCAGATCAGCTTCCCTCAAGGCAACTTTATCAATACTGTTTGTGTTCTATAATGCAACCCGTGATCTTTGTTATCCCTAGAAAATGTTAGATTCGGGAGTAAAACATGTTCGTGTGTGGTGGCAGAGATCAAGTTCCCTAGCTAACCTTGACAGAAGGGAAGCAGAGAATGAATCCTTGCAGAAGCAAGACAAGGAGCAGAGCGAGTGTGGTGTCTGGGAAGGGAAGGGGATTAAACAGCAGGTAATCAGCACTGGCACACGGGGGAGGGCGGCAATAAACTACTGCTTGTAAAATAACCGCTGGATTTGGCAACGCAAAGGCAGCTGATGGCATGATGTGAACTGCCTCCGTAAATCACAGACGGTGTATATAAGGTTCCCTCTCCGTTTCTTTGGTATAGATTGGAAGGTGAAAGGTTTACCTATAAGTCTTCATGAGCTGCAGACTCAGTAATTTGCCTCCCTTTTCTGTTTAAACCATCTTTCTTTGCACCTGGATTCGGGGACCTAGCCCTCTAAATAGATTTGATTCTGTTTTCTCTAGCCGGGTTCCAGAGGAAGAAAGTGAGGAAAGCCGCGCTTCAGACTGCCTCCTGACTCCATTCTCACTACTACTATCCATGCAGTTGCACAAGTGTATCAGGTTTATTGACTTGTGGGAAACCTGCAGAGGGAAAATTATTTTTAAATGATTAGTCTTACAGTTCAAGGGCAAAACTGATAGAAATTGGACGTTTAACAAAAGATTTACTTGTAAGAATTCTGTTTCTTGTTTGCATCCCTGTCCTCAGTTCCTTGCTTCGTTGTGAAAGGCATTAAAAGAAAAAAAGAAAAAAAAAAAAAGGCAACAACAACAAAGGAAAACATTACTGTCAAGTCCCTTCTGATTCATAGTGACACTATAGGACAAAGAAGAACTGCCCATAGGGTTCCTAGGACTATAATCTTTACAGAAACAAAACTGCCACATCTTTTTCCCACCGAATGGCTGGTTGGTTCTAACTGCCTTTCAGTTTGCAGCCAGAGGATTAAACCGAACCCAGCGTGCTCCCAGGGTTCCAGGTGAAAGGGATGGCGGTCTTTAACTCACCACTTTGTAACTTGTCATTGTCACCTCTCACAAAAGCTCATCTTCTTGTTACAGTGTTTGTCTCCTTCCAAAAATCCATCTTCTTCCGCTAGCAATTACCCGAGTCTGACATTTCAAGTTAGATCAGTGGCACAGAGGTTCAGAGTTCAGTCTACTAACAAAAAGGTTGGCAATTGGAAATCACTAGCTGCTCCTTGGAAACCCTACGGGGAAGTTTGAATGCGAAACAAATCTTTCTCTGTAAGTTTGGAACTGAGTGGACAGCATTGGATTTTTATACTTTATTAATGAGTATTTTTTGTCTTATGGTCAAATGAAGTAATTTTTGAAGATGAGAAAGGGCAGAAATTGTGTCTTATCAGTTTAAAAGGTAATCTTTGTGTTAATCTCAAATTTGACCAAGAATTGAGTGTTTGTGTAGCACAATTTTCACTTTAAAGAGGTATGCACTAATAGGTATATAACATAAATTGAACAAGTCTTACAGAAGTTTGTCTGGTGCTACATTTGTATTTATGTTTCTCTGACTTAGTAGCTTTATTATTCAACTTTGTCAAAAATTGTGTTGCAGTAACACTTGTTAAAATTAATTTATGACCTTTATTAAAAGTAAAATTCCACTGAGCCTACCTTTAGAATTAAAAAATTGGCTTTAGCAAGTTGTAAGACGGGAGTTTATTATGTTTGCCGAATTTTAAAAACATTTATGAGGAGGAAATAGATAAATTTTAAGAAAGATAAATTACGCTTACCTACCTGTCTTCCCCGCCCCTGCAAAAGGCTCCAAAGAAAATTTTAGTTTCAAAAAGTTGTAGTATAATGGACTATGTATTACGGGAGGCCTGATCGCACAGTGAGTAAGAGCTCAACTACTAACCAAAAGATCAGCAGTTCAAACCCACCAGTTGCTTCTTGGAAACGTGAGCCAGTGCTGCTCTCCTACAAGGCCACTGTGAATTGGAACAGACTCAACAGCAATTTTTTTTAATTTAATTTATTTTTTATTTTTTGATTTTATGTCTCATGGACCATACCTTGACAGCTTCTCACATACATGAAGAAACACATTCTCACAAAATAAACAGGCTAAGAAGATGGCTAAAATTAATATCCACAAAAATATCCTCCTCTTTTAAAAGAGCATTGACCATTATTATTGTATAATGATGTCTACAACTTACTAATCATGTTAATGTAGTTATCTTAATACTTATGAATGGTTCTCTGTACCCTGAAAAATGCTTTAAAGGGTTAAAACAAAACAAAACAAACAAACACAGTAAGTCCGAATTAGAACAAAGTTCAGAAGGCTTCAGGTGGCAGAAGAAGTCTCCTTTGTGTTCTGAGTCTCATGAAGCAGACCAATGCAGGAATTAAATCTTCAAACGAGAGACCCCTCCCGGGTCTCTGCACTAGTCTATTATAATATGCTCTCTCTCCCCAGCAGCTAGTGGTTAACTATCAGATCTCTCTTTCTCTCTCTCTCTCACACACACCCCCCTTTCCAAGGACAAATATTGATTTTCACTAACAGTTTGTTAAACTCATAAAAAAGAACAAATAATTTTTGTACATCGCGTGATTGCTAAAGGTTGTCTCTGTACAATGGATATCACTGTTTGTGTTGTATTGCTTGGTTTTCCTGACACCACTATCTCCCGCAGCATACTGTATTCACTTCATCCAACTGAAGAAGGTTCCATACTGCTTCATGACTTCTTACGTAAATCAAAACACCAAACCCTGTTGCTGTCGAATTGATTCTTACGCATACTCTAGGGAAAAGTAGAATGGCCCTGTAGGATTTCCAAGGCTACAAAGCTTTACAAAAGCAGACTGTTACATCTTTCTCCCATGGAATGACTGGTGGATTCCAATTGCCAACCTTCTGGTAAGCAGCCAAGTGCTCAAGAGCTGGGCCAGCAGAGCTCTCTGCTTCTTCCCTAAGCATTGAACTAATATGAGATCTTCACAATTAGTATTTACAAGAGCTGGAGTAATTTGTTAGCCACAAGTCATATTTCTTTCCAAGTGCTTGTATAGGTCTGTGAGCAAATGTTTATATACTTGTATGGAAAGAACGTCTGCTACTCATTTACCATTTTAAAAGTTTTTGTGACAAGTGGGAAAGAGTCAGCAATAGTTAAAGGGACATTCATTCTTTTTCATTTTAGCATTTAAGTTCTAGTGACTAAATGCAGCACTATGCCAAACTCACCCTAATGTCATTTTTCAGAAAAGTCTTCCTTGATCATCCTGTCTAAAGTAGCAATCTTTGCTCTATCTGCCCCCTTTTAATGTGGTTTTCCCTAGTTCTCATGTTATCTAAAATTATCTGACTTTATTTATTTATTTACTTACCTTTGTATTGTCTGACTCAAACACTGATGGGCTCCATGAGAAAAGCATTCTTGTACGTTCAGTTCTATGCCTAGAACAGTACCTGGCTCATAGTGGGTGCTCAATTAGTATCTACTGAGTGAAAAATATATCAACCAAGGGGAGGCGAGGCCAAGATGGCAGAGTAATTAAATACTGCTTGTGGACCCTCTTAAAACTAAGACCCAGGAAAACAAGTTAATTGATTTAATGCAACAATCTAGGGGCCCTGAACACCACAAAGAAAATTGAAGAGTTGGACTAAACTGTAAAGGGAGAGCGAGACAGCTCAGAAACAGTAAGGATTTGCCAGGTTACTGAATAAAAACAAAGTGGGAGGCCTCACAATACCTGATGTTAGAACTTATACCTCTCTAGGAGTCAAGACAGCATGGTCGTGGTACAACCATGGATACATAAACTGATGGAACAGAACTGAAAATCCAGACATAAGTTCATCCACCTATGATGAGATGATGTATGACAAAGGCTCAAAGTCTGTTAAATGGGTAAAAGACAATTTCTTTAACAGAGGGTGCTAGCATAACTAGGTATACATCTGCAAAAAAAAAAAAAAAAAAAAAGAAATAAGACCCATACCCCATACCATATACAAAAAATAATTCCAAATGTATCAAAGACCTAAATGTAAAATCTAGAATGATAAATATCATGGAAGCAAATATATAGACAATGCTAGAAGCCTTAATATATGGTATAAACAGAATATAAAATATAGCTAACAATGCACAAACATCAGAAGAGAAAATAGATAACTGGGAGCTCCTAAAAATCAAACACTGATGCTCATCAAAAGAGTCCACCTAAAAAATAAGGAGACAACCTACAGACTGGAAGTAATTTCGGCTATGACATATGCGATTAGGTCTAATCTCTAAAATCTACAAAATACAACATAACATCAACAACAAAAAGACAAATAACCCAGTTAAAAAATGGAAAAGATGTTATGAACAGGCACTTCACTGAAGATGATGCTTAGACAGCTAACAGATATATAATGAAATGCTGACAATCATTAGCCATGAAGGAAATGCAAAACAAAATTACAGTGAAATATCATCTCATCCCAGCAATTAAAAAGCACAATAATAAATGTTGGAGAACTTGTAGAGAGATTGGAACTCTTACACACTGCTGGTAGGAATGTAAAATGATACAACCACTTTGGAAACCAACTTGGAGCTTCCTTAAAAAGCTAGAAGTAGAAGTATCATACAACCAAGGAATCCCACTCCTTGGCTATATTGTAGAGAAACAACAGTGGTCACAAGAACAGATATGTGCACACTCATGTTCATCGTAGCACCATACCAAAAAGATGGAAACAACTTATGTGCCCATCAACAGACAAATAGATGAACAAATTATTGTATATTCACACAGTGGAATACTATTCAACGATAAAGAACAATGATTAATTCTCAAAACATCTCACAACATGGATGAATCTGGAAGGCATTTTCCTGAATGAAATTAGTCACAAAAGGATAAATATTGTCTGGGAATGTTATTATTACAAGAACTCAAGTTTTAAACACACAGAGGAAAACCTTCTTTAATGGTTGTTTAAGAGGTGGGGAGGGAGGGTAAGAGGTGGGGAGGGAGGGAGAGGGAAATTCACCAACTGAATAAACCAAACTAAACCCATCACCCTCAAGTTGATTCTGACCCATAACAACCCTATAATACAGAATATAACTGCCCCCAAAGGATTTCCAATGAGCTCCTGGTACATTCAAACTGCTGACTTTTCAGTTAGCAGTTGTAACACTTAAACACTATAGTCACTACAGTTTCCACACCAACTGGATATTAGACAAGAATTATCTTAGATGAATGGAAGCACAGGACACAAAAGCAGGGGAAGAGAGCACACTTGGACTTAATCAAAAACCTAGGAAGTTTCCTGAACACAGACACTTAGAGGGACGAAGTAGCAGGGGCTGGGATCTGGGACCATGCTTTTGGAAGACATGTAGGTCAAGTGGCACAAGAAAGGTTATTAAAGAAACAGTCTGCATTCCTTTTTGATGAGTGGCATCTGGGGTCTTAAAAGCTAACAAGTTGGTCCCAACCCACCTAGGGCAAAAAAGGAGAATGAAGGAAACCAAAGACCAAGGGAAATACTAGCCCAAGAGATAAAAAGTGCCACATAAAACAGAGGCCAGAAGAACTAGATGGTACCCAGTTACCCCCAATAACCACTTTTGACAGGGAAAAAGCAGAGAATCCCTGTTAGGGCAAGAGAATATTGGAGTGCAGAACCCAAATTTATGTAAAAAGACCAGACGTAATAGTTTGACCTAGGCCAGAGGAACCCCGGAAGCCATGGCCACAAAGATTAGACTGGACTGTAAAACATAAAATAATACTTGCAAAATGTGTACTTCTTAATTCAAGTGGATACATGACACTAAATTGGCAGCTCCTGTCTGAGATGTGATTAAAAGGAGAAAGGGATAGGAGCTGGTTGAATGGACATGGAAATCTGGAATTAAAAGGGGAAAGTTTGCTGTCACAGGATAGGGACTGCAACTATGATCCCATAACTATATATATATATATATATATATATATATATATATATATATATATAAATTTTTGCATGAGAAATTAACTTGACTTGTGAACTGTCACCTAAAGCACAATAAAGGAAAAATAAAAAGTAGTTGGCTTACCCCTCGAGTGGGGAGTAGGAGGGACAGCAAAATTCACCAGCTGAATAAACCAAAACCAAACTCATTGCCCTCAAGTTGATTCTGACTCATAGTGACCCTGTAGGATAGGGTGTAACTGCCTCACAGGATTTCCAAGAAGCCCCTGGGGCATTCAACCTGCTGACCTTTTGGTTAGCAGCTGCAGCACTTAAATACTACACTCACCAGGCTTTTCATACCAACTTCTGTGTGCCCAGTATAGTTCCATACTTTTTCCATAAGATGTCAGATTTCTTTTTAAGAATTTACCACTTTTGTCACTAAACCCCATTCATCTCAAAGCTGTCAAGTCAATTCTGACTCAAAAACCTGATAGGATAGAATAGAACAGCCTCATAGAGTTTCCAGGGACTGCCTTGTGGATTTGAATGGCCAAGCTTTTGGTTAGCAGTCATAGTTCTTAATCACCACACTATCAGGATTTCCAAAGCACCATTAATAAAAGATTATACAATTAAATATGAAAATTCTATGTTCTTTCATATGTTCCAGCACACATGAGGACAAAAGAAGTAGTTTCTGTTTTCAAATGTCCCAGTCAGCATATGGAAGCTTCATCTGTGAGCACATTAAAAAGCAATCATATGTATTTCTGAAAAACAGTAATTTACATAAGTAAAATTATCATGAATTTCTTACATTGGATTATGACTCATTAATTAAAATTTAAATTGTGTTAATAGAATATCATTGCTCAATAATCTTCCTTATTGTACTTTGGGGAAACCCTGGTGACATAGTGGTTAAGTGCTGCATCTGCTAACAAAAAGGTCTGCAGTGTGAATCCACCAGGTGTTCCTCAGACACCCTATGGAGCAGGTCTGCTCTATCCTGTAGAGTCATTGTAAGTTGGAATCAATTTGACATCAGTGATGTTTTCAAATTGTATTGTACTTTGAAAATTAATAGTGTTATTTGTGGTAACTCAGAGTATTAGATTAGAAAAAATTTGCCTAATATTAAGATTCTGCAGCAAACAGAATTCTCTGTACTATAACAGATAATAGTCCCAACTTTCTCTGTTGATCTAAATGTCTATGTATCCATCCACCCACCCATCCATCCGTCCGTCCACCCACCCACCCACCCATCCATCCGTCCATCCATCCACCCGCCCGCCCACCCACCTATCCACCCATCCATCCACCCATCCATCCATCCACCCATCCACCCATCCATCCATCCATCCATCCATCCATCCATCCATCCGTCCGTCCGTCCGTCCGTCCGTCCATCCATCCATCCATCCAGACTGAGTTATCACAGAAGCAAAACCAGTAAAGCATACAGATATGATATATAGTTGTTGTTAGATACTGTCAAGCCTATACACAACAAAACACTGACCAGCCCTGCTCCATGCCCACAATAATTTTAATATCAAGCCTCTTGTCACAGCCACTGTGTCAATCCATCTTGTTGCAGGTGCTCCTTTTCTTCACTGATCCTCTATTTCACCAAGCATGATGTCCTTCTCAACAGATTGATCCCTCCTGACAATATGTCCAGCTTACGGAGATGACACATAATGAGGCATTTATATCAAAGGAAACAGTTCACATGATTGTAGAAGATGGACTATTCCAAATTTGTGGATCAGAATAGAGACTTCTGCTGACTCATGTACTCAAAGGGGCTGGAGAACCCAAAGTCCACAAGTCTGAAAGCACAGCTTTTGTTCACAGGCTATTAAGATCGATGAATCCAAGATCAGCAGGTAAACTGCTGGCCCCAGTCCCAAGAACCAGAGCTCAGACAAACAGGATTCAATGGCAAAATCCAGAGTAGGTAAAATACACAACATTGTTAATATTTGGATACAAACCATGAACCCAAGAAAAATCCCTTTCAACTGACTATTCATAGCAGATCCCACTATGGGGTGATCACATACAAATACTGAGAATCATAGCCCACTCAAATTGACAAAGAATCCTAACCACCACAGTCCACCCCTTATCAACATGGTACCTGTGCAGATCTCCTTAAACCATGCATGATCTCTGATTAAGACAATTACAAAGTCATAATTACACCTAACATGATACTACTAATGTGTGTACAACTGAAAACTTACTAGCCCCGTTTACATCATATATTTTATAAATGAAGAAAATAAAGATATTTGATATACTCATACAAAGCAGAAATACTCATGACAATTACAGGCCTCATTTCTGTAACTGGTCACACAGTTCATAGTAACTGATAACTTATTCCACCACCCATTCTGTTTTCTCTTTGCCTTCAGAAAGCATCTCAGTGTTTGTGGTTCTTTGCCTGGTTGGGTAACTCCTTTCCTGAAAGGTCTGGGCCATTAATAATCCTGTCAGAATTGAGTTGCTGCAGTTTTCTGTTGACTTGAATTACAGGGCATAGTAGTACTAAGAGATACCCTAAGGAGTCTCTTGCATTCCAGACATACTCTTCTTTATCTCCTTTGTGTAATATCAACACAAATTCCTCTTTGTAATCAGGACCAATTGCAGCAACCAGTGTGGTAACTCCCGTCTTTGCCTGCTGATCTACAGATATAAGGAGCCTAAAGTGGCCAGGTAACATTCTTAGCTTCCTGTTCAATGGAATAAGGGACACATCCCAAGGTGGAAGTTCCCTTTGGAACTAAGTCTTCTAGACCTGTAGAACTGGGAACTCTATCTATCCATCTGTCTATCATCTATCTATCATCTATCTATCATCTATCTCTGTTTGTCTGTCTGTCTATCATCTATCTAGTTAAAAGTATATATGACTACATGAAGTATATACTTACGTGTGTTTATATATTATTAATGTGGGAAACAATTGAATAGAAAATATGAATGGAATAAATAGCATCAAGTCTGCCCTTTTTTTCTTAACTGTCGACAGAGTATAACATGCAAATCATCCTCTCCAGGCAATTTTATTTTCTAGTCTGTTTTTTTTTCCTCTGTGTGCATATATACTAAGTGTTGCATCTGCTAACCAAAAAGTCAGCAGTTCAAATCCGCCAGGTGCTCCTTGGAAACTCCATGGGACAGTTCTAGTCTGACTTGAGGGTTGCTATGAGTTGGACACAACTCGATGGCAGTGGTTTGGGTGCATGTATATGGACACAGAAAATTCTAGTGGTAGGAGAGACCATAAAATTGATTAAGTCTAATCCCATCATGTAGAGATGATAAAAATGAAGCCAGTGAAGAAGAGACTACTTGTCCAAAGTCTCATGTCTATTGATTACAGAGTCCAAAGCAAATCTCAAACCCTGTGTATCTCCCTAAGAGTTCTTTTCTTGGAACTCTGTCTGGCTATCACTCTTACTCCCACCTCCATGCTTTGCTTACACAGTTCTTACCACCAGGATAGCTCATGTTTTTCTACTTGCTATGTGAAATTGAACTCTTTTGTCAAGCTCTCGCCAAGCCACACCTTGTGGTTTACTCTGTCTGCCTGCCCAACCTCTTAATGTAACTAGTGCCAATTTAACAACTTCTCAATTTTATTTATTCTATTTTAAACTAGTCCCAATTGTTTTTATTACATAGGAATTTTTTAAAAGTCATGATAATAACACCAGTGATATAATTTTAAATTATTTTCAGCTTATGTGCCAGGCACAATGCCAACAATTTTAAATGCTAATATTGCCTTCCATTCTTTCAACTGAGAAACAGTTACTTTCTTTGTCTTATATGTGAAGATTCAGAAGCACAAGAGGTAAATAACTCATTCAACTTTGCACAGCAATATTACATCCTAATTTTATGCTGAAATCTAATCATAAACTGCCATTATTTTATTGATTTTATTATAAATATTTTCTATATCCTTTTGTCTCTGAAACTGGGTTACATATTATAACCAGTAGCACATTATCATTGTGTCATAATTTTATTGGCAAATTTTTCTTTTGTTTTATAGTACATGTAACAGTGTATCATATAATAGATGACATCACAGATTTGAGGAAATATTCCACGTCTACCCATAGTGCATGTGCTAGTGACACCCAAATATTTATAGCTCAGAACTAGTTAACACCTTGGAAGGAAGAAAAGGTGGGCTGATCTTTAGCAAAGACAGTCAAATAAATGATGTAAATAACTGTTTTTAGTTGCCATCAAGTTATGACCAGCTCATTGTGACGC
Organism: Heterohyrax brucei; assembly: GCA_028571685.1. Taxonomy (NCBI): domain Eukaryota; kingdom Metazoa; phylum Chordata; class Mammalia; order Hyracoidea; family Procaviidae; genus Heterohyrax; species Heterohyrax brucei. The sequence goes on along the minus strand of CM053144.1, from coordinate 149,837,212 downwards.
CATTCACAATCAAACAAACCATTGCCCCATCCAGTAACAGTCTCAGGATTGTTGCTGATCGAACTGTTGTGACCCATAGAGTTTCCACTGGCTAATTTTCAGACATAGACAACTAGGCTTTTCTTCCTAATCTGTCTTAGCCGGGAAACTCAGCTGAAACCTTTTCAACATTGTTGCATGTGCAAGCTTCCACTGCCAGGTAATGGCTTCCCATAAGGTGCATCGTTAGGAAATCAAGCTGGGGTCTTCTACATGGATGGTGAGAATTCTACCACTGAACAACCAATGATCCTAGAAGATGCTGTAGTATTGATCTAGGAATCCCTTTTCTACTCGCTGACTTTTGCATTAGCAACCTATGCCCTGTACTTTTGAAGGTGAAGATGGCGGGAAAGATAGACTCAAGCAGTGTCCACACGGACACCCATTTGAACTCGTATATTAAGAACAAATTATTGCATGAAACTATTTATGCTGAAGTTAAGTTTAACAATATGTCAAATGGAGCATTTAAAAAGTAAAGACTGTTCTGCTAATTTGAAAAATTGGTGTTATTTGAAAAGACAAAGGACAGCCAGTGAAGGTCAACTGTAAATATAATCAGTTGTCTTGCCTTTTTCGACTTATTAGTTCTTGCAATAAGAATTAATTTTCAAATTGTCACAATTTGTCGTGTTTGTAGAGAATCATGCTTTACTGCAGTTGCCAAAACTGTCTGTTCTCTGAAACTTGCTCACATACGCAGTCGAAGCATTGTAAATATTTTCTATATCCTTTTCTCTTCACTATTAATTTCTATTCCATGTTGTCGATAGTAATTCATTTAACCTTGAAAATTAATTAAATCATAATTGAGTAATTGCTGGCCATCAAAGATGGAATACTAATTTATAAAGAACCTTCTGAGTTTGGCAAATTTTGCTTAATTCATAATTATTTAGATTTTAAGGATTTATGATTTTAATACTCCTTTAAAATGCACAGCATAAGGATATTCTCTGTAATCTGAAATAGATTACTATTGTTTTAAACATTTCTAGGAAGACATTATTCAGAGAAAAGAAAGCATGACGTCAAAAATTTCTGATACGTAGGAATTAAACTTTAAATCACTTGCATGACTAGATGTCTTAAAAAACGAATCACTTAGTTTTAGGAGAAAGGAAGAACTGATGAAAAGAAAAGAGAAAATAATCAATGATTTAATTTGAAGTTACCTAGAATACACTTTTTAAAATATGATACGTGATCTACAATTAAAAACTAATATGAACAGTGGGTATGACTAGTTTTCATTTAATATATAGGAAAGTTGATATGTTTTTATAATTTTATTATAATTTTGGAGACATACATATGAAGTAAAGAAAAAAGGAAGGAGGAAACATGGCATAGAACATTCTTTTTTATTAATTTTTAAACATCTCTAGAAATTAGCTTTTGAAACATTTTACCTTTCAATATGTGTAAACTCCTGTTTTTGTTATTAGTTGCCATCAAGTCCATTCCAACTCCTGGCAACCCCTTGTGTGCAAGGCACAACAGCTGCATAGGATTCAGAAGCAGACTGTCACATCTGTCTTCCGAGATGCCTCTGGGTGGGTGTCATGGATTGAATTGTGTCCCCTCAAAAATGTATGTGTTGATTTGAATTGGTTTGGTGTTCCAACATAGTGCCCTTCCTCCCATGTGTTGTGAATCCTGCCTCTGTGATACTGATGATGAATGGTTTGCAGTTGTGGTAGTGAGGCAGGACCCAAGCTACAAGCTTGTGGAATATAAGGGAGAGAAGTGAGCAGAGGAAGCTGGGAACCTCACACCACCGAGAGAGAAGCACCGAGAGCAGAGCACGTCCTTTGGACCCAAGGTTCCTGTGCCGAGATGCTCTCACTGAATGTGGACTCAGCCTACTGGACTGTGACGATCTCTCATTCTGCATGGACTTACAATTTATGAATGGATTTGCGGCTTACCGGACTGTCTCAATAAAGCTTCTGTACATGAAACCTTCCACTTGTGGTATTTTCCATTATAGCAGTACCAGGTGACTAGGACAGTGGGTTCTAACCTTTTGGCTAATAGTTGCACACTTAATTGTTTGCACCACCTGAGAGCTACTACGTGTAAATCGAGACTTGCAATATTAAATAATCCTGCAAGTTCACACAGCTAGAGAGGGTGTGTTGAAATCAAGTGTGCGTAACTGCAGAGGTAGATTTTTAATCAGTAAATTGTTCAGTGGGTATCTAAAATGATAAAGTAGAATGCTTGCTCCAACTGCCTAGAAACTTCACCACTCTTTAAAATGAATAATACTAAAAAACTAACTGATTGTTGGGGAGGATACAGAGCACTGGAACACTCACATTATTTTTATGAGTATGTAACATGGTACACTCAATTAAGGAAATGTTTTGTAGTTTCTTAAAAAGAACTTAAAATATACATCTTGTTGCCTTCAAGTTGATTCTTATTCACAGTGATCCTAAGGGAGAGTTTCTAAGGAGCTGCTCATGGATTTGAAGTGTCAGTTTTTTGGATAACAGTCAAACTCTTAACCACTGAGCCACCAGGGCTCCAAAGCTACACATAAACCCCCATATGACCCAGACATTCCATTTCTATGTATTTACCCAAGATAAATGTTCACAGCTGCTTTATTTGTAATAGCTCCAAACTGGACACCACTCAAAAATCTATCAACTGGAAAATGAATATATAATAACCAAAAAGCAAACCAAACACACTACCATTGAGCCAATTTCAGCTCATAGCAACCCTATAGGACAGAGTAGAACTGCCCCACAGTCCCCAAGGAGCGTCTGGTGAATTAGAACTGCCAGACTTTTAGTTAGCAGTAGCACTTAACCACTATGCCACCAGGATTTCCAGTAGAATATTACTCAGAAGTAAAAATGAATGACCACATATGTAAAAATATGGATGAATCTCAAAATAATTATGAGGAGTTATTCCATTATATACAAGTCTGCAAAATGTAGACTAATCTATAGTAACAGAAAGCAGATAAATGGTTGCCTGAAAGTGAGGATACAAAGAAGCCATAGATTACAAAGATATACAAGAAACTTCGGGGTGTAATGGAAATGTTTATTAAATTGATTGTGGTAGTAGTTTCATGGAAACCCTGCTGGCATAGTGGTTAAGTGCTATGTCTGGTAATCAGAAGGTCAGGAGTTCAAATCTACCAGGAGCTCCTTGGAAACTGAGGCAGTTCTGTTCTGACCTGTAGGATTGCTGTGAATCTGAATCAACTCAAACAGCAAGGCCTGGCAATGGTTTCATAAGTTCATACATATATCAGAACTTGTCCAATCTGTGCTGTTTATTATATGTCACTTATAACTGAATAAACTAAAACCACACAGATATTTGTAGAGTCTTTTTCCAAAAATATCATTAATATAGTAATTCAAGAATATATTTCCATAGGACCTATGTTGTAATGATTTTAAATACCTCTGGTTCAGTTAGCAACTTTGTTTCTAGTAATATCTTCACTAGCTGAGGCAGGGACATGTGGGTAATACCAGTACCATTTCTTCATATTACCAACGTTTGTTAAGCATGTACACCATGCCTTATGTAACTCTTGTCCAAGAGGATACTCAGATATAGATAAACCAGAGTGCAAGTGTTCCCTGCAGAAGCTAATAGAGTTTAGGTAACAGCAAGGAAATGGTTACTAACTCAATTTGGGTTGTAAACATTGGTTGTAAAAAGCATTTTCAAACAACAAAGTAGAATAGCCTAGAATGGAATTCAAGTGCCTTACATGCAGTACAGTAGATTACGTTTGGTAAGATTCTTAGTTCTGCATAGGAATGTATGTCTGTACTCGGTCATTATATCAACTGAGCTTCTTACATAGGTGATAGTTTAAAATGTAAAGCCACTTTTATTAATATAAGAGATATAAATGTAAAAAAGAAGTATAGAAAACAGTGACATAAATCAAATAGTAGAAGTATATAGCTCAAAAGATGTTACAATAATGAATGATGAGACCAGGAAAATAAGAGTACAATTTTTGTTATTATTATTATTATTCCAAGAGGGAAAGAAGTGAAGTCAGTAGAGAAAAGCAGACAGAAAGAGATGAATACACAAGAACTTCTGGATACATGTTAGGTCTTGAGATTCCGTTAAATGATTTAAACTTAATCACTCATCTGAAGGTTGGTTGTTTAAATTCAGTGTTGTGGAAGACAGGCCTGCAAATTTGCTTCTGTAAAGACTACAGCCAAGAAAACCCTGTGGAATATTGTCACTCTGTAACACGTGGGGTTGCCATAAGTTGGCATCAACTCTATGGTGGCTTTTTTTGTCAGAGATTTTGCTTATATCAGAGCTACCTGTTCAGTGAGAAAAACTACAATGATAAATGTAATGCTTTTTAAAAATAAGTCTCTTTAAAGTCCTGAAGAGCAACTACTTTCTAGTTCTAACATTCGAAAGAGAATTGTAACATGTGAGGTGAGTCCAGCATTTGCTCTCTGTTTTCTCTGCAAGCATTTGAGATTTGTAAGCAATAACTACATAGTTACACAGTTACATGTTTATTTTCAAAAACTGATAATTGCATTTGTCATTTGTGTAATCTACTTTATGAATGTTAGATGTTAATGAAGCAGAAAACCAGCATCACTTGCCATAAAAAAATGAAACATTGCTAACATAGTAATAAATAGTGATATTTCACCATATTCTCTGTATATACAAATATAAACAGACAAATTCAGGCAATTAAGTTTGACTTGTCATCCAGAAAGTCTAAGGAGTTTGAAAAAGATGAAAATTACAGACAACATGGTAATTGTTATATTTCTCTCTATTGTAGTTGAATGTGTTATGCTTATTTGATGCATTCCACTAGGGAGTACCCAAGTTTGGGAAATAGGGAATAGGGGGAATAAAAGAAGGCACCACACTGACTGTGTCCACTTTCAGTATTATATTTAGATTTATATAAAAGACAAGAACATCATGAATTAGTGGTAGCTAAGCATAGAGGGCGGTCAGAAGATTAGCCTATTCATAAAACAAAAAGCCAAAGCCTGAAATGACTAAGTGTGCCAGATCTGTGCCAGAACATTGTTTATCATTTAAGAAAATGTTTTATTGCAACATATATCTTGTTAGAATCCTAATTGTTTTCAGTCTCCAGTAGAACAATAATGGCATGACCATGTTTTTATATTTCTTTAAGAACTCTCCTAGATTTTTCTTGGAAAGTTGTCTTTAACATTTGGTTTACTTTTGTAGTGGCAATGTTTATTTGTCTCATTGTTTTGCATGCTAAGACAGCAGTAGATTAGTATAGAATCTTTGGGCCAACTTCTGCCCTAGGACATGTATGTGACCCCCACTAACTTCAAATAGTGTTGCATGCATACATTCTAGTGTGGAATTTGACTTTCTTCCATATGAGTCAATGGCAGTCATTGAAGTCAATGGGAGCCATGCAGGGATAACTTGCTGAGTTCAGCCTCAGGGACTGAAAATCATCAGAACATTTTCCGTGGAAAAAAATATCAAAGTCTAAGAATACACTTGGTACTTTTCATACTGAAAGAACTGAAGAAAACATTCAATCTTGAGTCACAATGCTGAAAGATTCAGCATTCAGCATCAAAAGAAGATGGAAGGAATATAGAGTTTTTATACCACAAAGAACTGGTTGACATTCAACCATTTCTGGAGGTAGTACATGATCAAGAAATGATAGTATTGAAGGGAAAAAGCTTAAGCTATCCTGAAGACAGCAGTTAAAACAAGGCACCAGGAACTGATGGAATATCAGTTGAGATCTTTCAGCAGACAGACACAACACTGAAAATGCTCACTCATCTCTGTCCAGAAATTTGTAAGACTGCTATCTGGCTGACCAGATGAAAGAGACTCATGCTTGTACCCGTTCCAAGAAAGATGACCCAACAGAATGGGGGAATTATCGAACAATATCACTAGTATCACATGTAGGTGAATTTTTGCTGATGGTAGTCCAAGAATGATTGCAGCTTGACTGGACTAAATCAAAAGCTAAGACATTTCCTAAATATAACCAAATACTTAGAAGGACAGAGTAGCAGTGGCAGGGATTTGGAGAACATGGCTTCAGGGGACATCTAGGTCAGTTGACGTAAGGAGGTTTTTTAAGAAAATATTCTGCATCTGACTTTGGTGAACGATGTCTTGGGTCTTAAAAGCTAGCAAGCAGCCATCTAAATGGCATCAACCATCTCCAACTCACCTGGAGCAGAGGAGAATGAAGGACATCGAAGACATAATGAAAATATGAGTGTGAGCCCAAAAGGCAGAAAGGACCACGTAATCCAGAGACTGCATCAGCATGAGACCAGAAGAACTAGATGATGCCCAGCTACCACCAACAAATGCCCTAACAGGGAACTCAACAAAAAGTCCCTGACATAGCAGGAGAAAAATGGGTATGCAGAATTTAAATTCTGTTAAAAAACACCAGAGTTTATAATCCAACGGACTTGAGAATCCCCAGGAGAGCCTCCCCTGGACTCTCTGCTAGCTCAGAACTGAAAACCAACTCTTTGGACAAAGATTAGATTGGGCTATAAGACATAACTTGGATTCTTCTCGACGGCACTTGGCATAAGACATAAAATGATACAAGCAAAGACTGTGCTTCTTGGTTTAAGTAGCTACATGATACTAACTGGACAGCTCTTGTCCAGAGGGGAGATGAAGGGGCAGAGGGGAAGAGGAGCTATTTGAACTGACATGGGAAATACAGAATGGAGGTATGTGTTGTCACACTATGGGGAGAGCAGCTAGAGTTATGTACCAACGTTTGTGTAAGTTTTTGCATGACGGTTTGGCTTGGATTGTAAACTTTCAGTTAAGGCATAGCAAAACATTAAAAGGAAAAAATACTGATAAAAAAAGAATGGTTGCAGGACTACATTGACGAAGAACTGCCAGAAATTCAAGCTAAATTAAGTAGAGAACATGGAATGAGGAACATGATTGCTGATGTCTTACCTGAAAGCAGAGAATACCAGAAAAATGTTTATTTGTGCTTTATTGACTACGAAGCATTAACACATTATGAATAACACTGTGAAGAATGGAAATTTTAGAATACTTAATTGTGCTCATGAGGAATCTGTACATAGACCAGAAAGGCAGTTGTTTGAGCAGAGCAAGGGGATGCTGCGTGGTTTAAAGTCAGGAAAGGGTGCATCAGTATTGTGTCCTTCCACTGTGTTTGTTCAATATGTATGCTGAGCAAATGATCCAAGAAGCTTGACCTTGTAGAGAAGAAAGGGTCATCAGGATTGGAGGAAGACTCATACTGACAGTCTCTGATATGGAGATGACCCGAACTCACCTGCTGAAAATGAAGACGACCTGAAGAACCTACTGATAAAGGTCACAGCACAGAGCTTTTGGTACGGATTATACCTCAACATAAAGGAAACAAAAGTGTTCACACTGGACTAAGAAGCAGCATCATGATAAACAGACCAAAGGCTGGAATTCTCAAGGATTTCATTTTACTGGGATCCACAATCAGCACCCACGGAAGCAGCAGTCAAGACATAAAAAGATACATTCTGTTGAGCAAATCTGCTGCAAAATACCTGTTTAAAATGTTAAACAGATGTCTTTTTAAAGACTAGGGTGCCGCTGACCTCTATCATGTGTTTTTAATCACCTCATATGCATACGGAACCCAGAAAAATGAATAAGGAAGACTGAAATATTGATGCCTTTGAATTATGGTGTTAGAAAGGAATATTGAATGTACCACAGAATATAAGAAGAATGAACAAATCTGTCTTGGAAGAAATGCAGCCAGAAATCTCCTTAGAAGCAAGGATGGAGAGATTTAGTGTCACATACTTTGGACATGCTGTCAGGAGGTGCTAAATCCTTGGAGCAGAACGTCATGCCTGGTAAAGCAGAGGGTGAGCAGAAAAGAGGCAGACCTTCAAAGAGAGGGACAGGACAAGTGGCTACAGCAACGGGCTCAAGCATGAGAGCGACGGTGAGGACGGCACAGGACTGCTGGGGGTTTTGTTCTACTGAATGCAGCATTTTTATGAGTAGGAATTGACTCAAGAGTGCCTAACAGCAGCAACAACAACAACATATTTGTTGAGGAGCCCTGGTTGTGTAGTGTTTAAGAGCCCAGGTGCTAAACGAAAGCTCAGCAGTTCAAATCCGCTAGTCGCTTTTGGGAAATCCAACGGGACATCTTCACTCTGTCCTATAGAGTTCCTAGGAGTCAGGATCCACGCAAAGGCAACTGGTATATTCATTTAAAATAAACATCTAAATGTGTTCATGAAATAACAAAAAAGTGGTATTTTCTCGAATTTTTATTAACCTTACAGATATATTACATGTGGAACGATAGGTCAGAGCATCCCCAATACCAATTTTTCCTGGAAGACGAAGTATCATGAGGCAGGCTGTCATATTCCCATTATGATTCTTTGAAAACATTGTCAATTTGTTTTGTCATTTCTTCTTTGGCCTATGAATTATTTAGAAGTATATTGCACAACTGTCAAATATTTGGGGCTTTTTTTTTTTATTCTTGTGTTACTGATTTCTAAATTTAATCCCTCTGTAGTTGGAAAATACATGATGTACAGTTTTCTTTAGACTAGCATATCATCCGTTTTGTTGAATGTTTCATATTTGTAAACTTGAGAAGGATATTTATTCTGTCATTGTTGATTACAAACTTCTGTACATGTCAAGTAGGTCAAATTTTTAATCTTGTCACTTTAATCTTTCATATGTTTCCTGAGATGAGTGTGTATGTGTGTGTGTGAAGGTCCCTTGGTGTGCAAAACATCTGTGCTCAGCTACTAATCAAAATGTTGGCCATTCATATTTACACAGCAGTGCCACAGAAGAAAGACCTAGTAATCTGAAAATCCTATAGCATACAGTTACACTCAGACATACATTGATTTGCCATGAACAGGAATTGACTTGACTGCACAGCTTTGGTTTTATTATTTAATATATGTACACCTATTTGTGTGCCCGTATATTTCTCCCGTAAGTAACTTACACAGTTTGTTACAAAATATCTTACTGTGATTGAGAATTTATCCATTTGTTTTTTTAGTGCTGTTAAATATTGCTTAGTAAATTTTGAAACCATGTTACTAGACGAATGACTTTTAAATTTGTATTTTCCTGGTGAATTGACAGTTATGCAACAGTGTCTGCATATTTAGTAATTCTTCTTGTTTTAAAGTTTCCTTTCTCTCATATTAGTATGGCTGCAGGTTTTCTTTTTTAGTATTTCCATAATAAGTACTTTTCTACCCTTTTCCTGAGTTTACAAGTCCCCTTCTTTGCTGTGTCTAATTTGCTATGGAATACGTCTATTAAATTCATTACTTTTATAGTACATTTTGTCTCAAGATGAAATTACTGTAGTTAATTGTCTTTGGTATATTGGCTCCTCATTTCCTGGCTAGCCTGGCAGACTTGGACTCCAATTTTTGTCTTCCTGGCCAAAAGAGACTTCTTTAAACTGTTTAAGCAGTTTCTTGCAGCTGTATGCCCTACAAAATAAATCAGCAATAAGTGCTCAAGGAGAAAATTAATTGTTGCCTTATAGAACCCGTCTCAATACCTTTCCATTCTCTCTAGGCTTTTGCTCTGTGGCTGGCATGTATCTTCTAGAATACCTTCAAATAAATAGCTGGAGTAGGGAGAGAAGAAACAGCATTTTCCTTTTGTTTTGTTTAGTTTTTATAGTTGTCCTTACTAGGAGGATCACCTGATACAACTTGTCATAGTAAGAAATTACAGTATGAAAATAGTACTTTTGTTTTTTAAGGGTTAACATGTTTAACTTTAATGAATCTCTGCTTCATGGAATTTGGGTAATATTGAGGAAGAGTTCTTTCCTGGCCAAATAGTTTTCTAGAATTTTAGTGTACCCTATGCCTCCAGCCCATCTGCAAAACCATAATATGTAGTTTAGAATAATGCAGGTAAAGTACTATTTTAGTAGAGTCTATCCTCGTATTCCCTCCTTATTTTTTAAAGTAGCTTAATATTCCTTCAAAACTAAAATATCACACTAAGTAAAAGAAGAAAGGATGTAAGCCATAGTAAATAGAGTTAGTGTTAAGATTATGCACTTTAAATTTTCATAGCTGTATCCCAACTTCTTAGTTTCAGTGACTCCCCTCTCTAAGGTTTTTAATTTGATTCAGTTGCCTACAATTTTGATCTTAAAACAAGAACCCTCTAGTCTTGTGTTGAAAAAGTACAAAAGAAACATAGAGCTTCTATTTATTACAGTATTGGCTTTGATTCAACACCCCAACCAAAGAGACTTTGTTTCATTCTAAAGAGCTATTCTCCTGCCTATAGATACAACTTTTGAAAATGTATCCCTATGCATGCTTTTTGTTGCCTGAGTATATAAACAAGACTGCAAGGACAGCAGTAAAGAGTGCTATAAAAGAATTAGAGCCTGGGGCTGGCAATTATGAGGCAATCTTGCTTTTTTATTTATTTATTTTTAATGCCTCGAGAATTATTCCAACTTCTTTTTGCAGCTATAAGCCTGGTAAAATGTACAGAAAAAGAGATCTTGTAACTCAAAGGATTTGGGATCTTAAACTTCTGTATTTAGTTACATTTGAATGCAATTATGGAGGCTTGTAATGTCATATTTTCTTTCTACTGGATGAAAATTGCAGATATGTAATATGGCCTTACCTGATTGCACATTAACTCTAATACTTTCAGATAGCCTGCGGCATGGGCAGAAATTAAAAGGCTATGTTGTTTGGCTTGGAACGAAGTCAGGTATATCATTGGTTAAACACTCTGTTCCCTACAGAGATGCAGCTTCAATGTAGAAATGATGCAACATGTATGGTTTGTTTTAAAGAGAGAGAGACCATCTTCATATGCAGAGCAGTGAAGAAACAACTCATAATACATTTTAAAGCCCCAGTTGTTTGGGGAAATTTTTTTTGCTTTGTGAAGCTTTTTGTTCACTGAAGCTCAAACATTACGTGATTATCATCAGAACTGGAAGCCTTTTCAGCTAAACTGTATGGGCCTGTGGGATCCCCCAGTCAGTAGACAAGTCTGGACGGGTTATGGAAAAGCAACCTTCAGACCCTAGATAGTCTTAAAATCATCCCTAGGACCAAAATTTGATATCTTAGAATGTTCTCCCATTAATGAAACAAACTATAGTATTAGATTAAATGAAAGAAAAAATAATGATGGAGTGTAGAAAGTTCCTAAAAACACTTACTCGGTGTATGGAAAAAAAAATAGTGCTTCCTGTGTACAAAGAAATGAGTTAGTTTTCTAAGAGAAGTAAAGATTTGGGGAAAAAACTTGGCTCTTGTCACCCAGATGCTCACAATCTGGGGAGAATTATGTAAGTAATTCTCCCGGGTTTCCCATTTAGCTATAGTAACAATTAGTTGGAATCTATTTCTACGTGTTTTTAAGTTTCTGAATGGAAAGGTAGTGTGCCCTCAAAATGGAATTCTAGGTGCCATTTGAATTCTAAAGAATAATCATTTAGAAATCTTAAGAAGGACTTCACAGGAACATTAGCCTCTGGCAGGAAGTCCCTCTGCCTCTTCTTTTTCGGTATCACGTGTCTTCATGTTTAGTTATACCTCTGCATTTTTGTAGTAATGTAAATTGTTCCAGTAACTATGATTTATTGCTACCTCTCAGGAATATGATATCAAATACACATGAACCATATTGATATGTATAGAGCATTAAGCACATTTAAGATCAAAATTAATTGCTTGAATATAATTTCATACTAACGGTGATGATGACATTAATCTGAGTACACTCGGCTTAAGATGCAGTCATTTACACTAAGCCTTATGTCAGCACACTGAAACCTGAGTTTTTATTTCATTGTAAATGCCTGGCCTTCCCAGAAGCCAGACTCTAAGTCCCCCAATCTGTACTTGGTAGTATAAGACCTGGTTACAAAAGTTCCCAAAATGTTATGAAAAACCCCAGTGCCGTCGAGTCAGATCCGACTCCCGGAGACCCTAGAGGCCAGAGTAGGACTGCCCCCTAGAGTATTCAAGGAACACCTGGTGAATTTGAACTCCCAACTTTTGGTTAGCAGTGGTATCACTCAACACACGACACCACCAGGGTTTCCCCCAAAATGTTATATAAGGAAAGAAAATGCACACCAGCCAATTTACAACTGCCCAATACAGCATCCTTGCTACTAAACGTCTTCCTTGTTTCTCTTAAAAATCTTTCAGTTTGTCACACTCTTCTGAGCTCTAGTCTGACTTGCAAACCAGATGCTCCTAATTCACGAACTGCTAAATGAAGCCAGTGACATCTAACGAAAATTAATGTTTTGTTGAAAATTTCTTTAATGAGTGATTTCACATTTTAGCTTTCTACAAGATCTTAGAAGCCCAACTGTAATTTTCCTCCAGCAGCATTCCTTCCTCAAAAGAAGCAAAGCAAAACAAAATATGCGTGCACAAACACACATAAAGTAAGTCAGTTAAAAACAATCTTAACATTCCATATAGGTGAATAATAAATTCAATAAATTAACACTGGAGAAAATATGTAAACTAACTTTGAATTTAACAAAACTAGAGCTTAAATATTTTATACACAATAAATGACAATCATTTGTAAATGGTTTTGCCAATAGCAAAAAAATCAAATTCATGATTGGTGCTTTAAATGGAAAAAAAAAAATTCTATTTATCTCTCCACTACCTCATAATTGTCCTTATTTCTGTATTTCTTTAACCATACATTTGATCAAGAAGAAAATCATGAGACAATGAGATATCTTCCACTATCAATTCAACAAGTCTGAGAACACTTCAAAGAAGAAAAACAAAAACTGAAAATATCATCCTTTCCCCTAGGAATTTACCTAGATATACTTTATGCTATCATTAACTCACAGCTAAGTTCCCAGAGCTTTTTCTTGACTTATTTGATAGAGAAAGAAATGTTAAAGAAAATCTCCTACTTCCTTGCTGACTTAGGCACAAAAGTGCTGTTTGTGGTAGTGGGAAAGAATGAAGCTCTAGGACTCCAGTCCATTTGCCTGGTAAGAGGACAAGAGGACAGCAAGGTCAGGAAGCAGGCACATAGTTTTCAACTACAAAGTTCCCTGACCTTGCATCTCAACTTCAAGATTGCCCAAGTTTGAGAGCAGCTGATAATTGGAGCAACTTGATGGTTCTTGTCATCAACTCAAGCGGTAATCAGCTTTGTGCACAATGATATCTCATGACAATTTTGTCTTCATTTTCAACAAGATTGAGAATTTTTTCCTATTGTCTTAACTTTTAGCTTTTTGAAATTTAACAACATGCATCTCTTATCAGGGTATATTTAGCTGCAAGTACTAAAATATTTTAAAAGAAAAAAAAAAAAAAGATTCTAGAACCTAGTTGTTCCAGAGCTTCTTTCTCAGCATTTTGGCTTTTCATGCTTCCTGTAAATTTCAAACTCATGATCACAAGACAGCTGCTGCAATTCCAAACATTATGGCTTCATACGAACAGGAAAGAATGAATCAGGAAGAAAAGGACCAATTTCCCCAACTGTTATCTATAAGGGAGATAAATCTTCCCTCTGACATCCTAGCCTTCCTTGTGTATTTTATGTTTTATTTGTAGAAGTGAATCTGATGACCATCTTTAGACCATTCACAGTAAAAAGAAAGTGTACTTTTTCTGACTGGTTGAGGCCAAACCTGATTAACTGCTTGGGGATATAGGAGGGGCTTGTCCCTCCTGCACACAGTGTGGTATGATCAATATGTGCACTGAAGTGGGATTCCACTAACAAGGTATGTACATACATGTAGAAAGCAGTTAGAATAGCTTTAACTAGGTTACTAGCAGTACTTGTCTTAGATAGATAAGCCAGAACCAAACCAGATGCTGTTTAGTGAAGGATAACCCATGGCAACCCCATGTTCTTTCAGAGTAGAACTTACTCCATAGGATTTTTAATGGCTTGGATATTTTGAAAGTAGATCACTAGAGTATACTTTCAAGGCACTTCTGGGTAGATTGAACTGCCAGTCTTTGTGACCGACTGCTCAGGGAGTAGATCTCATGATGAGAAATTTTATTAATTAAAATATATATAAAATTATTTTTCTTATTGAGCATAATTTCTTTCTGCCTCGAAGTCTTATTGCATCAATATTTATTTATTGACGACTGTTGAAAATATTGACATAATTTATTCAGCTAAGTCTATGATGGTGTCAAAGGTTCATGAAAAATTAAAATATAAATAGAATGCAAAAAAAAGTCAAGATCATTTTCAAATCTCAGATCGATTATGATTTTAATACAAGGGAAAAATTCTGGAGATTTATTTTACTGGAAGGAGCAGTCCCATAAGCTTCCTATGGCATAACATGGAGAGACTAATCTAACCATCTCTTTGCAAACAGCAAACTGGAAATGCTCCCTCTTTAAAGGCATTAAAACTAACAGTTAATTATCATTTATGAGAAACAAAATTCATCAACAAAATACAGGTGGAAACATTAGTAATAAGAAATGTACAGATATGTTTTGGGGATAACAGGTTATTCAGTAGTTATAAAGATTTGATTAAGTAGTTTAACATGTACCTAATGAATGAATTAACCTGCATTGCTCAGATGATACAGCCTTGCTTGCTGCAAGTGAAGAGGATTGGAAACACCGATGAAAATCAAAGACCACAGTTTTCGGTATGGATTACACCTCAACATCAAGAAAACAAAAATCCCCCCAACTGGACCAGTAATTAACATCATAATAAAAATGGATAAAGGATTGAGTTGTCAAAGATTTCATTCTACTTGGTTCCACAATCAATGCCCATGGAGATAGCTGTCAATAAATCAAAAGATTCATTGCACTGGGAAAATGTAGCAAGGGACCTCTTTAAAGTTTTGAAATGTAAAGATGTCACCTTGAAGACTAAGGTGCAGCTGACCAAACCCATTGTATTTTCAATTTCATCCTATGCATGTGAAACCTGGACAGTAGAGAAGACAGAAGAAGAACAGATGCATTTCAATTGTGATGTTGGAGAAGAACAGTGAATGTACCATGGACTGCCAAAAAGCGCTGACAGATAACTTTTAGAAGAAGGACAACCAGAGTGCTCCTTGGAAGCAAAGAAGACAAGACTACATTTTACATTCTTTGGACATGTTGTCAGGATCAGTCCCTGGGGAAAGACATCATCTTGGCAAAGTAGACAGCAAAAAAAAAGATTGAGGGCGTGGCGCAGGACCCGGCAGTGCTTCAGTCTGTTATACACAAGGGTCGCTCTGAGTCAGAACCAACTGGCACCTAACAACAGCATAATAACAACTCATGAATGAATCAAGAAGCCCTGGTGATACAGTGGTTAAGCACGGGGCTGCTGATCCAAAGGTAGGCAGTTCAAACACACCAGCCAGTCTGGGGAAGGAAGGAATCTTTACGAAGGCTTCCCTGAAGATTACAGGCTAGGAAAACTTACAGTGCAGTTTTACTGCTTCCTGTGAGATCACCAGTGGAGTAGTGATTAAAAGCTGTGGCTGCTATCTAAATGATCGACAGTACAAATCCACCAGGCCTTCCTTGAAAAACACATGGGACAATTCTACTCTGTTCTACAGGGTTCTTATAGTAGGGATTGACTTGACAGTAAGGGATGTTTCTTTTCTTTCTTTAATACGGTTGCTGTGAGTTAAAATCAGCTCCATGGCAATGAATGTGGTTTGGTTTAATACATAAATATTCAGTGGCATTTCTTGAATGACACAGCTAATAATCTGTGGCTGATTTAGTAATTCAGCATGCCATGCACAGAGTATGTATAATCTTTTGATATTTTTAAAAAATCAGAACATTTGTTGAGTAGTTTTGAAATTTATTACATTTTATTAAAGGAACGTTAGTAGAGCTTGAAAAACACCCAACTGGCCTGATTTAATGGGCACACGTTGTTCTGATTTGTCTTGAGACAGTAGTTAAAGCCTACATTTAATTGCTATTCTCGCTTGTATAGAAGCAGACATAAATAATCGAAACCTCATATTTTCATTATGCCAGACTGGTGTAATGTAATACCTATTCTTGAGAGAATAATGATTATAATTAGATACAGTGTGTCTCCACTGTCCTTTGGTTTAGGATGGGTTGGTGTTTTAAATGCTTAAGATGAATATAAAATCCATTTCTGTCAAGCCTACTCCTACACACAGCTGACCTATCGGGGTTTCCAAGGAGTGGCTGGGAATTCAACTGCTTACTGATTGGTAGGCAGCTGAGCTCTTAACCACTGCACCACCAAGGCTCCACTAATATGAGTCTATTTCTATAAAAGAATCATTTGAAATTTATATTCAAATTTTAATGTTTGACGTTTCTCATAAACTCCTCCACTGTATCTTAATTAAAATATGTATTTGTTCTACTTATCATTAACAATGTTATCAGGCTATAAAGTTTTCAAACACCTAAAATGTCAGAAAAGTGATTGAATATAGATGGAAAAAATCATAATCAGAGAACTTCATTGTTTTTTAGCAGGATATGTTATTATATTCTTTGTTATCTCTCATGCTAGACGGACAGCAAAGATTTGTGTCTTACTGAAAAATAGTCTGGCACTCTAATCCTTTGACTGGGCTCTTTGCATTTTTAGGTTCTTTTGGAAATCTTGGTATTGAATCTAAAACAAGTAAAAGGTTTGTTTTCTGGTCTTTGTCTTCACTCCATAAATATAGTGTTTGTATCACTGTTCAACGCCACGTATTATAACTAAAAAGATAAAGGATGATGGCTTCTCTCAGTTTTGTTACAGTTAACATGGTACAAAGACTCAGATGACTAGTCAGAATGCAGTCTAATAACTTCTGCAATAGAGGTAGAGACACAGACTTCCGGAGGGTCAACAAAGTAATCGCCTGAGTCAGAGGGCTTCACTTCGCTGCAGAATTGCATGTTTGAAATGACATTAGCTCTTAGGCCCAGGAATACTCTAAAATGTTGACACACAGAATGAAATTTACTCTAGTGATATGTGTGCAGTCCATTTCTTCTAGGACAAACCTGCGATGTGAGTTTATCGAGTTCTATTAGCCGCATTTCAGGCATCATCTTAAAGCAAGAAAATTGGTCAAGGATTTTGCAAGCATTTTCCATTTTAGTAACCATCCGTGAGTTTCACCTATAGACATAATCTGAGTGATAGTATCTACAGGAATTTTGAAACAGATTCATAGAGTATGTGAGTGTTTCAATACAAGTTGATTCAATATGGTATACAGCTGGCAAAGCCAAGGGTTTTTTTTTTGCCTGAGGAAGGCAGAGAGGAGGTTAATAATAATGCAGAATCTGATTTTAAGCAGACTGAGACATAGTTTTGATCTCAGCAACATATGCATGGCTGTTATGCAATTTTTTAAATGTAACCTGTTCTAGTTGATGAGAAGAGCAAGAATATATTGTGAAAATAAGTTAATTCAGTCAATTAAATGCTTATATTTTGCTAGATTTACTGTTGAACAGCTACTATTTTCAAAATATTACTCGTGTATGTTAGTTTTTTTCTGATGTACACAGGGTGGCTGTGAGTTGGAACTGACTTGATGGTACCTCAAACAAAGACACGTTAGATATATAGGAAAAAGTAACTGACAGTGGTTTCACACATCATTTTTTTACAAAACAATGGAAAGTTTTTCCAGTTTCTAAAATGAAATACTTTTCATAGGACCTGTCTTTTGAATCGCTCTTCCCCACCTCTCACCCCTCCACAGTTAGATGTTTTTGGTATAGTTTCTGCCTCCCACTTTTTCCCCAGTCTTGCTGTTACTGTTTCAGGTCTCATTGTCTCCAGTAACTCACCCTCAGCCTGAGCTGGGGTTCCACAAGTGATGACTTTCTCTGAGAGAGGGATTAGAGGGCTAGAGATAAACTGATAAACGTGAGCATAGCTCTTATATGTGGTATCCCATCTACAGAAAACGAGGGTATGTGAAGTGCAATAATAATTGCTATCAGTGATGAAAAGCAATCATTTTTATAATTACTCCGTAATAAACTTTAATCAGCTTTCTCATGGAAGAATAACAATGGAGTCATTGACTGATGTTGGTCTCTGACCCAGTGGTAAGGAAACTGCACTAAAGGGTACCTAATGACCTTAGGGAGTTAACAATCCCCAAAAATGTGGGTAATTTACTCTCTTCTCAGAGTCCATTGTTTTCAAAATTTTCAAGAATCAAGATTTTTTTTTTCCATGTATCTCTAATTCAGTGTAATTCCCTTTGCCCTCCTGTGGTGCTCAGTGACCTGGTAACGAGCAAGAAGGTAAAATGAAGTATGCTACCATGACTGTATAAATAAAGAAGTAAAAAAAAAAAAAAGTAGCAGAGCCAATGCCAGTTAGCTGTGTCAAACAGAGAAAGTCGGGGTTTGAAGACATTGTGACGTCACTGGCAGGACATCTAGGGTACCTAACAAGTACCGAGGGTAGTTAAGTCCCATGAACACTGTAAGCAAGGCTTGTTAGGTGAGTTTCCATGTGCTACATCTCTGAAATATGTCAACTGAAGCAGGAAGCTTCTTCCCACAATCAGATGACTAGGATCTGTGTGGCCATTCTGAAACCAAGAGAGTTTATTTCAACTGGGTAAAGATTATGCTGGTGGCTTTAGCCTCTAGTAGAATGCAGCAGAATATTCTTGAGTAGCTATCTATTTATTTTATCACTTGCCACACAGAGTGTATTGCCACTGCATGAGAAAATCCTTTCTGGTTAAAATAAATGCTCACACAGCAGCATTTTGTATCTTTTCCCATCTGTGAGGAATTTGTCACATCTTCATCTAAAATCCCTTGCTGCCTTAAAGTTTTTAAGACCAAACACATTATAGTTCTAAGGGCATATTTGTTCTTGTCCATCATCTTTCTTTCTTTCTCTCTCTGTCTCTCTCTTTTTCACTTTTAAAACTGTGTTTATTTATTTTTCTATCAGAATATGTATGACTTTGCTCTGACTTCCTTTTCCTTCTCCCAAGATAGTCTGAAGAATCAGATATTGGATCTCGAGAGGTTTTCTTCAACAAACTATTTTAAGAATGCAAGAAGAAAATGTTTGGCTAGTTTTCTTTTGTTGATTTGCCCCAGCAAGTGGGTTTGGTAATAATTGCACCTTACAGTTCCAACTGAAAAGTCAGTTTTTTGGGTTATGGAGCCTTGTAATTCCAAACACATCCTACACTGAGGATCATGAATATTCCTGAGATAGGAGTTTGAGGGTAGCACATAATTGTAAGTTTCTTATCTTTTCCTCATTTGTAATTGTTTCTCACTTTTGTTTATCTGCTGTATTGAAATTCTGTGAAACTTAAAAATGTTCTAAACAAAATAATTTCATAAAGTGATATTTTTATTTTATGATATCATTTCATAATACTGTGGGAAGAAGAAGTTTCATGTTTTACTACCAGGATGTGATGTGCTGACAAACCCACCACCTCAGCTGCTTCTTTCTGTTATGTTCGTGGAATCAGCTAGAACAGATGCAGAAATATGGACAAAATTACCTGTAATTAAAATGTGTGATGTTTCTACATGTTAAGTCGTTCTTTCTATCTAATCCTGTAGTTGGAAACTCTGGTGTCTCAGTGGTTAAGTGCTATGTCTGCTAACCAAAAGTTGGCAGTTTGAACTCTCCAGGCACTCCTTGAAAACTCGATGGAAGAGTTCTACTCCATCCTATAGGTCTCTATGAGTCAAAATTGACTCAATGGCAGTGGGTTTGGTGTTTTTGGTTAGTCTGTTAGTTTATTACTACGTATTATCACATGGAAAGAGTTCTAAGGAAAATGTTTTAAAGTATTTTTAAGAGAATATTTATTTATGCATTTAGAAGTTACAGGATTACAGAATTTAGAAAAAGGCTTTGGTCTACACAGGTCACAAAACAGTCATACATAGAGCAGCTCTAACACACTTGAAATGTGACTCTGTCTCTGAGGGTAACTCATCCCTAGTTGGTGTTATAGTTAATTATGTCAAGTTAGTTTTCTTGATGGAGACCTGCTGGTGTAGTAGCTAAGCACTCTGCTGCTGACCAAAAGCTTGGTAGCTCAAACCCAGCAGTCACTGTGTTGGAGGAAAAGCTTGGTGATCTGCTCCCATAAAGATGATAGCTTAGGAAACTCTACGCAGCAGTTCTACCCTGTCATGTGGGGTTGCTATGTGTTGAAACTGACTTGTCAGCACACACACATCTTTGCTGAATGGATTAAAGCTATTCCTTTGCAGTTTTACTTGTTGATGTTGGTCTGCACTTTCTGGAGAACCGTGAAGTAAAGCTCTAGGTCATCCTTATCTATCTTTATCAGAATTCAAGATTGAAACAATTAGTTATTTAAGTCATTTTTACAAGGCTGTCAGACGCATTACCACTGTGGATCTCTGGTTGCTCTCTAATACATCAACGTTCTTCTTAATAGAGAATGCTCATAATTAAAGATGTGGTTTGCTGGATTATTTTACAATCTAATATGTGATGTTTCATTTAAGAAAGCTAAGTCTTTCACCGGCTAAGTGGTAGGAAAAATAGCATATCAGAATTCTATTTGTTCATAATACTTCATAGCTGTCTTAGTTATCTAGTGCTGCTATAACAGAAATACCATAGACAGCTTTAACAAAGAGAAGTTTGTTTCCTCACAGTACAGCAGGTTGAAAGCTCAAATTCAAGGTGTCAGCTCCAAGGGAAGCCTTCCTGTCTCTGCAGGCTCTGAAAGAAAGTTCTTCTCATGAATCTTCACCTGGACTAGCAGCTTCTCCACACAAGAACCCCAGGTCCAAAGGATGCATTTTGCTCCCAGCACTGCTTTCTTGGTGGCATGAGATCCTGCCGTCTCTCCTCTGACCTCTCTCTTTTATATTGCAGAAGGAATTGGCTCAAGACACAATTCAGTCCTGTAGATTGAATCTTGCTTCATCAAGACAACCACTGCCCAAGCCCCTCATTAACATCATTGAGGCAACACTAACAACACAGAGAAAAATCACATCAGATGACAAAACGGTGAACAATCATACAGTGCTCAGAATCACGGCCCAGCGGAACTGATACACACATTTGGGGGGGGGGCAATTCAATCCATGACAATAGCTGTGATGTGACTGTTTTCCAAAACTGACACTCTTCTCATGTTAAGAAAAAAACACACACACAAAAAAAAATTACGTATCTTCCTTAAATCAATTCCACTTTTAGGAAAATAACCAAGGAAAGAATCTGAAATAGCAAATTATAATCTGTGTAGAAAAACAGACTTTTACTTTCCAGTACAAATATATACATGTGTGTATGTATGTATACACACATGTGCGTGCGTGCACACACACACACACACACACACTCAGGTGATTTGTATGTCCAACAATAGAAAATGTTTAAATGAATATTTAAGTAAATCCATAGTGAAGTGGTTAAGCTCTCAGCTGCTAAACCAAAAGGTCAGCAGGTAAAATCCACTGCTCTGCAGGAGAAAGATATGACAGTGTGCTTCCTTAAAAATCTAGACACTGGAAACTCAATGGGGCACTTCTGCTCTGTCCTACAGTCTGTTGCTATAAGTCAGAATTCACTCAGTAGCAACGGTTTTTTTTTTTTTTTTGGTTTTATAGAATGAAAAATCCATTCTATGGGTTATTAAGCAGCCATAAGAATGATATGTAACATGAAAAATTATTACATGATGATAATAAAAAAATGTAAAACAACATAGAAGTATGCCTGATGGATACATATACACAGCCAGATACTTACACTCTGTTCATTTTAAAAATACTGGCTATCAAAACACCAAATTATAGTGATCTCAGTGGAATATACTATTTCCTTCTACTTTTACACATTTTCCAAATTTTTATAGTTAGCATGCATTATTCAGAGAAATGAAAATTATGAAATTTTAATTTTGAACAACTTCTTTGAAATGCTTTTCTGAATCTTGCCAGGATAGGAAATGGATCTGTTGAGTTTTCCTGGCATCTTTTTAAATTCATGGGTTTAGCTATGTTGCTTTCATCTTGTGTGTGAGAGAATCAGAAAGAGATGTTGTGTGAGAGAGCGGCAAAGAAAGAGAGAGAATGAGATATTGGAGAGAAAAGGCAGAAGGCAGACAAGGTGGTAGAAAAGACAAAATACAAGCTGCTTTTCTTATCTGAAAGTTTTAACTTGACTCTTGTTCACATCCCAGGTGACTAGCTAATAAAAATAATTTAAGCTTTAACAAAACAAAAGTAAATTATAATGTGGAAATTGTAGTCTAGCACTTGTATCAGCCCCATAAACAAGGTTTCTAAAAATTCTTTAGGGGAATGAACCTACCAGGGAATACAATTTAATAACAGATCTCTTTCCGCCCAATCCCCCGGCCCCACTCAACATCAACATCCAGATCTCAAAGCAAATTTATAAAATTCCAGGTTTCATTGTTGAATTTTTCCATAGTGTTTTTTTAAGAAACTCTAAGGTCATATCTTTTTTCCTCTTTATATGAAAAATCTTCTGAAAATTTATGTCTTCATCTTAATTAGTGCCATAAATCTATAATTATCCAACAGATCTGGTTTGAGCAGAAGTCATTCCATCTTTGAACTAGAATATCTATTGTATACTTCAAAATTATACTTTTCTTGGAAACAGGGCCTGTTGAAACGGAAATGTCTCACAAAAAGGGCAGGTTTTAATGTTTTTTCATCTCCATTGAACTAGAGCAGAAATTAATTCGCTAAATGAAAAGCTACTGTCGTGTAACATATTGCACTGAGTGAACACGCACGTGAAGATTAATCAAAAGAAGCAGGCCACCAGCTTCCCAGCGGTGTCATGCTTAAAATTAACTTACATTTTTATTTTGCCTTGAGGATACACAGATTGTTTCATTTTAAAGGCTTCCAGCCATCTCCATTATGCGTTATAAAGTCTCAAAGGGGAAAGCAGATTTTAGTCCTCAAAACGGCGTCTACAAGGAAGACATTTAAATGTGCTGACTAAGCACATGTTGTTGCTTCAGTCTGTCAGCTTCGTATTTGGATTTAAATCATTGGTGAAGCAAGGATTTAACCGTTGGAGTGATTGTCTGGACTTAAAATCCTGATGAATTTAATCTGGGTCTCTGAATGTGCATTTTAAACGCACAACTCTCTTGAAGCCAAGCCAAGTGCCGTCGAGTCAGATCCGACTCAGCAACTCTTTTGAAAGAGTTTCTTAACAGGAAAATTGGTAACTGGAGGTAGTATGTATAGCCTGTCTTTAAGAACTCAGAATCAGGTAAGCTCTTGGAGGCATATGGGCTTTCATTTGCAAGTAACTTGCCTTTCCTAGCAACCCGAATTGTTGAATTTAAGATGAGAAATCGAGGGGTAAGTTAGGTTTCTTTAATAGCGATACTGTGTGAACATCATTAAAATCATTGCCCTTTTTGACCCTCAGTTTCCTTGCAAATGAAATGGAAGTCATAATAATTGTCTTGTTTAAGTCATGGAGTTACTTTTAACATCACATGAAATAATGAATGTAAAAACATTTTAAGGATATAAACAATAGAGGACAATTCTTTCAGCAGGTAACTCCAGCTAGATGGCAGTGTGTTTGGGTTTTTTGTTTTGGAGCTCTGTTAAGGAGCAGACTGCCTCGTCTCTCAGGGAGGAGCTGGTGGGTTCAACACACCAGGCTTTCAGTTAGGGGCTGAGTGCTTTAACCACTTCACCACCAGAGTTCTTTATGAGATGGAAGAGCTGGGTTTAAATCTAAATTTGCACCATCATGAGGCACAAGCAAATTGATAAATTCAAGCCTCCGTGTTTACACACCAATAGTGAGAAATGCATTTACAATATGCAAAGTTAAACTCAGAACTTAAGTTCTATTTCTTCTAGCATTACATAAGGGCTAAAATCCTGGTGTAAAAATGGCAGGGTGGTGGAGTTTGAGCCCCTCTAACTTCACTAGATGAAAAGAAAATCATGATCAACAGCCCAAGGGCAATTTCCATGAGGCAGAGGTCAGACATGCCATCTCTATCTGCCGTCTTTACCAAATCTGACACCAGCTGTCCCTCCCTCAGAACCCTCTGCCTTTTCTGCTAGGTTCCATGATCATTCATTGCAATGGTCATACAGAACTCACAGACCACACTCACAATTATGCAGTTTATTAGGGAATTGACAGGTTACAATTCAGGCTCAAGAACACTCAAAGACATAGTTCTTCCATCATAACAGCCTCTTCTCAGCTGTGCTTCCAGGCGTGCTTCTCCTGGTCCCTCAGTCTCTGTCCAGAGGCATTCTTCAGCGTTCTCACTGCGTGGGCCTAGAAGCCCACCGTGCCATCTTGTGCAGCTGGACCTCTACTGCTGATTCTCTGCCGCTGGTCTCTCCTCCCTTAGTAATGATGGATTCTTTTTCTCACTTCCAGAGTGGCTCCTTTCAATTCCTGTGAGATGGCAAACTCACCAATCCTGTGGGTGGGTCACAATTGCCTTATTACACAGTCCTGCACCATCATGTGGTGTAAGTCACAAAACCATGGCCAAGAAACCCACACAAAAGCAATCAATTGCACTGCATGTGGATATTTACCATTTTAACACTCAACTGTAATCCATACTATAAGGCTGACAGTAATGTTTTCAAACATAATAGGTTAAGTAAAAATTCTAGGAAATTAGTAAACATCTTACAACTCTAAAATATTCTCAAATCTAGTTTCTAAAATTTAAACTTGAACTCTGTGTCTTTTATTGGTCACAAAAAGCTAAAACTCAGATAGTTGACAATATCAATTTTTATAGATTATGAATTGAGCTCTTATTTTCCAAATAAATTTAAAATGAATTATTTCAGTGTTGTAATTCTTGTCATGAAATAGATAATGGTCTTGTCATGTAACAGTCACTAGCATTCAAAGTTTCAAACATTCTACTTTCAGTTGAATCTTCTCATAGGTACGAGATACAATTATTTTACTTTTTGAATGGTTTATATGAAAAGATAATGATGTTATTTGTTGCCTAATTCAGATAAACATTTCACTTTTCATTTTTATATGTTGTTGTTAGATACTGTAGAGTAGATTCCGACTCATAGCATCCCTGCAGGACAGAGTAGAACTGCACTGTAGGGTTCCCGAGAACTGCCTAGTAGATTTAAACTGCCCACTTTTTGGATAGCAGCTAAGCTCGTCACCACTACATGACCAGGAATCCTCTCATAAACACATAGTGGCTGTGAATTATAAATATTTCAAAGAAGGGTTAACTTTCTGAGTCAGTAATTATACATTCAGTTTCAAATCTGTGTTTTTTGTACGTTGTAACATAGAAATCTATTGACCAGACATTATGGTGAATGAATGCACATCACACTCTCTCGTCAGGTAAGATACCTAGGGAAAACACATTTTAGGCATGATTTAGAACACTTAGGGTAATCATTATGCAGATATATCTTACATGTTATATTAGGTAGTATCTGTTAGTATTTAAATCCTTTCCCCTCCAGGGAAAACAAAATTAAACCAAGACCAGTGTTACCATTTAGTCAGTTCTGACTCACAGCAACCCTATGTATTTTAAAACAGAATTGTGCTCCATAGATTTTCAAAGGCTGTGATCTTTCAGAAGTAAATCTCCAGGTTTTTCTTCCAAAGAGTCTACATATTTCTACTTAAAACAAACCTGATGGTCTTAAATTCTCGTAGAATTACTGGACCTGGGGAAGATACTAATGAGTGCGTAATTTTATTTTATTGTATTGCACGTATTTCTAAAATTGGTCTAAATTATCAAATAAGAAAAGAAAATAATTCTATCAACTTATAGAGTCTACTAGTGGGCTGTTCTGCTGCTTTATAGTTTTCTTCAAATTGACTGTCTAGGAAAGCTTGTGAGATATGGAACTAGGGAAACATCCCAAATGAGGTTGAAGTGTGATTTTTGAGGAACACAGTTCAATCCCTGACATCATCACACCCTTTGGCTCCCCACCACCAATGAACAAACTTCCTTCAAAAACGTTAAGCTGATGATAATAATCCATCAACAACTACTCAGTGATGTTTGGAGGAAATAACACAATAAAAACTGTTATATTGATTCAAGAGAAATAGTACTTACATTTAGCAAGTTATGATATGGTTAGAACTGATACAATTCAATAAAAAATAACAAAAGAAAAACTTAGGCATTTTATTATTTGTTAAGTGAGTTTATTATTAGTCCACTGAGCAGAGGACTGAAATAACGAAAGCAAAAACGTGAATTATAGCACTGACCACCACCAGGTATCACTTTTATTTTATTCACATACTACTATTATATTTTTATACAAATAACTCAAACATTCTACGTTTATTTGCCAATCATACCTTTCCCCTGAAAGGTATTTTCATAAATGTCACTATGGAAAAAATGTCTCACAGAAGAAGGGCACCATTTGCACAGAATAAGGTAATAGTTCACAAATAAGAATATAGGTTCCAAGCTATTTGGTGGACATTCTCTGGCTTGAGGTAATCACTGTTAGATTAAGACTGCATTATTTCCTGTAAGATACATTTAATTTGATTGGATAAAAAGAGAGCTAAGACAATCCTTGGGGAATGGGGGATGAGGTTGCAAGACAGATTCTAAGGTAGTTATGAAGACGGTGAATTTGAGGGGTGGTGTGGACTGGGTTCAAGCTCAGAATTTGTGTTTAAGAATTTAGATTTATGTAGAGAGTGCACATACTGAAAGCCTGGATTTCTGGACTTTATAATTAGTAGATATCAGCTCAACTGCTAGTGCCCTTGCCATTGATAAGAAGGCTATGGCAATTCCGCTGGCTTTGCTATTTTCTTCAAGAGAACATCACTCCTCTGGTAGCTGTATGTTTAGTTCTTGCAGGGCTGTAATAGCTGAAACCACCCTCAGCCACAGAGGTGAGCATATTACTGAGGCTGGGCCAGTCACTGCTTTGGATAATTAACAGAATCATAACTCCAGTGATGGAGTGTGGCGGGCCAAAGAACTCAGTTTACCTTTGTCTCTCATTCTTGAGACCAGCCCTTAAGTACTGTTCAGCAATCAAGGTGCCTTTAGTTTTCTAAAATATCCAGGCAACACAAATGTGTACAAAGGAATGAGGGCTACACACCCAGCAGTTAACTTTGGGAAGGAAAGAAGGCATCATGCATATTCATTGATTCAACTGAGAATGATTACGCAATGGCATCCTGATCACAAATATTCATTGTTATGAAAAACCCTGAAGAGGAAAGCAGTTGGACTTCTTGGACTGGCAAGATGGTGACAAATGACAGGGAACAACAGGAGTCTAATGCCCAGATTTTTCCCAGGATAAGACTTGTGTGTCTTTTTGTATCATTTCTGGATATAACAAATGGATAACTGTAATTTTTAATATAGATGTGTTCCATGAGTTCTGTGTGTCATTTCAGCAAATTATCAAACCCCTTGTGGGTGGAAAGGCTAGTGTTTGCCTATTTGGCAGTCCTAACAACAGAATACTAACTTATAAAGATCGGAATCTGTATTGCTGAGAGGCCAGAGAAAAGCTGCAAAAGCAATGGATCTAAAAGTATAGCATCCTTTCAACTCGTAAGTTCTGAGCTGACTTGGGTGGTTAGGGTCAGAGAAAGAAAATACCTCATGGATGGCTGGTGTCAGAATAATGAAGAAGTGGGAAAGTGGGAACATGGGCTCTCATATCTTCACATTTCGGGACTCAGTGTTATGTTGATTTTTATTAACCCAGCATGTATCTCAAACAGAAAGAATCCAGTTACTTCTCAGAGATGGATAGGTGGGCACTGGGAAAAGGAAACCCCCTTTCTAGAAAAATAAATGTATGGTTCTGCCAGGGTCTGTTTTGCTTCCTGCATGGAGAGAGCCAGCCTAAACAATGGAGCTGGATAGAACAGGAGGAGTAGGGTGTCGGAGAAAGGAAGAACAAGCCACAAGGTCACAGTGGAGCTCCTTGTTCCAGCAGTGGCAGCAGCTGGCAAATTCAACTCTGACTTTCTAGTTACATGAAGCAATATATTACTTTTCAGTTTAAGCTAGTTTGACTTGGAAAACTGTCGCACAACCAACAGAGTTCTATCTAGTACCATTATTTAACCACTGGAAAGAGGACGGAATCGTTGAAAGAAACACAAACACTGCTCATGGTACTCACTAGTCTTCACCAGAAATTACTTTTGTTTTTATTTATATATTATTAGTATTCCACGAACAATAGCGTAAGTTCGAGATGGTTTGGTGAATATGTCAGTTTAAGGTAATTTTACAACACTTGGAATGCTTCTGGCATCCCTTCGTGGCACAAATCATTGATGTGCTTGGTTGCTAACTAAAAGACTGGAGGTTCAAGTCTACCTAGAGATGCCTCAGAAGAAAGGCCTGGTGATCTACCTTCAAAAAACCAGCCACAGAAAAACCTATGGCACACCATTCTATTCTGACGTACATGGGAACTCCACCAGTGAGAATCTACTTGATGACAAGTGATAAGACGGAGTAGGTAAGAATGCCTCTGATATGATGAAGGGAAAATCAAAATAGTAATCATCAACAAAGTAGGAACTTTCCATTTAGCAAGCCAAATAATTGAATACAAAAAAAATGACCTTTTTACATGAGTTTCTTTAGTCTTCACATTGTTGCCAAAGAAATACCTTTAATAAAGCTTTAAATTTTAGAAAATAAAAATATAAGCTTCTTAAAAATAAAGATACGCCAGAGAAACTGAAATGAGCCATGCAGACCCTTAAGTAAAATCAAATTCTAACTCCTCACATCTAGGCTCTGTCTGCACACTGCCAACATATCCAGTAGTTTCAATCAGACCACTGGGAGAGAGAATAGGAAATGTCAGTCAGTTTGGCTATCTGAATTAAATAAACAAAGTGACTATTGTTGGAACAAACTTTTCTCTTTTGAATGGGTAGTTGTTTCACTAACCTAATAGTGAAATAAAAGAAAAGTATATAAAATTTCACACTGGCAAGTTGGAGAATTTAGGAACAGGATTTTGACTCAAAGGGAGTTAGACTTCCTATCCATCATATAAACTGTGGATGTTTTGTGCAAATAAATCTCAAACTCTGTGCTTCTTGCTGTTGTGAAAACATATTCTAAGTATCTTAATAAATATTTAAATCCACACTGATAAAATCTCCTAGTGTCTCATGTACAACTAAACTACTGAGACCTGTGTATTAATTACCATGCAATTTGATACCACGTGTGGAAAGATCTCCTTTGGGGAGGGGGTTTGGAAAGCGGTCGGAGGGCTTTCTCTTTTGGCAGTGATTAACAGTTTGGTAATGAGGGTCTGTTGTGTGGGGGTGAGAATCCAAATACTGTGTCAAACGATTAGCTGCTCTTTTGGTGACCCCAAAAAACACAGCAGTCCTAAAGCTGAGAGAGAGACTGAGAAGGCTCACAACCCAAAGTTCAGAAGTCTTTGTCTTTATGTGAAGACTGAGGTTACTCAGTACCCGTGGGCCGCTTATACCCCATTCTTTCATAAGAAATTCTGGTAATAATATTTAAAGTCACAACAAAACAACTCAAGTAAAATAAAACATAAATAAGCTTAAGAGTACAGATGCAGAAATCTGTTAAGAAAATACCTTTTTCTGGTGAAACATACAACTTGAGAAAGAATATCTTACTGACATGTGGCTTCCAGTGTATCTCAATCATAATTTAGTGTTATGTTAATGCTCTCATTTTCTTGACAATTGTATGCCTTAAAAATGAATCTCAACTCTGCTTTGTGCAAAAGTTGAATTAAAAAAGAAACAAATTCTTTGAGAAAAACTTTTTTTAAAAAAAAAGCTAATTCCAAGCAGTAGACCCAGGGAACTGCTTCTGAAAAAACTGGCCAATGAAAATTTAAGGAATCACTATGAAACATTGTCTGATACACTGTCAGAAGATGAACCCCTCAAGTTGAAAGATACTCAAAATACGATCAGGGAAGGTCAGCCCCCTCCAAATAGAATCAACCTTGACATGATGGAATAAAGCTTTCAGGACCTTCATTTGCTGAGGTAGCACAGCTTAAAAAGAACAAACAGCAGCAAACATCTCTTAGTAATGAGAACATGCAATGCTTATTGTTGTTATTAGCTGTCCTCATGTAGGTTTTAACTCCCAGTGACCTTGCCTACAACACAAGGAACTATTTCCTGGTCCTGTGGCATCCTCACAATAACTGTTATGCTTGAGCACGTTGTTGCAACCACTGGATAAATTCATCTCGTTGAGGGTCACCCTCTTTTTCACTGGCCCTCTGGGTTACCAAAGCTGGAAACCCTGGTGGCATAGTGGCTTAAATGATATATCTGCTAACCAAAAGGTCAGCAGTTCAAATCCACCTTGGAAATTCCGTGAGGCAGTTCTACTCTGACCTCTAGGGTTGCCATGAGTTGGATCCGACTCAGTGGCAGTGGGTTTTCATAGGTTACCAAATATGATGTCCTTCTCTGGGGAGTGATCCCTCCATATAACTTGTCTAAAGTATATGAGATCATCTTTGCTCCTAACGAACAGTCTAGTTGTATTTCCCCCAAGGTAGCTTTGTTCATTTTTCTGGCAATCAGTATGTTCAATATTCTTTACCGATACCACAAGTCAAAGGACTAAAATTTTCTTGGGGCTTCATTTTTCATTTTTCAGTATTTGCATGTACATGAGGTAATCAAAAACACCATGGCTTTTGTAAGGCACAATTTACTCTTGAAAGTGATGTCTTTGCTTCCAAACACGCGGAAGAGGTCTTTTGCAGCTGCTTTTCTCTGTGCAGTGCCGCACCAGATTTCTTGACCGCTGCTTCCATTGATGTTGACTGTGGACCCAAGTAAAGTGAAATCCGTGACAACGTCCATATTTTCTTCTTGCTTGTTGGTCCAGTTGTGAGGATTTTGTTTTCTTTACATTGAGGTGTAATCCATACCAAAGTCTATGATCTTTGATCTTCATCAATAAATGCTTCATGTCTTCTTTATTTTCAGCAAGCAAAGTTGTGTCATCTGTATTTTGCAGATTGTTAGTGAGTATTCCTTCTATCCCGATCCCCTGTTCTTCTTCATAAAGTCCAGTTTCTCAGATTATTTGCTTTGTATACATATTGAAAAAGAAATGTATTGAAAAGGTACAACTTGATACATGCCTTTCTTGACTTTAAACCTTCAGTGTCCCCTTGCTCCATCTAAATGATTGTCTCTTGATCCATGTACGTGCTCCTTATGAGCAGAATGAAGAGTTCTGGAATTCCCGTACTTCACACTGTTTTCCAAAATTTGTTATAATCCACACAGTCAAATGCCTTCACACAGCCAATAAAACACAGGTAAATACCTTTCAGACAGGATCCATCTGACGTTAGCAATGACATCCGTGTTCCACATATTCTTTAGAATTGGCTTGATGTTCTGGATGTTCCCTAGAAAAACACTGCTTTAGCCACTTTTGAGAGGTCTTTATCAAAATTTTACTAATCTGTGATATTAATAATGTTCAATAATTTCTGCATTTGGTTGGACCACCTTTCTTGGGAATAGGTATAAACATGGATCTTTTCCAGTCAGTTGTCCGGGTAGCTGTCTTCTAAATATCTTGGTATAGAGGAGTGAGCACTTTCGGTGCTGCATCCATTTGTTGAAAAATCTCAGGTGATAGCCTGTCACCTCCTGGAGTCTGTTTTTCATCAGTTCCTTTGGTTCAGCTTGTAGCCCTTCTATCAGCACTATCCGCTTCCGATCATACACTAACTCCCGAAACGTCTGAACATTAATGAATTCTTTTTTGGTATAGTGACTCTTTATTTCTTCCATCTTCTTCTGATTCCTCCAGGATCACCATATTTATTTGATCTGTATTGCTGAGCAAATAATCCAGGAAGGTGGACTATGTGAGGAATTCAGTAACAGAATCGGAAGAAGACTCAGTAACAACGTGTAATACAAAGACGACACAGACTTGCCTTCTGAAAATGCAGAGGACTTGAAGCGCTTACTCCTGAGAGAAGACCATAGGTTTCCCTATGGATTGTGCCTCAAAGTAATGAAAACAAACATTCTCACAACTGCAACAATAAGCAACGTCATGACAAGCTGAATAACACTGAGGTTATCAAGGCATCCATTTCACTTGGCTCCAAAACGAATGCCCATGGGAAAAGCAGACAAACAATCAAACTGTGTCTTGTGTTGGAAAAATCTGCTTCAAAAGACCTCTTAAAAGTGTTAAAAAGTGAAGGTGTCGCTGTGAAGTGTACCTGACCCAAGCCAAGGTATTTTCAACTGCCTCGTATGAATGTGAAAGCTGGACAGTGAATGAGGATGACTGAAGAAGAAGCAATGTTTTCCAGTTACGGTGTTGCTGAAGAATATTGGGGATTGTTACGAATTGAATTGTGTTCCCCCCAAATATGTGTCAACTTGGATAGGCCATGATTGATGGTATTGTGTTTTTGCCCACCATCTTGTGATCTAATGTGATTGTCCTATGTGTTATAAATCCTAACCTCTGTGATGTTAATGGGGCAGTGTGGTGGTCAGGATTGTGTCAACTTGGCAACTCCGTATCTGGCTGCGTCAGGTGTAGGGGTGGGACATGCAGTAACTTCTCTCCTTTCCCTCAGCTTCCTCTCTCGGCCTTCCCACTGCCTGCTTCTGTCTGCTCACCTAGCCAGCAGCTCCTGCTCTCTTTTGTATCTGGTTCCTGGACCTGAACTAGCAACTGCTGGATTTATCAACCCTTATAGCCAGTGAGTGACAGGCCTATTCTCTGACCTGCTGATCCTCCGTTCGCCAGCCCCTGCAGCTCCATGAGTCAGCAGAGACCTCACAGTCTCACCTCCAGCTTGAGATCTGCCAACATACACAGCCAGTGATCTAGAACTCTGGTCTCTGACCTGCTGACCTTGGGTTCACCGGCTCTGTGGCCACATGAATCTTGTGCCAGGGCTTAGGACATTGAGCTTCTACGATTGTGTGAGCTGTTTCCTTTATATAAATTTTTTCTTGTATATATACATGTCACTAGTTCTGCTTCCCTAGAAGACCAAGCCTAAAAAAACAGGAAGGATGAAAGAAATTATGTTAATGAGGTAGGAATCAATCTACAGGATTAGACTGTGGTTTGAATCACTCTCTTTTGAGACATAAAGTAGAATCGAGCAGAGAAGACAGGGTCCTCATGCCACCAAGAAAGAAGCTCTGGGAGTAGAATAGGTCCTTTGGACCTGGCATCCCTAAGCTGGGAAGCAGCTCTTTTCCAGGAGCAGGTGACCTAAATTTGGGCTTCTAGCCTTCTAAACTGTGAAAAAATGAGGTCTGTTTGTTAACACCATCCTCTTTTGGTACTTCTGTTAAAAAGCAGCACTAGATAACTAAAACTTGGACTACCAGAAGAATGAACAAATCTGTCTTGGAAGAAGTACAGCAAGGATAGTAAGATTTTATCTCACTTACTTTGGACATATTATCAGAAGGGACCAATCCTGGAAGAAGGACATCATGCTTGGTAAAGTAGCCAAGCCAGCCAAGTGCCGTCAGAGCAAGAGCCTCAGTGAGATGAACTGATACAGTGGCTGCAACAATGGGACTCAGATGTAGCAACAATTGTTTGGTGTGGGACTGGGCAGTGTTTCTTTCTGCTGTGCTTGAAGTCCCTGGGAATTGGAACTGGTTCAAGAGCACCTAACAACAACAACAACAAATACGTTTCTATTTATTGGCTTGAGGTCAGTCTGTTATGAGATGTCTTGGATACTGTGCTCGTAATGGCTGAAGTCTGTTACTATCTACACATTCAGAGCTGTCATTCATGGGGAGTTGAAATACCTGGGCATAACTTCCCTCTGAATTCACAGTGGCCTTAGAAAGTTACTTCATTTTTGTTTCTAGCAATAATATTACAATAATACCTACCTATTACACACTGTGAAGATTTGATTAGATAACTTATGCAAAGTCTGATACTGAAGGAACAATTAATAGACATCAGAACTGTTTCTTTCCCCACTATTCAATTTACTATAGGTTTATGTTTATTGTTAATTTTGTTTACTTTGAGGTAAAGTGTCTTTTGCCAAAATGTAATGTGATGCTGCACAATTTATTTTTAAATACACTTCAATATATTTACAAAATTTATTCAAGCAACAAACACACATTAATTTTAGCATCAGCAACAACGACTAAAAAGGAATAAATATTTTGAAGGCTAAACAGCTCAGTTTTCTAGGTCCCTTTATTAGAATGTGTCTGTAAATGAAGTTTAGTATAAATTGTAGCTTAACTTGAAATGTTTATGCATCAAGAACCAGACTCATGTGGCCGCATAAACCCCAGAAAATGTTTAAAGTGGATTTTGGCTAAAATAATCTGGACAATTGCCTGAGTTTTACAAAGCCAAAGCAAAGAAATAGCTCAGCCAAAGGAAGCTTAAGTACATAAACATGAAACTGCTGAACTCTAAGGACATAAGTAAAACAGTCAAATAATGATCTAGGAGCTCTCTGTCCATCTTTATCAGTTTTGACTAGTTTACTTACATCCTTAGAGTTCAGTACAACATCTATTGCTCTAAGCTAACATCTTTTTATGTGTTTCAGAAAGTATTCTTTTATGAATTGGTTAAAACTTGTTATGTTTTTATTTAAATACTCTTCTCCTAGGGAGAAGTATATAAAACCTCATCTCTACCCTGGTTGCATAGTGGTTAAGTGCTATGGCTGCTAAGCAAAAGTTTGGCAATTCAAATACACCGTGCACAACTTGGAAACTGTATGGGGCAGTTCTACCTGACCTATAGGGTCAGTATGAGTCAGAATCAACTCAACAGCAGTAAGATTCCCGCCCCCCCCCGAAGGAAGTTCAATTTTTTTTTTTTTTTTACTAAATAATTTTTTGTTCACTCTCTGTCCTGGATTGAACTGTATACCCTCAGCTTGGCTGAGCTGTTTCCCAGTATTGTGTGACTGTCAACCATTTTATTACCTGCTATGATTTTCCTGTATGTTGTGGACTCTACCTCTATGATGTTTGTGTAGCCCACTAGAGATAGCTATGTTCATACAGAAGACTTAAGTCTACAAGACTTGGTTGTGCCTTAAATCAAGTTCTTTTGAAATAAGAGAGAGAAGGAAGCCAAGAGGTAGAAGGACTTCATCCTTCTAAGACAGCAGTGCCACAAGTAGAACGTGCCCTTGGGACCCAGGGTTCCTGGGCAGAGAAGCTCCTGGATCAGGGGAAGGTTGATGGCAAGGACCTTTCCCTAGAGCTGATAGAAAGTCTTCCCCTGGAACCAGCAACCTAATTTCAGACTTCCAGCTTCCAAGACTGCAAAAGATTAAACTTCTCTTGTAAGAGCCATGTGGTATTTCTCTTACAGGAACATGAGATAACTAAGACACTTTCATGGATTAAATTATCCTTTCAAAACATCTGTCAGTGTTGGTGGACTATGAATTCCAGTATTGTTTGACTCTCCACCATTTTATGTGATTTCTCTCTGTGTTGAGAGTCCTATTACTATGAAGAAATAAGATGGATTAGTGGTAGTTATGTTGATGAGATATAAAACAAAGCAGCAAGCAGAGAGACATGGGAACGTCCTACCACCAAGAAAGCAATGCCAGGAATGGAGTACATCCTTCAGACCCGAGTTCCCTGTGCTGAGATGCTACCAGACCAAGGGAGGATTGATGATATAGACTTTCCTCCAGAGCCAACAGAGAAAGAAAGCCTTCCCTTGGGGGTGATACCCTGGATTTGGACATGCAGCCTACTAAACTGTGAGAAAATAAATGTCTCTTTGTTGAAGCCATCGACTTGCGGTATTTCTGTTATAGAAATTTCTGTTCACTAGATGATCAAGACAGGCACTCTCAAAGCTTGGATTTTTAATATTGGGTCCACACACTCTTTTGTCTGTATATCAAATTCAGGGCAGTCCACAATAATTAAAAAAAATAATTTTCAATTGCAGTTATCTTGTAACTGAAATTATCCACAAAGCTTTCACTGGCTGATTTTCACAAGTAGACAGACAAACATTTCCTCCTACTTTGTTGTAATCTGGAAGCTCTGCTGAGAGTCGTCCACCAGGAGTTTCCTGGCTGATATTTGAAATGCTGGCTGTACGGCTTCCAGCATTATAGCAACACAAAATTCCCCATGGTATAGCAGACAGATAGGTGAAGGGTCAGGGAAAACAATGGAAACCTTCAAGGAGGTGAAATGACACCATAGCCATACCAACAATTACAAAGATGGTACACGAAAAAGCAGTGTTTCGTTATGTTGTACATCAAGTCACCCTAAGTCAACAGCAACTAACAAGAATGATGTGAAATTTACTGTGTATGTGAATTATAAATGTGATGATGTCACATGTTTTATTACACAGAATAGCTGTTGCTGGCATCTTGAAATGTTACTTGTGGACATCATTACTATAAGTTATTTAACTGTCAAAATATTTGTCATAGGTTGAATTGTGTCCCCCCAAAAATATGTGTAGCCATGCGCTTGGGCCATGATTCTGATTATTTTGTGATTGTCCTCCATTTTTTATTTTCCTGTGCTGTATGTTAAACGATTAGGCTGGGACTGTAAATCCCTTCATAGGATTACCTCCCTGCTCCAATGTAAAGGGAGATTCCTTGGAGGATGGCTTCCCCACCCTTAATCTTTTTGTTCTACAAGAGGTAAAAGGAAAGAGAAACAAGCAGAGAATAGGAACCTCATACCACCAAGAGAGAAGTCCTGAGAGCAGAACATGTCCTTTGGACCCAAGGTTCCTGTGCCAAGATGCTCTCCTTTAATTTGGACCTGGAATTAAGACTTTTTCCATGCTATAAATGAACACATTTTGTGTGTCCTAATATGATTGGGGGGTGGTCAAAAGGTGGAGTGTCATGGATTGCATTGTGTCCCCCCAGAAATGCATGTCTTGCTTTACATTGGCTTTGAGTCCCAATGTGGTGCAATTCCTCCCATGTGTTTTAAGTTCTGCCTCTGTGATATTGGTGGTGGAAAACGGGCAGCAGTTGTGCTAGTGAGGCAGAATATAAGGGTAAGAAGTGAGCATAGAGAGTTGGGAACTTCATACCACCAAGTCCGAGAGCCAAGTGTGTCTTTTGGATCTGAGGTTCCTGTGCCAACAAGTTTTCATTGGACTTGGACTCAGCCTACTGGACAGTGATGATTTCTATTATTGAATGGACTTATAACTGAACCAATTTGTGGCTTACCAGACTGTGACAAATAAAGTTCCTCTTCATAAAGCCTTCCATTCATGGTATTTTCTGTTAGAGCAGTACGAGGTAACTAAAACAAAATTTGGCACTGAGAGTGGGGTACCACTTTAACAAACACCTAAACTGTGGAAGCTTTTTTGAAACTGTGAGTTGATGGAAGAAGGAATCCTAAAGAACTGCTAACACCTGAGAAGGTAGCAGATGGTGAAAAGAAGCATCAGCATAAGCTAACTGGCAACAGCAGAACCAGGAGCCAACCCACAGATCGAGAATGCTGAGTGCCTGTGCACAGTTTTGTTGGTGGAGTGGGGTGCCTCTGGGCACTTGAATCAGTGGAGCTACGCTTGCTGACCCATGGAAAAACAGAGCTGAATGCCTGTGTGCTGTGGGCTCCTTGGTGGAGTGGGGTGGGCACTTGAATTGGTAGAGCTTCAGAGCTTTGGAACACTTGCCCCTGCAGGGCAGATGTGGCCATGAGGCCATGAAATCTGAAGAGACGAAGTTTAGGAAAAGCTGAGCTGCCTGAATCCCAAAAGATATGGCCATGTTTGAAAGGATGGGGCCATGACTTTCTGTGTTGTCAGAGTGGGTACTGCCACTCACTTGGGCTTAGCCAAGCCCACTTGGGCTTAGGGTGCACCTAAAGTTGATGGGGCAGAGTTTGTGTCCAAATGGGCCTTGAACGCAGAGTTGTAGGACAGGACTGGGGGTCTCCAGTCAGAATCCAGAGAGTGTGGCCAATACCTAGAGTCTGGAGGGCAGAACCGTTGTATAAAATGTCTCAGAAAGTGGAAGATTATTTTAAAATGCCTTGAGGGCTAATGTAACGTGTTCTGCTGACTTGCCTGTTGCTTGTTAATGCCTTCTTTCCCTGAAATTTCTCCCATTTGTGATGGAATGTCTAACTTGTGTCTATTCTGCCATTGTACCTTTGGAAGCATATAGCTTGCATTCCGAGTTTCATAGATGTAAAGAAATTTTTGAATTTTGGACTTGGAACTGATTTAAGATTTCTGTCATGTGGGAAGAATGTGTTCCACATTTCAAAGATGTGATTTTTGGAGTGCCAAAGGGTGGGATGTCACGGATTGAATTGTGTCCCCCCCCCCCCCAAAATAGGTGTAGCCATGTGGCTGGGCCATGATTCCCAATATTTTGTGTTCGTCCTCTATTTCGTGATTTTCCTGTGCTGTATGTTAAAGAATTAGGGTGGGACTGTAAATCCCTTCAGAGGATTACCTCCCTGCTCCAATGTAAAGGGAGTTTCCCTGGAGTATGGCTTGCCCCACGCTTAATCCTTTCATCCTACAATAGATAAAAGGAAAGAGAAGCAAGCAGAGAATGGGGAGCCACACACTACCAAGAAAGCTGAACCGGGAGTAGAGCACATCCTTCAGACCTGAGGTTCCTGAGCCAAGATACTCCCTGGACAAAGAATGATGCAATACCAGACTTCCTCCAGAGCTGCCAAGGGGGATAGACTTCCCCTGCAGTAGGCATCCTAAACTGGACTTGTAGCATACTGGACTGTGTAATAATAAACTTTCTTTTGTTGAAGCCATCCCCTCTGTGGTATTTCTGTTAGAGCAGCACTAGCTGACTAAAGCAGTGTTCCATGGTGCAAAATAAGGATAAGAACCCCTGTAAAAAGCCTGCATGCTTACATTAGTTTCAATCTATAAACTTAATGAACATACGAGGTTGGTAAGAGAAGGCAGTTTTTCAGTCCCTTCCCCAAGATAGTCTAATTAATCACTTATTAATTCATTCATATTGTCCTTGCTATACTGATGCTTTTCAAAAATATACCCCATGAGTCTAGCAGCTGCTTCTATATTTAAAGCACTAATGGTGGCTTGAATAATCTTGTCAAGGTTTGATTATTGCAGTGTTGGCAATATTTCCTGTAGGCATACCTGAATATGAGTTGTTTTACCTTAAAACCATTCTTTCCCATGCAGTGCCCTCCTGCTTGCCAGCCAAAATTGGGAAAGGAGAATGAGGTAATCCAGACTGCTACACCAAACCTTAGTTGTCTTCATGACATATCAGAGCAAGATAAACGAAAATTTTGCCTTGAGCTAGCATTTTTAAGGTAATATAATTGGATGTATAAGATTATCCAAACAAGATCATGTTCTAAACAAGAAGATACCTTCTAGAAACTGTTATGGTCACTTGTCATATTAAGGAAAAATGGTCATTATTTTCCCATCCTTGACTAACTTACAAGTTAAATGTATTGAGGCCTTCATCAACAAAATGATGCATTTTAATCATGAATTTTTTATGTTGATAAATATATATTCAAGTCCAACCCCTAATTAATTAAAACCTCAAATGCCAACTCAACGCACCTTATCTGTGACATGAAAACCTTGGTGGCATAGTGGTTAAGTTTTAGTCTGCTAACCAAAAGGTCAGCAGTTCAAATCTGCCAGGCTGCTTGGAAATTCTATGGAACAGTTCTACTCTGTCCTATAGGGTCACTCTGAGTTGTAACTGACTCAACAGCAGTGAGTTTGTTTTCTTGGTTTTGATTTTGACATCATGACTAATGAAAGTATTTTTGAAGTCTAGCATTGGACAGAGACATAATTTTCATGGGATGGATTACTGGTAGTGCTTCTAGTTTAGTTAGGAGAGTTGTTTTCTATGGAAGGAGAACCAACTTTGAATCTTAAGTTTGGCTTCATTTCCAAATAAATAAACAGTCAATGAATTATATACCTATAATGACTAGATTGATCCTATTCACTGAACTATGTATCTGTAATGAGGAGATAGATCCTACTGAGGCCTGTTAAAATTCAAAACTTACATTATTTTTATAGCATTCAAAATAAGGTGCAAAAATCTTTACCAGAAATCTCCATTCCTACCAAGTAGTTTGATTCAGAATATCATAAAGAACTAAGAAATTTATTTTGCAGTCTTGTACAGGATGCTCGATCTTACTCAGTGTTATATGGACCTTCTCCATATATTTGGAAGAGAAAATGTACACTCAGAGGAAAGCTTTTCTTCATAAAGAGCTGACAAGCAGTATGGTGAAACTGAGGCTGCACGGGTCCTTATCTGGAGCCCAGTTTAACCACAGTTTTTTCTGAGGACCTTCAACACTGGCCCTGGAAACGTTTTGATTTCCTCCATTAACTGTGGAGAAGAAAGTGTGGTGAAAAACACGGCTGGAATTCATGTTTTTATTTCAACCCACCTAATAATATAACCTTATATAAACAATTTTTCACTATTTGTTCTGAGTCAGCTCTCTGGAAAATGGATATGTATTATCAGTTTAGCTGGTTCTAAGAATAAAAGAGACAACTTAAAATCCAATAAGCACTGGAGAAAGTTTATAGCACTGAATTTCGATTATGCAGCCTTTAAGGTAGTGACCTGCCTGAGTCTCTGGCTTTAGGAATACTGAGTAGGACAAATTCTATATTCTGAAGAGAAAATAGAATTTGTGGTACCATTTATCAAATTAAAACACTGAAGAAGTGACGTAGCTGTTTGCCTCTGTTCCATTATCATTATGGAATATCAGGTCCATGAAGAAAATCAAACAAACAAAAAAACTGAATTATAGTGAGGACTATTCATAAGGAGCAATGTTCTTGGCATTATTTTGAAAACCATCATGTCTGTGATGTGAGGCTGCTGAAGCCTTGAGAAGAAATAAAGTAAGATCATGCCAATAGATTATCATGTAACATCATCTGTTTCAATAACTTCCTCATGGTGTAAAGTGACGTAGTAGCTCATCTATTCTTCACTCACAAGTGCTTGCCATGGGATGCAGGCCCTGAGAGTTGAGCAATGAACAAAACAGCCCTTATATTAGAACAGGAATTGAGAGACATAAATTAATAAATTTTCATATAATAACAAGTGCAATGAAGAAAAGGAAAGCATCCCAGGAGGGCAGAGATTGAACATGTGCAGACAAGCAGGGAGAGAATGAGCCAGGATGGAGGAGAAGGCGACATCTCAGTGGAGAGATGAGCAAAATGAGAGAGCAATGAGGAGTGAAGGAAAAAGAATTTCAGCAAGAGGCATGAGAACATGAAAAGGTTCTAAGATCTGGTCAAGGTACTGCAGATGGGTCAGTGTGTCAGGAGTGGGAGTACATTAAGCAATCAGGTAGGATAGACTCGTGACAGGCACAAGAAAAGGCAGGAGCAGCCACCGAGAGCCTTCCAAGCTATCTTAAGACAGTCAACTTTATTCTAAACGTGATGGGAAGCTAATAGAAGTTTTGAACTGAGGATTAACATGGCCTGATTCATACTTTAAAGGGATCACTCTGACTTCTGGGTTTGAAATAGAGCCTCATCAAGTAGTTTATAAGGAGTCTTCTTTGGGTTGCACAAATGGTTAACATCTCATGTACAGGTAGGAATGCTGGCCCTTTGAACCCTCCCATAGTTTCCTCAGAAGACTAGCTTTGCAATCTCCTTACAAAAGACCACAGTCTTGAAAACTCTATGGAACAGTTCTACTCTGCACATATGGGATTTTCAAGAATTGCAATTGACTTGACAGCAACCAGCAGCAACAATACAGTTTATATTTTCAAAGAGATGTTGTACATCCATAATTTGCAGTATTTTCTCAAAAAGGGAAACAATGCTTCCAACAGTATTTTTACTTTATTTATGTCAATCATGGAAATATTTCATAATTATAATAAAGGTAAAGAGTGTACAAATATATTGAGACCCCAGTGACACTTTCATTTTATTCTTCAGCTCTTATTATCTTTTCTGTTTATTCCTTTAAGCTTTGTGTTCCTTCTTTTTGGAGGTAATGAAAAAATATATTACTTCCCTATATTACAAACGACAGTAAAGCTGAGGTCCTATTCACCAATATTATGAAACACTTAGTTGAAGAGTGACATGATAATTCCTGTAAACATTTCAAAATTTGTCTAGTTTAAATAGTCTTGTAAATGTTATTATGTAGACTATGGGAAATGAACAAAGTCAGAATATCAAATAGTTAAAACAATTAAAAAAAAACAGCTTTATCAAGTCTTTACTGACTAGTATGTACCAGGCATTGTGCTAACTCTTGGAGATTTAAACTAATAAAGATATTGTTCTTCAAGATATTCATGATCTCTGAAAATAATTGGAATGAGTGAAATTGAATTTCAACTCCAGAAAGAGGTACGAGTAAAAGTTTGCTAAAAACTTGCTGAAAACAATGAAGTTACCTTCCTAGTCACTGTCTGAGCAATTTAAATTATGCTGCTGGACCGAACCGATGAGGGAGAGGTTCCAGCCTAGCCAAGTGGCAGCTAGCAGAAAGATGTTGAAGAAGCTCTCTGGTTTCACTACAGAACAACTGCGTAACTTAAATACTTCATGAGGCAACATGATGTCATGGAAACAGACAAGTCTGAGAGACAGACATTCAGTTCTCCTATGAAGCATTTGAACTTGAGTGTGCTGAACTTTGACCGTGTGTAAAGTGGACATTAACAAGAAATTCCTAGCCAAGTTCTTAGGAGGTGAAAATAAGACAGTCCAAGTGCTTACCACTTACCGTCGCATAGCCCCTTAGCTCTCTTCTTTTCAACCCAGCTGAACAGGAACAAGAAACTTCCTCCTATGGCACAAATGGAGCCCTGGTAGCACAGTGGTTACTAGCTTGGCTGCTAGCCAAAAGGTCGGTGGTTCAAATCCACCACCTGCTACTTGGAAATCCTAAGGGGTATTTCTACTCTGCTCTACATGGTGACTATGAGTCAGGATTGACTCGATGGCAGCAAGTTTGGATTTGGGGGCAGAAAACAGTTTAACCGCAGACAGCTGTGTAGTTGATACTATGGTGACAAAATTTCCATGAGTTTTAGTCCCTGATTATACAATTTATTCACCCCGTAAGACTGTTGGGGGATTAATCAACTAATGGTTGTAAGGCACTTTGTGATTCACAGATCAAAGACATTTTTGAGTGCAAAGTTCCCTTATTAAATGTGACCACCTGCAGACCCCACTGCTCCCCCTCAGAAACACTGGGTGAGAGCAGAGATGTCTTTTAGGAAAGCAGATTTTCTCATGGTTTCCTTCTGCCACCACTGGGAGAAAAATGCAGTATTTCAATGAGAAATATTACCACATTTCTTGTTCTTGAGAGGTTTCCAGAAGAAATACCACAAAAATGCTTTTCTTTGAGGATATTCAGGCTGAAATCTTTACAGATCGAATATATATCAACATAGCTCATACGAGTAGTACACAGTCTGGTATTTTTTACTGTTGTTGCTCTAGAAAGCATGGCGTGTGCAAATCCAAGGGATTCCCTTATTTGGTAAATCATAGAGTGATGAGTCAGCTAACATGAGAAGTAAATTACTCTGAATATTCTAAGTAATCTAGAAAACTCCTGTTTACAACTTAGAAAATAATTACCAGAAAGATTAAATTAAGCAACTTTTGGCTTGGCAATTTAATCTAGAAAACCCCTGTTTACAACTTGGAAAAAAATTACCAGGAAGATTAAATTAAGCAACACCAATTTAATCATTGTGGTACAAGAATAAATATTCCAAAAGAAAATTCTTTATTTTTCTGAACACAGGTGTAGAAGATAAATTTTATACCTTTATTGTGGCCCCTAGGGTCGCCATGAGTCAGATCTGACTCGACAGCACTTGGCTTAGCTTATTCTTTAAGGCCTCCTAGCAGTAAAGAATGGCTTTAAAACCTTGGAAATTTGAGAATAGTTATTTCCTTTATTGATTTCTGTGAATAAAAGAAAGTGCCTCATTAATTTAAGCGTAAATGATGGCTGACTACCAGATTAACTGGTATCATCCTGGGTAATGGTACTGGACAACAATGGAATCACTCTGCTTAGTTGAGGAGCCACCATATCCTCCGCTTGGATTAGCTGCCAGGACTGCCAATAAGTGGGGGATTTAGAGTAAGTGGAAAGAGGACCTTTTGCAGACACC
Source organism: Heterohyrax brucei (assembly GCA_028571685.1). Lineage (NCBI taxonomy): Eukaryota > Metazoa > Chordata > Mammalia > Hyracoidea > Procaviidae > Heterohyrax > Heterohyrax brucei. Next base: position 149,792,836 of record CM053144.1, on the reverse strand, counting down.
AGCTTTTACACCGGAGCTGGTCTTTAAGAGCTGTAGAAAGTGCTGCAATTTCAGCGCTGAATATCACTACAGTTACCTTCAAGTACTCCCCTTGGGAAACTGTGCAGAGATGCCAGCACCTAGTTCACCCTTCAAAGCAATTTGGGAATTCGTTTTCTAGAATGGTCATCAGAACTGTCATTGTAATACCCTTGATGTCCTGAAGGTCATCAGAATGTCTTCCTTTTAATATTTTCGTTATCTTCAGGTAAAGAAAAAAGTCACTGGGGGCCAGGATCAGTTGGGAAGGGAGGATGTTTCAATACAGTTACTTGTTTACTAGCTAAGAATTTCCTCACTGACAGCTATACAATTAAGTTCTCTAACTACCCACCTTGCCACTGTGCATAATGGCCATTCCAGAAGGAGTTCTAAATTTGCTTTGAAGGGTAGACTAGGCCATGGCGTCGGTGCACAGCTTCCCCAGGGAAGTGTGTCGAAGGTGACTGTGGTGAGATTCAGCAATGTGGTATGTAGCACTTAGAACAATTAAGTTCTCAGACTTAATTGTCAGACCTCTGGAATGAGGCAGAGCAAGTTTCTGAATTTTTCTAATTTTTAGCATCTGAGTGCACAAGACAGAGAAAGCAATAGCATGTCTTCCACTGGTTGGGAGGGTTAATACAAGATGAATTTCACATAAAAACTGCTAAAAAATACCTAACATTGATGATGAAGAGGCTACTGATGAAGATGAAATAACATGGTTAAACAGGGGCTTACAGTCTACCTGTGGAAACAAAGCAAACTCAGAATCAACTAAAAATACTAATTATACAAAACAACAAATGGTAATAAATGTAGAATTTTGTGATTAGTAACAATTAAGCTTCACCAAATTAAATTTCCGGATATTCCGTCTGTTGTTAAGTGCCATCCAGTCTATTCCAATTTATAGAAAGCCTATGTAGAGCAGAATGAAACCCTGCCTAATCCCATGCCATCCTCACAATGCTTGCTACGTTCGAGTCCATTGTTCTAGTCACCGTGCCAGTCCGTCTCGTAATGGGCCTTCCTCTTTTTCACTGACCCTCTACTTTATGAAGCACGATGTTCTTCTTCAGGAACTGATCCCTCCTTATAACATGCTCAAAGTTAGTGAGATGAAGTCTTTCCACTCTGCCTTCTAGGGAGCATTCTGGCTGTATTTTTTCCAAGACAGATTTGTTTGTTCTTTTGGGATTCCATGATAATATTCAATATTCATCAACAGTGCCATAATTTTCAAATGCATTTGTTGTTGTTAGGCGCCGTCGCATCAGTTCTAATTCGTGGTGACCCCACGTCCAACTGAACAGAACACAGCTGGATCTGTACCGTTCTTACAATTGTTGTTATTATGCTTGAGCCTGTTGTTGCAGCCAGGGTGTCAGTCCATCGCATTGAGGATCTTCCTCTTGTTCACTGACCTTCTCCTTTACCAATCATAATGTCCCTCACCAGGAACTTGTCCCTCGTGATAACACATCCAGAGTAGTGAGACGAGGTCTCACCATCCTTGCTTCTGAGGAGCATCCTGCTTGTACTTCTTTCAAGATGGATTAGTGCGTTCTTTCGACAATCTGTGGTAGACTCAATATTCTTTACCAATACCATAATTCAAATATATCAATTCTTCCATCTTATTCATTGTCCACCTTTCTTTTGGATGCTTATAAAGTAATGGAAAACACCATGGCTTCGATCAGGCACACCTTGGTCTTCAAAATGATATCTATGCTTTTTTTTTTTTTTTTAACACTTTATAGAGATATTTTACAACAGATTTGTCCAATGAAATGTGTTTGGTTTCTTTAATGCTGCTCCCTTGGGTGTTGATTATTGATCCAAGTAAAAACAAATACATGACAACTTCAATATTTTCTCTCTGACTGTGTTGCTTATTGGTTCAGTTGTGAGGACTTTTGTTTTCTTTATGTTGATGTGTATTTAGTACTGAAGGCTGTGTCTGATCACTAATGAATACTTCTTCACTTTCAGCAAGTAAGATTGTGTTACTGGCACAATATAGGTTGTTAATGAGTCCTCCAATTCTGATGCCCCGTTCTTCTTCATAAAGTCCATCTTCTTGGATTGTTTTCTCAGCATACAGATCAACTAAGTATGGTGAAGGAATATAACTCTTTCACACACATTTCCTGACTTCAAGTCACATAGCGTCCCCTTGTTCTGTTGAACTGCCTCTTGGTCTATGTATGGGTTCTGCATGTTCCTTCTAGCATGGCTTTTTAATGCCAACATAAAAATATCTATGTTTGTTATGTCTGGATAGACCCTACAGGACAGAGTAGAACTACCCTCATAGGGTTTCCAAGGAGCAACCAGTGGATTTGAACTGTCAACATTTTGTTAGCAGCCAAGCTCTTAACCACTATACCACTGCCCACTGCCAAAACCAAACCCACCACCACCAAGTCAATTCAGACTCATAGCAGCCCTACAAGACAAAGTAGAACTCCTCTATAGAGTTTCCAAGGAGCTCTTGGCAGATTTGAACTGCTGACCTTTTGGTTAGCAAATATAGCACTATACCACCAGGGCTTCTCTCCAATTTGCTGTTGATTGTTTACTGGGAAACCATAGTGGTGTAATGGTTGAGTTTTACAGCTGCTAACCTAAAGATTAGCAGTTCAAATCCACCAGGCATTCATTATAAACTCTATGGGGCAGTTCTACTCTGTCTTTAGGGTGACTATAAGTCAGAATTTCCTCGACAGTAGTGGATTTGGGGGGAGTTCACTGTATTTTTGTTTTGTTATCTTCATTTAAAATTTCAATAATCTCCTAATTATTGAGTACTAAGACAGTGAAAACATACGAAATTATGCTTATTATCCTCCAAAGTAGGGTCAAAGAGTCTATCTTCAACTACCAAATTCTCTTTGACCAGCTTTTGAGTGTTTGCTGTACAGAAGGGTCTGGATTAAATTTCTGCATCTTCTCATGGATGAGCATTGGTACTTCAGGGAGAACAGACAATGTTCATTCTCCCACACACAGAGAACATGAAACACATCAAGTCTCTCTGTTGCAATTAGTGATGCCAAGTTAAATCTTTGGACTGTTTGCATTAAATGAGATGGTTCTGTGTGTTTTCATTTGAATAACAGATTAATTACTTTCAGCTTCTAAGTAGTCAATTAAAATAGGCAAAGACAGGTCTTGATTTCTTCCTGTATTCATGTTATTAAAAATTCCTCTTCAGATCTGAAGTGAAACCTTTCTTTTATGACCCCAGCCTTGTTAGTGCTGCCACCTACAGGAAGACACAGTGACAAAAAATGATGCGTTCATGTGAAACCCTGCAAATGAGCATGTACCTCATTCCTCTAGCCCTTACACTAAACTCTTTGGGTCACTCTTGAAACACACAAAGAAGCAAATACATAGGTGCACACGTGCATACGTGCATACATACACATAACCTCGCTGATGCTTTCTTGCTTCGCCAAGAGCCGTTGAGTCGGATCAGACTCATGGCGACCCTAGGCATTCCATATCCAGATGGCACGCAATAATTTATGATGTTTGACAATTACATCCGTGAACTCAGTTGTTCTAAGCTCCACATCACTGAATAGCACTATGGTCATCTTCCAAGTACTCCTCTTAGGAAGCTATGCATCGATGTCAGTGCCTAGTCAACCCTTCAAAGAAATTTTGGAACTGTTTCTGGAATGGCCATTGTGCATGGAGGCAAGGTGGTAAGTTCACAAACTTAATTGTATAGCTGTCTGTAAGGGAATTTTTAGCCAGTAAACAAATAACAGTATTGGAATACCCTCACTAGTCACCTGATATGGCCCCTAATAACTTGTTTCTTTACCTGAAGATAACAGAAATATTGAAGGGAAGGCATTTTGATGACATTCAGGACATCAAGGGTAATACTATGACAGCTCTGATGGCCATTCTAGAAAACGAGTTCCCAAATTGCTTTGAAAGGTGGACTAGGTACTGACATTGCTGCATAGCTTCCCAGTATTTCAAATGCGACTGGAGTGATATTCAGCAGTGAAGTATGCAGCACTTTTTCTAGGATGCGTTCACAAACTTCATTGTCAATCTTTATAGATCTACTGTAAGTCATCCCCCATTTGTCTGTCATTTTGCCATTCTGTAGGGGCTTGAATGTTGCTGTGATGCTGGAAGTTATGCCACTGGTATTCAGACACCATCAGTGTTACCTATGGTGGACAGGTTCAGCTGAACTTCCAGACTTAGGCAGACCAAGAAAAGATTCTGGAAGTCTACTTCTGAAAAGAATTAGCCAGCTGAAACCTTATGAATAACAGCAGAACACTGTCTGATACGGTGCCAGAAAATGAGCTCCCCAGGTTGGAAGACACTCAGAAGACGTCTGAGGAAGAGTTGCTTCCTCAATATGGAGCCAAGCTTAATGATACAAATGGGGTCAATCTTTCAGAACCTTCATTTGCAAATGTGGCACAACTCAAAAGGAGAAGAAACAGCTGTAAACATGCAGTAATTATCAGAACATGGAATATGTAAAGTATGAAGCTAGGAAAATTGGAAATCATCTAAAAGGAAATGTAACATACAGCATTAATGAGCTGAAATGGACTAGTACTGGCCATTTTGAATTGGATAATCACATGGTCTACTATGCCAACAATGACAGCTTGCTGAGAAATGGTGTTATATTCATTATCCAAAAGAATATTTTAAGATCTATCCTGAAGTACAGTGCTGTCAGTGACAGGTTAATTTCTGTATCCCTCTCAGGAAGAGCAGTTAATATGGCTATTATTCAAATTTAAGCACCAATCACTAAGGCCAAAGACGAAGAAATTGAAATTTTTTACCAGATTCTGAAGTCTTAAATTGATCAACATGCAATCAGGATGCATTGATTATCACCGGTAATTGGAATGGAAAAGTTGGAAACAGAGAAGAAAGACTGGTAGTTGGAAAATATGATGTTGGTGATAGAAATGATGCTGGAGATCACATAAGAGAGTTTGCAAAACTAAAGACTTCTTCACTGCAAGTACCTTTCTTCTGCAACATAAACAGTGGCCATATTATTGATTTGGTGAGACAAAATACACAGAAATCAAATTGATTACATCTGTGGAAAGAGACAATGGAAAAATCTCAGTATTGTCGGTCAGAACAAGACCAAGTACTGACTGTAGAACAGACAATCCATTGCTAATATGCAAGATCAAACCAAAACCAAGGAAAATTAGAACAAGTCCACAAAAGCCAAAGTATGCCCTTGAATATATCCCACCTGAGTTTAAAGACCAAATTTGTTGCATTGAACACTAACGACTGAAGACCAGACAAGCTGTAGAATCACATCAAAGACATCATCTATGGGGGAAAACAAACAAACAAAAAATCAGACGTGATTAAAAAGACAGAAAAGAAAGGATCAAGTTGTATGTCAGAAGAGACTCTGAAACTCACTCCACAATATCAAGCAGCTAAAGCAAAAAGAAGGAATGATGAAGCAAAAGAACTAAACAGAAGATTTGAAAGGGCAGCTTGAGAAGATGAAGTCAAGTATTATAGTGACGTGTGCAAAGGGCTGGAGATAGGAAACCAAAAGGGAAGAACACACTCTGACTTTCTCAAATTGAAAGAAATGAAGAAAAAATTCAAGCCTTGAGTTCCAATAGTGAAGGATTCTACAGGGAAAATATTAAATGACACAGGGAACATCAAAGAAGATAGAAAAGGAACACACATTATACCAAAAAGAATTGGTTGGCATTCATCCATTTGAAGAGGTAGCGTATGATCAGGAATCAATAGTATCTAAAGGAAGAAGTCAAAACTGCATTGATAGCACTGGTATAAAATAAGGCTCCAGGAATTGATGGAATATCAGATGAGATGCTTCAACAAATGAAAGCAGCCAAGAAGTGTGGACACCAGCTACCTAGCCAACCAACTGGAAAAGATCCATATTGATGCTTATTCCCAAGAAAGATGATCCAACTAAATGCAGAAATTATCAAACAATATATTAATATTCCAGACAAATAAAACTTTCCTAAAAGTCATTCAAAAGTGGTTATAACAATATATTGACAGGCACCTGCCAGAAATTCAACCTCAATTCAGAAAAGGACATGGAACAAAGAATATCATTGCAGATGTCAGATGGAGCTTGGCTGAAAGCAGAGAACACCAAAATGATGTTTACCTGTGTTTCACTGACAATGCAAAGGAATTTAACTGTGTGGATCATGACAAATTATAGATAATTTTTCAAAGAATAGGAGTTCTGGAACACTGAATTGTGGTCATGGGAAATCTGTACACGAACCAAGAGGTAGTAGTTTGAAGAGTTTAATCATGGATTAAAGTCAGGTTGTTATGAGTCAGAATCAACTTGACAGTGCCCAGCAACAACAGAGTTCAGCACTGGTGTGCGAAGTGATCTATTTGGCAGAACAGCTGCTATGATGGACTTGAACATGCTGGTGATTGTGAAGATGACGTGGGACAAGGCAATGCTTTCTTCTATTGTATACAATGTTACCATGAGTCTGAGTCGATTTAGTAACACCTAACAGTAACTTTCTCTCCGCTATCCTAGTCTCTGTGTTTTCAAAAGTCAAAACATGCAGTCTCTCATTTGTTATAAATCTGAACTGAATTCTTATGTCCGCTTTTACTCAGACTGCAGTGCCAAGCTGGGCACTCGTGTTGTAATTCTATAACATGGGGAGAAATGTTGAGTGGGATGTGATAAATATAGCATCGGCATTTTGCCAGGGAGAACAGGTTCCAATCTGACCTACAGTTCCAGGTAAAACTGGAACTGTTCCTGCAGAACAGTGGTCTACGTCAGAAGAATCTTTGCATATGTTTTAACCCGGTAGGAGTCCTGTTAAGTTGAGAGTCGAGACTGTATTGGCAAAGTGGATTAAATACCTGCCTTATGTAAAGAAGGAGGGAGACAAAAGGAGTGAGAAAATTTCTTGCTAAGTATTCAGTTAACTGGAAGGACTGACACCCAACCCTCTTCGAACTATTGCAGAGAAGCAATGATGCCCAGTTTCAAAGCCAAGACCCCGACCCACACCTGTGTACATGTTTTTGCTTCATGAAATTCCTATGGCCATATTTTTGATAAAGAGGTAGAGTGGTTCTCCCCTAAATGCTTAGTCCGGTATCACCATCAGAAAAAAATGTCAATTGCCCTGCCACTAGTCTTGCCTGGTGGTGACCCCATTGTGTTATAGCAAAATTATGAACCATAAATTTTTCAGTGGCTGATCTTTTTCTTTTTTTTCCCCACAAATTGGTTGCCAGCCTTTTCATCTAAGGAGACTCTAGGCGGCATAGAATTGCGAGTTTTTCAGTAAGGGGCTGATGTACTTTAATTTTTTTCCCCCTATTTATTTCTGCTCTGATCTTTGTTATTTCCTTTTTTCTGATGGCTGGGGGCTTTTTTGGCTGTTCTCTGTTCTTCTGAGTGGGTAGCTAATGTTTTTTTTATTTTGTGCCTTCTTTCTTTTTTGATTCAAACCCACCAGACAGTCCTTGGAAGCTCTCGGGGGCAGTTCTACTCTGCCCTACAGGGTCACTGTGAGTCAGAATTGACTCAATGGCAGTGAATTTGGTTTGGGTTTTCTTTTTTGATGTGTGCATCGATTTCTATAAATTGACCTCAAAACACTACCTTTGCTGTGACTAAAACATTTTGGTGTGATATGTTTTCGTTCTTATTTGATTCCAGTCATTTTTTGATTCATCTTTGATCTCTTCTGTTACCCAGTGGTTTTTAAGGAGGATTTTATTCAGTTTCCATGTAATTGATTTTTTTTCTTCCTTGTTCTTCCTGTTGTTAATTTCTACTGTTATGATATTGTGGTCAGAGAAGATACTCGTATTATCTCCATGTTTTGGATTTTGTTGAGGGTTGCTCTGTAACCTAGGATGTAATTTATTCTGAAGAATGTTCCATGTGCATTGGACAAGAATGTGTACTTAATAGCTGTTGGGTGGAATGTCCTATATACATCTATGAGGTTAACTTGACTGATTGTTCCCTTTAGCTCATCTCTATCTTGCCAAGTTTCTTTCTGCCCTTTTCTGAGAGTGGTGTGTTCAAGTCTCCTACTATTATTGTGGAATTTTATTTTCTCTTTTCATAAAGTACTTTTAGTTCCTGTCATTTATTTTAGAGCAGTGTCACTGAATGCATACCAGGACATTCACTTTTTGTATCACCAAGGACCTTTGGTTTTCCCAGCCACGTGGAAAGATGAAGCAGGAGTTGTGAATGTTTCAGCTCGGGTGCCTATTCAGTCAAACTGGTTGTAGCTTCTTAAAAAGCTTTGCTGAGCAGTCTGGTGCAAAGACAGAGCTTAGGAAGAAATTGCACCCTGTTTAAAGGGTGGCTGCCAGAAGTGAAAACCACTAAGCAAGCACTGCAGATACTACTGATTTGTCCATTTCTGGTCTTGGTTCCATGCAAATAGTTTAGAAAAATGTTTTTCTCCAAATATAAGGCCAAAAGACAGAAAGCTCCATATTATCCAGTTACTATGTTGACATAAGACCAGAAGAACTAGATGGTGCCTAGCTACTACCAGTGACTGCCCTGACAGAGAATGCAACATAGAGTCCCTGATACAGTGGGTGAAAAGCGGGTTTGCAGAACTAGAACTCTATTATAGACTTGATGGCCCAACAGACTGCAGGGTTCCCAGGGGAAATAGCCCCTGGACTTTCTGTTAGCCCTGACCTGAGACTGTTCTGAAGCCAACTCTTTAGACAAAGATTGGACTGCACTGTAAGGCATAAAATGATACTGGTGTTGAGTGTGCCTCTTGGCTTAAGTTTATACGTGAGACTAAATAAGCGGTTCCTGTCCAGCGGTGAGATGAGAGGGCGGAGGAGGACAGGAGCTGGTTGAATGGACATGGGAAATACGGGCTGGAAAGGAGGAATGTGCTGTCACAGGGTGGGGAGAGCCTCTAGAGTTACATAGCATGTGTTTGCAAGATTTTGTAGGACAAATTGACTTACTTGGATTGTAAACTTTCACATAAAGCACAATAAATTATGTTTTAAAGTGTTTTTCTCTACCAGGGGAAAAATATGGGAAACATAGTAAAATAGAAAATAATGGCAAAAATTTACATACATAACCTTTCCATCGCATATAGACAAGACAGAAACTGTAACTGGCAATGCTGAGTGAAAACAGAATTGTGGGTTTGATCTATTCAGATGTGTTGAGGAAAGATGTGAGCGGAGGAATTCGGAGTAAAGATATGAAAGCACATTCACATTTAAGTCCTTTCACCTATTCGCCAGCTCTTTCACATGGCTCATTCATTCACACTGGCAGACCCTTGTAAGACCGTAGCTTGAGACTGGCTATACTCTGCAAGACTTCCTGTCTCAGATAGTAATTATTTGTCTCTCCCTGCTTCTTTGGTACTGACATCTTGAGGCTACTGATTTGATTCCCTGCCTGGTATGATTTGCCATTATGCAGGTCTCTGATTTCTGTGTATTCTCCTGTCCTGGAGTCCTCACAGGTTTTCTGATTCCAGGTTTGTCTTGGCAGTGTACCCCAAGATTTCAGCATTTCTCCAGTTGTCCAGGGGTCCCTATTACTGCCATCAAATCAGTTCCAAGTCATTGTGACCCCATGAGTATAAGGGTAGACCTCTGCTCCCTAGAGTTTTTAGTTGGAAGATTTTTTTTTTTTTCAAAACTAGGCTTTTTTTCCCAAGGCACCTCTGAGGCAATTTGAACTTCCAACCTTTTGGTTAATAGTCCAGAGAATTAACTGTTCACACCGCCCAAGCTCTCCTGAGTCACCATTCTTGATTTTTGTCTCAAAATCATTATTCTGCTCCTGTGCTTGGGCTCAGTTTCCCTGCTACGTACATTTCAGGGCAGCACGTGAAAAACTGGAAAAAGAGCTGCTCTAGCAAACAAGAGACCTCAGGAAAAATACAGAAGCAAAAACAGAAATAGGTATAGTGTAACTCATATTCATAGATTAGCCTAGAGAATCGCCTAATGGAGAGGTAAGATCTATGGAGAAGTGCTCTGTGTGGTCTCTAAAGTTCAAGCATGCAATTAAAGAATGCTTTGATCGGTTCTATTGTGGGAAATAGAGAATATAATGAATTGTTTTTCTCAAGAAACCTGGAAACTTGTTGCCTTAATGAACTGCCAAAGGACATTCTGGGGAAAATAGCAGTATGATGTCAGGGGGACAGTGAGGGTGGGGAAAGAAAGGTGTGATCAGGGAAATAAAAGTCACATTTGGTAATACGCCATGCTAAGTTGATGCTGAAATTCCCCAGGGGGTCTGGTGACCCTTAATATAACCTCCTCCGGAATCTCTAGATGCTTATTCTGACGGCAATTAAATTCAGTGTATGTGTGTACATGTGTGTGTGTGCTTTAATAAAGTAGGCTTATGTGACATTGTTTTAGGGGGAAAAACATCCCCAGAGCAACGTGGATTTCATTCCCAGGCCCTTTCTTTTTTTCTTGTACATAAAATAAAAGACCATGACTCTAAGGGCCTGTTGGAGAATACCTGATTTAAGCCCTGCTGTTAGCACTTCATGCTTGGAGAAATTAGTTGACACAATTGAGTTGCCAGGAAGTAGCAGAACAAAGCACTGATGACTTTAAATACTGATGACTTTAGTTAAATACTAAACAGGAAAGTTCTTCCTAAATTCATTATCTCTTGCTTATTATGATACACGTAGAAGTACAGAATCTTACCTATTTCCCTAACCATAAGTTTCTAAAGAGTCAAAAAAATGAGATAGTCTCCTCAAACACAGAAACACTGTAGGTATGTGTATTGATGGATGAAGTATCTGGTAAAAAAGTGATACTTCTGAAAGTAGTTTTAAAGAGGCCGAATTATTTACTCCTTTAAGAAACTTTCTAATAGAAATCAAACAAGAGAAGCATCTAGCCATCTAAATATTTCATGAAGAAAAGGTGCCTTACAGAAGATTTTTCCATTAAATTAACTTTCACAAAATATTCGACTTATACTGTTACTGTTCACTTTTCGTTTAAGACAGTTTTTCTAAAATCGGCTGAAGAAAACCCAAAGTTCTCAACAGGCTTGGCACTTCACCCCACAGAACAGAGCGCAAAAATTACATTAATTAAAAAAAAATCTTCAAAGTTGTTTATACATATTTTCATCTAATCTAGAACTTCCTAGAATGAGATACAGAAAAAATGCTTGGAATAGTATCTGGGGCCATGCACAGTATGAGTTGATTGAGGAGAGTCCTCAAATCAGCATATTATCATTCCTTAAATTCTGAGTCCCCAGATCAAACACAGAGCAACATCTGATACGGCAAATTGGTCATAGCTTCCTGGAAAACTTTGCCAAGAAGTCTGAGGTACAGACCAAGCTCAACAGGAAATTGTTCCCTGACTACAATGGTGGCTGCCCAAGGTGTGAACATCCAAGGAAGCACTGCAGATACTACCTGTCTTCTACCTCTAGTCTAGCTGCCATAACAATAATTTAGAAACAATTATATTAAAAATATTTTAAAGCTTTACTAAAAATCACTACGAGGCCCAACAGAGCCCTAAAGACTTGCTTATTGTGGGGTACATGACAGAATTTAAACCCTTCAACAGCTTACTCTCTCAGGAAGAACAACATCAAGAGATTAGAGCCCAGTTTTTACAAAGTGATGATGAACTAGCAGAGGAACAAGTCCCACAAGAGCCCTTCAAGAAGAGGAGAGGGCTCATAATCTTACGACAAGCACAGTTGAAATATTTTCATTCAATCATGTAGTTTACAGATGTCACTAAATGTGAAAGACACACTTGTGGCATCCTGGAAACCACATCAAGGTAAAAGTTTTGCAAAACCAAAACCAAAGAAATTACTACGATAAATAAGGCAAAAGTTGCAGTGGGTAGCTGGTTAGAATTTTAATTGCTGTTATGTATGAATCTGAGAGCATGGGGGAATTCTCCAAATCAGAGTAAATTCCTATTTTATTGCAAAGACCAAAGTAAAGATACCAAAATAAAATTTCCCTCCTGTACTACCTAAACCCTAGTGGCATTAGTGGTTAAGAGCTACAGCTGTTAACCAAAAGGTTGACAGTTCAAATCAACCAGGCACTCCTTGAAAACTTACACTTCTGCTGTGTTTTCTATTGCAATTGCCTGGTCCAGAGACTGGAAAGGACTGTCTTACCTGAACCCCACAGGGTGTTTTGAAATGAATAGTATCAGTCTGTGTCACTCACTGAAATAGCCATCAATTTTAAGATCCTCTGAATTGTTTTTCTAGCCATCTCCTTAATTATAATTTGATGCCCATATTTTATCACCAGCTTTTTGTTTTGTTTTGTTTTTTTCTACTCTTGCCATCTACTTTTTCTCTCCATCACTAACTTTTGTAAACTTTGTTTTTCTGTACTGACCTTCCATTCACTCAGTATCAACCTTGGTTTTGCCATTGTTACCTTCTGGCCAAGTGAGCCCGAGGTCCCTAGCTGGGAAAGCATGATAAATTCTCAGAATTTTAACAATGGAGCAGTGAGTGGGAACAAAACTTCTAGGCAAATAGCTCTTTCAGTTCCATACTTCAGAGTTTCAGGAGTCACACTGTCATCGCTGAATTGATCAGTGCTTTGAGAAGTTTCCCCGCTTGATGCTGTTACATAAATTTGCTCTAGAAATTGACACATTCCAAAATTAGGCACTTTAAAGAAGAGAAGGAATCATTTCAGCACAGTCAACTTATTTACTCATTAATGAGACTCATCGTAAAGATGACCTCAGTTTAAAACCAGCCATCCATCACCACCACAGGAAATGGTCATAGAGAAATGAGATTAGGTTACTAATTTTGTTCTAAATGAATATATAAATTATGATGGAAACTGGCAAAAACGAATTTTGCTTGTAGCCTCAACTTGCTTAAAAATTGGTTAACTTAAAAATGAGATTAAAAAAAAAACTTGAAGACAGATTCTCTTCTTAACGTTGGTAAAATCAAGGTTCAGAGTTAAGGAATGGGGGCGGAGTCAAGATGGCGGACTAAGCCCACGTCTCCTTATATCCCTCTGGAAACCAAGACCTGAATTGACAATCAAACAGAGCCTTCTGAGCACCTAATCAGCCTCAGGACACGGCACAGAGCTATTAATCGGCACTTCATACCACTCAGTGAAAAACTTCCTCTCTTTCACTGACTCCCGCTCCTGGCTAGCCCTGGCTCTCACTGACGGAAGGTAAACGCACGATTTTGACTTTTTTTTCCTCTGTCTTGGCTGGCGGGCAGAGCTGGGCCTTGCCTGGCAGCTGGACTCAGACGCGCTGCTGGGGGGATAGGCAGGCGAAATTCCCATATTCTGAGAGCCAGGCTCGGGACTCTGTTAATCTAGACACTTTGAGCCTTTCATTTTGTAGCTGCCTCAGCGGGGTTTGTGCGGAACTCCATGGTCAGGGTGCGGGACACCATGTTGGTACCGAGATTTTAGCGGGACCTCGTTCTTAGCCTGGGAGCCAGCGCCTGCAAACGGGACAATGCTTCTCCGACAGAAAAGTAGTAATTTTGCACAGTGCTGCCTTCGTTGGGGGCCCTGCAACAGAAGCAGAGGAATCACTACCTCTCGCACCTTTAGCCCCCCTGTCTGCTGCCTGTGTGGAGGACGCCGTCTTGGATACGGTGGCTGCAGCTGGACCTAATTCTTAGCTTGGGCACCAGAGCCTGCCCACAGGAGAGCGCTTTTCTATCACAAAACCAGTACTCGATGCAGTGTTGGCTAAGGCTAGGCCCTGTCAGCAGAGGCCAACAGGGCAGTAGCATTGCTGTATTCTGAACTAGTTTGTTATCATCTGGGGTTGGATATAGTGGCACTTACTTTGTCAGATGAGAAGAGGGACCTCTACACCTGAAAACCTAACTGACTTGTGAACTGGTCAGATACCTTTTGCTTTACATTTTAAGACAGCCTAGAGAAACATTTGCAATCCATCCTCACAGTACCTCTTCCAGCCTCTATATACTCACATGGGACACAAAAAGCAACAGACATTTGAGGCATACAAGCAATCACTCATGGCTTTAGAAGGCTCTCAAACAAAGCAACCAAGGAGTTTTCCAGATGAAGAAACTTTTGTCAAAGCATCAGGAAGTGAATACAAATTGATTATATACAGAGCCCTTCTAGACCTTATACAAAATGCAGCAGAACAAAATGAAAAATTAAGCAAGTTGTTCGATCTGATGGAACACCAGTACTCTGAAATCCAACAGATCAAAAAGAAAATCAAAGACATAGAAACTTACATGCAAAGCCAAGAAAACAGAATGGAACAAATGGAAAAAAGAATTTCTGACTTGGAAGACAGAGCTACTGATGCCAGCATCTATGAGCAGAAATCAGAAAAAAGAAACAAGAAAAATGAAGAAACATTAAGAAGCATGTGGGACTCTATTAAGAGGAACAACCTTCGATTAATTGGAGTCCCTGAACAGGGTGAGACATCTGAGAACACAGAGAGTATTGTTGCTGAGCTGCTGAAAGAAAACTTCCCAAAAATCATGAAGGAAGAGAATATAGACATCTCAGATGCATATCGTACGCCACCCGATATAGATCTCAAAAGAAAGACTCCAAGACATATTATACTCAAGCTTAACAAAACGAAACATAAGCAGCAACTCTTAAAGGCAGCAAGACTCAAGGCAAAGCTAACATTCAGAGGGAAACCCTGGAGGCTCTCGTCAGATTTCTCAGCAGAAACCATGCTGGCACGGAGACAGTGGCACGACACATTCAAAGTCTTGAAGGAGAAGAACTTCCAACCAAGAATTATATATCCTGCAAAACTATCTTTCCAATACAAAAATGAAATTAAGACATTTCCAGATAAACAGAAACTCAGAGACTTTGTAAAAACCAAACCCAAACTACAAGAAATACTGAAAGAAGTTCTTGGCTTTGGCTTAGAAGAACGAAACCACTAACGTTATATTTTAGAACGACACACTACTCAATACTCTACTCATTTAGGGAAGGCTCCAAAGTAAATCACAGCTTTGATATGGAAAGAAGCAATCCAGTGATCATCCTGAAAACTACAGTGTCATCATAATAAAAAGAGGGATGTACTACAGTTGTTATAGTCCTTCCAGATGGAGAGGAAGATGACAAGACTGGTAGTAATTAAAATTGGGTTTATAAATAGTTTATTAAGGGGGTTCATAGGGGCAGCTGTAAAGCGCAACAAAGATGTATCATACCATTTCAAGAAATCTAACACATGAGTCTCAACAACTATAAAACCAGCTCTGAAAAAGGTGAGAAATCAACTCACAAAAAAGAATGTCCCAGAACACACTAATAAGAACAACAGAGAAAACATCAACATAAAAATAAACATATCACAATGGCAGCAGTGAACACATACCTATCAATAATTACATTGAGTGTGAATGGACTGAATGCTCCAGTAAAGAGACACCGAGTGTCATCTGGGATCAAAAGACACGACCCATTGATATGTTGTCTACAAGAAACTCACTTGAGACCTAAAGACAGGAACAAACTGAAAATTAAAGGATGGAAGAATATATATCAAGTTAACAATGAACAAAGAAGAGCAAGGGTGGCAATTCTAATCTCAGACAAAATCAATTTTAATGTCAAATCCACCATTGTGGACAAAGATGGACACTATTTATTGCTGAAAGGTTCAGTACACAAGCAAGACTTAACTATATTAAATATTTATACACCTAATATCAGAGTACCTAAATACATTGAAGAAACACTGACTATGCTCAAAAGAGAGTTAGATGACTCCACAATAATAGTGGGAGACTTTAACACTCCACTCTCATTACTAGACAGATCATCTAAAAAAAAAGCTCAGTAAAGATACAGAAGACCTCATTGACACAATTAACCAACTAAACCTCATTGATATATACAGACCTTTCCATCCATCAGCAGACAACTACACCTTCTTCTCCAGTGCACATGGAACATTCTCCAGAATTGATCACGTGATAGGCCATAATGCAATGCTCAACAAAATCCATAGCATTGAATTACTGCAAAGCATCTTCTCAGATCATAAAACCATAAAAGCTGAAATCAATAGCAGAAAAAACATAGATAGAAAGTAGAACTCTTAGAAACTGAACAACATCTTGCTCAAAAAAAAATGGGTTATAGAGGAAATCAAGGATGAAGTAAAGAAATTTATGGATTCCAATGAGAACGAAAACACTTCCTACCAGAACCTATGGGATATAGCCAAAGCAGTGCTCAGAGGTCTGATTATCTCCATAAATGCACACATCTGGAAGGAAGAAAGAAACCAAATCAAGGAACTAACTCTACAGCTTGAACAAGCAGAAAGAGAACAACAGAGGAACCCCTCGGGCACCAGAAGAAAGGAGATTATAAAGATTAGAGCAGAGCTAAATGAATTAGAGAATAGAAAAACAATTGAAAAAATTGAAAAGACCAAAAGCTGGTTTTTTGAAAAGATCAACAAAATTGATAAACCACTGGCTAAACTTACTAAAGAAAAGCAGGAAAGGAAACAAATAACCCAAATTAGAAATGAGAGGGGAGTTGTCACCACAGATGCAACAGAAATCAAAAATATCATAACAGAATACTATGAAAGACTGTGCTCTAACAAATTTGAAAACCTAGGGGAAATGGACCAATTCCTTGACTCATACCACCTACCCAAATTATCACAGCATGAGGCAGAACAACTTAATAAACCCATCACAAAGGAGGAGATTGAAAAAGTCATCAAAATACTGCCTGCCAAAAAAAGTCCGGGCCCAGATGGCTTCACGGCAGAATTCTACCAAGCACTTAGAGAAGAGTTATCCCCAATACTACTGAGACTATTTCACAGTATAGAAAGGGATGGAGTATTCCCAAACTCATTCTATGAAGCCAGCATAACCCTGAAACTTAAGCCAGGGAAAGATCCAACAAAGCCAGAGAACTACAGACCGATATCACTCATGAACCTAGATGCAAAAATCTTCAACAAAATTCTTGCCAACAGAATACAACAACATATCAAGAAAATAATCCATCATGACCAAGTGGGATTCATACCAGGGATGCAAGGCTGGTTCAAAATCAGGAAAACAATTAATGTGATAAACCACATAAATAACACAAAAGACAAGGATCACCTGATTTTGTCCATTGATGCCAAAAATGCATTTGATAAAGTCCAACACCCATTCATGCTAAAAACTCTTAACAAAATGGGCATAGATGGCAATTCCTCAACACAATAAGGGCCATTTATACAAAGCCAATTGCCCACATCATCCTCAACGGAGAGAAACTGAAAGACTTTCCCTTGAGATCAGGAACGAGACAAGGATGCCCACTCTCACCTCTCCTATTCAACATTGTGCTAGAAATTCTAGCCAGAGCAATTAGACAAGACGAAGAAATAAAGGGCATCTGCATCAGCAAAGAGGAAGTTAAAATCTTCCTGTTCGCAGATGATATGATTGTATATGCAGAGAACCCCAAGAAATTTGTAAGTAAGCTGCTCAAACTGATAGAAGAGTTCAGCAAAGTCTCAGGGTACAAGATAAACATAAGTAAATCAGTAGGATTCCTTTATACCAACAATGAGACTATTAAGGAGGAAATTATCAAATCAATATCATTTACGATAGCCCCGAAGAATATAAAGTACCTAGGAATTAATCTAACCAGAGAAACAACAGACCTTCACAAAGAGAACTACAAGCCCTTACTAGAAGAAACTAAGAGAGACTTAGATAAATGGAAAAACCTACCCTGCTCATGGATAGGAAGACTTAACATTGTGAAAATGTCTATTTTACCCAAGCCAAATCAATTTATTTGTATAATGCAATCCCAATACAAGTTCCAGCATCATTTTTTAATGAGATGGAGAAACAAATCACCAATTTTGTTTGGAAAGGGAAGAAGGCCCGGATAAGTAAGGTACTACTAAAGAAGAAGAATACACTAGGAGGCCTCTCATTACCCGACCTTAGAACATACTACACTGCCACAGTGGTCAAAACAGCCTGGTACTGGTACAAGAACAGACAGATCGATCAATGGAACAGAATTGAGACTCCAAAGATGACACCATCTGCCTATGAACAGTTGATATTTGACAAAGGCCCTAAGACATTAAACTGAGGTAAAAACAGTATCTTCAACAAATGGTGCTGTCAAAATTGGTTATCCATGAGCAATAAACTGAATCAAGATCCATATCTTACACCTTATACAAAAACCAACTCCAACTGGATAAAAGACCTAAATATCAAACCTAAAATGATAAAGCTCATCCAAGAAAAGGTAGGAACAACAATGGAAGTTTTAATACACAATGAGGACAGACTCGAAAATCTGTCAAAGAAACCTCAATCAACAGAAGAGAAAAATAGATAAATGAGAACTATTAAGAATCAAACACTTTTGCTCATCCAAAGACTTTATTAATAGAATTAAAAGAGCACCCTCAAAATGGGAAAAAATATTTGGCAACTCTATGTCGGACTGACACCTGATCTCCATAATCTATAAGATGCTACAAAATATCAATAAGAAGAAGATAAACCATCCAATTAAGAGATGGGCAAAGAGATGGACAGACACTTCAATAAAGAGGAGATCCAGGCAGCCAAAAAACACATGCAGACATGTTCACGATCTTTAGTTATTAAAGAAATTCAAATCAAGACAACAATGAGATACCATCTCACCCCAACAAGATTGGCCATGATCCAGAAAACACAAAACAACAAATGCTGGAGAGGCTGTGGAGAAAGTGGAACCCTCCTACACTGTTGGTGGGGTTGCAAAATGGTCCGGCCTCTTTGGAAGGCAATCTGGCGCTTCCTTAAAAAAATGGAAGTTGATATACCATTTGACCCAGTAATTCCACTACTTGGAATATATCCTACAGAATCAAGGCCTTTCATACCAATGGATACATGCACCAGAATGTTTATCACAGCACAGTGCACGATAGCAAAAGGATGGAATCAACCCAGATGCCCAATAATAGAAGAATGGATAGGTAAACTACGGTACCTATACTCAATGGAGCACTACGCAATGATAAAGAATAATGATGATTCCAGGAAACATCTCCTAACCTGGTTTCAACTGGAAGACATTATGTTGAGTGAAAGTAGTCAGTGACAAAGGGACAAATACTGTATGAGACCTCTACGATAAGATCTCAAAAACAGACTTGTGTATAGAAGAAGACTCTTTGACAGCTGCAAAGGAGGGGAGGGGAGGAGGGTGAGGGGGGGAGGGTTTAGTTTAGATAGTTACTAGAAATCTAGTTGGGAGAAAGCGGTGATAGCACACATTAGAAACAAGAACAACATTAAGTGGACTTCAGCATAACTTGAGTACTCCTTCTATCTTAACTCAATACTGTAAGGATAGAGTAGCTGGGGCGGGGGGTGGGGGACCATGCTCTTAGGGGAATTCCAGGCCAATTGGCACAACTAGCGTTTTGCTAAGAGAGCTGTCTGTACTCTACATTGGTGAGTGGCGTCTGGGGTCTTAAAAGCTGCCAAGCTGCCATCCGAGGACACAGCAAATGGTCCCAACTCAGCAGGAATGGATGCTCACCGAGGACCAAAATGACACACAGTAAAGACAACCGAGAAGACAGAGAGACCCACAAGAGTGGGTGCCTACATCAACTTGGGACTGGAAGAACTGGATGGTGCCTGGCCTCCACCAGTGATAGCCACGATGGAGCTCATAGAGAGTAGTCTCACTGGTAACACAAGAATAAAAAGGGGTGCATCATGAGATCTCCACTAAAAGATCTCAATTGATGTTCCAGCAGTTTTGGGGTTCCTCTGAGAGCATGGCCCCCGGCCCTGATGCTGCCCTTTCCCATAAATTATAACAAAGGTCCACTCTTTGGACAGGAATGGATTGGACTTGGCAAGGCAGAGTGACCATATATTGGAAGCACTTTACGGTTCTATACATCTATAGGATATCATCTTGCTGACCTCTGGCTGGAGGAAGGGGAGTCGACGGAGAGGAGGGGAGAGGAGGCTGTTGGGAGGATGAGACAAGTATGGAGCAGAGAGGAATAATGTGCAGTTACCAGACAGGGAGAGCAGTGGAAGCTGCATATAGGTGGGCATGTAAATTTATACGTGAATGTACATTTTCACTGAGTTATGTTAAATAAAAATTAAAAATATATATATATTTAGAGACAGGAAAAACGAAAGAATTAAGGAATAATGCTTTTATTTATTACCTGGTTAATATATATGCTTTGCCTTTCATGCAAAATTTTCAACGACTTTGCCATGAAATTACTCTGAGCAGAAAATGTATCATGTGATGCAACACAGAAAGATGTAAATACACATATATGCATCTGTTACTTGCACATGAGCTGTTGAAATATCCAGTGAGTTTGTTTCGAAGCCAATGGAGTTTGTGTTTTTCATAAGTAGCTGCTGGCTCCCTCCAATAAGTAGTTAATTCCTCAGTTCTACCTACCGCTTTAGTTTCAGAAACCTTTGTGATTATAAACTATCTTTTTTTCCAAACAGGAAAAGACTGAAGGTACTCTTGTTTGCACATAAACTTATTTCCATTTTTTAGCTATTACTGTCATACAGAAACCCTGATGGCATTGTTGTTCAGTGCTACGACTACTAACCAAACGGTCAGCAGTTTGAATCTTCCATGTGCTGCTTGGAAATTCTGCAGAGCAGTTCTTTGTCCAATAGGATCCCTGTGAGTCAGAATCAACTGGACAGCATTGGGTTGGGTTGGGTTTTTATTGTCAGATATTCGTACTATGATCACCATTCCCTGCATCTAACATTTGGGAGCCAGCCAAGCCAGGTGCCGTCTAGTCAGATCCGAATCTCAGTGTATTCCACTTGATTTTTATTCCCAGTAACATGTATTAAAGGAGCCATGGTGGTGCAGTGGTTAAAGTGATTGCTTGCTAGCTGAAGGTTGGTGGTTCGAAACTACCAGGAGCTCCACAAGAGAAAGAAAGTTATGTCAACCTGCTTTCATAAAGATTTACAACCTTGGAAACCCTACAAGTTGGAGTCAACTCTGCAACAGTGGGTTGACAGACGCATAGTAAGAAGTCTCTGGACGACATAAATGTTAAGGGCTCAACTGCTGGCTGAAAGATTAGAGATTCAAACCCACCCAGGGGTGTTTTGGCTGAAAACCTGGCCATCTGCTTCTGAAAGGCCATAGCCCTGGAAACTACAGAAAATAGTTCTACCCTGATGCACATGGAGTCAACAAGTTTTAGAAGAAACTCCAGGGCAACTGAACTAATATGCATTATGGTCAATTTTTTCAAAAAGATTTACTGGAAGGACTTACAGTTGTTCTTCAGATAAAACAAAAAGTCTTAACATGACCTAAAAGCCCGCCACGAACGACATCATCAAATTTCTCCAGCTTCATCATCGGCCTATCACTCCATGCTCTGTTCACTCTAGCCTCATGTATTTTCTCCCTCTTCCTCAAGACTGTTTTTGAGTGGATATGAGAGTCTGACAGCATCCATAACAAAGCCTAGATGGAGGGAAGGGACTGCAGAAAGAGCCACTGCTGTTGTTTGGTGGCTTAACCTTGAGAGCCATTACTCGAGAATACACCTCAGACCACAGATACTTTTTAGGAATGGAGATCTAATTAATCTCAATTTTTCTTCAGGTTCTGAAAAAGTGTGTATGGTGTTCTCTTTAATTCTGCATAGTATATGAAAGGGTGCCAGATGGCACAGTGGCTAACACCCGAGCTGCTAACTAAAAGGTCGGCAGCACTCCTCAAGCACCCAGTGGGACAGTTGTGATCTGTCTAATAGGGTCATCGTGAGTCAGAACTGACTTGAACGTAGTGGATTTGTCTTATTTTGTTTAATATATGAAAAAATGATGATATCCCTAATACTTTTAAATTCTATTACTCTCTGTTTTCATTCCTCTAAATTACAGGAATTTGCATGCTTCCATTAAATGAATAGGTTTTTATAAAAGGAGGATTTTGAGTATATACTTACTGACACAAGTATGTGGCTTTCTGTGACAACTTGGCAGCAATAGTTTCAGATAAATTTTGTCTTCATTTTTCCTTCATTAGTGAGTATTTACTGAATTCTTCTCAAAATCTAAAGCACTTGAACATTATAAGTACGGGTCACACTCCCTGGGCCTAAAACAATGGCCTAACTATAGGGCCTTATGGAGCTCACCTTTCATTGACGGGAACAGAGAGAAGAAAAATTAGTGGTGAAGGAGAGGGAAGGAGAGCACAAGGGCAAACCCCTTCACTGTGTGACAGGCGAACAGATCCAATGAAAAAACAGAGGAATGGTTTAGGATAAACGTTTTTCTTTAAGTTACCATCAAGTAGATTCTACCTCATGGCAGTTCTGTGTATTGAAGAGTAGAACTGCACTCCATGATGTTTTCAAGGTCATGATCTTTTGGAGACACATTGCCAGACATTTCCTCTGAGGCACTTCTGGGTCGGTTTGCACCACCAACTCCTGCAGTTAGTGGGATCCTTAGCTGTTGGTGCCATCCAAGGACTCCTGGCTTAGGATATAAACACAGAAAATCCATCTACTGAAACAGGAGTAAAGGCAGACTATGAGAGTCCTGATGCGCATAACATCCTACATCTGGCCATGGTACCAAGAGGAATAGATCTGCTGAGTAATTCTGCTTTGTTGGTAAAACAAAACATCGAGATCAGATAACCTGAAAGCAGTAGTAAGGAGTAGGGGTAGACAGTCTTATGGATCTGGGAAGAGAGGAAAAGTCATGAAGGCGTCAGCTGAGAGAGCTGAGAGGTGAATATACTGGGGATGTAGCTTCTCCCGCCAGTGTTGAACCTTGCTGTCTGGGTGCCTTCTGAGCCTCACCTCCCGTCCTCTCAGCAATTTTTTTTGGTGTGCCAGACCATTCTTACCACCTAATGCCAACCAGCCAGCATCTTCTTCAGCAGCACCAACTCTCAGTCTCCTTAAAAACTGCTGTGTAGCTTGTCTCTGAACAAGTCATTACTATGCATGCAAACTTGAAAGTAAACCTGAACCAAACCCATTGTCCCTGAGTGGGTTCCAGCCCATAGTGTACACCAGAGTGCTGCAAACCATGACCTATGGGGCATGGAAGTTGTTATGGATTGAATTACACCCCCCAAAGTATGTGATCCTGTGTGAAAATAGAGTTTGCTGCGTTATGTTAACAGATCATACCGGTGGAGGGTGTGTCTTAAACCTAATCACCCCCAAGTGATACCAAGAGCAATGCAGACACAGAGACCAGCTGGCAGACACAAGGAGAAGATAGACGTTATCTGAAGACAACAGAAGCTGGTAGATCTGCAAGTCCAAGAACTCTAAGGATTTCCAGCTACTAGAAGCTAAAATAGACAAGAAAGGACCTCTCACTGAACTATGTCCTGAATTCAGACTTCTAGTCTTTTGAACAGTAAGAAAATTGTGTTTTATTCTTTAAAGCCCCCACTTGTGATATTTGTGATATATTTGTGATATTTGTGTTATAGCAGCACTAGGAAACTACCACAGAAGAGGTGAACAAATATGTCTCTCTTCTGTTTCTCAAGTGATTTGGGGGCACATTTTATCAAACTCCTCAGAGGATTCCCTGCCCAGTCAGCTCATTAACAAGTCATAGATTGCTTGTACTGCCTGCTCTGTTGAAAACCCTTATAGTGTAATGGTTGAGTGCTGTGGTTGCTAACCAAAAGTTTGGCAGTTTGAATCCACCAGGCGCTCCTTAGAAACTCTATGGAGCAGTGCTATCTCTTATAGGGTCATTGCGAGTGAAAATCAACTCAATGGCAATAGGTTTGGTTCTTTTTTTGTTTTGTTTTGTTTTTTTCCCTGTTTCACTTTCCCAGCCTCCACCCCATTCCTTGAGATGATTTGCCAATCAAGCAACTTACATCCAAGCCCTTGTTTTGGGCTCTGCTTTGTGGAGAGAACAAGCTAAGTCATCCACCACCATAAAGAATCACTGTAGGTTGTTTTATCCAGGATGAGCAATCTGTTTTGCTTAACACTTAATAAGCTTTTCTTGACTAGTTTTTTAAGTAACATGGCATTGTAATTAGGAGCTAGCCAAGTGTGAGGATAGACTCCAGTTATATAAGTACAAAGATGTCTCTGAGCAAAGCAGACAGGCCCTTTCAGAGAGGAGTTATTTATCATTTTTACCTACTTAGCAAGATCCTTTAACCAAGCAGGCCAGTCAAGGCAGGAAATAAGTAACAGTAAAAGCCACCTGAGAAGTCCCAGTGACAACATCTCCTATTCCACTGGAATGATCGATAACTCTGCTAACCATAAGAAAGGAGAAAAATTTGCTGTAGATGCCTGGATTCCCTTTCAGCTTCCCCCTGGAGCCTGTCTCTCCCTCTCTCTGGGACAGCCTTCTGCTGTTCTTGGCCTTCTCCTCTTAACCAGCTCCAGAGAGCAGTCCACCAGAGAGCAGGAGAAGTGCTTCTTGGCTAACAACTTTTTCAGGTGGTTGGCCTCCAACCTGGACAACTGAGAAGGGCTCCTAGGAATGATCTGCCTGATTGTTTTCCCAAGCAGCTGGTCTGTTCACACTACCCATCTGGGTGTGTGGAAGGGGAAGGTATTCAGAGGAAGCAGTCAGAGCAAAGAGGAGCACCACAGAACACTCAGTCAGGTGGAGGGTCACAGAGTCCACTGCCAAGCCAGTGTAATCCGCCTCCAGGGCTCGGCTGACTTCTCCATCACTTGAATCTGCCCACTGAGGGCCAAACTGTCTCCTTGGCCTGCTGGCTTGCTTCATGGTTCCTGGAAACACATCTGTATCTTTCATAAAACATTACAGGGAACATCCAGAACATTCATAGCATGTTCATAAATATAAATCTTTAAATGAAATGATTTTTTTTTTCCCTTGGATGAATAAACTTGTTGAAAAAAAGAAGCCTTGGCATTCCTGAGACAGCTTTGGATCCTGAGCTGTGTAAGTAACTGTCAGTTCACTGCTGGGTTCATTGACACTCGGTTCTTTAATGGTGCTTATAGTGAATAACGCCGTCTTCACAGCAAGGGTAAAGAAAACAGTCCTATGAAATTCAAACTGTTGTCTGGTGGATGGTGAGAATGAATATTTCTGATATGCTTATTAAATTTAAAGCCGAAACGCTCTTCACATGCAATCAACAAGAAGTCAAAATAATTATTTTACTCAAATGCTGTGTGTGGAAAGTTGTTCTGTTTTCGTAAAAGAAAAAAATAAACAGATGGCTATAAAAAAGTAGTTTAAAACATCAAAAACAGCTGAATAAACTTTCAGTAGTCTAAGGTAAAGAGAGAAGCAAGAAAGAAACAGAGAAATAAGCTTACACTTTACATTTTAATATTATAGCCCATTCATTGTAGACTTATATACACATTCAAGTTTTGTTAAGATATATATAAATTTTTAACACATACCTCTGATTTTTTTAATATAAAAACATAATTCCAAAAAATGCGATAAAGTCAGACAAAAGCCTTTTGCCATGACTCCATTCTGATTCAAAGCCACCCTATAGGAGAGTGCAGGACTGTCCCTATAGTTTCCAAGGAATGCTTGGTGGATTTAAACCTTCAGACTTTTGTTTAACAGTTGTAGCTTTTAACCACTTGACTTAATCTCTATGCCACCAAGGTTTCCACTCAAGAAAAAAAAAAGATCATAATATTAATAAGCCATTAGTTTATTTTTCATGATTGTTTCCTTTTGTAAACAGTAACTTTATTCACATGCTATCTTAGTTACATAGTGCTGCTGTAACAGAAATACCATGTGGGTTTCTTAACAATGAGAAATTTATTCTCTTAATTTAGAAGGCTAGAAATAGAAATTCGTGGTGTCAGCTTCAGTAGAAGGCTTACGCTCTACATTGGTTCTGGAGGAAGACTCTTGTCATCAATCTTCCCCTAGACTAAGAGTTTCTCAGGTGCAGGAACCCCAGGTCCAAAGGATGTCCTCTGTACCTGGCACTGCTTTTCAGTGGTATGAGGTCCTACCTCTCCAATCTCTTCTTTCTTTTATACCTTTAAAGAGATTGGCTCAAGATACAAACCACTTCTGTAGGTTGAGTCCTGTCTCATTAACATAACTGCCTCTAATCCTGCCTCATTAATATCACAGAGGTGGGATTTATAACATGGAAGGAAATCACATCAAATGACAAAAGGATAGACAACCAGATGATAGTGGGAATCATGGCCTAGCCAAACTGACACATATTTTGGAGGCTGAAAGTCAATCCATAACACATGCCAACGCTGCTTCATTAGCCTTGAACTCTGGTGGTACAATGGTTAGGTGCTCAGCTGCTAACCAAAAGGTAAGAGTTTGAAGCCATCAGTAGTTCCATGAGAGAAAAGACCTGGCGTTCTGCTCTTCTAAAGGTTAAACCAAAACCAAGACAAACTTGTTTCTGTTGAGTTGAGTCTGACTCATAGCGACCCTACAGGACACATTAGAACTGTTTCACAAGGTTTCTAAGGCTATATATCTTTATGTAAGCAGAATGTCACATCTTTCACCCACAGAGCAGGTGGTAGATTTGAACTGCCAACCTTTTAGTTAGCAGTCAAGCACTGAACCACTATACTATTGGAGCTGCTTCACATACAGTTTGCAGCCTCAGAAACCATATGGGGAAGTTGTACTCTGTCATATCGGGTCTCTATGAGTCAGAATGAATGCCATGTCAAACAACAACACATGAGCCTCGCCATAACAACAGAAACCAAACACAGTGTCATGGAGCAGTACCTCAGGCAGGACAAGCAAAGTCTAGGGATATATTATTCCATCATAATTGCATCTCAACTGCATGTTAATATCAGTCTGAATTTGTTCAGATTGTATGGTGAACATGACTACGAGGAAGCTTTCATGGAAATCCTGACCTCCAAAAAGGTAAACCAGTTGAGCACACAACTTATAAGGTTCAGGGGTTTTGGAGTCTCACTTTCAACCACTAAATTTTTCTTGTGAATCTGGACAAAACTGCATAAGCTTTCTGGGCCTTGATTCTGTCAACTCTAAAATAAACAGTTTGAACCACATATCTTAGTTTCTTCAGCTCTGGCATTTAATGATTCTAACAGATAAGGTCATCCTTATACGTATCATACTCTGCAACTCAAGGGGAATGACAACCTGTCTCAGCCCCATTTTTTTATCCGTTCCTCTTCTTCACCTCGAAACATTTCCCACTACCACATTGTTGCAAGAAAGGACACAGGAAAGAGGACATACCACTGCTCCTCAATACCTTCTCTGACATTAATTCAAACTTCCAGCAACAGAGAGAAAACACAAATTTTGTGAACAAGGCAGAAGTCTCCAGGATTTCGATCTGTCCCAGAGGCCACTGTCTGAGCAGGTCAGAGCAGCCCGAGGGGCCAGAATGCTGGGAGCTGGAGCAACCGACGGGAACACAACCAGTTTACGGTTTGTAAATTTAGATTCATTACGGAGAAGACCTGTAACACCTGGCCCTACCTCTGCTCTGCTACCAAATACACTTACCATCGTTAACTACAAAAATGAAGTATCTTCACTGGAGTTAGAATTTTTCTTTCCTGGCTCCCTCTGCCATTCACAGAAAGCTCTAGTACCGTATATGCAAGTAGCCCAGCTAACCTCGAAGTGAACGATAAAGACACAGCATTGAGCTCACAAAGTCTACAATTCATGGATATTTAGTCTGTCAATATTTATATCTGGAAAAAAAGAAAACTAAGTTACCAAACAGGGCAGTTGTTCCTTTAATATCATTAAGGTTCAAATATCTCTGATTCTTAAATATTTTACTAATTGAAGTACAACAGTTTAACTCAACATTAATTGTTCTTCCAGAGTTGATATTTATTATCCAATGCCCTATTTTCTTCCACAAGTTCACAAAGAGACTTATCTAAGTACCTAAATTCTCATACATTTTTATTCAGAAATAACATCACCTTGGTGTTTCAGTAATGTTTTAGGTCAAACTCTTTAAATGAATGCTATTTTCTCTATATGACACAAAACTTACAGCCCGTGTGAGTCAATAGCATTTATATTCCCTCCTTCTGACATTCACTTAAAATATCTCAATTTAGTACACAAAAAAATCATATTTATAGAAAAATGTAAATTAGGCATTAAGCATATTACAAAAGAAGTGTTTGGTTTATAACAAAATTTCCTAGAAGTTTCTTTCAAATTAAAGCAAGATGATTTCAGGCTTTTCTAAAATCTATATATTGCACAAATTTACTGAATAAATAAATAAAATAATTTGGGTTTTTTTTGAGATGCCATTGCTTCCGAATTTAAATATCACTAACAACAAATGAAATGGTTTTAGCAATACAGTTGGCCAAAAATTGTAATAAATCCTTATTATTAAATAATGTAAGTGTTGGAATGGACGAATCACAGGATTATCCAAAGTATAGCAATAATTTAAAAAATTGTACTACTTCCAGCTGAGTATCTAATTTTAGCATATTTATTTTACCTTACTTCTACCAAATCCATTTAATTAGCACATGTCTTGGCAGTTTATCTTTTATGAACATTTGTTCACTTTTTCTGGATTTTATATATGTAAAATTCCAAATGATAGATTGAATGTGTTAATTCTATGAAAACGTATCTATAAATCTTTCTTTCTACTTTTTCCACTACTTATTTTTCTTTAGAAACACATTACAGAAAAGAAAAAAAAAAAAAAACCAATGGTGATAGATTGTTTTTCAGACAGACTTTCCTGTGCAGAGTGTAACTTTGCAGAAGTTTTCAGTCCCATGCTGCTGTGAGCCATTACTGCATGTGAATCCCTGTGTGATGAAATGAACACTGATAAATCATTTTTTGATGGGACCTTTGTGATCCACAGGGGTTTCACTGGTTGATTTTCAGAAGTAGATTGCCAGGTCCTTCTTCTTAGTTTTTCCTAGTGTGAAAATTCCCTTGCAAACTATTCGGCGTCATAGCAACACTCAGACCCCGACTAACCAATGCGTGGTGGCTGAAGGTGAGGTGTGTTGACTGGGCATGGCACCAAGGTCTCTTACACCGAAGGTGAGGACTCTACCGCGAGACCGCCACCCCACAGTGCTCCCCTGGTCCCATAATTTCTGTCTTATTGTCTACTCTTCTTCATGCTGCGACTAGACAAAGAAGAGTAAATTAGGGGCTGTGTACGAACACGCATTCAGATCCTCCAGGAAGGTGATAGGAAAGAGAAGACTCCTGTATATGTATTTTAATACTGACTAAAATGTGAAATAATTTGTCTTTGTGATTCTCCCTTTTATGCAGCATACTCTGTGTAGCCTTTGCTAGCCTGTCTGGATGCCTATATAGGACAACAGGCTCAGCAGGGCACCCATCGACTTGTGCTGCTAACAACGTCCCTCTTTTCCTTATGCCCCTGTCCCCTTCCCCCTACCCCTTCCAGGCAGAACGTCCCAGCCGACCCCGTGTCACAGCCAGCCCTGTCCACACGCAAATGAAAAATCTGATAATTGAAAAGATAAACCAGTATTCTGGGTCTTCATGCTGGCACTTCCCTTTTCCTGTTTTTCCAGACAAACCAGAGAAGATATACACAATATTACCAAGCCAAACCATTATGGAAATTTTATTTCCTGTGAAGAACTACGGTTTAATTAGCTAAAAAGGAAGTGAACAGAGGAACGATAACTAAAAGTTGGTCCCTGTCTCTGTAGTGAGATTGTCCTCGGCACCTCTGAACTTGGTTATCCAAACAATGAGAGGATGGCGTGACTTGTAGTCTCCAACAATCTCCTATTCGTTATCGCTCATGTAAAGTTGTGAAGAAGCTGTCAGCTATTACAGTGGCTTTGGACTAAGGCGAAGCAAACCTCAAAAGGTTTGTGCTTTGGAGAACATTCAGATATGCTTCCAGAATTTGGCTGCTTGTCCGAAGCTTATCCAAACTGTCTGAACATTTTTTAAGTCTTCAGAATTGGCCTGGAAAGTTCTGGCTTTCTCACTGGACCTGGCTTGGAAATGCATACGGATGGCCTTCTATAAAGATTTTGGCACCTCTGGTTCTGATTCTGCTTTCAAACTGCACGCAAGAAATTAACACATAAAAATGCATTTAATGTTGTTAGAACATCAGAAGGAGTTTTGTTTTTTCTGAAACCTTTTTTTTTCTTTTTGAATGCTGAAATACTATGCTGATTCTTTTGTAATAATTTGATTTTATGAACTAGGGTAACCAGTGGTCTCAGTTTGCTGAGGACTTGAGTTTCCCTGAATGTGGTACTTTTTGATACTAAAATAGGGACCACTGCAGCAAATCAGAAAAAGCCAGTCACCCTAATATGAACACTTCAACAACACAATTCTGGCTGAAGTTCATAGTAGCAAATAAATGAGTGATACATCTATTATCCTTTAGTTTATAAGCTTATCTGTGTTGATGACTATAATTAGAGTTCCAGACTTAATCAGAGACTTTAAAAGATAACCACTTTTTCTCCTACTACTGTCGTACTAGATAAAAATATGTTTTATTTACTAGTGGCAGTAACAAAGGCATATTCTCACACACAGTTAAGTAATCGTGTTTTGGGAGTAAAAAAGTACAAATAAGAATTTTCCTACTGTTATGTTATGACCATGAACTAAAATTTCACCTGAACATTTAATGAAATCATTACTTATGATTTCGTTAAATGTTTGAAGATAGCTTCAGGGGATAAGATGCAGTCTAGTTAAGAAAAATGATCCTTAGAATTATAAACTAGATCACTATCGCTGAACTGTCAATTTCCTCCCAGAGCAATATCACTTTAATTTTTTTCATAGGACACGCAAATTTCTAGAACCCATGCTTCATTATTTTTTGACCCTCTAGAACAGAATCTTGGAATTATCTTAAAATCGTCTTAGTGAAAACTCTACCCACTTTACCCCCTCCTCCTTATAACTTCCAAACCAGACCAAACTCACTGCCATCCAGTTGATTTTGACTCATGGTGACCCGATAGGATGGAATAACTGCTCTATAGTGTTTCCAAGGAGCACCTGGCAGATTTGAATTGCCAACCTTTTGGTTATCAGCTGTAGCACTTAACCACTGCACCACCAGGGTTTCTCTAACTTCCAAAGATGCTTCAATTTTTATTTATCCAGATCCTAAGAGTGCAGGGGCTATGGATAATCATATAGTTTACTGTCTTCAACAAGACACTTTTGAGAGTGAAGCGGGAGCTAGTAATGGTTATTTGGAGACAGTGGGTATAAATGTGGGAGTAACTTGGTGCCTACACTACCACAGGTCATGTTCTATGTCTGCAAAGCGCAAAGGTGGCAATGTTAGAATTTGTTTCTGAATGCTCCATGCTACTTTTCTTCAATTACTGGTGCTTTTTCTCCCATTCTGCTCCAACACATATGTACAAATAGAAATTCCTTGTCCTTCCTATGTGTCTTCACAATTTCTCTAGTTAGTAGGGTTCTCAGAACTGGATTTGTTCTCTGTTCTCATCGCAATCACCACTATCTGTTTGCACCCTGCCTCCCTTCTTTGTTTCCTCTCTCCCTGTTTTTTTTTATTTTTATTTTTTATTTTTGCTTCTTTGTGTTTTGTTTCTAAATTCCACAGTTTGGGTATGGTCACAATACAGTGGATGATATACTTTTCTGTAATGATGATATTTCTTCCTTCGATAATCTTTGGATTGTCTGATCTTCTAATATCTTATAAGTAACACTCTTTTTCCTTTCCTGCTCAGTCTCCTTTTGAGAGGAATTGAGTACATAAGATGTGGTAAGCTACACAGTTTTCAAAGTTCTCTCAGCTGATGCATAAATTATATATCTTCCAGGAACTCCCTGATCTAATAAAAAATATATGTATCTCAAATTAACCCGTGGAGCACAAAATGGTGTAGTCTCTGTGGAGAACACACACAGTTTTTCCAAAAAGTTAAACATAGACTTACCACACGACCCAGCAATTCCACTCCTGAGTATATACCCTAAAGATCTGTTTATGGTAATAGAAAACTTTTTGAAATAGAAACTGGTGACAATTGCACAACATGGTCAATGTAATCTATGTCGCCTAACTGTACATGTCAGAGTGGTTGAAATAGCAATTTTTGTGATACATATTTTACCACAATAGAAACAACAAGAACAAAAATCTGTAATAAAATGAAAAACAACAATCATCAATATATTCGCTCTAAAGTTTTGTCTTTCAATTAATATGTAAACATATGAACAGAAACTTGGCTTAATTTCCATATAACTATAGTTTCATCATGACCTATGAGAAACATCATGATTAGTTCCTCTTTTACATTACTATCTAATGTATTATTGAGTCTATCTCTCTCACACACATACCCCACTACACACCAAAACCTACAGTGAACAAAACAATACAGTAAGCAATATTAGCTGAGCTCTTACCTCATTTCACCCTTTAAAATATACATTTATTAGAATTTTTTCTATATTGGCATTTTCCATTAGGATGAAAGCAGGGTTACCTCTAGTTTTTAGCCTTAACATTATCTCCACTTTTTTAGGTAGTTGATACATCAGTCCCTCAGCTTTGGGAACTTGTGAGATATAAACCCAGTAGTTGCTGGTTTAGGATACAGTGTTTTCAAATCTGTTGCCACACAGGCATCTGCTTCCTGGCGTCCGCATTTTTGTTGCTCTGGTTACTGCCTTCTTCGTCTGTGTGTGTCCTTTCACGGGCCTTTGAGTGGGTTTTCTGGAGTGAGGATATCCAAACACATGCCTTCAATCCACCATCTTTCATCGAAAGCTCCAATTTAATCTCTCTGGATCTCAATTTCTTCGTCTCTAAAATGAGAAAGTTGGATAGACGTTTTCTGCAATCACCCCCAAACACTCTTGAGTGTATGAGCTCTAAATAGTATGTTGTACAAAGTAAACACACACACACACATACACACACACAAATTAAATTGCCCTCAAAGTTCACATTTCTTTCACTGCATCCTACATTTCCTGTTGAATAAAGTTTCAGTCCCCTTAGCCTGTTATCTGAAAGCCATATAGGTAACCTGAGTCAATCTCCCTTTGAAAACAAAACAAAAAGACCAAACATTGACTCTTAATTTATTTGTAACATCAACTCAGTACTGTAATTACCATAATCAGTTATTGACTACTACGTCTGTAACATCTATGTTAGTTCTGGGTACTCAAGTATGTAGGGAGTACTGTGATGAAGGAGATAGGCCATTATGGGAGCAAGGAGTTTTATTAGATAAAGGGACAAGTTCAGATATCCTAAAGTGGAAATTTCTGTGAACTGAAGGAGTTTTTGCATCTCCCAAAGAAATTATATATGTACCAGATCCTGAAAAGGAAGATCCTAGAAAAGTATTTTGTAGATCGAAACCTTGTATTTTCAACTTTCTGTCTCTTCAGATTGATGGAGAGTGGAAAGGAAGCAAAGAGAAAATACCCATGGTATTGGGATAATCTTATCTGCTGTTGCCTGTGTTTCCACAGCCTTACTCTGTTTGGTTGTCACTCAGGATGACACAGGAAAAGTCAACGGGGAGGCAAACTGTACACACTTCTTTTGATGCTTTCTCAGACTGCTCTCTTAGTGCTCCTGTAAGGCCTTCAAAAGAGTCAGGGTTCAAAAGAAAAATTAGCTAGATTGGCTATCCCTGTCCCACCCTACACTCAGTGTATGCCAATTTGAGCAGGACTCTCCAGGATCTGAAATGTTGCAATTTGTGTCACTTAGCCAAAAGTACAAGCAGAAAGCTCTTTGAAAGCAAAGATGGTAAGACTGCATCTTACATACTTTGGACATGTTGTCAGGAGGGATGAAAACCTGGAGAAGGATATCACGCTTGGTGGAGTGGCAAGTCAGCGAAAGAGAGGAAGACGCTCAAGGAGATGGATTGACATAGTGGCTGCAATGATGCGCTTAAGCATAAAAATGATTATGGGCATGGCACAAAACTGGGCAGTGTTTGGTTCTGTTGTGCACAGGGTTGCTATGAGTCAGAATCAACTTGATGGTACCTAATTACAACAATAACCAGAGGATGCAAGGATGTTACTGTGAGGACTAGACTGTACCTGACCCAAGTTACCGTACATGCGTGCAAAACCTGGACAATGAGTAAGGAAGACTCTAGAAGACTTGGTGCCTTGGAATTACTGTATTAGCAAAGAATATTGAGTGTGCCATGCACTACCAGAAGAATGAACTTATCTGTCTTGGAAGAAGTACAGTCAGCATGTTCCTTAGAAGCAAGGATGGCAAGACTTCATTTCATGTACGTTGGACATGTTATCAGGAGGGGTCACTCCTCGGAGAATCATAAGATGCTTGCTAAATTAGAGGATCAGCAACAGAGATGCCATTTGACTGGAGGAAATGATGATCGTTGATAAATAATGCAATGCAAATGACTGGCACATTATACATGGTTTGGGATTGGGCCCAAGGGCTACTGTCAAGCCCATTTGACCAAACATCCACTATTACACTTAGAGCTATTCTTAGCTACGTTACACAGACCTTAAACACTCTCAGCTATGGAGAAATGCTGCCTTGCTGGCACTGGGTAGAATGTCCTGGCATATCAAATGAGCTCTCTAACTCTTAACTGATAACAGCAACACGTTGTGCCAGTCATTCAGGAACCCCCCATCCATACTTCAAGAAGTCTCACGGATGAGGGCTGGCACAGTCCCTCGCCTTTCAAACATTTTGTATACTGTTTCTTGATTTTTGGCGAGGGTTCTCAGTGATGCTGGAAGAAGACCAAACTACATCACGTTGTTGCTTTTTCAATCCTGACTTTGCTTTAGACAAAATGTTACTTGATTTGCTAGGAGTGAGGAAAAAAGAAAAAAGAAAGTTGTCCCCTTCTTATTCTTCTCACTTTCTGGGAGCTCAGGGTGCAATGGGAACGCTGTTAAGTGGCACCTTTTCAGATGGCATGCTAGACACATAGTAGTCAGATCCATTTCACTTGCACCTTAGTTAATGGACTTTTTATGGTACACTTGTGCATATAGAGCTATGGCTCATTTCCTAAATCACCATTTGGAAGAAGAAAAAAAATCTCCTGGTAAATTCAGTATGATTACCCGTTGCATTCAGGGAGGGTGGTGTGTAGCATACTGTTCATTTTATGTCATTCATTAAGTTATCAATATTGAACCACCATTAGCTAATTTACAATTTCACACCAAGTAATAATTCCCCAAGGAGGCATCTCAAACCAGCAGCCCTCCCAGGTGGCTGTTTTTCATCCATGCAAGACTGCTATCACCCACTGATTCACACTGGAAACCTTAGAACCGAATTTAACACAGCCACAGTAACCTCCCTAGTGACCCCAGATATCCCATTGTTTAGTTTAGGTGGTTGCATTGGCTTTTCCTGCATGATGTGAGATTTGATTGACTATAATGGACAGATGAAGTTTTAGTTCCTTTTCCTTCCTGTTATCCCAGTGCTCATGGAAATGAAGATCTTCTTATTTTCTTTTCTCCTCATTTATTCAGCAAACCATTTCATTAATGGTACAGGAAAAGATGAAAGAGGAAAAGCTATCACACTTGGTGAGACAGCATGGAAATAGTTATGTGCTTCCTCAAGAGCAGAGCTGACAGCAGTGCTAGGGCTTCTTCTGAGGGCAAGTAACAATTGTTCTCTGATGCTTAATGTATGCATTCAAATACAACTTCCTCTTTATTTTCCTTAATTACTGCAAAGACATGATCATTATGTCTGGATATTTGTCAATGTGTTGGGTTTAGGCATTATTTTTATGGGAGTAAAAGGAAGTGACAGGCAAGCCCAAAAGTATAGAACAAGGAGAGAAGGAACTCTTGGGTTTAAAATGTTAAAGTGAGTCAAGTAGCAAAAGTATTAGAGAAAATAAAAGATGTGCAAAATCCCCAGGACTGAGCAAATAGTGAGAGGAGAAGAAGAAAATGAGATTTTTAGGACTGATGATCCATTCACTGCATTTCAAAATGTCAGAAGCAATTTGGCTAGAAACTCTTTGTACCCAGTAAGAAATTCAAGTATGCAGCAGATGGGCTGACTGCCTAATGTTTTGACTCCACAGGCCTTTGTGATCATTAATATTAATAATTAAATAGCATTTGAAAGGATTGTACCTATTTTCAATCTTTTTCCTAATATGCTGAAATTTAGATAAGTAAAACTGAGTTAGTTGCTTGTGAAAAGCAATCTTGTGTAAGTCTGTTCATTTAACTCCATTTAGACAATTATTTGTCTCAAAGAACAAAGGAAATCTGAATTCAGCTGGAAGTTGCTAAAAGCTCTTGTTCAGAATCCTTGAATCTAAGAGGAAAAGGCATGGTCATTAATGCCGTAGAGAGGTGGGTTAAACACATGTTCTCCATCTCCGCTGAGGGAGCATAAAAAAAAATAAGTTGATGCGCTAAGGAGACGGTTTAAATTAAACAGGTGGGAGATTTATTTTACAGCAAGGACAGTGACAAACTAGAATAAGATACAGTGAAACTTGTAAGAGATAGACTTGAACGGTATTGGCTTGTGTTTCTGGGCCTCCTAAGTTACCTGCCTTTGACAGGACGCAGTATGACCTACAGGGTCACTATGAATCAGAACCAACTTGACAGCAAGTATTAGTGGGAAAGATTTCAGTTTACTTTCTCTGATAGATTTCTGCCTCGTGCAGGTTCTGACTTTCTTGAGTTTTACTGTAATTAAAAAAAAAAAAAAAAGCTGCTCTCAAGTCAATTCCAACTCATGCTGACCTTGTAGGACAGAAGAGAAACACCCCAGGGGGACTGGAAGTATGGATCTTTTGGTTAGCAGCTGAGCACTTAGCCAGCTGCACCACCAGGGCCCCTTCCTGTGGTGGTGGTGTTTGTGTCCACGTTGAGTCAGTTCTGACTCAGTGATCCTGTGGACAAACAGAACGAAACAGCATTCAGTTCTGTGCCAGCCTCCTGGTCATTGCCATGCTGGGGCCCATCGTTGCAGCCACTGCGCCAGTCCAGCTCTCTGGGGGTCTGCCTCTCTTCCACTGAACCCCTACTTTACCAACTCCTTTTCCAAAGGCTGGCCCCTCCTGATAACGTGTCCAAACTATGTGAAATGAAGTCTCATCATCCTCCCTTCTAATGAGCCTTCTCTGGCTGTACTGCCCCCGAGATAGATTTGTTTATTCTGTTGATAGCCCACAATATAGTCAACACTCTTCACCAACACCGTAGATCAAACACATCATTTTTGTTTTTTTTCAGTCTTCCTTATTCATTGCCCAGCTTTCACAAGCATATGAGGTGACTGAAACCACCAAGGACAGGGTCAGGCAAACCTTAGTCCTTAAAGTGACATCTTTAGTTTTCTAACACTTTACAGAAACGTTTTGCAGCAGATTTGCCCAATGCAATGCACCCTTTGATTCTGGCTTCTGCTTCCAGGAGCATCAATTGTGGATACAAGCAAAATGAAATCTTTGGTGACTCCAGTATTTTCTCTGTTTGTTATGATGTTGTGTGTTGGGAGAGTTGTGAGGACTTTTGTTTTCTTCATGCTGAGCTGTAATCCACACTGAAGTTTGTGGTCTTTGATTTTCATCAGTAGGAGCATCAAGTCCTCAACACTTTCAGCAAGCAAGGGTGTGTCATCTGAGGCTTTAAGTGCCATTTCGGTGCTCTCAAAAATTGAAGTTAAGCTTGCTTGGTTCACATGTTCTCGGGAGAGTCAAGGTATTTCTGCAGGAATAATCTGTATAAATTCTCATCCTTGAAAAAAAATTTTTTTTAATTTTGTTTTGTATACCAGGGACCCACTTAGCAGGTTCTTTTATGTTACATGCTGTATGGCCTAGTCTGGAAGACTAAGCTACTACTTGTTTCTTCACCCATTCAGGTTGGGTTCCTAGCCTTAACAAACTTACCTGGATAGACTGGGAAGCCTAGTTCTTCAAATAGTGGTTCCTGGGATTTCTGTAGCTCAGGGGTAAATTTTTATTAAGTTTTTCCTCTTTTCAACAATGCTCGTCTCTTCTGGTGTCTATGTCAGATTAGACCAGTGAACAAATATGATTCTCTGAAATTTTTAGCCAGCCAAGATTTTAGAGTATTAAATTAGAATTTTTGAAAAGCTATGAAAGTGACCACCATCAAGATAACATTTTCATTGAGGAGTAACATGTATATTCTGTCTATAATATATGCTTCAGAATAATCTGAGGATGAAAGGCAGTATAATCCCTTTGGTGTAATATTCAGGGAGCTAAAGTAGAAAAGACAGGTTATGGAATGAACTGAATGCTGAAAAAGTCAGATGCCAAGTCTGTGGACTGCAACCTGATCCCATTCTACAGAAAGCTGTGCCAATGGTATTCCTAAAGCAGTTAGGGAAAGAACTAATTTTAAGTGTCAGGAAATAATACTAAATTCAGTCTGAAATTTTAAGAGGAAGAAAGAACTTAGAGAAAATTGGAAACCAAAAAACTCATTGCTGAAAACCAGACTAAAGGGGCACACACCCCTAGGGCAAGGACTAGATGGCAGGAGGGGACACAAAAGCTGATAATAAGGAAACTAAGGTAGAGAAGGGAGAGTACGACGTGTGGGGTTGTTAACCAATGTCATAAAGCAGTGTGTGGAATAACTGTTTAACAAGAAACTAGTTGGGTCTGTAAAACTTCACCTAAAGCATAATTAAAAACAGAACTCCCTACCATTGAGTTGATTCTGACTCACAGAAGAATAGCCCTGTTAAGTTTCCCGGGAACAGCTGGTGGATTTGAACTGCCGACTGCTGGTTAGCGGTCGAGCTCCTAACCATTGCACAAATCAGTATTAAAAATAAATAAATATATAAATCCATACAGACATTAAATAATTCGTTGCCTATTCTGTATCTTTGGGAGCTAACATGACTAATTAAATTCCTCCTTCTTTTGATGAATTTATATATTATCCTAATGATCTTTTCTTTACTACAACTAGGCATACTCTTACCCAAAATTATTTACCAAGTGTATATAGGATAAATTCCAGACTCCTCAGATGGTTGGTATTCAGATATCTTTAGGTTATGATTTCAACTTTTATTTCATCATCGATGGAACCCTGTGCTTTGGCCACCCAAGTCTATTTTCCATTCCCTAAGGAAACTGAGAATGTTCATAGCTCCGTGACTTTGTTTAAGCTGTTCCATTAACCTGAAATATCTCCTTTTCTCCCTTTGAAGTGTGTTTTATGTGGTTCAGATGGCAACCATCTTCTGTGGTCACCAGTCAATGATGTCTGTGTACGTTGATTTCTTCACTTGATTTCCTCCTTGTAGTTAATTTTCTGTCTTTTTCACTTAGTTTGTTTGAAGCTGTACCCTTGCCAACAAGAAGAGATTACTTCTTGTTCAGTGCTATAAACACCAGTGCCTTTCAGAGTCTGGCACATGTATGGAGTCAACAGTCTTTTCAGAAATTAAATAATCATCTGTGTAGCATGAATATAAAATTTATATTCTAATTTGATCTGATATTTAAGGAGGACATGTTAAATAGGAAAGGTGCATGTCTCTTAGTAGAGAACAAGAGAAATAGTTTCTTCTTTAATGAATTATTTTCTTGTTTTGTATGGAAATATCTCCTATAAATGGGTGCTTTATATGTTTTCATTATTTTACATTAATTATCCACTCTAAACATGTTTAAACACAACTGCACTTACTCAAAGAGTCTTCCACTCCAAATGTAGCTCAGGAGTAGTAGTCCATTCTAATTTTTAGCTGGTAACTTCATAGACTTCAAATTAAGATGCTGTAAATCAATGTTTAGAGAAATATTTACCTTTTTTTTCATGAAAGTATCTTTTCTTCTTCTTCTTTATTTCTAGTCTTAGATTAGAAAGGGAAGGGTGTTTCCCCCATACTTGAAGTCTAGTTTGGATTTCTTTCTTTCTTTTTTTTCTTATTTTCTTTAATTTCTTGTTAGAAGCATTCTGGAAGCAATAAGACCAATGTCTTAGGAAACAGAAGAGAACATTTTAAGTTTAGCCAAAGCCATGTTTCTAGCACACAGAGATTGCACATTAATGAGATTTGAAGGGATCCAGGTCTAGTCCCCTCTGGACTGTGTTGAAAGGCCCTAAGAGGGCAGCGACACCAATTGAATGATAGAGTGTCTAGGTGACAATGGAATTTCCTCACCCCAGGGACAAAAAAGAGCAAATAGCACCTAATTATATTTTTCTTTTCCTTCAGGTTTCTTTTTAAGATGAATTTTCCTTCATTTCATAATAGATTATAGGTCCACCATCTGAATTCAAATTGCAATTGCTTTGGGAGATCAAAGCCAGAAAGATGTGCATTTACTTATGTTCCTCATCCACTGGAGTCTACACAAAAGAGAGATTTAGTCAGAATGCACCCCAAGTACTTAAAATAGTCACCAAGCAACTTTTTTTATGTTTTAAAAATACATTTTCTCCAGAGAATTTTACTCCATTTGGAGGCAACAGCTGTTATTCAGTGAGACCTTTTTGCACTTGTATCTTTCAGCTGGTCTGAACAGTCTCAAAAAGGCCAAGTTTACTTTCTTGAGGTTGGTAGACTTTGCCAGAATAGCTAAGTGAGAGGGAGTAAGAAGAGGTATCTGCTTGTTTGTTTCTCCCAGAGTTGCAACTGGGAGAAAGTAAGGAATTGCTTTTAAAACTTTGAAAGTACTAAAAACATCAACCTCAAGGAACTTTTTCTTTTATTGTCACAAAACAAATAGTTTACAACCAAGATAATCTGAGTATCCACCTGAAAAATGCTAGTAGACATTGTTGTTGTGTGCCATTGAGTCAATTCTGACTCCTAGTGACCCTATGGGACAGAGTAGAAATGCCTCACATGGTTTTCCAGGGTGTAATCCTTACCAGGAGCTGATCTTCAGATCTTTTCTTCCTAGTAGTTGGTGAGCTCGAACCCGTGACCTTTCACTTAGCAACTGTGTGGTTAACTATTGTGTCACCACAGCTCCTTTTTAATGCCACTCTTTTAAAGTAAGTCATCTATTGGGAAAGCTACTGAATGACATAAGGAAACCGTGGTGGCATAGTGGAGAAATGCTATTAAGTGCTGTAGCTGCCAACTGAAAGGTCAGCAGTTCAAATCTGCCAGCTCCTTGGATGCTCTGTGGGACAGTTCTGCTCCGTCTACAGGGTCACCATGAGCAGGAGTTGACTTGACGGTAGTGGGTTTGGTTTGGCTGGGGTAATGATTTACAGATTAAGGGTTGACAGTGTGTGAGGCACTTTACTTTCATGTGTTCGCTTAGCCTTCATCATAATCCTAGGTACATATTAATATCCCCACTTGAAAGAGGAAGGTGATGAGCCTTAAAGTAGTGAAGTAACTTCACCAAGTTCTCACAGCTAAAGTGTAGGTGGAGCTGGGTTTACACACAGGTTGCTCTTTCTCTAACACCTGAATTCTTTACACTTCACCACACGGCTTCTCTAGGGTGCTCATTCTTTAGAATCATTGAATTATTCCATACTGTCTTCTTTATGAAAATCCAAAATAACATTAGAGTAAATATTCTCAGTCTCATCCCTTCTGTGGAAAAGAATTAAATACAAACAGCAATTCTCTGCACAGAGAGCTGTATCTGAATGTCCCACTAATCTTTTCTAGGCTCTAGTTTGTGATTTCAGTTTTTAATCGTATTTAAACTGCATAATTTTGATGTTTGTTTTGATGGAATCCCTTGACATCCGGTTTAATGAAAAAGCAAATGAGAAGGCATTCCAAACACTGACTTATCCCTCACAACTTTTTTAACTTGACTTCTGAGATAAGACAATCTTCCTTCCTTCTGGCTGCTCCTTCTCAGGGCTCTTCCTAGCTCCTTCTTGTTTCCTTGATAATGTTAACAAAGATGCTGAATTTTTTAACCTCTGTATTTATCCTCATTCCCTGACCAAGCCCATAAATCTGAATAATACCAAATAATCATTGCCATTATTGAATCTACCCACTGATTCTGAGACACATGTATGTGGAGCAGTGCTGGAACAAGGTTATAAGTGTTTGGCTGCCATCTGAAAGGTCAGCAGTTCAATTCCACCAGCTACTCCTTGGAAACCATTTAGGGCACTTCTGCTTTGCAAGAGCTCTGTGTACCTATAAGTACCTCAAACACAAGCTGTACACATAAATATCTTTTGCCCCTCAAAGACTTTCTTCTATCGGTTTTTCTCAGTATATGAAATTGCCATCATCCTAGTTGTTCAGGCCAAAAACCTTAGAAGGATCCTTGCTTCCTCTCTTCCCAAGATATGTCAGTCTTGGAATGAATCCTGTCATCTTACCCTCAGAATAGTTCCAGAATTCGGTGACCTCTCCGACCTAAGTCATTATCATTTATCACTTGGATTTTTCTTTCAATAGCATTCAACCTTGTTTTCCTGATTTCTCTTCCTGCCCCTCCAAGCCTACTGTCACAAAAACAGTCAGAATAGCTCTTTAAAAATACACATTTTTGTGTTTATTCTGCTGCTCTTACCCCTTCACTATGCTCACTGCTGTTGAGTGGCTGGCAAGGCCCTGCGTGTTCTGACTCCCTCTCTGAGCCCATCTACGTCCTCCCCCTGTTTGGCCACAACACCTTGGCATGCCAAGCTCAGTTCTCCTCAGCTGCTTTCACTTGCTGGTCTGCAGATCCTTCCGTGGCTTGCCCCTTTACTCTCAGGCCTCTGCTGAGATGTCCCCTCACAGTAGGAGCCTACCCTGATCACCATCCTCCACTTCCTTGAGGATCCTTGATGGTGTCATGGTTAAGAACCCAGCTGCTGACTGTAAACTTGATGATTTATAAGGTTCCAGGCAAGAAAACCCTGTGGGGCAGTTCTACTCGGTGGCATGGGGCCATTTTGAGTCAGAATTGACTCAAGGACACACAACAACAGCAGCAACACTAGCCTTGGTATTTGCCAACCCATAGCCTTGTTTCCTGTCTACCTTAGCAGTTTTCACACCTGATATGTTATTTGCTCACTGAATGTCACTCCCAGTCAGGAGCTAATTGAAGGGTGAGGACTTTTTCTATTTTCTCCTTATTCTTTCTTGAGTTCTTGGAGTGGTGCCTGGCACAAATAAGATGCTGAGCTAATATTTATTGAGTGAAAAAATGAGGTGCATTTGATCTGAATCAACAATCAGGATGTTTTAAAAATCTTTATCAAGAAGTGGCAGGGATCTTCATATGGCCAGAAAATGTAAACAGTTTAGAATGATTTGGAAACAAAAGGAAAGATGTGGCAGAAGAACAGGTTAAAAACAGAACTGAGACACTTTTTATGGCTTCCTTTTAGAGAGAGAGCTTCAAGTTTAGGATCTTAGAAGCATAAGCAAAGCCTTAGTTTAGCCATTAATAACCATTCTGCAAAATTAGCAACACAGTGAAATCTTTCAGGCTACTTAAAGTTATAATTTAACACAAACCACGCTGGTTTCATAGAATTGAAAGAGATTTATTATCCTTTCATTGTGTCCTTGTGCAAATAGACATTCTTATTCTATCTTTCTTTCTTCCACAGGTAGCAGAATATTGCATGAACCTTTCAGCATCTTGCATCGAGCTGACTGATGCTCCTTCCAGTTAACTCTTAATAGATAGCTCACAGATAATCCAAAATGGTCCAAGAGTTTCTCAGTAGAAAAGTTACCAGTGTTCTTTTGAGATGACTTTTTACATTTGTAACTACGCCTGTGTACCAAACTAAATTTTAGCCTTAATAAGTTTTGAGCTTCTGAGGTGTCATGCAGTAAGTCGGGACGATGTCTCCTGCTTATACAACAAGTATAAACCCTTGTGCCTTTCA
Source organism: Heterohyrax brucei (assembly GCA_028571685.1). Taxonomy (NCBI): domain Eukaryota; kingdom Metazoa; phylum Chordata; class Mammalia; order Hyracoidea; family Procaviidae; genus Heterohyrax; species Heterohyrax brucei. Next base: position 149,748,816 of record CM053144.1, on the reverse strand, counting down.
GGATCAAATAACACACATCTATGATGACAGCTTGGTGGAGTAAAATAAGGCGGTTCCTAGATTTTAGTCCTTGGTCTTCATATAATAAAGTATGGTCTTACAGAACAAAGTTATCCTCATGGGTTTCCCCTTTATCACTAAAATCAAGCGGGGTCTGGCTACTGGATCTCCGGGGTCTCTAAATTCTAAGAGGTTGGGCTATAAAGTCTTTGGAAACCATTAAGCAAATATGCAAATGTGACATAGGATTAGCTGTAACAGCAGCTGCAAAAACAATATTGACAGCCTGTGTATCTATTCCAAGACAGTTTCTGCAAAGTGAATTTAATCCTGTCCCACAGTCTTTTCTCTGTCATCATATACAACAGTCCAGAATGAACCAGTCACCTATCCACTCTCCAGTCTAAGAAAAACAGTTATTATGTGTATTAAGAAAGTGAAGCCATAAGCCCAGTTTACCACTGTTACTAAACTAGTCCCTATGTGTGCAACACAGCCCTGTTAAAAGCTGTATCGTTTTTTTCGAGGCTACTCAGTTTTTATTCAGTGAATTATTCTGTCAGTGATAGAGTGTTCTGGCTTCTTAAAACATTTATAATTAAACAACAGATTTAAATAGAGGAAACTAAAGCTTTTTACTTAATAGAGACGAAATCAGTTTATAACTCATTTTCTTTATTGAAAAAACAAGACAAACACCCATGAAATAATTTGCCATGCCTTACAGATGGGTTGCAAGAAGACAAATATGTCAAAATCACCTTTGTGCTTTGGAGAAACAGTAGTGTAGATGACCTTTTCTCTCACATTCTTTCAACTGTAAATTTCTTTTAAATGTCTCCAATAAAGTGATAATTGAAGCTCATTACTACTGTGGGTTATTGCATGATCCTGGAAAACCACTTTAATAATCATAAAAAATAATAACTTGTATTCAGCATTGTTGGCACTACATTCAGGTTTATCCAGTTCAATTTTCTCTTATTCAAGACAAATAAATAAACCAAAACCTTTCGAATCTTAGGAATGTTGTTTCGATGTAATCCCATCTTGGCCTAGAACACATTTTACTCTCAGGAAAAACTCATCATGTTTTGTCTATTTATCTTGTTGGAACTATCAGTGAAGGTGCTAATATTGGAAGTACAATGAATTCCACATTACATGGGAAAGCTTTAGATATTGTCTATTAAGATTGGCAGTGACTGCTTTGTTCTCTGGAGTCACCTGTTGTGAGGTATTACAAAGGACACGGGGAGTAATAGATCCCTTCCTAACTCATGCTCTGAAAGTTCCTTTATGACCTTTAAAGAGTGATAAAGAATTAGTTCTGCAATATGCCTACAACTTTTAATAAGTCAAATAATCTAAACATACTCTATAGCAACAATGCCCCTAAAATAGAATAATGTTATTCTATTTTTTTTGAAGGAGCCTTGGTGGCACAGTTAAAACACCTGGCTCAAGACCAAAAGGTCTGGAGGTTTAAACTCACCAGCTGCTCCACAGGTAGAAGATAGGACAATCTGCTTCTGGAACAATTTCAGCCATGGAAATCCTTCGGAGCAGTTCTCCTTTGTCCTATTGGGTTAGAATAAACTTGAGAGCAATGGATTTTTATTCTGTTTTTTCTGTTTTAAATCATTTGCGCTAACTGTATTATTTATTTTGTAGATATCCACTGAAAGGAACCTCTTGCTTTGAGAGAAATCTCCTCCAATGGAGACAGTTAACATCATCACACTTTTTGGAAATACCCAGACTGGCAGCATGTAGGGGGTGGTTTATTTGCTTGTTTCCTGTTCAAGAATTTAAACCTTCTTTTATTAGCTGTCATTCTTATTTAGTGGCATTGCCATTTGCCTCCCAACCAGGCAGCCCCCTCCTTTCTCTCCTTTTCTCCAGTCCCAACCCACCCCCACGACTTCCACCACTTCTCTTGGCTGTTAATTTGCACACCTCACCTGCTCCCCTGTAATTGACCGTTGCTATGTGTGTGGTATTTGGAGGGGCAAGGAGAGAATAATGAGAGGAATGCATGTGTCAGTTTCCTTGGCCTGATACATGGCCACTAGAGCTGGGTTTTTGCCCTTTCCTTGCTGTTAGTGAAAAGACATAAGAAATAATCCTGCACAGTATTTTGAATATCATCCAAAGAACCCAAAGTACTTTATAAATATGATGCCCTTGACCCCAGGTGCCATGCATTATTCTCCTTCTAGAAAGGCAAAGCGATTCCGACCCCAGGGCCCCTCCTTTGAGAACATTCGGTGCTAGACCCTTTGACTTGCACATCTGGGAATGTGAACAGAGAAATCGCTACCACTCAGACTCTGGACCTATCCTGAACTCAAAAAGTCTGTGTGATTAAGCGGGTGAGCAGACATCGCCACCACCACCCTCCCCAGGCATTTCCCCTGATTAGCTTGAAATCCAGCCCCTTTTCTTAATGTGACTATTTTGGTCTGTGGGTTCATATTAGGTTCACAGATGAAATTAAGCAAAATCAGGATCCAAATTTCCACGTTACCAGGAAGAAGCTAAATTTCAGTTTTAGAATAGTCTTTTGTTCCTGAGTCTACCATTATAATGTTATGTGAGAATTTACTGGAAATTAAACTGTATTACATTAATATTGTGTACAATTCCTAAAATTAAGATGAATTCCCACTGAATAATATATAGATTCCAATTTTGTAATTTCAGGAGAAACATAGCTCAATGTAGTAATATCTATTTGTTAGCCAATTAAATGGAAAAGTTACCTCTGGACCTCCCATACTGCTGTTTATCATTTTTTAGAAATAACCAATCATATGTACCTCAGGCATTTTATAGCCAAATGTTATGTTGTGGCTATTTGCAATTATATCCAAAATCCAGAATCATAGTTCACAGCTGATCTTGTTTGTGACCTGTCAGGGATATTTTAAAATCACTGAGTTGAAATCTCTAAAAAACACACACACACACGCACACAAAACACCTACAAACTAACATCTCACTTAGATTTTAATTTTTCTTTCCTGTTTACTTAAAGCGAACCACTGGTTAATCTGAGTGTAAAACAAGGGAAGCATTTATTTTCAGAAGTAAAGCATAGTGGCACTGTGTTATAGCTGCACTTTGTGGTGTAACAAAGACTTTGCACGAAAGGAAATAGAAGTTTCTTGAATATATTGGATATTTATAAAGTCTCATTGCTTTTTCCTCAGTTCCTGGACCTTTGAAAATGAATGTGGTCATTAACCATCTGGTTTGCCACAAAATTAACTCAAAAAGTGTCTCTGCAAAGGCCAGATGGGCTTCCAGGTCTAACGCCGGTTGACCGCTCTGTGGGCACCCGCCAGCCAAGGCTCCAGCAAACGCACGGCTGCCGCACCGCGCAGCCAACACCTGGAATATATTCTCCAGAGTGAAAACAGCAGGGAACTGACCAGAAATAACCTCTCTCGTATTATTGCTTCAATTAGACCAAAACAACTTTCCCTTTGAAAACTTAATAATAAACACTGCAGGTCATTCACTTGTTGGGAGCCCCTTGGGGAGAGAAGAGCAGATGTATCCCCTTAGCCGGCCCCCTTGCTGTCTCAGACACAAGAGACACAAATCAGGAGAGATATTGATTTTAATTGAAACCAACAGCACCTACATGCCATATTAATTTTCACATCTTCTTGCAAAAAAAAAAAAAAAATTAAACTTCGTGGGGATTTTTTCTGTCGGGTTGATTGGATAGATGATGTCATTCATGCATTCATAGACTGAACAGTACCCAAGGAAACTCAGGTACCTCTGAAAGTTGTATTGTGTACCAAAACTGCAGAAAAAAAAATCTGTAATATAGATTTGCGCATGAGAGTCCTGGGTATAGCTAGTGAATGGGCATTTTTCTTAACAATTTACACTGAAATCTTCAGAGAGACCACAGATAAACTAGCAGTGGAGGAAAAAAAAATGACTTCTCTGAATTGAGGCTCTTTATAATTCCCTAATGAAATTGTCTCTGTACCTACACAAAAAATATTGACCTTCAAACTTGGTTTCTTTACCCTCACGGAATTTTCACCATCGTCTAACTGTAGAGGTAATGCCACTATACAAAAAAATTTGGTTTTGTTTTTTCCCCATGATACATTAATTCCATGTAGGCTGGGAAATGTAATATATTTTACATCTCTGTTGATTGCTAGAAAAAACTTAGTTGGCTGCTGACACCACTTAGAAGTAGTTCTCAGACTTTCCTGAGCCTCATGCTTACATATTCTCTTTTCAGCAGGTGTAGGGAGGGACTCAGGAATCTACATTTACAACTAGCACTCTAGTTCTTTTGATCCAGGTGACATAAGTTTTGGCCAACAGTGACCTGGCACCCTTGAACCTAGGTAACAGTGACAGTCATTTATCAACTCATTTATTTCTAAAGCAGCAAAACAAACAAACTGAGTAAAACTGCAATCACAGATTTCACAAGATGGTATTTGCATGTGACTTAGCTTCCTTTGTTCAGTTATCCAGCTAATATTTATTGAGAACTATTATTTGAGTAAAAATGTGCTGCCAATTGAAGAAGAAAGTGATGAAAAAGACAAAGAAGGTATTTACTTACTGGTGTTCTAGGCTGTTGAGATGGATGTGGTTTCTGTGTGTGTGTGTACGTGTGAGAGATTTTATTTACAAGATATTTCTGAGAAAAGAGGAAAAAGCAACATAAGAATATAGTAAATAATTAAAAATAAAAATTATTGTACTAAAGAGGCTTATTTGGTAAGGAACAAACTAAAACCACCAAATAGTTAACTCTTATTCACCATTTACAAAAACCTATGTTGTCAATTTTTAGTAAAACATGGATTTTTATGACACATCAACTGACAAAGGATTTTATGAACAGACAATGAAGCACCCATACTTAGGTATCATTAAAAACCATGATTTATGTTTAATGACAGGAGAACATACTTATGCTGCATTATAAAGAGAAAAAAACAGGTTTCAAACCCTACATAGAAAGTGAAATATTTGGGGATAATAAATATTTTCATGCATAAAAATTACATCTAGTGAGGTTACAGATTATTTTTCTTCCTTTTTTCCTCTGTCTATATTTCCTAAATTTACTGCAATTAGTACATATTACTTTTTTTTTAACCTATTTCTTTTATGTTCCAAGTCCACCACCATCTAGTCAATTCCACCTCATAGTGACCCTGCAGGACAGCAGACAACTGCACCACAGGTCTTCCAGGGGTTCAAACTGCTCACTTTCAGTTAGCATTGGAGTGCTTTAACCAGTGTGGCACTAGGGCTCCTCACTTTGGTATTAGGTAAACAACCAAAGAAAGTATTTGAAAGCTGCCACGTAATGATCAGAACTTGTAAACAGGCAGCGTGCCAGAAGAGCAGGCCAGCTGAAGGACGTGGTAGAGAGGTAGCTTCTCAACTCTCCCATCTAACCCCTTCTCCTCTCCTCTCTTGGCCAGGTTGCTAGAGACGGTACCTAGAGAAAAGATACAGCTCACGCAGATCCTAAACACAGGTCACTGACAAGTCTATTTCCACAAAGATTGCAAGGCATTGTGTAGAATTCTTCTTTAACAACTCTGAGTGAAGTGGATAGCAACGCTCTTGGATCTGGAAACAGCAGTCCTGAGAATACACACCCTACCTGTACTACAGGGAAACTGGGAAGAGAAGCTGTACTTTACAAATGCATGGAAACTTTAGGCGAAAGTGAAAAAACAGTTCTAGGAAATCACTATTCAATTTCTTTCACTATTGCCTCTTTAACGTTTGAGGTGACTAGCAACCATGAATATGCAATAAAATTAAGAAAATATAAAAAAAATAAAAATAAAACAGAGTAATGTAAAAGACAGGGATAAATAATATTAAACTCAAGGGTCTTAATATCACATCATTTATATATTAAGAAATCGGGAGATGTGAACAACAACAAAGTAACAACCACCAATTACTGAGCATGTAAGGGCCAGACACACTGCTGGGCAACTTTCACAAACTATTTCCATTCCTGCCACAACCTGGATAGGCACGTAATAACCACCCGCATCAGAGGAAATAGAATTCAAAAAGAAGAAGCAAAGTGCCCGAGGCCATTCCATATGCTGTGAATGGGAGAACAACTCCATTCTGCTTCTAAAACATGGAAAATTGCTGTATGTTCATTCATACAGCCAATCATTCAGTAAACCAGTGGAAAACAAATAGGCAAAAATGCCTATCTTCATGGCTTCATAGCAAAAGAAAATAGGTCAGCAGATTATGTAGCATGCTAAACCCCAAAAATGAAACTCGTTGCTGTCAAATTGATTCCAACTCATGGCAAACCCAAGTGTTGCATAGTTGAAACGCATTCCACAGGGTTTTCAAGGCTGTCACCTTTCAGAAGCAGGTTGCCAGGCCTTTCTTCCAGGGGTTGGTTGGTTCGAGTTCTTAACCCTTTAAGCACAAGGGCCACCCAAGGACTCTGCTGTGAATGAGAATGAAGTAGGTAAGAAGACTGGGTAAAGTAGCTTGAAGCTGGGTGCTCCTGGAAGCCTTCAGGAGCACGTATTATCTCAGAACTATCTTCCGAAAAGGAAACCATGGTGGCGTAGTAGGTTAAGTGCTACGTCCGCTAACCAGAATTTCGGCAGTTCAAGTATGCCAGGCGCTGTTTGGAATCTACTCGGACCTATAGGGTCGCTATGAGTCGGACTGGACAGCATTGGGTACCTTTCTAAAACTTGTCAGTTGCAAATGAATCAACTGTGACTCACAGAGACCCCCCCACGTATTTCAGAGACGGAAGTGTGTTTACCATGGTCTTCAACGGCTGATTATATTACACAAATGTGTCCCCAAGCTTTCTTCCCCAGTGCTTTTGGATAGGCTGGAATTTTCAACCTTTCAATTAGCAACTGAGTGCACTGCTATTTGCACTACTTAGACACTCTTGTAAAAACGTGAAAAAACAAACCCAATTCCAACTCACACCGAGCCTATAGACAGAGCAGAACTGTCAGATAGAGTTTCCAAGGAGTGCCCGGCAGATTTGAACTGCCAAACCGTTTTGTCACCAGCTATAGCACTTAGCTACTACGCCACCAGGGTTTCCCTTGTAAAACTTAGGTTCCTTTACTTTTTTTGTGTGTTTGTTTTGGAGACATCGCGGTACCTTGACTATTTTCAAGCAAGCCATACAGTTATTGTTGGTGAGAAAGAGGGCCAGGGAAGCCTGGTTTCCAGTATACAAATAGGCTACACGTGACCTGGTAGTTCTTTTTCGTATTTTGTTGTTAAGCTGCAACAGAGAGCAGAGCCTCACCGAAAGGAATTCACAAGCTCCTCTTCCCACTCCATTTTTGGTTTTCCTTTTTCTCTCAACCTATGAAACTTAAATTAGTCTGGGGAGACTAAGCAAGATGTCTTTTTGCGGAAGCTTCCTTGTTCACTAAGCAGGTTTTCCCAAGCTTGAGCTTAAAAGACCTCCTGGAGAAGAACTACAAGACAAGCCTAATCACTGTAACAATTTATTAGGGAAGATCTTTGATCTTTTCTCACCTACCCAGCTGTGTAGTTCTGCTTTGTCTCCGCAAGTATAAAATGTGTTTACATAACTAATTAACACAACAGATTGAGTTTTACTGGGTACTTGATAATAAGTGGTCCAATTGGTTTGATCTCATGCTGCAGGAGGAAGTGTTAGGAATTAGCACTTTCTGCGAGATCCAAATGGGAGCAACTATTGTCAAATTCTCATAAAACAGAAGTTGTCCATGTTCCCAAACAGGATGTTCTATTAGAGTAAGCTTCAGGATTTAAACTCCTACTGCAGAACGTTTTATAAGAAAAATACGTAAATATGGCAAATTCTGAGCTATTTTCAGAGATGGAATGAGCTCTTAAAAAATAAAAAAAAAAATAGATTGTGTTGATCACCCACACCCTCATTCTCCTAATTGTAACTTAGCCTAATTTTAGATAAAGTATTTTGGGGAAGAAAGCTTGTATTTTTACTCTGAAGAAAGAAAGTTTATAGTATAATTGTAAATAAACTCAGTGATGGTGATAAAAAGATTAAAATATCTTTTTAATATAACAAAATTATTATTATTTACAGCTGCACTGGCTTATAATTTTAACTAATTAGAATCTTCCCTTTTCACTGGACACTTAATAGCACCTTTTTTATGTGTTTTGAACTCTTGAAACTCTTCCCTGAAGAGTGACATATTTGCAACGGCAAGTGCATGTCTACAGCGAAAGATCTGAGTCAGGGTCAAAAGTCCCCAAATCTTTTCTTCCTCAAGAGCAGGTGACATAGACACATTTTTTCCCATCCTTTATGAATCTGAAATTAAATTCATTCTTCTGAGAGATTATTACTCATGCACACTTGGAAAAATGCAACTTTCTGTGGAGAGAGAGAGACTAGTGATTACAAAATAGTTTGACAAGTTAAGTGCAAACGAATCAGAAACATGTGGATTAAATTTCCCTTGAAATGCACATGATTTTTAAAAATTAAGAGGAAAAGGGCTTGGCAACAAGCATTTTGGCTTTCGACAAACCCAAAGCATTCAAAAAATAATCCAAGAGAGTCAAGGAACCCAAATTGTAGCTGGGCTCCCTCTTCCACAGTCAAATTTCAATTTCCATACTTCAATTTCTAAAGTTTCAAATCACAAATTCAATATTTATGAATACTTACACTTGAGCCCCTCCATTTCAACTTCTATGTTATTTTAGGATCAGTAGAAATCAAAATGATTGTGGACAAATTAAATTGGGGGTTGGAGGCTGGCATGTATTTCCAAGATAAATGGTAGCAACTCTAATGAATACCGTACTGGAATAGCTCACCCATTAAAACTAAACCAACCCAGTGCCGCTGAGTCAATTCTGACTCATAGTGACCTTATAGGGCAGAGTTGAACTGCACCATTGAGTTTTCAAGGAGAAGTTAGTGGATTCGAATTGCCGAAGTTTTGGTTAGCAGGCATAGCACTTAAGGGCTATGCCACCAGGGTTTCTAGCTCACCCTTTAGGAAAAGCAAATGCATTCAGAGAAAATTCTCCTAAGCATTTTAGAGTATTCAAGACAGAGAAGGCCCTACAGCCCACCAGGAAACCTTGAGAAGGGCATTTCACCAATACATCTTGATTACTGAAATCATTATTGATATTTTCCAATAAAAAGGTATCCTCAGGAATTCAGATTCTAGTCTATATTTACAGCTAACCTAACGTTGGTGTTTACCCCTAGCATTTTAAAGTATTGTAATCCTCATGGCATGATTTCGACAACAAAAAAACATCTTGTTTCTAGACAATGAAACTGTAATGATATTAAAGTCTTAAATATTCTACCTGCATAAGGTTTTTGGAGCCCCATATAATTTTTTTTTTTTTAACTGCTGATTATGTAAATTTGGAGAAAGAGTGAGAAAGAGGGCAATCCAGGAAGGAAGAAAGGAGGGAAGGGAGGAAGGGAGGCAGGCAGGCAGGCAGGGAGGAACACTGAATTTCTAGATTCCCTTCGAAAGTAGTTTTTGTAGTGCAGAAATGGAACGCCCTTTGGGGGCAGACTAACAACGATAGCAAAGCTAACAGTGACAGCAAAAGTGAAACATTACTATCCCTGCTTCCTAACTCCATGCCAGGTACAGTGCTAAGTGCTTCACATATGTTATCTGATGTAAAGCCCACAGGACTATAAGGGAAAAAAAAAAAAAGAATTAAAGGTTAATTAACTCACCTAAAGCTAAATGAGGGAATTCAGAGTAAAGTCCTCCTCATTCCAGGTTCCAAACAGGCACTTAGTCACACTGTAACCTCCCCTAATTCACAGAAGCCTCTTCAATCCAAGACTCATTTGTTAGCTTAAATCCATTATCATCTAGGAAACAGCTATTTAACCAGATAGTGAGGTCAGCAATGTGCTGTCACTCTAGAGGGTACAGCAGGATCCCTGAAGACAATCCTGTCACTCATGGTCCACTGTCCCCTACACTTTAAATATGGGCACATTTTTAATTTTTTTCCAATTATTTATTTAAACTATTCTCTAATTTCATAGACAGTTTTCTTCTAAGACATGCAAGCTAATTATGTAAATAGCTCTACATTACATGTTTGTGATAAATTATATTTGCAGAGAATTTAAGAGATTTTCAAAGCTATGCACAGTTTTTAAACTGATTTGCTTAGAAACCTCAAATGGTACATTACTATTTTAATATGTTATGGATGATAAGGAGCCATGGCGGTGTAGTGGTTAAATGTTTGGCTAATCACCAAAAGATCAGCGGTTCAAATCCACTAGGTGCTCCTTGGTAACCCTTTGAGGCAGTTCTATTCCTTCCTATAGGGTCGCTATGAATCGGAATCGACAACAGGTTTGGGTACCCATTATTTACCTTTAATAATGTGATAAAAGGAAGTATAAGTAGAATATCAGATAGTTAGCCTATTTTGATAAGGTCAATATATTTCAAATTTAGCAGCAAAGCAATAAAATCCATCTTTGTGGTTAGTTAGATTTGACTATGTTGCTTTCAGCTGCTGTGAAGTCCGTCCTAACTCCACGCTTTATAGAGTTGTTCCACTGGATTTCTTTAGCTATAATCTTAGTGAAAGCAGATCTCCAGGACTTTTTTCCGAAGCACTGCCGAGTTGGTTCAGCCACCGGCAGCAGAGCACAAACCACTGAAGTAGAGCGCCACCTTAAGTTCAGTTTGTTTAGCTTCAACAGCTTGCTCTACTAACTTCTAACGTTGTTAATTTCCACAAGGCCATATTTTCAAAACAGATATTATTTTACAGAATAAATGTTTGTCTCTTTTAAAATATTATCCAGTAAAATATTCTCCAGTTATTGTCCAATAAAATAATCTCTAGATTATTCTCCAGTCAAATAATTATTATTCTCCAATAAAATAATTATTCTCCAATTATTGGAGTATGAACTCCAATAAAATAACCTCTAGGTCCCAATACTAGTTAGATTATTCTCCAATAAAATAATCTCTAGGTCCCAACACTAGTTCTCTATGGCCACAAGCCTGTTGTTGCCTTTGTGTCAGTTCTGAGTCATAGTGACCCTATAGAACAGAGTAGTATTGTCCCACAGCGTTTCCACCGAGAGTCTGGTGGATTCAAACTGCTGACCTTTTCATTAGCAGCCATAGTACTTAACCACTATAACACCAGATTTTCCCTGAAATATTTAAGAAAGTCAAATTAGTCCAGGGAAACCACACTGTATTAGAAAATTCCATAAATAGAAAATAATCATTAAAACTCTTTGGTTTAATATTCATGGTACACCACAATCTTTGAGGACTAGTAGTAAAAGAAAATTAGAGTCAGCCTTGAAGAAACATGAAGCAAAGTCATTTGGTCTGTCAGTATCGTGTATGATACAAGGATACATCTCCCAGAGTAAAACAAGCATTCTTTTCCCCAGAATCTCATCATCATATTCTCTCTGTAGCTCTCAGTGCAGTGTATACCCAGTTTGAGTGCAGATATCAACCATTTCTAGTCTCAATTGTTTCCTTTGTTTCTGTTCCTTAGCTAGTCTAAATAAATAAATAAACAAATAAAAAACTTGTCACCACAGAGTTGATTCCCACTCATACAGGATGTATAGGACAGAATAGAGCTGCCCCACAGACTGGAGGATTTAAACCCCCAGCCTTTTGGTTAACAGGCTGAGCTGTTGATCGCTACTCCACCAAGGCACTCTTTCTTAGCTAGGTTGTCTTTATATCCTCAGAAAGTTCAAGCAGCTGGAAAGGATAGTTCGTAAAAGAATAATCGATGTCAGGGAAAGTCAGAAAATATGTGTTTGTTAGTCAAAATCATTTTGAACCATTTCTTGTAATTTTGACCTAATTCAGTTTAAAAGCCAAAACACCAAACCAATGCCATCAAATTAACTCCAACTCATAGTGACTGTATACGTCACAGTAGAACTGCCCCACAGAGTTTCCAAGGAGCAACTGGTGGATTTGAACTACTAACTTTTTGGTTAGCAGACATAGCACTTAACCACTATGCCACTGGGGTTTCCTATTCAGTAAATAATACTCACTAAACACCTACTGTTTCTCAGGTAAAGCACCTGTGTGTTAGAAACGAACAAGACCAAATTATTGCTCAATGACCTCACATTCCAGGAGCACTTTGAGCAACTCCCACCTTTACCCCATGTGCCTTGGTCATCTTCACAGAGCCAAAAGAGAAACCAGGACTCACCTGCAAACCTTGAAATGTTATTTCCTTGCTTTAAAAAAATGCAATAGATATCCATATAATATTTTACTCAAAAAGGCTTGGAACACCAATTTAGTTACCTCTGAAGGCCTCATAACAACTAAAGGTAATTCATGAAGGGCACATTCTTCTTCCTTCCTGCTTCTGGCGATGGGAGAGATAAGTCTCTTCAGAGTTGCCACCTGTGGGATGTGGCATGACTGGCCCCCTTCTTCCACCCTCAGACCACAAGGCTCATTCTTGCCATAATGAAGACACTGATTGATGGATGTCACCTTCCCCACTGCTGATACCCTTATCTTTCTCAGCGTAGCAGTAACAGACATGACCTACTCCCCACCAGCTGGTCTCTGTGTAAGGCTGTCCATCACTCTGTTTCCACACTCCATCTGTTCTCTCTACCTCCTCCACACTTCAGCCCATATGCCCACTGGCAACAACCAGTATGTCTGTCTGTCAGTAGCTCTGTAATGAGGCCAATTTATAAGGTCACATAATCCTGACTTTTCAAGTAGAAAAAAAAAAAAAGTCCCTATCTCATTTATAGACACAAAACCACCTTTGGCTTTGGTTCTTATGACTGTGGGAGGTCGTGCACCAGGCACCAAAAAGCAGTTTAGAATGCATTGCAAGTGGTCTCTTTCTCACCAAGTTTCCTTAAGCGGACAGCCCCGGTGTCACTCTAATTGCTAACACTGTCAGCCAGACACTGCAAAATGAAAACGTTGACTTTTAGGAAGGAAAGTAAGATCTAAAAACAACTTAGCTTGTTCGAATACGTGAGCTCCATCCCTCGGTTGCAGTGGTGTTTTTGGTTATTAGCACAATCCCCCTCTGACTTGCATGGGAAGTTTATGTACAAGATTTCCAAGGACCTGTCGTAAGAGTTTTATGTTTGTATGGCACAGCAGAATTTTCCCCAGGAATATTATTATGCCTTCGGCAGGCTAGAGCAAGTTAAAAATCTATGTCAGTTTTACCCAGAGGCTAAGAGTACCTCTTATTATATTTTACTGAATTCAAATGATTGCAACAAAAATATTTGTAAGCACAATGCAACCAGTGAGTCCTGTTTTATGATGTAAGCTGTCATTGGAAATATTATACATGCTTTCTACAAAGCATGGCACCTTGTACTATTCAGCTCCCTAGAGACCATGCTTATTCACTATTAATGAATTATTATATGTAAATAAATGTTGTTTCAGGAGTCTCTAGCTGACTAGAACCTGTTTTCAGTATCTGTAGGTGGCTGGCTACCAACCAGAGGACTGGCAGTCAAATCCACCTAGAAGTGTCCCAGAAGAAAGCCCTGGAGCTCTACCTCTGAATGATCACAGCCATGAAAAACCCTGTGGAGGGCAGTGCTTCTCTGAAACCCATAGGTTTGCCATGAGCCAGAATCAATTTGACAGCAACTGGTAAGATGCTAGAAATCCTGGTGTAGTAGTTAAGTGCTCTGGCTGTTAACCAGAAGGTCAGCAGTTCAAATTCACCAGGCACTCCTTCGAAATTCCATGGGGCAGTTCTACTCTGTCCTATAAGGTCACTGTGAGTTGCAATCAACTTCATGGCACTGGGTTTGGGTTTGGTTTTTGGAAGCGAAATGTTGTCTTATGCTTAATAGAAGCAGATAATAGACCCAAAACTGCATAGTGAATAGTAAAGGCCTCCAGGACATCCAAATTTTGAGAGTTATCAACTTCTACTTTTTAATCATTGTCTTAGGCTGCATTCTTTAGAGAAGTGAAACTAGTAAAGTGAATGTATATCTATACAGAGAGAGAGACAGTGAGAGAGAGAAATATATCAAGGAAATGGCTCACACAGTTGTAGAATACTAGAATGTTCCAAGTCTATGGGTCAGGATACAGGCATCTCCTGACTCAGGTAGCCACAGGGGCTGATGAACCCAAGATTGGCAGGTCAGAGAGCAGGGCTCTTGTTCGCAGGCTGCAAAGGTTAGTGAATTCTAAGATTGCCAGGTAAGCTGCTAGCTCAAGTCCCAAGAAGTGGAAATGAGATATACAGGAGTTAGTTGCAGGACCCAGTGCCAGCAAAAAGCCCTCAAACCCTTCCAGGATGTCTGTGTTTTAGTCAGCTAGTGCTGCTCTAACAGAAATGCCATTAAGTGGATGGTTTTAACAAAGAAAGTTTATTCTTACACAGCCCAAATTCAGGATGTCCATTCCGGGGGAAGGCTTTCCTTTTAACAGCTTTGAAGGAAAGTCCTTGTGTTGCATCAGTCTTTGTTCAGGGAGCATCTTGGCACAGGAACCTCAGGTCTGAAGGATGCGCTCTTTTCCCGGTGCTGCTTGCTTGATGGTGTGAGATTCCAAATTCTCTCCTTGCTTCCCCTTCCTTTTACCTCTTGCAGGATGAAAGGATTCAAATTGGTACAAGCCACACCCCAGGGGAACTCCTTTTACAGTGGAGCAGGGGGGTGAGCCTATGAAAGGATTTACAGTCCCACCCTAATCCTTTAACATAAAGCATAGGAAAAATCACAAAATAGAGGACAATCATAAAATATTGGGAATCATGGCCCAGCCACATGGCTACACCTACTTTTGGGGGGACACAATTCAATTCGTGACAGACCACCCTTTGGCATCCCAAAAATCACATCTTTCAAGCATGTAACACATTCATCCCATATGACAGAAATCTTAAGTCAGCTCCAAGTCCAAAATACAAAAACTCTTTTACATCTGTGAAACCTATCTGCTTCCAAAGGTACAATGGCAGAATAGGCACAAGTTAGACATTTCATTACAAACTGGAGAAATCACAGAGAAAGAAGGCATTAACACGCAATAAGCAAGTCAGCAGAACACATTACATTAGCCCTCAAAGCTTTGAAAATAATCTTCAGTTTTCTGAGACATTTTACACAATAGCTTTACCCTCCAGATTCTAGCTGTTGGCCACACTCTAGATTCTGAGTAGAGACCCCTGGTCTTATGCTACAACTCTGCCTTCTAGGCTCACTTGGACCCTGAGCCCAACTGAGTGGCATTTCTACCCTTACAAACACAGAGAGCCCTGACTCCACCCTTTCAAACCCCTGAGGTTATGACCATACCTTTTGAGACTGAGGCAGCTCAGCTTCTCATGCTGTTTATCTTTTCAGCTTCTGCTTCATGTGGCTGCATGGCCCAGGCCTTGGGCCCACAGATGACCTGCTGGGCCAAGTGTTACAAATCTCTGTAGCTCCACTGATTCAAGTGTGCAGAGGCACCCCACTCTGCTAGGAAGCTTCCTGCACAGAGGCACTCTATTCTCTTGCTCCATGGGTCAGCAAGGTTAGCTCCACCGATTCAAGTGCCCAGAGTCTCCCTGCTCTGCCAGGAAACCTCTGTGCATAAGCACTTAGCTCTTTTTCTCCATGGGTCAGTTCCAGTACTGCCTCAGGTTCTGCTGCTGCTGCTGCTGCTGCTGCTGCTGCTGCTGCTGCCACCGGTTCTCTGCTGCTCGATTCTCACAATCTGCTCTTTCTTCAGTGTTAACAGTTTTCCTCAGTTCCTTCTGAATCTTCTATCCTTTCACAGTTTCAAAATGGTTTCCACATTTTAGGTATTTGTTAGAGCAGCACCTCACTCTCATGGTACCAAATTCTGTTTTAGTCAGCTAGTACTGCTCTAACAGAAATATCACAAAATGAATGGCTTTAACAAAGGAAAGTTTATTCTTACACAGTCTGCTTACCTTTTGGATGCAAGCCTTATGCCCAAGGAAATTCCCTTTTACCTTACTGGCTACTTATAGCAGACTCTACCATGGAGGTGATCACATACCTAACCTCAACAGGGAAGTGATCACAACATTTTATGACTGCCAAAACACTGAGAATCATAGTGCAGCCAAGCTGACACACAATCTTAACTACCCCATTCATCAGGGGCTCTCACTATCTAGGTGCAAGATGGAGTCTTGAGCAGCCTGATAGTGAACTGTTGCCTTGCTCAGTTAAAAAGTTCTATAGCATCCGGTATGCCACCGGAGTTTCCAAAATTAAATGACAGACAGTATTAATTTAGGAGTCCTGAGCTAGCTCTAGTATTTAACCTGCAGTCCCTGCTCTGATTCATAGTGATATGGTGGATCAGTTCACTCTGAGTTGGGGATTATGCTTGTATTCATCAATTACATGCCAACTGTTTTCCCATATGCTACCTCATTTAATATGCAGTTGTAATTCAACAGACTCCTTGAACCCTATGCAGGTGTTTGGATTTTGTCACAGTATCCCTGTAACACTTAAACCCAGCCCAGTGCTGTTGAGTCAATGCAGACTCATAGTGACCCTATAGACAGAGTAGAACTGCTCCACAGAGTTTCCAAGGAGTGCACACACCATCAGTAGATTCTGTTTAAAGTTTTCTAAGCCTGAAGATTTCACCAAACAGTCTATGGGCTAGACTCTTTATTCAGTTCTGTTGCTGGGTCTGACATTTTACACAATAGCTTTACCTTCCAGATTCTAGCTGTTTGCCACACTCTGGATTTTGAGTAGAGACCCCTTTCTGAGATGGTTTCCTGGCTAAAACCACCCCCTTTCCAATCTTTAGATTGCCATCTCCAATCTAACGCTGAACTTAAGGTAAGTAAGTGGAGGAGACAGGCAGTGAAGTGAATACCAAACCTCGCCGTGTCTCATGGCTTAAATGATCATTTCAGCTTATTGCTTATGCTTCATTTCTGTATTCCTGGCTGCTAGAGCCACAACTTCCCACTGATAAAAATCCATTTGTATAACCTGCTGGTAAGCTTCGTTCTACTATTAAATGTTGATTATGGGGGGCTGATCATAATCCTCCAAAGTATTGAGTAAGATATTTAATCTTATTTAGAATGGTGTGGCATATAAAGTAGAAGAATTTCATGGTCTCTACAAGTTGGAATCAACTTTATAGCAACAGGTTTGGTTTATTTGGTTTTCACATGCTAATCCTGTTTGTCTCTGAACTTTCTTTTACATTACAGAACACTTGCCAATTTATATACAGTACAACAAAAACCTAGAAACCCTGGTGGCATAGTAGGTTAAGTGCTACATCTGCTGACCAAGGGCTTGGCAGTTCAAATCCACCAGGAACTCCTTAGAAACTCTATGGGGCAGTTCTACTCTGATATATAGGGTCAGCTTGATTCTGAATCAATTCAAGAGCAGTGGCTTTTGGCTTATAACAAAACCTGTACACCCTGATGGCATAGTAGTTAAGTGCTACATCTGCTAACCGAAAGGTCAGCAGTTCAAATATTGCAGGCACTGTTTGGAAACTCTATGAAGCATTTCTACTCTGTCCTGATCAAATCTATGGCTGTCAAGTGGATCCCAAGTCATTGCAACCCTATAGGTCAGAGTAGAACTTCTCCATAAAGTTTCTAAGCAGCATCTGGTAGACGTGAACTACTGACCTTTTGATGAGAAGCCGTAGCAGTTAACTACTATGCCTTCAGTTTCCTACTCTGTCCTAGCATTGTCAAAGTCAAGACTGTTTTCAATGGAAAAATAATTAAATATGCTTTATTTAAAGCACAGTATTTTGTTTTCTATGCTAAAGCATTAAGCCTAGCTTATGAGTATTCCTATCTTTTGTCCCTCCTGTGAATATCCACTAGGCTTTGAGATTTTGTTTTTGGTTGATAACAATAACATAATATCCTTCACACATTGTAGCTTTTTTGACCTACTATTAAAACAGATGTCCTTTGTAATGAATGTCCAGTAAACGGTGACAGATATGCATGGGTTTGTCTACTTTTTATTTTTCCTTTTTGGCTAGTTTTTCCTATGATTGGCACTTTGCACAATAACTAGCTGTGTTTGTTTTTCAGACTACAGCTGTAAAGCAAAATTTATCAGCCTGGCTTAGAGAAAAAAATAATAATAATAAATAATAAACAGTGTATTCCAGTCAATCTCGTATTTCTTTTAACAAAAATGGGACTTTCCCAATGTATATTTTGAGATTATGCGTCATTGTGGTATAAAAAATATAACAGAAAACTATCTCTACACATAAACCAGCAATGAGAAATTTTAAAAATTGCTTTGCATCTATACTTTTGTCTGTAACTTAGAAACTGGAGGAAAGACTGCACAGGCTGTGAAAAACTGATCAACAGCCTTTGTGGTCTAATAATTGAAGTATTCTGATATATTCAGGCCAAAGCTGTAGATGAAAATGCTATCCAGTGACTATAAACGCAGTTGATAGTTTCATCACAGCACAGGGGCCATGTCAGTCTGTCTTCCTGAGCTGAGTGCTATTTGGGCACTTTGTTGAAGGAAAAGGATGGAGCTAGAGAGTATCTGTAATAACCCACAGCCAAAAAAAGAGCAAGTTTCAAATCCTTTCAGTGCATCTGAGAGGGCAGAGTGCTCAGCCTCTGAGTTGAACACTAAAGCTGAATTAGCAGAGACTTTATCAGAAGCCTGAGCGATGCAGTTTGGTTTGTCTTGAAGGCAACAGCTTTTAAACAGAGGATTAATAATGACAGTGTTACACTCTAGGAAGAAGCCTTTAACTGTAATCTTAAAAGCAGACGAGGAGTGGGGTCTAGGAATAGAAAGGAGGCGCAGGCCTAGTCTAGTAGTGCTCTTGGCAAGATGTACCAAAGTAGTAAGGATAGAGAAGGGCGATTCCTTTGAAAACTATTGTAAGGACAAAACACTGCCATCAAGTAGGGTCACTCAGAGTGACCCCAAAGGACCGAACAGAACTTCCCCATAGAATTTCAAGGAGAGGCTAGTGGAATCGAACTGCTCACCTTCTGGTTAGCAGCCTGAGCTTTTAACCACTGTGACACCAGAGCTCCTGAAAGATATTAAGGAGTTAGAATTATTAGGACTTGGTGACTGATTGGATTTGGGGGTTTAGAGGAAGACAGCAAGAAGAGAACATCAGCTTCTGGCTTGGATAATGGGACACGTGAAAAGTAACTGTACTCCATCTTTGCTCTATTTCCTGAAGTTGTTTTCTTTGCAGAGATTTCCTTGAACTAAGTGACAAAAGACACCAGCCAGAACTAGCCTGATGTCATCTTAATACCTAAGGTGATCTTCCACTTGATCTGACAGAAGATAGAAACTTTCTTAAAAAAAAAAAAAGACAGCACAGACGGAATTGGAGAGCAGAAAATTTGAACACCACTAAATTACTTTCCTGATTCAGTGCAACTGTACAGAGAATAAAAATTAAGCTGGTCGTTTAAATAAAAATCTATAGAGCCTCGTACAGCCTCATCCTTGAAACAGAGATGCACACCCACGTCCTGCCCATAGCCCCACAAAACCTCTACCCTGAGGCCCCTGGGCGAAGTCTTCTTGGATGGCCCACAGTCGAAACTATCTCCTGCTTGGCCAACCAATAGAACTACCTTTCGTTCTCCCCAGCTCTGTCACTGTCATTTTGTCCTTGGAAGGAGTGGAGTTGAGCTGAACTGGGGTACTTGGCTACATTTTTCCAAGTGAGAGGAAAAATAGATTTTGATGGAAATAGTGCTAAGCTCATTTGGGACATAGAGATTTGAAGTCTCGGATCCGACTCGACGGCACTTGGCTTTACAATATAAATGAGAAGGAGCTCTACTAATGTGCAGTTGAAAGTCCCAAAGAGTCTAGGATAAGATTAGGACTGTGAAGTCTCAGGGAAAGATAAAATCTGAAGCCATAAAAGCACTCAAGAAATCAAAGGACTTTGCAGTGAGAAAATCTGCTGCAAAAGACCCCTTACAGTTCTAAAAGCAAAGATGTCACTTTTATGATGAAGGCACACCTGACCTAAGACAATTTTTTCAATTGTCTCTCATGCACGTGAAATTTGGAAAAATAAAAATAATTTTAAAGAAGAAGAACTGATGCATTTGAATTGTAGTGTAGGCAAAGAATACAGTGCCCTAGTGACCAAGTGCTAAGTCGGCTAACTAAAAGGTCAGCAATTCATATCCAGCTGGCACTCCGGGGAAACTCTGTAGGGCAGTTCTACACTGATCTATGGGGTTGCTATAAATCAAAATCGACTCCACAGAAGCAGGTTTTTCCAGAATGAACAGTAAGCGTTGGAAGAAACAAAACCAGAGTGCTCCTTTTAAGCAAGAGTATTGAGATTTCATCTTACCTTTTTGGGGCATGTAATCATGAAAGAACAATTTCTAGAAAAGAACATCATGTTTGGCAAATAGAGGATAGGAAACAACAACAACAGGAACCTTCAGTGAGCTAGATCGACACAGAACCTTAACGCCAAGCCGACCTTACAGAAGATAATGGAGATGGTGCAGGACTGGGTGACTTTGCAATGAGTTAGAGCCTACTGGACAGCAACAGGAGTACGTTACATTGTCCAGAGTTCATCTACTTACTATAAGCTAAAATAGAAAGAATAACACACTTCTCTGAAGCAATCAGAAGCCTTTTCTTCTATTCATATCTCAGGAATTTAGTCATATCTCTAATGAGACTGAGAAAGGGTTTTCCAGGCTGGGGTTGAACTAAAGTAGATATCATAAATATCTTTTCCTCAGTATGATACTGAAAGCACTATTTAGGGCACCTATCATTTCTATAAAATTTTTAGACTGTTGAGTAGCTACAAAAGGTAACCACAGGAAGTCTCCTAGCTGGGCAAATTGTAGGCCAGCTTTAAGCAGTTTTCTCTGAAAATTTGCTTCTATGGCTCTACTCTAGAATATATGTAGACTGTTCAGCAACTGTTTATTTTTCATGTATACACTTCCACTTTTCTTCTTCCAGATAAATGAACTGCAAGCCACTAGACACTAAAGCCAAAACTCGCTGTCAATTCTGACTCGTGGTCACCCAATAGGACAGAGTAGAAATGCTCCATAGAGTTTTCACAGAGCACCTGGTGGATTTGAACTGCCCACCGTTTGGTTGGCAGGTATAACACTTTACCACTACACCACCAGGGTTTCTCACTAGATAGCAGTGACTGTCAAACCCAGCTTATCATTTCTGCCTCTTCCTTCTACAGCTTTTCCACATTCAGATTCACTTACGGACACATTTAATAACCAGTATCTCTGTTCCTGTGAAGCAGTCTTTAAGCATACAAAGTTTTTGAGGCTTCCATCTCCACCCAGAGGAATCCATCATGTATAACCTAGCAATTCTCCTTGTTGGTTGCTTCAGGACGCAGTAAGCCAGGGCTGGCCACAGGCTCTCACATTGTGCCTAAACACTAGGTCTCCTCATTGGTGCCCTGATGCTGAAGATTTAATTCCTGCTAGAAACCCTGGTGGCATCGTGGTTAAGTGCTCTGCCTGGTAACCAAAAGGTCAGTAGTTTAAATCCGCCAGGTGCTCCTTGGAAACCCTGTGGAGCAGTTCTGCTCTGTCCTATAGGGACATACTCTGACTATGAGTCAGAATTGATTCAACAGCAGTCGGGTTTGGGTTTGGCAAGGACCTAAGTGACAGCTGTCCCACTGCACAGTGTGAGCAGTGATTTTGTCCATTTAGAGGTTTCTGTCTAGTCCTTCCAGTTCTTCTTGTTCCTTCCAATGTCCATCTTTTGAATTTGAAGTGATTGAGATTGGAATTCTGGATCTGACCTCCAGGCCACTTGCATCATGAAATATTTGCAACTTGCAGAGATAATTTTGAGGATTTCTGGTCTTCCTGTATTTGCAGACATCCAAGTGGTCAGCCAGCCCAATGGGCACTGATATCTATCCCTCTTAGCTTTGGGGATTGTGAAAAGTTTGGACATCACTGCCTTCTGTAAGAGTTTATGACTGTCCAATGACATGTGATTGAAAGTAACAGCAATTGTCCAGATAATGGGGACTCCATTAGTCTCAGTTCCTGAGCGACAATGAGCTGAAACAGAACCAACCTAACCCTTACCAATCGTAATAGAAATACAGTGCAAGTGAGAAATAAAGCTTTGTTGTTTTAATCCACTGAACTCTTTAGATTGTTAGCTACTACAGTATAAATAATCCAGATGAAAGAAACCACTTTCTTCCCTTTCCTGCGTCTGGCCGTATACTCCTGTTGCATTAACTGACTAGTTCTCACCTTTCATGCTGACTGATAACCATGAGAGGCGGTATGTTTTTGTGCTCGATGAGTACCTTGCCTTTCTGCCTTGGCTAAAGTTTCGTACAGAGGATTCGACATCGAGGCAAAAGTTTCCTTTAAATGAGAGTGACGAAGAGTCTTAAAATTTTAAATGTTAGGAAAGAAGATAGTAGAACTTCATTCTTGTTAAATACTTAAAAATAGAATTGAAAATGAATCTCTCTGGAAGGACAAAGGCAATCCCGACTGAGAGCAAGGGGGTTGGCTGAAGCTGATTTTGAGCTAAATCTCAGCTCTCCAACAGGAGTTCTTCTGGGTAATGGCTGTGTACCAGAATGACTTGTCATTGCAAAAACAGTAAACCAAAAAGTATGCTAGGGTCGTCAGGAGGAAACTATGCTATTTTTAGTTAGTTAACAAGTACAGTGATGACTCTCTTGATAAGATGAATATGAAGTAATATAGTAAAAATCAATATCACATAGACTACAAGAGTGTATTTAGACACATGCCACAGGGAACGATGGGAAGCCCAAAGGTCCCCTGGAGATCTTATTTTGCATTGGAACTGCAATGCCATCTACTTGTAGAAGGCTTCAGGAATTTTTCCAAGGAGACTGTCACCTAAAATCACAGAAAGAGAAGGTGGCTAATGTATACCACAACGGGACAACAACAGTGAAAACTACTGTGCCTCATCCTGATCCTGTTGGAAGACTCACTGCTTTCTTTCTAGTGAAACAAGATGAAACAGTTCTGTGACACTGAGGAATATGGGATCTATTCTGTATCTCCCCAAGGTAATTTGAAGAACTTGTAGTAAGTTTCTGTATAAGAAGAACACCCTGAGATATCTGGTCAGAGTCCTAGAAATGAACAGAGGATGTAAGGTTTATAAGACGTTTGTGGTTAGTTTTTGTAAATATAACAGATTGGAGTTCTTATTTCTTTAATGTGTTTAATTTTGCTATCACCATTTCTTTTGAGTGAAAATTATTACTACAACTTTTGTCCTAATACCAAGGGTTCTAGAGTTTTTTGTTTTTTCTTTTTTCCCTTTAAGAAAGTATCAACCTTACAAGTAATATTTTATATCTGAAAAATATACACATTTAAGAAATAGTTTAAAGAATTGGGCAAAATCATATACACATGTCACTAACAGGCCAATAAATACAAAGAACACTCCCACCACTCCAGAAAGCTTCCTCCCAATCCTTTGTAAGTCCTTATCCGTCTGCCCTCCACAGCCTTTGTTTGGACTTTTATCACCCTGGTGTAGTCTTGCCTGCTCTGGACTTGAGATGGGATCATGTGGTATGCACTATTTTGTGTAGCTTCTTTCTTTCAGCATAATATTTCTGTAATTCACCTATGTCGTTAAGTTTATCTGTAGTTCATTCATTTGTATAACTGAGTAGCAGTCCTGTGTGCATACACACTGCAGTTGGTTTATCCTTTCAAAGGCCGACAGACATGTGTGTTGCGTCCAGAATTTGATTATTATAAGAAAATGCCTAAGAGTGGAATTGCTGTGCCACAGGATAAGTGTTTGCTTAACTTTATAGTTTCTGCAGTAGCTGCACAATTTTCCATCTCTACTCACAATTATGCAAGTTCCAGTTTGTATTAGTTGTAATTTGCATTATCTTGATGGTTAACATTGTGGAGCAAATAAATTTTCATTAACTTTTTGATTACTTGGGTGTGTATGTGTATATATCTTTTTCCCATTTTAAAGATTAGGTTACTTGTATTTTTTATTAATGAATTGTAGGAGTTTCTCTTATGTTCTAGAAACAGGTTCTTTGTCAGCTACATACATTGTGATTATTTTCTCTCAGTCTGTGGCTTATTTTTTCAATTCCTTAATAGTGTCTCTTGAAGAATATAAATTTTTAGTTTAGGTGAAATGCAACTTTCTTTTTTTTCTTTAATGGGTTTATGAAGTCTGACAGTTAAGTCTGGAAACTTATTTGTTGTAAGCGCTACACACCCCATTGCTGAACATCACTAAGGTCACTTTCGAATTGCTCCCCTTACAAAGCTATGTACAAATGCCAGCATCGAATCCACCCTTCAAAGCAGTTTTGGAACTTCTTCTGGAATGGCCATTACACACAATGGCAAGGTGGAAAGTTTGAGAACATATTGTACAGTTGTCTGTGAGGGAGTTTTTAACCAGTTAACAAATAGCTGTATTGGAACACTCTTCCTGCTCACTTAATTTAGTCCCTAATGACTTTTTTCTTTACCCAACAATAAAGGCAGTACTGAAAGGAAGACATTTTGATGACAATAAGGAAATCAAAGGTAATATAGTGACAGCTCTGACAGCCATTCCAGAAAAAGTTCCAAAACTGCTTTGAAGGGTGGATTGGGCACCGGCCTAGAGGCACAGATTCCCAGGGAAGTATTTCGAAGGTGACTGTAGTGTCAGCAATGAGGTGTGTGGCACTTTTCCCAGGATGAGTTTGGGAACTTACTTAGCAGTCCAAGTATGTGTATTTCTACAATAACAAAAGGTTACTTGTTCCATATCAAGAAGATAATTTTCATGAAGAGACCTGTTAGCAAAAAAAAAATGTGCCCTCAACATTTGTTTGCCAGACACCCCAGGAGATGTTTTACATGAGCACACCATGCTCATTATTCTACATGTTAAAAAAAGGAACATGTTAAAAAAAACTTAACTCTTAGGAAAATACCTGAGCAGGGCAGGGGGTAGGTGAGTGGATGGGTGGAGGAAACTATTGGCAAACAAGCATAGAAGGTGCATGCTACTTTTGTAAAAATATGGTACTCTCCTTTCAGTCTAGAAATTTTATTAGTTAATGTCCATAGTATTTTAGTAGTTTTTAAATAAGAAAAATTGAAGTTCTTATTTTTTTAATGAATATTCAGTTTTGCTATCACTATTTGTTGAAAAATCTAGTATTCTCCCATTGAATGATCACAGAATGATATTGTTGTTTCTGTCAAAAATCAGTTAACTGTAGTGTATGCCTCTAATTTTAGACTCTACCCTGTGTATCAATTTTGTCTGTTCTCATGTCAACACATCACTGTCTTAATAAGTTAGCTCTGTAATAAATCTTGAAATCAGCAATTATAAATCCTACAAACTTGTTCTTCTTTTTCAGTGTTATATTGTCTAATCTAAGCCCTTTACATTTCCATTTATATTTTGACATCAGCTAACCAGTTTCTCAAAACAGCCTACTGAGATTTTGGCAAGAGATACATTGCATTCATAGTTTCAGTTGTGGAGATTTCACCTCTCAGTAGTATTGAATCTTTTATCATACAATTATGGTGTATCTCTCTGTTTTGTTAAATGTCTGCCAATTTTTTTAGCAATGTTGTATAGATTTTGATGTAAGGAGGTATCAGGAATATCTTTATAAACATGGCAACTTTAATGCAATGAACTAATTCCTTTGGAGGGGGGAATTTCCATAAACGGGTACACTAAGAGATAATAAAACGTAAGTAGGTCTGTATCTATAAAAGGTATTGAATTCATAATCTCAAGGCCTCTTCCACAAGTCTTCCCACTGGACATTGAAAGCTCTGTGGTGTCAGATGGATTTCACCACTGAATCTCAGTTAGGAGATTTCTTGGTACAAAGAATTTTAATTGTGAATTCAGTGACTACCATAAATTTAGAGCAATTTAAAATTTTCATTTCTTTTGGTGTCAGTTTTGGTAAGCTGTGTATTTTAAGTAATTACACATTTTATCTAAGCTATTTTATGTACTAGCATAAAGTTGAGAGAACTTCTTTAGACCTGTTGCAACATATATATATGTGTATATATATCCATTCCTGATATTAGTAATTAATGTCCTCTCTTTTTTCTTGATCTAAGATCTCAGATCTCTATTACTTCTTTTTTAAAATTAATTATTATTTTAAAATCTTAAGGTATAAGCTTAGCTTATTGATTTAATCCTTACTTTTTATCCAGTATAAACACTCAGTGTTATACTTATTCCTGTAAACATTGCTTTAGCTGCATCTGACACACTTTGACATGTTGAGTTTTACTTATCCTTCACATCAAAATATTTTCTCATTTCTTTTGATTTCTTCTTTGGTCCATCAATTATTTAAAAATATGCTTTTTCATTTCCAAATATTTGAGACTTACATTATTATAAATTTTAATTCAATTATTTTGCTTTCAAAATTATTTTATTTTCAAAATATGATTTCATTCATTTGAAATTCATTGGTACTTCTTGTACAGCCCAGCATATGATCTGTTTTGGTGACTGTACTCTGCAGACTTGAAATGATTCTGAATTTTGCAGTTGTTAGGTATACCAAAAACCAAACCAAACCCACTGCCATGGAATCGATTCTGACTCATAGTGACTGTATAAGACAGAGTAGAATTGCTGCACAGAGGTTCCAAGGAGAGCTTGGTGGATGTGAACTGCCAATGATTGGGCTAGACAATGTAGCACTTAACTACTACACCACCAGGGTTTCCTTGTTACATAGAAAAAACAAAAAACAAACTCACTGCAATCAAGTCAATTCCAATTGATGGTGACCCTATAGGTTAGAACAGAATTGCTCCATAGGGTTTCCAAAGAACACCTGGCAGATGTGAACTGCCAACCTTTTGGTAGCTTTCTTTGTTAGGTATAGTATACTATAAATGTCCATTTTAGGTCAAGCTGTCTGATTTTGATATTGTTCTAATCTACATTCATACTCCTTTCTTTTTTTTTTGGTCTGTGTGATCTATCAAATACTGAAAAAAATGTGCTAAGACCTTCAGCTGTATCTATTTTCCCTTTTAGTTCTTTTTTATATTTTGTTCATCCCTGTTACTAGGATTATAGTAACTTTGTCCACCAGTTGTCTGTCGGTGATCATACTATGGTAGCTTGCGTTTGTCATGATGCTGTAAAGAATGCCACTGATATTCTAAATGCCAACAGAATCAGCCATGAACGTTAAGTTTTAGTGGAGCCTCTAGACTAAGAAACATTAAGAAGAAAATCCTGGCTATTTTCTTCTGAAAATTAGTTTATGAAAACCATATAAGATCACAATAGAATATTTTTCAATATAGTGTTAGAAGATGAACCCCAAGAACCGGAAGGCGCTCACAATATTCAGCAGCTGCGACAACCAATGATAATGAAGACGTCACAGCACCAGGCGCGCTGTGGTCAGATGCACGTGAGGTCACGGGAAGTCAGAGCCAACCGGACAGCGACTAACCCACAGCAACATCTTCGTGATGGCAGTGAACTTTTCAAAGCAGAAGATGATCCTCTTTATCTCTGTCAATTCTCTTATCTCAAGACAATTTTCCATAATTTTAATATAGCCCCAAACTCTTCCTCAAATTTTTTTATGGTGTATCATTTTCCAATCCTCTTACAAACTGTGTTCACCTTTAAGTGTGTGTGTGCTGCTCAAACAACGTATAATGGAGATTTTTCTTCTTAAAATTTGATAATCTCTGTCTTTTAGTTGGAGTGCTTAGTCTATTTACACTTCAGAAACATCAACCATGTTGCCGTGCATTTTCTATTTGTATTCTCGGCTCTTTGTTCCTTCTTCTTCTAACTTTCATGTCATTTTGCATTAATTTAGCATTCTTATACTATTACATTTTATTTCGTGTACCCTGGTAGCATAATGGGTTAAGTACTACATTTGCTAACCAAAATATTGGCAGTTCATATCCACCAGGTGCTCCTTGAAAAACCCTATGAGGCAGTCCTGTTCTGATGTCTACGGTCACTATGAGTCAGACCTGACTCGATGGCAACGGGTTTATTGTCTTTTTAAAAAGTCATCCTTTGTTACCTTTTTTTAATGATTGCTCTAAGTATTACAATATGCATTTTGAATTTATCACAGATTACCTTGAAATAAACACATATCACTCTCCATTTAATGTAAAAACCTCCTTTTTTACATAGGTTTCCTGTCCTTTTTTTCTGTTTATCATATAATTCATCCCAGATGCTAACCCAAATGTTGGCAGTTCAAAGCTGCCAGCTGCTCCTTGGAAACTCCATGGGACACTTCTACTCTAACCTACAGGGTCATTGTGAGTATTAATTAACTTGATGGCAACAAATTAGGATTTTTGTTGTTGTCTGTTTGTTTATGTATTACAAACTCCACTACATGCTGTTATTTTTGCTTTAAATAATTAATGTAAAAAATAATCAGTAAAAACCAAAAAGTATCTTACATTCATTTATGTATTTACTATTTTGGATGATCTTTATTGCTTCTTATAGGCTCTAACTTCCGTGTTGTACCATTCCGTTCACTGCAGTATTCTTCCCTGCATAAGTGCAGGGTTGTTCTGCCGGCTAAAAAGTCTCTCAACTTTTTGGTTTATGAAAATGTCTTTAATTTACTTTCATTTCTGAAAAATATATTTTACTGAATATGTAATTTTAAGTTCATAGTTTCCTTCATTTGTCTCTTTAAATATGCCATTTCATTTTGTCTGGCTTCCCTTACTTCTGATGAAAGCTCAGTTATCATGGTTATGTTTGTTTCTTTGTATGTAACAGGATTTGAGGGCACCGCTTTTGAGATTTTATGAATAACTTAGAGTATTTTGATAATTTTATGCTGAAAAGTGGCTTTCTTCATAATAATTCTTCTTGAAGTTCATTGACGTTTGATCTGCTATTTCTTATTATTTTATCAAGATAGAGTATTTACAGTTAATACTTCTTCATTTTTTTCTGTCTCATAATTTCTTCTCTTCTGGGATATGTAAATCAACTCACTACTGTTTATGTCATCAAAAATTGTATTTTTTTCCTTCTTTGTTCAATTTGGATGATTTCTTGTGACTAGCCTTCAGTTCAGCCATCCTTCTCTCTGCTGTGTTCAGTCCATTGTTAATCTCATCCAGTCAATTTCGTGTTTGAGATAAGTAAATGCCCAGGATAGGAGTGTTCAATTTACAAACAACTTATGCTTGTGGTTTAATGTTATATAAATTTGCCCTCACTTTGCAACAGCTCAACCAACCCCTGCTGTCAACAAAGTCTTCATCATAATCACCTTTACTTGTTACATGTGTGGCTTTGAAACCACTGGAAAGGCTTAGAGCCTTTTCTTGCACTACAGTGAGGCACGCCCACACGTCTGGGGAGGCTTGTGTGATGCTGTGATGCAGGAAGCTACGGCACTAGCATTCCAATATCACCAAGGTCACACACGGTGGATAGGTTTCACCTGAACTTCCAGATTAAGACAGGTGATGAAGGACCAGAGAGTCTACTTTCAAAAAGAATTAGCCAGTCAAAACCTTACAAACAGCAGCAGAACATTGTTTGATATAGTACCGGAAAGTGAGCCCCTCAGATGGGAAAGCACTCAAAATACTGGGCAAGAGCTGTTTTCTCAAAATAACATTGACCTTAATGACACAGATGGAGTCAAGCTATGAGGAACTTCATTTGCTGATGCGGCAAAACTCAAAATGAGAACAGGTGCAGACATCGATCAATAATCAGAGCAAGGAACGTATGAAGCATGAATGTAGGAAAACTGGAAATGTCATAAATGAAATGGAACACATAAATATTGATATTCTAGGAACTAGCTGAAATGGACTGCTGTTGGCCATTGTGGATCAGATAATCATATGGTCTGCTATGCTGGGAATGACATCTTGAAGAGGAATACTGTTGTGTTCATTTTCAAAGAGAACATTTCAAGGTCTATTCTGAAATATAAAGCTGTCAGGGATAGGGATATCACTGCTGACGTCAGATGGACTTGGCTGAAAGCAGCGAATACCAAAGACGTGTTTACCTGTGTTTTGTTGACTATACAAAAACAATGGACTGTGTGGATCATAACAAACTGTGGAAAGCAATGGAAAGAACGGGAATTGCAGAACATTTCATTGTACTCCTGAGGAACCTGGATGTAGATCAAGAAGTAGTCTTTCATACAGAACAAGGGGCTACTGTGTGGTTTAAAGTCAGGAAAGGTATGCATCAAGGTTGTATTTTTTTTTTTTTTTTGCCATACTTATTTGATTTATATGCTGAGCAAATAATCCAAAAAGGTATATGAAGAAGATTGGGGCATTGGGAGTAAAGGAAGATTGATTAGCAACCTGCAATATGCAATTGACACAGCTTTGTTTACTGACAGTGAGGAGAACTTGAAATACTCACTAATGAAGATCAAAGACCACAGCCTTTGGTACAGGTTACACCTCAACATCAAGAAAACAAAAAAGCAACATTACATCAGATGGCAACATTACAATAAACAGCAAAAAGACTGAGGTTTTCAAAGATTTAATTTTACTTGCCTCTGCAATAATACCCATGGAAGCAGCAGTCAGGAAATGAAACAACACATTGCATTGGGCAAATGTGCTACAAAAGACCTCAGGATGTCACTTGGAAGTGTAAGCGTGCCTGACCCAAGCCCTGCTGTTTTCGATCACCTCATGGGCATGCATGCAAGGGCCCAGTGAATGAGGAAGACCTAAGAAGAAGTGATGGCTGAATTGTGATGTTGAAGAAGAATAGTGAATATGCCACTGACTGCAAAAAGAAGGGACAAATCTGTCTTAGAAGAAGTACAACCAGAAAGCTTCTCAGAAGCAAGGATGAGGAGACTTCATCTCACATACTTTGGACATGTTATCAGGAAGGATCAGTCCCTGAAGAAGGACACATGCTTGGTAAAGTAGAGAGTCAAGGAAAAAAGAAGGCCCTTAACAACACAGACTAACCCCTTGGCTACAGCAATGGGCTCAAGGCTAACAATGATTACACAGACGGCTGAGGACCCGGCAGTACCTCATTCTGCTGTACATAGGGTCTCTAGGAGCCTGCACAGAATCCAGGGCTCCTAACAACAATGATAAGGCTAAATAAGAACAATACGCATCTGTTTGACTTAACTACAAATTTGCCTTAAAGACACAATTAAGAATGGATCGTGTTTAACCTGGGCCTGTCTGTATCACATTTCTCATTCTAGGAGCTCCATGTAATTATTTGTTATCGTCCCACCAAACACCCTAGGATCACTAATTCCCCGTGGCTACCCATATGCACTTTTTCCTGTAGTAGTTTAATGTATTTACCATCATTACTTTCTGATCGATTAAACATTTGGATTAGCTTCTTTCGAGTCCTTTTCTATTGTTTTTCTTTTGATTACAAGTCATTTTCATACCTCATGCTTGCCTTTAAATACTTTGTTGTATTTTAGATACTAACTAGATATTGTGTCTAAATGAGTAGTAGGTTTTGTAATAGATTAAAAATGTGTACTTATATATAGATGTATTATGAACTTTATATCATATTACGTTGTACTATCTTACGTTCTATATTGTGTATAGTTTTTTCAGTAACAAACACAATTTTGTTTGTTAGTCATATAGGTTGAGACATTAATCAGATTTTTAAAATCTTATCTTTAGCTGGTTGGAGCAGGTTTGGAGCTTTAATCCCTCCAACAAAGGCTTAGAATTCAGCATCACAAGTCTAAGCAGTTGTCTGTCTGCTTTTCTCCACCTTTATACCCTGCCACTGGGTTGATTGTCACCGATCTTATCAGAAGTTAAATTGAGTAGGGTTTCCAGAGTGGGTTAGACTCAGTTTTCCTCTAGCATCAGATGCTTGGAAGGTGATTTCGGGCCTTTCTCTTCAGGACGACAAAGAAGCCAGCAATAGTCAGAACGCCAGGCCTTAAGTGTTCTTGACTCCAAACTGCAGAACTGAGCTGTAAGACTAACAGACCTAGAAGCTGATAAGACTTTATGACTACTTACCAGTTTCCACTGAGTTGATTCTGACTCTTGACGACCCCACGTATATCAGAGCAGAACTGTACTCCTTAGGACTTTCAACAGCTGATTTTTTGGCAGTAGTAGATCAATAGACCTTCCTTCTGAGATGTTCTGAACAGACTCTGACCTCCATTCTTTCTGTCAGCAGCTGAGTGTATTAACTGTTTGCACCACTCATGGACTCTGCAGGACTAGTGAACTTCTAATATCTTAAACCCACAAGACCATGAGACATTGAATTATGAGAACTGGAGATAAGAGAGTTCAAAACTACTGCAAAACTATGAAACTGAGATCCTGAGACCATGAGAATGTGAGTCTGCTGAATGCAAAACAGTTGAATCGCAAACTTTCCAAGTAGAGAACCCTTCAAAACTACAGGACTAAAATTATCAAGACTGCAAGTCTGAGAGATTGTTATCTGATAATGTGATCTCTGGAGCTGTGGCCTCTTCAGATTCAAATCCAATATGCTAGCCTACAGATTTGGTAAAACATTTGTCTGATTCGTCTGATTTTTTGCCACTGAACAAAGACCTTTCCTTTTTGCAGACTTGCTTCTCTGCTTCTACATTCAGCAATCCTCTGTTCTTTGTTCACCTAACAAGGGCTCCTCTTCTGTAGTTGATGCCAAATTTTAGAAGTTTTATGTTTCTTTGTGTCCTTCAAAATCAAAAAGTCCCAAACCTGCTGCTGTCAAGTTGATTCCAACTCACAGCAGTCCTATAGGACAGAGTGGAAATACTCTATAGAGTTTCCAAGGAGCTTCTGGTAGATTCAAACTGCTGACCTTTTGGTTAGCAGCCGTAACACTTAACCACCACGCCACCAGGATGTCCATCGTGTCCACAGTTCCTCATTAGTAGAATAAATTTATCACATCAATTTTTGTTTGCTTTTATAGAGGTAGTGAGGGTCTTTTCACATCCTTCTGTATCCTAACTGGAAACAGAAGTCCACTGAAGCTATTTGAAGTGGAGAGCTTGAAGACTGTGTTGGATATCTTCAATAATCTCCTCCAGGTTCAGTTTCCACTTTTTCCATGCTGCTGTTTTCTTGTCCTTAGTTTCCGTTATGGTCAGCCAACGGGAAGCACTGGTGGGATGCTGAAGGGAAGACAGAATATGAGATGATTTCCTCAAATGGCACAGTTGCTGTCAGGCAGCCCTCTCAGTGTTGTCCTCTCTGTGTTGCCCTCTCTGTCCCCGTGTTCAGGAAACAGCTCCCTTCCACAAGCAGCAACAACACTCTCTTGTTTTTAATGCCTAAGTACTATGCCTTCTCCAGTGATACCCTATACCATTTGTAACTAGTGCAGTTAGTAAATTCTCCTTTTATTAGCCAATTTGAAACTCTCAGATGCTGACAAACAGGAAATTTTCCAACAATACATTTTGCAGTTGAATGATAAGTCAGTTGGGAAGAATAACCGGAGCAGAACCCAAGATCCAGAACCCTTCAGATGGAACGGAGGCTAGTGAATGGAATGACTGGCATGATGGGATCCCTAAGAGCAGAGTGATGGAAAACTCAAAGAGAAACAGTGATTACTAAGGGCTTTTGCAAGTGGTACTGGCTAAACCTGCTTTGTCAAGGAAATTGATAGTATCAGAAGGGATTCAGTGGGGCAATGGGGTCAAAAAAAGGAAAGCAGAAATCCTAACCTTTTTGTAGCTATATCTCTTACCACCAGTTACTCAGAGGATCCATCTTTGACATTTCATCAGCAGTTGAAAATCATGCACTTTTCTTTAATACACACACACACACACACACACACAGAGACATTTATCACTATACTTGCTTTAGCTGAAGAATCCTTTGTTTAGTTGAGGTCTTAAGAGGAGGGCTAATGTGTAAAGCATATAAAAACCAAAGGTCTTCAAGTTGAAAATGGCTAAAGACCAGAAGTATGGTACCTGAAGCTTCTCCCAGTCACATCCCTTTCAGTGGTTTCTGAGAAAGGACTGCAGAATCTTTGGCCAGTATCATCTGGAAACACTATTAGTGAATGATGTGCCTTACAGGTGGAAGTTCAAGGGCACATGCTGGGGAAAAAATAGATAATTGAAAGTACAACCTGAAAACTTCGTAACTGATGTAGCTTTTGAAAAAATAGGGTCGTGGGAGTTACAAAAGTATATGTAGGTAAAGTCAGTATAGTTCAACAAAGGTTTCATTTTGGTCATAGTTTATGCCCAGCATTGTACTACAAAATGATGATGCAATACCATGATTTCTGTTCTCAGAAAGCTCGAAATCCAAAGAAGAAATGACATTTGAGAAATTACTTATGAAACACAATACTGCATAAGAAGAAAGAAGTTATTACTAAAACTGAGTACCCGTAAGACATGCCCAAAGGTCTTTTTGGAACACGACGCACAGAGTACACTTTAAGACTACTGGGTTTGAAAACATGCCTTTCAACCTCATTGTTTAATGAGTAGAAACTATGAGGTAGACCTGAATTTATGCTTCTTTATTACCTTCAAATTAGACCCAGCTTAAGTATAAAGCAGATGAGTGAATTCCCAGCTATCATACTTCAAGTCAACCTTGAAAATAAGTGCAAACAGTTCACCAGCACACATTAATTTCTTTGACCAATGCCTCCCTCCCAGGAGGTGCACAGGTGGGAAAATGAGTGGGATCAGAACTCTTTCTATTCACCCAACATAAATTATTACTTTCCATTGGAGAATGGCTATTTGCAAAGTTGCTGTAAATCTTACAAATGAATGTTTGTAAGGCAGAAGACAGCAAGCTCTCTCATTCCCTCAGAAAAGATGGGGGAAGGGAATCTAGGAAAATCATCTCTAACATCTCAGATTAATAGGCAGAGCAACTTCATAGCTTCTGCTCCCAAAATAGCAGGGAGAAGAGCAAAAAAAGCATGCCGATTGCATTGTTACAACTCAAATTGTACTCAGATGCGAACTCTGATGTGCCAAAAACAGTGAAGGCTGAGACCAAAATCAGAAAAGTGACATCTGGTATTGGATGCTCCAGCAGACATGACTAATACCACTGGTATTGTGTAGATCCTGCCTTCACTAACCTATTATTCAAATATGAAGGTCAGGCACCAAAGTGCTTGGTGTTAACATGAAATCACCTTCTTGCCCCCAACAGGGTTATTTAAGGAGCCTAGACGTCTATCTTGTGGGCTGACCAGCAAAAGCTCTCTTATTTCCACATGTTCAGTAGGACTCTTTTGTTCCATGGCTCTCACACATGGTTGAGCTATGAGGGAGCCCTGAGAACTCATCCATAACTTGTAATAAATAAATAACCTCCCCATAGTTTTCCCCTCGGATATTTGCTTTATGCCAGAACATTTTAGTTTTACACATACACACGCATGCAAATGTGTTTCTCCACTGAAAATTAAAACCTCATGTCCCCCCATAACTTTTACTGCTGACACTCAAATATACCTCACTGGCTTGGGGTAGAGGGGCTATAAGAGCTTACCTAAATCAACAGGATTATCCATGATTCCACATCGATATTTCCAGCTGTCAAACTCATCAACGTAGCAAATATTTACTGAATGCCTACTAGGTATAAAGCATTGAACTAGATTCAATAGCAGCTACAAAGATGACTTTTAAAATGCATAAAATAACTGTACAAATTGTGATTTAATCATGCTTTGATGTTTCAAAACAAATCACAACTTTTGTGTAGCTCAGGGCCTTTTTGGTGACTTCCAGCTGCCATTGAACAACACTTTGAGGTTTATTTTTGAGTATATAACAGTAATGACATCAAAGCTACAAATCACTGAGTTTTTCCTGTAAGTAAAGCACTGTTCTACACCCTTCACATATAATATCTCTACAGTTTTACAAGGTAGGTATGAAAACCATCCCCATTTTAGAGATGAGGATACAGATTCAGAGAAATTACGTGGCCTGTACTAGATCACACACAGTGGTTAAGACCTCAGCTATGTACAACCCCATAAGTTGGCAGTCTGAGTCCACCAGCTGCTAATTGGAAACCATATGTGGTAGTTATACCCTGTTCTATTGGTTTTCTATGAGTTGGAAGCAACCTGAAGACAATGGAGTTTTGGGGGGTACAAGATCACACAAGCTAGAAATAACTGAATGAGATTTTTATTTTGTCTCTCTGGGTTTAAACCCATGCCATTCACGTCTATTCTGCGTTTTATCATAACTTCAATACGTAAGTATTTAACACCTTTTCCTTGAAGATTCTGAAATACCCATTCATGCCACCAAAGTTAGGAATCACTGAATATCCTAAGAAATTTTGTAGGACTTTACTTTCTATGTTATTACAAAAAGAAATTTTTTTTCTCACTTTGTAAATGTGGAGCTCTACCTTAACGTGTGACTAGTATTCAGTTTTCTCTTATTTATCCTCTGTCAAAAAAAGCCAAACCCATTGCTTTCAAGTCAATTCCAACTCATGGTAACTCTAGGTGTTACAGAGCACAGTTTTCTTGACTATAATCTTATGGAAGCAGATTTTCAGGCTTTTCTTCTGTGACACTTTTGAGTGAGTCCAAATCACCAACCTTCAAGTTAGCAGTCTAATGTACACCATTTGTGCTACCCAGCTGCACACACTCCAGTCCCTACTGTGCCCAAGTTTCAGCATCATTCTTCAGCTGGAATCATTGTTCACATCACACTCTGGCAAGCAGCCTATTTCTTTGTGATGTAGTATTTAGTATTTTATCCCAAAATTTCTTTCATTCACTTTCCTTCAATTCTTCCTTAATTTAGATGATTGTATATTTTATCTCCTTGATTTCCAAAGGAAAATGCAAATACTTCTCAGAGACTTAACTTGTTAAATACGTAGCTCTTTACATGTTGACACACTAGATTTTTTCGGAACAGCCTGTCACCGCACCTATTAACTGAGAGACACAAGACAGGTAAACATTAACAAAAAATGAATCCAGAGAGATTTGTATTGGAGAGGAGGATGAAAGCTTGAGTGCACTGAGTATGTAGCCCACAGACAACTCACTGCCGCTGAGTCTTGTCTCATAGCAACTCTATAGGACAGAGTAGAACTGCCCAATAGCATTTCCAAGGAACACCCGGTAGATTCAAACTGCCAACCTTTTGGTTAGCAGTCACAGCACTTAACCACCATGCCACCAAGGTTTCCCCTGAGCACACAGGACATGGAGTCAGAACAATGTGGGCAAAATGGGCAGCACATGGTCAAAACAGAAACAAGAATGTAGAAGGAAGAGAGAAATCAAGGCAAATTTTAAGACTATGTTGTTTTGGTTTGCAGATAATTTTACTCTCTCTTCTTTGATTTACAGTGTATCTATTGCATTTACAGTACAGTTAATTTTAGTGACCTTGGATGCAATCCTAGTTTGCTTATTTTGCTTTCCTTTCCATCTTTCTTTTGGTGTAAAAGAGCCTAGGTCCTTTCAAGGAGGGCCTAACTAGGCTTCTTCACAGGAGGCCCTGATTATCCCAAGGTGCACCTGAAGACAAGGCTGCACCAGACCCGGGAATTCGAGGCCCTCTCCTGCCACAGATCTCCCACGGCTCCAGACACTGCAGAGCTTCTGGGCGAGCCTGGCCCGCAGGCCGACCACAGCATAGGCCCTCCTGCCCTCAGAGAAGCTGCACAGGCTGGGTGAGCTCTCCTCTCAGAAAGGACGCTAAGGAGAGACTGGGCTCTGATTTAAGTAGGTATTGGAGGGGGAGTAGGAGGGAGAGGGAGGAGTTAGAGAAGTTCATTAGATTTAGGGTTTGCTTTTAATTTTGCATTAAAGAGTCAGTTAACAATGGTTACAAAAGGAAATTAAAAGCCTGGAAGCAGTTGAGGTTTTTGTATTTCTGAAGTTACGAAACACATCAATATTTCACAGGCCTGTGTTTAATGTGGTATAACAACGTGACAGCCTTTGTGGATAGGCTCTGGAGCCCTTTGAATGGCTTCCATGAGCAAATCACCATTCTCTTTATTATTGCAACCCAAGGATTGTGTGTGTCCATTTTCTGGCTCTTAGAGGGCAAAATCCCAAATTTGTTGTGAAGTACAGTCAAGCAATGTGTGCTTAGGGATTTGAGAGAGAGAAATAAGCCCTGGCTGGAAACGTGGCTGTGAAGTTGAAGACGGGAAAAGCCCTAGAAAAGAGTCATCCAACAACAGTTAAAAGCAGCAAAGTGACTGCTGATGATTCTTGGGAGGAGAAAGTGTCATTCCCATTCCAAGTCACATCCAGAATATTACCATGTGTTCATGTATAAATGCCTGTAGACTATGCTGTTGATGGTGGTACAATGAAGAGGACTTTTCACAGGTTTCAGTGAACTGAGTAAAGAAAGATTCTCTCAAACCCATTCAATTAACAGATGAGTAAGTGTCTCAGAACAACTTTAAGTTGCAGAACAGTACTTGTGCTAACTTTCATTAAACGTGTATCATGTCCTGGGAACTCATCCAAATATTTTAATTATAATTACAATTACAATCATTCTCCTAATTTGACAAATGAGCAAATGTAGATAAGAGTGGTAAGGTGACCTGTCCACATTCACACAGCTAGGAAGTCATAAAGACGGAATTCTTTTCCTTGCAAACTGACACCAGTTTCTGTATACTAACCATGAACTCTGCCAACGCCTACTGTATATCAAGTAACTGAAAAAGGATGCAGTCTTCACATGGAGGAGAGAGAAAAATAGACTTATACATTATTATGTCATTCTTTTTTTTACTGAATGACAAAATTTATGATTATGAACAGCTTCTTTGATTAAATGCTGTTGTGTGCTGTTTAACTTATTTTCACTTATAGTGACCCTGTAGAACAGAAAAGACCTGTCCCCAAAAAGTTGCTAAACTCTGATCTTTCCAGGTCTTTTCTTCCTCAGACCAACTGATGAGTTTGAACCACAGAATTTTCGGTTAGCAGCTAAGCACTTAGCTACTGTACCATCAACACTCCTTTAATTAAATAATGATTTAAAAATAAACTTGTATTTTATCTATGTAAAGTTGAAACCTCCAGCTCAGTCTATATTGTTTAGGGAGCATGTAGCTTCTCAGGACCCTTGCGTCAGTCTATGGCTCCTCCAGCAGAAAGATGACTCATAGCAACCATAAGGATTTGAACTGCCAACTTCTTGGTCAGCAGATGCAGCACTTAACCACTATATCACCAGAGTTCGCTTTCCTATAAGCCCAAGCCAAGTGCCGACGAGTCGGAGAGAGA
Organism: Heterohyrax brucei; assembly: GCA_028571685.1. Lineage (NCBI taxonomy): Eukaryota > Metazoa > Chordata > Mammalia > Hyracoidea > Procaviidae > Heterohyrax > Heterohyrax brucei. The sequence goes on along the minus strand of CM053144.1, from coordinate 149,709,419 downwards.
GAATAATAGCCGGGCATCTGACTGACCCTTTGCGTGTTATTTAATCAGTGTCTCCTTTGGATAGCAGAAAGAAATAAATGATACAGTGTCCACGTGCCCTTCCATTCAACATTCTCTTACATTCTCTTGTTTTATGCTTTCTGATGCAAGACAAGTGATGTTGTCCTCATCTCCTGAGCTCTGCTTGGACTTAGCATTTCTTTAATAATCCAGAAGATAAGCCTCGTTTACAGCTTGGGATTCCATATTTTGGGGAATAAAAGGCAAGTGACGAACCAAGAAGTTGTGTAAAAATTGGTGTCAGGTTTCTCCTCACTCTTTGTCGAGTATTGCTTAAAAGATAGGGAAATGTGGCGGTCAGGATTGCGTCAGCTTGGCTACTGCAGTTTGGCTGCTCTGTCAAGTGGCAGGGTGGGGCCTGTGGTGGCTTCTCGCCCCTCAGCTCTCATCTCGCCACCTACTGCCTGTCTGCTCACCTAGCCAGCAGGTCCTACTCTCTTCCGGCATCTGGCTGCTGGACCTGAGCTAGCTACTGTTGGATTCATCAACCCTTGCAGCCGGCACTCAGAGGGTCCTGATCCCTGACCTGCCGATCCTGGGTTTGCCAGCCTCTGCAGCTCCATGAGTCAGCAGACACCTCACAGTCTCGCCACCAGCTTGGGATCCATCGACCTACCAATCAGTGATCTAGAACTCTAGTCTCTGACCTGCTGACCTGGGGTTTACCAGCTCCCGTGGCCACGAGAGGCTTGTGTCTGGACTTGGGACATTCAGCTTCTACAACTCCACGAGCTGTTTCCTTTATAAAGCTCTCTCATACTTTGTTTATAAATCTTTCCTTGTACATAAACATGTTTTGCTTCCCTAGAAAACCCAGTCGAAGACAATTTGGTACTAGGAGTGGTTCTAGGGAAACAAAATTATAAAATGAATCTTTTCAAGTGGTTCTCAAGTCTCGCTAGTATTACCACTGTTGGTAACCCAGCTTGTTCCAGTAAAGAGTGCCGTGCTGGTCTGTGGGCTAAGGTAGTAGTACACATCTGCAAAATAGCACCACCAATAGATCAGGTATTAGTGAAACGTGATGCTCAGGGAGAGTACATGTGTGATAACTTTTCAAAATTATGTGAGAATGAGAAGTATAAGGAAGTTATTTGGCTGGTCCTACTTGGATTAGACAAACTGGCAAAAGAAAGAGATGAGCTCAGGGCTTTGGAATCAAAGCTCTCATGCCTAGTAAGAGAACTTAAAGCTTCCACTTACCCTTTAAAAGAAAATCTCATTACCTGTATAGGCAGAGCCGATATTGTCAAAGCCAAACCCAGATGGTTATCATTAGAGTGGCGGACTTGTGATGCCAGCTCAATTGCCAATCTCGAGAGCTATCTGAAGTTAAAGTTAGGGCATTGATTGGGAGAAAAATGGGACCCTGAAACTTGGAATGGGGACATATGAGTGGATAACACGGAAGCTGGAGACACCGAGCCCCTAACATCCTGTGAATCACTCCTGCCAGCCGAACCACACCCATGTGAAAGGATTACTTCCATGTGTGTATGCTAAACCATCCTGAGCAGGAAAGCCATTTTCCCCTCCATACCAAGCTAATGAGATTAGCTGTATTCCAGCTGCCTCTAAAGAGCCCCTGACTGAGTCATTGCCTGGGGCATGGCCTGAGGCAGATGCTTTAGGAGACCATGCTGAGGGTTCTGAAAACACTTCCACACTCCCAGTTTTGGCTTCTAGACCTGTAACTAGACTTAAGTCAGAGCCAGTCCCAAAACGTGAAGTACAAAGTGTGACCCAGGAGGAGACATGCTGTACTCTAAAGGAAACACTTGACTCTTCTAATACGGACAAACAGGAACCAGGGGAATATGCATGGGAATGGCTGCTAAGGGTGTAGGATAATGGTGCAAGGAACATAAAGATGGATCAGTCTGAATTTCTTGGCATGGGTCCACTGAGCACAGATTTTTTATTCAGTGTTTCAGCTCAGGAAGTTAGGAAAGGACCTAATAGTTTGTTTGGCTGGATTGCTGAAGCACGGATGATGTGATGGCCTACATTAAAATGAATTGTATTGCCATACCTGTCTTGGTGTACTGTAGAAGAGTCTATCCAAAGGCTTAGGGGAATTGGCATGTTGGAGTGCATTTATTTGGTTAGACCTTCAAATCCACACATAGGATGCCCAGAGAACACACATTTTACCACAACTATGAGAAACAAATCTGTGACGGGAGCTCCGGGATCCTTGAAGACTGCTGTGATTGCCATTTTATGTAAATCAGATATGACAGTGGGAGCTGCCCTAACTGAATTAAGACACGAACTACAGTGCGGCTGACTGGACCCCGTGCTGGTAGGGGCCAAGTGGCTGCACTCAATCAACAAAGACAAGGTGGGCGTGCTTACAGTAACGGACAGCAGAGGCAAAATGGTAATCGTAGTAGTTTGACTCGTATGGACATATGGAGTTGGCTATAGTCATGGTGTCCCTAGGAGTGAAATAGATAATAACCTACTACATATTTATTTGATCCATATGAACAGATGAATTCTAGGTCAGGTGAACAGTCTAAATCAAATCGCCGGAAGAGAGACTCACGGTCCCTCAATCGATTCCCAGACTTGAGCGAGTTTGAAGACCTACAACCCCTGGAATGAAGGGGAAGCCAGATCCTTTGAGAAGAATTCTAATACCCTGCCAAAAATTTATACTGTTAATTTTCTCCCACTCTTCCCCAAAGGGATCTACGGCCTTTTACGAGAGTGACTGTTCACTAGGGAAAAGGAAATAATCAGACTTTTTGGGAACTGGATACTGGCTCTGAACTGACACTAATTCCAGGAGACCCAAAGTGTCCCTAGAGCCCACCAGTCAGAGTGGGGGCATATGGATGTCAGGTTATTAATGGAGTCTTGGCTCATGTTTGTCTCACTGTAGGTCTAGTGGGTCTCCAAACCCATCCTGTGGTGATTTCTCCAGTTTCAGAATGCATAATTGGAATAGATATACTCAGCAGTTGGTAGAATCCTTACATTGGATCCCTGACAAATGTAGTAAGGGCTATTATGGTGGGAGGAGACAAATGAAATCCACTAGAACTGCCACTGTCTAGGAAAATAGAGAACCAGAAGCAATATCAAAATCCTGGAGGGACTGCAGAAATTACTGCCACCATCAAGAACTTGAAGGGTGCAGGAGTGGTGATCTCCAAAACATTCCCATTCAACTGACCAATTTGGCCTGTGTGAAAAATGGATGGATCTTGGAGAATGGCAGCAGATTATCGCAAACTTAATGTGGCAGTGACCCCTGTTGCAGCTGCTGTTCCAGATTTATTAATTTACTCAAGCAATGAAACTACATCTGGAATAACAGCTGCACTGGGGGGTCACAGTGGCCATGGTGGCAGGAACAATGGTTATGCATGGGCCCAGCAACATGGACTCCCGCTCACCAAGGCTGACTTGGTTGTAGCCACTGCTGAGTGCCCAATCTGCCAGCAGCAGAGACCAACACTGAGTCCTCGATACAGCACTATTCCTTGAGGTGATAAGCCAGCAACCTGGTGACAAGTTGATTATGGCTGCTTCCATCATGGAAAGGAAAGCATTTTGTCCTTACTGCAATAGATACTTACTCTGGATATGGATTTTCCTTTCTGACATGCCATGCTTCTGCCAAAACTACCATCTGTGGACTTACAGAATGCCTTATCCACTGTCATGGCATACCACACAGCATTGCCTCTGGTCAAGGGACTCACTTCACAGCAAATGAAGTACAGCAGTAGGTTGATGCATATGGAATTCACTGATCTTACTGTGTTCCTCATCATCCTGAAGCAGCTGGCTTGACAGAATGATGGAATGGCCTCCTAAAGACACGGTTATGCCACCATCTAAGTGACAGTACCTTGCAGGGTTGGCAAAATGTTCTCTAGGGGGCTGTATGTGCTTTACACCAGTGTCCAATATATGGTGCTGTTCCTCTCATAGCCAAGATTCATGGGTCCAGGAATCAAAGGGTGGAAACAGGAGTGGCATCACTCACTGTTACCCCTAGTAGCCCACTTGTAAGATTTTTGCTTCCTGTCCGCACGACCTTATGCTCTGCAGGTCTAAATGTTTTAGTTCCAAAGGGAGGAATGCTGCCACCTGGAGACACATCAACAATTCCACTGAACTGGCAGCTAAAATTGCCACCCAGCTATTTAGGGCTCCTTGTGCCTCTGGATCAACAGACAAAGTAGGGAGTTACAATACTAGCTGGTGTGATTTATCCTGACTGAAGATGAAACTGGATTGACGTTACATAACTGAGGTAAAGAAGAGTATGTTTGGAATACAGGAGATCCCTTAGGATGCCTCCTAGTACTACCATATCCTGTGATTAAGCCAAGCCAGCGATTAAGGTCAATGGGAAATTACAGCAACCCAATTCCAAAATGACTGCTAATAGACCCAACTCTTCAGGAATGAAGGTTTGGATCATCTCACCAGGCAAGAAACCACGACCAGTTGAGGTGCTTGCTGAGGGCAAAAGGAATACAGAATAGGTTGTAGAAGAAGGTAGTTCTAAATATCAGTTACAACCAAGTGACCATTTGCAGAAATGAGGACTGTAATTTTTATGAGTATTTCTGCTTTGTATGTATGTATCAGATATGTATGTTTGTTTATGAAACACAAGTGTAAGTGGGCTGATGCATTTTCAGTTGTACATGTGTTAGTTATATCATGTTAGATATAAGTGTGACTTATAATTGTATTCCTTCAGAGACTATGGATGGTAAGGTGAGATGTGTGTAGATGCTGAGTTGACAAGGGGTGGACTGTGAAGATCAGGACTGTGTCAACTTGGCTACTGCATGTTTGGCTGCTCTATCAAGTGGCAGGGTGGAGCCTGTGGTGGCTTCCCTCCACTCAGCTCTCATCTCTCCACCTTCCACCATCTACTGCCTGTCTCTTCACCTAACTAGCAGCTCCTGCTCTCTTCTGGCATCTAGTTCCTGGACCTGAACTAGCAGCTGTTGGATTCATCAACACTTGCAGCTGGTGCTCGAGAGTCCTGTTCTCTAACCTGCCCATCCTGGGTTCACCAGCCTCTTTAGCTCCGTGAGTCAGTGGAGACCTCACAGTCTCTTGACACCAGCTTGGGATCCACCAATCTATACAATCAATGATCTAGAACTCTAGTCTCTGACCTGCTGACCTTGGGCTCACCAGCTCCCGAGGCTACGTGAGGCTTGTGCCAGGACTTGGGACATTCAGCTTCTACAATTGCGTGAGCTGTTTCCTTTATGTGTAAATCTCTCCTTGTACATATACATGTTACTGGTTTTACTTCCCCCAGAAAATCCAGCTTAGGCAGGGTATAACTTGTAAATCCTGGGAAAATTACCTGAATTATATAATTGAAAATTATTGCATTGCTTCCTCAAGGGGAAAACAGTAACTTTCCTTTATATACCTACTCTTCACTCTCACAGTCTTGTTATCTGACATTTTACAGTTACAACAATAGTAAAAATCTACAGTCTTACTATCTTGCACATGAACAAGGAGCCGAGGTGAAAGGGGCAGGGGGAAGAAGGGCACTAGGTTTGTGACATGGGTCAAAGCCAAGCTGTCTGCTAGGGGTTTGTAATATCCAGGTTGGCAGAAGGAGCTGGGCAAGGTCTGAGTGAGCACGGAGTAGGGGGTGATGCAGGAAGATGGCGGGTGTGAGGGGGTGAAGGCAGGCAGGGAAGCCAGGGAAAGAAGATGCAGAAGGAGCTGGGGCCTCAGTAGCTGCACAAGAAGCTCAGAAGTCTCTTCTTCTATAGCCTTCCCTCGACCCAGGCAGCCAGGCTTACTCACCTACAGAACCAGGAGCTGCCTACCTCTGAGGCCCTTCTTAGGGCCAGGAGTATGAAAAGATGGACAGGCAAGAAAGGAGTTAGGAGGGGGGTGTGGGGAGGTAAGGGGTGAAGGGCAGTCTACACAGAGACCTGGAAGGACCAGGTAATGGTGGGCTACTGCCCCTCTGGATGTAGCTGGAAAACCCTAGCTACCACATCCACACCCCCAACCCCTGTGGGCTCTGTGGTGCTGAGGAAGGAGGTCCACTGTGCCAGGAATATCCCAAGGAATTTCAAGGGTACCTAGTGAGTAATGAGGACTGGAGCAGAAGGTGGGGAATATGATTGCTGAAGACAGTGGCGGCCCCTACTATCATAGATAGCAACCAAGTTTCTCACATTAAGACTTGGTCTTTGAAACCTGATCATATTAATAAGTGAGGAGTGGGTGTATTCAAAATAGAATAAATTGGCTGTAGTCTAAAATTCCATGTATAACTAAGCTCAAGCTATTTTCTACATCTTATGGGGGAGTGAGTTTCTAAACCATATTTGCAAAAGAAAAACAGAAGGAGAAACTTTAAAATATGTCCATTACTCCATCAATCATTTGCTAAATCCCTAAAACATATTTGCTGAAGGAAAATAATAGGAAAAATGTGAAAGCTTATTCATTTTTCCAATAACTGTTTGCTAAAAATGAGGTTTTAAAATGGAATCATATATAAAAATGTATTTCTCATTATTTTTAAAATTGGTGACCAATGTCTCCATTCAATACAACTTTTTCTAAATAAGCCTTAATACTTTACTAGACTATTACCAAAAACAAAAAAAACAAACAAAAAAATCTTTTAAGTACACCATCTTTTTCACCATCTTCCCACTGTGCACAAGATTACGTGACTACTTGTTTTTGTGTAAGCTCTTTATTGAACAGACATTCTATGTTTTTCATTAGCAAATGAGATGTATTTTGGGTTGAATATTTTCTATCAGGTCATGAAAGATGAAAGGTCAAAGGAAGTTCAGTCTTAATATCAGCATTAAAAAATGTAGGTGAACTTCAGTAAATATTTAGTTTATAAATTCATTTAATTTTTGAAAGAAAAATCTAAGGATGCCAAGGAAAGTTTACAAAAAGAAAGCAACATTAAAAATATTGTTTTCAAGGGTAAGGAAGAAAGAAAAGAAATACAACAGCTATCAGAGGGATTTCTTTCTGGTCAGTTGGTTGGATGCCTACAATATCTTTCAGTGATGATTGAAAGGACTGATGATATTAGAGAGACAGAAGAGGTTGGAAGGAAATTGTCATAGATTGAGTTATGTCCCCCCAAAAATGTACATATCAATTTGGCTGGGCCATGATTCTCAGTACTGTTTGGTTGTCTTCCATTTTGTGATTGTAATTTTACATTAAAGAGGATTCAGGTGGCTTTATAATAACTTTACCCAGGTCAAGTCCCTGATTCAATGTAAAGGGAATTTCTCTGGAATGTGGCCTGTGTTACCTTTTATCTCTTAAGAGGTATACAAGAAAGGGACGTGAGCAGATATAAGGGACTCATATCACCAAGAAAGCAATGCTGGGGGAGCAGAGTGTGTCCTTTGGACCTAGAGTCCCTGTGTGAAGAAGCTCCCAGTCTGGGGGAACATTGACAAGAAGGCTCATAGAGAAAGAAAGACTTCCTCTGAAGCTGATGGCCTGAATTTGAACTTTTAGCCTACTTTGCTGTGAGGAAATAAGCTTCTCTTTGTTAAAGACAGCCACTTGTGGTATTTCCATCAGAACAGCATTAGAGTAACTATGACAGAATTCTTGTTGAAGATGAGCGACTAGGTCAGGAAACTTATATTAACAGTTATTGATTGAATTGTGTTCCCTAAAAGTATGTGTCAACTTGGCTAGGGCACAATTCCCAATATTGTATGTTGTCCACCATTTGGAAACTCTGGTGAAGCAGTGGTTAAGTGCATGTCTGCTACCCTAAAGGTCAGCAGTTCTAATCTGCCAGGTGCTCCTTTGAAAGTCTAGGGGAAGCTCTACTCTGACCTATAGCATTGCTGCTAGTAGGAATTGACTCAGAGGTAGTGGATTTTGTCCACCATTTTGTGATCTAATGTGATTTTCCTATGTGCTATAAATCCTAACTTCTAGCATGTTAATGAGGCAGAATTATAGTCAGTTATGTTAATGAATCTACAAGATTAGACTGTATCTTGAGTCAATCTCTTTTGCAATGTAAAAGAAAACAGAGCAAAGAGGAGAAAGACTTCACGCACCAAAAGAATGAAGAATCAGGGGCAGAGCATATCATTTGGACATGAAGTACTTGTGCTAAGAAGCTTCCAGACCAGGAGAAGAGTGATGACAAGGGCCTTCCTCTAGAGCTGACAGAGACAGGGAGGCTTCCTCTGCCAGCTGGCACCTTGAATTCAGACTTCTAGCCTACTAGACTGTGAAAAATATATTTCTTTGTCAGAGCAATCCACTTGTGATATTTGTATGATGGCAATAGTAGTTAAATAAGACAGTAACTTATTTTAAAAATTGTATGATAAGGTCAAGATGGTAGACTAAACACACATCTCCCTAAATCCCTCTGGAAACCAAGACCTGAAGTGATAATTAAATGGAGTCTTCTGGACACCTAGTAAGCCCTAGGACATGGCATAGGGCTGATAATTTGGACTTCATATCACTGAGCGGAAAATCTCCTCTCTTTTGCTGTTGTGGTTCTTGGTGATGTTGGCTTTCGTGGACCAAAGGTAACTCACCATTTTAACTTTTTTTTTCTCTGTCTTAGCCAGCAGACAGAGCTGGGACTTGACTAGCAGCTAATCTCAGAAGCACAGCTGGTGGATTGGTGGGCAAAATTGCCACATTTTGAGAGCCCAGCTTTTGACTCTGTGTATCTCGGCACCTTTGATCTCTCCACCTCCACCATTGACTGGCTGCTGCCCAGGCAGATGGGAAGTTTGTGTGGGACACCATCTTGTTCCACTAGGAGGCAGATATACCCATACAGAGGCCTCAGTGGGACCCAATTTCTAGGCTGGGAGGCAGTGCCTGCCCGGAGGACAGTGCCTTTCTGGCAGAAAAGCAGTATTTTACTTAATATCACCTATGACTGGGATCCAGCAGCAGAGGCCAGCAGGGCAGTAGTCCTTCTGTATTTTCAACTAGTTTATAACATCTGAGGTTAGATATAGAGGTACTTACTTTGCCAGCTGGGAAGAGGGACCGTACACCTAAAAACCTGACTGACTTTGGAAGTTGTCACATACCTTTTACCTTTCACTTTAAGATAGCCTAGAGAAACAACTGTGGTCCATCCTCACAGTATCTCTTCTAGACTCTATTGACTCACATAATGCCCCCAAAGCAGAAGGCCCCCAAAAGAAACAACAGAAGATTTTCCAGAAGAAGAAACCTTTCTGAAACCATCGGAAGCTGAATACAAAAGGATTACATAGAGAGCCCTCCTATACCTTATACAAAATACAGCAGAGAAAAATGAAAAACTAAGCAAGCTGTTTGAACTGATGGAACACCAGTACTCTGAAATCCAACAGAACAAGAACAAAATCAAAGAGATGGAAAGTTCAATTCAAAGCCAAGAAAACAGAATAGAACAAGTAGAAGATAGATTTTGTGACTTGGAAGACAGAGCTACTGACTCCAGCACCCTATGAGGTCAAATCAGAAAAGCCAAGCCAAGTGCCCTTGATTCGGATTCATAAAAAGAAACAAGGAAAATGAAGAAGCATTAAGAAACATGTGGGACTCTATTAAGAGGAACAATCTATGATTAACTGGAGTTCCTGAACAGGGAGAGACACCTGAGAACACAATGAGTATTGTTGCTGAACTGCTGACAGCAAACTTCTGAGAAATTATGAAAAAAGGGAATATAGATATCCAAGATGCATATTGAACACCATTCAATATAGATCTCAAAAGAAAGATTCCAAGACATACTATAATCAAGCTTAACTAAATGAAACATAAGCAGAAACTCTTAAAAGCAGCAAGCAAGACTCAAAGCAAAGCTAATGCTCAGAGGGAAACCCTGTAGGCTTTTTTCAGGTTTCTTAGTAGAAACAATGCTGGCATGGAGACAGTGGCATGACATATTGAAAGCCTTGAAGGAGAAGAACTTCCAACCAAGAATTATACATCCTGCAAAACTATCTTTCAAATATGAAAATTAAATTAAGACACTTTCAGAGAAACAGAAACTCAGAGACTTTGTAAAAACCAAACCAAAGCTACAAGAAATACTGAAAGAATCTCTTGGCTTAGAAGAACAAAGCCAGTAACTTTATATTTTAGAAACAAATACAGGACACATCACCTAGAATCCTACACAGTTAGGGAAGGCTCCAAACTCAATCAAAACTATAATAATGAAAGAAATGATCCAGTGATCATATCATGAAAACTATGATGTCATCATATTAAAAAAAGGTATGTACTACAGTTGTTATAGTCCTTCCAGATGGAGAGGAAGTTAATAAGACTGGTAGTAATTAAAATTGGATTTATACATAGTTTATTAAGGGGGATTATAGGGGCAGCCATAAAGCACAATAAAGATGAACATATCAAATCAAGAAACATAATACAGGAGTCTCAACAACCACAAAACCAACCCTGAAAATGGTGAAAAGCCAATTTACAAAGAAGAAAGTCCCAGAACAGATTAATAAGAACAGAGAAAACACCAACACAACAATAAACATATCACAATGGCAGCACTGAACACGTACCTATCAATAATCACATTGAAAGTGAATGGACTGAACACCCCAGTAAAGAGACATTGAGTGACATCTGGGATCAAAAGACATGACCCTTCCATATGTTGCTTACAAGAAACTCACCTTAGACTTAAAGACAGGAATGAACTGAAAATTAAAGGATGGAAGAATATACATCAAGTTAACAATACACAAAGAAGAGCAGGTGTGGCGATTCTAATCTCAGATAAAATCGATTTTAATGTAAAATCCACCTTTGTAGACAAGGATGGACACTATTGCTGAAAGGTTCAACACAGAAGCAGGACTTAACAATATTGTATATTTATGTACCTAATATTAGAGCACCTAAATACACTGAAGAAACACTGACTACAATAAAAAATGAGATACATCACTTCACAATAATAGTGGGAGACTTCAACACTCCACTCTCAATACTGGACAGATCATCTAGGAAAAAGTTCAAGACACAGAAGACTTTATTGTCACAATTAACCAACTAGACCTCATCGACATACACAGAACTTTCTATCCACCGGCAGACAACTACACCTTCTCTAGTGCACAGGGAACATTCTCCAGAATAGACCATGTGTTAGGACATAAAGCAATTCTCAACAATATCCATACCATTGAATTAATGCAAAGCATCTTCTCAGATCATAAATCCATAAAAGTAGAAATCAATAGCAGAAAACACATAGAAAGTGGAACTCATGAAACCTGAACAACATCTTGCTCAAAAATCCATGGGTTATAGAAGAAATCAAGGATGAAATAAATTTGTGGATTCCAGTGAGAATGAAAACACTTCTTATCAGAACCTGTGGGATACAGCCAAAGCAGTGCTCAGAGGTCAGTTGATCACCATAAACACACACATCTGGAAGGGAGAAAGAAACGAAATCAAAGAACTGACACTACAGCTGGAATAAGTAGAGAGAGAACAACAGAGGAACCCCTCAGTCACCAGAAGAAAATAGACCCAAAAGATTAGAGCAGAATTAAATGAATTAGAGAATAGAGGAACAACTGAAAAAATTGAAAAGACCAAAAGCTGGTTCTTTGAGAAGATCAACAAATTTGACAAACCTTTGGCTAAACTTACTAAAGAAAAACAAGAAAGGAAACAACCCAAATAAGAAATGAGAGGGGAGTTGTCACAACAGATCCAACAGAAACCAAAAATATCATAACAGAATACTATGAAAGACTGTACTCTGACAAACACGACAACCAAGAGGAAATGAACAAATTCCTTGATTCATATCACTTGCCAAAATTATCACAAGGTGAAGCAGAACAACTTAATAAACCCATCACAAAGGAAGAGATTGAAAAAGTCACCAAAAAACTACTAACAAAAAAAGCCCGAGCCCGGATGGCTTAACCACAGAATTCTACCAAGCTTTTAGAGAAGCATTATCTCCAATACTGCTGAGACTATTTCACAGTATAGAAAGGGATGAAATACTCCCCAATTCATTCGGTGAAGCCAGCCTAATCCCCGTACCAAAGCCAGGGAAAGACTCAACAAAAAAAGAGAACTACAGACCAATATCACTCATGAATCTTGATGCAAAAATCTTCAACAAAATTCTTGCCAAGAGAATACAACAACATGTCCAAAAAATAATCCATCATTACCAAGTTGGATTCATACCAGGGATGCATGGCTGGTTCAACATCGAAAAACAGTTAATATGATCAACCACATAAATACTACAAAAGACAAGAATCACCTGATTTTGTCTATTGAAGCAGAAAAGGCATTTGATAAAGTCCAACACCAATTCATGCTACAAACTCTCAGCAAAATAAGAATAGATGGCCAATTCCTCAGGGCAATAAGGGCCATTTATACAAAGCCAACTGCCTACATAATCCTGAATAAAAGAGACTGAAACAGTTTCCCTTGAGAATGCGAACTAGACAAGGATGCCCACTCTCACCTATCCTATTCAACATTGTACTAGAAGTTCTAGCCAGAACGATTAGACAAGACCAAGAAATAAAGGGCATCTGCATCGGCAAAGAACTACTAAATATCTCCTTATTTGTAGATGATATGATTTTATATGCAGAAAATCCTAAAGAATCCATAAGTAAACTACTCAAACTGATAGAAGAGTTCAGCAAAGTCTCAGGATACAAGATAAATGTAAGTAAATCAGCAGGATTCCTTTATGCCAACAAAGAGACTGTAAATGAAGGAATCAGCAAATCAATAGCATTTGCTATAGCCCCTAAGAAGATAAAGTGAATAAATCTAACTAGAAAAATAACACACATTTACAAAGGGAACTACAAGTCTTTACTACAAGAAACCAAGACAGACTTACATAAATGGAGAAACCTACCCTGCTCATGGATAGGAAGACAACATTGTGAAAATATCTATTTTACCCAAAGCAATCTACTTCTATAATGCAATCCCAGTACAAATTCCTGTGACATTTTTTAATGAGATGGAGAAACAAATCACCAACTTTGTTTGGAAAGGGAAGAAGTCCCAGATAATTGGTGATTGAAGAAGAAGAACACATTGGGAGGCCTCTCACTACCTGACTTTAGAACTTATTACACTGCCACAGTAGTCAAAACAGCCTGGTACGTGTACAAAAAGAGACAGACAGATCCATGGAACATAATCGAGATCCCAGGGATGACACCATGTTCCTATGATCAGTTGATCTTTGACAAAGGCCCTAAGACATTAAGCTGGGGTAAAAACACTCTCTTCAACAAATGGTGCTGGCAAAATTGTATATCCATCTGAAATAAATTGAAAGAAGACCCATATCTTGCACCTTATACAAAAACCAACTCAAATTGAATAAAAGACGTAAATATCAAAATCTAAAATGATAAAGCTTATCCAAGAAAAGGTAGGAACAACAATGGAAGCTTTAATACACAATGCAGACTGACTTCAAAATCTGTCAAACAAACTACAACCAACAGAAGAGAAAATAGTTAAATGGGAACTACCAAGAAACAAGCACTTTTGCTCATCCAAAGACTTTACTAATAGAATTAAAAGACCATCTACAGAATGGGAAAGAATATCTGGCAATTATACGTCAGAAAAATGCCTGATCTCCGTAATCTATAACATACTACAAAATATCAATAAGAAAAAGATAAATAATCCAATAAGCAATGGGTGAAGGAGATGGACAGACATTTCTCTGAAGAGGAGATCAGGTAGCCAAAAAAATACATGCGGACATGCTCAAGATCATTAGCTATTAAAGAAATTCAAATCAAAACTACAATGAGATACCATCTCACCCCAACAAGGTTGACCATGATCCAAAAAATGCAAAACAACAAATGCTGGAGAGGCCATAGAGAAACTGGAACTCTCCTACACTGCTGGTGGGATTGCAAAATGGTGCAACCTCTTTGGAAAGCAATCTGGCACTTCCTTAAAAACATGAATATAGATATACCATTTGACCCAGTAATTCCACTGCTCAGAATATATCCTGACTCATAGCCACCCTATTAGGACAGAGTAGAACTGTCCCACAGGGTTTCCAAGGACCAGGTGGTGGATTGGAACTACTAACCCTTTGCTTAGCAGCTGAATGTTTAAATGCCTTGCCACCAGGGCTCCAAGCTATCGTAAGGTATGTGTTATCAATAGATGTAAATTATCATTAGGAGAAGGCTATCTATGAGTCAGATCCAACTCGACGTCACTTGGCTGGCTGGCATCTTAATATGCACTTTTTTTTTTCTTTAAAAGCTCTGGTCATATGGCTGGCTGGTCATATACAAACTAACAGAATATGATGATTTACTCATCCCATCATCTGAACAGATAGTCACATGTGTATATATATTTGTAGGAACCCTGGCTATGCAGTGGCCAAGCACTTCCTGAAACTCCTACAGGTAATACCCTCAGAAAGCTACCCTCCTTGAATCTATATTCAACAATAGTTTAAAACAAATGCTCACAAAAAAAGTGGCATGATATGCAGGAAGGAGTATGGACCTTCGAAACTGTAGCAGAAGTATAAGTTCTGTCTCTAAACTCTTTGAGCATCAGATTTCTTATCCTTAAAAATAAGAAAAATTATATCTTTAGGTTTTGAGGAGATACTGTATGTCAAGAACCAAACCCATTATACAGCCTCAGGCATATGTACTTCTGAAATGGCAGCAGCTACTGCTTTTCTGGTTTACTTAATCCTGGAATAGAAATAAAATTGGCATCTGTGTCATTTACCAGAATTACTTAATTAGATCATGCCCTACAGCAGAATTGGCTACATAATTTATAGAGCCCAATATAGGATGAAAATGCAGAGCCTCCTGTTCAAAAATTATTAAGACTTTCAAGATAGTAAAAGCAGGGCATGAAACAGACTGGAGCTCTTTTAAGTATCAGGCTCTGTGTCATCATACAGATTGCATGCCCGGAAAATTGTCTCAGCTCACAAGTGACCCTTGGAAATTTCAAAACTTTTTTTAAGAACAGGGATAATTCCTGCTGGTAAGCAGTACCTTCTTCTTCAGTAGATCTAACTTTTTTTTTTTTTTAATCAATAACAATAATAACAATCTTGATGTGGATTACATTCAGGAAATTTGCCAGTCCAGTTTTGTTTTGTTCTGTCTCTGTTTCTCTCTCTTAGTTCCGTTCAGCGCCTTGGGTATTGCTTCCCAAGGAAAATGCATTTAAGACTTGAGTCCTGATGGGGGAAAAAAAACCACTCATCTCCCGTTCCTCATTTTGTAGTACAGTCAACCCTGGAAGCTGAAAAGGAATTAGGAAAAAAAAAAAAACCCTGGAAAACTTGAGGCGTTCTGGACATTGATCAGAGAGGAAAACGTGTTAACAAATGCGATTCTGTTTAAGACTGTGAAACAAGAATACAACTTTCATTAATACCCTGAGCTGAATCCAGGCTTTTGCCTGATTGATATGAAGAATCCCAACTGCGAGGCTGGGAAAGAGACTGAGATTTACACACACTAGTGTTTTTTTACAAGTTATGTTCATGTCTCCAGAGGCTCAGACAGATTTAATAAATCAAATAAATAAATAAGTAAAACAAACAGTCTATGTTCAGTTCTTCATGCAAAATTTCCATTGTCGTCCAAGAGATTTCCACATGCACAGCAAGGACAGAAGATGACTCTCTTGTTACCCATTATATGAAGAAAAATGTCTAGCTTTGATAATGATGTAATATAGCTTTCACCCCCTGAACTTCACAGAAGTCCATTTAATCGTTGCCAATGCCCCCTCATGAGCAAAGATGCATTTTCCACTTTGAAAGTTGGTTGAATAGATTTTGAATACTTTACAACGGATATGTCACTGTTTTGGTTTGGGGTTTTAATGTGGTAAATAATTTCAGCTGTGAGAGAGCCTAAGAAATAACTTTGCCACTTGGGGAATAATCTTGTGAGAGGAAGAAAGAAAGAGACAGGGAACAAAAGAAAGAAAGGAAGCTCTGGTATTCATCTGGTGCTTTTAAAAATCGATCATTACAACTCCCTAATAAATTATAGAATCACAGCATCACAAAAATTTAAACTGAAAGATGTCTAAAAAGTCATAAGCTAAAACTGTATTTCATAGGTACGAAAACCAAGCCCAGGGAAGTAAATCTACTGAACATCGCTGGTTCACATTCTTACTCTCGCTCTCTAGTAGTTACATTCCTGTATTTTTCCTACATGACCTCCCTATAGAGTTTATTTCAGGGAAACTTTTCTCACAAAAAAATTATGTTCAACCAGGTTTACGGACATTTTGCTATCTCAAATGACAATTCACTTGTTCCCTTTTTTCACCCATTCATTATATAAATTACGTATTACAAGGTCTGTATTCCATGCCTGTGCTACATTTGGGACTGAAACAGACCCAGCGTCTGATTGTGAGAGTTAAAGACAATGAGAAAAATAAAGCTACAAAATGAAATACAGTAGAACAGCTAGTATCCTGGGAAACCCAGGAATTCAGAAGGAAATGCGGTTCATAATGGTCAATGCACAGTAACCACACAGCTAGCTGATGGTGGAGAGAATTTTTTCCTAAAATTCAGCCACGCTTAGGAGTCCCACATTTCCGAGTGATGACGCGGGATGTGTTGAGCATGTTGTTTCCGAGCGAAGACTCTAGAGCCAGACTTGTTGGTTTTAAACCTCATCTCTGTCACTTGCTAACTCAGAACTCTTAGACGAGTTATTAGCTTTTCTCAATACCAATGTTTTCCTCAGGAAAATGCACCTAATTCAAAGTGTCGTCAGGAATTTCTAGCACTTAGAAAACAGCAGCTGTTACACAGTGAGCACCGACAACGTGACCTACTATCATAAACCTGAATTTATGCGCCCAGAAGATTAGCTTTTATAATTAATTGTATTTATTTCTAGCTGGCAATACAGAAACCCTGGTGGCGTAGTGGTTAACTGCTATGGCTGCTAACCAAAAGGTTGGCAGTTCAAATCCGGCAGGAGCTTGTTCAAAACTATGAAGCAGTTCTCCTCTGTCCTACAGGGTAGCTATGAGTAGGCATCGACAACGGCACTGGGTTTGGTTTAGTTTTTAGCTGAAACCATATGAATGATAGCATTTAAATCATGTTGTTCTTACCTAAGGGATATATAGCAATTTTAACAGTGTCAAGTCCTGACTTCTTTAGGACTCCCTGTAGTACACTTTGAGCCCTGGATCATGTGTACTCCCTGTGATGCTATTTTCTTAAAAAGAAGAGGTATGCTGTGATATCAGAGTCTTCCATCAGGCTATCCAGGCAATTATTTTCTCTAATTCAGAAGACAATGGAAGAATTTATTTGACAAGTACAGTAGTCAAATAGTGCAGGATGTCAAAAGGCACTGTACACTGCTTCCACATGTATCTGCTCCCCCAAACAAAATGAAACAAACAAAAAAAACCCACTGCCGTTGAGTCGATTCCAACTCATAGCAAACCTATAGGACTGCATAGAACTGCCCCACAGAGTTTCCAGGGAGTACATAGTGGATTCAAACTGCTGCTTTTTGGCTAGCAGACATATCACTTCACTACTACGCCACCAGGGTCCCGATAGGTTAAACCCGGAGCAGCTCTTACTGAACGCAGACGGCCTAGCAAGTGAATTGAGATGTCTTAAGTCTCAGTGTTGTCTCTACCCTTAGTTTCCTCACCCTGAAATTGGGGATGATAATGTGGTAAATAAGTTTCTTGTGAGGGTTAAGTGAGAAAAGTTGTACATTTGTGACAAAAAAGTCAAGACAGTTTAATTGTTTAGTATGTTCAGCTTACTGCCTACTTAATCAGTCTTTTGGCTGAGACAAAACTGTAATGTTAATAAAAGACATTAAGCAAGAAAGTGTATGTGTGTGGTGGGGTGGGTAGGTAGATCAACAGCTTTTTCTTTTATTTGCTATTACTTCCTCATGACGCCCCTTCCCTCTACAAAAGCGTAAAATGATCCAGTATTGTTAGTTCTGTTTTGATTTGGGGTGGTTCTCAGGGAGGTGTTTTCTGGCCTGGGAGTTTGCATCATAGCACCAATGTGCTACCTTCCTTGCTTGTTTTGCATTTCATCTCCACTTAAAAGCATTACTGCCTTTAAAGTCAGGTGGCAGATAATGGGCTTCAGCAGTTTGGAGTGTGTGAGAGCTTAATTCAGGTGGAGTCCAGATGCTTGTGTGCTGTAGCAGAAGGAGTGTCACTTCCCTCTTCCTCTCTTGTCACCTCTGTTCTTTAGTCTTCAGGTGGCTGAACTCTGGGCCCACACTTCCTTTCTCAGGATACCCTCTCTGTTCCTCACACTCACCTTTCTGCAAGTGGCCCTCCCTATGTGGAGTGTGACTCTACGTATTTGACTACACAGGGAGCCTTTGTGGTGCGGTAGTTAAGTGGTGGGTCACTAACTGAAAAGTCAGTGGTCTGAACCCACCAGCTGCTGCACAGGAGAAAGACATGGCAGTCTGCATCTGTAAAGATTACAGCTCTAGGAGCCCTAGGAGGCAGTTCCACTCTGCCCTATAGGGTCACTACATGTCAGAAATGGGTTGATGTTAACGGGTTTAGATTTCTTTCATTTGACTATATAATTTAGGGAAACGCTGGTGGCGTAATGGTTAGGAGTTTGGCTGCTAACCAAAAGATCGAATCCACCAGGCACTGCCAATTTTCCCACTGCTTCTGTTACTATTACTGTAGGACAAATCACCCCAAAACTTGTCAACGCAAAACAACCATTATGTTGTGGTCGAGAATTCTACAGGTTAGGAATTCAGACTGGGAATAGCAGGAGGGGCTAGTATTTGCTCCATGATGTCTCAGCTGGGAAGATTTTTTTAAGATGGATGATTCAGCAGCTGGGGCTAAAATCACCTGGAGTCATTTTCACTCACGTGCCATCATTCCTCACCCGTGTAGTGGTTGATGCTGGCTGTCAGTTGGAACCTTGGGTTGTCTGGGAACTGGTGCACTTGCATGCGACCTCTCTTTGTATTCTCTCTATGAGAGCTAGTGTGGGCTACTGTAGGGTAGTGTTCCAAAAATAAGTGGTCCAAGAGAGCAAGAGGAGTAGTGGCACAGGACATTTTCATGATCTAATGACAGAAGTTGAGCAGTATCATTTTTGAGACAGTCACAAAGGTTTCCCCATTTATAGGGAAAGGAGACATGGATTCCTCTGCTCAGTGGAGGGAGTATCAAGGCTCCAGTGGGCAGTGATACATGTGATCTGACCTCTATCTAACCACAAAGAAGGGCTTTTCCAAGAATGTGGAATTGATCATCTTTGGAAATATAGTCTACTACAGTCTAACTTCTGGTTATAAAAGTTCACCTCCCTCCTACCATCTCACATGAGAGATACTCTCATTCTTTTCCTTAAGGCTTCTAAGTCTCATCCTGTTATGGCACCTGCCCAAGGTCTAGCATTTTTTCCTCTAAAGTGGATACAGGTACAGACAGGGCTTTTGGGGTGAATTTCCTCAGGTATACCTTCTTGAAAATGTATCTTGTTCTGAAGACAAAAGAATGAAAGAAATGAGTTATCTTCTCCTCACATACCCAACATTCAATGACTGGACAAGCATAGGATAGCCTTTTCACACACTCCCATTCAAAAACTAGGAAATAAGAGGCACATAGTAGCCAATGATCCATAACACTTATTCCTGCTTAACCTCTTTCCAGAAATGTGTTTTTTCTTTGCACAAATATTACAATAGTGCTGTTTTTTGAATATGCCAACATTATATTCTGCACAAAGCATTTTAACTTAAGTACGAACATGTTGATCCTATAAGACAGTAATTAAATACAGTAAACAATTTTATATTCTTCAATTATGGTTGCACATATTCAGTATGTTAGCTTAAAATGTTTCATAGTGTTACACTAAAATGTTATACAGTCTATCAAATATATAATCAAGTGGCTTAATAATATTTAAAAAAAACTGTGGATACACTCTGGATATATTCTTTCCCATTCTTAGATCATTTTTTAGAAGTCAAAATAACATTTAGATAACATCTCTGTGGCAAGCTAAAGTCTATGATGGACTCTAAATTTCCCTTTCTAATTCCTGGCACTGTGAGGATAGTAGATTTTACTCCAGTGATTGCATTAGACAGTACAGTTGAATTTAGGAATGGTGGGCCTAAAGTAATCACATGAGCCTTTTAAAACAAAAATTTGCTCTGGCTGGTAAAATAAGGAGTCAGATAACATGCTCTGTCTAGCCTTTGAAGAAGGCAGATGCCTATGTTGTGAACTGCCTATGGCAGCCCCATGGAAAGAACTTGAGAGGAGTCTCTGAGAGCCATGACCGGCCTCCATGTGACAGCCAGTGAGAAGTGGGGACCTCAGTCCTATACCATGAGGAACAGAATTTTGCCAATACAAAGAATGAATTGAGAAGTGGATTTTCCCCCCTAGAGACTATGGAAAGGAACACAGTCTGGCCAATATCTTGATTTTGGCACGTGATACCCTGAGCAGAAAACCCAGTCATGCTGGGCTGGAGTCGGACCTACAAAACTGTAAGCCAATAAATGGGTGTTTAAGATGCTGAGTTTCTGAGAAGTTGTGATGGAACAATAGAAGCTAATATGTACACCCAGCAAGCAGTAGTTTTATCTGAGCAAAAGATTGAGAAGGAGCCCAAGATGAGCAGAGGAGACAACATGGAATAAAATAGAACTCACATTAAACTAACTCTCCTTCACTATCTCCTCTCCTCTCCTTGATTACATACACAGGTAAACTCCTTCAGAATGTAATGTGTGGTGAAAAGCAGACTATAGCATTGGTTTTGATCCAACAGATCTGGGATTGGTTGATGTCTCTTCCACACGACTGCGAGGTGGTAACTTAGCCTCCTTGGTCCTCCATTTCCTCAAGCTACAATGAAGAGAGCATCTTCCACTCCATGTGTTTAGGAGTAAATAAGGTAATATCTGATGAGCAATAAAATATCAATTAAAAGCATTCTGTGAAAGTTTTTTCTATATAATTTTTTATTGTAA
The DNA here is from genome assembly GCA_028571685.1 of Heterohyrax brucei. Lineage (NCBI taxonomy): Eukaryota > Metazoa > Chordata > Mammalia > Hyracoidea > Procaviidae > Heterohyrax > Heterohyrax brucei. The sequence goes on along the minus strand of CM053144.1, from coordinate 149,688,270 downwards.
CAGATATATACTATTAGTTGTCCTTGGAAGACAAAGATTCCCAAGGTATACTGTAGCTCCTTCCTTGATTTTTATTCCTCAGAACTCCACTTGCTTAAACCTCTTTGGAAGGACAGGGAGAAAATTTTCCCCGTGAGCACTTTGAAGCATCTAACGCAATGTCTGAGCTCCTGAGAGAGTGAACACCTATTTTATGGGCAGTTAGAAATGTCAACTGACTTTTCTTTGACCTGAAGGAAATGACTTAAGAGTATTCACTAATACTACATTAAAAAAAATTCAGATGCAATTTCAGCAGTCTTTTTTCAGTTTCTATTCAACTGTTTTCAACAGGAAAGTTGTTGGTGGTAGTAGCAGTTACGTTTTGTGTTTCAAATGAACACAACCATTTTGTGTCACACACACCCCTGTACTAAAATTGTTAGAGAAGTGACGGCATAGTGTTGTGTAATTCAGACAGAGGACCATCATTTCAAATGAAGGAAAAGTCTAGTCTTTCACAGTCTGATTGTCTCCTATGGTTTAAATGGTCTTACTAATAAGATGAAAATTGTATCCTTTAGCTTAAAAAAAAAAAAGGATAAGGGAAACATGAAAAGTGTAAATTGAACTTTTGCCTCGTGCTACATCTCCTCTGTTTACCCAAATCAATGTATTTCTGTTTGTTTTACTGCCTATCTGCTGAAAACATATCTGCATCCAACGAAAATGTAAAACATGTGATCTAAAACAGTTTGAGAAAGGAAAAAGGAAGCGTACTGTTAAATGTTAAAAACAGGTTCTGTGGTGAATTGTATACATGCACCACATCAAAAGTAAATTGAAGTTAAAATAAATAATGTTACACTGAAAGTTGAAAGAATAGAGCAAATCATAAAGATGCTTGTATACTAATTGAGAGTATTTTAATTGTTAAAAGATTTAGGGAAATAAACATTGAAGATGGGAACACAGTGCTGAAAGATCAGTGCTGGCTCTGGTTTTCCTTTCTAGTGGCTTGGCACGGCAGCTGTGCAGAATCCCAGCCTTGCCTTGAGAAACAGAAGTGATGCTGTTCAAAGAATTAATCAGTGGCCCATACCCAGGAGGCTTGGGGATATACACAGTCCCAAAAGCTGGTAGAAAACCTGCCCTTCCCATGCTGGCTGCCTTCCTTTCTAGGAAGACTGGAGCTCCTAGCATTAGTCTCAAATTTAGAGTAGGCTCGAGTGTTTCTGTCTCCTGTGACTGTCATGTCACTGATCTCACCATGCTGTTTCTCAGTTTCTGTCTTTATACTGCTGTGGTGAGGCATCGTGTAACACAGCATGACAATGACCAACCCTCCCTTTTCCATGTCGCTGTGTTTCGTCACTCATGCTGATCTATGCTGTACAACTAGCACGCCTCAGGGAAAACAATGTCTTCACGAGAGAAAGAAGTCAGTTGTGTGCATCTCCCTCCAAGTCTGTTGCATTGAAATCAATAGAATTGAATGCTTGCTTATAACACTATATATTAACTTTCTCTTTGTGTATAGAGCTTTCTGAGATTCAATGATTTAAGTTAGCTTTTTCATATTTTGTGAAGCAAAAATGTTTGTTTGTCTTCCAGACTTACACTATTTCTGAATCCATATCTTTTTTCTGCTTTCTTCAGCATTTGCCCTCATCTTTACCTACAACCCAAATCAAACCCACAGCAGTCATGTCAATTCCAAATCACAGGGGCCCTATAGGACAGAGTAGAACTGCCCCACAGAGTGTCCAAGGAGCATCTGGTGGATTCAAAGTTCCAGCCTTTCTGAGCAGCTATAGCACTTAACCACTAGGCCACCAGGGTTTCCTCTTAAGCATCATACTGTTACATAAAACCAAGGAAGGCTACGGATAGATATATTTTAACTTTTGTCTCTGCCCGTGTGTGTTAAACAAAGAAATGCCACGAAATATTTATGCATATCCACGTACAGCTTGTCAAAAAGTATCTCAGCTTTTATGTTGCTATTACACGTAGTCTTTCAAATAGCATTGCCAGGTAACTATTATCTTTACTTCACAAATAAGGAAAATTAAAATTAGAGATAGTTATTTTGTTCACATATTGGTTTCTAAAAATATACAGAGAACATTGAATATATGCCAGCCAACATGCTAGTTTTTGGATATTAAAATGATGAGGGTAACCACTTACGGTATATTCCCTCAGAAGGCTTCCTGAGGAAAGGCATCTGCTAACTAGCATCCCAGTTACCAGTCTGTAGATAAAACATTCCATGTCCAGGTCTGTCCGACGTCAGAGTCAGGAACTCATTGGCTTTTATTTCCCTTAACCTGCCATTCTTGGTCAAGAATGAAAATGATGTAGGAAGATAGATGAGCCTTTTTTTTTTTTTTGGTTATGTATGATAAAGCTTTCTCTATTAGCTCTGGGGGAAGGTCTTTGTTTCTTGGTGGTTTGGTGATTTTCATGTGACATCTCAAAGGCGACTGGACTAAAACATACCTTACACTGATACAGGCCTCTTTAACATAAAAAAGAAAATATACTCCCAAAGGATATTATTATAGCCACAGGTATAGGGATTGAGATTTATAACACATTTTGGGGGGACACAATTCAATCTGTAACCTTCTACTCTTGGCACCTCAAAATTCATGTCCTTGCCACATACAAAGCACGTTTACCCCGTCACATCATCCCCAAATCGTAAATCAACTCCAAGTCCAAAATATCATCTGCTGAATTGTCTGAAGCAAATATGGGTGAGACATTAGGGGCATCTCATCTTGGGGCAAAATTCCTTTTCATCTGTGAACCTGTGAAATCTAGACTACAAATTGGTTCCAAAGTACAATGGTGGGACAAGCACACAGTTGACATTTCCATTACAAATGGAGGGAGGGTCCTTGTCCTTTCTTGGAGAACAACAGATATTGCTCCTTTGGCCTGTTTCACGCCTGTAAAATTCCAAAGGACAGACAGCTTTTTGTCCTTTTGGTCTTTGTCCCCTGCAGTGTAAACAGGTGGATTGTCTACTGTGGTAGTTGTTAAGTCTATCAGTCACAGGCTTAATCTCTTTAACAAAAGGTTGCCTAGACATTCCCTCAGTTAACAACTTCAGTGTCCAGTAAAAATTCTGTTGTATGCAATAGAATTTTCCAAATCTTTAAGTGTTTTTCAGTTTACATAGTCCATTTTTAAGTCCACATCTTCCGTCTCGCATTTTGCTGTAAGACAGAAGAAGAAAGCACATGGCCGCTTTAAAATCTTGCTTAGAAATCTCCTCTGCCAAATATCCAAGTTCATCATTAGAAGTTCGCCTTTCCATAAAGCCTTTGAACATAAGGCAGACCAGTTCTAATAGAAAACTAGTGCTTTTACATGTCAACACTTTCTGGAGACCCAAAAGACCACTAGAGACTGGCTATTCTTCCAGGGATGATTCATCCTTGCAGCATTTGACTGACTACAAAATCCCCCAAACCAAACCCATTGCCACTGAGTCAAATCTCACTCATAGAGACCCCACAGGATAGAGTCGAACTGCCCCCTAGGGTTGTGGACTCCAAATGCTGACCTTTTGGTTAGCAGCCCTACCTCTTAAGCACTATACCACCAGACCCCAACAAATAATTGTCTGTCTTTGCTTGATGATACCCTTTGCTGTTGAGTCAACTCCAACTTATAGAAACCCTATAAGATACAGTAGAACTGCTCAATAGAGTTTTACAAGGAATACATGATGGATTTCAGCTGCCAGACTTTGGGTTAGCAGCTGTAGCACTTAACCGCTACTCCTTCAGGTATCCTGCTTGTTATCTTTATATTTCATTGCACATAAACCAGACACTAAAGTTGAGGAACTGAGAGAATATTTATGCCTGGCAGCCTTTTGATTTCATATCTTGAATGGTTTTGTCTGGTTATTGAGAAGACTAAACATTCTGGAATGAATTTTTGGTGGTTACATACATGTTAACTTACTTGCTGCAAATACGTCATGTACATAGCAAAGCCTGAGTATATCACGTGCTGATTCAGCATGCCTTTCTTCCCAGAGTACCAAGGAATATTGTTTTAGTCTTAGTTAGTGTACAATTAATACTACTGCAGAACTGAGAGCAACCTTCATCCTCTTAAGTCCTGCCAATCACATGACCCTGTAGCAGGAGATACGGCAGACCTTGAATGGTACAGGGTGCCACATTGCCCTGGGAGTGTCTTTCAAGCCAGGTTTGAGTATATCATGAAATATATGCCACCCTTAACTAAAGAAACAGCCACGTCTTCTAGCTTTTTAAGCTGTGTTTCAGCTAGATGGAGTTATGACTGGTGTGTGCTTCCCTTTTGCATTACCATTTGATTCCATAATAAGAACCACATGAGACAATTTTAATTTATTGGTTCTTTAGTTGCCAACATGGCTTTTGTACAACTAATAAAATAAATAAAGATATTTCCCTTGTGTTTTTTTTTCTTATAAAATATACTTGTTATGTAAAGGATAAACACATACCAGTGAAAACTTGATCTGGCATGAGTAATATTGTCCCGCTTTTTCTTATTTAATAGAAAGCAAAAGAGAAATATTTATTAGTTTTCTAATAGCATGTTGGCTCACACTGGTCTGTACCCACACACTAGTTGTTGGAAACATTTATGTAGAGAGAAGTGGTTTATGATGGTGTCTTGTAGAAATTTCAAAACCTAGTTGTTAACAAAAATTTATTTCTAGGGAAAGTGTGGAATGATGGAATTAAAATGAATAATAAAACTTCATGGCTTCTTGATGCCAATAGTAATTTCTTGGCATGGTCATCATCAAGGTACTGTTCTAGACTTTCTCTTCTGCAGATAAGAAAGCCCAAAGCAAACGATACCAGCATTTACTGAGCTTCAGTCCAGATACAGAGAGTGAGCTGAAAGGGAACTTCGGGATGTTGTTGTTGTCCCCTCCTGTCATGTCACTCCTAATTCACAGTGACCCTAAACATCGTGGAACAAAATGCTACATGTTCCTGTGCCACTCACAATAGGCTGTGGGTCTGACCATTGTGACCTGTAAGGTTTTTAGTGCCTGATATTCAGAAGTAAATGCCTGGCTTTTCCTCTTAATGTGTCTTGGTCCACAGTCCTCTCTGAAACTGGTTCAGCACCCTGAGCGTGCTTGAGTATAAATCCTCTTGCCCTGAAATCTGGAATTATTCCTCAGCTTATGCAAATTCCTTATTGTTCTGTATACTCAGGACTCACTTCAGAATGTGTGAATATACAATAGAGAAATGACATTGGAACAAATCCACAATTGAAACTGGCTTTCTTCTTGGTCATCTTTCTAAGGACACACCTATGAATATTAGACAACAAGCAAATGCTTTTTCTCCACTAAGTCATCACACTTTGGTTGACTGATGTTGATCTCCCACAAAGCCCATGAAGTCCAGAGAGGTCTTGTTTTGCAGTTTCCTGTTTTTAGTATCCGGAGGCCCTGGGTGAGAGAAAGGGCTGTAGGGAGTCACACGCAACTAGGAAAGAGCCTTCCTGCAGAACACAAGGTGAACATCGAGAGAAGCCTCCTTGCCTAAAACACTATTTCTCTGTGAAGAAGAGGGACATACACTACACAAGAATTGAATGATACTACATAAGACTCTAGTTTAATTAAATTGTTGGAAGATGGCTTTATAAAGCTAACTTTAACAGTCATTTTTAAAAATGGTAAAACCTGTCCATGTTGTTTTAATAAATTTTAGTAAAGATTCCACTTGCTTATTAAACTCTTCCATACCCTCTTTTCTTTGCTTTCTGTCATTCAAGCTTGAGAAATAAAGAAGGAAAAAAAAATGAAAGCATTCTATACCTGGATGTTATAAAGCCCAAATAGTATATAAGTATGAACATATGTCTTTAAAGCTTTAAGGGATAAAAGAGAGAGAGAGAGAAAAGGGCAACTATTATTTAAAGAAGCCAGAAAAATTTCTTTCTTATCACTGTCAGACTTATAATTGCTAAAGATGTGGAGTATACACAAACAGCTTAAGCAATAAAAACAGAAATCTAGTTTGATGGTACAATGGAATATGTATATATATTACAAGAATAGCACAAAAAACTTTGAAAAAAGGTACAGTATGTATTTGGATGAAATATTATTGAAGAAAATAATTTTTTTAAGACAATATTGTTTTTGGTGAAGGTTTACATAGCAATTTAGCTTCCCATTCAACAATTTCTACACAAATTGCTGAGTCACATTGTTTACATCTTTCACAATTCATGAACATTCTCAATAGTTTTGTTCTAGCTGTTAGAAGAAAATTTTTACCAGTAGGTTTTAAGACTGATTAAAAGAGAGGTAATTGATCTGAGTCATTTCCCCACTTGCTCCACGGAGAAAACATATAAAATCAGTCTGATGGGCACAGAGGATTATCTCTGACCCCTCATTGGCTTCAGAGAGTCCAGATATCTGGACTGGAAAGGACTGGAAGTGATGCAACACAGAAAGAGTGATGTGACCCAGTCCTGGTGCTCAGAGCACGGCTCTCTGCCACATGGCCAGTAAGCAGCAACCTGTCGCCGTTCTGTTGTTTCTCTTGCTATGTCGGGGTTAAGGTCATTTTTAGGGCACAGTAAGGAAATGTGAAGGCCAGAGCTGTCTGCACCACACCTGGGCTGTGAGAAACAGGGGATTTCAGTTTCAGCCTTTGGATCCCACACAGAATCTCTTTACCTGATTATCTTGACCCCGGTATACAACAAACATAAAAACGAAGGCAGACACAGCAGAGTAGTGGACTAGCAAGAGCGACAGTGGATATTTCTGAAATGCATTAAGAACTTCAGAAAAAGGTAAGCAGTGAAAGCAGAGTTTTGTTATTTTGTCAGTGCAGCCTCTCATATCTAGCCTTTGTTTTGGGGCAAGGGGAAAGTTGGGATCCAGACTGTTCGAACTTACTTTCAGGTATTTTGATGCAGCAGAAATATTGAACTGTTTGTAATTATACAAGTTACTGATTTCTGGATTTACAAATATAGGCTATTTATTATCATCAATGACTTACTATATTTCCTTTATAATTAGCATAATTTCTTTCCTTCAATAGAAACCCTGATGGTGTAGTAGTTAAGTGATATGGCTGCTATCCCAAAAGCTGGCAGTTCAAATCCATGAAGTGCTCCTTGGAAACTCTATGGGTCAGTTCCATTCTGTCTTACAATGTTGCTCTGAGTTGGAATCAACTCAACAGCAATGGTTTGGAATGTACACCAGTTAAGAACAATAAAACTGCTATTGGAAGTAAACAGAATAAAAGTTTTTTTATTTTAGGGTGTGAAGCTACTGAACTATCTCAGAATGAGCTGACAAGAAACCTAATAATATTAATCCTAATGAAAAACAGCGTTAATGAAACCTGGTGTTGATTTGGCTGCCTTTGGCGGTGTCGATTGAACACTCGCTCATTGCTGCTTTCTATGTTCAACACATAATAAATTGCCAATCTTCATAACATATATATTATTATTATCCATTATCATTATTGCTGTTTTAGTATAATGAGAAAACTGAGTTAACTTCTCTATACTTCACGTGAGTTTACCTGAAGAGTGATGGAGTATTTCCAACGTGTCTATGGTGTACAGCAAGTACTGACTGTCTCCTACAATGAAGGAACACTTCACTAATGGTGCATGTGACATGTCTAGAATTTTTCAAGATTTTGTAAATGCAAGCTTTAAAGTTACTAAGCTATGTTGGCTCTGAAGTCTTTTAACTGAAAATAACAGGACCAATCAACATTGCTGTTCAGTCAATTCTGACTGATAGCAACTCTACAGGACATAGTAGAACTCCTTCCTGGTTTCCAAGTATTGCCTGGTGAACTCAAACTGCTGGCTTTTTGGTTAGCAGCTGTAGCACTTAATGGCTACACCACCAGGGTTTCCAGTAGGACCAAGTAGCCTTTAAAATACTCCAAAAATTGGTGCAGAGACCTGCTTATGTGTAAGACAAGGAGACAGTTACAAATGAGGCGTGATTTAAGGGACACTGGAAGGTTTGCAGGAAACACTGGGGGTGTGCTGGTGAAGTGCTACGGCTGCAACCAAAAGGTCAGCAGTTCAAATCCAACAGGTACTCCTTGTAAACTCTATGGAACAGTTCTATTCTGTCCTATAAGATCCTTATGAGTCAGAATTGACTCAACGGCTGTAGGTTGGTTTGTCTGTTTGTTTTGAAGGTTTGCTAAGGTCTTCTCTGCTAAGCAAACTGCTCAAACTTTCCAATCAGACAAAGCAAGAATCGAACACTAGTTTTTTAATAGTAGGCGGGTAGTCAAAGTCATTTGGTCTGAGTGTTGCTTAGCTATGGGAGGACAGATGCCCTGGTGGCACAGTGGTGAACAGCTCAGCAGCGAACCCCAATGTCCAGAGTTCAGACCCACCAGCCACTCCGTGGAAAACCTATGGGGCAGTTCTACTCTGGGCTATAGGGTTGCTTTGAGTTGGAATTGACTGAATGGCAATGTTTTGTTTTTTTATTCCTATGATAGTTATTGTGAACCTGAGCTGAAGTCTCTTAATTCATCTAAGAGTTGCCATGAGGATGAAATAATGTAATAAGTGTCAGTGCCTGGAACATGTTAAGTCCACAATTCTTTTTTTGCTCATTTTTTATTCATGTCTCCCTTTCCTTTCCTCTGCTTATTTATAGCAGGTTAGGGAGTAAAGTTAGGGAGGTGGTTCCGTACTATGGATGATACAAATAAATACAATAAAGTCTTAGAACCTACCTGTGAACAACTCATAGTCTCATATTTTGTGACCTAGTGTAAAAACATGAGTTTTTAAACACATTTCAGTCACTTGAGCATTTATTCTGGCTAGTCAATAAAAATAAAAACTCAAGTGTCTGTGCATATGCTTATTTTGAAGCAAATGGCACCCTGGATTATATTGTCTTAGGAAAGAAAAAGAGCAATATCATACTATCAGTCAATGGTATTTATTATCTCTTAGTCTTTTCCTGTTTCTTACCAGTCCTTCTAGTTAAAGAATAGCAGATCTTAGAAATGGACTTTCATTCGTAACCTGCTGATTCACCTAGATCAGGTTACTGGGAAGAAATCCAAGTCAGACCTCCTGACCTACCCAAAACAGCATGAAGTGTGCCCTGCCACTAAATCCTGATTCCTGTGTGCCTCAGCCTGTCACTAAATATGATTTAGGGGAACCTTTAGAAAGTCAAGTATAAGGATTTAGTGCTCTATGTGTAGGTTACAGCTGCTAGGCTGGCTTTTATAGTAATATAAGTAAGTAATTTGTTAAATGGCCCAGTCATTAGATATACCAGGCCTTTACAACATTCTGGTGAGGGAGTCAGCTCTGGGCAGGGAGAAGATTAGCATTTCTCAGCAGCAAGTATTTTTACAAGATTAATGAGGCACAGGGCAGATGGTTTTGTTTCCCCTCTTTGTGTCTCCTCTCCTGGTTCCCTTGCCCTTTTATTTGGTTGTCTTTTCCTCTGTGGCACCTGCTGTCATTGACACGGATGAGATGACAAAACAGCATTCCTTTAGATTAGCACTCTTCACACCTTCTTCTCCCCCTTTTTTTCTCCACAGGAGTTATTCCTTTCTCCTCTTCTGGAATTGGCAAAGATATTCTCTTGGCTTGCTGTAAGAAATGCCTGGCAGACATTTTCACATTAAAAAAAAAAAAAAAGAATTATAAAAAAGATTAGAAATAATTCCCAGTGGCTTATTTTACATAAAAAAATATATTGATATAGGAGATCATTTTTAAATTATATGTCTGTTCTAATAAACCTAAAACCAAACTAGTTGCTGGCAAGTCAGTTCCGACTCATAGCAACCCTACAGGACAGTGTAGAACAATCCCATAGCGTTTTCAAGTAGCATCCGGTGGATTCAAACTGCTAAGCTTTTGGTTAGCAGCTGTAGCTCTCAACTGCTATGCCATGAAGGTTTCCTCTGCTCTAATAGACTTTGTGTTTTCTCTGCAGGTTATCACATCCTCTATGTGTGTCCATTTCTTCTTTCAGCAGAACGAAATTTGTTTCAAGTACAGATTGTTTTACAGAATGTTTATGTTCCCTTTTTCTTTATCATATTCTCAGACATAAAAAGTGCAGAGACCCTGCACTGCTTTTGAAAGCTTACTTCTCTTCATGAAGATCTAAATCTTGCGAACTAATACCGAGTGTACTTTCCTTTAACAAATCCTCCACCTTTGCTTCTGTTTGTTCTTCTTCCAGTTCAATTTCCCCTTGGTGGCTTCCAGTAAGTCATCATGCCTTTATGCACAGGAGTCTCCTTTCCCCAAGAGGGCATCTACTTTTATAAAACACATTTTTCACATCTTAGAAAAGTAAACATAACAGAATTTCTCATTTCTGCTTTATTATCTGTCAACAAATCTTTACAATGACCTGAAGCATGAGTTATTTCTAAGTATAAAGTAATGGTCTAAGTACATAAAAGCTTAAGAGATGGTACAGTCTGTGGCTATTCGACAGGAATTCAAGGGTTAGAAGAGAGTCTCTCAGTATGGAAAGTTTTGAGGTAAGCAAAAAGTCATGTAAAACCCTGGATTTCAGTAGTTGCTGAAGATGCTTCATGATTATTCTCATAATCTTTTGATTTCATATTTTTCAGTTTAAATTTTGGTACTTTATCATTCTTGATTTGGCTATAAGATTTAATGTAAGCAATTGTTTATTAAGAAAAAATATAGTCAAATAAGTTACTTAAACCTAGTGATCATAAAAACAGGTTCTAATTTCCAAAAAAATCTTATGTATTGGATATGTCTATGAACTTCTGGAGGACATTTCCATAAAGGGTATGTCAGGGATACTTCAATCGACCAGCTTAGTCAAAAGCACAAATGGAATTTCAAAATATTCAGAAAAATATTGTTTGAAGCATCACAGACTTCACACAGGGGAAAAAATAATGAACAATAACAAATAAAAGTTAAGTTTCTCATTTTCAGTAACCAGTGGGACTAACAGTAAAAATGAAAAGTATCTAGAAGCTACAGTATAGTTAGTAAAATGTGTTAGATTAAAGTTTTGGGGCTAATTTATTTATTTTTTTCTGTGCATTTGTGTTTTCATCTGCAAACAGTGAATCACAGTAATATTTTACAGGGTTATTGTACAGGTTGAAGTAATGAACATTGGCCAATGTTCAATAATTATTAAGTAAGTAACACAATTAGACTGAAGAACACTGATTGTTTTCTTAAGAAATATTTCACATGTATAAATATAGGAAACACAGAAAGCTAAAACAATCATAGACAAGTATAAAAGCAGGAATATGAGACTGTTGGTAAAGCCAAAGGCTTTGATGAGCTAAGGACCCCAAGAACAGATCCCAAGTTTAAAGCTATTAAGAGTGCAAGAATCAGAAAAAGAGAGGAACAGAACAATTGTTTGGGACAGGAGGGTGAAATGTTGAAGGTAACAGTGAGAAAACCAAGGTTTTCAATTCCTACTTCTGTCTACCTTTTCAAGGAGTAGAATTAGTCTTAGACTAGAAAACATGGAATAAACACTGTTAAAAGGACATGGAAATTCAAGCTAATATCAAACAGTCCCTAGCTGATTTATGTTAATAAAATCTCTGGATCCATTCAAGCTTCCTGTAGGAAATTTTATAATGTATTTTCCCCTTTCTCCTAACACAACTTACTTTTCATAGCTGTCTTACGTGAATATTCTGATCCGTCTGGAATGATTTTCCTTAGTTTTTTATTTGGAAAAATGTTACTATTTAGACAAGGATTTCCCAGCTTCCTTAGGTAGATCTGACTAATTACTTCCTGGTCATCATCATCTATTTAACATTTGCTAAAATGTACAACAGTTGTAAGATTACACGTCTCTTACATCCCCCCATCCCAAAGACGATTTTGGGAATATGTAAATCACCTTTGTATCCTTGAATACTCTGGGGGTCAGTTCCACCCTGGCCCCTAGGGTCATGATGAGTCAGATCCAACTCGACAGCACTTTCCTTGGCTTCTGTATTCTGAGATCCTATTGCAGAATGTGGTTTATGGTAGACACTCTGTAAATACTAATTTGACTTAATTTTAATTTAAAGGAGAGAAATGTTTCCAGGAACTAAAAATTGTTTAAAGACTTCAAGGAACAGAACAAACAATAGTTATCTCCAGTAACCGGCAAGTATCACATGAAAAGAGTAACTTCAGAGGACAGAACTAGGATCGTTGGGTCCAAGTTGAAAGGAACTAACTTTTAGCCCACTATGAGGTTAAACTTTACAACTGTCAGAGTTTTCTTAACTGGAAAGAGTTGTCTTGTACAATGGTAAGTTCTCTCCTAGGGTGTGTGCTTAAATAGAAATTGAGAATCTATCAGGGACACGATACAGCTAATTCTTACAGAAGATCAAGGCTGGATTTGAAGATACATATAGGAGTGTCTAGTGATCTGCTTCCAAGTGGTCACAGCTGTACACACGTTATGGAGTAGTTTCACTCTCTGCACACACACGGTCACCACGAGTAGGAACCAACTCAAAGATTCTATGATTAGTTCCATATCAGTGTCTCAGTTCCAAAAGTCAGCTGTTGAAAGAATCTCGTCTACCAAATTTTTGAAATATGTTCTTTTCTGTAGACCCTGTTCTTATTAATGTTTCCCATCTAATAAAACTCCTATGCCACCATTACCCACTATGGGGACTCAAAAGACTTGTCCACTCTGAAAGCCTATTGTGAAGTTTCTCTTGATTTGCTTTGTAGTGCTAGCTTAGCTTGGAAAAAAAAAAAAAGCTTGGGGAAAAAAAAGCAATATGCTTAGAAGACTATTACTGAAACCTGAATAATCAGAAAGAGGCTCAGTTTCGTAGACAACAATAATAATAATTAAAGTTGACCTCTTCAGTCTTTGGAATTTCAACTGGGACAAGCTCAAAGCTTTGGTTTATCATCACAAAAGAGCCACAGAGCCCTCAAGAGCCCTTTATGAAATTCCAAAGAAAATTTACCAAGGCAGAACCTTTTCTTCAAGTTTTTTTTATTAAAAACAAATAAAGACAAACACAAACACATTCCAATACAGAAGCACATCTGAAGAGCCACAAATCCACAAGGTTCCAAGCTTCTGGCTAGTCCAATCCAGCACTGGAAGATGCTAAACATAGTTTTGGCCAGCCTGGGTCTGCCCCATGCAATAATGAGAGACATTAATGCTGCCATAAAAATTAGGCTTGCTTCTACATGAAGGCCTACCTTTGTACATGTACTTAGAGTTTATATTTTGGTATTTAATTGTTTTGTTTCTTGTATGCTTCCTATTTGAAGTTAGTATTCTATCTTCAGCTCTAAACTAGTGTATATACTTTGTTTATCTGTGTAGTGGCAAGACAATTTCATGATGTGCCCACAACTTACAAACTGATCAGTGGGGTCTGTCTCCACAGTGCCGTGACTAATGGGCATCTGGAATTTTCAGTTTTGCCTCTGTGAAGTTGAGCTGTGACATGAACTAAAGTTATAATATGAGCAGTCATTTGAACTTCCCTACCACTTGCTAGGCAAAAGAGGCCAGGAGGATAAGGATAGCCTCTGGTATAAATGTTTTCCATTCTATTAGCTCACATATCCCACTATCTGATATGCTGCTTCTACCAATTTGATGCTTCTAGTAATGTTGGGCATTATTATAATTGAGTTATAGAAGTTTTGTATTCCAAGATTTCTTGTTTATCACTGTTTAGAAACTCTTCAGAAGGTATAAAATAATTACTAAAAAAAAAAAGAAATAATTTATCTAAGGCATTATGTGGGTCTTAAAAAAAAAAGGTCTCGGAATACATTAGCACAAGATCCTAAAACTTATCTGTGTGTCTCTGTCTTCCACAGTCAATGCCCTTGGAAGCAGCAGTCAAGAAATCAAAAGATGCATTGCATTGGGAAAATCTGCAGCAAAGGACCTCTTCAAAGTATTCAAAAGTAAGGATGTACCTTGAAGACTAAAACACGCCTGACTCAGCCATGTATTTTCAGTCACATCATATGCATGTGAATGCTGGACCATGAACAAAGAAGACAGAAGAAGAATTGATGCCTTTGAATTGTGGTGTTGAAGAAGAATGTTGAATGTATGATGGACTGACAAAAGAACAAACAGATCTGTTCTGGAAGAAATCCAACTAGAATGCTCCTTGGAAGCAAAGATGGCAAGACTTCATCTTACATATTTTGTACATGTTGTCAGGAAAGATCAGTCCCTGGAAAAGGACATCATGCTTGGTACAGTGGAGTGTTAGCGAAAAACAGGAAAACCCTCAACAAGATGGATTGACACAGTGGCTGCAACAATGGGCTTAAGCATAAAAACAATTGTGAACATGGCACAAGACCAGACAGTGTTTTATTCTGCTGTTTGTAGGGATGCTATGAGTCAAAACCAACTTGACAGCACCTAACAACAGCTATGTCTTAATGGACAGATAACCTTACAACATTATGACCTTACAACCTTACAACCACACTATAACCTTAAGACCACACTATAACCTTACAACCACACTCAAAACCTTGTTGTATTGATTCCTAAGATAGAGACACGTAACAACATGTCATAACAACAATCATAATCATAATACTTGACATGCATATATACAGGATTCACTGTATACAGCACAACTATAAACCCTGAAATATATTCATTCATTTGATTTATATATGATATTGCCAAGTATCTGTAAGTATGATCATTGTCCCTATTATATATAAGGAAACCAAGGTGCAGACACATTAGGTAATTTTCCCAAGGACAATTGAAAAGAATTGAAGGATGAGTCTTTAGGTCTATTTCCATTGCCGAAACTTCCTTGAGGATAATAGCAAGGATTCCATCTTAAGTCACATGTCAACTTCTGTTACCAGCTACTGGCATTAAGGTATATCTGTTAAAGGCATAGTAGTTAAGAATTTGGCTGCTAACCAAAAGGTGCAGTTCAAATCCACCTGCTCCTTGGAAACTCAACAGGACTGTTCTACTCTGTCTGATAGGGTTGTTACGAGTGGGAATTGACACATGAGCAAGAAGTTTTTAAGGACTCAAACTGATGAGACAGGCCTGATGGGAATATATTTCCACCTCCTGGGGAAAAAATTCACTTTTCGTGTGTTGTTGTAGTTTATACGAACTGGTGGGTAGTACCGGTGGGCTGGCTTAATGAAAGCTTTTTAACATGAAATTGTGAATGACTTCTCAGATGAGTATTCAGCCTCGGGCACAGTAAGCGAGTTACAATGAACTTGGCTTAGTGACATGTCTCAGTCATGGAAGGAGAGTGGACATGTTGAGTCCACACATAGAGACTAGTATTGAAACCCAACTGGAAGATGCCAGGGCCCAAATAACACTGCTTTGGGCTACACCAGAAACAAGAGAGAGAGAATGTTTACAGAGCAGCACCCACAGCTAATCAGGGTAGAGCCCGGATAGTACTTTTCAGGCTTGAAGTAACAGCACAGCACACCTTGAGGCTTCAAGAAATACCTGAGGGGTAGCACTTTGACAAGAAGTCTGCTCAAGTAGGTCAGGAGACAGTGAAAAATTCTACCTGACTTAAGCTCAAGAAGCGTATGGATAAAGCTGCTGAGGAAGGGTCATACAAAGACTTGGGGATAGCACATTTCAATAAAGTAAAATAAATTTAATACAGTTAGTCTGGAAACCAAAAGCATCACACCCAAATAATCTCAGAATTAAATGACATTGCCTTAAGTTGCAAATTTGGTTTGTGCAAAGCCTATTCCTCATTTTCTCATTTTGCTGCTGTCTGATGAACAACTCCTCAAGGGTGTGTGTAGGCCCACCGAGAGCTACTGGGACACAGTCAAGGCGATGGCAGTTCTGCTGACTTAGAGGTTGAAAAATTCCTTCTTGCCAGTGCCAAGAAATTACTGGAATTTTAGAGAATGACTCATGTTAACACCAATACACGTAAGCCTGAGGTGGATATCAAAATGTCAATTTCTTTAAAATAAGAAATTCATTAAAGAAATTGACATATCCACATTGGCATGAGTGCAGTATTTTCTCCCTGTAGTTCAACTACCTGATAGTGTATCAGTCATGTTGCTTTCTGCTGCAATTTTTTTTTCCTTCTTTACGTACTGAACACTAAAGCAGCTTTTCAGGATTCTGAGTTCTTTAATTTTTTTAAAGCTGGATAACACTAACGAGGAAACTGAGGCACAGCAGTATTAAATTCGTCACATTTGTGTATTGAGAAATTTGCAAGGTCACATTTATAACTAGACATTTGGCTCTAAAACCTGTGCTTTTAATCTCAACACTACACTGCCTTGATGTTGTTCAAGTAATAGAAAAGTTATTGGGTAAAACTTAAACTTGTGTCATATGTTTTAAGGCTAAGGTAGAGCACCTCCAGGGCTAGTTAATTCCAAGATCTCCAGTTCTGGACAGGTCAAAGTTTTTTTGTGTGTTTCTTTCTACCTCATCCATAGCTAGCTCCCTCGTTAGATCAATGCAGCATTCTAAAGTTTCACAGAGAAGACAGTTGTTAAGAGAGAAGCTCTCTTTAAAGAAAGCTGCCTTTTATATCAAAATGCCAGGATAAGAAACTTTTTCCATTGACCCCTCAAAAGATGGCATTTACATCTCACAGATCAGGATTGTTTTTGATTTAAAGAATCTCACCAGCAAAAGGAATGGGACTCTGTGATCAATTGAGACAAATCAGGATTCACCTGCTGCTTGGAGGCTGCTTCCAGCTTCTAAGAATCCCATGCTACAAGCAAGGGTTCATTAAATCTAGGTTCTGTTAAGAAAGCCCAAAACGAAACCCAAACCCAATTCAGTGAGTTCCAATTCACAGCAACATTATAGGGCAGAGCAGAATTCCCCTACAGGGCTTCTAACACTATAGTCCGTAGAGAACTTGACTGCCACATCTTCCTCCTGCAGAATGGCCAGTGGGTTGAAATTGCTGACCTTTTGGTTAGCAGCTTAATACTTAGCCAATGTACAACCAGGGCTCTTTGCTAAGAAGGCAAGCAAAAGTGACTGAAGAAGGAAGCTAAATAATAATCAGATAAAACCGTACAGAATTCCCAAGGACATCTTCATTACAGACACAGGAAAAGGTTAGTGTTAGTATGATTTTCCTGCACAATCCTACTAGATGGACACTTGTTTGGTGAGCATGAAATCTAAGCTAGCAGAATTAGACAAGCCTGTTGTTTAATGTGGGGTCCCTAGGTAGTACAAATAATTAAGTCGCTTGAATGCTAATCAGAAAGCCTACCCAAAGAGACCTCAGAAAAAAAGGCCAGGTGATCTACTTCAATAAATCAACCATTGAAACCCTTATGGAACACAGTTCTACTCTGACATGTGAGGTCAACAGGAGTTGGAGTAAACTTGATGACAACTGGTTGTGACTTGTTTAATGTCTTCAAGTTCAGTTGGTGAGTATGTTCCTCTCAAAATAAGGTGAGTATTGACAGCCCATTGGTTATAAAACCATACATTCATCTGTACCCTAGCAATATTGCTGCTATTTGGAATTTCAGTATAGGTTGGACAACTTCTGTTTTCTTGGACTGCTTGGATAGGTGCAGCCAGCATATACATCTAACACGTTTTTCCAACGCTTTTTTCCTGAGAGGCTTACTTTGCTTAAATATATTAGCATACACAATAAATTATCAGCACAGTTGACATACTGTACCTATAGTTTAATTCTCAGGCATATTTTTAAAAGTTCAATTCTGAGCTCTTAGCAATCACCTAACTAGATGCCAAAGTTTGGAAGTGGTAGACATTGGGTAACCTTTGTAGACATTTACCAGAGTATGACTAGAATTATAGTTATGGCCCTCAGGAACTGATGAGACTAGAAGTCCAGGTAGATATCTCTTGTTATAATTCAAGTTATGAACTATGAACTATAGTGGCAATGCAGTGATAAAGCGAGAAAGGAAACAACGGGAACATAGTAGCTATAAAAGCTGAAGGTAGCTATGTGCTGAAGATATTTCTCTTGATACATTTATATTAAGAATAAGGAATCACTGTTGTTCAGTACTCAGGACCCTAGGTCCCAGAATGGAGGACAGGCCAGGGAGACACGTGTTGCCCAAATACCCAAGTCATAGATAGTTATATGACTGACTAATAATTACATTTGATATGTTCAACGCTAATGACCAAAGTCTAGACAAGTTGTAGATTAACATCAAGGACATCATACACAAAGAATGCAAGAGGTCATTAAAAAGAGAAGAAAGAAAGAAAAAAACAAAATGGACATCAGAAGAGATTTTGAAATTTACTCTTGAACATCAAGTGGCTAAAACAAACCAAAGAAATGATGTAGTAAAAGAGCTGAATGGAAGAAGGTAAAGTGCACTTGGGGCTACAAAGTAAACTATTACAAAGACATGAGCAAAGATTCAGAGTTAGAAAACCGAAACAGGAAGAACACCCTCGGCATTTCTCAGGCTGAAATAATCGAAGAAAGAATGCAAACCTAGAGTTGAAATACTGAAACATTCTATGGGACAAATATAAACAAATATAGGAAACATCAAAAGAAGACCGAAGGAATACACAGTCACCGTACCCAGAAGAGCTCATCGACATTCAGCCACTTCAGCAGACAGCATATGATCAGGAAACAACGGTACTGAAGAAAGAGGTCCAAGCTGCGCTCAAGGAACTGGGGAAAACCAAGTCTCCAGGAACTGATGGACTACCAACTGAAATATTTCAACAAAGGGATGCAGTACTGGAAGTGCTCACACTTCTTTGCCAAGAAATTAGGAAGACAGCCACCTGGCCAACCAACTGGAAGAAATCCACATTCATGCTTATTCTCAAGAAAGGTGATCCAGCAGAATGTGGAAATCAATATCACACACAAGTAAAATTTTGCTCAGGGTCATTCAAAAGGAGATGCAGTAGTGCATCAACAGGGAACTGCCAGATTTTCAAATTGGATTCAGAAGAGGACATGAAACCAGAGACATCTTTTCTTATGTCAGATAGATCTTGGCTGTTTCCTATACAAAGGCATCTGACTGTGTAGATTATAACAAATTAAAGATAACATTGGGAAGATTGGGAATTCCAAAACACTCAGCTGTACTCATGAGAAGCCTGTATGTAAATCAAGAGGCAATTGTTCCAACAGAACAACAGACTAGTATATGATTTAAAGGCAAAAAAGGTGTGTGTCAAGGTTTTATTGTCTCACCAGAATTATTCAGTTGTATGCAGAGCAAATAATCCAAGACACTTGGCTCTATGAAGAAGAACTGAGCATCAGGATTGGGGAAGCCTGATTAACCATTTGCTTTATACAAGTATGGCACAACCTTGGTTGCTGAAAGTGAAATGGACTTGAAGTACTTACTGATGAATATCCAAGACTAGTCTTCAGCATGAATTACATCTCCATATAAAGAAAACAGAAGTCCTCATGAACTTGACCATTAAGCAACACCACAATAAAGACAGTGAAGCCTGAAAGAGTGAAGGATTTCATTTTACTTGAATCTACGATCAACACCTATGGAAATGGCAGTAAAAAAATCAAATGATGCATTGCACTGGGGAAATCTACTGCAAAAAAAACCTCTTTAAAATGTTACAAAGGAAAGATGTCACCTTGATCCTCATTACTGTGTTTTTAATCACCTCCTATGCATGTGAAAGCTGGACAGTGGCATAAAGAAGACAGAAGAATTGATGCCTTTGAATTGTTCTGTTAGTGAAGAATATTGAATGTACCTTGGATTACCAAAAGAACAAGCAGATCTTTCCTGGAAGAAATACAGCCAGAATGCTCCTTACAAGCAAGAATGGTGAGACTGCATCTCATATACTTCAGACATATTATAAGAATAGGATCAGTCTCTGGAGACAGACATCATGCCTGATAAAGTGGTGGGTCAGCAAAATAGAGGAAGAACTCCAATGAGACAAATTCATACAATGGTTGCAACAGTAAGCTCAAGCATAAAACAATGATTGTGAGGATGGCTTAGGACCTGGCAGTGTTTCTTTCTGTTTTACACAAAGTCTCTATGAGTCAGAGAACCGACTTAATGGCACCTAACAACAGTCATTACATGGGCACAACTACTTCCTGGAAGCTTCTGTATGGTGCTGTATCCTGTCTGCCTACACAGGCATTAAGATGTCTTCTTGAATGAATACACGAATTCCAGGGCAATTGGCAATATCCAGGAACTTGTCTAAGTGCTATCTTTGGAGTGTGGAAAACATTTCTTCTATGCAAAAACCTAACCTTAGATTACAGAATATCATTTCTCACCTAATCATTATGGAAGTCCAAAAATTAGATAGCAAAAACTGGCTTTCGATACTTGCTTACAGAGTATCACAGCTAATTTGTATTACAAGAACACTGATGAGGTGCACAGCACAAACACTGGCAAAGAATGATTCTAAAGGTGATTTCTTGAATTTTTTTTTTCTTTTATGATAAAGCCAAATGTGGTCCCTAAATTGTCATAGCTTTTTCAAGATTCTTTAGTAGGGAGAAGATTTATCCTCGAAGGTTTATCCTCATGTCCTTTGCGCCAACTGCTGAGAGATTTTGTCCCATTATATAAAAATTAAACAAATGATGACAGACATAGTAGATTTTACTCCTTCTAAAACATTGTTTTCTTTCACATGTTTTTTTCCCCAAAGCTGTAAGATCCAAAGTGAAGCACTGTAATAACTAACATGCATCGATCACCTACATTAGATCGGATTATATATAATCTCAAATTCTCACCATCATAGTATTGTGAAGTAGTATTTACTATTTCCTTGTTGTGGAGGAAACCTTGGTAGTGTAGTGGTTAAGCGCTGCAGCTGCTAACCAAAAGGCTGGCAATTCAAATCCACCAGTCACTCCTTGGAAACTCTACAGGGAAATTCTACTGTGCCCTATTGGGTTGCTATCAGCTGGAATCAACTCAACTGCAGCCGGTCCCCCCCCCCCTTGGTTTGTTGTGGAAGAAATTAAGGCTAAAAGTGGTCAAGTTCCTTCTTTCCTTTCTTCCTCCCTCCCTCCCTCCTTCCCTTCCTCTCTTCTTCCTTTACTTCTTCTTTCTTTCTATCCCTCCTTCTCTCTGTTCCTTCTGCTCATCCTCCTTCCCTATTTTCTTCTTTCTTGTCATTCATTCCTTCCTTTAACAAGTATTTATTTACAACAACTATATACCCTGGTGGAAATCCTGGTTGTGTAGTGGTTAAGTACTATGGCTGCTAACCAAAGGTCGAGAGTTCAAATCTACTAGGCCTTTCTTGGAAACTCTATGAGGCCATTCTACTTTGTCCTATGTGGTCACTAAGAGCTGGAACTGACTTGACAACAATAGATTTTATTATTATTATTATTTTGTTTTATTTACCCCGGGGGTGCAATGGTTAAGAGCTCAGCTACTAACCACAAGGCCAGTGATTTGATTTTATCAGCTGTTTCTTGGAAACCTGTAGGTCAGTTCCACTCTGTCCTATACTGTTGTTGTGACTCAGAATCAACTCAATAGCAATGACTTTTGTTTTTGGTTTATGTGCTAGTAGGTGCCCTTGTTGCACAGTGATTAAACTCTCAACTGCTAACCTAAGGTCAGTGATTGATTTGAACCCACCAGCTGCTCTGAGAGAAAGCTATGGCAGTATGCTACTGTGAAGCTGACAGCCTTGGAAATCCTAAAGGGAAGTTTTAGCCTGCCCTATAGGGTTGCTAAGAGCTGGAATCAACTCAACAGGAATAAGGTTTTTTGTTTTTTTTTAATTTGGTTGGTTATGCCAGGCAGAGTGCTTGTCCAAATTCACTCTACTAGCAAGTGACAGGAAACCTTGGTGGCATAGTGGTTATGTGCTATGACTGCTAACCAAAAGTTGGCAGTTGAAATCTGCTGGGTACTCCTTGGAAACTCTATGGGGCAGTTCTACTCTGACCCATGGGGTTCCTATGAGTCAGAATCAACTCGATGAGAATGGGTAGTAAATGATAGAGTCAAATCTGCCTCTACAGTTCATGCTGTTTCTACTCTACCATATTAACTTGAAATGATCCTTAAAGAAAAACTCTGAAGTAACGCGATAGGTAGACTGAATAAAATAGCCAAAGACTTAGTATATAAAACAATGATAGTCTCAGAAAACCACATGCAAACCATGCCCCAAATCCAATACATTTATTTTATTCTCCTCCTGGCCGGTACCAAACTCCTTCAAACTAAAAGCTTTGGCTCTACTACAGAACACACACTGGAAGTCAAGCAACACTTCAGGCTCCATTAAGGTCGTTTTTCTTATGGATTTCTTTTCCTCCCACAGGGGCGGACATATCAATTTTTCCATATATTTTGAAGAGCTTAGCCACATGATTTTAATCATTTCTCCCAGGTGGCTCTTAGAACTTGCATGGTGGCCCTATATATTATCTGACCAAAGACAAGTTTCAGTGCAATTTGATGAATAAGGAAACCAAAATCAGAGATCCAAAATTCTCTTCCCCAAGGAGTAATTGTTTTACCTTCTATTGCCTGGGAATCTTAGGGATTCTGAATACCCAGAAACAATGTAGCTTAAGGTTTTGAGCTTGGCCACAATTTGAGATCATCTAATATTTTGATCTATTTTTACAAATGGTCTGGTTTGTTAAAACCTAAACTATGTTTTTCTAAACACTTTTCTCTTCAATTTTTAGATCTTCATATATTTTAATGGAAATTTAATCTATCTGATATTATTTTTTTAGAATCAACTCATCAAAGTAGATTTCAAACTATTTCCTCTACAACATTTTTCATAAACCTTAAAATGAACACATATACCAGATATATATGCATACACAGAATTGTCTCATGCCAGGAAACAAAACATTAAAACAATCTGCATTACCAAAAAGTTCAGGTTGGATTCAGATCTCAAAAGCCACAGGTTCCAGTGAATGTTAGACCTGCATAATGGTTTCTTCTACCCAAGAATGTGTCCCACATGTCACTGAATGGAGCAACCACATAAACCACAAGTTTAACCAAGTTCCCTTGTACTTTTTAATTGACTTCAGCCCAAACCTTTATAAAATGTAGGCTGAACTGAGCTTTTCTAAAATATTGCAATTTAATGACATTTTTCCTCTGACCACTGACATAGAAGGCAATGTCAATCATCTTTCTTTGGTATCAAGAATGCTACTCTTCTTTTTACTTTAGGAAATATAGCCATACAATTTTTACACTGAGATGATATTCTTTTGTCTTATTTTCTCCTGTCTTCTTATCAGCATGCCTCCTAAATCTTTGATCACTATGTACATTACTCGCCTATTCAGCCTCTGCTATATATAAAGCGCTTATTTTACTAAAAGTTAATTTTTTAGAAAAAGTTTATTCACTAAGTACAAATTACTCATTGTAACCCAGTCTTCTGCCAGGCAAGGTAATTTACTGAATAATGTGAAAGCAATTATGCAAACTATAGCACATCAGAGTTTGAAAAATTGTGGTATTCATAATGCCATGTCTCTCTCCGCGGCCATAATACAACCTCAAAACCCAAACCCACCGTTGTGAAATTGATTACAACTCACAGCAACCCCATACGGTTTTCAAGGCTATAAATCTCTATGGAAGCAGACTGCTATATCTTTCTTCTGCAGAGCCACTGGTAGTTTCAAAAGACTGACCTTTCTGTTAGCAGTCAACTGCTTTAACCACTGTACCACCAGAGATCCTTATGTGGCCTTAATAGACGTAACTACGGAGGTAGCCTTTCCTGCTGATCTCACACATGGCCTCTGAATTTTTCTCAGTCTAGTGCAATGTTAACATTGAATTCTGACCATTGCAGGGTTAAGTTCCTACTTTTTCTTCTTTCTTCTTCCCTTTCAACTTACTTTTCTCCCATTAGGATTTAATTCTCTGTTCTTTTCCTAACCCTGACAACACTTTGGAAACAACAAGTTGTCTCCACTTTTTTCTCACTTTTACATAACTGTGGTCTAAAATCATTCATTAATGTTATTCATGAAATTAACAAACCTTCTAAGCCAGTTGAGTTTGCATTGGGTTATATCACATCTTCCAGGCTGCCAGTTACCTAAAGAAAACAGGAGAATGAGCAAGGAACAATATCAGCAAGTGAGGGTAAGGAGGAAACAAGAATTGAGGTTAGAAAGGTAAGAGGAGGAATTAAAAAGTAAACAGGAAGTGTGCACAACTCTGTCAACTGGCACAAAATAATTCATAAAGACAATTTTCTACATCTTAGTTTAGTGAGTAGCATCTAGGGTCTTAAAAGCTTGTAAGCAGCCCTAAAATACAGCAGTTGTTCTCTACTTGTCTGCAGTGAAAGAGCAAGAAAGAAATCAAAACAAACAATAAACTTGCCTACAGCACTAGTAGTCTACGTGACAATGGACTTCTCTACCTTGAGACTGTAACTAGATGGTGTCCAGCAAACTCCACTGACCATTTTGTCAAAGGACACAGTAGATGTTCCTAGATAGAGTGGGAGAAAAATATAAAACAAAACTTAAATTCCTAAAAAAAAGGTTCACACTTACTAGACTGATGGAGACCAGATGAATCCGTAAGACTATCACCCTGAGATATGCTTTAAACTTGGAATTCAAACCATTCCCAGAGGTTACCTTCCAGGCAAATGACAGATTGGTCCATGAAATGAATAATTATCATGAGTACTATAGTCCTCTGAAAAATCATCTCTAAATGAAATCAAATGATAATCATTTACTCTAAACCAAAGAGGAGATGTAAGGGGGAACAGGAAAGCTATAGTAATGGAAATAGAACAACCAGAATGGAAATAATGAGGATGCTCATAGAATCTGAAAATTGTAACCAATGTTACTAAACTACGTGTATAGGCATTGTTCAACGAAAACTTCATTTTACTGTGTAAATGTTCACAAATAAATAAAATATTTGAAGAAAAAAAATTAAGCAGTAGATTTTAGAAAAAATCCCCCAGTTGCATGTCAGTTTGTCCAACTGTGGGGCTTGCTTTTGCTGTACTACCAGGAGCTACAGCACTGGTGTTCAGAAGCCAGGAGGGTCATCCCATGACAGACAGGTTGCAGTTTAATTTCCAGACTAAGACATACTAGAAAGAAGGAACTGACAGTGCACTTCTGAAAAGAATTAACAAGTGAAAAATCTTACTAATGCCATCTTCGTGTTGGAAGGCACTCAAGAGACAACTAGGGAAAAGCTGTCTTCACAAACTAGAGCCAACCTTAAAGACACAGATGGAATCAAGTGTTTAAGACCTTCACTTGCTGATGCGGCACTGCTCAAAATGAGAAGAAACAGCTGCAAACATCTTTTGCATGTAAAACAAAACATTAGAACATGAAATGTATGCAGTATGAATCGAGGAAAATTGGAAATTATCAAAAATTAAATGGAACACACAAACATCAATAAACTAGGCATTGACAAGTTGAAATGGACTGGAATTGGCCATTTTGAATTGGACAATTATATGGTGTACTATGCTGGGAATAAAAACTTGAAAAGGAATGATTTTGCATTCATCATCAAAAAGAACATTTCAAAATCTGTCCTGAAATACAGTGCTATCAGTGATAGGATAATATCCATACAGCTACAAGGAAGGTCAGTATATATGGCTACGATTCAAATTTACACAACAATCACTAGACTAAAAATGAAGAAACCGAAGATTTTTACCAGATTCTGCAATCTGAAATTGATTGAATGCAGTCAGGATGTATTGATAATTACTGGTGATTAGAATGCAAGAGTTGGAAACAAAGAAGAAGGATCAGTAGTTAGAAAGTATGGCCTTGGTGATTGAAATAATGCCAGAGATCACATGATAGAATTTTGCAAGATGAACAATTTCTTCATTCCAAATACCTTTATTCACCAACATAAATGATGACTATACAGATGGACCTCTCCAGATGCAATACACAGGAATCAAACCAACCACATCCTTGGAAAAAGATAATGGAAAAGCTCGATATCATCAGTCAGAACAAGACCAGGTGCTGACTGCAGAAGAGACCATCAATTTCACATAAGCAAATTCAAATTGAAAGTGAAGAAAATTAGAACAAGTTAATGAATGCCAAAGTATAACCTTGAATATATCCCATCTGAGTTTGGAAGACATCTCAAGAACAGATTTGATACATTAAACACTGATGTTTGGAGACCAGACTACTTGTGGAATGATGACATAGAATACATTATGCAAGAAGAAAGCAAGAGGGCATTAAAAAGACAGGAAAGAAAAGACAAAATTGATGTCGGAAGAGAATCTGAACTTGCCTTTGTATGCTGAGCCTACAAAAAAAAGCAAAAGGAAGAAATAATGATGTAAAAGAACTGAAGATTTCAAAGGGTGGCTCAAGAAGACAGAGAGCTGGAGATAGAAAATCAAAAGGGAGGAACACCTTCCATATTTCTCAAGCTGAGAAAACTGAAGAAAAAAATCAAGTTGCAATAGTGAAGGATTCTATGGGGAAAACATTAAATGACTCAGGCAGCATCACAAGAAGATAGTAGAAATATATAGAATCATTTTACTAGAAGGAACTGATTGATGTTCAACCATTTCAAGAGGCAGCATGTGATCAGGAACTGATGGAACTGAAGGAAGACACTGAAGCTGCATTGACAGAATTGGCAAGAAACAAGGCTTCAGGAATTGATGGAGTACCAATTAAGACATTTTATCAAATAGATGCAGTGCTGGAAATGCTCACTTATCAACACCAAGAAATTTGGAAGACATCTACCTGGCCTACTGATTGGAAGAGATCCATATTTATGCCTATTCTCAAGAAAGGTCATCTAACTGAATACATAAATTATTGAACAATATCATTAACATCACATGCAAGTAAAAGATCATTCAAAAGTGACTGCAGCAGTATACTGACAGAGAACTACCAGAAATTCAAGCCAGATTCAGAAAAAGAGGTGGAACCTGGGACATTATTGCTGATGTCAGATCAATCTCAGCTGAAAGCAGAGAATGCCAGAAAGATGCTTACCTATGTTTTACTGACTATGCAAAAGGGTCTGACTGTGCAGATCATAACAAATTATGGATAACACTGCAGAGAGTGGGAATTCCAGAACACTGAATTGTGCTCATGAGGAGTCTGCACATGAATCAAGACGCAGTCATGCAAACAGAACAAGAGGAAATTGTATGGTTTAAAGTCAGGAAAGATGTGCATCAGGGTTGTATCTTTTCACCATACCTGTTCAATCTGCATGCAGAGTGAACAATCTGAGAAGCTGCAGCATATAAGGAAGAATGAGGCATCAAGATTGGAGGAAGACCCATTAACATCCTGTGTTATACAGATGTTATACAACCTTACTGTGTTATACAACCTTACTTCCAGAAAGTGAAAAAGATCTGAAATAGATGATGAAGATCAAAGACTACAGCCTTCATTATGGGTTGTACCTCGACATCAAGAAAACAAAATTTCTCACAAATGGACCAGTAAGCAACATCATGATAAATGGAGAAAGGATTGAGATTGTCAAGAATTTCATTTTGCTTGGTTCCACAATCAAAGTCCACAGAAGTAGCAGTCAAGCAATCAAAAGACTCACTGCATTGAGAAACCATGCTGCAAAAGACTTCTTTAAAGTGTTGAAAAGTAAAAATGTGACCTCGAAGACTAAGGTATGCCTGACCCAAGCCATGGTACTTTTACTCGCATCACATGCATGCAAAGCTGGACAATGAATAAGGAAGACAGAAGAATCGCGTTACTGGAGAAGAACTCGAACACACATTGGATTGACAAAAGAACAAACAGATCTGTCCTGGAAGAAGTACAACCAACCAGAACGCTCCTTGGAAACAAGGAAGGTGAGACTGCATCTTACATAGTTTGGACATGTTGTCAGGAGTGATCAACACTTGGAGAAGGATATTATGCTTGGTCAGCAAAAAAGAGGATCCTGAACAGGATAGACAGGCGCTGTGGCAGCAACAATGGGTTTAAGCATAAAAAAAATTGTGAGCACGGTAAAGGACCTGGAAGTGTTTCATTCTGTTGTGCATAGCATTTCTGTGTGTGTAAACTGACTAGATGGCACCTAACAGCAACAACAGAGAAAGTAGGCTTTTTTTTTTTCTTTACGGGCAATTAAAACATCTAACAGAAAACTGTCAAGCACAAGTCATAGAAGTAAAAGAATAAAAATCTGATCATAGGTATTTCCAAAATTTTAATGCTTTCTACATATTTATGA
This sequence comes from Heterohyrax brucei, assembly GCA_028571685.1. Classification (NCBI taxonomy): domain Eukaryota; kingdom Metazoa; phylum Chordata; class Mammalia; order Hyracoidea; family Procaviidae; genus Heterohyrax; species Heterohyrax brucei. Next base: position 149,659,941 of record CM053144.1, on the reverse strand, counting down.
TTTCCGATAGTGAGAACAATATAGTTATACCCCTTACTAAAACTGAATAAAAACATGGGTAATGAAGATGAGCTCTTCCTTAAAAAGCTAGAAACCAGAATCTGATATGATCCAGCAATTCCAGTCCTTGGAATATATCCTACAGATATAAGAACAGTCACATGAGTATGATATACACAGCTGTATCTATTGCATCACTGTTTATAATAGCCAAAATACAGAAGCAACCTAGGTACCTACTGACAGGCAAATGGATAAACATATTATGGTAGATGCACACTGTGAAATATTATGCAACAATAAAAAACCATGATGAATCCATAAAACATTTTACAGCATGGATTAATCTGTTGGATATTATGCTGAGTGAAATTAGTCAGTTGAAAAAAGGCAAATATTGTATGATACCACTATTATAAGAACTCAAGAAAATATGTTTTGATGGTTAAAAGAGTGAGAAGAGAGGCAAAGAGGAATTCGCTAACTAGGCAGCAGATAGAAATCATCTTACATGAAGGGGAAGACAACATACAAAACAGAAGAAATCAGCAAATTGTACTAAAGCAAATGAAAAAATTCCCTGAACACAACCAAATACTTTAAGGGATAGAGTAGCAGGGGCTGCAGTCTGAGAACCATGGTTTCAGCAGACATCTAGGTCAACTGGAATAACAAAGTTTATTTAAAAAAAATGCTCTGCATCCCACTTTGATGAGTGGTGTCTGGCATCTTAGAAGCTTGTGAACCACCATCTAAGATGCATCAATTATCCCCACCTCACTCAGAGCAAAGAAGAGTGAAGAACATCAAAGACACAACTGGAAAATATTAGCTCAGGAGATAAAAGGGCCACGTAAACCAGAGACTCCATGAGCCTGAGACCAGAAGAACTAGATGGTATCTGGCTGCCACAAATGACTGCCCGGACAGACAGCACCACAGAGAGTCCCTGATGGAGCAAGAGAAGAGTGTGGAGCAGAACTCAAATTCACGTAAAAGAAAACAGACTCAATAGTCTAAGAGTAGAGTAACCCCTGAGGCAATTACTCCCAGATGCTCTGTTAACCCAGACCCCAGCCCGTTTTGAAATCTACTCTTCAGACAAAGATTACGCTGGGGTATAAAACATAAAATAGTACTCAAGACTGCCCTTAGTTCAAGCAGATATACAATCTCAAGTGAACGTCTCCCATTAGGAAGCAGAATGAGAAAGCAGGAAGGGACAGGAGCCAGTGGATGGACACAGAAGACCTAGGGTAGAAGGTGTGAGTGTGCTGTGACATTACAGGGATTGTAACTACTGTCACACAAAAATAAGAAAATAATAATAAAGGAAATGAAGTTGACTGAGAACATGGACAGTATGAAACTCTAATACAAGTGATAATAGTAGAATCCAGGATAGGTCAAAATAAGGTATTAATTAAAAAAAACAAAAAGCTAATGACTATCTTGAGGCCTTAAGTGTTGGGAACAACTACTTTACCTTTACAGTCTTCATAGTAGTTTTCATTGACACAGTTGTTGCTAAGATTATGATTCAATGATGTTGGAAGGAGTATCAAATCAGGATCAACATGTTCAAAACATGATGGAAAAGAAATATCGGTGAACAAACCAAGGAACACATAGAAGGTAGGCAAACAATAATGCCTGTTATGTTGCTTGCTCTCTATTAAGGATTGAATTGTGTTTCCAAAAATTATGTATTTATAAATCCTAACCTCTTTGCTTATGGTTATAATGCCATTTGGGGTGGGTCTGCCATAAGGTGTACCAGGGATATGGCTGTCACCTAGTGTAAGAGTAGGGCTTTCAGGCCCAAGAGAAAAGAATAAGCCAAGGGCCTGGGTCACCTGATGGATAGGACAGTAGGGCCACATAAAGCTGAAGGAGCAGAGTTATTGTCCCTGAGGGCCTGGAAAGCAGAGTTGAAGCCCATGGCAGAGGACTCTTCACCTAGAATTCAGAAGGTGTGGCTAACACCTAGAGCCTAGAGGTCAGCGCCCAGATGATCTCAAAGAAGAGTAGATTGGTTTCAAGCCTTCAGAGCTAATGCAGTTTGTTCTGTTGGGTTTGGGATTTTCTTGATACCTATTATCTCTTCTTTCCCTCTGGTTTCTCCCATTTGTAGTAGGCATGACTGTCTTGCGCCACTTCTACCATTGTACTTCAGAAACAGACAGTTTGTAATCTAGATTTCGCAGCACCACAGAAAAGGGATTTTAGCCCAGGATAGACTATACCTAAAATCTCACCCATTACGTAAAATGAGATTTTGGACCAGAAGTTGATTTAAGACTCCAGGGATGATGTGATGGAGTAAATGTGTTTGGGATGTGGCAAAGACTTGAATTTGGGGGGCTAAGAGGTAGAATGTTATGGGTGGAATTATATCCCTCAAAATTATGTATTGTAAATTCTAAACTCTGTGCCTGTGGTTAAAATCCCATTTGGGAATGGGTTGCCTTTGTTATGTTAACAAGGAAGATTAATTCAGGATGTGTCTTGAGTTAACTTCTTTGAGATACAACAGAGACTGAACAAGCAAATGAGAAGCAGAAAAGGGGAAGACAGATGCCAAGTTACATGAAGATTACCTAGGAGCAGAAGCTGAAGAGGCAAGCACCTTACTCCAAAGTCAACAGAGAAAGACTTCTCCTTTAGCCAGAGTTACTCTGAATTAGGACTTCTGGCCTCTTAAGCTGTAAGAAAAATAAATTTCTGGTTGCTAAAGCCATCCACTTGTGTGAGTATTTCTGCTATAGCAGCACTAAAAAAGAAAACCCAAACCCATTGCCGTTGAGTCGATGCCAACTCATAGCGACCCAATGGGACAGAGTACAACTGCTCTACTGAGTGTCAAAGGAGAACCTGGTAGATTTGAATTGCCAACCTTCTGGTTAGCAGCACTACTACTTAACCACTACACCTGAGGGTTTCCATAGCAACACTAGATAACTAAAATACTTTCTAACCAAAATATTACAGTCCTCATCCTCCTCCTTCCTCTGCTAGCCAAACTCACTCTGAGTGTTGATTCTAACTGTTAGAACCAGACTATTTCTGATACTAAATCTAAGTAAAGAGAGCCCAGGAATCAAGGCCTGGTTGAAAATTTGAGATGAGAGCTAACAGGAAAAGATGATGAGAGCAGCAAAGGGAACTAGGGACAGTATGGTGGAGACAGCAATATATTTGCTATTTATATGGACCATCATCAGTTATCAAAGAATATCTATTAAAGTTCCATCGCCTGGTAATTCTGCTTAGCATGCTCGAATCTGGTGTTATGATATCTAAAAATGATAATGGCAATCAGCAAATGTATGACACAGACTGTGGTTTGATTTTTACATTTTTACATACTTATTACATCTAATTCGATGGAAAAGAATATAAGTAACATATACGAGTTATAAAGCATTTTATAAAATAAGGATCTGTGAACATACCACCCCGTATAAGACATAGAAAATTTCGATACCATTAAGCCTGATATAATATTCACCTTTGAGTTATGGTGTTGGTGAAGAATATTGAATATACCAGGGACTGCCAGAAGAACAGACCAATCCGTCTTGGAAGAAGTGCAGCCAGAATGTTCCTTAGAAACAAAGATGGAGAAACTTCATCTTGCATACTTCAGACACGTTATCAGGAGAGACTAGTCCTGGAGAAGGATATCATACTTCGTAAAGCAGAGAGTCAGTGAGAGAGAGTAAGACCTTCAAGGAGATGGACTGACACAGTGGCTGCAACAATGGGTTCAAGCATAAAAAGTGGTTGTGACGTCGGTGCAGGACCAGACAGTGTTTCATTCTGCTGTACCCAGGGTTGCTATGGGTCAGAACTGACTAGATGGCAATTAACAAGTCTTCCTATGTGCTCCTCCATTTGAATAATGCCCATCCACCCCCCGAAGTAACAGAACTAACCAATATCTGAATTTACTATTTCCCTATTTTTTGTATGTGTCTTCTCACATGTATAGACTAATGTTTTTTTCTCCTTTTACTTTTGTCAAAATATCTTGAATGTAGTCTTCTAGAACTTGGTTTCCATTCACATTATGTTTTCAGGTTCATAATGTTACTGTGGGTAGGTATAGTCCATTTTTACTGTAGTGTAATATTTTATCACATGAGTAATTCACAACTAATTTCTCCAGAAGATGAAAACTGGGATTGAATTAAGTCTTTTTATATTAAAATAGCATTTCTACAAATTTCCTTGAATACATCTCTTGGTGTACAGATGTGATAGTTCATCTGGGTTATATACCCTTGGTTGCCAGTTTCATGTGTCAACTTGATGGGGCTATAGTACCCAATTATTTAATCAGATAATACTCAAGGAGTTTCTGTAAAGGTATTTTGTGATACAATTAATACCTGCAATCACTTGACTATCTATAGTCTGGGTAGACCTGATTTAATCAGTTGAAAGGCCTTAACAGCTGAACGGAGGTTTATCTGAGGAACAAGAAATTCTATGTGTAGGAACTACAACATCAGGTCTTGCCCAAGAGTGCCAAGTCTACCCTTCCTGACAGTTTTCCCTGCGGATTTCAAGCTTGTGTCCCAGTCCCCACAACTGCATTAACCAATTTCTTTAGATCAACAGGTAGAGGTGTAAAGAGGAAGACAGATAGATATACTATCTGACTGTTAATGCTTCCGTGGTGGAACCCTGAGTGATGCAATACTTGAGAGCAGAATTCCTTGACTGTAGGTTATACGGTGTCACTACATAAATCTAGATTGTTTTCCAAAATGGTTATGTCCGTTTTCACTCCTGACTGAAGTGTGTGACAGTCTTCATTGTTCCACTTCCTGAAAACTTCTTGTCTGTGTCATTCTAAAAAGTATAAAATTGTATCTAATTCTAGGTTTAACTTTTATTTCCCTGATTACTAGTTATTTTAAGCTCAGCTTTGTCTATTAGCCATTTGTGTTTCTTCTTTTGTGGAATTCTTTGTGTATATTTTTGCCAATTTTTAAAACTGAATTGTCTCTTCTTTATGTTTAGGGGGATTATATATTTTAAATAATGCTCTTGCTGATAATGTGTGTTGTCACTATGTTTTTATATAATACAGCTATTTACTTGTCTCTTTTTGAGTATCTGTTCCTACGCAGTTTTCATGTGGCTTGGCAGCTCTCTGCCGCCATCTCTGCTTCCAAGCTTGCTAATTTCACTCTCTTTTATAGTTCAAAAGGGGTGACTCAAGATATACCCTACACTAATTCTTCCTCATTAACATAACAAAGACAACCCATTCCTAAAAGGGATTGTAGCCAGTCACAGAGATGAGGATTTAGAACACTTATTTGGGGGGCCATGATCCAAGCCACAATACTTTGTGTATGAATTTGGGGGGAACTGATATTTTTTTAAATATTGTCTTGCTATCAGAAGAAGGGAAACTATTGATGGCATAGTGCATTAAGTGCTACCTCTGCTAACCAAAAGTTGAGCAGTTCTACTCTGACCCCCAGGGTTGCCAGAAGTTGGACCCAACTCCATGGCAATGGAATACCAGAAGAAGAAATTATGCCTTTGAACTGTGGTGTTGGAGAAGAATATTGAATGTACCACGGTCTGCTGAAAGAACAAACAGATCTGTTCTGGGAGACGTACAGGCAGAATGCTCCCTGGAAGCAAAGATGATGAGACTGCATCGTATATATTTTGGACATGTTGTCAAGAGGGATCAATCCCTGGAGAAAGACATCATGGTAGGTAAAGCAGAGGGTCAGTGAAAAAGAGAAAGACTCTCAACAAAATGGACTGATGTAGTGGCTGTAACAATGGGCATAAGCTTAAAAACAATTGTGGACAAAATACAAGATCAGGCAGTATTTTCTTCTGTTGTGTGTAATGTTACAGTGAGTCGGAAATGACTCCATGGCACATAACAACAACAACATCAATGAATATGATATAGTTAGCCAGTGATTTAAATCTTTTAACTTCTTGATTCTCTTTATTCTCAGATTATTTTCCCCTTACTAATTTTTATTTTCTATTAAGATAATGCATGATTAAAGATTATGTTTGTTGTGATGAACACAGTCCCTAGGTGTTGGTTAGCTGGAAGGAACTTCAGAGAATCTGCTCCACTGCATTACTAGAATCAAAGATCCAGTTTCATCTGCTAGATTAACTCAGGAATCATGATAATCTATTTATAAATTCTTCTTTTAAAATAAGGACAGTGTTTCATGCCTAGACCAGAACTTAATGATTAAAGACAGGGAAAAAAATTAATAATTGTATTAGGCTCTTAAAAGAACTATGGAAATAAATAGTACCATCTAACAAAACTTTAAACTGCTTCAGTTTAACCTCCCAGTTGAAGCAGTAATTCCTTTGACAACATGCTGCAGATGTTTTCTAACAACTCCAGAAACACTGTATAATGATATTCAATCTGAATTTTAGAACCATATTGAAAGATATTTTTAAAAAATATCTCAGCCATGTTCCTTTCCTTAGTAAATTTATTGAGGTAATCCAATTTTCTAAAATAAGTGAAAACACAACTGAACATTTTCCTGTGCCTTCAATATTACAATAATGATGACACCATGTAGATACTGTGCCAACACAGTATATCACTTAAGAAACGAAGCACAACTGCATCTTATTTAAATATTGGAAGATGCTTTCACATACCTTCAAGTTGTGTTTCAAATCAACCAGCATATGAATAGTACGCTTGGGATAAGTAACAGCTCAAAGCCTACCCAACTTAGCGAACTTACTATAAGATGAAGAGAAAAATAAGCAGAGAAAGAAATCTCTCATTTGGAAAAGATTTGATACATTTTACATTAGGTTGGAAAAACTGGAAATTCCTAATTAGAGATGGCATCTGTTTATTTAATATTCTACATGAAAAGGAACTATGGAAACACGTCTGGGGCTTCCACTGACTCTATAATAATCAGGGTATCCTGGCTCTAAAAAAAAGCAGTAGTGAAACTAAAAGTACGAACTGAAAGCATTTAATCCCTCTATTGAGGCTGCTAACCAAAAGGTCGCTGGTTCAAACCCACCAGTCACTTCACTGAAGAAAAATGTGTCTGGTAAAGATTTACAGTGTTGGAAACCCTAGAGGATGGCTCTGAATAAGAACTGGTTTTGCTGCAACAGGTTTTCTATCTTCACCAGCACTTGGATCCCCAGTCTATACCAAAAAAATCAAAACAAAACTCCTTGCCATCAAATTGATTTTGATTCATAGCAACCCTATAGGACATAGAAACCCTCATAGGGTTTCCAAGGAACAGCTGGCAGATTTGAACTGCCAGCCTTTTGGTTAGCAGTCATATCTTAACTATTGTATCACCAGGGCTCCTCAGTTACCAGCAAAATGTATATTGCTATTATTATTTAAGTATCTTTCACTCAGTGAGGAGCAAAAGACCCAGACATATAGCTTAATGAGCAAAGCAATTCAGAGAGAATGTCCTTGGGTGAAACAAGCCTTTAAAATGCTCAGCAAAACTGAGAGATTTGAGTTCTGTTTGTATCCCCTGAACTCTGTTCAGAATACTCTTACCCTTTCATTTCTGGATCCTAGGTGATCCTCCACCTTCACACTTTTTCCACTCACTATAGAATTTGACACGGTATTTATTAACCCTCAAAATGAACAGCATATATCTATTATTATAAGCAACTGTCCTTCCATCAAATTTTCAGGAAAAATAAAGGGAACCTGGAAGAGAGCTATGGAATCTATGAAATACAAATTTATATAATTTTTAAGGTAGGAAAAAAAAATCAGATCATCATTGTTGTGGATTGAATTGTGTCCTCCAAAAATACGTGTAGCCATGTGGCTGAGCCATGATTCCTAACAACTTGTGACAGCCCTTCATTTTGTGATTTTCCTGTGCTGTATGTTAAATGAACAGGGTGGCACTGTAAATCCCTTCATAGGGTTACCTCCCTGCTCCACTGTAAAGGGAGTTTCCCTGGAATATGGCTTGCCCAACCCTTAATCCTTTCATCCTACAAGAGATAAAAGTAAGGAGAAGCAAGCTCAGAATTGGAAACCTCACACCATGAAGAAAGCAGCACTAGGAGAAAAGTGCATCACTCAGACCTGAGGATCCCACGCCCAAGATGTTCCCTGGACAAAGACTGATGCAATACCGGACTTTCCTCCAGTGCCGACAAGGGGGAAAGCCTTTTCCTGGAGTGGACAGCCTGAATTTGGACTTGTAGCCTACCAGACTATGTAAGAATAAAACTTCGTTTTTTAAAGCCATCTACTCATGCTATTTCTGTTCCAGTAGTACTAGCTGACTAAAACAGAATTTGGTACCATGACAGTGAGGAATTGCTCCAACAAATACCTAAAATATCGAAACCATTTTGAAACTGTGAATGGATAGAAGATTCAGAAGGAACTAAGGAGAACAGTTGGCACCAAAGAAGATGCAGATGGTGAGAATCAAGCAGCAGAGGACTGGCAGCACCAGCAGACCCAGAGGCAGAGCTGGAGCTGACCCACAGAGTGAGAGAGCTGAGTGCCTTTGTGCAGGACACTTTACAGCAAGAGTAGGGTGTATCCAGGTACTCCAACCAGTGGAGCTACAGAGCTTTGGAACATTTGCCTGGCAGTACAGATGTGGGCCTGAGGCCCAGGCCATGCAGCCATAGGAAGCAGAAGCTGAAGAGACAAACAGCGTGAGAAGCAGACCTGCCTCAGTCTCAAAAGGTATGGCCGTGACCTCAGGGGTTTGAAAGGGTGGATCCAGGGCTTTCTGTGTTTTGTCAGAGTGGAATTGCCACTCAGTTGGGCTTAGGGTGCACCTAAAGCCAATGGGACAGAGTTTCTGTCCAAGTGGGCCTCGAAGGCAGAGTTGTAGCACAGGACTGGGGGTCTCCACTCAGAATCCAGAGAGTGTGGCCAATACCTAGAGTCTGAAGGGCAGGGGCATTGTGTAGAATTTCTCAGAAAATGTAAAAGTATTTTCAAAGCTTTGAGGGCTAATGTAACATATTCTGCTTACTTGCTTGTTGCCTGTTAATGCCTTCTTTCCCTGTGATTTCTCCCATCTGTAGTAGAATGTCTAACTTGCACCTGTTCTGCCATTGTACCTTTGGAAGCAGATAGCTTGCATTCTAGGTTTCAGAGATGTAAAGAAAGTTTTGAATTTTAGACTTAGAACTGATTTAAGACTTTTGTCATACGGGATGAATGTGTTATATGTTTCAAAGATGTGATTTTTGGGGTGCCAAAGGGTGGAATGTCAGAGATTGAATTGTGTCCCCCCCAAAATAGGTGTAGCTATGTGGCTGGGCCATGACTCCCAGTGTCCGGTGATTGCACTCCATTTTGTGATTTTCCTGTGCTGTATGTTAAACGAACAGAGTGGGACTGTAAATTCCTACCTCCCTGCTCCACTGTAAAGGGAGTTTCCCTGAAGTATGGCTTGTCTCACCCTTAATCCTTTCTTCCTACAAGAGACAAAAGGAAAGAGAAGCAGGTAGAGAATTGGGAAACTCACCACCAAGAAAGCTGTACCAGGAGAACAGCACATCCTTCACACCTGAGGTTCCTGTGCTAAGATGCTGCCTGGACAAAAACTAATGCAATACTGGACTTTCTTCCAGAGCCAACAAGGGGGAAAGTATTCCTCTGGAGTGGACACCCTGAATTTAGACTTGTAGCCTACAAGACTGTGTAAGAATAAATTTTCCTTTGTTAAAGCCATCCACTCTGTGGTGTTTCTGTTAGAACCACACTAGCTGACTAAAACAATCATGCAAGGAAGTAGAAATGAGTATATGTATTCAGTACACATTAACTGAGTATTCTCCATGTGTTAAGCACAACGCTAAGCTCTATATGTAAGGTAGCATTATGGATTGAATTGTGTCCCCCAAAATATATTTGGTAAATTCTAACCCCTGTGTCCATGGATGTAATTGAATTTGAGAATACAGTCTTCTTTGTTATGGTAGTAATGCCACAGCAGTGTAGCGTGTGTGAAATTAATTACTTTGGGGATTTAAAGGGCAGATTAGGCACAAACGCAAGAGAATGTCAGTGAGCAAAGATTGATGCAATGTGGAAATCACCAAGGAACTAAAGAGGAGAAGCTGAAAGAGACAAAGAGTTTTCCCCAGAGTAGATAGAGCCTTCCACGAGAGCTGGTTCCCTGAGTGCAAACTTCTAGCCTCTTAACCTTTGAGAAAATAAACTTTCATTCATTGAAGTCACCAACTGTAGTACCAGGAAGAAGCATTTGGTTATATTTACTTCTAAAAATACTGGCCAGGGCAAACTTTATGAACAGCAATAGAACATTGTCTAGTATAGAGTTGGAAGATGAGCCCCTTAGGATGGAAGACATTTTAAATTATCCTGGAAAAGAACTGCCTCCTCAAGGTAGAGTAGGCTTTAAAGAGATGGATAAGGCAAAGTTTTTGAGCTCTACATTTGCTGATGTGGTAAGACATAAAATGAGATGAAAGACCTGTAAAAATCAACAATTAGAATATAGAATACACAAAGTATAAAACTATAGAAATTGAAAGTAGTCAAAAAATGAAGTAGAACTAATAAACATTGAAATTCTAGGCATTAGTGAACTGAAATGAACTACTATTGGCCATTGTGAATTGGACAATCATCTGGACAATCAAATCGAAGAGTAGTGGCATCACAGTCACCATCTAAACTAAAATTTCAAGATCTGTCCTGAGGTACAGCTCTGTCAGTGATATGATTGTATCTGTACACATACCAGGAAGACGAGTTAATACAACTATTATCCAAATTTGCTCACCAAATACTAATGCCAGAGATAAAGCAATTGAAGATTTTTACCAACTTCTGCAGTCTGAAATGTGTTTTAAACATGTGACCAAGATGCACTGATAATCACTAGTAACGGGAAAATGAAAGTTGGAAACAAAGAAGAAAAACTGACAGCTGGAAAATACAGTCTTAATGATAGAAACGATGCCAGAGATCACATGATACATTTTCAGAAAAAGACCAACATATTATTCATTGTGATGTTGAGAAAAACTTTTTTCAACAACTTAATCAGCACCTACATATGTGGACTTCACTTGTGAAATACACAGAATCAACTAAAAAAGATAACAGAGAAGTTCAGTATCATTAGTCCAAACAGGGCCAGGAGCAGACTGCTGTTCATACCACCAGTTCTTCATAGGTGAATTCAATTTGAACCTGAAGAAAATTAAAACAAATCCGTGAGGGCCAAAGTACAACCTTGAGTATATATATCCCACCTGAGTTTAGAGACCATATTAAGAATAAATTTGACACAGTGAACACCATTGATTAAAGACCAGCCCACCTACAGAATGAAGTCAAGGATATCATATATGAAGAAAGTAAACAGTCATTAAAAAGAAAAAGACTAAAAGGATGCTTGCACTTGAATAGAGCATGACTAAAATAAAAGGAAGAAACGACCACTTAAAAGAACTGAAGATTTCAAAGGACAGCCTGAGAAGACAAAGCAGAGTATTATAATGAAATGTGCAGACTTAGAAACCAAAATGGAAGGACACACAAAGCATTTCTCAAGCTGAACTAACTGAAGAAAAATCTCAAGCCTTGAATTACAACGTTAAAGGATTCTGTGGGCAAAATGGAGCCCGGATGGTGCTGTGGTTAACAACTCAGCTACTAAGCAAAAGGTCAGGATTTAACTCCACCAGCAGCTCCTTGGAAACCGTATGGGACAGTTCTACGCTGTCCTATACATCATTGTGAGTCAGGTTGGGCTTATGGAAAAGGGTATGATATTTGGTTTTATGGGTAAAAATTGAACCCCGAAGGAAGCATCAAAAGAAGATGGAAGGAATACCCAGAGTCACCATACCGAAAAAGAACCGGTCAACATTCAACCATTTCAGGAGGTAGTGTATGATTAAGAACAAATGGTACTGAAAGACGAAGTCCTCACTGCAAAACCTTGGTGAAAAACAAAGCTCCAGGAACCAACAGAATAATACCAAATGAAATATTCCAATGAACCAATACTTGCTTGTCTATGCAGAAAATTTGTAAGACAGCTACCTGGCCAACTAGCTGGAAGAGATCCGTATTTATACCCATTCCAAAGAAAAGTAAACGAACTGAACACAGGCATTATTGAACAATATCAATACCACACGCAAGTAAAAATTTTGCTGAAGGTCATCCAAAAGTGGTTACAACAGTACATTGACAGGGAACTGTCAGAAATTTAAGCCAGATTCAGAAGAGGAAGTGGCACATGGGCTGTCACTGTAGTTGTCAAATGGTTCGTGGTTGAAAACAGAGAATACCAGACAGACATTTCAGTGTGTTTTCTTGACTATTCAAAGGCATTCCACATTTGGATCGTAATAAATTATAGATATGTTTGTGAAGACTGGGAATTTCAGAACACTGAATTGTGTTCATGCTGAACCTGCCCATAGACTAGGAAACAGTTGTTTGAAGCAATGGGATACTGCATGGTTTACAGTCAGTAAAGGTTTGCATCAGGGCTGTATGCTTTCACCATACTTGTTTAATGTGTATGTTAAGCAAATAATCTGAGAAGCCGAACTATATGAAGAAGAATGGGGTATCAGGATTGGAGGAAGATTTATCAACAACCTGTGATATACAGATGACACAACCTTATTCCCTGAAAGTGAAGATGACTTGAAGCATTTACTGATAAAGATCAAAGGCCAACGCCTTCCATATGGATTACACATATCAACATAGAGAAAATAAAAATCCTGAACCTAGGCCAGTAAGCAACATCATGATAAATGGTGAAGAGATTAAAATTGTCAAGGGTTTTGTTTTACTTGGATTCACAACCAACACCCATGGAAACAGCAGTTAAGACATCAACACATTGCACTGGGTAAATGTGCTGCAAAACATCTCTTTAAAGTGCTAAGAAGCAAAGATGTCACTTTGAAGACTCAGGTGTGCCTGACACAAGCCATGATATTTTCAGTCACCTCACATACATGTGAAAGGTGAACAATGAATAAGGAAAACCAAAGAAAAATTCATGCATTTGTGTTACAGTGCTGGTGAAGAATACTGAACATACCATGGACTGCCAGAAGAGGGAAAAACTGTCTTGGAAGAAGTAATGCCAGAATGCTCTGTAGGAGTGAGTATGGCTAATCCATCTCACATACTTTGGACACGTTGTCTGAAGCGACTGATCCCTTGGGAGGGCTGTCGTGCTTGGTGGAGTGGAGAGTTGACAAGGAGGAAGACCCTCAATGAGATGGATTGACACAGTGGCTGCAACAATGGGCTTGAACATAGCAAACCCTATGAGGATGGTGAAGAGCTGGGTGGTGTTTCACTTTGTTGTACATAAGGTGACTGTGAGTTGGAAGGGAGTTAAGGACAACTAACAACAGCAAAACATTTGTGTTTCTATTATAGCAGCACTAAAAGACTACAGTGGTTAAGAAGACTGATAGTCCCTGTTCTCCCAGAGGGACACAGCATCTTTTTGGGTGCAAAACAAACTACATATGAAAAGAAGAGGGCAAGCTGAGCAATCCATATATAGTATATATTCTATACTATGCTGATAGTCCCTTCTTGCAACAGGATTCTCTTCCAAGGACTTTGTTGTTAATCAATTCTGACATAAACTGACTGCCTCTTTATTTTCTCATTTTCACTATTATTGCTTTTTATTTATCAGTATCTTTATTAATCTGATCTTTACTCATGGGGAGGTCTGAAACATTAGATACAAATTTACAGATTTTAATTCATAGGTTAAAAGTACACATTTTGTCAATTGCAGTGATAATTCCACTTGCAGAAGGTTCTGGATCATGTGGATTATCACTGGCAATGCAGATAGTACTTTCATTCAGAAAATTAGTGACAGCTGTCTATACAGTCCTTTTTGTTTTTTGCACATATATTTCTTGGCAACTTCTCATTTTTTCCCAAATCTGCCTACAGACTTTAGGAAAGCAATCAGTGCTTGAATCCATGTTTTGAAGCAACTGAAGCCCTGATTTAGTTTTAAAAAACTAAATCAATAAAGCAGTGTTTTGAATAGTAAATCACAAAATTGAATGCCTGTAAGTGAATATCTAAGAATTACAGCAACAGCAAATTCTACCCTGCCACATTGTGTACAGTACATATTACAAATGATAAGATGTACCAAAAAATAAAAATAAAGGACTTTGTCAATCTGTTTATGACAACTCAAATATGAAGTTTGACAACTGAGTCTGTGTATTTAATTGTTCTAAGTGCTACAGACCTCATAGTTGAATATCACTACAGTCGCCTCTGCAGTACTCCCCTTAGGAAGCTATGAGCCAATACCAGTGCCTAGTCCGCCCTTCAAAGCAATTTTGGAACTCTTTCTGGAAGGCCCATTGCACATGTAGTGGCAAGTGGCAAGTTTACAAACTTAACTGAACAGTTGTTTGAGAAGCAGTTTTTAGCCAGTAAACAAATAACTGTATTGGAACACCCTACATATTCACCTGAATGGCCCCCAGTGACTTTTTTCTTTACCCAAAGATGAAGGAGATACTGAAAGGATGACATTCAGGACATGAGGGTAACATAGTGATAGCCATGATGGCCATTCCAGAAAAAGAATTCCAAAATTGCTTTGAAAGTTGGACTAGGTGCTGGTGTCAGTGCATAATGTCCCAAGGGGAGTACCTCGAAGGTGACCATAGTGATGTTCAGCAATGAGGTATGTAGTACTTTTTCTAGGATGAGTTCGCAAACTTAATTGGCAGTCCCCATATGTAATTCGGGGACTATCTATATTTAAAAAATGCATTGATACATGTTTATGTCACACTATGAGTCTGTGTATCTGTGCCTGTGTCTGTGTCTGTGTCTGTGTATCTATGTCTTAGAACACAATAGCCCTGGTAGCACATCGGTTTAGTGCTAGGCTGACTAAAAGGGTAGGAGTTCAGACCCACAAGCAGCTGCTTGGGAGAAAAGAGCTAGTGATCAACTCCTGTCTAAATTACGGCCTAAGACACCATATGGGGCAATTCTACTCTGTCCTGTAGGGGCACTATAAGTTGAAATCAAGTCAACAGCACATACAAAACCATTTTTATATAGTAAAGTTGGATCACAATATTCACTTACCTAAAATCTTTCAGCGGCTTCTCACGACACTTTAACAAAAGTTGAGTTGAGTCACTGCCATGATTGTGTTCCTACCTATTTAAATTCTCTAAGCATCTATTTGTCCTTCTGCAAAATGTTGATAAATAATATTACCCGATAGAAGTGTTGTAAGAATTAAATTAGATAATCTGTGTGAAGTACTACATTAGCATTGTATCTGACAATAGAAAGCATGCAATAAATGCTATCCAATGATGTTGCTGTTATTATTATCTTCCCCAAATCATCTCATACCTTTCTCCCTTCCTCTCTCTATACTTCATCCATACTGGTCTCTGAAAACTGTTCGAACATGCCATGTTTGTTTCTGCCCATGGCTTCTGAACCTTTCTTCTTCGTCTGGCTCTTGGCCTGAAAGGTTTTTCTCATCCTTCACGTCTCAGCTTAAAATATCACTTCCGACCCCACCTGCAGTGCCCTCCTGTCACTGTTAGACTCTGTCACAGTACTTTGTTTCTTTCACTGGAATTTTGGCCATCTAAAACTACTTTGACTCCTGGGTCTGTTTGTTTTATTGCCCATCTTAAACAGTAGAAGTAGCCTTCAGTGGACAGGGGTCATCTGTGGGACTGGTCCACTGCTGTACCCAACGTGCTGAGAGCAATACTTCACACAGTTCACTACAAAATACTTACTGAATAAATTAATAAATACACAGAAGATATAATTAGAATGAAGATCAATAAAATGCCTGTGAAAGGATTGAATTCCAGGAAAATACACGAATATATAGAGCAATCGCCAACTATTGTCTTTCTTGCTACAGAATTGATCAAAACATAGATCCAGTGAATCACACAAAGGTTTTAGGACCTCTGTCCTCACTTGGACAAAAATTCACCCATAATATCCAAGTTCTTATTTTACAGCTTCCAAATCACCGATATTAGCTAATACTTTGATAAATATTTCTAAAAAGAAGAACGAGGGGGAAAAAAAGGATCTTGATACAACTAAGAAGAAAAAAGACGTGTTGTTTTTATAATGTGACATAGCTTGCCACATGTTATACTTTAAATCATCTTAGCTCTCACAGTAAATCAATTAAAAATATAAAAAATTAATTAATTTTTAGGTCACTGGTTAGTAAATTACAAACTTGGAGAATAACGTAGAAAGCAGACTCTAGTACAGGAGTTCTTTTACTGTCCCGCATCTGTTTTCTAGTGGCAGTATCTCACCTCAAACACTACAAGCTCCACTGTTCAGAATGAAGCTATCAAAGATATTATTTCTTTGCCTGATTTAAGTTTTCATTTTTCATCAAGTTTAGTTGTTGATAGAAGAGAAATACTGCATAAAAAATATACCATTTGTCTTAATTCAAAAGCAGTTAAGAAAAAATATAGAGAACTTCTGGAGAAATACTTGCGATCAGAGTTTAAAGTAGAAATTGGGTCTTTCAGTATTCATCGAATGACAATGAAAATGTGAGACTATGAATGTGAAATAAAATCTATAAATTTAACAATTCATATTATAGAATTAGTTAATAAATAACTGATTTGATGCCCAAAATGTAGTTGTATAATACAAAGTTATTATGTTACTTGGGCTTTTTTCTTTTGGAACAGCTTAGGAGGATAAAGTTCCTTACAATCTGTTTTTACTATCGAAGACAATTATACATTGAATCTTTGCAAATTTCTATCTGTAACAATTTCAAGGGTAATATTTTGATCAACACTTTTCTACATAACATTTGTATGAATATTGTAAATCAAATAGAATTATTTTCATATAAAAATATATAAAATCAAGTCATTTTGAAAATTTTTTAAAAAGAGGAAATTACAGCACATGGCAAATTCCATCATTCTTATACAAAGATATGCATAATCATAAATAGATGCTGCTTTAATTAAACAGGTAGCTACCACAAATATTTATGTTACTGGTGACATTTATTCCTTAACAATTATCTAAAAATGTGTTGCAGTATCTTTTTTCAGAACTGAAGGAAAAAATGATGAAAAAATGACACATGCAAATTTCTTCATTGAATATTATTTTAATACTAATGTGAAATTTTTGCTTTATGGACAAACACATTTCTTTAGGGTGCACAAAAAAAAATCTTGAAGAATTCTGTATCTGTTTCACTGGTGATGACAAGTATGTTAATTGCTTGCAGATAACATCTGTTCTAGCGAAACCAAGATGCAGAGACTGGGATGGATCTGAGATGCTAGCAGCTTTCTAAAGCTTTGTTTGGGAGACCCACTGCATGCGTGTCACAGGCAGCTGGAGGGCTTTTGAGCTTTTCTGAGAAACTTCCAGCCACTGAAATAAAATCTGCCAGGAATCCTGGGTCACCGAAATGTCTCTTTTTGAGCAGCGGACTCACCTTTGAAGCACCAAGATATGCACTGACCATGACGCTCCAGCTAAGGCAAGTTCAGGGTGAGCTGCCAACTGCCTGCATGCAAGAAAGGGCCGCTGACTTTTCTCTCTGTTTTCAGAACAGTGTGAAGGGCCTCTCCGGGGGGAAGAGCAAGAGTCTGCTCAATATAATGTCAGATATAAAGGGCCCTTATGTTCAACACACCACATTTACAGTTTTACGGGTTTCATGGGCTGCAATTGCTTACCAGATGTGCCCACAGAGTTGGCTAATCACGGCATCATATTGCTCTGGTCCCATCCTTTTCTATTCTCTGCATATTCCCTTCTCCTTTAAGCTGAGTTTATGTAGAATTTGATGTATTCTTCCTGTGAATCAGACAACCATGCTGACTTGTACTCTGTTGAAGACACATGGAGTATTGCTAAGAGTATTTCTCTGCATTTTTGCTGACTCCACTGACAACATCAACCTAAACTGCAAATCTAGGGATCTCAGTAGGTCTTCAGGTAGGCTTAATATTGTGCATGTGAAGAAATTAAAAAAAAAAAAAAAATCTGTACTTGTTGCAGGTTTTTTAATGAGGAAAGAGGATTCCAGAAAGAATGGAAAACATGGGGAAAGAGGTTAGAGACAAAATTCCAAGAGCAGGAAAAGAAAGGCAGTGAGAATAAATGTCCTAAATGATATGACAGACTTGCACTACAGGTGAAAAATCAATTTGAAAAATAACTCCAAAATTGTGTTCCTTATTGCCGATATGAGGTTTCACATATTTTCACCAATTGAAAAAAACTCTTCCAATAGGATAGAATACCTAGAAGGTACCTTGATGGTGCAGTGGTGAAGCGCTCAGGGGATAACTGAAAGAACAGTAGTTCAAATCCACCAGCCGCTTAGAACCCAACAGTTGTTCTGGGGGAAGACGTGGCAGTTTGCTTCCATAATGATGATACTCTGGGAAACCCTATGGGGCAGTGTTCTCTGTCCTGCAAGGTCACTGTGAGTTGAAATTGACATCACAGCAGTAGATAGAATACCTGGAAAGATCATACATTTATCAACCCTCCACTTAAATGGAGATATTAGAACATTCAGAATTCTTGATTCATTATTCTGTGTCACTTGGTATCTTTTCTCTACTTTGCGCATATAACCAAAAAAAAAAAAAAAAAAAAAATATTTTCCAGCATTAGCGTTTCCTACAGCAGGAGAAAAACCATTTTTTCTCTTTGTGCTATAAAATATTTATTGAAGACTTTTCATGGTTATATAGACAATATTCTTCTCTTCTATCAGCCACCAATTTTTTATTTTTGGTATTTTACTATTTATTCAGAAAGAGTAAGCAGAAGATTAAATTGATAAAAATTATAAGTAGAGGTGATTGGTGAAAATTACACTTTGGCATAATTAGGTAACACAAGATGTTTGCTTTCTTTGTAGATCAAATAATTCCTGTGTTTCTCATTATCCTAAATGAGTGAAAGTTTTGAGCTGATATTTTAGTTAATTAAAGAAAAAAGGACAGAAGTACAATTTCAGAACATGCTAAGCTGATGCATGAAAGCAAAAAAAAAAAGATATTAAAAGTAGTTTTAATCATTAAAATTATCACAAGAATAAAAATACATCAAATTTAACAAAAACAGATGATTTAAGTATGTGTCTTGGATTGAATTGTGTTCCCCTCCGAAAATGTGTAGAAATCTGGCTGGGCTGTGATACCTAGTATTGTGTGATGTTCCTCCATGTGGTAAATCCTGTTTCTATGAAATTGATACCAAAACAATAGATAGAATACCCAGAAAGATCATACATTCATCAAACCTCCACTTAGATGGAGATAGAACATTCAGAATTCTTCATTCATTATTCTATGTCACTTTGTATCTCTTCTCTACTTTGCCCATATAACCAAAAAAAAAAAAAAAAGAAATTTCCAGGATTAGCATTTCCTACAGCATGAGCAAAACCGTTACTAAGAGAGGATGTATGCAGTTGTGGTGGTGGGGCATGACTCAGTATATAAGACTGTTTTGTGCCTTGAGTCAGTCTTTTGAGATAAAAACAAAAGAAACTAGCAGAGAGATTTGGGGACCTCCTATCACCAAGAATGGAAACATTGATGGCCTACTGGCTAAGTTCCATGTCTGCTCATCAAAAGGTTGGCAGTTCAAATCTACTAGCTCTTCCTTGGAAACTCTATGGGGCAGTTCTATTCTGGCCTGTAGGGCTGCTATGAGTCGGAATCAACTTGATGACAGCAGTGGCACACCACCGAGAAAAAGTGCCTGGAGCTGAGGACATTCTTTGGAAACTGCTGGAGTTCCTGTGCCTCAGACACTTGGAGTCTAGAGGAAGACTGATGACATGGGTCTTCCTCCAGAGCTAAAAGAGAAAGCCATGCCCTGGAGCAGACACTGAATTTGGACCTTTAGCCTACTGGACTATGACAAAATACAGTTTTCCTTTTTAAAGCCATCTACTTGTGGTATTTTGTTAAAGCAGTACTAGGTGACTAAGACAGTAGGGAAGGTCATGTTACTGGAACCAAAATAGACATTTATTTATCTTTAAAAACCAAAACGAAGGAAAAAAATCTTAATGTTTATGGTATGTATTCAGTTTATAAGATAAAAAAGACTTTTTGGCTCAGAGATCTTCTTTTGATAATTATTGTTCCTAGTTACTTAAATTGAATTAATAGAATTACTTTCAAGAAATTGTTCATTTCTGACTTCTAAAATTAAAAATGTCATTTCAAAAAGATTTTTAATTTTATTTTAAAAGTTTTAAAAAATATACATATCAAACTAATTCATTTAATTTTTAAAAACATTGTAACTGTCCTCTAGAATTATGTAGTTTAGCAGGTCTTATCATGCATGTTAACCCTGTCACAGTAATCATTATTTCTCCTTTTTAGAGTGTATCCCTCTTCTATGTAACTAATTATTTGTTTGATAAGTGCTTTCCTAATAGATAGCAAGCACCAGGAGGACAAGGACTAATCAGTGGACTCCAATTCCTACTAAATGTCTAGTACAGAGTAGACACTATTGAGGTGAAGAGGCAGGGAAGAAGGACAGGAGGGCTGGAGGGACGCAGAAGAGGGAGGCAGTGTAGAGGAAGAGTGAGAAGAAAAGGGACTGGGGAATAGAATGAATAGCATGGTTAGCACAGTTTGATCTCAGAGGTGCTCTATCAAGAAATGGAAGTGGAGAAATACCCTTTTCTCATGAAAGGTAATGAAAACAGTAAGGAAAGAAGATGCGGGGTACAGCATGTAGCTGAGAGAGGAAAACCACAGCTGATAAGCTGAAGACGTAGAAACACTAAGGTCAAAGCAGATTAGACTCAAAAGTAGGGAGAAGATGAAGATGAGTGGTAGGAAGATGGAAAGAGTTGCTTAGATCATTAGTACTCAGATTATGGGCTGGAGGTTCTGCAAACTGCTGCTTGTCAGTCATGAGATACACACAGAACTCAAGAGGAAGCACTGAGAATGTAATTTGACAGAATAATGTTTTTACTGTTGAACACAATGATGACAAATTTGGGGTTAAATCTGTATTTTTTTATTTCCTTTTTTAGTAACTAGCTTTTTGTTTGTTTTATTTATTTTATTTTTTAGGAAAACTTGGTGGCACAGTTGCTAAGTGTTACAGCTGCTAACCAAAAGACCCTCCTTGGAAATTCTGTGAGGTTGCTTTCCTCTCTCCTACAGAGTAGCTGTGAGTCACAATCAACTCAGTGGCAATGGTGGTGTGATGGTGGAATTTTTTGAACATTTTATTGTGCTTAAGGTGAAGGTTTACATAGAAAATTAGTTTTCCCATCAGTGTTTCATACACATTTTTTTCCATGACATTTGTTGCAACCCCTACAATGTGTTACCACTCTCTCCATTTCTTCCCCAAGTTCTCAGCCTTCATTCCTGTGGTTTCCCTGCCCCTCCCTGCATTCTCATCTTCGGTTTTGGACAAGCATTGCTTTTTAGGTACCACATAGTTGAATACTATAAGTAACTCTTTCCTCATGGGTATTATTGTTTATTTCACAGGCCAGAATATTATTTGTCTAAGAGGTGGCCTCTGGGAGTGTCATCAATTTTCAGTTAGAAGGTTGTCTTAGGATAATATTCTCAGGGGTTCCTCCAGTCTCTATCAGATCAGTAATCTGCTCTTTTTTAAAAAATGAGTTTTGTTTTACATTTTTCACCTATTCTAAACGGGACTTCCTGTTGTGATCCAGGCTAGAGTGCTTGATAATGGTAGCTGGGCACCATCTAGATCTTCTGGCCTCAGATGAAAGGAGGCTGTGGTTTACATGGGCCCTTGGTCCCTTGAATTAATTGCTTTCCTGAGTCTTTGTTTTTCTTCATTCTCCTTTGCTCCAGATAGGAAGAGACCCCAGATAGTACTCACCATACTGGGATGTAGACCATTATCTTTACGAACTCTATTGTGCCAGTTGACCTAGATGACCCTCAATACTTAGACTTAAAGCCCGATAATTCAGTCCTATGAGATGTTCGCTTGTGTCTAAGAAGTTTCCATAACTCTACCCCCTTAGTGCTCTATTACATATGCATGTGAATATACTTGATGCACTTACAAACATGGATGCAGACACATGCACAGCTGTACCTGTATAAGCACACAGATGTATTTCCATATGAGTTTCCATACCTATTTAACATACCAAAATACTTGTGGTGTAGTGGTTAAGTTCTACAGTTGCTAACCAAAAGGTCAGCAGTTTGAATCTTCTAGGCACTCTGTGGAAACTATATGGGGCAGTTCTTCTCTGTCCTATGGGGTTGCTATGAGTTGGAACCAACTCAAAGGCAGTGGGTGTTTTGGTTTTTAATATTTAACATACATATCCAACTACATATACTCACATAAATTATTGTTGCTATTACTGTTCTTGTATGATTGCATATGTTATAATGTTTAATGTTTTTGTTCTTTATTCCTTTGTACTTCTCAGTGTCTTCATTTGTTTTGGTTTTACCAGCGTCAGTTATCAAAGAGACTCTCTCTTCCTCATTTAATGAACTTCAACTCTTGGTTGAAGATCAACTGTCTATAACCCACCGACTGCCATCTAGTCAATTCTACCTCATAACAACCTTATGGACAGAGTAGAACTGCCCCAGATAATTGTCCGAGGAACACTTGGAGAATCTGAATTGATGATATGCTGGTTAGCTACTGTAGCACTTAAGTACCACGCCATTAGGGTTTCCAGCTGTCCATATTTAGATAGATTTAATTCTGGGTTCTCAATTCTATTCCATTGGTCGAGATATCTGCCATTATACCAGTGTCAAGTTGTTTTGATTACCATGGCTATAGATTGGTTGTTCTTCAATAAAGCTTTCCTTATCCAGGACCACTTCTGTTTTCATACAAAATTGATGATTGGAGGAGGAGGAGGAGAATTCTGGGTTTCTTAAAGCAAATTATGTTTGTCTTAAAGTAAATCTGTACCAGTGTCCTCAACAAGCTTTTCTGCAATTGAAAATAATAATAATATTCATAGTACTTGGAAACTATTTTAAAGAATTTTCACTTTCTTACATGTGACAATATATGAAACTTTAAGTAAAATGATTGCAGAAATTTTCTGTTTGGTTTCAATACACAAAATCAGGGCAGTGTCACCACATCAATTTAAAACTATTTTCTGCTCACTTGTTTCTATGAATGGCTACATAGATGTATACCGCTCTTTAAGAATTTGTAAATGGTGGCTTACTATATTATAGGTTCATAAAATATTTCTTTGAGAACAACTTGTAAGTGGAAATATTACATTTTAAAATTATTCTTAGAGTCTTTCTCGAACTTACTCCTTTTATAACAGCACACTACAAGGTCTGGCAATTAAGTGCACAAACATAATTGGTCTATGTGCTACATACTTCATTGCTAAATATCACTGGGGTCACCTTCAAAGCATTTCCCTTAGGAAGCTATGCATCAATTCCAGTGCCATGTTTACCCTTCAAAGTAATTCTGGAACTCTTTCTGGAATGGCCATTGCTCAAGGCAACATGGTGGCAAGTTTGTAAACTTAATTGTCTGTGAGGGAGTTTTTAGCTAGTAAACAAATAACTGTATTGGAACACCCTCCCTACTCACCTGATCTGGTCCCCAATGATTTTTTTCTTTACTTGAAGACAAAAAAAATATTGATGAACTTCAGGACATCAAGGGTAACATGGCAAAAGTTTTGACGGCCATTCCAGTAAAAAAGTCCTAAAATTGCTTTGAAAGATGGGCTTGGCACTGATGTCTGTACATAGCTTCCTAAGGGGAGTACTTCAAAGGTGACCATAGTGATATTCAACAATGACATATGTAGCACTTTTTTTAGGATGAGTTTACAAACTTGATTGTCAGTCCCCATATATCTTAAGTCCAGTTACATGCCTTTTTTTTTCTTTTTGTAACATCTTAGAAAGCATTTCAGACTTCAAAATATATTGCCCAGTGCCCAGTGCCATCAAGTTGGATCTGAAATATATTAGCAATATCATAATAAACATCAGTAAATGCAATATGGACCTCAGTGCATTAGGTATTATGAATAGAATTGAAGAACCCAGCAGACATCAGCCCTGAGCATGATCTTTCTCTTTATCTCATTTATCCAGAGGTAGCTACTGGTTTTATTTGTTTGATTGCTTGTTTTAATGGAAAAGGTGAGTCTCACATTCTTCTAACATAATAAGTGAAATATCTGACCCTCTGAAGACATCAGACTGGCAGATTCATGCTACTGGAGAGCAAGCAACTTTATTTTCAATTGCTGGCTCCCAGTAAGCAACGTCCTTTTCTTCCAGCTGAGTTCATAGCCAAGTAAAAAAAAAATATATAGAAGTCAGACAGAAGGAGATGAAAAAGCCACCTGCTTTAGATCTGGCCACATGGCTTCCTAGCACTTTTCTGACCTCAAGTTCTTAAAGAACAGAGCCTGCTCTAAGTTAACCATGTGAAGAAACTCAAGTGGTCCCTCCTTGTGAGGCAGACAGTTTTGGAAGGAATCTATAGAGAAACCAAGCTGAGCAAGTACAACTCCTTCTCTCCAAATCGCCAAATAACTAAATCTGGTTCCCTGGCAGGAAGAGGGGTATGAGTGGGTAGGGAGAAAAACAAAATATTTGACCCTGTATAGGTTCCTAGACTTAAAAATACAAAGCCTAGGAAGGAAACTACTGTCTAAGATTATAAACGACCTAAGAACTTTCTTTTACTTTAACACTGTAAGGAAATATGACTGAGAAATGTTGGTATTGTCTGTATTTTAAATGTATTTGTTTTAACTCTATAATTAATAAATACAAAAGCACACGATACAGTATATATCATACATAACTGTGTTCTGATTATTTCTCTTTCACAAAGAAGTAAAACATATTTTATATCTGGCTATAAAAATTCTCAATTGTGATTTGAAGGTGCCCTTTTCTTGAATTTTCTAATTTCAGATTGTTCTTTGCTCTCTACCGCCACTATTATAAAGTAATACTTTATTTGTACTGGCTATGAACACCTAATGGTAAAAGGGCAGTCACAAACCATTTTTCAAAAAAAATAGAAGAGAAAGGAACACTTTCTAATTCATTCAAAGAGAACAACATGAGCCTGATACTGAAGCCAAATAAAAGTACCACAGAAAAGAAAATCACAAAATAACATTCCTTATAAATGGAAACCCTGGTGCCATAGTACTTAAGTGCTATGTCTGCTAATCAAAAGTTCAGCAGTTTGAATCTACCAGGTGTTTCTTGGAAACTCTATGGGGTAGCTCTACTCTGTCCTATAGGTTCTTTATGAGTCAGAATCAATTTGATGGCAAAGGATTTTTTCTTTTTTTGTTTTGTTCTTGCTTTGTTTTGTTGTTTTGCTTTTATCCCTTATAAAATTCTCAGAAAAACACTAGCAAAAATTCTCAGCAGAACACTAGCAAACCAAATGCAACAGCATATTCAAAGGACTGCATGTCATTTACAAGTGGTACTTATGTCTGGAATACAATAGTTATTTCACATGAAAAAAACCTACTCTATGTATCACATGAATTAACCCTTTTCCACCGAGTCAATTTTGACCCATAGAGACCCTACAGGGCAGAGTAGAACTGCCCCATGGGATTCTAAGGAGAAGCTATGGGATTTGAACTTCTAACCTTGGTAGCAGCCGATCTCTTTAACCACTGCACGACCAGGTCTCCTCACATGAATGGAACAAAGGAAAGGATTCACATGTTCATCTTGGTTGCTGGATACAAGATATTTGACAAAATGCTGAAAGATTTAGTGTTAAATGACTCAGAAAGCTACCACAGAATTTCTTTCAACATGATGGAAAGGTTATATGAAAAATGTACAGCTAACATTAAATGGAGAAAGACAGAAAGCTTTCCCCCTAAAATCAGTAACAAGACAAAGATGCCTAGTTTCACCACTGCTATTCAACATTGTGCAGAAATCTTAACCAAGACATTTAGACAAGAAGAAAGAAATAAAAGGTATCCAAATCAAGAAAGAAGATATAAAATCAGCTGTGTTCACAGATGACATGGTCCTATACATACAGAAAAATCTAAACAATTTACAAGAAGCTACTAGAGCAGATAACTGAATTCAGCAAAGTTGTAAGTATGAGATTAACACACAATAAAAATTGTGTTTCTGTACACCAGCAATGAACATGTTGAAAAGAAAATTAAGAAATCATTCAACTTATAATTTCATATAAATCAATAAATTACCCAAGAATACATGTAACCAGGGACATGAAAGAACTGTGCACAAAATAATACTATAAAATATTGGTGAAAGAAGACCATGTTTATGGTTGAAGACCTTGATATTGTTAAGATGTCAATACTAACCAAAGCAATCTACAGATTCACTGTAATTCCAGTCAAAACTTCAACTTTTTTTGCATAAATGGTGCAAGAAATTTTTAAATTCATATGGAATTGCAAAAGGCTCCAAATATCTAAAATAACCTTGGGTAAGAAAGGTAAGACAACTTGTACTTTCAATTTCAAAACATACCACTAAGCTACAGTAATCAAAACAGTCTATAAAACAGATGTACAGAAAATGGGGTTGAATTGAAAGCCTGCAAATAAATTCATGTATCCATAGTCAACTGATTTCCTACAAGATGTTAAGTACATTCGACGGGAAAAGAATAGCGTCTTCAACAAATGGTTCTGTGATTAAAAAAAAAAAAAAAAAGATCAAGCTGGACCCATACCTCACACTACATATGAAATTAGCTAAATGTAGATCAATGACCTAACTCTAAAAAACAAAAACTATAAAACTCTTAGAAGAAAGTATAAGGTAAAGCTTTAAGGTCTTGTTTTTGAGCTAAATCCATACAAGAAAAGTAAACAGATTCTTGGGCTCACGTGTCTAGTAACTGCTCTAACTACTTGATAATGGGACATTAGAGCTTCAAAGGCAACAATAACAAAACTATCACACAGGGGCAGCCTATTTGGATGTTTCAGGACAAAATAAAATAAGAAGATAGAACACAATAGGTAAACACGAAATAAGCAAATAAAACTTACTGAAGTTTGTTTTGGGACTTCAGAAAGCTCCCAAAACAAAGATTCAAATTTTCCAGAGGACAATAACTCCCTGGAATTATCGGAGGTAGAATACAAAAGACTAATATTTAGAGCTCTTGAAGAGATCAGGAACGAGATGAAGAAAAATACAGCAGAACATAATGAAAAATTGAACAGGCAGCAGTAAAACTTACAGCTGCAAGAATTAGAAATTCAGACAATTACATAGTAAGACAACTCAAAAGAAAACCAAAAGAGCAGAATTGAGGCAATAGAAGGCTGAATCAGTAAGAATGAAGACAAGGCATGTGACATCAACACATTTGAGGAAAAATCAGATAAAAAGTTTTAAAAAGTCAAGAAACAGTAAGAATTATGGAGGACTCTATCAAGAGGAATAATCTATCAGTGATTAGAGTACCAGAAACGGTTGTTGGGGGAGATAACAAAAAATACAGAGAGAATTGTCAAAGACTTGTTGATAGAAAACTTCCCTGATAGCATGAAATATGAGAAGATATCCATCCAGGATGTTTACCGAACTCCACACAAGACAGATCCCAAAAGAAAGACACTATGGCATATTATAATCAAACTTGCCAAAAAAAGATAAGGAGACAACTTTAAAGTGGCTAGGGATAAATGAGGAAACATCAGTGGTGTAGTGGTTAAGTGCTATGGCTGCAAATCAGAGTATCGATAGTTCAAATCCACCTGGTGCTCCTTGAAAACTTTATAGGCTGTTCTACTCTGTGTATAGAATTGACTATGAGTCAGAATCAACTCAACAGCAGTGGGTTTGGGTTTTTTTGTTTATTTGTTTTGGTTCTTTAGGAATAAACAAAAAACAACTTACAAAGAAAAATCGATAAAGATGAAGCTCGGACTACCAGCAGAAACCATACAGGCAAGAAGACCATGGGAGAACATATATAAAACTGAAAGGAATACAATTGCCAGCCAAATTGTCTCTCAAATATGATGGTGAAATTAGGACATTTTCAGATAAACATAAATGGAGAGAATTTGCAAAAACTAAACCAAAATTACAAGAAATACTAAAGGGAGTCCTTTGGATAGAAAATCAATAACATCAGGTAACAACCTGTGTCTAGAACACTGAACAGACCAAATGGATATGAACCCAAATATGAGAATCACAAAAATAAATCAAAGGCAAAAACATTGAAAGTAGGGAAGCAGACACATCATTGTGCAAACATTAAAACAAAAAAAATGTAAAATAAATGTAGTTATAGATTTTTCATATGGAGAGGAAGTCAAGGTGATAAAAAGAAATTAGAGACTGCTTTGAATTTAGAAACCCTGGTGGCACAGTGGGTCAAGTGCTACGTCTGTTAACCAAAAGGTCGGCAGTTTAATGCTGCCAGGCACTCCTTGGAAACTCTACAGTACAGTTATAGTCTAACCTCTAGGGTCACTATGGGTCGGACACTACTTGATGGCAGTGCGTTTGGTTTTTTTGCTTTTGAATTTAGAAATATATGGGTAAATATTAAAGTGACCACAAAGAAAACTATCAATCCTATGCACTGAAATAAAAAAAAGAAAAACAAGAAAATAAAATGAAGTATCAGCAAATAACAAGCCACCAACACTGAAAAATATGAAAACACATAAAAAACATTAAGTGCAGAAAACTAAAGGAATTGCTTACAATGCATATAAAAGACATCAAAATGACAGCACTAAACTCATGACTATCAAAAATCACATGAATGTAAATGCATTAAATCCACCAATAAAGAGATGAAGAGTGGCAAACTGGATAAACACAAAACAAACAAACAAAATGACCCATCTATATGCTGCCTACAGGAGACACACCTGAGACTTGAAGACAGAAACAAATTAAAACTCAAAGGATGAAAAAAGTATATTAAGCTAGCCAGCCAAGTCCCGTCGAGTTGCATCCGACTCATGGCGGCCCTAGAGCTAACAACATTCAACAAAGAGCAGGAGTAGCAATATTAATCCCTAATAAAATAGACTTTAAAGTAAGGAAAGACATTACATAATGACTAAAGGATCAATAATCCTGGAGGAAATAACCACATTAAATATCTAGGTATTCAAAGACAAGATACATAAAACAAACACTATCTGCAAACAAACTAAATACATAAAACAAACACTGTCTGCATTGAAAACAGAAATAGACAGCTCCACAAGAACAGTACAAACTTTCAACACATCACTTTCACTGAAGGACAGCACATCTAGAAAAAATCTCAGTAAAGACATGGAAGATCTAAATGTCAAATTAACCAACTTAACCTCACAGACATACATAACACACTATACCCAATAGAAGACAATTTTTTTTTTTTCCCAATGCACATGCAACATTCTCCAGAAATGACCACACATTAGGCCACAAAACTATCTTTACAAAGCATCTTTTCAGACCATAAAGCCATAAAAGTAGAAAACAGTAACAGAAAAAGAAAGGGGGGAGGGAACAAGGAACTGGAAGACTACTGGGTTATAGAAGAAATCAAGGATGAAATAAAGAAATTCATAAAGTAAAATGAGAATGAAAACACTTCCTATCAGAACCTATAGGACACAATAAAAGTAACACTTAAATGTCAATTTATCTCAATAAATGTACACATCCAAAAAGAAGAAAGGACCCAAATCAAAGGCTGCCTGAGAGGATAGAGGTGGATATGAGTTACCCTATACAGGAAGTATAGGGTAGAAGGGATGAGAGTGCTATCACAGGGGCGGGAGAGCAGCTAGAGTTGCATAGAGGTACGTGTGCTCAGTTGTATATGGCACATTGACTTGGATTGTAAACTTTCACCTAAAGCACCATAAAATATTTTTTTAAAACTCAGGAAGAATAAAAGGTTATACATTTACATTTAATAGTCACAGTTCTACAAAACAGCAACCGGGTAAAGTATGAATAATTTAACTCTTACCATGGTTTTTAAAAGATTTTTGAAATCAGCACAACTAAATATCAGTAAGTATTGACTATTAGTTGACCAGTGATTTGGTTAGTGCAGCTGTGAAATGAGCACAGTTAGGACGATGTTTAGAACGTACTATCTGGTGGGAGAGAGGTACTGGCTTTAGGTGATTTCATGTACTTCTGCTTCTTTCTTACAGGTTCTCTTTAATGTTGTATATTAGTTATTTAGAAACCCTGGTGATACAGAGCTGCATCTGATAACCAAAAGATTGGCAGTTTGAATCCACCAGGCACTCCTTGGAAACCCAGTGGAAACTTCTTAGAGTAGATAGTTCTACTCTGTCCTGTAGGGTTGCTATGAGTCAGAATCAACTCAGTGGCAATGAGTGTGGGTTTGTTAGTTATCCACAGATATGTAACAAATTACCTCCAAAGTATGGTATGAGTTTACAGCCTGGGCAAGCCCTAAAAGGGTACCTCTGGCTTAGGGTTTTTCAGTGTCTGCAATCAAAGTGTTGTCTGGGCTTGTAAGTTATTTCAAGGGTCCACTAAGTGAGGATCTGTTTTCACACTCACTATGTCATTGCTGGCTGACTTGAAGACATTTACTTCTATTGGCTGAGGTAGCAGTTCATTGTCAAGTAGGCCTCTCCACAGGGTGCCTCACAATATGGTCATTTGTTTCCCCCGGAGGGAGTAAGCTACACAACAAGACAGGAAGTGCTCAAGAGGGAAGCCACAGTCTCTTTGTTCCCTAATTTTCATAGTAACGTTTAATCACTTTTACCATTTTCTACTTATCAGAAGGGCATCAGTAGGTCCAGCACACATTCAAGAACAGGAAATGACACAAGAGTGTGAACATTAGGAAGCAGCATATTATTGGGGGTGGGAGGGTATCTGAGTGACTGTTTCCCTCACTTGGCATAGGGGTAAAAAACATGGTCTCTGGGATTCACATTGGGACCTGGGCCCTGCATCTTATTAGCTGCACACACTTATAAGTCTCTACCCTGTATTTACGAACCTAAATAGGTGAAAGCTAGTAGCCACTCCCATACCTTAGACGGGCTTTTAAAAGTGGAGACAGGAATCACTCTTAGGGCTGGAAACAGGATTAAATAACTGTGTTTGACATGCAGGAAATATGTATCAAGTCTTTACCTGTCTTCAGAGCCCAAGAAGCACAGTGGTTAAGCATTCGACTGCTTAATCAAAAGGTTGGCAGTTCTAATCCACCAATTGTTCCTTGAAAACACTAAGAGGCACTTCTACTGTGTCCTGGAGGGTTGCTAGGTGTTGGAATAGGCTTGGCGATGGCAGTGAGTTTGGTGAAAGAAACAAGCTTGCCTCTAAACTCAAGAGAAACGGCTGTCCACAGAGACTGTCCCATGATCTGCTGGGTTCAGCCTTGGAGCCTTTGTGCAGAATAATCAACGTATTGGTACGTTCAGAACTCAGAAAAAAATGGTGGTTATTTTGGAGCCCCTTCTGTCAGAAGCAGAATTATTATGACCCAACTGAAAGAAGATATTTTTTTCTCTCTTCTCTGCAGTTGAGTTCAGCCAAGATACAGCAATTTCTCATTATTCCCAGTTAATAGTTAAATCTCTAAATGGTCTCTGTTGTACTCTGTACTGACAACACAACTTGTGTGTTTTGATAATTTCTAGATTTACACTTCAGAAGGGGGCACTGACAAATGGCAACCTGTCCAGAAAGTATAACCAAATTGATAAGTGGGCTCTAAAACCAGACACATGTTCATGTGAAGAACAACAAAAAGATAGACTATTGGTATATACGATAGCCTCTTTCAAATAATTTAACGCTGTTACATGGAGAGATTGCTTACTTTTTGTTGTTTTTTAAAAATGTGGCTGAGACCAATGTGTTGAGGAAAATTCCAGATCAATATAAAGAGCATTTTAAGCAGGGGTAGACAGACTTGGTTTAAAGTTTAGCTCTGCCACCAACTAGCTGACTTTGAGAAATTCATGTATGATCTTTGAGACTTGTTTTCTGCATCTGTAAACTTATAATAACTAGTGCATATTATGGAACTATCATTTGAACTGGGCAAGTTGTTTTGCATATGCCAGCAATATTCCTAGGAATGGCTACTGCTATTATTTTTACACAGAAGAATGGAGCTTTATGGCAGTAAGATTTAACCTTCTGCTGACTGTTTCTCTTCACTGTTTACACTGACACCTGAAGTAAGCAATTGCCAAGGTTATTTTTGTTTTTAACTGAAGTTACTCTGTTAAGAAGCAAGCCTTCAGTGTTCTTTAGCTCGTAGTCTATTCAAAGTATAAATTGAAAATAAATACCAAAACTAGAGTTCCAGTTAAAGTCTTGCTCCTTCCAAAGTTAACAACAATGACAAAAACTTACCGTAGGGTCCGTTCTGACTCATAGCAACCCTATACGGCAGAGGAGTACTGCCTCACAGGGCTTCCAAGACTATAATCCTTATGGAACTCAACTGTCACATCTTTCTCCCACAGAGAAACTGGTGGGTTAGAACCACAAATCTTTTTGTTAGCAGCCAAGTGCTTAACCACTGTGCAACCAGGGCTCCTTCCTTCCAAAATAGCTGGGCATTAATGAAGATACTGGCGTGACATGTCTTATAGATTCCATCACTTCACCTTCGCAAATAATCTAACTAGATCTCCCTCAGAGGAAAAAAAAAGAAGGAAAATAACATGAAAAATTATAGTAAACAAACCAAACCCACTACCACTGAGTTAATTTCAACTCATAGCAATTCTGTCGGACAGAGTAGAACTGCTCCACTGTAACTCCTTGTGGAAGCCGACTTTAACATCTTTGTGTAGCAGAGTAGCTGGTGGCTTAGAATAGCCAACCTTTGGTTAACAGCCAAGTACTTTACCAGTGTGCCACCAGGGTTTCTTGAAATCAAAATAGGAGGTTGAAACAAAGAGCATGATGACACAGTAGTTGAGTGCTTGGCTGCTAACAGAAAGGTACATGGTTTAATCCACCACTCAGAGAATGAAAGATACAGTAATCTGTGTCCTTAAAGACAGCAGTCTTGAAACCCTGGAAGGAAATTCTACTCTATCCTATAGGGTAGCTGTGAGTTGGAATTGATGCAATAGCACACAAAAGCATTAGAAAACTGTAAAAAAGTAGATTTTTTTTGGTAGAATCTTAAACGTGTCTCTCTAGATATCTGAATGTTTTACTTACGAAGTTAGAAAATTATAACAGGTGATTCCTCCTAGTCTCACATATGTAAACCAGACCATTGGCACTGAACTGATTCCAACTCATAGCAATCTTAAGAATAGAGTAGAACTGCCTCGCAAGGTTTCCAAGAAGCAGCTGGAAGATTTGAACTGTCAACCTTTTGGTTAAGCAGCTGAACACTTAACCATTGCATCACCATGGCTCCCTCTCACATATATAGAGCTATATAAATAGAATGAAAATTACTGCATGACTAGGACATGATAAATTAATGGATTTCCTTAGCTTACCTCTTTTATTTCAAATATTTTAACTTAGGTGATATAAAATGTCACCTTTAATGTTTATCAAATGTAATATTCTTCTGGCATTCCTTAGGTTTCATAGTATTTATTCCATCATGACCTATGTGAAGGACAATGTAAGTATCAGTTGCAAGTACAGTAATCACTGTCATAAATATGGCTACAAAGTTTATAATTTAAAACATCATAGAACATTTGATATATTAACAGAGATTTTAATTTTGTTTATGCATTGCAAAGAAGCAGAGTCAAAGCCATATAAATGAACAACAAAAGATGAAAAGGATTACAGAAGATGCGATAAGCACAGAGGCAGACAGAGATATCAAACCCATTAGTAACTGGAGTTCCAATAAAGAAAATTAAAATTCTGGAAAAGAAACCAAAATTACAATTAAAATTTAAGATAATTTTTAAGATACAAAAGAATACTTGGGGTTACTTACTGAATGATGCACAGTGTACGTGAATTAAAATTGATCCAGAATATACAATCGGTACTAACATATTATTAGACTTGAAGGGTAAATAAAGAATCCTTTATGCAGGAAAGCAACAAAACAAACCTGTAATGGTTAATTTTATGTATCAGCTTGGCTAGGCAATTATTCCCTTTTGTTTCATCAGATAGCAGTATAATTGATGCTATGAGCTGTTGCTGGTAGTCATTGTTGTTAGGTGCAGTTCCAACTCACAGCAACCCCATGGCGACGGAATAAAACACTGGTCTTGCACTGTCCTCACAACTGTTGTGTTTGTCACAGGCACTGTGCCAATCCATGTTATTGAGAGTCTGACTCTTTTTCTCTGACCCTCAACTTCACTGTTTATGTCCTTTATCAGAAACTGGACCCTCCTGATAACATGTCCAAAGTCCCTGAGACTAACAACATTTCAAAATTTCCTTTATCTTTGGGTAAAGAAAGCAGTTGGTGGGTGCCAGATCAGGGGAATAGGTATAGTATTCTGATACAGTTATTTGTTTACTGGCTAAAAACTCCCTCACAGACAACTATAGAATTAAGTTCATGAACCTGCCACCATGCCACCATGCACAATGGCCATTCAAGAAAGAGTTCCAGACTTGCTTTGAAGGGTGGACTAGGTGATGGTGTAGGTACATAGTTTCCCAATAGGAGTGTTTTGAAGGTGACCATAGTGATATTCAGCAGTGAGGTACGCAGCACTTAGAACTATTAAGTTCACAGACTTAATTGTCAGAGCCCGTTAAATATCTATCTATAACTGGTCCTGTTTTTCTACAGAATACTAAAACAGAATTTTGTGTATATATAGAAGACATGAAATACATATACATAGAGAGAGAGAGAGAGACATAAAATTCTGGGTTTTGTATAGATGTATATATCTCACTGCCATCAAGTTGATTCTGACCAATAGCAACTCCTTTTATACGTAAAACTGGTTCTGTTTTTCCACAGAACACTAAAACAGAATTTGGTACCAAAAAGTAAACATGCAGTTATAATAAATATCTAACATGCGAAAGTGGTTTTCAAATTGGCTAATGGATAGAAGTTGAAGGAATTTTGATGTACTTAACAGTATGAGGTAAGCTTGCCTTGAAGAGACTATTGGTAGAATTATGTGAATTAAGGGCAATTCTGATGCAACTCAGAAAGAAATAGAGAATTCCATGGAGAAATTTCTATAACCATTAACAACATATTTCCAGAAATGTGGGTGTTAAATGTGCTTCCGGTGAGGCTTTAAATAATACATGATAATCGTGTTATTGGACATTGGAGAAAAGGCAAATTGTCTGAATTATGTTCAAATGCTTCATGGAATGTACAGCTTGCAAGTGATTAATTTGAATAGTTAGCTGAAGACATTGCAAAACAAATCTTGAAGATGCAACATGGTTTCTACTTGTTGCTTATAGTAAAATGTGAGATGAAAGAGATTGAGAAATGAACTGTGGAAAAAACATTCAGAACTTAAGGATTTCGATCACGTCATCTGTCTATAGAGACAGTTTGATATCTTCCATTACAAATTGGATGCCTTTTATATCTGGCTTAATTATTCTGATTAATAATAACGGTACAGTGTTTAAACAGCAATGGTAAAAGTGTCCTTGTCTTGTTTCTGATTAGGGGAAAACTTGATTGCAAGCTCTTTAAAGGGTTGTGTCTGTTTTACTCATCAACACTTTCAAGCTCAGCACACATGGTAGAAATGAATGAGTGCCGTATAAAGAACTGTCTTATTAGCACCTTATTTGCATTTAGGATTAAAATAGAAAAAACATGAACTAGAGTGCAAGCTCTGCTGTTTTCAGTGCCTCCAGGAATCATTCTGTAAAACAACTGAAGCATTGAGTTCAAAAGAATCTTGTTTGAATTGCTTTTTTCTTGTGCTTTTTCTTCTACCAAAATTGAGGTCCCTTCCTAAGTTTTATGTACTAATATACAGTCTTCAGACAGTGCTTGTAACTCTTACAGAAGGTAAGCAAAAAAAAAAAAGGGGGGGCCAGATTAACATTAGGCTAAATTTTTAACATCCAAATGTTATCACTAACCACGGAGGTAAGTACTCTGAGTAGGTAAATGAGTTTTCTAGTTTAAATTTTTTTTTCAGAGAACTATTCACTGTAATGTGTTGGATAGGAAGTTGCTAGATCATGTAGGGAAATGCCAGTGGCATAGTAGTTAAGTGCTACATCTGTTAACCAGAAGAGCAGCAGTTTAAATCCTCCAGGCCCTCTTTGGAAACTCTATGGGGCAGTTCTGCTCTGTCTATACGGTTGCTATGATTCAAAATCAACTTGACAGAAATGGGTAAATGACATACAACTGTTTAAAATACAAAATAATACACACACACAGACAAAAAAAACATGCAATTTTGATTGAGAATAAGTCTCTATTAGGAAATATAAAGCTGACATAATTTCATTATACCAGTAAAGTTAAGGTGTTATGCATTATCTGCATCTAAATAAGCAGGCAATTTTACCCTTTTCCTATTGTGGCAAATACTGCTAAATGTTCTTCAATATCCATATTTATTCCATAGATTACCAATTTTTTTATGGGATACATAGTTATTTGGAGAAATGGTTACATTCCCAAATCTTTCTTGCAAATAGGTGTGACCAGGTTGCCTAAGTTTCTGTCAATATGTTGTAGGCAGAAAGTCTAGACAACCAACAGCAAGTTCCTTAAAGAAAAATGATGCCTTTAATTTTTAAAGCAAACTTTATCCATAATTATAATAGAAATATCCTTGTCTCACTCTCTAAAATTTTATCACTAGTTTTCCATTTAGTTTTTTAAAATGTCTGCAATGTAATGTGTGTGCTCACAGCTTGTCTACATCTTTGACTTTGTCTTCTAAATGTGGTAAAAAAGGAAGAGCTTAAAGATACAGCCTAATTAACTGCTAGCTGGGCTAATTTCCCTTCACTTGTTTGTCAGTTTGTCATATACTGTGGGCGCTTGAGTTTTGCCGTGAGGCTCGAAGCTATGTCACTGGTAATCAGCTACTAACAGGATCACATACCATGGACAGCTTTCAGCTGAGCTTGCAGACTGAGGCAGACTAGGAAGAAGGACCCAGCAGTCTACTACTGAAAATAATTGGCCAGTGAAAACCTTAGGAATAGCAGCAGGATGTTGTCAGATACAGTGTCAAAAAATGAGCCCCCCTGGTAGGAAGGCACTCAGAAATGATCCGCGGAAGAGCTGTCTCTTCAAAGCAGGGTCACCCTTAAAGGCATGGGTTGAGCAAAGCCTTTGGACCTTCATTTGGTGATGTGCCACTCCTCAAAATGAAAAGAAACAGCTGCAAATATACATTAATCATTGGAACACTGGTGTATAAAGTACACATATAAAGTACAAATCTAGGAAAATTGGAAACAGTCAAAAATGAAATGGAATGCGTGAACATTGATGTTTTAGTCAGCTAGTGCTGCTCTAACAGAAACACAAGTGGATGGCTTTAACAAGAAAAGGTGATTCTCACATAGTCCAATTCCAAATTCAGGATGTCCACTACATGGCAAGGCTTTCCCTTTGTCAGGTCTAGAGGAAAGTCCTTGTGTTTCATTAGTTTTTGTTCAGGGTGCATCTTGGCACAGCAACCTCAGGTCTGAAGGATGCACTTTATTCCTGGTGCTGCTTTCTTGATGGTATAAGGTTCCCAATTTTCTACTTGCTTCCTTTTCCTTTTATCTCTTGTAAGATAAAAGGAAAAAGCATTGTACAAGCCACATCCCAGGGAAACCTCTTTTACATTGGAGCAGGGAGGCAAATTCAGGAAGGGATTTACAGTCTCACCATAATCCTCTTTTTAACACACAGCATAGAAAAATCACAAAATGGAGGACAATAGTAAAATATTGGGGATCATGACCCAACCAAGTGGCTACAGACATTTTGGGGGGGACACAGTTCAATCCGTGGTATCTACCCTTTGGTCTCTCAAAAATTACATCTTTGAAACATGTAGCACATTCATCCAATCATAGCAAGAGTCATAGCAAAAACATGTTCATCCTGTAAGATATCAAAAGTCTTAAATCAGTTCCAAGTTCAAAGTACCAACATTTCTCTACATCTGTGAAATTGAGAGGATAAGTCATCTGCTTCCAAAGTACAATATTGGAACAGGCAGGCACAAGACAGACATTTCCATTACAAATGAGAAAAGGGAGGCCAACAGGAACAGTCAGCAAAACACATTACATTAGCTCTCAGAGCTTTGGAAATAATCTTCTATTCTCTGAGACAATTTACACATTAGCCTTGCCCTTCACACTCTAGGTATGGTCCACAATCTCAGGATTCCTGGTGGAGAGCCCCTGTCCTGTGCTACAACTCTGCCTTCTAGGCCCACTTGAATAACAACTCTGCCCCCTCAGCTTTAGGTGTACCCTAAGCCCAGCCGAGTGGCAATTCTACGCTTACAAACACAGAAAGCCCTGGCTCCACCCTTTCAAACCCCTGAGGTTATAGCCATACCTTTTGAAACTGAGCTGGCTCAACTTCTCAGGCTCTTTGTCTCTTCACCTTCTGCTTCCTATGGCCTCATGGTCCAGGTCTCAGGCCTGCATCTGCCCTGCAGCGGCAAGTGTTCCAAAGATCTGTAGCCCCACCAATTCAAGTGCCCAGAATAACCCCATTCTGACAGGAAGCCTCCTGCACACAGTTACTCGACTCTCTCACTCTGTGGGTCAGCAAGGCTAACTCCACTGATTCAAGTGTCCAGAGGTACCCGACTCTGCCAGGAAACCTCTGTGCACAGCTACTTAGCTCTCTTGCTCCACAGGTTGACTCTAGCACTGCCTCTGGTTCTGCTGAGTGCTACTGGTCCTCTGCTGTTGCTTCTCACCATCTGTGCCTTCTTTGGTGGTAACACTTTTCATTGTTTCCTTTCTGGTCTTCTATCCATCTCAAAACTGCTTCCACATTTTAGGTACTTGTTAGAGCAACACCCACTCCCTTGGTACTAAATTCTGTTTCAGTCAACTAGTGCTGCTCTAACAGAAAATACCACGAGTAGATGCCTTTAACAAGAAAGGTTTAGTTTTACACAGTCTAATAGGCTACAATTCCAAATTCAGGGTTTTTGCTCCATGGGAAGGCTTTCCCTTTGTCATCTCTGGAGGAAAGTCCTCTTGTTGCATCAGTCTTTGTTCAGGGAGCATCTTGGCACAGGAACCTGAGGTCTGAAGGACATACTGTACTCCTGGTGCTGCTTTCTTGATGGTGTGAGATTCTCAATTTTCTGCTTGCTTACCTTTCCTCATGTGTCTCATAAGATAAAAAGGTAAAGGGTGGTGCAAGCCCTATGCTGGGGAAACTTCCTTTACACTGGAGTTGGGAGGTAACCTTAAGAAGGTTAATCCTAATCTCCTTTAACATACAGCATAGGAAAATCACAAAATGGAGGACAATAATAAAATATTGGGAATCATGGCCCAGCCAATTGGCTACATGCATTATTGGGGGTCACAATTCAACTCACAACAATTGATATCCTAGCTTTGGTGAGCTGAAATGGACCAGCACTGGTCATTTTGAATTAAAAACAGTGATATTGTCTACTATGCAGGAATCACAACTTCAAGAGAAATGGTGTTATATTCGTCATCAAAAAGAACATTTCAAGATCTGTCCTGAAGTACAATGCTGTCAGTGATAGGATAATATCCATACACCTAAAAAGAATGTCAGTTAATATGACTATTATTTGAATTTACACACAGCCACTAAGGCTAAAGATGAAGAAACTGAAGATGTTTACCAGCTCCTACAGTCTGAAATGGATCAAACATGCACTCGGGATGCATTAATATTTACTGTTAGAATGCAGAAATTGGAAATGAAGGAAAAAGCCTGATAGTTGAAAAATATGGCATTGGTGACAGAAATGATGCCGGAGATCACACAGCACAATTTTGTAAGACCAACAACTTCTTCGTGGCAAATATCTTTTGTCACTAAAATAAATGATGACTATAAAATGGACCTCACCAGATGGAATACACAGGAATCAAATTGACTATATCTGTGGAAAGGGACGATAGCAAAGCTCAATATCATCAGTCAGAAGGAGACCAGGTGCTGCCTTTGGCACAGATAATCAGTTGAAATGTAAATTCAAACCAAAATTGAAGAAACTTAGAACAAGTACCTGAGTACCAAAGTATAACCTTGAGTACATCCCAAATGAGTTTAGCCATCATCTCAGGAGTGGACTTGGTGCCCTATATACCAATGACTGAATACCAAATGAGTTATAGAATGACATTAATGACATCATCCATGAAGAGAACAAGAGATCATCAAAAATGCCGGAAAGAAAGAAAAGACCAAATTGGATGCCAGATGAGACTCTGAAACTTCCTCTTGAAAATTAAGTAGGCAAAGCTAAAGGAAGAAATGAGGAAGTAATCACACTGAACAGAGGATTTCAAATGGTAACTCAAGAAGATAAAGTGCTGTAATGACATGTACAAACAATTAGAAATAGAAAACCAAAAGGGAAGAACATGCTTTGCATTTCTCAAGCTGAAAGAACTGAAGACAAAATTCAAGCCTTGGGTTGTAATGGTGGAGGATTCTACAGGGAAAATATTAAACAACTCAGAAAGTATCAAAAGAAGATGGAGGGAACTGTGTAGTCACTATACCAGAAAGACTTGGCCGACATTCAAATGTTTCAAGAGGTAGCACATGATCAGGAACTCAAGCTGCTAAAGGAAGAAGGCAAAGCTTCATTGAAAACATGGCTCCAGGAATTGACGGAATATCAGTTGAGATGCGTCAACACACAGATGCAGCCCTGGAACCTTTACTCACCTGTGCCAAGAAATGTGGAGGACAGCTACAGAGCAAACCAACTGAAGAGACCCATATTTACACCTATTCCCAAGAAAGGTGATTCAATTAAATGTGGAAATTATAAAACAGTAATATTAATATCACATGCAAGTAAAATTTTGCTAAAGATTATTCAAAAGCAACTGTAGCAACCTATCAACAGTGAACTGCCAAAAATTCAAGCCAGATTCAGAAGACGATTGTGGATCCAGGGATGTCATTGCTGATGTCAGACAGAGATGGGCTAAAAACAGAGAATACCAGAAAGATATTTATCTATATTTTACTGACTATACAAAGGCATTCAACTTTGCTAATCATAACAAATAATGGATAAAATTAAGGAGAACGGGCATTCCAGACCACTTAATTGTGCTCATGAGGAATGTGTAGATAATTCAAGAGGCACTCATGCAAAAAGAACACATTTTAAAGTCTGGAAAGGTGTACATAAGGGTTGTATCTTTTCACCATACCTTTTCAAACTGTATGCCAAGCAAATAATCCAAAGAAACTAGACAATCTGAAGATAAATGAGCCATCAGCACTGTAGGAAGACTCATAAACAACATGCATTATGCAAATGATACAAATTTGCTTGCTGAAAGTGAAGAGGATTTGAAATACCACTGCTAAAGATCAAATACAACAGCCTTCATGATGGATTGCACCTCAACATCAAAAAAAAAAAAAAGAAAAAAAATAACCAAATTCTCACAACTGGACCAGCAGGCAATATTGCGATAAGTGAAGAAAAGATTGAGGTTTTTCAAGATTTCATTTTACTTAGGTTCACAATCAATGCCCATGGAAGCAGCAGTCAAGAAATCAAGAGATGTATTACATTGGCAAAATCTGCTGCAAAGACCTCTTTAAAAAGCATTGAAAACTAAAGATGTCACCTAGAAGACTAAGGTGTACCTGACCTAAGCCATGATATTTTCAATAGCACTATATGCGTGTGAAAGCTGGACAAGAAATAAGCAAAACAGAAGAATGGATGCCTTTGAATAGTGATGTCGGAGAAGCATATGGAATGTGCTGTGGACTGCCAACAAACAAATCTGTTCTGGAAGAAGTACAACCAGAGTGCTCCTTAGAAGTAAGGTTGGTTAGACTGCCTTACATGTTTCAGACATGTTATCAGGAGGGCTTAATCCATGGTAAAGGACATCATGGTTGGTAAAGTAGACGTTCAGGGAAAAGAGGAAGACCTTCAACAGGAAAGACTGACACAGTGACCTGAACAATGGGGTTAGGCATAAAAACACTTGTGGCCATGGCTCAGGACTGGGCAATGTTTCGTTGTGTGTGCATAGGTTCACTGTGAGTCAGAACCAAGTGGGTGGTGCCTAACAACAGCAACAAGTTAGCTTTTGTAAAGAAAGTTTAACATTTTATTTATTTTTTTAAATTGTGCTCTAGGTGAAAGTTTTCAGCAGAAGTTAGTTTCTCTTACAAACAACTATACACACGTTGTTATGGGACCCTAGTTGCTATCCCTATAATGAGACTGTGCATGTCTCTTTTCCACCCTGGATTTCTCGTGTTCACTCAGCCAGCTTCTATCACTTTCTGTCTTCTCATCTCACCTATAGATCACAGCTTCCTATTTAGTCTTGTGCATCTACTTGAACCTTATAAGATGTACACTCTTCATGAGGATCTTTTTATGTCTTATAGTACAGTGTATTTTTTTCTCTGATGAGTTAGTGTTGGGAATGGTTTTCTTTTTGCATTAAAAGAGGGTCTGGAGGCTATGACTCTTGGAATTCCTCCAGTTTAAGTCAGACAAGTAAGTCTGGGCTTTTCACCATACTTTAAGTTCTGCATCGCACGTTTCTCTTGCACTGTCAGGTACTCTCTGTGTGTTTTCCATCCTGGTGGTCGTTGGTGGTAGCTGGACACCATCTAGTTCTTACAGTCACAGGCTGACGGAGTTTCTGTTTTATGTAGCCCTGGCCCTTTGTGTGTCTTGGGCTAAATATTTCCCTTTGTCTTTGGTGTTCTTTATTATTCTTTGCTTCAGGTGAGTGGGGACTAACCGATGCATCTGAAGTTGGAATTGACTCAGTGTAGGTGGGTTAGATGTCCTCTAGCTATCTTCAAAGAACCCTGACGCCACTTGCCGAAGTCAAATGCAGAACGTTTTCTTAATAAACTTTGTTACATCAAGTGATCTAGATGTCTCCTGAAACCATGATCCCTATGTTCCTCCTTTTGCTACACTGTCCCTAGAAGTGTTTGTTTGTATTCAGGGTACTTCTGAACTTTCGGTTTAGTTCACTGATGCTAATTTCTCTTGTATTGTGTGTTATCCTTCTCTTCACCTAAGATAATTCTTGTTTACTATCTAGTGACATAGTTGTTAAGTTGTTAAGTGCTAAGCCTGCTAACCAAAAGTTTGGCAGTTC
Source organism: Heterohyrax brucei (assembly GCA_028571685.1). Lineage (NCBI taxonomy): Eukaryota > Metazoa > Chordata > Mammalia > Hyracoidea > Procaviidae > Heterohyrax > Heterohyrax brucei. The sequence continues at coordinate 149,616,549 of CM053144.1, read as the reverse complement.
AAACGCACCAGGCACTCCTTGGAAACTCTATGGTGCAGTTCTATTCTGTCCTATTGGCTTGGTATAAGATGAAATCAACTCTAGGGCAACAGGTTTTTAGATTTGTTTGTTTGTTTTTTACTATCTAGCTAGTGAATTTCCCTCTACCTCTCTCTCCACTTTTATAACCATCATATAATGTTTTCTTCTGTGTTTAAACCTTTCCTGAGTTCTTATCATAGTGCTCTCATACAATGTTCATCCTTTTGCAAACAACTAAATTCACTCAGCATTATGCCTTCTTGGTTCATCCATGTTACGAGATGTTTCACAGATTCATCTTTGTTCTTTATTATTGCATAATATTCTATTGTGTCAGTATAGCATAATTTGTATATCCATTCATCTGCTGATGGACACCTAAATGTTGTTTACATGTTTTTGTTACTGTGAACAATGCTGCAATAAACATGAGTGTACATGTATTTATTTGTGTGATAGCCTTTATTTCTCTAGAATATATTTTAAGGACTAGAATTGCTGGATTGCATGGTATTTTTATTTCTAGCTTTTTTTTTATTACAGCTGAGTAAAAATGTACATTTCCATATAAATTTACATGCCCACCTATATGCAGTTTCCACTGCTCTCCCTGCCTGGTGACAGCACATTATTCCTCTCTGCTCCATACATGATTCATCCTCCCAACAGTCTCCTTTCCCCTCCTCTCCACCCACTTCCCTTACTCCAGCCAGAGGTCAGCAGGATATCCTATAGATGCATAGAACCATAAAGTGCATCCAGTATATAGTCACTCTGCATCGCCAAGTCCAATCCATTTGTGTCCGAAGAGTGGACCTTCATTATGATTTATGGGCAAGGGCAGCATCAGGGCCAGATGCCATGCTCCCAGGGGAACCCCGAAGCCACTGGACTATCAATTGTGGTCTTTTAGTGGAGATCTCAGGTGCACCCCTTTATATTCTTGTGTTGACAGTGAGACTCAACTTTGTGAGCTCCATCGTGGCTGTCACAGGTGGTGGTCAGGCACCATCCGATTCTTCTGGTTCCAAGTCAATGTAGACACCCACTCATGTGCGTCTCTCTGTCTCTTCTAGGTTCTCTTTCCCCCATGTCGTTTTGGTCCTCAGTGAGCATCCTTTCCTGCTGAGTTGGGACCATTTGCTGTATCCTCGGATGGCAACTTGGCAGCTTTTAAGACCCCAGATGCCATTCACCAATGTGGGGTGCAGAGAGCCCTCTTGGCAAAATGCTACTTGTGCCAATTGGCCTTGATTTTGCCTAAGAGCATGGTCCCCTGCCCCTGCCCCAGCTACTCTGTCCTTGCAATATTGGGTTAAGATGGAAGGAGTGTTCAAGTTATTTTGAAGTCCACTTAATATTGTTCTTGTTTCTAATGTGTGCTGTCACCGATTTAACCCAACCAAATTCCTAGCAACTATCTAATCTAAACCCTTGCCCCCTCACGCTTATTCGCTCCCTTTCCTTGCAGCCATCAAAGGGTCTTTTCTTCTATGCATAAGTCTGTTTTTCAGTTCTTATCGTAAGGGTCTCATACAATATTTGTCCTTTTGTCTCTGACTACTTTCACTCAACATAATGTCTTTCAGTTGAAACCAGGTTACGAGATGTTTCCAGGAATCATCATTGTTCTTTATCATTGTGTAGTGCTCCATTGAGTGTATATACGATAGTTTTCCTATCCATTCCTCTGTTGTTGGGCATCTGGGTTGATTTCATCTTTTTGCTATCGTGGACTGTACTGCAATAAACATTCTGGTGCATGTGTCCATTGATGTGAAAGGCCTTGATTCTGTAGGATATATTCCAAGTAGTGGAATTACTGGGTCAAATGGTATTTCTAGCTTTTTAAGAAAGTGCCAAATTGATGTCCAAAGTGGTTGTACCATATTAAGCCAAACCAAACCCAGTTGGAATCAAGTCGATTCCGACTCATAGCAAACCGATGGGATGGACTAGAATTGCCCCATAGTTTCTAAGGAGTGCCTGGTGGACTCAAGCTATGATCTTTTGGTTCGCAGCCACAACACTTATCCACTATATGACCAGGTTTTTCACATTTATACCAGCAGTGTTTAAGGGTTCCAGTCTCTCCATAACCTCTCCAACATTTATTTTGTATAGATGATATCTAAGTGTAATTTTGATTTACATTTCTGTAACAGCTAATGATGATGAGCATTTCTTTATGCATTTGTTTGTTGCCTGACTGTCTTCTTTGGTGAAGTGCTTATTGATATCTTTTGCCCATTTTCTAAAATTAGGTTATTTGTCTTTTTGTTGTTGAAGTTTTGCAGTATGTTATAAACTTTATAGATTAGGCCCTAATTAGATATGTTTGGCCATATTTTTTTTCCTAGTCTGTAGGTTGTTTTTTAACTCCTTTGGTGAAGTCTTTTGATAAGTATGTCTAATTTTTAGGAGCTCCCAGCTATCTATTTTCCCTTCTGGTGTTTGCACACTGTTAGTTATGCTTTTGTATTCCGAGGAAGTAACTTTTTCTTAATAGCCCTAATTCTTTGGTATGGATTAATCACCTTGATATATAACTGTGTTTCCTTCTTGTAATTCCCCAAACCAAAATCCAAATATGTCACAGTTGAGTCAATTATGCCTCATGTTGACTCCATGTATTATATAGTAGAATTGCTCCATAGCATTTTCTTGGCTGTAATCCTTACAGAAATAGATCAGTAGATCTTTTTTCTCCAGAGCTGCTACTTGAGTTCCAAGCTGCAACCTTAAGTTAGTAATCAATAACAACCTGTTTGTACCACCCAGGGGCCTTTATTAATGGCCCAACAATATGCTTTTCAGTTGATTCTTGACTTGGGCCACCTTTTGGTAAAAATTTCCTCATATGCTTTTTGTAGCTGTTCAAAGTATGAATTATAAAACAACACCATCTGGTTTGTTCTTGGAAATTATCTATTGAACAACTATTCTATGCCAGTCCAGTCCCTATGCTCCCCAGTTCACTGCTATCATTACAGCACCAAAATAAGGATATTCTTTATTATGTTGTTATTGTTTAGATTCCCAATTTAGCTTTAAATCATGGTCCTAATTTAGAGGGCCCTGATGGTACAGTAGTTTAGAAGTCAAGCTGTTAACTGAAAGGTCAGCACCTTGAATCCACCAGCCACTCCTTGGAAACACCATGAGGCAGTTCTGTTCTGTCCTATAGGATTCTATGAGTCAAAATTGACTAGTGGAAATGGGTTTTAAATGACTCACTTGATAAAAACAAAGGAAATGCAGATAGTGTATTCAGTGCTATTGTACCTAACCAAAGCCCTCTCCAGTGAGCCTCAGTGGTGAATCATTTCCTTTGAGAGCTGCCAATGTCCCCGCTGCAACATACTTCAGAATTAGTGTCCTAATAACCCAAAATAATAATCAAAATGACACGATTTGGGAGAATCTGAATCAATAGATACTTATTTTAAATAATCCAGAGATATCCTTTTCCCATTCTAATTAAAGATTTGAGCACTACAGTCTGGGGGTGGTGGGGAGGCTCTAATTGTGAAGAGAAAAAAGTGAGTTTTTTAAAATGTATAATTGAGGACTTGTTTTATGAATGACATTTGACCTACAATCTAATAAGATTTCTTAGCCCCAAAATGATGTTTTCTCTCTTAGTAGTGTTCAACTTGGGAAACATGAGTATAATTTTCCAGGGGTTTTTTTTTTAGCTCTTTAAACAGTAATAGCTTCTGACATAGTGTAAATAGAGATAACTAAATAATAGTTTGAGCCTAATTTTGCTGGCAGTCTCTCCCAAAATGTCATAGTGTTCATACAATAACCCACATTATTTTTTTTCTCTTGCCAGATCTGAAGATTAAATATAGGTTTGTGTTTGTATTTATTGAGCTTTTAATTTTCTTAACATCTATTCTATAAAATCTCTTGTTTTATGCTTTCATTTGCAAGATTGAATTTGTTTCTTTTGGTGTTTGTTTTGTTTTTTTCTGCTTAGTTTTTCATATATCCAGAAATTGCACAATAACCCTGCCCTTGGCAACCTAATCCATCTGTCCTCTGGTAGAGAATGTGGCACTACATATGGGACTACCGAGCTAGTCTCTGTGTCTCCTGATATTATTCATCATAGAGTTTTATGCCAGTTTTATTCTCCTAGGTCTTTTCAGTTTACATTCCTCATTCAAAGAGATGCCAAGAAACCAGTAAGAAAGCATTCATTAATTTAGACAGGGAGACATTACAGAAATGAAGGCAGTGGATGGATGACTATTTATCCTTACCAAGCCTCAGCAGCGAAGCTTTTTCAGATGGCTCCTGAGTGCTTGATTTGGTGTTCATGCTACTGAACCTCCTTCAATGTGTTACAATCTCCAGACAACTAAAGAAAGAATGGTGAAAGGAGCGCACCCGTGTAACCATTTCTGTAAACACCTAGAGACCAAGTCACGCATTTTCAACATAAAATCATGACACAGATCTACGACTGGAAGAAAAGAGCATTCTTGAATTTTTTTTTTTTTAATGCGCTTTAGATGAGGATTTACGGAACAAATTAGTCATTGAATACTTAATACCAATATTGTTTTGTGACGTCATTTGCCAATCCATGGCGTGTCAACACTCTCCTCTTTTCGACCTTTAGTGCCCCTTTGCCCGCGTTCCTGTCCCCTCCTGCCTTCTTGACCTTGCCCCAGGTTAGTGTGCCCATTTAGACCTGTTTTGTTTTATGGATTTGTCTAACCTTTGGTTGAAGGGTAAACCTCAGGAATGATTTCAGTACTGAGTTAAAAGGTTGTGTGGAAGCCATATTCTTGGGGTTTCTCTGTCTCTCTCAGACCGGTAAGTCTATCTTTTTTTGTGAATTAGAATTTTGTTCTACCTTTATCATTCCCTCTTTTCACAACTCAGTATTGTGATCCGTCTCAGAGCAGTTGGTGATGGTGGTCAGCTGTGCCTGACTCAGTATGATGAAGTCTGCAGTAGTTGCAGCCCATTTAATCCTTGGGACTAAACCTCTCCCTGAATCTTTGGTTTTCTTCATTCTCATAAACAGTTTAATCTTTATGGGAGCAGATTGCCAGGGCTTTTTCTGTGGAGCTGCTTGGTGGCTTTGAACCACCACCACACTTTTGCTTAGTAGTAGCCAAGTGTTTAACCATTGTGCCACCAGGGCCACAATTCAATCCAGGTCGTTGTATGCAAGCAAGTCATTTACAACTCATAACTACCCTATAGGACAGAATAGAACTGCTACATGGGGTTTCTGAGGCTATAGAATTCTTGAATTTTTAATAAATCAAAATATAAGGTTAGCCAACATGTTTCCAGTTTAATTCCTTATCACTGTTTGAGAACTGTATGAAAAAATACTTCATATGGCTCTGTAGCAGGGATGGAGGCAGACTGGCCACATTAATGTTTTGTGGTTTTGCTGGGCTTCCCTGGTTCTGTTTCTATGTTTTGTCGCTGAACTGAGAAGTCAGAGGTCCCTTATCACTTCAGTAAGTTCTAGGCCTCAGACACTGTCAGTAACTTCTTACTAGTTAGCTCAGAAACAGCATCGTATCTAAACCAAAAAGCCCAAACAGTTGCCACCCAGTCAATTCTGGATTATGGTGAACCCATCTATGTAGAATAGAACTGTACTCCATAGAGTTTTCAATGGCTGTGAAGTTTTGTAGATCACCAGATCCTTCTTCCAAAGTGTCTATGGGTGGATTCAAACTTTCTGTTAGTAGTCAAGCATTTACCCACGTGCACCACCACACACTGCTGCCTCAGTGGGCATTGATTATGCACCCAAGTAAAATGAAATTCTTGGCAACCTCAATCTTTTCTCCATTTATGACAGACACCCATGGAAACAGCAGTCAAGAAATCGAAAGTTGTACTGCATTTTGAAAATATGCTGCAAAGGATTTCTTTAAAGTATTGAAAAGTAAAGATATCACCTTGAAAACTAAAGTGCACCTGACCCAAGCCACGGTATTCTCAGTTGCACATATGCATGTGAAAGCTGGACAATGAACAAAGAAGACAGAAGAATAGATGGCTTTGAATTGTGGTGTTGGAGAAGAATGTTGAGTGTCTCATAGACCACCAAAAAAAAAAACCAAATAGATCTGCTCTGGAAGAAGTACAACCAGAGTGCTCCTTGGAAGCAAAGATGGCAAGACCGCATCATACATAGTTTGGACATGTTGTCTGGAAGGCTCAGTCCCTGGAGAAGGATATCATGCTTGGTAGAGTGGAGGGTCAGCAAAAATGAGGAAGACCCTCAACAAGATGAATTGACACAATGTATGCAACAATGCCTTAAGCATAAAAACAACTGTGGACATGGCATAAGGCTAGGCAGTGTTTCATTGTGTTGTGCGTAGGGTCACTATGAGTCAGAACCTACTTGACGGCACCTAACTACAACAACAACCACACGTAGATATAGCTTGGCTCCTGTGTTTGGAAGAAAGCAAGAGCTTCTTGGACTTTGAGCAGTTGTTTGATGTCATTTCTGCTTTTTTAGTCCAAGCACATTGCTGCCAGGAGAGCTAAGCTTAAGTAGCTCTGACAAGTAAACCTATGGAGATGGGTGAAGAATGCTGCTGTCTCTCTTTTGACTTCTTGTATACCTCCTAGGGGCTCGAGGGAGAGAATTTCATTTTTAAAAAGTGTTTTGGCTGGTAATTTTCAGATTTTGAGTGCTTACTCTCGATCTAATTTCTGGGCTTCCTGTAGTCATGTAATTTTCAGATCATGTATAGTTTAGCCTCACAAAACTTGAGGAAAAATGTCTTTAATTGGTCCCGGCTGAAGTTTCTGACTTCAGATTTCTCTAGTGCCAAAATTAGAGTACTTCTCAGTAAGTCACAACTAGATTGAAGGCTCATGAAAGACAAAGGATAAATCTAACATATTCTTGTAGTACCCCAAATGCTTAGTATATTTACCACAGTATGTTAATTATTTAAGAAATATGAGTCCTATAGGAGGAACTATATTGATATCATATTAAAACTAGAGTTTTTGGCAGTTCAAAAAATGCATATTGTGTTGCTTGTTATTTAAACATTCACACTCAGAATTACTTCACCGATTAATTCGTTTGTTCATTCAACAAAAATGCATTGATTTCTAATGATATAAGAAAAAAACAAAAAGCTATGCTAACTTAAGAAAAACACTCTTTAAAGAAGTGTAAGACATTCTCATCCACAGAATTTCAGTTCAATTTAAAAGTGATTACTTGGGAAACACAATAGAAATTATACAGATACCAAAAAAATTAGGCTTCAGGGTCTATCAAAAATTTTACTGGAAAAAGTAAACAACTGAATAGTCACAAATTTCTTAAATAGTAAAGGAACTGTTAGGCCAAACTACACGACTTAAATGATTGGTATTAAAGATCAAATCTCCAATTACAACTGATTAATTCTGGCTTTGCCCTGATTTAGAGAAGCTCATTTAAAGCAGGACTTTTTAGAGGTTATTTATCCTCTATACAAATAATGCAAGAAAACATAAAAAGAGAAAGGAAAATTAAATACTGATGTATGCAACTAGAACAAGAGCTATGAGCCCCTCACAGAAGACAGAAGTCATATTTGAGAGACCATGGGGTGCCTGTTTTCAGTGGTCAGGCACCCACTAATGACCTGAGTCTGGTGAGCTCTGCTACTTACTCACCCCTACAACTTGCTCATGAAGAGAACACTTACTCACGTAAATGCCCTCAGAAAACTAGGGGTCAAAGTCACAGAAAGCACATTCCTTATTAAGGTTATTGAACCCTAAGTTTAAGAATTTTAGGAGCACGTAGCTAATTCATATCACCTGCTCTAGTGGTAGAGAAATAGATTGATTATGAAAAAAATAACAATTGTCAGTTCTTTTTCTCTGTTTTTCTTTTAATCACTTTTGTCCTCATTCATGGAGTCATTGGGTAGCACAAATGGTTAAAAGCTTGATTATTAGTTGAAAATGTTGTGGTTTGAAGCCACCCAGCAATGCCTAGGAAAACAGGCCTGGCAGTGTGCTTCCAAAAGGTTAGTCTTGAAAACTCTGGAGCAGTTCTACTCTGCACACATGGGGTTGCCATGAGTTAGAATCAACTTGACAGCAACTAGCAAAAACTTTCTCACTCAACCTGGTTTTTGCAGACAGGGCTGAAAGAACAACCTTCTTGTGAATGGGCAGGTAAAATATGATGGGGCATTTATGCATATAGGTTCAGATAAGTTGAAAAGTACAAGTGGAGAAACATGTGTATATTGAAGCCCCTCTCCCAGGGCACAAATCATTAACTCAGTGCAAGAACACAATCAACAGAATAGTGAGGATTCCCAGAATAAATCACTTCCATTCCCATCATTCTCAATCCTTTTTCATCTCTCTAATACCCATAATCTACATTCCAAGATGAAAATATTAGTACATTCATCAAAAATCCCCTCTTGCTTCATGCTGTTAGAATGAGAATGGGAAAATGAGCTCAAGGAAATGCTTATGAAATTCTTGGGAATGTAGCTAAATATAGAAAAACATAAATTACTCTACCCCACGTAAGTAGTAATTCACTGGGAAAAAAATGGAATCTGAAACCACAAAGCATTTGATGAATTCTAAATTTGGCTATTGTATCTTGAGATTCCAGGTCTTAATCTTTTTCATAACATCCCGCTTACTGAGTATTAAAAGCCGTTAGTTGCCTCAAGTTACCAGGAAATATTTTTCATAAAATTAACATGGTCAAATGAAATATCTCATTTTCAGACCCTAGATGAACTATCAGTTACATACAGTAAGAAAATAGATGACAAAACCAAAACTGGTGAGAAAAAAGTTCTTTCAAACACTGTGTCTACTTCTCATACATTGCCAAGTACCAGATCTTTTCTTCTCCCTCTTTCTGCTATCTGTTATGAGATAAAGTAGTATAACTATGTATGCAAAACAAAGCAAATTTTTCATTATATTTTCATACCTAAGACTGTCTTTAAGTTGGATATTATCTATATTTCATATACATAAACAATTGCACATTTTTCCTCAGATAATTAAAGTGATAAAAGTAGGTTTTAAATGAGTTCCACTAAATTATATAGATAATCCCCAACTTATGATGTACTGACATTATGACAAACCACACTTAATGACTTAAAGGAATTTTTTTGCTCTCATAATGTATGCATTACTGGAGAAGGAGGAAGTACCAATGTTCAGGCTGCTAGAAAATTCAAGGATGAGCTGGAAAAGATAATACAAGATGAAGAATATGTACCAGAGCAGAGTTTCAAATCAGACAAAAAGACTTGTTTTGGAAAAGGATGCCAGGAAGGACTAACACTTACAGAGATAAAGTCAATGTATTTAAAAGAGTTTTAAAGACTGAATCATGCAACCACTTGGAGGAAATGATACTGGGTTTAAATTCAAATCTCCTGTTTACCACTTTGAAAACTCCCAAGCATTCAAAAGCAAGACACCAGTTTATTGCAGGAGTAACTTCAAGGCTTAGATGATAGTAGTGTTATTTAAAGACTAGTTTTCAAATTATTTTATCCTAGGAGTGCATGCCTACTGCCTGGAAAAATACATTCCTTTCAAGATTCTGTGGCTACTTGATACATGGCACACCCCTTGTATAAATAATCTAAATCAATATATGAAAGCACTGTATCTACTTCCCAACATGATAGCTGTGAGTCAGTCTACATATCAAGGTACAATCACCACTTTCATGGCACACTACCTATGAACTATGTTTGCTTAGACAATATTGTAACAGACAGAGGTATGGTAACATGAAGTATCCTGAAGAGTTAGAAAATTCTTCAATATATCTGGAGTACTGCATCTTCATGGGAGGGAACTATGGGAAAATGCACACAGGGGATTTGGAAAAAGTTACTGAGTTTTCTAACATTTTCCAACCATTTGATCAGGATAATATGATGAAAGTAATCAATGATAAAAGTGCCCATATGGCAAGAATGCTGAATTTAGAATTTGATATTGCTGATGTGGAACAGCTCATATGGGCATAAAGAAGGGACATTGACAGATGAGGACTTGATGGATTTTGAAGTAGAAAGAAATGCTGAAAGTGAACGAAATAATGAGGAAGAAGGACAGAAACTGAAAAATTTTTACAGTGAAAGCTGAAGTTTTGCTAAATCACAGAATTCAGTTGCTTGAAAACATAAATTCAAACACTGATTGCTTTGCTAATGTCAATGGCCATATTGGGGAAGCAGTGAAATGTTATAAAATATGTGAAGAAATAAAGAACTGTTCAGACAACTCTCATGAATTTTCTGGCTAGAAGTGCTATCTGCATTCTCAGGGATAATCCAGATGATCCAGAATGTTCCATGAGTGGAGATATTACAAGTGAGAAAATACTAATGTTGTCCAACTCTTCTTCATCAGCAGTTCAAATTTATGATTTGTGTGTTTTTTCTATGTGCATATAGATATTTGAATAACTCCATAAGTTTATATATAATGTTTTCAGCTTCAAAGACAAAGACTTTATTTATAAAAGTACTGACAATACAAGGTAATAATAAAGAAAACTGAAAAAAAAGAGGTAATTTGATTTAAGTCAGAATTGACTTTTGACTGAGGTGGCAGAATGGAAACCAGTCACAAGCTGGGAACTGCCTATAAACACTTTGGCACCCTGCCTTACACAAAATAATGTATCCATGTGGTCACAAATTATCTAGCGTATAAAGGATCTAAAAGTGAAGCAGTCTGTTTTCAAATTAGGTAGCGCCTTCATGGTGCAACGGTTAATACACTTAGTTGCTAATCAAATTGTTGATGGGGGGGGTCAAGTCTATTCAGAAGCACTTCAGAAGAAAGACCTGGTCATTTACTTCCCCCAAATCCACCATTGGAAAGCCTAGGAAGCACAGTTCTACTCTGACAAGCATGGGGTCACCATGAGTTGGAATTGATTCCATGGTAACTGGTTTCAGCTTTTGTTGCTAAGAGTTAGAAATAACATGTAGATGTTGTAGAAGATGAAAGAGAATAAATGAGGGCAGAAGCCAACAAGTCTGAAGAAGTGTTTGCCAATCTCCAATAAAAGACACAGGAAGACAGCAAATAGGCAACGGAGTATATGCAAAAAGGAGAGGATAATTTATTTACAATAAAGAAGGGGGTGTCATGGAATGTGTAGGATTTTGATTAATGTAACAGAAGAACTGGATCTTGGGACACCTGAAGAGATAAAACAAAGGTCTAGAGGTAGAAACAGATTGATAATCGAAAAGGAAATTTTTCAGTGGAGAGCAGAGAAAAGGAAAGCTGATTAAGTAAGGAGTCAACAGATTGTAGACAAACCTGAGTAAGTGTACTCACTGTTTAATAAGAAACTAGTTAGATCTGTAAACATTCATCTAAAGGACAATAAGAAAAACAATAACATAAAAATGAGGAAATCATTGACCAAAACAGAACCACTAATGTATCTTTAATGTAACGCCAACATTAACCTTCAGAGATTGCAACAGAAAAAAAAAATCATGGTGTAATTCTACTATCACTTCAACATCCTGGGAGAGACTGCCAGCAAAATTAGGCTCAAACTACTATCTAGTTATCTCTATTTACATTACATCATAAACTACTGCTATTTAAAGAGCTAGAAAAGTCCCTGGAAAATCATACTCATGTTTCCCAAGTTGAGTACCACCAAAAGAGAAAACAGTCATTTTGGTGTGACGAGTCTGGTTAGACTTTATTCCAAACATTATCCACAAAAGAAGCCCTCTATTACATTTTTTCAATGCTCTTTTTTTAAATCTGATGTGACACATTAAAAAAAGAAAAGAGGTGGGCGGAGTCAAGTTGGCAGACTAAACACAGGTCTCCCTAAATCCCTCTGGAAACCAAGACCTGAATTGATAATTAAATGGAGCCTTCTGAACACCTAGTGAGCCCTAGGATGTGGCATAGGGCTGTTAGTTTGGACTTCATACCACTGAATTGACTTCATACCACTGAATGCAAAACCTCATCTCTTTCACTGACCCCACTCTCAGAGAGAGCGTGCTTGCACAGAATGAAGGTAACTCACCATTTTTATTTTTTTCCCACTGTCTTAGCCAGCAGGTATAGCTGGGACTTGACTAGCCACTAATCTCAGATGCACTGCTGGTAGGATCAGCAAGAGAAATTGCCATATTTTGAGAGCCTGGCTACGGACTCTATGCATCTCAGCTCTTTTGGCCTCTCTTTCTGCATCCACCATATAGTAGCTGGTACTGAGACGGTGGGAAGATTGTGCAGGATGCCATCTTGATCCATTGGGAGGTAAATGCAGCCATAAGGAGGCCCCAACTGGACTTAGTTCCTAGGCTGGGAGGCAGCACCTGCCCAGGGGAGAACACTTTTCCAGCAGAAAAGCAGTATTTTACACAGTGTCACCTACAGCTGGGGCCCAGCAACAGAGGCTATGGACTCTGCATCTCTGCATGTTTGGCCTCTCTTTCTGCCTCTGCCAGACAGTAGCCTGGAGCCAGCCAGGTGGCAAGCTTGTGCAGGACATCATCTTGTTCCACTGGGAGGCTGAGATATCCATACGGAAGGCTCAGCTAGACCTAATTCCTGGGCTGGGAGGCAGAGCCTGCCTGGAGGAGGGCTCTCTTCTGGCAGAAAAACAGTATTCTACACAATGTCACCTACAGCTAAGGCCCAACAGTGGAAGCCAGCAGGGCAGTAGCCTTTCTGTATTTTGAACTGGTTTATAACATCTGGGGTTCCATTTAGAGGTGCTTACCTTGCCAGTTGAGAAGAGGGACCTATACACCTGAAAACCTGACTTACTTTGGAAGTTGTCAAATACTTTTTACCTCTCATTTTAAGACGACCTAGATCCGACTCGACGGCACTTGGCTTTTTGGCTGGCTAGAGAAACAACTGTGGTCCATCCTCACAGCATCTCTCCCAGCCTTTATTGACTCACATGATGCCCCAAAAGCAACAAACACTGGAGAAAACCATAACCAAGAAATCACCCATGACTTCAGAAGGCTCCCAAAAGAAAGCACCTAAGAACTTCCCAGATGAAGAAGCTGTTCTGAAACTATCAGAAGGTGGATACAAAAGGATTATATATAGGGCCCTCCTAGATGTTATACAAACTGCAGCAGAGTAAAACAAAAACTTAAGCAAGCTGTTCAGTCTGATGGAACACCAGTACTCTGAAATCCAACAGATCAAGAACAAAATCAAAGACATATAAACTTCCATTCATAGCCAAGAAAACAGAATGGAACATATGGAAAATAGACTTTCTGATTTTGAAGACAGAGCCACTGATTCCAGCATCTATGAGGAGAAATCATAAAAAAAGAAATAAAAAAAATGAAGAGGCATTAAGAAGCATGTGGGACGCCACTAAGAGGAAAAATCTACAATTAATTGGAGTTCCTGAATAGGACAAGACATCTAAGAAGACAGAGAATATTGTTGCTGAGCTGCTGACAGAAAACTACCCAGAAATTATGAAAGAAGAGAACATAGACATCCAAGATGCATATAGAATACCACTCAATATAGATCTCAAAAGAAAGACTCCAAGACATATTATAATCATGCTTAACTAAATGAAACATAAGCAGAAACTCTTAACGGCAACAAGATTCAATGTAAACCTAACATTCAGAGGGAAATCCTGCAGACTTTCACCAGATTTCTGAACAGAAACAATGCTGCCATGCAGACAGTACCGTGACACATTCAAAGCCTTGAAGGAGAAGAACTTCCAACCAATAATTATATATCCTGTAAAACTTCTTTCAAATATGAAAATGAAATTAAGATATTCATAGATAAACAGAAACTCAAAGAATTTGCAAAAACCAAACCAAAGCTACAAGAAATACTGAAAGAATTTCTTGGCTTAGAAGAACAAAGCCACTAACTTTACATTTGAGAAGCAAATACAGGACACATAACCTAGAATCCTACTCAGTTTGGGAATGCTCCAAACTCAATCAAAGCTATAAAAGTGAAAGAAATAATCCAGGGATCATATCATGAAAACTATGATGTCATCATATTAAAAAGAGGGATGTCTTACAGTCATTATAGTCTTTCCAGATGGAGAGAAAGTTCAAATTGGGTTCATACATAGTTTATTAAGGAGGATCACGGGGCAGCCATAAAGCACAATAAAGATGCAACACATCAAATCAAGAAATGTAATACAGGAATCTCAACAAGCACAAAACTAACCCTGAAAAGAATGAAAAATCAACTAACAAAGAAGAATGTCCTAGAACAGATTAATAAAAACAACAGAGAAAAAATCAACACAAAAGTAAACACATCACAATGGCAGCATTGAACATATACCTATCAATAATTACATTGAATGTGAATGGACTGAATGCTCCGGTAAAGAAACAAGTGACATCTTGGATCAAAAGACATGACCCATTCATACATTGCCAACAAGAAACTCACCTTAGACTTAAAGATAGGAACAAACTGGAAACTAAAGGATGGTAAAATATACATAAAGCCAACAATGCACAAAGAACAGGTGTGGCAATTCTAATCTCAGATAAAATAGATTTTAATGTAAAATCCACCATCATGGAGAAGGATGGACACTATTTATTGCTGAAAGGTTCAATACACAAACAGGACTAATACTATATATTTATGCACATAATATAAGCGCACCTAAATACATTGAAGAAACACAGACTACAGTCAAAAACAAGAAAGATTGCTCCACAATAATAGTGGAAATCTTCAACACTCCACTCTCAATACTGGAAAAAAGCTCAATAAAGACACAGAAGGCCTTACATAATGCCACAATTAACCAACTAGACCTCATCAACATATAAAGAACTTTCTATCCATCAGCAGACAACTACACCATCTTCTCCAGTGCACATGGAACACTCTCCAGAATAGACCATGTGTTAGGACTTAAAGCAATTCTCAACAAAATCCATACCACTGAATTACTGCAAGATATCTTCTCAGATCATAAAGCCATAAAAGCCGAAATCAATAGCAGAAAACACATAGAAAGTGGAACTCATGGAACCTGAACAACATCTTGCTAAAAAAGCCATAGGTTATAGAAAAAAAATCAAGGATGAAATAAGAAATTTATGGATTGCAATGAGAATGAAAACACTTCCTATCAGAACTTATGGGATACAGCCAAAGCAGTGCTCAGAGGTCAGTTTATCTCCATAAATGCACACATCTGGAAGGAAGAAAGAAACAAAATAAAAAAACTAACCCTACAGCTTGAACAAGTAGAGAGAGAACAACAGAGGAACTCCTCAGGAACCCAAAACAGATTCGTAAGATTAGAGCAGAACTAAATGAATTAGAGAACAGAAGAACAACTGAAAAAATTGAAAAGATCGAAAGCTGGTTTTTTGAAAAGATGAGCAAAATTGGCAAACCACTGGCTAAAGTTACTAAAGAAAAACAGGAAAGAAAACAGATAACCCAAATAAGAAATGAGACGGGAGTTATCACAACAGATCCAACAGAAATCAAAAATACAATAACAGAATACTATGAAAGATTGTAATAAATTTGAAAACCTAGAGGAAATGGACAAATTCCTTGATTCATATCACCTACCAAAATTATTACAAGGTAAAGCGGAACAACTTAATTAAACCGATCACAAAGGAAGAGATTCAAAAAGTCATCAAGAAACTACCAACAAAAAAAAAGCCCAAGCCAAAGTGGCTCCATGCAGAATTCTACCAACCTTTTAGAGAAGAGTTATCTCCAATATTACTGACACTATTTCACAGTATAGAAAGGGATGGAATACTTCCAAATTCATTCTATGAAACCAGCATAATCTTGGTACCAAAGTCAGGGAAAGACCCAACAAAAAAGGAGAACTACAGACCGATATCACTCATGAATCTAGATGCAAAAATCTTCAACAAAATTCTTGTCAGTAGAATACAACAACATATCAAAAAAAATAATCCATCATGACCAAGCTAGATTAATATCACAAATGCAAGTCTGGTTCAACATCAGAAAAACAACTAATGTGATCAACCACATAAATAACACAAAAGACAAGAATCACCTGATTTTGTCTACTGATGCAGAAAAGGCATTTGATAAAGTCCAACACCCATTCATGCTAAAAACTCTCAGCAAAACAGGTATAGACAGCAAATTCCTCAATGCAATAAGGGTCATTTATACAAAGCCAACTCCCTACATCATCCTGAATGGAGAGAGATTGAAACAATTTTCCTTGAGAAAGGAAACTAGACAAGGATGCCCAGGCTCACCTCTCCTATTCAACATTGTACTAGAAGTTCAAGCCAGAGCAATTAGACAAGACCAAGAAATAAATGGCATCTGCATTGGCAAAGAAGAAGTAAAAATCTCCCTATTTGCAGATCACATTATTGTATATGCAGACAATCCTAAATAATCCATAAGTAAACTGCTCAGACTGATAGAGGAGTTCAGCAAAGCCTCAGGATGCAAGATAAGCATAAGTAAATCAGTGAGATTCCTTTATACCAACAACAAGAGTGTTAATGAAGAAATCACCAAATCAATAGCATTTACTATAGCCCCTAAGAAGATAAAGTACCTAGGAAAAAAATCTAACCAGAGAAATAACAGACCTTTACAAAGAAAACTACAAGTCTTCACTTCAAGAAGCTAAGACAGACTTACATAAATGGAGAAACCTACCCTGCTCATGGGTAGGAAGACTTAAAATTGTGAAAATGTCTATTTTACCCAAAGCAATCTACTTATATAATGAAGTCCCAATACAACTTCCAGTGACATTTTTTAATGAGATGGAGAAACAAATTACCAAATTTGTTTGGAAAGGGAAGAAGCCCCAGATAAGTAAAGCACTACTGAAGAAGAAGAACACACTGGGAGGCCTCTCATTACCTCAATTTAGGACCTATTACACTGCCACAGTAGTCAAAACAGCCTGGTACTGGTACAAAAACAGACAGACAGATCAATGGAACAGAATTGAGACCCCAGAGATGATACCATCTTCCTATAAACAGTTGATATTTGACAAAAGCCCGAAGACATTAAACTGGGGAAAACACAATCTCTTCAAAAAATAGTGTTGGCGAAATTGGATATCCATTTGCAAAAAACTGAAACAAGACCCATATCTTACACCTTATACAAAAAACCAACTCCAACTGGATAAAAGACCTAAATATCAAATCTAAAACAGTAAAGCTCATCCAAGTAAAAGTAGGAACAACAATGGAAGTTTTAATACACAACACAGACAGACTTCAAAATCTGTCAAACCAACCACAAGCAACAGAAAAAATAGATACGTGGCAACTATTAAGAATCAAACACTTTTGCTCATGTGAAGACTTTATTAATAGAAGTAAAAGGCCACCTACAGAATGGGAAAAAATATTTGACAACTATATGTCAGATGGATGCCTGATCTCCATAATCGGTAAGGTACTACAAAATACCAATAAGAAAAAGATAAATCATCCAATTAAGCATTGGGCAAAAGAGATGGACAGACACTTCTCTAAAGAGGAGATCCAGGTAGCCAAAAAACACATGTGGAGATGCTCACGGTCATTAGCTATTACAGAAATTCAAATCAAGACTACCATGAGATATCATTTCACCCCAATGAGGTTGGCCAAAACAACAAATACAAGAGAGGTTGTGGAGAAATTGGAACTCTCCTACACTGTTGGTGGGATTACAAAACGGTGCAACCTCTTTGCAAAGCAATCTGGTGCTTCCTTAAAAAGCTGCATCTGGATATACCATTTGACCCAGTAATTCCACTGCTTGGAATATATCCTACAGAATCAAGGCTATTCACACCAATTGATACATGGACACGAATGTTTATCGCAGCACAATCCACAAAAGCAAAAAGATGAGATCAACCCAGATGCTTAACAACAGAGGAATGGATAGGTAGTCTATGGTATATACATTCAACGGAACACTATGTAGTGATAAAGAACAATGATGATTTTAGGAAACATCTTACAGTCTGGCTTCAACTGGAGGACATTATGTTGAGTGAAAGTAGTCAGTGACAAAAGAACAAATATTGTATGAGACGCCTATGATAAAAACTATAAACAGACTCATGCATAGAAAATAAGATTCTTTGACAGCTGCAAAGGTGAGGAGGGAGAGAGGGTGAGGGGAGGAGGGTTTAGATTAGACAGTTGATAGAAATTTAGTTGGGTGAAATCTGTGACAGCACACATTAGAAAGATCAACATTATCTGGACTTCAACATAACATGATTACTCTTCCTATCTTTTTTTAAAATTTTTTATTTAATATAACTGAGTGAAAATGTACATTCACGTATAAATTTATATACCCACCTATATGCAGCTTCCACTGCTCTCCTTGCCCAGTGACAGCACACTATTCCTCTCTGCTCCACACATGTCTCATTCTCCCAACAGTCTCTTTTTTCCCTCCTGTCCCCCCACTCTCCTTCCTCCAGCCAGAGGTCAGCAGGATGACATCTTATAGATGTATAGAACCATAAAGTGCATCCAATATATGATCACTGTATTGCCAAATCCAATACATTCCTGTCTGAAGCGTGGACCTTCATTATGATTTATGGTCAACAGCAGCATCAGGGTGAGGGGCCATGCTCCCAGGGGAACCCCAAAACCACTGGACCATCAACTGAGGTCTTTTAGTGGGGATCTCAGGGTGCACCCCTTTTTATTCTTGTGTTGCCAATGAGACTCAACTTAGTGAGCTCCATCGCGGCTATCACTAGTGGTGGCTGGGCACCATCCGATTCTTCCAGTCCCAAATCGATGCAGGCACCCACTGATGTGGGTCTCTTTGTCTTCTGGGTTGTCTTTCCCCCATTTGATTTTGGTCCTCGGTGAGCATCCGTTCCTGCTGAGTTGGGACCATTTGCTGTGTCCTCGGATGGCAGCTTGGCAGCTTTTAAGACCCCAGACGCCACTCACCAACGTGGGGTACAGAGAGCCCTCTTAGCAGAACGCTAGTTGTGCCAATTGGCCTCACTTTCGCCTAAGAGCATGGTCCCCCGACCCCTGCCCCAGCTACTCTATCCTTGCAGTATTGGGTTAAGATGGAAGGAGTACTCATGTTATGTTTAAGTCCACTTAATATTGTTCTTGTTTCTAATGTGTGCTATCACCGATTTCACCCAACCAGATACCTAGCAACTATCTAATCTAAACCCTCCCTCCTTACTCCCTCCCCTCCCTTGCAGCTGTCAAAGAGTCTTTTCTTCTATACACAAGTCTGTTTTTGAGATCTTATCATAGAGGTCTCATACAATATTTGTCCTTTTGTCGCTGACTACTTTCACTCAACATAATGTCTTCCAGTTGAAACCAGGTCATGAGATGTTTCCTGAAGTCATCATTATTCTTTATCATTGCGTAGTGCTCCATTGAGTATATATACCATAGTTTACCTATCCATTCTTCTGTTGTTGGGCATCTGGGTTGATTCCATCTTTTTGCTATCGTGGACTGTGCTGCAATAAACATTCTGGTGCATGTGTCCATTGGTGTGAAAGGCCTTGATTCTTCAGGATATATTCCAAGTAGTGGAATTACTGGGTCAAATGGTATATCAATTTCCGTTTTTTTAAGGAAGTGCCAGATTGCTTTCCAAAGAGGCTGGACCATTTTGCAATCCCACCAACAGTGTAGGAGGGTTCCACTTTCTCCACAGCCTCTCCAGCATTTGTTGTTTTGTGTTTTCTGGATCATGGACAACCTTGTTGGAGTGAGATGGTATCTCATTGTCGTCTTGATTTGAATTTCTTTAATAACTAAAGATCGTGAACATGTCCGCATGTATTTTTTGGCTGCCTGGATCTCTTCTTTAGTGAAATGTCTGTCCATCTCCTTTGCCCATCGCTTAATTGGGTGATTTATCTTCTTCTTGTTGATATTTTGTAGTATCTTATAGATTACGGAAATCAGGCATCGGTCTGACATAGAGTTGCCAAATATTTTTTCCCATTTCTGTAGGTGTTCTTTTAATTCTATTAATAAAGTCTTCAGATGAGCGAAAGTGTTTAATTCTTAATAGATTCCATTTATCTATTTTCTTTTCTGATGATTATGCTTTGTTTGACAGATTTTGAGGTCTGTCCATATTGTGTATTAAAACTTCCATTGTTGTTCCTACCTTTTCTTGTATGAGCTTTATTGTTTTAGGTTTGATATTTAGGTCTTTTATCCAGCTGGAGTTGGTTTTTGTATAAGGTGTAAGATATGGGTCTTGTTTCAGTTTCTTGCAGATCGCCAAGTGCCAGCCAAGTGCCGTCGAGTCGGATCCGACTCAATGGATATCCAATTTTGTCAGCACCATTTGTTGAAGATACTGTTTTTACGCCAGTTTAATGTCTTAGGGCCTTTGTCAAATATTAGTTGTTCATAGGCAAATGGTGTCATCTCTGGGGTCTCAGTTCTGTTCCACTGATCGATTTGTCTGTTCTTATACCAGTACCAGGTTGTTTTGACCACTGTGGCAGTGTAATATATTCTAAAGTCAGGTAACGAGAGGCCTCCCAGTGTGTTCTTCTTCTTTAGTAGTACCTTGCTTAACCGGGGCTTCTTCCCTTTCCACACAAAATTGGTGATTTGTTTTTCCATCTCATTAAAAAATGTCGCTGGAACTTGTATTGGGATTGCATTATGTAAATAGATTGCTTTGGGTAAAATAGACATTTTCACAATGTTAAGTCTTCCTATCCATGAGCAGAGTAGGTTTTTCCATTTATCTAAGTCTCTCTTAGTTTCTTGTAGTACTCTTCCTATCTTAATCCAATATTACAAGAACAGAGTAGCTGGGTCAGGGGGCCTGGGACCATGCTCTCAGGGGAAATTGAGGTCAATCGGCACAACTAGCATTTTGATAAGATGGCACTCTGTACCCCGCAATGGTGAATGGCATCAGGATCTTAAAAGCTGCCAAGCTGCCATCTGAGGGTACAGCAAATGGTCCCAACTCAGCAGGAACAGATAATCACCGAGGATCAAAATGACATGTGGGAAAGAGAACCCAGAAGACAGAGAAACCCCCGTGAGTGGCTGACTACATCGACTTGTGACCAGACGAACCAGATGGTGCCAGGCCACCACCAGTGATAGCCATGATGGAACTCACAAAGTTGAGTCTCACCGGCAACCCAAGAATGAAAAGGGGTGCACCCTGAGATCTCCATTAAAAGACTGCAATTGATGATCTATGGGCCTCAGAGTTCCCCTTGGAGCACGGCCTCTGGCCCTGATGCTGCCCCTGTCCAAAATCATAATAGAGGTCAACTCTCAGACAGGAATGGATTGGACTCAGGGACACACAGTGACCATATCATGTGTGCATTTTATGGTTCTATGCATCTATAGGATGTCTTCCTGCTAACCTCTTACTGGAGGCAGGGGAGTGGGTGGAGAGGAGGGGATAGGAGATTGTTGAGAGGATAAGACATGCATGGAGTGAAAAGAAGAGTGTACTGTCACTGTGCAGGGAGAGCAGTGGGAGCTGCATGTAGCTGAGCATGCAAATTTATGTGGGAATGTACATTTTCATTCAATCATAAAAAAAAAGAAAAAGAAATAATGGCAAGAAAAGAAAAGAAAAAAGAACACCAGTTGTCATCAAGCCAATTTTGACTCACAGGGCAGAATAGAACTGCTCCATATAGTTTCCAAGGAGCAACTGGTAGATTTGAATTGCTAACCTTTTGGTTAGAGCTGAGAACTTAGTCACTGTACCACTAGGACTAGGCAGATACAGAAAAAATAAATCACCGAGTTTACAGGTGCACAGTCCAGACTGACCCCAGGTCTGATATTTACTAGGCTAATTTATTTAATCTTTAGCTAATTTCTTTAATTTCTCTTATGCTCAGCTTCTTCCATAACTAAATATAATGCTACCTACAGTATAGTATTGTAGAATTAAACACACTTAGCAAAAGAAAAGAAAAATAAACTGTTTGCTGTCAAGTGGATTTAACTCACAGCAACCCTGTAACACAGGGTAGAAATGGCCTTAGAGTTTTCGACGAGCACTTGGTAGATTTGAACCTCTGAACTTTTGGTTTGTAGCAGTAGCTCAGCTCTTGGTTTACTGCAGTCAGTGCACAATAACTGCTTGTTAATCTTTCTGTCCCCCCTTTCTTTAAGAGGGTATTTTGGAAAGTGGAATATTATAACAATTATTTAGGCAATGACAAATATTAGAGAATGAAGCTAGTAAAGGTAACTCATAGATAGAAACATTAAAAGGTAACTATTTTAATATACTCAGTAGTGGACATGTTAATAATTTAGCAGTCTCTAAGATGGAACTCAGCTGTAACAACACAAATAGTTTCTGTCCATTTCAATCTTGTCAGAGTTCATTTATATGAATGGTGCTTTCTAATGAGTATCCCTGCAATTTTAGAAAAGAAAAAAGTGACAATATTAGTTTTACAAATATTTTGAGTGCTGTAAATTATCCTTTCCAAAAACCATTTCTGTACTCTTGAGCCTTAACAAATCTAGTAAAGAGAACCATTCCTGCTTTTAGCACAAGATATTTCACCATTTAAAGAGTGACCTGCTTTTAATAAATCTCAGAGTTATTGTTGGCTCTATATTCTCTCTGTGCAACCAAATGAATATTTGTGTGTATGCAAGTTTTGAAACCTAATACAGCTTGTAAAATGGTCCAAATCCTTCAGCAATTCTTTTTGTCCATACTAACGGTATCAAGGGAACTCAAAATATATTTTGAAACTTTTATATTATCTTCGTTAGGACAAAAATTCTTTTGTTACAATTTCATTTAACTAGGAGTGGAAATATAGCAGAATTCAATTAATAGGAAATTGGATGGGCCATTTATACTGACATCCTCTGCTTTTCCAAATTTTGCTCAACATCACTTCACTTTTACAAAAGACCTGCAGTGATACCTTTTTTCACTAACCAAAAGAAATCCAAATGGATTTTCACTTTAATGAACAAAGGCAGAAAGTGGAAACAGAATTGAGTGTTTGTTTTGCAAAGTCATTCAAGAGACAGCTCACATCCTGAGCAGTGACAGTGGCCCTTCAACCTAGCCCCCTGTGGCAATGCCAGCTGGGCCATCAGGGCGGCCACTGTCACCGCCACCACCTCTCAGCCTTCCATTGTGCTCACTGTCTTGCCACCAATGCTGGTAAGTGACACTACACTATACATACATCATTTCTACGTCAGATAGCCTGTATCTTTATTATACCATTCCTGCTTTTACTATACGTAAGTGTTATTTCAGGTGTCATGCGTTATTTGGTATGATCTGACAGGCAATTTTTCTCACATGAATTAGTGGTAATTATATATTAGCTTTACACCATTTTGGCTTACAAAATGTTTGACGGTGGCACTCAGTTTTTGCATTGTGGGGGAGATCTATGTTACAGGTAATAAAGCTATCCTCAAAACCCTCAATATTTTAGAAGTCTCAGAGCACTGTGGAAAAAAAAACAAACTGGCAGTTTAATTTCACTAAATTAGAATATTTCCTGGCATATACTCAAGTGAATTTATATTGAACGTTATTGAAAGAAACTCTTGATTTTCAATTTAACTTTAGTGGTGGAACAAGAGTGTGTTAACTTTTAAAAAAGAACTATTTCCTGGAGCAAGCAGATATATCCAGCTTGTACTGATATCCTTTCCACATTCCTTGTTGGAGACACTGATACAAACCTTCCACTAAGAGGAAGCTCACAGAGCCCTGATCTAGATAGCCTCAGTTCTCTGATTAAACCCGCAATATGTACATGACATAGCTGAGTTGACCATATTTTTCCCTTGGGAATTTAAAATTATTACATAGAAAACACAGTAAGTTGGTGGTAAGTGCCCAGTTTAGGGCAGATGTCAGGGAAACTGTAAAGACCACAAAAAAGCAGTAAAATCAGCTCTATGAACAGAGAAATGATGCAGATATCCACAGAAATGCAGAGCTTTTGTGGCCTCAGAAGGAAAGAGATCAAGAGATTAGTATCGTTGTCTACTGAATGACATATTTTATTACTCTAAGTCCTCGTGACCAAACCTTGTTAGGGCTATCTCCGCTTCTTCCATGTACATCCCATGATCTTCCTTTGGTTTTTGACGATAAACACCATTTACCAAACTGAGCTTGAGAGGTTGTTTTTTTCTGTTAGTCATGTATACCTAAATCACATAAAGGCAGTCAGTGCCATATAGATCTCCTTTCTTCTTAATATACTATAACGTGTTGCAGAATAAACGCTACTTAAGTGAAAAGAGTCAACTTTTAGCTACAGTCCTAAACATTACTCTTCCTTATTTCCTGTATCTCCTTACCAGCCTCCTGCCTCCTACACATAGGCACAAACAACTGTAAGTACACACCTGGTTCTAAGAAATTCCCAAGGATATCAATTTAAAACTAGGTGGTCCTGTCATGAAAGTTAGGGAAAAGTCAAGATACGGTAAGCCATTGTAATTCATAATAAAACAAACACTGGGCACTTGGAGACCTTCTAGGGTTCATCTATCAATCTATTCCACTGTAGACAGCACACGAGAATCCAAAGGACATTCAGGCTTGGGGGACAGCCCAGAAATTGTATAACTGGGTTAGTTCCAAACCTCTGAATGTCTAACCCATACTCTGTCTCAGAAATCAAGAGTAATGGCTTAGTAACCAAGTGACAGAACCAAATAGAGAGTAATGGCTATAAATTTTCGGAAAAATGTCTATTTTAATTCTGATTGTATACTCAACACTGCACAAAGTACCTGCTATACAGAAAGTTTTTGTTAAACATTTGTTGAGTATCTGACCAAATAAATGGAAAAATCACATTCAGTTTTTTAAGGGCTTTTTCTAGTATCAGTAAATTGAAGAAAAATTGTTTGAAAGAGCCTTCATGAAATACAAGTTCTGACAACTAAGCTTGTGAACTCATTCTAGAAAAAGTGTCACATACCTCATTGCTGACTATCAGTATGGTCACCTTTGAAGTACTCGCCTTGGGAAGCTATGCACTGATACCAGCGCCTAGTCTACCCTTCAAAGCAATTTTGGAACTCTTTTTCTAGAATGGCCATCAAAACTGTTATCGCATTACTCTTGATGTCCTGAATGTCATCAAAATGTCTTCCTTTCAATATTTCCTTTATTTTTGGGTTAAGAAAAAAGTCACTGGAGGCCAGATCAGGTATGTAGGTAGGGTGTTCCAATACAGTAATTTGTTTCCTGGCTCAAAACTCCATCACAGACAACTTCAGAATTGAGTCCCCAGAATTGTCACTATGCCACCATGTGCAATGGCCATTCCAGAAAGAGTTCCAAAATTGCTTTGAAGGATGGACTAGGCACTGGCGCCGGTGCATAGCTTCCCAAGGGCAGTACTTTGAAGCTGACCGTAGTGATATCCAGCAATGAGGTGTGTAGCACTTAGAACAGTTAAGTTTGCAGACTTAATTGTCATAACTCATAATAAACAAGACATACAACTCCAGTCTCCCATATTGAACATTATGACGTGTTTATAGACAACAGATTTTATGTTCTTAATTACGGCTTCTCTAAAATCTTCTGCACTTGGCTTGGCTGGCAAAAACTTCCAAAACTCTGGAATTCCTAACTTTTGTATTTTATCCCAAAACATGACTTAGGCTATTAGAAAAATGTGTACCTTTCACCCATTTGGGAAGGACAGCTTTGTTATTATATTAGAATCATAGAATCACAGAGATCTTGTGGTTAACTGAAAATTACTGTGATTGCCTTCTAATAGGAAAATTTCCAAACTTTTCCCTTTATGTGGCTGCAATTTTGAATACTTAGTGTTAGAGAGTTAGAGTGGTAAAGATACTGAAATCCTTGAATTTCCCTCCTAGAATAAAGACCTGGAGGAGAATCTTCAGTTGAGCAAACAGCTCTTGTTGGTCATTACCACTACTTAGAATGTTTATACAAATGCAAAAACATTAAGAAGATATTGTTTTTCTTCAGTTTTTTAATGTAAAATATTGGAAGGAAATTTTGTTTGGCTGTCTCCTCAAATAGCAAATATCACTTATGTATAAACACCACCAGTCCAACAGAGGGAGCTAAGTGCACACAAGGGATTGAGGGAGATGGAAAGATTAAAGGGAGGTTATAGTCAGACATATATTTTATTGCCTAAAGTGCAGCCTAGTCCATCCTCAGAAAGATCCATTGACCAGAGCAGGGACTGAAAGTTGACTCAGGAGACTACCATCACTGCCTTCGCTCATTGCTGAAGCTCTATTCTTCTCCTTTTCTTCTTTTGCGTCTCCTGATCTCTGGGGGCAATTCCTCCCCATGCCCTGCCTCAACCCCCTTTATTTTCCTTGCCTCTTTTTCCTGCATACTAGGTCTAACAGGGGCTTCCAAGACTCAGGCTAGTCTCCAGTGTAACTATCAGTATATTTTTTTCTTTAAAATCTCAGTTTTTATTCCTAGCTCATACTCCATGCTGCAGGCTCCACGAGGAAAGGAAGCAGGGAAGAAAAACACATGCTAGCATTTTTGGCAACTTCAGCCTCTAACTCAACCAAAGAACTTTGTGTGAAAATCAAGAACAGCATAATATTGTAAATATATTCATATTTCTCTTCCACACAAGGCATATGACATTTAAAATTTTATATTATAAAGCACTAATTAAGTGATACTCTAAGAGACATCTCAGGAATTCAGAAGACTGGAAATAAATGTCATGCCAATTTTTTAAAGAAAACTAAGTATGTACAAGGATCTGTCGGAGCCAAAAAAAAAAAAAAGAATATGATAAAATTGTTATTCTAGTCAAACAAATCCAAAATTATTGATAATAAGAGTAATTTTACATAATAACAGAAATCCTGGTGGTGTAGTGATTAAGTGCACCCCATGTGCTAATCAAAAGCTGGGCAGTTATAATCTACCAGGTGCTTTTTGGAAACTCTGTGAAGCAGTTCTACTCTGTCCTGTAGCATCACTGTGAGTTGTAGTCAATCTGACAGCAGTTATTTTTGTTGTTGTTGTTTTCACCTAATAACATGCTACAGAACGCACAAAAATTCTCAAACAAGAAATATTTAATACCATATGCATAGATTCTTGTTGGCCCAGTGGCTAAGACTTGGCTCCTAACCGAAACGTCAGCAGTTCGAATCCACTAGCATGGAAAGACTATGCAGAGTTCTACTTGTAGGGTCACTATGTGTCAAAATCAACCTGATGGCAGATTTTTTTTTTTTAACCACATATGTGTGTCTAAAACCATTCTTTTGAGCATTGTATTATATTTCAAATATCACCTGTTCTTGTTATCATTGCCACTTTGTTGTTGCTAGGTGTGCTCGAGTAGGTCCTGACTTCTAGCAACACTGCGTACAACAGAACTAAACCCTGCTTGGTCCTGCACCATCCTCACCATCATCGCTGTGTTTGAGGTCGTTGCAGCTGTCTCATTGAAAGTCTTTCTCTTTTTTGATGACCCTCTATTTTACCAAGCACCGTGTCTTTCTTCAGGGAGTGGTCCCTCCTGATAATGTGCCCAAAGTATGTGAGAGAAGGTCTCCCATCTTTGCCTAGAAGGAGCATCCTGGCTGTAGATATCCAAAGACAGAACTGTCTTCTTTTTCTGGTAGTCCATGAAATGTTCAATATTCTTTCCTAACACCGCAATTAGAATGAGTCCTCTCTTCTTTGGTCTTTCTTATGCTTTGTTCAGTTTTGCATTCATATGAGGTAACTGAAAATACCACGGATTGGGTTAGGCCCTCCTTATTTCTCACAGTGACATCCTTGCTTTTTAACCCTTTAATAAGCATTTCTACTTTAATAGCCCGGAAGTGTGCAATCTGACCGAAGAAAGAGACAGCATCTAATTCAAACACTGTACAATCTGTATAAGAACAGATACTTTTTTCTACTGCCGAGTTGGGTCTGACTCATAGCGACCCTAGAGGTCAGAGCAGAACTGCCCCATAGAGTTTCCAAGGAGCACTTGGTGGATTTGAACTGTCGGCCTTTTGGTTAGCAGATGTAGCACTTAAGCCACTATGCCACCAGAGTTTCCATATGTGTGTGTGTGTGTGTGTGTGTGTCGGTGGCCACCAGAGCTGTCAGTTGTATTACCCTTGATGTCCTGAATGTCTTCTAAATGTCTTCCTTTCACTATTTCCTTTACCTTCAGGTAAAGAAAAAACTCACTGGGGCCAGATCAGTGAGTAGGGAGGGTGTTCCAGTGCAGTTATTCATTTACTGGCTAAAAACTCACTCACAGACAGCTACACAATTAAGTTGCAAGCTTGCCACTGTGCCACTAACCCAGAAAGAGTTCCAAAATTGCTTTGAAGGGTGGACTAGATGCTGGATCAGTGCACAGCTTCCCAAGGGGAGTACTTTGAAGGTGACCGTAGTGATATTTAGCAATGACATATGTAGCACTTAGAACAATTAAGTTCACAAACTTAATCATCAGACCTCTTAAGATGAAACAGAGGGAGCTTTCTTGGGTTGAGTCCACAAAAGAAGTCAGACTCTGAGCTAGCTGCTTTATATTATGTTAAAGCATAGGAAAATACCATATTTATAAGTCAGAAATAAGTAAATTATTAGAAGCTACATATAATTTAACTCCATAATGTTCTCTCTTTTTGTAATAATGAGCTCTGGTGGCAGAGCAGTTTGAACCCACCAGACCCCGTGCTGACATAAGGACTTGGTGATCTGCTTTTGAATAGGTTATCATTTTGGAAGCCCCGTTGGGCAGTTCTACTCTGTCCCGTAGGGTCGCTGTAAGTCAGAGTCGACCGAATGTAAATGACTTTTTCATGACACCTAAGGTCTAACAGAAATTTTGAGAGAAAAGATTTAGGAGTCTGTCAATCTCTCTCAAATTTAATCTCAATTTCTCTCACTTCTTTTATCCTCTCCACTGTTCTCTAGTTTATTGTAGCATTTTTTATCTCCCAGTTTCATCAATTAACCATTCGGCCATCGTTAATTGTGAGGTTTCATTTTCCTCCCTAACATACTAACACGCCTTCCGAGACAATGCAACTCAAATCTCTGACACCTTGTAGGCTCAACACTTTGGCTCACCCTTAGCTTGGTTTCAGTGGTGCCACAGTTGTTTCTGAAGAAATCCAATTTAGACCTCTAGTCCTCTAGGATAATACCATGAATATTATCCTTTCTGTACAGTTAATACTAAACACTGATTTGTATGATACATATAGTGAGGCGAGGAAAAGAATCATGTTAGGACTCTTCCTGAAGCTCTCTACCATTACTCGTTGGACTGCTTCTTTACACATTTAACACTAAAATAGAGGATATCCTCTCAGTTCCTTCCACCAGTCATGAAAAAAATTAGCTTAAATTTGCTGACAGGCATTTTTGTAAAGCATTTAATACTTTCCAGTCCAAGTGAAATATTTTCCTACTGCTTTTTCAGCACTTATAATACATTTGAGAGAGTTCTTCCTAGATAACGGCTAAATTTCTTTTCTAATGCAGCTCCGACAATTTTTCAAATTGAAAAACATCATGACATGCCAAACTATGATGATGCTATGATTTTTAGACCGTTAATCAAAGTAACTATAAACTTATTAAAACTCTCATCAAGATTTGATTTATGCCAAATTTTAAGTTTCTTATTCGAATACTTATCAGAAGGCACCATAAGTTAAAAATCTACTTCAAGAAAAGTAAGGAATAAATTTAGGAAGTCTGAATTTGCGTTATGTTGTTAATTACTGTCAAGTTGATCTGGACTCACGGCAACCTCACATACATACCGTAAAACTGCTCGATACGGTTTTCAAGGCTGTGACTTTTCAGCAGTAGATCACCAGGTCTGTCTTTCAAATCACCTCTGGGTGGATTCAAACCCAAAACCTCTCTGAGTGTAGTGGAGTGCTTAAACATTTGCTTCACAGAAGAGTCTTGACTTTGAATTAAAGTTCTGGAAAACTCACCAAATTCTATCATCTATTTATTCTTTATTACACTAACCATATTTAGATAAGAATAAATTAAATCATTTTATAAGTTTTATATTCTGTGAATACAAACTATCATTAATTTTAATGTCTTTATATAAAGCTATGTAATAAATGAATCCATGAAACTAATATATAAAGAGGCAATATATAACAAAATTTTGTGTGTCAAAATTTACCATGGAAAACTGTTTTTCTTAAATTTATTTTGATATTCCCATAATTATATGAAGTTGGCAAAATTTATATACTTTCTGCACACGTACCATATGCATGACTTAGAGAAAAGCTATTTTTCATGACTTCTTAGAAAATCATTTCTTGAATTTTAGAAAGTCTGTATATTTACACATTTGGAAGCTTATCTACCTTCTGCGTGCATAATAAACCAGTCTTTTTAGGAGCTGCCATCTCTAAAGCACACTGACTATCTTATTTCATGAAAATGTGAAGGCTGGTCATAACTGACAGCCCAAGTATTAGGAAACTGGATTCCCACCACCTTTCCAAAACCCACCAAATTTTAATGGTTTTAAGCTACCAACAAATCTATGAAAATTTGATCTGTGAAAAAGTCAGTCAGTATTGAAACAGTGAAGAAAATTTTGTCTTGGCAGTATTGATTGTTTTGATGGTGGGAATGAGCGACTGATGTGAAAACATGGGCCAGATCCCAGGAGGGAGCAGCAAGAGGAAGATGATGGAGAAGACCCAGAAGGCCCCGCCCGTGTTAGTCAGCTAGTGCTGCTGTAACAGAGAACCAAAAGGAGATGACTTTAAAAAGAGAAACTGTATTTTATCATAGTACACTAGGTTAAAAGTCCAAACTGAGTGTCTGCTCCAAGGGGAAGCTCTCTCCTGCCTTGTCAGCCTTGGAGGAAAGTCTCTGTGTCGCCGTCAGTCTTTGGTCAGGGACCAACTTGGTACAGGAACCTCAGGTCAGATTCCTGGTGCTACTTTGTTGGTGGTATGAGATTCCCAAATCTCTCTGCCAGCTTCCCTCAAGGCACAAAGCAATCGCACAGTGTCCTGCACTACCAACACAACTGTGGCCCATCCACCCTGATTAACACTGTAGAGGCAGGATTTACAGCATAGAGTAACAACACATAACATCACACAATGCCAGGAATCTTGGCCCAGGAAATTTCTATACGTATTTTGAGGAATACACAAATCAATCCATGACACAGCCTAACACTGAGAAGCACCCTTTTTTTCTCAAACCAAGCCAAACCCGTTCAATGGAATCAATTCTGACTCAAAGCGAACCTGCAGGACAGAGCAGAAACGCCCCATAGGGTTTCCAAGGAGCAGGTGGAACTGGAGGACCGAACTGCTGACCCCACCAGGGTTTCCATTTCCTGAGAAGTAACAGCTGAAAATAGTTTCTCAAAATAATTAAATTAATATTCAACATGAATGAATTTTAATTCAATGATTAAAAATTTATGTTACAGCACTTTATAGCATACATCATAGAATCCTTATGACATATTTAAAATCTCTATTAGAATCAGAATAGGTTTTCTACAATGGCTAATTTCCAATATAGACATAGAACAGGTATCATTTAGACTTTTAGTAGGCCTTTATTTGACTGGAAACCCTGGTGGTGTACTGGTTAGGTGCTATAGCTGCTAACCAAGAGGTCGGCAGTTCAAATCCACCAGGCGCTCCTTGGAAACTCGTGGGGGCACTTCTACTCCGACGTGTAGGGTCTCTGTGAGTCAGCTGCGACTCAATGGCACTGGGTTTGGGTTTTTTCTTGGACAGTGAATGTGCACCCACATTCATATTTAAGTTGTGAGAGACAATATTACTAAATTTAATATTATTAGCCAACAGCTATTTTCATATGCACTATTCATTTAACTGGAGTAGAGCAATGACTCCTCCTAAGAGTGTCTGCAGAATGGTACCTTGGACTGCCTTTCCATGTTATGAACTGTTAGTAATTTCTGTTCATAACCAAAGTAATTCATTAGTGACATAAAACGTATTCATTTTTCTTTGGCTTCAAACTTTTCTTCAAACTTTATTCATACATGGGAATAAGTAATCATCTACAAAGAGATTAAATTTAAAACAAACAAGATGGAAGGTAGACAAAATCCAATCTTAGTAGAAAAACTTCAAGTAGATTTCTTTTTCCTTTCCTTCCTTCTTCTGGGATAAGACCAGTTAGCTAATTGAACAGTTTCCTGATGCTTCTCTTATTTTCACTCAGTCCTTTCCTCTAACTGCCTTTATTCATTAACTGTGTTTCTTAGTAACAACTCTTTGCTGTGTAACAATTTTTAAGTTTGCTAGGAACTCTGCTTTAATTTCCTAGTAATCTGAGAAGACAACCACAGCTGCAATTCTGGAGCAGTCAGTGCTTCCTAATACTGGCAGTTTTCCTAAAAAGAAACAGAAAAAATAACTACTCCTTCAAATTTACCACAAATGGAAAGCCTGTGGCAAATTCTAAAATTTGCATACAATTACCATTAAGTTGAACAAAATCCTCATTATCCCTAACAACAGCTTTTTTAAACTGCTAAAATAAGGAAATTCAGCCAACTCCAGCTGTATAACATCTTGTAAAGTATTTTAATGAGATGCTTTTAACAGAAATGGACATTTAAGCCATTATTTCTCAAACTGGAGTCTGTGGATTCCCCCAACCAAAAAAAAAAAAAAAAAAAAAAACCCACTGCTGTTGAATTCATTCTGACTCATAAAATCTAAAAACCCACTGCTGTCAAGTCAGGTCTGATTCACAGAGACCCTATAAACACAGTAGAACTGTCCCATAGAGTTTCCAAGGAGCACCTGGCACAACCTGTTGATTGGCAGCTTGCACTTAACCACTACACCACCAGGGGTCCAAAGGATACCCTGAGGAAATGCAAATACGTTCTCAGAGGCTGTGAGTTCTCAAATTGAGAACTGTTGATTTAAATCAGTTAATAAACACTCTTGATATTTATAGCATTGCTTAAGATTACATTCTTTTAACTCATTTCATCTTCTACAGTAAGATTAGCATCATATTTACTTAGTACCTACATGTTTAGTAATTTGAGTAATAAAAATGCATGCTTAGCTTTTGGGAGGACTCATTGGCTTATAACTTCTAGTAAAGTGGAACAACTAAATCAATCTAGGTGAGTTAATCTTTATTTTAAAAAATTATTCATCTCAAATAAAAAATACCTGGGTAAAGTCTAAATATACAACAAGGATAGACAGTGTCTTACTAGTTCATACAGGAAAAGAATCTAGGAATTATTAATTTACTTTTCATCTCTATACATTATTTCCTGATACTCATATTCCCCTAAATTAACTTCAATTCTCCCTTTTGTGGACACACAGTATTTTAATAGACAGTCATTTTAAATAAGCTAGTTAAGGTCTATGATACAAGTATCTTCAATTAAAAATCTAACATGTACAAAGCTCTGTTGTAGATTTTCCTGTAGCTGTAAAATAAATGGGAAGCATCATCTCTGCTTTAGAAAACCTATAGTCTAGGATAAAAAACAAACCTGTTGCCCTCTAGTCGATTCCAACTCACAGTGACTATGAGACAAAGTGTTACTGTCTCACAGCATTTCTGAGTAGGGGCTGGTAGGTTTGAAACGCCAACCTTTTGGTTAGCAACCAACCACTGCACCACCGTGCCAACAACCTAGTAAGACATATTTGCATACATTTATGTACGGCACTGGGTTTTTTTTTTAATGTACATACTAATTCGAATTAATTGACAATTATAGACATGAAAACTGGAACTTAAAGGTAACATGAACCAGAATCCCAAATAAAATGAGATTTGAACAAGAATCTGAATGATAGGTAGAAGTGAAAGATAAGTGGAGAAGACACACAAATGAGATATTAAGGTTCTGATGATAATGATATACCAGTCCCTTAATATCGAGAGCTGTAAGTTCCAGGCACTTCTAAACGATGGAGTCACAACCAGTTCTGAATCTCAGCAATCATCAGGCTCTAAAGAGTCTAGCCAGTGACTGGTTCTACTTTCTTTGATCCACTCAAGATGCTTTTCATGAATTTAACATAACAGCTATTCTCCCTGCAAATCCTACGTAACATCACCTATCCCTTTGTTTAACAAAAACCTGCATTTTCCTATGCAATTTTATCTGCTTTTGTTTTTCAGATCTGAATCATGATTTTTGCTAACCTAAGGAGCAAACATATGAATTCACCCATTTATTGACAGAAAGACAGGTAGATAGGTAGATAGATGGACATAAATACATATATATACATGCATGTATATACATGTATGGTGGTATAGCAGTTAAGTGCTGTGTCTCCTAACCAAAAGGTTGGCAGTTCAAATCTACCAGCTGCTGCTTGGAAACTCTGTGGAGCAGTTCTACTCCGCCCTACAGGGTTGCTATGAGTCAGAATTGACTCACTGGCACTGGGTTCTTTTTGTTTGGTTTTTAAACATGTCCTATAGTCTACAATACTTAGAAACACATAGACATGTGAACAAAAGACTATCAAAATACTAGACACTGATCTTGGAAAAACTGGTACTAGAAACTAAGAGTAGAAGTAATAGCCATAATGGTAATCTTGCAATCTAATTCTAAAGAGAGTTTATGTCATAATAGATCAGATACAGACCATAATAGGAGGACTGACAGTTAAGTTTGCGAACTCATCCTAGAAAAACTGCTGCATACTTTATTTCTGAATATCACTACAGACACCTTCAAAGTATTCCTTTTGGGAAGCTATACATAAACACCAGTGCCTAGACCACCCTTCAAAGCAATTTTGGAACTCTTTTTTCTGGAATGGCCATCAATGCTGTCGTTGATGTCCTGAATGTCATCAAAATGTCCTCTTTTCAATATTTCCTTTAACTTCAGGTAAAGAAAAAAAGTCCCTGGGTGCCAGATCAGTGATTATGGAGGGTGTTCCAATACAGTTATTTGTTTACTGGCTAAAAACTCCCTCACAAATAACTATACAATTAAGTTTGCAAACTTTCCACCTTTCCACTGTGAGCAATGGCCATTCCAGAAAGAGTCCCAAAATTGCTTTGAAGGGTGGACTAGGCATTGAAGCATAGCTGCCCAAGGGGAGTACTTCGAAGCTGACCATAGCGATATTCAGTAATGAGATATGTAGCACTTAGAACAATTAAGTTCCCAGACTTAATTGTCAGATCTCATAGCTGTCAAACACAGGAGAAGGGCCTAACAGTAAGGACTGGGCTTTTGATCTTGCATAAAGTGGGGTGGTAGGTCTAGACATGATACACTTACATAAAGCTGGGGTCCTGGAATAAAGACTTTTTAGTGGAAAAAAACCTAAAATATAACTTTGGCATCTGTCCCAGGAATGCAGCATTGATATTTCTCTCACTTATGGCTCTGGGTGAAGAAAATCTCATGTGAAAAATCAAAATCCCAAACCTGTGCCGTACACATGTCTGGAGTCCAAAATTTACATTACCAGCATAGTGTTTGACTCTTCAAGCCAAAATATTAATAGAGAAACTAGTTCTAGTCCCACGAATTCCTTCAGCACCTGGCAGATGGAAATGTAAAAAGTTTATTGAGTAATGTTACCCCAATTCAGTACGCAGAACATTCCTAACAGGGAAAAAAAATCCCTTGTTGAAGATGAAATCACTGTTAAAAATTGCAAAATGTATGAAGAAATAATCTACTGTAAGAATCAGTGACCCTAACAGACATATTTCAACTCTCCAACTAGATAGAAACACTCTAATGAAGATTTTTAAATAAGTAAATTTTCAATGAATAAAGATGAAAGATAAAAGACTAGAAATCAAAAGGAAAACATCAACATTATAACAAAGGACAAGCAGTTTTTAAAATATTAATTACAAATTCCAGAAACAAATAACAGTCATTAAATAATAGACAAGCAACATGCTAGACACAGATGAACTGTAAAAATTGAGGAAATTATTTAGAATGTAACACAGAGTTATACATATGGAAAACATGAAAGAGATTGAGATAAGGGGAATATAAGAAAGCCAATATATTTATAATTTGGCTTACAGAAAGAAAGGCTTGAAAGTTGAAAAAGGCGTTATCCAAAAAGTTAATTACAGAATATTTCAGAATTGAGGAATTCAATTCCTCAAATTAAAGAGGCATAGTGGTTAAGTGCTATAACTGCTAACCAGAAGTTAAAGCAGAAGGTTAGGCAGTTCAAATCTACCAAACGCCTCTTGGAAACACTATATAGAAATTCTACTCTGTCCAATAGGGTTGCTGTGAGTTGGAATCAACTGGTGTGCAATGGGTTTTCAGGTTAACAAGCAAAAGGTTTTTTGTGCAAAATACATAAAAATAAACCCAAATTATTTCACCATTTTAGGATGTACCATTGCAACAAAAATCTTAAAAACTTATAAAACAAAAGTATACTTCTTGCTTAAGTTATACAAGTATGTCCATCATAGATTTACTGCAGTTCAGTGATGTATGTCATTGTTGTTTCTAGGTGCCATTGAGTGTTTCCTACATATATGGATCCTATACATATAACAGAAGAAATCACTGTCTGTTCCTACACCGTCCTCACAACTTTTACTGTGCTTTAGTCTATTGTTGCAGCCACTGTGTCAACCCATCCAATTGTCTTCCTGTTTTTGCTGACCTTCAACCTTACCAAGCATGATGCCTTTCTCCAGGAATCGGTCCCTCCTGATAATACATCCAAAGTGCTTGACAGGAAGTCTCGCCATCCTTACTTTGAAAGAACACTCTGGTTGTATTTCTACCAAGACAGATTTGTTCATTCTTCGGTAGTCTATGGTATACAAAATATTTCTCAACAACACCGTAATTTAAAGGCCTTAATTATTAGGTCTTTTCTTATTCACTGTCCACATTTGACAATAGGACGCACTGAAATCACCACGGCTTGGATCAGGCACACCTTATTCCTCAGAGTAACATCTTTGCTTTAGCAGTTCAAGGAGGTATGTTGCATCACATTTGCCCAGTACAACATACCTTTTTTTTTTTTTACTGCTGTTCCCATGGGTGTTTATCTTAGATCTAAGTAAAATAAAAGTCTTGACAACTTCAAGCTTTTCTCCATTTCGTGTTGTTGCTTATTTGTCTAGTTATAAGGATTTTTGTTTTCTTTATATTGAAGTGTAATCCATCTTCAGCAAGTATGTCAAGTGCTCTTTGCTTTCAGCAAGCCAAGTTGTGTTACCTGCATATAGCAGGTTGTTAGAGTCTTTCTCCAGTCCTGATGTTCTGCTCACCTTCATATAGTCCAGCTTCTGATATGATTTGCTTAGCATATAGATTGAATAGATATGTTGAAAAGATACAACCCTGATGCATACTTTCCTGACTTTTAACCTCACAGTAAACCCTGTTGTTCTGTTCAAAAGACTGCTTCTAATCTCTGTGTAGGTTCCTCATGACCACAATTAAGCATTTTTGGATTTTCCATTCTTTGCAATGTTGTCATAGATTGAATTACATCTCCCTAAAAATGTATATATCAACTTGGCTGGGCCACAATTCCAAGTATTGTGTAATTATCTACCATTTTGTCATTTGATGGGATTTTCCTACATGTTGTAAATTCTATCACTGTGATTTAATACAATAGATTAGTGGCAAGATTAGACAGTGTCTTAAACCAGTCTTTTTTCTGTATAAAAGAGACAGCTGAGTGGAGAGACCCAGGAACCTCATACTACCAAGAAAGCATAGCCAGGAGCTCATAGCGTGTCCTTTGTACCTGAGGTTCCTAGGCTGAGACACTTCTAGATCAAGGGAAGACTGATGACGAGAACATTCCTCCAGAGTTTACAGAGAAAGAAAGCCTTCCCATGGAGCTGAAACTATGAATTTAAACTTCTAACCTACCAGACTGTGAGAGAAAAAGTTATTTTTGTTAAAGGTATCCACTAGTGGTATTTCGGCTACAGCAGTACTAGACAACTGAGACAAATGCTATACATAAGTTGTTATGATCCATATAGCTGAATGCCTTTGTACAGTCAGTAAAACAGGTAACATCTTTCAGGTAGTCTCTGCTTTCAGCCAAGAGACATCTGACATCAGCAAAGAATGGGAATTCCAGAGTACTCCAGGACCTGCACTTAGATCAAGAGGCAGCATTTGAACAGAACAAAGGTATGCCACATGGTTTAAAGTCAGGAAAAGTGTGCATCAAGGTTGAATCTTTCACCATATTTAATCAATCTGTATGTTGAGCAAATTATTCAGGAACCTGGACTATGTGAAGAGGAGCACAATATTGGGATTGGAGGAAGACTTATTAATAACCTATGATATTTAAATGACACAACATTGCTTGCTGAAAGCAAAAAAGGACTAAAAGTACTTACCAGTGAAGATCAAAGACTACAGCCTTCATTATAGATTATGTCTCAACACAAAATATCTTTACCATTAGACCAATAAGCAACATTGTGATAAGTGAAGAAAAGATTGAACTTCTCAAGGATTTCATTACACTTAGACCCACAATCAATTCCTGTGGAAGCGACAATCAAGAAGCTAAAGGATGCATCGTACTGGGCAAATCTGCTGTAGAAGACCTCTTTAAAGTGTTGGGGGGAAAAATGAAGTTGTCACTCTGAAGGCTAAGGTGCACCTGATTCAAGCCAGGGAATTTTCAGTCTCCTCATATGCATGGGAAGGCAGGACAATGAATAAGTGTAACCAACTGATGCTTTTTAATTACAGTGTTGGCAACAAATACTGAATATACCACAGACTGCCAGAAGAATGAATCTGTATCTTAGAAAAAGTATAACCAGAATGCTCCTTGGAAGTAAGGATGGTGAGATTTCGTCTCACCCACATTGAAAATATTATCATAAGGGATTAGTCCGTGGAGAAGGATATCACACACAGCAAGGTAGGCTGCTGTTAGGTTCTGTTGAGTCAGTTCTGACTCATGGTGACCCAATCAACAACAGAATGAAACACTGCGCAGTCTTGCACCATGTCCACAATCATTTTTATGCTTAAGCCCATTGTTGGGACACTGT
The DNA here is from genome assembly GCA_028571685.1 of Heterohyrax brucei. Taxonomy (NCBI): domain Eukaryota; kingdom Metazoa; phylum Chordata; class Mammalia; order Hyracoidea; family Procaviidae; genus Heterohyrax; species Heterohyrax brucei. The sequence continues at coordinate 149,577,411 of CM053144.1, read as the reverse complement.
GTCAATCCATCTCGTCGAGGGTCTTCCTCTTTTTCACTGACCCTCCACTCTACCAAGCCAAATGTCCTTCTCCAGGGAATAATCCTTCCTGACAACATATCCAAAGTATGTACATTGTAGTCTTGCCATTTTTGCTTCCAAGGAACACTGATTGGACTTCTTTCAGAAGATCTGTTTGTTATTTTGGCAGTCCATCATACATTCAGCATTCTTATCCAACACCACAATTCAAAGGCATTAATTCTTCTTCTGCCTTCTTTGTTCATGGTCCAGTCTTCACATGTGTATGATGTGATTGAAAATACCATGGCTTTGGTCAGGTACACTATAGTCTCCAAGGTGACATCTTTACTTTAGTATACTTTGAAGAGGTCCTTTGCAGCAGATCTTCCTACTGACTGCTGCTTCCATGGGTGTTGATTTTGGACCCAAGTAAAATGAAATCTTTGACAACCTCAATCCTTTCTCCATTTATGACAATGTTGCTTCCTGGTCCAGTTGTGAGGATTTTTGCTTTCCTGGTGTGGAGGTGCTGTGGTCCTTGATCTTCATTAGTAAATGCCTCAAGTCTTCCTCACTTCCAGCAAGTAAGGTGGTGTCATCTGCATAACACAGATTGTTAATCAGTAGTCCTCCAATCCTGATGCCTCATTCCTCTTCGTATAATCAAGCTTCTCGGATTATTTGCTCGGCATACCGATTAAAAAGGTATGGTGAAAGGATACAACCCTGACACACACCTACCTGACTTTAAACCATGCAGTGTCCCCTTGTTCTGTTTTCACAACTGCCTCTTGATCCATTATTGTATTCCATAATTGAATCCAATTATCAGTAGTAAATTTGTATGTGAAAACTCAACTTTTAAAGCTTCTCTTAGGTATATTTTTGTGAGTAAAAGTAGTAACATGGTTGCTATATACTTTTAAAAGGATACAAACAAATACAACATCAGAAAGAATTCTGTTTTTATTCTAAATATTAAATATTACTTTCCATGAATTAAAAACTTCCAAAAATTTCATATTCTGATTTAATACTCAATGTCACAGCCCTTGAGGACTTAAATACCCAACCCCACAAGTTTTCTCTCCACCATGACTCTTCCCACTTACTATTCTTGGTCAATTTAGCCCTCACAGAAGGAACTCATGTAACGAAAGCATCCCTTGCTCATCTGAATTCCGCTGTTTTTCTTCATCTATCTCAGCCACACATAAACACCTGCCAACTATCACCCTGTTTTACTTAGTATATGGAAACTTCCATTTTATCTTTTTTATTTTAACCTCAAAATGTGCTTCCCTACTCATTCTGTTTTCAAGTCTCAGGGTAAGAGTTAGTAGTTGTTTTGACTGCTGGAAGTAATCAAGTCCTACAATTACTTCAAACAGTATAACTTGATTTTAGAAACACTGTTCCCAGTGTAGTTGGAAATACAACTCAGTTCCTAAAGTTATTTGTCCTTTAACAAGTCACTTCACATGGGTTCCTGACAGTTCTCTATATAAATATCTAAACTTTGTTAAAATGGTCTGCTCTCTATCTCTGAACGTCTTCTGTGTCTTTCCACATCTTTCCTTTGACTAGAATACTAACCATCTCCCCTGCTTTCCAATCCTATACATCTCTCCTTATGTTTCTATTTCATTAAAAGTTTCTGACCATTTTATTAGCCTTTAAGAGTTGTTTCTCTGAGCTACACTGTTTATTGATTATATCTCATTTTTGCCATCTACCATATATTCCATTATTCATATTGCAAAACCGTGGTGGCATAGTGGTTAATAGCTATAGTTGCTAACCAAAAGGTCAGCAGTTTGAATCCACCAGCCACTCCTTGGAAACTCAATGGGGCAATTTTGCCTCTCCTGCAGGGTTGATATGATTCTGAATCAACTCCAGAGCAATGGGTTTGGTTTGGGGTTTTTAGGTTTAGTAAACAATGTCATGATACGTGAAGAAACTGGAGTTGTGTATGATTTTGTTTTCCTTGTATCAACTGTCAATATACATGGAAGTAGCAATCAAGAAATTAAATGATCTGTTGCACTGGGAATATCTGTGTAAAAGACTTCTAAAAAGATGTGACATTGATTACTAAGGTATATCTGACCCGACCCGTAGTCTTTTCAATCACCTCATATGTGTATGATGATAGACAAGGAAAGAGAAAGAGGGAAGAATTGATGCATTAGAACTCTGGTGTTAACAAAGAATGCTGACTGTGTTGCACCCTGCCAGAGTGAACAAATCAGTCTTAGAAAAAACACAACCAGAATGTGAGGACAGTAAGACTCTAAGTTGCTTACTTTGAACATGTCATGAGAGAAAACTTATTGTTAGAAAACAACACCACGGTTGATGTCATGGATTGAATTGTGTCCCCCCCCCCAAAATAGGTGTAACCATGTGGCTTGTCCATGATTCCCATATTTTATGATTGTCCTTCATTTTGTGATTTTTCTTTGTGGCATGTTAAAGGATTAGGGTGGAGCTATAAATCTCTTCACAAGATCACCTTCCTGTTCCACTTTAAAGGGAGTTTTCCTGGAGTATGGCTTGCGTAACTCTTAATCCTTTCATCCTGCAAGAGATAAAAAGAAAGGGAAGCCACCAGAGGATTGGGAACCTTGCACCATCAAGAAAGCAGCACCAGGAATAAAGCGTGTCCTTCAGACCTGAGGTTCCTGCGCCAAGATGTTCCCTGGACAGACTGATGCAATACCAAACTTTCCTCCAGAGCTGACAAGGGAGAGAACCTTCCCCTGGGGCAGACCTCCTGAATTTGGACTTGTAGCCTACTGGACTGTATAAGAATAAATCTTCCTTTGTTAAAGTCATCCACTCTGTGGTATTTCTGTTAGAGAAGCATTAGCTGACCAAAACAGTTGATAAAGTAGAAATCTCGCTAAAAGGATGGAAATCTCAGTGAAATGGATTGACATGATAGCCCAGCAATAGACTCAAACTGGTATACCAGCAACCATGAAGATGGTACAGCACCAGGCAATGTTTTGTTCTGTTGTACATAAGGTCACTATTAGTCAGAGCCAATACAAATGCAACTCACAACAACAAGGTTTATTAATTTTTAGAGGGCGTGTATAATGTCTTCACCAAAACAAAACCCACGGCCATCAAGTTAATTTCAACTTGTAGCAACCCTAGAGGACAGTGCTCCAGAGAGTTTCCAAAGAGCACCTGGTGGATTTGAACTGCCAACCGTCCGGCTAGCAGATGTAGTACTTAATCACCACGCCACCAGGGTTTCCTAGTAGGCTTAAACTACTGCCTCACGTACGGTAAAAATATCCAGAAGAGCAGAAATATCAGCCTTCCAATTGTGATTACTTATTAATGATTTACTTTATGCAGTAAAATAAAATGAATTGATTACAAGTTCATTTGTAACTTTCATGTTCTTGGATACAAGAACACTGTGGTGTCTTTCACTCTTTCCTTTTTTCACTTTGTCTTTTTGTATCTCATCCCGAATATGTAGGGAAGGACATGTGTAGTCATCATTGGGTACTTTCATCACTCTTCCCCCATCTTTTTTTTTTTTTTACTTCCTTTCACTTATTACTAGCATCTTTTGACAATGTCTTTCACTCTTTCTGGCTTTCTATTACTGTTTAGTGCTCCCACTTATTTAATTCTTTTTTGGTGCTTCTATGACATAAAAAATTTTACAGATATTTAAAAATGTTACAGTGAGTTCATTTAATTATTATTTTTGGAAAAGTGTTAGAAGTAATATATTTATGAGAATACAACATATATTCCTCTTTTAAAATCATGAGATAAAAGACACTAAGATTTTTTTCTCTGATACATGCTATTGGATATTAACAAAAGAAGTTTCACTAAGTCTTAGTCCTTGAGGCTACATTACTCAAGAATAAGTGACAAAGATCTTGCCTTTCAAGTACAGAAAAAAATAGTAAACTTTCTCAGAGTGCAGCAGTGAGTATAATCACAGCACATCTGAACAATGTTATGCTTTAATTACTTCTATTTGAATTTTTTGTTGATTTTGAAAAAAAACTAAAAATTGAAACACTGTGAACACTAGTGAATTTAAGATTATTTTGCTATCCTAGCACCTGATTCATGAGTTTTTATGAATTAATGAGTGTAGTGAAAATCTATCAATAGGAGTATAGGGTGTCAGAGCCCTTGATACATTTATCAACACCATCTTATGCTCATCCATTGTTGGTGGCATAAAGTATTGCATTGCTGCTTAAAAGAAATCTGGCAACACTTATGCAAAGCCATCTCTTGAGTTCGCATGTTAGGAATATATTCACCTGGGGGCTTTATGAGTCATCTACAAGCAATGTCTAAACCCATTGCTGTCAAGTCTATTCCAACTCCTAGTGACCCAATAGCACAGAATAGAACTGTCTTATAGGATTTCCAGGTCTGTGATCTTTACAAAAGCAGATTGTCACATCTTTCTGAAGCAGAGCGGCCGCTAGGTTCAAACCCCAGATCTTTTGGTAGACAATCAAGGGCTTTAACCACTGTGTCACCAGGGATCCATAAACAATGACTAGTAGAAGTAAAACCTCTAAAACAGGACTATCCTGAGACAATCAGAATAGCTTGAGGTGGAATGCTTGAAGGTTAAATTGCTTTGTCTTCTTACTCTGCCCTTCTGGGAAATTGTTCTAAATTTTGCTGAGGAAAAAAAAAAGAACAAAAAAACCAAATCCACTGCTGTCAAGTTAGGTCTGACTCATAGTGATCCCATAAGACAGAGTAGAACTGCTCCACAGAGTTTCCAAGGAGTGCCTAGTAGATCTTAACTGCTGACCTGTTGGTTAGCTGATTTAGCATTTAAACCCACTGTGCCACCAGGGTTTCCAAATCTTGCTAAGAGAAACCACAAAAATGTCAAAGAAAATAATTTAGCAATTAAAGGTATTATACAAATTTAAGAATTGTGGAAAATATCTAATAAAAATGTAGTAACAAGGACAGATGAATCTGTTCTAGCTAAGTTAAAACAACATCCAAAACTCAAACTCAATGCCATCCAGTCAATTCCGACTCTATAGACAGAGTAGAACTGTCCCATAGAGTTTCCAAGAAGTGCCTGGCAGATTTGAACCGCTGGCCTTCTGGTTAGCAGCCATAGCACTTAACCACTACACCACCAGAGTTTCCTAAAGCAACATAGCTATGAAGAATAAGAAGGTGGTCAGACAATGAGTAAATAATTGAGGCTGAAAGAAAGCCCCAAACAATTAACATTATTAAGTGTGACGAGAAGCCCAAAGTATCTATACAAATCAACAAGTAGAAATTTACTGTGTTAGAGCATCATAAATTATGACAACATCAATTATCCAAGAAGGCCAGGTTGCACAGTGGTTAAAGTACTTGGCTGCCAACCAAAACGTCAGGGGTTCAAACAGCCTTTCTACAGGAGAAAGATGCAGTAGTTAGGTTCCATAAAGATTACAGCCTCAGCAACTCTATGGGGCAGTTATACATTGTCCTATAGGGTAGCTATCAGTTGGAATCCCTTGACTTGGCTGTGAGTTTGGTTTAGTTTGATAAAAGAGCCACAAAATAGAGGGCCCCATAGTGGCCAGTTATCTGCCAACTAGAGATTCTATTTGAACATCTTCTGAAAGTTATAGATCTTTATTTTCACTTCACATTTCAATTATCTTCGCTAACTATATGTCCGCAGTTTCTCTTATCTACTGGCTGTCCCCCTGTTAGTGATTCTAGGTGAGACATTATCTAAATAAAGTGGAAGTCACAGACTTGGAGGCTTAGGCGTCACTCTCTTCCTCGGCTCCAAGAGGGTGTCAGATCTCTTTATACATATATCTCTTTATACATATATCAACACCAGCTTATGCTCCTCCATTGCTGGTGGCATAAAGTACTGCATTGCTGTTTAAAAGAAATATGACAACACATACACAAAGTTTTAAAGTGTTCATGTTCTTGGACCTTATGATTTTCCTCCAAAGACAATATTCTTCAGAATTTATTAAAATTGTTGTTGTTTTCAGGTGCTGTCAGGTTGGTTCTGACTCATAGCACTCCTGTGTACAACACAACAAAACACTGCCCACCCGACACCATCCTCACAAGCATTGTTATGCTTGAGCCTATTGTAGCAGCTCTTAAAAGTGTTCCTCTTTTTTTGCTGACTCTCTCCTTTATCAGACATGTTGTCCTCCTTCTCCATGGACTGATCCTTCCTGATAATGTGTCCAAAACATGTGAGACACAGTCTCGCTATCCTTGCTTACAAGAAACGTTCTGGTTATACTTCTTCCAAGACAGACTTGCTAATTCTTTTGGCAGTCCACGGTATATTCAATATACTTCCCTAAGACGATAATTCGAAGACATCAATTCTTCTTCAGTCTTCTTTATTCATTTTCCAGGTTTGCATGCATATGAGGTAATTGAAAACACCATGGGTTGGGTTAGGCACACCTTAGTCTTCAAGGAGACATCTTAAAATTAATTAAATTAAAAACTTAATTTTCATGTTCAATTCCTATGACACAGACAATTAGGTAACATAATCTTTGTGCTGACACCTAAGAGTGCTGGATAAAATACACAAAGTAGCTTTCTAAATACATTGATGACTTAGAATGAATTTAAGGAATAATTCAGAGACTGAAAAATGATGTGAAAACAAGAATACAGAGAGTAAAGCTGATCATCAAATCTGGCTACCTTTTTGAAGGGACTTTGCCAAACTTGAACATCCATTTTCATGACCTCACAGAACTCACAATTCTTAGAATCTAGGCACGTTGAGGAGTCTAAAGGAGATCAGATTGCCCAGAGGGTTACATATTCAAGGTAAGCTGAAACAGAAAAAAAGCAGTCTTTATGCCATAAACAGAAGACAGCAGGAACAATTTCCTGTATTGAACCTTGCCATTGAGAACTTAAACCCACAAATTTGCCCTCACCTACAGGTACAGGAAACGCTGGTGGTGTAGCAATAAGCGCTAGGGCTGCTAACCAAAACGTCAGCAGTTCACGTCCACCAGGTACTCCTTGGAAATTCTATGGGGCAGTTCCTATAGGGTCATTATGAAAGGGAATCATCTTGATGAAAATGGGGTTTTGTTTTGTTTTTTGTTGTCTTGAGTTTTCTTTGTTTGTTTAGGTGTACAGATTAAAACTATACTATCTGAATGATGTGAAAACCTAAGGGAAATAATTAATTTTAAAATAGTTTGAGGCTGGTAGAGGACAGACATCTAGCAAAAGCAAAAACAAATACTCTCTGGAGAAGCCCACTGTCAACTGAGGCCTCAAAGAATTTCTTCAGATAAGTTTCCAAGAAATATGAACTGTCTGCAGATCTTGGTTTCTGAATGCCATTTTCCAATAAAGGGAACCAGGGCTCCTTGGACAAATGTCTAATTCTAGAGCTGGAGCAGGGAATGTATAAGATAAGCTCAGAATGTCCAGTAGAGCCAGAAAATAAAGGCATGCTAAAAAAGAAAAAAAAAAGAAAACTTTGGAGCCCTTCAAAATGACAGAATAGGAAACTGGAAGGATCTCCTAATTTGGTGGACAAAACTGTGATACATTTGCAAATCAATAAAAAAAACAGTTACAGATTTAAACCCATATAATCAGGATGCATTGATAATTACTGATAAATGGAATGTGAAATTTGGGAACAAAGAGGAAGGATAAGTAGTTGGAAAACAATGCCTCAGTGATAGAAATAACCCTGGTGATCACATAATAGAATTTGGAAGACCAACAACTTCTTCATGGCAAATATCTTTTTTCACCAGCATAAACAGTGACTATACACATGTACCTCCCAGATGGGATAAAAAGGAATCAAACTGACTACATCTGTGGAAAGAGAGATGATTGAAAATCTCAATATCATTAGTCAGAACAAGACCAGAGACTGACTGTGGCTCACACCATCAATTGCTTCTATGCAAGTTCAAACTGAAACTGAAGAAAATTAGGACAACTACACAACAGCACAAGTGTGACTTCAAATATTTCACATCTGAGTTTAGAGGGTGTCTCAAGAATAGATTTGATACATTCAAAACTAATGACTAAAAACCAGGTGAGTTTTGGAATGATGTCAAAGACATTATACATGTAAAAAAGCAAGAGGAAAGAAAGAAAACACCAGACTGGATGTCAGAAGAGGCTCTCAAAATTGCTCTTCAACATTGCACAGCTAAAGCAAAAGGAAGAAATGAAGAAGTAAAACAGCTGGACCAAAGATTTCAAAGGGCAGCTTGAGACAACAAAGTACTACAATCACATGTGCGAAGAACTGGAGATAGAAAATCAAAAAGGGAGAACATGATGCAAGTTTTTCACACTGAAAGAACTGGAGGAAAAAATCAATCCTTGAACTGCAATAGTGAGAGATTCTACCAGCAAAATATTAAACGACTCAGGAAGCATCAAAAGAAGATGGAAGGAATACACAGAGACATTATACAGAAAGAACTGGTCAACATTCAACCATTTCAAGAGGCAGCATGTGATCAGAAACTGAAGGTACTGAAGGAAGAAGTCAAAGCTGTGTTGAAGGCACTGGTGAAAAGCAACACTCCAGGAACTGATGGATATCAATATAAATATTAACAAATGGGTGCAGCACTGAAGTGCTTACTCATCTATGCCAAGAAATTTGAAAGACAGATACCTGGTCAAACAACTGGAAAAGATCTGTATTTATGCCTAGTCTCAAAAATGTGACCCAACCCAGTATGGAAGCCAATATCACTAATATCACACAAAAGAGACTGCAACGGTATATTGATGAGAACTGCCAGAAATTCAAGCCCAGTTCCAAAGAGGACATGGAACCAGGGATATCATTGCTGGTGTCAGAGATATATTGGCTCAGAGTACCAAAAAGGCATTTACCTATGTCTTATTGACTATGCAAAGGCATTCAACTGTGTGTATCATAACAAATTATGGATAGTATTGCAGAGAATGAGAATTCTAGAACACTTAATTGTGCTCATGAGGAACCTGTATTTGGATCAAGAGGAAGTTGTGCAAACAAAACAAGGGGACATTGCATGGTTTAAAATCAGAAATGGTATGTATCAGGGCTATATCCTTTCACCATACCTTTTCAATCTCTATGCTGAGCAAAGAATCTGAGAAGCTGGAATAGGTGAAGAACAACAAGGCATTAGGATGGGAGGAAGTCTTATTAACAATCTGAACATTATGCAGATGACACAATCTCACTTGCTGAAAGCAAAGAGGATTTGGAGCACTTACTGATGAAGATCAAAGACCATAGCTTTCAATATAAGCATATAAAAATCCTCACAACTAGACCAGTAAACAATGTCATGATAAATGGAGAAAGGAATGAGGTTATCAAGGATTTCCTTTTACGTGGTTCCACAATCAAAGCTCATGGAAGCAGCAGCTGAGAAATCAAAAGACATGCTACCTTGGGAAAATCTGCTGCAGAAGACTCTTTAAAGTGATGAAAAGTAAAGATGTCACCTTGAAGATTAAGGTGTGCCCAAGCCAAGCCACGGTATTTTCAATCACATCACACACATGTGAAAGCTGTAAAATGAATAAAGAACACAGAAGAAGTGGTGATGCCTTTGAATTGTGGTGCTAGAGAAGAATATTGAAGGTACAATGGCCTACCGAAGAACAAACAGATCTTTTCTGGAAGAAGTACAGCTAGAGTGTTCCTTGGAAGCAAGGATGGTGAGACTGCATTTTATGTACTTTGGACATGTTGTCAGGAAGAATCAATCCCTGAAGAAGGATATCATGCTTAGCAAAGTAGAGAGTCAGTGAAAAAGAGGAAGATACTCAACCAGATGGATTGACACAGTGGCTGCAACAATGGGCTTAAGAGTAAAAACAATTGTGGATATGGTGTAAGACTGGGCAGTATACATAGGGCCATTATGAATCAGAACCAACTGGATGGCATTTAAGAACAACTTGCATCAAAATAAAAAGCAAGAAAAACTTGAAGTCTCAGCCAAGCTCCGTCAAGTCAGATCCAACTCATGGTGAGGTCACCATAAAGCGTCAGCAAGTACAAAATCACAAACAATGTAAAAGATGAAAAGAAATCACATAAAAAATGACTTAGCACAGAAAAATAACTGGAACAAAGGAATTGCCTACAAGACACAAAAAAGACATCAGAATTACAGCATTAAACCCACACTTATCAGTCATCACACTGAAAGTCAATGGACTAAATGCATCAATAAAGAGGTGGAGAGTGGCTGATAAAATCTTGAAAACCATGATTTATCTATATGCTGCCTACAGGAGACATACTTTGGGCTTAAAGATGCAAACAAACTAAATCTCAAAGGACAGAAAAAAGTATATCAAGCAAACAACACTCAAAAAAGAGCAGGAGTAGCAATGTTAACTTCTGATAAAACAGAAAAAGTAAAATCCACCACTTTAGATGTGGAAAGGCACTGTATAATAATTAAAGGATCAATACTTCAGGAGGACATAACCATATGAAATATTTATGCACCCCAAAACAGGGCTCCAAAATACAGAAAGCAAACTCTAACTGCATTCAAAAGAGAAAAAGACAGTTTCACAGTAATAGTAAACTTCAACAAACAACCTTCAATGAAAGAACATCAAAAATAAGTTCGGTGAAGCATGAAAGATCTAAATTCCACAGTCAACCAGCTGGACGTTATAGAAATATATAGAACACTCAGCAGTAGCCATGTATACTTTCTTTTTCAATGCAAGTGGAACATTCTCCAGAATAGAACACATATTAGGCCATAAAGCAAGCCTTAATAAAATTGAAAGCATCAAAGTAGTGCAAAATGTCTTTTCAGAACATAAAGACAGAAATCAAGAACAAAAAAAGAAAGGAAAAGAAAAATCAAACACATGGCAACTGAACAACACCTTGCTTAAAAACCTCTGGGTTACAGAAGAAATCAGTGGTGGGATAAAAAAGTTTTCAGAGTTAAATGAGAATGAAAACACATCCTACTGTAACCTTTGGGACACGGAACAAAGAGTTCTCACTGGTCTATTTTTCTCAATAAATGCACATATGCTAAAAGAAGAAATGGTCCAAATGAAAGCATTACTCCTACAACTTGAACAAGCAGAAAAAAAGGAAATAAGAAAAATTATAGTCGAACTAACTAAATTAAAGAATAGAAAACTGATTGACAGAATTAACAAGACCAAATGCTGGGTCTTTGAAAGGATCAACAGAATTAATAAATATCAGCAACATTGATAAAAGAGAAACAGGAGAGAAAGTAAATAACTAGAACAAGAAATGAGATAGGTGATATCACAGCAGACCAAATCTAAGTTAAAAAAAAAAATCTTAAGGGAATACTACAAAAAATTGTAGTCTCACAAATTTTAAAACCTAGAGAAAATGAATAAATTTCTAGAAACACACTGCTTACCTAAATTAATGCAAATATAGAACAACTAGATAAAGGACAAAAAAGAGTGAGAGAGAAAGACAGATTGAAAGGTAATTTAAAAAGTTCCCAACCAAAAAAAGCGATGGTGCTGACAGCATCTCTGGAGAATTCTACCAAACTTTTAAAGGAGAGTTTTAAAGGAGAGTTAACATCCCCATTACTAAAAGCATTTCACATCACGGAAAAGGATGGAATACTGCCAAATCCATTCTATGAACCTAGCATAACCCTGATAGCAAAACCAGGCAAAGAAACCACAAAAAGGGAAAATTACAAACCTGTATCTCTCATGAAATTAGATGCAAAAATCTTCAACAAAATTTTAGCCAAGAGAACTTAACAACATATCATAGAAATAATTCATTATGACTAACTGGCATTCATACCAGGAATGCAGGGATGGTTCGACATTAAGAAAAACAATCAATGTAATCAATGACATAAATTTTAAAAAGATAAGAACCACTTAAATTCATCAACTGACACAGAAAAGGCATTTTACAAAGTCCAACACCTATTCATTTTAAAAACTCTCAGCAAAATGGGAATAGAAGGGAAATTTCTCAGCATGACAAAAGGCATTTATACAAAGCTAACAGCCAACATCATCCCAAATGGAGAGAGTTTGAAAGCATTCCCCTTGAGAACAGGAATCAGGCAAAGATGCCCTTGGTCTCCACTTTTATTCAACATTGTACTGGAGGCTCTAGCCAGAGCAATCAGGTAAGACAGAAAAATAAGGGGCATTCCAACTGGTAAGGAAGAAGTCAGAGTATCTCTATTTGCAGATGATACGATCTTATACACAGAAAAATCCCTAAGAATTCACACACACACACACACACACACACACACACACACACACACACACACACACACACACACACAAAATAGAAAAAAAATGCAGAAGGTATAGAAGCGTTCAGCAAATGACAAGGGTTCAAGATAAAAATATAAAAATCAGTTGGTTTCTTCTGCACCAGCAAAGAGAACATCAAAGAGGAAATCAAAGCAATATCATTCACAATAGCCCACAAGAAGATAAAATACTTAAGAATAAATTTAACAAGAAACATAAATTTCTGTAGAAAGAAAATTATAAGACACTACTGCAAGAAACCAGAAGAGATCTACATAAGTGGAGAAACCTACCTTGCTCAAGGATACGAATACTGCACATGGTGAAAATGTCCATTGCACCCAAAGCGATCCAGAGATACAAAGCAATCCGAGTACAAATTCCACAGGCATTTTTTAATGAGATGCAGAAACAAATCATCAACGTTATGTAGAAGAGAAGAAGCTCTGGATAAGCAAAGCATTCCGAAGAAGAAGAACAAAGTGGGAGGCTGAACATCACCTGACTTTAGAACCTATTACTCTGCCACAGTAGTCAGAACAGTTGAGTAGTAGTATGAAAACAGATACATAGACCAATGAAATAGATCTGAGAATCCAGTTATAACATCTTCCACCTATGAGCAGCTCCTGTTTGAAAAAGACCCCAAGTCTGTAAACTGGGGAAAAAACAGTATCTTTAACAAACAGTGTTGGCATAACTGGATATCTACCTGCAAAAAAATATAACAAGGCCCATATTTTACACTAGCCACAAAAACTAACTCAGTTCATCAGAGACTTAAATAACAAATCTGAAATGATAAAGATTATGGAATTAAAAAATAGGGACAATGCTAGCAGAGCTAATGCCTGGCACACTATACAAAACTTTAATGAATTTCTGACAAAGCACAAACACTAGCAGAAAAAATAGTAACTGGGAGCTCCTAAAAATCAAACACATGCTCATCCAAAGACTTCACAGAAAGAGTAAAAAGATATCCTACAGACTGAGAAAAAAATTTGGCTACAACAAATCTTACTAGTGTCTGATCTCCATAATCTACAAAATATTGCAAAGTCTGAACAACAAAAAGACAAATAATTCATTTAAAATTGGGCAAAGACCCTTCATCAAAAAAATATCTAGATGGTTTATAGATGTATGAATAAATGCTCATGATCTTTGGTCATTAGAAAAATTGAAATCAAAACTACAATGAGAAAACATCTCACCCCAACAAGGCTGGCATTAATTCCAAAATCACAAAACAATCAATGTTGGAGAGGCTGCGGAAAGGCTGGAATACTTCTATACTGTTGGTGGGAATGTAAAATGCTACAGTCACTTTAGAAATTGACTTGATGCTTTCTTACAAAGATAGAAATAAAAATACCATATGACACAGCAATCCCACTTCTTGGAATATAGCCTAGAGAAATAAAGGCCATCACATGAACACCAATGTTTACTGTAGCACTGTCCACAATAGCAAAAATATGGAGTCAATCTAGGTGTCCATTAACAGATGATTGGACAAACGAACTTTGAAGTGTTCATACAATAGAATACTACGCAATGATAAATAACAACATGGTCTTGGGAAATACAACATGGAGGAATGTGAAAGACATTATGCTGAGTGATATTAGTTGCAAAAGGACATACATTGTATAAGACCACTATTAAAAGGGCTCTAGAAAAGGTTCAACACAGAAGAAAACAGTATTTGATGATTATAAGTGTGGAGAGTGAGGAAGAAGTGTATTAATTGATTAGATAGGAGATAGGAATTAGGTTCAGTGAAGGGAGGGACAGTACACAGTAAAAGGGAGGTCAGCACAACTGGACTAAACCAAACCTAAGAGGTTTTCAAGATATAACCCAACACTTTGGAGTACAAAGTACCAGAATCAAGGGTCTGGAGACTATGGTTTCAAGGGACATCTAGGTCAATTCGTATAACAAAGTTTTTTCTTTTAAGAAAATGTTCTACATCCCACTTTGGTAAGTGGCATCTGAATTCTTAAAAGTTAGAAAGCAACCATCTAAGTAGTATCAACTTGTCCCAAACCACCTGGAACAGAGGAGAATGAAAGACATCAAAGATATAAGGAAAATATGAATCTGAGACACACAAAACAACGATATAATCCAGAGAATATATCAGCATGAAACCAGAAGAACTAGATGGTGCCCAGCCACTAGCAAGGACTTCCTTGATAGGGAACACTGCATAGAGTCCCTGACATAGAGGGAGAAAAAAAATGTGTGTGTAGAAATAGAACTCTACTAAAAACACCATACTTGATGGCAGGCAGACTGGAGTGCCCTTGGAACATATGGCTCCTAGATTCTGTTAGCCCAGAACAGAAACCATTCCTGAAGCCAACTCATCAGACAAAGTTTGGAGTAGATTATAAGACCTAAAATGACACAGGGGAAATGTGTGAATCTTGGCTTAAATACATACATGAGGCTAATTGGGCAGCTCCTCTCAAGAGGTGAATTGAGAGGGTAGAGGGGGACAGCTGTTGGTTGACTGTACATGGGAAATATAGAGTAGAAAGGAGGAGTGTGCAGTTATTAAGTGGGGAGAGCAGCTAGGATTAGACAGCAGTGTATGTACAAGTTTTTGTATACTTTTGTATACTTTCACTTAAAGCACAATAATTTTTTTTACAGCTAGCAAGCAGCCACCTAAGAGGCATCAATTGTTCTCAATTCACCTGGAGCACAAGAAAATGAAGAATATCAAAGACATAAGGAAAATACGAGCTCAGAAGACAGAAAGGCCTACATAAACCAGAGACTACACCAACATGTGACCAGAAGAATGAGATGGTACCTGGCCACCACCAATGACTCCTCTTACAAGGGATTGTACAGAGTCCCTAATGGTACTGCAGAAATGTGGGGTGCAGAACTCAAACCCTAATAAAAAGACCAGACATGATGATCTGACAGACTAGATGATCACCAAAAGACATAGCCCTTGGACTCTCTGTTAGCCTAGAACTGAAACCACTCCAGAAGGCAACTCCTCAGACAGAGACTGGACTGCTCTATAAGACATAAAATGATACTGGAAAAGAGTATGTTTCTTGTCTTAAGTAGATACAGTAGACTAACTGGGCAGCTCTTGTTCAGAGATCAAAAGAAAAAAAAGTGTGGTTGAACAGACACAGAAAATTCTGAATGGAGGGGAGGAGTGTGCTGTCACAGCATGGGAAGAACAGCTAGGGTCACATGACAAAGTGAGTTAAGTTTTTGTATGAGAAACTGACTTTAACTGTAAACTTCTACTTCAGACACAATCACAAGAAAAGAAAAAATAAGTAAAAAGATTACTAGAGATAGTCAATACATAGTGACAAAACTTTCAATCTATAAATTGAAGAATTTATGACAACTCTGTACTTTCGTATAACCCTGTAACCCTTTGCCACTGAGTCGACTCTGACTCACAGTGACCCTGTGAGGCAAAACAGAACTGCCCCCACAGGACTTCTAAAGCTGTAATCTTTATGCTGGCATAGTCACCTAAGTTCTACATTTGCTAACTAACAGTTTAGCAATTCAAGTCCACCACATGCTCCTTAGAAACTCTATGGGGCAATTCTGCCCTGACCTCTAGGGTAACTGTGAGTTGGACCTGACTTGACAGCAGTGGGTTTTTAATCTTTATGGCAACAGATTGCCAGTTGAAGAGGCTGGTAGGTTTGAATGGTCAACCTTTCAGTTAGCAGCTAAGTAATATTGCTTTAAAATAGATTTTAAATATACAAATTAGCTATCATATTGTAAGATTTTAGCCCAATCTTTTTAATACAAGATTTAGTAACTGATTGAAAAAAGTAGACTTTTTTCTAAGCATGTATTAATCGTTTTAAACAATTGAGCAAATAATAGGCCACAAGTCAAATTCCAGTTACTGTGGAAGGATTGGTATAATGCATCCTACAGATCCCCTGCTATTGTATACTTAAGGTAGAAAATAATAGCAAAAGGAAGACTAGAAAATCTTATTTGGGAACTGAGAAAAAAAAAATCTAAATAGGAAATAGAACAAACATGAAATTATAAGTTTTCATGAAAACTAGAAAACATTTGGCACTAAAAATAATATTAAAAACATTACAAATAAAAACATCTGGGTGCAGCCAAAGCAGTGATTAGAAACAAATTTATAGACCTTCTTATATTAGAAAAGGATGATGGCTGAAAATTAAGCATTAAAATAAAGTTTAAAACTGAAAAGGATAATCAATTAAAAGCAGTAGAAGGAAGAAAATAATAAAGATTAGGGCAGAAACTAATACAATATAAAAATAAAGCTGTTGTTTTATTCATGGCAACATTGATAAATGTCATATGACTCCAGAAAGACTGATCAAGGAAAATAAAGAAAGACATGCATGGAGGTGCATGCAGGCTCACGTACACCACCAAATAAAAAATCAGAAATGAAAAATGCAACATAACCAAAGATATGAAAGAGGCAATGGAATATTATAAACAAATTATGATAGCAAATTTGAAAACTTTAAAAAAAAGATCATATTCCTAGAAAAATATTTATCAAATTGAATCAAGTAGAAAGAGAAAACACAACTATCACTAATGATTAACATAATTGAATCTAAAACTTCTTCCTATGGGACTTTTTCCCCACAAAATGTTCTAACAGATCCCAAGAGCAAAGAATATTTTCTGGCACAAAAATGATATGCAACATAGAATTACAAAAAAAAATTGTACTAAAATTTAGAAAGAATTATTTTAAAATGTGAAAAATTTAAAACAACTTGAAAGCTAACAGGCATGAAATGAGGAACTTTTGGCTTGCTTTCTTGAGTAGAATATCAAATAGCCTTTTAAATATTTCTAGTATCTTGAAGACTAAGATGTGCCTGACCCACACCATGGTATTTTCAATTGCATCATTTGTGCATGGGAAAGCTGGACAATGAATGAGGAAGACAGAAGAAAAATTGATGCCTTTGAATTGTGTTGGAGAAGCACACTGAATGTACCATGGACTGCCAAAAGAACAAGTAGATCTGTTCTTGAAGAAGTACAAGAGTGCTCCTTAGAAGCAAGGATGGAGACACTGCATCTTACATACTTTGGACATGTTGTCAGGAGGAATCAATCCCTATAGAAGGACATCATGCTTGGTAAGGTAGAGGGTCAGCAGAAAAGAAGACCCTCAATAACATGGATTGACATAGCTGCAGCAATGGGATGAAGTATAAAAATTATAGTGGGCGTGGCTCAGAACTGGGCAGTGTTTCCTTCTGGTGTACATAGGGTTGTTAGGAGTAGGAACGGACTTGACAGCATCTAAAAACAATGAAGCATTTTGTTTCTACATTGCATTTTCTGTTATCTCTAACATTTTTAACAAAGTTTTATTATCTGTCAATTCAACAGAGCTAACGTTGATTTGGACAAGTTAGCACATGTGCATCCTTAAGACATGCTAGTCAGGATGGAGCTGGAGATGTTGATTATAATGTACTAAGAGAAAGCAACAAGTGAGTTGAAGGCAAGAGTGTACAAAGGATTAAGACGGCAAATGGTAACCAGGATCAATGTGGGAGTATATGAGTGTTCCTTCAGGACTCCAGAAATACTTGGAGAATGGAATCTGCTAAAAGATCTCCCAATAAGTGCATCTCTTTTACATATGAAAAAATGCTTCCAATGTAGTGTTAAATAAAAAACTAAACTGATACTAGTACTATATATTGTGATCATATGATCATATATGTTGTTAAGGAACCTGGGTGGAGCAAGCAGTTTGCAACGAGCTGCTACCATAAATGCTGACAGTTCAAACTCGCCCACATGCTCTGGGTCTGGCAACTGCTTCTGTAAAGATTACAGCCAAGAAAACACGATGGAGCAGACCTACTCTGTAATACATGGTGTCACCAAGAGTTTGTGGGTTGATTTGATAGCAGCCAAAAACAACAACGTGTGTATTGTTAAACCCTGTTTATTCATAGAAACTCTGGTTGCACAGTAGTTAAGAGCTATGGCTGTTAATCAAAAGGCTAACAGTTCAAATCCACCAGACACTGCTTGGAAACCCTGTGGAACAGTTCTGCTCTGTTGCTATAAGTCAGAATCAACTCAACAATGAGTTTGGTTTGGTTTAGTATACACTGGAAAAGACTTTATCAGGAGGAAATATATCAATCAAAATATTAAGAATAGTTTTGGGGGTCAGACGATTGGTGATTTGTATTGTTCTCTTCTTTCGGTTTTCTCTATTTCCAGATGTCTTTAAATGAGCACATAGCCACTCTGCCATCAGGGCTACCACAGAAATGCTAATTAGAAAAATTTCAAAACAATCTAACTGCTCACAGTGGACATAGCAGAGATGAGGAAAACCCTTAGAGAAGACTGCCTGACCAGGACCACTCTCCCAACGTGCATGCCCTTACACTACAGTATTTTATTTTTGACCTCAGTTGTGTTGAGATATTCTACTTCTAACTTAGTCTTAAGCATGATTTGTGCTATTGGCTATTTGCCTTTTTAAATGTGTCTTCTGAAATAGCCAAAAAATATGCTTTGCAAACATTATTTTTTAGAACCCATCATTCACAAGATAACCATAATGAATTCTGCTGTAGCAGATTCCCAAGGAACATTAAACTTTCATTCTGGAGTGAAATACAAGTCTGCATTACATCAGCCTGGCATTTTTTCTGACTTGCCTGCTAGGGTTGCCAACAAGTTTCTTATCCTGGACTGAGTTTAGGACTGAAGGCAAACCATGGAGAACTGCAGAGTCCCATCTGCACCACTCCTGGTGAGAGAAAAACAGAACTTTGATGGTAATCAATAGAACAGAGGGTTGTCACATTCTCACAGCTCCCGCACATCTTGACCAGGGGACACTATTCTTTGTCTTTAGAGAATCGGCTAGAGTTGTAATATATAGGAAATATTGAGATGGCTTAACATTTCCCACACAAGTATCTGGCAAAGCTAAGATATTGGTTATTGTTGTCTATTTAGGCCACTGAGCCTTTGATGGTTAATATTATTCAGCAGAGACAAACTGGTCTACACAAGGCTTAATCAAAAACAGAAGCTACTGAAATCCTGACCTTAAAATAACCCTAGTAGCAGCATCTTTCTTGTTCCAGTTCTGTCTTTAGGTGTCTGCTAAACACTCTGAAGTCTTTGTTCAATGGCCCTGGAGGAAAAAATATTGACATATATATATATATGACTTTGAATTGTTACCTAGCTTTGTACAAATTCACTATTTTCTACTCATCTCAAGGATAATAATATAAAAAGCTAGGTAGATCCAACTTCTACTCATAATACATAGACTTGTGTGTGAGAGCAGAACTGTATTCTGTAGAGTTTTCAATGGCTGATTTTTTTAGAAGTAGATTGCCAAGTCTTACTTATAAGCTGCCTCTGGATGGACTTGAACCTCCAAATAGTTTAGTTAATAATAGCCAACTACATTAACCATTTGTGATACCCAGGGGTACCTGAAAAATAGTTTCTTGAATTGCTTTGTCATTGCTATAGATATTTAGCAGGTTCTTCTTAAGCATTGTTTTTAAAATAACAACTAACTCTAGCCCTGAACCACCTTGAAAATCTCAGAGCCATCTGTACTGGTTTAATTTTGTGGAGAAAAAATTTTGGAATTTTAAACCTCCAATTTGGATTTTTTAAAACTCCAGATGAAGTTTGAAAAAAGCTACTAAAGTATTAGCATTAAAAATCACATTAATGATAGGTAAGTATATCAAGTTCTATATTTAAACAGAAACCCTGGTGGTGTAGTGGTTAAGTACCACATATCCTAGCCAAAAGGTTGGCAGTTCAGATCTGACAGGTGTTTCTTGGAAATTCTATGGGGCAGTTCTACTCTGACCTATAGGGTTGCTATGAGTTGGAATTGACTCGACAACACTGGGTTTGATTTTGGAATATTTAAACAAATACTTGTAAATTGAACGCTCTCCTTCTACAAATATTGCTCATTGCTTGGCAAAATCCTTCTTCACTTCTGTAAAGGTATTCATTTCCTGTCTTAAACTACTGGGATTTCAAATTTCCAACAGTTTGCTATACAGGATCTTTCATGTCCTGTAATCTTAGTAATTACAACTGATGTATCTTTGTCATGTGGTCTTATTTAAATAGAGCACTGCATGCATGATCATCAAAAATCAGTCACACAGCAATAATTTTAATTCTCTAGCCATTTGTTGCCATGATTAGCTCTAATGTCAGTGAGTCCATGCTATACTTCCTGAATTTAGGAGCCATAATTTGTTAAAACACTAAAAAAGGAATAAAAGAAAACATAGTTTCAGAAATAATAGTTTTTCTTATAAAACTTCACATCACATATTCTTCATTATGTAAACAGCAGTGAATAACCATTAACTTCACTTCTGAGTACTCAATTTCCTGAAGGTACCCCAAAGTGTGAGAGTTTGCAAAGTGCTTCATGTTTGTTTCAGAGTGAACAAATTTTTAACATAGACCATTTCGTATCGTAACTTACTGCTTAATGGATTGCCAGGTAGTATGATCATCCTCCAGCTTGAAGGAAACCGAGGGGCTCAGTGACATGAATGACACTAAATCTATATAACTATTTATTTTGTACTGATTTTCAGTGTTCTAACCTCATCAGAGAGCCTGATAATCCTCAAGTAATTGTGTTGGCTTCTTGCACTGTTGCCTAGTAATGAAAACAGAGCCTTCATATTACTCTTTGGGAAGATGCACACACACACACATACACACACACATACATTCTAGAGATGCTAATATGACTCATTGTTTATTTAGGGCTCCAATTAGCTTGTGACGATGAAATCGGATAATCTTTTTGAGGGTTTTTTTTTCCCCCTGTAGACTCAATAACCTAACTTAGAAAGTCACATATTTGCTCTGTCTTTTTGCTATGAAAAGAAAATGGCATGGAAAAATCCGAATTTTAAAAATCATTAATCTATAGCTAACTCAGTTTGCTGTCTTATGCAATACCATGAGAAACAGCTGGGCTCCACTAACCAGAAAGCACTTTTATGGTTTCTCTTAAGGGCCATTAAATCAATGTGATGAGAGCACAGCTGGATTGGATCCTGAAAAAATTTATCAGATCCCACACAATACATAAAGGAAGCACGCGGTGCTATTGCACACTCGGCCCCAGCCCCCTTGCTTAAACTGCAGGTGGAGTTTAACAGAGAAAGCACACTCCCCATTGAGCCCTTGAAAATCTGATCTATCCCTGTCTCTCTCCCCTCTGTGTGGGTGTCTTCTTAAAATACCAGTTACTCACGCAACTATTAAAAAAAATTCTGGCTGGATTTACTGGCAGGAGAAGAACATACAAGGACCTGCTTGGCTGTCCCAATATAGCTTTCAACACCAAGAGACATGTTTTTTGCCTTATAAATTTTAGCACATGGTGGATCCAAAACTACAGCCCTTATGAAAATTTAGAGAGCACAGCAACAGAATACAGACTTCCAGTTAAGGGCCAATGCACAGGTAATAACTTCTACCTTGTTATCTTGAAGCAAGAATAATACAACTGCCAAAAAAAAGTATATCAGTTTTTTTTCTTTACTTGCCTGATACACTATAAATAGTGAATGTAATATAAAAATCATTATTATGTAAAGGGAATGGAAAGATTTTGTAACAAACCCAGAAGCTCAAATTAGATAAGACAGTGATGGAACTTGAAAATAGAAACCAGGACCTTCCAAATTAGTTGGTAATTAGGCATAAATGCCTGGGGTTCTAACTCCATGGGCCTTGCTCTCTTAGTCAGTATATTGCACTGAGAAAGATAGGAGAATTATATCACAAGAATCTAAATCTCAACTGTTAAGTGAGACTGCTGAGCTTGTAACCCTAAGCAACTTACAATTTTGGAGCTTCCAGTTCCTCACTGGTAAAATGAGAGTCAGTACATAAGTGCTTCAAGCCCTCTTCCCTTTCACATGAAGAGCATGGTGTCAGAATTGGTAGAAGATGCATTAATAATATGCAATACGTAGATGTGATAATTGTCCTTTGCTAAAAGCAAAGAAGACTTGAAGCACATACTGATGAAGATCAAAGACCTCAGCCTTCAGTATGGATTACACTTCAACACAGAGAAAACAAAAATCTTCACAATTGGACCAATGAGCAACATAACTATCAATAAAAAAAAGACTGAAATTATCAAGGACTTCATCTTACTTGGACCCACAATCAGTGACCATGGAAAAAGCAGTCAAGCAATTAAATAATGTATTACACTGGACAAATCTGCCACAGAAGAACTCGCTAAAGTGTTTAAAAGCCAAGATGTCACTTTGAGGACTAAGGTACACCTGATCCAAGCCTTGACGTTTTCAGTAGCCTCACATGTGTGCAAAATCTAGACAACGAATAAGGAAGACCAAAGAAAAACTGATTGACGCCTTTGAATTATGGTGTTGGTGAAGAATACTGAATATACATGGACTTCCGGAAGCACACACAAATCTGTCTTGGAAGAAACACAGCCGAAATGCTCCTAAGAAGCAGACATGACAAGACTTCATCTCACATTCCTTGGACGTGTTATTAGGGGGACTAGTCCACGAAGAAGGGCATCATGCTTGGTAAATATAGGATCAGCAAAAAGTGGAAGATCTTCAGTGGGATAAACAGGCACAGTGGCTACAACAGTGAGCTCAAACATAACAATAATGAGGATGGGGCAGGACTGGACAGCGTCTTGTTCTATTGCACGCTGGGTCACTGTGAGCGGAACTGATGGCACATAACAACAACAACAAAATGGGGATAGTAAGAGTTTCCCACATACAGTTATAAAAAGGAAAACGGAAATAACTCAAGTATTTAGCCCAATGAATGGCATAAAATTAGTGCTGATATTTCTCCTTCCCACCACTTTTTTCCTTCTTCTCATATACCATTATCATCATCATTAGTCTACTGTAGCACTAGTTATCTCTACTAGATTATTCACTCCTTGATATAGGGATAGTGCCTTAATTATTTCTGCACCTCCCCTAACACTTTTAGTATTTAACAAAAGCATTATTCATACCAAGCCCCAGATGATAAATCACTCTGGTGCCTTTCTGGATGAAAAAGTTCCTACCACCAACATCAAATGCTGTCCATATCCTAACATGCGGCTGAAGAATCTTTCACTCTACAGTACTGACAAACTCCTTTTAAAATCCACATGTCTCAAGATACAAAGTCTTCGGCTATAAGTGTAATCACCATGCATCAGGACTGATCATAAGAAGATACTGTTTTCAAAAGATCAATAGCAAAAAGTGCAGAATGGCATCATTAGATCTGTATTCTTATATAATTCAGTGAGTTGGAATTGACTTGACAGCAATGAGTTTTGTCTTTGTTTTCTGTAAAATACAGCCACACCGATGGGGGCTACACTCATATCTTAAGGTCTGAGGAATCTGCTCAGGAATAATTTGCAGTCAAAACAGACAAATCACATGGCACATAAAATACAAAATAACAGCTAAAAATCAACCAGCAAAAAAATGTCAGGCCAATAACTTTAGTAAGATTATCTTCCAGAAAAGTGTAATGGTTATTTGCCTATTATAGCAAGTTTAGGAACATCGTGGTTTACTTTCTTCTGCTTTTAACCTTTCTTCCCCTTACATTAGGATCTAAACTACAATCCTACTTCCTTTCCTCTCACAGTTATTTTAAGGTTAGCCAGATATAATAAGGGTACCCTAAAGCAATAACACTGAACAAACTTAAATTTCAGAGGTTTACAGTTGTCACGCAAATTGAATTTCTTCAGCAACTTCCAGAAGGTTAGAGTTATAACAACTTACACTGAACTTCTTGTGCCTTCTTTAAAACCTTGCCCCACCCCAACATCCAAATAGATTATACAACAACTAGGAAAAAACCCAGTAAGATACATCTCTTAGGACTTTTTTACTTTACAAACAAGGTTTCAGCAAACACAATGCACTTGCATTTAACATGAATGTTCCTCTTATTTTGGTACAGTTTTGAATAATACAAATCCTGGTTTTAATTATGTAGGCACTAATCATTCATGTATGATTTATGTTTATAATATAATTTACCCTATTCAAGTTTGGCACAAAATGAAAGATAAAAACAAAGCCTGTTTCTAATTCCAACTTTGTGTTTCAGGGTACCCTCATTTGGAGTCTTCCTATGCTTTCCTTATTTCACAGTACAGCATTTCCTGTGGGATATATATTCTGTTGCTATGATAGCTCAGTAGCTAGGAAGTAGCTGAGAAAAAGAAAGAATTCAGTTACACTACCAAAAAAAACTAACTAAACTCACTGTTGTCGAGTTGATTCCAAATCATAGCATCCCTATAGACAGAGTAGGACTGCCCCACAGTTTTCAATGAGTGCCTGGTGGGGTTGAACTGCTGAAGTTCTGGTTAGCAGCCATTGTGCTTAACCACTATGCCACTAGGGCTTCCAATTATACTACAGGAATTAATATTAAACAAAAATTTAGTTGAATATTTTTCAAATTCGCTACACTACAGAATCCTCACAACACTTTGCTGAGGGAAAAGCTAAGCATCTGATTGAAATAGAAATAATATTACAAATAGTCAATATCATTTTCTTATTGTTCATTGAAATTTAATCAGCCAAGGTCTCCATAAAACTCAAGTCTGAGCAATTTTCTAGATTTCTACTATAACTAAGATTCATATGGTGATTAAAAAGTAATTTAAAAAGTAGTCTGCTGTGGCATTCATCTCCTAGTATGAGCCTGAGGTACTCTTGGTACAAGATTCCTCTCATTTACTTAAGGGATGTGATTGAGACAAAAGAAGAAAAGTGTCTGAGTCAGTAGCACCTGACACAATGAAGAGTTTTCACATCCACCTCCTTGTTGGTACTGACCACCACAGTACCCTTCATGCACAACCTAGAGAAATTTTAGGATAATTCAGAGAAATATTAAAGGTGGTAGTGTAAGCCCAAGTGGAACCCACAGAAAATGGCATAAGCCTTCAGACTTCTTTTTGAGCCATGGAGCCCTCACTTTGCTTATAGTAAGCTAGCACAAGAGCTGCTTCCTTGCCCTCTGTACGAACAATGTCCTTCTACAACTCATCTGGTCTTGGGTCACTAGTGTTCAATGTGTCAAATCTACTCTTCAGGTGGTATTGAAATTCAAGTTAGATATACTGTAGGTTGTACTTTGGCTCTGTGGACTTATTCTAATTTTCTTCAGGTTCAACTTGAAGTTGCATATAAGCAATTGATGGTATGCCTCAATCGGCACATGGCCATGTTCTGACTGATAATATCAAGCTTTTCTGTCACCTCTTCCCACAAATGTAGTGAATTGTCTTCTTGTGTATCCCATTTGATAAGGTACACGTGTATGGATGCCGTTTAAGTTGTTGGCAAAAAAGCTATTTGCAATGAAGAAATCCCGGTCTTCAAAAATTCTCACACAATCTCGTGTCATTTCTAGGCCATGTATTACAACTACCGCTCCTTCTTTGTTTCTAATTTTCCACCAAGGTCATATGTTCCAATTACTGTTCCTTCTTCTTTGTTTCCAGCTTTTGTATTCCAATCACCAATAATTACCAATGATTTCTGATTGCATGTTTGATCAATTTCAAACTGCAGAAGTTGGTAAAAATCTTCAGTTTCTTCATCTTTGCCTTTAGAGGTTAGTATGTAAATTTGGATGATAGTTGTATTAAGCAGTCATCTTTATGGATTTTATCATATTACTGACAGTTTGTGCCTCAGGATAGAATTTGAAATGCTACTTTTGAAGATGAATGCAATGCCATTCCTCTGCAATTTCTCATTCCCAGTGTCATGGATTGAATTGTGTCCCCCCCAAAATATGTGTAGACACGTGGGTGGGCCATGATTCTCAGTATCTTGTGACTGTCCTCCATTGTGTGATATTCCTATGTTGTATGTTAAAGGATTAGGATGGGGCTGTGAATCCCTTCATAGGATCACCTCCCTGATCCACTGTAAAGGGAGTTTCCCTGGAGTATGGCTTGCTCCACCCTTAATTCTTCAATCCTGCAAGAGACAAAAGGAAAGATAAGCAGGCTGAGAACTGAGAACCTCACATCATCAAGCAAACAGCACTGGGAGAGGAGCCATTGTTCAGACCTGAGGTTCCTGTGCCAAGACTCTTCTTGCACAAAGACTGATACAGTACTGGACTTTCCTCCAGAGCCGACAAGGGGGAAAACCTTCCCCTGGAGTAGGCATCCTGAATCTCGACTTGTAGCCTACCGGACTGCGTAAGAATAAACTTTCCTTTGTTAAAGCCATCCACTCTGTGGTATTTCTGTTACAGCAGCCTTAGCTGAATACCTAGTATAGTGGACTATATAATCATCTGACTAAAAATGGCCAGTAGCAGTCCGTTTGAGCTCACTGATGCCTAGCATATTGATGTTTATGCATTCCTTTTCATTTCTGATGACTGATGCTTTGGACATTGCGTATTCCTATTATTAAGTTTATTAAGAGGGGGGCAGAGTCAAGATGGCAGATTAAGCACACGTCTCCTTATAGCCCTCTGGAAACCAACACCTGAATTTGATAATCACACGGAGCCTTTTTGTCACCTAGTGAGCCCAGGACACAGCACAGGACTGTTGATTTGGACTTCATACCACTGAATGAAAAACCTCTTCTCTTCCACTGACTCCTAAACCTGGCTAGCCCTGGCTCTCACAGACTGAAAGTAATGCACCATTTTGACTTTTTTTCTCTGTCTTGCGTGGAGGGCGGAGCTGGGTCTTGCCTAGCAGCTAGTCTCAGAAGCACTGCTGGTGGGATAGGCAGGCAAAATTGCCATATTTTGAGAGCCAGGCTTAGGACTCTGTTCATCTAGCCACTGTGGGCGTGTCTTTTTTATCTCTGCCACAGTGCGGTTTGTACAGAATGGGCTGTGCCTGTGTGTGGGACACCATGTTGGATATGGAGATTTTAGCAAGACCTAATTCTTAACCTGGGAGCCAGAGCCTGCAAACAGGACAGCGTTTCTCTTACAGAAAAGCAGTAGTTTACACAGTGTTGCCTAAGGTGGGGGCCCAGCAACAGAGGCTGAGGACTCACTATGTCTCGGCACCTTTAGCCCCGCTATCCAGTGACTGTGTGGAGGGCTCCACGTTAGATACGGTGGCCACAGCTGGACCTAATTTTTAGCTTGAGAGCCAGAGCCTGCCCACGGGAGAGTGCTTTTCTACCAGAAAAGCTGTAGTTTACACAGTGCCACCTAAGGCTGGGCCCTGTCAGCAGAGGCCAACAGGGCAACAGCATTAGTGTATTTTGAACTAGTTTGTATCATCTGGGGTTGGATATAGAGCTGCTTACTTTGCCAGTGGGGAATAGAAACATCTACACCTGAAAACTTGACTGACTTGGAAAATGGTCAGACACCTTTTGTTTTACATTTTAAGACATCCTAAAGAAACATCTGCAGTCCATCCTCACAGTACCTATCCCAGCCTTTACTTATTCACATGACATCCAAACAGCGACAGACACTTGTGGAAAATAAGAAATCACCCATGGTTTCAGAAGGCTCCCAAGCAAAACAATCAAGGAGTTTTCTGGATGAGGAAACTGTTCTGAAACCATCAGACAGTGAATACAAAAGGATTATATACAGAGCTCTTCTATACTTTATACAAAATGCAACAGAACAAAAGAAAACTTAAGCAAGCTGTTCAGTCTGATGGAACACCAGTACTCTGAAATCCAACAGATCAAGAACAAAATCAAAGATGTAGAAACTTCCGTTCAAAGACAAGAAAACAGAATGGAATCAATGTAAATAAGAATTTTTGACTTGGAAGACAGAGCTACTGATGCCAGCATCTATGAGCAGAAATCAGAAAAAAGAAACAAGAAAAATGAAGAAGCATTAAGAAACATATGAGACTCTATTAAGAGGAACAACCTTCAATTAACTGGAGTGCTTGAAAAGATGAGACACCTGAGAACACAGAGAGTATTGTTGCTGAGCTCCTGACAGACAACTTCCCAGAAATCATGAAGAGAATATAGATATACCAGATACATGTCATATGTCACCCAATATAGATCACAAAACAAAGACTCCAAGACATATTATGATCAAGCTTAACAAAATGAAACACAAGCAGCAACTCTTAAAGGCAGCAAGAATTAAAGCAAAGCTAACATTCAGAGGGAAACCTTGTAGGCTTTCATCAGATTTCTCAGCAGAAACCATGCTGGCAAGGAGACAGTGGAATGACACATTCAAAGCCTTAAAGGAGAAGAACTTCCAACCAAGAATTATATATCCAACCAAGAATTATATATCCTGCAAAACTATCTTTCAAATATGAAAATGAAATTAAGACATTTCCAGATAAACAGAAACTCAGAGACTTTGTAAAAACCAAACCAAAACTACAAGAAATACGGAAAGAAGTTCTTGGCTTTGACTTAGAAGAACAAAACCACTAAATTTATATTTTAGAACGACACAGCATCCAGAATTCTACTCAGTTAGGGAAGGCTCCAAACTCAATCACAGCTTTACCACTGAAAGAAACAATCCAGTAATTATCATGAAAACTATGGTGCCATCATATTAAAAAGAGGGATGTACTACAGTCATTATAGTCCTTTCAGATGGAGAGGAAGTTGACAAGACTGGTAGGAATTAAAATTGGGTTTATATATAATTTATTAAGAAGGATTATAGGGACAGCTGTAAAGCACAACAAAAATGCAACATACCATATCAAGAAAAGTAACACAGGAGTCTCAGCAACTACAAAACCTGTCAATAATTATATTGAATGTGAATGGACTGAATGCTCCAGTAAAGAGAAGATCGAGTGACATCTTGGATCAAAAGACAAGATCCATCCATATGTTGTCTACAAAAAACTCACTTGAGACTTGAAGATAAGAACAAACTGAACAACAAAGGATGGAAGAATATATATCAAGCTAACAACGAACAAAGAAGAGCAAGTGTGGCAATTCTAATCTCACACAAAATCAATTTTAATGTAAAATCCACCATCGCCGACAAAGATGGACACTATTTATTGCTGAAAGGTTCAGTACACAACCAAGGCTTAACTATATTAACTATTTATGCAACTAATATCAGAGCACCTAAATACGTTGAAGAAACACTGACTACACTCAAAAAAGAGTTAGATCACTCCACAATAACAGTGGGAGACTTCAACACTCCACACTCAATACTGGACAGATCGTCTAGAAAAAAGCTCAATAAAGATACAGGAGACCTTATTGCCACAATTAACCAACTAAACCTCATCAACATATACAGACCTTTCTACCCATCAGCAGACAACTACACCTTCTTCTTCAGTGCATATGGAACATTCTCCAGAATTGACCATGTATTAGGACATAAGGCAATTCTCAACAAAATCCATACCATTGAATTACTGCAAAGCATCTGTTCAGATCATAAAGCCATGAAAGTCAAAATCAATAGCAGAAAAAACATAGATAGAAAGTGGAACTCTTGGAAACTGAACAACAGCTTGCTCAAAAAACCATGGGTTATAGAAGAAATCAAGAACAAAATAAACAAATTCATGGATTCCAATGAGAATGAAAACACTTTCTACCAGAGCCTATGAGATACAGCCAAAGCAGTGCTCAGAGGTCTGTTTATCTCCATAAATGCATACATCTGGAAGGAAGAAAGAAGTCAAATCAAGGAACTAACCTATGACTTGAACAAGTAGAGAGAGAATGATACAGGAACTCCTCAGGAACCAGAAGAAAACAGATCATAAAGATTAGAGTGGAATTAAATGAATTCAAGAATAGAAAAACAATTGAAAAAATTCAAAAGACCAAAAGCGGGTTTTTTGAAAAGATCAACAAAATTGATAAACCACTGGCTAAACTTACTAAAGAAATACAGGAAAGGAAACAAATAACCCAGATTAGAAATGAGAGGGGAATTGTCACAACAGATCAAACAGAAATAAAAAAAATCATAACAGAATACTATGAAAGACTGTACTCTAACAAATTTGAAAACCTAGAGGAAATGGACAAATTCCTTGATTCATACCACCTACCCCAATTATCACAATGTGAAGCAGAACTTAACAAACCCATCACAAAGGTAGAGATTGAAAATGTCATAAAAAAAAACTGCCAACCAAAAAAAGGCTGGGCCCAGATGGCTTCACTGCAGAATTCCACCAAGCTTTTAGAGGAGGGTTATCTCCAATACTACTGAGACTATTTCACGGTATAGAAAGGGATGGAGTACTCCCAAACTCATTCTATGAAACCAGGATAACCCTGAAAGACTCAACCAAAAAGGAGAACTACAGACTGGTATCACTCATGAATCTAGATGCAAAAATCTTCAACAAAATTCTTGCCAATAGAATACACTAACATATCCAAAAAATAATTCATCATGACCAAGTTGGATTCATACCAGGGTTGCAAGGCTGGTTCAACATCAGAAAAACAATTAATGTGATTAACCACATAAATATGACAAAGGACAAGAATCACCTGACTTTGTCCATTGATGCAGAAAAGGCATTTGATAAAGTCTAACATCCATTGATGCAAAAAACTCTTAGCAAAATAGACATAGATGGAAAATTCCTCAATAAGGGCCATTTATACAAAGCCAACTGCCTACTTCATCCTGAATGGAGAGAGACTGAAACAATTTCCCTTGAGAACGGGAGCTAGACAAGGATGCCCACTCTCACCTCTCCTATCCAACATTGTACTAGTTGTGCTAGCCAGAGAGATTAGACAAGACTGAGAAACAAAGGACATCTGCATCAGCAAAGAAGTCAAAATCTCCCTGTTTGCTGATGATATGACTGTATTTGCAGAGAATCCCAAAGAAACTACTCAAACTGATAGAAAAATTCAGTAAAGTTTCAGGATGCAAGAGAAGCATAAGTAAATCAGTGGGATTCCTTTATACCAATGATACTGTTAATTAAGAAATCATGAAATCAATACCATTTACGATAGCCCCTAAGAAGATAAAGTACCTAAGAATTAATCTAGCCAGAGAAATAACAGACCTTTACAAATAGAACTACAAGCCCTTACTACAAGAAACTAAGAGATACTTAGATAAACAGAGAAACCTACCGTGCTTATGGATAGGAAGAATTAACATTGTGAAAATGTCTATTTTACCCAAAGCAATCTACTTATGTAATGCAATCCCAATACAAGTTTCAGCATCTTTTTTTAATGAGATGGAGAAACAAATCACCAATTTTGTTTGGAAAGGGAAGAAGCACCTGGATAAGTAAGGTACCACTAAAGAAGAAGATACTGGGAGGCCTCTCATTACCCAACTTCAGAACCTATTACACTGCCACAGTGGTGAAAACAGCCTGGTACTGGTACAACAACAGACAGATGGATCAATGGAACAGAATTGAGACCCCAGAGATGCCACCACCTGCCTATGAACAGCTGATATTCGACAAAGGCCCTAAGACATTAAACTGGGGTAAAAACAATCTCTTCAACAAATGGTGCTAGCAAAATTGGATATCCATCTGCAATAAACTGAAATAAGATCCATATCTTACACCTTATACAAAAACCAACTCAAACTGGGTAAAAGACCTAAATATCAAATCTAAAATAATAAAGCTCATCCAAGAAAAAGTAGAAACAACAATGGAAGTTTTAATACACAATGTAGACAGACTTCAAAATCTGTCAAACAAACCACAATCAACAGAAGAGACAATAGAAAAATGGGAGCTATTAAGAACTTTTACTCATCCAAAGATTTTATTAATAGAATTAAAAGGCCACCTACAGAATGGGAAAAAATACTTGGCAACTCTATACCAGACTGATGCCTGATCTCCATAATTTATAAGGTACCACAAAATATCAATAAGAAGAAGATAAATCATCTAATGAAGAGATGGATAAAGGAGATAGACAGACATTGCTCTAAAGAGGATATCCAGGCAGCCAAAAAACACTTGAAGACATGTTCATGATCTTTAGTTATTAAAGAAATTCAAATTAAAACTACAATGAGATATCATCTCACCCCAACAAGTTTGGCAGTGATCGAAAAAGCACAAAACAACAAATGCTGGAGAGGCTGTGGAGAAAGTGGAACTCTCCTACACTGTTGGTGGGGTTGCAAAATGGTCCAGCCTCTTTGGAAAGCAATCTGGCGCTTCCTTAACAAACGGATATCGATATACCATTTGACCCAGTAATTCCACTACTTGGAATATATCCTACAGAATCAAGACCATTCACACCAACGGATACATGCACAAGAATGTTCATCGCAGCACAGTTCTCAATAGCAAAAAGATGGAATCAATTCAGATGCCCAAAAATTGAGGAATCAATAGAATAACCTGGTTTCAACTGGAAGACATTATGTTCAGTGAAAGCAGTCATAGACAAAAGGACAAATATTGTATGAGACCCCTACAATAAGAACTCAGAAGCAGACTTATGCATAGAAGAAAAGACTCTGATGGCTGCAAGGGAAGGGACGGAGATAGGGTGACAGCGGGAGGGTCTAGATTAGACGGTTGGTAGAAATTCGGTTGGGTGAAATCGGTGATAGCACAAATTCGAAACAAGAACAATATTAAGTGGACTTCAACATAACTTGAGTATTCCTTCCATCTTAACCCAATATTGCAAGGACATAGTAGCTGGGGCAGAGGGCAGGACACCATGCTCTTAGGCAAAATTGAGGCCAATTGGCACAACTAGTGTTTTGTTAAGAGGGCTCTCTGTACCCCACATTGGTGAGTGGTGTCTGGGGTCTTAAAAATTGCCCAGCTGACATCCGAGAGCACAGCAAATGGTCCCAACTCAGCAGGAACGGATGATCACCGAGGACCAAAATGACATGGGGTAAAGACAACCCAAAAGATAGAGAGACCCACATATTGGGGTCTACATAGACTTGGGACCAGAAGAACCGGATGGTGCCCAGCCACCACCACTGATAGCCGCGATGAAGCTCACTAAGTTGAGTCTCACTCGCAACACTAGAATAAAAGGAGTGCACCCTGAGATCTCCACTAAAGACCTCAGTTGATGATCCATCGGTTTTGGGGTTCCCCTGGGAGCATGGCCCCTGGCCCTGATGCTGCCTTTGCCCATAAATCAGAATGAAGGTCCACTCCTCGGACAGGAATGGATTGGACTTGCAATGCAGAGTGCCATATATTGGATGCACTTTATGGTTCTATGCATCTGTAGGATATCATCCTGCTGACCTCTGGCTGGAGGAATGGGAGTGGGTGGAGTGGAGGGGAAAGGAGACTGTTGGGAGGATGAGACAGGTATGGAGCAGAGAGGAATAGTGTGCTGTCAATGGGCAGGGAAAGCAGTGAAAGCTGCATATAGGTGGGTGTGCAAATTTATATGGGAATATACATTTTCACTCAGTCATAATAAAAAGAAAGTTTATTAAGCTCTTAACCCTTGTTTTAATAGTGGAATTCATCATTCCATTGATAACTATTCAAGTGACTGAGTATGAGCAGGTACTGTGGCTCCTGAACTCTGTGACTTTTATCAATTGTGTTGATGAAACAGATGAGCCCCATTCCTTATGAGAGATCTGCTTCCTAAACTACCACAAAGCTAACCCTAGGGAACATGTGAATATCACAACTGGAAGGAAATGATGTGAACATAAAAAAGAGACACAAAATTTTGTCAGTCCTACAAAAATTATGCCTTATTTCACCATCCTAGACAAGCCAAGCCAAGTGCCGTCTTTATTTAATGTCCAAAGGACTATATTCTAAATCTACAAAGAGTATAAGGAGTTAAGAAATCAATGCACGAAATCTTAAACAAGCTGGATTTTGATGTCTACACCCAGGAGATGGCAGAGAGAGAAATGAAGAAAATTCCCAGCAACTTATTTCAATTCAATATTTTGATCTCTTTCGATGTTGTTGCTGCTGCTGGCAATATATTCTTGATTTCTATTACAGTTGCTGTAAATGAAATAGTGTTTTTCTTTTGCTGTTGTAACTACTGTTATCTTCTGTGGCTGCAGAAAAGAGCACATTTGGATTGTGACTGACATTCATTTTTGTCCATTTGGGTCCATGTAGCACCTTAAATAAAGCTCAGATGTGTAGTGTTTTAAGTGTATCTAAGGAAAATTTAAACAACATATAGGCTCTTATACTGAATTTGATGCAAACTTTTGGAATTCATAATGTTGTGAAGTTAGAAGGGACCTTGAAGGCCAAATGTATTTTAAACATATTTTTCTTACAACTTGAATAACGTTTTCCATTCTCTCAGTATATACTGGCACCATTCTAGTATAGGCCACAACTAACTCTTATATATGGTCTATTCTCTCCTGTGACTCTTCCACTTTGTTTCTCTCCCATCAGCACTTTCTACTGTTACTGTCTCTGTAATATGTCATTCATCCTTCAGGGTTCAACTTACAAGTAATCTTCTCTACAAGTTCTCCTGACCTACTCATCCTTTCAGACTATAAAAAATTTCCCCTATTACGGCCTCTTGTTCACTGGTGTGCTGACACCAGCCCATTGAGACTCATCAGAGCCAATTGTACTTATTTCTTTTTAATTTCTTGTTCAGTAACAGCACATAGGCCAAGGTGGAAGTATTTATATTGCATACATTGTCAATGAAACAATTGTCAATGAAACAAAACAGAATTTTTTAAAGGTAGTTATTAAATATTTAACAAAAAGCAAACATCAACTTGTTGCTATTGAGTCAAGTCTGTAGAACTGCCCTCTCACTGTTCCTGTTACATGCCTACCATAAAGCTGATAACCGATTTGTTACTTTACACTTCACTTTGTACATTTTGTTGAATATTTTTGCTATCTTACCATCTCATGGTAAACTCAGTAAGGTCAGGGGTTCTATTACTTAATGGTAATTCCCAAGCCAGAATCTAGAATACAGTAGATGGCATGTTTGTAGTGTTTTTTTTAAAGACAGACATATATAAGTAATATATGGAGTTATAAATTATTTCAAAATTAATATTTGGTTATTCTAGAAAATTAGAAATTACCACGTGTTAAATAAAAAAAGTGAATATGATACAATTTACCATGCAGAAGTAATCACTGCTAGATTGTGGTGAACAACATTTAAGACTCCTTACTATTAAAAGATATATAGTATGGGTATATGTATGGTTTTTATTATTATTTTCTCCATAAGAGCTTCTATTTTAAAACATTTTGTAAATATTTTACATGTTGTTTGTGAATATCTTTTCTATGTCTATTTTCATATTTTACAGATAAATGTTAGATGACAGAAGAGATAGACAGACAGACAGATAGATAGATCCCTCATGGCACAGTAGTTAAGAGGCTTAGCTATTAATCAAAGGCTGACAGTTCAAATCTTTTAGGCACTCCTTGGAAACTGTGTGGAATGGTTCTACCATGTCCTGTACGGCTGCTGTGAATCAGAATCAACTGGACAACAGCCAAAACCAAAACCATTGTCATCCAGTCCATATGGAGCCTTGGTGGTGCAGCGGTTAAGTATCCATCCATATATTTGCACTACCAATTTAATGTCTTTTGAATGTATTGTAATTTTCTTAAACCGATGATATATTTGAGGAGCATATATATTTTCAAAGATAATAAACATCTGAAAATAACATTCATATTTACATTATCATTTTTATTTCTCTGATTATTTCCTTAACATAAATCTAGAGTACTGCAATTACTAGTTTCAAGTTTTTACTGTGAATTTAAAGATTATAACAATTTAAACTATTACCTTTATTTCACGTAAAAGCCTATTTCCTTAAACTCTAAAATATGATATAGTATTATTTGCATATCTCCCAAAGGGTTCAGAAAAAATAAATCTAGCTTTAATTTGTATTTATTTAATGTCATCTGAAGTTGAGTACAACTCATGGTGTATTTTCCACAAGCTAATTCTAAACCTAATGACCAGAGAAAGGAAACTCCAGAATATAAATTTTTCCCTGATATGGGAAACCCTGGTGGTGTAGTGGGTTAAGTGCTACCTCTGCTAACCACAAGATCGTCAGTTCAAATCCACCAGGCGCTCCTTGAATACTCTGGAGGTCAGTTCTACCCTGGCCCCTAGGGTTGTCATGAGTCGGATCTGATTTGATGGCACTTGGCTGGCTTGGCATGGAGAATAAGCTCTTTCTACCCAGCAAGTTTGCTAAACCTTTTGGAAGCAAGACACTTTTGTCAAGTCTGAGGTCAGTTCTGAAGATCTGACCTTTCAAATTTGATTATAAAACTAAAAGCTCACAGATGAAATGGGGATCACAACCCACTTCTTTGTAATTAAGAAGAATACGTGTTGAGAATGTTATCAACAGAGACCTCCTAAGACCTTAGACTTGAGCGTTACTGACATCACTGGAAGCTATCCAAGGTACTGGATTGAATGTAAAGTCTGTTGTAGGCCCCAAATTCCTGCTACTATTCTAACAGCCGGTGGCATAGTGATTTAAGTGCTATGTCTGCTAATTGAATAAGGTTGGCAGTCCAAATTCACCAGGCACTCCTTAGAAACTCTATGGAGCAGTTCTGTGAGTTGCTATGAGTCAAAACTCAACTCAACAGCACTGGGTTTGTTTTCGTTTGTTTGTTTTGTATTTTTTTATTCTGATAGCCATTCAGTTAACAAGTAAGTTTAACAAAAAAAAAAAAATTAAATACTTCATTTTTTTTCAAACAATTTAGGAAGCTTTGCCTATCCCTTTTGCTTCTTGCCTTTGTCCCCATAACCTGCCTTTGATCCCACAAATATACAGTTAAACATAAGTGATATAATCTGATATTGTTCAATATCTGAACAATAAAATTTCCTAAAAGACATATTCGAGACAACGTTGGTTATAATTTGTGAAATTACAAGGAACAACAACAACGAAGTATCAGAAAGGCTAGTTATTGTTAAGGCATTTTGGACAAGTAAAGAATCAGGAGACTTATCACCATTTCTTAAGAAGTTCTTAGAAAAACACCACTAATAAGACAGGATAAAACACATAAAAAGAAAGATGTAGGAGCCAATGAAAAATTTAGATGAGAAAGCCATCAAAAGAATGTCTAGGACAACTCTGTATCAGGCTAACCAGCTGTCTTAGTTATCTAGTGTTGCTGTAACAGAAATACCATAGTGGGTGATGGCTTCAACATAGAGAAATTTAGTTTCTCATGGTCTAGTAGACTACAAGTCCAAATTCAGGGTGTCAGCTCCAGGAGAAGGATTTCTCTCTGTGTGCTGGCTGTAGAGAAAGGTCCTTAGAATCAACCTTCCCCTGGTGGAGGAGCTTCTTAGTCACAGGGACTCCAAGTTCAGAGGATGCACTCTGCTCCCAACACTGTTTTCTTAGTGGCATAAGGCTCCCCTGAAAGTATGTGCAGCAATTTGTTTCAGCCATTATTTCCAGTATTGTGTGGTTATCCTCTATTTTGTGATTGTAATTTTTATATATGTTTTAAATCCTAATCTCTGCCTGTGGTTAATGGGGCATGGTTGGATTACATTAAAGAGGATTTGAGTGGTACTGTAATACCCCTACTAAAGTCACACATCTGATCCAATGTAAAGGGAATTTTCCTGGGGTGTGGCCTGCACAACCTTTTTAACTTACAAGATATAAAAGGAAAGAGAAACAAGCAGAGTTGAGGACCTTCTACCACCAAGAGAGAAGCACTGGGAATAGAGCACATCCTTTGGACACAGGTTTCTGTAAGGAAAAGCTCCTAGTCTAGAAGAAGATTGATGGAAAGAAACTTCCTCCAGGACCTACAGACAGAGAAAGTCTTCCCTTGGAACCGACTTTCTTAATCTGGACTTGTAGCCTACCA
The DNA here is from genome assembly GCA_028571685.1 of Heterohyrax brucei. Taxonomy (NCBI): domain Eukaryota; kingdom Metazoa; phylum Chordata; class Mammalia; order Hyracoidea; family Procaviidae; genus Heterohyrax; species Heterohyrax brucei. The sequence goes on along the minus strand of CM053144.1, from coordinate 149,539,124 downwards.
GACTGTTAGGGAATAAATTTGTTTGTTAAAAGCCATCCCCTTGTAGTATTTCTGTTGTAGCAACAATAGATAACTAAGATACCAGCCCAGAATGGAGCAAACCAATACAGATATCTGGGACAGAGGAGTCTTGGAACAAAAGGATATTTAACAGGTGATCTGACACAATGAAGCTTTAAAACTAAAAAATGGGGGATAAATCTGGGTCAGGGACATGCACGTATTAAAGCTTTTAATACACATTCACACTGTTGTGCCAATTTGCAGTCTGGATTACAATGTGGATTAAGTTCTAATCTGTCTCACCTATGCTTATATACTGGGCATCATTATCTTAGAATACACGTCTAAAAACCTGACACAAAAATAAACTAAAACATTAAAAAATACAATAAACTTTTAAAAGTCAGTACAGCAAGCTACAATTAAAAACAGATGTATTGAAAGTGGACTTCTGAATGACAGAATGTAGCTCTTGGTGGACTATCTCTCCAGCAAAAACAATTATTTAACTACCGAAAATTATTTTTTAAAATTACTTAAGTTTCTGCTAAGCATCCTAAGAATATACAACAAATGGGGAAACATAATTGAAGAAATTTCTGTAAGAATAGTGTGAGAGTCTGTGGCATTTAAGCTATAATCTACTCCCTTACCCCCATGAGCTCTGTGTTATGGTATCTCTACTACAGAACGATATAACCAAAAGAAGGTCGAAGGAGAGGGAGGTTACCCAAACCTCCAGTTCCAAGTCTGTGGCTGTTGTTTCTCTCCAGGAAGGAAAAGTTTTCAGTATTCCTCATTCTAGGTGGTCCAGTTAGCAGAAATAAATCTCCATTTCTCCTCTCCACTCCTCTTCACAGAGTAGAGGCTTTCCTCAGTTATGGCAGGCTGACAAAACTGGGAGGGCAATCAGCCTTCCTAAGCTTGCTGGTAGGGGAAGTTCCACTCACTGAGAAGACTAGGGGCTGCCATCCCCTTCTATGGCCCAATTATAAAGGTTAGAGTGTCGCTGTAGGAGAAACGGACCCTTGCTCCCCAATTCCAGCATAGCATGCAGGGCTTTTGCCCAAGGATAAAATCACACCATAAGGACAAAGAGACCCATGGCTCTGTCAGGGGTGGCTGACTTTATTTGGAGCAGACAGTGGAGAACTCAGTGCACAAGGATGCTGTCAGAAGAAAAGGAAATCTTGGTCAACAGCAAATAAAAAGAGGCCACTAGTGATACAGGCACAGCAAAAAAGCAACCAGAAGTTTAATAAAGACAATCAGGGGAAAAGGCAGCCAAGAAGAGTCCTCTTGGGATCACAGTAAACTCCCGGGGGTCCAAAAGACATCTAATACACTTCACCCACTCTGGAGTAACCAGAACGGAATGTGGTGCAGAACTGGAAGCATTCTCCCAAGCCACACAGAGACCTATCAACCGAGGGTGGAAGCCATACCATCACAAGGGACCTAAACATGACCTCTGACCAAACACTGATTAAATAATAAGCTATTTTCCAGACATTGCCCAATGTCCCTTGGGGGATGGAGTGCAAAACCCTTCCTTAGTTTAGAATCATGTTATTTCCCTTCTTTCTCTACCTAAGTTCAGTCTTAGAATCTATAGGACACTCACTGGAAAGAACTTAATCAGTAAGGATATACGTTTATTTCACAGATTTAAAAATGTGTACTTTGTTAGCCATGTTGTAGGCTCTTGTTGATCAAAACTGGTAATTGGAGTCAATCTGTTTGGATTGATAATGTTGTCTGAGCTAGCAGACTCTAATCCTTTAACAGGGAGATGCAATGGTACAGAGATGAGTACCACTGTACAAAAGAACACACCTTCATGGAACTTAACTAGCCTTAAAGTACTTTTAAATAAATTATTTTTCATGTGTTTTAAGTCTATGGAAAAATATTTAGGTACCAATTTTTTTCTCATATTAAACCACTGAGACAAAAAAGGAATACAGTGAAAGATGGGAAAACTAGCATTTGGATTTTTTTAATTTCAGAAGTAGTATGTGCCGCTTTTAATAAGAAAGTTACATGGAAGTGTTTGTGTGTACATGCATATTTCCTTTCTCTCTAGACCATCTTTACTCCTTTGCAAATAATCACTAGTAATAGTTTGATATAAACCTTTAAAATATTTTTTCTATCCACAAAGACAAATATTTAGATAATCACTATACAGAATGGAAAATTAAAAATAGTTTTTAGGCTGTCTTTGTGCAAATATTACCCTAGCCAGACAAATATGTAGGCTCTAAAAGTAAAATAAATGTTTTGTACATTTTCCACAATGGGCTTAAGCCTAAAAATGATTGTGAGCAGGGCACAGGACCAGGCAATTTTTTGTTCTGTTGAACACAAGGTCAACATGAATTGAAACTAACTTGATGGCACCTAATAACAACCAACTTGTCTTCAAAAAAACACCTAGAAAGAAATTCAAGAAAAATTTAGAGTTTGTGTTGAAGAGCATTACTGTTAGGTTATGCTTTTTTCCACTCTTCAGTACTACATTTCAAATGAAGACATGATCATCTTTAATATGAAAACATTGTCTTCTAAGTATACTATATGTCATGTATTGAATTATGTCCAACCGAAAATGTGCACAACAATTTGACTGGGTTGTGATTCCCAGTATTGTGTGATTGTCCTCCATTCCATGATTTTCCTATGCTGTAAATCCTAACCTCAGCCTGTGGCTAATAGATAGGATTATGTTTAAATAGGATGAGGGTGGCCCTGCAACACCCGTATGAAGGGAGTCTCCCTGGAGAGTAGCTTGCCCCACTGTTTATCCTTTTATCTTAAAAGAGATGAAAGGAAAGGGAAGAAATCCGTAAACTGGAGACTTCACACTGTCAAGAAAGCAACCCCAAGAACAAAGTGCATGCTTCAGATCTCAGGTTCCTACACCAAGATGCTCTCAGATCAAATAAAGATCGATGCAACACAAGGACCTTCCTCCAGAGCAGACAGAGTGCATTCCCTGGCTCTGGCACCCTAAATTTGGACTTGTAGCTAATTTGGACTGTGTAAGAACAAACTTTTCTTTGTTAAAGCCATCTGCTTGTGGTATTTCTTTTAGAGCAGTAGCAGATAACTAAGATACTACACAAACATTTTTTCAAGTAAACTGCTTAGAATTTTATTTAATTAAATATATTTGTAGTTTTTCTATTAAAAATCATTCCTTGAACTCTTTTAGTAACATACTCTGATCTGAGCTGTATATGCTGAAAGTATGAAGCCAAAAACAGTGGAGTCATCCAAACTTAGACATTTAGAGACAGCCCTTGTCAACACCGTGTTTCACTGTGTTTTTCCCTCACTAATGTACCTCTAACATGCTTTACAAACACATGCCAATTCTCTTGAGAGGAATTAAAGCAACAAGGCAGTGCACCTTGTCCGATAAGGTTGCTATGAATCAGAGCCAACTCAGTGAGCCACAAAAGCAATATAGGTACCATCGATTTTTTAATACTAGCCAATTTTCCATCTTCAACATGATTGTGAGGTCCTCTAAGTAAGATTCTATGTATTTCATTTCATTCACTCTCCCGCTATATCAAATATGCTGCTAAGCATGCAGATTCTCCTAAGAAAAGTCTCTGGGAAGGATCAGGAAAAAAAGATGCACAGCCCCCCAGAACTATTCTAGTTTTATGAAACTGAAGACAAAGTTCATTGTTTCTTTCTGGAGTCACAATGCTTCTCTTTTTTCTCCAACAATTGATGGCAAACTTCTGCCCTCTCCCTGCCTCTCCACCTCTTATGTGCTTTGTGGTTTGCTTTCATTTGGTCAAATAGAAAGAATGCAAAAGGTATTCCACAGTGTGACGTGGGCAAGAGTTCTCAAATGTCTGCACTTTATTCTCTATGAGCACATATATATATATCCATTTTTAATGAAGATTCTTCAGAGCCCTTTCACTCTATCTGCAGCACTAATAGAAGATTTATGTAAGATCAATGAAATATTATATTTAAAAGAGCTCAGCAGCATGAATGCCTCAGTGATGACATTAACCAACACCGTCATCATCGTCACCATCATGCACTCATAAGGTAGCCACTGTTGTATGTTTATCATGGAATGATATTTAAAACAATGTCCTTATACTTCATGTCTTCTGTGTGCCATTAACATAATCATGTTTTGTATGAACAGATTTAGACTCTAAGGTACCCAGCTATTTCTCCAAAAGAATTATAACAATGTATTAGTTAAATGTATCATAGTCTACAACAAATATCAAAACATTTATCTAGAAGGTCAAATAAGTTTCCGTGGGATTACAATATGAGTACTGAAATTTGAATTTTTGGTTATTTAATTTACAGAACATATTTTCTATATGTGGTGTCACGGATTGAATTGTGTCCCCCCAATAATATGTGTAGTCATGTGGCTGGGCCATGCTTCCCAGTATCTGGTGACTGTCCTCCATTTTGTGGTTTTCCTATGCTGTATGTTAAAGGATTAGGGTGGGACTGTAAATCCCTTTATAAGATCACCTCCCTGCTCCACTGTAAAGGGAGTTTCCCTGTAGCATGGCTTGCCCCAACCTTATTCCTTTCATCCTGAAAGAGATAAAAGGAAAGAGAAGCAAGCAGAGATTTGGGAACCTCATACCATCAAGAAAACAGCACCAGGAGAAGAATGTGTGCTTCAGACCTGAGGTTCCTGTGCCAAGATGCTCCCTGGACAAAGACTGATGCAATACTGGACTTTCCCCCCAAAGCCGACAAGGGGAAAGCCTTCCCCTGGAGCGGATACCCTGAACATGGACTCGTAGCCTACTGGACTGTGAAAGAACAAACCTGCCTTTGTTAAAGCCATCTACTCTGTGGTATTTCAGTTAGAGCAGCCCTAGGTAACTAAAACATGTGGGAAGAAGGCTGAACATGTCAGAGTAGATTTCAAGCTCTGATAGGACAGTAAAAGCTGAATTTATTTTTCTAGAAAGTGAGAGGTTGAGAAAATACTGTTGGAAAAGCAAGGAGCTGTACTTGGAATATCTATCAATAAATACAACTACTTTAATTTGTAGTTTAAATAAAATAATTAGAAAATATTGTGTCCAATAATATTATTGTTTCAAATACGAATAAAGAACAGAAAGTTCAAAAAGTTTTTCAGTGTTTTGAAAATGGCTGAAGTAGTTGAAAAGACATAGAAAATCAAGGTACTCAACTAATACTTGATGGATTACTGCTATAACCATCTGTTTCAGTCAGTTAGTACTGCTCTAACAGAAATACCACAAGGTGGATGGCTTTAACAAAGAAAAGTTTATTCTTACACAGCAGGCTACAAGTCCAAATTCAGGATGTCTGCTCCAGAGGAAGGCTTTCCCCACTGTCAGCTCTGGAGGAAAGTTTTTGTGTTGTATCAGTGTTTGGCAGGGGAGCATTTTGATGCGGGAACCTCAGGTCTAAAGGACGTGACCTGCTCCTGATGCTGCTTTCCTGATGGTGTGAGGTTCCCAGTTCTCTGCTTATTTCTCCCTCTTTTTATCTCTCATAGGATGAAAGGACAAAAGGTGGTAAAAAATACACTCCAGCGAAATTCCCTTAGTGAGGGTACTGCAGTCCTACCCAATCTTCTTTTAACGTAATCACCCTATCTATTAGCCACAGGCAGAGATTAGCATGTTTAGCATAGGAAAAATCACAAAATATTGGGAATGATGGCCCAGCCAAATGGCTACACACATTTTTAGGGGAACACAGTTCAATCCATGACACTATCCAAAGCAATTGTTTTCATCTTTAACAGAGTAAAATTTACAGAAAAATGCACAGGTCTTAGATGTATAATTCAATAAGTCTGAAAGAAATCTATACATCTGTGTGTCTAGTCAAGATTCTAAAGCAAACAGCCCTTCACCCCCAAAAGTTCTCTCATGGCTCCTTGCAATGAATTCCTGTTTCCCATAAACAGTTACTCTTCTGATTACCATTCTATAGGTTACATATGTGCTTGTTCTTGAATCTATTATAAATAGGAACATAAAATATATACTCAAAAAGGAATTTTTAGATGTGATATTATAAGAGATGAAACTAGTTTACATAACTGTATGGTGGCTATATCGCTGTTTTGTTAAACAGGATGTAAGTTTTGTGCTGTCACAAATACTTTTTCATTAATGTTTGTTGATACATTGCCCCAAATTACATCATGATGTTTCTCCTATTCTCTCACTTGCACTGGGGGGCGGGGGAGGGGGAAGAGCTAAACAAGTAAAAGATGATAGGATGCTCCAATTTGTAGAATGCAACAGCAAATCATCTTCACTGTTATACAATATATGAAAGTAGTTATGTCCAAAATGATCTAAATTTGTATAATGCCATAACTGTGAGGGAAAAGAAAAGGCATTGCCAGCAAGTCAATTCTGACTCATAGTGACCCTATAGGCTAGAGCAGAACTGTTGCAGAGAGTTTCCAAGGAGTGCCCGGTAGATTCAAATTGCCATCTTTAGGTTAGCAGCCTAACTTAACCCATACCCAACTAAAAGAAACCGAGTGCATTTGAAAGAATGCACTGTATGGAAACTCAAATGAGGGCACAGAAGTGCAAATGGAGTGGGAATGGGAATGGAGCAGAGCAGTCAATGAGGGTGGAATAGTTGGGAAAACCACAGTTGGGAGAAGTACAGATTAGTGCTCTCCTCAGAGAACCCAGCTAACTCTTTTCCTGATCTCCCACTAAGTACCTTCTCAAAATAAAGTCATGCTAAGAAACCATCATAGAGGAGAAGGGAAAGCTAGTAGAGATTCTACACCACAGAGTGATGTTTTTGTTAGAAAAACTGTTGTAATAAAGAAATATGTCAGTAATTATCAGAAAGTGAATATAAATCTCAGCCCCTGAAAGTCAATGTTGATCTTGAAGCAGAGAATAGCCCTGTAATCAAAATACTGAGTTCCCAGCTTCCACAACAGTGAATAATGCTCTGCACTCCTTTCACACCTCCATTCATTTTAGTTTTCTTGCCAATGTCTGCAAATTTTATGGAAGTAACATGTAATCAGTAAGGAATGGACATTTTGGCAGAAATTTTAGCATTCTCAGATTTAACATCCAGTATATATATTATATTTTACTTTCTCTATAAATTAAACTTGTCTGTCAAGACTTGTACCAAAGCTACCTATCAGTACTAGAGCTACATTTTCTAGTAGTTATTTTCAGGAAACCTTTGGTATATGTTTGGGAAGTGCTGGCAGGAGTAGGGGTGGGGAAGGGCAGGGAGTAAAAAATTGGTATAGCAGGAGAGTGGATTAGTCTAAAAAGGACATTGCAAAACAAGTGAACTGGGGAACCTCAAGGAAAGATTATGACTGTCAAACATGGTGTATAAATTTGGTAAATGTTATCCTCTAGGACACTTCTGAATTACAAAAGCTTTACTAGCCTAAACTTCTCTAAGGTGAGACAGTAAAATAAACACCAACATTCTTTGTTTTGAATTCATCATTAATTATAGCTAGCTTGAAAACTGTAATCATCTGTAAGTCTAACTCAGGACTTAAAAGTATTACTTGTTGACTTTTTAAATCATCTATCAAAGATTTAACTCAAAAATAATCTTGACATATCTGTGTAAGCCCCGTCAGCATAGTGATTAAGAGCTAGGGCTGCTAACCAAAAGATTGGCAGTTTGAAAGCACTAGATGCTTCTTAGAAACTCTATGGGAGCAGTTCTACTCTGTCCTTTAGGGTCACTATGAACTGCAACCAAAAAATCCACTATGAGTTTTTTGGGCTTTGATATATCTGCATAATAGAATGGGGTTCAAATATATCTGCAGATAAATTGACACTGAAAATATTAGGAACTGTATGCCACTTGCACTAAATAAAACTCTAAAAATATTTTCAATATGGTTTCACTGTTCTTTAGATTTTTCTAGAAACCAGCTGTTACAGTATGCTTCTGAAACTGAAATACAAATATTCTCTCTATGCTCAAAAGTATTATATTCAAGAGAAAAATTAGAACAATCTTTTGCTTAAACAGCCTTCCATCCCTTTCTTTTGGCAAGCTTTATAGTAAAAAGTGAAAATTCCATTACCCTAAACCTCAGAGCTTACTTTTACCCTCCTGTAAAAATTGACCACACAGGGAAAGCTGGAATCCAAAATGTTTGTTCAGTTCCTTCATTACTCAGATGCCGATCACTAGAACTCTCATCAGGCAACAAATAAAGCAATATGCAAAAGTATTTTGAAATTAAGTCAGTCATCTTATTAAAACAAATTTTCCTGTCAACTAAAAGACATTCTTAGCCACAAAATCTCGCATAACACTTCACCTTTGTTTGGTTGAGAGGGAAAGTAAAGCCTTCACTTTCTTGAAAGCTGAACTGTATACAGCAGGAAAGCCCCCTTCCTTAAAACAACCATGACACAAAGTTTATGAGAAAGATATTTTCATAACATTCAGTACAAAGTAGCAGAATTTATCCCCGAAGTGGAGCTGTGTTTATTTATTGTTAATGATATGCACTGCACTGTAGCTGACGTCTCCTCAATTAAGAAAACTTCCCCCACTCCTACAGATCCCAGTTCTCAGAGAGGTAGCTGTTAATACAGGAAGGTCCAGGATATACAATGTGCAAAGTAGTACTGTCATGAACAGGTTTCTGGGCAGTCAATATGCCGCTTTCATCTCAGAGGTGGTCTGTTTTAGGGGTGCCACTTAATATATGTATCATGAAAAGCAAAAAAACAAGCCCATTGCTGATGAGTCAATTCCAAATCATAGTGATCCTACATGACAGACCAGAACAGCCCTCTAGAGCTTACAAGGAACACGTGATAGTTTCAAACTGCCTACCTCTTGGCTGGCAGCCATAGCTTTCAACCACTATCCCACCAGAGTTTCTGTGCTATACAAAGACTATACTAAAAGATTTAAGACAGCAGAATTTTAGGAAATCTAAGCTGGAATTTAATGGGATTAATAGCGGGTACACTTTGAAATCAACATCAAGAAAACAAAAATCTTCACAACTGGATCAGTAAGCAACATCAGTATAAATGGAGAAAAGATTGAGGTTGTCTAGGATTTCATTTTACTTGGGTCCACAATCAAAGCCCATGGAAGCAGCAGTGAAGAAATTAAAAGAGGCACTTCATTGGGAAAATCTTCTTTACAAGACATTTTTAAAGTTTTGGAAAGTAAGGATGTCACCTTGAAGACTAAAGCGTGCCTGACCCAAGCCATGGTATTTTCAATCACACCATATGCATGTGAAAGCTGAGCAGCAAACAAGGAAGACAAAAGAAGAATTACTGCCTTTCAATTGTGGGGTTGGAGAAGAATACTGAATTACCATGGACTGCCAATAGAGCAAACAGATCTGTTCTGGAAGAAGTCCAGCGAGAGTGCTCCTTGGAAGCAAAGATGGCAAGACTGCATCTTACATACTTTGGGCACATTGTCAGGAAGAGTCAGTTCCTGGGGAAGGACATCATGCTTGGCAGAGTGAAGGGACAGCATAAAAGAGGAAGACCCTTGGAGAGATGGATTGACACAGTGGCTGCAACAATGCACTTAAGCATCAAAACGATTGTGGACATGGCACAAGACCAGGCAGTGTTTTGTACTGTTGTTCGTAGACTCACTATCAGTCAGAACCAACTCAGCAGCACCTAACAGAAACAACTCACTTTGAAATGGAGACCAGTTGTTAAGAGCTATGGGTGCTAACCAAAAGATCAGCAGTTCAAGTCTACCAGCCACTCTGGAAACTCTATGTGGCAGTTCTACTGTCACTGTGGAGATACCCTGGAAATCTATCCATTTACTGTGACTGTTGCCTTCACTGCTTTGACAGATTAGTTCAGTTTCAGTGCCTAGTCATGAAGATGCAAACAGAACCAGAGAATAAATCAATCTCTTGATGCCTTCATCAAGAGTTTAAATCCTTAGCATTAGACCTCCTCATTTAAATTATAGCAATGGCAATGATACTGCCTCTTACAAACTCAAATGACCCAGACTGAATATAATGATAATCTAATTTGCTATAGAGGAATCCTTGGGTGGTACAAATGGTTAACAGCTCCATTATGAGCAACTCCACCTCCAAGAGGCACCTCAGAAGACAGGCCTAGAGATTTGCTTCTAAATGCTCACAGCCTTAGAAACCACACAGAACAGTTTTACTCCATATATATGCATCAACCACGAGTCAGAATCAACTCAGTGGAAATTAACAACCACAACTCTACTATAAGTCAGATGAAAATTAAAAATTGTTTAAGAATCAGTTCTCATCTGTTCTTGTCCACTTTACAGAGTAAAAACTTGACTAAAATGGTTAGGTAGAGTCCGGCTTAATCCAGAATTATAGAAATAACGGCAGTTCTTAATTTGGGAGTACAACGAAATGAGTGTTTGAGAATAACCAACCCTAAATTACAGCATCAGGCAATTCTGCATTTTACCGTATTGTTTAGTTAAATACAAATATATAAAACCTGCCCAGAAAGCTATAGAACAGAGTTCTAAGATACATGTTTGGTTCCTTTATACTCAATTCTGGTTAAAAACTTTTACAGGATGTGGCTAAGAGAATAATCTCTCTCTGGTCAAGACTTATTTTTCTTCTATGCACCACGTAAGACGGTATGGGGACAGTCACTGCTTTACATCAAGCTGTCACGTTTAGTGCTTGTTTACAAGATTGTTCAAGTTTCACCTAAGTATAGCTTTATCACATGATTCTTAGGCAATCTGACTTCCTTCTTTAGGCTCTAAAATATACCAGTTTTTCTCTCTGTGACCAGAGATATCAGGCCTGCTTCCCTATTCTCTGCCATGACATGGGAAGGCCAAATGTTGTATGTCGCTTGCTTTGTTAGAAGGAACTTAGATATTGGAAAGCTTAAATGTTAATATTCTATTTTGATCTTTCAAGTTACCTTTATATCATTTGTAAATATATCACATAGAGCCAAATGATAAATATAACAGAAATAGTGCTTTTGTCTAGAAGACTGTCATAATGGTGATTTTATTTATGTACCCAAAATAGATTACTTAAAATGGATGAAGAATTTACATGTTATGGAATTTACAGACCCATCAGCAGGGAAATGGAAGTTGAATTTGAAATGGCATACTTAGTATTTCATTCAGATAGCTGTTTTGTTCTATGCTGATATGATTTCACAAAGTCAAGCCAAGTGCCATCGAGTCTTATTAATACTGAATTCTTACACAGACAACATGTGAATTCCACACGTGTTTGACAGCCACACCCTCCTTCCAGGAGGCCTTTTTGTAAGCACTGCTGTGTCTATTTCTTTTACATGTTGCTATTAAAAAGAAAAGAAAAACCCACAGTTAACATACTGTGATTACAAAAATACCTTGAGGAGGGAAGCGCACGTGGGAAACAAACCTACAAGGTGCAGTGTTTTTGTGTAAAATGTAATATATGTAGTTAAAACCACCGGTGATATTTGTCAAGTTAAAATAAGAGTTAAAAGTTAACATATGAAAGTGATGTTTAACTATCCTGGCAGGAATTTTGACAGTAATATGTATTTTTATGGTGGTTCCCACAGCCCCCAGGTGCCTTTCATGTTGTCAGCTATAAGGGCTTGTGTGTTGCTGTGACACTGGAAGCTTTTATCACCAGTATTCAAATACAAGCAGGGTCACCTGCTGTAGACAGGTTTCAGCTGAGCTTTCAGATTAAGGCCAGCTAGGAAGAAGGACCTGAATGCCCACTTCTGAAAAAAATTAGCTGGTGAAAACTTTATGAATGGCAGTGGAACACAGTCTGATACAGTGTCAGATGTGTTCTTCAGGTTGGAAGAAACTAAAACTACAATTGGGGGAGAGCTGCCTCCTCAAAATACAGTTGAACTTAATGATGTTGGTGAGGTTGAGCTTTTGGGACCTTCCCCTGTTGATGTGACATGAGTCAAAATGAGAACAGCCACAAATATCCATTAAAATTGCAACACTGAATGTACCAAGCATGAATCTAGCAAAAAAAGGAAATCGTCAAAAATGAAATGCATAAAGATCCATATCCTAGACATTAGTGAGCTGAAATGGACTGGTATTGGTAATTTTGAATCAGACAATCATATGGTCTACCATGCTGGGAATGACAATTCAAAGAAGAATGACTTTGTATTCATCATCAAAAAGAACACTTCAAGATCTATCCCAAAGTACAACATTGTGAGTGATAGAATAACATCTGTATTTCTGCAAGGAAAACCAGTTAATACTACTATTATTCAAATTTATGCACCTAGAACTAAGGCCAAGGTTGAAAAAATTGAAGATTTTCACCAACTTCTACAAACTGAAATTGATCAAATATGCAATGGGGATATACTGATAATCACTGGTGATTGGAATGTGAAAGGTGGAAACAAAGATGAATGATTGGTAATTAGGAAATATGGCCTTGGTGATGGAAACAATGCTTGAGACAACATGATGGAACTTTGCAAGACCAGAGATTTCTTCACTGAAAATACTGTTTTCACCAACATAAACAGTGACTTTACCTGCCAGATGGAATACACAGGAATCAAACTGACAACATCTGTGGAAAGAGATGATGGAAAAGTTCAACATCATCAGTGAGAACAAGGTCAGGGCTGACTATGACTCAGACCATCAGTTGCTCATATGCAAGTTCAAATTGAAAGTGAAGAAAGAACAAGTCCACCGAACGCAAAATACAACTTTGAGTATAAAGCCAAAAAAAAAAAGGTTTTGATTTGATTCTGTCTCATAGCAACCCAACAGGACAGAGCAGAACTGCCCCATGAAGTTTCCAGGAAGCACCTGGTGGATTTGGTTGGCTGACAGAAATAGGTCTTACCCACTGTGCCAACATTGTTTCCCAACCTTGAGCATATTTCCCTTGAATTTAGAGACTACCTCAAGAGTAGATTTTATGTGTTGAATACTAATGACCAAAGACCAGATGAGACGTGAAATGACAGCAAGGACATCAGACATGAAGAAAGCAAGAGGTCATTAGGAAGACAGAAGAGAAAGAAAAGACCTAAATGGACGGCAGGAGAGACTCTGAAACTTGCTCTTAAACTCTGATAACTAAAGCAAAAGGAACAAATGATGAAGTAAAAGAGCTCAACAGATTTCAGAGGACAGCTTCAGAAAAAGTATTATGATGACATGTGCAAAGACTTGGAGAGAGAAAACCAAAAAGAAAGAGCCTAACTGCGTTTCTTAAGCTGAGAGAACTGAAGAAAAACTCCAGGTCTTGAGCTTTCATACTCAGGATCTGTCATGGTTGGAATTGTGTCCCCCCAAAAATGTGTGCAGCCACATGGCTGGGATATGGTTCCCAGTATCTTGGGACTGTCCTCCATTGTGTGGTTTTGCTAACCTGTATGTTAAAGGATTAGGGTGGGGCTGTGAATTCCTGCTGTGGGGGGAGTTTCCCTGGAGTACGGCTTGCCCCACCCTTAATGCTTTTAGCTTGCAAGGAATAAAAGGAAAAAGAAACAAAGGACAATTTGAGAGCCTCACTACCATCAAGCAAGCAGCACCGGGAGCAGAGCGCGTCCTTCAGACCAGAGGTTCTTGCGTGAGGACGCTCCCTGGACAAAGACTGATGCAATACTGGACTTTCCTCCAGAGCCGACAAGGGGAAAGCCTTTCCCTGGAGTGGACACCCTGAATATGGACTTGCAACCTACCGGACTGTGTAAGAATAAATCTTTCTTTGTTAAAGTCATCCACTCTGTGGTATTTCTGTTACAGCAGCCTAACTGACTAAAACAGGATCCTAGAGGGAAAATATTAAATGATGCAGGAAGCATCAAAAGAAGATGGAAGGAATATAGAGAATCACTGTTATCAAAAATAATTGGCCACCCATTTCAGGAGGTAACATACGATCAGGAACCAGTGGTGCAGTCAGAAGAAGTTCAAGCTGCCCTGAGGTATTTGACAAACAACACTCCTGGAATTGACAGAATACCAATTGAGATATTTCAAAAAAGCAGTGTAGCACTGGAGGTGTTCTGTTGTCTATGCCAGGAAATTTGGAAGATAGCTACATGACCAACAGACTGGAGGAGACCCATATTTACAAATATTCCCAAGAGGGGTGCTATAACCAAATGTGGAGACAAAGCCCATTTCTGCTGCACATTCACAACGGTTGTTATGTTGGAGCCCACCGTTGCAGCCACTGTCAGCTCATCTCATTGAGGTCTTCCCGTCTTTCGCTGATGCTCTATTTTATTAGGCATGACGTAGTTCTCCGGGGGCTCATCCCTCCCAATAACATGCCCAAAGTATGTGAGATGTCATTTTGTTATCTTTTGTTTCTAAGAAGCATTCTGGTTGTATTTCTTCCAAGACAGACTTCTTCATTCTTTTGACAGTCCATGGTACATCCAGTATTCTTTTCCAACACCGTAACTCAAAGGCATCAATTCATCTTCAGTCGTCTTCATTCATTGTCCAGATTGTACAGACACAAGAGACAACTGAAAACACCATGGCATGGGTCAGGTGTACTTTAGGCTTCACCTGTCATCTTGCTTTTCAACACTTTAAAAAGGGCTTTTGAAGCAGATTTGCCTAATACAATGCACCTTCTGATTTCTTCACTGCTACTTCCATGGATATTGATTATGGGTCCAAGAAAAATGAAAATCTTAATGACTTCAATACTTTCTCCATTTGTCATGATGCTGCTTATTGATCCAGTTGTGAGTATTTGTGTTTTCTTTAAATTGTGGTGTAACCCATACCGAAGGCTGCAGTCTCTGATCTTTATCAGTAAGTGTTTCAAGTCCTCTTCATTTTCAGCAAGCAAGGACGTGTTATTTACACAGCGGAGATTACTAATGAGTCTTCCTTCAATTCTGATGTCCCTTTCTTCTTCATGTAGTTCAGTTTCTCAGATTACCAGTTCAGCATATGGACTGAATAAACACGGTGAAATACAGTGAATAAATATGGTGAAGGATAAATCCATGGTACATACCTTTCCTGATTTTAAACCATGCAGTAACTGCTAATTCTATATGAACTGCTGCTTTGTCTATGTACACTTTCTGTGTGAGCACGATTAAGTGCTCAGAGAATTCCCATTCTTTGCAACATTATCCATAATTTGTTATGGACTATGCCTTTATAGAGTTAACAAAACAAAACAAACGCAGCTCTTGTGTTCTCTGCTTTCAGGAAAGATTCTTCTGTCATTAGCAATGATATCCTTCATTCTACATGCTGATCTGAATTTGATTTGAACTTCTGGCAGTTTGCTGTCAATATACTGCTGCAGCCACTTTTGAATGACATTTAGCAAAATTGTATTTGCATGTGATAGCAGTGATATTGTGTGACAACATCCACATTGCACTGGATAGCCTTTCTTTGGAATAGACATAAACGTGGATCTCTTTCAGTAGATTGGCCAGATAGCTATCTTCTAAATTCCTTGGCATAGAAAAGTAAGCACTTCTAGAGTTGCATTCATTTGTTGGAACATCTCAACAATATTCTATCAGTTTATATAGACTTTTTTTTTTTTTTTAATCAGTGCCTTCAAAGAAGTTTGGATTTCTTCCTTTAGTACTGTAGGTTCTTAATCATATGCTACCATCTAAAATGGTTGAGCATTGATCAGTTCATTTTTGTATAGTGCTCTGTATTCCTTCCATTTTCTTCCCCACTGAATCCTTCAATATTGCAGCTCAAGTCTTGATTTGTTTCTTCGATTCTTTCAGCTTTAGAAATGCTATGTGTTCTTCTCTCTTGATTTTCCAATTCCAAGTCTTTTCACATTTTGTTATAATACTTTAGCTTGTCTTCTCCAGCCACCCTTTCATAGACAGCAGATGTGTGCATTATACAGATAAACAAACATGTACAATATTCATTTCTTTTTCATCAGTTTGTAGGTTTTATGTAATCAAATGGCTTAAAATAAATTATTTTTAACAGATTACAAAAATGATTGCTAATTATCCAAATTAATAGAACTGGAGAGTAGAATCCAACACTACCCAAATCTGATCTTTTACTACAGATAAGAGTAAATAGCAATATTAAATATTTCATTTTTTACCCTTGAATTTTCTAACCATTTTTGTGGGATAAATAATTTTTATTTATCTTTATATCTCAAACTTTATTAAAGTAGATAATTTGTAATTTTAATGGGAAAGAGAAGAGACACAGAAATGAATCAAATAATGTCCCTTAAATCAAACTTTTTGTACATAATAAACATAATTTAATGGCATAGTAGTATAACTATAGTAATTGTAGTTACTAAAATCAAAACTGTAATTCTTCATAAACTTGTCCATAAATTTGGAATAAAATGAAAAATAAACAAACTAATGATACTTAATAGACTTTAAGATGGAAATTTAAAACATGACCTATTTTATGTTTCAGAAACATCTTTCCAGCAGAAGTAGTTTAGAGAGAAGATGATGATAGATTAGACCAGAATCATAGCATGAAAGGGGGTGAGAAGTGATTAGGTTTTAGAATATATTTTCAAGATAGCAGTGACCAAATTTACAAATAGATAACAAGTACAAAAGAAGAAGAAAAATCAAAGATTGCATCTAGCTTTGTAGACTGAATAACTTCTTTGTTTTTACTGAGATGATAAAGGCTTGGAAAGAATAGACTTGGCTGAAAATCAGTCCATTTGGTCACAACAAGTTTGAAGTATTTATTAACCTACAAGAGGAGCCCAGGTGGCTAGTAAAGCGCTCAGCTGCTAACTGCAAGGTTGTCAGTTCGAACCTACTCACCACTCCATGGAAGAAAGTTGTGGCAGTCTGCTTCTGTAAAGATTATAGCCTTGGAAATCCTGTGGAGACAGTTCTACTCTGTCATATAGGGTTACTCTGAGCTGGAATGGACTTAACGGAAATGTTTGGTTCTTTGGTTTTTATTGCCCACAAAGACAGAGATTGAAGGAAGACAATTGAGAAAATGATCCCAGGACTCCAAGAGAAGACCCAGATTCTAGGGGAGGGGAGGATGAATCATCAATATATGGATGGTATTTGAGCATAGGACGGATGAAATTATGCAGGCATGGTAGATGATGACACCCACTAACACTCCAACATCTAGAGCCCTAGCAAAGGAGCACGTAACAATGAAGGTTTCTGAGGAGAGGCAGGGAGGTGAGAGACAAATCAGGAATGTCAGAAGCCTAGAGAAGTATATGTTTTACAAAGGGGACAAGGGTCAGCTTTGTCCAGTGTCTAGGAAGTAAAGGAACATGAAAACAAAAAACTGACTACTGGCTTCGGTGAGATGTGCTGTCACTTTGATGAGAACTATT
Organism: Heterohyrax brucei; assembly: GCA_028571685.1. Classification (NCBI taxonomy): domain Eukaryota; kingdom Metazoa; phylum Chordata; class Mammalia; order Hyracoidea; family Procaviidae; genus Heterohyrax; species Heterohyrax brucei. Next base: position 149,521,756 of record CM053144.1, on the reverse strand, counting down.
GCAATGGAGCTGTAGTTGTTTGGTGCTGTTGATTTGGCTCTGACTTGTAGTGACCCTGTGTTCAAAAGAATGAAACCCTGACTGGCTCTGCTCCATCCTCACAATCGTTGCTGTCTTAGTTGATTGCTGCAAATACTGTGTCTATCTATCTCACTGAGAATCTTCTTCAGTGTGGACTCCAACACTTAGAGTGTTGGAAAGGTCCAACACTCACTCTACTAAGCATCATGTCCTTCTCCACGGACTGGTCACTCATGATAACGTATTCAAATTACCTGAGATGATGTTTTGCCATTCTAACTTTTAAGGAGCATTCTGGCTGTACTGTTTCCGAAAAGGATTTGTTCATTTGACCAGAGGGATCAAACACCTCATTGGGATGAGTGGAAGAAATAACGGGAGGTCAGGAAACGGTGAAAGGAAGAATAAGTTTGCTTTTTAAAGAGTTTTTCCATTAAGGAGAAAATCAGAACAGTACCTAGAGAAGAATGTGGGCTCAAGAGATGGATTTTGTTTTTTGTTTGTTAAATATGGATACTGAGGAATGTTTGTGTGTCAATGTAACTAGTCTAGTGGAGTGAGAAAAATTGGTGGCTTAGGTGAACAAGCTGTAACGACCTAGGAGAGGACCTGACCTGGGCAGACACACCTTCTTTTTCATAACAGGATACAGTACCAAATAAGTGAGTAAAAGTAACAGCAGGATTTCAGAATTGGTGATAGAACCATGAGATTCTTCTCATTCAATTAATTGCTTTTCTCTATGAATATTTTCAGACATCATCACCTGAAACTTAAAAGGAAAGGGTTTCTTGCATATTTGAGAAGAAAGGAATAGCAAGACAAATTTACCAGGCAAGGATAACGGTATTCTGAAAGTGATGAACGCCTCTTCCAGATTCAAATTAAATCTGATCTGAGCAGTTGTGTGTTTTCTTCAGCCAAGTTTTGCTGCTCAAGTGCACTTATGAAGTTAAGTGGAAAAATGTCCTTAATTAGGACCAAATCTTGTCAGATGGATGTGAAAGCTAGACCACAAAATCTAAAAGAAGTCAAGCTAGAAGTGAGATCAAGAAGAAGAGAGAATCAGTAATGGAATCTTAAACAATTAATTTTATTTTCTATCTAGTATCACACTTGTATTTTCTAGAAATACTAGAAAGTTAGCTCACATGAAAAGCAAACAACTTAGCACATGTAGCCCTGAATCTTTTTCCAGTTCAAACCTTGATTCAAGTTATCTGAGCACAGACTTTGAACATCAAGATAAATAGCCTTCGTAATAAACTGTTTGGAACACATATCAAACTGATCAATTGAAGAGTGTATTTATAAATAGCACTGTCTAAATAGTTTAAAGTGGAAGGAAGAAGCTAGAAGAGTGCCAAAAAAGATAATACAAAAGCAATTAGAGCAGATTCAATAAAGGGAGAAAAGGAGACTAAGCCTGTGTCAAAATAGTGCCAAAACAAACAGGCGATAAGTGAAGCATCTAGTCAATCTGCTGGATGTTTTGTCTACAGGCAACCCAGAAACTGGCTTGACTGATTTCTTTTTTCACTGAATAGACTACATTAAGTAGTTGTTTTGGAAGTATGTTGACACACATATAATGAAAGTGGCAAAGAAGAAGAAAAATAAGAGTATATTGGGACCAAAGAAAAATTCTTGGGACTTCCAAGTCACGGGTGATAAGATTAAATGAGGTTGAAAATTAGAATGACAGCAGAATGCTTTGAGGGAGTGAAGCTTATGTATGAAACATAAGAAATAGAAGTACATTTTCCAAAATTATAGATTCATTTGACACAACAGAAATATTTTAAGACTAAGAAGATAAAGTTGTAGATTCTAGTACTAAGTAAAATCTAAAGACTTAGGTCTCTATTTCTTATATTTTAAATACTACTACATGATTAACACAGCCATCAGAGCCAATGCATATATAAATAATACCGATTTTGTCAAATTAGCAGATAGGAAGACATTCTAAAACTAGTATGAGATTTTAAAACAACTCACAAATCTGATAACTACATTCCTCCTGTAAAAGAACTTTCTATGTAGGAAACGATACGTCTTTTCTTTGCAATTTTTTCATGTCTTCTATTTGGGAAGTTGGTTGAGTACCATGGCTGGTAACCAACAGGTAGGTAGTTCAAATCTGCCAGGTACTCTTTGGAAACACTATGGGGCAGTTCTACTCTGTCCTATAGGGTTGCTATGAGTCAGTGTTGACTCAGTGGCACTGGGGCTTGGAGGGCTGTTTGTAGGTTTTTTTTTTTGTATTTGGGAAGTGGTGAATTGCTTTTGTCAGGTAATCCTTGTAGACCAGGTGAGTAGTCAGGGGAATGTAAAAAGATCCTGGATAGAGCACAATGCTTGAAAATAAACACTCCTTGATGGCTTCAATGATAAGGCATATACATATAATTGTTGCTTTTTCAAATCCATGAATCCTAATACATGAAAAGGAAACTCTTCATGCACATTAGGTAAATATTTACACAAATGGTAGAAACAAAATCATTCTGTTGACTCTATATTACAAGTAAGGCCAATGCTATGCTTAACACTTGCTGCTGCTTATAGTTTATCCTCCTGAATTTGTTTTTGTCATACATGCCCTTAAAACTGTTTACTTACAGTAAACAAAGTTCCACTAGAGAATAAGGATGAAACTTGATAAAAGACATCAAACACATTTAACCCTGAAATGTATTTTCTATTTATCTTTCCCTGCCCTCCACTTTGTCAAGACCCCGTTGTGAGTTTCTGAGACACTCTGCATGGGACCCAGAGTATTTCTTGCAGAGTTCCCTTCCTTTCTGTCCAAATCTCTAAGAAGTAAATTTATTTCTCAACTGCCTGGGAGACCATATGATTAAGTGAGACAAGTACTCACTTTGGAAGACAGAGACACCCTGGTTGTAATCCTCTTCTCACCATTTACTGACTCTATGACTTTGTATAAATTGCCTTAGTTTTCTCTGTGAATTCAGACTGATACTTAATGGATTCAATGAGGTAGCACACGGAAAGCACCAGCATTTATTGATTTCTCTTACTGTGTTTAATCTGCACCATCAAATCATGACAAGATTCACATTCCATATTACATAGTCAATGTAAAAAATGCATTTATTCACAATTACCACAGCCTCCACCAGACTGAGCCCAGCACAACTAGACTGTGTCTACCACTACCAACTACCCTGAGAGGGATCACAACAGAGGGTCCTAGACAAAGCTGAAGAAAAATATAGAACAAAATTCTAATTCACAAGAAAAAAAAAAAAAACAGAAAGAAAGAAAAGAAAAGAAATCAGGCTTACTGATCTGACAGAGACTCATGAAAATTCTAAGAGTAGACACCTAGACACCCATTGAGCTCAGTAATGATATAACTTCTGAGGTTCACCCTGCAGCCAAAGATTACATGGATCCACCATTCAAAATGAGACTAAATGGGCACATCAGGACAGGGACAAGGACCAGAAGTGAGCAGAAGACAGGAAAATCGATAATGAGGAATCCAAGGTTGAGAAGGAGAGTGTTGACATGTCGTGGGGGGAAAACCAGTGATACAAAACAATAGGTGTATGTTACTTTCATCTAAAGTAAAATAAAAAATGCATTTACTTATAAATGGAACCAGAAGAGTATTTTTGAAATGTATACCATTTATCCATTCACAAATAATTATGCCAAGTTTGTTAATAAAAGATTACTAAGTTATTCATATTAAAAATTAGTGCATTAGTCACAGAAACTCAAAGTTCAAATCTATTTTGTCTAATTTGCTTCCCTAGATATAGTAATTTTTTCCCAGAATGCCTCTATTCATATATCCCAACACTTTTCTTAACTTCAAGTAAACAGTTACAATTATCATTCAAAGGTATACAGTATAGATTATTGTCCTAGGCTGGGTTTTTTAGGGAAGCAAAACCAGTAACACATATAAATATATACAGGAAGAGATTTATATAGAGAAAACAGCTCACACAATTGTATAGGCTGAAATGCCCCTAGACCTGGATGGGAATATAGAAATCATGAAGCCACAGAAGATGGCAAACCCAAAGTCTGCAGGTCTGAGATTATCAGTTCCCTCTTCAGAGGCTTTGAAGGTCAGTGAATCCAAAGATGGTAGGTGGGATTGCAAGGTTTCTGCTGATTCACACAGCTGCAGGGGGTTGTGAACCCAGGATCACCTGGAGAAGGAGCAAGACTCCTATTTGTAGGCTGTTATGATAGATGAATCCCAAGAGGTACTAGTTCAAGTCCCAAGAACCAGACACAAGAAGACTAGAGAGCAGCAGCTGCTGGGTCTGCAACAAGCCCAAACCTTGGCAAAGTGAGCAAACAGAAAGTAGGCAGCAGACGGTAGAGAGATGAAGGCTGAGGGGGTGGTAAGCCACCAAAGGCCCGCCTCCACAGTACCACTCAGCATATTCCATCATGAAGGTGACCACAACATGACTCTTACACAAAATACATGAATCATTGTGGGAATTGTCTTCATTTTCTTCATAGGATGCTTAACAAAAAGTTTGTACTGAATATGAAATAAATGACATTGACACTTATATTTAAACATTAGATAATTAATAAAAGCATCACTCTACAAAAAAAGTATCTTAAATAGGAAACAAATAAAAGGCATACCTTGAAAAACAACCTAATATTTTAATAATGTTTTTCTTAGCTATTTTCACACACTTTGCCAAGCATTTTTAATAATTTTGAAAGTGACAGAAACATTTTCCTCTCTGTTAATTTATTGAACCTCAATTCAAACTGTCTTTGTTTTCTGAAGTATTGATCCTAAGTAACACTTGCCATCAACCAGGACCATCACTTGAGGAACAAAAGCAAAGACTGTTCCAAATTTGTTTTTAGAGTACCACGGAAACAAGTGGTTTAGATGGAGTAAGAAGTGTTAAGCAGGATTATAAAGTGTTAGTACCAGCTGAACTCAGAAGTGAACACCTGGGCAGTAGAGTAGAACTGTGTGAGAAACATAAGCCAGCAGAATGGGTTCTTCCACACTGTACCTTCCAGTGGTATGGGACTCCTAAAATAACACACTCAACAGGTTGGAGTGTGAGGCTTTCCAGTCTCAGAACTTTGGGAATGCATGGCTCCAAACTAGAGTCCTGCATCCTGGTGGACTCTCCAAGCTCCATCCCTAAAGTAAGGATCTGGCAAGCCCAAACTGCTAAGGGTCCATATTTTCAGACCTTTGTCTTTCCTGGCATGATCTTTCTTGCAGGCCCCTTGTCTGCTAGGAGGAGATAATCCAATTAAAGATCATTTTGAGAGTAAAAAAAAAAAAAAAGAAATATTATAAAGAATAAATCCATTCCAAAGTAACCACTAAAAATAACTACAGGTTTGAGTTAAAAAAAAAAAAAAAAAGCCATCTTGTATACTTGCACAAGATCTACTAAATTATGACAGAAACCCCTGCTAAACACATACTCCTGACCAGTCCACATAAACAAAACACTAGAGATATTTGAGGAAATTCTTTGGAGGTATAATTAAGCTATAGTAAAACAATCATTAAATTTCCCATTTGGTTATCTTCTTATCCCATTTTGGATGACAGTTGGCATCTTTCCATTTAAAGTAGGTGAGGGTATAAGGAAGACAGAAAATTTGAGGTATGTGGCAGAAGGGAGGTACAGGGCAGTATACAGTATACAGTATACAGAAGGAATTGTAGTGATGAATCCTCCCTTCCCACTTATTTTGGCAGCAGTGAATTTGTGCTTTATGATAGTCAAATGGACAATGTGGAAGGTGACTGGGTTTGAACTGTCCAGATGACCTGGGGAGAATTTGGAGATGGGAGTGAGAAGTGGAAGCATTAAAAAATTTTCAGATTAGGTTGTCAGAAGACAATCTCGTACGTATAGGAATGATACAATGAAGAATTTCCCAAAGGAGTATCCATAAAACACACAAAAGGCCACCATTCCATAAAAAGAATGTGGAAGAAGGGATGGGAAGATCATCAAAGAGGGGAATGTTCTTTTCTCTCTAATTATTCTTCTTTATACCTGGGTAAAAATGGACCCAGAAGAAAGAAGAGGGATGTGGGAAAAATCAAACAGCCTTGGTTGGTTGCCCACCACTGGTCCTTGATGCAGGATCAAGCTTAAATTTGAAAAGGAAGTAATGCAAGCGCGAATTTTCAAAGTGTATTAAATTGGACTGTACTGGATTCTTTTATACCATAAAATGACTTGAAAGTTATAAGATCTACTCAAGATATAACTGAAAAATGGAAAAAGGAGATTCAGTCTGCCATTATAAATGGTGAAGATTAAGGGAAAGGGGGAATGTTTTGTATTAGTATTTTCAAGTTCAAGTTACTCAACAAATTAGTTGAGTGGCACCCTGGTTATGTAGTAGTTAAGATCTCAGCTGCTAACCAAAATTTTGGCAGACGGAATCCACCAGCCTCTATTTGGAAACCCTTAGCAGCAGTTCTCTTCTGTCCTACAGAATCTCTGTGAGTCAAAACTGACTTGACAGAGAGAGTAGAGTTTGAGTAGCCAAACTCTACTATGTCTAAAAAATATACTTTTCTTCTCCAAATTCAAGTATTTGCTCCTGTAAATTTAAGTTTACATAAGAGATTGGTAGAATTGTTTCCAAAGGTCATAAGAGTAGAAACTTAAAATCGGCTAAGTCTGGATGGCGGAAAAAAAAAAAAAACTGCTGCCATCTAGTCAATTCTGACTTGTAGTAACCCTAGTGGATTTCAACCGCCAACCATTTGCTTAGCAGTTGCAGCATTTAACCACTACACCAGCTTGTTTTTCTTAAAACATCAAGGTACATTGGACCCAAGCCATAGTCTTTTCAATTGCCACATGCACATGAAAAAGAAAGACCAAAGAACTGATATGTTCTGGTTGTAATATTAGTGAAGAACACTGAATGTATCATGGACTTCCAAAAGAGTGAACAAATCAATCTGAGAGGAAAAAGAACCAGAATGCTCCTCACAAGGGAGACAAAATAAATAAATAATCCATGGCAGACTTCAATTCACTCCCTTTGGAGAAGCCATTAAGAAAAACCAGTTGCTTGAACAGAAGATCACATTTGGTAAAGTAAAGCATCATTGAAAAGAAATCTCCAGTTAGATGGATTGACACAACAGGCATGACAGTGAACACAAACATATAAATGATCATGAAGATGACAAGGACTGGGCAACAGATTATTCTGCCTTACATCAGGATGCCATGACTCGGAGGTGACTAGATGATAACTAGCAACAAAAGTGAAGCCAAAATCTAACTCCTGTTTCCATTCGAATTTCGTATTACTCTCAGCAAAACTAGTTTCTCAGTCACTGGTTTCTTTCTACTGTTTCTGAACAATAAACCAAAAGCAAACAACCCACGATCATCCAGATGATTCTGACTCAGTGATCTCATACTTTCCGAGGCTGTAACTCTTCACAGAAGCAGACTGATACATCTGTCTCTTGAGGAGCTGATCTTTCAGCTTTAACCATCATTCTACTAGGGCTTCTTTCAACAGTAAACTCCATATTACTGAGTTAATTCTGACTCATAGAGACCCTATAGGATGGAGTAGCCCTGCCCTATGTGAATAACAAGGAGTAGCTGGTGCATTTGCACTTCTGACCTTTCTGGTTAGCAGATAAGCTCTTGACTACTGCACCACCAGGACTCCTGTTCAACAATTAAGTGCTTATGGGTTTGCATTGGTGCTTCGTGGCATTTGCTTTTATTATTATTATAATACACAGTCACTTAATCAAAGTGTACTTAGATAACATAAGAAAAATATAATACACACGTAATTTGAAAAACAAAGCACCTTTAAATTGTGGAGTATACTTTTTGAAGGTTCATGAAGGAAATTATAATACTTTAAGAAGAAGAAAGGATGCAACAACTGTTTGATATGTTACTTAGTATAAAAATTGTTTATCAGCTGAATAGTTACTAATATCCTCATAATTTTCTGTTTTTACTTTGAAAAATTAATTGAAATTAGATGAAAGGACATTTTTGGTCTCGTTACATGATCCTGGTATGTTGACCAGATCATCCCTGCAGCTCCTCTAGGGCTAACTTGCCAAGGCTCTTTGACTATGATTAGCCTTTTTATTAAATCCAAAATAAATATTATTGGTAAGAATAATTGAATATGAAATTAAATTGGCAATGGTTAAAATGAATAAATTAATATTATTATTAACCAAAATATAAGGTATAATAAAGAGTCTGGCAAAATTTAAACCCACAGAATTTAATCCAGGAAAAAATGAACTTCATAGAAATAACTCTTTCAAAGCTCGTAATGACAGAAACTTAGAAGTACTAGAATTAGATATTAACAGAGGACAGAGTATTCTGATCTTCATTTGGCTTTAATATGAGTGCAGTTGGTAGAGATATGATGATTTTGAACAGAGAAATGACATTATATGACTTTAGTTTAAAAAAAAATACTTCTTAGTCGAGAATCATAGAAGGGCTAGAGTACAAGCAGGCAGACCTGCTTAGAGATTATGACAGTAATCCAAGTGAGAAATGGTTTGGACCAGAAAAGTGAAAAGTCATTGAATTCTGGATATACTCAGAATAGAAAGCCAAAGTTATTTGACAGATAGAATGCAGAATACAAGAGAGAGATATAAGAATGAGTCCCAAGGCACTGCTTACAACTGGAAGGACTGTGTTGCCATGTACTAAGCGAAGAAAGACTGTGGATGGAGTACGTGTTTGGGGTTAGGGGTGGGGCAGACAGCTCAGGAGCTAACTGCTTAGCTTGGTATGTATGTTAGAAACCCAGTGGTGACTGTAAGTGGTTGGCTGAATATGAAAACACAGACTTGGGACACAAGTCTGCGAGGGAAATTAAACACTGAAATTTTTCAGCACACAGATTATGTTTAATACCATGGTACTGGGTGAGATTACAAAGATAGTGAATGAAGAACGGAGAGAACAGCCAAAAGAATGGTGACTTAGAGCACTGCAATATTAAGACGTCAGAGAGAAGAAGAACTTAAAAGAGCTAAAAAGGAAGAGATGAGGAAGAAGGAATCCTCAAAGTGTCTAGTGTCCTGAAGTAATCACTTGGGAAAGACAAGACAAACAAACCCATTGCCGTCAAGTCTACCCTAGCTCAGAGAGCCCCATGGGACAGAGTAGAACTACCCCACATGGTTTCTGAAGAACAGCTGGTGGATTTGGACCACCAACCTTTCGGTTAGCAGTTGAACTCTTAACCCCTGTGCCACCAGGGTTCCTGGGAAAGATTAAAGTGTATAAAATAATTAATTAAAGAAATGAAATGCTCTATTTTAAACCAATAAGTTTAAAATAGGAAAAAGTATGAATGAAAAATCTACTTTTCTTCCTTTGAATATTATTCTAAGCCAAGCCAAATGCTGTCGGGTCGGATCTGACTCATGGCGACCCTAGAATAAATAAATTTTTTTTTTGCCAGAAAGCATTTTTTTCTCAAAACTCTAAACGTGGCATGCAGCAGTTTTATATGATTTCATCTGTTGTTATTGCCAATAGCTTGAATAATCAGGCAATCCCCCATGAGTAATGACGTTGAGGCTTTATTAAAAAAGGCAGAGGGGGAACATAGAGATATAGATATATAGGTATACATGTATATGCTATCAAAAAAGAAACATATTATAAAACATACTATGAGTAGGAATCAACAGTGATTTTTTTCCCTTAACTAATAATATCTTAAGTAATTTTTATACAAAATTTTAGATGACCAACCATAACTTTATGAAATTGGTTATATTCTAAAATTTTACCCAAAAAAGATAAATTGCAAAACAGAGATGGTAAGTAACTTTCCGTAAGATCCAGAATTTTTAAAATTCCAGAGTACACAAATCTCTCATTGTGATTTATGAATTAAATTTTATATTGTCATTTCCAGCTCACTATATGGCTTAATAGAATTTAAGTTTGTGAGTCTGTACATGTGTATATATGTATATATACATACAACTAAGTTCACAAACTTGCCACCCAGCGCTCACTTTGGCAGCACTGTACAAACACTCCATTAGGTTTCATAACCTTGGTATTTCAGTGTCTCATAGCTGTGTTCATGTTAATGTGTGGCGGTGTCTTGCTGAGTGGCGTTCATTATTGTTATTGTGTGTTTTTGTGTGCTGTCATGAGAATGTCAGAGTTTGAATTAGAACAACGAACAAACATTAAATTTCTTGTTAAACTTGGCAAGATTGGAAGCGAAATCGGGGACGTGTATGTTAGCCCAAATTTATGGGGCTAATGCCATGAAGGAAACAGCAGTGTGCCAATGGATTAAACATTTTTCTGAGAGGAGAGAAAACATCACGGATGGAGAGGTCAGGGTGGCCATGAACCAGAAGAACTGAAAAAACGTGGCAAAAATTCATCAAATTCTGTGTTAAAATCATCACGTGTCTGTGAGAAGCAAAGCAGATCAAGTAAACATCGAGAGATAAACAGGAAAATCTTAACTGAAAATCTTGGCATGAGAAAGGTGTGTGCAAAAAATGGTCTCAAAGGAGCTCACTGATGAACCAAAGCAAAAGAGAGTCGAAGTCTGCCAAGACCTTTAGGACAGGTAAGACGATGTTTTGGGCTGTGTTACTACTGGTGATGAGACATTAGTGTACCAATATGACCCTGAAACAAAGCATCAGCTTGCACACTGGAAGTCAGCTAATTCTCCATGACGAAAAAAGTTCTATCAGTCTAAATCAAGAGTCAAAATGATGTTGCTATTGTTTTTTTATGTCAGAAGGATCGTTCATTATGACTTTGTTCCAATTGGACAGTTAACCAAATTTACTATTTAGAAGTGCTGAAAAGGCTGAATGAAACAGTTAGATGAAAACGACCTGAACTTTTTGCCAACAACTCATGACTCTTGCTTCACAGCAATGCACCAGCTTACACAGCACTGTCTGTGCGGGAGTTTTTAGCCAGTAAACAAATAACTGTAAGTGAACACCCTCCCTACTCACTTGATCTAGCCCCCAATGACTTTTTTCTTTACCTGAAGATAAAGGAAATATTGAAAGGAAGACAGTTTGATGAGATTCAGGGTATCAAGGGTAATACAATGACAGATCTGATGGCTATTCCAGAAAAAGAGTTCCAAAGTTGCTCTGAAGGGTAGAGTAGGCACTGGCATCAGTACGTAGCTTCCCAAGGAGAGTACTTTGAAGGTGACCATAGTGATAATCAGAAATGAGGTATGTACACTTTTTCTAGGATGAGGTTGTGGTGAATGTAATTGTCAGACCTCATATGTCTCTTCTTGTCATGGCCCTTATTTTTCTAGGACATATACCTAAGACTGGCATTGCTGGATCATGAGTTATACTATTTTTAGCTCTGTAAGGAGGTGTACTAGCATTTTCCAGTGTTTGTGTCATTTTAGATTCCCATCAGCAGTGTATAAGAGTTCCAGTTCCCACTACCTCACCACCATGTATTGCTTTCTGTTTTTTGTTTTTTTAATCAGTGCCATTATTGCTAGGATAGTGTCTTATTGTACTTTTAATCTAATAGTAATGATCACAAATATATATTAATGTGTTTGCTAGCTGTCTGAACATCTTCTCTGGTGAAGTGTCTGTTTATGTCCTTTGCCCATTTTTGACTGGGTTGTTTGTCTTTTAGTTACAAGGTGTTGCAGTTTTCTATATATTTTAGAGACTAGAAAATTGTCAGATATGTTATAACCAAAAACTTTAACCCAGTCTGTAGGCTCTCTTACTTATTTTTAGGAGATTCTAGTTATCAAGTTTATCTTCTGTTTTTTTGTGTGGTTTTGCTTATGTTTGGTATTCCATTTGTACCATGTATTACAGCTGCTAACATTGTTCCTATTTTTACTTCCATGATCTTATTGTTTTACTTTTAGGCCTGTGATCCATTCTGAATTAGTTTTTGTGTATGGTGTAAGGAGGTTAGAATCTTACTTCATTTTTCTGCAAGTGGATATCCAGCTCTACGAGCACGATTTGCTGAAGAGACTATCTGTTCATCATTTAATGAACTTCAACACTTTGTCAAAAATCAGCTGTCCGTAGGTGGATGGATTTACTTCCAGGTTTTGAGTTCTGTTCCATTGATGTATGTATCTGCCACTGCACCAGTACCAAGTTGCTTTGACTTCCCTTGCTGTAGAGCAGGTTCTGAGATTGGAAAGTTTGAGGCCTCCTCCTTTGTTCTTCTTCAGTCATGCTTTGCTTATCTGGGGCCTCATTCCTTCACATATGAATTTGGTGATTAGTTTTTTCATCTGATTAAAGAATGATGTTGTAAGTTGAATTGAGACTGCGTTATATTTGTTACTTACTTTGGTTAGCATCGAACTACCTTCCTATCCATAAACATGGTATGTTTTTCCATTTATTTAAGTCTCTTGATTTCTTGCAGTAGCATTGTGCAGTTTTCTTTATGTAAGCCTTTTGTTCTCTAGTGACATTTATTCCTATATATTTTATTTTTCGAGGACTACTGTAAATAGTATTGATTCCCTGAATTCCTTTTCAGAATTCTCTTTGTTGATATATAGGAATCTAATTGCTTTTTTACGTGGATGGTATGTCCAGATATTTGCTCAATTATTCTATTATTTCCAATAGCTTTTTTGTTGAGTCTCTGGAATTTTCAACATATATGATTATGTCATCTATGAATAGGAACAGTTTTGTGTCTTCCTTACCAATGAGTATGTACTTTATTTCTGTTGTGCCTTATTGCTCTACCTAGGACTTTCAGTAAAAAATGAATAAGAGTGATAATAAAGGACATACTTGACTAGTTGTGCCATTCTCAGTGGGAATACTTTCAGTGTCTATTGAGAACAATATTGGCTGTTGGTTTGTGTAGATATATATATATATATGTGTGTATATATATATGTCTTTACTATGCTGAGAAATTTTCCACTCATTTCTATTTTGCTGAAAGTTTTTATCAAGAATTGGTGTTCGAATTAATACCATATATCAATTCTTAGAAGCCATGAGTCGGATCTGACTTGACAGCACTTGGTTTGGCTAGAACAACTTTGTGGGCTGATTATTACTATGTTTTATGGGTGGAGAATAGTTTAAATAAATTGCTAAAGGTAAAGAGAAAGTTATGGAGACAAACTTTGAACCTTCGTATGTGTAATTCCAATATGCATACTTTGTCCCAGTAATCTCTCAATACTTCACTTGCCAGTATATTATAACTTAAATAGACTTCTGCAGACTGCCTAGAAATTTATCCACCATTTATGTATAGAACATGGGAAACATGTGAAAAACATTTAAGGTTTCAAATAACTAACTTTCCAATGATCATTTGGGTCACACTCACTTCTTAAATTTGGGGTTGCCTGAGCTACTCAAATGTGTAGAAATATGCTCTGGATCCAAATAATGAATCAGATAACTCAGAATTGGGCTGGAAAGTAAGCACAAATTTTCTCTGACCTTTTTGATCTCTGCTTTCTGCTCTGATTGTGAACTCTTGTTTTTCTACACAATAAAACTCATTACTGTTTGAGGTCTCATTTCTCTTTTCAAATAGGGCAAGCTAAAAAAAATGGTAAAAAGTTGTACACACTCCAATGTTTGCAACAAACTTAGTTGAGAAAGAATTAGAGACTTGAACAGAAAACTTGACTGTTGTCTTCAGTGCAAAGAAAGAAAGTTAAAGCCTTGCTTTTCAAACTTCCTACAGACCCTGTGAAAATGTAGATTCAGATCTATTTGGAATACCCCCAAACCAAACCCACTGCTGTCAAGTGGATTGCTACTCATAGAGACTCTATAGAGGAGAGAGTAGAACTGCCCCATGGAATTTCCAAAAAGCCGCTGGTAGATGTGAACTGTCAGCTTTTTGGTTAGCAAACAAGTTCTCAAAAACCGCACCTGAGATTTTGGTTTGCTTGTTTGTTTACACTTGTAACATCTTCTCAGATGATGTCAATGATTTTAGTGGCTGGACCCTACTCCCTACTCAGAGGACTTTTCTGACTTAGACTACCAACGCCGTAGTTGTTAGTTAAATGGTTGTTGATTATAATTAGGTAAAAATATCTCACTTAACCTAAAAAGTATCTTACATAACGTGCACATGATTGTTTAGGTGAACTACTATGCTCTTTTAATGAGAAAAGTGTCTGCCAAGCCAAGTGCTGTCGAGTGGGTGTGGTCCCCATCGCAGTACAACTCTATGATGTATACAAATTTCTAACCTGCTTATTCAGAATATTTTTTTATAAAGAGAAAAAAAGATCTCTGTATTACATAAGGTAGTAGAAAAAAACTGGTTTTTGGAAGTGTAAATTAGATGTAAGTTATATATATATTATATATAAATTATCAAATGAAAGGCACTATGTTTTTCTCTGAGAAGATGGTTTAACAGATGCTGAGAAGGAAAACTGCTCGCTGTAATGTTTAATTTAACATGAAAAAGAAAGGCTTACTCTACATACATGTTGGAACTCCTGGAAACTCAGTGTCTATATGGCCCCCTAGGGATTCATTGATGCCTAGTCAATTTTTTATTGCTACTGAATAAGATCTTTTCAGCACAAGTATTTGACCTCTAACACTACTGTGACTCTCTCTTGATGGTCATCAAAACACAAATCCTCTTACAAGCCACTAAATGATGTAGTATTTACTATTTGGCAGATGCAAACAGCAAAATAGTTGGTTGAGATTGATATTTATGGGAACTATAAATGTGACTTGATAGAATTCTTAATAGAATTGAATTTCTTTTATAATTTGGGTGAGTTAAAGAAAGACTGTTTTAAATCTCTTGATATCATGCAATTTTCCTCTATCTTTGAAAACTGTCAGGTATGTTATACCAATTCTTGTATAAAAATTAATGCCAAATATCCATGAACACCTGCATTGGCCAGCATATTATTACTTATTCTGGTTTCATTAACTTCCCTGTAGGAGCAGCAGTTTTCTATTTTTGTGAGCCAGATTTACATCTTCTTCGTAACATAACAAAATAGGTCATACAGATATTTACTTACTAAAACGGTACACATCTTTTAATTCTGGTTATCGGAATTAAATCTTTTCATTTTAACCTTGAAATAATAATTTCAAATTGCATATGGCTTATTCTTCCCAGAAGCAGTTTTCATCCATTACTGTGTTTCATTGAGATATTCACTGCAGATTTATAAAAGCTAGGAAAAATTTATGCTGCTACTTTTCACACTAGTGGTGTTTTCCCCACATATTAGTGAAATGTCAGGCTGATGAGTCTATAAAGGAACTCCTGTTGTCTAAACTTGCCCTCTGTTACCAAAATACCAAAGATACGTTTCTCTTCATGTATTTCATTTTACTGATTTTGCTTAGCAGGAACAAAAACTTAAAAGACAGTCAGTTACTATTGATCTGCTCTCAGAATATCAACATTGGTGTCTACTTGCATTTTTTTTTAATAGTTAATCACAGTCATAGGTCAATAGTGAATAAAAATTAAAATCAGTAGCAGAAGAAGATGAAGAGTTACCTAACACCTCAGGCAGTTGGTAGTCCCACAGTCACCTACATATTTCTGGTTGTTGGTGTTTTAATGGCAACTTTCAATTGCTGGTGAAGAAAAAGGCACTTAAGCTATAAATACTAATTTTTAATATTATGAAAGAATTTACAACATAAAAATATTAGATCTTGTTTAAGGACTTGTCATTGAGACTGCTTTTTCCTTTTTGAAAACACATTGATATTTCATTTGTTTTATTTGAATAAAAGGCATTATTAGTCTCTTTTCCAAAATTTGTCTCCCAGCATAAAATTTTTCTCAACAAGTTTTATTTTTACTTTGGTTTCACATTTTTTTGTCTATACTTTAAATTTAAGCTATGTCTTTATATCTTTTCATATAAAATAAAATATATTGTAAGAGGTCTTGTGGAGGTAGAGTAAACCTTAGATTCTGAAACGAGGTAAAAGCAAAAGAAAGTGCATATATCTAACAAAACCTTAGCCTCACATTAGGAAATCAGTCTTCTTAAGCACCTGGTAAATTCCTTTTGATGAATCCATTATAGTATTTTTATATTGCAATGGAAAACATATACCTAAAATAGGACAAATAAAATTGTTATAGTACTCAAATTCAAAAAAATATACTTGTAAAACATTTTTATCAGTGATGAACTTAAAGCCTTTTAAATGTTTCTAGAAAATGGCTTTTAAGGTTTTATTAACAAATACTGCTGATAATGGCTTTCAAGTCTTTATAACAAACACTGATGATAAACAGCAAATAAGAACCAACCATGATAAAGTTTTGATGAGGTGAAATGACAGAAAGAAGAACACTAGATCAAGAAGGCAGTTGAGCTCTGTGCTTCGTCTCACAATGAGGTTTCTCCCTCCACAGTAATCACTGTAAAGGCTTCTACTCCTGTCATTCTTTGGCCAAGTCAGGACTTGGAAACTTCATACTCAATTATAGACTGTTTCTCTCTGTCTTTAGCTGGAATGCACAGCATAGAACTGAATAAACTGCAAATCTAATTAAAGTGTACTTTGGCCTCTATTATGTTACTATTGCCTAAAACAATTCCAAAACATGACAAGCCAAGATATTTATAGATACCGCAGCTCAAGCAGATTCCGATTCACATGAATCAAAAGCAACTTTTAGATTAAATTTGAATCTTTTAGGAAAGTGCTTTTGTGGTCTGCTTGATATCATGGAATCCTTTCAGAAGAAGATGAAATCTAGAGTTCCTAAAGGAAAATGCCCTCACAAATGATAATTGAACACATTTCAGTTGGAGTTGCCCAGTTCCCAAAGCCCATGAGGCACAGATTGCAGGTTATGGGTAAAAGAGAGGGACAATGGCAGAAGTGGTTCACTTCAAACACTTTGACATTTATGACAACCTTTACTTTAAATGGAAACCCTAATGGTGTTAGTGGATTAAATGCTACGTCTGCTAAGCAAAAGGTCAGTGGTTCAAATCCACCAGGCACTCCTTGGAAACTCTATGGGGCAGTTCTACTCTGACCTGTAGGGTCACTATGAGTCAGAATTGACTCAATGGCAATGTGTTTGATTTTGGGTTGCTTTAAATCGTGTTTTCTCCTCAGATATGCTATGTTTTTAAACATAATCCATAGTTTGTACCAGTAAAAATGTCTCCTTATCATATGTAGTCCACATGTAACTCTCACACAATTTGTATTGTAGAAACAGGTTTCAGCTTGTTTTGTTGTGAGCTAATTACCTAGAAAGCTGATGTTCACTTCTTCCAGTCCTATAGCTTTTTGTTTGTTTGTTTTAATCATTAGTTTCTTCTGGTGAGAAAACAAGCGTAATACAGTGTGCTAGAGTGTTTACTGCTATAAACAAATAATTGCCCTTATCTATGAGAAGTTTCCAGGATGACAGTTTATGCTCATCTACTAATGTAAATATTTGTGGTTCGAACTCATCAAGCAGTGACACAGAAGAAACAACGGTGATCTTCTTTAAACATTATAGCAAAGAAAACCCTAGGAAGCAGTTTTATTCAGTAGCCCAGGAGGTCACCATGAATCAGAAATAGCTAAGATAGCAGGGGGTTGGTTTTGGTTTTTTGCTCTTTTTCTTCCTGTTTTTAAAATTCTGCTTTAAGTGAAAGCTGACAGTTCGAGTCAGTTTCTTGTGCAAAAACTTACACCCACATTGTTGTTACCCTAGTTTCTCTCCCTACAATGTGACAGCTCATTCTTCCTCTCCACCCTGTGTTTCTTGTGTCAGTTCTACCAGCTTCTGTCTCCTTCTGCCTTCTCATCTCACCTGGGGAAAGGAGCTGTCCAAGAAGCACACTCTTAACCAGTATCATTTTGTATCTTAAAGTTCTTTCTAATCCTTGTCTAGAGAGCTGGCTTTGAGAATGGTTTCAGTTCTGGGCTAAAAAAGGGTCCACAGGCCATATCTTCTGGGGTTCCCCAGTCTCAGTCAGATGATCAAGTCCGATCTTTTCAATAGAATTTGAGTTCTGTACCCTACTTTTCTCTTGCTCCTTCAGGGACTCTCTGTTGTATTCCCTATTAGGATGGTTATTGGTCATAGATGGGAACCACCTAGTTCTTCCAGTCTCAGGCTGATACAGTCTCTGCTTTATGTGGCCCTTTATGTCTCTTGGGCTCATATTTTCCTTAAGTCTTTAGTGTTCTTCATTCTCCTTTGCTCCAGGTGAGTAGGGTCCAGTGGATGCATCTTAGATGACCACTTGCTAGCTTTAAAGACTCCAGACATTGCTCACCAGAATACAATGCAGAACATTTTCTGAATAAACTTTGTTATATCAGTTGACCTAGATGTCCCCTGAAGCCATGGTTCCCAAACCCATGCTGCTGTTACTCAGTCCCTTGAAGTTTTGGTTGTATTCAGGAGACAACTTAGCTTTTGGTTTAGCATAGTTGTGCTGACTTCCCTTCTATCGTTTGTTGTCCTTCCCTTCGCCTAAAGTAATTCTTGCCTACCAGCTAGTTAGTGAGGAACCCCTGGTGGTGTAGTGGTTAAGTGCTACAGCTGCTAACCAAAAGGTTGGCAGTTCAGATCTACCAGGAACTCCTTGGAAACTCTATAGGACAGTTCTACTCTGTCCTACAGGGTCACTATGAGTCAGGATTGACTCAATGGCACTAGGTTTTAACTAGTTAGTGGCCATCTCTCTCCCTCCCTTCCCACCTTCATAACCATTAAAGAATGTTTTCTTCTGTGTTTAAAGCTTTTGTTGAGTTCTTATAATAGTAGTCTCAAAGAATTTGTCCTTTTGCAATCGACTAATTTCACTTAGCGTAATACATTCCAGATTCATCCATGTTACGAGATCTTTCCCAGATTCATCATTGCTGTTTATCATTGTGTAGTATTCCATTGTGTGAATATAACAAAACTTGTTCATTTATCCACTGATGGGTGCCTATGATATTTACTTCTTTTTTGTTATTGTGAATATTTCTGTAATGAACATGGAAATGCACGTATCTGTTCATGAGACAGCTCTTATTTCTCTAGAATATATTGCAAGGAATGGGATTGCTGGATCCTAGGGTACTTCTAATTTCTTTCTTTTTTTTTTTTTACTTTTTATTTTTATTTTTATTTTTTATTTATTGTGATTGAGTGAAAGTGTAAAATCCAGTATAAATTTGCATGCTCACCTATGTGCAGCTTCCACTGCTTTCCCTGCCCGGTGACGGCACACTCCTCCTACTCGTCCCATACATGTCATATCCTCCTAACAATCTCCTGTCCCCTCCTCTTGTTTCTTTTAATTTTTTTTTCTGTTGTGATTAAGCAGAAGTTTACGAGTCAAGTCAATTTTCCATAAAACCCAGAGCACCCACCTTTCTGCAAGTCTATCTGCTCTCCTCACCCTTTGACCATTTCTTGCTTTTTAAGGAAACACCAAATCAATTTCCAAAGTGGCTGTAGCATTTTACATTCCCAGTAGCAGTGTGTAAGTGTTCTTAGTCTCTCCACAACATCTCCAGAATTAATGGTGTTGTATGTGTGTCTGTTTAAATTAATCAAAGCCTTGTTGGGGTGAGATGGCATATAATTATAGTTTTGATTTGCATTTCTCTTTTGGCTAATGACTGGGAGCATTTCCTCATGTATCTCTGTTAGCTTCGTGAATGTATTGTTTGGAGAAGTCCTGTTCGTATCCTTTGTACATTTTTTAATTGGGTTATTTGTCTTTTTTGTTCTTGAGATTCACAGTATCTCATAGGTTTTGGAGATTAGAGGTGACCAGATTTGTTGTAATCAAAAAACTTTCTGTCTTTGGTTGTCTTTTTACTTTTTTGCTGAAGTCATGGATTAGCAAAAGTGTTTGATTTTTAGCAGCCCCCAATTATTTATTTCTCTTCCGATGCTTGCAGATTGTTAATAATGTTTTGTCTTCTGTTTATGCCATGTATTAGAGCTCCTAGCATTTTCCTTATTTTCTTCCATTATCTTTATCATTTTACATTTTATTTAGGTCTTTAATGTGTTTGGAGTTAGTGTTTGTATGTGGTGTGATGTGTGGCTCTTGTTTTGTACTTTTGTGGATGGCTATCCAGTTAAAGAACTTTGGGTCTGTGTCAAATATCAGTTGCACATACATAGATGCATTCACATCTGGATTTTCAGTTCTGTTCCGTTGGTCTATGTTTCTGTTGCACCAGTACCAGGCTGTTTTGACTACTGTGGCAGTATAATACGTTCCAGAATCAGGTTGTGTGAGACTTACCATTTTGTTCTTCTTCTTCAGTAATGTTTTACTTACCTAGGGCCTCTTCCCTTTCCATATAAAGTTGGTGATTGGTTTTCCATCTCATTAAAAAAAATCTATAGGAACTTGAATCTGGATTGCATTGCATCTATAAATCACTTTGAAGGGAATAGACATTTTCAAATGTTGGGTCTTTCTGCACATGAGCAAGGTATGTTTTCTCACTTGGGTAGGTCCATTTTGGAAACCCTGATGGTAAGAGGCTAAGTGCTATGGCTGCTAATCAGAAGGTTAGTGGTTCGAAACCACCAGGAGCACCTTAGAAACTCTGCAGTGCAGTTCTAATCTGTCTGTAGGGTCACTATAACTCAATGGCAGTGAGTTTTTAGGTCTCTTTTGGTTTCTTGCAGTAACACTGAATATAAAACATATCACCATGGCATATCTCTCCATCTACTTACATTTTATTTCATTGTACTTCGTAGTTTTCTGTGCAGATGTCTTTAATATTTTTTGTTAAATTTGTACATCGATATTTTGTTTTTGTCGCTTTAGGCTTTTCTAAAAGAAATTAATTCTTAAATTCATGTTTCATTTATTTGTTATTTGTATATAGTAATTCAGGTGGTTTTATATATGGTCATGTATCTAGAGACCTTGATGAATTCACTTATAAATCCCATGGAGTTGTGGTTTTGCAGATTCATTTGGATTTTGCATGTATAAACTATGCCACCTATAAATACAGTTTCAACTTTTTTCCCAATATTTGTGTTTTTTACTTTTGCTGTGTGAAGTATAAAATGATAGAAGTCCTGCAGAAAATTGGTAATGTCAATTATCCTATGGCCCAGCAATTTTACTCTGAGCTATTTACCAGAACAAAAACATATGCCCACACAACCCAGACAAGAATGTTTACTGAGGCTTATTTATATTAACAAACACTTGCAGAAAACCAAATGTCCATCAACAGGAATATGAATAAATTGTGGGTGGCATTATCATGCAACGGAATACTACTCAGCAATAAAGAGAAACAAACTAGGATACAATCAGCCACATGAACAAACCTCAATAACTTTATGCTGAATGAAAAACAGCTGGTAACAAAAGAGTTGATTCCATTTTTATGAAATCTACAAATAGCCAAAACTAACCAACAGAATAGGAGGCAGGAATGAATGGGAAGGGACATCAGGGAACATTCTAAGGTGATGACAATGTTCTATTTCAATGGGAGTGTTGGATGTAGCATATATACTTCTGTCAAAACTTGCTGAACTGTATTGGTAAGATCCATACATTTTACTGTGTACATATATGTTAATATTTTTAATTTTTTTATTGTGATTAAGTGATAGTTTACTATCCAAGTCAACTTTCTGTATAAAATGCTGAGTGCCTTCCTCTCTACGGCTCTATCTGATCTCCTTACCTTGTGAGAGAGCATACTCTTCACTTTTTACTTCTAATATCCACTTAACCAACACTTGTCCCCTCCTCTCCAACCTCCCTTCTCCCCATATAGATATTAAATCATAAAGTAAACACACAAACTGCATCACACTGTGTCTGGTAATCCAGTTCGTTCTCTGTCTGAAGTGTCTGCTTCAGTACTAGCCTCAGCTCTGGGCTAGCACAAGTCTAGGGGCCATATTCTCAGGGGACCCTCCAGATTGTTGGACCACCAGTTCTGGTCTTTTAGCAGAGTTCTTGATCTGCACATCTCTTTTTCTCATGCTACATCAGAAACTCTACATTGTCTCACTGTCAGGGCTGTTTTTGGTGATGGCCAGGCACCATCTAGTTCTTCTGGTCTCATGCTAATGTCATCTTTTCTCATACAAATGTCGTCTCCCAATCATATAGGTCCTCCTGTCTCCTGGGCTCATTTTAACTCGTCTTTGATGTTACCGTTGTCATCTGTTCCAGGTGGGTTGGAACAAATTGATGTTCCTCAGATGGCAACTTTCTGGCTTTTAAGAGCCTATATGCCACTCCCCAATATGGGGTGCAGAAGAGTCTCTTAGTGAAAGACTAGTTATTTCAATTAACCTCAATGTCCTCTGAAAACATGATCCCCAGACCCCTGTCCCTGCTACTCTAGCCTTTGAAATGTTGAGTTTAACTTAGAAAACCTTTTAGCTTATAATGTTTTCCAGTTACACTGGCCTGCCTTCATGCTGTCACTTCCTTCACCTAACCGAATTCCTGACACCTGCCTAATCTATGAAACACCCACTCCCTTCCTCCCCACACTTGTAGCTGTCAAAGAGTATTTCCTTCTGTGCATATGTCTTTTCTTAAGTCCTTATAATAGTAGTCTCATACAATATTTGTTCTTCTGCTGCTGACTGATTTTACTCAGCATAATGTCTTCCAGTTGATTCCAGGTTATGAGATGTTTCATAAAATCATCATTGTTCCTTATCATTGCAACTATGTTCCGTTGTGTATATATACCATAGTCTATCTATCCATTCATCTGTTGATGGGCAGCTTCATTGATTCTCTCTTTTGGCTGTTGTGGAGAGTGCTGCAATAAACATTCATGTGCATGTATCTGTTTGTGTGACAGCCTTTATTTCTGTGGAATATATTTTAAGCAGCAAGATTGCTGGCTCATATGGTATTTATATATCCAGCCTTTTAAGAAAGTGCCAAATTACTTTCCAAAGAGGTTGTACAATTTTATATTCCCACCAGCAGTGTAGAACAGTTCCAATCTCTCCACAGCCTCACCAACATTTGTTGTTTTATGTGTTTTGGATTATTTCCAAGCTTGTTGGGGTGTGATGGTATCTCATTGTAGTTTTGATTTGGATTCCTCTAATGCCTAATGATTGTGAGCATTTCCTCATGTGTCTTTTGGCTCCCTGGATGTCTTCTCTGGAGAAGTGTCTGTCTATATCCTTTGCCCATACATACATGTTAATTTTTACAAACAAAGTTAAAAAAAAAAAAAAATCCTTGGAATGGCAAAGAGAAGTTTCTTGCACCTAGTCTTTCTTTCTTTTTTCTTCCTCTGCAAATGGTACAATTGGCAGCTCTAAGTCCTTGTGGGGAATTTTGGAAAACCTAGGAAGACCATAACTCAGTAGTTCTTAACTTGGCTGCACACTGAAATCATCTGGGGAGTCTTAAAGAGCAAAAGTTCTGGGTCTCACCCTCAGAGATTCTGATTTAATTGGTTTTGGGGGTGGCCTAGGCATCAAGATTTTTACAAGTTACCCAAATAATTCTAATGTGCAGCCAAGATTGAGTATCACTTCTGAAACTAATAATGGAAGCATGTCACACTGCCTCTTGCTATGGGCAAACATTTCCAAAGAGATGAGAACATTATTTGTCAGTACACTGTCTTGTATAAACCATGTCAATGGCACATTCCTGTCCATAATATCACTCCCCAGTTGTGACTTCCATGCACATGTTTTTATTTGTTTGTTTTTCTTTAAGTAAAAAGGTAGTACTTGACTTAACAATAGTAAGAAATAAGCTGGATTCTACCAGCCTAGGTTTGGCTCTTGATATCTCCTCCCACAGCATCCTAAATTTCTTTAGTTGTAATAATTATACTTGTAATGTATCTCTGCCACCACTTAAAAGCTTCAAAGAAGCAAAGGTTATGAGTATCTTTTTTTTTTTTGAACCACTATATCCAAAGCACCTGACATATGTTGTACGATTGAACGACTTCACCTCACTTGGCACTAAGTAGATGATGAGAATAATGACTGTTCTGGTCATCTTCCATTCATTTATAAGAAAAAATAAAGACATGCCAACTTTTACCCCCTTTTAGTCAGGGCCATCATGAAGAAGCAAGAAGTTGTTGAAGGAATCTGTTGTTACACATCTCAGCAATCTCTGTCATTTTAGGGATATGTCAGCTGATGATACAACTAGTCATGGCTGACAGGAAATACGATGGGGTATGTGCGGAAGCCAGCTGGGGATACGGGATTGTTTGGAATTCTCTTAATCATGGTTTATTATGAGGCTGTTATTGACAGGCCTGTAAGCAGCTCCTCTCCCAGAAATATAGGCATGCAGGCCATTCTTAGATTTCATAAGCTGCCTAAGAACAACCCAGCACATCGACCTTTCATGGGAGAACACATGGAGCAGGCAGCATGATTTAATACCAGCCAGTCGAAGAGTCCAGCACAGATTAACACTCCTTAACCTTCAATTTATTAGACAGCTGTCCTGCCATTTATCTTTCTATTTTATTGGTACTATATTACTGGTAAAAATTAGAGAATGGATACCAATACTGAACCATAGGTCTGCTTTCCATCATATCCAGATTAGTGAGAGCCTCTACGACTTTGCCATTTGAACGCTCCAGGAGTTAACACTCCGGGCACATTTCTTGGAATAAGGAACTCAGAAGTTTGCAACTTTTCAGTTCTTCCTCCTCCTACACATTTGTGAACATTTGCACACTGGTGATTATGAGTTCTCTGTTAAATACCTGACAGAGCCCAACCCAGCCCACCCACTCCCTCCTCAGCCAAAAGGACAACTAAAAACTGCAGTGAATTACACATTTTCAGTCAGAACACACCAAATCTTTCCTTTCACTCAAGCTAATGTCTTATTTACAAATTTTTAAAACTAGCTCCTCCAAAAATATGTCAGCATGCTACCCATGCTATTTATTAATGATAGTTTCAATTAGTTTCTTGACATGTTCTGTAGTTAATATGTATGTCCCTAGAAATAATAACGAGGACTTCAAATGCTGATTATTTCTAAAACTAAAAATCTAAGCTAAAAAAAAGGAAAAAGTGTGGGCTGTGGTGATACAGAGTTCTATTATGGTATGGTTTGTGTGTTTTGTTTTCAGAACAATTCTAAAGTAATGGGCCATTTCAGAAGCATTACATATGTTCCCCTGGACATAGTACAAAGAAAGTCATCTCCATTTTTCTAATATATAGTATGTACTGCAGCCTGGGCCTATCCCAAGAAAAAGAAAGGTAAAGTAATTTATGAGTCAAGAAGGCCCCATAAGAATGAAGAAGGCATTCAATGTCTGTTTATAAGACTTGTATAGAAATATCTTGATATAATGGTTAGAATAACATGAAAACGGAGACCAAATTTTTATAAACATAAGAGTAATATTTTTGTTTTAAATCCATCATCACATAAAATATAATGAAATTTTAAGCAATAATAACACCTTAGTAAACGACATTATTATTATTATTGAAAAACGGATTGAAGCAGTTAGGAGACTGTTGGCTGACCTGAGATATTTTCTAGGCAAAACATTAACCTGGAGGCACTGACTAACTTGACTATAATAAGGCTAAGCCATTTTAATAAAAAGTAAGTATTTCTGTGCAGGATTACAACCTAAACCATCAGGCAAGTTGTATTAGTTATTTACTGCTGCATAACAAGTTATCCCAAAATTAGCAGCTTAAAAACAAGAAGCATAGTTACTGCGCAACAGGAATCTGAGAGTGGCTAAGCTGGGTGCTTCTAGCTCAGGGTCTCTGATGAGGTTGCAGTCAAGATGCCAACCCAGGCTGAAGTCATCTGAAGGTTTGATGGGAACTGTTAAATCTACTTCCAAGCAAGCTTATTCACTGTTTGGCAAGTTAGTGCTGGTTGATGGCGAGGGGGAGTCTCAGTTCCTTCCCACATTAACCTTTCCACAGATAGGGCTGCTGAGTATTGTCAAAACACAGCAGTATACTTTGGCTTCCCCGAAGTAAGTAATCCAAAAGGAGCAAGAGAACCCTTTCTTTTGACCAGCCTTAAAATTCACAAACTCTCACTTCTTCAGTATCCTTTTAATTACACAGATCAGCTGTATTTGGGGTGGGCAGAGGCTAATGAAGAGTATGCATATCAGGAAACGAGAATCATCAGAGGCCGTCTTGGAGGTTGGTTAACACACTAATGGACATATGAGGTCCAACAATTAAGTCTGCAAATGGAATTGTTCTAAGTGTTACATACCCCATTGCAGAATAACACTACGGTCATCTTCGAAGTACTCCCCTTAGGAAGCTATGCACTGATCCCAGTGCTTACTCCACCCCTCAAAGTGATTTTGGAATTCTTTCTAGAATGCCCATTGTGCACAATGGCAATGTGGGAAATGCGCAAACTTAATTGTATAGTTATCTGTGAGGGAGTTGTCAGCTAGTAAACATGTAGCTATGTTGGAACACCCTCCCTACTCATCTGATCTGGCCCCCAACGACTTTTTTCTTTACTCGCAGATAAAGGACATATTGAAAGGAAAACATTTTGATGACATTCTGGACATCAAGGATAACATGACAACAGCTCTGATGGCCATTCCAGAGAAAGAGTTCCAAATTTGCTTTGGAATGTGGACTAGGCACTGGCATCAGTGCATAGCTTCCTAAGGACAGTATTTCAAAGGTGCCTGTAGTAATATTCAGCGGTAAGGTATGTAGCCCTTTTTCTGGGATGAGTTTGTGAACTTAATTGGCAGTCCTTATATGTAAAGAAAGGATGCCTTAAGAAGCAATAGATTCAGGATTATGCTAATTTATTGCACATCAAATTTCTATTCAAAGGGATTTACAAATTAATATCCATGAAACAGTTCTAAACATTATACATCTGATATTTATCCTGATCATGTATTTCAATGTATTCACTGTACAGACATACAGACAAAGTTTCAAAAATACATGTGATCACATCTTTCTCCAGTAGGCTTGATTCTTAAGGTCACTGTCTATTCCGCAACTTTCACAAGCTCATGTGTGATTTTACCATTTAGGGCAAAATAGTATTTTACCAGAAGTGACAAATGTTGAATACAGAGTTGACATCTAAAGACAAAGAAAGTTTCTTTTAAAACTCTGCTCACAAATAAATGTTGTAAATGTTGAAGCCCTCACAAATTTTATGTAAAGAGTGTTATATTTGAATTTTGACACAGTAAGAATTGTATTACGGGAGGGAAAACAGCAATGAGTTTTGCTGCTATTGCTTTAAACTTGATATTTTCTCTAAAATAGACTCCAAACTTTTTTTTTAATAGGTAGATGTGGGACCAATTTTCTACAATGAAAGCTACTCAGATACATAAAAAATGAACATCTACATTCAAATACTGTTCAGTATTGTGCATTTTTGCAGTCTTCCCACTCTACTGTATAAAAGCATACCCAGCTTATGCATCCATCCTTAACCAAAATCGTATTTCTATACATTTTAATTGTCTTTTGTTGATAATGTGAGGGTACACTGTTACCTACAGGATAAAACTCAAAAACTCCTTGGCTTACCATTCATATACATCCAACTACAGTTGTGTTTTCCTTCATTTCACAACTCATAAACATTAGCCACACTAGACTTGCTGATAATTGCCAGACTCACTTCGTAACTTCATGCCAATATTCACAGCCTTTTCTATGCTTTAAATACAAGATGTGTTCCATAGAAAACCACTCCCCTTTTAACAGCCTAAACCAAACCCAAACCAAACCCATTGCCATCGAGTCAATTCCATCTAATTCACGGAGAATCTATAGGACAAAATATAACTGCCCCATATTTTCCAAAGAATGCTTGATGGATTTGAACTGCCAGCCTTTTGGTTAGCAGCTATAGCACTTAACCACTACATGATCAAGTTTCCTATAACAGCCTACTCAACTATATTCTCTGAGAAACCTTGTTTGATATAACCAGGAAGCTGAGTCTGTGCGTTTCAACTGTATATTGCAAAACTTGACATTACTATCTTTCATTAGCTGTTAAAATGTTAGACTCTTCCATACACTGTGAGGAATGGAAAGTATGTATTAATAATCTCTGTTCAAAATCAACCACAGAGCCAGGCACAAAATGAGGCTGGTTCAGTAACTAGCACTGGAAAAGTATTGTAAGCAAATCCTGAGGAATCCCTGGAAAATAAAAACTTGCAAAATGTGAAGGTATCAAATATTGTACGCTTTTTCCAGACTAGTAAATTCTATATCAGTCCTTTAGATGTTCTGAATTAACACCTTTGTGTGCTTTTGAAGAATAATATAGTCACTAGGAACATGCATGTGCTCACTAAAAGTGAATGGTGTACACCAACTATATTAGATTGTTGTTACTCTTTGAGATATAAGTATCACTTATTTTCATTTTAGGAAGACATTTGACAATATCCTTGACAAGAAGGATGTATGTAGCTAGAATGATAACAGTACAATTAAGTATATCATGGTGTAATTGTAGATCATGTTCTAAAATGTTGATTAATGGAGGAAACTTCATCAGACAAAAGAGTTGTCCACCATTGTGCTACTGTTAACTTATCCCTGGGTTTTTGTTGTTGTTGTTGTTAAAGATATTTATCAGTTTGATGACCACAAAATGCTCTGGAATACACTTACAGCAGTAAGATACGACAGTATTATCAAAGGTTACAACAGAGTTTCTCAATTTCATCACTATTGACACCTGAGGCTGTATAATTCTTTGTTGTGGGAAACTGTCCTGTTCATTATAGATTTTCAGCAACATCCGCAGCCTTCGGCCATCAGGTGATAGTAGCAACCTTCCCCCAGTTCTGACAACTGAAAATGGCTCTAGACTTTGTCAAATTTCCCCGGGGAGCAAAACCACCCTGAGTTAAGAACTGCTCGGCTGGAGTGACGGAGTGAACTTAACAAGATGAAGTTTAGCTAACATAAATGTTTCATGAGTAAAAAATTCACTTTTTCTGTTTATACTTCTTTATATCCTGTGCCTGTCACTATACTTGCAACACAGTAGATATGTAGTGAATGAATAATTGAAAGAATGAATGAGTGAATAAATTATTGAAACTTTAATAACTCCATTATATCTCTTCAAGATGGAGACGATCCTGCTCCAAGACGATCTTTAAAACTCAAGCCAAAAATATACCCCGAAGTCTTCTTAAAACGAACAGTAGTGCAGCTTACGTGACACCAACAGCCTCTGGGCACCATTACCAAACCCTAATTGGTGAGTACAGTAGCATGAGAAACCTATCCTTTTAAATGGTTTCTCCAGATGTTTTCCAGGCAATTGGCCAACTTCCTTCCCAAGATAAGAATAGTCTGGGTGCAGAACACAGAACCAGTTAAGACCAAATCTGGCCCGCTTCAGACGCACAGAACTGTTAACCCTATCCTCTGGTGGTGTCAGAACGTTTCTCCCATTGAACAGAACTGAACTTTAGCAGATCAAGACTGGGGAAAGACTTGCAGAAGCAAGACATTGAGCCTATGATCCAGTTTGAGAGACCTCATTTTTGGACTGAGCAAGCACACACAATACAACTGCCCTGGGAACCTCTTTTTTAGATCAGACCAATCAGTAACCTTGTTCCTTTCTGCCAGGATCCTTCCCCTAAGAAGCAGTTTCAGTCATTGTTTAGACAACCATCTTGGCGATGCCAGCCCCAGTGTGCTCCGTTGTTTGGCTAACCAAAAGAAACTTCTTTCACGTTCACCCGTTTTGTGTCTCTAGGGTAGTGTTGAGCAGCACGACAGAACTTTGGTAACATAACAATTAAAAAAGGTCTGTCTTGAGACGTAGGCTTCTCTCAGATCTATCAACACGAGATCAAACTGACAACAGAAGCTGGAAAGAGTAGACAGGAACCTTAGGGGCCACTGAGTTTACGTTCACGAGGGAGAAGCAAGTCAGAAAAGGAGGGTGAGATGGCTGCACAACTTGAAAAATTTAACCCATGTCACTAAATTGCACTTGTAGAAACTGTTGAACTCATGTATGTTTTGCTATATATTGTCTAAACAACAATAAAATATGGGGGGAAAAAGTCAGTGAAAATCCAAGAATATCCAACTGAATAAAATGTGTTGTTAGAAAAGACAAATTCAGTGTAAGTTCAACAGGTACCAAAATGGTGACATTGCTCCTGAAAAAGAAAAAAGAAAAAACACAGAAAATGAATACACTATCCAGCTGCATTAACAGAAGTGGAATAGCCAGAACAAGCGACATGCTAATACTTGACTGTGGCATTTCTTTCTGTTTACAAATATTTAGAGGAAATGATAGACTGGGGTGGATCTAGAAGTGATCGCAGATACTAAAAAGTTTCTGAAAAACTTGGTATAAGATAAATGGCTGAAGAAAACAAGATTATTTGTATTAGACACAAACTACTGGGAAACATGAAAATTTCAAACATCTAAAAAACAGACACATGGCAAATAAACTCTGTCTATTCCAGAAGGCTAAATTAAGATAAATGTATGAAGTTTTATGGAGACAGATTCAGGCTTAAAGCAAAAAAACAAATCCATTGCTATAGAGTAGGTTTCAACTCAGGATGACCCTAAAGGGACAGAGCAGAACTGTCCCATGGAGTTTCCAAGGAGTCCCTGACAAGTTCAAACTGCCAGCCTTTTGGTTAGCAGCCACAGCTCTTAATCATTATGTCACTAGAGTTTCAGATGGAAATAATTGGAAACCCTGACGACATCGTGGTTAGGAGCTACAGCTTAACCAAAACGTGGGCAGTGGAAATCCATAAGGCACTCCTTGGAAATCCTATGTGGCAATTCTACCCTGTCTTATAGGATTACTGTAAGTTGGAATCAACTGAACAGCAATGGGTGTGTGGTTTTCTTTCTTTCTTTCTTTTTTTGGTAAAAACAGAGTTATGCAAAATGCAATGGACTGTCTTCAAACCTTGTAACTGGCTTCCATTTCTTTCTTTCTTTTTAAATTCCAATTACCTGTAAGTATACAACACAATTCAGTTTTGCACACCTTCTTCTCTACAACTGCATCTGCTCACCCTACCCTGTGACAACACACTCCTCCTTTTCAGTCTTTACTTCCATTATCTACTTAACTAACATCTGTCTCCTCCTCTCCATCCTCTGCTCTCCCCTGTAGAAAGAAACCAATAGGACAACCTCCTGTATATGTATATAACTATAAAGTACACTCACCACATGTTCATTATGTGTCTCCAAGTCCAGTCCACTCTTAGTCTGAAGTGTTGACCTCAGTACTGGTTTCAGGTCTGGGGCTGCAGCAAGTCTAGAGGCCATGTATCCAGGGGACCCTCCAGGTTGTTGGGCCATCAGTTCTGGTCTTTTAGTACAGTTCTTGATCTGTACACTGCTTTTTCTCATGTTATGTTACAGACTGTCCACTGTGTTCCTTATCAAGGTTGTCTTTGCTGGTGGCTAGGTACCATCTGGTTCTTCTGGTCTCGTGCTGATGTTGTCTCCCAATCATATGGGTCCTTCTGTCTCCTGGGCTCATTTTCCTTGTGTCTTTGATGTTCTCAGTTGTCATCTGTTCCAGGTGGATTGGGACCAAGTGATTTTCCTCAGATGGCAGCTTGCTGGCTTTTAAGCCCCAGATGCCACCCACTCACCAACATGGCATGAAGAAGACTCTTAGCAAAAGCCTAGTTAAGCCACCTGACCTCAGTGTCCCCAGAAAACATGGTCCCCAGACCCCTTCCCTGCTATTCTGTCCTTTGAATTGCTGGATTGAATTTAGAAAACCTTTTATAGTTTAGTCCATTTATGCTGACCTGCCTTTATGCTGACCTGAGTGCTGTCACACCCTTCATCTAACCAAATTCCTACCAACTGTTTAATCTATGATGAACCTCTCTCCCCATGCTTGTAGCCATCAGAGAGTCTTCTGTGTGTAAGTCCTTCTTTAAGTCCTTGTAACAGTGGTCTCATACAATACTTGTCCTTTTGCAGCTGACTGGTTTTATTCAGCATAATGTCTTCTAGTTGACATCAGGTTATGAAATGCTTCCTAAAACTGTCATTGTTCTTTATCATTGCATAGTGTTCCCTTGTGTATACAGATCAGTTTGTTTATCCATTCATCTATTGATAGGCACCTAGGTTGATTCCATCTTCTTGCTGTTGTGGACTGCACTGCAATAAACATTCATGTGCATATAAGCATTTGTGTGGCATCCCTTATTTCTGTAGGACATATTTCTGTTTGGATATATTCTAAGCAGTAGGATTGCTGGACCATGGTATTCACATTTTTAGCTTTTTAAGAAAGCACCAAATTGCTTTGCAAAGAGGCTGTACCAACTCGCATTCCCACCAACAGTGGCAGGAGAGTTCCAATCTCTCCACAGCCTCTGCAGCATTTGTTGTTTTGTGTTTTTTGGATTATTGCCAACCTCATTGGAGTGGGATGGTATTTCATTGTAGTTTTGATTTGGATTTCTCTAATAGCTAATGATTGCGAGCATGTCCTTATGTGTGTTCTGGCTGACTGGATATCTTCTTTGATGAATCGTCTGTCCATGCCCTTTGTGCATTATTTAATTGAGTTCTTTATCTTTTTCTTGTAGATATTTTGCAGCACCTTGTGGATTATGGAAATCAGTTGTCAATCCAACATGTAGTTGCCATTTCCCATTCTGTAGGTGGTCTTTTAACTCTCTTGATAAAGTGTTTGGATGAGCATAAGTGTTTGATTTTGAGTTATTCCCTTTTATCTATTTTTTTTTCTGTTATTCATGCACTGTTTGGTGACATTTTGTAGTCTGTCTAAGCCTTGTATTAGAACTTTCATTGTTGTCCCTATTTTTTCTTCCATAATCTTTATTGCTTTAGGTTTGATATTTAGGTCTTCTATCAATTTGGGGGTGGGGTCATTATTTTGTGTAAGGGGTGACATATGAGTCTTGTTTCAGTTTTTTGCAGATGGATATCCAATTTTGCTAACATCATTTGTTAAAGAGACTGTCTTTTCCCCAGTTTACAACCTTTGTCGAATATCAACTGTGCATAGGAGGATGGTGATATTTCTGGATTCTCTGTCCTTTTCCATTGGTCCATATATCCATTTTTTGTACTATTACCAGGCTATTTTGACTACCATGGCAGTGCAATAGCTTCTAAGGTGTGGTAGTGTGAGGTCTCTCACTGTGTTCCTCTTCTTGAGTAGTGTCTTACTTATCCAGGGTTTCTTCCCTTTCCAAATGACATTGGTGATTTATTTCTCCATCTCATTAAAAAATGACATTGGAATTTGTGTTAGGATTGCATTGTATATGCAGATCACTTCAAGTAGAATGTTTTCACAATGTTAAGTCTTCCTATTTATGAGCAAGGTTATGTTTCTCAACTTATGTAAGTCTCTTTTGGTTTCTTGCAGTAGGGTCCTGTTAATTTTCTCTGTATAGGTGTCTTACAGCTCTGGTTAGACTTATTCCTAGGTATTTTATCTTCTTGGGGGCTATTGTAAATGGTATTGATTTGGTGATTTCCACTTTAATGATCTCTTTTTTGGTGGAATCCTGCCGATGTCTTTATGTTTATCTTATATCCTGATACTTTGTTGAACTTTTCTATTACTTCCAGTAGTTTTTTTAATAGATTCTTTAGGGTTTTATGTGTATACAATCATATCATCTGCAATATTGATACTTCTATTTCTTCTTTACTGATGTGGATGTCCTTTATTTCTTTGTCTTGTCTGATTGTGCTGGCCGGAACCTGTATCACAAGGTTGAATAGAAGTGGTAACAGCGGGTACCTTTGTCTAGTTCCTGTTTTCAGCGGGAATTCTTTCAGTCTATCTCCATTCAGGATGATGTTGGCAATTGGTTTTGCATAGATACCTCTTATTGCACTGAGGAATTTCTCTTCCAGTACTATTTTGCTGGGAGTTTTTAACATGAATGGGTATTGGAGGACTTTGTCAAATGCCTTTTCTGCATCAACTAATAGAATCAAGTGATTTTCATACTTCATGTTATTTATATGATTGATTACAGTAATTGTTTTTCTGATGTTGAATCAACACTGCATCCCTGAAGTGAACCTTACTTGGTCATGATGAAATATTTTTTTGATATATTGTTGAATTCTATTGGCTAGGAATTTGTTGAAGATACTTGCATGTTGGTTCATAAGTGATTTTAGTCTGTAATTTTCTTTGTTGTGGGGTCTTTACCTGTCTTTGGTATCAGAATTGTGCTGGCTTCATAGATGAATTTGGGAATGTTCTGTCCTTTTCTATTTTGTGGGATAGCTTGACTTGTATTGGAGGAGTAGTAACTCCTCTCTGAAAGTTTGGTAGAATTCTCCCATGAAGCTATCTGGGCCAGGACATTTTTTGGTTGGTAGTTTTTTGACTACTTTTTCTCTCTCTTCTTAAGTGATGTGTTTATTGAGTTGTTCTATTTCTCCTTATGATAATTTTGGTAGGTGATGTGAATCCAGAAATTTGTCCATTTCCTCTAGGTTTTCAAATCTGTTAAAGTACAATTTTTTGTAGTATTCTGTTGATACTTTTAATTTCAGTTGAGTCTGTTATGACATCTCCCATTTTATTTCTCATTCAGGTTATTTGTTTCCTCTCCTGTTTGTCTTTTGTGAATTTAGTCAATAGTTTCTCTTTTTTTTTTTTCATGTTTTGAAAAACCAGCATTTGGTTTTGTTAATTGTTTCATTTATTTTTCTATTCTCTAATTCATTTAGTTATGCTCTAATCTGTATTACCTGTTTTCTTTTGGTGCCCAAGGAGTTCTTTGGTTGTTCTCTTTCTACTTGTTCAAGCTGTAGGGTTAATTCTTAGGTTTGGACTCTTTCTTCCTTCTGGATTGTGCTTTTACAGAGATAAATTGACCTCTGAGCACTGCTTTTGTGGTATCCAATACATTCTGGTAGGATGTGTTTTCATTCTAATTTGATTCTAAGAATTTCTTTATTGCTTCTTTGATTTCTTCTATAACCCATGAGTTTTTGAGCAAGGTGCTGTTCAATTTCAATGAATTCAAATTTCTGCCCATGTGTTTTCTGCTACTGATCTAAAATTTTATGACTTCATGGTCTGAGAAGATGCTTTGCAACAACTCAGTAGCTTGGATTTTGTTGAGACCTGCTTTATGGTCTAATATGTGGTCTATTCTGGAGAATGTGCCACATGTACTGGAAAAGAAGGTATACTTGTGTGTTGTGTAAAAAGTTCCATATATGTCTGTGAGGTCTAGTTGGTTGATTGTCACAGTAAGATCTTTTGTATTTTTATTGAGCTTTTTTTCTGGATAATCTGCCCCTTACTGAAAGTGGAGTGTTGAAGTCTTCTACTATTAATGTGGAGCGATCTATCTCATTTTTCAGTGTTGCCAGCACTTGTTCGATGTGTCTAGATTCTCTGATATTGGGTGCATAAATATTTAACATTGTTATATCCTCCTTACGTATTGAACTTTTAAGAAGCTAATAGTGAACATCTTTGTCCACCATGGTAGATTTTACTTCAGAATCTATTTTATCTGAGATTAATATTGCCACTTCTGCTCTTCTTTGCATGTTGTTAGCTTGGTATATATTTTCCTATCCTTTGATTTTCAGTTTGTTCATATCTTTGAGTCTAAAATGTGTTTCTGGTAAGCAGCATATCAACGGATCATGTTTTTTGATCCAGCCTGTTATTCTCTGTCTCTTTATTAGAGCATTCAGTCCATTTACATTCACTGTAATTATTGATAGATACATATTTAGTGCTGTCATTTTGGTGCCTTTATTTTTGTGTCGTTGACATTTTCTTTTTTTTCACTTAATATTCTGTTCTGGGTCATTTTTCTTTATGGGTTTTCTTTTCGTCTATTTCATGTTAGTTTCGTGTCTATTGAGACTTCTGTATTGTGTTTCTTATTTTGATATGTAGTATTGTTAGCTTGCTTTGTAGCTACCCCTTTGTTCTAGGTTTAAACTAGTCTTCAACTTCTTTGTATATCATTAATTTCCTTTCCATCTGAAAGGGCTATAAATACTACAATATATCCATTTTTATAGTGTAATGTTGTAATGTTGTCATACTTTACATGTTGAACTCTCTGTTTCGCTAATTTTAATACTTCAGCTTTGATTGAGCTTTGTGACTTCCCTAACTAGTTAGGATTCTGGATGCTGTGTCCTGCTTTGTATCCTTGGGTATACGTCTGGTGTTATTGATTTTCTAACTGAAGAACTTCCTTCACTATTTTTTACAACTTTGGTTTGGTTATTGCAAAGTCTCTAAGCTTCTTTTTGTCTAAGAGTGTTTTAATTTGACTGTCATAATTTAAAGACAATTTTGCAGGATATGTAATTCTTGGTTGGAAAATTTTCTCCTTCAAGATTTTCTAAGTTGCCTTCTTGCCAACAAGGTTTCTGCTAAAAAGTCAGAGGACATTCTTCAAGGCTTCCCTTTGTAGATCAGTCTTTGTTTAAGCCTAGCTGCCTTTAAGAGTCTGTCCTTATGTTTCAGTTTTTAAGCTTGATTATAATATGTCTTGGTGTCTTTCTTTTGGGGTCTTCTTTTGTGGAGTTTGATGAGCATCCTGAATAGCTGTGTTCTCTTCTTTCATGATGTGAGGTAAGTTTTCTCTCAGCAACTCTTCAGCAATTTTCTCTGTATTTCCTGTTATCCCTCCCTTTTCTGGAATTCCAATCATATGTAAATATTTTCTCTTGATACAGTCCCATCTTATCTTTAATGCTTCTTCAGTTTTCTTGTTTCTTTCATCTGATTTCTCCTCAGAAATGCTGATGTTAGTTGCTTTATCTACAATCTTGCTAATTCTGCATTCCATTTCCTCAGTTCTGCTCTTTTGGCTTTCCACTGAATTGTCTAACTCTGTAATTTTATTATTGATCTGTGCCATGAGTCGGATCCGACTCAACGGCACTTGGCTTGGCTGCTGAATTTCAGATTATTGATATTCTAGGAATTCATATAGCTTGTTCAATTTTTCATTTTGTTCTTCTGCACCTTGTTTAATCTCCATCCTAAGATCTAGAAGAGCTCTACACATAATTGTTTTGTATTCTACCTCTGATAATTTCAAGAAAGCTTCTTCATCTGGGAAGCTTTCTGATTCTTTATTTTGGGAGTTTTCCAGAGCCATAGTGGTCTGCTTCCGTAAATGGTTAGATATTGATTGTTGTCTTTATGCCATCAGAAAGCTATTCAACTTCTATGGTGTTGCACCAACAGAAGCTATGGAGTAGCTCTAACAAGGGAGTGAGGAAAGGCACTGCTAGACTTGGCAGCCAGCTGCTGCTGCATTCTCTTAAGTACCTTCTCTGGTGAGAGAGATGCTGTCCAGCCCAGCAGTGCTGCTCTGCTTGGCTGCTAGCCCTAGCTGGGCCCTTAGGGATGGCAGTCCCTGCCTCCTGCCTGACAAAAATGGTGACCTACTTGTGCCTCCTCTCTGGAGTCATGCCAGCCGACACTATGGCATAGCTCAGAGAAGGGAGGAGGGAAGGGTGCCACCACAGTCAGCTGCCAGCCACTTCCATGTTCCTTAGATGTGATTATCTTAAAAACTGGTTTTATGCTGATAGAGGCACTGTCCAGCAGCAGCTGGTAGCAGCCAGGCCCTCAAGGGTGGCAGGCCCTGCCTCCTAGCTGACAAAGATGGTGATCTACTACTGGAGTCTCTCATGGGCTTTGTGAACTGATGCTATGACATGGCTCAAAGAAGGGAGGAGTAAGGGTGCCATCACACTTTACCATCAGCCACCACTGTATTCTCTAGGTATGATTGTCTTAAGACCAGGTTTTATGTTGAGAGAGGCACTGTCAAGTCAGGTGCTGTTGCTCAGCATGGCAGCCAGCCCTAGCCAGACCCTCAGGCATACGTGACTCTGCCTCTCATCTGACTATGATGGCATCAAGCCTGAGCCAACTCTCTTGCACTGGGCCAGCTGAATCCATGGTGCAGCTACCAGCCACTGCTGAGTTTTCTAGATGTGACTATCTTAAGTACAGCCTTTCTGCTCTAAGAGACACTGTCTGCATAGGCACTGCAGCTCAGCATAGCAATTGGCCCCTGCCAGGCTCTCAGGTTCAGCAGTCACATTCCCAGTCTCAAAGTTAACAAAGATGGCATTTGCACCTGTAAGCATCTCAGCTGCTTTGCCAGCAGTATCAGGACTCTGTGCTGCTGACTTGCCTCCAGCTAAGGTAGTTTTCCCCTTCCTGTTACCCAGTCCAATCTCACCACCCTCCACCTGATCTTGGGACTCCCAGAATGTCCATTCTGCTCTCCTCAATTGTTTTTCTAGGCCTTAGTTCTCAGAGGGAATAAAGGAGACAAGTGACCAGTGTGCCATCTTGTTCTCAACCCCTGGCTTGCATTTCTGAAACTCTTGAGTCATTTAAGATCAAACAGGTAATATCTTCAAAGTATTTTGAGGTACTTTGATAATCAAAACATGTTCAAAATAAAATGTTCAATAGATATCTAGATTAGTTTATTTGCCTTAACTATTTTTCTTTGAAACTGATGTGAAATTTTTAATTGCAATCATTATAATAAACAAATTTACCATTTTTTCCTCATTTCTGTAATTAATGTCAGGTTGGTTGCCATAATCCTACACTGAATGAACATTGATTTGACAATATTAGTAGTGAGTAATCAGACATTTGGGGCTAAGCTTTGGAGTGTATAGATGTGCAAACTCTGGGAGAAAAAAATGAAAAAAACCTTGAGGACGAAGTGGAAAGTAGAAAGGGGAAAGAAAGAGTAGTCCTCAGTCACTGAAAGCACATGGCTCTGTCCAGAATTGTCCTCCCACTCTGCTCCTCAAGGAATAGTTCTCTGAGAGTAGAGCTGTGCATTAGGCCTTCGGGCCTCATTCCGTCTCACAGCAGCTCAAGTCTTCTCATGTTCAGCTCAGACTAGATGGTGTCATCTAGTCTTAAATAAAGTTAGCCCATTAAATGAAGAAGGGACATTTTCTATCTGATGTATAGAAAACCTCATGTGTGTTCTCAAGTTTTCCTGAAGAGGATGATCTATTTCTACACAACAAACAAGGGATTTTCTTCTAGGCAAGTGGGAAGTGTAACTCTGCTCACTAAGATTACTTATGCGGTTGGCTTCCTGCAGTAACCTTCAACAGTCATCCAATTTATTGATAAATTTCTTTAACAGAAATGATATCAGTGGTATAGCAGGTGAAGGCATTGTAATGGTGAGTTATTTGCCTTTGAATCATTTTCTGAAGCTTTTCAGTGACTATTACTGCTGCAGCATGCTCATATACTTCTAACTCCATTTGAACCCCACCATAGTCTTTTGACATCAACCTTAACTCCTTATATTTCATGGCCACCTTCTCAGCTGATTTTGTACTACAGCTCTGTGGCAGCTACCCTGTCATTTGCTAAAAAATGGTTGCCCTGCCACCAGAGAGACCTACCTTCCTTCCACACCGATGTCTGAACTTCTGCCATACCTAGACCTGGTGGCCATGACCCTTCTTTTTTTCTACATACAGTCAATCTTACTGAAGAGAGGCTATGGTCCCAGAGTAATGGCCCCCTTATCAACAATAAAGAAACCAAGCAATGCTTGATTCAACAAAATAAAATCCCCAAGGATGTTGTTGACAATAACAATTTTGTTTCCAGAAAACTAATGGCCAAGAGAAACGAGATTAAACACATTAATTCATTACCTTTGAGTTGATTCCAAATTATAGTGACCCTATAGGACAGCTTAGAACTACCTCTTAGGGTTTCCAAGGAGCAGCCAGTAGATTCAAACTGCCAACTTTTTGATTAGCAGTCAATCTATCAACCCCTATGCTACCCCTCCTCTCCAAAAAAACCCTTTGCCATGAAGTTGATGTTGATTCATAGCAACACTAAAGGGCAGAGTACAGCTGTCCTCATAGAGTATCCAAGGAGCTCTTGGTAGATTTGCCCGGCCAACTTTTCCATAGAGAACATTAAACTAAACCTGTTGTTATTGAGTTGGCTCCAACTCACAGCGACCCTATAATACAGAGTAGAACTGACCCATAGAGTTTCCAAGGAGTGCCTGGTGGATTCAAAACGCTGACTTTTTGGTTAGCAGCTGTAGCATTTAACCACTATGCCACCAGGACATTAGTCACTTTAAAAAGAACAGAGTATTTCTGACACTGAAGCAAGATACAGAGGACAAAAAAAGGACATAAATGAGAGAAAATCTGCATATGGCAAAAAACTCCTTAGGACTTGTTCTCACAGATGAGTTCTATGATAAATTCACAGATAAATGAATCATCAGTCAAATTTCATTCCTTACTGATCAAGGACAGAATCAACAAGAAAAAATGTAATTATTCCTCAAGAGAATCTCTTCTTAATAACTTTAATAATTTGTGGAATTAGAAGCAGAAATTACTGCTTGAGGGAAGTCTGAAAAAGATTAGATTGGTGTTAAGATAAAAAGCACTGAGTTCTGGAGAGTTTTTTTTTTCACGTCTAATCTCTGAATCTGCTGCAAGTTTGTTTATTAACAGGGAAAGCTAGTTACTAATAGGCATTGGAATACATCTGAAAAATTGAAGGCTCCTTTTAATGGATAAAATTTACTATGAATTCAAGTATCATTCACTCTTAATCCCAAAGGCTTCCTCATACCTGGGCAATCACCCAAGTGCTATTTAAATTCATGTCTCAATTTAAGTAAGTTATATGATATGCATAATAAAAATTAGGGGACCATCAAATAATTTTACTTCATAAACATATCTAACCAGTAGAGGAAGGAACTCATATTTTTTATGACCTAAAGTTTCCACTTAATGTCTGACAAGGCTATTTTAACACGTACAGAAGATGACTAGAAAGAATGAGACTCTCACAAAGAAAAAAAGCATAACAGAAAATGTTTCCATAAGGTCATCAGTTCAAATTCATCAGATGCAACTTGGAAACTCTGTAGGGCAGTTTTACTCTGTCTATAGGGCTGCTATGAGTCAGAATCAACTCAATAGCACATAATTACAAGGGTACAATATATATTAAGGACAGAGAAAACAAGAACCCCTCCCTGCATCATGTTACTGGTACCCAGAGCTTTAAATCTAACTCAATCCAACCCAGGCTCATTTTTAAAAATTATTGTTTAACAAGGTATCAGAAGAATTTCTGAAGACAATGACAGTGCTTCCTTTTGAGAGCTGTAAAATTTCTATAACTAGTGATATGAGAGTCTCAGAATTTTATGATGCTGATCATGTGGTATATGGCACTTCCTATAATGGCTGAGTTAGGTTTAAGGCCACAGATATCAATGAGATACTGTGGAAACCCTATGAGACAGCTTTGCAAAAGTCTCCCTTGTGATGGATATGTCAAAACAAAATAATAATTTTTAAATGATGAAAGGTCAGTGTAGACTCTAAGGAGACTGAGACCACTGTGGTAGCAAAGTATACAAGTATACAACATGAGCCATATTCAGTTGCTGAACCCTCCATATATAAATAATTCTTTTCTCACAAATACCATACAAGAATGAGGAAATTGCCCACTGTAGGCAGGTCCCAAGAAAGTTAGAAAGATCTTTCTACCTTGCAGGAAAGTGCAAAAAACTAAAAACTCTACCATTTTCTTGTAAAGCCTAGTTGTTTTGAAATTTGAGATAGTACAAGTTTAAAGGCTGGAATTTGGAGTCTACCCAGAGACAACCTGTAAGGAAGACACAGTGATCTAATTCTGAAAAATCAGCCACTGAAGATCCAATGGAGCACAGTTCTATTCTGACATATATGGAGTCACCACTAGTTGGATTTGACTTCACAACAACATTTTTGTTTTAATTTTATAACATGTGCAAAATACATAATTATTCATCAACCATATAGCAGGAATTTAATAAATTATAATTTCCTCTTAATACATTCTTTTTAAAATGGCACATATTAAGCATCAAAGTTTTCTTAATTCTTAAAAGACAAAACCATCAAAAAACTACCAATCGAGAATGGCCCTGGCCCAGATGTCTTCACCACAGAGTTCTACCAACCTTTTAGAGAAGAGTTAGCTACAATACTATGGAGACTCTTTCACAGCATAGAAAGGGATGGAATACTCCCAAATTCATTCTATAAAGCCAGCATAACCCTGATATCAAAGCCAGGGAAAGATTCCACAAAAAAGGAAAATTACAGACCAATATATCACTCGTGAACT
This sequence comes from Heterohyrax brucei, assembly GCA_028571685.1. Classification (NCBI taxonomy): domain Eukaryota; kingdom Metazoa; phylum Chordata; class Mammalia; order Hyracoidea; family Procaviidae; genus Heterohyrax; species Heterohyrax brucei. The sequence continues at coordinate 149,479,477 of CM053144.1, read as the reverse complement.
AGATGCAAAAATCTTTAACAAAATTATTGCCGGTAATTCAACAACACATCAAAAAACTAATTTATCATGACCAGGTTAGATTAATACCTGGGATACAAGGCTAGTTCAACATCAGAAAAACAATTAATATGATCAACCACATAAATTGTACAAAAGATAAGAATTACCTGACTTTGTCAACTGATACAGAGAAGATACTTGACAAAGTCCAATATCTATTCATACTAAAAACTTTCAGCAAAATAGGAATAAACAGCAAATTCCTCAACATAGTAAGAGCCATCTACAGAAAGCCAACTGCCTACATCATCCTGAATGGAGAGAGATGGAAAGAATTTCCCTTGACTACGGGAACTAGACAAGGATGCCCATTCTCACCTCTCCTATTCAACACTGTACTAGAAGCTCTGGCCAGAGCAATTATACAAGACAAACAAATAAATGGTATCCACATCGGCAAAGAAGAGGTAAAACACTCCATAATTGCAGATGATATGATTGTATATGCAGAGAATTCTAAAGAATCTGTAAGTAAACTTCTTGAACCAATGGAATAGTTTAGCAAAGTATCAGGATATAAAATAAACATAAGTAAATCAGTAGGATTCCTTTATACCAATAAAGAGATCATTAAGTAAGAAATCACCAGATTAATACCATTTACTATAGCCCCTAAGAAGATAAAATATCTAGGAATAAATCTAACTAGAGAAATAAGAGACCTATAACAAAGAGAACTACAAGACTTTACTGCAAGAAACTAAGAGAGACTTACATAAATGGAGAAATCTACCCTGCTCATGGATAGGAAGACTTAACATTGTGAAAATATCTATTTTACCCAAAGTGATTTACATTTACACTGCAATCCCAATACCAATTCCAATGTCAGTTTTTAATGACATGGAAAAACAAATCACTGACTTTGTTTGGAAAGGGAAGAAACCTCGGATGAGTAAAGTACTACTGAAGAAGAACACACTGGGAGGCCTCTCACTACCCGACTTTAGAAACTATTACACTGCCACAGTCGTCAAAACAGCCTGGTAGTGGTACAAAAAGAGACATGTAGACCAATGGAATAGAGTTGAGACCCCAGAGATGCCACCACCCTCCTATGAACAGTTCATATTAGACAAAGGGCCTAAGACTGTAAACTGAGGAAAAAACAGTCTCTTTAACAAATAGTGCTGGCAAAATTGGATATCCATCTGTAAAAAATTGAAACAAGATCCATATATCACACCTTATACAAAAACCAACTCTAACTGGATAAAAGACCTAAACATCAAACTAAAACGATAAAGGTCATGCAATAAAAAATAGTCAACAATGGAAGTTTGAATACATGACTTAGACAGACTTAAAAGCTGACAAACAAAGCTCAGTCAACAGAAGACAATATAGGTAAATGGGAACGACTAAAAATCAGACACTTTTGCTCATCCAAAGACTTCATCAAAAGAATTAAAAGACCACTCACAGAATGGGAAAAAAATATTTGATAACTGCATGTAAGACTGACGTCTGATCTCCACAACCTACAAGATACTGCAAACTATCAAAGTGAAAAAGGTAAATAACTCAATTAAGCACTGGGCAAGGGAGATGGCCAGACACTCCACTAAAGAGGACATCCAAGCAGCCATCCAAGCAGCCAAAAGACACATGAGGAAATGCTCATGATCATTAGCTACTAAAGAAATCCAAATCAAAACTACAGTGAGATATAATCTCACCCCAACAAGGTTGGCCATGATCAAAAAAACACAAAACAACAAATGCTGGAGAGGCTGTGAAGAAATTGGTACTCTCCTACACTGTTGATGGGATTGCAAAATGGTCGAACCTCTTTGGAAAGCAATCTGGCACTTTCTTAAAAAGCTGGAAACAGATTTACCATTTGACCCAGTAATTCCTCTGCTTGGAATGTATCCTACAGATACATGGATAAACAATGGCACATATGCTCAATGGAACACTATGCAATGATAAAGAACAATGATGGTTTTCAGAAGTATCTCAGAACTGGTTTCAACTGGAAGACATTATGTTGAGTGAAATCACTCAGTGGCACAAGGACAAATATTGTATGACACTCCTACTGTAAGGACTTAAAAACAGATTTATGTACAGAAGAAAAAAACTCTTTGATGGCTGCAAGGGATGGAAGGAAGGGAGGGAGAGTTAATTATAGATTAGATAGTTAACATAAATTTGGTTGTGTGAAAGCAGTGACAGCACACATTAGAAGATCAACTTAACCGGACTTCAGCATAAACTGAAAACTCTTCTAACCTGCATCCCAAATTGCAAGGATAGAGTAGCAGGGGTGGGGGTCTGGAGACCGTGCTCTGATGGGACATCGAGGCTAACTGGCATAACTAGCCTATTGCTAAGATAGTTGTCTGCACTCCATATTGGTGGTTGGCATCTGGGGTCTTAAAAGCTAGCAAGCTGCCTTCTGAGTACACCAAATGGTCCCAGTTCGGCTGGATCAGATGACCACCAAGGGCAACAAAGACATGAGAGAAAAAGAGTCTAGAAAACAGAAGGACCCATGTGTCTGAGTGATTGTATCAACCTGTGACCGGAAGAACCAGATGGTGCCTGGTCACCACCAATGACAGCATGATGAGGCACAAACTGTCATGTCCCAGTGGCAACAAGAGATAGAGAGGTGTACACCTCAAGAACTCCACTAAAAGACCACAATTGATGGTCCAAAGGCCCAGGAGTTCCCCTGGGAGCATGGGTCCTAGACTTGCTGCTGCCCCTGATCATAATTCATTACTGAGGTCAACTCTTTAGATAGGAATGAGTTGGACTCGGGGACACAAAGTGACCATATGGTGTGTCCATTTTATGGTTCTATGCATTTACAGGATGCTGTCCTACTGGCTTCTCATTAACAGAGAAAGGAAAGAGTGGAGAGGAGAGGAAAGGAGATTGTTAAGAGAATATGACATGTATAGAATGGAAAGGAAGAGTGTGCTGTCACCAGGCAAGGAAAGCAGAGGAAGCTGCAGATAGATGTGCATGTAAATTTAACCTGCATTGTATACTTTCACTCAATCACAAATAAAAAAAAAAAAAAAGACGAAACCAAGCACTTTTTAATTTGGACAGACATGTAAAGCAGAGACATTAAATTGTTTCTCCACACAAAGTAAATTATAACCATACAATGTGCCTATGGCTGCTATATGTCATTGCATAACTTCTTTTTTAAAACACAGTTGAGCTAAATGTATAAACACCCGTGTATAATTAAATAACTCATTTCAACCCAAAGGCCACCAACTGTATAAAACTATACAAACTATATGAGTGCCTTATAAGTGATTTTGAGGGTGAAAACAATAAAGCAAAAATGGCATACATAGTCTCCAGTTCACTGCCAAAGTTAAAATCTAAATCTAACTTTAGAGCACCTCATCATCTTCCAAGAAAAACTGTAGCAAAAATGCAGTGGCATTCTTGAGAGACAATGAGTTCCAGTGTTTTAAGAGAACAGAGCAGTATTTTTAGTTGACAGTTGCTTCCATTCCAGAAACTGAGTTTTTCTCAGTACATCTTAGTGAATCTACCTGCAGTCTGCTCCCATGCATCTGTCAGTTTGTTGTACTAGGGGGACTTGTGTGTTGCTGTGATGCTAGAAGCCATGCCAACTGTATTTAAATACCATCAGGGCCACCCGTAGTGGACAGGTTTCAGCTGAGCTTCTAAACTAAGACAGACTAGGAGGAAAGAACCAGAAGCCTACTTCTGAAAACACTTAGCCAGTGAAAACCTTATGAATAGCAGCAGAACATTGTTTGACATAGCTCTGGAAGACAAACCTATCAGGCTAGAAGTCAGTCAAAAGACAAGTGGAAAGAACTGCCTTCTCAACGTAGAGTCAGCCTTCATGATATGGATGGAGTCAAGCTTTCAGGATATATATATTTGCTCATGTTACATATCTCAAAATGAGAAGAAACAACTACAGATATCCATTAATAATCAGAACCTGGAATGTACAAAGTAAGAATCTAGGAACAAATGAAATCATCCAAAATGAAATGTAACACATGAAGATTGATATCCTAGGTATTAGTGAGCTGAAATGGATTGGTATTCTTCATTTTGAATCAGACAAATCATAGTCTACCATGCAGGCAATGATGAATTGAAGAAGAACAGTATTGCCTTCATGGTTAAAAAGAATATTTCAAGATCTATCATGAAGTACAGTGCTGCCAGTGATAGGATAATATCATATGCCTACAAAGAAGAACAGCTGGTACAACTATCATTCAAATCTATGCACCAATCATTAAGTGCAATGATGAAGAAATTGAAGATTTTCACCAACTTCTGCAGTCTGAAATCGATCAAACATGCAATCAGAGAAGGATCAATAGTTGGAAAATTGAAGCAAAGAAGGACTGATAGTTTGATTGCATATTGCAAGACCAAAACGTCTTCATTAGAAATACCTTTTTGGAACAACATAAGTGACAACTATACGTGTGAACCTTGCCTGATGGAATACAAGGACTACCATTTTAATTCGTGAATTCATCCTAGAAAAAGTGCTACATACCTGCTTGCTGGATATCAATACAGTTGCCTTTGAAATACTCTCCTTGGAAGCTATGCCCCAACGCCAGTGCCTAGTCTACCCTTCAAAGCAATTTTGGAACTCTTTTTCTGGAATGGCCATCAGAGCTGTCGTCATATTACCCTTGATGTCCTGAACGTCATCAAAAGGTCTTCCTTCCAATATTTTCTTTACCTTTTGGCAAATAAAAAAGTCACTGGGGTCCAGACCAGGTGAGTAGGGAGGGTGCTCTGATACAGTTAATTGTTTACTGGCTAAAAATTCCCTCACAGACAAATATACAACTAATCTCACAAACTTGTCACCTTGCTGCTGTGCACAGTTCCAAAAAGAGTTTCAAAATTACTTTGAAGGGTGAACTAGGTGCTGTCACTGATGCATAGCTTCCCAAAGAGAGTACTTCAAAGGTGACTGTAGCAATATTCAGTAATGAGCTATGTAGCACTTACAACAATTAACTTCACAGACTTAATTCTCAGCTCTCCTATGCGGGAATCAAATTGACAGCATCTCTGGAAAAAGACAATGGAAAGGCTCAATATCATCAGTCAGAAAAAGGCCACCAACTGCAGACTGGACCATCAATTACTTACAAGTAACTTCAAACTGAAACTGAAGAAAATTCCCAAGACTCAAAGCAGAAACTTCAGTATTTCCTATCTGAATTTACACACCATCTCAAGAATAGATTTGGTGAATTGGATGCTAATCAATAAAGACCATACAAGTTGTAGAATGATATCTAGGACATCATATGTAAGGAAAATAAGAGGTCATTAAAAAGATAGGGAAAAAAAGACCAAAATGGATGTCAGAAGATGAAACTTCCTCTTGAATGTTAAGTAGCTAAAGCCACATACATAGAGGGAACTGCCAGAAATTCGAGATGGATTTAGAAGAAGACATGTAGCACTATCACATGATATCACTGTTGATTTCAGATGTATCCTAGCTGAAAGTTGAGAATGTCAGAAAGATACTTACCTGTCTTTTACTATGCTAAAGCATTCGATTGTGTGGATCATAACAAATAATGGATAACAGTGCAGAACTGGAATTCTGGGACACTTAACTGTGTGCATGAGAAAACTGTAATGGATCAAGATGCAGCTGTTCCAGCAGAACAAGGGGATGCTGCATGGTTTCAAATCAAGAAAGGTGTGAATCAGGCTGTATCTTTTCATCATAGGTATTCAATCCATGTGCTGAACAAATAATTCAAGAAGTCAAAATATATAAAGAATAATAGGGCATCAAGACTGGAGGGAAACTCATTAACAACTTGCATTATACAGGTGACACAACCTTGTTTTATGAAAGTGAAGATTTTAAACACTTACTGATGAAGATCAAAGACCACAGCCTTTAGCATAGGTTACATTTCAACATAAAGAAAACAAATATCCTCACAAGTGGACCAATAAGCAATATCACAACAAAGAGAGAAAATATTGTAGTTATCAAGGATTTCATTCAATTTGTATGCACAATCAACATCCATGGAAGCAATAGTAAAGAAATCAAAATACGCCTTGCATTAAAACATCTGCTGCAGAAGCGCTCTCTAAACTGTTAAGAAGCAAAGACATCATCTTGAGGACTACGGTATGTGTGGTCCAAACCATGTTTTCATTTGCTTCGTATGCATGCAAAAACTGGACAAAGACTAAGGAAGACTGAAGAAGAACTGACATCTTTGAATTCTAGTCTTGGTGAATATTGAATACACCATGGTCAGTAAAATGAATAAACAAATCTGTCTTGAAAGAAGTACAACTAGAGTGCTCCTTAGAAACAAAGATGGTGAGACCATGTCTTACATACTTTGGACATTTTATCAGGAGAGATCAGTCCCTGGATATAATATCCAGTAGAGGGTAAGCAAAAATCAGGAAGACTCTCAAGGAAATGGATTGACACAGTAGGTGCAGCAATGGGTTGAAGCACAGCAATCCTGAAGATTGTGCAGTTCCAAGCAGTGTTTCATTCTGTCATGCACATGATTATTATGAGTTGAAACCAACTTGATGGCACCTAGCAACAGCAACAACCTGTAGTCTGAATTACTGCATACTACAGATGTTGCCTAAAAAAGGTGGTATTGGAACAGAATTTATCACATAAACCCTTAAAGCTGTCTTGACATGACTTGTATAGATCTATAGTGTCGATGTGGAGACGAATAACTGGCTCCAACCTGCTGCTCAGCCCGAGAGCCAATTTCAACGAGCACCAGAGGCTCATATGTGGCTGTCTGTCTTCAAAACTTGAACTAGTTGTTCAATTACTGGGTCAAGCCTAGGTGGGTGAGTGCAGTAAAATGTCAAATTTTCAAGACTAAAGGTTCTTTTTATAAAGAGTTGAAAATTTTGTTTAACCTCAAAAAATTACAATGGAAACAGGTATATATTGTGAGAGTACTGCACTACAAAAGAGATACGTTTCAACTTGAACTTCTATTCTTTACTTGTGAGAAAATTCTCAGAAGGGACCTGTTAAGGAATACAAGGACGATATTCATACAAAAGTAACGGGACAACTCATGAGTGATGACGAGTATCTTAATTTTATCACTTTAGTAAAAACAAAAAAAAAGATCATAATATATAGAGTTTCATCCAGTCACTATTTTATACTTACAAGCCATATATATTATAAATTATAGAAGATTTAAATTGTTCAATTTAAATTTACCCAGAAAACACAATAACTAACTTTTTGTTAAATCAATCATCAATCACAGAAAGGTGTGTCGAACATTTCTTCCTAAAGAATAGTGATGTAGTGTTATTGTAGTTAAAAGCAATAGTGAAATCTGACAGACATGGATTCTGCTACCTCTTCACTTTGTGTGTATAATTAAATCTTTCCAAAGTGTCAGATTCGATTAAAAATAATACTAATTTTTAAATTGAAATAGGATATGTGACACTCACATTAATAAACCTAGTTTAAACACTTAAAAATGTTCTAGTTGTTATCAAAGGGGCCCCGGTGGTACAGTGGGAAAGCTCTCAGCACTTGAAGTTACTTAAAAGGTCAGTAGCTCAATCCCAACAGCTGCTCCACAGAAGAAAGATGTGGCAATCTGCTTCCATAATGATTACAGTCTTGAGAGTTCTTTGGAGCAGTTCTACTCTGACCTGTAAGATTGTAATGAATGCTAATCAACTCAGTGGCACACAGTGACAATAAATATTATTAATAGTATGTGGAAATAATTAGGGTAATATCTGTAATAACAAATAAGCTTCTAAATTCTTTGGTTTAATACAATGGAAGGTCATTTTATGTTTCTACAATTATCCAGTGCAGATGTTCCTGGCTAGAGGGGTGGTTTTCTCAAAATGGTAAGTTAGGAATCCAGGCTGCTTCCACTTTGTGGCCCAACAATGCCCTGGGATTGATGAGTACTTTATTTTAATACAGCAAAAATGTAAGAGAGTGGAAAAGTCACAGCTACTATTAAAAAGCCCAGTCATGTGGACTTCTAGCCAGTATGGCACCACAGACTTAAGTATCACACCGTCCTTATGCATTAAAGACCCACAAAACTAAGTAAAACAGAGATAGACCTCAATCCTGGAACTTAAAGTGTCAAATGCAGAGATAAAGAACTAAGTTAAACACCAAATTGAATAACAAACTCACAGACAACAGATAGCAAGAAAAGATACAAGTGGAAGACCTCTCTGAGCAAACAGCACAGATTAATCACCTTGGACTCTGGTCTGCAGACAACAGAGGATGAAAGAGCAGCTTCACGGAGCTCCCAGAAGGACACAGATCACCTGGTAACCGGTAATACATACCTTCCTAATACTTACCCTTCCTCTGCCTCCTACATCTCCTCTGCTTCCTAGCCACAGTCTCTTGGCCAGAAGGCAGCTCCTTCACCCTTAGCAACTTGTTTTGCCTTGTTCACACTGGCCAGCTCTCTGAGTAATGTTTGTCTGTAGCTGGTGTTGCTTTTTTTGTTTCTTTTGGTTTCTTCCTTGCCTCCTACCTCACCCTCCTTTCTCTTGAACACTTGGCTCTGTGTACCACATTTGGTTCTTCTTGAAAGGCTGTGAAGTGCTGCTCAGCTAAGGAACTTTTCCTCTATCCTGTAATGCCACACTGGTGGGAACTTCAGGATTATTATTTCTTTTTTTGGTTTTGTTTCATTTTGTTTTGCTGTGTTATAATTGGTTTTGTATGTTTGTTTTCTTTTTCTTTTCACAGCTTGAGAGCCCCTTCTAGTCCTGCTGTACTACAGGGCTTAGGACTCACTTCCACAGTCTGTACAGCTGCACTGGTAGGGTCTCTAAGGGCATTTCTTTTTCTTTTTTTTTTTTTTTTGGTCTTTTTTTCTCTTTACTGCTTTCTGTGTTTCTTTATTTCAGTTCTCACTTCTCTATACTTATCACATTTTCCTGTCTCCTGAATACCCATCACTGTATCCCTTCTAGCCAGGATATACTTCATAGCTTGGGAGACACTTCTCTGTTCTTCAGGACCACAATGAAAGAACCTCTAAGGGTCTTTTTTTTTTTTTTTTTCCAATTTTTATCTAGTTTTCTCTCCTACTTTTCTCTTTCCTTTCTGTCTGTCTCCACTTCTCAGTTTCTCATCTCTCCTCTCCAATGGCAAGATTGTGTAGCACTTTCTTGTTTGCTTGTTTTTGGCTCCTGATTCTCTCTCCTGTCATTTCTCTTTCCCATACCTATATCAGCTCCACACATCACAACCTACCCCCTCCTTCCTGCCTTCCTGCATCATGTGCTGAACACGACACCCACAGCAACATAGGTATAGCTTATTGGAAGTGATTCAGCTCACCCTGTTGGCCCTAGTACATGCCACAATAACCCATTCCAGCCTCTCCTCTTTAGCTGGACCTGTCCTGCTACAACACAGCTAAGAAACTGACCCAGCCCATTGGATGAGGTGAAAAGTATGAAAACGACAGATGAGCAAACAAAAAAAAAACACATAGTCTGCCTGCTTTGATATAACAAAATAAAACAAAAAAAAATCAGGACAAAACAGATATACCACCAATAAATAAAGAAAATAACTACTGAATATCTTGAAGACAGCAGGCATTATCAAAGCACATTTAAAAAAAAAAGACAGGATGATTCCAGCAGGTATCTGAAATGAAACACCAGATGACTTTCCAGCAGAAGAAAAGGCACGAAAAGTACCTGACAGGGAATCTGAATCTCTACAATTCAGATCTATCTATGAGTTGAAGGAAAAATCAGACAAAAAAAAAGAAAAAAAGTGACAAATTCAAAGAAAATATAGGCAAATTCATGGGAATTGCAAGAAAAAAATATAAGAGTCTAGGACAATAATACAGGAACAAAATGTCAAAATAAATTTATAACCAGAAAGTACACAAAAACAACAATTAGAAATCTAAAAGATAAACAATAAGATTTCAGAAATGGACAGTGCCACAGAAGGGCTGAGAAGCAGGTTGGAAATGACAGAAGGCAAAATAAGCAAAATTAAAGACAAACACTTGAATACAATTCTGTTTTAGGAAAAATCAGAAAAATGAAGAAACTCTGAGAATTATGTGCGATAAAATCAAATTCAAAATGTTTTGAATAACGAGTTCCAGAAAAGGTGGAGGAAACAGAAAATACAGAGAGGCACACTGAAGTACTATTGACAAAAAGAAACATCCCAAGTGTCATGAAAGATGGACAGCTGGCCAAAAGCCTCAACAAACACTATATAGGAGCTCTTCCAAAAGAAAATCACCAGTACATATCATAATCACACTCATTATAATCATACACAAAAAAAATTCCAAAAGCAGCTCAAGAAAAACAAAAGGTCACATGCACAGGAAAATCAATAAGATTAAACTCTAATTATTTGGCAGAAATCCTACAGGCAAGAAGGCAATGGGATGATGTATATAAAACCTTGAAAGAAAAAAAAAAAAAAGCCAACCAAGAATAATATATCCTGCAAACTCCTCATTCAAATCTAATGGTGAAATTAGGACCTCTCCAGATACACAGAAATTAAGGGAATACATAAAAAAAAACCAAAATTACAAAAATTATTAAAGGGAGGGCTTTAGCCTGAGAACAAACAATAGCAGACCACATACTAAATCTAGGACATAACATTATACCAGCCAGATATGAGTTTAAGAAATGAACTCTCTAGGACTACCCAAAACCATGAGAATTACACCGTGGAATCAGAGAAGTTAATCTGTAAATGACAACAATATCAGAAAAATAAAAGAAGGACTAAACAATGTAGATATAGAACTTACTAATGGAATAGAAGACAAGGTGATACTACGTGTTAATAGACTAGTTCAAACCTAGGAAGAGAAGGGTAAATTTCAAGGTAACCACAAAGAAATCTAACAAACCTATTCATAAAGAAGGAAAACATAAAGTCTCAATAAAAACAAAATATATAAAATTAAAAGAAATCTAGAAACCAAAGGAGTGCAGAATAGAAGAGTAAGAGCAACAAAGAAAATGTCAGCACCACCAAAAAAAGTACTACAAAATGGCAGCAATAAACTGATGCCTATCAATGAAGAAATGATGGAGTAAAATAACTGAACAGAAGACTTCAAAGGACAGCTCTAGATGATAAAGTGTCATAATGATATGTTCAAAGAGCTGAGGACACAAAACCAAAAAAGAAGGACATGATCAGTATATCTCAAGCTGAAAAAAAGGAAAAATTCAAGCCTCAAATTGCAATGGTGAAGGATTCTACAGAGACAATATTAAACAACTCAGGGAGCATCAAAAGAAGATGGAAGGAATACACAGAGTCATTGTACCAGAAAGAATTGGTTGATGTTCAACCATCTGAAGAGGTAGCATACCATCAGGAATCAATGGTACTGAAGGAAGAAGTAGAAGCCACACTGAAGGCAATGGCAAAAACAAGGCTCCAGAAACTGATGGAATATCAATTGAGGAATTTCAACAAACACATGCAGTGCTGGAAGCACTCACTCATCTATGCAAAGAAATTTGGAGTACAGCTACCTGGCCAACTGACTCAGAGAGATCCATATTTGTGCCCATTCCAAAGAAAAGTGATCCCACTGAGTGCAGAAATTATCAAACAATATCAGTAATATCATATACAAGTAAAACTTTGCTCAAGATCATATACGACGAGGCACTGCCAGAAATTCAAGCTGGGTTTGGAAAAGGATGTGGATCCAGGGATATCATTGTGATGTCAGATAGAGCTTGGCCAAAAGCTGAGAATACCAGAAAGATGTTTACCTGTGCTTTATTGGCAGTGCAAAGGCATTCAACTATGTGGATCATAACAAATTATGCATAACATAGCAGAGTTGGAATTCCAGGATACTTAACTGGGCACATGAAGAATCTGTACATGGATCAAGAGACAATGATTAGAACAGAACAAGGGGACACTGAATGATGTAAAGTGAGGAAAGATATCAGAGTTATATCCTTTCACCATATCTTTTCAATCTGTATGCTAAACAAAGAATCCAAGAAGATGGACTATATTAGGAAAAACTGGACCTCAGGATTGGACAAAGACTCATTAACAACCTACATTATACAGATGACACAACCTTGCTTGCTGAAAGTGAAGGGGACATGAAGCACTTACTGAAGAAGACCAAATTCCACAGCCTTCAGTATGGATTCTACTTCAACATCAAGAAAATAAAAACCATCACAACTGGTCCAATAAGCAACATCATGATAAATGGAGAAAAGATTGAGGATGTCAAGGATTTCCTTTTACTTGGATCCACAATCCACACCACTGGAAGCAGGAGTGAAGAAATCAAAACTTGCATTGTACTGGGCAAATTTGCTGCAGAAGACTTCTTTAAAGTGATGAAAAGCAAAGATGTCAACTTGAAGATGAAAGTACACCTGACCCAAGCCGTGGTATTTTCAATTGCATCCTATGCATGTGAAGGCTGGACAATGAACAAGAAGACAGAAGAAAAACTGGCACCTCTGAATTGTGGTGTTGGCAAATAATATTGAATACGCCATGGAATACCAAAAGAACAAACAGATCTGCCTTGGAAGCAGTACAACCAGAGGGTTCCTCAGAAGCAAGGATGGCAAGACTACATCTTATATGCTTTGGACACGCTTTCAAGATGAATCAGTCCCTGAGAAGGACATCATGTTTGGTAAAGTAGATGGTCATCAGAAATGAGGAAGACCCTCAACAAGATGGATTGACAAAGTTGCTGCCACAATAGATCCAAGCATAACAACAATTGTGGACATGATGCTGGACTGGGTAGTGTTTTGTTTTGTTGTACATAGAGTCTCTGTGACTCAAAACAAATTCGATAGAAACTAACAACCATGTCAATAATTACACTGAATATAGCCAAGCCAGCCAAGTGCCATCAAGTCAGATCCAACTCATGGCGGCCCTAGAGGCCAGAGTAGAACATAAATGGCCTAAATGTAACCATAAATAGATAGAAAATGACAGGATGGATAGAAAAACAAGATCAATCTGCTGTCTACCACAGATGCACCTTAGAAACAAAGATTTAAATTTATTAAAAATCAAAGGATGGAATAAAATATATTGGACAAGTTGCTATCAAAATACAGCAGGAGTGGCAACACCAATCTCATATAAAACAGACTTTAAAACAAAATCCCCTATAAGAAATAAAGAACAGTACTATATAATGATTAAAGGAATGATCAGTCATGAAGGCTTAATCGTAATAAACATCTACGCACTCAGTGACGGGGTTCCATGATGCCAGCCAAGTGCAGTAGAGTCAGATCCAACTCATGGCAACAAACTCTAATAACAGACAAAAAATGGACAATTGCAAAATAATAATAGAAGATTTCAACACACCACTGTCAGCAATAGAGGACAGAACATCTAGAAAGAAACTTGGCAAAGATATAGAAGAACAAAAGGGCACAACCAGCCACTGTCACCTCATAGACATATATAGAATACTCCACCCAACAGCTGCAAAGTACATTTTCTTTCTAACATACATGGAACATTCTCCCAAATAAACCACATTTTAGGCCACAGAGCAATCTTGAATAAAATCCAAAATATTGAAATATTACAAAGTATCTTTCTGACCATAAACACCATCAAAGTAGAAATTAACAAGTAGAGCATCGGGGGGAGGGAATTACATAGAAACTGAATAGCACCATGCTTAAAAACCACTGGGTAATAGAAAAATCCAAAGATGCAATAAATAATTTCCTAGAATCAAATGAGAACAAAACTTCACCATACCGAAACTTCCGGGACACAGCAAAGGAGATCATAAGAGGTAGATTTATAGCAATAGATGCACACATCAAAAAAGAAGAAACAGACAAATTCAGAACATTTGGTACATAATTCAAGCAAATAGAGAAAACAAAAGAGGAACAGAGTCACCAGAAAAAAGGAAATAATAAAGATCACAGCTGTAATAAATGTAAAAGAGAAGAGAAAAACAATAAAATCAACAAAACCAAAAGTGGGTTCTTTAAAAGGATCGACCAAATCAACATACCAGTGGCCAAACTGACAAAAGGAAAACAGGGTAAGGAGGCTTAAATAACCCAAATAAGAAATAAAATGGGAAACAATACAACAGGCACATCAGAAATAGTTATAACAGAGTACTATGAAAAACTATACTCCAACAAATTTGAAAACCTAGAGGAAATGCATAAATTTCTAAAAACACACTATCTACCCAAACTAACACAAAATGATGTTGAAAATTTAAACAGACCCATATCAAGAGAAGAGTTTGAAAAGATAGTAGTAAAAAAGAAAACTCTCAATATTTTTTTTAAAAAAAGGCCTGGCCCAGATGGTTTCACTGGAGAAGCCTACCTAACATTCACAGAAGAGCTTACACCAGTACTACTCAAACTATTTCAGAACATAGAAAAGCAAGGGATACTTCCAAATCATTCTTTGAAGCCAGCATAATACTGATACTAAAACTGGGCAAATACATCAGAATAAAAGAAAATTATAGACCAATTATTTCTCATGAATATCGATGCAAAATTTTTCAACAAAATTCTATCCAATAGAATTCAGCACCATATTAAAAAAAAAAAATACTACACCATGACTCATATCAGGTATGCAATAATGGCTCAACACTAGAACCATTAACATAAATAAAAGGAAAGAGTTATAACACCATCTTAATTGACTCAGAAAAAGAATTAGACAAAGTACAACACCTACTCCTGACAAAAACTCTCAACAAATTAAGCACAGAAGGGAAATTTCTTAACATAATAAAGGACATGTATGCAAAATCAATAGCCAATATCATTCTTATGAATAGAGGCTGAAAGTGTTCTCCTTTAGAAGAGGTACAAGACAAGGATTCCCTTTATCATCATTCCTATTTAACACTGTGCTGAAAATCCTAGCTAGAGAGGTAAGACAACAAAAAGAAATAAAGCACATGCATTTGGTAATAAAGAAGTTAAACTGTACCTATTTGCAGATGATATCATTCTATACATAGAAAACTCAAAAGACTCCATGAGAAAACTCTTGGAACTAACAGAAAGGTTCAGCAGACTAGCAAAATACAAGATAGACACACAAAAACCAGTTGGATTCTTGTTCACCAATAAAGAGAATGACAAAAGGTAAATAAGAAAACAACACTGTCATGGATTGAATTGCGTCTCCCAAAAAATATGTGTAGTAATTTGGCTGGGCCAGGATTCCCTGTATTCTGTGATTGCCCTCCATTTTGTGATTTACTTATGCTGTAAATCCTAATCTCTCCCGTGGTTAACAGAGTGGATTATGTTAGAGAAGATTAGGGTAGGACTGTAAATCTCTTCCTAAAGTCACCTTCCTGCTCTGCTGGAGTTTCCCTGGAGTGTGGCTTGTACCCACCTTCTATCCTTTTATCTTATAAGAGATAAAAAGAAAGGCAAGCAAGCCGAAAATGGAGGACCTCATACCATTAAAAAAGCAGCAGTAGAGCACATCCTTCAGACCTGAAGTTCCTGAGCCAAGATGCTCCCTTACCAAAGACTGATGCAACACAAGACTTCTCTCCAGAGCCAGTAAAGAGGGAAAGCCCTTCCCCTGGAGTGGACATCCTGAATGCAGACTTGTAATCTACTGGACTGTGTAAGAATAAACGTTTCTCTTTTTAAAGCCATCCATTTTGTGGTATTTCTGTTAGAGTAGCACTAAGTGACTAAGACAAATACTGTTTATAATAGTCCATAAAAAATAAATACAGGGATACAAAGGACTTATACAAAGAAAACTACAAAACACTACGGCAAGAAATCAAAAGAGATCTATATAAACAAAAAAAATACCATGCTCATGGATAGGTAGAGTCAACATTGTGAAAATGACAACTCTTTCCAAAGCGATTTACAAATACAATGCAATCCCTATCCAAATACCAACGACAATCTTTAAAGAGATGGAAAAACTCATTATTAACTTTATATAAAAAGAGAAGAAGATGCAGATAAGTAAAGCACTATTGAAAAAGAATAAAGTAGGAAAACTGGCACCTCCTGACCTTAGAACCTATACATCTATGGTAGTCAAAAGAGCTTGGTACTTGTACAAAAACAGATACATTGATCAGTGGAAGAGAATTGAGAACCCAGATGTAAATCCATTCACCTGTAGTCATCTGATCTTCAACAAGGGCCCAAAGTCCACCAAATGCAGGAAAAATATCATTTTTAACAAATAGTGCTGGCAAAACTGGATGTCCACTGGCAAAAAAAAAAAAAAAAAAGAAACAGGACCCATACCTCACACTATATTTAAAACTAATTCAAAACATATGAAAGATCTAAATATAAAGTCCAAATTATAAAGTTCATAGGAGATAAAATAGGATCAACACTGGAAGCCCTAATACACAGCATTAACAGGATACAAATCATAACCAACAATCCACAAACCACAGAAGCTAATAAGGTAAGCTAGATAACTGGGAACTTCTATTAAGGTAACATCAATTTTGCCTTCATATTTGAGGCACAGGTTTGCTGGATATGTACTTCTTGGCTGGCTTTTTCTTTTTTTTTTTAACTGCAAGGCTTTGTGTATGTCATGCCCTTGCCTTCTTACCAGCATGGTTTCTGCTGAGTAATCTAAGCTTAGTCTTGTTGAGTCTCTTTTGTAGATTATTTTTCATTTATCCCTAGCCACTTTTAAAATTCTCCCGTTATCTTTAGTCGTGGTAAGTTTGATTATATTCCATCATGGTGTCTTTCTTTTGCAATCAGTCTTGCCTGGAGTTCAATGAGCATCTTGGACAGTTAACTACTTATCTTTTATAGTGCAGAGGAACTTTTCTGTCAACAAAGTTTCAACAAGTCTCTTTGTATTTCCTGTTATCCTCCCCCTATTCTAGTACTCCAATCAGTCCCACATACCTCTTAGGGTTTCTTAATTTTAATTCTTTTGACTTTTCCTCAAATATGTTGGTTTCAAGTGATTTTTCTTCAGTTTCACTAGCTCTGCATTCTATTGCCTCAATTCTGCACCTTTGATTTTCTATTGAGTTGTCTAATTCTGTAATTTTATTATGCTGTGTTCTGCCTGATCTCTTGAAGAGTTTCAAATATTAATGTTTTGCATTTTATCTCTGACAGTTCCAGGAAGTTGTCTTTATTTGAAAAATTTCTTGATTATTTGTTTTGGGAGTTTTCTGAAGCCATCGTGGTCTGCCTGTTTAAGTGATTTCATATTGACTCATGTTTCCAAGCCATTAGTAAGTTGTATTTATTTATTTTTGCTTACTGTGTTGTAACTTCTTTTTTGGTTTTATTTTGAAATGCTCAAATAGGCTGGTCATGTGAGCTGGTTCGATTACTGTTGCCTTAGAGGTTGTAACATTCTGTCACCAGATAGTCACAGCTGTTACTAGGCATGTGGGCCCAAGCATCTGTTTAATTTTCTTCAACACATTGAGGCCAGATGCCCAGAGTTTCCAGCTTAGGGGAGCCAGCAGATATTTTTTACTCTCCTTTTGTTAAATTATTCCCTCTCTAAATCTGGGAGAACAGCTCATGGCAATCATAAGAGGCCCTACTTCCAGCCCATGTATTGAGTCAGAGTATGGAATGTGGAATCAGAGTATAGAGCCCAGTGCAGTGCACAGAAGGGAAGGGGAAGCCCTGAGAAAGGGAAGGAGGTTTAGCCTTCAGGAAAGTTTTAGAACCACATGTGGCAAATTAGACACAAGCCACTTGGCTTTTGACAACTGAATGCGACTCTTCACTGATACTCCAGGTGTGAGTGGGCTCTCCACTGCTCAGTCTCACCTGATGAAGAAGATACTTCACCAATGCCACCACTCCATTCACCATGCTGGTCACCATTGATCTTACTTTCAGGTACAGGTTCCTATCAGTCGGGTCTGGCCAGTCCTAGGTTCTTCTGGACCTACTCTGCCATCCCTGCTGCTCAATCAGATTTCTCAACTATCTCTTTGGTATTCAGGGATCCTACAATGTCATATAAAATCAATTCATTTGTGTTTTGGACCTTTGTTGTTAGAGGGATCACAAGAAGTGTTTGACTATTCTGCCTCATTAGCCCAGCCTCCCTGGGATCTTCCAAAAATTAAACACTTACAATCAATCAAAAGACTTTACCAAGAGTGAAAAAGAAACGTATACATGGGGCTGTGGAGGGAAGGAAGGAACTGGCTATGTCAAATTAGACAAAGGCCTAATCTCTAAACTCTACAAGAAAATATCACATCTATACAACAAAGAGACAAATAATCCAATTAAAAAATGAGTAAAGGAAATGGACAGACACTTCACAAAATAAGACATTCAAGTGGCAACACATGAGTAAATGCTCACAATCACTAGCTGTTAAAAACCAAATGAAACCCATTGCTGTTGAGTCAATTCCAACTCATACGACCCTACAGGACAGAGTAGAACTGCCCCACAGAGTTTCCAAGGAGTACCTTGCAGCCCTGAACTGTCAACCTTTTTGTTGACAAATATAGCACTTAACCACTATACAAATCAAAACCACGGTGAGATACCATCTCATCCCAGCATTACCAGCACAAATGAAAGAAACAGGAAATAACAAATTTTAGAGATGCTACAGGGAGGTAAGCACCCTTATGCACTGCTGGTGGGAATACAGAAGGATGCAACCATTTTGGAAAATGATATGCTGCTTCCTTACCTTAAATAGAAATCCCATATGATTCAGCAATCCAACTTCTAGGAATATATCCTAGAGAAATCAGAGTCATCATGTGAACAGACATGTGCACAATCATGTTTACTGAAGCACTGTTCACAAGAACACAAAGATGGAAACAAGCTAAATGTCCATCAGCAGATGAATAGATAAGCTATGGTACATACACACAATACAATATTATGGAACATTAAAGAACAATGATAAGTCTGTGAAATATCTCATAACAGAGGAAACTAGAGGGCATTATGCTGAGTTGAAATAAATCAATCACAACAGGACAAGTATTACATGAGGGCACTACTATAAAAATTCATAAAAAGGTTTACACACAAAAGGAAACAATTTTTGATGGTTACAAGAGAGGGAATAGGTGGGCATGGAAAACCACTAAATAGACAATAGGTAAGTGGCAGTTTTGGTGAAAGGTAAGACAGTACATAATACTGGAGAAATCAGCACAACCTGTATGATGCAAGGTCATAGAAACTCTATAGACCTGTCCAAATTCCAAAGGGATCAAATTGCTGGACTGAGAGGTATGGGGCCATGGTATCAGGGAACATCTAGTTTGATTGGCATAACACAGTTTATAAAGAAAATACTCTGTATTCTACTTTGGTAGGTAGTATCTGAATCTTAAAGGCCTGTGAGCATCCATCTAGAGGCTCTGCTGGTTTCATCCCTTAGGAGCAAGGAAGAACGATGAAAACTAAAGGCACAAGGAAAGGCTAATCCAAAGGACTAAGGAAACACATATGCCACGACCCACACCAGGCTGAATCCAGCACAACTAGATGATGTCTGGCTATCACCACTGACTACTCTGACAGAGATCACAACAGATGGTGCTGGATAAAGCTGGAGAAAAATGTAGAACAAAATTATAACTCAGAAAGAAAGATCAGACTTGCTAGCCTAACAGAGACTGGAGAAACTCTGAGAGTACAGCCCCCAAACACTCTTTCAGCTCAGTAATGAAGTTACTCCACAGGTTCACCGTTCAGCCAGATTGAACCAGCTCACAGAACAAAAAGAGACTAAAGGGGCACACCAGTCCAAGGGGTAAAGACTAAAAGGCAAGAGGTTACAGGAAATCTGGTAATAGGGTACTCAAGTTTGAAAAGTGAGAGTGGTGACTGACATACTGTGGGGTTGTTAACCAATGGCATAAAACAATACATATACTGTTTTGTGAGAAACTAGTTTGCTCTGTAAACCTTCATCTCAAGTTAATTTTTTTTTTAAAGGCCAGTCAGGTAGTGGCAAATATCCCTTCAATAGATATTCTGTCAGCTTAAACTAATTATAGCAACCCTGGTGGCTTAGTGGGTAAATGCTATATCTGCTAACCAAAAGGTCAACAGTTCAAATCTGCCAGGGGCTACTCAGAATCTCTATGGAGCAGTTCTACTCTGTCCTATAGGGTTGCTATGAGTTGGAATCAACTTGGCAGCAGTGGGTCTGGTTTTTGTTTTTGGGTTAAAACTAATCATGTGATTCACCTGTAGGTAAGCAAGCCCAGACAATTCTCTGTGGAACAGTATTCTTCCAGCAGAAATGCAACACAAAAGAAGGGGAAACACATGTTTTAGGTGGACATCTAGCCATCTCTGTCACTATTAACTTCTTGAAAACATCTAAATATCTGTTGCTTCTTCTTTCCCATGGTGAACACACTCACCCCCTCTGCAGACTGTACAATTCAAGTTCCATTCATGTCTGGAATCCCGTTCAAAATCCAGGAGCTCTGAGAAATAACGGTCCTTCCATCAGATCCATATGTGGCAGGTTATAGTCTGGTGACCTATGAACTAAACAGCAAGTTGTCTTCACTCTACACCCCTGACACCCAATATATAATTCTGCACCAGGAACAGGAGAGTCACCATAAAAATTCTTACTGGGAAAAGGGAATAATGGGAAACACATGGCAGTCCTTGGTCTATAGCAATGACCTATCAGGCAGGGATTGTGAGGCTCACTACCTGGCAATGACAGACCTTCCCTGATTTGAGTCTGGCTCAAAGATTGTCTGCCAGTACAGTTCTCTCATAGTATAGATTTCTGATCTGTTTGTTTCAATTCCATGTGCCAGTAATGACATCTAAAATTGTTTTATCTTTATCACTGACTGGAGTACAGCTTCTCAACTGAAGTGTTAATGAGTCTTTTTCTAGCTGTATCTCATCCAATTAGTATCCAGAACTTTAAGCTTTTTCAGTCTTTCGAAGCTTTAGCTTTCTAGATTTTTTTTCTATTTTATTTATGCTCATTAAATCAGTCAATTTTTGCCTGGATTCCTCTCTTTTTGTAGTATCTTATAAAAAGCAGCAGACAATAAAAGACATACACTGCTACTATTCTGTCATTCTGTTTTTGGACCTAGAGCCAGAGAATGGGAAGGTACTTGACCTACTTTTGAAGTTGTCCTAAGCAACAGTTTTACCAAATACTCTGCCATTACAAAACATGAATTAGCATTTATCCAGCTTTTAATGTTGGTTCCACTACCATCCAAGCTTGAGGTAAATGCTACATATTTACAGCTTTTAAAAGCAGAAGCCTCACTTCCAGCAACAATTTGGTTAGGTAATTCTTGCAACTATAGCAAAAAATAGTTTCATTGACAATAGTTGTTTCTTAGTCTTTTTTGCATCTAGTTCTCAGAATGATAAATCTGGCTCCTGTCATCATGTTGGCACACAGCTAGCAGTCAGGGGAAAATGATACAGAGATGCCCTGCCAGCTTCTTAAAACTCAAGCCCAGGTGTGGTACATATGAATATCACTTCTTCTCAAATTCCACTGGTAAGAATGAGTCACTTGGCTATAACCGACTTCAACAGTGAATACGAAACATAGTCCCTGGTTGAGCAGTCACTTTCAAGCCTTTCCTATGGAAAGGAAAATTCAAATTTTTGGTGATCAGTATCTTTATTTTTCACATATATGAACAAACTAAACCAAACCCACTGCTGTCAAGTCAATGCCAACTCAAATCAGCCCTACAGCACAGAGTAGAACTGATCCATAGAGTTTCCAAGGAACGCCTGATGGATTTGAACTGCCAAGCTTTTGGTTCACAGATGTAGCATGTTTTAGTCAGCTAGTGCTGCTCTAACAGAAATACCACAGGGTGGATGGCCTTAACAAAGGAAAGTTGATTCTTACACAGTCCAGTAAGCTACAAGCCCAAATTTGAGATGCCTGCTCCAGGGGAAGGCTTTCCCCCTTGTCAGCTCTGGAGGAAAATTTGGTACTGCATCAGTCTTTGTTCAGGGAGCATCTTGGGGCAGGAACCTCAGGTCTGAAAGATGGCTCTTCTCCCAGTGCTGCTTTCTTGATGGTGTGAGGTTCCCAATTCTCTGCTTGCTTCTCTTTCCTTTTACCTCTTGTAGGATGAAAGGCTTAAGGGTGAAGAAGCCATACTCCAGGCAAACTCCCTTTACAGTGGAGCAGGGAGGTAATCCTATGAAGGGATTTACAGTCCCACCCTAATCCTTTAACATACAGCACAGGAAAATCACAAAATGAAGGACAATTTTAGAATACAGGGAATCATGGTCACATGGCCACACCTATTTTGGGGGGAGGACACAATTCAATCTATGACATACCACCCTTTGGCACTCCAAAAATCACATCATTGAAACATGCAACTCATTAATGTCATAATAACAAAATCATGTTCATCCCATATGATAGAAGTCTTAGATCAGTTCCAAGGCTAAAATTCAAACATTTATTTACATCTATGAAACCTAGAATGTAAGCTATTTGTTTCCAAGATTATAACAGCAGAACAGGCACAAGTTAGACATTCCATTACAAATGGGAGAAATTGCAGGGAAAGAAGGCATTAACAGGCAATAGGCAAGTCAGCAGAACTCATTACATTAGCCCTCAAAACTTTGAAAGTACTCTTACATTTTCTGAGACATTCTACACAATGGCCCTGCCCTCCAGACTCTAGGTATTGGCCGCACTCTCTGGATTCTGAGTGGAGACCCCCAGTCCTGTGCTACAACTCTGCCTTCAAGGCCCACTTGGACAGAGACTCTGTCCCTTTAACTTTAAGTGCACCCTAAGCCCAACTTAGTGGCATTTCCACTCTGACAAAACACAGAAGGCCCTGGATCCACCCTTTCAAACCCCTGAGGTCACGGCCATACCTTTTGAGACTGAGGCAGCTCCACTTCTCACGCTGTTTGTCTCTTTAGCTTCTGCTTCCTATGGCCACATGACCCAGGCCTCAGGCCCACATCTGCCCTGCCAGGGGAAGTGTTCCAAAGCTCTGTAGCTCCACTGATTCGAGTGCCCATGATGCACCCTGCTCTTGCTGGAAAGCATCCTGTCCAAAGGCACTCAGCTCTCTCACTCTGTGGGTCAGTCAGCAAGGCTAGCTCCACTGATTCAAGTGCCCAGAGGTACCCCATTCCATGAGGAAAACTCTGTGCACAAGTACTTAGCTCTCTCGCTCCGTGGGTGGGTTCCAGTGCTGCCTTTGGTTCTGTTGCTGCTGCTGCTGCTGCTGTACCAGTACTCTGTTGTTTCTCACCACTTCTGCCGTTTTTATTCCTTCTGAATCTTCTATCTATTCACAGTTTCAAAATGGCTCCCACAGTTTAGGTATTTGCTAGAGCAGCACCCCACTCTCACAGTACCAAATTCTGTTTTAGTCAGCTAGGGCTGCTCTAACAGAAATACCACAGAGTGGATGTCCTTAACAAAGGTAAGTTTATTCTTACACAGTCCAGTAGGCTACGAGCCCAAATTCAAGATGTCCACTCCACGGGAAGGCCTTCCCCCTTGTCAGCTCTGGAGGGAAGTCTGGTGTTGCATCAGTCTTTGTTCAGCCAGCATCTTGGTGCAGGAACCTCAGGTCTGAAGGACAGCTCTTCAGTCCTGGCACTGCTTTCTTGATGGTGTGAGGTTCCCAATTCTCTGCTTGCTTCTCTTGCCTTTTATCTCTTGTAGGACAAAAGGATTAAGGGTGGGGCAAGCCATACTCCAGGGAAACTCCCTTTACAGTGGAGCAGGGAGGTGATCCTATGAAGGGATTCACAGTCCTACCCTAATCCTTTAACATGCAGTGCAGGAACATCACAAAACGGAGGACAATTGTAGAATACAGGGAATCACAGTGACACAGCTACACCTATTTTGGGGCGGGAGGACACAATTTAATCCATGATAGAGCACTTAACTACCATGCCACCAGAGTTCTACCTATAGACAATTAATAAAATGAATATTATTATTATAGAACACCTGATATTTATAAAAGATAAATAAGAGATTGAAGCACACTTCAAGTATTGGGCCTTTATATAATCTGTGGCAAAAAGTGAATAATTTTTAATTTCTTATGAAAGTAGCTCAGTATTTACATTAAAAAAAACACTGCCATCGAATCAATTTCAACTCATAGTGACTGTATAGGACAGAATAGAACTGCTCCATGGAGTTTCCAAGGATTGCCTGGTGGATTTGAACTGCTGACCTTTTGATTAGCAGACATAGCATTTAACCACTACACTAACAGGGTTTCTGGTATTTACATAGGAGTTGGGCTACTCTGGCTTAGGGTAACTGTCATAGGCTGGGTTCTCTAAAGACGCACAATGCATAAAGCATATAAATATAGAGAGGGAGATTTATATCAAGGAAACAGCTTACACAGTTGTAGAGGCTGAAGCATCCCAAGTCCCAGATCAAAACAGAGGCTTCTCCCACTTCACACAACCATGGAAGCTGGCAAACCCAAGGTCAGCAGTTCAGAGAACAGGATTCCCCTTTCACAGGCTGTGAAGGTCAATGAACCCCATGACAGTAGGCAAGACCACAAGGTTCACATGTCTGCAGGGACTGGTGGACCTGACACTGGCAGGTAAGGGAATAGCGTGCTTAATGCATTTTGTAGAAATTGATGAACCCCAACATTGACAGGTTAGCTGCTAGCTCAAGTCCCAAGAATGGGAAGTTAAAAGACAAGAGAGAGGCAGCTTCTGAATCCACACAAGCCAAAAACCTTAGCAAGATGAGCAGGAAGGAAATAGGTGGTGGAAGCTGGAGGAGAGATGAAGGCCTAGGGAGTGGTGAGTTGCCACAGGCCCCGTTCCCACCAGTACCACTCAGCAGACTCCATCGTGGTAATGATAACGTTATAAACCTGTTGCTGTCAAACTGATTCAGATTCATAGTGACCCTATACATTATATAACTGTCAAAACACTGAGAACCATGGCCCAGTCAAGTTTGACACACAATCTTAACCATCATAATAATCCTCCAATTCTATTTAAATTATGTGTAGCAACATGTAAGACACAGTTGCAGCTTTCTTTTCATTTTGGAAATATTGATTGAATGCCTAACTACTATTTCCCAAGCTCTCCTCTAGACTGATGGAATTTGTCAATGAACAAAACAAAGGTCCCTGCTCTTATAGATCATGTACCCAGCAGGAGGGTTAGTGAAAACGGGAAAGACTCTCAAGGAGAAGGATTGATGCAATGGCTGCAACAGTGGGCTTAAGCATAAAAACAATTGTGAGCGTGGCACAGGACCAGGCAGTGTTTTGTTTTTGTTTTTGTTTTTTTTTGTATTGTTCATAAGGTTACTATGAATTAGAACCAACTTGACACCTAACAACAACTGTGCTAAGTACCCATTATACCACACTGGATTAATTTCAGGAACCTTCTAACTAGTCTCCTTGCTTCAGCTGTCTCTCCTCAGTCCATTCTCCTCAGAACACCTAGTGATTTGATTTATCGTTTATTAGAGTTTTGCATGAGTATTCTGATGGGGCTTACTTCCCTCCAAAGATGAACATAAATAATACATTCTTTGAATCTTTGCACATCTTCAAAATTTTATTGGTTGTAGCTTCAAAATCTATCTAGAATCCTGCCATTCTCTACCACTGCAATTAACTTAAGCCCATATCCCTCTAGACTCACAGGGGGATTACTGCAATGGGCCCCTATTTGGGTATCTTGCTTTCCCCTTTCCAACATACTTTATTCTCTGCATAGCAGAGAGTCAGATCAAATCACTATTCTCAGAACAGCTCAGTGATTCCAGCCACTTGGAATAAACTCCTAAGTTCTGCTTATGTCCTTTGTGATCTTTTCCTTGGCTCCCTCTCTGCCCTTACCACCCACAGTCCTCCCATGCTCAATCTTCTGAAGCCTCAATAGCCTATTATTATTATTTTATTTTTCTAGAAGAGCACAGCCTCAGGTTTGCCATCACTGTTGCCTCCTTGTTCAGTCTTGGTCCCAGATATTCCTATGGCTTTCTATCTCACTCTTCCCACAGAAAAACAGAGGCCTAGCCTGACCAATTCATAAGAAAGAACATTCTTTTAGGACCATCACTCATTATCTTGGTTTCCTATTCTTCATAATACTTATTCTTATTGTACATGTCTTGCATTTGTTTATTGTTTATCTTAACCATGTCAAGACTATAAACTATAAGAAAGCAGAGATTTTGTCATTTTTTGTTCAGTGACTACGTAATAGAAGCTCAATGAACACTTTATTTTTTTTTAAAAAAAAGGTCCTTGAAATTAACCACTTTAATTATGCTGACATTTAAAAAGCAAGTATTCTAAATTATAGGAGTACAGTATTTCAGGAAGGAGATAAGTAAAGACAATTTTATTTTAAACCTGTTGCCTTCCAGTCAATCCTGACTCATAAATAGCCTATAGGATGCAGCAGCACTGCCCCATACAGGATTTCCAAGGAGGAGCTGGTAGATTTGAACTCCCAACCTTTTATTTAGCAGCTGAGCCTTTAACCATTGCACCACTAGGGCTCCATTTTAATTTCAGATTAATCAAAACAAGGCATTATTTTTCCTGATTCAATATAAGCTATTAGATGTTAGTTATTACTAAACATAAATCATGGCTAGAAAAGTCTTGA
This sequence comes from Heterohyrax brucei, assembly GCA_028571685.1. NCBI lineage: Eukaryota > Metazoa > Chordata > Mammalia > Hyracoidea > Procaviidae > Heterohyrax > Heterohyrax brucei. The sequence continues at coordinate 149,452,702 of CM053144.1, read as the reverse complement.
TATACATTCATTATAAAATAGGACTCTCTAGTCATATAAAAATGAATAGAATCTGATGACTTGCATCATCTAAACTGAAAGTGGAAACACTGATGATGTAGTTGTTAAGAGTTATGAGTGCTAACAAAAAGTTAGCAATTCAGATTCACCAGGTGCAAACCCTATGGAGCAGTTCTACTCCGCCATAGTGTTCCTACGATTTGGAATTGACTGAACAGCAACAGGTTCGGTTTTTATTCTTTTTTTAAACTGAAAGTCACACAAACTGTACACGTGTACATGTATTTACAGCAGCTCTGATGGAACAGTGGTTAAGCATTTAGCTGCTAGTCAAAAAGTCAATGCTTCAAACTCATCAGCTACCCTGCGGGAGAAAGATATGGTAGTCTTCTCCTGTGAAGATTTATAGCCTTGGAAGCCCTATGAGGCAGTCCTGCCCTAAAGGGTCAGTATGAATTAGAATCAACTAGACAGCAAAGTATTTGCTTTCGGTTTACATATGTTTATATATCTATATATACATATATGGAAAACCTAGTGCCATAGAGGTTAAGTGCTATGTCAGCCATTCAAATCCAACAAGTCGTACTCTGTCCTATAGGGTCACTATGAGTCAGAATCGACTTGACGGCAGTGGGTTTGGTTTTTATATACATGTATGAGCTGAAATCAACTTGATGGTACAAAACAACGATAGATTTTCATAATTTCATTATATCTTTTTTCTCCTACTTTTTCTCTTCTTGAGCTTCCATTTCTGTGGTGGCACAGCGAGGAAGAGGAGAACATGTGTTTTCTACTGGAATGTAGATATCAAAACCTTGAAATCACAGCATAAAAAACCTCTGTACTGTACACTCTTGGAAGGCAGAGTTTCATTAACATGTATATTTTTTCCAAAGTAATTCCTCCTCTCAGGGTTTTGTACCTAATTAGTATAGCTTTCCTATAAACCAACACTAAACTTGTCACTGTCGTGTAGATTCCAACTGAGAGCCTCTGTAGCACAGCAGAACTGCCCCATGTGGTTTCCAAGGAACAGCTGGTGGATTTGAGTGTCCCACCTTTTGGTTAGAAGTTGAGCTCTTAACCACTGCACCACAAGGGCTCCAGGGCTTCCTTGTAAGTGTCATACAATTGCTGGAAACTCTCTGCAAGATTTTACCTAGTTTAGCTTTATTATAATTAAATTTTTAGTTGAAATTCTTGAGTTTTCACTGTTGTCAAATATGTTGCATTTCAGGAATGTAATATCAACAAATATGTAAAATTAGCTTTCAGATAATCACTACCTTTTTCCAAAAGAGACAAATATCAGGAGTACACGGAAGATTAGTTCACAAAATATATTTTTCATATCAGAAACCTAGGATCCGCGTGTTAAACCAAAACATCAACATTGCTAGATTCCTCCAAAAGACTGGGCTTCTGACTCTGTGAGCCACATCAGCTCAAGTGTTATGAGACCATTAAAAGCACTATTTGAAGAATGAAATAACTCATAGATTCTAGATAGCCTTCCTCTGGAACATTATTTTAAAATTTAGGAAAGTTGAGAAATATTTTATCCTCCAATAACAACTAAACAAAACAAAAATCCTATGAGAAAATGAATGGAAAAAACCCTTTATCTTTGTCTAAGTAATTTGATTACTTTGGAACTCATGTTGTGAAAAATTAAGTAATAAAACAATTAAAGGTACAGCTGTTTTAGCATACAGGTCTTGGAATGAATTCATATGAGCTGAATCAGAAAATAGAAAAATTCTGTTGAGCAAGTCTCTAACTTCCTTCTGTCCTCTTTAGCATTGTTTCTTCCCCATGTGTTTATCAAGTTGCTCACCTCTTCATTTTTCTTCCCATCTAATTCAAAGCCACTTCTATCTGACAAACTGAAACTGCTTCTTCTCCTCCTCTTCTTTCTTCCTTGTCTTTTTTCTGTTTCAAACTTTTCTTGACTTCATTTTTCCCAAACGTAACTATATAAAGTAACTTTCCCAGTTTTTGGTCCCACAGTATGGACTCTGTCTCCCTCACTGGGCACTATACACTCAGCTAACTTCAGTATTCCCTGTGTTTCCCAAGTCAGAAGTTACAAAAAGCCACATCAAAGAAGCTTGGAAATAATTGAAAATGTTTCCCTTTCTATATACCTAATTCACTTGCACACTTATTCAGTAAATGAAGACTTTTGCATATTTGTTTCTATACTTGACACTGTTGGACACATAAATTTATAGACTATATGGGCTCTCCACCTCAGAGCTTTATTCATATTGGAAAGAAAAATGTACAGAAAATGCAATATAACCAAACCAAAAACAAAACTCATAGATATCCAGTTCATCCAGACTCACAGCAACCCTACTGGACAAAGTAGAACTGTGACATAGGATTTCAAGGAAGCAGCTGGTAATTGGAACAGTCAACCTATTGGTCTGCATCTGAGCCAGTAACCACTGAGCCACTAGGACTGCAAAATGCAATGTAAGTGCCATAAAATAATTTTTTAAAGGTACAGACAAAAGCAGAGCCAACATGGTACTGTAGACAGAAGCACTTCACAATCCCTCTGTAGCAAAGTCCCCAAAAACTAAGTAGAACAGATACAAACATCAGTCCTGGAACTCTAAAAACCAAATGAAGAATAAGCAACTCAGTTAAGCACTGAACAGAATAGGAAACTGACAGAACAGAGAATGAGAGCTACAGAATGGAAATCCCATACTAGTTACATGGCAGGACTCACCTTTCTCACAGGCTGTGCTGTGCCACTCAGCACAAGAGGCACCAGCTTGCCACCACTCCAGTTTGACTCTACCCCCAAAAGTCAGTGACCTCACCACAAAGACTTTTGTTGTCATTGTATATATTTTTTATTTGTTTAATTGTTGGCTTCTTCTTTGCATCCGCCCTTTCCTTTCTTTTCTCAAACCCACCTAGCCCTGTGTACCACCCATGCCACGTCTCCAAAGGCCGAACCACACCACTCAGCTAGAGACTTACAAGCACACGGCCTCACCAGGTATGCCCAACCCATCATCTGTTGGATCATACTGCGCCACAATTTTAATTGCTTTTTTATTTATTTATTTTTTACTTTATTTCTTTTCATTTTTTTACTTTCCAGTCTGTTTCTCTCTTCTTTTACCCACCCATTTAGCTCTGCACATCACATCCTCTCCTTTCCCTTCTGCCTATCTGCCTTACACGTCAAGCACTAAGCCCCCAAACCGTATCAACATAGTCCCCCAGAACCCATTCTATATCATCCTGAGCCTTGACTCCTCAACCCCAGTTCATGTGGTACACTACCTATCCCTGCCCCTCCACCCCGGCTGGACCCACCTCGGTGCACCATAGCTGTGTGACCAGCCCAGCCCACCTGAACCAAGTGGTGACAAGTGTCATGCAAACAGGCAAGCAAGCAACAAAACAACCCAGCCAGTCTGCCCAGACATAACCGAACAAACAAGAAAAGGACAAAATAATCCAATCTACCATTAGTAAATGAAGAAAATAATTCCTGAATGTGCCAGAGATGCAGAAAATATTAAAATATATTTAAAATACAGGACAAACTGGTGCTAGAAAGTTACCGTAAGAAAACACTGGATGACCTTCTGCTAGAAAAAAGGCACTGAAATAGTTTTCTTCTAGAGGATACCTGAAAGGGCATTCAGAGTTCTCCATTCAGGGTTCTCCAACAGATGAATAAAAGTGTAGACAAAAATAAGGTAAAAATGCCCCAAATCCTGGAAAATAAAAACAAAATGAAGAAGACAGATAAAGCAATTGCAGAAATCAGGAAAAGCATTCAGGAGCAAAATATCAAAATAAACAGCTAGAAATCATATAAACACAACAATAAGAAATACAAATAATAATAAACAAGATTTCAGAAATGGACAATGTAATAGGACGTTTCAGGAGCAAATCTGAAGCAAGGGAAGACATGATGAGAGGAATTAAAGACAAATAACTTGGACACTACTTTGAGGAAAGATCAGAGAGAAGAATGAAGAAAACCATAGAACAATATAGGATACAGACAAGAGCAAAAATTTGTACGTAACTTGAGTTCCAGAACAGAAAGAGAAAACAGAAAACACAGAGAGGAAGATTTGTTGGTAGAAGATTTCCCTAATATTATAAAGACAAAAACCAGACTATCCGAGGAGCTCAACAAGCACCATATAGAAGACACTCCAAAAGAAAAACATCAAGAAACATCATAAATTCACTAAAACAAAATAGAGAGAAAGAATCTTGAGGGCAAATTGAGAAAAACAAAAGACAATCTATAAGCTTAAGCTCAAATTACTTAGTAAAAATCATGTAGACAAGACGGCAATGAGATGGTGTATATAAAATGTTGAAAAAAAACTATAACCAAGAATGCTATATCTTGCAAAATTCTCACTCAGATACATTGGCAAAATTAGGACATTTCCAGATAAATAGAAATTAAGGAGATACATAAAAACTGAACCAAATTTACAAGAATTACTAAAAAGAGTCCTTCAGTTAGAGAACCAACTTCAGACAACCACCTAAATCTAGTGCATGTGACAGCATCAGCCAGATACCAACTTAGATAATAAACTCCCAAGGATAAAATTAAACTAAAAATGCTACAACAGAGAACAAGAGACATCAATCTGTAAATGACAGACATCAGAACAACCAAAGCATGAACTGTGTAGCTACAGAACTTTCAGTGGAAAGGAACTCAAGGTGCCATTAGGTAATGAAAAACTGGGTCAAACTCAGGAGGACAGCAATAAATTTCAAGGTAAGCACAAAGAAAGTTAGCAAACCTACTCATCAAAATAAAGAAGTGAACAAAGTCTCAGCAAACACAAAGCCTATAAAAACAAGAAAAATGGGGGAAATAACACAAGAGGTACAGAGAAAATAATTTCTTCCAACTAGGATGGTTCATGCAACCTTCAACAACAGCTAGACTTTAATACAACTGGGGTATCATAACTGAAAGATAGGTATGAATCATAGAGAGAAATTGCCAGTGTAAGTCCCCCAAGAGAGGTGCTAATCCACAATGAGTCAAGTAGAATCATTTCCTTGTGACAGAGAGCAAAATGCAAACAAATGGCAAAACTCTGGGCAAATAGCCTGGCACTTAGCATAAGACAGTAGTGTTCAAACTTCATTCACAAACCCCAAAAGGATTTGAAAAATATATATTCCTTCATCTATTTTTGTTAGCTAAAGTATTCATTATAATTTGAAATATTGGCAAGAATGTAATTTCTATAATATATGTGTTGACTTTTAAAGTTGTTACATCATTGTTTTAAATCTATCCAATAGAACCTGAATAGTACTCTAAAATATGCCTACTCTCATGCATCAGGTGCTCCTTGGAAACTCTATGGGGTAGTTCTACTCTGTCCTATAGGGTTGCTGTGAGTTGGAATTGACTCAGCCCCAGTGGGTTTACTTTTTTTATCACCTATTTCAAAAGCATGTATAAGTTTGCCTTTAAATTTTACAGTGTTGGTATTTTGTACTAAACCTTACCAATTCCACATTCTCAACATAATTTTACCTCACACATTTCCATGTTTGCAAGTCTTTTACTATTCATCCCATTATATTTTTCTGTTAAAAAATTTGTGTATAAATTGACAGTAATGACATCCCATTTTCCTTAAAGTCTGTAGGGTTAAAAAAAATTCTATATTGTTATTAACACTATTTGTATTAATGGCTACAACATACCTGGTTTATAAATTCTTGTAATAATTCCTAAATATAAAAGCAAATCTCTTTGTAAATAGAGATGTCCTGTTTTTCTAAATTGGATCATTATTATACAAATCAGTATTATTTTTTACTTGGATGAAATAGCACTTGTCACCAAATGTATTCTTATTTTTTAGTTTTATAAATATAGCACCAGGAAAATTTGTTCATAAAATAAAGAGTTGGAAATAGAAAGGTTATTTTCACAGCAATGTGCCTCAATTCTTTGAACCCTGTCTGTGCATTATGCCAAAAGTCACATGATGCTCTATCATCAAAAATGATTGTTAAAGATCCAAGAGCTGACAAGATCAGATATTCCTTCTGCTTTGTTGAAAGCAAAAAATAAGAAACCACTCAACTTAAAAAAAAAAAAAGATGAGAGAGATATAACAATGGAAGAGGACCCAAGACAGCCTACAAGAAGTACAGAGTAGGATCCACAGGGCAGATGAATTCATGTGTGTTCAAACTGTAAAGAACATTCTTCTGTTTCCTTCACACAAATGAAAAATACAATGTCAGCTGCAACATAGTACCAGTAACAATGCAGCCACATGTGAATATATGTGAGAACAACATTCGACCTAATTGTTTAAACAGATGATGACTGAATAACATAGTTATTAGACCCTCATTATAGACATAGATATAAATCACTATATAAAGAGACAAAGATTTTATACACACATGTTTTATATATAGACACACACACATATATATACACAGACACACATATATATGCTGTTGTTAGATGCTGTCATTTAGTTCCCACTCCTAGTGACCCTACGTACAATTTAATCAAACACTGCCTGGTCCTGCACCATCCTCACAATTGTTGCTATGCTAAACCCACAGTTGCAAGCATTGTGTCAGTCCACCTTGTTGAGAGTCTTCCCTCTTCTTCCCTCTTTTTTCCCTAACCACCTACTTTGTGAAGCACAGTGTTCTTCTCTAGGGACTGATCCCCCCTGAAAACATGTCCAAAATACGTAAGATGTAGTCTTGCCATCCTTGCTTCCAAGGAGCATTCTGACTATTTTTCTTTTAGGACAGACTTGTTTGTTCTTTGGGTAATCCGTGGTATAGTCAATATTCTTCACCCACATCATAATTTAAAGGCATCAGTTTTTCTTCAGTCTTCCTTATTCATTGTCCCTCTTTCACATACATATGAAAACCAAGACCAAATGCACTGCCATTGAGTTTAATCTAACTCATAGTGACTCTGTAGACAGAGTAGAACTGCCCTGTAGAGCTTCCAAGGAGAAACTGGCAGATTTGAACTGCTGAACTTCTGGTTAGCACCTGTAGCACTTAACTACTGCTATCACCATGGTTTCTACATGCATATGAGACAACTGAAAATACCTTGGCTTGGGTCAGGCCCATCTTAGTTCTCAAGGTGATGTCTTTCCTTTGTAACACTTTGAAGAGATCCTTAGCAGCACATTTGCCCAGTGCAATGCATCTTTTGATTTCTTAACTGCTCCTTCCATGGATGTTGATTGTGGAATCAAGTAAAATGAAATCCACGACAGCTTCAATCCTTTCTCTATTTATCACAATGTTGCTTACCATGATGTGGCTCGTGTGTGTGTGTGCGTGTGTGGGTGTGTGTCTTTAATTTTGGCTGATTTTTTTTTCCTTGAAAACACAAATCACAAAACTGTTTTTCAGAAAGATGGTTTACAATATGCAAACAAGATTCCTTTATAAAATTAATTCTTTTCTTCAGAACTTCCAAGAAAATTGAAAGTAACAGCAAATTAAAAGTCACATAGTTCAGCTGAAGCAAACTAATTTTAGATCTGCTCCATATTTAGAACACTCAATGTCTGAGGGAGCTGTATTTGAAAGTTGACAAAATTACTTCTCTCCTCATCTGGACAGAGAACAGTGAAATCTGACTTGTGCCAGATTATTGTGCTGTTATTTTTTTACTTCAAACTAGTTTCCCACCAACTTACTGTGGTGTAGCAGTTAACTGCTATATCTGCTAACCAAAAGGTTGGCAGTTCAAGTCCACCAGGTGCTTCTTAGAAACTCTGTGAGGCAGTTCTACCCTGACCTCTAGGGTTGCTATGAATCAGAATAGACTTATCGGCGGTGAGCTTGGTTTGGTTTTGGTTACTGCCAGAACTATTATTTTCTTACAAAGAATTAAAATATAACATCTTTACTCTGGAACTTTTTCCAATATTTCAAAAAGACAGACTCACTCAAAAAGGTAAAATGGAAAAACCTTATTTCAATTATTATATAGAAAAATCTCATTTCCAAGAAGCATAAAAAAAAATAAAAATAAGAAAGAGGAGTAAAATGCATCAGCATGTAAACTCATTGTCATTTCTTCTGTGCCAATGAGCTAATAACCCTCTGAGTTACCCTTCAACTCTGGCCCCAAATGTATCAGCGTTATCAACTTTATTTAGTTTTCTTTACAGAAAAAAATTAGCATTCACACAGCAAACCTCTAGATCTCTCAGCAAATTTCAATATGCAAGATTAAGAAAAGGAGGGATGAAAACAGAACATATTTTTAATCAGTCCTTGTAGGAACCAGATTTTGGAAAATGGAATCCTTTATTTGAAATGAAAAAGCAACACGTAATTGACAGTTTAGGACAGTAGCAATAGAGTATTTCTTATATTATTTTTACTCTTTTACATTATTGCTTACTCAAAAGAAGTTACAAAAAATAAGGATGAGCTAATGATTGCCCTCCCAACACCTGTATGTGTCTAATATAAAACACACACATACATCTTAATTATTGAAAACATAATCCAAGAAGAATAACATAGGTTAACTCATAGATGTAGGGATACAGTAGGTCTGGTTTGATCTATTTTGAATACTTTACCATAAACTATATCCAGGTCTGCATCTACGAATTCATTTAACAAGATTCTAATTGTCACATTGATAGATGCTTTGTTATCAGAGAAACCAAAGATTGTGATTTTGGATTATACATAAGGAAGATGTTAAATGGATGAATATAGGAGGTGCTGAGAGAGATTGGAATAATATATCTCTGGAGTGTTTCCCTTAATTAATCAGTCTCTTTACAGAGTGAATTCTTCATAGCCCCAGAAAAAAATCCATACATGCATCCACTATTCATTTGAATTACTGAAAAACTAAGAAAATTAAAGTGATTCTTAGACTAAATTCCAGTTGTAGAATATTCAGTCATTTTAAGATACTCAAAGGAATGTAAAATACACAACTAAGCTGCTATAAAAATTGTGGTATACATAGAGATACCTGATAAAACTGAACAAAATATGAATTAGACCAGAGCACAAACACTGGCCCAAATGTAAGTTTTGCATTTGATTCCAACTTAACTCCAACAGATTACCCAAATTCATTTTTGAAATTCACAGGCTAGCTTCTCTTTAAAGATACATACATCCTACAAATGAAACAGCTATTATTTGTCTCACAGAAGAGAAAATAAATATCTCACACTGTAAAAGAGATGGCTACAGGCCTTTCAACAATTTCTGTGTTTCAGAAGCCTTAAAAAGAGAGATGGATTTAATTAAGCAAAGCAGTCCCATGTTTTGACTGGCCTCTAAAAGTAGCCAGACTTCTTTAATAATGTTCTCAGGAAAAAAAAAAAAAAAATCTGTCTCAATTCCCATAAAAATACATTCAGTCCTGTGTATGTATCTTGCTTTGTGCTCTCAAAACATTCAGGCTTGGTGTCCTTCCAAGCACTTTTTTAAAAAAACCAGCTCCACAACACTGATGAATTTAAATACAGAGATCTAGAAGCAGAAGGAAAGGTGTAGCAACTAAATGCTGCACAGAATTTTAAAGATAATCCAAAATAAAAGCCTTAAACTAATGTGAGATAATTAAGTGTCTTAGGATTATTGCTAACAGGAGAATTTATTTTAATTATATTTATTTTTGTTATTGTTCAGAGTTTTTCTTAATTTATAAGGGTACAGCAGTAAAGAAAAACAAAATACTCTTAACATGTTTTACCACGGAGTTATAATTCATGTCTTCAACAACCCAAGTCATACAAATAAAACACACGTGCTAACTGAAAAATAGCTAGAATAATATCATTAAATGTTTATGTGGCATAATTTCTAGCTGATAACCTACACTTCATGTATAACTCTAGACTCACATCAAATTAAAGAGATGTCCCAGCAGGGGATGCTTGCTTAACAGAGAGAGAGAAAAAAAAATTTTTTTTAATGACAGTACATAATGCATACCCCATGCACAGCCCCCAGGGACATCTGATTTCTTTTAACTCCTTTAGATAACATTCTCTGTCAAGGGATTAGTTGGTCCTGTATGCTTCTGAATTTCAAGAATTGTCTTTTTCTTTTTAATCTCTTTCCTTGAACTTAAGTTACAATTTTTTTGTCTATCTGTATTCTAGAACTCTATAGACATTCTGAGCATTTAAATAGTGGCCACCTGTTACTACAAGGTCTGAGTCACAGCAGTGAGGTTTTTCTATTTTATTTTTTTTCTGAATGCATATGTATGTATGTGTGTGTGTGTAGTTTAATTGGCTTATTGTTTGCTATGATGAAAGTAGAATTGCCAGACTAGTCTAGTAGTCAAAGTTAATTTGGTAAGCAAATATTCCTATTTATTATAAAAATTAAAACCTACATGGAGTTGCAATAAAAATGTAAATGGTAGTTACATACTGTAGGCAGTCTGTCAGAATGTTTTCAAAATTTAAATCTATAAAGATAAAAGTATTGAAAGGGCTGATTTAAAATGCCCGAGTTATGCACTATGCTGTCTTTTGTATCAGAATGGCATGATTCACCATCCATCAGCCCACATCAGCTCTAGTTTGGGGCCTTCTTGAGGACAATCTCCTGATTCGTAAGGTAGTTGACCTGGAGATGTGGACATCCTTTGTTATTACAGAGCAAAACTGTTTATCTTCAGTGAAAAGCAGCAAGTAGGGGAGCTTTGTGTTTTAGTCTACCTTTGACACTCACTACACTTTTCATCTCAATATTTAAGCACTTGTGAAAATACATGGACACATCCCCGGTGGGAAGCAAACAGTAGAGTCATTTGACAGTCCTGTGAAAAATGTGTTACTATAATGACACAAAAACAGCAAGAAGCTTATGCTTTGTATTTATCATTCTTCCCAGGACTTTTAGGTGCATTTGGTCTTGTTCATTCTTGTAGTGCTGGCTGTATTTAATAGGAGACAAATGTTGTTTGCATCATGATGTTGTGTTTTCTAGACAGATTTGTTAAATCACTATACTCAAATCAGAAATATCCTATGCTATTATTAGGCTCCTCATGTTGTCATTCGTATTGTGTACAGTGAGTTAAGCAGACATGACCTTCAAAATTTTAAGTTACATTGTTAACTAGTCGTATGTTGTTAAAAACCTCCAATGTGTTACCAAGACAGCCTGCGAGATATAACTCTCGGGAACATTTAAAATGGGATCCTGACAGATAGTAGGAGGTGACCAGGCACATAAGTAGTGCCCCTGCAGTCAAATTCCATGTTTAGTTGATGTCCTCTCGGTGCTACCCCTGCTGCCACATGCTATGGGCCCCTTCTTGGTGTCTACATGCTTTGAGGATACCCCTGTATCACTTATACATTATTCTTCAAACTAAGGGTGGGGAAAAATCAAAATGAGCTACTACAGGAAGAAAATACATCTGAGCACACTTTTTATTCCGGGATAGAATGTTCTAAAGAATTGAAACAGAACTCATCTGTATCCAGCCCATTGCTGTTGCACTGATTTCAACTCACAACCACCCTATAGAACAGAGCAGCACTGACCCATAGAGTTTCCAAGGAGTATCTGGAGGATTTGAACTGTCAACCTCTCAGTTAGCAGCTGTAGCACTTAATCACTATACTACCAGGGTTTCCACTTACATCCTAGTGAGGTGTTAAGTATCAATCAGAGTAGCTCAGTTCTTTGAGTTCAGCCTGTTCTCAGTCTAGCCCTTGTTTTGTATGGCAATCTGAAAAATTCCTATTCTTGCAAAGGAGGCCTTGTTTCTATTCCTCATATCAGCTCGGTATGTTTCTATTCCTTCCCTTCTCTTGCTCTTAGAAAATAAATATTTTCCTTCCTGCTTTTTACACTTCCTTTCTCCCTTCTGCAATGAACTGGGCATGATTCTAGTTTCTAGGAAAAGACAGATTAATAAAACAGGATTGTTTACCCCCTGAATGGTGTCAAATGGCTCTCTGAAATGTCCATAGATACTCTAAGATTAAGTCTACTGTAAGATTAAGCTCTATTTCACTCATACTTACTATACACCTGGTTTTGCACTAGAGCTTGACAAAACATAGATTAATATAGTATAATTTTACCTCAAGGAATTCACAGAATAGTGAGAAAGGCAGGCAAATAAAGTAAGTACAAGAACTACAGAAAACAGCACAAAGTAAAGAGTAATGACACACAGATTTTTGAAAGAGATGATTGTTGTTATTAGTTGCTGTCGAGGTGACCCCATGGGTTACACAGTAGAACTGTTCCATGGGGTTTTCTGGGCTGTAATCTTAGCAGAAGCAAATCATCAGGCCTTTTTTCTACAGTACTGCTGGGTGGGTTTGAATTGCCAGCCTTTAGGTGAACAGTTGAGCACAATCTATTTGCGCCACTTAATCTACATCTTAAATAATGAGCAGTGATTAACCTGAGATGAGTGAGGACAATGTATGGATATTATCCACAAAAGAGATAGCACTGTGAAAGGAAAAATGAAAAAGAAGAAGCAGCAGCGTATCATGTGGTAAGAGAAAGCTTCAAACAATTTTACTTCAAAATGGAATTTTTAATTTGCTTGGCTTCTTCCCACATAGTGTTACATTAAAATCCTGTTTCATTTGCTTGGCTTACACCCCACAGCCATGCATTCAAACCTTCCTTTGCTTAGAACTTACATGTGAATGCCATTGTGCCTGCATAGCATGATTAAGAATGTTGCTGAAATAAAATGTATGAATGTCCTCCTTCTAAGCCCATTAAAGGTAACTTTTTTCCTCCCCTTTGAAGAAACAGTCTTGGTGGCAGAAGCTCCAACTGACTCCTTTTCATTGCACAATAAAATAAAAGTGGCTCTCCTGCTCTCCCACTTTGGCCTCTCATTCATTGGCCAATTCAAGTCACACTAAGCAGAGACTGGGGTTTCCATCCTGTAACAGTGGAAGCAGACAGAACAGCAACAGTCTGGTGTTACAAGCCAAATTCACAGATTGGTAATACAGGACCAACTTTGCCCTAAAACCTTGTCTTGTCACACTTATAACAAATAAATCTGAAGACTTTAGCCAGGGTGTGTGCACTTCAGAGTACCATGGTTTCTAGAACTCCTTATTTCTTCTATTCAGCCCATTTTGTTAAGTCTAGGCCTTGATGGCATATGGCATTTTGATGCAAGGAGTCAATAGAGATGAGGCTGAAAAAATTGGCAGCAGCCAGATTTTGGAGGGTCTAGAGAAAAGATTGTAATACTGTTTTCATGTTCTAGACAACAGAGGCACCCTAAGAGACAGCCTCTTTTTCAGAACGTAACCAAGAGTCAAAGCCTCAGTGACTCTCACTACATAAACCAAAGCCACCCTGGTATTTAAATAAATTCTGAAAAAAGTTTTACTGACAACCTCTGCATCATAAAATACTTTAACAGCTGGAGAATATGTAATAACACAAACCCAATGTGACATTCTACAGTGTCAAAGGACAGAGTTTTTATTTAAGTTATGTTTGGTTATAGAGATTTCATGCTCTAGGCAATGGAGAGAAAGGTTGGTGGCATAGCGGTTAAGTGCTAAGTCTGCTAACAAAAAGGTCAGCAGTTTGAATCTACCAGGTGCTCCTAGGAAACTCTCTTGGGCAGTTCTGCTCTGTCCTACAGGGTCACTATGTATTGGAATCCACTCAACAACAGCGACTTTGCTTTCGTTAGGCCATGGAGAGGCATCCTAAGCAACAGAGTGATACTGCAGATTTGATAGAATACTTTGTCAGCTGTAGAGTTAAAGGAGTAAAGAAAGGGAGTCGAGGGCTCTGTTTACTTTGCCTTGATCAGAGCAGATTAGGGTTTGAACTAAGCAGGGCTCTGAACTGGTTGGAAACGACTCGACGGCACTAGATTTGAACTGGTTAAAAATGGTCAGCCACCAGAAGCCCTGGTGGCATAGCAGTTAAGCTTTACAGCTGCTAACCAGAACACTGGCAGTTTGACTCTACCAGGTGCTCCTTGGAAACTCTATGGGGCAATTCTGCTCTGGCAGCTAGGGTTGCTGTGAATTAAAATTGACTTGACAGCAGTGGGTGGGTCAGCCACGGCCAACTAAGTGAAACATTCAAATTTTTAAAATTTGTATAATTCAGATCCATAACCAGAATAGAAAAAATTACTGGGATTTTTTTAATTTTAGAATTTGAATCTAATTTAATTTTAGAAATTATTAAAGTTACTGGGATCCCTAGAATGGGAACCTTGGAAGAATCATTGCCACCATGGAGGAGAGGGACGTACATTCAAAGCAGTGAGGTCCACAGCCACCTCTGAGATGACGTACTGTTTCTGATTCTGCACAGCGTCCTACAGGGCAAGAGATTTGGTTGCTATGCAGTGCTGAAGTAATCTTCCTAAGACGAAGATTACGTTTCTAGCAGGGTTTTGACCTGTACTTTTTCCCATTCCTGTTATGATTCTGGGTCACCAGATTTAAATAATTCGTTTGTTCCGGTGTTGCCTCCGTGGCCATGACTGAATCAGGAAGAACTGATTCGAAGTTATGGAATCAAAGCAATGAAAGAAGAGATAGAGATGAGTGTAGAGATTCAAGAAATGTTTAGGGTGTAAATTTTGCAGGATTGGATGAAAAATGGTAATGAAGAAACAATAGAGAGAATGGGAAAATATTCAGGAAGAAGAGTTACCACGGATTGGTTCACACAGGAAGAGAAAGAGGAAGGCATGTGATTGCACAGCAGTTAACACAGGACAAGGTAAAGGGTAGCTGTCAATAGGAGAAGGGGAGAGTGTCTTTACAGATGTCATCCCTTTGTGACTTTGGTAACTTACTCCTATAACTTCCAGGTAACTACACAATAACGTCTCGTTTCTCCTTTTCATTTTTTTTTTAACTCGTTGCTACACATGAACTTGAGCTTTGCATCAGATTCACTGTCTAATTCTGATCAAACATACGGCCATTTCAAATTAGCATTTATAAACATATTCAGTTAGAGGGCAGCCTCCTTTTCAGAAAATAACCTTCAGAGATAGGCCGCTAGATAGGCCAAAAGCCAGGCTGATATTGGAATAATTTCTGGAAAAAATTGTATAGAAGACTTCTACAACCATCATAAAATATTTTAAGGGCTGGAGAGTATGCCATAACACCAACCTAATGTGATATTCTACAGTGACAAAGTTCTTATTTAAGTCATAATGATAATGAATTACAATTTCTGATTAACATTCTTATTCCAGCAAAGAATTTGTTATGGTGTTAGAAACTCAGCCAGCCAAGTGCCGTCACTCAAATAGTTTCTAGTTTATACTGAGATTTCAATACTAGCCCCTCCCTAAAAAATTAAAAGGAAGTACTCACAAGTTCAAGTTGAATATAGCTCCATTTAACCATTACAAAGTTCATGGAGAGTACAGGAAGTGAACTACTTATTGCTTATATTGAAAAGAACAGTTGATATACTCAGACCCCGCTCAGATAGATGTCTAAGCTGCTGAGAAAAGGAAGTAAAGCAGATATTTCTAATACTAATTAGCTTGTGCTATATAAACACTTTATACTGAGAAAAGGCTTTGTCATTTGAATTCAGGAACATTTCAAACCTATGGTCTTTATTAAAAGGAATAACATCTGACAAAATACCATTGTCCAATTTGTCCTCTCAGTGTGAAATCTTCAGTACTGGGCTTCGTGACTCTTGATTTCTGCCCAGCTCTGTAGTAGTCAATCAGGTTATTTATGTTACATGAATAAAGGTACATGAAACTATCATTAATAACCAGTTCTTGCAAAGATGGTAGTTCCTGAATATTCTAGCTAGTGACTCAGAAAATGGAGTGATTTTGCTCCACATATTGCTCAATAAGCTTGTCTTCCAGTGATGAAAAGTGGGAAAATGTTGATTAGTGCAGCCTATAAAAGATCAAATCACATAGCACAAAATTAGGAAGGGAGAGATTTTTTCCAGGCAAGGCAGAAGAAGAAGCATTTTCTTTTTCATAGAGTTCTAGCGACATTATTATAAACTCACATTTACTTGTAAACTGTTGATACAACTTCATGTTTCTCTCAGAATGTTAGACATTTCTTGAGATAGTCATGCGAGCTTATGTAACCCTAATTTCCACTACTGTTGTTATCTAAGTTTAAGCCAATGTCTTCACAAATTTGATTCTAAAATCTGTGAACTCTAGGCAGCCCTTGTCTAGTTACACGACTCTCAGTTTCCAGGTCAAGACAGAAAAGCTGACAAGAACAAGCCTCTCTGTGTTTCCTTCATTTCTGTCAAGAGCTTAGGAGCATAGACAGCCAAAACAGAAAGAAAGAAAGATTAAATTCTCTTTGAACCCCACGACGAATCAGGACTCTGGTTGAGTGAGAGTGGTTTCCCGTGATGATGTCATGTACACATCAATGTCTGTCTCTCCTGTTATCGTTGCTCCACAGGGACTGTTTCTGCTAAAGCTTCAAAAAGTGTTTTACAGCTAACAAGGGTGTGCAAGTTATCAACAGCCAGTTTCCTTATTTGTCCTCTTCTCCCTTGGCTCGCTCTCTTTGCTTGCCTGTTACATTAACACAGACCTGAGCTTACTGGGTAGTTTGGTTCTCATAATACTAGCACACTCTGCTGTACATTGGTAACATCACAACATGCTCCGTGCTGTCTACTTGTTTGAAGATGGTCTGCATCTCAACACAGCTGTCTGTCTGAGCTAACTAATTTGAAGTTGATGTTCATCCTCCCTTTGGCCTCAGCAGCATTTCAGTAGCCTTTTTTGGATCCCCTAGCCAAATAACATAATGTTTTCCAAAAAGATTTTTGTAGTTTTCCAACATGATTCCCTAGCATCAGATGTATAAATAAATAAATGACTCAAACTACTTTAGTTTTTTAACCATTATTTTAAAGGTGGTTTAATTTTAAAAGAAAACTCTTTTTAAAATTTTGTCTTCTTAATGAGATATCTTGAGCCATTTGAATTTCTGTTTCAAACCTCCTTCTATCCTCTGATTTTTCAGAATTCTCACATCGCCTCTATTTAACTATTCATTACCAGAAGGATGCCACAACAGATCTCCTTATTTTTGTTTTCTTTGCTTTAAAATAAAATTCTTTCATAGTAACAGTAAGAAGAGAAAATTCTAAAAATGTCCAAGTCACAGAGTAATGTCTTAGAACCTTCACCTGTTACAGTGTAATGACAGATTTTTGTTTCAAAATAACAATGAAGAAGTTTCTTGTTGACAATATTCTTTAATTTTTTTTAGGATGTACTATCAATGAGTATTAGAAAAGAACTAAAATGGAGATGTTTCATTTGAAATCATCATAAATCATTAATAAACAGCTTTTAAAATAAAGTCAAGAAATACTGAATAACATCCTATTCTCATTCTGCTGTGCCTCTACAGAGCATGAGAAGGAGAGTGAAGATGAAATACAAGAGATGAAATGACTGCAAAACCATCATTTCTGCATTTCTGAAGCTTGTTTCCTAGACCCAACATTACTATAGTCTCATTATAACAGAGATCAGGATAAATGTTTAAGAACTTTGAAATAGGATGGACCATGGTATAAATTCTTCTGGAATTAGGTAACTGTACAGAGAACAGGAGTTTGTGTGTTTTATATTGAATGCTTCCAAAGAATGGATTTTGATGAATAAGTTTCATAATTCTTGTTTGAAGATGTAAAATGTATAATAAAATGCAACGTATCCAAAATTATTGTACCAAAAAAAATCCTAAAAATCACTGTTGCCAGCATGCTAACGAAGGCCTCTGTTCTGGATCTGACTACACACGGCAGCACCAGTCCACAGAGGAGACAAAGATGTTTGATTTCCTCCTCCTGGAAAATCATTATAGCCCATCTGCTAAGCCTTCTCATCTGTAGTAAAATAAACGTGATTTTTAACTTCCTACTTCTGTTGTTAACAAAACACACAATATAAAAGATTGTTTTCAGGTTTTGCAGTACTAAGAGCAAATCTAGGATAACTGTGTCATTTACCAGCATATTCTGAAATTTTTAACATAAGTATTAATAAAGTTATAGATGCTCAACAGGTTTGTGTCAAGGCCCTTATAATCAAAAGAAGTAAATGAGAAGGAAAGCAATCCTCAGACCTAAGCAGAACTGTATGAGATAATGGACATGCAGAAACCTAACATAACTCCTGGCATAAAATCTGAGTAACACCTCCCCCTCTGCATCCAAAACAGCCCTGAAACAACACTCATTAAACTAAGAAGAGATTGAGTAGCTGAGTAGGCAGCCTGTGTTTCTTCCTGGCTTTATAAAATTAAATAACTTTCATGCTAACAAAAAGTGCTTTGCAGTTATTCTGCAAACTTACAGCTTTTAATTAAAGAATTTAAATCACATTAAACAAGTGATCTATGATTTGAATTATGGCTGGGAATATATCAGACTCCAGGCAGTTAGAATACAATTTACCTCCCCACAAAGTAATTATAAACTTCTTAACTGACATGATTTACTCTTCACCTAGAAACCTAAACTCAAATGTATGTATTTCTCAATAAATAATAAGAAGAAAGTAATTAAGGTAGAATGCCACCTACTGAAACAAAAGGAGGAGGATGAAAGAAATGAAAGTATTGTAGTAAGTTAGATATTTTTAAAAAATAATGCAATGGCACTTTACATTTATAGAATACATTTGGACAAGAATCTTGGCTCCGGGCAAATCGAACCATGAAGAATCAGCTCCCCAAGTGTTCCTGTCAGAGGCCAGTGATGGAGGGATCCCTGTAAATTCTTAGTCTGCCCTTTTTTCAGGGCAGGACAATATAGCTCTGCTGAAAGGAAGGTCGAGCTGCTGAACCTGCACAGTAGGTAACCCAGAAAGCAATCAAGCAGAGCTGGCAGGGAGTGGATTCCAACTGAACTCTGTAGTGAGGCCTTTTCTCCCCCTCTGCAGGTACCTTACAGAAGAGAAGATTCCTAGGACTTGTGGCTTAATTTCTCTGGCTACCGCGCTAATCGCAAGCATCCCGTAATTACTGCCTTTTTTTTCTTGCTCCAGACTTGTCATTCTTCTGTCTCTCAGCTCCATACCACAGCCAGACAGTGCTATACAAAGGCCAAGCTAGTTAGCCAGCCACCTGAGGGAATGTGGGAGCCTCCACTGCTCTCCCCATGCTTTTTTTTCTTTCCCCTTCACTTTTCTCCCCTCTTACCCGCTCCACACTAAGGAATATTTAATTTGCATTAATTTCCCACTAAACAGAGTTAAGGGAAGTGCCTTTGCTCCATTAAATTAGATGCCTGTATTAAAACAAAACAAAACAGAACAAAAAACCTCAGCATCTATGAACCAAGTCTAGACTGCTGTAGCAATAGCCACAGATACCCCAGGTACAACCAGGGCACCAGAAAGAGATGGCCACACGCAGCCTCCAGTGGCATCAAAATTGGTATGCTTACCTATCATACAGGTGTGCCCCATAACTCGTACCTAGTACTAAGCTACCTACGACTGGGCACATCAATTTATCTCTTTTTAGTTGTCAGGATAAAGGTTGTTGGAAAATCTCTAATCAAACTAGTCAAGAAGCTGTAACAATAAACATAAATGACTATAAAATGTAACAGGAGTGATGCTTCAGCTTTGCACATCAACAGTAGCTTGCCTTCTGTGTGTAGTTTTTCCTTAGTTTTCATAAATACAAGGAGACGTGAACAAAAGAGTGTGCAAAAGGCTTTGCATTGGAAAGCCACATCTATGTTTTCAGTGTTCTTATTCTGTGCCTTCTTAGGACCCTGCGGTAGGTGTGCTAACCACTTATATGAAAGATTGATTGGTTTTCAGTCCTGGAGCATCTGGAGGCATTGTGGAGACAGTTTAGGGTAGCCCTGGAGGTGCAAAGCACCTCAGAACCATGCTGAGGTGACCCCATTGTAAAGTGTTAATTGGCTCTGAAGGGAGCCTCATCTGGTCAATCCAGATGGAGATGGAGATTTATTTCCCTAGATGAAAATACCACAAGAATGCCAAGCCACCTTGGGAGAAGAATGGAATTGATGGTAGGCAATAACAGATTGTCAATATAATGAAAGGTTAAAGAGCAATTAGATGACTCATACCCCCCCCCATTGGCTATGATGAACCAAGCTAAAGCATTCACAGAGCATTAAAGCAATCTTGTCTGTCTTTTTTAATTCTGAAAAATATTTAAATGTCCAGATTAATCAATTACTGAGTTGTAGCCAGAATAGTAAAGTACATTCAATAATTCTAAACAAGTCAGAAGGAAAAATTACATACAGAGATAAAGGTTGAATTCATATTAGACACTGTCTGCATATTTTATGTTGGTTATCTAGAGCTTTCAGAATAAGTATATACTTGAGGAAGACTTATTTAAATACATAAATCCTGGTTTCCTCTAAAACAAGTGCAAGAATGCCTGATTGTTTCTCAGTTCTGAGTATTGCTATTTTCTTGCTAAATAGATAGATTTTTAAGTATGAAAAAGTATAATCCTAAAACACTTGCTATGATGTCTTACATGTAAAATGCTTACAACAAAGTTTGTCATGTGATACTTGCTCAGTACATGCACGTTATCATCTTTTAAAAAAAATTTTAAAACAGGTAAAGAGTTTTAAAAATGTAAAAACATGCTCTCTGCCATTGAGAGTATCTTTCTTCAGCT
This sequence comes from Heterohyrax brucei, assembly GCA_028571685.1. Taxonomy (NCBI): domain Eukaryota; kingdom Metazoa; phylum Chordata; class Mammalia; order Hyracoidea; family Procaviidae; genus Heterohyrax; species Heterohyrax brucei. The sequence goes on along the minus strand of CM053144.1, from coordinate 149,431,979 downwards.
AATAAATCTCATTATGGTCCTAGGAAGCTGATGATTCAAAACTATTATCTGTCGCTATACAGAGTACTTTCTGTAACCTCATAGGGATGAAATCTCTAGCCTCACAACCAACCTGCAGGGTAGCTACTATTCACCTCATTTAGCTGTGTAACTCTCTAGAATCTCAAAAAAGAGATGAAAATATAATAAAGTATTTCAAGTATTGAATTCTTTCAATAATTTATTTGTTATTTTAGATTACAGAGGAAGATTTTGTGTAACTGTATGCTTGTACAAGTACACATCTGATTTTACTTCTTAACACGAGACAAAACACGTGGGAAAAGAGCCACAAGTTTCATCTTTACTTAGGTGACACGTGCATAATACTTACAATAGAACAAGCCACTCCAGGCTCTTGGAGACAGATGGGATCAGCTACCACAGAGAGAACAGAAACAAGTTGGGACACAAAACCTCTGCTACCCCTTTGACCCCTTTGATGTTCTCTGCACACCAGCGTGGATTTACACACTGAAAGGGCTGGTACAATCATGTCTATTACTGCTGCTTCGATATGCCTAAAACAGTCTGGCAGGGAAAATTTTTTTATCTGGATTATTCCACTCAATAAAAATCATTTGGGAAAGTCTTTTGAGTAAGAAAAGTTGATCAATATGCTAGGTCAGCACAGGTTTAAATATTCGATATTCCGGTTGTACATGTACAAAGTTAAATACTTTTGCATGCTTAACATATTTTTTTTCACTAAAGAGTCTCCAAAACAACATAAAGAATGGGACCATCGCAGGGCCTGTTTGATATGATGCATTTTCTTTTCATCCTTGCAAATAGAAACTTGTTTTAAGAAATAGATTTTCTCTACTCCAGAAATAACGTTTTGCTTCATTCATCTAAGCATTCCTGAGGAAATAAGGTTTTTAACTTCTAAGTATGTTTTGTACATAACTGAAGCTTACCTTTGTTAAAGCTAGACTTTGTTTAATTAGTTTTGATCAGTTTTTCTAATACATTTGAAATATTTAATTTTTCAAAATGTACTTTTTAAGCAAAAAGAAGATACATTCATATGAAATCATTTTTCTTGCAAAGGGATTATACATTCAAATTGTATAATTTGAATGTAATATCCCAATAAGACAATAAAGAAAAAAATATTTATATTCTTTACTAATGATTCACTATTGATCAAGGGAAACAACAAAAACTGTATTTTACTATCTCTGGTCAAGCCAGACAGTATTTTAAATATGGCAACTCTGCTCCTCACAAAAAATCTAATTTAGTGTCACAGAAATTTCTAATAATGTGTTATTCTATAACCGATATGTAACAGTCAGTGAATTAAATTCTTAACATCATTGTTTTGTATGTGGGGAAAAAGGTGAGAAGAAGTAATACCTTCATTTTAAAAGAACTTCATGTGGGAGATTTCATAGCAATCACTTAGGAAAGTTCTACAGAAATACCGAGTTAGTTAACAACACCTAGAAAAACAAGCTCTAGGACACAGATTGAGTATTGTTACTTTTTTAAAATTCTCATTTCATGTGTTTTTCTGTTAAGCATAAACACTCATCACAAAGAACTTTTTTACCTTTGAAATAAATGTCCTTTCAAAATTTTTGTATAACCATTTCATCAATACAGACAGCTTTACTTTATGTCTCTAGAAAAGTTAGTGCTGCATTTAAAAAAAAAAAAAATCTTGTTTGTATCCACTATTGAATTTCCTTTTATAGTATCAAAAATTCTGAAAGCTTGGCAAAAATAGTAATCCAACTGAAAGGCACATACCACTGAATTTAAGATAAGTCCACAAATGTCTTTGTGTCTTAGTCAAACACTTTTGCTCAGCTGTTTTAAAGAATTAGTAGTTTGTCTACCATATGTGACTTGAAAGTCCTGAATTATGCTTATCTCAATCATACCAGCAGCCCTGGGGATTTTATGACAGGCATAAAAGGGCAAATATGAGGTAATTTTTGTTTTTGCTTGTTTGTTTTACAATTCCATTTCACATCTTAGTATGTTTTGTGATTGTGATAGTGTAATTTGGAGAGGATTCTACATATAGGGAAGTAATGCAATATTTATACCTAAGAATACTCATAGAAACTATCAAAGATGGAGAAGGGAATGGACCATTTGACTTAAAGGTGATAGATATTCCTAGGAATCTTTGGGAAACCAAGTGCTATACGGCAGAGGGCAAGAAAGTTAATCATTTAGCCACTGAAGAATGCCAGCTAATTCTTGGAAGCATCACAAAAACCCATAATTCCTTACAGAGTCATGAAAACATTGAAATCAAAGTTTGGGTTAAGTTTTCTATAGATACATGCTGTCTGAGTTCTTACATGAGACTGCAGTCAACTCTGTCTTAAAATTATTTTTTAAAAGATGGTACAAGAATTTTTAAAACATCTCCCTAATCTCTGCCGCATTTCAGGGGACTAAGCATTCCTAAGCAAACATGCACAATAAACCAAGAATGAAGTAAAAAAAAGCAGAAAATTTAAGAGTAGCAGAAATGGAAAACATCAGTGTTGAAAAGTAAAGAAATGTGACACTAGGACAAAGAACAACCGAGGATCAATGGGGTCAGAGAAATAGTACGACAAAAAATTTCTAGATTCTAGTTGTGCTAAGATGTAAGTTGTACTTGGAACTGTGTTGCTTAAAAGCACATAGAAATGTTAAAAATAGCAATACAAAAGTTATTATAAGTACTTTGTTGAGTTTTAAAGAAAAAAAGGAAATAACCCGATTGTTGAAAAACAAGAAGAAACTTAACAGAATAGGCATTAATTAAATTTGTGTTTTCTGTGAATACTTAAAGTGAGGAAGTTACCACTGGGGTAGTGGTCAATATTTCTAACCCAAGGACTTTATATTTAAAGTCTATATGACACATAAGAAAGAAACTTAGACACTCATAATATACTATGATGGTTAGAAAACACGCCCAAAGCCCTAAAGGGACACAACCTTGGTATAAGAGTGGACCAGAAAAATTCTGCCTACAGCCATAGGCAGATATCAAAATAAATACTACCATCAGGATTCTGGACAACCAAAAAAAAATAAGCTCCTCTAAAAATTCTAAACCTGTGCTTAATATCCATCTGAATTTTGAAATTAAGATCATTTTGCAAACTGGACCCCACATGCCTGTAAGTTTGTTCTACTGTGGGGGCTTGCATGCTGCTGTGATGCAGGAAGGTATGCCACTGTTATTCAAAGGCCAGCAGGGTCACCCATGGTGGACAGATATCATCTGAACTTCTACACTAATACAGACTACAAAGAAGGACCCAGCTGGCCTACTTCTGAAAAGAATTAGCCAGTGAAAACATTATGAATGGGGTGGAACCTTGTCCAACAAAATATCAGAAGACGAGTCCCTCAGGTTGGAAGGCTCTCAAAAGATGACTGAGGAAGAACTGTCTCGTTCAAGCAGAGTCAAACTTAATAATGTAGATGGAGTCAAACTTTCGAGATTTTCATCTGCTGATGTGGCATTACTCCAAATGAGTAGAAACAGCTGCAAACATCCATTAATAACTGGAACTTTAAATGTAGGAAGTATGAATCTAGGAAAATAGGAAATCACTAGAAATCATATGGAATGCATAAACACCAACATCCTAGGCGCTGGTGAGCTGAAATAGACTGGTATTGGCCATTCTGAATCAGGCAGTCATATGGTCTACTATGCCGGGAATAACAGCTTAATGAAGAACAGCATTGTGTTCATCATCAAAAAGAATGTTTCAAGATCTATCCTGAACTACAAAACTGTCAATGATGATATCCATACACCTAGAAGAAGGGCCAGTTAATAGAACTATTATTCAAATTTACACACCAACTGCCAAAGCCAAAGATGAAGAAATTGAACATTTTTATGAACTTCTGCAGTCTGAAATTAAACAAACATACAATCAGGATGCATCAATAATACTGGTGAATGGAATTCAAAAGTTGGAAACAAAGAAGGAGGGTCACAAGTTGGAAAACACAGCCTTGGTAGTATAAATGATGTTGAAGATTGCCTGAGACAATTTTTCAAGACCAACGACCTCTTAATTGCAAATGCCTTCTTTCAACCACATAAACAGCAATGACACACAGGGACATTGCCAGAAGAAATACACAGGAATCAAATCACATATGTCTATGGAAAGAGATTATAGAAAAGTTCAATATCGCCAGTCAGAACTAGGCCAGGTGCTAACTGGTCTTATACAAATTCAAGTTGAAACATAAGAAAACTATAAAAAGTCTCCAAGGTCCAAAGTACAACCTTGAGTATATACCACATGAATTTAGAGAGTATCTCAAGACTAAATTTTACTAGTTGAACACTAATGATAGAAGACAAGAGAAATCGTGAAATGACATCAGAGACTTACATATGAAGACAGCAAGACGCCACTGAAAAGACAGGAAAGAAAGAAAAGAACGAAATGGATGTCAGAAGAGAATCTGAAACTTGCTTTTGAATGTCAAGTAGCTAAAGCAAAAGAGAAAATGAAACAGTAAAAGAGATGAACAGAAGACTTCAAAGGATGTCATGAGAAGACAAAACACAGTATTGTAAAGACATGTGCAAATCCTGGAGGTAGAAAACCAGAGAGGAACATGCTACGTATTTCTCAAGCTGAAAGAACTGAAAAGAAAAGGTCACATTTCAAGTCAGACATCAGCAATGATAGCCTTGGTTTCATGTCCGCTTTGGAATCCAGCTTGAATTTCTGGCAGTTTCCTGTTGATATACTGCTGCAGCCACTTTTGAATGATCTGTAGTAACATTTTGTTGATGATGTTAGAAGAGTCATAACTATGAATCCCTTTCATTAGGGTGATGAGGTAGCTGTCCTCTAAATTTCTTGGCATAAATGAATGAGCATATATAGCACTGCATCCATTTGTTGAAATAGCTCAGTTCGTATTCTGACAATTTCTAGAGCTTTGCTGATAGCTATTGCCTCTAGTGCAGCTTGGAATTCTTCCTTCAGTACCATCAATAGAAACCAGAATACCAGAAAGATATTTACTTGTGTTTTGTTGACTATTCAAAGGCTTTCAGCTATGAGGATCATAACAAATTATGGATAACAATGCCAAGGATAGGAATTCCAGAAGACTTAACTGTGCTTCAGAGGAACCAGTACATGGATCAAGAAGCAGTGATTCAAACAGAACAAGGGGCTACTATGTGGTTTAATATCAGGAAAGATGTGGGTCAGGTTTGTATTATTTCACCATGCTTATTCAACGTATACTGAGCAAACAGACCAAGAAGTTGGACTATATGAAGAAGAGCATAGCACCAAGATTGGAGGAAGACTTACTAATGACTTGCATTATGCAAATAACCACATTCTTGCTTGCTGAAAGTGGAGAGGGCTTGAAGCACTTACCGATGAATATCAAAGATCACAGCCTTCAGTATGGATTACTCCTGAACACTTAAAATACATAAATATATATACATATAACACAACTAGACCAATAAGCTACATCACGAAAACTGGAGACAAGATTGAAATTGTCAAGGATTTCAATTTATTTGGATCCACAATTAATAGTCATGGAAGCAATAGTCAAGAAATCAAAAGATGTATTGCATTAAGGTGTTTAAAAGCAATGATGTCTCTTTGAAGACTAACATGTGCCTGACTCAAACTATGGTATTTTCAATTCTCATATACTTGCAAAAGCTGGATGAAGAAGTGACAGCTTAGAACTGTCAGGAATATTGAATATACTATGGACTGCCAAAAGAATGAACAAATTTGCCCTTGAAAGAAGTACAATGAGAATACTCCTTAGAAGCAAAGACAGTGATATTGTGTGTCTCACATACTCTGGACATATTATGGACATGTTATTAGGAAGGATCAGTCACTGAAGAAGGACATCACGCTTAGTAAAGTACAGGGTCATCGCAAAAGAGGCAGGTTGTTAACAGCATAGACTGATGCAATGGCTGCAACATTAGACTGAAGCATAACAATTGTGAGGATGATACAGAACTGGCCAATGTCTCTTTCCATTGTACATAGGACTGCTATGAGTCAGAAACAACTCTAGGGCACCTGGTATCAACAACTGTGGACTGGAAAACCCCAAGTCAAGAAGGTCAAGAAGTAAATTTAAAAATTTGTCTTAACTGATGACACCCCTGAACAACCAGGTGGAATGTGAAGCCACTCTAGGGGAATAAGCATTAACTGAAGCCACACAAGATTCCCATTGATAAAATCATAACGAAGATAAGTTCACAAGTAAAAATATCACAAAATACCTAAGGAAATAGCTTATTGTGAGCTACAATCAGTGGAAAGAGCAAGCAACAAGATTTGGAATCCAAGAATTTAACATGACAAAATAGTAGTTGGATATCATAAAATATGACTCAAATATAGAAATCAAGTAATTATACAAGAAATTATGTTTGCATGCACACACACACACACACACACACAAATCCATAAGCACTCATGGCTATGAAATAGAAACAAGCAGATGTGAACAGAATGGAAAAAAAAGAAATATATAGTTACTGACACTTAAAAATAAATAACACAGAAAACATAGTTGAAAAGAAGATTAATGAACTAGAAAAAAAGATCTGAGGAAATTACACATAATGAAACACAGAAAGATTAAGAGATAATCAACCTGAAAATGAGTTTTAGACATATGAAGGGGAAGATAAAAGGATCAACTTGCCTCCAACAGGACTTACCAGAAGAGAGAAACACTGAATGGTAGGAAATACATATGCAATGATGAAATAGACCTGTTTCAAGAAGTGCTGTAAGTCCTAAATAGGATAAATGTACTAAATTCTTTCTTAGACGTGTTGTAGTGAAACTTCTGAACATCAAAAAGAAAGAGATCTTAAAATAGATGAGATAAAATAATAATTATACAAAAAATAATGACATTTAAACTGATCACCAAATTTCTTAACTGTAGAGAACAGAAGACAATGGAACAACACCTTCATAACACTGGGTGTAAATACCTACCAATCTGGAATTTTACAACTGCCTAATTGAAGGCAAAATTAAGATATTTTCAATAGAGAGTGAATCTGCCATTACTTCAGTTCACTTTAGAAACTCTGGTGGCATACTGATTAAGTGCTATGGCCGCTAACCAAAATGTCAGCAGTTTGAATCCACCAGGTGTTAATTAGGAACTCTGTGAATAAAGACACAGTAACAGAATTAACATTAAAAAAATACAAAATGAAAATCTAGAGAACATCTGTAAACACAACAATTAAAAGAATAATAAATGTTAAGAAGAAAAATATAAGAAAAATACTGTTTTATGATGTTCAGCAGAACAGATTCTTAAAGGAGACAATCTAACAAGTTTTGGTGGCCAAAGATCATCTAAAGAGTAATAATAATGCTCCCCTACACCGTCAGCGAAAGGATACAACCCTGACACACAGCTTTCTTGGTGTTTCACAATGCAATATTCCCTAGTTTTGTTCAAACAACTGCCTCTTGATCTGCTCACAGGTTCCCCATGAGCACAGTTAGTTACTCTGAAATGTTAGTTATAATATGCTCCACTTAGTCAAATGCTTTGCACAGTCAATAAAACACAAGTAAACATCTTTCTATTTATTCTCTACTTTCAACCAAGATCCATCTAATATCACCAATGATATTCCTCATTCCATATCATCTTCTGAATCTGACTTGAATTTCTGGAGGTTCTCTATTAATGTACTGTTGCAGTCACTTTGTATGATTTTCAGCAAAATTTCCCTTGCGTATGATAGCAATGATTTTTTTAAAATAATTTCTGCATTTGATTGAATCACTATTCTTGGAAATAGACATAAATATGAATCCCTTCCAGTTGCTTGGCTAGGTCTTCCAAATTCCTAGGCATAGACTCAAGCACTTTCAGCACTGCACCAGGATTAGAGGAATTCTCATTAACAGCCTATGTTACAAAGCTGACACACCTTGCTTGCTGAAAGTGAAGGGGACTTGAAGCACTTGCTGATGAAGATCAAAGACCTCAGCCTTGAGTGTGGATTATACTTCAGTACAAAGAAAACAGAAGACCTCACAACTGGACCAATAAGCAACACCATGATAAAGAGTGAAAAAGACTGAAGTTGTTAAAGATTTCATTTTGATGAAATAAAATTGATTGCAGACCCACAATCAGCACCCATGGAAGCAATAGTCAAGAAATCAAAAGATGTATTGGGCAAATCTGCTGCAAAAGACAGCTTTAAGGTATTGTAAAGCAAAGGTGTCACCTTAAAAACTAAGATGTGACTGACACAAACCATGGTGCTTTTAATTTCCTCATATATATAACATGTGGATCCTGAATAACGAAAATCGAAGAACTGACACCTTAGAACAATGGTGATGGTGAAGAACACTGAATATACTACAGACTGCTGAAAGAACAATCAGATCTGTCTTGGAAGAAGTACAACCAGAACACTCCTTAGAAGCAAGGATCGCAAAACTATGTCTCATATAGACTGGACACGTTATCAGGAAGAATCAGTTCCTGGAGAAGGATATCATGCTCGGTAAAGTAAAGAGTCATCCCCAAAGAGGAAGAACCTCCATGGGATGGACTGACACAGGGTCTGTAGCAACGGACTGTAGCTCACTCTGAATCTTGCTTATGACTGCTATTCATCTGACCTCTGGGAGACTTGACCTAGCAGCATACCTGCCATCTTGCTTGCCAGTCTTGGGATTTGTTGATCTTCACACCCTACACTAGTAAGAGCTCTCCTGTCTGACCTGCTGATCTTGTGGTCACTCGCTCCTGCAGCTACATGAATCAGGAGATGTCTCTGTTCTGAGTCATGGACTTGGGATATTCCAGCCTCTACAACTGCATGAGCCATTTCATTGATATAAATCTCTCTCTATGAATATATTTATCATATGCTTCACTGGTTTTGCTTCTTTAGAGAAACCAGCCTTAGACATTTAGTACCAACAGTGGTTGTAAAGAAACAAAATTGTAAGAACAAAACTTTTAAATTGGTTCTTAAGTCTGCTTGTTCTAAATATGGTGATGATTCTGCTTCCAGGAGTAAAGAGGGCACTGATAAACCATTGGCATGAGGTGGCAATATAAATATGCAGAGCATCACTACCAGTAAACCAGGTATTGATGAAAAGTGAGGCTCTGAGTGATTGCATATATGACATTTTTCCACAATTTTGTCATAATGAAAAATATGAGAAAACTAGTTGGTAGCTCTTACATTTACTAGACATTTACTAGACAAACTGGTAAAAGAATGAGATGAGCTCAGGGCTTTGGAGTCAAAGCTCAAGTGTTGCATAAATGACCTCAAAGTGTCCTCTTGTGCCTTAAAAGAACACTCTGTTCTTCCAGTAATAGAGTTGATACTGATGAAAACCAATCCAGACTCTTACTGTAAAGAGTGGTTTAATTACAATGCCAGCTCAATTTCCAACTTGGAGAGGTGTCTGAAGTTACAGTGAGGGCACTGATTGAGAAATAATGGGATCCTGAAGCTTGGGATGATTATAGGAAGATAATCAGAAAACTGGAGACATTGAACCCCTGAGTTTAACCCAAACTGCCAACAGAATCAGTCCTCTCACTCCCATCTGAATAGATGATGTTTGTCTGAAAAATCTGTTTTCTCCAGTAAAACCATCAACTCCTCAACCTCCTATCTAATAAGATTAATCCAGCCATGTCTAAAGAGCCTTTGTCTGACTCAATGACTGGGGCCGCATCTGAGGTAGATGCTTTGAAAGACAATGCTAAATGTTCTCAAAACATTTCCCCACCACTACCACTGATTTTGCCTTCTAGCCCTGTAACTACACTTAAGTGGAAGAAAACCCCAACATACGACCCAGGAGGAGGTACACTATACTGTAAAAGAATGCTTTCCTTTTCTAATGTGTATACACAGAAACCTGAGGCATGTGTATGAGAGTAGCTACTACGAGTGTGGGTTAAATCATCCAAGGAACATAAATATGCATTAGTCTGAGCTTACTGATACAGGTCTACTAAGGACAGATTCTTCAATCAATGTTTCAGTTTGAGAAGTTAGGAAAGGATATAATAGTTTATTTGGTTGGGTAACAAGCAGATTATGTGTTGGCCTACACTAAATCAAATTGAAATATCAGATCTGCCTTTGTATACTGTAGAAGAAGGTATGCAGAGGCTTAGGAAAATTCACATGCTGCAGTGAACTTATTGTGTCAAACCCACAGACCCACACATGGAGTGCCCAGAGGACACACCATTTACTACTACTATGAGGAACAAATTTATGAAGGGAGCTCCCGTATCCTTAAAGCTGATGTGATTGCTACTTTAAGTGAGTCAGATTTGACAGAGGAAACTGCCCTAACTGACTTAAAATACCACTACTGCAATGGGACCTGTTGGACCCTGTGGTAGTAGTGGCTAAGAGGTAGTACTCAATATACAAAGACAAGGTGGACATGTTTATCATAACGGACAGCAGAGTCAGAGCAGTAATCAGAATAGTCTGACTCATATGGACTCATGGCATTGCCTACTTAGCTACAGTGTCCCTAAGAGTGAAATAGATAGGAAATCTACTAAATATTTACCTGATCCGCACAAGCAGAATAATTCCAGGTCAGGTAAGCACTAGTCTTACTCAAATCACCAAGTCACGCCTTCAGTCAATTCCCAAACTTGAGTGTTTTTGTTAAATTAAGGTTGGGGCGAGTCCCCTCAAGGAAGGAATCCAGTACACTTCCAAAAATTTACACATTAATCTTTATCCCAGACTTCCCCAAAGGGATCTATGACTGCTTATGAGAGTGACTGTTCACAGGAGAAAAAGAAATAATCAGAATTTTTGAAGATCATTGGATACTGTCTCTCAATTGATGCTAACTCCAGGAGACCCATCAGTCACAGTGGGGGCCCAGAGAGGTCAGGCTATTAACAGAGTTTTAGTGCACGTCCATCTCACAGTAGGCCCAATATATCCTTTACCTCATCCTTTAGCAGTTTTCCCAGTTCAGGAATAAATCCTTGGAACCCAGTATGTTCAGTAACTGACAAAAGCCCCATATTAGATCCTTGACGAATGCAATAACAGCTATTATGGTAGGAAAAGCCAAATGGAAGCCATTAGAACTGCCTCCACCTAGAAAAATAGTAAACCAAAAGCAATGCCACATTCCTGAAGGGACTGCAACAATTACTGCCACTATCAGAGACTTGAAGCTCATGAGGGTGGTGATCCCATTATATCCCCATTCAACTCGCCTATTTGGTCCATCTGAAAAACAGATGGATGTTGGATAATAACAGTGGAGCATCCAAAACTTAACCAGGTGGTGATTCCAATTGCAACTACTGTTCCAGATGTAGTTTCATTGCTTTAGCAAGCTAATCCATCTCCTGGTATCTGATATGCAGCTATTGATCTAATGCTTTTTTCTCCCTACTGTTTCAAAGGACCACTAGAAGCCATTTGCCTTCAGCTGGCATGGCCAGCAATACACCTTCTGTTGCCTATCTCAGGGATACATCAACTCCCCAGCCCTATGTAACAATTTAGTATGCAGTGATCTTAATCACCTCTCCATTCCACAAGACGTTACACTGTTCCATTACATTTATGACATTAAGCTGACTGGAGCTGGTACAGAAAAAGCATCAAAGACTCTGCACTCATTGGTGAAACATTTATGTGAGAAGGTGGGAAATCAATCACCTAAAAACTTAATTGCTTCCTACTGCAGTGAAATTTCTAGTAGTCCAGTGGCACGGAGTATGTCGAGATAGTCCTTTTAACGTAAAGGATAAGTTATTGCATCTGGGCCCTCCTACAACTAAAAAGTAGGCACAACACTCACTGAGTCTTTTTTTGGATCTTGAAGGCAACATACCCCCCATTTGGGTGTCATACTCCAGCCCATTTATCAAGTGACTTAAAAAGCTTCTCATTTTGAGTGGGGCCCAGAACAAGAGAAGGCTCCATAAATCGGGTTCAGCCTGCTGTGCAAGCTGTTCTACTATTTGGGCCATATGATCTGCCTGATCCAGTGATGGGTGAAGTGTCTGTGACAGACGGAAATGCTATATAGAGTCTTTGGTAGGTGAAGCTCAGAGCCTTAGAATTTTGGAGCCCTGTCATCTTCTGCAAATAACTGCTCTCCTTTGAGGAATTATTTGCAGCTTTTGGTTTACTAGTAGGCCTTAGTAGAAATGGAAGGCTTAACTGTGGGACGTCAAGTCATGTGGCCTAAATTGTCCATCATGAACTGGGTATTGTCTGACCCACGGAGTCATAAATTTGGAAGTGTATAGCAGCACTCCATAATTAAATGGAAATGATATATATGAAATTGGGCCAGAGAAGGACCTGAAGGCAGAAATAAGTTGCATGAGAAAGTACTCCAAATGTCCATGGTCTCCACTTCTGTCACATTACCTTCCATCTCCCAGTATGCATCTGTGACTTCATGGGGAGTTCCTTATGGTCAATTTACTGAAAAGGAAAAAACTTGCACTGGTTTATAGATGGTTCTGTGCAATATACAGGCACCACTTGAAAGTGGATAGTGATATCACAACAGCCTCTTTCTAGGATATCCCTGAAGGACGGTGGTGAAGTGAAATCCTTCCTATGGGGAGAGCTGTGCACCTGTTTGTTCAATTTTCTTGGAAGGAGAAATGGCCAGAAGTATGGTTGTATACCGATTCATGGGTTTTGGTCAATTGTTTGGTTGAATTTTCAGGGACCTGGAAGGAACATGATTGGAAAATTGTAGACAAGGTGGTATGGGGAACAGGTACATAGGTAGACCTCTCCGAATGAGGCAAAGAAGGAAATGTATTTGTGTTTCAGGTCACCAAAGGGTGACACCAGCACAAGAGTATTTTAACTATCAAGGGAATAAGATGATACTTTCTGTGGAAACCAGTCATCTTCTTTCCCCGGTCTTTCCAATCATTGCTCAGTGAGCTCATGACAAAGTGATCATGATTGCAGGGATAAAGGTTATGCACGGGCTCAACAACATGGACTTTCACTCACCAAGGGTAATGTGGCTATAGTTGCTGCTGAGCCCAGTCTGCCAGGAGTAGAGACCATTATGGCACCATCCCTGAAAATGTTCAGCCAGCAACCTGGTGGCAAGCTGAGTACTTTGGACCATGAAAAGGTAGTTTTGTTCTTACTAGAATAGCCACTGATTCTGGAAACGCATTTGCCTACCCTGCATGTAATGCTTCTGCTGAAATTACTGTCATAGACTTATAGAATGTCTTATCCACCACATGGTATCCCATACAACATCACCTCAGATCAAAGGACTTACTTCACAGCAAATGAAGTATGGCAGTGTATTCATGCTTACGGTATTCTATGGTGTTACTGTGTTTCCTATCATCCTGAAGCAGTCAGCTTAGCAGAACAATGAAAGGACTGATAAAAACATCTTTAAAAGTGAATACCTTACAGGGTTGCGGGGTATCTGAATGTGGGTCACATAGTTTCTAGCATCACAGCAACATGCAAGCCCCCACAGTACAACAAACTGACAGACAGGTGGAGGTAGAAACTCCAGGGCAGTTATACTCTGTCCTGTAGGGTCACTATGAGTTAGAATCAACTGAAGAGCAACAAATTATAGTTGCCATTAAATACTAACATGTAGTTAAATTTAAAAGAAATAAAACAAAACAAAACTACACACAATGAATTATATATGTCAACAGATGATTAAGTGACTGGAAGCCCAAATAGGCAAAGGTTTATTGCTTCTTTCAAGAAATATCTGATGTAATCTTAGGCTGTGTATACTCTGTGTATCACTTTGTTCCCCTCTGGTAATACCCATCTGAAATACAATCATTCCATTTTAAGTTGTTTCCTGTTTTAATAGAAACACAGATAATTAGAGTACAACCAAAAGGGGAAAAACAGATAGAAGTCAAAACTAGGTATTTGAGGAAAAAATAGAGTAACTATTGCTGTTTAGTCTGGTGGAGACTCAGATGGCCTGTGTAAGCAATCTTTAAATATTTAAAAGACAATTAAAGAGCAATTAGATTAGTCACATGTGCCTCAAGAGGACTTAAACATGACCAAATGAGGGGCCATTATCAGGAGATGAGTCAATACATGGAAGTACTACCAATTTAATCCATACAAAGATTGAGTCAGCCATTTTAAGTGGTGAAAATATAATTTCCACATCACTGAGAGGGCTTTCAGTTATATTCAAAAATGAATTTAAATTTTGTGTGGAAATTAGATCACAGATTTCCATGGCAACTTTCAACCTCAAGAAGTTTTCATTTATTATAAACACCATTTGTGACTTATTCATTGATAGTCATTTTCTTAACTGAAAGAATTTCTAAGCATTATACAAACATTTCTTTTGTGTAAAAGATATTTCTTAGATCAGTCAAGTTGCCTTCCCAGATGAATTAAAATTTAAGAACTGAATATTAAATACATACATATAGATATACACACTGCAGTTTAGAAGTATTAACAAAGACAGGAAGGGCTCAGCTGAAGTTGTGTAGAAGAATTTAATGGTTACTGAACTACTTTTTCATTTTGAGGTTCTGTTACTCAGACCCAGCTACTATCTTGGAGTATATTTGGTTTTAATAAGTGAATGAGCTTCACAAAGTATGGCTTACAATTCCAGAACTTTTATTTCCATCAAACAGTCAGCCTTGTCGGACATGTCAATACATGGTGTACTGATTACAAAAGCGGCCTCTAGTATCAAATTGCCTGATTTCAAATCCAGCCTCAGCCATTACTAGCTGTATAACAACAACAACAAAACAAAACGCATTGCCATTAAGTCAATTTCGATTCACAGCAACGTGTATGGCTTCTGGTCATTTACTTAAACTTCTATTGGCTCAGTCAATTTATATTATAGACAATTAAGGAAAGGCAGATTCTGTAATGCAGTTAGGGTTCTGCCTTAACGCAGGGGAAACTCTGGAGACATAGTAATTGAGTGCTACATGTGTTAAACAGAAGGTCGGCAGTTCAGCTTTATCAAGCACTCCTTGGAAACTCTATAGAGCAGTTCTACTCTGTCCTTTAAAGTCACTATGAGTTGGGATCGACTCTATGGCAGAGGGCTATCTTAATACAATAGTCTACCAGCTCATTTTGTAATTTTTAAACAATTGAAGTATAATATGTATGTAAAACACACAAAAACAAATTATAGCTCAATGAATTGTCAGAAGATGATAAGCCATACAACCACCAATCAGTCAAAAGAGAAAAAAACATGGCTGGTGCTCTCAGGAAACCCTACATGTCCTTGAAGGTAATTAGCCACCTCCCTTCCCAAAGGCAGCCACCAGCTTGAATTTTAACACTACAGTTTAATTTTGCCTGCTTTTGAATTTTTTATGAATAAAATATCCAGTACATGATTTGTGTGTGTGTATGTGTGTGTGTGTGTGTGTGTGTGTGTGTGTGTGTGTGTGTGTGTGTGGCTTCTTATAATCACACTTATGTTTATGAGATTATTTGTACAGTTACATACATAAAGAGTAACTCATGCCTTTTCATTGCTAGAGTCATTGTATGATTGTATTACACATTATTTATCCTCTGATTTTTTTATGGTGATATGGATTGTTTCCATTTGGACTAAGGCAAATAATGTTGCTATGAATATTTTAGTATCTATCCATTTGGACTAAGGCAAACAATATTGCAATGAATAGCAATATTCTAATATTCTGTTTGCTATGTTGAATGTACCTTGGACCACCAAAGAACAAACAGCATTCATAGTAAATTTCTATGAAGATGTAAGGAGTACACCAAGTCATTACACCAGAAAGCACTGGTCAGTGTTCAGCCATTTGAAGGGGTAGTATATGGTCAGGAACCAGTGGTACTAAAGGAAGAAGTCAAAGCTGCCTTGAAGGCACTGGCAAGAAAACAAGGCTCCAGGAATTGACAGAACATCAATTAAGATATTTCAATAAATAGATGCAGTGCCAGAAGTGCTCATTCATCTATGCCAAGAATGTGGCTAACAGACTGGAAAAGATCCATATTAATGCCCATTCCAAAGAAAGATGATCCAACCAAATGTGGAAAATACCGAATAACATCACTGATATCACATGTAAGTAAAATTTTGCTCAAGGTCATTCAAAGTGACTGCAACAGTACATTGACAAGGAACTGCTAGAAATTCACGCTGGATTCAGAAGAGGACATGGAACCAGGTACATCATTGCTGATGTCAGATGAATCTTGGCTGAAAGCAAAGAATACCAGAAAGATGCTTGTGTTTCACTGACTATGCAAAAGCATTCAATGGTGTGAATCATACCAAATTATGGCTACCATTGCAGAGAATGGGAATTCCAGAACACATCATTTTGCTCTTAAGGAATCTGTATGTGGATCACGAGGCAGTAGTGAGAACAGAACAAGGGGACACTGCATGGTTTAAAGTGAGGAAAGGTGTGTGTCAGGGCTGTATCCTTTCACCATACCTTTTGAATCTGTATGCTGGACAAATAATTCAAGAAGCTGGATTCTGTGAAGAAGAATGAAGTGTCAGGATTGGAGGACTACTGATTAACAACCTGAGTTACACAGAAAACACCACCTTACTTGATGGAAATTGAGAAGATATGAGACACTTACTGATGAAGATCAAGGGCCACAGCCCTCAATATCGATTGTAACTCAACATCAAGAAAACAAAAGTCCTCACAACTGGACCAGTAAGCAACATTGTCGTAAGTGGAGAAAGGATTGAGGTTGTCAAGAATTTTATTTTACTTGGTTTCACAATCTGTGCCCATGGAAGCAGCAGACAAGAAATCAGAAGACACACTGCATTGGGAAAATCTGCTGTAAAGGACCTCTTTAAAGTATTGAACAGTAAAGATGTCATCTTGAAGACTAAGGTGCACCTGATCCAAGCCATGGTATTTTCAATCACATCATACACATGCAAAAGCTGGACCATGAACAAAGAAGACAGAAGAACTGATGCCTTTGAATTGTGGTGCTGGAAAAGAATGTTGAATGTACCATGGACTGCCAAAAGAACAAACAGATCTGTTCTGGAAGAAGTACAACCAGAGTGCTCACTGGAAGCAAAGATGGCAAGACTGCGTCTAACATACTTTGCACATGTTGTCAGGAAGGATCAGTATATGGAGAAAGGCATCATGCTTGGTAGAGTCGAGGGTCAGTGAAAAACAGGAAGACCCTGGATGAGACAAATTGACAGAGTGGCTGCAACAATGGGCTTAAGCATAAAAATGATTGTGGAGGCAGTGTGAAGATGGTGGACTAAGCACATCTCCTTATATCCCTCTGGAAACCAACATCTGAATTGATAATCAGAAGGAGCCTTCTGGTCATCTAGTGAGCCCCAGGACACGGCACAGGGCTGTTAATTTGGACTTCATACCACTGAACAAAAAACCTCCTCTCGTTCGCTGACTCCCGCTCCTGGCTAGCTCTAGCTCTCATGGACTGAAGGTAATGCAACATTTTGACCTTTTTTTCTCTGTCTTGACTGGCGGTTGGAGCTGGGTCGTGACTAGAGGCTAGTCTTAGATGCACTGCTGGTGGGATAGGCAGGAGAAATTGCCATATCTTGAGATCCACATTTAGGACTCTATCTAGCCACTTTGGGCCTGGCTTTTTATCTCTGCCACAGTGTGGTTTCTACGGAACTGGGGCACTTGTGTGTGGGAAACCATGTTGGATATGGAGACTTTAGCAGGACCTAACACTTGACTTGGATAATTCTTCGCCTGGGAGCCAGTGTCTGCAAACAGGACAGTGCTTCTGCAACAGAAAGGCAGTAGTTTCCACAGTGGTGCCTACGGTGGGGGCCCAGCAACAGAGGCTGCGGACTCACTACATCTCAGCACCGTTAGCCCCTCTATCCACTGACCATGGGGAGGGCACCATCTTGGATATGGTGGCTGCAGCTGGACCTGATTCTTAGCTTGGGAGCCAAAGCCTGCCCACAGGAGAGCACTTTTCTACCAGAAAAGCAATAGTTTACACAGTGTCGCCTAAGGCTGGGAACTGTCAGCAGAGGCCAACAGGACAGCAACATTGCTTTATTTTGAACTAGCTTGTATCATCTAGGGTTGGATACTGAGGTGCTTACTTAGCCAGTGGGAAGAGGTATTTCTACACCTGAAAACCTGACTGACTTGGGAAGTGGTCAGAAACCTTTTGTTTTACATTTTAAGACAGCCTAGAGAAACATCTGCAGTCCATCCTCACAGTATGTCTCTCAGCCCTTCCTTACTCATATGAAACCCAAAAAGCAACAGAAGTTTGTGGCAAACAAGAAATCATGCATGGTTTCAGAAGGCTCCCAAACAAAACAACCAAGGACTTTTCCAATTGAAGAAACTTTTCTGAAACCATCAGAAGGTGAATACAAAATGATTATATACAGAGCCATTCTAGACCTTATACAAAATGCAGCAGAACAAAAGGAAAAATTAAGCAAGCTGCTTGATCTGCTAGAACACCAGTACTCTGAAATCCAACAGATTAAGAACAAAATCAAAGACACAGAAACTTCGATTCAAAGCCAAGAAAACAGAATGGAACAAATGGAAAAAAGAATTTCTGACTTCAAAGACAGAGCTACTGACGCCAGCATCTATGAGCAGAAATCAGAAAAAAGAATCAAGAAAAATGAAGAAGCATTAAGAAACATATGGGACTCTATTAAGAGGAACAACTTTCAATTAATTGGAGTCCCTGAACAGGATGAGACATGTGACAACACAGAGAGTGCTGTTGCTGAGCTACTAACAGAAAACTTCCCAGAAATCATGAAGGAAGAGAGTACAGATATCCCAGATGCATATCATATGCCACCCAAATATAGATCTCAAAACAAAGACTCCAAGACACAGTATAATCAAGCTTAACAAAATGAAACCTAAGCAGCAACTCTTAAAGGCAGCAAGACTCAAAGCAAAGCTAACATTCAGAGGGAAACCCGGTAGGCTTTCATCAGATTTATCAGCAGAAACCATGCTGGCACGGAGACAGTGGCATGACACATTCAAAGTCCTGAAGGAGAAGAACTTCCAGCCTAGAATTATGTGTCCTGCAAAACTATCTTTCAAATATGAAAATGAAATTAAGACATTCCCAGATAAACAGAAGCTCAGAGACTTTGTAAAAACCAAACCAAAACTACAAGAAATACGGAAAGAAGTTCTTGGCTTTGCTTAGAAGAACAAAACTGCTAATTTTATATTTGAGAACAACACATGATCCAGAATTCTACTCAGTTAGGGAAGGCTCCAAACTCAATCACAGCTTTACCACTGAAAGAAACAATCCAGTAATTATCATGAAAACTATGATGCCATCATATTAAAAAGAGGGATGTACTACAGTCATTATAGTCCTTCCAGATGGAGAGGAAGTTGACAAAACTGGTAGCAATTAAAATTGGGTTTATATATAGTTTATTAAGGGGGATCGCAAGGGGTAGCTGTAAAGCACAATACAGATGCAACATACGATATCAAGAAATGTAACACAAGAGTCTGAACAACTACAAAAAGAGATCTGAAAAAGGTGAAAAATCAACTCACAAAAAAGAATGTCCCAGAACAGACTAATAAGAACAACAGAGGGAACACCAACACTAAAATAAACATATCAAAATGGCAGCAGTGAAAACATACCTATCAATAATTACATTGAATATGAATGGACTGAATGCTCCACTAAAGAGACATCAAGTGACATCTTGGATCAAGACAATACCCATCCATATGTTGTCTACAAGAAACTCACTTGAGACTTAAAGAAACAAACTGAAAATTAAAGAATGGAAGAATATATATCAAGCTAACAATGAACAAAGAAGAGGAGGGGTCGCAAATCAAATCTCAGACAAAATCAATTTCAATGTAAAATCCACCATTGTGGACAAGCATGGATGCTATTTATTGCTGAAAGGTTCTGTACACAAGCAAGACTTAACTATATTAAATATTTATGCACCTAATATCAGAACACCTAAATACATAGAAGAAACACTGACTACACTCAAAAAGTGCTAGTTTACTCCACAATAATAATGGGAGACTTTCACTCCACTCTCTATACTGGACAGATCATCTAGAAAAAAGCTCAATAAAGATACAGAAGACCTAATTGCCACAATTAACCAAGTAAACCTCATCAATATATACAGAACTTTCTACCCATCAGCAGACACTGACACCTTCTTCTCCATTGCACACGGAACATTCCCCAGAAATGATCATGTGTTAGGACATAATGCAATTTTCAACAAAATCCTTACCATTGAATTACTGCAAAGCATCTTCTCAGATCATAAAGCCATAAAAGTCGAAAGCAATAGCTGAAAAAATATAGATAGAAAGTGGAACTCTTGGAAACTGAACAACAGCTTGCTCAAGAAACCATGGGTTATAGAAGAAATCAAGGATGAAATACAGAAATTCATGGATTCCAATGAGAATAAAAACACTTCCTATCAGAATCTATGGTATACAGCCAAAGCAGTGCTCAGAGATCAGTTCATCTCCATAAATGCACACATCTGGAAGGCAGAAAGAAACCAAATCAAGCAATTAACCCTACAACTTGAACAAGTACAGAGAGAACAACAGAGGAACCCCTCAGCACCAGAAGAAAACAGATCATAAAGATTAGAGCAGAACTAAATGAATTAGAGAATAGAAAAACAATTGAAAAAATTGAAAAGACCAAAAGCTGGTTTTTTGAAAAGATCAACAAAATAACAAAATTGACCAAACTGCTGGCTAAACTTACTAAAGAAAAATAGGAGAGGAAACAAGTAACCCAAATAAGAAATGAGAGTGGAGTTGTGACAACAGATCAAACTGAAATCAAAAATATAACAGAATACTATGAAAGACTGTACTCTAACAAATTTGAAAACCCAGAGGAAGTGGACAAATTCCTTGATTCATATCACCTACCCAAATTATCATAATGTGAAGCAGAACACCTTAATAAGCCCATCACAAAGGAAGAGATTGAAAAAGTCATCAAAAAACTGCCAACCAAAAAAAGCCCAGGCCCAGATGGCTTCACTGCAGAATTTTACCAAGCTTTCAGAGAAGAGGTATCTCCAATACTACTGAGATGATTTCACAGTATAGAAAGGGATGGAGTACTCCCAAACTCATTCTATGAAGCCAGCATAACCCTGAAAGACTTAACCAAATTTAGATACAAAAATCTTCAACAAAATTCTTGCCAACAGAATACAATAACATGTCAAAAAAATAATCCGTAACGACCAAGTTGAATTCACACCAGGGATGCAAGGCTGGTTCAACATCAGAAAAACAACTAATGTGATTAACCACATAAATATCACAAAGGACAAGAATCACCTGACTCTCTCCATTGATGCAGAAAAGGCATTTGAAAAAGTACAACACCCATTCATTCTAAAAACTCTTAGCAAAATAGGCATAGATGGAAAATTTCTCAATGCAGTAAGGGCCATTTATACAAAGCCAACTGCCTACATCATCCTGAATGGAGAAAGACTGAAACAGTTTCCCTTGAGAATGGGAACTAGACAAGGATGCCCACTCTCACCACTCCTATTCAACATCGTACTAGAAGTTCCAGCCACAGCAATTAGACAAGACCAAGAAATAAAGGGCATCGGTGTCAGCAAAGAAGAAGTCAAAATCTCCCTTTTGCTGATAATATGATTGTATATTCAGAGAATCCCAAAGAATCTATAAGCAAATTATTCAAACTGATAGAAGAGTTCAGCAAAGACTCAGGACACAAGATAAATATAAGTAAATCAGTAGGATTCCTTTATACCAACAATGAGACTGTTAATGAAGAAATGATCAAATCAATACCATTTACTATAGCCCGTAAGAGATAAAGTACCTAAGAATTAATCTAACCAGAGACATAAGAGACCTTTACAAAGAGAACTACAAGTCCTTACTACAAGAAACTAAGAGAGACATATAAATGGAGAAACCTACCCTGTCCATGGATAGGAAGACTTAACATTGTGAAAATGTCTATTTTACCCAAAGCAATCTACTTATATAATGCAATCCCAATTCAAGTTCCAGTGTCATTTTTTAATGAGATGGAGAAACAAATCACCAATTTTCTTTGTAAAGAGAAGAAGCCCCAGATAAGTAAAGTACTACTAAAGAAGAAGAACACACTGGGAGGCCTTTCATTATCCGACTTCAGAACCTATTACACTGACACAGTAGTCAAAACAGCCTGGTACTGGTACAAGAATAGACAGATCAATCTATGGAACAGAATCGAGACCCGAAAGATGACACCGTCTGCCTATAAACAGTTGATATTCAACAAAGGCCCTAAGACATTAAACTGGGGTAAAAACAGTCTCTTCAACAAATGGTGCTGGCAAAATTGGATATCCACCTGCAATAAATTGAAACAGTATCCATATCTTATACAAAAACCAACTTGAAATGGATAAAAGACCTAAATATCAAATCTGAAACGAGAAAGTTCATCCATGAAAAAGTAGGAACAAGGGAAGTTTTAATACACAACGTAGACAGACTTCAAAATTTGTCAAACAAACCACAATCAACAGAAGAGAAAATAGAAAAATGGGAACTATCAAGAATCAAACACTTTTGCTCATCTAAAGACTATATTAATAGAGTTAAAAGGCGACCTACAGAATGGGAAAAAATATTTGGCAACTATATGTCAGACCAACACCTGATCTCCATAATCTATAAGATAGTATGAAATATCAGTAAGAAGAAAATAAATCATCCAATTAAGCAATGAGTAAAGGAGATGGACAGACATTTCTCTAAAGAGGAGATCCAGGCAGCCAAAAAAGACATGCAGACACATTCATGATGTCTAGTTACTAAAGAAATTCATATCAAAACTACAATGAGATACCATCTGTTTCAGTCAGCTAGGGCTGCTCTAACAGAAATACCACAGAGTGGACGGCTTTAACAAAGGAAGGTTTATTCTTACACAGTCTGGTAAGTTGCAAGTCCATATTCAGGGTGACCGCTCCAGGGGGAGGCTATCCCCTTGTCAGTTCTGCAGGAAAGTCCGGTATTGCATCAGTCTTTGTCCAGGAAGCGTCCCAGCACAGGAACCTCAGGTCTGAAAGACGTATCCCACTCCTGGTACCAAATTGTCTTAGGCTGGGTTTTCTAGGGAAGCAAAACCAGTAACACATGTAGGTACAAGGAAAGATTTATGATAGATATAGATAGATAGATAGATGATAGATAGACAGACAGATGGTAGATAGATAGATAGACAGATAGATAGATAGATAGATGATAGATAGATAGATAGACAGATAGATAGACAGATAGACAGATAGACAGATAGACAGATACACAGATACACAGATAGACAGATACACAGATACACAGATAGACAGATACACAGATAGACAGATACACAGATAGACAGATACACAGATAGACAGATACACAGATAGACAGATAGACAGATAGACAGATACACAGATACACAGATACACAGATACATAGATAGATGATAGATGATAGAGAGAGATGATAGATAGATAGATGATAGATGATAGATAGATAGACAGTTGATAGATAGACGATAGAGAGAGATAGATGATAGATAGATAGAAAGAAAGAAAGAAAGAAAGAAATATATATATATATATATATATAGGAAACAGCTCATGTAATCACAAGCCACAAGCCTCACGTGGCCACAGAAGCTGAGGAACCCAAAGTCAGCAAGTCAGAGACCAAAGTTGTAGATCACTGGTTGTGTAGGTCAGTGGATCCCAAGCTGGTGGCAAGACGAAGCAACAGAGGCTGGCAAAACCAGGATCAGCAGGTCAGGGAGCAGAAGCAGGCAGAGGCTGGTGAACCCAGGATCAGCAGGTCAGGGAGCAGGAGCAGGCAGAGGCTGGCAAATCCAGGATCAGCAGATCAGGGAGAAGGACTCTCAAGTGCCAACTGTAAGGATTGATGAGTCCAACAGCTGCTAGTTAAGTCCCGGAACCAGACGCTGGAACCAGAGAGCAGGAGCTCCTGGCCACGTGAGCGACCAGCAGCTGTAGTCAAAGGTCACGAGATGAGAGCCGAGGGGCAGGGAGCCACCACAAACCCCACCCTGCCACTTAATATAGCAGCCAAATATGTAGTAGAGGCCAAGGCAGAGAAAATTCGTGCTTGGTTTACAAATGGTTCTGAGCAATATGTCAGCACCACTTGAAAGTGGACAGCAGCAGCACTACAGCCCCTTTCTGGGACCTCCCTGAAGGACAGCGGTTATGCTTGGGCCCAGCAATATGGACTCCCGCTCACCAAGGCTGACTTGGCTACAGCCACTGCTGAGTGCCCGATCTGCCAGCAGCAGAGACCAACACTGAGTTCTCGATATGGTACTGTTCCTTGAGGTGATCAGCCAGCAACCTGGTGGCAAGTTGATTACATTGGACCGCTTCCATCATGGAAGGGAAAGCGTTTTGTCCTTACTGGGATAGATACTTACTCTGGATATGGATTTGCCTACCCGGCACTACATGATTCTGCCAAAACTACCATCCGTGGACTTACAGAATGCCTCATCCAACATCATGGAATCCCACACAGCATTGCCTCTGATCAAGGGACTCACCTCACAGCAAATGAAGAGCGGCAGTGGGCCCATGCTCATGGAATTCTCTGGTCTTATCATGTTCCCCATCATCCCGAAGCAGCTGGCTTGATAGAATGATGGAATGGTCTCCTGAAGAGACAATTATGCTGCCAGCTAGGTGGCACTACCTTGCAGGGTTGGGGAAGTGTTCTCCAGGAGGCTGTGTATGCTCTGAACCAGCATCCAATATACAGTGCTGTTTCTCCTATCACCAGGATTCATGAGTCTAGGAATCAAGAGGTGGAAATGGGAGTGGCACCACTCACTGTTACCCCTAGTGACCCACTTGCAAGATTTTTGCTTCCTGTCCCCATGACCTTATGCTCTGCAGGAATAAATGTCTTAGTTCCGAAGGGAGGTATGCTGCCACCTGGAGACACATCAACAAGTCCACTGAACTGGAAGCTAAAATTGCCACCAGGCCACTTTGGGCTCCTTGTACCTCTGGATCAACAGACAAAAAAGGGAGTTACAATACTGGCCGGTGTGATTGATCCTGACTATGAAGATGAAATTGGATTGACATTACATAACGGAAGTAAAGAAGAGTATGTTTGGAATGCAGGAGATCCCTTAGGACGCCTCCTAGTACTACCATGTCCTGTGATTAAGGTCAGTGGAAAACTACAGCAACCCAACTCCAAAATGAGTGATAATAGCCCAGATCCTTCAGGAATGAAGGTTTGGGTCACCTCACCAGGCAAGGAACCACAACCAGCTGAGGTGCTTACCGAGGGCAAAGGGAATACACAATGGGTTGTAGAAGAAGGTAGTTCTAAATATCAGTTACGGCCCCACGACCAGTTGCAGAAATGAGGACTGTAATTGCTACAAATATTCCTGCTTTGTATGTGTGTATTGAATATTTTGTTTACTTATGAAACATAAGATGTAAATGGGTTAATGCATTTTCAGTTGTACATGTGTTAGTTACATCATGTTGACATAAGTATGACTTTGTAACTATACTTCTTCAGAGACTGTGCATGGTAAGGTGAGATGTGTGCCGATGCCAAGTTGACAAGGGGTGGACTATGGTGGTCAGGATTATGTCAACTTGTCTACTACATATTTGGCTGCTGTATTAAGTGGCAGGATGGGGTTTGTGGTGGCTCCCTGCCCCTCAGCCCTCATCTCGTGACCTTTGACTACAGCTGCTGGTCGCTCACGTGGCCAAGAGCTCCTGGTCTCTGGTTCCAGCGTCTGGTTCCAGGACATAACTAGCAGCTGTTGGACTCATCAGTCCTTACAGTTGGCACTTGAGAGTACTGCTCCCTGACCTGCTGATTCTGGTTTTGCCAGCCTCTGTCACTTTGTTTCATCACCAGCTTGGAATCCACTGACCTACACAACTGGTGATCTAGAACTCTGGTCTCTGACTTGCTGACTTTGGGTTCCTCAGCTTCCGTGGCCACGTGAGGCCTGTGCCAGAGCTTGGGACATTCGGCTTCTGTGATTACATGAGCTGTTTCCCATATTTGTATCTATCTATCTATCATCTATCTATGTATCATCTATCTATCTATCTGTCTATCTATCTATCTATCATCTATCTATCTATCATCTATCTATCTATCATCTATCTATCACCTATCTATCTATCATCATCATCTATCTACCTATCATCTATCAATCTATCATCTATCTATCATCATCTATCTATCATCTATCATCTATCTACCTATCTATCATCTATCTATCATCTATCTATCATCTATCATCTATCTATCATCTATCTATCATCTATCTATCATCTATCTATCTATCTATCTATCATCTATCTATCTATCTATCAATCTATCAATCTATCATCTATCATCTATCATCTATCAATCTATCAATCTATCAATCTATCAATCTATCAATCTATCAATCTATCAATCTATCAATCTATCTATCTATCTATCTATCTATCTATCTATCTATCTATCTATCTATCTATCTATCTATCTATCTATCTATCTATCTATCTATCTATCTATCTATCTATCTATCTATCTATCATCTATCATCTCTCTATCATCTATCTATCATAAATCTTTCCTTGTATCTACACGTGTTACTGGTTTTGTTTCCCTAGAAAACCCAGCCTAAGACACCATCTCACCCCAAGAAGGTTGGCCATGATCCAAAAAACACCAAACAGCAAATGCTGGAGAGGCTGTGGAGAAAGTGGAACCCTCCTGCACTGTTGGTGGATTTGCAAAATGGTCCAGCCTCTTTGGAAAGCAATCTGTCACTTCCTTAAAAAAATGGATATAGATATACCATTTCACCCAGTAATTCCATTACTTGGAATATACCCTACAGACTCAAGACCATTCACACCAACGGATATATGCACAAGAATGTTTATCACAGCACGGTCCACGATAGCAAAAAGATGGAGTCAACACAGATGCCCAACAACAGAGGAATGGACAGGTAAACTATGGTATATATACTCAATGGAGCACTATGCAATGATAAAGAACAATGATGATTCCAGGAAACACCTCATAACCTGGTTTCAACTGAAGACATTATGTGGAGTGAAAGTGGTCAGCAACAAAAGGACAAATACTGTATGAGACTCCTACAATAAGAATTCAAAAGCAGACTTATGCACAGAAGAAAGAACTTTTTGATGACTGCAAGGGAAGGTAGGGAGGGAAGGTGACAGGGGGCGGGGTTTAGTTTAAATAGTTGGTAGAAATTTGGTTGGGTGAAATTGGTGATAGCACACATTAGAAACAACAATATTAAGTGGACTTCAACATAACTTGAATACTCCTTCCATCTTAACCCAATATTGCAAGGACAGAGTAGCTGGGGCAAGGGGAAGGAGACCATGCTCTTAGGCAAAATCAATGCCAGTTGGCACAACTAGTGTTTTGCTAAGAGGGCTCTCTGCACCCCACATTGGTAAGTGGCATCTGGAGTCTTAAAAACTGCCAAACTGCCATCCAAGGGCACAGCAAATTTTCCCAACTCAGCAGGAACAGATGCTCACTGAGGAGCAAAATGGACATGGGGTAAAGAGAACCCAGGGGACAGAGAGACTCAGATGAGTGGGTGCCTACATAGACTTGGGACCAGAAGAACTGGATGGTGCCCGGCTACCACCACAAAGTTGAGTCTCACTGGTAACACAAGTATAAAAAAGGGTGCACCTTGAAAATGTCCACTAAAAGACCACAACTGATAGTGCAGCAGCTTCAGGGTTCCCCCGGGAGCATGGCTCCTGTCCCTGATGCTGCCCTTGCCCATAAATCAAAATGAAGTTCCACTCTTTGGACAGGAATGGCTTGGATTTCGTGATGCAGAGTGACCATATATTAGATGCGCTTTATGGTTCTATGCATCTATAGGATATCATCTTGCTGACCTCTGGCTAGAGGAAGGGGAGTGGGTGGAGAAGAGGGGAAAGGAGACTGCTGGGATGATGAGACATCTATGGAGCAGAGAGGAATAGTGTGCTGTCACTGGGCAGGGAGAGCAGTGGAAGCTGCATATAGGAGGGCAAGCAAATTTATACGGGAATGTACATTTTCACTCAGTTATGGCCCAAGACCAGGCAGTGTTTTGTTCTGTTGTTCATACAGTCTCTATGAGTAGGAATCGACTTGATGGCACCTAACAACATGAATATTTTGGTATTTATGTGTGGAAAAAAACTCTGTTTCTAATGGGTATATCCCTAACAGTGTAACAACTGTTCAATAAAACGTGCATGATTTCAGTGAGGCAGATAATATGCTGTATTAGAGTAATCTATCCTGATACTGGAAAACTGAAAGCAATGAGACTTCACTCTCGTGTGACCTTGTGTCCTAAAGAGAACACTAGTTAGCCCATAATATAACCCTGGTCCAATTCCTACACCAACATATAAAAAAACTGGTTCAAAAATTTCAAGTTATTTGAAGATGAAGAATAATGAAAATAAAACCAGCAAGAGATACATAGAAAAATAAAATATGTCTATAGACGGCACTTGGCTTGGCATACATATATGTGTATATTTATATACATATATATGGAAGATCACAAATGTGGAACAACAACAACAACAAAAAAAAAAACTCTCAGAATGTAGATGAATACTGTGAGCAACATAGTACCAGAAATGGCGGAGTAAACAGACGTCTCCTCATCTCCCTCTGAGAAACAAGGCCTGGATGATATGTTTTATGGAGCATTGAACATCTGAGAAGCCTTGGGACCTGACATATTTGACTGGGCAACAGTATCAGACTAAGCTTCTCCTCTCAAAAAAAATCCAGCCACTATTTAACCTCTGCTTCTGCTGCTACATTGTAACAGAGATCTGCAGCTTCTGCAAACGGCCAGTAACGGTAACATACTTTCATTATAAGTGGGCAGGTAAAGTCTGCCGTTTCGGGTTACCTGTTCAGGACTATTTAACCTTTACTTCTGCTGCTACATTATAACAGAGAACTGCAGCTTCTGCAAATGGCCAGCAACAGTAACATACTTTCATTATAAGCCGGCAGGTGAAGTCTGCTGTTCCCCACTACCTGTTCAGGCCAGCCTGTTGGACAGCTTCCAGCTCCCAATTCAGCACCTGGACAGCTTACTGCATAGAAGTCCAGTTTACCTTTACTTTTAAGGTTTACCTTTTCAAGGCTGAGAGGCTTATATTTTCTCTCTTGAAATTTCTCTATTGAAAAACCTCTCACATTTTAAGATTGGCTGACAGTCCCCAGTTTCTCCATAAACAGAGCAGACTCTTTGCTACTCAATAAGCGAAGTCTTCCACCCTTGAGAGTCCACCTGGGGCAAATCACTACAGTATTATAGTCAGCTGGTGGCCAACAATTCTCTTAGATCCATTAGTAGAGAAATCAAATAACATCTAGATGGCATGCAGGCAACAGACCATAATTAGTCTTTTAAAGAAACAGTCTTCAAATGCTCCAGAAAATTGCCTAAAGATTCAAAGAATTCAAAAAATTTCCCAGATGAAGAAGCCTTTCTGAATCTAACAGAGATTGAATACAAAAAAATTATATATAAACCCTCATAGAAATTAAACAACATACAATAGAACAAAATGAAAAATTTGGAAAACTATTTGATATTCTAGAACATCAACAATCTGAAATACATCAGATTAATAACAAAATTACAGAATTGGATAACTCTATCCAAAGGCAAAAGAGTAGGATTGAACATATGGAAGTTACAATCAGTGACCTAGAAGACAAAGTAACTAATGCCAACATTTTTGAGATAAAATCTGAGAAAATAAATAAGAAAAATTAAGAAACATATGGGATCCCATGAGGAGGAATAATTTATGTTTAATTGGAGTTCCTGAACAAGGGAGGATTAATGACAACATAGAGAGTACTGCTGTAGAGATGCTGACAGAAAATTTTCCTGAGATTATGAAGAAAGTAAATATAGATATCCAAGATGTTTATCGAACACCACAAAAGTTAGATCCCAAAAGAAGAATGCCAAGGCATATTGTAATTAAACTTAATAAACTAAAACACAAAGAGATGCTTCTGAAGACAGCAAGGCTCAAGTCAAACCTAACATTCCGAGGAAAATCCTGTAGACTTTCATCTGAGTTTTCTGCTGAAACAATGCTGGCGAGAAAACAATGGGCAGACACGTTCAAAGTCCTGAACGAGAAAAATTTCCATCCCAGAATAATCTATCCCGCTAAACTGTCTATCAACTATAATGGTGAAATTAAGACTTTTGAAAATAAAGAGAAATTTAAAGACTTCATAAAAACTAAACCCAAATTACATGAATTATTGAAAGAAGCTCTTCCAAAAATATGTGTTTTAGGTGATAATTTAAGACACTTCATCCAAATTTCTAATCAGCTAAGGAAGGAGGGCACAAAACTTCATCAAAACAAACCAAAAACTACAATATTATAATAAGGGAATTCATGGTCATATCATGACAACTATAATATTACATTTAAAGAGGGATACACTACAATAGTTACAGTTTTTTTTGATGCAGCAACAGTTTCTGACTTCTAAAATAATTAAAATTGATTTCAGTAATTACATGTTAAGGGGGATTAGGTATGTAGCCATAGAACAAATTTCAAGAAACCATTTGCAATGAAAAATCACAATACAGGAGTCTCAATAAATATAAAATTGAATCTCATACCATTCATAAAGAATGTCCCACAACAGATTAATAAGAACAACAGGGAAAACACCAACTTGAAAATAAACATATTGCAATGACATCACTAAATGTATATGTGTCAATAATCACATTGAATGTAAATGGTCTGAACACTCCAGTAAAGAGACAGCAAGTGATATCGTGGATCAAAAGACATGACCCATATATACTGCTTATAAGAAACACATCTTAGAGTTAAGGATAAGAACAAGTTGAGAATTAAAGGTTGCAATAATATATATCAAGCTAATAACACAAAAAAGAGCAGGTGTGGTATTAATTTCAGATAAAATAGATTTTAATGTGAAGTCCACTATGAAGGACAAGGAAGGTCACTATTTATTGCTTAAAGTTTCAGTACTCAAGCAAGACTTAACAATATTAAATATTTATGCACCCAATACCAAAGCACCTAAATACATTGAACAAATACTGACAACATTGAAAAATGAGATTGATCATTCCACAATAATAGTTGGGGACTTTAACACTCCCTTTTCAGTTAAGGATAGGTCATCCAGAAAAAAGCTCAGTAAAGATACAGAAGATCTTCTTGCAATAATCAACCAACTTGACCTTATTGACATATATAGATCTTTTCATCCATCAACAAATAAATATACCTTCTTCTCCAAAGCACATGGAACATTCTCCAGAATAGACCATATGTTGAGTCATAAAACTATTCTCCATAAAATCCAAAACATTGATTTATTGCAAAGTACCTTCTCAGACCACAGAGCTATAAAAGTTGAAATCAATAACAGAAAAATCATAGGTAAATATTCCAACTTGTGGAAACTGAACAACACTTTACTCATAAAGCCTTGGGTTATAAAAGAAATCAAAGACACATTAAAGAAATTTATGGATTCAAATGAGAACAAGAACACATCCTACCAGAATTTATGGGATACAGCAAAAGCAGTGCTCAGAGGTCAGTTTATCTCTATAAATGCACACTTCCGGAAAGAAGAAAGAACACAAATTAAAGAATTAACCTCACAGCTTGAACCAGTAGAAAGAGAGCAACAAAGAAACCCCTCAGGCACCAGAAGAAAACAGATTATAAGGATTAGAGCAGAACTAAATGAATTAGAGAATAGAAAAACAATTGAAAAAATTAACAAAACCAAAAGTTGGTTCTCCGAAAAGATCAACAAAATTGATAAACCATTGGCTAAACTTACAAAAGAAAAACAACAGAAGATACAAATAACCTGATCATGAAATGAGTTGGGAGATATTACATCAGACCCATCTGAAATAAAATATATCATAACAGAATACTATGAAAAAGCTATACTCTGACAGCTTTGAAAACCTGGGGGAAATGGACAAATTTCTAGATTCATATGACTCACCAAGACTATCACAAGGAGAAATAGATCAACTTAATAAATCTATCACAAAGGAAGAGATTGAGGAAGTCATCAAAAATCTACCAACCAAAAAAAAGTCCTGGTCCAGACGGCTTCACTGGAGAATTCTACCAAACTTTTAGAGAAGAATTAACTCCAATACTAATGAGGATATTTCACACTATAGAAAGAGATGAAATACTTCCAAATTCCTTCTATGAAGCCAGCATAACCCTGATACCAAAACCAGGGAAAGATCTCACAAAAAAAAGAAAATTACAGACCAATATCACTGATGAATCTAGATGCAAAAATCTTCAACAAAATTCTAGCCAATAGAATTCAACAACATATAAAAACAATCATTCATCATGATCAAGTTGGTTTCATTTCAGAGATGCAAGGCTGGTTTAACATCAGAAAAACAATTAATGTAATCAACCATATTAATAACACAAAAGATAAAAATCATCTGATTTTGTCAATTGATGCAGAAAAGGCATTTGACAAAGTTCAACATCCATTCATGCTTAAAACTCTCAAAAACATAGGAATAAAAGGGAAATTCCTCAATATAATCAATAGCATCTATGCAAAGCCAACTGCTTTCATCATCCTAAACAGTGAAAGACTGAAAGAATTCCCTTTGAGAACGGGAGCTAGACAAGGATGCCCACACCACTTCTATTCAACATTGTCCTAGAAGTTCTAGCCAGAGCAATTAGACAAGACAAAGAAATAAAAGGCATCCATATTAGCACTGAAGAAGTAAAGACTTCCCTCTTTGCAGATGATATGATTGTTTATATGATATGATTGTTTATACAGAGAATCCAAAGAAATCCATAAGTAAACTTTTAGAGCTAATGGAAGAATTCAGCAAAGTATTGGGATACAAGACAAACATAACTAAATCAGTGGGATTCCTTTATACCAACAATGAAATTATTAATGAAGAAATCACCAAATCAATTCCATTTACTATAGCCCCCAAGAAGATAAAATACCTAGGAATAAATCTAACTAGACAAATAAGAGATCTTTACAGAGAAAATTACAAGACATTGCTACAAGAAACTAGGAGGGACTTCCATAAGTGGAATAATCTGCCCTGCTCATGGATAGGAAGGCTCAATATTGTGAAAATGTCTATTTTGCCCAGAGCACTCTACTTATATAATGCAATCCCAATACAAATTCCAACGACATTTTTTAATGAGATGGAGAAACAAATTATCAGCTTTATTTGGAAAGGGAAGAAACTCCAAATAAGTAAAACACTACTGAAAAAGAAGAACATGCTGGGAGGCCTCTCACTACCTGACTTTAAAACCTATTACACTGCCACAGTAGTCAAAACAGCCTGGTATTGGTACAAAAACAGACATATAGACCAATGCAACAAAGTAGAGACCCCAGAGATGCCACCATCCTCTTATGAACAGCTGATATTTGACAAAGGTCCTAAAATTTTGAACTGTGGTAAGAACAGTCTCTTTAACAAATGGTGCTGGCATAATTGGATATCCATCTGCAAAAAATTGAAACAAGACCCATATCTCACACCTTATACAAAAATCAACTCAAATTGGATAAAAGACCTGAATATAAAGGCTAAAACGATAAAGCTCATCCAAGATAAGATAGGGTCAACTATGGATGTTTTAATATGCAATGTAGCAAGACTTCAAAATCTGACAAACAACACACATTCATCAGAAGAGACAATAGATAAATGGGAATTAATAAGAATCAAACACTTCTGCTCATCCAAAGACTTCCTCAAAAGAATTAAAAGACCACCTACAGAATGGGAAAAAATATATGGCAACTCTATGTCAGACCGACACCTGATCTCCATAATCTACAAGGTTCTACAAAATATCAATAAGAAAGAGACAAATCATCCAATTAAGCGATTGGCAAAGGAGATGGACAGACACTTCTCTAAAGAGGAGATCCAGGCAGCCAAAAAACACATACAGACATGTTCACAATCATTAATTATTAAAGAAATTCAAATCAAAATGACATTGAGATACCACCTCATCCCAATGAGATTGGCCATGATCCAAAAATCGCAAAACAATAAATGTTGGAGAGGCTGTGGAGAGATTGGAACTCTCCTTCACTGTTGGTGGGATTGCAGAATGGTGCAACCTCTTTGGAAAGCAATTTGGCGTTACCTTAAAGTAATGAATATAGATATACCATTTGACCCAGTTATTCCTCTGCTCGGAATATATCCTACAAAATCAAGGCCATTCACACCGACTGCTACATGCACATGAATATTCATTGCAGCACAGTCCACGATAGCAAAAATTTGGAATCAACCCAAATGTCCAACAACAGAAGAGTGGATAGGTAAACTTTGGTATAAGTACTCCATGGAGTACTATACACTGATAAAGAACAACTATGATCGCAGGAAACATCTCTCAGTTTGGTCTCAACTAGAGGACATTATATTGAGTGAAACCAGTCAGCGACCGAAGGACAATTATTGTATGAGACCCCTAAGATAAAAACTTAAAACCATACTCATACATAATAGAAAAGACTCTTCGAAGGCTACAAGGGTGGGGAAGGTGGGAGGGTGGGAAGGCAAGGGGCAAGGGTTTAGATTAGTTAATTGTTAGAAATTTGGTAGGGTGAAATCGGTGACAATTCACATTAGTAAGAAGATCAATATTAATGAGACTTCAACACAACTTGTGTACTCCTCCTCTCTTAACCCAATATTGTAAGCACAGAGTATGTACACTTTCATTTCTTTATTTAATAAAAAAAAAGAAATTTTAAATACTCATACACAGTATTCTTTGCCAATCACCATAGATCAAATGTATCAACTCTTCTTTGATCTTCATAATGGCAAACTTAAAAGATTAGTCTATGCCAAGTGTATGTATCAATGTAGAGCATTTAAAACTATCAAATGATGCTAGTGGATGTTCATCATTGGTGTTTTCACTTTGAACCTGTTTAGTATTATAACAGCAAAGCTATGCTTGCCGTACGATCTAGAAGTTCCATTTCTAAATATGTTCTCATTAAAAATGAGTATTTCTATCAACCAAAGGACATGTTCATGGCAGTTTTATTTATAGTGAAAAATATTAGAATCAATTTACATTAATCAATATTAGAATGCATAAAATATACTCTTTCAATAGGATGTCAAAGAGCAATACATATATATTCATAGACATATATAATATAGATGTATATTATAAAACCCACTGCCGTTGAGTCAATTCTGATTCACAGTGACTATAGAACAGAGTAGAACTGCTCCATAGAGTTTCAAGGAACACATAATAGATTTGAACTGCTGACTATTTGGTTAGTAGACATAGCACTTAACCACTATGCCACAAGAGTTTCCATATATATATAATTGTTATGTGCAAAAACATGGAAGTACATGGATACTCAACTGTACAATCAAAAGTATTTAGAAGTACAGAATTCCTTATATGTGAGGTCAGATAATCTGAAACTAGAGATGTCTTTGAAATACATCCATAAATGTAAGACAAGTAAAGGAGGAGAGATAGGGAGAAATCAAGTGCAATGCTGAAGTGATAAAATAAACTAATTATAATCACAAATGGAGAGGCCCAGTAGGCATACGTTTAAAACATACATGCAGCATTATTGCAAACTAAGATGGGCTCTATTTGACTCAAAGATCTTATTATGAAGCTATGTATGGCAGTTGAGTATTTTGGCATTCTGTTGTTCCCTGGATAAACAATTTTAAAGCATTAATGTTTCACCTCTGGTAGAATATGACACACTGAATGCTAATGTACTTACCAGAAGTTACTCATATAGCTTCAGAAGATGTACTTATTTTATACAGCAGATCATATGTTGCCCTCAGAAATGTTAGATTGAGAAAATCAGACTTGATCAAATAATCTAAGAAAATTGTGGCAGCCAACAAAATTAATAAACCAATGAAGTCAATGTCTTTGCTTTGAAATAAAATTTTCTACGATAAAGGAAGCCATTCTTCAACATCAGAGAGTTCCCTTCAGCCTTTGGGGATGTTTTTAATGAGAACTTTCATAGTGTTCATGTTACTATCCACTTGTGGTATTTGAGGTGACATATCACTAACAGATTAAATATGTTATGATTACGAAGAAATAAGCATTTCTTAGGTTCCTAACTGAACCTTAATGCATTATTTATTTAGCCAAACCATCGTCTGCTAACCAAAAGGTTGGCAGTTCATATCTGCAAGGTACTCCTTGGAAACTCTATGGGGCAATTCTACTCTGACCTCTGGGTCAGAGTAGGCACTGGGTGGTTCATTCAAATGAAAAACTTCCATGTAGAAGTCATGAAAGTCAAAGGGAGGTACAGGCAATTTGTCCATGACCACCCACCGAGTTATTTTTCAGAGTTAGTATTAGTTAAGAAACTTTCCAGATTCCTTATCCCATGTTCACAGACCACAAGACCATGTCTCAAAACCCCAAATGGTGAAATTATGTATCATATACTAAAATAATTTTTTATTTCCCCTAACATTTTCCTTGCCACTCCAGAATTGCTTATGCTGTTCTTGTTTTGTTATTCTATGTGTATGTAGATAAAAGACTTTTTAAAAATAATAAAACAAAGTGTTAAGAGGGGTTTCCTCTCCTTTATCTTTGTAACTTTTCAAACCATGGGGGTGGGAGGATAGGAACAGCCTACAACTACCACTAACCCTAACACACTTGAGGTGGGCCTCCACTTGACACCCGTGTCCTTTGTGCGCAGTGGGAGGCCACTTTGGTCAGAAGAGTATTTATTTTTAAGATCCCAAAAGCTATATATTAAGTGGTTATGTAAGCAGTTAAGAAAAACATGAGGAAAATTTTCCCAGAATGTTAAGAAAAAAAAAGGATAAAAATAAAGTGATGGAATTTGGATGATATTTTTTCAAATTATAGTGTTCTCACGTAAGAATTAGAAGATTATGTATCATAGCAAAAACCAGGTCATAAGAGCCAGATATAAATACTTGCCTACCAAAAAAAAGTCAATCCATAAAATGAAATTTGAAAATATAAGCTATAGGATCTCTTTCTTCTTCCCACTCCATCTTCCTTTCTGAGGAATACTTAGGAGACAAAAAGTCACATTCTGGAGGGTAATAATCTGAATCTGTAAAGGAAAACAAAGGATGTGTCTCGCATTCATTTTTATTTTGTTTTGTCTAGGCAAACAGGTGAATGCTAATGGCTACAAGTGGGAGGGAAGAACTGAGGGAAGGACTATAAAGATGAGATCACCTTTAGAAAGGCTGGATGGCACAAATCGTTTGTCATGGGCCACTGACCTAGTGGATCGTGGTTCCAAGTCACCTATCCAATCCGTGGAAGAAAGGCCTAGCAAACTGTTTCCATAAAGATTATAGTCAAGTAAACCCAACAGAGTAGTCCTACTCTGTAACACACTGGGTTTTCATGAGTCAAGGAGCTAACTCAAGGGCAGCTAACAACAGAACCAAGATACTTGCCTACAAGTATACCCAGGAGATGATGAGTAGTAAGCAGGTAAATGGGAAAGTCTAGAATTCAGAAGAGAAATCTACGTTGTGGATTTTAAAAGCTGGAAGTTATTTGTTTATAGGCAGTTTCTGATGACATAGGGCAAGGGGATGCCTAAATAGGAGACACTGCGGAAACAGAAATAGGTTACAGACATGGAGCCCTTTAACAACCCTTAAATAGAAGGCAGAGGAAGAATAGCCTACAAAGAAGACTGGAAAACAGAACCTCATAAGCAAAGAGATAAAACCAACTAAGGGTGACTGGGATGAAGAATTGTTCTGAAAAGGAAAAAGGAGTAAATCTTGTGTGGAAGGGTGAGGCCAGGCCAGGACTCAGATGTGTGCAAGATTGCTGATGAACTAGTAGGAAGTTCATAGAAGTTCTATCAAAAGCCTTTTGCTAAAGAAGAGACCTTTCTTCACACTTGCTCACTACCAAGAAAGAGGTGGAAACAGAAGCCAGTATGTTTTCACAAGGAGCTCTGCTACATGATACCCAGCTGTGCAGCTTGAGTTCAGACTGTAAAATAGGGGAAAGAGCTAAGAAGATGCTTCTACTCCTCCATAAACCACAACATGTCTGTGAGGCATCATTCTTAGCAGCACCAGAACTCTGGGACTTTTGCTGTCACCTGTGGCTAGATAGCAAGGTTCTAAGGACACCAGTAACAGTGAGCAGTAGGTAAGTCAGTCACATCTCCATAGAAAGCAAATGACAGAAACCCAACTGCAGCTTAGACAAACACGGACTTTGTGACTCACAAAACTAGAATGGACAAGAAGATTCAGGGATTCAAATACTGCCTTTGGAGCACATTTCTCTTTTTTTACACCTCTAGCTGGACCTCTGTCCGTGTGGCTTCTCTATCTTTGTCTTCAAATAGCTTCCTCTATACACTGTGAGTGTATTCTATTGAAGAAGGGATAAGAGTCAGGTATTTCATCCACCTTAGTGACCTACAAGAAAAATGAGATATTTCCTTGCTTCTCTCTGTCTCTCTCTGTCTCTCGACTCTAGGGGAAAACCCTTGTCTCAGCTTCCCTAGCCAGCTGTATATGGAGTTCTTGAGCTTGTAGACTGGTCTGCCTTCAAAGTCATCAGACAGTGTCAGTCTTGTCCTTGTATCTGCTTTCTTTTCTGCCTAATCTGCTCTTTTATGTCTCAAAAGCAATCCTACACATTCTTCACTGACACATTCTCACTAAAATAACCTTATTCCCAAATCAGATTATATTTTCAGGTATACCAGACCAACCACAAACCCACGGCCATCAAGTTGATGCCAATTCACAGGAATCCAGTAGGACAGAGTAGAACTACCCACATAGTTTTCAAGGATGTAAGTCTTTATGGATGCAGACTGCTGTGTCTTTCTTTCCAGGAGTTTCCAGTGAGTTCGAATCACTGACCTCTTTGGTTAGCAGCGGAGAGCTTAATCATTGTACCAACAGGACTTTTTATCCAACAGGTATTAAGAGTTAGGATTTACAATACATTTTGGGGGTTATGCAAACTCAGTCTGTGAACACTGTATGTGGGGGAACTGAGTTAGAACACTCAGCCATTTTAATAGGGAAGGCTTTAGTTTATACTTTTCAAGATTTTTTTTAATGCATCTTGTTTTATATACTTTCAGAAGCTCAACTCTTAATGAACACACAAATATATAAGGACAGTAATAAACATCTATCTTTATGAAGGAGAAAAGACTGTCTATTTTATGAAATACCTCCTTTGAAGTAGTTCATATACCCTGATCTTTTCTAAAATTGAGATACTATAAATGTGGCAATAAGTTGGAAAACACAGGTGGGAAGTCTTGCATACCATTCCAGATCAGAATTTCAGGATTTTTGGAGATTAGAAAAAGAAGTTCTAAAAAAACCTATTCTGTAACTCACAAAATAAAACTGTATGATTCCTTTAGTAAAAAGACATTCTATTTCCAATGCAGATTTAACTTTGTAAAATGAAACATATAGTGATAAAATGTTGCTGCAGATAAGTCACATTAGGTATTTTAGATAAAAATAGTACTGATTTTCTCACAATTTTAAGTCTAAATGAATCTTCACTACCTGTTAAGAGAAAAACCTTGAGTATCTCTCAACAGACACAGAGGTAATTTAAATTCTTCTAAATTAACATTCTAAGAAAAAGTAAAACCAGAATGATCACCACAAAATGCAGCTTTTTAGCTGCAACTGACTATAATGCACAAGACAATCAAACAAACACAAAACTAATTCCCCATTTAGATGCCAATAGTGGAGTTGGGTGACCTGAGCAGACAACAGGCCATTCTACTGGGCAGGTAGAGGCCCTGAGGAGGGGAACGGTAATCAGAATTTTTTTGTTTCCTCCTCTTTCCCTCCCTCCCTCCCTTCTTCCTTTCCTTCTTCCCTCTCTTTTTTTCTTTCTTCCAAAGGAAAACTAGAAAGAATCCATAAATTAGAGTCAATAATTTGAGTTCTAATCCTACTTGTGCATTAATTCACTGTGTGACAACCTGGCTGGCCTCAGTACCCTCCTCTCTGAAACTGACTTTAGTTTACACTCTTCAAGATGGTTTTTAATGCATCCTGTTTCATATACTTCCAGAAGCTCAGTTCTTAATGAACACACAAATATATAAGGACAGCAATAGTTGATGTCTAAATAATCTCTAAGAACTTTTTTTAGTGCTGGCATTCCATGTGTAGAGATGCTAAACCTATCAAGAATCATATGAATAAAAATCTCTCAGATATTTTCATAGACAAATAATAACAGTTTTCAATTCTTCAAAGGTCCTATCACAAAACCTTTACATATATGCAATTGCACATGTTTTAAAACTATTTTTCAGGATAGGTGTTATCATGCCCATTTATCAATGAGAGAATGTAAGGATAAGAAAGGTTAAGTGACTTACCAGGGGCAGCTAGTAAGCAACAAAACCAGGCTTCAGACTTCAGACTGTCTTGACACAAAGTCATTGTTATTTCAAGATCCATAAATTTCCCCAGGTTATGGATATTTTTGCCGGCTGACAAGGCCTCACTGAAAATACTTCTTTGTATTCAGCCTTTGTACATTAAGAACAAGAAACTGGACTGCAACTCATAGATTCCTAAAATCTTTCTTTTTCTGATGTAAAAATCTCTTGGTAGTCACCATTAAGGTTAAGAGCAGTGTGGCACACAGGTTTCTTTCATGTGGCCTTTCTGGTCCAAAGGTTTGTAATTCTCTCCAGAGTATGGAATGCAATCTGCCAAGTGATTGGTCAATTTGCTAGCTGCCTAGAAGGCCTGTAATCCACCTAAAAGGACTGAGTAGTTTCAATCTACCTAGAAGATTGGTTGGTTTAAGGTACTCCTAGGATAGCCATACCTTGATATTAAAAAGGAGGTTTTTTCGTGTGTTAGAGGCCAGTCTCAGGAATTTCAGGAAACCTATTGATCAACATAAGTCTGGAGGAGACCATGTCCTTGGAATCAGGTCACTGCATTGGGAACCTTATCCCTGGTGGCATAGTGCGTTAAGTGCTACGTCTGCTAAAACAAAAGGTCAGCAGTACAAATTCACCAGGTGCTTCTTGGAAACTCTATGGGGCAGTTCTACTCTACCTATAGGGTCACTATGAGTCTGAATCAACTCATGGCAGTGACTTTGGCTTTTAGATCCAAATAAAAGAACTAAAATATGGAACAAAGTCTGTAAGGCTGATGAAACGGCTAACACTGAAGGCCTGGAGAACTCTAGGGTCAAAGAGGCCCTGAGGGGCCAGCAGCAGGAAAAGCAAGGGTGGCCAGCAATGTGAGCCAACAGAGGAAGTGGTGGAGTGGGAGGTGACCTGTCTTTGCAGCAGCAGAGGCTCAAACAGAGCAAGTGGCAGGGACCACTCTGGCCAGTGGCAGACACCTGGCTATGCTGCAAGTTAATAGCCTTAAGGGTCCAGCCGAGTCCAGTTTTTAAGCACAAGCCGGTGCACACCTAATGCAGGGGTCTCCAGGAAAGGCTTGGGAGACCCTGTGCAGGGGTCTTCCTGCAGCAAGGCAGAGCTAGTGAGGGGAGACCCAACAAAAATCCAGTGGCAGAGAGCAGGACACAGCGTGGAGTGGGGCCTAGGGCAGCACTCGGTGCTAGCACCTGAATCCCTAGCACCTGATGGTCCGGAACCCGTGCATGCCTGCACAGTGACATTAAGAGTGTACATCGGTTTAGGGGGAGGTGTAAGCGATCTCCCTTGGACCATAAGCAGTTCTCTCTCCCACAAAGTGTGCCACATGTATAGGGTGGACCTGTTAACCATAAGTAACCTGTTATTTTAGTTTACTGCTTGCTTTCTACAAACAATAATGGCTTTCACTTGGCCAGTACTGTGTATGAGGGCAGCCTTCGAAACTGGGATTATTGAGGGCATGGAAGGCATTCTCAAAGTTTGAAACATTTAAAACAAAATCAAGCGAAAAGTAAAAATAGAGGATTTTAGAAATCTTCAATTTCAGAACTTTCAATTATTGTATTTTTTCTTTTTCATAGAAACAGACATTCAAAAGAACTAGTTGCTGCTGCAAAGTGTTGGCCTTCCAGATGCCACATATAATGTCATTATGAGCCTTGTGGGATGTAGACTGGTATAATACAGCCTTTCCCTTAACACAGTACCTAAAATTGGCTTTTGTATGTCGGAAATAAAATTTATGGGACCACATAATGTAGCAGTTTTATTTCACAGTGCTTTATTTTTACCAGCTAGGACTCATAAAATCTTCAATGAGTTCTACCTTTATTTTTAGAAATCTGCCACCCCAGGTTGGCAATAACAGGTGAACAGAGAGGAAAATGTGTGAACCAGGAGAAACATATGCCTGGTACACTGAAGGGGAATGATACTTGTGCACATTATTTAAATTATAAAATATTTCCCTTATAAAGGGATGAGATGCCCTGGCCAGTCAGAGTGATTGTGGCCTAAAAGGCATTAGAACCTTGGGGAGATGACTGTCACTGGAGACAAAAGGTGAAGTCTCTTCTTATTGGTCCTAATAATGCCTTTAGGTATCACTCATTGGTAAAATACTTCAGACTTCTTTCCCCTGGGTCACATACAAGTCTATGTTTCCTTAGGAATATGACAGCTCAGTTATAATGTCAAATCTTAGTATTTGGTTCAAGCCCTCTATGTCTGAGCTTTTAAATCTACAAGCTTTCCATGTGGAAAACTATATTATCCCAGGTCCTTAGTAAGGCAGCTGAAGAAATTCACTTCTCACTAAGTGGTTTGGTAGCTAATAACAATACCATCCTCAATCATGAATGTTTATGGTGGGTTAAACAAGAGGGTCACACACTGCCATACAATCAGGTATCTATCAATTGCTTCCATGTCTGAGAGCATATGCTGATCTTTTTCAAAAATCAGTCTCTACAAAAAACACCTGCAACAGATGAAACATTACAGAATTCAATGGTGCATGCCTGTTTTGCTGATGTATGATTCCTGAATTTCTTCTCAATGGAGTCAAATTATCAAGGGGAATTGGCAAGATATAATATTCACTTTCTTAGGTATCCTTACAGGGTTAAATTAAAAACAAAAACTATG
Source organism: Heterohyrax brucei (assembly GCA_028571685.1). Classification (NCBI taxonomy): domain Eukaryota; kingdom Metazoa; phylum Chordata; class Mammalia; order Hyracoidea; family Procaviidae; genus Heterohyrax; species Heterohyrax brucei. The sequence continues at coordinate 149,388,542 of CM053144.1, read as the reverse complement.
TAAATCATGTGTCATAACTAGGCCAGAGTGACACTGGTGACTGGAGCCTGAACTGGGGGGAGCAAAGAGGATTCATAAGGCACTTGCGCATAGCGACATTAACCAGTTCACCATTTTCCACTGAGTTGATTCCAACTCATGGTGAGGCCATGTGTGTCAGAGTGTAACTTTTCATCGTAGTGTTTTCAATGGTTGGCGTTTCAGAAGTAGATCACTAGGCCTTTCTTCCCAGGCACCTGTGAGCAGACTTTAACCTCCTGTTTTAGTCAGCTAGGGCTGCTCTAACAGAAATACCACAAAGTGATGGCTTTAACAAGAAAAGTTTATTCTTACACGGTCCAGTAGGCTACAAGCCCAAATTCAGGACGTCTGCTCCAGGGGAGGGCTTTCCTTCTTGTTGGCTCTGGAGGAAAGTCCTTAGTTGCTTCACTCTTTGGTCAGGGAGCATCTTGGCACAGGAACCTCAGGTCTGAAGGACACTCTCTATTCCTGGTGCTGCTTTCCTTTCCTTTTATCTCTTGTAGGTCGAAAGGATAAAGGGTGGTGCAAGTAATCTCCAAGAAAACTTGCTTTGCAGTGAAGCAGGGAAGTGATCTTACAAAGGGATTTACAGTCCCAATATAAATGATGGTGCAAACTACACTCCAGGGAAACTCCCTTTACATTAGAGCAGGCAGGTAATCTTAAGAAGGGTTTTACAGTCCTACCCTAATTCTCTCTAACTTAATCCACTCTGTTAGTCACAAGCAGAGATTAGGATTTACAGCATAAGAAAACCATAAAATGGAAGGCAATCACAGAATACAGGGAATCCTGACCTAGCCAAATTACCACACATATTTTTGGGGGGACACAATTCAATCCATGACACCACCCAACTTGCAGTTAGCAGCCTAGTGCAAGAACCACTTGCAGCACCCAAGGACTTCATAGCAGTTAGGATACTAAGTGTTGCACCTCAGACCCCTGGCTGAGACTAGAACCTTCAAGAGGCGCAGTAAATTTTAAAAGGTATTCCCTAAATGAAATGAAACAGAGTACATGAGTTCTGACAATTAAGCTTGCAAACGCATCCTAGAAAAAGTGTCACATACTTTAGCACTGAATGTCACTATGATCACCTTCAGGATACTCCCCTTTGGACGGTATGCACCAACACCAATGCCTAGTCCACCCTTCAAAGCAATTCTGGAATTTTTTTTCTTCAGTGGCCATCAGAGCCGTGATTATATTACCCTTGATATCCTGAATATCATCAAAATGTCTTCCTTTCTGTACTTCTTTTATCTTTGGGTAAAGAAAAAAAGTTATTGGAGGCCAGATCAGGTGAGCAAGGAGGATGTTCCAATATGGTTCTTTGCTTACTGGCTTAAAACTCCCTGACAGACAGTGCTGTGTGAGCTGGTGCATTGTGATGCAAGAGACCTGAGTTGTTGGAGAAAAGTTCAGGTTGTTTTCATCTAATTTTTTCACATAGCCTTTTCAACACTTGCAAGTAGTACACTTGTTTAACTGTTTGTCCAATTGGTACAAATTAATAATTAACAATCCCTCTGATTGCACAAAAGGTTAGCAACATCATTTTGACTCTTGATTAGAACTGATGGAATTTTTTTGGTTGTACAGAACTAGCTGACTTCCATTGTGCACTTTGTCACCTTGTTTCAGGGTTGTATTGGTACACTCATGTTTCATCAGCATTGATAACACAGTCCAAAATATTGTCTTTCCTCTCCAAAAGGTCCTGGCAAACATTGACTCTGCTTTGCTTTTGTTCATCGGCGATCTCCTTCAGGACCATTTTTGCACATACTTTCGTCATGCCGAGATTTTCAGTTAAGATTTTCCTAATTGTTTCATCTATTGATATTTACGTGGTCTGCTATGTTTCTCACAGTCAGATGATGATTTTGACACACAATTTACGAATTTGTGCAATGTTTTCACCAGTTCTGTTACTGGCCACCCTGATCTCTCTTCATCAGTGATGCTTTCTCTCCCCTCAGAAAAGCATTTAATCGCTTTGTACACTGCTGTTTTCTGCATGGTATTATTCCCATAAACTTGGAATAACATGTCCCTGATTTCACTTCCACTCTTGCGAATCTTAACAAGAAATTTAATGTTTGTTCATTGCTCTAATTCAAGCTCCAACATTCTTGCAATGGCACACAAAAACATGCAACAACAATAATGAGCACCACTCAGCAAGATATCACCACATATTGACACTAACACAGCTTGGAGACACTGATATACCAAGGGTATGAAACCTCACCGAGTTGTTTGTACAGTGCTACCCGTGTAGATGGATGGTGGCAAGTTAGTGAACTTAATTGTCAGACTTCATATAAATTCCAAACTGGTAAAGAGGAAAAGTGGAGTACATAAAATAAAATAATAAAATTTAATCAATTCAAATTGAAAAGTATGAGCAACAACAGCATTACAGCACTGAGAACCAATGTCTAAGGCAAATGTATTGCTGTTGACTCATAGTAACCTTATGGCATACAGAGACTGAAATGAAAATCAAAATAACATGATAAAAGAAATGTTCAAATATATAAGTAGCCACAAAAATATAAATGTACCAAATTCGTACAGGACAGAGACTGTCAAAGTAGGAAATGTTCTTCATCCCACTTTGGTGAGTAATGTCTGGGGTCTCAAAAGCTAACAAGTAGTCATCTGCCAAAGCCAAGCCAAGTGCCATCGAGTCGTCTAAGTGATATCAATTTGTTCCAACCCATCTGGAGGAGAGGAGAATGAAAAACACCAAAGATATGGGAAAATACGAGCCCAGGACACAAGAAGGACTATGTAACTCAGGGGCTAGATTACATTAGCATGAGACCAAAAGAATTATATGTCATTCAGCTACCACAAAGGCCTGCCCTGGCAGGGAATAAAACATAAATTTCCTGACATAGCAGGAGAAATACGGGTGTGCAGAAACAGAACTCTATTAATAAAGACTAGACTTGCTGGTCTGACAGACTGGAGGGTCCCCAGAATACATGGCCCTGGGCTCTCTGATAGCCTAGCTGAAACCATTCTCAAAGCCAACTCTTCAGATAAAGTTTGAACTAGACTGTAACACATGAAATGATACTGGTGTAGAATATATACATGAAGAGTATATAGCTGGCTACAGCACATACATGAGGCTAAGTGGGTAGCTACTGTCAGAGGCAAGATGAGAGTATGAAGCGGGACAGAAGCTGGTTAAATGGACATGGGAAATACACAGCAGAAAGGAAGAATGTGCTGTCACCAGGTGGAGAGAGCAGCTAGGGTTACATAGCAATGTATGCACACATTTTTGTATGACAAATTGACTTGGATTTTAAACTTTCACTTAAAGCAAATAAAATATTCTAAATGAATAAATAAAAAAAGAAAGAAAGAAAGAAATCTTACGGGACAGTTCTGCTGTCTCCTATAGGGTCATTATGAGCAGGAATTTACTCCACAGCAATGGGTTGTTTTGCATTGTTTTTTAATGGGATTCTATGTTTGCAAATCCTTTTGTAAGTTCTCCCTTAAATGTATTTCCAGTGATGGATATTTTTAAATTCTTATTTTGTAGATGAATGTTTAAGATAAATTGCATCTGTATTCACAAATTAACTTCAACCTTTCAACTCTTAATTTTCATCACCTTGGAATTTATTGACTTATCAGCATACCACTTTACATTGCTACTAATAGTCTAAAATGTAGATTCTATCACAAAGTTTCTTCATATAAGGACTGTAAATGTAAGTCAATAGTGGATCACAGACAAGCTAAGAAAGCCATTTGGTATTAGATCAGATAAATCAGTACAGGTATTACAGTGAAAGGTAAGATATAAAATATTTAATTAGCAACAAAATATAGACTTAGAGTAAGTGACAAAAGTCATAGTACTGGTAATAAATGTCAAAGACATTTAAACAAAATAGGGATGATTGTGTACTGAAATAATCAGAAACACTTCTTAGAAAAAATGTCTTCACTTGTTCCTGAAACAGTCTTAGGTAGGTCTTGAAACAGACAAGGACACAAGATCCTTCATTGTCTCCTCCCTGAACCACAAAAGAGTCTAAAAGTATAAACTTAAGTAAACTCACAGTGATATGTGTATCATTTAAGTGTGAATTAATAAGCTTGATAGGTATGCTAAGAGTTCATGGATTTTGTTACTATATTTTCTGAGGACAAAGTCTTTCTAGTCATCAAGGTCTATTGGTAAAACTTCAAAAACTGTATCACTGCATGTAGTTATCTGTAGTTATTATTCCACACTAATTACTACTCCTGTAGAGGCAGATCTCTTTCTATCAAGGTTTAGGTAATAACATTAGTGAACTATTTACTATATGAACATTTATCTTCTCACTCACTCTTATTCCTTTTCTTTAGCTTTAGGTTAATTATTTCAGGATTCTCATTGTCCTCATGAACATGTATTACTTTTGGAAATAGAATCTACCACATAAGTAGAAGGATTACCTCTACTTATATAAAGATATGGAAAGATCATCACTTGCAATAGGCTGAAAGAATAAGTAGAGATGCTAATAAATGTCAGATATAATGTTGGAAGTCTGTGGAGATTCTCTTTTGATTAACTTAATTTTCTTAGGGAATTAGGAAGCTGAACAAGAATAGGGGAAACAGGGTTTTAGGAAAGAGTAAAAACAAAATATATTTTTAAAAAGATGAGAGTAATTGGACTAGTAATAAACAATATTATTGCCTGAAATCATGAAAAGTTCACTTAAAAGATGAAACCAAACACCTACTGCCATTGAGTCACTTCCAATTTGTAGCAACCTTACATGACAGAGTAGAACTGCCCTGTTGGGTTTCCAAGGAGCAGCTGGTGGATCCTAACTGCTAGCAGTTGGGTCAACAGTGAGCTCTAAGCCACCTCACCAGCAGGTCTCCTGCTTAAAAGATAGTAGTCATGAATTTAAAGTGAGATCAATCAAGATAATTTTACACTTTTTCTCCAGCCGTATTCAGCTATGTGAGTGACAGATGAATATGGGCAATTAGTGAAACATTGGATTAAAACAAAAAATGTGGTTTTGCCAAGAGAATATGAAAGAGAGTCACCATATACAAGGAAATAATTATAATTGCCCTGAAAATATAAGCTCAATAGAAGGACAGTAACATTGTGACAGATTGCCATTCCCAGTGAAGTCAAAAGAACGTTGCAGTAAAGATTTCAGAAGGAGAGAGTTGGAAATAAAGATGATAGAGTTTCATGCATGGAATTAAGATTATTTAAAGAAAAGAAAACACACGAGCATCTCAATCGGTGTAGCAAAAGCATTTGACAAGTCCAACACACTTTCATAATAAAACAATAAACTAGGAATAGAAGGAAAGTCTCACAATACAGTAAAAAGTATACATGAAAAACACCCAACTTACATCATACTCACTGGTGAAGAATAAAACAAGGAACAAAAAAGGATGCCTCCTTTGCCACTTCCACAGGGTAGCTATGAATCAGAATCAGTTCCACACCAGTGGCTTGGCTTGGCCTGGCTTGGCTTGGCTTGGCATGCCTAGCAAGGAAAATTCTAGTTAGGCAAGAAAGTAAATAAAAGTCATCCAATTGGAAAAGAAGTAAAACAAACTCTATTTGCAGATGACATGTTTGAATTTCTAGAAAATTCTAAAGAAGTCACCAAAAAAAAAAGGGAAAAAAAGAATTCAGAAAGGTTGCAGAATATGAATCAACACTAAAAAGTCAGTTGTTTCTATATATTAGCAACAAACAACTGAAAAATACATTAATAAAACAATTCAATTTAAAATTATCTAAAAGAGTAATTATGAACAAACTTAACAATGGAGGTATAAGAATTGTACACTGAAGCATATAAAACACTGTTAAAAGAAACTAAAGAAAATCTAATCCAGTGGAAAGAGTCTGTGTTCACGGGTTGGAATAGTATTGTTAAGATAACAATGCTGCCCAGAGCACTATACAGATTCAATGAAATCTCTACCAAAATCCCAATGGCATTGTCTATAGAAATGGAAAAATGTATTCTAAAATTCATATGCAATTTCAACAGAACCAGGATATCCAAAAATAAGAAAGCCAGAAAACCTACACTTTCTGACTTCAAACTATGGTAATCAAACAGTATGGTACTGTCATAAGGATAGACATAGAAATAAACAATAAAACTGACAGTCTAAAAATCAGCTGTCTTACACCTCTGTCCAACTGCTATTCAGCAAGTGTTCCAAGATCATTTAATTGGAAAAAAATGGTCTCTTAAACCAATTCTGCTGGGAAAACCAAATCAACATGCAAAAGACTCTTGAACCTTTACCTTATATGCTATATAGTGATTAATTAAAATTGGATCAAAAGCCTAAATTCAAGATCTACAACCATGAACTTATTAGAAGAAAATGTTCATGATCCTGGTTTTGGCAATGGCTTCTTAAATAGGACACCAAAAGAACAGACAGTGAAAGGAAAAAAAAATAGGCAAACTGGACTTTATCAAAATCAAAATCTTGTGCAATCAACAGAGTGAAAAGGCAACCTACAAAATGGGAAAAATAATCATTTTTCTGATAAAACTTTATATTCAAAATATATAAAGCACATTTAAACAGCAAAAACAAACAACCCAATAAGAAAAAAATCATGTATGCACAAATTACTCAGCCATAAAGAGAATGAAGTCCTGATACAGGCTACAACATGAACGAACCTTGAAGACGTTGTTGCTACCAGGTGTCACTGATTCAGTCCCAATTCATAGCAGTCCCGTGTATAACAGGACAAAGCATTTCCCAGTCCTGCGCCATCCTTACAATAGACACACCTGAGCCCCTTATGCTGAGTTAAATAAGCCAGTAACAAAAGAAAAAGTATTATGTGATCCCACTTACATGAAATGTCTGGAACTGGGAAAGCACACAAAAGCCAAAGTTTATCAGTATTTGCCAGGGCAGGAGAAAAGGGCAGTCACTGCTTAGAGGGCACAAAGTTGCTGCTAAGGATGATAGAAAAACCTGGAAAACAGTGATGGTTGAACATGATGAACACAATGTTACTGAAATGTACATGTGAAAAAATATAATTGTCATGAGATTTAACCATTTTCCCAAAGAAGATATATACATAGCTGACAAGCACATGAAAAGATGTTCAGTATCTTTAGTTATTAGGTAAATGCAAACCAAAACCACAATGAGATACCACTTCATCCCTGCTAAGAGTATTGTCAAAAGAGAAAAAAGAAAAGGTAAACAAGTGTTGATGAATAAAATAGTGAAGCTGCTCTGGAAAAAAGTCTGACAGTTCCTCAAAGAGTTAAATAGAATTGTCACATGACACAGTAATACTGTTCCAAAGTATATAGCCAAAAGATTTGAAAATAGTGACTCAGAGAGTTATTCGTCAATATTCAGAGAGTCATTATTCACAATGTCTACAAACTAGGAACAACTCAAGGGTATATCAATAGAAAAATGAATGACTAAAATGTGATGCATACATGTGATGGAATACTATTTAGCTACGAAAGGAACAGAATTGTGATACAGGCTATAGTATGAATGAACCCTGAAAGTATTATGCTAAATGAAATAAGCAGACACAGAAGGACAAGTACTATGTGATTCCACTTAAATGAACTATTTAGAAATGACAAATTCATAGAGACAGAAAGTACAGTAGTGGTTAACATGGGCTGGGGGAGAGAAGAATAGGGAATTATTGCTTAATGAGCAGTTTCATTTCGGGGCATTAAAATTATCAGAAGTAGTGTTGATCATTGCACAACATGGTGACTGTAATCAATGCCAATTAATTCTATACTTAAAATGATAAAATGCCAAATTTGTTTTGTATGTGTCTTACCACAATAAAAAAGTTTTTTAAAAAAGGAAGAAGACATGTTTTTCCATTTTATAAGCTCTGAAAGCACCCTCAAAGACTGATTAAAAAAGATAAATAATAATTCTTTTTAGTATTATGTACCTCTATATATTTATATGGACCCCTAGTGACACAATGGTTAAGAATTTGCATACTAACAAAAAGGTCAACATTTCAAGTCCACCAGTTGCTTCCTGCAAATCGTCTGGGGCAGTTCTACTTTGTCCTGTAGATCCACTAGTAATTGGAATAGACTTAAAGGCAACAGGTTATGTGTCTTGCTCTGCTCCTTGCTGTTTCTGTTGCTGTTGCTGTGAAACAAACCATCCCAGACATAATGGCTTAAAACAAAATCAGTCCTTCAGTCTGCTCACAAATCTGCGACTTGTGTGCAGTTCATAGTAAATAGCTCATTTCTGCTCCAAATTATGTCAAATGGAAGAGCTTAACAGAGGACTGGAGAATCTACTTTAAACGGTTCACTTGTATGGCTGGCAAGTTGGTACGAGATGTTGGCTGGAAAACCAATCCAAGCTATGGCTATCAGCTGCAATTCTTCTTCACTGAAGCCTTGCCCCAAGCTCCTGGACTTTTACACTGGATAGTTTTTGAGTTCAAAGAATAAGCACCTCAAAAAAGAGGCAATGGAAGCAGCAATATCCTTAAAGACTGGCCCTTACAAATGGTACTGTCATCTGTATCACATTCTACTGGTCAACTAGCATCAGAACTCTTCTAGAGATGAAGGCATACATAGATCCCAACTCTTGACAGGAATACTGTCAAAGAATTTTGGGGTCATGTTTTGAAGCTACCACATTTGCTTTACAATGTAACAGAGTAACATGGAAATCTTTCCAAGCATACATAGATCTTGACACATAGAGTCAGGCTTTAAACCAGTTGCTTTTGAGTTGATTCTGACTCGCGTGTGCTTCATAGGCTTTCAATGGCTGATTTTTTAGAAATAGATTGCCAGGTCTTTCTTCTGAAGCACCTCTGGGTAGATTCCAGCCACCAACCTTTTGGTTAGCAACAAGGCACATTACAGCTTTTACTATCCAGAGGCTCCAGATATGATTCAGTGGTAGAGTATTCCGTGCTGTGCATTGTAATTTATCCACCCATTCCTCTAAGCTTTTAAGTCGGCAATTGTTTTTTGATATCTGCAAACACCACTGCTGTAATATTTTTATATGTAGAAAATTTGTGCTCTTATTTCTTATTGCATAAATTTGACAGCTTGGTCGAAGTTGTGTATTTTAAAATTTAATATTAACAGTTTTTCTAAAATAATCTATAGCAATTTACAGTCCTAAAAGCATAAAACAATCCAATCTTTTAGTACTGAATGTTACATGACATCTTTCCAAGCATATATAGATCTTGACACATAGTCAAAGAAAGGAAAAAAAAAAATCAAGCTGATGAAAAAATAAAATTGTGCCTATTTTTCATTTTTGTCTTCAAGAGTATAAATCTGGTTAAATGTAATTTAATGTTTGTTGGTAATTTGCATTTTTCCTTTGATAATTTGCCTTTTTGTAAGATTTGTTGATTTTCTATTGCAGTGTATGTGTGCTTATCAATTTTCGAGAGCTAATTGTATCTTAGAGGTAAATTTTCTGTTACATAAATTGTAAAATTTTATCCCAAGTCATCATTAATATTTTTATTTCTGTATATGGTGTGATATAAGAGTCTAATATCATTTTCTTCCAAGCAGATAACAAGTTTTTCAAATATTATTTATTGAATAATTTGTGTTTTCTTATAAAATTTTTAAACACTAGGTTTCTGTGTATTGTCAGGCATGTTCCTAAAGTTATTATTTTAGGCTGCTTATTATATTCAGTGGTAACCACAAGGAACCCCTGGTGGTGCAGTAATTGTATTTGACTGCTAACCAGAAGTTCAACAGTTTGAATCCACCAGATGCTCCTTGGAAACCCAATGGGACAGTTCCACTCTGTCCTACAAGATCTTTATTAGTCAGAATCAACTAGATAAGGTTTGGTTTCAGTATGACAGTAACAAACTCAGAAAAGTAAATTGTTTTATCTTGGTAGTTTATCAATTTTTTCTTGATGATTTTTATCATTTATTTTTTCATTATAGTCATTTGATTTCATTCTCTAATCATATGTGAAAAGAAACTGTTAGAATAAAATTGACTTCTTTGCAGTACAGTTGTACTTTAGCACATGTATAGATTCTTCTAGCTACCACCACAGTCAGGATGTACAACAGTTTCAACACCCCAGACTAACTCTCTTGTGCTATCTCTTTATAGTCATATGTTACCCTCACCTCTTGGAAACTTGGAAAATGTTGATCTCTTCTCTGTTACTGTAGATACATCTTTTGAGAATATCATGTGAATTAACTCACACAGCATGCAGCTTTTTCAGGCTGACTTCTTTCACTCAAATATTTAATGCTATAAATTTCTCTAATCCTCACTTAACTCTATTCCCCAAATTTTATATGTTGCATTTTCATTCATCTCAAATATTTTCTCCTATACTTTCTGTCTTGGTCATCTAGTGTTGCTCAAGCAGACATACCACAAGTGAATAGCTTTAACAAAGACAAATTTAATTTCTCATAATTAAAGTAGGCTGAGAATCCAAATTCAGGGCACCAGCTCCAAGGGAAGCCTTTCTCTTTTGGGTCTGGAAGAAGGTCCTTGCTGTTATTCTTCCTCAGGACTAGGTGCTTCTGAGGCACAGTAGCCCCCTGTCCAAAGGATATGCTCTGCTTTCTATACTGTTTCTTTCCTGATGGTAGGAGGTTCCCAAATCTCTCCACTTGCTTCCCCTTCTGTTGAGATGGAGTCCTGTCTCAGTCACAGAACCATCACCCATCCTTTCTCATTAACATTATCGAGGTGGGATTTACAACACAAAGGAACATCACTCAGTACAATACCGGATCAAGAGCTAGCCAAATTGCTACACACATTTTGGGAGAGGACACAATTCAATCTTAGTCACTCAAACTTTCCCTTTGACCTTTGGATCATTTTGAATTATGTTGTTTTATTTCCAAATATTTGAAGATTGTCCTATAATCTCTTTGTTTTTGATTTCTAGTTTAATGACCTGAGAACATATTGTATATGACTTCAATTCTTTTAAATTTTTAAAATTTGTATGATCCAGAATATGATCTTTCTTTTGACTTGAAAAGAATGTGTATTATGATGCTGTTGTGTAAAGTATCCTAAAATATAATTAGAGTCAATTAATTGGTAGTACTTTTTAGTTTTCCTATATAATTGTTGATTTTCCATCTATTTTTATTAACTACTGAGAGTGTTGAAGGATCCAACTATAATTGTGGACTTCTCTGTTTCTCCTTTCAGTTCTGTCAGTTTTTTTTTTTTCTGGATGGATACATATTTAGGATCATTATGTCTTCTTGATGTATTAATCCTTTATTCACTACATATTATCCATTTTTATCAATGGTGATTTTCTTTGCTTGGGAGTATAAACTTTGATATTAATAGAGTCATTCCAGCTTTGTGTGATTAATGTTTTCATGGTATGTAAATCACCTTCTAAAATAGTTGCCAATATCCCTCACCTTTTAATAATTATGCCCTATTTAATCCTCTTCATTTCATGTGAACTGAACATAGCATTTTTCTTCTAAGGAATACTTTACAGCCAAAGTTATGGATGTCACTAGTGTGATTAAGTTATAATAGCCTGTGACTTCCATCTTGATTGCAGTCTCTCCCTCTACCCCTTCTTGCATCAAACAAGCCTTCTTCTAATGAATTGCTCTAAAGAGAGGTCTGGTACTAAGAAACTCAGGGCAGTTACCCACAGCAATCAGTGAGGAAATGAGATCTTCATTCAAGAGCCTGTGGGAAACTGAATCTTGCTAATAATTATGTAAGCTAGCTTGGAAGAGTTTCATTCCCCAGCTGAGTTTTGAGATGAGACCACAGCTTCAGCCAACACCTTAATTACAGCCTGAGTCAGAGCACAGATAAGTTGCACTTGTATTCCTGACCCACAGAATCTGTGAGATAACAGTATTTTTTTGGTTTAAGCCACTTAGGTCAGAGTGATTTGTTATATTGGAGCGATAACTAATATGCATAGTACATATTTTTCAACCATTTTAGTTCTAATTTACCTACAACACTATATCTGAGAGAAGTTTCCTATTGAGAATATAAAGTAGGATCTTCATTTTAAAATATCTGCTGGCAACCTCTGCCTTTTAATTAGTATGATTAGATCAATTACATTTAAAGTAATTATTGATATTTTGGGATTTATGTCTATCTCTTTATTACTTGTTTTCTGTGCCTTGTCTTCTTTTCCTTTTCCTACCTTCTTTTAGATTATTTAATCATTTTTAGCATTTAATGTTAAGTTATAAATGTTGTGATTTTGACACACTAGTTGTGCTAGAGATTATGGTATAATTTCATATTTTACTTAAAAACAGTATTTCACCACTTCAAGTTGAATATAGAAAAATTGCCATCATGTAGATTCTGTAACCTTTCCACTTGATTCTGAGTTGTCTATATATGACAGCTACATATTGAAAACCCCAATAGACAGTGTTATATTTTTTTCAACTGCAACATTTTTTAAGTAACTCAGGAGGAAAATAATACTCTTTTATGCTGACCCAAATGTTTACCATTTCTATTACTTTTCCTTAATTTATAATATTCCAGGTTCTTTTCTGGTATTATTTCTCCATTGTGTGAAGAATTTCCTTTTACATTTATGTAGGCAATTGGTGATTAATATAGAATTCTACATTGGCAGTTACTTTCTTTCAGCACTTTAAAAAATGTCTCCCCACTTCTGTCTGAACTTTCCAGTTTCTGATGAAAAATCCCAAAATATTCAAATACCTGTTCCTGTACAGGTAATATACCATTTTTGTCTGGATAGTTTCAAGAATTTCCTCTCTGTATTTATGGCACTACTCATGTTAGCCAAAAAATGGGAATAACTTAAATGTTTTAGTCTGGGTTTGCTAGAGAAGCAAAACCATTAATGAGAACAATATTTATATAACAGAAACAGTTCACTCAATTGTAGAGGTTGAAACGTTCCAAGTCCTGGATTGGAATACAATCCTCATGCAGCTGCAGAAGCTGGTGAACCCAAGGTCAGCAAGTCAGCAATTAGAATGCCAGCTCATAAACTGCAAAGTTGGGCAAATTCCAAGATGAGGGTGAGACTGCACAGCTTCTGCTGATTCATGCAGCTGCAGGGGCTGGTGAACCCAGGATCAGCAGGTCAAGGAACAGGACACTTACTCACAGGCTGTGAAGATTAACAAACCCTAAGAGCTGCTAGTTCAAGTCTAAAGAGCTGGACATAAGACGACAAGAGATTGGCAGCTGGTTGGGATACAAAATAGAAGCAAGCTGACATATAGGACCTCATGCCATCAACAAAGAAAGCAGTGCTGGGAGCTGAGTGCATCCTTTGGAAAGCACCCGGTTCCTCTGCCTCAGAAGCTTCCAGTCCAGGGAAAGATTGACGATGGAGACCTTCTTCCAGAGCCAGCAATGAAAGCCTTCCCTGGAGCTCACACCCTGAATTAAGACTTATAGCCTACTGGACTGCAACAAAATAAACTTTCTCCTTTTCAAGCAATCCACTTGTTTTCTCTTTGTCATAACAACACTACCCAAACCAAAAATAAACCCACTGCCGTTGAGTTGATTCTGACTCATAGCAAACCTATAGACAGAGTACAACTCTTCCATAGACTTTCCAGGAAGTGCCTGGCAGATTTGAGCTGCTGACCTTCTGGTTAGCAGCTGCAGCATTTAACACCTCCAGGGTTTCCATAGTAGCACTGTTGTTACTGTTGTTGTTATCACGTGCCACCAAGTTGATTCTGACTCATAGTGACCATAAAACAAACTCATAGTGACAACGAAACAAAACAAAACACTGCCCAGTCTTACACCATGTCCACATCATTTTTATGCTTAAGTCCATTGCTGTAGCCACTGTGTCAATCCATCTCATTAAAGGTCTCCCTCTTTTTCACTGATCCACTACTCTACCAAGCATGATGTCTTTCTCCAGGGAATGATCACTCCTCACAACATGAACAGAGTATGTAAGACACAGTCTCATCATCTTTGCTTCTAAGGATCACTGGTTGTACTCCTTCTAGAACAGGTCTCTTTGTTCTTTTGGCAGCCCATGGTACATTCAGTAATCTTCTCCAACACCACAATTCAAAGGCATCAATTCTTCTCCTGTTTTCCTTGTTCACTGTCCAGCTTTTGCATGCATATGGTGTGACTGAAAATACCATGGTTTGGGTTAGATGTACCTTAGTCTTCAAGGTGACATCTTTACTTTTCAATACTGTAAAGAGGTCCTTTGAAGCAGATTTTCCCAATGTAGTGTGTCTTTTGATTTCTTGACTGCCACTTCCATGGGCATTGACTGTGGAACCAGTAAAATGAAATCCTTGACAACCTCCATCCTTTCTCCATTTATGATGACGTTGCTTACTGATTCAATTGTGAGGATTTTTGCTTCCCTGACATTGAAGTGCAATTCATACTGAAGGCTGTGGTCCTTGATCTTCATCAGTGTTTCAAATCTTCACTTCCAGCAAGCAAGGTAGTACCATCTGCATAACACAGGTCATTAATGAGTCGTCTTCCAGCCCTAATGTCTCATTCTTCTTCATCTAGTTCAGCTTCTCAGATTATTTGCTTGGCATACAGATTTGAAAGGTATAGTAAAAGGATACAACCCTGATGCACACCCTTCCTGACTTTAAACCATGCAGCATCCTCTTGTTCTGTTTGCATGACTTTCTGTTGGTTCCTGTACAGATTCTTTAGCCAAACCTAAGAGCACAATTAAGTGTTACGGAATTTCCATTCTCCACAACGTTATCCGTAACTTGTTATGATCCACACAATCAAATGCCTTTGCATAGTCAATGAAATGCAGCTAAATATCTTTTCAGTACTATGTGCTTTCAGCCAAGATCCATCCGACATCAGCAATGATATCCCTGGTTCCACATCCTCTTCTGAATCCAGCTTGAATTTCTGGCAGTTTCTTGTTGTTGTTGTTCTTGTTGTTGCAGTTGCTTTTGAATGATATTTAGCAAAATTTTACTTGTATGTGATATTGATGATACTGCTTGGTAATTTCCACATTCAGTTGGATCACCTTTTTTGGAATGGGCCTAAATATGGATCTCTTCCAGTCACTTATCCAGGTAGTTGTCTTCCAAATTTCTTGGCATAGACAAGTGAGCACTTCCAGCACTGCATCTGTTTGTTAAAATATCTCAGTTGATACTCTATCAGTTCCTGGAACCTTGCTTTTAGCCAATGCCTTCAATGCAGATTCGACTGCTTTCTTCAGTACTATTGGTTCCTGATCACATGCTACCTCTTCAAATGGCTGAACATCAACCAGTTCTTTCTGGTATAATGACTCTGTGTATTCCTTCCATCTTCTGTTGATGCTCCCTGAGTTGTTTAATATTTTCCCTGTGGAATCCTTCACTATTGCAACCCAAGGCTTGAATTATTTCTTCAGTTGCTTCAGGTTGAGAAATGCACCAAGTGTTCTTCCCTTTTGGTTTTTCTATCGCTATTTTTTTGCACGTCACTGAAATATGTTACCTTGTCTTTTCAAACTGCCCTTTGAAATCTTCCATTTAGGTATTTTGTTCCACCATTCCTTCCTTTTTCTTTAGCTACTCAATGTTCCAGAGCAAGTTTCAGAGTCTCTTCTGACATTCAATCTGGTCTTTTCTTTCTTTCCTGTCTTTTTAATGACCTCTTGCTTTCTTCATGAATGGTATCTTTGATGTTATTCCACAGTTCATCTGGTCTTTGCTCATTAGTGTTCAAAACATCAAATCTGTTCTTGAGGTGGTCTCTAAATTCAGGTGAGACATACTCAAGTTTATACTTTGGTTATTGTGGGCTTATGACGAAAACACTAACTGGCCATTAACAGATGAATAAACAAAATGTATTATGACTTAACAATAGTATAGTACTCAACCATTAAGATAATGAAGGCTTAATACACTACTTCATGCTACAACATGAATGAACCTTGAAAACATTATGATAAGTAAAATAAATCAGTTACAACAGTATACATATTGTATAATCTCACCTGAAATATCTAGAATAAGCAAGCATATAGAGATAAAGGTACACTGGTTTCTAGAGTGGGAAGGAGGGATAATAAAGAAGTCTTTGTTTAGGGAGAGTGAGCTTCTGTTAAGAGTGATAGAATAATTAGAAAATGGATGTTGGTGATAACTGCACAACATACTAAATGTTATCAATGTCACTGAATTGTATACATAAAAGTACTGACATGGCAAATCCTTACCTTAATACTTACCACAACTTAAAAAAATAACACAAAACTTTACGAGCTAAATTTAGTTTGTGTATTTCTTTAAAATTTACCTACAAGGTTATCTGTGTTGGAAGGAAAAATAAGGTTGATGATCACGAGCTGCAACCAGCAATTCTGTGGAAATGATTCCATAAATAAATATATAGCATTATACCAGAATAATGATTTGAAGAAAACTGCATAAAATGTGTGCCTTTTAATAAGAAAAAAAATACTACGTGATCGTGATCTTAAATGATTTCCTAGTTATTTCCATTTAGAGTAGGCCAAATGCAATAAGCCAAAAAGCCACCGCCATAGGGTCAATTCTGACTCACAGTGATCCTATAGATCACAGTAAAACTGACGCATAGTTTCCAAGGAATGTCTGGTTTTGAACTACCAACCTCTTGGTTAGCAGATGTAGCACCTAACCACTACACCACCAATAGGATATCAGATAGATCAGATATGTCACTTAAATGCAATAAGAGATCAGATGTCACTTAATAATAATAATAGTAATGCCTTTTTTCTGTATTGTTCATCTGGCAGAATTAAAAATGGAACCAAGAATCAAAAGGCCTGAAATTGAAAACCAGACGCACTAATTACTGTCTTTAGACTTTAATTACCTTGTCCATGGACTAAAATGTAGCATTTTCCATCAGTTTTGGAATTACAGCATTCATCCTAGCTACTTATTAAAAACGCCAATTTTAGAGTTTCACTCCAACTTTCTGATTCAGTAAATCAAATTGGGTTTTAATACTCAAAGTGATCCTAATATATATTGTTTAGAAATCACACTTACAAAATATAGTCAAATATTTTAATCTGCTTCTGACTGTCATTAATGAGCTGTTTATCTTACAAAGAAAAAGGGCAGAATTCAAATCAGAGGGAGAAAAAAAATCCGCAGAGCTTCTAAGCATCCTGGAAACTCTGGTTTACAAAACTCATGAATCTCATGGATTCAGTTATTGAGGTTGACAGAAATTTTCGTATAGGTTACAATCTTTTACTTCAAAGAACCACTTCTACTTGAAAGGCATCGATACGCACTGTGGGGATTGCAAATACTACGTGCTTGGGAAATTAAAAGAAGCCATTAGGTTGAATTATAGCCAATTGCTAATGCTCGATCATGTTTCACCTGCTAAAACAGCATAATTTCTATTATTCAGCTTAGGTCATTTTCTTTAAATTTGTCCTTTCCCACAACTTAATAGATACAATCCCTCTCAACATTTTTGCTCTTTTTCAGACATTAATTATCACGACTATTTATAAGGCAGCTGATTGATGGATAGTAAATCATTCTGAAGTTTTTAAGTCATTATTTTCAAGAGTTGGAAACTGTAAGTTTGCATTGGGGGTAATTATTTTCTTTGTGAAAGTATTTACTGGTTCCACAAAGTCTGCAGTACCTTGCAGATAAATAAATTTGTGAAGATTAGTTTTTGTTGGTGTTGTTAAGTCCCTCCAGGTCAATTCCAACTCATAGCAAACCCACGTACAACACAACAAAACACTGCTCAGTCCTGCACCATTCTCACAATACTTGCTGTATTTGAACCCATTGTTGCAGCTACTGTGTCAATCCATCTCGTCGGAAGTCTTCCTCTTTTGGGACAATCCGCTACCCAGCAAGAAGTCTTTCTCCAGAAACTGGTCTTTACCGATAACATATCCAAAGTACTTGAGATGAAATCTTGCCATCCTCACTTTCAAGGAGCAGTCTGGATATATTTCTTCCTAGGCACGCTGTTCATTCTTCAATATTCTTTGCCAACACTGTAATCAGAAGGCATCAATTCTTTTTCAGAGCTCCTCATTCATTGTCTAGCTTTCACATGCATCTGTGCAATTGAAAATATCATGGCTCAGATCTGGTGCACCTTAGTCCTCAAAGTCATATTGTTGATTTTAAAGAAGGCTTTTGAGCAGATTAGACAGCATTTGGTTTCTTGACTGCTACTTCTGTGAGTGTTGATCGTGGACTCAAGTAAAATGAAATCTTTGACAACTCCAGTTTTTTCTGTTTGTCATGATGTTGCTTATTAGTCCACCTGTGAGAGTTTTTGTTTCGTGTTAAGGTGTAATCCACACTGAAAGTTGTGATCTTTGATTTTTATCAATAATTGTGTCCAGCCTTCTTTGCTTTCAGCAAGAAAGACTGTGTCATCTGTATAATGCAGATTGTTAATGAGTCTTCCTCCAATCTTAATGCCTTATTCTTCTTCATATAGTCCATTTCTCAAATTATTTGCTTGGCAAATAAGTACAGTGTAAGGATACAACCATGATGCACAATTTTCCTGACTTTAAACCACCAAGTATCCCCTTATTCTCTTCCAACATCTGCCTTTTGGTCTATGCACAGGTTCCACATGAGTACAATCAAGTGTTCTTCAATTCCAATTCTTTGCAATGTTATTCACAGGTTGTTACGATCCACATAGTCTAATGACCTTGCATATCAATAAAATGCAGGTAAACATGTTTCTGGTATTCTTTGCTTTCTGCCTAAATCTACCTAATGTGAGCAATGATATCTCTCATTCCATGTACTTTCGGAATCCACCTTGAATTTTGGACAGTACCTTGTCAATGTACTGCTGCAATTATTTTGAATTATTTTCTGCACATTGTTCAATAATTTCCATACTATGTTGCATCACATTTCTTTGGAATGGACACAGATATGAATCTCTTCCAGCTGGTTGGCCAGGTAACTATTTTCCAGATTTCTTGGCATAGATAAATGAGCACCTCCAGTGGTGTCTCAGTTGAAACATCTCAGTTGGTATTCTGTCACTTCCTGGAGCTTTCTCTTTTGCCACTGCCTTCTGTCAGTATCACTGGTCCTTGTACACATTCAACACCATGAATTGTATGAACATCAACCAATTATTTTTGGCATAGGGATTCTGTATATTCCTTCTATCTTCTTCTGATGCATCATTCTATACTTTGTCACAGAATTGAAATTCTATTCTTGAATTTTTCCTTCAGTTTGAGAAATGTTAAAAGCATTCTTCCCTTTGGATTTTCTAACTCTGGCCCTTTGTGCATTTTATTATGATAATTTACATTGTCTTCTTGACCTGCTCTTTTAAATCTTCTCTTCAGCACTTTCACTTCACTATTACTTCCATTTGCTTTCACTGTTCTGAATTCAAGACCAAATTTCAGAGTCTCTTTTGACATCCACTTTGGTTTTTTTCTTTCTTTCCCACCGTTTTAATGATCCCTTGCTTTCTTCAGGTATGATGTCCTTCATGCATCGCACAATGCATTTGGTGTTTGATTATTAATATTCAATGTATGTAATCTATTCTGGAGATGGTTTCTAATTTCAGGTAGGACATACTCAAGTTGTGATTTGGCTCTTGTGGGCCTATTTTAATTTTCAAAAACTCCCATTACATCAGAGCAAGAAGGTGACCTTAGGAAAGGTGTTACAGTCCCACCTTAATCCTCTTTAACATAATTCAGTCTATTAATCACAGTCAGAGATTAGTATTTACACCATAGGAAAATCATAGAATGGAGGGTAGTCACACAATACTGGGAATCATGTCCTACTCAAGTTGCTACACACATTTTTGGAGAGACACAATTCAATCCATGACATCTTCCAACACAGATTTGTTCATTATCCACGGTATATTCAGTGTTTTTTGCCAGCACCACAATTTAAAGGTGTCAATTCTTCTTTACTCTTCCTTATTCATCATCTAGCTTTTGCATTCTTGTGGGAATTATACACTCTTAATATGACCATGGCCATTTTGAGCCACCATAAGCTATTTATCACAACTCTGCCTAACCTTATGTACTAGGGGACATGATATTAACATCTTGAGTCCTTTAATCTAGACGTGACCTAAGAGTACATCCAGATCAAACAGATAAATCATGGAAAACCATAAGAAAACCAAAGGAAAACCACTCCCTTTCAGATAAGGAGTTAAACAGATCTGGATGTCTTTAACTCTTTAACGTTAGAGGTTAACCTCCCCTAGTACAAACTATAAATACTCTAATAAAGCTCAGTTCTGGGCTCTCGGCTGTGATGACCATTAGCCCCCTGACTCCACTTTTTCGTGTCTGTCTTTTCCCTTCATCTCGACACTGCCCCATCTCTGACCCTGTTTATCAGGGAACTCTCTGTACCTGACACATGCACATGAGACAATTGAAAACCATGGTTTGAATCAGGCACACCTTATTCTTCAAGGCAATACCTTTGTTTTCAAACACTTTAAAAAGTAGATTTCTTGAATGCAATGAGCCTTTTTGATTTGTTGCTTGTAGCTTCCATGAGTACTGACTGTGAATCCAAGTAAAATGAAAACCTTGACAACTTCTATCTTTTCTCCATTCATCAGCATGTTGCTTATTGGTCCCGTTGTGAGGGTTTTTATTTCCTTTATGTTGAGGAGCAATCCATACTGAAGGCTGGGTTTGATCTTCATCAGTGAGTGCTTCAAGTCCTCTTCACTTTCGGCTGGCAATGTTGTGTCATCTGCATATCACAAGTTGTTAATGAGTCTTCCTCCAGTCCTGGTGCCCCATTCTTCAAACAGTGCAGATCCTGGATTATTTGCTCAGCATATGTATATAGTTTGAATAAATACAGTGTAAAAATACAACCCTGACACACACCTTTCTTGATTTTAAACCACGTAGTATCCCCTTGTTCTGTCTGAACAATTGCCTCTTCATCTACGTATATGTTCCTCATGAATGCATGTTCTGTAATTCCCATTCTTTATAATGTTATCTGTAATTTGTTATGATCTGCACAATCAAATGTCTCTGCAGAGTCAATAAAATATAGTTGAACCTCTTTCTCTAAAGCCAAGCCAAGCCAAGCTCTATAGTTGCTTTTTATATTGTTGAACATAGACATTTGCAGTGAAAAAGTCATTGGTCTTGTGAAATCCTCTCACAAAATTTCCAGCATCATTTCTATTACCAATGTCATATTTTCCAAGTAAAGATCCTGCTTTGTCTCCAAACTCTACATTCCAATCATCAGTAATTATCAGTACATCTGAATTTCATGTTTGATCAATTTCAGATTGCAGAACTTCATAAAAGTTTTCAGTTTCTTCATTTGTGGCCTCAGTAGTTGGTGTGCAAATTTGACTAATAGTTGTATCAATTCATCATTCTTGTAGGCATATGGATATTATATTATCACTGATACCGTTGTATTTCTGGATAGACCTTAAAATGTTCTTTTTAGCAATGAATGTGATGTCATTTCTCTTCCATTTTTCATTTCCAGCATAATAGACCATGATTGTCATTTCAAATGGCCAATACCGGTCCCTTTTCACTTACTAATGCTAAATATATAGATCTTTATGTATTTCATCTTATTTTTGTCAAACTCCATTAATCCTAGATTCATACTTCATTTATATAAGTCTCTCTTAGTCAGATCTGACACGAGGACACTTAGCTTTGGCTGGCTATTAGTTTTTTGTAATAAGGGTTTGTAGTTCTCTTTGTCAAGTTCTGTTATTTCTCTGGTTAAATTTATTCCTAGGTACTTTATCTTGTTAGAGGCTATGGTAAGTGGTGTTGACTTGGTGATTTCTTCCCCAGTAATGTTGTTGTTGGTATGAAGGAATCCTATGATTTACTTATGTTTATCTTGTATCCTGAGACTTTGCCAAACTTTTTTATCAGTTTGAGTAGTGTTCTTAGGGATTCTTTGGGATTCTCTGCATATACAATCATATCATCAGTAAATAGGGAGATTTTTAGTTCTTCTTGCTGACACAGATGCCCTTTATTTCTTGGTCTTGTTTAACTGCTCTGGCTAGAATTTCCAGTACAATGTTGAATAGGAGAGGTGAGAGCGGGCATCCTTGTCTAGTTCCTGTTCTCAAGAAAAACTGTTTCAGTCTCTCTCTATTCAGGATGACATAGGCAGTTGGCTTTGTATAAATGGCCCTTATTGCATTAAGAAATCGATCATCTATTCCTAGTTTGCTGAGAGTTTTTAGCATGAATGGGTGTTGGACTTTATCAAATGCCTTTTCTGCATCAATGGACACGATCAAGTGGTTCTTGTCTTTTGTGGTATTTATGTGATTCATCACATGAATTGTTTTTCTGTTGTTGAACCAGCCTTGCATCCTTGGTGTGAATCCAACTTGGTCATGATGGATTATTTTTTTGATATGTTGTTGTATTCTGTTGGCAAGAATTTTGTTGAAGATTTCTGCATCTAGATTCATGAGTGATATTGGTCTGCAGTTCTCCTTTTTGGTTGGGTCTTTCCCTGGCTTTGGTATCAGGGTTATGCTGGCTTCATAGAATGAGTTTGAGAGTATTCCATCCCTTTCTATACTGTGAAATAGTCTCAGTAGTATTGGAGATAACTCTTCTCTAAAAGCTTGGTAGAATTCTGCAGTGAAGCCATCTGGGCCCAGGCTTTTTTTGGTTGGCATTGTTTTGATGACTTTTTCAATCTCTTCCTTTGTGATGGGTTTATTAAGTTGTTCTGTTTCACCTTGTGATAATTTTGGGGGGTGACATGAATAAAAGAATTTGTTCATTTCTTCTACGTTTTCAAATTTGTTAGAATACAGTCTTTCATAGTATTCAGCTATGATATATTTTATTTCTGTTGGATCTGTGGTGACAAACCCCTCTCTTTTCTTATTTAGGCTATTTGTTTTGTTTTCTTTCCTGTTTTTCCTTAGTAAGGTTAGCCAATGGTTTGTCAATTTTGTTGATCATTTCAAAAAACCAGCTTTTGGTCTTTTCAATTTTTTTCAATTGTTATAATCCGAGATTCATACTTCATAGATTCTATCTTATAGTTACAAATTGGTTCCTGCCATATTAGTCAGGTAGTGTTCTAAGGTTTGAGCTGTGTGTTGTCTTACAAGTTAGCCCGTAGTTTTGTTAGAAATATGGTAGAGAGAGCATGAACAAATGTCCACTATTTGGAAGGAGTAAGGCGATCATTCATTTTTTCAACCTATAAATATTTAATGAGGTTTTGAAAGACACAGATAGGCACTGTGCAAATTTCAAACAGAAATAAGACCTAGTCTTTGTTCTCTAGGGTCTACTGTGCATAAGTAATTGCACTACAGGTAGATTGTATAAGAGCTAAAATTTTAGTAGCATCACTAATGAAAGAAAGATGTCTACTGATTCAAATGATACCCAGTAGAGTCACAGTACATTGATTCTACTTTTCCTTTTAAAAAACTGAGTGAAGAGTTATGATGTCTTTAAAAATAGATCAAAGCAGGTTTGTTTTTAACACATATTATGAGGTTTAACATCATTTATTTACAACTCATGTCTTTGAAGTTAACATTGTATCACCCTAACTTGTTATTCTGAAATTATAGTTCAGGCTTAGAAACTTACAACTGTGATAGATAAGACGTTACAAATGCTCCCCCCAAAATTTCTGATTAGTAACAAATTGTTAATATGAAATCAGTTTAAATGATGATGAAAGCGCGTGGAAACTCTGTTGTCTTTCATCTTACTTTTGGGGGGGAAAGAGTGAGGTACACTGCCATTTGTATTCTAGTTTTGGTTTATTTCTTTTTGTATTTGAACCTGATTTGAGAGTTGGCCATCATTTACAGGGAGTTATATGAATGTCACGTTAAAATCTATTACAGAACCAGTGATGGCAAAGCCTCAAATATATGGCTGCTTCTTTGACCCCAGGATTTTGCAGAAGATCTCAACAGATTTTAGAGGCATTAAGTCGTCAAGCCTCAAATCAGCTCAGAAACAAGGATATTACACAGAGTTGGTGCTAAGAACCAAAGGGCACTGGAAGAAATATATTTAAACAGCAAATCCTTCACAAAATATCAAGCTGAGAATGAGCAGCAGAGCTCCTCTCTTGAATGCAGGACATGTGTTAGTGCAGATGTTCTCCAACTTTAATATGCCTAAGAACCATTGAGGCAGCTTGTTAAAAACACAACTATGAGGCCTATATTTCTAGAACCAGCTATCTCGATAAAATACAGATTCTACCTCAGTGGGTATGGGATCAGAAAGAATTTTCTGTACAAAGGCCATCACTGACATCACCCAGAATCAGTAAGTTAGGATGGGGTCCTATCTTGTTAAAACACAGGTTGTTAGAACCTACCAAGATCCTGGTTCTGTAGGCCTGGAGTAGAACTCAAGAATTTACCTTCCTAACAAATTCCCAGGTCATGCTGATGCTCCCTGTCTGAGGTTGACACTTTGAGATGTACTAGTTTGGACTGCTCTCTAAAACTACTGAGAGTGGGCATCTATATTTTTAATGTATTCCCTGATAATTATAATGAAAATATTTTTAATGTATTCCCTGATAATTATAATGAAAATATTTTTAATGTATTCCCTGATAATTATAATGAAAAAAAATTGAGAACCATAGTATTAACAGAGACTGACATAGCTAAGAGGGCTGACTCTGGCACAGACACCAAATGGTACATATCTCGAAAGCCAAATGTTACTTAGAGGAACACCACCAGCAGTGGCATAGGTGGATGGGACCATAAAGGAGATGAGCAAATCCGGACTATAGATCCAGGAGTTCTAGCCCTTTAAGGAATGACCTGCTTCGGTAGCAGTGAGCAGAAGCAGCAGCATCAAACAGAGGCAGGGGATGTGTATAGCCATAACAGCCTAAATCATGATTACAGAAGGGAAGCCAAAGGTCAAGGCCAGTTCCATAGATTTATTAACTAAAAAAATGTGTTGTAGGTAGACAAGCCCAAAAGTCAAGAACAGGTTATTACATAAAGTGTGAAGTCATTCAGAGTAAGCTGCTCAGGACAGAGACCCAACTTGATGCTGTCCTGTCTGCTCTGACATCTTATCTGGAGGATCTAAGAGAAGTAGACATGAACATGTAAAATATTATCCCTTTTCAGACACTAATATCTGAATATCCTTCCACTGAAAATAGTGGGAGTTCTTTTTATAGCTTATAAACCGTAATTCCATTCACTATTTAACCTGTCTTCTTTTTCAACTGTGCTTTTCGTAATTTTTCTTCCTATTTGTCCCAACAATGGGCTCAAGTATAGCAACAACTGTGAGGAAGGCATACAACCAGGCAGTATTTCATACTGTTGGATAGTTATTCATCAAGCCAGAGTTTGAGAAAACCTACAGCATTATATGGCTAGATGAAGATTTCTGAATATCACCCTAAACCTATCCAATCTGAATATTTGGTACTAAGCCCCTGAAATAAGCATTTTAAGAAATTTCTTTAGAAAATTTTAGGCACACAAAAGGTTGACAATTACTGTAATTATTGTTCTTTCCACTGTTTCTTCTTCCTAGTTGGGTGTCAGGAGTTATGAATTCACTAGCAAAGGTTACTCCTTGCAAGTAAAGAAGCTTCTTAAAAGCACAAAATCTATATCATTCTTGAATATTCTGAAACTATTCAAAACTTTAAAAATAGAAAAATCACTTAAACACAATTGAACAGTTTTTGTCCTACATCAAAATATATAATCTAAAGATTGTTTTGGACTAGACACTCAAATCAAACCAAAGAGAATTATACTACGAGTGAGTACATAAAGTAAAATGCTGGCTTCCATTGTTAACTTGAAGCAAACTTATCAACACCGTTGTCTAAAAACCATGGAAAATAAATCAGATACAAGGCTGAACAACATTGTCCTCTATAATCCAGAACGTCATGTTCATTGATTCATTTTGGTTAGTTCAGAGGTATAAATGCATCACAGTATTTATCCTCTGGGCATATTTACAGCATTTTAAAATCAATGCTCTACAGTATATGTACAAAGTCTGAGCAGCGTAAAGTGAATATTAGCTCTGTTATTTAAAAGAATTTCTGGTTTGTTTCAACTTAAAAGTGACTTGATAGAAAGCCGACAGAGAAAATCTGTCTAATAGTCAAATTATAACAAGTAAGGATTGGAAGTATTGAGAAATTGAAGTAAATTTTTAGCTTCCCTGGCTTTTTTGTTTTGTTTGTTGCAGGGGACGGGGCGTGGAATGGATTTATTTGCCAGCTGTGGGACTAAGTACAACAAAATTATATGAAAAGAACAGAAAAACTATACAAATCTTTGGATTCATTATGCATTTCCAGTAACAGTAGTTTTCAAACACTTGGGTTTGGCCAAACTCTAGGAGCTTTTTGCCCAAGGACATTTTGTTTCAATTTACTATTCCTTGTCTGACTTTACAAAGCCAACTGTATTTTAAAGGTAAGTTTAATTTGTATTTTCCAATTCATTTGCACTTAACTCATCAAAATGTTTTGTCATGTAACATAAAAATCCCTGGATTTTGGAGAAATACAGACGTTTAGAACCTTCTCTCTCTCTCTCTTTCTCACTTTTCCTTCTTAGAAACGGGAATCCCCTTTAACCAAAAACACACAAGGTCACACCCCTGAGTGTTCATTTTGTTCAGTTTGGCTTTGATGTTTAGAAACTACAGATCCAAATATGTCTTCAGGTTGAAGATATCCCTTCCCTTCTTTATTAAGTGACAGGAAGGCATTTAGGATAAAAGGAAAAAAGGTTGAAATGGTAATGTATTTAATGCAGTTTAGTCAAAAAAAGAAGTCTTTTTCATTTTAAAAGAACACATCTCTCCTAAAAAGTTGTGAAACAAGTCAATTTTAGATACACTTTGTGTCACGTGCACTTCATATTAAATTCTCAAACTCATCCTAGAATAAGTGCCACATACCTCATTGCTGAATAGCAGTACAGTCATCTTTAAAGTACTCCCCTTGGGAAGCTATACACCTACGCCGGCACTTAGTCCACGCTTCAAAGCAATTTTGGAACTCTTTTTGTTCTCGAACGGCCATCAGAGCTGTTGTCCTATTTCCCTTGGAGTCCTGAATGTCATCAAAATGTCTTCCTTTGGATACTTCCTTTTTCTTCAGGTAGAGAAAAAAAGTCACTGGGGGCCAGATCAGGTGAGCAAGAAGGGTGTTCCAATACAGTTATTTGTTTACTGGCTAAAAAGTTCCTTCCAGACAGTGTGCCCTGTGAGCAGGTGCACCATTGTGATCCAAGAACCCTGAGTTGTCAGAGAAAAGTTCAGAATGTTTTCATCTAACTTTTTCTTGCAGCCTTTACAGCACTTCCAAATGGTCCATTGTTTGCCCAGTTGGTACAAATTCATAATGAACAACCTCTCTGATATCAGAAAGGGTTAGCAACATTGTTTTGACTCTTCATTTGAGCTGATAGAACTTTTTTGGTCATGAAGAATTGGCTGACTTCCATTGTGCACTTTAATGCTTTGTTTCAAGGTCATATTGGTACACTCATGTTTCATCACCAATAATAACATGGCCCAAAACATCATCTTGACTCTCCAAAAGGTCTAGGCAAACTTCAACTCTCCTTTGCTTTTGCTCATTGGTGAGCTCCTTCAGGACCATTTTTGCGCACACCTTTTTCATGTCAAGATTTTCAATTAAGGGTTTCCTGACTGTTTCTCTGTTCATGGTTACTTGGTCTGCTATGCTCCTCACACTCAGCTGATGATTTTGATGCACAGTTTCACCAATTTTGTGATGTTTTCATCAGTTCTGCTCGTTACTGCCCACCCTGACCTCTCTTCATCAGTGACGCTTTCTCTCACTTCTGAAAAACGTTTAATCCATTTGTATGCTGTCATTTTCTTCACAGAGTTATCCTCATAAACTTAGGCTAACATGTCCCTGATTTCAGTTCCACTCTTACCAGGCATAATAAGAAATTTAATATTTGTTCACTGCTTTAATTCAAGCTTTGACATTCTCACGACAGCACACAAAAACAAACAATAATGAACACCACTCAGCAAGACAACACTACACGTCGACACGAACACAATTATGAGAAATCAATATACTAAGTTTATGAAATCTTACCAAGTTATTTTGTGCAGCGCTGACAACGTAAGTGCATGGTGACAAATTTGCAAACTTCTCAGATCTTGTATATAGTAACATAGATACCTTTATAATGAGCATCTTTCTGTTTGTTAAGAATTTATGTAGCTACTTTTCTAAAGTGTATTATTAACTGTCAATTCATCTATTTTTAAAGCTTTTCAGAAAAAAAAATCTACTTGTCTTGAAGTCATAAGATTGAGAAGAAACTGATTACTGGTTTCCAGCAAGTGGCAGCTAGAACACTAGTCTAGTTTTTTAATCTCTCCACACTTCCAATGAAAACAGAGAGGCAGAATAACAGAGAGAAAATTTGTGACCAATATTGCAAGCAAAATTCATAAAAAGGGTATTCTAAATTCTCCAAACTTGGGCTAGACATCAGGCTCAGGGAAAGTGGAGGAATGACAAAAACACTCTGGATGACACTTATATGCAGAAACTGAAGGGCTAACAGGATACACCCCAAAATGAGGTGCCTCTCTAGTATGGACACGTCAGTGGGCTAATCTGAGGACAGTAGACACATCTGAGAGCAGTGTCAGGGGCTTGAATGCATGAGTGAGTGCAAAAGACCACAGAAGGCAGTCCTGACCCAAAGAACTCTCCAAATATAAGACCCTTTTCAAGACAAATGCCCAACTTAGGATAAACTTCTGGGAAGGTAATCTAACTGGAGCCAGATGGAGACATACAGAGCAAAGAACTAGACTGCCAGACAGGAGACTACTACCATGAAGCTAAAAGTGTTTGTCTGGCCTTTCTTCCTTTAGTGTCCTCGCTTAAAATCAGCTGTAGGAAAACATCGCAGGAAAAACCCAAGTAAAGTTTTTATAAGAAAAAAGAACAATGAGCAGAATAGTATTCATATGGACAACAGAGGCATGCCAGAAAACAAGCCCACAAAACAGATAAAAATTATTTCCTCATATTTCAAAATAAGCTGATAGAGTTTAGGAGATTGTGAAAGAATATCATAAGAATTAGAAAAATTCAGAGACAGCCTAATGGGGAAAAAAGGGAATAGTTTAAAAGAAGCCTGAAAGAACTCAGGAAAGACATAGAATTCAAAATAAAATCATTTGAGAAAGGATGACTAAACTGGAAAACCGATAAGAACAAATAAACAAATTTAGACAATGGATAATGACTCATTAAAAACTAATATGAGAAAGAGGAAACTGAAAATATGAAATTAATATGAGAAACTTAGAAAGAAGGCAAATAAAATCCAAATAGAAATACCAAACACAATACAGGAGAATAAACACTAAAACAGGTAATTCAGGAATGCATTTCTGAAATAAACAAAAGTTTTAAGCTACGTTTACTGAAAGGATACACCACATGGTTAAAAAATACTGAACCAGAACAGATCACATTGGAACATATTGTGGTAAAATTAAGTTTTAAGGAAAAAAAATCCTTTTAGTATGTAGGCTAAAAGATCAAGTCACTAATAAGGAAAAGAAAACCTGATTATCATCACACTTTTTTTTACGGAAATATTGTATGATGAAAAACAATTTCTTAACATATTTGAGATAAACAAGGAGAGACAACATAAACCAAGGATTTCATACACAAAGTTATCTTCGCAACCATGCTAAATTTTTTATGAACATGTGAGAACTCAGGGAATATCCCACATGATGCCCTTTCTAAGGTATCTATTAGAAGACAAATTTCAGACAACCAAAATGACCAGCAAGTCAATTGACACAAGGACTTCTAGCGAGAATTTAATACATGTTAACCTGTACAACTAACATCAAATACTCTATAGGAAGAAAATACTATAGTGCATAATTGCTGTATGAGCTCATCACATCGACACAGTTAAGTAATAAGAGAGAAGAGAGAAAAGAGAATAAACTTGCTAATTACCTTATAGAAATATGTTAGATAATAAATGAAGAAGGAGTAATAGAGCTAGAATATATCACTGTTAACACAATAACAAATCTAAACAATAATTATTAGTTATGGCTGTTAACATTGCAAGATAATAAACCAGACCAACTGTTCCTCCTGATAAATGGGCACATTGCTTCTAAGGAGTATTTTTCTCACCCCCCCCCAAAAAAGAAACCAGAATTTGAAAAAGCCTCTAAATCTGCTAGCTCACGAGTATACTGAGGAGACGAGAACATGTGTCATCAAGTCAATTCTGACTCACAGCAGCACCACAGGACAGACTAGAACTGCCCCCATAGGGTTGCCCAGCTGTACTCTTTAAAAATACAGACTGCCACACCTTTCTTCCACTGAGCTGAGCAACTGGTGGGTTCCAACCGGCAACTTTTAGGTTAAGCGCCAAGCACTTACCCACTGCATCACCAGGGTTCCTTTGTGGATAACAACAGACAACTGAAACACTCGCAAAGATGTCAAGTGATTTCTTAGCCTCAAACCCGTCATTTTAAGGATGTTCAGTACTGAAACTTCAAGTCCATTGATTACTTTATTCCAGTGTACAACATAGCCTTCTCTTAAGCTCTTTATTTTTATGCCTAAAAGGAGCTCTCTTTGGCTTATCTATAAACCATTCTTTGTGTTTGGCCTTCCAAAGGCAGGACAGAATTTGCTATCTTTTTTTTTCAGTGACCAAAGACCAGGATTTGCTATCTTTTTGTAAATTACCACCTGGTGGTTTGAGGGAAAGTGAGAGCCCTACAAAGTAGGCATAATGATTGAGACAATATGCAAAATTCTGGCATGTGAAAAATACTCACTATTACCATGTAAATGTCTTTATTATCCATGTCATAGAGAACTCTTACGTAGAAAAAGTAACATACTATAGCTACTTTTAGAAAAGTATTATAGAGATAAGTAGAAAAAAATAGTTTATAGAATCTCTAGGAAAAGGAAAACTTGAGTTTGTACAAAGTAGCCAAAAATGCCCAGAATTTCAGGAGCTATCCTAATATATGTAGGACAGCTATCAGCTTTTGCTTAACAGGTAAGATACCAGACACTGGTTGCAAGCACTCAGACTCCTACTTCCTCCTATTAAAAGAACCAAACACCTGCTCTGCTGGGATTATCAATTTATATAAGCTCCTCAACCTAACTACCACATTCTCTTCTACCTCCAGGTTTCAATTAAATATATCTGCTTTGTGGAACCCAGGTCACAAGTAGAACTCTTGCAACAAAAGCTTTCTACTCTCTTTTGAACAAAAACATATGCTAGAAAGGAGTCAGGTGCTTTCTAAACCAAAACCAAACTCACTGCCATCAAGTCAATTCCAACTCACAGCAACTGTAGGACAGTAGAACTGACCCATAGAGTTTTCAAGGAGCAGCTAGTGGATTAGAACTGTCAACCTTCTGGTTAGCAACCTTAACCAGAGGGTTCTGGCAAGTAAAGTTCAAAACTCTGGAGAATATTTCCATTCTTGCAATGAATTACAGACACTGCTTGTGTTTACCATATGGGCTTATTCTACCGCCAATTAAAAGATAAGCAGCCTCAGAAAACACATGGCATGTATTCCACAATACTTTAGAGAAACACTACAGTGTATCTTCCATAGAATCTACAATTTAACAGAAAATAAAAATCTGCATACAGTCTTTAAGAAACGTGCCAGTATCAGATTGTTCTTAGACTAAAGCTAATAGATTTATTTTGTCATTCTTAACAAGAAACTAAATAAAAAAGCAGACTATACACTGTAGTTGATATTCTACAGTTTTTCTCCATTTGAGACTAGCAAAATATATACTTTTCTTTCCAATGTAGAAACTTTCATGCCTATATAGGCCACCTTCTCCATAGCACATAATGCATCTTAAAAATATGTCTATTATGCCCTTAAAGACATAAGGGATAACAGTTCTATCAATTGTATCAACTGATACAATCTGTTTAATTAAAAGTATGTTGTTAGTTGCCATGAACTTGATTCTGACCCATGATAGTATATAACTGCTTTTTAAATATATTTTTTAAACTATAATCTTGATTTAAAATCATAATCCTTTCTCTGAGAATGGAATAAAAGGATGGTATATATCTCTGGGTAGTTATCTGAGTTACATCTATTGTAAAGCATGTCTTCTCTCCCCCCAAAGGTGGCAAGATCCTTTAATTTACAATGGAGAGTAACCATGCTGTTTTACAGCATGCAATTTTTTACTTTTCTCCTTGTCTTTATTTTTAGTACTTATGGTGCTTTGTTTCCAGATGTAGGAATGTAGCTGAGCAGGGGCTGCTGCTAATTATTGAGCAAATATCCACATGAAGTCCAGATGTTATGGTGTGATGATTTTTTTTTCTTAGCAAATAGATTTCTCGCTGTGCCATGCTGAGATCAGATAAGACACTTCCTACATACTCTGTACCTTAGTCATTTGAAGCCCTTACTTTATTTAGTTTTCAGCTGGATACATTATGACTGACAATTAGTTTCGTAAACTCATCCTAGAAAAAGTGCTACATACTTCACTGCTGAATACCTCTAGGGTCACCTTCCAAGTACTCCCCTTGGAAGCCGTGCACCGATGCCAGTGCCTACTTCACCCTTCAAAGCAATTTTGGAACTCATTTTTCTGGAATGGCCATTAGGGCTGTCACTGTGTTACCCTTGATGTCCTGAATGTCATCAAAATGGTCTTCCTTTCAATATTTTTTTTTATCTTCGAGTAAAGAAAAATGTCATGGGGGTCAACTCAAGTGAGTAGGGAGGGTGTTCCAGTACAGTTTTTTGCTTACTGGCTAAAAATTCTCTCACTGACAACTAGACAGTTAAGTTTGCAAACTTGCCACCTTGCCCCACCATGCACAATGGCCATTCCAGAAAGACTTCCAAAATTGCTTTGAA
This sequence comes from Heterohyrax brucei, assembly GCA_028571685.1. NCBI lineage: Eukaryota > Metazoa > Chordata > Mammalia > Hyracoidea > Procaviidae > Heterohyrax > Heterohyrax brucei. Next base: position 149,355,449 of record CM053144.1, on the reverse strand, counting down.
GGGTGGACTAGGTGCTGGCATCAGTACATAGCTTCCCAAAGGGAGTACTTCAAAGGTTACTGTAGTGATACTGAGCAATGAGGTATGTGGCACTTAGAACAACTAAGTTCCCAGATTTAATTGTCAGACCTTCTATATCATTCAGCTACTCTCTTGTATAAAATCTATATGCAAATTAAGTAATTTCATCTGAGTTTCTTAATTGTTACAAGCAATCTAATTTACCCTTCTGGGGGGTTGGTCCCAAAACAGGACATTTTCTTTGCAGTTTATGAAATAAAACATTGACAGTAAGCACCAACAGAGTATCTTGGGAGAAAAAAAAAAAGACTCCATTTTGCTGGATGCTAACATCATATATGTTCTTTCAGAATGGTTATTAATATTATGAGATGTACAAAACCCTCAGTTAATCATTTAGGCTATTTTGATGGTTTCTCTGCTGGGGAATAAACATAAATACTCAATCCCTCATAGTTTACCAATAGAACAATAAATAGTCATTAAACAAAATTGTTTTTGTAGTTTAATACAACTTTATTTACTGAGGCTACAATCCAGAGCAATACAATCCACTGCCATCAAGTTGATTCTGACCCACAGAAAGCCTATAGGACAGAGCAGAACTGCACCATAGAATTTCCAAGGAGTGCCTGCCGACCTTTGGGTTAGCAGATGTAGCATGTAACCACTATCCATCAGGGTTTCCCCAGAACAATATAGCTGTTCAAATAAAGACAGCTACCACAATGTTGTCTAAGGCTAATTTCCTGTTATAAACTAACTTCACATTGTTCTGAAATTTCCAAAAATACTGGCATTATAAACTGGACATTCAGCATTAGAAAATTTGTATCCCAGGCTGTAGTTTTCATACAGAAATACAATGAGATTAGAACAAAACCAAAATTGATAACTTAAAAAATATAAGGTCACCAAGCTTATAATTGTGGTAACTGCCATACAATGCATTTATTGATTCATGGAGACACAGGAAAAACACTAAAGTATGTCTCAGTTACTCAATAAATACATAAACGTATTCTTACTCATAGACAAAATGGGATGAAGAAATCCAGGAGACACTATAATTTCCGTTTGTACTTTCGCTCAAACTGAGATTATAACGTTACAGAGTCTTTCCACCAACCAAGGAGCCAAAAAGGCTTCTCCTTGTCTGATTTGGCTCAAGTGATGGGGGCCATGGCCTCATCCTTCAGCAGAGTTGGTAGGAAACCAATTTCAACTAGGTCAAAGCTAAACTTTGAGCCTGAGAGTCATATACAAGACTGTTTTGTGTAGGGATTTATATCATGTGAAGATCTGAGAGACATCTAAATATAAACTAGTTTTACATCATTCTTTAATTTTCCAACAAATTTACCATGACTACGCTGTGCCAGGCAGTCTTCCATGTATTTGTTTCTGAACTTTTCTTAAAGTAAAAGAGCTACTAAGTCACCCAGAGAAAACTTCTGGCATTAAAATAAATATTCATTATCTTCAGACTTAACTTCAATATACCTAATTGGTAAAAACTCTGGTGGTAGAGTGGTTAAGAGCAACAACTGCTAACCAAAAGTTTGGCAGTTAGAATCTGCCAGGTGTTCCTTGGAAACTCTATAAGGCATTTCTACTCATTCCTATAGGGTTTCTATGAGCTGGAATCAACCCAACAGCAATGGCTTCTTATGGTTTATCTTCAGCTGCCTTTGGTGTGCCTAATCAGTATAAAATTTTCAATGATCCCTATTCAGGTAGATTAAATTGTGGTTTACTAATTTATAATCCAACTCCTATGAACAAAAAATTCAATATCCATTATAGACTTTTGCAGTATGTGATGTAAGAACACTAAATCTCCAACAGTAAGCTACCTATCATGTCTTAAGTCTTCACAATAGGTAATAATCATGTGGATTGATCCATTAATCTTGGATCAGAAAGAAAGTAGACTCCTAAAAAGATCAAATGATACATATACTAATTCTACCTAATTTTTTTTTTGGTCCTATTGCTAAGTGCCATCGAGTCGAATCAGTCGGATCCGATTTGACGGCACTTGGCAATAGGACAAAAAAAAATTTAGTCATATTAGTGAACTTGAACATTTAACGGAAATAAAAATTAGCAGGCATAAGCTAAGTTCTTTTGTTGGCAATTCAGATTAGATATTATTAAATATGAGAGGAATTTTAAACATTTTAAAGAAAAAGTGAAATTTTTGAGATGCCATAAATCTTTTAAAATATTTTCCATATTTGTAATCCTTGGTATTAAGTTTCATATTTCAGGAACTATAACCCAATCTGCATTCCAACATCAGAGAAGTATTTGAAATAATAAATTTTCCTTCAATGTCAATCAACATTGAATATATAGGAGGAAATACCATACCTGGGTGGCACCAGTAAGTGTAGCTTGTGTACGAAGTCTTTACAAATATGCAGCACTAAAAGACATCATAATACAAATTTCACAGAAATTATGACTCAACTAAAAAAATCATGATTGTCTGTTATTATGTAGTATTCATTCTGGAAACAAAACCCAAAATATTCATGGATTGAAAACTATCTTGTTAAAATTATCATTTCCCTGATTGTTCAATTTTGCAGAATTATAAGACTGAAAAATCATCAGAGATAATTAGTACAGATTATATTACACTCACATTATTTTGTAAATTTATTTAGTAAAAAGAAAGCACATCAGATCAGTTATGATAATTTCTTATCTCAGAAATTTCATTATTAAGAAATACTTGTTGTATGGAATTGTAAGCCTTATTATCCACACTAAACTATAGCACATTAAATTCTGGACAAAAGCTTTACCCCAGGTTGAATTATTTCAATTAATCGTGTAGGTTTACAGACCAAGCTTTTAATGGTAGCACAGTGACATTGAAACATTGTTTTTACTTCAGAAAAAAAGTTACAACATTTATTTCTCTAAAATTCCTACTGAGTTTACTAGTACATATTTTTTAAGACTAGAGCAAAAAGCAATCAATCTAAAGTTTAGCTACACGAGTACAGGGTTACCTTGCAGGAAAAGCAGTAGTCCGAAGGGAATCACATAACTGACTGACGAGCCATACAACTTGGGCAAGAGACTTAGTCTCTCATTTACCATTCTTAAGCAGCAAAATTAGAGATTAATAATGATTATCTAAGAAAATTAATTATATAATACAGATTGCAAGATTCATAAAGATGCCAAATATTCCTTTTATTAGCTTGGTAATAGTATACCAAGCCCAGTGCTGTCAAGTCAATCCCAACTTATAGTGAAAGAATACGACAGACAGTGTGATCATGGATGGTATGTCAACTTGACTGGACCATGATGCTTAGTGACTTGGCAGTTACGATGTAGGTTGGCCATTGTATGATAAGGTGATCACTTCCATGACAAGACCGGATAGAATGTGATCACCTCCATGATGGAATCTGCTGTGAACTGGCAATCAGTTGAAAAGGCGTTTCATTGCGTGTATGGCCTACATCTAATGTAAGTGAACATCCTGACAACCTTGCGGGCTTTCGCTCAATCTGCATTCTGTAACAGGCTCTGCTCATCTGACCTGCAGCTCTTGAGACCTGAGTTAGCAGTTTACCTGTGGTCTAGCCTGCTGCTCTTGGGATTCCTCTATTTTCCCAGCCTGTGTGTCAGCTCTGCTATCTGATCTGCCCATATTGGGCTCATCAGCCCCTGCAGCTATGTAAATCAGGAGAAATTTCCAGCCTAACCCACGGATTTGGGACATTCCAACCTCTACAACTGCATGAGCCATTTCATTTCCATAAATCTCTCTATAGTAATACTGGGAGACCTGGTGGGCCAGTGGTTAAGAGCTCAACGGCTAACCAAAAGATCAGCAGTTCAAATCCACCAGCTATTCCTTGGAAATCCTACTGGGCAGTTATACATTGTCCTATAGGGTTACCATGATTTGGAACTGAGTCAATAACAACAGGTGTTTTGTTTTTATTTTGTTTTGTTTCGTTTTTTTAAAATACACTTACACACTTCAGTGGTTTTGTTTCTCTGTAGAACTCAGCCTAAGAAGAGTAGAATAGAACACATAAGACAGAATAAAACTGTACCACAAGGTTTTGCAAAACAAAATATAAACGCATACTGCCACACCTTTTTCTGTGAAGTGGTCAAACTTACAGTTAGCATTGTGTGTTGCTATGATGCTGGAAGTTATACCACCAGTATGTCAAATACCAATGAAGGTCCCCCATGGTGCACAGGTGTGAATAGAGCATCCAGAGGAAATCAGGCCTGGAGGAAAGGCCTCAGGATCTATTTTGCAAGTTAATTAACTATGCTCTTTATGGATCACAACAGAATATTGTCTGACTCTCTCTTTGGACACTTCCTCACCAAAGGCCAGTCACCAGAGGAGGACATTGTATTTGGCGATTTAGAGGACCAATATAGGTATGGGAAACCCTTTGTCAAGTAGACTGTCATAAGAGCTACAACATAAGACATGCAAATAAGCAATATCATGACAAATGGAGAAAATATTGAGGTTGCAAGGATTTCATTTTGCTTGGATCCATGATTAACACCCATGGAGGCAGCAGCCAAGAAATCAAAAGATGCATTATATTGAGAAAATATGCTGCAAAAGACCTCTTTAAAGTACTGAAAAGCAAAGATGTCACCCTAAAGACTAAGGTGTGCCTGAACCAAGCCATGATATTTTCAAATGCATCATCTGCATGCAAAAGCTGGGCAATAAATAAAGGAGATCAAAGAAGAATTGATACCTTTGAATGATATTGTTGGAGAATATTAAATATGCCATGGCCTGCTGAAGGAAGGAAAAAGCAAATCTGTCTTGGAAGAACTACAATTGAGGCTCCTTAGCAGCAAAGATGGTGAGATTACAGCTTACACTCTTTAGGTAGAAGGACATCACACTTGCTAAAGTAGAGGATCAGTGAAAAAGAGGAAGACCCTCAACAAGATGTACTGACACAGTGTTTGCAACAAAGGGCACAAACACAGCAACAATTGTGGGCTGGGTACAAGACTGGACACTGTTTTGTTCTGTTGTATACAGGATTGAATGGGAAAAAACTCGACAGCACCTAACAACAACAACAATAAAAAAACTGCAGCAATGGGTGCAGACATGCTAGCACTTATGAGAATGATAGACTGGGCAACATTTAATTCTGCTGTCTATAATGTTACCACGAGTAGGAATTTACTCAGTGGCAGCTAACAACATAGAGATTTATGTAAAGACAAGAAAAAAAATAATGTACTCACTTTTTTCATTCTCTCGTTTATCAAATTTAAATTTTATCCTTTTTAAAAGAAGTATTAAAACAAAATTTTCAGTGGCCAAGAGAGAATTATTAAAATGAAGGAAGTAACTCTTACTATATATAGTTAAAGAAGTGGTGACGATCTAAGAGGCAGAAGAGAACGTTTTACCTACTCTCTTAAAAGATATTTTGAGGAGAATGTTAACTAATCATTCTACACCATGACAAAATGAAACGGTTTTAAAACTTAGCAGGACATGCCTTAATTAGGGTTGCTGCCCCATTAGTTATTAGTTATCCAGTACTAGTATAAGAAAAATATCACAAGTGGAAGACTTTAACCAACGGAAATTTATTCTCTAACGGTTTGTTGTTGTCAGGTGCTCTCCAGTCACGAATGAAACACTATCTAGTCCTGACCATCTTCCTGATCCATGTTGTGCTTGAGCACACAGTTGCACCCACTGTGTAAATCCATCTCAGTGAGGGTCATCCTCTTTTTCGTTGACACTTTACCAAGCATAGTATCCTCCAGGGACTTATCTTTCCTTTAACATGTCCAAAATATGTGATATATAGTCTTGCCATCCTTGTTTCTAAGGAGCATTCTGGCTATATTTCTTCCAAGACAGATTTGTTCATTCTTTGGGCATTCCATGATATATTCAATATGCTTTTTCAACAACATAATTAAAAAGCATCAAGTCTTCTTTCATCTTCTTCATTCATTGCCCAGCTTTTGCATGCATGTGAAGTGATTAAAAACAACATGGTGTAAATGGTGGTAATGGACACTTGCTGTAATCCCTCTAACAGCAAAGATCCAAAAGAACAAATGAATCTAGTACACATGAAATTATAGGAGTTTTAAAAATCAAAGAGAAAGTTGAAAAATTGGATTGAACGATGGAGAAGGGAGAATAGCATCAGAAGTATGTAGGATTCCACAGACCTGACCTGACGGGAAGCCACCTCAGCCACTGTGTAGTAGACTGAGGATGAATGCTGATGAGTGTCCTTTTCAGCAGGAACAATTGTCTGGAGAATCCACTCATGCCTCCAGAACCAGTGAGATCATGGAAAGCCAAGTTTTTGCATGTAACCTACTATTCACAGATCAAAATCTTTCTCTCCAGACAGGCATACTCCCTTTTCCCAGCACTCCCCTCTCCCTTATCTGCACTGTGTCTTGTGTTAGAGTCTAACAACATTAATGGGGCCACAAATAGGACTTCTTGGTCTACTCTGATCCGTTCTCCCCGTCCCTTATCTGCACTGCACCTGGCTCTGGAATCTGACACCATTAACCGAGCCAGAAGTTTGGCCCTTTAAGCTCACCCTGACCCATTCTGAGATAAAGAGGGGTAACAATTTAACAAACTTGAGAAGAGGAGAGAAAATTCTGTAGACTCTCCTCAGCCAGAAAATCAGGGCAGAAATTCCTCCACCTAAGTTCAAGCATAAAGGGATATCTATCCTCACAGACACTCAGGGGTGACAGTTAGCCCCCTGTGTTTCTCAACAGCCAGATACCAGTGCCTATACCAATCATCTCTGCCCATCTAGGACATTAGGCATGAGCCTGCTCCATACACTCAGTAATTGACTACCTGGACACCTGAGTAGAATCCATATTAGAAAACTAAATGGACTCTTGGGCTCCCATGTCTAGTTACAGCTCTAACCACCTGGTGACAGGACATTAGAAATTCAAATACAATAATAACCAAACTATCACATACAACCAGCCTATTTGGACATTTCAAAACAAGAAGCTAGAACTCAGTAGGCAAACATAAAATAAATAAATACAATTTCCTGATGGCTTGGAGACAACAGTCAATGTCCAATCACTTAAAAAAGCAGGCCATGATTTCCTGAACAAGCTCACACAACAAAGAACCAGACTTTCCAGAGAAAGAGAACTTCCTGGAATTATCAGAGGTAGAATACAAAAGATTAATACTTAGAAAGCTTTAAGAGATGAACTCACAACTCATTCAGATCAGACTCGACGGCACTTGGCTTGGCTTAAGAGATGAAAAAGGAGATGAAGCAAAACACAGCACAGCATAATGACAACTTGAACAAGCTTCAAGAAAGGATACAGCAGCAAGAATTAGAAATTATGAAAAGTGATAATAAAATTGCAGAGTTAGACAACACAATAGAAAGTCAAAGGAGTAGAACTGAGGCAATGAAAGACCGAATTAGTGAGAGTGAAGATGAAATACATGATATCAACATATTTGAGGAAAAATCAGATAAAAGAATTTAAAAAATCAAGAGACACTAAGAAATATGTGGATCTCTATGAGGAGGAATAATCTATGAGTGATGGAGTAGCAGAGGGGGATAATAGAAAATACAGAGAGAATTCTTGAAGATTTGATGACAGAAAGCTTCCTACATGTCATAAAACATAAAAAGATATCTATCCAGGATGCTTATCAAACTCCACGCACGGTAAATTCCAAGAGAAAGACACCAAGGCATATTATTATCAAACTTTCCAAAACTAAACACAAGAAGAAAATTTTAAGGGTGTTGGATCCTACTGTAATCTCCTGTAATCCCCTTACAGGATCAGTCTTGTAAATTTTCAATGCAAGGACACAGTCCATGTTGGTTCTTCTTTCTTAATGGTGGTAGGTCACTCCCTCTCTGCTTGCCTCTCTCTCCTTTTACTTCTTGTAATATGGTGATACAGGCAACACCACAGGGAAAATTCCTTTACATAGATCAGGGCTGCCTAGTAAGAATGTTGCATCTCACCATAATGCCCTTACGATGATTGGCTGATCATATCAGGTCACATCATAGGAAATGACTACATCATTACATAACCACCAAACTTGGATTTGTCAGTTTCCACACCCCATGAGCCAGAAGCCTGAAATTTGATCTGCTGATAACATAAGGGACCAGTCCCTAGAGGAAGAACAGCATGCTTTATAGATAGTCAGCAGAAAAGAGGAAGACCTTCATCAAGATGGACTGGCACAATGACTGCAGCAATGGGCTCAAACAAAGCAACATTGTAAGAATGGCACAGGACTGGGCATTGGTTCATTCTGTTACATAGGATCACTGTAAGTCGGAACTGACATGATTGTTCCCAGCAACAGACATTGAAGCACACTGTGAAGAGTGGGTACATAATCACTATCGCTCAAAGTACTTAAGAACAGAATAGAGAAAGATTCACCTTGAATGGCTGTGCCCTACCTTTGAGAAGGTCAGAATACCTGACTGATGGCAGCTGAGATTCCTTATAGTGCTCATTTCCATAGCTGATTCTCTGGAACAGAAACAAACATGTCGAGATTGACTGTGGGGCTATCATTTTTACTTTAATATTCTTCTTGTAATTGTACACCCTGGTGGTATAGTGATCAAGAGCTACATCGGTTAACCAAAAGTTTGGCAGTTTTAATCCATCAGGTGCTTCTTGGAAACTCAGTTCTACTTTGCCCTATGGGGTTGCTATAAGCCAGAATTGACTCCATTGTAAAGGATTTGGTTTTGTTTCTGGCATTATAATTTTAAACTATCACTTTTTTGTCAAGTTAATAACAATATCTTAAGGAAAATGAGAATCTTCATATTCAATAATAAGTTTAATGTCAATCTAATCCTTTAACCAGGGCAGTATTGACACAGATTAGCTATAAAATGATTGAGTTTTTAACTTGGTTAACACACAGTGAATAGCAGCATGTTTTCATTGCTAAAGGTAAATGTAATTGCATACATTTGTCCAGCTACAATTTAGTTTGAAAAACTGAAAAATTTTAGCCAGTATTCAAGAGAAGAAATGTAATAGTATATTTTCCTTATTAAATGTTACATGCCCTGTTAAACACCACAAAACAGAAATTTCATTTTTAAAGGATTATTGGTTATATTCAAAATAACCTCCTAGACCATTAGGTAGAAATTGTTTCTTTGGGGAATGGAAAGTGATACAGCCTTCATCATTTAAGTGCAGATCTCTTTGTTCCCTCATATTCCAGCACTAAGATTTGGCCTGTGGAGCTTTGGCAAGTCTTATGTTGGTATCAAGCAAATTCTATTCCAAAAAAAGTGTTGGATAGAATTGCCATAACTCTAAGTTGTACTGAAATCCAAATGTGAATTTCCTGGAACACATATGAGAACATGTAGTCAACAGATTGCTGAAATTGCATACTAGCACTTTACTTTGCCTCTACAAGTGCCTATCTTGGAAGAAAATCCATTAAAATCTTTTCCAGTGGGTTCCAAAAGAAAATACTGCAACTAAATGGCCATTTTCCTCATCTGCTTCAAAGTTTTAGAGCATGTTTATTATATATATGAGGGTGAGGGTATACTTCCAAAGTAGCAAAGTATTAGAGTGACATGAACAGAATCGTCACCATCATTAATGAAAATTTCCTTAAATTCAGCTTTATTTTTTTTTTTCCTCCTACACTCAGGACAGGATTGAGTGTTTAGATGCAAGTTTGCTATTTTACACTGTTCCCCAACAACAGGAGAAAGTCTATTCCTAAAGGTGGCTTTATATTTCCTTTTCTTTAACTAACTGACTGAAATGTTGGTTTTCATTAATTTTAAGTATTTTTTCCTCACTCGATTTCCCAGACCATTCACCCCTTATTTCTAAAGGAATTTTCTTAATGCCCCTTTAAACATGTTCTCCACTCTGGAAAGGCATGACAGAGTTGAGAAAACAACTCAACCGCTTTCTGATGTGCTGTACCAATAAATAGCCTGACAGGGTAAGGTATACTTGGTATAAATAGCTTGGTTAATTAAATAATCAGCTAATGCTTAAAGTCTTCTCTCTTTAAGTAATCCTCAGGTTTCTGATGAATGTGAAATATTTTCCAATCTGCATTTCTTCAGTCTAGCAGTTCTATCTGGACTTTTCTGTTTATCATGACAAATATATTCTATTACAAGTACTAATACGTGGTAGGAAGGGTGGGGTAATGGAAGAAGCTAAATAAACACAGAAATACCTTTTCTGGAAACTGAAGAATACCTAACTAGAGTAGAAATTACCTCTCCTTAGAATAAAAATTATTAAAAACTGCAATCATATATTTTCTTAAATGAAACATGGCATACAAAGTCTAAAAAATACAAATACATTACTGAAGACAGTGAACTCGTAGACAGGATTGACATAGACAGAAATGATTCTCCAAGCAAAGAATCAAGATGTCAAAGTTTCATTAAGCAGACAAGCGGAATTTATACGAAATCAGGATAAATGGCACAAAGTCACTGTTTTCATTTACGTCTCCTATTTCCAAAGTTTAAAAAAAGAGTTTTACTCCTGAGACCATCTGATAAAATACTTCTGATCTGAATTAGCAGGGCAAATGACTGTTTTACATACGAAGTATGAACCATGTTTAAGGCAGTAGTTGTGTTATAGTATTGTAGTGTAGGAGGTGTTGTCATTGTGTAGAAGCTGTTGAGCCTAGGTGTTGTGTCAGATGGGTCTGGCAGCCTGAGTAACCCAAAATGAGTTTATCTGAGTGACAGCAAAGGATCCTCAGTGATAAGAGTTCTCTTAGTGATGAATCAAGTTTATAAGCTTGGCACCATGAAACAACTGGGTTATCAACATGGGTATTATGTGTGATACTGAGTATAAGGTATCTACTACCAACCAAAGTTGCCTTCTTTATTGATTTCATGTATGAGTTCTGGGAGGCAGGCTAAAAATTAAAAAAGTAAGCAAAATTTTAAAATTTTTCTTTCAGTTTGTTAATGTTGCTTTTCTGTTTGCTTATTTTAAGAAAAAGAAAAACCTTTATGAGATTGAGATACATGACAGTCTTTGGAGATTTATTCACTAGAAAAAGTAGCAGTATTAAGAAGACAAACAAGTCTTTATTCTAATCATCCAATAGTTTTGCAGGACTGCAGGGTACAGAGTATCAGCTATACTCCAACTTAACAGAGAAGAGCAAGCAGCTCACAGCTCATGGGTCTCCAGTGACAAGACTGTCACAAAGCAATGGTACTAGAGATGCAGGTGTTAGAGAGCATGGGTAGCAGGGACCACAGCTATCTGAAGAGAATGACGACTCATTACAGAGCATACGTGTGCTATCCAGCATAATTCTCAGACCTAGAGAATAGACATTAAATAGAGACAAGTTCTGAAACAGCAGGTAAAAGTGAGAGCCAAAGATTACAAAGACTGCTAAATTCTAATAATTTGTCTACATATGCTTCCCTATCATGTTGCTATGGCCTGAAACATTATGGGTTGCATATTTTTCATAGATGCCTACTAGGATTAGAAGTCATTCAGATCTCAAAAACTCAGGGAAAATCTGATTCTTTGGCATTTTAAACCATAAGAGTTTTTCCAAAGTCTCATAAAAATGCATTTTGTTTCATAAGAGTCCTAGCCTTATTTTTAAACACAAGGTAAATCAGAAAATTGACTAAAATATCAAATGTTCTTGCCATTAGTGATTACATTCTTCTTATTAAAATTCCTGCCTTGGCTCCATAAACCTTTTTTACTTTATTTTTCTTCTTCTCTAAATTCTGCCCAATCTGCCTTAGACTGTTCAATTTCTCCTCCCTCTGTTCACCCCTTAAGTGGTCACATAATATTAAGCTCCATCTTTTGTCCCAAGATCTCATCACAAATAAGTCTTAATCTACTACTTATGTGATGGCAATTTCTCCTACACAGTTGACACAGTTAGGAAACAAATTATGGAAGGTTTTCCAGTCTCAAAGAAAAGGTAGCTAGTAAGGAAAAGTAGTGGACATTTCTGATGTGAAAAAAATAAAATTTTCTTGTAGCAGAGTCTAGAATATCTTTTATACAGGTAGATGGCTTACAAGACATTTTAATTTAGTTTGAATTCATAATCAAGAAACATCATTTGTAATTTTTCATCAATATAATCAGATCCTTTGTGTGTCTAGAGAAACAATTCCTAAATCTCATACATTTTGTTTCACCAGAAAAAATCCTTGATGGATGAGGGAATCTCAGCCATTGCTCTATTTTATTTCACTGGTTCAAAATGTACATCCTTTGAAAATGCAATCCAACATTAGCAGATTCAGAAAAAAACACTACAGTTAGCACACTTGGCAAGTAACGTGTTCAATGTGCCAAACTCAGGCCCAAGGGAAAGCCCTCTTTCTAATCATCCAACGGGCTAGACAACTACATATTTTTAAATCGACAGGTGTTTTTCTCACAAAAGGCAAATAGTATGCTATTTAACAGCCTCTTTGGATAAAACAGGATAAAATAGGAGGAAAACTTTTCTGGTCCCTGAGGTAATGATTTTGGTTGGCTTGACCACGTCTCCATGTACGTCTGTCGGATGGCGTTGAGGAAGATAAAATGAAAACGTGACACTTCTTTTCACAGCATTCACTAGAAGAATTGAAGACACTGACTTTACCATAACAACTGAAGACATTGACTTTACAGCTTGCAGCATTTAGCCTCTGAACAGCACCCTGTGCTCTCTAGAGAATTTAAACTCTTCCCAGAAAAGTGAGCATTGCCACTCTCACCAGACCCTACCACGAGGAAACCTCAGTCAGATCTATGTGCACATAAGACTCTGCTTGTTTGATAGGGTCAGTGTTTAGCAAAGGCATCAACAATGAACAGTGTAAACATGTAAATTACAGAGATACATTATTTTATCTTATTTGAATGGCTGTAAGAAAGCAAGTCTTACAAAATTCAATTCAAGTTTAAATATATTCTAGGCAAATCATCCTTTTCTGTTATGAGTTCTGGCTTCACTTAAGACAGTTATAAAGTGCTAAAGTAAGTTTTATCTATAATTCCCTTCATAACCCTCCTATAAATATAAAGTAATACTTACTGCACACTTGATATATTCAAGAGACTATGCCGATAAATATAAATACAGGTTGGGAGGCAGCCTGGAGAGGAAGATGTGGACTCTGTATGAAACTGTAGACAGTCTATTTTTCCAGTACAGGTACTATCTGCCTGACTTTCCATACATTCAAGTTACAATGAACCACACTTAACAACTGTCTGGTATTTTGGTTTTTGAATTTTGTGTGTGCGTGTGTGTGGTTTCTTTTTTTTGGTACATTTTATAGTGAGTAATATGTACTGCACACAGGGTTGCAGCATGTAATTTGATGATGTTGTCATTCTCAGATGTCATGTTTCCAACCCCCAAAGACAAAGATCAAATTTATAAAGATACCGGTAATAAAAAGCAATAATAATAAAAACTATACAGATAGATAGATAAGGTATTCAGCTTACATCAGAACTGACTTCAAATGAGTGGTTCTCATAACGGAACCCATCATATATCGGGGAGAGGTACAGACAGAGGATGCTGGCTCGAAAGCCAGGCACTCCGTAACCAGCAAGCTAACAGAAGCCGCAGAATGCTGTGGACAAACAAATCTTGAGCTGACCTTGGAGTCTGAGGACAAGTTTTCCCAAGTGAGAAAGGATAATCTAGGCAGAAGGACAAGCATGGACAAAGGCACGGAGACATGAAGAAATGTAACAAAATTAAAATATTTCTTCTTGTCTTGGGAAAGAGAAGAAACAAGTTGGGAGAAAAGTAAAAGAGCATTTCAGGACTGCTTATTCTACAGGGCAGTCCTCAGATCTCTGTAGAAATTGTCTAACACACAACAAGTCTGCAAAGAAAGGAATATAAATACATTTTAAAACTCACACCTAGCTGGATAGCAAACTCATAGCCACTGAGTCAATTCCAACTCAAAATGACCCTACAGGGCAGCAGAACTACCCTCTAGGGTTTCCAAGCCAGTGACATTTACAGAAGCAGATTGCTACATCTTCTTTCAGGGCCCACTGATCACTCAGTTAGCAGCACAGCACTTAGTCCCTGCACCACCACGGCTTACGGACAGCAAAGGAATACAAACTAAAATAATGTGTTCCTTTTCTACTTATAAAATAAGGAATTAAAATAATAGTACTCTGATTAGGGAAGGGTGTGGACATTTTTACATGGGGCCCTGGTGATGCATTGGTTAAGAGTTCAGCTGGCAAACTGAAAGGTCAGCAGTTCGAATCCACTTGGGTGCTCTTGGAAACCTTCTAAAGCTGTTCTACTTTGTCCTTTGGAGTTGCTATGAGTCAGAATTGACTCAATGACACTTAACAACAACAGAAATAATTATCAGCCAGCATGAACATACAGCAACAGAGGTTTATCAGTACAATCTTCAGTAGTAAAAAACTCAGAGGCAAATTAGACATCCAGCAATAAGAAACCAGTAAAATAAATTAATGTGCAAATGTAAAATGAAATATTCAATTACTATAGAATAGTCACTGTGATGAAGTTGTTTACAATCTTCATGTTAACCCAAAAAATATCTGTATATAAAGAGAGAACTACAAGAATACATGGCAAAAATAGTAATAAAAGTTATCTGCAGATGGTAAATATAATGATGGCCTTTCTTTTTCTGCTCATCTGTATTTTCCATAATTTCTAAAGTGCGCATATAATAGTTTTATATCAAGAAAAGTGATTTATTCAACTTATAAGAAGCACTGGCTACAGTCATTGTTTCCTGTAATGGGACCAGAGCAGGGTAGCTGGGTAGTGAGTGCCACTTGCCTTCCACCCATGAAAGGAAACATTTGGAAGGGAAAGAGGCTCTTAGATCTTCTTCTCTTCAGAAATAATCACTTATTATAACGTGAAGCTGTTGTCCTCCCTCACTTCCCCAACTGCCTCGCCCAGCAATGCCAAGTGCTTCCATGTGAATGCCTGCCAACCTGCCCACACATGGAATTGCATAAACAACTTGCAGGAGTTCTCTTCTCTCCAGTATTGGTCTCCACTGTACCATTTTGTTAGGGATCTAAGGGAACGTATTATCTTTTGGAAGTTGCTAGGGTATTTTGCTATGGTCAAATACAGTATCAAGTTCGACTGAACTATGGAAAAAATATTCAATTCTGGGAATTAAAATATCACCAAGTGGAACACAGAAAATATCCCATATCCAAACCAAAGGTATCTTTGGGGAGGTGGATCTCTTTTTGCTTCCTGTCCTCTGAGGATAGACATTATTTTTAACTACATTTTTAAATTATATTCAAACTTATCTGCATTTTCCTCCACACTCTCAAGGTGGAAGTTTGAGCAGACAGTTACAGCAGAGAGCATCTAAGGGGTAAATAAATTGAAACAGCTGGCAAGAGATTTATGGAGGTCAAATCTAGATTAAAGGGCACAGGGGGAAAAAATGGAAGAGAAGTTTATAAAGAAGAACCTTCTTTTTCTCCCTTCACATGGGAGCATGTGGCCTTAATGGGTAAGGCAAAGGAAAAAGAAGGTCTTAATAAAGTTGGAGAACTAATACGGAATAACAAGAAAGATACAATGCAGTTTAAAATTTCCTAATAAAATAGTTCCAGGTAGTAACAAATTCCATGATACAGATGGAAGTAGTAGTTCAAGTAGAAGAAAGCAAATTTAATCAGAGTTAAGGTCAAGGATGCTGTCACCCACATAGACAGTAAAAACAGACATGAAAATGACCAGATGTATATTAGAATGAGAGACTATACACTAAAAGATTTAATGAACATCTGTAAATGTTAGCAACAGATGACAATGTAGAGGAACAGAGAGGAGTATAGCTGGATCACGTGAATTTCAAGAGGATGGGCTTAGACAGGAAGTAAAAGCAGACCACCAGTACCTACTTTTCCTTCCAGTTCCTAGATACTGGGAAGGAGTTTTCACTTTTCCATTCAATAGTCTTTTAACCACTCATCACATGTTTAACAACTGAATAAAAGATGCCTACTTTCTCAGTTGCAGGCCACACTCAGTCCCTTAAAAAGATGCCTTCTTAATACAGGAAAGAAGTAATGATAGTTTTCTAAATTCTGTTCCCACTTTCTTAAGACAGGGAGTAGGCTGTTATTTTAGAAAGTCTTTAGACATTGAAAAATTAACCTGATTGATCTGCAAGGTTTAAGCAATGGTGATATATCCCTATTTTAATGGCATTCTCATTCATCACACGTCTTTTTCTTGAAGGACTCATTTGGCTGGAGAATTTCCTCCAGCAAAAGTAACCTTACTCCACATTTGGCATCCTCGTGGAATGCTTCTTCAAAGCTGCTTCTTAGCTGAGTACATAATTGTCAGTTTCCATTTCTGAAGTCATTCTTCTCTTTCTTAACTGACTATCAATGAATTTTTGCAAACAATTCACTCTAGGATTCCCAGACTCTCCTACTACAAAAAACTAGGCATACACACTATATTTTAGCAAAGAAAAATTAAGTTTGCCTATCAAATCTACATCATCAATAGCTTCAATTTCTAGTTGGTATGTTGCATCAGATTAAAAAAGAATTGTTGCCAACAAGTGGATTTGAACCCATAGCAACCCTGCAAGACAGAGTAAAACTACCCCATAAAGGTCTATAATGAGCAGCTGGTAGATTTGAACCACTAACCTTTTGGCTAGCAGCCTCTTAACTACTGTACCATAGGGGTTCCAATAACCTGTCACATGCTTTTAACCCTGACTAATTATTTGAAGTTTATCTTCTAGTGACAACCAGTTCTCTCTCGGAATGTGATTACAGATGGCACCAAATGCAAAGATTCTTATCTGTTTGATTACCCCCGTTCACTGACTCCTATGTAATTTATATTCAGTCTATCTCTCCTGTCTCTACTTTCCTCCTACGTCACTAAGAGGCAGCAACACTGGCCTTCTCTTTGTCTTTATACACTCAAATTTACACCTAACTCTTTTGCCTAGAGTGCTCCATCAACTGATCATCTGAGGTCTGGTTTATTTTTATCATACAGTCCCCAGTTTAAATAGCTTATTTCCTGGCTACTTAAAGTAGCACATAGCTGTTCTTTATGCCATTATCAGTATTAGTTGTCTACATTTCACTAAACACAGGGCTGAATAACAGCCCCCAAAGATGTTCCAGCCTAATCCCTAGAGCCTGTGAATATGCTACTTTACATGGTATCATGGACTTGATTGTATCCCTGTGAAAAAGTGTGTCAACTTGGCTAGTCTACCATTTTGTCTCCTGATGTGATTCTCCTTTGTTGTAAGTGCTGCCTGTATGGTGTTAATGAGGCAGGATTAGAAGTAGCTATGTTAATGAGGTAAGGTTCAATCTACAAGACTAGGTTGTGTCTTAAATTAATGTACTTTGAGATATGGGGACTTCATATCAGCAAGAAGGTAGAACCAGGAGTGCGTGTCATTTGTATCTGGGTTTCTCATGCTAAGAAGCTGCTAGAACAGGGGATAACTGACCACAAGGACTTTCCCCCAGAGATGACAGAGAGAGAAAGGCTTCCCGAGGAGGTGATGCCCTAAATTTGTACTTCTAGCCTATTAGACTGCGAGAGAATAAATTTGTTTGTTGAATACATTCACACAGCAAAAGGGGTTTTGTAGTTGTCACTAGGTTAAGTATCTTGAAATGTAGAAACTATCTGAGATTATCCAGCTGGGCCAATGTAATCACACAAATTTTTATAAGAGAGAGGAAAAAGGATCAGGGTCAGAGAAAGGAGGTATGAGGCAGGACCAGAGGTCACAGTTTTGAACTCTTAAGACGGGGGAAGAGGCCATAAACAAAGGAACATAGGAGAACTCAAGAAGATGGAAAAGGCAAGGAAATTCATTCTCCCCTAGGGCCCCTCAGAAGTTCAGCCTTATCAAACCTTTCGTACCATCTCAGTGAAACAAATTCCAGACTTCTGGACTTTAGAACCGTAAGAGAACCAATCTGAGCTGTTTTCAGCCACTGAGTTCCTGCTAATTTGTTACAGCAACTAATATACTGTCTGATAATTTTCTTACTGTATTTATTTGTTCTTTTAAATTATTTTCTCTTCTAACTAGAATGTAACTTCCAAAAGCACAGGATCTAGCTTTTTTCTTTATCATTCTTGAAGTAACACCTGAAAAACATTTGTTGCTGTTTACAGTTGCTGCTGACTTCAAACTCACAGAGACCCATGTGCACAGGGTAGAACTGTCCATAGTGCTTTCAGGGCATCCACCTTTTGGAAGCAGATTGCAAGGTCTGTCTTCTGTGGCATCTTTGGGTAGGTTTGAACTGCCAAACTTTGGGGTTAGACATTTAATTTGTGTTAATGATTGATTTTTTTATGTGCAACTTATAATTTTGTCTGAGAATAAATTTTATGTTTTCCGTAGACTTCATTTTTTTATATCAGTGTGTTTTCATCTCTCTTTTTTAATTAACTTTAGATGAAGATTTACAGAACAAACTAGTTTCCCATTAAATAGCACACATGTTGTTTTATGACATTAGTTAATAACTCCACAACAAGTCAACACTCTCCCTTCTCAACCTTTGGTTTTCTATTACCCACTTTCTTGTCCCGTTGTGCCTTCTAGTCCTTGTCCCTGGGCTGGCATGCCTCTTTGTTCTCATTTTGTTTTATATATTGAGCCTGTCCAATCTTTGGCTGAAGTGTGAACCTCAGGAGTGACTTCATTATTGAGCTGAAAACGTGTCTGGGGTCCATACTCTCAGGGTTTTTCCAGTCTCTGTTAGGCTATCAAGTTCTGTCTTTCTTTTTTGACTTAGAATTTTGATCTGTATTTTCTCCAACTCTGTCTGGACCCTTTGTTGTGATCCCTGTCAGAGCAATCAGTGGTGGTAGTCTAGTTATTCCCTAGTTGTCAGTGATCTCACTGTGATAACTAAGGTGTACCTGACCCAAGTCATAGTCTTTTCAGTCACTTCATATGCATATGAAACCTGCACAATGAAAGTGGAAGCCAGAAAAAGTAACGCTATCAGATTGCGGCGTTGTTATAGAGCACTGACTATACCATAGACGGCCGGAGAATAAACAAATCACTCTTAGAAGTAATACAATCAGAATGGCCCTTAAAAATGAGCATGGAGGAACTTCAACTTTCTTAAATTGGACAGATTATCATGAATTTTCAGTCGCTAGAAAAGGATATCACATAGAGGGTCAGTGAAAATAAGAGAAACCCACAACGCAATGGATAGATACAATAGTCAAAACAGTGAACTCAAACATACCAGTCATCACGAAGATGACATAGGACCCGGCATCATTTTTTTTTTTCTGTTATACATAGATCACCATGAGTCTAATCTGACTTAACAGCCACTAACAAGAATAACAAGAACAAAATATTAGATAGCTATGCTTTCAGACTGGGAAAGGAAAAGAAATGCGTTACAGGGAATAAAAGTACTTTGGTCTTTCTAATCTCAGGCAATGTCACAGGATTGTCAAAGCTATGAGTCTCCTATACTAGTTTCTTTCCATCTGCCTTGAAATTTGCAATCCTTTGTCAAGCCACCTGACATTGAGTTTTGAGTCTTTTAACCTCTACTTAATCTACTAACTCAGATTTGACTTAATTTTTTCAGAGTTAGAAATGCAAGATTGCTAGTGGAGTTCTCACCACCTTATCTGGAGCTTATTTGGATGTGAAA
Source organism: Heterohyrax brucei (assembly GCA_028571685.1). Taxonomy (NCBI): domain Eukaryota; kingdom Metazoa; phylum Chordata; class Mammalia; order Hyracoidea; family Procaviidae; genus Heterohyrax; species Heterohyrax brucei. The sequence continues at coordinate 149,335,622 of CM053144.1, read as the reverse complement.
AATTATTTCTTCATGGACTATTTTTTCAAGGACATTTATCTGTGAAAATTTACTGGCAATACATATTTTAAAATGCATTTAAACATTTCTAAGTTTCAGAATTTTTTTCTGAAAATTAGTATAAGGATAATTTTACTTCTATTTTTAGAGGTTGCACTCACAGACTAACATTCCATTTATGAACATTTATGAAATGAATTCATTAGACTATGTCAAACATAACATTTCCAAGTTTTCTTAACCAATGACATAATTTCCCTGGGGCCCATATGTATCCAAAGTTGGGCTGGTGAGTTACAAAGTTAATAAGACAGAAAGGAAGGAAAAGACTTAGTTTAAAAGTTATCTTTTTTGATTAGAAGATTTTTACCAATTTTACTGTCACAGATTATACTTTTTTCCTAATAAAATTCTTATTGCCAGTAACTGACCTCTGTTCTGTCAATATTCAGTGATTACAACCTCCCCAATCCCAGTCCATAAAGGATTAGTGAGATACAAACTAAAAATAAGTAAACAACCTTAGGTAGGTTGTCAGCAAAATATTTAAAATATAAAAGAGACTATATGGAAACTTATCAGACTTAAATAATATCGACAGTTCATTCTGTCTCGAAAAAACTTCAGTCAGTAACAGCATTATTGAGATATAATTCAGATACCATAAAATATATCCATTTGAAGTATATAATTCAATGGTTTTTAGTATATTCACAATGTTGCATAACCAACACCGTAATCAGTTTTAGAATATTTTCATTGCCCCAAAAAGAAATCTCATACTCATTAACACTTACTCCCCATTTCCTTCCAACCACCTGTTTTCCCCAACAACCAACCTAGTTTCTGTCTCTATGAAATTGCCTATTCTGTACATTTCATACAAACGGAATAGTAAAATTGTGTGGTTTTCGTGACTGGCTTCTTTCAGCGAGCATAATGACTCCAAGATTCATATTATCTGTAACATTTATTATTTCTTCCTTCCTTTTCTATGATCGAATACTATTCTATTTTAGGTAGAAACCACATATACTTATCCATTCATCAATTAATGGACACGTGTTGCTTTGAATATTTGGCTATTCTGAAAAACATTTCTGTGAACATTCATGTACAAGTATTTGTACAAGCTTTCCAATAATTATTATATTTTTGAAGGGCAACATTGATTCCAAATTCTATTACCAGTTGTTATTACTAAATAAAAAAACAAAGCAATTACACACACACAAACACACACATGCACACACACACACTCAAGCAGATACTCATGGCATTTGATTTCTCCACATTCTGTAATTCATTTTACTTATAAAAAACAATGCTCACTGACAAGCAGGCAGAACCATTTTTTGATGATCTATTTGTTAGGGTTCAAAAAAATAGTTTTATAATAGCAGTTATTCCTGAGCTTAATGTGCTTAGTTACAGTAGCCATGGGAAAACCTCAAAAAGTGTTAGATTTTGAAAATTCAGCAAATTTTAATATTAGTAATCACAAAGAAAGCCAAGGGACTTAATTTTTAACCAGAGAGCTTGGCATTTGGAGTTCAACATCAAAAAATCATTTTATCAGGCATGATTTCATGATATTACCATTTTTACCAACAAGAGGATAAACAGAATACTTTTATTTGAATACTAATTGAATAGATTATTATTTTGGCCTATTACTATCTAGAATAAAAATACACAAGTCATACAATTACTTACTCTTTGTTGGACTACTAGCAAGGTTAGTATCCACAAGCATTTAAGATGACTGTGATCAGGCAAAAGCATGAGCTTTGCCTGTGTTTGCATGATATTCAGCATAATTCAATTAATTAAACAAAAAAATTCAAATAAAATATTTTACAGTAAACATTTAGATAATTGATGTGCAAGACAATATTTATTGTCTTTAGTTGAATTATTCAAATATTCTCATGTATATGTCTCCAATTGTAGTAACACTTCTGTCATTTCCTGTTGGCTTTTATTGTCCTTTAGGAAAAACAAATGTTAATATATTTCACTTGTAGTTACTTTTTTATCCATTAACATTGTAGCATACTAAGGATCTCATGGATTACAAACAATGACAATGAAATCTTGGGGGTGGAGTCAAGATGGCGGACTAAGCACACGTCTTCTCATATCCCTCTGGAAACCAAGACCTGAATTGATAATCAAACGGAGCCTTATAATCACCTAATCAGCCTCAGGACACGGCACAGGGCTGTTAATTGGGACTTCATACCACTGAGCGAAAAACCTCCTCTCTTTCGCTTACTCTCTCTCCCGGCTAGCTCTGGCTCTCATGGGCGGAAGGTAAACGCACCATTTTGACTTTTTTTTCTCTGTCTTGGCCAGCGTGCAGAGCTGAGTCTTGCCTAGCGCCTAGACTCAAACGTGCTGCTGGGGGCATAGGCAGGCGAAATTCCCATATTTTGAGAGCCAGGCTTAGGACTCTGTTAATCTAGCCACTGTGAGCCTATCTTTTTATCTCTGCCACAACGGGGCTGCACAGATTCCCACTGCGAGTGTGCGGGACACCATGTTGGTACCGAGATTTTAGCGGGACCAAATTCTTAGCCTGGGAGCCAGCGCCTGCAAACACGACAGCGCTTCTCCAACAGAAAAACAGTAATTTTCCCAGTGCCACCTATGTTGCAGGCCCTGCAACAGAAGCAGAGGAATCACTACCTCTCGGTACCTTTAGCCCCTCTGTCTGCTGCCTGTGTGGAGGACGCCATCTTGGATACAGTGGCCACAGCTGGACCTAATTCTTAGCTTGGGAGCCAGAGCCTGCCCACAAGAGAGTGCTTTTATATCACAAAAGCAGTACTTGATGCAGTGTCGCCTAAGACTAGGCCCTGTGAGCAGAGGCCAACAGGGCAGCAGCATTGCTGTATTCTGAACTAGTTTGTTATCATCTGGGGTTGGATATAGTGCCACTTACTTTGTCAGATGAGAAGAGGGACCTCTACACCTGAAAACTTGACTTCTGAAGTGGTCAGATACCTTTTCCTTTACATTTTAAGACAGCCTAGAGAAACATTTGCAATCCATCCTCACAGTACCTCTTCCAGCCTCTACATACTCACATGGGACCCGAAAAGCAACAGACACTTCTGGCATACAAGAAATCACCCATGGCTTCAGAAGGCTCCCAAACAAAGCAACCAAGGAGTTCTCCAGATGAAGAAATTTTTATGAAAGCATCAGGAAGTGAATACAAAATGATTATATACAGAGCCCTTCTAGACCTTATACAAAATGCAGCAAAACAAAAGGAAAAATTAAACAAGTTGTTCGATCTGATGGAACACTAGTACTCTGAAATCCAACAGATCACGAACAAAATCAAAGACATAGAAACTTCCATGCAAAGCCAAGAAAACAGAATGGAACAAATAGAAAAAAGAATTTCTGACTTGGAAGACAGAGCTACTGAGGCCAGCATCTATGAGCAGAAATCAGAAAAAAGAAAAATGAAGAAATATTAAGAAGCATGTGGGACTCTATTGAGAGGAACAACCTTCAATTAATTGGAGTCCCTGAACAGGGTGAGACATCTGAGAACACAGAGAGTATCGTTGCTGAGCTGCTGAAAGCAAACATCCCAGAATTCATGAAGGAAGAGAATACAGACATCTCAGATGCGTATCTTACACCACCCAATATAGATGTCAAAAGAAAGACACCTAGACATATTATAATCAAGCTTAACAAAATGAAACATAAGCAGCAACTCTTAAAGGCAGTAAGACTCAAAGCAAAGCTAACATTCAGAGGGAAACTGTAGGCTGTCATCAGATTTCTCAGCAGAAATCATCCTGGCATGGAGACAGTGGCATGACACATTCAAAGCCTTAAAGGAGAAGAACTTCCAACCAAGAACTATATATCGTGCAAAACTCTTTCAAATATGAAATTGAAATTAAGACATTCCCAGATAAACAGAAACTCAGAGACTTTGTAAAAACCAAACCCAAACTATAAGAAATACTGAAAGAAGTTCTTGGCTCTGGCTTAGAAGAACAAAACCACTAACTTTATATTTTAGAATGACACACTACTCAATACTCTACTCATTCAGGGAAGGCTCCAAAGTCAATCACAGCTTTGATACGGAAAGAACCAATCCAGGGATCATCATGAAAACTATGGTGTCATCATAATAAAAATAGGGATGTACTACAGTTGTTATAGTCCTTCCAGATGGAGAGGAAGATGACAAGATAGGTAGTAATTAAAATTGGGATTATATACAGTTTATTAAGGCAGATCATAGGGGCAGCTGTAAAGCACCACAAAGATGTATCATACCATTTCAAGAAATGTAACACAGGAGTCTCAACAACTACAAAACCAGCTCTGAAAAAGATGAAAAATCAACTCACAAAAAAGAATGTCTGAGAACAGACTAATAAGAACAACAGAGAAAACATCAACATAAAAATAAACATATCACAATGGCAGCAGTGAACACATACCTGTCAATAATTACACTGAATGTGAATGGACTGAATGCTCCAGTAAAGAGACATCAAGTGTCATCTTGGATCAAAAGACATGACCCATCCATATGTTGTCTACAAGAAACTCACTTGAGACCTAAAGATAGGAACAAACTGAAAATTAAAGGATGGAAGAATATATATCAAGCTAACAATGAACAAAGAAGAGCAGAGGTGGCAATTTTAATCTCAGACAAAATCAATTTTAATGTTAAATCTACCATCGTGGACAAAGATGGACACTACTTATTGCTGAAAGGCTCAGTACACAAGCAAGACTTAATTATATTAAATATTTATGCACCTAATATCAGAGCACCTAAATAGATCAAAGAAACACTGACTACACTCAAAAGAGAGTTAGATGACTCCACAATAATAGTGGGAGACTTTAACACTCCACTCTCATTACTAGACAGATCATCTAGAAAAAAGCTCAGTAAAGATACAGAAGACCTCATTGACACAATTAACCAACTAAACCTCATTGATATATACAGAACCTTCCACCCATCAGCAGACAACTGCACCTTTTTCTCCAATACACATGGAACATTCTCCAGAATTGACCATGTGATAGGCCATAATGCAACGCTCAACAAGATTCATACCATTGAATTACTGCAAACATCTTCTCAGATCACAAAGCCATAAAAGTTGAAATCAATAGCAGAAAAAATATAGATAGAAAGTGGAACTCTTGGAAACTAAACAATATCTTGCTCAAAAAAACCTGCGTTACAGAGGAAATCAAGGATGAAATAAAGAAATTCATGGATTCCAATGTGAACGAAAACACTTCCTACCAAAAGCTATGGGATACAGCCAAAGCAGTGCTCACAGGTGCATTTATCTCCATAAATGCACACATCTGGAAGGAAGAAAATAACCAAATCAAGGAACTAATCCTACAGCTTGAACAAGTAGAAAGAGAATAACAGAGGAACCACTCGGGCACCAGAAGAAACGAGATCATAAAGATTAGAGCAGAGCTAAATGAACGAGAGACTAGAAAAACAATTGAAAAAATTGAAAAGACCAAAAGCTGTTTTTTTGAAAAGATCAACAAAATTGACAAACCACTGGCTAAACTTACTAAAGAAAAGCAGGAAAGGAAACAAATAACCCAAATTAGAAATGAGAGGGGAGTTGTCACCACAGATGCAACAGAAATCAAAAATATCATAACAGAATACTATGAAAGACTGTACTCTAACAAATTTGAAAACTTAGTGGAAATGGACAAATTCCTTGACTCATACCACCTACTCAAATTATCACAACGTGAAGCAGAACAACTTAATAAACCCATCACAAAGGAAGAGATTGAAAAGGTCATCAAAACACTGCCAACCAAAAAAGTCCGGGCCCAGAAGGCTTCACGGCAGAATTCTACCAAACATTTAGAGAAGACTTATCTCCAATACTACTGAGACTATTTCATAGTATAGAAAGGGATGCAGTACTGCCAAACTCATTCTATGAAGCCAGCAAAACCCTGATACCTAAGCCAGGGAAAGACCCAACAAAGAAAGAGAACTATAGAACGATATCACTCATGAATCTAGATGCAAAAATCTTCAACAAAATTCTTGCCAACAGAATACAACAACATATCAAAAAAATAATCCATCATGACCAAGTGGGATTCATACGAGGGATGCAAGGCTGGTTCAACATCAGAAAAAGAATCAATGTGATTAACCATATAAATAACACAAAAGACAAGGATCACTTGATTTTGTCCACTGATGCAGAAAAGGCATTTCATAAAGTCCAACACCCATTCATGCTAAAAACTCTTAGCAAAATGGGCATAGAAGGCAAATTCCTCAACACAATAAGGGCCATTTATAGAAAGCCAATTTCCCATCATCCTGAATGGAGAGAGACTGAAAGACTTCCCCTTGAGATCAGGAACTAGACAAGGATGCTCATTCTCACCTCTTCTATTCAACATTGTGTTAGAAGTTTTAGCCAGAGCAATTAGACAAGACCAAGAAATAAGGGCATCTGCATCAGCAAAGAGGAAGTTAAAACCTCCCTGTTTGCAGATGATATGATTGTATATGCAGAGAACCCCAAGGAATCTATAAGTAAACTACTCAAACTGATATAAGAGTTCAGTAAAGTCTCAGGGTACAAGATAAACATAAGTAAATCAGTAGAATTCCTTTATACCAACAACTGGACTGTTAAGGAAGAAATTATGAAATCAATACCATTTATGATAGCCCCTAAGAAGATAAAGTACCTAGGAATTAATCTAACTAGAGAAACAACAGACCTTTACAAAGAGAATTACAAGCCCTTACTACAAGAAACTAAGAGAGACTTAAATAAATGAAAAAACCTACCCTACTCATGGATAGGAAGACTTAACATTGTGAAAATATCTATTTTACCCAAAGCAATTTACTTATATAATGCAATCCCAATACAAGTTCCAGTGTCATTTTTTAATGAGATACGGAAACAAATCACCAATTTTGTTTGGAAAGGGAAGAAGCCCCAGACAAGTAAGGTACTACTAAAGAAGAACACACCAGGAGGCCTCTCATACCTGACCTTAGAACATACTACACTGCCACAGTGGTCAAAACAGCCTGGTACTGGTACAAGAACAGACAGATGGATCAATGGCACAGAATTGAGACCGCAGAGATGACACCATCTGCCTATGAACAGCTGATATTCAACAAAGGCCCTAAGACATTACACTGGGGTAAAACAATATCTTCAACAAATGGTGCTGGCATTATTGGATATCCATCTGCAAGAAACTGAATCCAGATCCATATCTTACCCCTTATACAAAAACCAATTCCAACTGGATAAAAGACCTAAATATCGAACCTAAAACAATAAAGCTCATAGAAGAAAAGGTAGGAACGACAACAGAAGTTTTAATGCACAATGAGGACAGACTCCAAAATCTGTCAAAGAAACCACAATCATCAGAAGGGAAAATAGATAAATGGAAACTATTAAGAATCAAACACTTTTGCTCATCCAAAGACTTCATTAATAGAATTAAAAGAACACTCACAGAATGGGAAAAAATATTTGGCAACTCTATGTCAGACCAACACCTGATCTCCATAATCTATAAGATACTACAAAATATCAATAAGAAGAAGATAAACCATCCAATTAAGCAATGGGCAAAGGAGATGGACAGACATTTCACTAAAGAGGAGATCCAGGCAGCCAAAAAACACACGCGGACATGTTCACGATCTTTAGTTATTAAAGAAATTCAAATCAAGACAACAATGAGATACCATCTCACCCCAACAAGATTGGCCATGATCCAGAAAACACAAAACAACAAATGCTGGAGAGCCTGTGGAGAAAGTGGAACCCTCCTACACTGTTGGTGGGATTGCAAAATGGTCCAGCCTCTTTGGAAAGCAATCTGGCGCTTCCTTAAAAAAATGGATATCGATATACCATTTGACCCAGTAATTCCACTACTTGGAATATGTCCTACAGAATCAAGGCCTTTCACACCAATGGACACATGCACCAGAATGTTTATCGCAGCACAGTCCACGATAGCAAAAAGATGGAATCAACCCAGATGCCCAACAACAGAAGAACGGATAGGTAAACTATGGTACATATACTCAATTGAGCACTATGCAATGATAAAGAATAATCGTTCCAGGGAACATCTCCTAACCTGGTTTCAACTGGAAGACATTATGTTGAGTGAAAGTAGTGAGCGACAAAAGGACAAATATTGTATGAAACCTCTACGATAAGATCTCAAAAACAGAGTTGTGTATAGAAGAAAAGACTCTTTGATAGCTGCAAGGTAGGGGAAGGAGGAAGGGTTGCGGGGGGAGGGTTTAGTTTAGATAGTTGCTAGAAATCTGCTTGGGAGAAAGCAGTGATAGTGCACATTAGAAACAAGAACAACATTAAGTGGACTTCGGCATTACTTGAGTATTCCTTCCATCTTAACCCAATATTGCAAGGATAGAGTAGCTGGGGCAGGGGGCAGGGGACCATGCTCTTAGGTGAAATCAAGGCCAACTGGCACAACTAGCATTTTGCTAAGAGAGCTCTCTGCACCCCATATTGGTGAGTGGCATCTAGGTTCTTAAAAGCTGCCAAACTGCCATTCGAGGACTCAGCAAATGGTCCCAACTCAGCTGGAACGGATGCTCACCAAGGACCAAAATGACATGCAGTAAAGACAACCTAGAAGACAGAGAGACCCAGAAGAGTGGGTGCCTACATCGACTTGGGACCAGAAGAACTGGATGGTGCCCAGCCACCACCAGTGATAGCCACAATGGAGCTCATAGAGAGGAGTCTCACTGGCAACACAAGAATTAAAAGGGGTGCATCCTGAGATCTCCACTAAAAGACCTCAGTTGATGGTCCAATGGTTTCGGGGTTCCCCTGAGAGCATGGTCACTGGCCCTGATACTGCCCTTACCCATAAATGATAATGAAATTCCACTCTTTGGACAGGAATGGATTTGGCAATGGACTTGGCAATACAGAGTGACCATATATTGGATGCACTTTATGGTTCTATACATCTGTAAGATACCATCCTGTTGACCTCTGGCTGGAGGAAGGAGAGAGGGTGGAGAGGAGGGGAAAGGAGGCTGTTGGGAGGATGAAACATGTATAGAGCAGAGAGGAATAGTGTGCTGTCACCGGACAGGGCGAGCAGTGGAAGCTGCATATAGGTGGGCATGTAAATTTATACGGGAATGTACATTTTCACTCAGTCATATTAAATAAAAAAAAAAAGAAAAGAAAATGAAATCTTGCAGTACAGTGTCTTCTGAGAATGTTCCAGTAGAAATCAGGGATGCCATCAAACATGTATAATTATAGTAATATTTTCACTAATTCTCCCTGCCCCTGAAATGAGATGTTTTAGTCTAGCTTACAATCAGTTTCTCCTGGTCTCTATAATAACATAATTATCTACAGTTCATCATGTTGAAAGAAGTTGTCACAAGCTAAAAAGCTGTGATCTCAGGAGTTTAGAACTTTGAAAAAAGCAGGATGACATTACTTATATCTGATGGCTGTTGCTTCTCATCCACGTTTGGTGCCCTCTCCTTCCATCTCATTCTATTGTGTGATCTGCACAATCTTGTGTCAGTATCAAATATAGATCAACAATGTGTTTACTATAAAGTAGCTAGTAAGACATTTCTCATTGCAGGTATAAAAACCCAAAGTTTTGAGCACATAGATTGTTTCTTGTTGGATTGGCCGTAGAGAACAATGATCAAAGACCAAGGTACTGAGTTAGGAAACCCATGTTTCAGTTCCAGGCACTTCACTTACTGACCCTATGAATCTTGGCGTGTTTTATTTAACTTCCATAAACCTCAATTTCTACCTATATAAATGGAACAATAATGGACTCTACTTCATTTAATGGTATCTTTAGTATTTTACTAATTTATTTAAGAAATATTTATTCAGTACATACTATGTGTCAAGCACAGTAACAAGTTCAGTGAATTGATGATAAACAACCAAAAATCCCTGCCTTCATGAAGATTATATTCTAGAGAGTAAATTCAGTCAAGAAACACTACTCTAAAAGTGTATATACATGCAAGAAAAACTATGATGAAATACAATTATGCATAATGTTTAGCTGTAAGAACATAATGAAGACTCAGTATGTATTCACTTTATTATTATTTGTCTACTAAGAGATCAACATCTTGGAGATACTACTTCTAGAATTGAGGCATGATGAACTTTTCAGGCCTTTTCCCTAGTAAATAATAATAACTAATGGATATGACTTTAAAACAACCATTTAAAGTCTCTGGAAATTCTTCCAAGGGTACAGAGAAAATGAAAAAAAAAATTTTTTTCAAGAAAATCAACTATAGCTCAGTAAGAGGGACTATAAAGCCCTCTTTCAAAAAACTGACTTTACTAAGGAAAATGTACAGAGAAGTTCAAGTCTATGGTGCTCTTGAAAAAATACAGATTTTAGTGGTAAACAATTAAGAGGAGGCTGATAGCTCTACAAGAACAACAAGCTAAACTACAGATCAGGTAGTTTATCAGAAATAACTAGGGAAAGAGACAGCGAAGACAGGGAGTTCATGAGTTCAGAACAAATCTCAAAAACTGGCTTCAAACTACCCCTACAAAGGGGAAAACCTCTAATTAGATCAATGTGGGAACAATTTATGCCCCCAGAAAACACTTTAAAAAAAAATAATAGTACTGCTAAGACCAGAAATTAGTAGAGCCTAACATCTGGATACAGAAACCCCAGCGGCATTGTGGTAAGTACTATGACTGCTAGCCAAAAGGTCAGCAGTTCAAATCCACCAGGCACTCCTTGGAAATTCTATGAAGCACTTCTACTCTGTCTATAGGGTTGCTATGAGTCAGATCTCACTCAGTGGCAGTGGGTTTGGGTTTTTTTTAGTACCTGGATACAGAGGCCCTGGTAGCACAGTAGATAAGTGAGTGGCTGCTAGTCAGAAGGTCAGCAATTCAAACCCATGAGCTGCTCCACTGGAGAAAGACGTGGCAGTTTCCCTGTGTTAGTAAAATTTATAGCCTTGGAAAACCTGTGGGGCAGTTCTATTATGTCATATAGCATCTCTGTGAATAAGAATAGATTCAGTGGCAAGGGGTTTGGTTTTCTTTATTTTAACAGCTAGTCTGATAACAACAGAGGTAGCTAGGTTAATTGAGAAAGCAGGGAAATAAACAGTCAAAAAGCCTTGCTAAAACCACTGTCACCAAAGGATGGCTGGCTCATAACCAAGCCTACTCCCTTTGAGAACGTCAAAGGCTTTCACGCTGGAAGAACTAGACCACTAAAATAGTCCAGGTAAAAATACCAAATACAAAAACAATAAGACCCAGGTAGGGAGGGGTTGGAAACCTGGTAGAATAGTGGTTAAGTGCTATGGTTCCTAACCAGAAAGTCAGTAGTTCAAATCCACTGGGCACTACTTTGAAACTACATGGGGCATTTCCACTCAGTCTCAGAGTTGCTATGAGTCTGAATCAACTAGATGGCAGTGGGCTATGGGAGACGTCAGGATCCAGAGTGACAATGTATTATATAAAGTATATTTTATACATTATATAAAATATACAATATTATATAAAATAATCAGTTTTTAATAAAAAATACAAGATATGCAAAAAAATCCAGAAAAGTATGAATCATACACTTAAAAACTCACTGCTGTCAATTCAATTGAGACTCATAGCTACCCTAAGGGACAGAGGAGCACTGCCTCATAGAGTTCCAAGGAGCACCTGATGGATTCAAACTGCTGATCAAATTTTTGTTAGCAGACGTAGCACTTAACGACAACACCAGGGTTCCCTAAATCCTACACAGGTAGGGGGAAAAAAAAAGGCAAACAGACACTTACCAGTGGGCCCAGATCATGGACTTAGCAGATGAAAACTTCAAGGAACTACTATAAATATGCTTAAAGAATTAAAGGAAGCAAGTTTAAAGAAGCAAATGAAATATGGTGACAATATCTTATTAGATTGAGAATATTAACAAAAAACAGAAATTTTGAAATAGAACCAAATAGAAATTCTGGAGTTGAAAAGAACAATAATTGAAATAAGAAGTCACTAAATGAGTTCAACAGTAGACTTAAAGAAGGAAGATTCAGCAAATTTGACAGCATATCAACAGAAATGGAATCCAAAGAATGCAGAAAAAAATGAAAAGAAAAACTAACAAAATCTCAGAAATATGTGGGACACTATCTAATGCATAAATCTATATGCATAAAGGAGTAGCAAAATGAGTTGAGAAAACAAAAGAAGCAGAAAAACATTCAAAGAATAGCTAAAAACTTCTGAAATATGATTTAAAAATCACAATCAATAAGTTTAATAAACTTCAAGTAGGAAAAGTTCAATGAAATCCAACCCAGATACATCCTAATAAAAATCTGAAAAACAGAGAGAAAACCTTGAAAACAAAAAAACAAACAACTCGTCACATATAAGAAAACCCCAATAAGACAATTAGCTGACTTTACATCAGAAACAATGGAGACAAGAAGACAGTGAAATGATATGTTCAAAATGTTGAAAGAAGCAAGCATCAATAAGAATCTTATATCCAGCAAAAACACCTTTCAAAAACAAAGCTAAAAGAAAGGCATTCTCATATAAGCAAAAACTGAGACAGTACATGGCTCTTGGATCAGCCTTCTAACATATACTGAAGGAAGTTATTTGAGTTGAAAGAAAGTGACGAAAGACAGTAAGTCAAAACAAGATAAGGCAAATAAAACAAAGATTACCACTAAAGATACTCATGTAATTATGATAGACAGCATAAATATTTTTTCCTTTCTTTTTTAAGAGATTTTAAAAACAATTATATAAAATGTTGTTATTGTTGTTAGATGCCTTCAAGTCAGTTCCAGTTCATAGCAACTTTGTAAAACAGAACAAAACCCTGTCTAGTTTTAGACTTTCATCACAATCATTGTTATATCTGAGCACATTGTTGCAGCCACTATGTCAGTCCATCTCATCAAGAATCTTCCTCTTTTTTGCTGACCCTCTGTTTTACCAAGCACAATACTTCTTCATGGACTAATTCCTCCTGATAACGCGTCCAAAATATGTGAGGCCAGATCTCCACCATACTCACTTCCAAGGAGCATTCTGGCTGTTTTTCTTCCAAAACAGACTTCTTCATTCTTCTGGCAGTCCACAGTATAATTAAAGTTCCTTGCCAATATCATAATTCAAAGGCATTCATTCTTCTGTCTTCCTTATTCATCATCTAGCTTTTGCATGTATAAGAGGCAATTGAAAATATTGCTTGGGCCAGAAGAATCTTAGTTCTCAAAGTGACATCTTTGCTTTTTAACACTTAAACGGAGTTTCAAAAGAACTTTAAAAAAAAAAAAAAAAAAAAAAACTTTTTTTTTGATACTTTAATGGGATCTTTTGCAGCAGATTTGTCCATTACAATACATCATGTGATTTCCTGACTGTTGCTTCCCTGGCCACTGATTGTTAACCCAAGTAAAATAAAATCATCAACAACATCAATTTTTTCCCCATTTATCATGATGTCTTTATTGGTCCAGTTGTGAGGGTTTCCATTTTCTTTATATAGAAGTATAATCCATACTGAAGGCTGTAGTCTGATCTTCATCATAAGTGCTTCAAGTCTTCTCTGTTTTCAGCAAGGAAAATTGTGTCATCTGCATTTCACAGGTTGTTAATAAATCCTCCATCAGTTCTGATAGATGGGACTTGAGCTGATGCTACATTCTTCTTCATATAGTTCAACTTCTCAAATTCTTTACTCAAGCACACAAATTGAATAAGTATGATGAAATGATCCAACCCAGAAACACACCTTTCTTGATTTTAAACAATGTAGTATCCCTTTGTTCTGTTCAAATGACTGCCTATTGGTCTATGAACAGGTTCCACATGGGCACAATTAAGTGTTTTGGAATTTCTATACTTTGCAAGTGTTGTCAATGATTTTTTTATGATGCACACACAGTCTGTACCTTTGAGTAGTGAATGAAATACATGTAAACATCTTTCTGGTATTCTCTGCTTTCAGCCCAAATCTGGTTTACATCACCAATGATATCCCTTGTTACAGATTCTCTTCTGAATCTGGCTTGAATTTCTGGCCCTTCCCTGTGAGTGTACTGCTGCAGTCATTTTTGAATGATATTCAACAAAATTATACTTGCGTGTGACACTAATGATACTGTTCAATAATGTCCACATTTTGTGAGATTACATTTCTTTTGAATGGACATAAATATAGCTCTATTCTAGTTCACTGGAAAATCTGGTGGCAGAGTGGTTAAGTGGTACATCTGTTAACCAAAGGTCAGCAGTTTAAATCCTCCAGGTGCTCTTTGGAAACTCTATCGAACAGTTCTACTCTGTCCTGTATGGTTGTTACAAGTTAGACTCACCTTGACAGCAGTGGGTTTGGTTTGGTTTTACTAGTCCATTGGCCAGGTAGCCATCATCTGAGTTGTTGGCATGGCTAGTGAGTGCCTCCAGCACTGCATTCATTTGTTTTTGGTTTTTTTAGTATGACTGAGTGAAAATGTACATTCCCATAAAATTTACATGCCCACCTATATGCAGCTTTCACTGCTCTCCTTGCCCAGTGACAGCACACTATTTCTCTCTGCTCCATACGTGTCTCATCCTCCCAACAGTCTCCTTTCCCTTCCTCTCCACCCACTCCCCTTACTTCAGCCAGAGGTTAGCAGGATAATATCCTATAGATGCACAGAACCATAAAGTGCATCCAACATATAGTCACACTGTGTCGCCAAGTCCAATCCATTCATGTCTGAAGAGTGGACCTTCATTATGATTTATGGGCAGGGGCAGCATCAGGGCCAGGGGCCATGCTCCCAGGAGAACCCCGATGCCGCTGGACCATCAATTGTGGTCTTTTAGTGGAGATCTCAGGATGCACCCCTTTTTATTCTTCTGTTGTCAGTGAGACTCAATTTAGTGAGCTCCATCGTGGCTATCACTGGTGGTGGCCGGGTACTATCCGGTTCTTCCGGTCGCAAGTCGATGTAGGCACCCACTGATGTGGGTCTCTTTACCTTCTGGGTTGTCTTTACCTCATGTCATTTTGGTCCTCCATGAGCATTCACTCCTTCTAAGTTGGGACCATTTGCTGCGTCCTCGGATGGCAGCTTGCCAGCTTTTAAGACCCCAGATGCCACTCACCAATGTGGGCTGCAGAGAGCCCTCTTAGCAAAATGCTAGTTGTGCCAATGGCCTCGATTTCACCTAAGAGCATGGTCCCCTGCCCCCTGTCCCAGCTACTCTATCCTTGCAATATTGGGTTAAGATGGAAGGAATACTCAAGTTATGCTGAAGTCCACTTAATGTTGTTCTTGTTTCTAATGTGTGCTATCACCGATTTCACCCAACCAAATATCTACCAACTATCTAGTCTAAACCCTCTCCCCTTGCCCTCCCTCCCTCTCCTCCATTGCAGCCATCAAAGAGTCTTTTCTTTTATGCATAAGTCTGTTTTTGAGATCTTATCGTAGGGGTCTCATACAATATTTATTCTTCTGTTGCCACGTTCACTCAACATAATGTCTTCCCGTTGAAACCAAGATATGAGATGTTTCCTGGAATCATCATTATTCTTTATCATTGCATAGTGCTCAATTGAGTATATATACTACAGTTAACCAATCCATTCCTCTGTTGTTGGGCATCTGGGTTGATTCCATCTTTTTGCTATCATGGACTGTGCTGCAATAAACATTCTTGTGCATGTGTCCATTGGTATGAAAGGCCTTGATTCTGTAGGACATATTCCAAGTAGTAGAATTACTGGGTCAAATGGTATATCCATACTCATATTTTTAAGGAAACACCAGATTGCTTTCCAAAAAGGCTGGACCATTTTGCAACCCCACCAACATTGTAGGAGAGTTCCACTTTCTCCACAGCCTCTCCAGCATTTGTTGTTTGTGTTTTCTGGATCATGGCCAATCTTGTTGGGGTGAGATGGTATCTCGTTGTAGTCTTGATTTGAATTTCTTTAGTAACTAAAGATCGTGAACATGTCCGCATGTGTTTTTTGGCTGCCTGGATCTCCTCTTTAGAGAAATGTCTGCCCATCTCCTTTGCCCATTGCTTAATTGGATGGTTTATCTTCTTCTTCTTGATATTTTGTAGTATCTTATAGATTATGGAGATCAGGCGTTGATCTGACATAGAGTTGCCAAATATTTTTTCCCATTCTGTAGGTGGCCTTTTAATTCTATTAATGAAGACTTTGGATGAGCAAAAGTATTTGATTCTTAATAGTTCCCATCTATCTATTTTCTCTTCTATTGATTGTGGTTTCATAGACAGATTTTGAAGTCTGTCTATGTTGTGTATTAAAACTTACACTGTTGTTCCTACCTTTTCTTGGATGAGCTTTATCATTTTAGGTTTGATATTTAGGTCTTTTATCCAGTTGGAGTTGGTTTTTTAAAGGTGTGAAACATGGGTCTTGTTTTCATTTTCTGCAGATGGATATCCAATTTTGCCAGCACCATTTGTTGAAGATACTGTTTTTCTCCCAGTTTAATGTCTTAGGGCCTTTGTCGAATATCAACTGTTCATAGGCAGATGGTGTCATCTCTGGGGTCTCAATTCTGTTCCATTGATCATCTGTCTGTTCTTGTACCAGTACAAGGCTGTTTTGACCACTGTGGCAGTGTAGTATCTTCTAGGGTTGGGAAATGAGAGGCCTCCCAGTGTGTTGTTCTTCTTTAGTAGTATCTTACTTATATGAGGCTTCTTCCCTGTCCAAACAAAACTGGTGATTTGCTTCTCATCTCATTAAAAAATGACGCTGGAACTTGTATTGGGATTGCGTTATATAAGTAGATTGTTTTGGGTAAAATAGACATTTTCACAATGTTAAGTCTTCCTATCCATGAGCAGGGTAGCTTTTTCCACTTATCTAAGTCTCTTTTACTTTCTTGTAGTAATGGTCTGTAGTTCTCTTTGTAAAGGTCTGTTATTTCTCCAGTTAGATTAATTCCTAGGTACTTTATCTTCCTAGGGGCTATCGTAAATGGTATTGATTTGATCATTTCTTCCTTAACAGTTTCGTTGATATGAAGGAATCCTACTGATTTACTTATGTTTATCTTGTATCCTGAGACTTTGCTGAACTCTTCTATCAGTTTGAGTAGTTTACTTATAGATTCTTTAGGATTCTCTGCGTATACAATCATATCTTCTGCAAATGGGGAGATTTTGACTTCTTTTTGCTGATGCAGATGCCCTTCGTGGTCTTGCCTAATTTCTTTGGCCAGAACTTCGAGTACAATGTTAAATAGGAGAGGTGACAGTGGGTATCCTTGTCTAGTTCCTGTTCTCAGGAGAAAGTCTTTCAGTCTCCATTCAGGATGATGTAGGCAGTTGGCTTTGTATAAATGGCCCTTATTGCATTGAGGAATCTTCCTATGCCTATGCCTATTTTGCTGTGAGTGTTTTGCATGAATGGGTGTTGGACTTTATCAAATGCCTTTTCTGCATCAATGGACAAAATCAGGTGATTCTTGTCTTTTGTGGCATTTATGTGGTTAATCACATTAATTGCTGTTCTGACGTTGAACCAGCCTTGCATCACTGGTATGAATCCCACTTGGTCATGATGGCTTATTTTTTTGAATTGTTGTTGTATTCTATTGGCAAGAATTTTGTTGAGGACTTTTGCATCTAGATTCACGAGTGGTATTGGTCTATAGTTCTACTTTTTTGTTGGGTCTTTCCTTGGCTTTGGTATCAGGGTTATGCTGGCTTCATAGAATGAGTTTAGGAGTACTCTAAAATAGTCACAGTAGTACTGGAGATAGCTCTTCTCTAAAAGCTTGATAGAATTTTGCAGTGAAGCCATCTGGGCTCAGGCTTCTTTTTTGGTTGGCAGTGTTTTGATAACATTTTCAATCTCTTCCTTTGTGATGGGTTTATTAAGTTGTGCTGCTTCATGTTGTGATAATTTGGGTAGGTGGTATGAATCAAGGAATTTGTCCATTTCCTCTAGGTTTTCAAATTTGTTACAGTACAGTCTTTCATAGAATTCTGTTATGATATTTTTGAGATCTGTTGTGACAACTCCCCTCTCATTTCTAATTTGGGTTATTTGTTTCCTTTCCTGTTTTTCTTTAGTAAGTTCAGCCAGTGGTTTATCAATTTCGTTGATCTTTTCAAAAAAACAGCTTTTGGTCCTTTCAATTTTTTCAGTTGTTTTTCTATTGTCTAATTCATTTAGTTCTGCTCTAATCTTTATGATCCCATTTCTTCTGGTGCCTGAGGGGTTCCTCTGTTGTTCTCTGTCTACTTGTTCAAGCTGTAGGGTTAGTTCCTTGATTTAGCTTCTTTCTTCCTTCTAGATGTGTGCACTTATGGAGATAAACAGACCTCTGAGCACTGCTTTGGCTATATCTGATAGATTCTGGTAGGAAGTATTTTCATTCTCATTGGAATCCATGAATTTCTTTATTTCATCCTTGATGTCTTCTATAACCCATGGTTTCCTGAGCAAGATGTTGTTCATTTTCCAAGAGTTCCACTTTCTATCTATATTTTTTCTGCTATTGATTTAGACTTTTATGGCTTTATGATCTGAGAAGATGCTTTGCATTCATTCAATGATATGGATTTTTTTGAGAATTGCATTATGTCCTAACACATGGTCAATTCTGGAAAATATTCCATGTGCACTGGAGAAGAAGGTGTAATTGTCCACTGATGGATAGAAAGTCCTGTATATATTGATGAGTTTTAATTGGTTAATTGTGGCAATAAAGTCTTATGTATCTTTACTGAGCTTTTTTCTAGATGATCTGCCCAGTATTGAGAGTGGAGTGTTGAAGTCTCCCAGTATTATTGTGGAGTAATCTAACACTTTTTTGAGTGTAGTCAGTGTTTCTTTGACGTATTTAGGTGCTCTGATGTTGCCAAGCCAAGTGCTGTCCAGTCGGATCCGTCTCATAGGTATATAAATATTTAATATAGTTAATTCTTGCTTGTGTACTGATTCTTTCAGCAATAAATAGCATCTGTCTTTGTCCATGATGGTGGATTTTACATTAAAATTGGTTTTGTCTGAGATTAGAATTGCCACAGCCACACCTGCTCTTCTTTTTTCAATGTTGAGTTGATATATATTTTTCCATCCTTTAATTTTCGTTTGTTCCTATCTTTAGGTCTCAAGTGAGTTTCTTGTAGATAACATATGGATCATTCATGTCTTTTGATTCAAGATGTCACTCGATGTCTCTTTACTGCAGCATTCAGTCCATTCACATTCAATGCAATTATTGAAAGGTACATGTCCACTGCTGCCATTGTGGTATGTTTATTTTTATGTTGATGTTTTCTCTGTTGTTCTTATTAGTCTGTTCTGGGACACTCTTTTTTGTGAGTTGATTTTTCAACTTTTTCAGAGCTGTTTCTGTAGCTGTTGAGACTCCTGTGTTACATTTCTTGAAATGGTATGTTTCATCTTTGTGGTGCTTTACAGCTGCCCTATTATCCCCCTTAATAAACTATACCTAAACCCAATTTTGATTGCTATCAGTCTTGTCATTTTCCTCTCCATCTGGAAGGACTATAACAACTGTAGTACATCCCTCTTTTTAATATGATGGCACCATAGTTTTCATGATAATCACCAGATTGCTTCTTTCAGTATTAAAGCTGTGATTGAATTTGGAGCCTTCCTTAACTGAGTAGAGTTCTGAATAATGTGTCGTTCTAAAATATAAAGTTAGTGTTTTTTTCTTCTAAGCCAAAGCCAAGAACTTCTTTCCATATTTCTTGTAGTTTTGGTTGGGTTTTCACAGTCTCTGAGCTTCTGTTTATCTGGGAATGTCTTTATTTCATTTTCATATTTGAAAGATAGTTTTGCAGGATATATAATTCTTGGTTTGAAGTTCTTCCCCTTCAAGGCTTGGAATGTGTCATGTCACTGTCTCTGTGCCTGCATGGTTTCTGCTGAGAAATCTGACAAAAGCATACAGGGTTTCCCTCTGAGTGTTAGCTTTGCTTTGAGTCTTGCTGCCTTTGAGAGTTGCTGCTTATGCTTCATTTTGTTAAGCTTGGTTATAATACATCTTGGAGTCTTTCTTTTGAGATCTATATTGGGTGGCTTACCATATACATCTCAGATGTCTATATTCTCTTCCTTCATGATTTCTGTGAAGTTTTCTGTCATCAGCTCAGCAACTATACTCTCTGTGTTCTCAGGTGTCTCATCCTTTTCAGGGACTCCAATTAATCGAAGGTTTTTCCTCTTTATAGAGTCCCACATGCTTCTTAATCCTTCTTCATTTTTCTTGTTTCTTTTTCCTGATTTCTGCTCATAGATGCTGGCATCAGTAGCTCTGTCTTCCAAGTCAGAAATTCTTTTTTCCACTTGTCCCATTGTGTTTTCTTGGCTTTGAATGGAAGTTTCTATGTCTTTGACTTTCTTCTTGATCTGTTGGATTTCAGAGTACTGGTGTTCTATCAGATCAAACAGCTTGCTTAATTTTTCCTTTTGTTCTGCTGCATTTTGCATAAGGTCTAGAAGGGCTCTGTATATAATCCTTTTGTATTCACCTTCTGATGATTTCAGAAAAGTTTCTTCATCTGGAAAACTCCTTGGTTGTGCTGTTTGGGAGCCTTCTGAAGCCATGGGTGATTATTTCTTTGCCACAAGTGTCTGTTGCTTTTGGGGACTCATGCGAGTAAGTAGAGGCTGGGAGAGACATTGTGAGGATGGACTGCAGATGTTTCTCTAGGCTGCCTTAAAATGTAAAACAAAAGGTATCTGACCACTTCACAAGTCAGTAAGGTTTTCAGGTGTAGAAGTCCCTCTTCCAAACTGGCAAAGTAAGTACCTCTATATCCAACCCCAGATGATACAAACTAGTTCAAAATACAGCAATGCTACTGCCCTATTTGCCTCTGCTGACAGGGCCCAGTCTTAGGCGACACTGTGTAAACTACTGCTTTTCTGTTGGAGAAGCACTCTCCTATGGACAGGCTCTGGCTCCCAAGTTAAGAAATAGGTCCAGCTGTGACCATCATATCTAAGATTGTGCCCTCCACACGGTCAGCAGATAGAGAGGCTAAAGGTGCCAAGAGGTAGTGATTCCTCTGCCTCTGTTGCCCGGCCCCCACCTTAGGCAACACTGTGTAAACTACTGGTTTTCTATCAGAGAAGTGCTGTCCTGTTTGCAGGCTCTGGCTCCCAGGCTAAGAATTAGGTCCTGCTAAAATCTCCATATCCAACATGGCATCCTGCACACTGGCACTGCGGTTCCGTACAAACCACACTGTGGCACTGATAAAAAGACAGGCTCCAAATGGCTAGATTAACAGAGTCCTAAGCCTGACTCTCAAAATACAGCAATTTTGCCTGCCTATACCACCAGCAGTGCGTCTGAGTCTAGCCACTAGGCAAGACCCAGCTCCGTCCACTAGCCAAGACAGAGAAAAATAAAGTCAAAATGGTGTGTTTACCTTCAGTCCATGAGAGCCAGAGCTAGCCAGGAGCAGGAATCAGTAAAAGAGAGGAGGTTTTTCGTTCAGTGGTATGAAGTTCAAATTAACAGCCCTGTGCAGTGTCCTGGGGACTCACTAGGTGACCAGAAGGCTCTGTTTGATTATCAATTCAGGTCTTGTTTTCCAGAGGGATATAAGGAGACATGTGCTTAGTCTGCCATCTTGACTCCGCCTCTGCATTCATTTGTTGATACGTCTCAATTAATTTTCCATCAGTTCCTGGAGCCTTGTTTTTTGCCAGTGCTTTCAGTTTGGATTACACTTTTTTCCTTCAACACCATCAGTCTGTGATCACATTCTGTCTCCTAAAATGGTTGAGCATTGAACAACTCCTTTTGGTACAGTTACTCGGTATATTCCTTTTATCTGCTTTTGATGCTTCCTATGTCATCAAATATTTTACCTATAGAATCCTTCAAAATTATGACTCAAGGCTTGAATTTTTCTCTTCAGTTCTTTCAGTTTGAGAAATTCTGAGCATGATATTCCTTTCTAACTCCGAGATTTTGCACAATTAATTGCAATATTTTACTTTCTTCTTTTCAACTTGCCCTTTGAAAACTTGTTTCATTCTTTCACATCATCATTTCTTCCATTTGCTTAAGCTACTTGGTGTTCAAAAGCAAGTTTCAGAGTTTCTTCTGACATCCTTTTAGGGCTTTCCTTTCTCTCTGGTCACTTAAATGACCTTGTGTTTTCTTCATGTATATGGCTTTTGATGTCACTCCACAATTCCTCTGGCTTTCAGTCATTGGTGCTCAATGCACCACATCTATTCTTGAGTTTGTCTCTAGATAATGTCTTAGGCTGAGTTCTCTAGAGAGCAAAACCAGTAAAGAGTATAATTGCATATACCAAGCCAAGTGCCGACGAGTCAGATCC
Source organism: Heterohyrax brucei (assembly GCA_028571685.1). Taxonomy (NCBI): domain Eukaryota; kingdom Metazoa; phylum Chordata; class Mammalia; order Hyracoidea; family Procaviidae; genus Heterohyrax; species Heterohyrax brucei. The sequence continues at coordinate 149,313,147 of CM053144.1, read as the reverse complement.
GACTCATGGTGAGTCAGATAGATTTATATCAAGGAAATGGCTCATACAGTTGTAGAGGCTGAAATATCCTAAGTGGGTGGATCAGTACAGAATCTTCTCTGGATTCACATAGCTGCAGAGGCTGGCAAATCCAAGATGGGCAGGTCAGAGAACAGGGCTCCTGCTCTCAGGGTATGAAGATTGACAAATTCTAATATCTTCAGATAAGCTGACAGCTCACATCCCAAGAACCAGAGGCCAGATGAACACAAGGCAGGTAGCCATAGGATCTAGAGTAAGCAAAAAGCCTGAACATCTGCTTATATAGAGATGCAGGCCACACTTCCAAAGAAACTCCCTTTAAACTGATTGGCTACTCACAGCAGATATAATCACGGGAGTGGTCACATTTAAAAACTGAGAATAACAGCCAATTTGACACACAGTCTTAACCATCACAGATTGAATATATTCAAAGTTTTATTTTGGTTTTCATGGACTTGTCTTAATTTTTTTTCAGTTTCAACTTGAGCATGCATAGAAGGAATTGATGGCCTGTTCTACAGTAGGATCCAGCCTTGGTCTTACTGACAACATTGAGCTTTTCTACTTTATCTTTCCACAGAAGAAGTGATCTCTGGCACCCTTTCTATCACCAACACTTTATTTTCCAATACTACCAATTCTTCTCTGTTTCCAGATTTTGCACTCTAATTACCAATAGTTATTGATGCATCCTGATTGCATGTCTGATCATTTTTGGACTGTAGATGTTGGTAAAAAATTTTAATTTCTTCATCTTGGCATTAGTGGTTGGTACATAAATTTGAATAATAGTTGTATTAATTGGTGTTCCTTGTATTAATTGGTGTTCCTTGTAGGTGTATGGGTATTATCACTGACAGTGTTGTACTTCAGGAGACATCTTGAAATGTTCTTTTTGACAATGAATGCAATGCCAACCCTTTTTAATTTGTCATCTATGACATAATATACCATGTTACTGCTTCATTCAAAATTGCCAATACTAGTCCCTTTAAGCTCATTAATGCCTAGGATATTGATCTTTATGAATTCCATTTCATTTTTGATGACCTCCACTTTTTGTAGATTCATGATTTGTATACTTCACATTTCTATTATTAATAGATGCTTACAACTCTTTCTTCACATCTTGAGTCATACCGCATCAGCAGCTGAATGTTCAGGAAACCTAAGTTCATCCACATCATTAAGGTTGACTCTACTTGGAGGATGCAGCTCTTCCTCAGTTGTATCTTGAATGCCTTCCAACCTGAGGGGTGCATCTTCCATCAATATATAAAGCTTTGTTCTGCTGCTATTCTGAAGGTTTTTACCGGCCAGTTGTCTCAGAGGTGATCTGAGAGAATTTTTGAAAAGGTCCCAAGTCTGAGACCCAAGGTCGTAGCCCCTGCCAAAGGGATGGATCAAAGAGGAAAAGAGAGAACAACCTCAACCACCTTTCTGTGTACTCCACCAGGCTAACAAGCATCAAGTAACCACTCACAACAGTCTACTGCTGGGGGAATATCATGATGGCAGAGCAGGATGTTATCTGAAGCACAAGTACAAAGAAGATTGCATGAAGTTGAGGATGACCATTATGAACCAAATTTTGTTCACCTAAAATATGCATTGAATCCCTGGACCTTTACCCTGGAAGTGATCCTGTTTGGAAATAGTTGGGTTGCTTTTTTGTTCTGTTTTGTTTTGTTAATAAGGTCATACTAATATAAGCCAGATTTTAGACCAGAATGGATACTGAGATACACACAAGGGGAAACAGACTCCATGTAAAAGCTATCTAAAAGCCAAAGCACCAAAGGAACCAAGAAATTCCCAGAGCATTTAGACTTTTTGGCTCTAGAAGTGTGAGAAAATGAATTTAGGCTCTTTACAGTTACTCACTTCTGGGATTTGGTTATAGTATCATTAGGTAAATAAGGCAGTAGCATAGACATTGAAAATCCCTCTGGTAAGCAAGCCTCCCTGGTAAGCAAGCCTCCATTCTAAACACCAAGTAATTCTAGAGGAATCTGAACCACAGAAGTAACAAAATCTGAACCTAGTTCAATTTCTAACTAGAATGACTCAATGTTCCACGCTAAAGCTACAGCAAAAAAAAAAAAAGAGGTGTGCAATCTTTTGAGCATAAATACAATTTACCTGTCTCCACTACAAAGCTATTTAGCTTTCAGCCAACAACTGAGATGAAAAAGAAGCAAAAAAAAATCACAATGTCCAAAGGCAAAGTAATCTCAAAATCAGACTCAGATATGACCCAGATGTTGGGCTACAAAACAAGGAATTTAAAATAACGACCAACATGCTGAAGCTCTAGTCATGTAGTGATTAAGAGCTCCACTGCTAACCAAAAGGTCGGCAATTCAAACCCATTAGCCGCTCCTTGGAACCCCATGAGGCAGTTATGCCCTGTCTTGTCAGGCTGCTATAAGTCAGAATCCACCCCACTCAGTAAGTTTGGTTTGGTTTTTGGTTTATTAGCACGTTAAAAGTTTTAGTGGAGAAGTCAAAAAATATGTATCATCAGATTAAGAATTTCAGCAGGGAAATGGAAACTAATATTTACCATACAACTGTGGTAAAAAAGATAAAGAATGTTTTCAATGGGCTCTTCAGTAGACTAAACTTAGCCAGTGAAACAACCAGTAAACCTGGAAAATTTATCCAAGGTGAAATACAAATTACACAAGGTAAAGAAGAAGAAAACTTAAAATGTGGAAAAAACAGGGCAGAATACCCAAGAGTTGTGGTATAATATCAAATGTTCTAACATATGTGCAATCAGAATTCCAGGAAAGGACAAAGTATGAAAAAGATCTGAAAGGTAATATCTGAGAAGTTTCCAAATTTAATGACAGACATCAAGCCACAGACTGAAGTAGATTTGAGAATACTAAGCAGCACCAAGAAATACATGTCACTTGACCAAGTTAAGGAGCCCTGATGACTCGGTAGTTGAGCACTTGGCAGCTGATCATAATAAGGTTGGTATCCAGAACTCACTAACTGCTTCATGGGTAGAAGGATGTGGAAGTCTGCTTCTACAAGTACTACAGCTTGGAAAACCCAATAAACAGTTCAGCTCTGTCCTACAGGGTTGAAATGTGTCAAAATTGATGACAGCAGTAGGTTTGGTTTTACCAAGTTTAAGTAAGAAACACAGATGTGAAATGACTGTATTAACAACCACAAACATAAAACTAATGATAAAACTTGCAATTATTCTGTCAATACCTGCTAAAACATTGAGTACTCTGCCCTCATATCCATGTTAATCAACTGCTGCTTCTCAGTTGTCATTTGATACTTAATTCAGATCATAGTTTGTTCATTAGAAATACTCAACAATATTCATTTAGCATCTCCCAGACGATATGCTGGAAATCAGGATACCTCAGTGGACAAGACAGAGTTCCTGCCTTATGAAGCTTACGATTGAGTTGGTCAGATATTTAAAATTTAATTATACAACTAATTTCTGAATTGTAATTGTGTATGTGCAACAAAGGCAACATACAAGTAGGAAATACTACATGGCATATAATTTATTATTCAAAATTTAACATTTTTGACAGTGAAAAAGGATGTTCTTCATAATTAAACCTGCACAATAAGAGTAAACCAGGACTGTCAGGGGAAAAAAGAGAACATACAGTCAAAGTGTAGCAGACCAAGAAGTCACATAATGGTTCAAGCAGTCACCAAAGAATATCTTAAGAAAGTGACATCTGAGGTCAGCACTGTAGAATGTGTAGGGATTGCTGAGGTGAAAAAAGTTAAGAGTATTCCAAGCAAAGGGAATGGCATGCAAAAATGTTCTGAAACCAGTTTGAAGAACTGAAGCAAGACCAAAGTAGCTGCAGTGCAGAGTAAAAATGAAAAGAGCAGCATGAGTGTGATGACATAGGTGTGAACAGGCCACAAGCAATGGGAGCCTTGAAGAGTTTCAAACACGCATTTGTAGAATTAAAGTCTGAATGCATTGTGGATAATGAATTATAATTCTAAAGATGCAAAAATTGACATAGGGAGACCAGTTAGGAAGCTACTGCCAGAGCCCAGAAGAGTAATAATATTGGCTTGGTTTGAAGAGATTACAGTAGAAATGGAAAAAAGATGGCAAATTACAGACATAAGTAAGAGTAAAATTAATAGAAGTTTACCAGTTGATTGAACACAGACTGTGAGGAACAGGGTAAATATTGGAATCAAAGTTTGTACAAAATTATATGTTCTTCCCTATAAATTCTGAAAAAGGAGTTGTCCTCTCTGAGAAAAGGTGACTACAAGGACCAATGTATGTCCAACAATATCATGTAATGTAACAAATTCTGTTTGTGGCAACAGCATTTTACTTGCAAGTTGGTATTACAGCAGAATAAAATGAATTTGGGAATTAGGGATGAAGCAAACCTTAACTTGTAACAGCTCTTCCATTAACTAGAAGTTCTTGGGCACATAGGCTTTCTGGGTTTCAGCTTCCAAGCTATAAACTAGGTACTTATGCAGATTAAATAAGATAATTTTTATATGGTAGAAATAAAAATTAAACATGTTAACTGGATTTTACTTATAATTCTTTATTCCCTACCCCATAAATTTTCTCTCCAATTTACAGGAAAAGTACAAAAGAAAAAGAAACAGCAAATACATTGCATGGCTTTGAGTTTCAAAATTGATTTTTAAAAACTATAGTATAGATAAAAGTCTTATATGTCAGTGGGGTTTAATTTGCTAGTTTGGGGTATTATGGAACTCTTGGCTATGGCATGAAGTAAACTAGACATAAGGAAAATGTATATGCATATACATATACACATACACATGCACATACACACACACATACACATACACATATACATCATATACAGGACCAGAACTCAGTGGGACTGCCTATTTTCCCAGATCTCTTAAGTTTTTCCTTTTAACAGGATGCAGTCGTAGCCCTTTTCTGTCCTCTCTAGTAGTGGAAAGTACTTTTGTTGTCTCTGACAAATTTCCACTTAGTGCAGATTCCAGCTTTCATAGGCTTCCCTGTATAATCTTCACTGTCCTGAGACTGCAGACTAGTTTGCCTCGCCTGAGTGAGGCTGAGCTTCAGAGATGGAAAAGAATAGTACACTGCCTGTCTTAGGTACTCACTGTATCAGTCAGAATCAACTTGACTTCAACAGGTGAATGGTAACTGCAGGGACTTAGCTAACGGGGACAGTATGCCTAAAAAGTCTGGTGAAACCTGTGATTTGTTGTCCAAATGAAGTCTACAGAGACTAAAAGTATGGCTTCAATAAAATTAAAAATTTGACCAGGCTCATCTGCAACTGGGAATTGCAGTTGTCTCCCACACGGTTTCATATCAAAATGTCATGATAGCACTAGGGCCGATGAGAAACTGCAGTAAAACCAGCCAAAGCCGAAACCTGTGCATGGTAAAAACCTGTCAGAAAAGGAAAATGCATGTATGTTCCATCTACAGAGAGGGATAGGAAAGTGGTAAGGCTGCATCCTGTCAGAGTCAGAGAACTGGTGAGACCTCCCAAAAAACAAGGCAAGCGTCTCAACTTCCTGCTTTCTCAGGGTTTACTGTAGACAGTATTAGAAGGGAAATGGAGCAAGTCTTGTTGTCCATCAGTGGAAGAGTATAGGTAAAATGTGTGGCAATTTCATACATGGGTATTATGTTACATGTAGAAGAAACAGATAAATAAAGCAGTAATGGTGGATCTTTTAAACAAATGATTGCTTGGGGGACATTAGGAAACAGAATGAGAGCTACAACCTTGCCATCATTCACAGACTACCCATTCACTCCCTCCATAGTCAATAAAATTAATAAAATTAACAAAGAACAAAATCTAAAAAACTTTTTAATGCTTGCTAATACAGCCATCCATTCAACACATAAGACCCTCTTAGGTACCAAAGGAGTACTGGCATCCCAGTGGTTAAGCGCTCAGCTGCTAAGCAAAAGATTGTTAGTTCAAAATTATCAGCTGTTCCACAGGAGACCAGGTGGCAGTCTTCTCCTATAAGGATTTATAGCCTTGGAAACCCTACGGGCTGTTCTGCTTTGCCTATAGTGTCACTACAAGTTGGAACTCGTAGTGTTCCAACTCAATGGCAACTGAGTTTGTTTTTCATTGTTATATTCCAGCAACTGGGCTACGTGGAGGGTAATCATGGCTAAATATATTCTCTGCCCTCAAGAAGCTTAAAATTTTGTAGAAAATATAGAAAATAGGTAATCATAATGAAATGTATAACTATTAGCATTTATTTATTCTCCTTCCTACCATTTCATCTCCTTTCCAGTAATATGTCAGGTAGGTTAGCAACTAATAAAAAGACACACTTGGGAGGACCATACTAATGCCTAAGAACTCAAATGACTATAATGGCCTCTAAGTACGCCAACCAAGTGAGTAACGTCTTATACATTATCTCCTAGACACCTGAAACTCATTATTATTTTTTCTTTTTGGAAAGTCCCATGAAATACATCCTCCATCCCAACACGAACAACAGTAGGTCCTGACCTTAGTCAGAAAACAGACAGTCAAATGTCTTGTGTGTCATGCATCTGTGGTATTCACTAAGACAACAAGAACCACTTCAAAAAAACAATATGTGGCATTTGATAAAATAGAAGGTGCTGGAGGGAAGAGGCCATCAGTTCAGTGAAATTAGGTCCAGCTGTGAGGCACTGAGGCCAGGGCTGTCTGTAAATAGCTTTTTTTCCCCTACCCTGTACACTTTAGAAATCTACTACAAGATCACAAGAGCACAGCCAAAAGCCATATGTTTGGCATCATGTGGACAGCATCTGGTATTTTTTAAGATACAACTAAAAATGTTGAAAACACAATAAAACAACTGTCATTCACTTAATACTTGTGCTTATATCTTAGCTCATGGATGGTTTTATGACAAATAAACAGTTGTATGAAGTCTCAGTTTAGCCACCTTCCTTTGTACATTTCTTTCTTCAGAGAATTAAGCGTTTGTCTTTCCTTTTGACCTGGCCTGAGTGTACTTTGGTGCGTGTGTGCACGCGCGTGCTACTGTAGGTGGTGAAACACTGCTGTATAAGCAGAATGAAATGTCTTTTAGGGTGGATTCAGCCAAGTAGTCCTCAAGGTCATAAATATTACTTACACTTTATTCTGTTTACTAAAAGTCAGTAGTGGCCTGGCTAATACATTTCATGTCTAAAATTTGGGCTTTTGTTGGAGTAGCAATAAAAATACACATGTGATTGGCACTTAGGAAAGTAACTGTGGACAGTTTTGTTGGCCCTTCTGAATTATACATGGACTATCATACTAGATCAAGGCCACCCCCTGATTTGAAAAATAACCTAGACATGTGAATAAGGGTTTCTGTTAATAATTGGTAGCTTCAAACTGTCTACAAAAAATATGAAATCGCTATTATTTTAGGAAGACACTTAACTCCTTGTTGGAACAAACTACTATTGACTAATTCATGTCTTCTTTGCATTTATCCACACATTAGTCCTGGTAGGCTTACAATTCTCAGGTAGGGATCGTGTTTGCCTTCTCATTTAAGATACTGGCACAGACAACCATACCAACGGCCTTTAAAATTACTCAATATATTATTTTATATAGTGAAGATGACTAACTTCTTACGTTTTAATTAGAAAACCAAGGTAGAAAGTTAACAACACTTCTCCGTAGAATTTGCATACACTTTGCAAAATCAAATATGCTGAATATAAAAGCCCAAATTTGTATTTGATTCCTCAAATTACTTTTTCATACATCAGTATTTACTTTTTTTTCCTTGTGATTTATTTTGGACAGTAGTCAGAATGTGGCCTGGCCCAGGGACACACAGAGTTCACATCCAAAAAACACTATACTAGAGTTCACCGGGAGCTATTAAAAAAAAAAAAAGGAAGAAAAGAGTAGGATTAGTTAGGATAGGTCCTCAGTGGAAAGTTAGAAGCACTTGGAATAATTCATGATTAGAGAAAAACTGGAAAATTATTTTATTAATTCAGCTTATTTAATTTAGAATCAAAAGTAAAAAGTTATATTCCATATTTAGTCACTAGACAGAGTTCTTTATCCTTAAATAAATGATTTAATATTTTTTAAAGGCTTAACTTATCTACAATTATTATTATTACATGTACTAAATTTCAAAAAGTCTGTTTCACTCAAGCATAGAATTCGTTAGTCATGTTGCTCCCTGTCTTCATGCTCCTGTGCCACTTATCTACCATAACTGAGTTTAACATGCTTGGCTGGCATAACTTTAAGAAATCAAGTTTTACAAAATGGTTTAAATAACTCTAAATACCTCTCTCCACAGACAACCACTATTAACTTTAATGAAATTTTATATTCTAAAAGAATGAATTTATGCTGCTTTTTTTTTGATTAATGAATTTTAGACATTATTAATTAAATTCCAGTTATGTAGAAGTCTGGGTAATTACAAGACTTTAATCTCTTCTCCTCCTTCTTCCCAATACAAATAAGTGATATTTTAGTTCTTCTTTAGTAAACTTTAAATAATATACTTCATTTACTTCTTGTATGGTCTGTCTCCAAGCCTGACATTCTATAATGAGACATTACCTCCCCAGTGGAAGGAATGGAAACCCTGGTAGCATAGTGGTTAAGAGTCATGGCTGTTAACCGAAAGGTTGGCAGTTTTGTTACAGGACAAAACTCCAGATTCTTCTTACCTGCCCCAAAAAGCCAATCTCTGAGACAGGTATTTGGATGAGTAATCAAAAAAGTTTATAACTGTGCACTAGCAGACACAGGGAGCAGGGAGGAATCTCTCCATCAAAAACCTGTTTGAAAATCATCAAGTGAGGTTGGGGTATATAAGCAACTGGGGAAACAATGTGATTGATTAAGGGTGAAGAGGAGTACCCATTCAGGGGACTCTGGGGTCCTTTGAAGACATACATCAGGAGCAGGGATCCAGACTGCTTTTGGTTGCCATTTGAAGCAGGGAGTCTCAACTGGTGCCTGTTATCTTTCAGTGGCTCTTTGTTTGTTCTGATGTTTCTAAAAAAGCTGTGAAAACTGCAAAGGTATTATTTCTGTGGCCCCTATCAGTTAATGAGTGACTTCCTGCCAGCACCTGGGTAAAAGAAACCAAGAATTTTCAAGACAAGAGAAAAAACAGTAAAAAAAAAATCAATTTTATGAAAATAGTTAAATCTTAGCTGTCTATTTTAACTTCCTTTTTAAAATTGCCTGTTACAGTTTGAATCTACCATGTGCTGCTTAGAAACTGTATGGGACAGTTCTACTCTGTCCTGTAGGGTTGATATTAGCTGGAATTGACTTCATGGCAAAGGTTCTGGTTTTTGGTTTAAGGAAGGAATACACAGAGTCACTGAACTAAAAAGAATTACAGACATTCAACCATTTCAGAAGGTAGCATATGATTAAGAACTGACAGTTCTGAAGGAAGAAGCCGAAGCTGCACTGAAGGCACTGGCAAAAAACAAGGTTCCAGGAATTGACTAGTTGAGATGTTTCAACAAACAGATGCCACACTGAAGTAGCCCACTATCTATGCCAAGAAATTTGGAAGACAGCTACCCGGCCAACACATGGGAAGAGAGCCATATGAGTACCCAGTCCAAATAAAAGTGATAAAATAGAATGCAGAACTTATTGAACAGTGTCACTAATATCACACATAAGTAAAATTTTGCTGAAGATAATTTAAAAATGGTTGCAGCATTATATTGAAAAGGAACTGACAGAAATTCAAGCCAGATTCAGAAGATATGGAATGAGGGATATCATTGCTGATGTCAGATGGATCTCAGCTGCAAGCAGAGAATACCAGGGAGATGTACACTCACAAACGTTTATTATGTAATGTTTCCAACCCCCAAGGACAAAGATCAGACTTATAAAGATACTGATAATAAAAGATAATATAATAATGAAAACAAAAAAAAGAGATTTTCAATTTATGTCAGCACTGACTATATAGAGTCTTCAGAGTAGTACTTCATCATAAGTCAGGCACCATCTGTAGGTACTATATGGATACTCCCCTAAAAAGAATAAACAAAAACATTGCCATTGAGTCAACTGCAACTCACAGTGATTCTGTACAACAGGGTAGAACCACCCCATGGTGTTTCTGAGGCTGTAGTCTTTTATACAAGCAGATTGCCACATCTTTCTTCAACAGAGCCCCTGGTATGTTTAAACCCCAGATCTTTCAGTAAACAGCTGAGCGCTTAACCCCTGAGCGACCAGTGACTACAACAAAAGCTTTAAAACCTGTAAGGAGTTACCGAGGAAAAAAAGTATTAATTGCAGCAAGTCTAGAATGAATATGATAATGATAATGATATTAGCAGTATCGTTACTAATATGTTTTTATAAATCTTACCTATATTACTCCTCTAGCAAACAATCTCAAATAATCTAATTCTCGTTTTGGACAAGCAAGATCCTGGGACAGGATAAAGGTCCCAGAGATGTGAATCTGTTTCAAGGGTGGGCTCTTGTATGAATAACTGCACAGTGGAGTTAAGAAAAAAAGTAGGAGGCCAAAGGAGAAGGTGGAAGAGTTGTTGGAGGCATCAGGAGTGTGGGACAGGGAGGTTTATGAATGGAGGAGTATGTCTAGGTGATAACAAAGGCAGAATTTTGAGGAGATATCAATTTAAAAACTTGGCCAACCACTCCAAGACATTCTTATTAGCCAAGTGCCGTCAAGTCGGATCCAACTCATGGCGACCCTGGGGATCAGGGCAGAACTGACCCCCAGAGTATTCAAGGAGCACCTGGTGGATCTGAACTGCAGACATTCTTATTACAAAGGGTAAATCGGAGGAAATGATCCTGGAACAAAATCAACAAAATAGAGCCCAGAAAGCCCAGCCAATAGGAAAGATGAAACATAAAGGGTGAGAGGCAGCAAAGAATGCTGTTTCTGCACTGACATAGCACCCTTGGCAGTTCTGAAAGAACTCTTGTCATACAGGAAGCCTCCAGATAGTTTCCTAAATACTGGTCACCTAGGATAAACATTAGAAAATCATCAGAAAAACTAATCTCTTAAAATATTTTTGCTTAAATCATCTCAATTTTGCAATAATTTGTGAAACTGGAAACATTAAGAAATCTGTTAGCTACTAACCAGCTATATAACAGTTGTGAGGCCTGGGGCAAGAAGTCTAAATGAAAATGCAGACATCATATTCTAAATATTTAGAAATTGTAAATCAAGGCAACTAACTTTTCATTCAAATATATTCTATCCTCTTGCTTTGGAAATATAATTTCAAACAGAAAAATGAAAAAAGTGGTTAAAGTTATTTTTTTTAAATAAATGATTACAAGTCAGCAAAATATGAGAAACTACTGAATTTAGTATTATTATACTGCCTTAAGTGGTCTGTTGATGGGCTAATGCAAAAACTATGTATGTTTTAATTTTATTTTTCTAGCCTTGATTCCATTAAATCACTTATTACACTGCTATAATCAAGATAGGATCATTATGAGCTGAAATTGACACAATGGCAATAGGTTTGGTTTTCTTTCTTTTCATGTTATTTTGGAAGTAATCACTTTTTAGTTAAAAATATAACAATCATAAAAAGCTTACAAACTATGAAAATATTTTTAATGTAAATTACACAAATTAAATTATTTTAATGATCATTTTTGAAATTTTTTCTTATTTAAATTTATATATTAGAAATTAAAAATAAAGCATAAATTATCATAAACATCAAAATTTTAAATATATTATTTAAATAATGCTAAAGTTGTACTAGTTTTTTTAATAAATTTAAGCATTCTAATGAAAATGAAGCTATTAGCAATTCTAAATTTAGATTCTAAATTCTTTAATATTTTATTGTGCTTTCAGTGAAAGCTTACAATCCAAGTCAATTTGCCTTATAAAATGTCACACACACAGCTCCATGTGACTCTAGCTGTTCTCCCCACCCTGTGGCAGCACACTCCTCCATTCCACTCTTCACTTTCCAAATTCATTCAGTCATCTCTTGTTCTTTCCTTTCCACCTTCCCAAATCACTTCTGGACAAGAGAGGGGAGCCATCTATTTCTGGTATCATACTGATGCTATCTGCTGATCATATGGCCCTTTCTGCCTCTTGGGCTCTTATTTTCTTCATGTCACTGATCTCCTTGGTTGTCCTCTGCTCCAGGTGGATTGAGACAAACTGGTGCTACTTAGATGGTAGCTTGCTAGCTTTTAAGACCCTAGATGCCACTCCACAAAACAAGATGTGGAACGTTTCGTTAAAAAACAAATTAGTGATACCAGTTGACCTAGACATCCCCTGAAACCGCGATCCCAGATCCCTGTCACTGCTACTCTGACCTTGCAGATACTGGGTTGTGTCTAGGAAACTTCTTAGATTTTGGTGTCATCCAGTAGTGTTAATCTCTCTTCCATTACTCCCTTTAGTGAAGGGCTGTTATTTCCTTCACTAAATCTAATTCCTGTCTACTATCTAATCTATGAATAGGTACCTGTCTCTCTCCATCTCCTCCATTGTAACCATCGAAAATTATTTTCTTCTGTACTGAAATCTTTTCTTGAATCTTCACAATGGTAGCCTCATACAATATTTGTCCATTTGTGACAATTTCACTCAGCACAATGCCTTCCAGATGACTCCGTGTTATCAGACATTTTCCAAGATCATCATTATTCTTTTTCATTGCACATTATTCCGTTGTGTGAACATACCATAGTTTATTCATACATTCACCTACTGATGGGCACCTAGGTTGATTGCATCTTTTTGCTATGATGAACAGTGCTTCAACAAACATCAGTGTATGTGTATTTATCCTAGTGACAGCCCTTATTTCTCTAAGATATGTTCCAAGCTGCGGGATTGCTAGATCATATGGTATTTGTATTTCCAGCTTTTAAAGAAAGTGCTAAATGAGTTTCCAAAGTGGTTGTACCATTTTGTTCCAACTTCTCTACAAGCTCTCCAACATTTATTGTTTTGTGTTTTTTGGATTAATTCCAGCCTTGGCATTAGATAGTATCTCCCTATAGTTTTGAATTGGATTTCTCTAATAAAACTGTGAGCATTTCCTCATGTATATTTTAGCTACCTGTGGAAATCTTGTGCCCCTTAGTTGTTTCTTATTGAGGTTTTTCAGTACCTTATAGATTATGCAGATTAGATACCGACAAGTTTTGTGGATGCCAAAAATTCTTTCCTTGTAGGTAGTCTTTTTACTCTTTTGATGAAGTCTTTGAATGAGCATGAGCATTTGATTTTTAGGAGTTGCCAGTTCTATTTTCTCTTCTGGTATTTGTGCATTGTTAGTAATATTTTTTAGTCTGTTTATACCATATTTTAGGGCTCCCAGAATTGTCCCTATTTTTTTTCCATGATCATTAATGTTTTAGGTTTTATATCTAGGCCTTTGATCTGTTTAGAGTCAGTTTTTGTGCATAGTATAAGATGTGGGTCTTGTTTCACAGATTTCCAGTTTTGCCAACATCACTTGGTGAAGAGACTGTTTTTACCCCTGTTCATGGACTTTGGGCCTTTATCAAATATCAGCTGCTCATCTGCATTCTCTATTCTGTTCCATTGGTTTATGTATGTGTTTTTGCACCAGAACCAGGCTGTTTTCACTACTGTGGCAGTGTAATAGGCTCTAAAGTCAGGTAACATGTGGCCTCCCATTTTGTCCTTCTTCAATAAAGCTTTTCTTATCTGGGGCTTCTTCCCTTTCCAAATGAAGTGGTGATTTCTTTCTGCATCTCATTAAAAAATAAGATTGGAATTTGTATTGGATTGTATTGCATCTGTAGAACACTTTGGGTAGAATGAACATGTTCACAATGCTGAGTCCCATCCCCTGTTTTTTAAATGTTATTAGTTTGGCATATATTTTTCCATCCTTTCATTTATAGCTTGTTTGTATCTTTAAGTCTAAGCTGTGTCTCCTGTGGGTAGCAACATAGACGGATAGTGGGGTTTTTTGGTTGTTTTAATCCATTCTGCTACTCTTTGTCTCTTTATTGTTGCATTTAACCCATTAATGTTCAACATAATCATTGATAGGCATGAATTTACTGCTGTCATTTTGATTATTTTTTGGTGTGTTGTTCACAGTTTCTATGTTCCACTTAATTTTCTGCACTGAGTTATTTTTCTTTATTGGTTTTCTTTTCAGCACTGTTGGTTTTATATTTGCTGAGACTTCTTGATTTTATTGTCTTGATGTGAAGGCTGTTAATTTCCTTTGTGGTTACCTTAAATGCCAACCCAAGCCAAGTGCTGTTGAGTCGGATCCTTAAATATTTAGCACTAATATTCTAGGGTTCAACAAGTCTTTTAATTTCTTTGTATTATCTTGGCTTCCTCTCCATCTCAAAGATCTACAAATATACTCATAGTGCCTCTTTTTAGTATAATGTCATCATTCACATACTTCTTTATTAAGACTTATACATGACCTTTTTCATGTATAACCACTGAGCAAAAGATCAGTGGTTCAACCCCCCAGCAACTCTAAAATGGATAGCACACATCACTACAATCCAGGTGTATCTATCTGACCTTCATTCAGGTTAAGTCAACAATTAGAAGTATTTTGGTAAAAAAAAAAAAAAAAATTAGTTTCTGTTTTTTCTGAACCAAAGGATGAGATAATTTGGAGTGCTCAGTCCTTGAGGGTGCTTGGCCTGGCTGTAGCTAATTTGGGGCTTACAAGATGGCAGAGCATCCCCTGTTATTTCATACTACCTTCCTCTTTGAAAGAGTTCTTAAGCAAATGTTGACTCTGTGATCGTGTGTAGTTTGGGCAATATGTTCTGACTATGATGAGGTTATGCACTCCCACTGTGGGTTACTCACAAAATTTCCTGAAGTTCCTGTGCAAAGCAACTTACTGTGAAGGGTCTCCAAGGTTCTGGTTGACTTGCACTTGGAATAAGTCTTATGTTGTGATTTGCTCTCTGACAGTAGGACTGGAAATTGTCTAGACTTTGGAACAGATTTTGTGTTTGGATAGTTCTCTCAAAGTGAGTATGTATTAGCATGTGATTCATTTATGCACAACAAGTCAAAATACAGATTTAAAGAATACTTCTTAAAAATATAAATGTACTTGAGAAAAGGTTATAACAATCCCAAATTTGTGATACAATACTCTCCCACCAGCCAAAAAATCTGGCAAGTAATTTATCACCTTCTAAAATCTGAATTTAGCCACACTACAGAAACCATTACTAACTTTTGTCTCCCTCTCCCTCATTTATTACAAAGGGATAATTTATTTCAGAACCATATTTTTAAAATTAAGTAGGCAATAATTGATACTTGCCATTCTGTTTTATCAACATGAAAAGGAAAAAAAAAAGTAATGACAGTGACACAAATCTAGTTAAATTCTAGGGATTTTTCCCCTTATAATAGAGGGCTATACCTTATATGAACTACTGAGTAAGTATAAGTAGTGAACAGTTAACTAGAAGCTGCTTGTATAATCTGGTGCTGTAGTGGTTAAACACTATGGCTTGTAACCAAAAGGTTGGCAGTTTGAATCCACCAGATGCTCCCTGGAAATTCTGAGGCAGCTCTATTCTGTCCTACAGAGTCATGATGAGTTGGAATCAATGGCATTTTTTTTTTAAATATAGGAGTCTTGGTGGTACAGTGGTTAAAGCAGTCAGATGCTAACAACACTGTGAAACCACAAACAGCTCCATGGAAGAAAGATGTGGCAGTCACCTTTCTAAGAGATTTATAGCCTTAGAAAGTCTATGGGGTGGCTAAGAATTGGAATTAATTTGACAGTAGTGGGGCTTTATACCTTTAGTTGAAAAACAGAAATTAAGTTTGATGCTTCCAAATAGTATAAATAATCAAAGAAACTAGGGAGCAAAGACAAACTGGCAACGCTTACTTCTCCAGGTGTTCATCTATAGCACAGTAATAGTGCCTGTGCATGGAAGTAACAGTGACAAAAAATGCAGCCTAATATAATACCTAAAGAACTTTCAAAAGATTAGAACACTTTACACTTACAGATCTCCTGAGTATTGAGCCATTCAAACAGCAAGTAATCAAAAAAAGCTATTCATATAGCAAGTAATCTACAAAAATAAATGAATGGAATTTGTTTATTATATTCCTGGAGTTGATTTTGATACTCTAGACTTTTATCTCACACCATACAGCAGCATCCTCAGGCCAAGATTTATTTGTTCATAGGAGATACATACTGTTCACTCAACTGCCAGGTGATGAATCTCAGTTGCCACCTGCACTTTACTAAGCTTAATTATCCAGGAAGCAGAAGCCCAAGCCATACCCATACTTATCTTCTCTTAATAGCCATCTATTCAAATATGCTGGCCCTCTGATTAATCCGGCATCGTCCAGATACCAAAAGAAGGCACAAACCTGATGGGTGTCACAGGAAGATTCTTCTTTGCTACTTTATAGTCATTATATTTTATAATGGCTATAATTTTATACTAGTTTAATTTAAAGAGCCACTGTCTCTTCTATTGTTAAAAGAACGAACACAATCCTTATTTGGAATTCCATCAATCCTTAAAAAACATTTACTTCCTATGCATTTTCACTGGTCCTTGCTACATTAATTGTAGCTAGCAATATTGGCTCTGATGACTACTACTTTAAGTCACATTTTCATTGAAACTTATGACCCTGTTTTCTTAGGTGTGTATCTTTGAACAGCCTACTCTTCCTGCACCATCAAACCCACTGCTGTCAACTCAGGTCTGACTCATAGAGACACTAGAAATCAGAGTAGAACTGCTCAGTAGTTTCCAAGGAGCACCTGGTGGATTTGAACTGCCGACCTGCCATAGCACTTAACCCACCATGCCGCCAGGGCTTCTTCTTCCTGCACAGTACCTCATAATTACCCCTGATGCACACATACACCTCATATCCTGCCTTTGTGAACCAGGAAAAGGCCTTCGGCACTCGTTGGAGCCTTCCTTGGTTACCCAAATTCAGAATCATCCTCTATTTCATAGCCCTTCTATAGCAAGTAAGGCCCAGACCATTAATCAAGCAGTGTGGTATCTATTCTCCAAAGTTGACCTCTAAAAATGCCTCCAATCACTATTCTTCAGTTCATGTCAAGAATTAGAGTTTATTCCCACCTTATTCTCCACTCTGACAAAAATTATTCTGGGCTGGTCTTGTGACTGCCTTGATCAAAGTGGTGAAATGGATATTCTGGTATTTCAGACCTCAGCACTAAAAATCTCCACTTCCTAACTCTTTGAGTCCTAAAACCACAATATAAGTCGAGGCTATCCTAATGGAGAAACAGACCACATAAAGAAGATGAGATAGCATGGGGAGAGAAACGCCACATGGAAGCCACAGACATGTGAATTAAGAAATTATCTTTGCATTCCAGCCCACCTATCATCTGACTATAACGGTACGGGAGACTTGAAGTGAAACCAGAACAACTCTCTTGCTGAGCCACAGTGAACCCACAGAATCATGAGGAATAATAAAAGTGCAGTTGTTTTAAGCCATCAAGCTTTAAGATAGTTTGTTATGTGACAACAAATAATCAAAAGAGGCAGTCATGTTAGAGGTATACATGTTTATAGCTTCAATGGACTTTAAATATTAGTAAACTGTCCTTTGCTATCAGTTATTCTCTGCTCAAACTATAATATTTTTAAATGCAAGGAATGTGTCTTAATGGTTCTGTTATTTATGTCTCAAGACTACTTAAGCATAGAACTCTAAAAATAGAAGTTACTGAAATAATATTTATTGTCATGTCCACAGATTAAATACTTTAGGGGCCCATCTAGCTTCTTCTGACTCTTGGAAATTTTGCAGTAAAGCTAATTTTGCTGTGAGACCATATCTTTTTTTATAAAAAACCTTTGAGAACTATATCATTATCTTCAAATCATTTATATCTTATACCTGTGTTATTTTTCATATATGGAGCACTGATAATATATTCAACTATAAAAAGAAAACATAAGTACTTTGAAGTCTCATGTAGAAAACAGAGAAGAAAAATAGAAAAAAAGCTAGAAAAATTTCTAGCTACATCTAGAAATAAAGTTACATTTAAATTTCTGAACAATTGTAATAACATTTCATTTGACTACTCAAGGGTATAGAATCTATATTACTGGTAATATCCCAGACCACTTTGGAAGACTGCTGTGAAAAATAGTGAAATGATTGCATTTCCAGAAAGGATACTTATAAAGTTTATTGCTGGTTGTTTCTGCACTTCTTCAGTGATTTGATCTTTTGGCTAGACATTTTAACTACTTTTACTTCAGTGGAGGCTTGTCCAAAAAAGAGATATTTCAAATAACCACACACCTTCAGTGCCTTATTTTTAAAACTTTCAGAAGTATTTATCCAATTCAATAACCTCACTGGTTAAATATCTTTAACTTTATAATTTTTCACCTGCATCACATGTAATCTGAGGAACAAAGTGTAGTATTGGCACACCTGATAATCTGTGTGGCTGCATTTATTTTCTAATATAGAATTGTTTTAAGTGTATCAGTCATCCAATCTTAAACCACACTGTTATCCCCTGTACTGTTCAAACAACTGCTTCTTGACTTATGTACAGGCCGCATGATCACAAGTATTCTGTAACTCTCATTCTTCATAATGTTACCCATAATATATTATGATTCATACAGTAAGAGGCCTTCATGGTTTACATCAAACTGTGTTTAATCAGTTTCTACTCTTAACTGGTTAAAATTACTAAAAATATGTAGACATTAAACAAATGAATCCATATATTTTTTCCCTTATGAGCTCCATCAAATTTAGTACCTTCTGTGTCAGAACTTTGAGACTGTAATTTCTTCATACACAATGTATAGCAACAGTTTTCAAATTAGTTTAACTGTCTTTACTATCTCTTAGACCCCTGGTGGCACAGTGGTTAAAAGCTATGGCTTCTAATCAACAAGTCAGCAGTTTGGCTCTGCCAGTCCCTCCTTGAAAACTCTACGAGGTAGTTCCACTCTGTCCTGTAGGGTCCCTATGAGTCAAAATTGACTCCACGGCTACAGGTTTAGTTTGTACTTTTTTCATGTTCTTTCTTAACCCACTCATAGTTATTAGAACAATCTTCTTCAAAAAATGATTTTCTCTACTTAAAATTCTAGTCAAAGAACCTCACTGGGTGCTGTACACAGCACTCACTCCAAATCCCTAAAGTTTCAAATATCTCACCATTTGAAGTCTTTCTGAGTTTCTTCAGTCTCACATATGCCCCCACACTCTAATCTCACATTAATTGTATGGTTTATTCCTTCCTCCATATCTGAATTATTACTTCTTATGTATGTACAGCTGATTTTCAAACATCTATTATCATTTTCGATGAAGTCTGAACGGCAGTGCAAAAAAAAGTCAGAAAACTTTTCAGACCCAAACTCTTACATTATACCTCTGTAATTACTAACTTTGATTTTTTTCATTTCATTTACAAGTACTTAAGCAAATTCTAAATTACTTTCTCATAGGCAGTAAACATCTTAAGTGAAGGGATATTGTCTTTCTTTTTAATGCAAGTAGTTGAGTGTTCAACACAAAGCAAATACATAATACACATGCCCAATCAGATTATTTGAAGGTATGATATATATTTTATTAATGAAATTATTCAAAAGATGGCATGCAAAAAAGTATTATTGAATGTCAAAGATACCTATGCAAGTATGATTCCTTAATATGTATGATCCACTTACAATCTAAATTGATAAAAATATAAAGTTTACATATGATTGAAAAATTGTTGCTAGTAGTATACTTAAATATTAAAGTATAAAAGTAGAAACTTTAATAGTCTAATTTAACAACTAAATTTTAATGGAGCCCTGGAGACACACTGGCTGAGCATTTAGTGCTAACCTAGAGTTAAACAGTTCAAATCTGCTACTATTCCTCAGGGACCCTATGAAGCAAGTCTCCTCTGTCCCATAGGATTGCTGTAAGTTGGAATTGATGCAATGGCAATGGGTAATGTATTTTAAAAACTTGTATAGCCTTAAAAATTGCTACTATTTCATTAAAGAAACTCTTTTGCAAGTGAATTAATAAGAAATATAAGGATCCCTGGAAACATAAGTGTTAAGCCCTTGGCTGCTCTCTGAAAAGTTAGAAGTCAGAACCCACTCAGCGCCTCTGTGGGAGAAACAGATGGCATCTGCACCCATGTAAAGAATACAGTCTAGGAAGACCTGTGGGTCAGTTCTACTTGTCACAAAGGGTCCTCATGAGTCGGTATTGACTGGATGGCACACGACAATTTATATTATACTTTAGATGACACAATATAAAAGGTCAGACAGATTAGAAAAATAAAGTTATAGTTTGTAATAGAAACTAATTTCCACTGTTCTTCCTGACTTGAATTTGCAATGCAAAACAAATATTAATTATATGTATACTAAGTTTGATTTTTTTTTCTTGCATGGTAAACATAATGAAAGTTGTAGTGTACTCAAAGCCCAACTTCATGTCTAAATTTCAACTTTTTACAAATTTTATTACAACTGTAAAGTCTTACATTTTAATGTCAGTAGGAATAAAAATGTTTTTCCTCCTCACATCAATCTTCACAGGCTTGACTCTCAAAGCTCAGAGATAAAAACTGATATAAAAGTTCAATAAGAACAAATTGCTTAATCATAAATCTGGTGCACAGGAGGTGGGACTAAAATGATAGAGTAGCTGAATGCTTCCTGTAAACCCACTAATAACAGAGACTACTCCCAAAATGAATAGATTATACATGACATTGTAGGAGATGGAACAACAAAGAGGAAGTTGAAAAATTGGACTGGGCAACAGGGAAAGAAAAAGAGGTCCAAAAGTACCTAGGACTGGCCAGACCTGGCCTAATGAGAAATCACACCACACAGGTAGATCAGTGGCAGTAAGCTTGGTGAATAGAACAGTGGCTTTTAGACAGAAACTTCCTCATTAGGAGAGACCAAGCAGCAGACAGCCTACTCACACATCAGAATCAGTGAAAAATGGCATTTAATGATCAAAAGCTAAAAAGATTATGCTAATCTACCACATGAAAATCTAAATCTTTCCTTCAGGATATGCCTTTCTCCTTTTTACCCCTGTCCCCCCACCCCCGTACCATCCTGGCAGGACTTCAGGTACTGATGCATTCTTTGTTTATCAGGATGTGAGGAATGGGGAAGAGCTGGCAAATGTGCCACACTGTAGTACTTAAGTCGGAGAATATAGCGCAACACAGAGACTATGCTTGGTGTTGCCACATTTTATGAGCCCAGGTGCTGACTGAGGGCACTACTGCCCCTCTACCCTCTTGGTTCTGAGCTGCACCACAGATTCTGCTGTTTCACAGCAGGAAGGGCAGCATGGGCAGAACACCATCTTGGTCAGCTGGGAGGTGAAGTCACCAACCCAGATGTCTAAGCTGGGACTAATTCTCACACTGAGAAGCAGGGCCTGTCTGGAAACTGCTTTTCCAGCAGAAAAGCTGCTTATAGGACAAGGGTACGTAGACTTATGGGTGGGGCCGGGCAGAGGATGGCAGCAAGGCTGTAAACTCTCCCTACTTTGAACCAAGTCATAGCATCTCCGGATGGCCTATGAGGGTTTTCTATTGTCAGCTGGAAGGCATGGCCTGCCACACCTGAGGGTTTGACTTATTTGGGCAGCTGTTGGACAGCTCTTAGCTTAGCAGTAAAGTGCCTTTTTTAAAATAAGATCACCTGGAGAACCAACTGCTGATCAGCCCAGCAGCATCTCCTCCACCCTTCAGTGATCGACATCATAGTGTCAGCTGATGGCCTCCAGTGACTCCATACGTAGGCCGCCATCACTGCCAGCCAGGAGGCAAAGCCTGTCACCCCAGAGAGTCCACCTGAAGTTAGTCACTAGAGTACACAGAGCTGGCTGTAGACCAACTCACCCTTTAAGAACTATGCCTCAACTCCAGAAAAGTCCCAAAATAATGAAAAAACTTCTTATATGAAGAAGTCTTTCTGAAACTATCAGAGGCTGAGAAAAAAAGAATCATATATAGATCCCTCCCAGAGATTAAACAAAATGCAGCAGAACAAAATGAAAAATTAAGTAAGCTATTTGAACCAATTAAACATCAATGATCTGAAATCTAAAACATCAATAACAAAATTACAAAACTAGACAATACATTCCAAAGCCAAAAGAGCAAAATTGAGTAGTTTGAAGCCAGAGTTAGTGATCTTGAGGATAAAGCAACTGACACCAGCATTTATGAGGAGAAATCAAAGAAAAGAAATAAGAAAAATGAAAGTGCATTAAGAAACATCTGGGACTCTATTAATAGGAAAAATACATGAATAATTGAAGTTCTGAACAGGGAGAGATAGCTAAAAACACAGAATATTGTTATAGAGTTGCTGACAAAAAACTTTCCTGAAATCATGAAAGAAGAGAACAGATATCCAAGATGCTTACTAAATGCCACAAAAACAAGACCCCAAAAGGAAGACACCAAGATATATTATTATTAAGCTTAATAATATGAAACATAAATAGAGGCTCTTAAAGGCCATGAAGCTTAAAGCAAAGCTAACATACAGAGGGAAGCCTTATACGCTTTCATCTGACTTCTTGGCAGAAATGATATTGGCAAGAAAGCAGTGGGAAAACACATCCAAAGCCTTGAAGGAGAAAAACTTCCAACAAAGATTACATATCCTGCAAAATTGTCTCTCAAATATGACAGCAAAATTAAGACATTTGCAGATAAACAGAAGCTTAGGGACTTTGTCAAAACAAAACCAAAACTACAAGAAATACTGAAACAAGCTCTTTCCTTAGAAACAGGAAAACATTAAGTGTATACTTAAGGAGGCAATGCACGACAGATAACCCAGAATCCTACTCAGTTAGAAAAGCGACAAAGCTCAGTCATAGCTACAGTATTGAAAGAAAGGAAACAGTGATCATAACATGAAAAATATTACATCATCATACTAAAAAGAGGAATACATTGCAGTAGTTATAACCTTCAGATGGAGAGGAAACTAAAAAGATAGGCAGAAGTTAAAGTCGGGTTTAAACTTAGGATAGTAAGGGGTATCATAAGGGTAGCCACAATACAAAATAACAATGAAACATATCAAAACAAGAAACATAACACAGGAGTCTCACCAAACACAAAACTAACACTGAAAAAGATGAAAAGTCAACCCATAAAGAAAAATGATCCACAACAGAATATTAAGAAAAACATAGAAAACATCAACATAAAAATAAATGTATCAAAATAACAGCACTAAACAGATACCTATCAATAATTATACTGAATGTAAACAGACTGAATGCTTCAAGAAAGAGACAGCAAGTGACATTCTGGATGAAAAGATACAATCCGTCTATATGCTGCTTACAAGAAACACATCTTAGACTCAAAGATACGGACAAACTGAAAATTAAAGGATGAAAATATACATACCAAGCCAACAACATACAAAGAAAAGCAGGAGAGGCAATGCTAATCTCAGATAAAACAGACTTTAATGTAAAATCCACCATCATGGACAAAGAAGGTCATTACTTATTGCTGAAGAGTTCAATACATAAGCAAGACATAACAATATTAAATACCTATGCACCCAATACCAGAGCATCTACATTCATCAAACACTGATGACACTGAAAAATGATATAGATCACTGCACAATAATAGATGTAGACTTCAACACCCACTTTCAGTGATGGACAGATCATCCAGAAAAAAGCTCCATAAAGATATAGAAAATCTTATTGTGACAATTAACCAATTAGACCTCACTGACATATACAGAACTTTTTACCCATCAACACCTTCTCCAATGCACATAGAACATTCTCTAGAAGAGTCCATGTGTTAGGACATATAACAAGTGTCAACAAAATCCAAACCACTGAATTAAGCAAAGCATCTTCTTGGACCATAAAGCTACAAAAGTAGAAATCAATAGCAGAAAAAACACAGGTAGAAACTGGAACTCATGGAGACTGAACAACATCTTGCTCAAAAAGCCATGGGTTCTAGAAGAAATCAAGGTTGAAATAGAGGTTTATGAAATTGAATGAGAATAAAAATATATTCAACCAAAACCTATGAGATACAGCCAAAGCAGTGCTCTATAAATGCACATGTCTGGAATAAAGAAGGGGCCCAAACCAAAGAACTAACATTACAGCTTGAACAAGCATAAAGAGAGCAACAGCCCCTCAGACTCCAGAAGAAAACAGATAACATAGAGGAGAACTAAATGAAGAACAATTCAAAAAAATTATAAAAACAAAAGCTGGTTCTTGGAAAAGATCAACAAAATTCAGAAAGCATTGGCTAAATTTACAAAAGAAAAACAGGAGAGGAAACAAACAACCTGAATAAGAAATAAGATGGGAGATGTCACAACAGACCCAACTGAAATAAAAAAAATCATGACAGAATACTATGAAAGATAATACTCTCACAGACTTGAAAACCTAGAGGAAATGGACAAATTTCTACATTCATAGCACCTACTAAAATTATCACAACGAGAAGTCGAGCAACTTAATAAACCCGTCACAAAGGAAGAGATTGAAAAAGTTATCAAAAAACTACCAACTAAAAAATGTATTGGCCAGACGGCTTCACTGGAATATTTTATCAAAGTTTTAGAGAAGTGTTAATTACAATACTGAGGCTATTTCACAGCATAGAAAGAGACACATAGATCAATGGAACAGAGTTGAGACCCCAGAGATGCCACCATCCTCTTATGAACAGTTGATATTCAACAAAGGCCCTAAGATTGTAAATTGGGGTAAAACAGTCTCTTTAACAAATGGTGCTGGCAAAATCAGATATCCATCTGCAAAAAAATGAAACAAGACCCATATCTCACACCTTACACAAAAACTAATTCAAATTAGATCAAAGACCTAAATATCAAACCTACAATGATAAAGATCATTCAGTAAAAAAAGGATCAACAACAGAAGTTTTAATACACAACTTAGACTTCAAAATTTGACAAAGCACAATCAACAGAAAATAGATAAATGGGAACTACTACGAATCAAAAACTTCTGTTCATCTGAAGATTTTATCAAAAGAATTAGAAGACCACCTACAGGATGTGAAAAAATATTTGGCAACTACATGTCAGACCAACATCTGATCTCCATAATCTACAAGGTACTGCAAAATATCAACACTTAAGCGATGGGCAAAGGAGCTGGACAGACACTTCACCAAAGAGGACACCCAGGCAGCCAAAAGACATGTGAGGCAATGCTCCCGATCACTAGCTATCAGAGAAATCCCAATAAAAACTACAGTGAGATACCATCTCACCTCAACAAGGTTGGCCATGATCAAAAAAAAATACAAAACAACAAATGCTGTAGAGGCTGTGGAGATACTGGAACTCTTCTACACCACTATTAACACTGCAAAACAGTACAACATTGCTCTTTGGAAAGGAATTTGGTGTTTCCTTAAAAAGCTGGAAATAGATATACCATTTGATCCAGTAATCCCACTGCTTAGAATATGTTCTATAGAAACAAAGGCGGTCACACAAACAGACACATGCACATGAATATTCATTGCAGAACAGTCCACAATAGCAAAAAGATGGTATCAACCTAGATGTCTTCAACAGATGAATGAATAAACAAACCGTGGTACATATACTCAATGGAACACTATGTAATGATAAAGAATGATGATGATTTTAGGAAGCATCTCATAACCTAGTTTCAACTGAAGAACATTACGTTGAGTGAAATCAGTCAGTGGCAAAAGGACAAATGTTGTATGAAACCCCCGACCTAAGGACTTAAGAATAGGCTTGTATACAGAAAAAGACTCTTTGATGGCTACAGGTGTGGGAAGACAGCGAGAGAGTTGGTCACAGATTAGACAGTTCATATAAATTTGGCTAGGTGAAAGCAATGACAGCACACAGTAGAAAGTAGATCAACTTAACTGGACTTTACTATAAACTGTAAGCTCTTCTGATCTCAACTCGATATTGCAATGATAGAGTAGCAGGGGCAGGGTCTGGGGACCATGCTCTCGGGGGACATCGAGGCCAATTGTAGTAATTAGCCTATTGCTAAGAGAGTCTTCTGCACCCCATATTGGTGGCATCTGGGGTCTTAGAAACTAGCAAGCTGCCATCTGAGGTATACCAAATGGTATCAACTCATCTAGAACAGATGATCACTGAGAACAACTAAGACATGAGGAAAAAAGAGCTCAGGAGACAGAAGAACCCATGTGAATGGAAGACTGTATCAACATGTGACCAGAAGCAGATGGTGCCTGGCCACCACCAAAGACAGCCGTGATGGGGCACACAATGTTAAGACCCTGTGGCAACACAAGAAAAACAGAGGTGCAATTCAAGATCTCTACTAAAAGACTACAACTGATGGTCTGACAGCCTGGGGGGTTCCCTGGGAGCATGGTCCCTACACCTGTGGCTACCCCTCACCAGAGAACACTACTCAGGTGAACTCTTCAGACAATAATGGACTGGACTCAGGGACACAGGTGACCATATTGTGTGTGTATTCTAGGGCTGTATACATTTATAGGATGATGTCCTACTGGTCTCTTTCTACACGGGAGAAAAGGTTGAGAGGAGAGGACAGGAGCTTGTTAAGAGGATACAACAAGTATAGAATGAAGAGGAGGAATATGTTGTCACAGGGAAAGAAGAGCAGAAGTAGCTGTAGAAAGGTGGGCATCCAAAATTAATTTGGATTGTATACTTCCACTTACTCACCAAAAAAAACCCTCCCACTCACCCCATGCCTCCCCAAAGCCCTGCACTTAACAGCTTCACTGCAGAATTCTAACATTCAGAGAAGAGTCAATATCAGTACTACTAAAGGTATTTCAGAGCATAGGATAGGATGGAATGCTCTCAAACTAAATGTATGAGGTCAGCACAACCCTGATAATGAAGCCAGGTAACGACTCCAACAAGCAAGGAAAATTACAGACCAATATGTCTCACGATTTCGGTTGCAAAAATCATCAACACAACTCTAACCAGTGGAATTCAACAACATATCAAAAAACAGTTTATCATGACCAAATGAGATTTATATCAGGTATGCAGGAATGGTTCAATATTAGAAAAAAAAAATCAATGTAACCAATCACATAAATCAAACAAAAGACAAGAACCACTTGATTTTATCAACTGATGGACAAAAGACATTTGACAAAGTACAATACCTATTCATGTTAAAAACTCTCAGCAAACTAGGAATAGGAAAGAAATTCCTCAACATAATAAAGGGTATTTTTACAAAGCCAACAGCCAATATCACCCTAAGAGTCTGAAAGTACTCCCCTTCAGAACAGGAACCAGACAAGGATGCCTTTTCTTACCACTTTCATTCAACATTGTGCTGGAGGTTCTATCCAGAGCATTCAGACAAGAAAAACAAATAAGAAGCATCCAGTTTACATAAGGAATAAGTAAAAATATCTCTGTTTGAAGACGATATCTTTTACATAGAAAAATCACGAAGAATCAAAAATAAATTACTACAACAGAAGAGTTCAGTAAAGTATGAGGGCACAAGATAAACACACAAATATCACTTTGAGTCCCTTATACAAACAGAGAGAACATCAAATAGGAAATCATCAAATCAATACATTTACAACAGCCCACAAGAAGATACAATACTTAGGAATAAATTTCGACACATAAAAGACCTATACAAAGAAAACTACAAGATTCTAATGCAAGAAACCAAAAGAAATCTGTGGTATATAAAAAAAACGGAATATTATGCAATGATTAGGAACAATGATGAATTTGGGAAAGAGCTCAAAACAAGGAGGAATCTGGAATTCTTATGCTGAGTGAAATTAGTCATAAAAGGACAAATATTGTATAAGGTAAGGCACTTGGCTTTTGGCTATCAAGAAAAGTTTTAAATACACAGGAAAACAGTTGTCTTAGTCATCTACTGCCACGTATAAACAGAAACACCACAAGTGGATGGCTTTAACAAAGACAGATTTATTTCCTCACAGTAAAGCAGGCTAAGAGTCCAAAGTCCAGGTGTCAGCTCCATGGGAAGGTTTTCTGTTTTGGCTCTTGAGGGATGTCTGTGTTGTCAATCTTCCCCTGGAATGGCAGCTGTTGGGGCAGAGAGATCCCTGATCCAAAGGACACATTCTGCCCTTGGCACTGCTTTCTTGGTGTGAGGTCCCCAACTCTCTACTTGATTCCGTTTCCTTTATATCCCAAGAGACTACCTCCAAATACAATACAATCTTACAAGTTTGAGTCCTGACACCAACACAATCACTGCTCACCCTTCCTCATTAATAACAGAGGCAGGATTTACAACATACAGGAACATCACATAATATTGGGAATCATGGTTAACCAAATTGTTACACACATTTTTGGGGAAGACATAGTTCAATTCATGACAACAGTCTTTGATGTTTGTGTGAGTGGGGAGAATGGGAAAGAGGTAGTCACTAAATTTGATGCTAGACAAGAATTATTTTAGAGGGACAATACACAGTAGAGGAGAATTTAGAATAACTGGACTAAACCAAAAGCTAAGAAGTGTTCTAAAAGCACGCAAACACTTCAAGGGACAGAAAAGCATGGACAAGGGTCTGGGGACCATCGTTTCAGGAGACATCTAGGTCAACTAGCATAATCAAGTTTAGTAAGAAAATGTTCTGCATTCTAAGTGGCATCTGGGGTATTAAAAGCTAACAAGCAGCCATCTACGAAACATCTATTAGCATCAGCCCACCTGGAGCAAAAGAGAATTAAGAATATCAAAGGCATAAGGAAAACATGAGCCAATGAGACAGAAAGGGCTGCATAAACCAGCAACTATATCAATACAAGACTAAAGAACTAGACAGTGCCCAGCTACCATCAGTGACTCCCTTTTCAAGGAACTCAACAAAGTCCCTGATGGAACAGGAGAAACATGCGGTAAAAAAACTCAAGCTCTAGTAAAAATAGCAGACCTGATTGTCTGACAGTCTGGAGGGTCGGCAGAAGGCATGACCTCTAGACTCTGTTACCCCAGAATTGAAACCATCCCAGAAGCCAATTCCTCAGACAACAATTGAACTGATCTATAAAACACAAAATGAAACTGGTTACGGGTGTGCTTCTCAGCTTAAGAAAATACAGAGACTAACCAGGCAGCTCTTGTTTGGGAGTAAGATGAGAAAAAAGGAGTTAAGAGCTTGTCTAATGGACATGAGGAGTTTGGGGTGGAGGGGAGTTGTTTGGGGTGGAGTGTTTTGTCACAGTGTGGGGAGAGCAGGTAGGGTCACATAACAAAGTGTCAGTTTTATATGAGAAACTGATCTGTAAATTTTTCCTTAAAACACAATAAAATAATATTTAACAATGTAAAAAATAATAATAATGACACACTAAAAGGAAAGATATCTGTAATTCACAATTAAGGAATTTCATCAACCACAAAATAAAGGTAAAAAAACTCTGCCACAAAACATAAAAATATTCATTTTCATTTAATGATCTGTGGGCCAGAATTAGGGCAAACAAAAACAGATATGTGCTTTCCTTTCTTTATCAGTTATCAAAAACCCTAAATAGTAGCTTTAGAATACCTTCTTTCCACCATTAAAACATATTTTTATCTATGGATAAAATTATTTGTCTTTATATTGTGATATTCCAGTTGTGGTATATATGTAACTCATACAAACTCCTGAAATTATGTAACAAGGACACAATTTCATTTTAATTTTCTCTGATTCCCCAGATTTAAAATATTTAAAATAATAATTAGGCCAAATAATCTGAGTTCATTATAATGCTACAATACGAACAGTCTGCAATCTATTCAAAAATTAAGAGATTCACATCACCGAACTCTGCAATTGTGAGACTCACCAAGACTGTTAGCTTTAGCTTCTTTTAGTGTACATGAAATTTCTGAGCATGATTATGGGCATCAGGGCATTTTTCTGATTCTTAGTATCCTGCTTTATGAATTAAGGACAATAATACATCATAGACTTCTCCAAAAAATAAACAAAAAAGCCCATTGCCAGAGCTGACTGACTCACAGTGGCCCCATAGGGTCACTACAGAGTTTCCAAGGAGCACCTGGTGGATTCAAACTGCCTTAGCAGCTGTAGCTCTTAACCACTGCACTACCAGGGTTTCCACCAGGCTTTTAATGAGGACTAAACTTCACATAATGCCTCCAGCAACAAATGTTTCCTTTTTATCGAAACGATTTCAACCTCTGAAAGCTTTGATACCAGTCTTTACCATGACATGATGACTGACTGCATCCACATGAGTCTCCCAAACTTTATTATACAAAGCTTCTCTACTTTTTTTAACATGTTAATTCTCAGGAAGAGTTATAAATTCTAACAGCCTTCTAGATAGCTTCTCATGAATCATCCAGAAAGTCTGTATGCATCTACTGAATTCATGTTCATTAAGAAAAGCATTTATTCTCTCCACTTCTCCGATTCTAGATTTTTACTGTTAAGCACATCAAGTCTCTCCTTGCCCACCCTCATCTCTCAGCTTTTCCCAAGACCACATGCTAGTGCTTTGCTGGTTCCTACCTTCATGGTTTCAGTTTATGCTACTGTCTTCTTGCTACACATTCTCAATTCCCACTTCTGAACCATTTCACTACTCCATAAATTTATTTACACAAAAGATGTACTTTAAGATTTTTCCCTGTCCAATGCTGCCTGATGCTCATCATTTCCACATAGCACAGTTACTATACACAATATTGTGTTGTTGCTGTTGTTAGCTGCAGTCTAGTGGATTGACTCATGGTGACCCTACACATAGAGAGGAGAATTGCTCCATCAGGTTTTCAAGGTTGTGACCTTTCAGAAGCAGATTGCCATGTCCACTTTCTACGGTGCCTCTAGGTTGATATGAACTGTCAGTTTTTTGATGAGCACTTAACTGTGCCACATGTGGGATCTTTTGCTTTTTTTTGTATTTATTTTTTTCTTCCTAACTATATACTAAAGAACAAGACTGACTGTGCTTTGTACTTTCCATAAAGTTTGTTGTTGAACAAATAAGTGAATAAATTATCCTTGAAAACCTACTTCTTTACCACAGTTTAGGAGCTGAGTACACTTCCTTAACCAAGCAGCAGTATGAATATGCCATAACTGCTTCAAAGCTTTGAGGAATAGATATAAATAATTTCATCCATTAATCAATCAAGAACTCTATTACCATTTCCCCAGGATGTTTAATATTCTTTTAGACTATCTGTTCACAACTATTTTGACTTATGACAAATATTCTTAGGAGCCAGTCAGAGTAAATTCATTACCAAAATTATAAAATTACACTTACAGCAGTAAATTATTATTCTCTAATTCACTTAAATGGTTAGCTTGTCTCCTCCTTTTAATTTTGTCTACATGACTTTCCTCTTACATTTCTCCCTAATCTTTAATTCTTGATGCTCTCTAGAAAGTTTGAAGCAATACAAACTTAAAAAATAGCCAATCCAAAAACTACTACTTTTATTCAGGATGTCCTAACCTTGTTAGAATTGTTTTTACTTTCAGTTTCTTTCTTACAGTGTATCTTAAGGAAAGGTACATTACTAAACCTTTTTTTCTGTGACCTTAAAAAGTATACCACTTTCTCCCTATGTTGATTCAATCCATTATTTTAGTCAAATTTTGTTTTTGAAAAATTAAAATTAAAATTTGTTTCCAAATATACACAGGACAGAAAAAGGAAAATGGGTATTATAAGACAGTAGGGGAACCTAATTGATCCATTTAGGATGTAAGAGTAGACTGAAACCGCAGTAATACCTAGGCTATGACAAGCCCTAAGCACCTAGACCTGACACATCTGTCAGTTTGCCATATTGTAGTGACTTGACTGTTGCTGTGATGCTGGAAGCTATGCCGCTGGTATTTCCAATACAAGCACGATCACACAGGTGAACAGATTTCACCAGAGCTCCCAGATCAAGACAGGCTGGGAAGAATCTGGGCAGTCTACTTCAAAAAAAAAAACTGGCCAGTGAAAACCTTATGAGTCATAGAAAATTCTCCGATATAGTGCAAAAGATGAGCCCTGGGGTTGAAAGGCACTCAAAATAAGACTGGAGTAGAGATGGCTCCTCCAAGTAGAGTCACTCTTAATGAGGTAGATGGCAAACAGCTTTGTGGATCTTCATTTGCTGAGATGGCACAGCAGAAAATGAGAAGAAATACTTACTAACCATAGGAACATGAAATATACCAAGTATGAATCTAGGAAAATTGAATGTCATCAAAAATGAAATGGAATGCATTAACATCAATATCCTAGGCACTACTGGCTGAAATGACCTGTACTGGCCATTATTAATTAGACAGTCATGCCTGGAATAGCAAATTGAAGAGGAATGGTGTTGCATTCATTGTCACAAGAAATTTCAAGATTTACCCTGAAGTACAATGTTGTCAGTGGTACAATAATAATGATAGATTGTCTTAGCCACCTAGCGCTGCTATAAAAGAAAATACCACAAGTGGATGGCTTTAACAAAGAGATTTTTTTTTGCTCATAGTAAAGTTGGCTAAAAGCCCAAATTCAAGGAATCAACTCCAGGGCAAGGCTTTCTCTGTGTGTCAGTTCTGGAGGAATGTCCTTGTCAATCTTGCCCTGATCAAGGAGCTTCTAGGATGCAGGGACTCCAAGTCAAAAGGACATACTCTACTCTTGGTACTTCTGTCTTACTGGTACGTGGTCCCCAACTATCTACTTCCTTCTCTTTCCTTCTGCCTCATGAGATAAAAGGTGGAGCCACCTCATCCCAGGGGAACTCCCTTTGTATTGATTGAATGACAAGGTGTGACCTGGACAAGGGTGTTACAATCTCACTCTAATTTTCTTTCACATAAAATTAAAATCACAAAATGGAGGACAACCACACTAGTGGGAATAATGGCTCAGCCAAATTGACTGATACACACATTCTAGGGGGACACAATCCATGACATACAGTGTCTACAAGGAAGATCAGTTAATACAACTATTATTCAAAATTACACACCAATCACTAATACCACGGATGAAAGACATTGAAGATTTTTACCAACTTCTGCAGTGTGAAGTTGACCAAACATGCAGTCAAGATGCACTGATAATTACTGGCGACTGGAATTCCAAAGTTGGAAACAAAGAAGAATGACTGGCAGTTGGCAAATATGGCCTTGGTGGTAGAAAATGCCAGAGAGTCTGCGATAGAATTTTATAAGACAGAAGACTATTGCCGATACCTTTTTCGACAACATAAATAGCAACTATACACATAGATCTCACTAGACGTAATACAGGAATCAAATCAACTACAAATATAGAAAGAAAAGGTAGAGAAACTCAACATGATCAGTCAGAACAAGGCCTGCAGCCAACTTCGGGATAGACCATCAAATGCTCATATGTAAGTTGAAGCTGAAGCTGAATAAAAATATAGAAAGTCCAAGAGGACCAGAGTATGACCTTCAGTATATCTCATCTGAATTTAAAGACCATCTCAAGAATAGATTTGATGGATTCAACACCAGTAATCAAAGATCAGACGAGTTGTGGAATGGCATCAAGGATACCACAGAAGAAATCAAAAGGTCATTAAAGAGAGACGCAAGAAAGAAAAGTATCAAAATCAATGTCAAGAGACTCTGAAATTTGCTCATGGATTTAAAGTAGCTAAGGTGAACAGAAGTAATGATGAAGTAAAAGAGCTGAATAGAAGATTTCAAAGGGTAGCTCAAGACAACACAGTATTTTAATATGCACAAAAGTCTGTGAGTTAGAAAACCAAAAAGGATGAACACATTTGGCATTTCTTTTTTTTTTTAATTTTTATTTAACATAACTGAGTGAAAATGTACATTAACATATAAATTTACATGCCCCCCTATATGCAGCTTCCACTGCTCTCCCTGTCCGGTGACAGCACACTATTCCTCTCTGCCCCACACATGTCTCATCCTCCCAACAGTCTCCTTTCCCCTCCTGTCCGTCCACTCCCCTTCCACCAGCCAGAGGTCAGCAAGATGATATCCTATAGATGTATAGAACCATAAAGTGCTTCCAATATATGGTCACTCTGCCTTGCCAAGTCCAATCCATTCCTGTCCAAATAATGGACCTTTGTTATAATTTATGGGAAAGGGCAGCATCAGGGCAGGGGGCCATGCTCTCAGAGGAACCCCAAAACCGCTGGACCATCAACTGAGGTCTTTTAGTGGAGATCTCATGATGCACCTCTTTATTCTTGTGTTGCCAGTGAGACTCCTCTCTGTGAGCTCCATCGTGGCTATCACTGGTGGTGGCCGGGCACTATCTGGTTCTTCCGGTCCCAAGTCGATGTACGCACCCACTTTTGTGGGTCTCTCCGTCTTCTGGGTTGTCTTTACCGCATGTCATTTTGGTCCTCGGTGACCATCGGTTCCTGTTGAGTTGGGACCATTTCCTGTGTCCTCGGATGGCAGCTTGGCAGCCCCTAAGACCCTGGACGCCACTCACCAATGTGGGGCGCAGAGAGCTCTCTTAGCAAAACGCTAGTTGTGCCAATTGGCCTGGAATTGGCCTAAGAGCATGGTCCCCAGCCCCCGCCCCAGCTACTCTTTCCTTGCAGCATTGAGTCAAGATGGAAGGAGTACTCAGTTATGCTGAA
Source organism: Heterohyrax brucei (assembly GCA_028571685.1). NCBI lineage: Eukaryota > Metazoa > Chordata > Mammalia > Hyracoidea > Procaviidae > Heterohyrax > Heterohyrax brucei. Next base: position 149,278,356 of record CM053144.1, on the reverse strand, counting down.
GTCCACTGACTGTTGTTCTTGTTCCTAATGTGTGCTGTCACCGCTTTCTCCCAACTAGATTTCTAGTAACTATCTAAACTAAACCCTCCCCCCCCTCACCCTCACTCCCTCCCTTCCCTTGAAGCTGTCGAAGAGTCTTTTCTTCTATACACAAATCTGTTTTTGAGATCTCATCGTAGAGGTCTCATACAGTATTTGTCCTTTTGTCACTGACTACTTTCACTCAACATAATGCCTTCCAGTTGAAAACAGGTTAGGAGATGTTTCCTGGAATCATCGTTATTCTTTATCATTGCGTAGTACTCCATTGAGTATATGTACCACAGTTTACCTATCCATTCTTCTATTGTTGGGCATCTGGGTTGATTCCATCTTTTTGCTATCGTGGACTGTGCTGCGATAAACATTCTGGTGCATGTGTCCGTTGGTGTGAAAGGCCTTGAATCTGTAGGATATATTCCAAGTAGTGGAATTACTGGGTCAAATGATATATCGATATCCATTTTTTTAAGGAAGCGCCAGATTGCCTTCCAAAGAGGCTGGACCATTTTGCAACCCCACCAACAGTGTAGGAGGGTTCCACTTTCTCCACAGCCTCTCCAGCATTTGTTGTTTGTGTTTTCTGGATCATGGCCAATCTTGTTGGGGTGAGATGGTATCTCATTGTTGTCTTGATTTGAATTTCTTTAATAACTAAAGATCGTGAACATGTCCGCATGTGTTTTTTGGCTGCCTGGATCTCCTCTTCAGTGAAGTGTCTGTCCATCTCCTTTGCCCATCGCTTAATTGGATGGTTTATCTTCTTCTTCTTGATATTTTGTAGTATCTTATAGATTATGGAGATCAGGCGTTGGTCTGACATAGAGTTGCCAAATATTTTTTCCCATTCTGTGGGTGTTCTTTTAAATCTATTAATAAAGTCTTTGGATGAGCAAAAGTGTTTGATTCTCAATAGTTCCCATTTATCTATTTTCTCTTCTGTTGATTGAGGTTTCCTTGACAGATTTTCGAGTCTGTCCTCATTGTGTATTAAAACTTCCATTGTTGTTCCTACCTTTTCTTGGATGAGCTTTATAGTTTTAGGTTTGATATTTAGGTCTTTTATCCAGTTGGAGTTGGTTTTGGTATAAGGTATAAGATATGGATCTTGATTCAGTTTATTGCAGATGGATAACCAATTTTGCCAGCACCATTTGTTGAAGATACTGTTTTTACCCCAGTTTAATGTCTTAGGGCCTTTGTCGAATATCAACTGTTCATAGGCAGATGGTGTCATCTCTGGGGTCTCAATTCTGTTCCATTGATCGATCTGTCTGTTCTTGTACCAGTACCAGGCTGTTTTGACCACTGAGGCAGTGTAGTATGTTCTAAGGTCGGGTAATGAGAGGCCTTCCAGTGTGTTCTTCTTCTTTAGTAGTACCTTACTTATTCGGGGCTTCTTCCCTTTCCAAACAAAATTGGTGATTTGTTTCTCCATCTCATTAAAAAATGATGCTGGAACTTGTATTGGGATTGCATTATATAAATAAATTGCTTTGGGTAAAATAGACATTTTCACAATGTTAAGTCTTCCTATCCATGAGCAGGGTAAGTTTTCCCATTTATCTAAGTCTCTTTTAGTTTCTTGTAGTAAGGGCTTGTAGTTCTCTTTATAAAGGTCTGTTGTTTCTCTGGTTAGATTAATTCCTAGGTACTTTATCTAATTAGGGGCTATCATAAATGGTATTGATTTAATAATTTCCTCCTTAACAGTCTCGTTGATGGTATAAAGGAAACCTACTAATTTACTTACGTTTATTTTGTATCCTGAGACTTTGCTGAACTCCTGTATCAGTTTGAGTAGCTTACTTATAGATTCCTTGGGGATCTCTGCATATACAATCATATCATCTGCAAACAGGGAGATTTTAACTTCCTCTTTGCCGATGCAGATGCCCTTTATTTCTTCATCTTGTCGAATTGCTCTGGCTAGAACTTCTAGCACAATGTTGAATAGGAGAGGTGACAGTGGCCATCCTTGTCTAGTTCCTGATCTCAGGGGAAAGTCTTTCAGTCTCTCTCCATTCAGGATGATGTGGGCAATTGGCTTTCTATAAATGGCCCTTATTGTGTTGAAGAATTTGCCGTCTATGCCCATTTTGCTAAGAGTTTTTAGCATGAATGAGTGTTGGACTTTATCAAATGCCTTTTCTGCATCAATGGACAAAATCAGGTGATCTTTGTCTTTTGTGTTATTTATGTGGTTAAATCACATTAATTGTTTTCCTGATGTTGAACCAGCCTTGCATCCCTGGTATGAATCCCACTTGGTCATAATGGATTATTTTCTTGATATGTTGTTGTATTCTGTTGGCAAGAATTTTGTTGAAGATTTTTGCATCCAGGTTCATGAGTGATATCTGTCTGTAGTTCTCTGTCTCTGTTGGATCTTTCCCTGGCTTAGGTATCAGGGTTATGCTAGCTTCATAGAATGAGTTTGGGAGTACTCCATCCCTTTCTATAGTGTGAAATAGTCTCAATAATATTTGGGATAACTCTTCTCTAAATGCTTGGTAGAATTCTGCCGTGAAGCCACCTGGGCCCGGACTTTTTTTGGTTGGCAGTGCTTTGATCACCTTTTCAATGTCTTCCTTTGTGATGGATTTATTAAGTTGTTCTGCCTCATGTTGTTATAATTTGGGTAGGTGGTATGAGTCAAGGAATTGGTCCATTTCCCCTAGGTTTTCAAATTTGTTAGAGTACAGTCTTTCATAGTATTCTGTTATGATATTTTTGATTTCTGTTGCATCTGTGGTGACAACTCCCCTCTCATTTCTAATTTGGGTTATTTGTTTCCTTTCCTGCTTTTCTTTAGTAAGTTTAGCCAGTGGTTTGTCAATTTTGTTGATCTTCTCAAAAAACCAGCTTTTGATCTTTTCAATTTTTTCAATTGTTTTTCTATTCTCTAATTCATTTAGCTCTGCTCTAATCTTTATGATCTCATTTCTTCCAGTGCCCGAGGGGTTCCTCTGTTGTTCTCTTTCTACCTGTTCAAGCTGTAGAATTAGTTCCTTGATTTGGTTTCTTTCTTCCTTCCAGATGTGTGCATTTAAGGAAATAAACAGACCTCACATTTGGCATTTCTCAAACTGAAAGGACTGGAAAAAAAAATTAACCTCTCTAGTTGCAGTATTCAAGGATTCTGTAGAGAAAATAGTGAATGACATAGGATGCATCAAAAGAACATGGAAGGAACACAGAATCACTCTACCAGAAAGAATTGGCTAATGTTTACCTATTTCAGAAGGTAGCATATGTTCAAGAACCTTTGGTACTGAAGGAAGAAGTCCATGCTGCACTGAAGGGAATGGCTGAAAAAAAAGACTCCAAGAAATGATGGAATACCAATTGAGATGTTTCAACAGGATGGAGAATTGGAGGTGCTCAACTTTCTTGTTAAGAAATGTTAAGAAATTTGAAAAGCAATGACAGGGATCACAACAGTGTTCAGATAGAGGCAGAGATAAAAGTGTTAAAAATTCTAAGTCATAAAAAAAAAGAATAAACTTACTGGTCTGACAGACTAGAGAAACCCCAGGAGTATGGCACCTAGACACTTTTAAAGCTCAGTAATAAAGTTATTCCTGAGGTTTACCCTTCAGGCAAAGATTAGACAGGCCCATATAACAAAATAAAACTAAACAGGCACATGAGGCTAGGATCAAGTACAAGAAGGCAGAAGGAAACAGGAAAGCTGGTAATGTAGAATACATGGCTGAGATGGGAAGAGTGTTGACATGTCATGGGATTGGCAACCAGTGTCACAAAACAGTATGTGTATTAACTGTTTAATGAGAAATCAGCTTGCTCTATAAGTCTTTAAAGTACAATAATTTTCTTTTTAGGAAATTTGGAAGACAGTTTCCTGGCCAGCCAACTGAAAGATCTGCATTTGTGCCCATTCTGAAGAAAGCTGATGCAACAAAAGATAGAAATATTCAAACAATATCATTAATAACACACACAAGTAAAATTTTGCTGAAGACAATTTGAAATCAGTCACAGTCACCAACAGGGAACTGCCAGATGTTCAAGGTGGATTCAGGACATGGAATGGAGAGAACATTGCTGATATCCAAATGCATCTTGGCTGAAAGCAGACAATACTAAAAAGGTATTTACTTGTATTTTGCTGACTATGAAAAGGTATTTGAATGTGTGGATAATAGCAAGTTATAGACAACATCAAAAGAATGAGAATTCCAGACCACTTAACTGTACTCAAGAGGAACCTGTACATACACCAAAAGGCAGTCCTTCAAACAAAACAAGGGGACAGCACATGGCTTCAAATCAGGAAAGCTGTATTTTTTCAGTATACTTAACCTGTATGTTGTATAAACAGTCAGAGAAGCTGAACTGTATGAAGTGGCATCTGGATTACAGGAAGAGTTGTTAATAATCAGAAATACGCAGATAACACAATTTTGATTGTTGAAGTAGATTACAGATCACAGCTTTCAGGATGGATTATACCTCAACATAAGAAGACAGAAAATCCTCACAACTGGACCAATAAGCAACACCATGATAAACGTTCATGAAAGTAGGGGTCAAGACATCAAACACCATATTGCATTAGTCATATCTGCTGCAGAAGACCTCTTCAAAGTGCTGAAGTGTTGAAAAGCAATGATATCACTTTGAGGACTTGGATGTCCCTGACCCAAGTCATAGTATTTTCAATCGCCTCATGCACGGAGTTAGACAATGAAAATGAAGACAAAGAGTTGACATTTGCAACAGACACTGAATATACCACAGACTGCCAGAACAAACAAATCTTTCCTGGAAGAAGTACAGCCAGAATGCTGAGAAGCAAGTATGGCAAGACTTCATCTCAAGTACTTTAGACATGTTGTCAGGAGGCATCAATCTCTGCAGGACATCTTGCTTACAATGAAGAGCATCAGGAAAAAGAAGACGACCTGAAAAGAAATGGACTGATGCAATGGCTGCCACAATGGGCACAAGTGTAACAATGATTGTAAGGGTGGCGCAAGACTGAGTAGTGTTCTGTTCTAAAGTACATGAGATTGCTCTGAGTCAAAACTGACAGGATGGCAGCGAACAATAAGCTCTTAAAAGAAACAATGAAGAATTTTGCTTAAGATAGTCAGACCCTAGCTAAGAGAAATCAACTTCAATCCTTGAACAAACAGGAGATACAACTGCTTATCTAATCTTTGGAAGGGCTGGCTTTCACATAAATGAAACTCATACGGGAGTATGGGTGAGTCAATAGGCATATGATTCAGACCACAGGCTATCAGTAGTGAAGAGAAATGTATTTGGATGACCCATCCTGGGGTCATCTATCTAAACTTGTGAAATAGGATGCAAGATGGAGGGAGGAAAACCCTTGAGGAACCTGTATCACAGTAAGAAAAGATCTTAAAGTCAAGACAGAAGCATGAGGAATAGGACTGCAGAGCAACACACAGGGAACAGCAATGACATCAAACAAAAGGCAACAGTAATAGGGACACTGTAACAGCTGCTAAAGAAATAACAAACCAATAGAAGACTACAAGCAATGAAAAGCCCTCAAAGAAGTAGAATCCTCATGATTTGACTGGGTAAGGTTTTGAACTCTTAGTATCTTGTCATCTGGCACTGCTCTAACAGAAATACCACAAATGTATGGCATAAGAAAGAAAAGTTTATTCTTACACAGTCCAGGGGGCTACAAGTCCAAATTCAGGGTGTCCGCTCCAAAGGAAGGCTTTCCCTCTTTGTCAGCTCTGGAGGAATGTCTTTGTATTACATCAGTCTTGGGTCAGGGAGCATCCTGGCACAGAACCTCAAGTCTGAAGGACGAGCTCTACCCCCTGTCCTGCTTTCTTTATGGTATATGATTCCCAACTCTCTGCTTGCTTCCCTTTCCTTTTATCTCTTAACGGATAAAAGGTGGTACAAGCCACACTCCAGGGAAACCCTGTACATTAGAGCAGGGGAGTAATCCTAGAAAGGATTGTACAGTCCCACTCCAATCCTCTTTAACATAATTCCAGTCTATTAACCACAGGCAAAGATTAAGATTTACAACATCAGAAAATTACAAAATGGGGAGCAACCACACAACATTGAGAATCACTAGTCCAGCCAAATTACTAAGCACATTTTTGGGAGGATACAACTCAGATGGTAATAGCTCTCCACAATTCAGAACAAGGATGATACTTTATTATTGTAGCTATTACCTTATCCTTGATTAGCCATCTCCTCTTTTTTATCTTCACTGCTCCAGGGATATTTTGTAAGGGGAATCAATCATTATGCAAACAAAAAAATCTTTTGAGCTGCTTTTACTCCATCATGATTGCCTGTTGTTAGATTCCAGCTCATAGGGATTGCCACCAAAGTGCCCATACTGCCTACTGTTATATGAAAGAGCCATAGATGCCATGTACATATTGGCCTCAGGTTACTTCTTTTTAACAGGCTGAACCCAAAAAACCCAAGGGCACCAAACTCAAATTTTACATATTGAATTCTTTTAAAAATATCCCAAATTAGCAAATTTTTGAACCACTTTGAGATGGTCTGCCTTGTAAAACTGTACTCCAACACCTGCTTCTTGTTCTTGTGTGCCCTCAAGTTGATTCTAAGTCATAGGGACCCTAAAAGATGGAGCAGAACTTCCCACAGAGTTTCCTAGATACACTCTTCAGATGGTCAGCAAAAAAATAAAAAGGAAGACTCTCAATGAGACGGATTGACACAGTAGCTGCAAACTTGCAAACTAGAATGCAAACCTAAAAACAAATGTGAAGATGGTGCAGGACTAGGCAGTGTTTCATTCTGTTGCACACAGGGTCACAACAAGTCATACCCAATTCATTGGCACCTAACAACAATTTTTATGGGAAGGAGCCTTCACAGTACAATAGTAGGTAGTTTCAACTCACAAGCAGCTCTGCAAGAGAAGACCTGGTGATCCACTTCAATAGATTTGCTGCCTGGGAAACCCTACGGGGCACTTCTACTCTGTCACATAGGGTTACTCAGTATTGACTCCACAGTATACAATAATCTTTATAGTAGCAGATTGCCAGGTCTTTTTACCTTTGAAGTGGCTAGTAGGTTCCAACCACCAGCATTTTGAAAGGTTACCCCCTAGACCATCAGGGCTCCTTACCAATCAAACAGGAAGAAATAAAATTGTCTTTATTTGCCGAAGAAACCTTGGTGGTGTAGTGGCATCAGGCACTCCTTGGAAACCCTACAAGGCAGTTCTACCCTGTCCTACAGGGTCATTATGAGTCAGAATCAACTTGACAGCAGCAGGCTTGGCTTTTTTTTTTTTTAGTTTATTTGCAGATGACATGATGGTCATCGTCTAATTTCTGGAAGAGCTGGCTTTTACCAGTGGTCATCTGAAAATAAAATCCAAATAAATCTACATACACACACACAAAATAACTCCCAGAATTAGTCAGTTCAGCAAGGTCTCCAGAGTCAGGTTAAACATACAAAAATCGATTGCATTTCTATATATGAGCAATAAACACAAGGAAAATGAAATTAAAAACATTATAATCCTAAAAAAAATTATTTGGCATAAATCTGGAAAAAAAAAAAAAAAAAAAAAGAACACATAGAACTTGTATGCTACACTCTGGAAAGTTTTGAGGAAAAAAATCCAAGCTCAAAATAACTGAACAGCTATTACAGTTCAAGAACTGGAAACCTTAACATAATAAAGATGTCAATTCACTCAAATTAATATACAGGCTTAATACAATTCCTATCAAAATCCCAGCAAGATCTTTGTACCTACAGACACAATTGTTCTAAAATTTATACAGAAAGGCAAAGAACTACAATAGCCTAAGCAATTCTGACAAACAAGCAAGTGGTATTAACTACCTGATTTCATGACTGAGTATATTGTTAAAAATCAAGATAAGGTGGTAGTGGTGGAGGAATGGAAACACTAATCAATGGAACAAAAGAAAGAATACAGTAGCAGCCTACTCAAGTATGACTGATTTTGGATATATGTGCAAGAGTAATGCAATGGTGGGAAAATTAAGTCTTCAATAAAAGGTGCTGCAGCAACTGGATATTCACAGGCAAAATACACACACCCACACCCACACACACATATGCCTTGACCTAAACATCACATCTTATACAAAAATTAACTCAAAATGGATCTGATATTTAAATGTAAAATATAAAACTGCAAAATTTTTAGAATATACAAGAAAGTCTTTAGGTCCCAAAGCTTAGTGTTCAGTTCCTGAATATAACACCAAAAGCACCATCAATAATGGGAAAAACAACTGACAAACTGGACTTCAACAAAATTAAAAACTTTTGAGCTGTGAGACCAGTAAGAAGACAAAAAATACAAGCTAAAAATGGGAAGACAATATTTACAAACTACATATCTAACAAGGGACTACTATGTAGAGGAGAAAAACAAGCTCCTGTTAGAAAATCAGCAAAGAAGATATAAAAACCCAGTTGTTCCCAAGGCAGTTCTAACTCGTGTTGACCCCATGAGTCACAGTAGAACAATGCTCCACAGAGCTTTCGGAGGCTAGTTTTCTGGAATTAGACTGAAACCCCCATAATGTATCTGAACCTCCAACTTCTCAGTTATTAGCCAAGTGTGTTAAATGTACCACTCAACTACTCCTAAAGAGGATATACTGATTGCAAATAACCATATGAAAATCTGTTCAACATTGTTAGCCATCAGGGAAATGCACATTTTAAAACCATGACATCACTACACATCTATCAAAATAGCTAAAACAAAAAATAGTGACAATAGCAAATCAAGGATGCAGAGGAGGAATTTTGCACACGTTGCTAATGGGAAGGCAAAATGGCATATAGCTCAGCAGGAAAACAGTCTGGCATTTTCTTTAAAAAAATAAACATATATGGAATCCAGATTTTCTGGAGCCAGGGAGGCTAGATAAACTCTTGAAATTATTTCCCTAAGATCATCCTTAAACCTGAAGCCAAAAATATCCCCTGATGTCATCTAAAAATCAAAAAAAAAAAGTAAAACATACTTCAATAAAAAAAGTCTACCTCGTAAATCATACTTTTTAAAAATAAATGGGAAAGCCTGGCGACATAATGGTTAAGAACTATGGCAGCTAACCCAATGGTATGCAGCAGGAATTCTTTGGAAAGACTATGGGACGGTTCTACTCTATAGGACTTCTATGAGCTGGAATCAACTTGACAGCAGCAGGTTTGGTTTGGGATGTTATACAGGATCACACTGACAACAGCAACTCAAAAGATTAGACAGAGGGCTTAGAGGGTAATGTTGTTACCATCAAGTGCCACTATGCCAGTGCTGGCTCAAAGCAGCGCTATGTACAACAGAGCGAAAAACTGCCACGGCCGAGTCCTACACCATCCTCACAGTTATTGCTATGTTTCAGCCCACTCTTATAGACACTGTGTTAATCGAACTCATTGAAGGTCTTCCCCTTTTTTGCTGACCTTTTGCTTTCCCAAGCATGACACTCTTGTCCAGGGAGTGGTCTCTTCTGATCACGTCCAAAGTATGTGAGACAGTCTAATCATCCTCACTTCCACGGAGCCTTCTGAACATATCTCTTCTGAGACAGATTTGTTCATTCTTCTGCAGTCTATATATTCTTCACCAACACCACAGTTTGAATGTATTAACTCTTTATCTGTCTTTCATAATCCTGTTTTTGCTTGTCTGAGGGAACTGAAAATACCACGGGCTGGGTCAGCTTAAAAAAATCTTTTGCAAGAGATTTTCTCAATGCATTATGCTGTTTGATTTTTTTGAGTGTTGCTACTATAGGTGTTGACTGTCGATCCAAGCGAAATAAAATCCTTGACAACTTCAATATTTTATCCATTTATCATGATGTTGTCTGTGAAGATTTCATTTTATGTTGAAGCGTCTTGTCTGTTTTATGTTGAGGAGATGACTTGTCTGTCAGTTTATCATACTTTTGGTGGCTTGTGTGTTGCTGTGATGTTAGAAGTCATGACACCAGTATTCCAAATTCCAGCATGGTCACCTATGGTGGACAGATATACTCAGTTTTTCAGACTAATAGACACTAGTTAGAAAGACATGGTGATCTGCTTCCAAAAAAAAAAAAAAAAGATGGCTAGTGAAAACCTTATGGATGGCACTGGAATGTTGCCTGATACCATGCTGGAAGGTGCTAGAAGATGAGCCACTGAGGTTAGAAGCCACTCAAAATACAACTGACTACGAACTGCATCTTCAAAGTCACACGGATGAGTAAAGCTTTTGAGGCCTTCCTTTGCTGATGTGGCACACTCACAATCGGAAGAAACAGCTGCAAACATGAGAGAGCTGTGAATCTATGTTAATCAGGGGGGAACAACTCAGAAAAGGAGGGTGACAATGGTTGTACAACTCAAACTATGGAATGAATCTCAATGAATTATTCACGTAGATATTGTTGAACTGGTGTATGTTCTGCTGTGTATATCTCAACAAAGACAAAAATAAATTATAAAATAAATAAATACACATGTTCTTACCATAAAACTAAGCAATAGTATTCCTGGGCATTTATCCCAGAAAAACAAAAAACTTAGATCCACATGAAAACCTGTATATGGTTTTCACAACTTTACTTGTAATAGCCAAAAACTGGAAATACCCAAAATAACTTTCAATAGGTGTATGATTATACAAACCATGCCTCAACCATACCACTAGACACTTAAAAAAAAAAAAAAAAAACCTGCCATCGAATGGATTCCAAGTCATAGCACTCTGTAAGACAAAGTAGAACTGCCCCATAGTTTCAAAGAAGCTCCTGGCAGCAAACTGCTCACCTTCTGGTTAGCAGACTTAGCACTTAAACCATTATGCCAACAGGGTTAATAAAAAAGAAAAAAACTATCAACACATGTAACAACTTCGGAGGGACCTCAAGGGCATTATACTGACTGAAAAAAGTCAGTTTCAAAAAGTTATATCCTATATGATTTCCTTTATAACATCGCCAAAATGGTTAAATTAGAGATAGAGATTAGTGGTTGCTAGGGGTTTAGGAAGGTGGCTGGAGTGGCAGGTGGTACTCGGTATAACTAAAAAATTAGCATAAGGAAGATCTTATAGTAATGGAATAGGCTCTGTATCTTAACTGTAATCATAGTTACAGGAAATCTATGCATGTGATAAAATGGCAGAGAACTACACACCCATTGTACCAATGTCAAATTCCCGGTTTTGATATCACATAATTATGTAACGTGTAACCATCAGTGAAAACTGGGTGTAGGATACATAGCTAAGCCAAGTGCCGTCGAGTCGTCACCATGAGTAGGATACATAGGAGATCTCTCTTCAACTCCATGTGACTCCATAATTATTTCAAAATTCAAAATAATTTTAAAAACTATTCGATTTTATATACATAAATTTCTAAATGATTCCTTAAGAGGGGAACACTGACCTATTAAACCTATAAAACCTATTAAACCTATTTAACCAATTGTAACCCGCTGAAAATAAATCTGTTTGATTCATAATTTCTATCTTTTGGTTTGGAGAGGGACAAAAGAGTTGATGGCACTACTTAAGTGATAGTATTAACAAATTAAAACTCAGTTTACATATACCTAGCTTTGGCTATCTGTTCTTCAGAGAAAACTTCCATAACTAGTTATGGCTAAATGTAAATATATTCAAATTAACTCTAAGTACGCCTTTTTAGATTTAGGTATATATATATATGTATGCATACATACACACACACACTGTAAGCTTTTTCTTACAGAAACAAAAATGAAAGAGGTCACTTAAATAAAACATAGTATCTCAAATGTTTAAGCAATTTAAAATGTTTACTTAAAATATTTTAATGCCAATAAAAAATATACAAATGTACACACCCTTCACCTAGCTGATATTTTAATAGTTCACAATATTAACAAATACGTAAAAAGTGGTTTCACCTCCCGTTACCACCTAAAGTAACATATCACATAGTTTTGAAGATTGTTCTTTGACTTCTAACCTCTGCTCTTCTTTAGAATTACCTGGGAGGGAAAATAAAAGAAAATTTGTATTACACTACTGGCAAATACACCAAACTTTCAACAAAACATTTGAGTCCCATGTGCATAATATGAAAAACTCAACCTGGAATGTGATTAGGGAATACGCTGCCTTATAAAAGGCCTTCTCTAAATAGTCTGTTTCTCTCAATGATGTAAAACAAACCAAGATTCTCAAAACCTAGTTTTTAGTCAGTAGCCAAGCACTTAACTGTTGCATCACCCGGGCTCCTTTTAATAACTGTATAGTACAAATCCACAGCAACATAAAATTCCTTATGTTTTGCTCACAATTCTATCAAACTTGGGACCAAGTCTAGTCAATGTATGCTAAATACCTTGCTACCAAAAACGTGTTGACGTCAGGTCGATTCTGACTCATAGCAACCCTGTAATTTCTAAAACAAATAGCCAATGGAATACATAAAACAAAAGGAGATCTTATTTGTAAAAAGGCTAGAAGCATTAGAGAAGATTATCTCCAATCCTATTTAAAGAACTTTATCTATTACTTTATGTAAATATACTTACAGTGTATTAAAAAAAACAACCAAATTGAAAAACCCCATTGCTGTCAAGTCAATTCCAATTCACAGTGACCCTGTAGGACAAAGCAGAACCATCCTCACAGAGTTTCCAAGGCTGTAATCTTTAAGGAAGTAGAACACCCCAGCTGCCCGCACAGAGTGGCTGGTGAGTTTCAGTTGCTGACCTCTAGGTTAGCAGTCTAGCACTTTAATCACTGTGGCCCCAGTGCTCCAGAAAACAAGCCAACCCTAAATGTGAAACATAAACATATACACTCTGTAAGCTCTATGTCCCATTTTACCTGCAAAAAGTACTGACACTGACCTCGGCAGGCCAGAAATGTGTTGAAATATTTATACTAGCAAAACAATGTGAAACCCTTAAAGAGTGCCAAGCCACACATATTCCTAGACTTTCACAAAGGTGCTACTGACTCATAGCAACCCCATGTGACAGATGAGAACAGCACCACAGGGTTTTCTTGGCTATAATCGTAAAGGAACAGATTGCCAGATCTTTCTACTACAGAGCTGCTGGGTGGGTACAAATCACCAATCTTCTGGTTAGCACACAAGCACTTAATCATTGCACTACCAGGGCTCCCTCTGTTCTTCAGATTGTTCATGTAGACAGTTCAAAAGAAAGTGTTATATACTCAAATAAATTTACAAAATGCTGAGTTAAACAAAGTTCAATTATGTATGTGTGTGTGTATGTATGTATTTACTGCTATAGTTCTCTAACCTTTCATAATAATATACATTGTAAACAATGTAAGTATTCAAGAAAAGGTATTGGATACTGGGCTACTGTAATGTTTAGGATTGTATGTCATGATGGAAAATTATGCAAGGATAAAGAACAACAATAAATTTGGGAAACACCTCACACCACGGAGGAACTTTGAAGGCATTATGCTGAGTGAAATTCGTCAGTCGCAGAACAAGTATTATAAGAGACTGCTATTATAAACACTCAAAAAAAAGTTTAAACACAGAAAACAGTCCCTGATAGTTACAAGGGTAGGCAGGAAAGGAACAGAATATTTACTAACTTGATACTAGACAAGAATTATTTTAGGTGAAGGGAGGGACAATACACAGTAGAGGAGAAATCAGCACAACTAGACTAAACCAAAAGCTAAGGTTTTCTAAATACAACCAAACACTTCAAGGGACAGAGAAGAAAGGGCAGGAGTCTGGGGACCATGGTTTCAGGGGACTTCTACATCAATGGGTATAACAAAGTTTGTTGTTAATAAACCGTGCTGCATTCCTCTCTGGTGAGTGGAATGTGGGGTCTTAAAAGCTCGCAAGCGGTCATCTAAGGAGCATCAATCAGTCTCAACCCACCTAGAGCAAAAGAGAATGAAGAATATCAAAGAAGTAAGGAAAATACGAGACGCATAAACTGGAGACTACATCAACATGAGATCAGAAGAATTAGATGGTGCTTGGCTATCACCAACGACCCCTTACAGGGAACTCCACCAAGGGTTCCCTGACGGAATGGGAGAAATGTACAATGCAGAACTCACAATCTAGTAAAAAGACTAGACTTGATTATCTGACAGACTGGAGGGTCACCAGAGACATGACCTCCAGATTCTCTGTTAGCCCAGAAATGAAACCATTTCAGAAGCCAACACCTCAGACACAGACTGAAATGGTGTATCAGATATTAAGTGAAACTGGTTGAAGAGCGTGTTTCTTGGCTTAACTAGATATGAGAAACTAACTGGGCAGCTGCTGTCTGGAGGCAAGATGAGAAGAAAGAAGGAGACAAGTTGAATGGACATTGGAAATTCGGGGTGGAGGGAGGAGTGTGCTGTCACAGAATGGAGAGAGCAGCTATGGTCACATAATAAAGTGTTAAGATTTTGTATGACAAACTGACTCAAATTACAAACTTTCACTTAAAACATAATAAAAAATAAAAAAGACTGTGTCAAACAGATTCCCAAGTCACCAAAATAACCAAGTTGAGAAATTAGACAAGCAATTACTTACTCACTGTAATTTGGGTTATTTAAAATAATCAAGAACAAAGTCAGTTTTGGTAATTTCAAGGTGATAAACTTTTCCTACTATATGCACCTCCCCCAACAAAACCCACTGTTGTCGAGTCGATTCTGACTCACAGTGAGTCCTACTAAATACAGCCTTCTATAATCGTGTACTGAGACCTAGTAGCACAGTGACTATGAGCAACCAAAAGGTCAGCAGCTCAAAGTCACCAGCCACTCCTTGGAAACCCTATTGTGGTAGTTCTACTGTGATCTATAGTGCAGGGTCAGCACAAATCAGCACACACTCATCAGCAACGGGTTTGGGTTTGTTTTTTTGGCAGGGTATCATCCCACAAGGAGTCCTGCTGGTACAGTGGTTAAGCACTAGGCTTCTCACTAGAAGACTGGTGATTCGAACCTACCAGTCACTCCACAGGAGAAAGATGTGGCAGTCCTACGAAGGCTACCAAAACCAAACCAAACCGATAGCCACTCGAGGGATTCCAACTCATGGTTACCCTACAGGACAGAGCAGAACTGCTCCATGGAATGCCTGGTGTCTTGGAAATGCTATGGGGCAGGTCTCCATCCAAAAGAGTCACTATGAGTTCAAATCAACTTGCCAACAAGTTAAATGAGTTATAATCCCACATACTAAAGCCAAAAATTAATTTCTTCCTAAATGGTGATAAATCAGTAGCTGTTAATCTTTCCATCAGAAATCCATAACATACATAGGGGGAAAATCTAACTCCATAATTAATTAAAATCCATTGATTTGAAAAGCCAAGCTTCAACCCAGTCAACTAAACTGAATGAGATAGACAAGTATGAACCAGATGACACACAGAAGCTAATTCTTGCCCAACAAAAGAAATTCAGATTTTTACCTTTGCTGCAGCTAGGACATGTTCCTTTGTGATCATTCCACACTTACTTTCACTAGCATTTATCCTGGACTCTTCTGCTAATCGATGAAGAAACAATAAACAGTTCAGATGAACCTTTAAAAATAAAATTTTAAATATTTTAAAACTCAAACACTGATGCTTTGAAATAACTTTTAAAACTAAAGGTTCCCAAGATTTACTTTATACTATTTATAACAATAAATTTATTTATTGTAAGCCATGTAACTCTTCTACTTAATGCTACATAAAATTTGCTTTAACATGTGTCCATCTTGGAGTCCACAAAAGGAAATTTACTCATGGAAATACAGGAAACAAGGCTCTGTAAGGCCAAACGTACTGCAATGCATGAAACAAGGTTATGTAACACAGATGCAGTAGCATTACCATAGAGCATCGCTACATACCAAAACTTACATAGGATTCAGTAAGTTATAACTACTCCTGCTTAATATATTATACATTTATAATATTTTAAATTTCCAGAAAGTTTAAAATAAAAATACATTAAATATATTTTAGGCTAATTGTTTTTATTCTACAATTTAAGACCTAAAAATATTTTTACTTACATATTTAACTCGAAATATCTACTTATAAATGTTAATTGAAATTATAATTTGCTGAATGGACAAGTATATGTACAAAAGTCAACTTATCATCTGACAACTTTCCTAAAATAATCACATTTACCAATGATAACCTTCAAGGGTCTTCTAAAAAAATTATTTAAAATACAGATATCAGCAGAGAGTACAAAATTACAAAGCCTATAAACAACTGTAGCTTTTTTTTTGGCTTTGAAAAGAAATTTTATTTTGTCACAGTCCAATAACATTTGTTATTTTCTGTTTTATGGACTACTGCCAATATTGTCAGGATGGCAGGCTATCTCAGTGTACTTTTGATTTGCATTTCTGGAATGGCCAATGATCATAAGCATTTTATCATGTATCTGATAGCTGCCTGAATGTCTTCTTTGGTGAAGTATCTGTTCATGTTCTTTGCTTGCTTTTCAATTAGATTTTTTCTCTTTTTGTTGTTGAAGTGCTGAAATATTTTTTAGATTGTAGAGATTAAAACCTTGTTGGTATGTCATAGCCAAAATTTTTTCCACAATGCAGAATAGAATCAAGCACCCAGACATAAATTCATCCATCTATGGTCAAATGACCTTTGACAAAGGACCAAAGGCCATGAAATTAAGAGAAGACAGTCTTATATTCAGTTGGCAAAACTGGATATCCATCTGTAAAACAATTAAACAGTACCCATACCTCACACTACATACAAAAACTAACTCAAAATAGATCAAAAATTTAAAGTTTAAAACAATAAAGATAATAGAAGAAAAATAGGGACAACACTAGGGCCCTAATACATAACATAGAGAACACAGAGCACAACTAACAATTTACAACTTCCAGAAGATTAACTCAATAAATAGGATCTCCTAAAAATTAAACCCTTAAACAACTCCCCAAAAGACTAAGAACTATAGCTATTCAAGATGTACTCATGTGGGAAGGTTGGTGAAGGGTACTAGGAAATTCTGTACTATATCTGTAACTTCTTGTGTGTCCATACTTATCTCTAAATTAAAATATTAACACAAAAATCCACAAAGTGAATAGGTAGAGTACAGAGTGGTCTAAGGGTACTGAAACTGTTGTGCATAATAGTATAATGGAACCTACATGTCATTATTCATTTGTCAATGCCCATATAACTACACAACACAAAGAGTGAACCCTAAGGTAAACTACCAAAACATCAGGAGGGATCAGTTCCTGGAGAAGCACATCATGCTTGGTAGAGGGTATGCAAAAAAGGGGAAGATCCTCAGTAAGATGGACCAACACAGTGGCTTCAACAATGCGCTCAAGCATAGCAATTTTTGTGAGGATGGTGCAGTACCCAGCAACATTTCATTCTGTTGTGCATAGGATCACATAAGTTGGAACCAACTCAATGGACTTTGTTGCATGTACTGAAAAACCCTTTATTTTATGTGCAACAACAGGCTCAAGCATAACAACGATCTTGACAACGGCACAGGACCAGGCAGTGTTTGGTTACATTGTACACAAGATCACTATGAGGTGGAAATGATTTGATGGCACTTAATAACACTAATATAAATACTCAAATATTTACACAACATTCCTGTGATAAATTTGAAACCTAAATAAGCCACAAGAAATCAACAATTTCTTCCGATTTAACAGATGTAATCAACAGTACTTTTCCTGGGGATACACACAAACAACATCAAATACACAATCAAAAAGGCTAAGACAATAAAAAGCCAGTGCAGAAGAACTGTAAAATACCACAAATTATGAACAAATTGCTAGAAATGACAACAGTCAATCTACATGTAATTACCATCCATTTCCAACATTAATTTTCTTCTCAGAAGTGGATACTCAGGGTATTATACTAAACACTAGTACAATTCAAAGCTCCCACTCTAGTGGGAGTATCAAACCCCTAAATAAATTAGAAACAAATGTGTGACAATAAATTATAAAGAAGAAAGATAAGGTTGATCTTTCCTGAGGAGATTCACGATGGCTTCATAGAGTAAGTGCCACCTGAACTGGATTTTAAAAGATGAATTGCAGTTTGTCAAGCAGAATGAGAAAATTTTCAGGCAAAAGAAATACCATGTACAAAAGACAGCGCAAAAGTCACTCGGTTTTGTGTTAAAGCTAACAGGACACACAAAACGAATACAGATACAGTTTCTTACCTTAAAGAAACTATATACCACACTGGTGACAACATCAACATGTAACATTCCTAGAAAACAATGGTAAGAGTGCCAACAGCCCAACTGTAGGATGTATCCTCTAACTGTTGAAGAAGTTCCAAAAGACAAAAGATCAAAACAGACTGTCCTCAATCTCAATGTAGAAAGCTTCATGGATGGCATGGGACTTCAGAGGGGTAAGATTATATAGTATCAACAGCAAGTGTAAATAAAACCATGAGCATTAAAAAAAAAAAAAAAAGCATAGATGGCTGGCATATAGAATAGTGAAGGAGAATTACTCAAAGCCACAGAAGGCAAGCATACCACCTGGGAATAGCTAGTAGCCAAAAGCTACCATTGCAGCTGCTTGGAATTTCATCTTCCCACCATTTCCATGTCACTTAGATCTCACCACACCATGGAGACCATTATGTTCATGAGCCACTCTGGGGACAGATAGAGATACCCCAAAAGAAAGGCCTGGCAATCTTTCAAAAATTCAGGCACTGAAAACTTCCAGTTTTCTAGTCTGACATACTGGGATGCCATGAGTGAGGACTTACTCCATGGGAACTGGTAAAGAGGTGGAAAAAACATTGCCTTAAAAACAGATGGAATCACACATTCTCAAGACACTCCATGCAGAAAGTCCTTGTTATTACAAATTCTTACTGTTATCTCCTGGAAAATCTGTTACCTATGGTTTAAACCTACAGATGTAGTGCCCATTTAGCTAGAGGAATTTGTGTTCCAAGCATGCGATACACAAATTCTGAATTTATTTCAAGACAGAAAGATTACTATAGAGTGGTTTGGTTGGGCTATTTGCTAGCAGAACGCTATGCCTCAGGCACCCAGCAACAATAATTCTTTATGATTTCCTCTCCACACAGGTGATCCTTCCATCTCCTCTGTCTGGCATTTTCAAGACCTCCTCTCTGCCTCTGATCTGTCTTCTACATTAAAAGTCGTTCATTACCATGGTCATATACTGTTGTTGTTGTGTGTCCTTGAGTCTATTCAGACTCACAGCACGCCTGTGAGACAGCACAACTGCCTGACAGGGTTTCCAAGGCTAAAAATTGGTTATTGCAGAGCCCTGGTGGTACAGCGGTTAAAGGACTACAGCTGTTAACAATAACTGCCCTATAAGGCCGCTATGGAAACCCTATGGAGCAGTTCTACTCTGCCCTGTACGGTGGCCCATGAGTCAGAACCAACTTTGAGGGCAATTGGTTTGGTTTGGGGAATAGTTAAAGCAAACACATCGCCACGTCTTCCCATTACGAATCAAATAAACAGCCTTTAGTGGTCTTGCCCGAAAATTAAATTAATAGGTGTTCTACTGCTTGTCTAGGAAAACATATTCACAGTTGAAAATGTTTTGCTTACAAGTAAACTTTTGGAACAGGGGTCTTTAGTAAGCAGTGTAAACCAGAAGAAATACGGAAAATATGTTTAGTTAACAACTAAAAAGAGAAGGAAGGGAGGGAAAGACGGAAGCATTTAAAAGGCACGTTAGTAAGCCTCTTAATAAAAATGACCCAGCCTGAAATCCAAAATTTATTTTTAAAAGAGTGTATCTTTCAAACTCTCCTCAAGTATACTAAGCACACAGTAGGAAGCAGTTTTTGAACAGCAATGTTTAAAAACTATAAGCAAGAACTTTACGTTAGCATTTTTTCAAGCTAATGTGCCTAGGTCTCTCCTTCTAAAGGTCCAGATTCCAACATTCAGCGGTCCCCGGAGCAACAACACAACGTCAGGAATATAAACTGACGTGACAGGCAGGGGCAAATCTACTCGTCATTTGCGGAAACGCCTTAAACGTGAGCCTGAAAAGGCTACAGATTACCTGGAGGTGGTGAAACAAAGGCTGGGGTGTATTTCCTCTATCCTCTCCTGTCCCAGACAGAGCCCCAGAAGGAACAGAATTCTCACCAGTAAGTCGCCATTAGCGTCCAGACGCAGGTGAGGCTTCTGCTGCTTCATCGCGCGTTTTAGAAAACCGCGAGGAGCCTTTCGTTTTATCCTCTTCTTTTGGGAGACTGTCGTCGAAAGAGACATTATCACCCTCAGGTACCGAGCTTCCGAGGTACCCTGGCACAGCACATACAACCCCAACGGCTCAGGCAGGGGGAATAATCCAAGTATACCAACTTTTCTTCAGATCCGGAAATACAGAAACTAACGCTTGAATCCGCCGCCAAACGAGCGGGCCGGGCGCTCCGTAGTGACGTCACAGGACGCAAACCCCGCCTCCCGTGGGCTCTCACTGTAGGCTGGGAAAACAGAACGGTGGGCGGGTCTAAAACGCTACAGTGCGTCAAAAAAGGGGTGAGTCTTCGTTTAATCGCTGTGCTTTGCGTCTGCGCTATGGAGATGTTTCTTCTTCTATCTGCCCTAAAAGATATTCACGGATTAGTTGTTCTAAAAAGGCAACTACGCTTTCCCTGCGAGGTCTCACTTTTTACTGTATCTAACAGTAAAGAGATGAATAGAAAGTTATGGTGTTTTATCAGAATTCCTAAAAATCGAATGCTTTCCTAGTATGACTTTCTCACATTAACAGGTAACACTTTGCTACACGTTTTACTTAATTCATTTAATCCTAGCTGAGGTCTTTTCGTGATTCCAGCTTTTGTTTACAAACGTAATTTTAAGGCTCTTCCCACTTAACCTTGCAATAGTTTTAAGGTGTAGTTCAGTGCTGCTGCTTAGAAATCTTCACCAGTTTTCTAAGCAGTGAACTTCCCTACCTTCCATGCTATTATGGAGGTCGTTATCAAACTGCAGTGTGTATTAGAATCATCTGAAGAGCTTGTTACAACAGTGTGCAGGACATTATTCCATGTCTTGGCATTACCACGTACTGTCTTCATAATTTATCTCAATTTTTACCCTGTACCTCCTAGCTTTTGAATTTATGTCCTCATTCTCTTAGTCACCTAGTGCTGCTATCACAGAAATACCACAAATGCATGACTTCAATAAAGAGAGATTTATTTTCTCATAGTCTAATAGGCTAGAAGTCCAAATTCAGTGAATCAGCTCCAGTGGAGGGCTTTCTATCTTTGTAGGCTCTGTAGGAGGGTCTTTGTCAACAACCTTCCCCTGTTCTAGGAGCTTCTCTGTGCAGGAACCCCTGGCTCCAAAGGATGCAATCTACTCCAGATGCTTCTTTCTTGGTAGTGTGAGGTCTCCACTCTCTGCTTGCTTTCCTTTCCTTTTGTCTCTTATAAGATAAACAGTGGTACAGGCCACACTCCAGGGAAACTCCTTTTACATTGGCTCAGGAATGTAAGCCTAGTAAGGTGTTACATTCACACCCTACTCCTCTTTAATATAAAATTACAATAAAAAATGAAGGGCAGCCACATAATACTGGGAATCATGGCCTAACAAAGTTGACACATATTTTGGGGGGAAACAATTCAACCTGCACTCATGTACCCCAAGATACCACTAAAATCACTGTTTTCTATCTTTATGTCCCTTGTACTCCCTACCCCACTCTACTACTTATGCTCCTTCTTGTAATCCATTAAGCATCTTTATCATATTCTCTTGCATTTCTCATTTCTCTGGTCATTCTCTTTCTTCCTATATTTACCTGACAAAGCCCCAGCCCTGCTTAGTTTAAAATCTCAACCCATTCAGTGATTGCATTTGTGTGTTTAAATTGACTAAAAAAAAACCAGATAGGAGGAGTCAGAGAAAGATAGTGAAGTAAATGGGCATTCCCAGTGACTCCCCAGCAACTAATATGCTGAACAATGAATAAAAACAAGCACAGGCTGAAATCTCAGAACTGTAGGCACTAGCTGAGGTATTGGAGAGTCAGGGTGAGTCCAGAAGCAAAGCAGAGAATGAACAGGGTCAGCACAGAAGCCAAGGTACACCAGGAACACTCACTCAATGCAACCATTTTGGGATAGGGCTGGATAACATGCCAAACAGGAATGCAGATAAGAAGCTAAATCTAATATTTCTTAGGGTAACGCAAATTGGCTGTGGGAGTTCATGGGCTGCACAATTTGGAGAGAGTGGAGAGAGAACATGGCACTGCATGAGAATGATGAGTGTCACTGAGGCCCAAGGCAGGTGAGCACTATTCTTGGAGGAACCTCAAAGGCCATAGGGCAAAGGATATACTGCAGAATGGGAGTAACAGTCACAGTGGGAATGCCTGTAGAATGATAGCAGTGAGAGAAATAGAGAACTACCCTCCACTGACACAGCATCTGCAATGCAACTAAAATTCCCTGTCCTGCATATGTCTTAGTTATCTAGTGCTGCTGTAACAAAAATACTACAAGTGGATAGCTTTAACAAACAGAAATGTATTTCTTCACAGTCTAGGAGTCTTGAAGTCTGAATTTGTGATGCCACCTCCCAAAGAAGGTTTTCTGTCACTATTAGTTCTGAGGGAAAGACCTTCTTATCAATACATCCCTGTTCTTTCCTTTAGTGACAGCACTAAACACATACCTATCAATAATTATGTTGAATGAATGCTCCAGTAAAGAGACAATGAGTGACATCCTGGATCAAAAGACATGACCCGTCTATATGTTGCTTACAGGAAACTCACCTTAGAATTAAAGATATGAGTGAACTGAAAATTAAAGGATGGAAGAATATTTACCAAGCTAACAATAGACAAAGAAGAGCAGGTGTGGGAATACTAATCTCAGATAAAATAGATTTTAATGTAAAATCGACCATCGTAGACAAGGATGGACACTATTTATTGTCAAAAGGCTCAATATACAAGCAAGACTTAACAATATGAAATATTTATGTACCCAATACTAGAGCATCTAAATACATTGAAGAAACACTGACTACACTAAAAAATGAGACAGATCACTCCACAATAACAGTAGAAGACCTCAACACTATCTCAGTATTGGACAGATCTTCTAGAAAAAAGCTCAGTAAAGACACAGAAGATCCTATTGCCACAATTAACCAACTAGACTTCATCAACATATATAGAACTTTCTAACTATCAGCAGATAACTACACCTTCTTCTCCAGTGTACATGGAACATTTTCCAGAATAGACCATGTGTTAGGACATAAAGCAAATCTCAGAAAATTACATAGCACTGAATTATTGCAAAGCATCTTCTCAGACCATAAAGCCATAAAAGTCTAAGTCAATAGCAGAAAAAAAGATAAAAATTGGAACTCATGGAAACTGAACAACATCTTCCTCAAAAAGGCATGAATTATAGAAGAAATCAAGGACGAAAGAAAGAAATTGATGGATTCCAATGAGAATGAAAACACTTCCTACCAGAACCTATGGGATACAGCCAAAGCAGTGTTCAGGGGTCAGTTTAGGTCTATAAATGCACACATCCAGAAGGAAGTAAGAACCCAAACAAAAGAACTAACCATACAGCTTGAACAAGTAGAAAGAGAGCAACAGAGGAACCCATCAGGTACCAGAAGAAAACAGATTATAAAGATTAGAGCAGAACTAAAAAAATTAGAGAATAAAAGAACAATTGAAAAAATTGAAAAGACCAAAAGCTGGTTTTCTGAAAAGATCAACGAAATCCATAAACTATCAGCTAAACTTACTAAAGAAAAACAGGAAAGGAAACAAATAACCCAAATAAGAAATGAGAGGGGAGTTATCACAACAAATCCAACAGAAAACAAAACTATCATAACACAATACTATGAAAGACTTTATTCTAACAGATTTGAAAACCTAGAGGAAATGGACAAATTCCTAGATTCATACATGTACCAAAATTGTCACAAGGTGAAGCAGAACAACTAATAAACCATCACAAAGGAAGAGATTGAAACAGTAATCAGAAAACTACCAACAAAACAGCCCTTGACCTCAGAATTCTACCAAGCTTTTAGAGAAGAGTTAACTCCAATGCTACTAAGACTATTTCACAGCACAGAAAAGGATGGAATTCTCCCAAATTTATTCTATGAAGCCAGCATAACCCTGATACCAAAGCCAGGAAAAGATCCAACAAAAAAGGAGAACTACAGGCCAATGTCACTCATGAACTTAGATTTAAAAATCTTCAACAAAATACCAGCCAATAGAATTCAAAAATATATCAAAAAGATAATTCATTACAACCAAGTTGGATTCATACCAGGGATACAAGGCTGGTTCAATATCAGGAAAACAATTAATGTGATCAACCACATAAATAACACAAAAGACAAGAATCACCTGATTTTGTCAATTAATACAGAAAAGGCATTTGATAAAGTCCAACACCCATTCATGCTAAAAACCCTCAGCAAAATAGGAATAGAGGGGAAATTCCTCAACACAATAAGAGGCATTTATGCAAAGCCAACCATCTACATAATCCTGAATGGAAAGAAACTGAAAGAATTTCCTATGAGAACAGGAACTAGACAAGGTTGTCCACTCTCACCTCTTCTATTCAAAATTGTACTAGAAGTTCTAGCCGGAGTAATTAGGCAAAACTAAGAAATAAAGGGCATCTGAATTGCTAAAGAAGTAAAAATCTCCCTATTTGCAGATGATATGATTGTATACGCAGAGAATCCTAAAGAATCCGTAAATAAACTGCTCAAACTGAGTTCACCAAAGTCTCAGGATACAAGATAAACATAAGTAGATCAATAGGATTCCTTTATACCAACAATGAGATTATTAAAGAAGAAATCACCAAATCAGTACCATTTACTACAGCCCCCAAGAAGATAAAATACCTAGGAATAAATCTAACTAGAGAAATAACAGACTTTTACAAAGAGAACTACAAGATCTTACTACAAAAAACTAAGAGAGACTTACATAAATGGAGAAACGTACCTTGCTTATGGATAGGAAGACTTAACATTGTGAAAATGTCTATTTTACCCAAAGCAATCTACTTATACAATGCAATCCCAATACAAATTCTAGTGTTATTTTTTAATGAGGTGGAGAAACAAATCACCAACTTTGTTTGGAAAGGGAAGAAGCCTTGGATAGGTAAGGACTACTGAAGAAGAAGAACACACTGAGAGGCTTCTCACTACCCAACTTTAGAACCTATTACACTGCCACAGTTGTCAAAACAGCCTGGCACTAGTATAAAAAGAGATATATAGATCAGTGAAACAGAGTTGAGATCCCAGGGATGCCACCATCCTCCTATGAACAGTTGGTATTCAAGAAAGGCCCTAAGACTTTAAATTGGGGTAAAAAAATCATGCTGGGAAAATTGAATATCCATCTGGAAAAAGTTGAAACAAGATCCATATTTCACACCTTATACAAAAACCAACTCAAATTAGATTGAAGACCTAAATATCAAAACTAAAAAGGCAACGCTCATCCAAGGAAAAATAAGATCAGCAATAGAAGTTTTAATATACAATGTAGACAGACTTCAAAATCTGTCAAACAAAGCATGCTTAACAGAAGAGAAAAATAGATAAATGGGAACTACTAAGATTTTTGCTCATCCAAAGACTATCAAAATAATTAAAAGACCACCTACAGAATGGGGCACTTGGCCTTGGCTACAGAATGGGAACAAATATTTAGCAACTGTATGACAGATCGACATCTGATCTCCGTGATCTACAAAATATCAGCAAGAGAAGGATAAATAATCCAGTTAAGCGATGGGTGAAGGAGATGGACAGATGCTTCTCTAAAGAGGACTTCCAGGCAGCCAAAAGACACGTGCTGAAATGCTCATGATCATTAGCTATTATAGAAATTCAATTCAAAACTACAATGAGATACCATCTCACCCCAACAAGGTTGGCCATGAGCCAAAAAACACAAAACAATAAATGCTGTAGAGGCTGTGGAGAAATTGGAACTCTCCTACACTGTTGATTG
Organism: Heterohyrax brucei; assembly: GCA_028571685.1. NCBI lineage: Eukaryota > Metazoa > Chordata > Mammalia > Hyracoidea > Procaviidae > Heterohyrax > Heterohyrax brucei. The sequence continues at coordinate 149,252,200 of CM053144.1, read as the reverse complement.
GATTGGAAAATGGTACAACCTCTTTGGAAAGAAATTTCATGCTTCCTTAAAAACCTGGAAATTATTTGACCCAGTAATTCCACTGCTTGAAATATATCCTACAGAATCAAGGGCATTCACACTAACAGATACATGCACACAAATGTTTATCACAGCACAGTACACAATAGCAAAAAGATGGAATCAACCTAGATGCTCAACAACAGTTAAATGGATAAATAAACTATGGTGTATACACTCAGTGGAACACTATGCAGTGATAAAGAACAATGATAATTTCAGGAAGCATCTCATAACCTGGTTTCAATTGGAAGACATTATCTTGGACATTAGTCAATAGTACAAAGACAAATATTGTATGAGACCCCTACTTTAAGGTCTTGAAAATAGAGTTATTTACAGAAGAAAAGACTCATTGATAGCTGCAAGAGAGGGGAGGGAGGGAGGGAGAGAGCTGGTTATAGATTGGATAGTTGATAGAAATTTGGTTGGGTGAAATCAGTGACAGCACACATTAGAAAGAAGATCAATTTAATTGGACTACAGCATAACTTGAAAATTCTTCCAATCTTAATGCAACATGGCAAGGACAGAACAGTAGGGGCAGGGGTCTGGGGACCATGCTCTCAGGGGACAGCATGGCCAATTGGCATAACTAGCTTATTGCTAAGGGAGTCTTCTCCACCCCATATTGCTGGGTGGTGTCTGGGGTCTTAAAAGCTAGCAAGCTGCCATGTGAGGTACACCAAATGGTCCCAACTCAGCAGGAACAGATGACCACCAAGAACAAAATAGACACGAGGAAAAGAGAAACCAGAAGACAGAAGCACCCAAGTGAATGGGTGACTACATCAACATGTAACCAGAAGAACCAGATGGTGCCCAGCCACCTCCAGTGACAGCCGTAATGGGGCTCCCAAAGTTGAGTCCCAGTGGCAATGTGAGAATAAAAAAGGGGTGCACCTTGAGAACTCCACTAAAAGACCACAACTGGTGGTACAAAGTCCTGGGGGTTTCCCTGGGAGCATGGACCCTGGACCTGATGCTACTCCTGATCATAAATCATTACTAAGGTCAACTCCTCACTCAGGAATGGATTCAACTCAGGTACACAGAGTGACCATGTGGTGTGTGCACTTTATGGTTCTATGCACATATAGGATGTGGTCCTACTGGCCTCTTACTAGAGGGGAGTAGAGAGGGTGGAGTGGAGATTGTTAGGAGGATATGACTTGTATGGAACAGAAAGGAGGAGTGTGTTGTCACCGGGCAAGGAGAGCAGTAGGAGCTGCACCTAGGCAGACATTAGAATTTAAACCAGATGGTACACTTTCAATCACAATAAAAAATAAATATATATATATGTATACATATATATCTGTTCTAGGAATTTCTCAGAGCAGGAACCCCAGGTCCAAAGGATACATTCTACTCTAGGCACTTCTGTATTGGTGGCATGAAGTCTCCTCTCTGCTCATTTCTCCCTTTGATATCGCAAATGTGATTGACTGCAGATACGACCTGAACTCGCAAATTTTTTCCTACCTCATTAACATAATTGCCTCTAATCTCACCTTATTAACATCCTAGAAGTTAGGATTTATAACACATCGGGTAAGTACATCAGATCACAAGATGGAGAGCAGACACACAATACTGGGAAACACGGCCCAGCCAAGTTGACACACATATTTGGGAGGGCGCAATTCAGTCCATAAACACAAGCATAATGAATTCCAGAAGCCAAGCATCCAAAGCTCCTGAATAAGCACTAAAAAAAACCCTAAGAATAACAACAGCGTCTAGTGGTTCTCAGGCCAAGCCAAGTGCCGTCGAGTCGGAGCTGCTGCTGCGTCACTCTGAACTGTAGCAAGCCTACGGAGCTGAGGAAAGCTCCCCCATATGATTCTCAACGTTGAGAGTCTTTGTGGATATCATCTGCTACATCTTACCGCCATGGAACAACTGATATGTGCAGGCCTCAGTCTTTCTGCTGGTGATCAGGCACTTGGATATCAAGCCAATCAGAAAATTTCCCCCCAACCAGAATATAAAATTTAAAAGAGAACAGCAAGAAAAGGTAACAGAATGGTCAGAATTCAATAAAAGATATTAAAACATGAAAAATCATAAGAGAAGGAGGAACACTCAAAAGAAAAACATGAAGAAGAGGAAATATCTCCTATGGAAGCCAGAAAAATGTGAAAAAAATGTAAAGAATTGGTAATTTTCAGACTATGGTGCTAAATATATTTAAAGAAAGAAGAAAACACACAGAAAACAAAATAGATAAGAACAGGAATCAAATGATGGAACAAAATGAGACACTTAACCAGAAAATTATATACATACGCACATATATATATATAAAACCTACTGAATCTGAAGAATAAAACATCTAAATTAGAAAAGCTACAGAAACAACAAATGAGTAGGACGGAAGAGAGAATAAGTTATGTTGCCAAGGCAATATAACTGAATTGACTAAGATCCAACAGAAACAAGAGAAAAGAACAAGGAAAGCAAATCCAAAAGGAAACATAGCATTCAATTAAGAAATTTAATATTGGAATTCTTGGACTCCCAGAGCACTGTGACAACCATAAAAGCACAGAAATAACTTTCCAAGAGATAATCAGAGAGCATTTCTCAGACTAGAACAAAGAAACAAGGCTAAAAATACAGTAAGCTACACAAATCCCGATCAGAAGAGACACAAACGATTAAATCTGTGACATATGCTAATATATTCTTGAAAAACAAATACAAGAAGGGAATTCTGAAAGTAGCAAGAGAAAAATACAGTATAACATACCACGGGTCTTTCATAAGAGCAGTGTGGGTTTCTCCTCAGAAACTCTAGATGCCAGAAGACAATGGAGAAACATACGCAAAATACTGAACCCAAACAATTGCCAATCAAGAATTGTTCACCCAGCAAAGCTGTAATTCAAAAACAAGGAGGCAATCAAGACATTTTGAGACAAACAAGTTACAGGAGTTTGCCACCACCAGACCAGCTTTGCAGTACTGCTCAAGTATTTGCAAGTACACCTCTGGGAAGGCAAGAACATTAAGAACTAAGTACAAGGTACAATTATCCAATCCAGTTTGGATATATATTCAGAGCATTTACCATTTTATTTATTTTTTTCATCATGATTTATGTGATTTTATTTTTTTATACTCTTTACTTTTGTATTGTACTTTAGATGAAGGGTTACAGAGAAAAGTTTCTCATTAAACAATTAATACACATATTGCTTTGTGACATTAGTTGCCAACCCCACATGTCAACACTCTCCCCTTCTGAACCTTGGGTTCCCCTTTACTAGCTTTCCTGTCCCCTCTTGTCTTCTCATCCTTGCTCCTGGACTGGTGTGCATATTTAATCTCATTTTATTTAGGGCCCTGTCTAATTTTTGGTTGAAGGGCAAACCTCATGAATGACTTCAGTACTGAGCTAGAAGGGTGTCCAGGGGCTATGCTCTCAGGCTTTTTTCAGCCTTTGTCAGACCAGTAATTCTGTTTTTTGGTTTTGTTTCTTTGATTAGTTGGTTGGTTGGTTTTGTTTTACAAGAGACAATTTTGCCCTACATGTTTCTTCAGCTCTGTCTGGGACTCTATTGTGATCCCTGTTAGAACAGTTAGTGGTGATAGCCAGGCACCAAAGAGTTATGTTGGATTCAACCTGATGGAGGCCATAGTAGCTGGGGTCTATTAGTCCTTTGGACTAATCTTTCTCTTTTGTCTTTGGTTTTCTTCTTTCTCCTTTGTAGCAGAAGTGGAATGGAGTATCTTAGATGACTGTACACAAACTTTTAAGTCCTTAGACTACTCACCAAAGTAGAAAGTAGAACATTTTATTTATGTTGTGTCAATTGAGGTAGATAGTCTCTGAGACCATGGTCCCCAGAACCCTCAGTCCAGTTGTCTGATCGCTCAGGGAGTTTAGGTGTTTCAGTGTAGCTTCTATGACCTTGCATTCTTGAATAAGTTATGCTGGCTTCTCCAGTACTGTGTATTTATTCTTCACCAAAGTTACCATTTATCTGTTATCCATTTTGTTTCTCACTCCTACTTTCTGTTCTTTGTAACCATCAAAGATTGTTTGTTTTTATGTGTAAACCTTTTCATGAATTTTTATAATAGTGGTCTCATATAATCTTTTTCCTTTTGTGATTGGCTATTTCACTCAGCATAATGTTCTGTAGATTCACCCACCTTTGAGGTACTCTGTATGTTCATCATTGTTCTTTATCTTTGCAAAGTAGTCCACTGTGTGTACGTACCATAGTTTGTTTATCAGTTCCTCTCTTGTCGAGCACATAGGTTGCTTCATCTTTTTGGTACTGTCAACAATATTGTTGTGAACATAGGTGCACATGAGTCTATTTGTGTAACAGCTCTTCTTTTTCTAGGATATGTTCCTAGGAGTAGAATTGCTGAGTCACATAGTATTTCTCTTTCTAGCTTTTAAAGCAAGTACCAAATGATTTTCCAAATGGTCATATCATTTTGCATTTCTACCAGCAGTGCACAAGAGCTCCAATTGGCCCACAGCCTCTCCAACATTGGTTTTCTGGTTTTTTTTTTTTTTTTTTTTAATTTGTGCCAGTAATGCCAGGCTAAGTTAATATCTCATTTGTGGTTTTGATATGCATTTCTCTAATGGCTGGTGATCAACAGCATTTCCTCATGCATCTGTTAGCCCTTTGAATGTCTTCTTTGGTGAAGCGTGTGTTCATATCCTTTGCACATTTTTAATTAGATCATTTGACATTTTGTTGAAGAGGTATTGGATTTTCCTGTGGATTTTAGAGATTGAAACTTTGTCAAATTTTTCATGACTATTTTTCCCCCCATCTGTATGTTCTCATTTTACTCTTTTGGTGAAGTCTTGTGGTGAGCATTAAGTGACTGATTTTTAGAAGATCTCAGTTATCTAGCTGATTTAAAGTTTGTGTATTCATAGTTATGATTTAGATCCTGTTAATTCCATGTATTAGAGCCTTTACAAGTGACCTCCTTTTTCTTCTACAACCTTCATACTTTTGGTTTTGTATTTAGGTCTTTGACAATTTTGAATTAGTTTTGTGTATGGTCTGAGGTGTGAGTCCTGTTTCATTTTTTTTGCAGATGAACATCTAGTTTTGCTACCAGCCTTGGTAGCAAAAGACTATTTTTCCCCATTGGATGGGCTTTGGGCTTTTTTTGATGGTCAGGTGACCGTAGGTGGATGGATTTACATGAGGGTTCTCAATTCTGTTTCATTGGTCAGTGTATCTGTCTTTGTACCACTACCAGGCAATTTTGACTACTGTAGCTGTGTGCTAGATTCTGAGGTCAGGTATCACAAATACTCCTACTTTATTTTTTTTCTTCAGTAGAGCTTTACATATCCAGCGCTTCTGTCCTTTCCATACAAAGTTGATTCTTTTTTCTACCTCTCTAAAAAACATAGTTGGTATTTTGATTAGGATTGCATTGTAACTGTAGATTGCTTTGGGTAGAATTGACATTTTCTACCTATCCATTAGCATGGATGTGTTTCCCCATTTATGTAGGTCTCTTAGTTTCTTCCAGGAATGTTATTTGTATATATCTTTTACGTTGTTGGTTATATTTATTGCTGTTTTTGTTTGTTGTTTGTTTGTTTTTGAGGAGCTATTTTGAATGATTCTGTTTTCCTAATTTCATTTTCTTAGTTCTCTTTATTGGTAAATAGGAATCTGTCTTTATGTTTATCATGTATCCTATTCTCTGCTTAATCTTTTTATTACCTCTAGTAACTTTTGTATGGAGTCATTTGGATTTTCTATATAAAATATCATACCATCTGCAGATAGTTTTACTTCTTCATTAGCAGCTTGGATGCCCTTGATTTCTTTTTCTTACATTATTGCTCTAGCTAAGACTTCCAGCAGAGTGTCAGATAGGACTGGTGATAAAGGGCATCCTTGTCTTATTCCAGTTATTAAGGGAAATGATTTTAGCTTCTCCCCATTAAGAATGATATGGGCTGTTTTTTTTGTTTTTTTTTTTTTTTTATAGATACCCTTTATTAAGTTGAAGAATTTATTTTCTGTTCCTTTTTTTTTTTTTTTTTGATGTCTTTTATCAAGAAAGGGTGTTGCACCTTGTTGAATGTCTTTTCTGCATCGGTTGAGATGATCTTTGTTTTTTTTAATTTATGTAGTGGATAATATTGATTGATTGTCTAATGCTGAATGATCCTTGCATACCTGGTATGAATCCCACTTGATTGTAGTGTATTATTTTTTTGATACAATGCTGAATTCTGTTTGCTAGAATTTTGATGAGAATTTTTCATTTATATTCATGACAGACACTGGTCTGTAAATTTATTTATGTTATCTTTGAGTCGGATCCGACTCGATGGCACTTGGCTTTGGCTATCTTTGCCTGGTTTTTGCATCAAAGTTATACTGTCTTCATAAAATGAATTTGAAAGTATCCCATCCATGTCTATGTACTGAAATAGTTTGCATAATCCTGGTGTGAGCTCTTATGTTCAGTAGAATTCTCTAGTGAAGCCATCTGAGCCATGCCCTTGTCTTTGTTGTTGGGAGTTTGTTTTTACCTTTTCAGTATCTTCTCTTGTTATGGGTCTCCTCAGATTTTCAACTTCAGTTTCTGTTAGTTTGGGTAGACAGTGTGTTTCTAGAAATTTGTCCATTTCCTCTACCTTTTCAAATTTGTTGAAGTATAGTTTTTCATAGTGCTCTGTTATGATCCTTGTTATTTTAGTTAGGTCTGTTATAATGTCCCCCATTTTATTTCTTATTTTGGTTATTTGCATCCTTTTTGGTTTCTATTTTGTCAATTTATCCAGTGGTCTGTTGCTATTGTTAATCCTTTCAAAGAACCAAGTTTTCGTTTTGTCCCTTCTTTTCTGTTCTGTTTCATTTATCTATGCTCTGATCTTTGGTTTTTTCCTTTCTTCTGGTGGTTGTGAGCTTCTTTTTCTGTTCTCTGTTTGTCAAAGTTGTGTAGCTAGTGTTTTGATTTCGTCCCTTTCCTTTTTTGAAGTGTGCATCTATTGCTATAAATTGACCTCTTCACATTGCCTTTACTGTATCCCAGAAGTTTGAGTATGATGTGTTTTCATTCTTGCTTGATTCTAGGATTTTTTTTTATTACATCTCTGCCTTTTTCTATTACCCAGTGGTTTTCAAACAAGGTATTATTCAGTTTTTATGTAGTTTCTTTTTTATTCTGCTTTTCCTGCTGTTAATTTCAACACCGATAGTGTTGTGATCAGAGAATATATTTTGTATTATCTCAGTGTTTTGGATTTTGTTGAGGGTTGCTTTGTTGCCTAAGAATTGGTCTATACTGGAGAACATTCCATGTGCACTAGAAAAAAAGAATGTGGCCCTTTGATCTTTCATGTCTTTGTTGAGTTTCTTTCTCTATGTTCTGTCCTTTGCCAAGACTAGCATGGCATATTGAAACCTCTCACTATTATTGTGGAACTATCAATTTCTCTTTTGGGGTGCTGTCATTGGCTGTGTAGATAACGATTAAAGTTATGTCTTCATGATGGCTTGTCCCTGTGATGATTATATAATGCCCTTCTTTGTATTTTATAGTTTTGTTTTTGTTTTGTTTTTAAAGTCTGTCTTATCTGAGATTAGTATTGCCACTCCTGCTCTTTTTTGGTGGCTGTTTGCTTGATATATTTTTTCCATCCTTTTATTTTTTCATAAATATATGTCATCGTTTCTTATGTCTCTTGTAGGCACCATATTGATGGATCCTGTTTTTATTAATTCATTCTGTCACTGTCTACCCCTTTATGGGCTCATTTAGGCCATTTATACTTAGTATAATTATTGATAATTGTGAGTGTTGACATTTTGCAATGCTTTTTTTTGTGGTGCTGATATTATCTTTGTTCCTCTTACTCCTGTGCTGAGTTCCCTTTGTTTGTGGATTTTTTTTATTTCCTTCATTTTTGTAGATTTTGTGTTTACTGACACAAAGTTCTTCTTGCTTATTTTGATGAATGTGTTAACTTTCTTTGTGGTGACCTTGAAATTTACCCCTGTCTTCCTAAGTTTAAACCAGTTATTTGCATGATAACACCTTGACTTCCTCTTCATTTGAAAGTTCTATACCCACATTTGTTCTGACATTATTATCACTTACAGATTGATGTCTCTGGTTCCCTATTGTAAATTTTTTAGTTTTTAGTTTTTAGTGTATTTTTTTTTTTTTTTATTGTTGAGAGTTTATTATGTAGGTTGGTATCTGGCTAATTCTGTCTTATGTGCTAGATTCAGGTTGTTGTCTGATGTTAGTTCTCTAACCAAAGGATTCCCTTAATAATTCCTGTAAGTTTGTCTTGGTTTTCATGTATTCTCTTAATTTCTGTTTATCTGGACATGTCCAAATTTTGCCATCATATTTGAAGAAGAGTTTTGTGGGCTATATTATTCTTGGTTGGCAGTTTTTTTCTTTAAAGATTTTACATATATCATTCTATTGCCTTCTTGCCTGCATGATTTCTGCTGAGTACTCAGAGCCTACTCTTGTTTTCCCTTCATATGTGACTTTTTGCTTTTCTTAAGCAACTTCCAGGGTTCTTTCTTTCTCTTTGGTTTTAGCAGGTGTGATTTTGATATGTCTTGGTATTTTTCTCTTTGGGTCTATCCTATACAGGGCTCATTGAACTTCTTGGATAGTTGGCTTGTTGTCTCTCATGATATGAGGACATTTTCTGTCAGCAGATCTTCAAATGATCATCTCTGTATTTTCCATTTTCTCTCCCTATTCTGGAACTCCAATTACACTTGTATTTTCACTTTTGACTGTGTCCTACATTGTTCCCAGGTTTTCTTCATTTTTCTTCATTCTTTTCTCTGATTTTTCCTCAAACAAAATGGTATCTATTATCTTCTATTTTGCTGATCCTGTCTTCAGTTGCTTCAGATTTTCTCCTAAAACCTATCGCTCTGTCAGTTTCTGAAATCTTGTTATCTTTTAGATTTCTTAATGCTGTTTTTGTATGATTTTAGTTGTCTATATTTTTTGACATTTTGTTCATGTTTTATTATCCTGTTTTCTTACATTGTTTTGTCTGTCTCTTGTATGATTTGTCTATTTTTTCCCCCTATCTATGCCCGTATTTTTCTTATCTTTATGGAGAACCTTGAATATTGGCATGCCAAAATTTCATCTTGGATAGTTCTGGTGCCTTTTCTTCTTGTATTTTACTTTGGTCACTTTCTGGAGCCATCCTCTCCTGTTTTTAATCTATTTTAATATTGTCTGCTATCTTCGAGTTATTCAGGAATTATTTTCCTTCATTTATTGATTGTATATTTGATTGTTTCATTTTGCCTTTTGTTTTATTTGGTTATGTTTGGGCTGGCTGGCTGGGTTTGTTCTGTTGATTGTTCACCTGTGAGAATGATACTTCTCCCTACTTTGTCCAAGGCACAGAGCCAGTCGCTCAGCTATGGTGCATCCAGGTGAGTCCAGTGGAGGTGGAGGAGCAGGAGTGGATAATCTTTGGTGTGAACTGGGAGTGATGGTATGGGATTGAGGGCAGTGTAGACACATGTCTGGGGGACTACATCAATGTAGCACTTGGTGCATGATGTAAATAGGCAGGAAGGAAAGAAGAAGGTGTGATGTGGAGATCTAAGTTGGTGTGTGAAAGAAGAGAATAAAACAAATGCAAAAAAGAAGAGAAAAGCAAAAAATGACGTAAAAAAGTAAGGAGATAAAGAAAAAAGTAAACAAAGTGGCAGTACACTAGGACTTGGTAGATGGGTATAGGGCTAACCCTGCAAGTCAGTGTGCTGATGACTTTCTGATCAAGCAGTGTGGCTCAGCCTGCTGAGAAGCAGCATGGGTGGTACACAAGGCTAGGTGGGCAGGGTATAGGAAAGAGAGGAAAGAAGAGGGGAAACCTATGATTAAATAAATGAAAACAACAACAGCAAAAAATATGATGTTGGATGTGCTAGTCACTGGGGGCAGAACAGAACTGGGATGGAAATGAGCTAATATCTCTCTCACCAAGTGGCTTGGCACAGGCCATCAGAAAGGGGAAGAGGCAACAGAGGACCTAGACCGGAATAAGAAGGACATGGAGGGGGAGAGATAAAGAAAAATATAAAATATGACTCTTAGAGAGTTCACCTGAAGGGGTTATGCAGACTCATGGAGGCTATGTACCAGAGACTCTCCAGCTAAGCTGTATAGCACAGCTTGCAAAGAAGTTGGGGTTGCCACATGTTGCTAGATGGATGGGAAAAGGAAGAAATGGAGAGAGAAAGGAGAAACAACTTTTAAAACCTAGAATAAAACATATTAAGAAAAAAGAAATGATAAATAATTAAAATGACACCAAAGGAGCCATTCAGTGATGGTGGTACAAACCCAGGGAGGCCGTGTGCAGTGGCTTTCCAGCTGGGCTGTGTAGCACAGCTCCTTCAGAAAGCACAGGGGGACTGGTAGGAAGGAACGGAGAAAGAGAAAAAAAAGAAGAAAGAGCAAGGCAAGCAAACTAAGAAAAATCACAGCCTGCAAGAAGAGAAGCAGATGGCACAGGGACTAGCTAAAACTAGAAAGGAAGGTAGGGAGAGAGAGAGACGCAACAAGGCTAACATAAAAAAAACCCTCCATGTTAAAAATAAACAAAAACAGACAAAAAGAACAATGCAAACAAAACAAAACAAACAGCCTGTGAAAGGGGAGAGGCCATGGTACATGAAGCTAGTTGTACAGAATAAAAAAAAGGAACAAAGGGAGAGAGAGAAAACCAACAACAATGAAGAACCAGTATCAAAACCAAAATATCACAGCCCATCAAGAAGGGGAGGTGATGGCACCCAAGACTAAAGAAGCAACAACACAAAAAGCCAAAAATAATATCAAAAAAAACAACAAAAACACAAACCAGAGAAACAAAAACAAACCAACCAAAAAAAGAAAAAAAAAAAAAAAATAGGACTGAAGGGGCCAGCAGTGAGCTAATATCTCTCTGTCTGAACAGTGGTGGACCATTGGCAATAATAGGAGGCCTCATAGAAGTAAGAAGGACGGGGGAAGGACAGCACATACTTAGTTACCAGATGCTATGTCTCCTGCTGGGAACTCCATGAACTTGCCGTCTCATACTCTCTGTCTAGAGTTCTTTTATGGCTATAGAATGAAATAGTGAATCCAGGTGGCAGTAAGCTCATTACCCTTCTAGCCAAGTGACCATGGCCTGTTGACAAGTGGTAGCGATAAAGGGGGTAACGTGGATAAGCATGTAACCCTGATTGCTAGATATTCTGTCTCCTCCTGGGAGCTCTGTGGAGTTGCCTTCCTATGCTCCCTGTCTGCAGTGCTTGGTGGCTTAGGTTCAAGAAGGCAAATCTGAGCAGCAGAGAGCTGTCATCTCTGAGGCCAAGCAGCCATGGCACCATGACAAAGTGAGATTCATATCAGAATTACAAAGGTGGTTCAAAATTTTAAAAAATCAGTGCAACCCACCACATAAATAAAACAAAGAAAAAGGAACATCGGTCAAGGCAGAAAGGGGGCATTTTAAAGTTTAACACCTTTTCCTTATAAAAACATCCAGAAAAACAGGAATAGAAAGGAAATTCCTCAACATAATTAAGGGCACATATACAGAGCTCTGGTGGCACAGTGGTAAAGAACTTGACTGCTAACCAAAAAGTCAAAAGTTCAAATCCACCAGCCACTCATTAGAAATTCTATGAAGTAGTTCTCCTCTGTCGTATATGGGGCTATGAGTCAGAATTGGCTCAAGGACAATGGGTTATGCAAAACCAACAGCCAGCATTACATTCAGTGGAGAAAGACTGAGAGCCTTATCTTTGAGAATGAAAGCAAGACAAGGATATCCATCACCATCTCTTATTCACCATTGTACTAGAAGTCCTAGCCAGAGGAATATGATAAGAAAAAAAAGTTATCCAAATCAGAAAGGAAGAAGTAAAACATTTTTATTTGTAGAAGACGTGATCTTATACATTAAAAAAAAAAACCATTGCCTCAAGTTGATTCTGAGTCATAACAACCGTATCAAAGTAGCCACTAGAGAGAGGCAAATTAAAGATTAGATAAAGTGGCAGTGATTTTTTTTTTTTAAAGCAACAACTATTGGTGAGGGTGTGGGCTGACTAAAACCTTTACCCACTGCTGATGGGATTGCAAAATACTGTCATCATGATGGAAAACAGTATGAGGCTTTCTCAAAAAAATACCAGTAGGACTACTCTAATATCCACTAATCCCACTCTTAAGGATATACCTCCAAAACCCACTGCTGTCGAGCTGGGTGCGACTCATACCAGAGACCTAAACACAATGACAGAGGAGACTTATGTGCATTTACATTCATAGTTGCTTTATTCACAACAGCAAATAAGTGGAAACAACCAAAGTGCCCATCAGTAGATGAAGGATAAGCAAACTGTGGCACACAGACACAATGGAATGCTATGCAATCATAAAGAACAATGACGAGTCTATAAACATATTATAACATGAATAGACCTGGAGAGCATAGTGTTACCAAAAAAAGAATCATATAAGAATAATATGAATTGTGTGACTCCTCTTTATGAGAAGTTAAGAGTAGATAAATATAGAGAAAATGTTATTGTTGGTTACCAAAGAAATAGAGGAGTGGGGAGCAGTACACTTTAGATTGTAGGGATTTGTTATTTTTATGACAGGAAAAATGACACTGAATGTGAATACTTCAGTGAGCACAGCAAAACCAAAGTAAACTTGAGTATTCAAGCATGTATGGATGGGTATAGGCAAATTGGTATATGAGTAGGTACAGATGTGTATAAACACAAGGGCAGATACAAGTATCTACACCAAACCAAACCCATTGCTGTCAAGTAGATTCTGACTCATATAGGACAGGATAGAGCTGCCCTGTAGTTTCCAAGGAGCGGCTGGTAGATTTGAACTGCCAACCAGCCATAGAACAGAGATCTAAATTCCAAATAACTCCCCTGATGAACAGAATTCATTTATTAAAAAAAAGTGTAAGGAAGTTCAAGGCTAAGGAAACCTACTGCCATGGAGGCAATTCTGACTTACGGTGACCTTATAGGATGAAGTAGGATTGCCCCATCTAGTTTCTGGTGGATTTAAACTGTCAGCCTTCTGGTTAGCAGCCAGATGCTTAACTACTGTGCCAGCGGGATCCCAAAGTATCTGCAGGTATGTGTAAATACAAATAAGTGACTTTAGGCCCATATATTCACTGAAGACATAAATATAGATAATCCTCAAACATAACCAAACACATTCTAAGCTTGGTTTTCTGGGTTTGAAGCTCAGCATCATAGTCTCACGGGAACAGCTTAGTGAAATGGCGTAACAGAGTTCACAAACATCATGATCTGCATGCAAGTGAAGTGAATGGCATCTGGAATTTTAAAAGCTTGACAGCATCCATCTAACACACAAATGTGAGTTTCTACTTGCCAAGAACCAAATAGCTAGATGGCAACCAAAAACTCAAAAGAGAAATGTCTACACAAGCTATAATCTCATCTAACCTGAAATCAGAATGAACAGATGACATCCAGATGTTGCCATTGACTATTCTGATTGTGATCACAATTGTTGTTCCCTGATAGAATGAGAAATATACACATAATATATGAAGTAGAACTCAAATTCATATTAAATAAAAAAAATCGGACAAACTGGAGGAATAGAGAACAGAGAGCTACTTGAGACTGTCACCGCAGGCGCTGTTTAAATCCAGAACTCAATCTGTTCTCAGAGTGGCACAGAAAATAAAGAATATTACCTGTAAAATTGGTGCTCTGCTTAAAAAACAATCTGTATGAGACCAAGAGGCCCACAAATACCAGAAAGCAAAGATGAGGTGATAAGGGGCCAGCAAAATGACAGTAATGGAAATGAAACAAACAGAACATAAAGAGAGTACTGACACTCGTAAATGTAATCGTCAGTGAACAACTTGTGTGGGAGTTGTCAGACAGAAGCTTTAACTTGCCCACAAACTTTCCCCCAAAACTCAATGAAATATTATTTTAAGAAACTCATAAAATAAAACCACTAGCACTGAGTCGATTTGAACTCTAAGCAACCAAAAAACCATACAGAGAGGATTTATGATCTCAATTTAAGTGAAGATTCCTCGAGTAGGCTGTTAGTACTGCCTACATTTCTCTGATGTGACAAGTTTTAATTTTTCCCAAATCCAGACTTCTAGCTTTCATGGGAAGTAATCCACATAGGCCATTGCCCTTAGATGTCCTTTTGAGCTTTCACCCTTAAAAAAAACTGGTTTCTAAAAGACACCTTTGAGACAGGTGTCTCAAAGAAATAGAGGAGTGATTCAAATAAGTTTTGTTTGATCAATGTTCTCTTTGAAGAATTCAGTTAATTTTGGGAAACAGAGTCTCAAGATCACTTTGGGAGATAAATTATGTTTAGAGTAAATCAGATTATTTAAATTGTTTTTCTAGATGATATTATATGAAAACCCTTCCTGATCACCTTTTATTTTGTTGTTAGTTCTGTTCCACCCTTTTCTCCATAAAAACATCAATGAGATTTGGTGTAGGAATTTGAGAAGTTCTCTTCATCTTTGGAAAATTTCTGAAATTCTAGTTGAAGTGTTATTCTGATTTGCCAATCACATGTTCAGTAAACTTCAACTAGTTTCTGCTGTTAGCTTAATATGATTTTTGTTTTAACAGATGTTTTCACAATCCACTCATTTATCCATTCTCCTGGGTGACTACAACCTTCCTGAATCCTTCCTGTCCTGCCTGTAACACCTTTATCCTCAACAGATATGATGGCCTCACTAGCAAAATAGAAACAACCCATGGGGCCTTTTTATGTTTCCATTGTATCCACCCACCAATCCCCATTTGCTCTCCCGTACTCTGTCCGCCCTTCTGGAACATGGACCAACTGTCCATCGATAGCCCACTCCCCTTACTTAAGAACATTTCTCTGGCACTTCTCCC
Organism: Heterohyrax brucei; assembly: GCA_028571685.1. Taxonomy (NCBI): domain Eukaryota; kingdom Metazoa; phylum Chordata; class Mammalia; order Hyracoidea; family Procaviidae; genus Heterohyrax; species Heterohyrax brucei. The sequence continues at coordinate 149,237,174 of CM053144.1, read as the reverse complement.
ATCATCTGTTTCATGACTTTTCAATGATTTCCCTTAACACACAGGCACATGCCTTTTTCAGACCTTCTAATACCTCTTTTAGACCTTGATCCTACTTTCAGCTATTGCCCTTTTTCAGTAAAATTAGAAGTAATCATCTAAATTCTAGGTCTTTGAATCCTTTCTTCCCATTCCCTCTTGACCAAGTCTATTTTGGTCTACATGCCCAACAATATCAATACTTTTAAATTCAGGGGTTAATTCTTAGGCCTTAGCTTATTTGGCTAAGAAGAAGTTTTTGTGAGGTTTTATAATTCCTCCACAAAATGTTTTCTTTACATGAATACTCTGGCATCCCTGGCTTGCGCACACAGTTAAGCACTTGACTGCTAGCCAAAGGCTTGGCTTGAACTCAGCTAGATGCACCTCAAAGACAAGGCTAACAATCTGCTTCTGAACAGTCAAGTGCCTTGAACATTCTATGGTGCAATTCTGTGTGCACACATGGTGTTGGCATGAGTCAGAATCAAGTCTCGAGCAACCACCACCACCAACATGATCACTTGGTTACTCTGCTGCCTGATGGCTACTCTTCTTTGCTGGTTCGTCCTTGTCTCCTTGATGTGTAAATCTTGTAATATCCTAGGACTCAGGACTCAAACTTTCTCTACACACTCTATATGATCTCTTCCATTTTTGTAGCTTTAAATATCAAATTCACATCTCTAGCTGGTTCTGAACTCTTAAATCCAAGCATCTATATCCAGCCAGTCCTCTAAACCAAACCAAAACAGCTATCATTGAGTTAATTCCTACTCATGGTAACCTCATGCTTTACAGAGTAGAGTTGTTTCATAGAATTTTCTTGGCTGTAAACTTTACAGAGGCAAATTGCCAGGTCTTCGTTCTATGGCATTGCTAGGTGAGATGGAAGGTTAATATTTAGGTTAGTAGAGAAGTGCAAATCATTTATGCCCCCAAGGGACCTATCCAATCAATTCTCTACTGGAACAGAATCCTAAACGGCATCTTAAAGGCAATGTGTCCAAAATTAGCTCATGATCTGTCCTTGTCTCCCAAGCCTGTTCGCCCCCTGTCTTTACTTTTCCAGCCCACCTTTCCAATTGCTCAGGGAAAAAGCCTGGACTCAGTCTTGGCATGTCTCTCTCACTCTCTCACCCTGGGTTCAGTCTTTTAGTCAATCCTGACACTTCTACTGCTACCACTTCTGGCCACCGCATCATATCTCTCCATGGGATTATACCCTCCTGGCCCTCTCTACTGATTTTTGACAGAAGAGTTAGATTTAATTTGGATCATGTTACTCTTTTCCTCAAGTCTCTCCAGTGGCTTTGTATTACCCTAAAAGACAAAACCCTAGAATGATCCGCGAAGACTTACCCGCCATCCTCTTACCCTTCACCCCTGCCCTGCACGTACACTTAAAAATAGGCAACTAATACTCTCATCTTGTCTCATAAAGTTCAACAACTCAGACAACTTTCCTTAAGCTGGATTGGCCTCTTTGGCAGCCCTCAGACACACCTGAAATCCATCAAACGTGCCAAGTGCACTCCCCCATCAGAGACTTACTATTCCCTCTGCCAAGAATGCTTTCTTTCCCAGTAATCTGCATGGGTGACTCCTTCACCTCCTTCAGGTCTCAAGCTGTGCCAACTACCAGAAACACTCAATTTAAAATAAAAACTCCACACATATACCTAGAAATATACATTTGCACACAGACATATACACATTCCTAGTCACATGATGAAGCTGACATCGCTGCACAGCTCTCTGTTCAGTGACATTATGTTGAAAGCTGAAAATTGGTCATAGTGGGAGAATTTACAGCATGAAAACCAGAAAAATGCCACAAATCAGTATCTTTCCTTTTTTTATCTTTCTCCTGGAGAGCAGGTTGTTAAACCTTTACCAGCATAACACTACCCACATCTTGGCTAGGCAGAACTCCCCAACCCTTCCTGTCTTTGTTACCTAGTGCTCCTGCAATGGAAATACTTCACGTTAATGTTCCAACAAACAGAAGTTTATTTTCTCACAGAGATGAGAAGTCCAAATTCAGGGTGTCAGCTCCAGGGGAAGGCTGTCTGTGTCAGCTCTGAAGAAAAGCCCTTGTCATCAAGCTTCCGTGGTCGAGAAGTGCAGGGACCCTGGGTCCAAAGAACAAGCTATTCTCCTGGCTCTGTTTCTTGGTAGTATGAGGTGTCCCTTTGTCTCTCCTTGCTTCTCTCTTTTATATCTCAAAGAGATTGACTGAAGATATAACCTAATTTTGTAGATTGAGTCCAGCCTCATTAACATAACTGTCACTAACCTGGCCTCATTAACATCATAGACGTGGGATTTACAACACATAGGACAATTATATCAGTCACAAAATAGTGAACAACCACACAGTAGTGGGAATTATAACCTAGCCAAGTTTACATGCATTTTTGGAGGACACAATTCAATCCGTGACACTATTGTTCATTTGTCTTTATAATAGTATTCACCACGTAATATTTGTTTTTGCACATAAAAATTTATCATAGCTTTATTTATAATACAAAAATTGCAGACAAATACTGTTCTTTAAGAAAAAACCAAAACACTAAACCTATTGCCATCATGTCCATTCCAACTCACAGTGACCCTATAGGACACAGCAGAACTGCCTTACAGAATTTCCAAGGAGGACCTGGCAGATTTGAATGGCTGCCCTTTTGGTTAGCAGCCATAGCACTTAACCACTACACCACCACATTTTCTTGCTATTGGAATCCCAGCACAGGTGGAATTTCCCCCCAGAATTGGAAGTGTCTTGAGAGATCCAACAGCATTTTACTCCAAATCTTCGAAAAGTAAAAGAGAATCTAGATTGTAAGGAAAGTGTCTAAATGGAAGTAGCATTGATGGGACAAATACTTCTCTTTCCTTATTCCAGCCAGTTTTCTCTAATGTAAATTATGTTCTGATTTGAAAAGCACAAGGCTTCATTGATAATGCTCTTTACTTTCAGAAGATAAAGATAAAATTTGTTCAAGGGAAATTATTCAAGGATTAGTACATTAAGCTACTGAGAATGTTTGCTTTCTGGCATGAAATTTATTGATCTCTACTAAGGTTTTTTTTTTAATATTTTTGTATTTGTTTTTGAGAATCCATTCTATGGGAAATGTCCCTGGGTGGCACAAATGATTGGAACTCAAACTCTACCTTAAAAATTGGTGATTTGAACCCACACAGCAGCACCACAAAAGAAAAGTCTATACTAGGCTTCCGTAAAGATTACAGCCAAGAAAACCCTATAGAGCAGTTCTTTGTAATCCATAGGATTGCTCTGATTCAGAATCAGCTTGACAGCAACTCTTTTTGGTATTGTTATTCTGTTTGTTTTATTCAATGGGGGAAATCCTAAATATAAAAAAAATCATTCCCAGCATAGTATACCATATGATGGTCTGATTCAAAATGGTTAATAGCAGTCTATTTCAGTTCAGTAATGCCTAGGATACCAGTGTTTATGCGTTCCATTTCCTTTTTTGATGATTTCCAACTTTCCTAGATTCATACCTTTATGTTTCATCTTTCTATTATTAATGGATGTTTACACCTGTTTCTTCTCATTTTGAGTTATCCCACATCAGCAAATGACGGTCTGGGAAAGCTTGACTCCTCCCATGTCATACAGTTTGACTCTACTTTGAGAAGGCAGCTGTTCCCCGGTTGTATTTTGAGTGCTTTCCACCCTGAGGTGCTCATTTCCCATCACTATATGAGAAAGGCTTCTGCTACTACTTATAAGGCTTTCACTGGCTAGTTCTTTTCATAAGTAGACCACCAGGCCCTTGTTCTTAGTCTGTCTTCATCTGGGACTCTCAGCTGAAAGCCACGCCAAGTGCTGTCGAGTCAGATCTGACTCATGGCGACCCTAGGGGCCAGGGTAGAACTGAAACCTGTCTGCAATGGGTGATCCTGCTGGTGTTTGAATAATGGTGGCATCACTTCCAGCAGCATCACAGCAACACACAAGCCACCACTGTACAACAGACTGACAGATGCATGGGAAAACTGTTTCATTAGCTCCTTAAAAAGTTATGTCGATTACAATGATGGCTAAAATAAAATTTTATACTGCCCACTGCAACACAATTGCCAAAAATTTATGTAAATTAAAAAAAAAAAACTCTCTGTCATGGATTCATTCATCATTGTAAGATACAGAATTTCACAAAAGTTTTGGAACTTTTACTAGTTCATATGTCATCAGTCCAATTGTTTCTAAAACAAATTACTACAGAAGCTTTCGAAAACTTCACCTTACTTGTGTGGTCTCTTTATTAATATTCATATTTCAGATGTTTTAAGTCAGCCAAGTCATCTCATCTTATCCGTACTTTTCCCCACCTGTCCTGTTTTACAGATTGAATGTGGAGTGATTACAGGGATGCAAAGCTGTTTTCCAGTGTTGCTGAAAGATGTTGGCTTTAACAGAAATCTTTGTCATGAATCCCAGAAACTTTAGACTTTTTGATATGTTTTCCATGATCAAAAGATGATTTTATACTAGGACACAATAATCCAAATGAAACAAACATTATTAGCAGATATTAAGTGGAAATAAAAATCATAATTCACAGTAAAAGCTACATTGACAGTCATCATTTTCTGTGACACCTTATTGTTCATTTATCTACTATGAAAAACAATTGCTACTAGAATATTTGGGACATAATAGGGCAAAGGAAGAGAAATACTTAAAATTTTTCTCAGTTTGTGATAAGCCCAAAACAAGTCATCATGTATAAAGCAAAATATACCCCAAATTAGTGACTCCAGGGAATTTTAAAACTGACAATACTTTCCATGGATAAATTCTTAAGAATTCTTTAAGAAAATTGAATGACATTGGTTAGCTATTTGTCAAGAAAATAAAAATAAACTATGTCTGACTAGTTAAGCATTTTTCCCTCCCGTCTTTCAAGCTACTGTGAAATTTTTCTGGAATACTCAAGTATACATTAAGTAAATGGAGGAACTGCCAAACTAATTTGTTATCTAGCAACTGTTGCCAGAGACTACAAGGGGAGGATGAGCTAGTACACGGTGAAAGCAATAACATACTCTGCCTTCTCTGCTGTAGCCATCCTAGTCTGCATCAGGCACAAGGATGGGAAGACAGCAACTTGAAATTGGATAAGACCTTAGAGTTTTAAGTGTTTTTCTGACTAACCTGGAACAATGATAATTATTAGACCAGACAAGAGTTTTTAACATCAAAACTACAGGGACTTCTAGTTTATCACCTAACAGAGGCAGTAAAATTCTGTTGTTTTACTTCCATTGTTAGTGTGGTTAGCTTCCAGTGAGTCAGCCTCCAATTCATAGTGAGCTCATGGACAAGAAAGTAAAAAGCACCTGGTCCTGTACTAGCCCCATTATTAGATGCAGAGCAGACCATTGTGATCCACAGTTTTCATTGGCTGCTTTTCAGAAGTAGATCACCAAGCCTTTGTTCCTAGTCCATCTTAGTCTAGAAACTAAACTGAAATTTTGTCAGCATCAAAGTAACTCACAAGAGTCCAGGAGAGAAAAAAGACCTAGTCTCCTAGGGGTAAGGTAAAAATGGGAAGTTATTGCTTAATGAGTGTAGCATTTCTTTTGGGGATGAGAAAATAATTTTGAAATAGTGAAGTCATACAACAGTGTAAATGTAATTAATGCTCTTGAATTATCCTTAAACCTGGTTAAAATACTAAATTCTATGTTATATATATTTTCTCACAATAAAGAATAAAATTAGAGGGAAAAAACAAAAACAGAAAAAATGAATCCACAGAGCAGTTTCAGTGGGTGAACATGAAAAAGAATAAAAATTAGCCTCTTTTTATACTTCATCAAGTCTAGCTTGTATAATAAGCTTAAGTTATTATAAATGTGATGATGAAGATAGTTTTATACTTTTTTAATGTTTTCAGTGTGCCAGGGACCGCCCTAAACAGCACATACACAAGTGCACATGCACACATTGAACCTCCTCTACCACTTCAGAAGGAAATAACAGTGTTATTCTCAGTTTACAAGGAAGGAAAAGAGACCCAAAGATTACTTTAAAAATTTTAGTATGAGGTTTTTCACAGTGAAAAATTGGGAGCTACATAAACTATTCTATTAAATAAATATAGTCTTTTCATGGAACCTTGTGTTGTTATTGTCATATGCCATTGTGTTGATTGGGAATCATAATGACCCTACATAACAGAGTAGAACTGTCACGTAGGGTTTCCTACTCTATAAACTTCATGGGAGGACATTGCCAGGCCATTTCTCCCTCAAAGAGAGTAGTGGGTTCTAACCATCAACCTTTTAGTTAACAACTGAGCACTTAACTGCTACACCACCTGGGCTTCTTGAAATTATAGCTCCATGAGATAAATAGAAAAATCACGACACTATTCTACTAGCAGTTTTGTTTATAATGATAAAAAAATCAAGCTTATGAGAATTAAGAGGGCAAGGCTTAGATGGCAGAGTAGTTGGACACTTCCTGTAATCCTTCTGACAACAAAGATCCCAAAACACAAATGAATGGGCTGTAGGAGCCCTGAATAACAAAGGAAAAGGTGAGAAATTGGACTGCACAACAGAGAAGGCAAAGTAGATCCCAAAGCACCTAGGACTGGCAAGACATGACCGCACTGGGATAGGTGTCCCACAGACAGATTGGCAGTGTGAACTTGGTGAGCAAAATGCCAGCCAATGGAAAGTGTCTTTCTCAGTGGAAGAGACTGAGCAGCTGACAGCCTATCCTACGTCTACCTCCAAAATCCGTTGTCAAAACCTAAGTGTCTAATCTAATCTACCTCACCGGAATCTACATCTTTCCATTGGGATAAACCTCTGTCCCTTTCCCCAGCACTTCTTCCTCCCTTCTCTGAACTGCACTGGGCTCTAGACACTAATAGTATTATGTGGGCCACAAGTAAGATCCTAAGTCAATCTGCTAGACTCAGAGAAGGAATCATTTAATAAACAAAAGGAAAATAAATAAGATAATCTGATGGCTCCCCTAACTCAGGGCAGAAACATTTCCTTTGCCAATCTCAGGCATAAGGCGACATGCCTTCCTCACAGACATTCACTGACAGCTACCATCGCCCAGCCTTTCTCAGCACATGCAGCCAGAAACTTGTGCCTACAGCAATTACTGCTGCCCATCTGGGACCATAAGGGAGAACCTGTACCATAAACTTGGTGACTAACTAACTGAGTGTCATGGGTTGAATTGTGTTCCCCCAAAAATATGTGTAGCCGTGTGGCTGGGCCATGATTCCTAGTATCTTGTGACTGTCCTCCATTTTGTGGTTTTTCCTATGCTGTATGTTAAAGGATTAGGGTGGGATGGTAAATCTCTTTACAAGATCCCCTGTAAAGGGAGTTTCCCTGTAGTGCGAATTACCCCACCCTTAATCCTTTCATCTTGCAAGAGATAAAAGGAAAGAGAAGCAGACAGAGAACTGGGAACCTCTTACAAGACATCAAGAAAGCAGCACTGGAAGAAGAGTACGTCCTTCAGACCTGAGGTTCCTGTGCCATGATGTTCCCTGGACAAAGACTGATGCAATGCCAGACTTTCCTCCTGAGCCAACAAGGGGAAAGCCTTCCCCTGGAGCGGACACGCTGAATATGGACTTGTAGCGTACCAGACTGTGTAAGAATAAACCTTCCTTTGTTGAAACCATCCACTCTGTGGTATTTGTGTTAGAGCAGCCCTAGCTGACTAAAACACCACTAGACAATAGTTATTTTAGATAAAAGGAAGGGCAACACACAGTAGAAAGAAAGTCAGCACAACTGGACTAACCCAAAAGTTAGGTTTTCTAAATATAACTGCGCACTTCGATGGACAGGGAAGCAGGGGTAGGGGCCTGGGAAAGATAGGTTCAGGAGATGTATAGGTCAGCTTGCATAACAAGGTTTATTAAGAAAGTGTCCCACTTTGGTCAGTGGCTTCTGGGGTCCTACAAGCTAACAAACAGTTATCTGAGAAGCATCAACTGGTCTCAACCACCTGGAGCAAAAGATAATGAAGAACATCAAAGACATAAGGAAAATATGAGCCCAAGAGGCCAAAAGGGCTGTATAAACCAGTGACTATATCAACATGAGACTAGAAGAACTACATGGTGCCTGGCTACCACCAACTTCCTTACAGGGAAGTTCCCTGATGGAGTGGGAGAAATGTGAGGTGTAGAACTTTAAACTCTAATGAAAAGACTTGACGGTCTGATCACACTGGAGGGTCCCTGGAGAACATGAGTTCTGGACTCTCTGTTACTTTAGAACTGAAACTATTCCAGTGGCCAACTCCTCAGACAAAATTTGAATTGTTCTGTAAGACATAAAATCATACCAATAAATAGCATGCTTTTTGGCTTAGGTAAATAGAGGATACTAAGTAGGCAGCTCCTGTGTGAAGGCAAGATAAGAAGAAAGAAGGGGACAGGAGCTGGTGGAATGGACATGGAAATTTTGAGTTGGAGGTGAGGAGTATGCTGTCACTGTGTGTGGCGACCAGCCAGGGTCGTATAACAAAGTGTGTGTAAGTTTTTGTGTGAGAATCGGACTCAAGTTGTAAACTTCCACTTAAAATACAATTAAATAAATAAAATCAAGTTTGTGAAAAATGACTAGAAGAAATCCAACATTAGTATAAAAGTGTTAGTACCGTAGGTGATTTTTTATCAGCAATCTCCCATTTAAGTGACGGGGTAAAATGACTTCTCTATTGAAAAAATAAATTTATGGTGAAACAGGGAGCAGAATCTACTTTTGAAGTTTTTTACTAAACTTTCAAGTAGTTTATATTTAAAAACTTGACTTCAACTAGGTTTTTAGTATTATAAGAGCAGCAATGGCCATAACAAAGAAAAAGGGCAGAGTAAAAGTGTGACATAGGTTCCCTTTCATTAAGATTCATATCTAGAAGTTGCACCTACCACAATATTTCTACTCCTTTGGACAGAACTCTGATGCATAACTGCATGAAAATGGTAATTAGGGTTGACATAACTGTCTTTATTCTAGGCTAGTGTACCCATTTAAAAATCGGATTTGTTGCTGTAAGAGAAAGAGAGAATAGACATTGAGTGATAACTTGCCACAGGAGGTTTTACCAAGAATCAGTAGGAGGAGAGATTAAATGCGTGAATTTTGAAGTCAAATACCCTGGAATTTAAGTAGAGTTCTATTACTTATTAGGTGTGAGATCTTGAACCAGTGGATTAATCTCTCAAAACATGAGTTACATGATCAGAAAGGAAGGAAATGCCCACTATCATCACTATAATGTACATTTCCTATATGCTGGCTGTTCAGAATATAAACCTCCTTCAGTTCTGGTAGGAAAGAATTACTGTATGAGTCTTATAAAGTTGTCTTCATACTATACAACATATGGACAATTGTATATGTATGTCAACTGCACCTTTTACGATTCTGTATGTTCTCTAACATATTTATAAACTAATCATTCATTCTATGATTATTTCAATAATATGTACTAACATATAAAGATATATTTTAAAAAGTCTTGCATTTGACTGCACAGCAGATGACTGTAACTGTATCTTTGTTATATCCTACAGACTGTAAGCTGCATTAACTATTCTCTTCATCCATCTCTGTACATAAATTCGTAATGCAAAATTAGAGAATGTGTAAAGAAACTAACCACAGTGAGCTAGCAAAAGAGAAATAATAGGCAGCTCAAATAAACTTTCCAGAATATAAAATAAAGAAATGATTAAATATAGAATATAAAATAAGTGTTTAAAATTTTTCAAAGAAGGAACAAACCTTTACCAAAAAAACAGAGAAAGAAAAAAATGAGGCTAGTCGTGTTTTAAAATATCAGTTGTAACATCAATTAAAGGAGTATTTGAAGCTAAGTAACCAACTAATCAGTTGAACAAAACATTAGATTCAGCAGAAAAATGATTTACAAATACGAGAAACTGCAAACTGATGCAAAACGTGAACAGGAAGTTTTTAAATATGGAGAAAAAATAGAATTTTTAACATTTAGTAGTAGTTCTAGGAGGAGAAAACAGAATAGAAGAAAAGGAATACTGAAAAACATAATCACTAAGGTGACTTAGAAATGAATTATCACTTTCAAGAAACATAATACATGTCAGGCAAGATAAATAAAACAAAACCAACATCTAGAACCACATTAGAAAAACTGCCAAATACCACTGATCAAAAACAAAAAAGAATCTTAAAAACATGAGAAATTAACTACATCCTACAGAGGAAGAAATTAACCACACCCTGTAGAGGAATAAAAAAATCAAGTAAAAACAAAGTTCTCTACAATAACCATAGAAGTCAAAAGGCAGTAAAATAAAAAACTTCAAGCTGTTGAAAGCTAATAATACTCAACTTAAGATTTTATAAGCAAACTATTATTTAGAAATGAGGGCATCATAAAGATCTTTTTTAACAAGTAAATAATAAACATTTACCATCAATAGCTTTCAGAGAAAGACATCTGAAGGATGTCCTTCAGAAAGAAAAAGTAGAAAAAAGAAATTGTGTGATGCAGTGAGACACAAAAGGATAAATCTAAACAAATATTGCCTCATAAAATAATGGTAATATTCAATTTGGCAAATGTGGTACAGGTGAAATCTCAGACAGCAACAACATGCGACATAGAAACAGGGACAATCAAAACGAAAATTGAGAGTTGTTTTTGAGAAAGAAAAAAGGAAATATTAAATAACTTTTATGAACTATGTATATAAAAATATTAGAGTCTCTGAGTAGAGCAAATGGTTAAGTAAGTGCCCAGCTACTAACTGAAAGGTTGGTGATGCAAATCTACCCAGGGAGGTCTTGGGAGAAAAATGTGGTGATCTACTTGTGAAAGACCACAGCCTGTGGAACACAGTTCTCTGAGACACATGGGGTTACTATGGGTCAAACTTGACTTGATGGCAACCGGCCTTATATTAAAATATTAAGAGAAATTAGAAAAAGCAAGCTATATGATGCAACTTTTATGAAAAAAAATTATATAACCAAGTTATATTCTCTGTTTTGTAAATATTTGTATATATATGCATTATATGTGTACTGTATATATGCATATGTGCATCATATATGTACTGTACACATGTATTTATATATATTCATATATGTGTATTTTGTGTATGTATATGTTTGTGTATGCATATGCACATACATGTACATACATACACACGTACACATATACATACACATACTCAAAAGAAAGCAGGGAAAAGCAACCCTCCTTTGGCCAAAGTCAAAGAGCAACATTTTTTTCAAGAGTATGTCTTGTAACAGAACAAAAATCTAAAGGAAAACAGAAAAAGTAGAGTGTTTAGAATAATTAAATACAGAAAAGTTAAATAGAGAACTGTTGAACTTCAAAATAGGTCTAAGGAAGATAAACAGAATGCAGAATGGAGATTGTTTTAGTTGGCTAGTGCTGCTCTAACAGGAATACCCCAGAGTGTATGGCTTACCAAAGGGAAATTCATTCTTACACAGTCTGGTAGGCTACAAGTCTAAATTCAGGATGTTCACTCCAGGGAAAGGTTCCCCCCTTATCAGCTCTGGAGGAAAGTCCTTGTGTTGCATCAGTCTTTGTCCAGGGAGCGTCCTGCTGGAGGAACCTCAGGTCTGAAGGACGTGCTCTTGTCTTTGGGTGCTGCTTTCTTGATGGTGTGGGGTTCCCAACTCTCTCTTGTCCTTTTCTCTCTTGTAGGGTGAAAGGATAAAGGGTAGTGCAAGCCATACTCCAAGGAAACTTCCTTTACAGTAGAGCAGGGAGGTGATCTTATGAAGGGATTTGTAGTCCCACCCTAATCCTCTAACATACAGCATAGGAAAACCATAAAATGGAAGACAAACATAAAATATTGGGAATCATGGCCCAGCCACGTGGCTACACACATTTTTGTGGGGACCCAGTTCAATCCATGATGGAGCTATAAAATCACGGAAACAACTACAGAGAAATAAACAGATATTGAATATAGAATAAATAAGTCTAAAGTGAACTGAAGATGAGCTGTACATGGAGGGAAGAGAGAGAAAAAGGAAAAGACAATACTTTTTTAAGTCCTTGAGAATTTCCTGGAGCTCACCAAAGATATAAAATCTCAGATTCCTAAACTCAATAGGGAACTTGCAGAAAACCTAGCAAGGGAGAATTTTATGAGGCTAACATAACTTGAACATAAAAACTACATAAAGACAATAAAAGAAAGAAAAATTATAGGAGGATCTTCTTTACGAACTAGACAGAAGTCTTAATTGAAAAGCTCCACAAAGAATCTCAGTAATACAGTAAGAAACATCTTTAACCCAGGAACATAAAAACAATTAACTTCAGAGCATCTGTTAACTTAATTCATCATAATAATATACTAAAGGGGAAAATATCATATAAACATCTCACTAAAAATCACACAATTTTGGTAAAATTCATCACCATTTGTAATTTAGTAAAACAATTAGCAACAAGGAAATAGAAGAAAATGTCCCTTCCTAGGGAAAATTATCAAAACTTACTGCAGATATCAAACTCAGTTTGAAATATTATAAGCAACCCCTTATGATTAAGAAGATATATAAGTGTTAAATAAATGTAAAGCTATAGCATGTTCATGAATAGCAATCATAACGTAAATATGACAGTTTCCACCAAATTAATCCATGAAATCAATGCAATTTCAATGGATAAGATTTTTGTGGAACTTGACAAACAGATTCTAAAGTTTCAATGGAACAATAAAGTGACTAGAATAGAAACTCTTCTGGAAAATCTGCTTGAAATCATGGGCAAATTTAAGTAACAATGAGAGATAATTTCAGAATCTTAGGTTTGGCATAAATTATTGTATTTATGGCATATTAAAATAAATTATTAGTATCAAATTTTGGTAAAATGTGAGAAAAGATGAATCATTCATACATTCCTCGGGAAATATAAAAAGCAAAGCAATTGCACACACTCTACTAGATTCTTGTGAGTTTCTGCTTTGACAAACTTTCATGTATGTATATGAAGAAACAGATTTAAGGGTGGTCATGAACACACTTTACAACAGCAAAACTTTGAGAAATATAAATGCCTACCAATAACTGGCTTACTGATGGAGTGGAATAATGCTATGTAGCAGTTAAATATGCATATATTTAATAAATATGCATATATTAAATGCATATATTAATATTAATTAATATAAATTAATGTTAATATTAATATTAATAAAATCATTATTAATTAATAATAATCAATAATAAAATAATTAATATAATCGAAATAATTAAAATAGTTAATAATAAAAATTATTAATTAATAAAATTATATTATATTAATATTAATTAATATAAAACAAATATGCATATATTAAATAAATATGCATATATTAATATGGATAAATCTCAAAAACATGATGTCAAAAAGGGAAACTGCAGATAGTTACATGCTGTGTGATAACACTGATATAAAACATTTCAAATGTAAAATAGTGATATTACATACATAATAAGTGTATATATCACACATTAGACTGATGTTTATCAATTTTAGGGTAGTGGTTTCCTCTGGAAAGTTAAAGAATAGGGGATACGGCTTTAGTTGTTTCTTAAAACAAACAAAACACTTGAAGAAAATAACAAAATAGAAGAGCTGTGTAATCTCAGTGGCAAGAACATTATTTTCTTATATATCAAATGTTTCATAATTTTATTAAATATTCATGCAAGTACTTAAAACATTGTATACAAAGTTGTTTATTGCAACATTGATTATAATTGCAAAAGTATTTGAAATCATTTTGAATACCTATCAACAGAGGAATTAATAAGCAAGTCATAGTACATCACTCACAAGAATGTTATCCAGGAATGGTAAGCCTATGCAAACATGTTAGATTGATTGTGCTGATGGGCCTGATCCTTTACTCCATCCATGAAGGGCAGGGCATTCTACTCTACATTTTAACACCAGCCTCAATTTGCCTTGGCCAAAGGAATGTTATCAAGCATGACACACCACGGACTTGGAAATTTTTTGTGCACTGAGACCTCCTTTCTTGCTTCTTCATGATAACCCTAGGCTAGCCTGTTGAGTGATCGTGAGAAACACCTCGAGAAGAGTTGAGTCATCACTATCTAACAACAAACACACACACAAAATAAAAACAAAAAAATCAAACTCACTGTCATGGAGTCAATTCTGACTCATAGTGACCCTACATGGACTGAGCAGAACTGCCCCGTAAGGTTTCCAAGGAGTGGGTGGTGAACTTAAACTGCCAACCTTTTGGTTAGCAGCTTTAAAGCTTAAACACTTTGCTACCAGGGTTCCCATCATTATCTGGGCCACCCTAAAACAACCCGTTTTCTCAGAGGACTGTGTGAAATCACTTCATCTAAACTCAGATCAACAAAAATGCCCAGCTTACTGTAGACTGGTGATACTGAAATGCCTTGTTTCAATCCTTTCACCAAAAGAGCAACTTACCAGGAGAAAGAAAGAAACGAACTAGAAAATGAGAGTCATGAAATGTTTACATTGTCATTTTCTAATTAAGAATTTTCTCTGATAATTTATATTTTTGACAAAAGAGAAACAGTTCATCATTATTTCCCCTTAAATATTTTCTTCTTTAATCAACTCTAAAGATCACTGAGTTTGCATCCAGGACTCCAGTTACTTTTAGCATCTAAGAACTTTAATAAGAGTTTAGAGTGAGAAAATTCTCAGCTTATATCAGAAACAAATTTCTTTAAGGACAAGTTACTTCCAGAATATAACATTTTAGCCAGTAGTTGAAGAGAATTGCTAACAGGGTTTTAAAGTATGTCTAAAAGCAGTTTCTCTTTGCATTAAAATTGTAAATAAATTTTACAATTGCAGAGTCATAGAAATGGAAGAATTTACAAGAGATTCTTGGTTCTGACACCTGGTAAATAAGTAAAAATTTTAAATTGTCATTTATTTTAGGAGGTAGGTTAATATGCACATCTCATATTTATCTCAGCTCTCCATTTTATTAAAATAGTATGCTATCTAGAGTAATTCAATCATGATTTCCTTGCCAAACTCCTGCAAAGCAGGTACTTTCTTTGCAAACAAATGGCAGGCATGTTTTTCTGTTTAGGTAAATGTTAATAATCACAGCTGCTTTGGTAATTCAGTTATTCTGAAAAGACATTGTAAACTACTTGAAAAGAAACCATCTGGATTGCAGTTGTAAAATGGAAACCAATTAAAACATTTAAATGGCATTTTGTTTTTTATTTTAATTCTGTAAATATGTTTTGCAAGTTCCAATTAGTGGTTCATTTTTCTCTATTGCTTTTATAGTATGAGTCTGACTCTCAAATAATTTTTAAGTTCAACAAGACTGTTTCTTTTTTATTTTTCTTTTACTGTGAATTAAGAACAAATTTACAGTCTATATCATGTTGTCATACAACACCCAGGACTTTTCACCTCTATCTTGCTGCCCTCCTTTCCCTCGCCCTTCCCACCCCCACCCCCACCCCCACCCCCACCCCCATGACAGCACACTTCCCCTTTTGTTCAGAACTTCCTGTGACCTTTGGATAAAGTTCTGGCCCTCCTCACCCAATCAACTCGGCTCCTGCAAAATGTCTCTCAGACGACCCATGTACATTTTTAAAGGTTTGTTTGCCTCCACTATCACTCTGTTTTGTATGGTCAATGAGGCTGTTTCTGTATTTGATGTTATATTGGGATGCCAAATGAACTGAATGATAAAGAATATAAAGTACATATATACTGATACATATAGACACAAATAATATACAAAGAATTTCTGAGTATCAGGAATGATAAAATAAAATAAAACACCTGACACTTCACAAAAACTTCTTTCTTGGTTAAGTGACCCCTAAGAAGTTAGTGATGGAATGGTAGTTTGGTGGTAAAATTCTAGCCTTCTATGTGGAAGATGTGGGTGTGAGTCCCAGCTGATGAACCTCAAAAACATCCATCCCCCACCTTTTAGTGGAGGCTTGCATGTTGCTGTGATGCTGAAAGGTCTAGAGACCGAGTTCAGAAAGATTAACCAGGGGAAACAATATGGATCACAACTGTCTTATCTCAAATCATGAATGGAATTGTGACACATCAGAGGACGACTTGATAGCAGCTGACAACAAAGCTGAGAACTCCAGGGGATAGATCCACTACAAAATAAGCACAGCTCACAGGTTATAATCAGAAAGCACATTTTCCCTTTCAGCTGTCCCTTTAAAGTGCATTTATAGGTATGAGCCCTTCCTTTGACAATGGAATAAAACAGAGATAGCCCATGACTGTTCTCACTCTTCAGTAGTAAAAAAGTACTGTGATCACTGCAGGTTTCAAAGCCTCAGTTTGATACCTAAAGATGCCCAGTTTCATGTAATAGTCAAAGCATCCAATGTCATTCAGAGTAAAACCACTCCACTCCCTGAGTCTTGTTGTTGACTATTCCTATCTTAAGTTGGCTTCCTATCTCTCGAGGGCTGGCAGAAGTTGAAAGTAAACACTGTCTTCCCTGTGGAACTTAATTTTTTTGAACACTCTACATTACTTTCCCCCACATTCCGGTAGGCTTCGATCTACAGTTTCCGTGACTAGGCTGAATGCTTTATATTTCTATTGCTCCTTACTTCTTCTACCACAAGGAATCTGTTGATCAATCTACCGCTGATTTCTTTCGAGGTTTGTTTGCTCCTCTATTAGACTTGCTTGTACAGTATCTCCACCAGCTCTGTCTCTCAGCCACAAATGATATGCAAGAAACACTCAGGCATCCTTGATATCTAGGTTGACAGAACAATCACCACAGAGGACCAGCCCTTCTTCACTCCACCCACATTGCAGCTAGTCACACTCGGAAGTTCCCCACAGCTTCTTCTAACCAGAACGTCAGCAGTTGAAATCTACCAGCTGTTCCTTGGAAACCCTATGAGGCAGTCTTACTCTGTCCTATAGGGTTGCTGTAAGTCAGAATCAACTCAAATGCAACAGGGTTTGGTTTTGTTAACTGCAAGATCATAGATCAGCTCTCTGAGTAATCCTGTTCCAGGTCCTCTCTCTCTTGATTTGAAATGAAGAGGGGGTCATAATTTGTTTAAAAAAAAAAATCCTCTTTACAAATCTCCTCTCACTCTCAGCTCTCTTTGTTCTTTATATTTCCATTAAAAGTCAGGGCTTTTTAGAGTCAGACATTTTCTTTGAAAAATCTCGTCTTGGTCTGGCTTCCCACTTTAGAATTTTATTACTCATCACCTTCTAATATTTCAATTAAATTTTCACTTTAACATCTGGCCTTGATAGTGTTATTTTCATAATAAACTCCTAGCCAAAGCCAGCATTTAAATGCCACACAGAAAAAATATTTCCAACTTTAAATCAATAGATTGTATTAGACATCAGATACAATCTTTCTGTAATCTCTCCAATGTTACATACAGAACAAGGCATAAAAGGTTAATAAAATACAATAATTGGTTTCTCTTTGTAGTGGCTATTGCCCTTTTTTGCCTGGCATCCCTGACAACCCTCCTTTGAAAATCAGTCTCACACCTTTACCTTAGAGATCATTATTCGACCCAGACTGGGCTACTCACATACTATGCTTTAGTTCTGGCGACAGCGAGTGATTCAGGGATGCATGTACACCTCAGGGGAGCCAATCAAAGTTTTTCCCTAGGTTTTTGTGATAGACATAAGAATCTTTTTTCCTCCCTAATTATACAGCTCAAAGTATAAGAGCCCATAACTTCTAGTATTCATGTTCCCCTCCTCAAAAACCCACTGCTGTTGAGTTGATTCTGACTCACAGTGACCCTACACGACAGAGTAGAACTGCCACATAGAGTTTCCAAGGAGCGCCTGGCAGATTTGAACTGCCAACCTTTCTAGGTTAGCAGATGTAACACCTAGTCACTATGTCTCCGTGTCCCCAGCTGTATGGGAAAAAACCCTGACACTCAGAAAGAAGTGCAGATTAGAGGCAAGGAGCCTCTGATATCCCTGAGAGTATCCTAGTTCTTGATTTCTTCCTTTATGTAATCCACCCAGCATTGTTTCCCATAAATCCCTGTTTCACTTAAGCTACTTTGAGGGAGGCTTCTATCACTTTCAAACATAAACAGGCTCTTGATTATTTAATTCTAAAAATGTATATAGTATCTTGGAATTTTATAATGTTCAAACTCAAGCAATCTATTTTAATGGCAGCTAAGAAGTCATTCATACTAGAAGTTGCTACAATCATTCTAAAACCATAGAAAAGAATAAAAGAAGGTATGACACTTTAACATTGGAGGGGATGAGTTGACACTAACAATGGAATAAGCATATTTTTCCAATTTCATGACAACTATTAGAACTTGTGTTTGTGCTCCCATTTCTTTTAAGTCCTTTGGGGGGACTAAAGCTTAATAAGTTCAAAATTATCTGTTTAATAGCTAATAAGAGCATTATGTTTAATTACAAAATATAAATAATAGGAACACAAAAATGTATATTGCTCTTTTCAATAAAAACAAAAGATATACATACACAATGTTACAGGACATATAAAACCAAAACCTAACACATTGCCATGGAGTCAATTTTGACTCATAGCAACCCTATAGGCCCTACAGGACAGAGTAGAACTACCCCATAGAGTCTCCAAGAACACGTAATGGATTTGAACCGCCAACCTTTTCTGGTTAGCAGCCTTAACACTTAACTGTTATGCCACTAGTGTTTCTGATAGTCCATATGGAACATTAATTTTTCAAAAAAATGCATTACATAACATACAAGCAAAATTAATGCACCATAAGACTTACCTAGATCCAGATATTCCATATATGTATGTATATATACTTTCATCTGTTTATTACTCTCTTTGTTTGAAAAAGAACTTGAAGTTGCAATATTGTAAATATTGAATATTGTGAAGCAGAGTGAAGAAAGAGCCCATGGAATGAGTAACTTAGCTGTGATCCCAAATTTCAAAATAAGTTTTCTTTTAACTATTTTTAATTACTTAATTTACTTACTGATTCATCACATATTTTTAACAAGTATACAGATAAGAAGATATGTTCCATATCTTAAAAGAATCTTATGATCGAAGAGAGATGACTAGTGATCCTTGCTCTGCTAGAAGTGTGTGCCATTCTGTCTGTCTGTCTGTATGAGTGTGTGTGTTTATTGAGAATGCCTAGTATAAGGCATTCTAGGGTGGTACAGTGGAAACCCTAGTGGTATGGTGGTTAAGAGCCACAGCTGCTAACCAAAAGGTTGGTAACTTCAAATCTGCAAGGCACTCCTTGGAAACTCTATGCGGAAGTTCTACCCTCTTCTATCAAGTTGCTATGAGTCAGAATCAACTTGAAAGCAGTGGGTTTGTGTTGGGGTTGGGTGGTATTGTGGTTAAACATTTGGCTGCTAACCAGAAGGTCCACAGTTTGAATCCACCAACTGCTTCTTGGAAATCTATGAGGTAGTTCTGATCTATCCTACAAGCTCACTCTGAGTTGGAATCAACTAGACAATGACAGATTTTTGTTTTTACTTATTTGAGGCAAAGGGAATAAATAGCAGGTACAGAAGCAGGTAGATGTGAGAAAAAGAAATAGAATCAGTAACCAGGTAATTCAGTATAGTTAAAACCTACCATGAGTGGTGAATGTTGAGATAAAATGGGTAGGCAAGAGTCATCCAGTGAAGGCCGGCATGTCTAGATTTTTATACTACAGCTGATTGTGGGAGTACGTTTAAAATCTTCAGAGCAAAGATAGAATTCAATTTTCAGTTTAGGCGTGAAAAGTTTATACTGACATTGAAGTGATTTTTGTCTACAGCCTACTTTCTCGTGGTATATGCTGTATTTACATAATTAGAGAAATACACATGCTAGATTGAGGTTGGAAGGGGATACAGGCTGAGAGGAAGGTGGCTGCTACCTAAGCCACCTGAAGCCTATCAGGACTTCGTAAAACAGCGAGAGGGATCTCATATACCTTAATGTATTGTTTTATTTTACAAATTATTATTTTATTGTATTGTATTTATTTTATTGTATTAATTATAACTGAGTACCTTTGAAGTACTAACTTTTCAAAATATACCACCTAAATAGTATTCTTTATTTGATCACTTTTAAAAAAATATTTTTTAAATACAAAAATAGATTACAAGAATATTAAAACAGGTTTTCTTGTTAAGTGGGTAAAATGGCCATAAATCAAATATAATGGTTTATATTTTAATTGTGTTTTCTTTTTGTAAAGTAGAACATTCAAAATAGAAGACGCTTTGAATTCTATTGTCAAGCAAACATGTATCCGTTACTTTTCATATGTTTTTCATAATCCTTTTAACTATCCCAGACAATTGCCAAGGCTATTTGTATTAAACACGGCTTTGCTTTCTTCTAGTTTGTGTTCTCCATGTATTTGATCCTAAAGTAGATTTGAAATGATGTATTTGGGACACCAAAGTATTATCTAGAGCAACAATGATATTATGGTCAATCATGGCACTGTGGACTCACTGTAAAAGTGGGAGAAAAAAATGGAGCAAAAGACAACATTTGTACAAATTATTCAAATAGTAAAGTATTCTCATAGCAATTGAAAGTAATAGCTAACATAGCTCCTTCTTTACAAAAGTCCTCAGTTTCTGCACTCATAGAAGCATAAAGCACCCTGATTAAAAAATAAAAGCACCACCACTCTTAAAGATCATGTTCTTAAATGCATGCAAATATACGCATACCTTAGGATAATGTACCTATTAGGTCAAACTGCATGTTACAGGTTACGGGAGTAGGAAACAGCGGCCCAGAAAGGAGGTGAACTGGTCACATTTTCCAGGACTTTGAACCACATTTTTGGCATATGAAACAAAGACAGATTATCTGACACTGCAGTACATTAGTACAAATGTGTTTTATGCACAAAGGTTATATCTCTGTATTTTTCTCTTTTGTAATGGATTAAGGTTGAATCCCATAGCGCTATGATATTTGTATTGACAAATAGAAACCATATTTGTTCTAAATGCTTTTGTAACTAAGTGTACATACAGTTCACAGCTTTATCATCTGTTTTATGAGACCGTTTGGCTTGGCACAGAAAAAAAAATTAATCAAGTGCATAGATTTCAGGGCCTGGTCTTTATTTATACAGGACCTGCTTATTTATTAACATTAAGAATCTCCCATTTGGTCTCAAAGAGACATATAGTTACATGGAAACAGAGCAGCTTTCGGTAGAGGATTGCACAACACAGTCACAGCTGAGGAGGTCTGACCAAATGAAAAACAGTTCTGATGAAGTGAGAAACAGAAAAACGGTACCATGCAATGCTATTACATAATAAAATGCAGGCCAGCACTTTTTTTTTTTTTTTACTTTATTAAGTTTATGTGAATAAAGAAGAAAGGGTGAAAAGTACATTTACCACTGATAATAATTATTCTCTGGATAATTTCATCTCATTTCATATTGACTCTTTAGAAGTTCATAATTTCCTTGCTTCCCATTTTGCTCTCAGTCATCTACACCCAAGTTCAACTTTGGTTGATTTAATAAAGAAATAGAATTTGCAGATGGTAGGCTCCTGAGCAGGCAGCCTAATATCAAGTGACGTTACAAAACACTTAAATTAAAATTAGTAGGTTGTCCTCACTAATCCTAGTCCTAAAATATTTTCAAATGATTCATTGTAACCTATTTTCAACAGCCACGTTAATACCTGCATCTACCCTGGCTGGCTGGGAAGCATGCCAACCATGCAGTGCGTGAAATCATGTGATGTGTGATGGTGCTATCCCTGAAAGATTTCCAGCCTAAGTTATACTCACGACATTATACTATAGGGAGGCCATCACCCCAATGGATTGTTAAAGTACATGCAGATGTGTTTGTCTGAATATGCAGTGCTAGAAATATTGCTTATCCTTCTGGAATGTGCTAATATAGATACAGACACAAACACAAGAATGAGTAATTGTAAACATATATAAATCAAGCACATTCATTTACTACCAAACGGCATTTCCCCCACTACTTTATGTACATGCATAATTGTGTGTTGTATGTGTGTGTGTGTATGTACAAACACAACTGAAAAAAAGAGAAAAAACCTGTTGCTCTTGAGTCAATTCCAACTCACAGTCAGCCCTACAGAACAGAATAGAACTACCTGATAGGTACAGGGTTTCCAAGGCTATAATTTTTACAGTGTAGATTGCTACATCTTTCTCCTGTGGAATGGCTGGTGGATTCAAACTGCTGACCTTTCAGGTAGCAGCTAAGTGTTTAACCACATCACCATCAGGGTTCCTTGTATTTATATAAAGTTTTGCCTGCATTCAACTGTTTCAGTAAAAGTAATCAGCTTCAAAGTGTATCTTCTCATATTCAGAGAGCATGCCTCTACTGGAATGTAAACAAAATAATTTTGTTGTTTTCACTTTCTCTATCATCCATCAGGAGCCCTGGTGGTGCAGTAGCTAAGCACTTGGCTGTCAACCAAAAGACTGGCAGTCTGAATCCACTAGCCATTGCTTGGAAACTCTTTGGGGCAATTCCACTCTGTCCTATAGGGTTACTATGAGTAGGAAGTAATTTGATGACAATGATTTTTTTTGTATCATCATTAAATGTTTATTATTTGCCAGAAAACTATTGTTCAATGTTTAACATGTATTACCTCATTTATTGTATCTATTATTACCTTATAAAGCAAACATTCATATGTCTGTTTCATCAATGAGAACTTAGGACTTAAGTGAAATAGTCAATTAGTAAATGGGGAAGTCAAAATGGAAATTCAGACTCTAGCTTCAAAACTCCTAACTAGTACTTCTTTCAAGGTATCTAACAAATAAACTAACTCAATATTTTACCACAAAAAGGATATTAAAAAAAAAAGAAGAAGAAGTGCAGTGAAACCCATATGACATTGTCCACTATTTAGATTAGTATGTAAATACAATTGAGTCTACCTTGCTTACTGGTTAATCTGTAAGTAAATACAGTTAAGCCTGCACATACCTTGCTTACTGGATAATCTTCCCCTGAGTCACCTTTTTAAAAGGTGAACAATTAATCAGATCATTCTGAACCTGTAAATTCTTTCTTTTATCCTTTACCCACCTCAAATAAACCTATATAATCTTTTTCACCAGGGCAGAGAGAAATAGTGTGAAGAGAAACAGTGAGAAGCCTTTCCAGGACACTGAATGATACAGCAGATACTTTGCAGTCAAAGAGAAAGGAGTAAGAAATGCCTTCTGTTCAAACTTTGTGAGGAATCTTTTCTACAGTAATATAGGAATGAAAAAAGCTTTGAATGTACTGATGTTAACTCCAAGAAATTGAAAACTGAAGGAATATGAATTCTCTACAGTCATTATAAAATCATGATAAAGTAATGTAATCATTCTGGCATTCTCCAAAGTGAGATCTATCATAGAAACTAAAGAGGAAGAACACATTACTTGGAACCAAGACAATAAATGAAGAACAGGATCTAGATAAGTCTAGCACAAAATTTCCTTATCACACACTTATCACACAGTTTTATCATTCTCTGGTAATGAATGATTAAAAGTTAATATCAATTTGTACTATCAAAATGCACATACACTTTGATCTGAGTTCCTGGTTATGAGAATTGATGTATATGAGGCCCATCAATTAAGTATGTGAATGTAATTCTTCCAAGTGCTACATACTTCATTGCTGGATATCACTGCAGTCACATTCAAAGTACTCCCTGTAGGAAGCTATGCACTGACACCAGCACCTAGTCCACCCTTTAAAGCAATTTTGGAACTCCTTCTGGAATGCCCATTGAGCACAGTGGCAAGTTTGTGAATTTAATTGTATAGTTGTCTGGGAGGGAGTTTTTAGCCAATAAACAAATACTCTCCCTACTCACCTGATCTGGCCCCGATGATTTTTTTTTTACCTGAAGGTAAAGGACATATTGAAAGGAAGACATTCCAATGACATCCAGGGCATCAAGGGTAATACAATTACAGCTCTGATGGCCATTCCAGAAAAAGAGTTCCGAAGTTCCTTTGAAGAGTGGACTATGCTCTGGTGTTGGTGTGTGACTTTTCAAGATGAGTGCTTCAGAGGTGACCATAGCAATGTTCAGCAATGAGGTATGTAGCACTTTTTCTAGAATGAGTTCATGAACTTAATTGCCCACGTATGCATGGTTATTCACTGCCAGCCAAGTGCCATCGAGTTGGATCCCACCGCAGCATTCTTGTAATAGCTGATGGAAACAATCCAGATCTCATCAAATGGGACTTTTTTAAAAAATATCCATGGAATGGAATAATATATAGTTATTAAAAAATGAAGAATCTCCCTTCACATTGGTAGAGATTTCCAAGTCTATTAAGTGAAAAATGTAATGTGGAGAACTATTTTATAGATTGTTAATAATGTTTTTTTAAAAGTGAAAGAAAATTAAAATATACATTGGTATTTTCTGGTATTCTCACTTTTAAAACTCTAAAAGTTTATACTGGAAACTAAGAAATGTGAAGAGCTATGGAGGAAGGATGGAAACTGGAAAGACAAAAAATTGGACTATTACTTTCTAGTATCCGAATAATATAATGTATTAGTTAAATGTTTTAATTAAAAATAAATGGAAATGCTAACATAGTATTGGATATTGTCTATAAGCTGTGATTGGATTTCTGACAAAATACCACACATTTAATGATAGAACTGTTACTGATCTATAAATACAAAAGAATCTTTAACCTAATAAAAAGCATTAAAAAAAAAAAACCTCAGACATAACTTATAATTTACTTAATGGTGAAAGATTAAGTGTTTCCACAAGACTAGAAACAAGACAAAATACCCACTCTCATATCTTCTATTTAACAACTTGTACAGAAAGTCCTATTAATGAAATAATGCAAGAAGAAGGAATAAAAAGCACACGATTATAAAAGGAAGAGATGAAACTGTCTTCACAAATGACAGAACTGAGTATATAGAATTTTTTAAGAAATCAATAATAACACACAGACAGCAAAGTTGCAGAATGCATGCCATATAAAAATTTACATAAAAATAAATCAATTGCATGTTATGCTATCAACAATTAGAAACATAACTTTTTAAAATATCCCAAACTATAAAACATACAAGGTTAAGTTTAACAAAATATGTGAAAAACTTATATCTGAAAATAGCAAAACACTGCTGATAAAAATTAAAACAGGCTAAACTAAATAAATTTGCATACCATTTTTATGGACAGAAGACTCACTATTGCTATATCAATACTTTCCAAGTAGATATATAGATTCAATGTATTCTTAACCAAAATTCCAGAAGGCTTTTATAAAAATTGTCAAGCTGATTCCAAAATATATGTGAAAATATATAGCCACAATGTCTTTGAAGAAGATAAAGTTAAAAGGCTTACCCTACTTGGTATTTAGACTTATCCAAGCCTTGAATGGGAATCCTGGTTGCCTAGTGGTTATGTGCCACGTCTGCTAACCAAAAGGTAAGTAGTTTGAATCTTCCAGGCAGTCTTTGGAAACTCCGTGAAGCAATTCTACTCTGTCTTATAGGGTTGCTGTGAGTTGGAATTGACACGACAGCACTGGGTTTTGTTTTTTGACTTAAATCTTGAATAATACAGACAGTGTGGTTTTGATGTAAGGTTAGACATAGACATCAATCAAACATAATTTAAAATCCAGAAATAAACCCACACATACATGCTCAACTTACTTTTGGCATAGACAAGGTAATTCAATGATGGAAAAATAATCTTTTCAACAAATAGCACTGGAACAATGTGATAGCCATATTTAAAAAAAGAAAGAAGAAGGAAAAGAGAGCCTCTATCCTTTCCTCACATCACATACAAAATTTAACTTGAAATGCATCTTAGATATAATGCACAAAAAAGAAAGAAAAATGACTAGTATACACACAAAAATGATAGCTAACATCATCATCAATGATTGTCTAGAGCCAGAAGATTAACTACAAAGGGGCAAGAGAAGTTTTGATGGGGGCTGGGTATGTGTTATGCCTTAGACTGGAGTGACAGTTATACAGTTATGTAAACAGTTGGTCAAAATTCATAAAAAAAATCTGTACCCTTAAAATGTATACATTTTACTTTATGTGAATTATATTTCAGAATTTAATTTTTTTAAAAAAAAATCTTTAAGAACCGAGAAGATCAAATGTGAAATTAACAGGATAAAGAGAGCCAAGGAGGTGGTAACTACCTAGGAGAATACATGTATTAGACACTTCTTGAGCACCACTTAAAATACTCTTTGTTCTACCTCTTTCTATAGGCACTACTGCACTGACTAGTTCTGTGCAGTCTTACAGTCCTCACCTCAACCTGTACTCTGGCCCTCTTACTTACTGAGAGGACCTTTTCTGACACAATGAGCCAGTCTGACAGTAACAGTTGCTCAACTAGAAAGTGTAAGGGAATACATGCCCATGGGCCACCTTCCACCAAAAGAGTCTAAGAATCAATGGATAAATGCAGCCCATTTCAAAGTGCATTATATAGTAAGCTCCAGTAAAAATGATGAGCATGATAATTGTCTTAGTCAATTAGTATGTTACAGAAATTTCATAAGTGGATGGCTTTAACAAACAGAAATTTATTCTTACACAGTCCAGTAGGCTACAAGTTAGAATTCAAGGTGTCAGCTCCAAGAAAAAGCTTTGCTTCTTCCTTAGCTCTGAAGAAAGGTCCTTGTGTTTTATTGGTCTTGGGTCTGGGAGCATCTTTGTGCAGGAATTTCAGGTCCAAAGGACACTCTGTACTCCCAGCACTGCTTCTTGATGCTTGCTTCCCTTTGCTTTTATCTCCTGTAGGACAAAAGTTGGAACAAACCACACTCCAAGGAAATTCCCTTAGTAAGGATGTTGCAGTCTCACCCTAATTCTCTTTTAGCATAATCCTGTCTATTAACCACAGGCAGAGATTAGTATTTACAGCAGAGGAAAATTACAGAATGGAAGACAATCACACAATACTGAAAGTCATGGCCCAACCAAATTGCTAGACAGATTTCAGTGGCGTTTCCAGACTAAAATTAGGAAGAAAGAGCTGGTGATGTACTAAACTAGCTGAAGAAAATTTCATGGATCACAACAGAACATTATTGTCTTAGGCTAGGTTCTATGGAGAAGCAAAAGCAGTAAAGCATATCAATGTATACAGAGAGAGATTCATATCGAGGAAACAACTCACGTGATTGCAGAGGTTAGAATGCCCCAAGTCCCCAAGTCCATGGATCAGAATGGAGGCCTTTTCCAATTCACAGAGCCACAGAAGCTGCTGAATTCAAAATCAGCAGGTTGGAGAGCAGGGCTCCTACTCGCTCACCAGCTATGAAGTTCAAGGAATCCTGAAATTGGCAGGCAAGACCTCAGGTTTCTCCTGATTCACGCAGCTGTAGGCAATGGTGAATCCAAGATCAGCTAGTGGCCGAGCAAGACTCCTGCTTTCAGGCTGTGAAGGCCAATGAATCCCAAGACCGACAGGTGAAATGCTAGCTCAGTTCCCAAGAGGAAACCCTAATGGCATACTAGTTAAGAGTTCAGCTACTAACCAAAAGGTTGGCAGTTCAAATTCACCATCTGAGAACCACAGATGAGAGACTGGGCAGCTGCTGGATCCAGAATAAGCCAACAGCTCTGGCAAGGTGAGCAGGAAGCAAGTAGGTGCTGAAAGGTGGAGAGATGAAGGCTGAGGGGGCAATGAGCCACCACAGACTCTGCTCCCACCTGTACCACTCATCATGTTCCATCATGGGTGTAAGCACATACTATGACCTCAGGGTGGAGCCATGACCTCTGAGTCAAGCCAAGGGAGCAGAGTTCCAGTAAGCCTGAAAGGCAGAGCTGAAGGCCAGGGCCAGAGTCTGGCCATTACCTAGAGTCTAGAGGGCAGGGCCATTGTGTAAAATGTCTCAGAGAACAGATGATTATTTTCAAAGCCTGAGAGCTAAGGTAATGTGTTCTGCTGACTTGATTTCTGCCTGTTATCCCTTCTTTTCCTCCAGTTTCTCTCCTTTGTGATGAGACTGTCCAGCTTGTACCTGTTCTGCCATTGTACCTTTGGAAGCAGATAATATGTATTCTAGATGTCACGGATGAAAAGGAAGTTTTGGATGTGTGAACCTAGAGTTAACACTTTTGCCATGATATGAATATGGTTTCCATGTTGTAAGTATGTGATTGGGGGACAAGTGAAATATTAATGAAACATGTTGTTGACCTAACATAAAAAGGAAGATTGAATACAAAAGCAGTAAGGAAAAAAACAGAAATACATTCCAGGTCAGGTCTGATAATCTTTACTCATTTATATGACAGAATTTTGGTATCCCAGCAAGAATTCACCAAAATGTTTCATATTTCAGTTTTCCTTTTGTCAGTGCTGGCTTGTTACTACTGTTTCATCACAATCCTAAATCCAAAAAAGGAAAGTATGAGTGTAAATTCAAATAAAATATGCTATCAGTTTGCAAAAATTTAGTATCCTATTTAATACTTGTCTTATTTTTCCTTCAGAGGCCATGTTGTTAGTCCTAAGGTAACTTCAAGACTTCACATCAGCATGGATCATGCCTATAATAAGCTGCAAGGTTGTGGTTATTAAACATCTCTTTCTGCTATGTAATTCAATACAGTAAGTTATAAAGTTCAAAATGGTCACAATATCTAAATACTCAGCCTCTAAATTCTGACCACTTGCTGTCAGCTCTAACTAAGGCAGAATTCAGATTTGGAGGTCCGCCAGCATGTTCAAGTACCAGTCCCAATAAACAAAACAACAGCTGGTATTCTTTGCCAACTTGTGTTAATTGGTGTCTATCCACCATATATGTTAGTACATATATATGTTAGTACATTATTCAAACTAATATTCTTGTTATTGTAACAGGTGGGGTCATTTATCAGGTGTTCATCACTTTAAAATGAAACTGAACTTAAAAATTAAAAGCAGAACCTCCTAAGATGTCTGTACACCCTAGAAATAAGAAGATGCTTGGCAGGAATAAATATGTGCAAGCAACACTTCTATTCTCATATTTCAAGGACAAAATTGAAACCATATTTCCATGGAGTGCAAACATTGATTGCTATATGTTCTTATAAACAGAATACTACAAACAGTACTACCGCCTTCCCTTGATCCTCTTTTACTTTTATGTGAAGTCCAAAAATGTATCAGTTAAAGAGTCTTCTGAGTTCAGTTCAGGAAAGAGACAGGGATTCACAGGTCAAGAGTAAAGGCAAAGCATGCCCTATGTAAGAGCAAAACAAATAAAATCACAGTTGTGTTCAATTTGAAAGATTTAAAACTATTACTCAGTAATGGCTATAAAATGAGTGAGCATAAATCATAGATTCTCTCTGTGAGTTTGATCCTTTCATCTTTCCTTCTCCCTCTACTAATGGTCAGACCTTGTCATTCAGTTCCATGAAACCCAAGTAACCTACTTAATCCCTTCACACTTCAAATCCCTTCAGGAGCATCCTGTTGCACTTAAAATGAAGACGAAGGCCTCATCATCACCCACAGGGCATTGCTTTGTTTATTACCTACTGTCCTTTAGAGCCTCACAACTCACCACCCTCTGTCTTTCTCTGATAAACCCAACCACACTGAATTTCCTTCAGTTCCTCAACTGCTCCCTGGATTTTTCTGCCTAAGCTGCTTGCAAAACTTACTCTCTCTGCCTGAAAAACTGTTTCCTATCAGAGTTCACATGGCTAATGCCTACTCATTCATTTCAGCATAAATGCCACTTCCCCCAGGGAGGTGACCACTGCCCCACAAGACTGTCTCAAGACCCACATCATGTTCTTTCATCATGTTCTTGCTTCTTTATAGCACTTATATTAGAACCCAATTGCTGATTGTGGCAATCTTTAATGTTTTTCTTCCCATTTGGGTGCAGATTTTTGAAGGCTGAGATCTTGTCTGTCTTGCTGTTTCCAAACCAAACCTCTCGCTGCGATTTCTGACTCATGGCGACTGTAGGACACAGGGGAACTGCCCTACAGGGTTTCCAAGGTGATAGTCTATACAGACTCAGACTGACGCATCTTTCTCTCTTGGAGTGGTTGCTGACCTCTTGGTTAGCAGCTGAGAGCTAAACCACTGCATCACCACGGCTCCTGTCTCATTGCCTCCAGGGTCTGGAGTACCAAAATTCATACTCTAGATTACTCTAACAGTTAAATGTGTGAATAATTATTCAGGGAGGAAGTAAAAGAAGGGGAACAGAGGAGGAACAAGGAAGGAAGTGTAAAAGGATGAAGGGAGAAAAGACAAAAATGGAGGAAGAGTAGAAGGAAAGAAGACAGGGAGGAGAGAAGAGGGAAGGCTGAGTGCCGTCAGCCACGTTCGGTTGTGTAATACCCGAGAGCAATTATCAAATGTCGTGTATGAGGATACAATATTGTTGGGTGTCGTCAAGTTGATTTTGAACTCATAGTGACCCCATGTGGCTCAGTAGAACTGCCCCATAAGGTTTCCTGGGCAATAACTGTCACATAAACAGATTGCCAGGTCTTTCTCCCACAGAGCAACTCCTGGGTTCAGATTATTAATCTTCAGTTAGTTGCCAAGTTCTTAATTATTGTGACACCTGGGCTAGGTGGAAAAATAAACTTAAGACTTGTCTCAAGCAAGCATCTGGAGTCACAGGATGAGAATCAAAGAAGTTAAGCTCAAAGAACAGCAAGTAGCTAGACCACAGAGATGAGGATGGCAAGGAGATGCCAGTGCCTGCAAAGAAGATTTGACAATCTCAGATTTTGTTTGTACTCAGAGCATAAAGGAATCTCGAAAATGTAATTTCAGGCTATTTGTTTCCATCTGGGTTTTTATTCTGGCCAGGCTGAACAATTTGGTAGCCATGTACTTCTACCTGGTTGTTTTGTCAAGTATTAAAGCCAGCCAAGTGCCATCGAGTCAAGTATTAGACATAAGAAATTTAACTTCTAGTAAAGAAAAAAAAAATGGCATTTTAAAATAAAATCCAACAGTGCCCTCTACATAGGCTCCTATCAAAAAAAAATTCAGCAAGATTTTATTTCCATTCTTTATTAAATAGTTGTATAAATAATAGCAGGGAAAGATTTATATGAAATGTGAATTTTATTGAGGTGTAAATAGTAATTCTTGTTACTTTCCATGTAGTTAATAAATATATTTAAGATGTAACCGCAACTATCTTAAAACCTTTCCCTCTTTTTTTTTTCTAGGAAAAAAAAAAGCTATGTGTCTTAGTTATCTAAGGGTACCATAACAGAAATACCACAAGCGGTCAGCTTTCACAAAGAGAAGTTTATCATCTCACAGTCTAGGAAGCTGGAAGTCCAAATTCAGGGTGCCAGCTCCAAGGAAAGTCTCTCTCTCTGCTGGTTCTGTCCTTGTCACCAATCTTTCCTTGACCTGGGGACGTTTCAGTGCAGGCACCCCTCAGCAACAGGATATGCTCTTTTCCTGGCACTACTTTCTTGATGACATGATGTCCCCGTGTCTCTCTGCTCATTTCTCTCTTATATGTCAAAAGAGATTGGCTTAAAACACAACCTAGTTCTGTAGACTGAGTCCAGCCTCATTAACATATCTACCTCTGATTTTTCCTCATTAACATCGTAGAAGCAGGATTTACAGCACAGGAAAATCACATCAGGTGACCAAATAACAGACAAACATACAATACTGGGAATCATGGCTTAGCCAAGTTGACAGATATTTTCGGCAGACCCAGTTCAATCCATGACACTGTGATTCCTAAATACTTAGTAAGACTTGGAACATTGAAATAAATATTTGATAGGTGATCATGTTAATTACCTGAGATTATTTACTACGATTACTAGAAATTTTAGTAGAAAAAGTGCAGTGTTAGACCCCCTGGGCTGGGTAGCAGAAACAAATAAACAAAAAAAGCCTGAAGTATGTCTAAATATTTCAATGTTCAAATCCAGGTAAAAAATACTTAAATAAAATATGTCTTGAATGAGCAAGACCAAGATGGCAGAGTTCACCAGATGTTTCCCATGAACTAACAACAAAGACCCAAAAAGAAAAAGGGAATCTAGTACATATGATGTCACAGGAGCCCTGAGTATCCCAGGGAAAGCTGAGAAATTGGACTGAGCAACAGGGAAGGGCAGGTAGGTGGCACCGGCAGGCCACAGGATTCTAGACACCTGACCTGCCAGAAGTGGACGCAGCCATCACGGGGAGCTGGGCAGTGGATCTTGGTCAGGGAGAAATTGCTTGGAGGGTCCACTTGCACCTCCAGAAACAGTGGAAAACAGCACCAGACTGTGCAAGGCTAATTCTTTGCATATGACCTACCATGCATTGATCTAATTCTCTCTTTTAAGATCAGCCTCTCTCCCTTCTTCCAGTGCTCCACCCTCCCTCCTCCCCACTGTGCCTGGTACTAGACTCTGAGACCATTAAGTGAGCCAAAAGCAGGACTTCTCATGCCCACTCTGAGCTGTCCTGAAGCACTCGGAGGGGTCTAATTTAACAAATGGAGGGAATGGAGGAAAAAATTCTGCTGCCTCTCCTGAGCCTAAAAATCAGGGCAGAATCTGGTCCTTCATCTAGATTCAGATGTAAGAGGATACACCACCCTCACAGACACTCAGGGACAGCTTTCACCCCCTGCCTTTCTCAGTGGCTGCAGCCAGACACCAGTGCCTGTACCAACCATCCCTGCCCATGGAGAACAGTAGGCAAGAACCTGCACCACACTCTTGGTTACTACCTGGACACCTGAGCTGAATCCACATAAGAAAAGTAAAAGGACTCTTGGGCTTCCAAGTCTAGTAACAGCTCTAACCACCTAGGACAGGTCTTCACAACTTCAAAGGTAACAATAACCAAACTATCTCATACAACCAGTCTATTTGGACACTTCAGAAAAGAAGCTGGAACACAGCAGGCAAGCAAAATAAACAAATACAATTTACTGATGGCTCACAAACAATAGTCAATTTCCAATCACTTAATAAAGCAAACTGTGATTTCTTCTGAAAGTTCACAAAACAGAGAATCAAATATTTCAATGAAAGAGAATTTTCTGGAATTACTAGAGGTAGAATATAAAAGATTAATATTTCAAACCATCAAGAGATGAGAAAGGAGATGAGGCAAAATGCAGAATTGCTTAATGACAAATTGAACAAGCTGCAAGAAAGCATAGGGATGACATACACAAAGCCTTGAAGGAAAACAATTACCAGACAAAAACATCCAGCAAAACTGACTCTCAAATATGATGGCAAAAATAGGCCATTTTCAGATAAACAGAAACATAGGGAACTTGCAAAACCAAGCTAAAATTAACAGAAATACTGATGGAAGTCTTTGGTTAGAAAATCAGTCACATCAGGTAACAACCTGACTAGAATACTGAACAGGGCAACCGAATAGGGGAATCACAAAAATGAATCATAGGCAAAACATTGAAAATAGGGAAACAGAGAAGTCATTATGTAAGCATTATAACAAAACAGAGGTACCCAAAAGAAATGAAGTCATAGATTATTCACGCAGACAGGAAGTCAAGGATATATGAAAAAATGAAGTATCAGTTTAAATTTAGAAAAATATGAGTATTAAAGTAGCCACAAAGCATCAAAATAAAAAACAAGAAAAACATCGAAGTCTCAGTAAAAACAAAATCACCAACACTGAAAAGGATCAGGGGGTGCGGGGAACACATAAGGAAAAAACTCAGCACAGAAACTAAAAGTAACAAAGGAATTATCAACAACACATAAAAAAGACATCAAAACACCACCACTAAGTTCATTGCCTATCAATATTCAAGCTACCTATCAATATACCTATGAATAAATGGACTAAATAAACCAATAAAGAGACAGAGAGCAGCAGATTGGTTAAAAAAAGATGACCCATCTATATGCTGCCTACAGGAGACACACATTAGACTTAAAGAAACAAACTAAAATTCAAAGAATAAAATATATATATATATATATATATCAAGCTAACAATATTCAAAAAGAGCAGGGGTAGTAATATTAATTTCTAATAAAATAGACTTTAAAGTAAAATCCACCACCTTGGATAAGGAAGAACATGATATAATGATTGAAGGTCAATATTCCAGAAAGACATAATCATATTAAATATCTACACACCTAATGAAAACCACTGCCATTGATTTGGGTCCAACTCATAGAGACCCTAGAGGTCAGAGTAGAACTGCCCTACAGAGTTTCCAAGGAGTGCTTGGTGGATTTTAATTACTGACCTTTTGGTTAGCAGATGTGGCACTTAACTCACTATGCTACCAGAGTTTCCAATAGCTAATGAAAGGGCTCCAAAATACATAAAACAAATGCTAACTGCATTGGAAACAGAAATTGATAGCTCCACAGTAATAGTAGGAGATTTCAACACAACACTTTCAATGAAGGGCAGAACACCTGGAAATAAGCTCAATAAAGACACGGAAGATCTAAATGCCAAAATCAACCAATCTGACCACTGGATGTAAGCAGAACACTCCATCCAACACCAGCCAAGTATACCTCTTTTTCCAATGCACATGGAACATTCTTCAGAATTGAGCACAGATTAGGTCACCAGGCAATTCTTAACAAAATTCAAAGCACTGAAGTATTGCAGAGCATCTTTTCAGGCTATAAAACCTGTACATGGGACCAGAAGAACTAGATGGCTCTTCTCCATCACCAGTGACTGCCCTGATAGAGAAGACAGCGTAAAGTCCCTGACATAGTGAGAGAAAAATGGGTGTGCAGAACTAGAATTTTATTAAGAGACCATACTTGATGGTCCATCAGACCAGAGAGCTGCCTGAAGTAACGGCCCCTGGACAGTATGTTAGCTCAGAGTTTAAAGTACTGCTGAAGCTAATTCTTTGGACTGGACTATAAGACACAGAGTGATGCTGGTGAAGAATTGCTTTTTTGGCTTAAATATATATACGAGGCTGTCTGGGCAGCCCTGGTGCAGAGATGAGACACGAGGGTAGAGGGGGATGAGAGCTGGCTGAATGGTTACAGGAAGCACAGGATGGAGTCACAGGGTGGGGAGAGCAGCTACAGTGCACAGCTATGTGGGTGCAGGGTTTTATATGGCAAATTAACTTGGATTGCGAATTTTCACTTAAAGTACAATAGAATATTTCTGAAAAATGTCCTGCGAGATATGTGACATTATTGCCATTTTACAAATTTAATTATGTCAGACTATAAACAAACTAGGATGAAACTGTATATCCTGTGTGGTGGTCGGGATTATGCCAATTTGGCTACACCATGTTTGGCTGCTGTATCAAGTGGCAGGGGGGCCTGTGGTGGCTTCTCGCACCTCAGCTCTCATCTCTCCACCTTCTGCGACCTACTGCCAGCCTGCTCAGCCAGCAGCTCCTGCTTTCTTCTGGCGTCTGGTTCCTGGACTTGAACTAGCAGCTGTCGGAGTCATCAACCCTTACAGCCCGCACTTGAAAGTCCTGTTCCCTGACCTGCTGATCCTGCGTTAGCTCCCTCTCACCGCCAGCTTGGGATCTGCTTATCTGCACCACCAGTGATCTAGAACTCTGATCTCCGACCTGCTAACCTTGGATTGATCCTCTCCCATGGCCACGTGTGGCTTGTGCTGGGACTTGGAACATTCAGCTTCTGCAATTGCGTGAGCTGTTTCCTTATATATAAATCTTTACTTGTACATATGTGTGTTACTGGTTTTGTTTCCCTAGAAAACCCAGCCTAAGACATCCTGTGTAATTTCAACTAATGTAAAAAGAAGGCAGAGGAGGTTTGCTTAATTCTACAGCTTCCCACAATGCAGTCATGTGCAAAGCCTGCAGAGGGTAGTGGGATACGAGTGCCTTGGAAATAAATACCACCGCCAACAAAAACCTTTTGAACTTCCTTGTTTTTAAAGAACTACCTATTTTAATGCATCTCTATTTTGGTTTGGGTGTAATTAGGAGATGGTTGGTCTATTTCCACAGCCAAATATAACTTACACGGTTGGATGACACACACAAAGCAGAAAGGGTTAATAGTTTGCAATTCTCAGGGTGGCCATTTTCAGGCATTCACTGTTCTTTTCTGCTTCTCTTAGCCCGAAGCAAAAACACATTTAACTCTGCAGAACGCCAACTAGTAATCTCTCAACTAGTGAAACCACTAAGTAAAACAACAAAACAAACCCACTGTTGTCAAGTCGATTCCAACTTAACAGCAACCCTATAGGGCAAAGTAGAACTGCTCCATAGAGTTTCCAAGAAGTGCCCAGTGGATTTGAAATGCTGGCCGTGTGGTTAGCAGCCATAGCACTTATCCACCACACCCCCAGGGTTTCCAGACCCCTACGTAGTGAGCTATTTTAAAGTGAATGGACCCCATATATTGGATCCCACTTAGTTCTTAAATACTATTTCATCATTCATACTTCCTGAGAATAGAATCTTCACCATCTGCTGTAGTGCAGTTTTGATCTGTACTCAGGATGTTTTCTAATACTTTTAATTAAGTGTTTTAGTTGGTGTTAGTTTATGTTAATGGCAAAAGGGACCAAGAATTTTTTTTTTTGGTCTTTGTCTTCACTCCCACTGAATAAGTATTCACTGACATTCAACAGCTTAGAGGAAAATTGGGTTTACCACTGAATTAAACTTTATGACCTGTGAATCTTAATTAGGTGAGTTTTTCAACTGATCCTGTAATGAGCTTAAGTCATCTAATAAAATGAAACTGAATCTTAGAGAAAGGAATTGATGTCAAAAATGTAATAAAAAAAGAAGTAAAACATGTTGTAGCTGGACAAATAGGAATTGGGGTGGTGGACAGCCCAGAAATGACAGTGTACTGTGAAAGTTATATAATTTAACTTAAAACAGACTTCTGTTGGTAAAAGTCAAAATTAACTCAGGCATGTTGGAGATAACACACAAACACTATGCACTTTTTAACTTGATAGAAAACATAAACCTCTATTCAACAAGTGACAAAATATTTACCTCAATCCATATCATAGAGAAATAGAACAAGTTAAATGTCGCCTCACTTAGCTAAGGTTTTTCCCCACCTTGTGCTCTGGGACTCAACTACTTCTCTTGTTTTGTTTGTTCCTGTCTCTCTCTCTCTATCAGTGTTTCCATAAACACTGGTTCTTTCCTTTCCAACTCCAAAGAAAAATTTCCCTGGACTACAGGGATCCCACTGATTAGCACCCTGGCTATTTCCTTTCCTTCCCACTGAAGCTTCTTGGAAATACGACTCTCATTCACTTCTCAGATTTCTGCAACCCACCTCCTACCCCATGCCTACCACTTCATCTAAACTCATCTCAAAATGCTATTAATGACTTGCTGGCTGCCAATCCAACAAATGTTTTCAGTTTCCATGTATTTAATTTCTTTTTCAGCATTTACCATTTCCTATTCTTCCACTTGCTTTCTGATAGATTGGTTTTCCACTCATATATCTGTTCATTTTTCTGTGGTTTCCATGACAGCTCTTCTGTTACACACTGAAATAGTGTTCAGTGAAGGGGTCTATCGTGGTCTCTTGAACCTCCCTGATTTCCAAATCCTTACCTCTCAGTTCCCAAATATTTATATCCAACATCCAAATGGACACATTTCATTTTGATTTTCCAAAAATATTTGAATAGCTTGTGTCAAAAGAAACTTGTCACCTCCTCCTCAACCCTGTCCTCGACTGAGGCACCAGAGTCAGAAGCCTCGGAGAAGCCTGCTCCCTTACTCTCTACCCCTCACCCTGATGTCAGTTCAGTCTTGGCTTCCTTTTTTCCATATCTCATAGATATCCTTCAATATACTTACTCCTGTCAAAACTTAGGAAACCCTGGTGGCATAGTGGTGAAGTGCTGCATCTGCTAAGGAAAAGATCAGCAGTTCAAATATGCTAGGTGCTTCTTGGAAACTCTATGGGTCAGTTGTACTGTGACCTATAGGGTTGCTATGAGTCAGAACTGACTCAAAGGCACAGGGTTTGGGTTTGGTTTTTGTTTTGGGCCAATACTTATACTATCTTAGCTTTGACCTTTATAATTTCTTCTCTGAATTTTATCAGTAGACTTTACATATTCCTTTCTGTCATCAGTTTCATCTTTCTTCTTTCCCCAGTGCCTCCAAATTGACATTTTTCACATAGCAGATCTAAACACTTCACCCTATATTTGAAATCCTGCAGCAGCCATCTTTCCTATAGCATTCAATGACCTTGCCATAGTGTTATAGGCTGGGACAAGGCAAATGGATTGCACTCTAGGTGCACAGACATTCACTGACAAGTTATATTCAGGTGTATGCAATGATCTGACTGATGTCTAATAAAATTATTCTGGCTGTGGGGATTGGAACAGAAAGTGGCAAGACTGGAATCAGGGACACCATTAAGGAGGCTAGTTGGCCAGGTGACAGTGGTTCACACTAAGGCATTAACTGT
Organism: Heterohyrax brucei; assembly: GCA_028571685.1. Classification (NCBI taxonomy): domain Eukaryota; kingdom Metazoa; phylum Chordata; class Mammalia; order Hyracoidea; family Procaviidae; genus Heterohyrax; species Heterohyrax brucei. The sequence goes on along the minus strand of CM053144.1, from coordinate 149,198,576 downwards.
AGAGATGGAGGGGTGACCAACAGGCCTTGCTTTTGGTTTCAGTATGCTGAGTAAGGAAATGAGAACCCTGAAGGATGAATAGCTCTGAGGTTATACTTATGAAAGTTAATAGATATTTGTGCTGATTACTCAATTTAAGAAAAAGACCATGATAGGAATTCTGGTGGATGAGAGTGTGGAAACTGGGGAGAATCCAATCTGATTCAGACATGTTAAACTTGAGATTCCTATTAGACATCTGGGTAGGATAATTGTTTCATATTTTATCTGAGGTTTGCTTCTCCTCTGCCACTTTCTGTTGTTGTTGTTGTAGTCAGTTGCATTAAGGTAAGGATCCGACTATAGAATCCAGAGAAAAGGAGACTTCATGACTTTTGATTCCTTCACAATGTGCAGAGGATTCCTAGCACGGATAAAATGTTGAGGAGAGACAGAGAAAGCTTTGCTTCAACTTCCCAGATCCCAACCCAGAAAAAAAAAAAAAAAGAGATTCTGTGAAACAAAAGGGAACAAAGATACGGAAGTGGTAAGAGTAGTGAGGCTGCTGGCACGTGGGTCAAGTGGCTAGACATTACCGGGCCTCATGGGCAGAAATAGGGACTAGCTCAGCAAAGGGCCACAACAAGGAGCTTGCTCAGGTTTGTGGGAGTTGTGTGGAAGACATCATCTAATAAGTGCCTTGGCCTATTTTTATGCAAGTACTGTCTAGCCTTTGTACTCACAAGTTATACAAGCTGTTCTTGTCATCGACGTCTAATAAAGAAATTCTTCAACAGTCTCTGGCACTTCTCTCAGCCACCGCTCAGCAGGAGTGACACCTGTTGGTGCTCCAAGACTTCGCTTGAACTTTCTTTGGCTTACCCCATGTGGATAATTGGAAAAGTCATTTTGCAAAACCTCAGGAACTCATAGGCCAGAGAATGCCCTACACACTTAGTGGAGAGTTAGTGGTCTAGAAGGAATGACGACTCGTATCAATCTCAGTGGTTTCTAATGCAGAAAACGGGCCACCTCTAAGTGCTTCCTAAACTTCGAGTGATGAAACATAGTTAAGTAGTTAATTGTATATGAGTTTAAAGCTCTGAAGAATTATAATAGTGAAGAAAAATTTAAAGCCATAGATGAGATATCATAAAAATGAAAGAGCCAAGTCTCAAAGAATAGCAATTAGAGGTCCCAACAAAGAATGAAAGAATGGACCAGTGAGGTAGGACAGTATCCAGGTCAGAATAGAGCTCAGAGCCAACAAGGACTCTGGGAAGAACCTAGGTGTTATATTACATATTGTTAAGAAAGCTCATATGACTAGGACAGAAAAAGAATTCATTGGCCTCACTGACATAAAGGTCATCATCAGTGAAGACGTGGAGATGGCGCCAGACTAGAGGAGACCAAAGTGTGAAAAGGAGTTGAGAGAACGGGGGTAGGTGTACACACAGCTCTTCCGATAAATTTGGATATGACATAGATCAAAGAAATGGTGGTAGGACGGAGTGCTTAAAGAACACATTTCCTTTTATTTCTTCTCCTTTTATTCTTCCTGTTCCTCCTTCTCTTCTTCCTTCTTTAATCAAGGAAGACATCAGCAGACATTTCAGCTGGGAGGAATGTTCTGGCGAGAGGAAGAGATTAATTAAGCAGAAGAAATAAACAATAGTAGAGGTAAATTTCTACATAAAGTAAAAGTGGAGACACTGATGTTTTCTTGGAGGAGGAACACTTTCTTGAAGTAACAGGACGAGGAAGGTAAAGGCAATGCAGATGCAGGCAGCCTGCAAATCTGGTGGTGGGAAGATGAGGGTGTTAGTCAAGGCCTTTCTATTTTTTCCAAATAAAAATGAGGTAAGATCATCAACTGAGAGTATTTGAAAGGTGGAAGAAGAGGGAGGCTTAAGAAGAGAAACTGGTAATATTGGTCTTAAAAATCTACAAATTAAACCCAAAGAAAGACATAGCAGAATTACTGAGCATTGTTGAGAGCTCATTAGAAGAATGGAATCGCAAATTCAAAATGAAATCTATCAGCTTAGTTCTGTGATTTTCCCCAGTAGTGGCACATGTCCCGTAGAGAAAAAGATCTTTTTTTTTTTTTTCCTTCAGGTGATTATGGTGGAAGGAGAAAGGCAAAACATTTGAGAGTGTTTTATGACTCTACAGAAGAGATGACTCTCCTCGGAGACAACGCGTTGCCTCCTACGCATCTGTGAAAGAACATACCTGTCATCCCACAGAACTATAATTGTTGATTATGTATATGGTTTGTACTAGACCATGAGATCATTGCAAACAGTATACCTTTCACTTGTGTAGTTTCAAAAAGCTGTACACATTAAATGAATGTCTTTTCTGAAGAGAGAGAAAGCAGTACAGAAAGAGAAGTTAGATTTCTTTTAAATTTCACAAGCCGTAGAGTAGATATGAACAACTGAGTGCCCGTGGAAATGGAAAGCATAATCATAAGCCCTGGCATGATCAAACTGTAAGAGAAGAAATGTCACCAGGGCAGAGAATGCCCAGCAGTGTGAGGCCCTAGAGAGAGGAGTAGGCCTGAAAGACTAGGTTTTCTTCAACATAGGCAAAGGCAGTGGAACAGGGAGAAAACAAGCAGTCCTCCGGTGGTTATGGCCACTAGCTGCTTCAGTGTGTTAGGATTTCTGAAATCCCAGCACACTGTGTGCGTTACTATAACCTACCAAGTTAAAAATATGCCAAGCACAGGGTTTTAATTACAAGGGATCATAACATCTTAGTTAGCTTGTCTGGCTGCAGGCATCAGGCCAGAATAACTTCAGGGAGTGCTCTAGGAAACCAGTCACTAGATGCAGAGATTGGGAGAATACATTGTCTGCATAACAAAATTAGTTTGCTTCATTAAATGATTTTTTGAGTACCTACTGTGTGCTAAGCACTGTACTCATTTGTAAAACTCTAAAGTACACAGCTTGTGTCAAGACAGCTGGCTCCACTTAATCAGAGGCTAAGTGTTGTGTTCATTGGGTGCATGTGTGTTCACGTGTGTATATAATAAATCACATTTACTTATATTCTGTGTCAACTTTTCCCAGAATATATTCCTTAGAATTCTAGGGTCCCACGAGACATTAATAAATGTTCTAGGGAAAAGAGAGCTTCCAAACATGAGTAAGTTTTAGAAGCACTTGGTTAAATAATGTTAAATGGATTTCTTTATGGCAGAATTTCTGAGACTTTCAAGTGCTAATATGTGGTATAACTTTTTAAGAAAGGGAAATAAAATAATGGGGCAACGTCAAACTTATTTGATTATGAACTCTTTTCTCATGAAACCACTTTTAAGATCTTAAAGGATTAGTGTTTTGTTGCTTGAGAATTTTGAATCATATTGTATGTTAATTATCAAATAAATACAGTTCTATTACATATGTGGAAACCCTGGTGGCATAGTGGTTAAGTGCTGTGTCTACTAACCAAAAGATAGCTAGTTCAGATCCACCAGGTGCTCCTTGAAAACTCTATGAGGCAGTTCTAGTCTGATCTATAGGGTCACTATGAGTTGGAATCGACTTGACAGCAGTGGTTTGGCTTTGGTCCTTATATTTGAGGAGTCTGGTGGCACAGTGATTAAAAGCTTGGCTGCTAACCAAGAGGTTGGCAGTTCAGATCCACCACCTTTTTCTTGGAAACCCAATGGGACAGTTCTGTTTGTTGTACAGGGTCACCATGAGTCAGAAATGACTCAGTTTCCTGGTTTTATTCTATATGTATATTCATATGTGTTAATTATCTTCTTTTATTTCCACTCCCAGCTCTAATGTGGAACTAATAGTGGAGATACTTTTACCAGTAGTTCATTTTTCAAAGATAAATGTTTTTATCTGAATTGAATTTGGAAATACGGCACTTGGCTTGACTAATGTAGCTGTAATTTTAATTATACATATTCTTAAGAAGGTTGAAAAAAGGGCAATGGAGTAAGAAAGAAAACATGATATATTTATGTCTAACTAGAGCATGAGCATACCATCTGCAAGCCCAAGAAGAGGTATATTTTAAGATATTAATTAATCCAGGTGTTACAGATTGAATTGTGTCCTCCAAAAATGTATGTCAACTTGGCTAGGACGTCATTCTCAATACTGTCTGATTGTCCACCATTTTGTTATCTGCTGTGATTTTCCTAAATGTTATAAATCCTAGGAAACCCTGATGGTGGAGTGAGGTTAAGGGCTACATCTGCTAACCAAAAAGTCAGCAGTTCAAATCCACCAGGTGCTGCTTGGAAAATCTATGGGGCAGTTCTACCCTGACCTCTAGGGTTGCTGTGAGTCGGACCCCGCTGGAGGGTGGTAGGTTTTTTTGGTTATAAATCCCGCCTCTATGACGTTAATGAGGCAGGATTAGAAGTAGTTATGTTAACAAGGCAGGACTCAATTTAGAAGATTAGGCTGTATCTTGAGACAATCATTTTTGAAATATAAAAGAGGGAAGCAAGCAGAGAAATGGGGGGGCCACATAGGACCAAGAAACTAGTGCCAGGAGCATAGCATGTCCTTTGGACCCAGGACTGATGTGCTGAGAAGCTGCTAAAACAGGGAAGATTGATGACAAGGACTTCTCACCAGAGCCAACAAAGAGAGGAAGCTTGCCCTTGGAGTGGAGGCCCTGAATTTGAACAGCTAGCCTACTAGACTTGTAAGTAGAAATGCTTGTTAAAGCCATTCACTTGTGATATTTGTTACAGCAGCACTGCCAAGTGCCGTCGGGTCGGTTCCGACTCATATAGCAGCACTAGATAGCTAATATTTTACTGTAAACAAGAACATTATTTAAAAGTTTGGACATTAAGTAAAATTATACTTGACACCTTACCTACAGGGTTTTATCTCAAAATGTGACAGGGTTCTATAAATGGTTTCTAAGTCACATTTACAAATAATTTTCAATACTCACCATGCCCACAGAAACTCGGTTTGGCTAACCCCATTGGACCAGTGCACATTTGCTGAGATTTAGTTTCTCTTCCTCCTAGTTACCCTATGTTTCCTGTCTTTGATGGGGTACAGCGATGCAAATTGACTGAAGTTCAAATGTGGCGATGATCCAGTTAATATAAATGCATAGACTGTCAAACCAAATAATTCAAGAATATATATGAAATTTTGACAAGTTAGTTATCCTCAGGGATTACATTTACCATATCCTTTTACTTGAATACAATTGGCATGGATTTAAAGGCAGTTTATAATGGCAATAACTCAAAGTCAAAGACGGGTCAATGAGGCCATAAAGAATATAAAAACAGTGATACTCTGAGGATTCCTTTGAAAACCATTAAAACAAAAACAAAGGGGGGAGATATAAAAGGGATTATGTATGATACATTCCTTCTTAGACACAATGAAGTTTTTATTAAAGAAAATAATTACTACTTTAGAAAGAAATGGTTTCTATCAATTTGAGTGTGACTTATGGTGACCCCAAACCCTAGTGACATTATGGATAAAGAGCTATAGCTGCTAACCAAAAGGTCAGCAGTTAGAATCCACCAGGCACTACTTGGAATTTCTATAAGGCAGTTCTGCTCTGTCCTACAGGGTTGCTATGAGTCGGAATCAACTTGATGGGAATAGGTTTGGGGTTTCATGTCTGTCAGAGTAGAACTGTGTCTCACAGAGTTTTTAGTGGCTCACTTTTTTGGAAGTAGATAGCCAGGCCTTTCTTCCAAGGTACCTCTGGGTGAACTTGAACCTTCAACCTCTCATTTGATGACTAAATCCATTAACCATTTGCCTCACTCAGGGACTCCATTAATTAGCATTGAAATATCTTAGTGGTTTCCCATTACTGGTAGAGCCAAGTCTAGACTTTCTGATCCTCCAAATACAGTCATCGTGTACTTTTTCTGTCTTGATTCTTCACCATAGTATCTCTTTTCTCCAGTCACACTAGAGTTCTCACTGCTCCCCGAGAACACTCATGTTTTCCACACCTTTGTATGCTGTTCGTTTTGGGGGGAATTCTGTTCCTTCCAAGATTCAGGGCAGATCTCATTTCTCTGAAGTTTTCCCTGACTCTCCTAGGCAGTTTGTTTTTTCCTCTTTCACTCATCACACTGTGAACATTTCTTATCTACAAAACGATTTTTTTCTCTTACTAGAATAAGTTCCTTGAAAGCAGAGACACGTCACTTGCTCATCTTTCTATCTCTACATAAAGCCTGACACATAAAGGATATTCAGCAAATGTTTGCTAAGCAAATGCTAAATAAACATTTAAATGAATGATGAACTAAGGGCTAGCCCAGACTCTTTATTATCTAACAGTTTAATGAGTAAACTGAGATATAAAAAGATATTAATTATCTTTATCTATTAATTATCACGTCATCAACTACTACTGGTAATAGTTTTGTCCATAATGTATTTTTTTTTGCCCTCTCTTAACTCTACATGAGATTATACTTCAAGAAAAGACATAGAAAAGAACTTCAACCAACTTTAGCTTTAAAATCTCTACAGACAATGGGTTGCCATTAAAAAACAATTTTCCATTAGTTCTCTATAATCCGATAATAATAACAATTTATATTTAGAAACCACTGTCATTGATTTTGTTTAAGTTATTTTTAAAAATGGCAATGACTAGGGAGATCTTATCCATTGCAATGCTCCACCAGATACAAATGTAAACCCTAGCAGTGCCTCAAATCTAAGTTTCCTAAATCTAACTGTAAGGTCTTATGATTCTTCTTTTGGACCTTCAAAAGCTGTCATCTTAACTTTCCTAATTTCCTTAAAAGATCACAGAATTTTTTATTCTCCAAACAAAATTATGGGGCAATCACCAGGAACTTAGTGTTAACCCCATTAATAACTTGGAGGTTATGCTGTAATCCCACCAGTTAGCCTCATCTGCCTTCAGCAATTCTGAAAAGGCTAGTGGTTTCAAACATTTGTCTGAGATGTATATTGAATGTTTCTTCTAGTAATGGTCTAATGATGGCTCAGTGTTGAGTTTAGAGTAATAGGTGGGGACAAATAGAGGAGCTACTGGAGTCCGTATGTAAAGTCAACGGTCTTAGCTGTAACGTTCTACTGAACTTGTAAACCAACCTCATGCTATGTATTCAGTTCTACTTGTTGACTGGCATGAAGTGAGTATATAATAAGCATAAGAATAAATGATCATGGGATGAGGAGGAGGAGAAGGAGGAGGATGAAGATGATGACAAAAAAATTATCTGCATGGAGAAAGAAAATTCTGTCACTAAAATTGCAAATGCAGTGCTTTCTCCATAGTGGATGATTAATGAACTAATGCTTTAATGATCTTAGGACACTCTTAAATTAGGAAAAACTAAGTATTTGTGGAACATCTTAGACCATATTTGTTTTGTTCCATCTGAGGGACAAAATTAAGTTTATTTCAAACTGCAAAGGGACAATGAGAAGTCTGGACATACAACAGATGCTCAAGAATTCAATTTTATTGAGTGCTAGAGAGTAGACAAATAAACTTTTGAATAGTCAAAAGCTAGGGGAGTGGTGCATACTGTCTTACATTTTCTTATATATTAGTCTTTGGTATATGTGGAATTGACATCACTGGTTTTTACAATTTCCCTGAAACTATCAAAGCAGTTGATATACACTAATTTAAGTTTAGCAAAAAATATCATGGGATTGGCTCCCAAGATAGAGTTTATCATATCAGGAAGCACCTATTTTTCAATATAGATGTATTTTTATCTCATTTTTGTTGATCAGTAGGGAGAATTTTGAAATGATAAAATTTACTATTTTTGTGAAGCGCAAGTAAGGAATAATATTTACCAAGAGGAAAGACTGTTTCTAAATTTTTAGGAACCATGTCATTTTATATATGTGAAGTAAAATGAAAAAGCAGCATCTTTGCACCAGTGCTTCTTACCTATTTTATCTTGCCAAGCTAAATAAACACACAATGAAAGTTAATATAATGCCCAGCCCAAATTTTAACTAGTTAAAAGGAATTGCCCTGCTGAGAATACCCAATGGAAAGAAAAGAAAAACTTTAAGGTAGCTGTGGGAGGCTATTTACATCCTATTCTCCGGAACCTGCAAATGTTACCTATTTCCAAAAAAAAGGTCTTTGCAAATGTAGATAAGGATCTTGAGGTGAGGTGAACATCCTGGATTATCCAGATGGGTACTAAATCCAAAGGCAAATTTACTATGTGAGTGAAACAAAGAAAGATTTTATAGACAAAAAAAGAAGGATACAGTGTAAGTACAGAGGCAGAGTTGAAATGATAAACTCACAAGTCAAGGAATGCTTACAGCCACCAAAAGCTGCTATCCTCTTGGAAAGTCATCTCTCTCACTTAACTTTTATAACCATAAGCTCCTTAGAATCTAGACTCTTCATTTGTATCATACTCCCCAAAAGTTTTAATGCAAAATAAGTAGAAGACACAATTATTTCCACATCCTGAGTCTGTTACATTAGCTGATACTGTGTTGGAAACCATTGGACTTTAGGTGAAATCAGGGATTATGCTCTACATTCAAGTCCACCTGTCTTTTGACATATGTGATGGCTAAGGCTATCATCCCCATGATTCTCAGTGGTTTGGAAGATACCATGTAATCGTTCTCCGTTTTGTAATGTAATGTGAGCAGCCAATCAGCAGAAACAGAAGTTTTCTTGAGGGTGTGGCTTGTATCCAATACATAACAGGTGTTGTGGCAAAACTTACATTCTCTCAGGTCCGTACCCATGTCATCATTCTGTGGCCTTCCATGGGATGGAGGTGAGCAGCTTGCTGCCTGACCTGCAGGTTTGGACCTCATCAGCCCTTGTAACCACGTGAGTCAAGAGAAGCACCCACCCTGCCACCTGACCTATGGATTTGGGACTTGCCAGCCTCCACAACTACATGTCCCATTTCCTTGAAATAAATTCCTCTCTATTCTCTTCCACAGGACTGCTGTAAGTTCGAATCAACTCAACAGCAGTGGATTTGGTTTTTTATTAACATATTTACATGTATGCTGCACTGATTTGGCTCCTCTAGAGACTCCAGCCTCAGACAGCATGATTTCTCTCTCACGTACAATCAAGGTTGGTGTAACCGGTCAAATTCTATGGCACTGAACAGGTTATGATCTCAGTAGGTAGAACTTTAAGGAAAATAAAAGGCAGAGCTCTCTTAGATGTGGTCTCTTTTGAATATATTCTCTTCTCCCATACAGTTCTGTAAAATAGGCATAAAGGACAGACACCCCGGCCACTCTGCTCTGGAAATGACAGTGTTTTCTCATTCCTTTTCTTCTTACCCTTCTCTGGGTTGGACTTCACCCACAAAGCAATGGCAAGACCAAGATATCAGGTTGAGCATGGAGAACGGAGGTCAGTACCAAGTGGTATTTTCACTGTCAAACTAAACCAAAGGAGAGGGGAGGTGTGGAGCTCCAATGAGAAATGAGAAAATGACTAGGCTAAAGTGATTAGAGGATTTTTAGAAAGTTTTGCTGTGAGTGATGCCATGTAATTTCCTCTTTGCCACCTCCTCAGGAGACTGGCAATAAAGACCTACAATATTTTCAAAGTTTTAGAAAATTAGATTTGTATTTATTTTAGACACTGTGTTAAAACTGGCCCAAAGGCAATCCAGTTTTCTTCCAATTTGGTGGGTGATCATGAAAACTTGGCCAAATACTGCCATCCAATTTTTGCATTTCTTATAGTGGTCACTTGGATAAATGTACCCTGAAAACTCAAGTCCAACAACATCATTACTGGTACAGAAAATACTAAAACATAGAGATGATGTAAGTTATTCCCATAAAAAATAGGGAGCAAGTTTTCCATAGACTACACTTTTGAAAATTTTCCATATAATGATTATGGTCATTTAGGAAGTAGTTTAATGGCATTTAGCAATATGACTTTATCATTACACTTAACTAAAAATTGCCATTTTTTCCTAGAATTTTTATTCTGAATACTTAAGAAATCAAAAAATATAACTCTCATTGGGAGCCAAGATCTATCCATAATGACTGTGAATCAGAATTCCATGCCTAAACTAAAGAGTAGACTACAACTTTGGAAGATTCTAAACCAATCACACTCATAACGGATTTTACATGGAAAATAAATTATTTTTTTATAAAAAATTTTGATAATTGTAATGTCTTATTTTAAAAAATATTAGCCAGTTGTGAGGCTTTCCTTGAGTCAGTAACAAATCTAAGAGCTTTATCTAAAAGGAGTCCAGGTGGCTGGTAGTGCCTTGAAGCCACCAGCTACTCTCCAAAGACCAAGTGATTTTTTCTGGTAGATATTACAGCCTAGGGAACACTATGAGACAATTCTACTCTATCATTTTGGGTCACTATGTGTTGGAACCGATTTCACAACACACAACAGCAATACCAGCAATATATTCAACTAATCCTTTCAACAACACAATTATGGCAGGTTCTGTTGTAATCCTACTTTACAGATGATGAAATGGGCACAAGCACAGAAATATGAAAGATCTCGCTCAACATCACACAAGTGGAAACAGTCAGAGTCATAGAAATTAAAGCAATTTAACTGCAGCAAGTCAAGGTAATTCGGTGAAGAATTTGTTGCAGTAAGGGTTGGTTCAATAATTTCAAACTGAGGACAAATTTGCACAACATAGAAGGGAAACTTTCAGAGACTGACATGTCCTCTCTAACACAGAGTAGCTAAAGCACATGAAAGAAACGATAAAGGGCTGAATAGATTTCAAAAGTATCTTGAGAAGATAAAGTATTAAACAAAATGTGCAAAGACTTGGAAGTAGAAAATCAAGAGGCAAGAACATGTGGAAATTTCTAAAGCTGAAAGAACTGAAAAAGAACTTCAGCCCTCAACTTGCAATATTAAAGAGTTCTATTGGCAAAATTGGTTGCATGGTGGTTAAAGTGCTACAGCACTAATGGAAAGACTGGCTGTTTGAAACTGTGATGAGCTCATCAGGCAAAAGAGATGACAGTGTTCTTCTGCAAGATTTACTGCCTTGGAAGTCCTATGGCGTCACTATGAGTCAAAATTGACTCAACTTTAGTAGTTTTAGTTTTTTGTTGGTTTTTATGGACAAAATAATGATATAGGGAGCTTCAAAAGATGATGGAAGGAATACACTTACTGTACCAAAAAGCACTGGTCAGTGTTCAACCATTTTGGGAGGCTGTATATGGTCAGGAGCGATGGTACTGTAGGAGGCAGTCCAACCTGCACTGAGAGTATGGGCAAAAAAACAAGGCCACAGGAACTGGCGGAATGCCAACTGAGATGCTTCAACAAACACTGACTTGTCTATGACAAGAAAGTGGGAAGCCAGCTACGTAGCCAACCAACTAGAAAGCAAACCCAGTGCTGCTGAGTCAATTCCAACTCATAGCAACACTATTTGTGGCCATTCAAAAAAAAAAAAAAGGGTGATCCAGCCAAATGTAGAACTTATCAAACAATATCATTGGTATGCATAAAATTAATTTTTGTTGAAGATAATTTAAAAATGGTTGCAGCAGTACCTTGACAAGGAACTGCCAGAAATTCAAGATGGTTCACAAGAGGATGTGGAATGACCAGTACGATCACTGATGTCAGATAGCTCTTGGCTAAAGCAGAGAACATCAGAAAAATGTTTTCCTGTGTTTTATTGGCTGTGTACATGCACTCACCTGTGTGGATCATAACAAATTACCAGTGACACAGAGAAGAAAGAGAATTTCAGAACACTTAATTGTGCTCATGCATAACCTGTACATAGACTAGGACGCAGTTGTGTGAACAGAACCAGGGGGCAGTGCACATTTAAAATCAGTGAAGATGTGCATCAGGGTTGTATCCTTTCACCATGCTTACTCAGTCTGTATGCTATGCAAATAATCCAAGAAGCTGGACTATAAGAAGAGCATGGTATCAGACTTGGAGGAAGACTGATTAACAACTTGCAATATACAGGTGATACAAATTTGCATGATGAAAGCAAATAGGATTTGAAGCTCTTACTGATGAAGATCCAAGACTACTGCCCTCAGTAAGGATTACACCTCAATGTAAAGAAAACAAAATCCTCACAATGGGACCAATAATCAACATCATGATAAACAGAGAAAATATTGAAATTGTAAAGGATTTCATTTTAGTCAGATCCACAATCAAGACCCATGGAAGCATACTCCAGAAATTAAAAGGTGCGTGGCATTCAGCAAATCTGATGTGAAAGATCTTCTTCAACAGTTGAAGAGCAAACATGTCACCTTGAGGACTAAGGTGCACCTGACCCAAATCCCAGCATTTTCAGTCACCTTACGTGCATGTAAAAACTGGATGGTGAATAAGGAAGACCTAAGAAGAACTGATACATTTGGGTTATGGTATCAGTGAAGAATATCGCATATACTGGTAACTACCAGAAGAATGAACAATCAGTCTTGGAAAAAATACAGCCAGAATGTTCCTTAGAAGCAGATGGAGAGACTTCAGATCATATGCTTCAGACACATTATCAGGAGAAATCAGTCTCTGGAGAAGGCCATCATGCTTGGTACAGCAGAAGGTCAGTGAACAAGAAAGACCCTCAGGAAGGCGGACTGACACACTGGCTGCAGCGATGAGCTCAGGCTTAACAGTAATTGTGAGGATGGTGCAGGAACATGGTATACGGAGGTTTGCTTTCCGCAAATACACTTTGTACATAGCTACCACCCATCTGTCAGGAGAGGCTGCATGTTTCCATGATCTTGAGCTGGTTTAATTAGACCTACCAGACTAAGACAGACCAGGAAGAAAGACCTGATCATCTACTCCTAGAAATTGGCCAATAAAAAACAACAACAAAAAAAAACTATGGATCGTGATGGTCTAAGCCACAACCAGTCACTGTGGTAGCATAGGATGGACTAATGTTTCTTCCATTGTGCATAGCATCTCCGTGACTTGGGGGCTGATGCAACAGCCGCTAGCAACATCAAAATAAGCAAAGCACCTAGTATGCTGATGATGACTAAATATTATAAGACATTTAAGCTAGGATTATTTAAACATAGTCAAGTAAAAATCATATATACCAGATTTAATAGATGTGTGCTGTAATCACTATCTGACTCTGCAACTTAATATATATTCAAATAGCTTTAAATTTTGGCCATAAATACAGCTTGAGTCCACATTTTGCAAAGCTTTGGGAATGTTTCAAGTGAAAAAGAAAGAAAAAATATTAGTTAAGTTTCATTTCTTTTAGCCAGTTATGCCTAGGGAAATACATATTGGAATGTAAGAAAGTCAGTCCTCATGTGTTTGAAGTGAAAAATTAATCAAAAAGAAGTAAGTTTGTGGAGCCCCATCATACAGCTATTGGTAACTTTAAAAAATTCATGAAAGTTAAATCCAAGGCAAAGTTGACCAAGGGTAGTAGATTTTCGAACCCAGTGAGTTTCGTCGCAGGTCTAACCTATTCAGCGGTGTGACTGGATGGCAAACGTGTAGCAGTGCCCACTGAGGAGCTCAACGCCCATTGAAAACATATGACTCTTAAACTTTTGTTTATACATAGAAGTGTTACTTTAAGGATTGAAAAAAAAAATCTATGTTAACAAAAGCTAAACTTTTTGAAACATAGACCACCCTGTGCTGTGACTTTCTCAGTTCTCATAAAATAAACTAGGTCTTACTTTGTCATTACTTAGAAGGAAGACCACCAAAGAAAACCCAAGGTGCGACTACATGCAGTGATCCAATAAATATCCCTTTTCTGGAATCAGCATTTAATATTGGCTTCAAAATGCTGTTCAAAGCTGTCCCAGCCACACACATAGTCTGCCTGGACTGCTTTGGTTCCCTAGTTTCTGATTTAGAGAGTGACCCCGCAGAGATCACGGAGAGGTCAAGGATTAAAAGTGAAGTGCTAAGAGACTGACGCAACTTCTCAGGGTGCTGGAAAAGCAGCAGGTTTGGGTATGTTATCCACAGTCAGAGAGTTTGTAGATAGAATCTTGGCTTCCACACTTAGTATCTTTAGCCTTAGGCAATTGACCTAACATTTTTTGAGCTTTAGCGTCCTCATTTGTAAAATAAAGAGACTAATTTTAAACTCAGAGTGGAGCCCTGGTGGTGCAGTGATGAAGAGTTCAGCTGCTATCCAACAGGTTGGCAGTTAAAATCCACAAGCAGGTTTCTGGAAACCCTATGGGGCAGTTCTACTCTATTCTGTAGGGTCCCTATCGCAGCAGTGGTAGCAGCAGAGTGCCTGTGTGGAGTAAGTGAAATCATCTACATCAAGTGTTTGGCACTCACCATTCCTGGGAACTTATTTATGCTCAACTCCAGTTTGAATGTTCTGACCAAATTTAAGTAATGACAAAAAGGAGATGGAAAGGAAGAGATCTAGTGATGAAAATTAAAACTACGAACTGAGGAAACAGGGAGAGAAAGGTAGGCGGCAGTGGTGAAAGCAAAATAGATTTGCTGTTGTTTGCCAAAATTATTTATTCCTTTCTATGCTCTAAGTTTTCTGTGATTTCATTACTTGACACCCAATAACAATTTACAAGAGGAAGTCAACAGAATATACTTAACCGAAGCACAGTCTACCCAAGAAACCAAGGATGGAAGTATTGATCTATTTACTTGCGTAACATGAGCACCAGCTAGATTAATAGCCAAAGAAATGCTCAGCTAAACTCAAAGATTCTAACCACTAGATTTTACTTTTGATTCATCCTGAGCTACATATTTTTAGTGATTATTAACATTCTATAAGCAGTTTCAAGTACGTGTTATCTATAAGTAACCAAAACACCCACTGTCCTCCAGTCAATTCTGACTCACGGTGACATTATAGACAGAGAAGAACTGCCCCCATAGAGTTTCCAGGTAGCACCGGGGCAGATTTGAACTGTGACTTTATAGTCAACAGCAGTAGCACTTAACTATTATGCCACCATGGTGGAAATTATTGAAACAACACATAGTTCAATTTGCTCTTAAATTTCACTAAAACGATTGAAATCAATGTCCCAACAAAAAAAAGCATTGACTTTTTAGGGAATGTGACTTCACTCTACCTTTCATCACATATATCTGTGATGAAAACATGTTGGGGGCCAACTAAGAGACTATTCTTCAAAAACTCCTGTTTTATATGTACATGAAACTAAATGAATCCAGATTTGAAAAACATAACAGAAAGACTTGGAAGATGACAAAGTCTACTTTTCAAGTATTCACAGAATCAGAGAAAAGGATGAAGAGTAAATGTGTGGGAGAATAACACGGTGACATAATGATACATGAGGGCATTTTATTTTTCTTGGCAAGCAGAATGTGAGGGAATAATTCAGACTGTCATATTTTTTTGTGTTACATTAAAATAATTTCAAACCTACATAAGTTTTGAAGAATAGTGCAGAAAGCACTCTTACATCATTTACCTAATTTTTAAATACTTGAAAAATCTTGCTTTATCATTTTCTCTCTCTCTGAATACTTTGTGTCTTAACACACAGTGTGCATTTCCTAAGAACATGGATATTTGCTTACATAACCACAGAACAGCGATCCAATTCAGTAAAGGTAGCATTGACACAATATTTTATCTAACTTTAGTTGACCCATAAGTCGTATGCCCATTGTCCCAAAAACATAATTTTTAGTATTTTTCCCCCTTCAGCCCAGGATCCAGTCTAGGATCATCTGTTGCATTTAGAAGTCACATGCTTTTAGTCGCAATGATTCAACAGCAACTAATAGCAATCTGGAATGTTTCCCAGCCTTTATTTGTCATTCATAACATTGACTGTTTTTTAAAAATAAGACAAATGTTGGAAACCAAGAGGTTATTCCGACACTATCAATTTCCCGCCTTCTTCTTTGCCATCTGTATTCTGTGCTTGTATCTCCCTTCCTCCACAGCACGAACCCTGACTCCCAACACTATTAATACACTCGTCTGCCTAATGCTAGAGTACAAATGGAGCCCTGTTACTGGCTGGCTGTTAACTGAAAAGCCAGCAGTCTGAAAGTCCTGCTTTATACTTCAGAGTTAGTAGCAGTTGGAATTGACTTGATGGCAACAAGCTTGGTGATTGGGTTTTATAATAAAAATGATTTCAGAATTTCTACACTTAATATGAGTAGAAAACAAGAAACCTATCAAAGAGTTTAAAGATATAGTCACAGTACTATGTTCAAAATTACTTGGATTAGCTCTTTTCATCCTTGATCGTGCTTTTATCATTGATTTAAGTAGTTATTTTTGAAATACTGCTTGCATTCTGTGTTTTTCCCTATCTCTGTAGTTTTGATCTTATGTTTGAATATGTAGAACATTAGTGTGCTTCCATAGGATCTGACTCGATGGCACTTGGCTATAATTCCAAATAATTTTATGTTTGAATATGTAGAACATTAGCACGCTTCCATAATTCCTTCTCCCTTCCTCTCTCCCCATTCCTCCCACTCCTTATATTCAGTTTCAACAATGTTTTTTATATTTATCCTGCAGTGTTTTTTTGCAGAAGTAAACAGATGGATTGATCTTGCCTTATTCTTCCTGCTTTTTTGCACAGAAGATTGTTTACTTTATAGATTCCTTAACACTTTGCATTTTTCACTTAACAATGTATCTTGGAAATCACCCCGTATCTGTTCCTAGAGCTTTTTCTCATTCTTTTCCACAGCTGCATAGTTTTCCTTTATGTGCATGCACATAGTTTGCTCAACCAACTTCCTACGTGTTTAGGCATTTGTAATTATTTGCAATTATAAAAAAATTCTAAAATAAATAATTTGTGATGTATATTTCTGTATTGCTGGAAATGTATCTTCAGAATCAATTCTTAGCGGTGGGATTTTTGGTCAAAAGACAAGAGCAGATATAGTTTTGTTCAGTTCTACTTTATCTGATACCAAGATTGATATTGCTTTCTTGATTGTTTTTATTTGCTTAGTGTCTTTGCTCATATATTTAGTTTTAAAATTTTAAAAAATTTTCTGTGTACTACATTTGTCTCCGACATATAGTACAAAATTGTATTTTGCTTTATCAGCAATTTGAAAATAATTTTTAATAGATGATTTAAACTCATCCACATTTCTGTATGTCTGATATGTTTAGTGTCAACTCTATCATATTTTTTATGTTGTAATTTCTTGATTTATTACATTTACTGTTTTTCTTTATCTGTATGTTGTGATTCTTTGCTATATTTTAAATTTTTATCTGGTTTAGAATGGTTTATATTTTTGTCCTACATGCCCAATTTTGCATGTTTTTACCCAATTTTAATTTAAAAATTTTAACACTTGACTTAAAAAAATGAAAGCAATAAATAAGACATAATTTGGTTTAAGCAAATGTCTCTGAACATTAACAAACACTTATTATATGTCACAATCTTAGCGTTAATACGGTCCAGGAGTGGAGGCTACTGTGACTGAGTGCTACAGCTCTCTAGAAAGAATAAGGCCCAAATTAACACAGAAGATTTACACTGTGATATTCATGGGCCAAATCTTCTTGATTCTATTGAACTTAGTTTGCAAGTAAATTGTCTCCAGGGATGAGGTTCAGAACACGCTACATAGCCTATCTGTAAAGGTTGGATTATTATGTGCACACTCCCTCTCTCCTGCCTCTTCTCTGTGTTATTTTGATACTGCTAAAAATTCACCTCCCGAATTCAACTCCAGTACTGCCTAATGAGGGAAGCATAACGCTGTCCGGGTGTCTCCCAGCACAGCAATCAGAATGTTCCATGTGGTCTGATTTATGTTAGCCTGGCTAGAAATCACTCGCATGCTGGAAACCCCCAGAGGGATGGGCATGGGTCTTAGGCTGCAGCTCTTTTCTTCTTGTTTAGTTCTCCTTGCCCAAAATATGTAGCTGGAATGATTTGTGATATGTTCATGAAATGACCTTCACAATAACACAATACTATGAATTGAGTAGTGTCTCCCCAAAATATGTATCAACTTGGCTAGGCCATGATTTCTAGTATTATGTAGTTACCTTCTTTTTTGTGACCTGATTATCCTTTTCGTGATTTGTTCCAAATCTTAGCCTGTATCTCTGTGGTTATGGTCCTGTTTGGAGTGAACTGCTCATTACATTAATGAGGCAGGATTAGACCATATTAATGAAGAGTAAGCTATGTTGGTTACACTGATGAGGTAGGATTAGGGTGGGATATATCTTGAGTCACTGCCTTCCACAACCCTACAACAAATGAAAGCACACAGACACAATCAGAGTAAGGGACCTTCTACCACCAAGAAAGAAGAGAAAGACCTGGAGTATATCCTTTAGACCAGGGGTCTCTGCACTGAGAAACTCCTAGACCTTGGGGAAGATTAATGACAAGGACCTTCCCTCCCAGAGCCAAAAGTGAGAGAAAGTCTTCCCCTAGAGCTGATGCTGTGAATTCATATTCTAGCCTCCAAAACTGTGAGAGACTAACTTTTGGTTTAAGTCATCCACTTTTGGTCTTTCTGTTACAGGAGCATTGCATGACTAAGACACACAACAAAGAACTTTGGCCTCCTTGAGGTATATATGTCTAATTCAGTGAAAGGAGCACAGTAGATGGTAATTACATTAAACGATCCAGAAACATCACTTGCAAGTTTTTTCATACAAGATTTGAGCACATGTAGCAAACACTTTCTACCTTTTGGGGTTAGAAAAATCACTTTTCAGTAAGAGATTATTTTTAACAATATGATTCTAAATCCTTGAGAAAAAAGTCAGGGCAAATGGCCCAAGACCAGTCAGGAAACCCTCAATCATCCAGAAAATCAAGGAACAGGAGAGGTCATTACTCTTAGGGGGCTAGGCTGTAAAACAATGTTTTTAAATCTTCAGAGTTATAGCAAGGTACCTTGAAACATCTTAGGCAGCTCAGAAGAATAAGACTTCTCCATAAGGCAGTATGCAAAATTTTCTTGCTCATTTTCCTTAAACAAACAAAACTGTTTACTTATCAAGGATCTTCTAATGAGGTTTATAATTGTATTTAGCTCCTCATTCTTTCATTATGGTATACTGATCACAAAGACTTAATCCTAAACATAATAATAATTTAGTGGAAGAAGAAATTAATTGGTCACCATGTACACACACGTACTCATTTTCAAGCACATAATTTGGCTATAATACCTTCCACCTGCTGGTGGGTGGGCCATACTGGACCAGGAATCATGAATCTTGAAATGAGATTCAAAAGTAAATAGAAGTAATACTTGCTGAGCCCTGCAGTGTGCCAGGCCATATCTTAAGCACTTTGATTATATGATTATATCATACATACATCAAATCACTTAATAGTTACAATGTGAAATGAACTATGAAATGAAAGCGCTGTTAGCCACAGTTTTATAAATGAAGAAACTGTGACCTGATTGGGGAAGTGACTTGCCCAAGTTCACTTATCTGGTAAGTGGCAGAGTTTAACATTCATTCCCCCAGTTCATGTTCATTCCAGAGTTCCATGCAAGCAGAGCCTAAAAGATGATACACCGAAATATGCAATGAATTTTTACCATAATAAATATTAATAATAACAATAACCTATATACCTGTTACTTACTCTTGTACTGTATTTAAATCAAAATACTCATAATTTTATTTTATATTTACATGTGAAGGGGAGAGAGGGAAAAAAGAGAAAAAACTTTAATATTTTAATGTGTTGTTTTTGCTTTTATGAATCTCAGGCTGTAAATGACTTCTGACAATTAGGTTCACAAACTCATCCTAGAAAAAGTGCTACTTACCTCATTGCTGAATACTACTATGGTCACCTTTGAAGTATTCCCTTTGGGAAGCTATGCACCAGTGCCAGCACCTAGTCTAGACTTCAAAGCAATTTTGGAACTCTTTTTCTGGAATGGCCATCAGAGCTGTCATTGTGTTATCCTTAATGTCCTGAATGTCATCCAAATGTCTTCCTTTCAATATTTCCTTTATCTTCAGATAAAGAAAAAAGTCATGGGGGGGTCAGATCAGATGAGTAGGGAGGGTGTTTATTTGTTCAGTAGCTAAAAACTCCCTCACAGACAACTATACAATGAAGTTTGCAAACTTGCTGCTGTGCAGTGATGTGTAACGGCCTTTCCAGGAAGAGTTCCAAAGTGGCTTTAAAGGGTGGACTAGGCACTGACATCGGCGTATAGCTTCCCAAGGGGAGTACCTCAAAGGTGACTGTAGTGCTATTCAGCAAGGAAGTAAGTAGCACTTACAACAATTCAGGCTGAGGACTTCATTGTCAGACCTCATAGAAAGCATGACTAGGCCTGAAATAAAGTTATAACAAAAGAACAATTCTTTTGAGGAAATTGGAAGAGGCTGAGAAAAAAAATTTTGGCATCATTAGAAACTGTTGATTTTTGTGGAGATGAAAATATACTTTGATTCTTCTTGAGAAGGTATTAACACGCAGTTTGGAGCAGTAATAGAACATGGGAGGAAGAGACCTTAATTTCCCATCTCTGTTCTCTCTTAGAAGATAAATTAAAAAAAAAAAAAATGGACAGAGAACAGTCCCACATTACAGAGCTGACAACCAAAATAAGAACTGAACATACAGATCTTGTATAAAACACAGTAGTCCTTAAGTGGTGCAAACAGTTAATATGTTCAGCTGCTAACCGAAAGTGTTAGAAGCTGGAGTCCACAAAAGGCATCTCAGAGGAAAGACCTGGTGTTCTGCTTCTAAAAGCCCCTGGCAATCCAATGGAGCAGAGCTCCAGTCTGCCACACACGAGGTTGCCAGGAATTGAGGTCAACTCAACACCAACTGGAAAATCTTAAAGCAAGCACTGCAAAGTGGGTACCTTAGAAAGTTTTGATGTAGAATGAGAACATAACAAGGAAAGGCTCTCGTCATAGATTAGATATCTGTTATTTGTATTCTAAACAGTTCAGTGAACATTTCTGATTTTGAAATTTTTCAAGGCTATTTTTATAAAGAAGAAATGTGTTCTCTTGAAGAAATGTAAGCACTAGAAAACAGGTAAACTGTTTTAGTCCAGCTGTGTCACCTAGGTAGTTCATTTAAGTTACCTGGGTCACAGTTTTGTCATCTATAAAATGAGGTAATTTCATGAGATAATCTAAGATCATTTTCATGGGTAAAATTCTAATTATGAGCTATAGTTTGTCAATAATTTATTTGTTTAAAAAGCTCACTCATAATCCTGAATTCCTTGGACTGTGTTGCCCAGAAAGAAATCAGGTCAGTGGCTTATGAGAACATGGATGGGAGATCATATTTAGAGACAACTCCAACAAATTATAGACATCTGTTCTTTGTGACCTCAGTATTTACAAAGGTATATCCTGCTGATACAGCTTTAAAAAGAATGATATATAACATTTCTAGAACATTATTCTTTTTTTTCACAGCTAACATGCAAAGATGATTATTAATGATGCTAGGATCAAGTTTCCTGACTCTCAGCAGGAGATTATATTAATCAATCATAGGAAGTCTAGAGAATTTTTGTCAGTGAGTAAGTGGCTGCTGTTAAAAAAAAAAAAAAGATTAAATTTGTCAGGTAAATATCAGGTAAAATTGTATTTATAAATATGTCATGGATTGAATTGGTCCCCCCCACAAAATGTCTGTAGCCATTTGGTAAGTCATGATTCCCAGTATTGTGTGATGCTTCTATGTATTTATAAATCCTGCCTCTGTGATGTTAATGAGGGAGGGGACTCGTAGCTCTGTTAGTGAGGCCAGACTCAGTCTATAAGATCTGCTTTGAGGCAATCTCTTGGGATATAAAGGGAAGGGAAACAAGCAGAGAGTCAGGGATCTCATACTATCATGAAAAAAGTAGTGCTGGAAGCACAGAGCATCCTTCAGACCTGGGGTCACTGTGCCCCTAAAGCTCCTGGTCCAGGGGAAGAGTGGCAAAAAGGCCATCCTCCAGAGCTAGCCCTGAAAAATATCCTCTGGAACTAATGCCCTGAATTTGAACTCTTAGCCTACTTCTCTGTGAGAAAATTAATTTCTCTTTGTTAAAGCCGTATACTTGTGGTATTTCTGTTATAGCAGCCCTCGATGGCTAAGACAAAATCTAAGCAGAAACTGACATAGAAATGAGGGCTGTGATAGACCAGAGGGGCAGACATAGCTAGCATGCTAGATTAATAGTGATAGATGACTCTACTAGAAATTCTCATTTATATAACTTTCAGTAACTTTCAAAATAGCATTCTAGAGTTTTCCAAGGTCTTTTGCTACCATTGTTTTATTTCTTAATTTTCTATACTCCTTAGTATGGGTCAGTTTCATAGTAACTGAGTATGAAACTGAGTAACTGAGTATGAACTGAGTAACTGAGTATGAAACTGAGTGCGTATGAAACTGAGAATGAAACAATTAGATACAATTATGATTTTATCAGTGATTATTTTTAAAAATCTCAACAAATCCAAAAATTGGGGTAAATTTAAGGAAACATCATCAGTTATTAAGATTTGGGTAGATTTAGGGATAATAATATCATGGAGGTAGAGGAAATATTACTATTACGTAATAACAAATATGTAGAAACGAGGCTATCTTCACAAGATTACATGTTGAGGATAGAATCTGTCATGCTCTTTGAGGAGCACCATGACAAAGCAAAACCTGTGTATGTAATACATATGTAAACATGAGCATACAGCAGGTACTCAGTACTTACATGCTGATCTATTTACATGTGTACATGCATATATGTCTATGACATTGGTTACATTCTTCACAATGCAGGAACATTCTCATTTTCATTCTGGTTGTTTCATTTCCATTAATCTAATTTCCCTGCCCACTTACATTCTCGTCTTTGTTTTAAAGTAATTATTGACCATTTGGTGTCACATACATGTTTTTTTTAATGGAACATAGTAATTACAGGTGATATTCGTTGTATTTTGAGTCAATTTGTTTAGTTACAAGGTGACCCCAAAGGGCTGAATGTGTAAACCTTCACCAAAAACACAATAAAATATAATTAAAAAACAATTCTATTGGTGACATCTAAGTCAGCAGATTTTCACTGTTTTAAAAAATATATCACTGCATTTCCCAACTAAAAACAAAGCAATATTAATGACTTTCTATTTGGAAGACTAAAATAGGATTTTATTTTTTTAATGGGGGATAATGCAGCCAGATAAAATAGAGGCTGCTCTTAATCCCTAACCTTTGCTCCAGATTGAACCCCAAGCCTCTTTCTGAGGTTTAGGGAAGTTCAGAGTTTTCCCATTATTCTTCATGTTTGCGTATTTCTGCAGTTTTGAGTTCCAGCTGGAATCAAAGATACTCAAATACCTTAGATGAAGCTGTTCTCATAAGATGGCCAGCCCAGTTTTCAAGACTTGAGAGGTTCAGATAGTTCAGATAAGACACAAGAGCAGCAGCCAAGCACTTGGATGCATTTCTAAACTGAACCTTCCAAATTTTGCCCAGTATTAGCTCCTATAACTGAAGATAAACATTACCTCTAATTAGCTCTCTGTGTCTTGAACACATCTGGACGTCACACAGTGTTGAGATACTACACAATTGACATCTAATTTATGTTTGTGAAGATTTTTGTTTTGTAATCTTTTAATACACTAAGTTATAATCAAAAGAATAAAGAACAGTTTAGTGACTTATTTATATTCTTGCTAATTACAAATATTATTTTATACTAAAGGATGTACAAGTTTTACATTTGTGGGCATGGATCACCTAATTCTGTGGCAGTGAGATAAAGTACACAACTGTAATTGCCATTTTCTTTTCCCTTCATATAACAACTGTGTGAAGTAAGTTTAGGATGAAATTAAAGAACACTTAATTTTTTTTTTATTTTGTTATTTTTTAATATGTATTTTTTTTATTTATTGTGATTGAGTGAAAGTGTACAATCTAATTTAAAATTGCATGGCTGCCTTTGTGCAGCTCCTACTGCTCTCCTTGCCCAGCAACAGTACACTCCTCTTTTCTGTTCTATATGTGTCATACCCACTTAACAATTGTCTGTCCCCTCTTCTCCACCCTCTGCACTCCCCTCTAGTAAGAGGCCAGTAGGATGACATCCTATGATGCACAGAACCATAAAGTGCACACACCATATGGTCACTCTGTGTCACCGAGTCCAATCTATTCCTGTTGATGTCAATAATGAGTCACGGACAGGGACAGCATCAGGTCTAGAGTCTATGCCCCCAAGGGAACTCTGAGGCCTTCAAACCATCAGGCGTCATCTTTTAGTGGAGTTCTCACTCCTTTTTATTCTCATGTCGCCACTGGGACTCAACTTTGTGAGTCTCATCACAGTTGTCACTATTTAAAATAAAAGGCAGGAGTTCTGATACCAGATGGCAACTGAGCTGGACACAACTCTCCCTCTAGAGATCCCAATGAAATGCCAGTAAAGAAGAAACTCTGGACCGTGAAAAAACAGCCAACCAGCAAGCGGCCATCAAGTTGACTCTTACGGTGACTCCCTGTGTGGCAGACTGCTATGTGATCCATCTGGGTTTTCAGTGGCTGATTTTTTAGAAGTCGATTTCCACGTCTTTCTTCTGAGGTACCTGTGGGTAAACTCCAATCACTAACCCTTTGGTTAGTAAGGGAGACTTTAACCATTTACTTCACCCCGGAATGCTGCCAAGAGAATGTTGTTACAAAGTGCCCTTCAGTCACTTTGAGTCAGAACAACCCTTATGTACAACAGGAGAAACTGCTGGGTCATCCTCGTAACCGTCGCTATGTCTGAGCTCATTGTTGCAGCCACTGTGTCAGTCCATCTCATTTAGGGTCTCCCTCTTTTTGAGTGACCTGCTATTTTACCAAATATGATGGTTCTTCTTCAAAGACTGGTTCCTAGGAGGTCAGGTAGTGGAGTAGATCAACGCTTCCTGTGACCTTTCTAACAAGGATGCAAAAGAACAAATGAATCTAGAATGTATGAAAATTCCAGGAGCCCTGAACATCAAAGAGAAAGTTGAGAAACTAGACTGAGCAACAGGGAAGGGGGAATGGCACCAGAAGTACACAGCATTTGACAGTCTTGATCTGTCGGAAAACAGACACAGCCATTGTGGTGAGTGCAGTAGTGGAGGTTGGTGCGTGTCCTTCTCAGGAGAAGTAACTGACAGAAGAATGTACTCATGCTTCCAAAACTAGTGAAAAACATCCCTAGATCATCAAAAGTTAAGTCTTTGCCCGTAACCTATCAAGTGTGGATCTAAATCTTTCCTTTGGGGTAAGCCTCTCTCCCTTTTCTGCACTGTTCCTGGCTCTGCGGCCTGATGCCCTTAACTAACCCAGGAGTAGGGCTCTATAAGCCCTACTTGAGCCATTCTCTGAGACTGAGAGAGGGGAAAAAATTAACAAACAGAAGGAAGGGGGCATGGAAAAACATTCTGCATACTTTCCTGAGCCAGAAAATCAGGGCAGAAACTGTTCCCTCAGTGAAATGCAGTTGTAAGAAGATATGCAATCCTCACACTCAGAGACAGCTATTAGCCCCCAGCCTTTCTTAGTGATGCAAGCAGACCCCTGTACCTATACCAATCATCCCTGTCCATCTAGGACATTAGGCCACACCCTGCACCACGCACTCGGTAACTGACTACCCGAACACCTGAAGTGACTCTGTGTAAGAAAAGTAAACAGATTCTTGGGGTCCCATGTCTAGGAACAGGTGACAGGACATTCAAGCTTCAAAGGCAGCAGCGACCAAACTATCACAGATGACCAAACTATTTAGACATTTCAAAACAAAATAAAACAAGAAGGTAAAACACAGTAGGCAAATATAGATAAATAAATACAGTTTACTATGGCTCAGCAACAATAGTCAATTTCAAATCACTTAAAGACACAGACCGTAACAACCAACGGTTCTGAGAAAGACAAAAAACATATTAGGGATTGTATTGTGTCCCCCAAAATGTATCAAGTTGGCTAGGCCATAACTCTCAGTACTGTGTGGTCGTCTACAGTTTCGTGACCTGATGTGATTATTCCATGTGTGGTAAATACTAACCTCTAGGATGTTAATAAGGCAGGATTAGAGGATGCTATGATAATGAGGTGGGACACAATCTACAGGATGGGGTTGTATCTTGCGTCAGTCTCTTTTGAGACATAAAAGAGAGAAGTGAGAAGAAAGGAGATGGGATCTTGTGCTAATAGGAATGAAGAACCAGGAGGGGAGTATGTCCCTGGGACCCAGGATCCCTGTGCTGAGAAGCTTCTAGACCAGGAGAAGACTGATGACAAGGACCTTCCTCCAGAGCTGTCAAACAGAGAGAAAGCTTTCTCTGGGAGCTAGCCTCCTCAGTTTGGACTTCTAACCTCCTAAACTGTGAGAGAATAAAACCATCCACTTGTAGTATTTCTGACATAGCATCACTAGATAACTAAAACGAACCAATAGAACATACCTTATAAATGAAGAGAAAGAAGAGATTAGCAAAACTGAAGACTATTACTTTAATAAATGTGATTATAAGTCTCTTTTCAGGAATCTTGCTAAAAAGTCTAGCAAGATTAAAAGAACTCTGCCCTCTTTTAATCCTATAAACAATATTTTATAGAGGCAGAAATAACTAAGAATCTTAAATTGAATAATATTTATTAAGCATCAAGTGTGTACAAGTATTTTGTTAATGCTGGAAATATGGCAGGAAACAATCTATCCCCTACATCCCAGGCACCTCCTGACAAATGTAGAAGAGATATTAAGCAAGAGATTAATAAGTCTAGGATGTAAGTGCTGGGTGCTATGGTAGCAAATAGGAAGAACATTTAATTCAGACTTGAAGTTTTCAGGAAAAGTTTCCCGGAATAAGTGAAACAGTACGAGTTAGCTCAGCGAATAGTGGAAGATAGTTATTTTAGGAAGCAC
This sequence comes from Heterohyrax brucei, assembly GCA_028571685.1. Lineage (NCBI taxonomy): Eukaryota > Metazoa > Chordata > Mammalia > Hyracoidea > Procaviidae > Heterohyrax > Heterohyrax brucei. Next base: position 149,171,675 of record CM053144.1, on the reverse strand, counting down.
CAATACTATCTTCAAAGACCTAGAGAGGAAGAGATATAGTGCTCTTTGGGGATGCTGCAGTTAGTTTAGTATAAAGCAAAAACCCATTGCCACCCAGTCGATTCTGACTCACCTCTAAAGGAGGTGAGTTGAACTGCCCCATAGGGTTTCCAAGAAGCAGCTGGTGGGTTTGAACTGCTGACCTTTTGGTTAGCAACTGAGCTGTTAGCCATTATGCCACCAGGGTTCCTATATAATTTGAAAGGAGGACAATGACTAAGAGACAAAATGAGAAGGGTTAACAGTGATGAAGTTTGGAAGGATATATAAACAATATTAAACAATTAAATCACTATCACGAAGGCACTGGGAGTGCATGAAGAATTTTATGTAGCATAATGTCTTAAGACTTACAATTTATTAACTATCATATGGAGAAAGAACTCAATATGAACAAGATGGAAAACAAGGAGATGGTTAGAACTTGTTGCAGCAATCCACAGGACAGATTATGTTAGGTAAGAAAGTAGTAAAGCAGTGGGATGTAGAGTGATAGTTGGATTCAAGACGTATTAATAGATAGAAACAGCAACATATTGGTCATGGTTCAGATGTTGAATATGAGAAAGAGGTAAGCATAGAAACATTGCAAAAGTCCCTGGCTTGGAAAATGGGTGGAAGACAGTGTGAATCACCAGAAAGACCAAGTGAGCAATTTGACAAGAGTAATATGCTTCTACCAAGAGAAGATTTTTGTGTTCTCTTTCTGTTGAGGGAGATTAGCTATAGAAGTATAAGTCAATCTGATTAGCATCCCCAAATTCAATGAGTACACGGATAAACAGATTAAAATGACTCAGGAGTGAGTCTGTACCATATGTTGACATAGAGTATTACATAGAGTTTTTAAATGAGAGTTATAACTAAACTGCTAGTTATAACTAAAGCAAATGACCTCACTCTGGTAATTACAAAGCTGGGGAAAATGTAAAATATGTAAAAAGTACACTGGATAACTTAGCCCAAACACCACCATAAAGTTCAAACCTTTCAAACAGGAAAAATAATCTTAAATACCTTAAGTAGTTAAGAAATAAATGAGAATGTTTGATGTTTACTTTGAAGTGAAAGGTGATTCAAAAAGAGACTTGGAAATGAAAGAGTGGAGGTGAAAAAATGATTGGAAGAGAAGGAAGATTGTTGGAAGAAAGGGTAAGATTGATAAGGCAATTCCTTACATGTTAACTTTGTAAGAAAGCCATCAATGAATACATAGACATTTTAATGGTCCTCTACATGGGCCTAAGTAAAGACAAACTTACTATGATAGTCAATTTTGTGTGACAATTTGGATAGGTTATGGTATCCAGTTATTTGTTCAAACACACATCTAGACTCCATTATGAAATATTTATATTTGATTAAATTAGTTGCTCTTAAGTAAAGCAGATCACTCCTCATTATGCAGGTAGGACTCATCCAATCAGTTACAGGCCTTATGAGCAAAAAAGAGGTGTCTCTAGGATCTATTTCTCCTCTAAGCTATAAATAGACATTTGGTGTTAGAACTGTCCCACTCTCTGCTGTTTCTGTCACCTGACCTATAGATTTTGGGATACAAGATTACAGAAATCTTTAGCCTATTATCTGGCCTGTAGATTTTAGATTTACCAGTCCTAACTAATTGTCTGATCCAATTCCTCAAAACAAATCAATACATCTCTCATACATAAACCAAAACACCAAACTTGATGCTGTTGACTCAGTGACTCACAGTAACTGCATATGTTATAGAGTAAAAGTGAGCTCCATAGTATTTTCTTGGCTGTACTCTTTATGAAAACAGATAGCCAGGCCTCTGTTCTACTACACTGCTGGGTAGGTTTAGACTTCCGTCAGAGCAAACCATTTGTGTCACTCAGAGACATATGCATACATACACGCACACACATATATGTATGTATAAATACATGAGTATGTGTGCATATATATATATGCATGTGTGTAATATGGGTATATGTGTACATGAATTATGTGTACTGTGTGTATATATGTGTTTATATGTGTATATATGCATAAGTATGTATAGATAAAATTATATGTACACATGTATATGTATGTGTGTGCCTATATTTATGTATGTATGGAAGCCCTCCTAACCAAAGGTTGGTAGTTCAAATCAGCCAGGTGCTCCTTGGGGCAGGTATACTCTGACCTATAGGGTCACTATGAGTCAGAATCAGCTAGAAAGCAGTGGTTTGGGCTTTGGCTTTATGTATATGCATATATATATGTGTATATGTGTATGTGTGTGTATACTTATGTGTACATATGTGTACATACATATATACTATAAGGTTACTGTGAGTTAGAACCCACTCAATGGCAAAGAGTTTGGTTTGGGTTATGTATATATATCTCACTAGTGTATTTCTCTAGAGAATCCTAAAACATTTATTAAGAAGCAACTCACATCTACTACACACTTGCTCCTAAGAAATGATACCATGTAGCAATTTAAAATCACTTTACAGCATAATGTTTTGGAGACAAAAAAAAATTTCAAACGAAGGCGACACAACAATAGGGTGAAGAGTTAAAGAGGCAGAGGAAGATATGTCAGAAATCAAACCCCGCCTGCCCTATTAAAAGACTGATGAAGAATGAGTTTTCTAAAAGGCAAAATATTTCATTAGAAGAAATAGGAATACATTAAAAGAGGTGAAGAAAAGACAAAGTAAATTAAAAAAAACACCAGGAATGAAAAACCAGATTGCATTCTGTCATGATGCATACAAAAAGATTGAAGCTTATGAAGTAATCAGTGATAGAATTAAAAAGACAAGCAATATAAAACATGCTCAGACGTCTGTAAAAAAAGTAAAAACAACTTTTGAAATAGTTCTAAGCAGAAGTGCTGCCTGAATATTTTAAACTATGAATAAACTCCAACACAAGATTTAGGGAGAGGAGCTGCTTATATGAAAGCAATAAGTGGCAGTCACCGCCTCACCTGGTCTGTCCTACAGTAAGAGGTTTGGGAGGCGCATGCCCAAACATGAGACAGAAAACAGTGCAACTGCAAAAAAAAAAAAAAAAAGGCTTTTCATGGGGATTTATTACAAGAAAGATGGACAATTAGATAAAACAAGAAACACTCATTTAAACAAAAACACTTCACAGATATGAGAAAACATTCATAGACATGTAAAAAGGTATCAGCAAAATAAAGACCAGGAGGGTAAAACACATTAGAAATCCAAGAAAAAATTCAAAGAATGTTTTCTTTTTAACTTTGAGTTTATTTATTACTTAACTTCGAGTTTATTTATTACCCTTGATGTCCTGAATGTCATCAAAATGTCTTCACTGAAAAAAGCAGCACAATATATGCACATAGCAATCCATGATATAAACACAATTTATAAGTGAAACATTTAAAATCAAGTGGGATAAAAAACGTAAGAATGTTTTGCAATGTACAAAATGCAGCATAGATATAGAATACCGTCATTAGAATACACATTGCTTCCTTCTTAGGTAGTTACAAGCTGTAAATAAAACTTACTGTAGACTGTGATCTGTGTGTAGTGGGAAAAAGAAAAAGAAAAAAGATTGTATCTTGTAAACCTCAGATAGCACAATCATCAATTATCAAATTACACTCAAACAACACAGCACATCTGCAATCGCTTAGAACGTCAGACTCCATCAGATTAGCAGTTGTAAGATATTGCTGCTAGTGGTAAAACATTTACTTGTTTGCAAAATAAAGCTTCCTTTTGTAGCATAAAATCCTCTTCAAGTTCAAGTATAACCAATACAAGCTTTATTAAATAAAGCATAATGGCATATCTGTCTTTATTTCTCATTTCACATTTCTGTTGCCTTCTATTTTTTTACTCATATTTTTATTTTCACCCAATAATAAAAACAGAAAAGACTATGGAATCATGTCAGCTGATTCATCCAACTGGGTTTCTTAAGCCTGACCAGTTAACCAGTACCTTGAGACTAGTCAGAACAAATATTGGCACAGATACTTTCTCCCTTTTTGATGCATAAAATCATCATCCCTAAAAGCTTCATCCTTTCCCTCAACTCCTCATTGCTTTCCTTTTTCCCTCATGACCTTGCAAACTATGAAGTTTGAAGAAACAGAATTCAAAGGCACTCTAAGAGATAAGCCTATGAAGTGGTTTTCTGTGAGCCTCAAGGGTTTGCACCTCACTGTTGCTGTACTGTACAGTCCACTGCCCTATTTAATATGATGCCATGTTCACTTCAACTAGAACTTTTAAATTTTGGGAAATTATTACTTCATGGTATTAAAAGCATTACCTTAACCTGCAGGTAATGGCCAACATTCTCATGGCTCTTGTCTGCACAGAGAACATGCAAAATGTAATAAACAGCCGATAAGCCAAGCCAAGTGCCGTTGAGTCGGATACAACTCATCACAGCAGATAGTGAGAGTTAACTATGTTCGTTTTTCCTTTTAGTATTTGAAAAAGCCAGCAAACTTCTTGTATACAGGAATATTGTACAAATATTCATTTTTAAGAAAAAGGTGAAGGAATCATGTTAAAAATGTTTGCTCAGATTCAAATGTTTTGTTAAGCTACATATTCCTAATCCATAAATATTTTAATCAAGTTTATCTTCTCTACATGAATTATTTCCAAAACCTCTGTCTCTAAATTTCTCTTTATATAGCTTCCACCAAGTCAAACTAGTAGGTCAAAGTTTGAAACTAGTTCTTGAAGGAAAGGTTTTTAAAAATAAACTCTTCATTGTATTCCCTCCCCTTTTCTAAACAAAATGAAACAAAACAAAAAATGACCTTTGCTCCTGAATTTCAAAAAAATGAAAAGCTATAAGAGACATTTGTTGTGATTTGAATAAGGACTGGATATTAGATGATACTAGGCAATTATAGCTGATTTTATCAGGTGTAATAATAGCATTAAAATTGGAAAAGGGTACATCTTTGTTTTTAGAAGCATTGGGAAACATTGGTGGGTGAAGTTTCAGTGTGCCCTCAAAATACTTTTAAATCATTCAGCCAAAAACAAAAATAAAAAATCTTATACACTTATAGAAAGTTATAGCATACATAGTAAAATTTTAACTAATGAATCTAGGTTGTCAGTATACAAGTGTTAATCAGAATTAGTTATTGACTAGAACAACAGTTCATTGTGAGGCAGCTACATGTCTCATTGCTGAATATCACCATGGTCACCTTGGAAGTACTCCCCTTGGGAGGCTATGCACTGATGCCGGTGTCCAGTCCATCTTTCAAAGTAGTCTTGAAACTCTTTTTCTGGAATGGCCATCAAAGCTGTCACCGTATTACTCTTGATTTCCTGAATGTCATCCAAATGTCTTCCTTTTAATATTTCCTTTATCTTCAGGCAAAGAAGACAGTCACTGGGGTGACTGGGTGTTCCAACACAGTTATTTGTTTACAGGCTAAAACCTCCCTCACAGACAACTGTACACTTAAGTTCATAGACTTGCCATCTTGCCACTGTACATGATTACCATTTTAGAAAGAGTTCCAAAATTGCTTTGAAGAGTGGACTAGGCACTGGATTGGTGCATAGCTTTCCAAGGGGAGTGTCTTGCAGGTGACTATAGTGATATTCAGCAATGAGGTGAGTTAATTGTCAGACTTCATAAAAGAATGACTCCCTAAAATAAGTACCAGTATCTCCATGTTTGAAATTTTTGTATGAAATTAATTGTAAAACTAAAATTCATTGTTATCAAAAAAAAAATCACCTTTGAGAAAATGTTTCGAGTGGGTGGTTCATTATAAAATAATATTTTCTGTCTCAGTCATCTGGTACTGCTGTAACAGAATACCACAAGTGAATGGCTTTAGGAAAGAAAAATTTATGCTGACACAGTCTACTAGGCTACAAGTCTGAGCTCAGGGTGCCAGCTCCATGGAGACACACTGTCTGTCATCTCTGAAGGAAGGGCCTTGTGTTGTGTCAGTTTCTCTTTGGTCTGAGAGCATCTCAGCACAGGAACCTCAGTTCTGAAGGACACACTCTGCTCTCAGTGCTGCTTTCTTGATGGTTTGAGGTTCCCAGCTCTCTACTTACTTGTCTTTCCAATTTTCTCTTGTAGCAAAAGAAGAATAAAAGGTAGTGTAAGCCACACTTCAGGGAAACTCCCTTAGTAAGGGTGCTATAGTCCCACCCTTTTAACAAAATCCTATCTATGAACAACAGGCAGAGATTAGGGTTTACAGCACAGGAACATCACAAAATGGAGGGCAATCACATAATTCTGGGAATCATGGCCCACATAAATTTTTACACACATTTTTGAGGGTATACTTTTCAACTTATGACACAGCTATATAGTTATCCCACCTACATGTTCTTTTTACAGTATTACTAATACTCCTCCCACCAAAATCTGTGTAGAGTCTGTGTCCCTTCTCTACTACATGAGGATTGTGATTGACAGGACCAATGTAATAAGACAAAAGTGATGCTATGTGACTTCCAAGGATAGGTCATAAAGTGATACAGCTGCAAACACCTTCCCTAGATTCCTGCCAACTTGAACTCAGTCACCTGGTAAGGAAGACCAAGCCACACAGAGAAGTCAGGTGTGGTAGTTATAGTCAACAACCCCCCAACCCAGCCAACATCAGCATCAACCCCCTGACATGTGAGTGAACAAGTCTTCAAGTGCTCCTATCTCAAATACTTTGAGTCTTTCAGCAGAGACCCTAAACACCATGGAGCAGACACAAACAGCCACAGAAAATGAGATAAGAAATAAGTTACTACTATGTTTTAACACATTAAGTTCTGGATGTCTTGTTACACAGCAAGAGGTAATTAATACAGATCTTGATATCTGGTGAGTTGCTACTATAATAAAAGGTTAAAAATGTGGCTTGAAGACTGGGTGGTGGGCAAAGTCTGGAAGGATTTTGAGATAAGTTCTAGTGAAAATCTAAAGGGTTTTAAAGAGGCTGTTAACTGAAGCTTGATTGTCTTCTACAAGGCTGTTGGTGAGTGATAAAAGGAAATAAGTGCTACTGGAAAAAGAAAGAAAGAGAATCTAGTTAGACACAACCAAACAGTTTAACAACATGGTTAACTGGGAAAAGGTGAAAAGTAAAAAAACGTAGCAGAAGAAATAAGTGACGTAGACAAAGGCTTCCAGGCACGGTTGAAGGTGCCACCTGGCTCCTTCTTCTCCTTATATAAAACACAAGGCGAAAGAGAAGTAAAAGCAAGAACTTTTAAAAGTAAAAAATGCTTGATATTGCTAGTTTTCCCAGACTGCAAACAATGTTCAGTTAACAAACTGCTTCTACACAGATCAAACCAAAAACATGCTAAGAAAATGTATTTGAAGGTAAAAGTTAAGAAAATAATGAACTAAGGTGTGACTATAACAACCTTTATTTGAAATCAGAAAGATCTAAGGCAAGGCCTCAGAGAACTGCTAAGTCAGTAATAAGGGATCCTAAAAAATCTTAAAAAATTTTAGCAAAAGATAGACTGAAAAAGAAAAATGTCAAGACATATTATAGTCAAGCTCAATAAGCTGAAACATAAACAGATGCTTCTGAAGGCAGAAAGGCTCAAAGCAAAACTAACACTTCGATGGAAACCCTGTAGGCTTTCGTCTGACTTTTCTGCAGAAACAATGCTGGCTAGAAAACAGTGGGCAGACACATTCAAAACCCTGAATGAGAAAAAACTTCCACCCTAGAATTATTTATCCTGGAAAATTGTCTATCAAATATAATGGTGAAATTAAGACTTTTGAAGATAATTTAGAGACTTCTTAAAACTAAACCAAAATTACATGAAATACTGAAAGAAGCTCTTCCCTAAATGTATATTTTAGGTGACAATTCAGGACACTTCATCCAAAATTCTAATCAGTTAAGGAAGTCACAAAACTTCATCAAAGCTACAGTATTATAATAAGGGAATCTGTGATAATATCATGACAACTATAATACCATCACATTAAAAGAGGGATACACTACAGCAGCTATATTTGTTTTAGATGCAGAGGAAGTTTCAAAATTATGAAGTAGTTAAAATTGGGTTTAATCTTAGTATCTTAAGGGGGATAATACATGTAGCCATAAAGCAGATTAACAATGCATTGTATCAAAATAAGAAATGCAATACAGGAGTCTCAATGAACACAAAACCAACACTGAAACAATAACCCGTAAAGAAGAGTGCCCCAGAACAGAACATTAAGAGCAATATAGAAAACATCAACATAAAAGTAATTTCATCAAAATGATGGCATATCTATCAATAATTACATTGAATGTAAGTGGTCTGAACTCTCCAGTAAAGAGACAGTGAGTGACATCTTGGATCAAGAGACACAACCCATCTATATGTTGCTTACAAGAAACACACCTTAGACTTAAAGATATGAACAAATTGAAAATTAAAGTTTGGAATAATATATACCAGGCTAACAATACACAAAGAAGAGCAGGTGTGGCAATACTGACCTCATATAAAATAGATTTTAATTTAAAATCCACTATTATGACAAGGATGGTCACTATTTATTTCTGAAAGGTTCAATACTGAAGCAGGACTTAACAATATTAAATACTGACGCACCCAATACCAGAGTACCAAAATACATTGAACAAATACTGACAACACTGAAAAATGAGATAGATCATTCCACAGTAATAGTTGGAGACTTCAATACTCCCCTTTCAGTTATGGATAGATCATCCAGAAAAAAGCTCAGTAAAGATGCAGAAGATCTTCTTGCAACAATCAACCAACTTGGCCTTATCGACGTATACAGATCTTTTCATTCATCAACAGATAAGTACACCTTCTTCTCCAATGAACATGGAACATTCTGCAGAATAGACCATGCATTAAGTCATAAAGCAATTCTCTATAAAATCCAAACCACTGGTTTACTGCTAAGTATCTTCTCAGACCATAGAGCTATAAAAGTTGAAATCAGTAACAGAAAATTCATAGGTAGAAATTCAACCTTATGGAAACTGAACAACATTTTGCTCAAAAAGCCTTGGGTTATAGAAGAAATTAAGAACAAAATAAAAAGAATTATGGGTTCAAATGAGAATGAAAAAACATCCTACCAGAATTTATGGAATACAGCAAAAGCAGTGCTCAGAGGTCAGTTTATCTCTATAACTGCACACATCTGGAAAGAAGAAAGGGCCTAAATTAAAGAATTAACCTTACAGCTTGAACAAGTAGAAAGAGAGCAACAGAAGAACCCTTCAGGCACCAGAAGAAAACAGATTATAAGGATGAGAGCAGAACTAAATGAATTAGAGGATAGAAAAACAATTGAAAAATTTGGCAAAACCAAAAGCTGGTTCTTTGAAAAGATCAACATAATTGATAAACCATTGGCTAAACTTACAAAAGAAAAACGTCAGAAGATACGAATAACCCAGTTAAGAAATGAGATGGGAGATGTTACAACAGACTTGGCTGAAATCAAAAATATCATAAAAGAATACTGTGAAAGGCTGTATTCTAACAGGTTTAAAAACCTAAGGGCAATGGACAAATGTCTAGATTCATATGACTCATCAAGATTATCACAAGGAGAAGTGGATCATCTTAATAAATCTATCACAAAGGAAAAAATTGAAAAAGTCATAAAAAATTTACCAACCAAAAAAAGTCCTGGCCTAGATGGCTTCACCAAAGAATTCTACCAAATTTTTAGAGAACAGTTAATTCCAATACTATTGAGGCTATTTCATACCATAGAAAGGGATGGAATACTTCTAAATTCATTCTATGAAGCCAGCAAAACCCTGATACCAAAGCCAGGGAAAGATCCCCCAATAAAAGAAAATTACAGACCAATATCACCCATGAACCTAGATGTGAAAATCTTCAATAAATTCTAGCCAATAGAATTCAAGAGCACATAAAAAAATCATTCATCATGATCAAGTTGGTTTCATTCCAGGGATGCAAGGCTGGTTCAACATCAGGAAAACAATTAATGAAATCAACCATATTAATAACACAAAAGATAAGAATTACCTGGCTTTGTCAGTTGTTGCAGAAAAGGCATTTGACAAAGTTCAACACCCATTCATGCTTAAAATTCTCAGGAAAATAGGAATGGGGGAAATTCCTTAATGAAATCAGTAGCATCTATGCAAAGCCAACTGCCTTCATCATCCTGAATGGTGAAAGACTGAAGGAACTCCCTTTGAGAATGGGAACTAGACGAGGATGCCCACTCTCACCACTTCTATTCAGCATTGTGCTAGAAGTTCTAGCCAGAGCAATTAGACAAGACAAAGAAATAAAGCACACCTGCATTGGCAAAGAAGAACTAAAAGTCTCCCTATTTGCTGATGATACGATTGTTTATGCAAAGAACCCAAAGGAATCCATAAGCAAACTGTTGGGACTAATAGAGGAGTTCAGCAAAGTACTGGGATACAAGATAAACATAAGTAAATCAGTACGATTCATTTATACCAACAATGAGATTATTAAAGAAGAAATCACCAAATCAATTCCATTCACTATAGACCCCAAGAAGATAAAATACCTAGGAATACATCTAACTAGAGAAATAAGAGATCTTTACAAAGAGAACTACAAGAACTTACTACAAGAAACTAAGAGAGATTTACATAAACGGAGTAATCTACCCTGCTCATAGACAGGAAGACTCAACATTGTGAAAATGTCTCTTTTGCCTAAAGCAATCTACTTATATAATGCAGTACAAACTCCAGCGACATTTTTTAATGAGATGGAGAAACAAATCATCATCTTTGTTTGGAAAGGAAAGAAACCTCCGATAAGCAAAGCACTACTGAAGAAGAAGCACACACTGGGAGGCCTCTCACTACCTGACTTTAGACTCTATTACACTGCCATAGTTGTCAAAACAGCCTGGTAGTGATACAGAAAGAGACATATAGATAAATGGAACAGAGTAGAGACCCCAGAGATGATACCATCCTCCTATGAACAGCTGATATTTGACAAAGGCCCCAAGATTTTAAACGTGGGTGAGAATGGTCTCTTTAACAAAGGGCGCTGGCAAAATTGGATATCCATCTGCAAAAAATTGAAACAACACCTGTATCTCACATCTTATACAAAAACCAACTCAAATTTGATAAAAGACCTAAATATAAAATCTAAGATGACAAAGCTTATCCAAGATAAAATAGGATCAACAATGGAAGTTTTAATACACAATGCAGACAGACTTCAAAATCTGACAAAACACATTCATCAGACGAGAAAATAGATATATGGGAATTACTAAGAATCAAACACTTTTGCTCATCCAAGAACTTCATCAAAAGAATTAAAAGACCACAAACAGAATGGGAAAAGATATTTGGCAACTCTATATCAGACCGACGTCTGATCTCCATAACCTATAAGGTATTACAAAATATCAAAAAGAAAAGGATAAATAATCCAATTAAGTGATGGGTGAAGGAGATGGACAGATATTTGTCTAAAGAGGATATCCAGGCAGCTGAATGACACATGCAGAATTGCTCACAGTCGTTAGCTACTAAAGAAATTCAAATCAAAACTACAATGGGATACCATCTCACCCCAACAAGGTTGGCCATGATCCAAAAAACACAAAACAACAAATGCTGGAGAGGCTGTGGAGAAATTGGAACTCTCCTACATTGCTGGTGGGATTGCAAAATGGTACAAGCTCTTTGGAAAACAGTCTGGTACTTCCTTAAAAAGCTGGAGATAGATATACCATTTGATCCAGTGATTGCACTGCTCGGAATTTATCTCTCAGAAACAAAGGTTGTGTCATCAACAGACACATGTACACAAATGTTGGTTGCAGCATAGTCCACAATAGCAAAAAGTTGGAATCAACCCCAATGCCTATCAACAGATGAATGGATAAGCAAACTGTGGTACATATACTCAGTGGAACACTATGCTATGAGACAAAATGACAATTTTAGAAAACATCTCATAACGTGGTCTCATTTGGAACAGAACACGCTGAGTGAAATCTATCAGTGTCGAAAGGACAAATTTTGCATGAGACCCCTGTTATAAGGACTTAACAAGAGAATTATCCATAGAAGAAGACTGTGTTGGCTACATGGGTGGGTGGGGCCAAGGATTTATCATAGATGAGATAATTGATAGATATTAGAAATTTTATTCTTTTATTGTAATTAATAAAAATAAAAAAGTTATAAAAAAATTTTGGTGACATGCTTCATAGATCCTGTCACTTAATTAGTCTTCTAATGTGCTATGTATCAGTGGCCTCAGCAGAAGCCCAAAATATGGCAGAACTTACCTTCAATACTTTTGTGAGTGAAACTTTTGTCTAATAGAGAAAGCCCTAAGAAAATTCATAAGAGACTCCCAAAAATTTTCATAGGATTTTATTAATATAAACATCACATCTTGGATTTAAAGGGATTGGAACAATACAAAATGGAAAGAGGCCTTTAGCCCTCAGGATAGATGCACACAGAAAGCAGGCTGAGAAAACTACTCACCTGAAAGCAGTGCTACAGATGACGTAGGGGAGAAGGAAAAGTGACTCCCAGAGCCGGACCTACAGCCAAGAAGCGGAGCCAAGAATGAAGTGGAATTATTCTGGGAGCTTTTAGGAATGAGTCCTAATCAAGAAATTGCCATCATGGTCCCACTGGATTTCAGAATCACTATGAGCCAGTGATTCCCATGTGCCCCCTATTTTCCCATTTCTTTAATGAAATGCTCTACAGCAGGTACCTTATTACTCTCCAACTATTTTACATTAGTTGGAGGGGCAGGTAACATGTATGTTCAAGTTCAGAATTCTTCAGAATGATAGGAATTGTACTAGAAGCTAGACTTGAGGAGCTATATAGAAGGAGCTTCACGTTCACCTGGACCTGATCCGGACAATGAAATCCTAGTCCTCAAACTGATACTGTAACAGGAAGGAACTTGTAGGTCTTTTTAGAGGATATTTGCATTTGGAAGTGACATGAACCTTTAGGAAGGTGATTTGTCACATAGCAAACGATGATGAGACATGACAACTGGCTTCCCCTAGTGCAAGCCTAGAGACCAAGGCTGAGACTACAATGCCTTTTATGATTTACCCTTGAAAGTCACATGCTATCACTTATGCAATGTTCTTTTGGTAAGATAAGTAATTGACAGTGTGGGAGTGGACTATGTTAGGGTATGAATACCAGCAAGTGAAGATGATGAGTCCACAGTCTGCTCTCTAATCCTTAAATGTTCAAAGGGGAAGCCACACGCAGGCACTCACGTCAACAACTGCAGTCAGCCTACCTGCAGCCACCCACGTCAGATACAAAGTATGTGAGTGAGAAGCCATGCTGCAAGGGAGTCCCTCAGTCCCGGCTTTTCTAGCCCTTGTCACCCACTCACGTCCAGTATTTGAGTCAATCTGACTGGGGCCTCAAATACACAGAGCAAGACAGTTAAATCTTGACCCTAAGAATCCAGCAACATAATAATGTAGTTTTCACTGTGTTTAGTTTTATGACAGTTTACTCGGCTTTATGGTAATACAGAGGCGTAGTTACAGAGCAATTAATAATGAGAAGAAATATTATTGGTCATTTACATCTCATTCATACACTTAACAATGCATCAAGAGCCTAACGGCCCAGACATTGTGCTCCTTTTCTTTCAGTTTGAAGGAGTTTCTGTGACTTCTTCTGGAGACCAGGTTTTGCTAGAAGTTGAGTTAAGGGGAACTGGTAAGTTACTAAGTACATTAGAATACTGTCTCAACGTGCATAAGCTGAGGGACAGTGAAAGGAATAAAGGTAGAATGGAAATAAGAAAGGATACTGTTCCTGATTTTAGTTGCCATTGCATCAGTTCTGAACTTGTGGCAAACAACTGTGCAGAGAAGAGTTGCTCCATAGGGTCTTCAAGGTTGTGACCTGCATTAAACAGATCACCAGGTGTTTCTTCCTAAGCACCTCTAACCCACTGACATCCATTGAATTCCAACTCACAGTCACCCTATAGGACAGAGTAGAACAGTAGAACTGCCACATAGGATTTCCAGAAAGCACCTGGTGGATTCAAACAGCCAGTCTCTTTGGTTAGCAGCTGTAAATGTTAATCACTATTCCGCTGGGGTTTTCTGAGCACCTCTAGGTGGGTTCAAGTTGCCAATCTTGCATCTAGTAGCTGAATACTTAACTATTCGTTCCACTCTGGGACTCCTGGTGAGTACTCAAAGATCTAGCACTAGTTTTAAGATAATCTTTCTGCGGTACCATTTGCTTCTAAATTGTTTTCCACAGATCCATCAATAATTAACCAATTATTTGCTCACTATTACCCTGTAACTCCTCTTATCATAATCTCATTTTTTAGTAATACAACATATTCAAACTGCACGCATCCCACCAAAAAAATTATTAGAAAGTTTCAGAGGCATGAAAACCTACACCACTTTCTAGCTTGCAGTTACAATACAGCACTGTGATTCCATTTCTAATTTTAGTTACTAGAATCAAACTTCTGTTACATCAATTTTTTGAAGTTGAAACACTCAGAGAAGTTTTCACTTACCTAATTGGCTACCAATGCAAGTGCAGATTCAATCCATCTGTCCCTAAACAGATGTGTGCACGTCTGCCAGTCTGCCCTTTGTTTTGGTTTTATATTACCCTTTTAAAGCCATGTTTCCCATGGAAGGAAAGCTTATCGCAGTCACCCTTCTAGTCTGTGCATTTCAACTACAGTAACTTTTAAAACTAGACATAGATTCTTTGCAATGATGTCAGAGCAAGGAAGAGAGGTTCAGATTAGCTAAAGTTTCCTATTATCATGGATTCGGCAGACACACAGATTTTAAAAAAGAAAAAAGTTCTTTGTCCACACAGCACAGTTATCTGACCCCCAATAAAATGCTAGAACCTGGACAGTGATAGTTATTGTTCCAGCTCTAATCATTCATGTATCCAACCAACCCACACCCATATTCAAGGGTTCCTGGAAAGACATATTCTTCCATGAAACCACTATGCCTTTCTTAAATTCAAGAAAATGTAGACAATTGGGATTTTCACAGATTTGGGATCATATGTTAAGCTCTCTCTGAATATCTCAAATAGAACCCTTATGTAAATAATATTAGTATTAATAAGAAAATAAAAGCTAATGTGTGTTTGGAGCCCTGGTGGGACCGTAGTTAAGACCTTGACTGCTAACCAAAATGCTGATGGTTCCAATTCACCAGCTGCTCCCTGGAACCCTTGAAGCAGTTCTACTGTCCTACAGTATCACTATGAGTCCAAATTAACTCTGTAACAACGGGTTTAATGTGTGTTTAGTTCTGGATACCATTCTAAGCTAACTAACATAGAATATCCCATTTAATTTTTGTATAAACTTTTTGGGTAGGTCTTATTTTGACCCATATTTTACACCTAAAGAATTTGCCAAATTATTTGCCAAGCCCATATGTAAGCAGAACTAGGACTTGAATCCAGGAAGTCTGATAATATTACAGTCCACAATTTTAACCATTAATCAAAGAGAGCAAACACATTTCATCTTGTATATCAACTTCTGATGACTGATAGTAACTGTCTGGATTAGGGTTTTGAAAACAAATCAGTCACCAGGTTCAGGGGGCCAAAATTAACCAGTAATGTCTGCTGTGAGAACATTAGAATTGTGGCTCATATTCTAGATACTTAACTTCCTACAGAAACTATGAAAGAGAAAGATTGACTGATTATTAACCTATGGTTTATAAACAACTCTCAGAACAAGCATAGATAGCTTAGACTAGAGAAACTCACTGAGTGAGCCAAGCCATGCCAAGCAATTTCTCGTTCTCTGTTTTAAGCTTATAATAAAAAAAATTACCAGTAATTGGAGTTTTACTTTATTTTCTTTATCCCAGACTCTGATAGGATATTTAAAAAAAAAAAATTTAGGAAAAAAATTTTTTTTAAATAAATATTTAGAAAAAAGAAAAGAGAACATGTGGAAAGAAGAGGAAAAACAAGATGCTTAGAAAGCCATCACTTGGATGACTGAGTTAATTGTGTTTAATACCAAGAAAATGTTCACAAAAAAATTGACTTCTGAAGGATGAGAGAATGAAAACTCATGCAGCAGATTAAGATCTAAATATGGTGGGGTCATATTTTTGTGATTACTTACCTATGTTTCTTTCTTTGTTTCATTTCCCCTAATCTGAACAAGTTTTCTGCCAATGTTCCTTGATTTAGGATGAATTTGGAGCATGTTTTCTTGTTTTTTTCTTGAAGACACTTAAAAAATTGAAGGTAATATGACTTCTGTACAAACTAGACAAAGCTTTTTGAGCAGGGGATCTGGGGAAAGATAGAAGAGAGGTCTGATGAGAGTAAAAACCTCTCTAGATCCCAAAGAGAAGGACTCATGTCCTATTTTCCAGAGAAGAGCCCAGGGGATACAGAAAGATCTGAAATATGTTTAGGGGACACCAAAAACAAACAAACAAGCAGAAAAACCTGGGCCCTGCTAAAATGCTTCCCAGAAAAAGCCTTTAGGAAACACAACCTACTTTTGCTCTGAGACCTCTTCACAGATGCACAGGTCAATAATCAGTCTCTTTCTCTTTGAAATTCTGTAGGAGGATGAGTACCTAAAAAACGGAAAGGCTCTGTGATATCTTAAGAGTTAAGAGACCATGGACAGCCCCACAGAAATGCCAGAGTCTTAGCATAGCAGACAGAAGCAGAAGGATTCCTTGTTATTACACGTGGTACAGAAGCAGGAAAGAGAATACTCACAGCCAAAGAAGCCAAACTCAGGAAACCAAGGACACTTCATAACCTAGAACCAATTAGTTTAGTGGATTCCTCATTTGATATATCCATGGACATATGATACTTTGATGTCCTCTTTAATGTCTTGGCACTACATAATCTCCACTAAAACCTTAGATACATTCCCTAGGGAAATGTCAAGGAAGGCAAATTCCAGATTAATTGAAACAGAAAGAGTTTAGGATTGTAAACTGAACTATATAAAAATTTAAACTCTATATTCTTTACTTCATCTTTGTAGACAGAGATTCATCCCTACTATACACACTTCACAAAATAAAAATAATTAGGAATAATCAAAATTAGTAATTTCTGGCAAGATAATTTCTTACATTATAGTGACTTAATACAAGTAAGATATACAAAAAAAAGTTACCTTGAGTATCAATCAGATGATGTGAGATTTTTTTTTTTACATAGCATGAAATGGTATTCATGGTAAAGAACTGGAGGTCCTCTCACTCAGAGTCATTATATTAAGCTAACAAGGTAATGAAAGATCTCAATGGGAAAAATCAGAAGAGTCTGGCGATTGTTTGATGTTTCCTTTCTATTATAGGTGTTATATCCTGCACCATGTCAAATATTTATGGGTTAATGCAAATATTTTCTAAAAAACAACTCGACAGCACTTGGCTTTGGCTAACCTTCCATAAGACAGAGAGCTACCTTCCTGAGTATAACTAGTTAAGCCCTTTTAGAGGAGTCCTAACTCAGGTCACAAGTGCCTATTTAAGGGACTAAAGCAATAAATTTACTGAATAAGAGCATTGTGACATATGCAAATACACATGCTCTGGGTGCCAACACATTCACAAAGAATAGCTCACAAGCTCTGTCTATGAAGCCGAGGCCAAGAGCAGAGGGACTCAACTGTCAAACACATTTTCAACCCAACAAATCAATGCAAATGATTCCAAAAAGTTAGGCCAAAGAAAACAATCACCCTTGCCTAGTTCGAAGGGATTGGTTAGAGCCAGTAAGCCTTCCAAGTACTACTGGGTTGCCAATAAGACTAGAAGAGTAAAAAATAAAAAGTGATTTTGGTATAACTTTGAAAGCAGAGACTCCAATTTGGTGGTAAAGATTTGTAATCACCAAAAAGTCTTTAAAAAAAACAAGTAATATAACCAAAAAAATGAGTGTGTGGTTTCATACATATGTGTACAGGTATACATACGTATGGTGTGTGTACACATATACTTACAGGAGACAGAGTTACAGATGCTTCTCAGACATAACGAAAATACCTTGTAAGACTGTTTTTTGGGTTTGAAGGCTTAAAACCTTAATCTAATGGGACAACATATTCTGCATGCTAGTGAAGCAAGTAGCATTCTGTGGTCTTAAAACCTTGTGAGCACCATTTAAGATACAGCCATCTTTCTCTACTCATCAGGAGAAAAAGAGAAAGAGGGAAATTAAAGTCTCAGAGAAGATACTAGTCTACAGGGCTAATAGTCTAGACTAGCCAGGAACTCATCTACTAGATGATGCCTGGCTACAAATACCAGCCATTCTGATCAGGGCCACTACTGACGGACTCCAAGAGGGTAGGAGAAAAACACAGAACAAAATTCAAAATCTTTAAAAGTCCCAATTTACTGGACCAATTGAGACTAGAGAACTTCCTGAGGCTATCACCCTGTGGTACTGTTTAAATCTTGAACTGAAATTATCCCCTGAGGTCACATTTAGCAAAATAACAGATTGGCACACAAAACAAAGGATATTACCCACAAGTATGGTACTCCACTAAAAAAAAAAATCTATATGAGACCAAAAGATTGCTGATTAAGGCAAGGTGGGGAAACTATAGAGTATTGGAAATGGAATAATCAGAACACAATTAGAGAATGCTGACACATCGTGAAAAATGTAACTAAGGTCACAATTTATATGAAAATTGTCAAATGAGAGTCCAACTGGTTCTGTAAACTTCCACCAAAAATGCAACAAAATATTATTTTTAGAAAAGAAAAAGTAGTGTTCAGGCATGTTGATACCTACCATTTTCCAAGGACACTGAAAATGTTACAGTTAACTCAAGTTCTTACGGGCACTGTCTTAGGCCGGGTTCTTTGGAAGACCAAAACCAGTGAAGCATGTATATGTTTCAAAATTTATTTCAAGGAAATGGCTTAAGCCATTGCGGAAGTTGGCAAGTCCAAAATCTGTGAGTCAGGCCTCAGGCTGGACGCCTCTGCTGACTCATGTGGACGCAGGTACTGACGGACGCAAAATCCACAGGTCAGATAACAGGCTACTGGCTCATGGGGTTGCTGGAGCTGGCAAATTCCAAAATCTGCAGGTCAGGCAGCAGGTTGCTGGCTCTCATTACAAGAACCAGAGGTCAGACGATAACAAGGTGAACGCAGGATCACAAGAGAGCATGTTTTATAAGAACACTATGTATATTGGATACCAGCTACACTCCTGAGGAAGTTCTCTTTCAACTGATTGGCTGCTTACATCAGATCACAAAATGAAGGGTAATTGCATAATAAATCCCAAACCACTGAGAATCCTGGCCCGCTCAAGTTGACACTTAACCATCACGGGCAAATACACGCAGCTGCAAAACAAAAGACAGTTGAGATCTAGCTGAAGTGGGATCTTCTCTAGATACAGTCATAGCTTTTCAGTAATCTGTGACTTGTAGTATAATAAGACGGGACCCCAGCATCTGGCTATATCCCATTGCTGTACAGTCCTCAGTGAATATAGAAGGCGTGCAGCTTAGAATGCAAGCTTTGGGATCCTGTAAAATTATCAGAACCGTAGTAGTAGTCTTGAAAAAATAAGGGCTTCCATTGTAAATGATACTGATACAGCTGAAAAATATACACATAATTCATTTTTAAAGTTTTAATATTTATATGTACATTTATAGAAATTTATTCTCAATGTAAACATATTCTGGTGTTAGTAGAGAAAATAAATTGCCTGTTAACATTTTTTTAAAAAATCAAGACTCATACAGACTATCTCTGGAAACCTGGTATCTTCCTGATCTCCTACCAGAAGTATCTGCATTTATCCTTTAACTTCTTATCCTGGGTCTTATTCTCAGTCAAAAAACAACAATTTTGCCCAATAGAATAGATTGTTAAGCACATTAGATGTCAAAATATGAATATATTCAAATTTTGATTATATTTCATGTGAGTTTGTGATTACAGAATTACTCATTCTAAATACATAAATACGAAAATAATAACTATAATGCCACCTTGCAGTAAGAACTATTGTAAACATTTTGGTATTTATCATTCCACATAGATAAAGATCTGCTACTTCATACCTTGTTTTGAAATATTTTCAAATGTGTTAAACTATTAACTAGGACCATCCAGAGGCATTGTCTTAGCCCAAAGGAGTGTCTCTAACCTGTCAGTAGATGAGAAATTAGGAGACAAATATGTCTTTTCATTGTCCTAAATTAGTGTTTAAGTGCTATGTCTGCTAACCAAAAGGCTGGCAGTTCAAATCTGCCAGCTGCTCCTTGGAAACTCTCTGGGGCAATACTACTCTGTCCTACAGGGCTGCTATGAGTCAACATCAACTTGACAGCAGTGGGTTTGATTTGGTAAGTTACATAAGCTGTCACCCAGCAGAGATGCACATATAGCTATATATATGTGGAAAAAGAGGTACACTGACAATGAGATGATGATTTCAAATTCAGAAAGTTTAGTGACTTCCAGGGTATAATAATACACAAAGTGACAAGGAAGGAAGCAAAGTTATATTTATTTTGCCCATAATATCTGTCTTTACAATTCTGTAAGGAAGGCTTTACTCCACCACATGTCTGTCAGTTCGTTGGATTGTGGTGATTTGCCAACTGCTGTGATGCGGGAATCTATGGTACCCACATTTCAAGTATCAGTAGTGTCATTTTTGGTGCCCTGGTTTCAGTGGAACTTCCAGACTAAGATAGACTAGGAAGAAGGACCTGGTGGTCTCCTTCTGAAAAATTGGCCAATGAAAACCTTAAGAATAGCAGAAAAATATTGTCTGATGCCAGAAACTTGAGCCCCATAGGATGGAATGCACTCAGAATATGACTGGGTGAGAGCTGCTTCCTCAAAGTAGAGTTGACCTTAATGACGTGGATGAAGTAAAGCTTTTGAGACCTTCATTAGCTGATGTGGCAAGACCCAGAATGAGAAGAAACCAATGGATACCCTAGGCAATAGTAAGCTGAAATGGACTGGTATTGGCCATTTTCAATCAGAGAATTATATGGTCTAGCATCCAGGGAATGAGAAATTGAAAAGGAATGATATCACACTCATCATTTAAAAAAAAAATCCAGATCTATCATGAAGTACCCTGCAACCAAATCAAAATCCAAACCCAGTGCCATAGAGTCAATTCCAACTCATAGCAATCCTACAGAATAGAGAAGAACTGCCCCACATGGCTTACAAAGAGCACCTGGTGGATTCTAACTGCTGACCTTTTGGTTAGCAGCTGTAGCTCTTAACCACTGTGCCACCAGGGACCATTAATACTACTATTATTCAAATTTACCTACGAACTACTAATACCAAACATGAGGAAACTAAAGGCTTTTACCAATTTATGTGGTCTGAAAAATGTCAAACCTGTAATCAAGAATGCATTGATAACACTGGTGACTGCAATGCAAAAGTTGGAAACAAAGAAGAAGGATCTGCAGCTGGAAAATATGACCTCATATTTTCCACCTCAAATGTCTTGAGAATACATTGGAGGCATTGGATGCTAACAACCAAATGCAGGATAAGTTGTGGGATGATGTCGAGGACTTCTTACATGAAAAAAACAAAAGGCCTTAAAAAGAGAGGTAACAAAGAAAAGAACAAAATGGATGTCAGAAGACCCTCTGAATCTTGCTCTTGCATACTGAGTAACTAAAACAAAAGGAAGAAATGATGAAGTAAAAGAGTTTGAGAAGACAAAGTATTATAGTAAACTGTGAAGAGACATGTGAGAAAACCAAAAGGGAAGAATACCCTAATCATCTTCCAAGCTGAAGGAATTGAAGAAGAAATTTATTCTTGAGCTGCAGTTTTGAAGGACTCTTTAGACAAAACACTAACTACTATCAACTCTGACTCTGTTTTCATAGTGGTTAAGATCTCAGCAGCTAACCAACAGGTCAGCATTCAAATCCACCAGCCACCTCTTGGAAACCCTATGGGGCAGTTCTACTCCATCCTAGGCAGTCGGTATGAGTGAGAACTGACTTGACAACAACAAGTTTGTATGGGCAAAATACTGAATGAACCAGAAAACACAAAAAGAAGATGGAAGGATTACACAGAGTCATTGTACTGAAAAGGATTGGTCCACGTTTGGTCATTTCTGCAGGGAACACATGATAAAGAACTGATGTTGCATAAGGAAGAAGTCCAATTGTCACTGAAGGTACTGTCAAAAACAAAAACTCCAGGAAATGACAGAATACCAACTGAGATGTTTCAAAAAATAGATACGGTGCCGGAGATGCTCACTTGTCTAGGCCACAAAAACTGAAAAAGAGCTACCTGGCCAATTGACTGAAAGAGATTCATACTTACATCCACAGAAATAAACAATATCATTAGTATTTTTGCTGAAGATAATTCAAAAACGGTTGCAGCCATTTTGACATGGGACTGTCAGAAACTCAAGTCAGATTCAGGAGAGGACATAGAACCAGACATAGCACTGCTGATGGCTGATGGATCTCGGCTAAAAACAGAGTACCAGAGAGACGTTTACCTGTGTTTCATTGACTGTGCAAAGACATTCATCTTGGTGGATCATAACAAATTAGGGATAATATTGCAAAGAAGGGAATTCCAGAACACTGAATTGTGCTCATGTAGAACCTGTACATAGATCAAGAGGCAGAACAAGGGGGTATGGCATGGTTTAAAGGTAGGGAAGGTATGCCTCAAGGTTGTATCCTTTCACCATACTTAATCTGTACATTGACTAAATAATCCAGGAAG
Source organism: Heterohyrax brucei (assembly GCA_028571685.1). Lineage (NCBI taxonomy): Eukaryota > Metazoa > Chordata > Mammalia > Hyracoidea > Procaviidae > Heterohyrax > Heterohyrax brucei. The sequence continues at coordinate 149,148,848 of CM053144.1, read as the reverse complement.
CTGGACTATAAATTTGGTGGAAGACTCACTAACAACCTGTGCTATGCATATGACTCAACCATGCTTGTTGAAAGTGAAGAGAACGTGAAGCACTTATTGATGAAAATCAAAGGCCACAGCCTTCCATATGGATTATACCTTAACATAAAGAAAACAAAGGTCTTCACAATTAGACCAACAAGCAACATCATGATAAATGAAGAAAATTTGGGGGTTGACAAGGATTTCATTTAACTTGGATCCACAATCATGGAAACAGTAATTTGGGGCATGATTTGGGCAAATCCGCAAAAGACTGCTTTGAAGTTGACAAGGATTTAATTTTGCTTGGATCCAAAATCAACATCCATGGAAGCAACAGTCAAGAAAGCAACCAACATAGTACGTTAGACAAACCTGCTACAAAAGACTTCATTAAAGCACTAAAAAGCAAAGACATTACTTTGAGGATGAAGGTGCACCTAAACCAAACCACAATGTTTTCCACCACCTCACATGCATGCAAAACCTGGACAATGAATAAGGAAAACAGGAAAATTGGTGCCTGTGAATTAGGGTGTTGGTGAAGAATATAGAACATTCTGCCAGAGGAACAAACAGATCCTAGAAGTACAGCCAGAATGCTCCTTAGAAGTGAGAAGTAACATGTACTTTGGACATGTTATTGGGAGGGACCAGTCCTTGGAGAACAACATGACACTTGATAAAATAGACGGTCAGTGAAGGAGAAGAAGACCCTCAACAAAACGGACCAATATACTGGCTACCAGAATGGGCTGGAGCATGGCGGTTATTATGAAGATGACCAAGGACCATACAGTCTTGTACACAAGGGTGCTGGGAGTTGGAGCCAACTGGAGGGGACCTGACAGCAACAGGAACTATTAGAAACTTTCTAGGAAAGGGGACAGCTCAAATAAATTATGGATCAGTTACGTTTTGCTTATTTGTTAGCTTTGATTATAAGTTTATTCATTTATTTGGCTTTTAGAATTTTGGTTTCTAAAAACACAAAGCATCATACTGAGGTGAGAGTCCACAAAATATACTTGAGAAAAGCCTCTTAGTGAGAAATATTTCTAAAGACAGACAATTTTTTTCTTTCCAATCCTAGGAATATCAGTTTTCCCTTCCTCAGTATTTTCCTGCCCAGTCAGCACTTGGCTTGGCTGGTACTTATTTATCAGGCTGGATAAGGACTTTGTCCAAAGAGTCATTTTTGTTCTTGGAATGTTCTGAACAATCTAGTGATTGATTGAATATTTTTTTATTAAGATAGTTGTGCGTGTAACCTGAATCTTGACTTTGCTTTCAAAAATGTCAAAAAGGAAACAAAGATTTCTACTATTGAATAAAAATCATTTTTCATTTAAAAATCAATTGCTTAATGAGTTTGAGCTTTTTGGAATTTTTCCTATATACTAGAAAACAATCTGAAAGAGAACAGAAGTCACAGCTCACCAGGAATCTCTTATTTTTTTAAGGGGTCGGATCATCTTAGAAAACTTAAAAGCGCGAGTTTTCCTCTCGCCCGTGAGTGTATACATGAAATGTGCATGTTTGGTTATATTTACTGTGTGTCTCAGTAATAAATGTTTCATAACAAATTTCTGAATTTTAAAATTTTGGATATAATAGTATGAGTCTGAGTAGAGGGTTCATCTAGGCGATTATATCCTTTTATCTACTAAGATCAGAGTGATCTACAAAGGCAAAAAACTATTAACTGAGGTTGTGTTGCTGCCCATCATGTTACACTCTCTAGTGGCCAGAACCAGAGCTACATGAGGGGAGAAAAGCCAGAATATTCTCTCTTCTCCCAGGAAATAGCCTGCAAAGTGGCTTTAATGAAAAGCAATTTTCTACGATGTGCTTAAAAATACTACAATTTCACTTTTTAGTCTAAGCCATGAGAAAGTAAGTGAACTTGTTGACATGGATCACTGTCATTCAGCCTCTATATCAGCACCTTATGTCATATCCAAAGAGTAAGTTATCCTGAGGTAAGAGAGCAGTTGATTTCTCAGTAAGGCAGAGTCTATAGAAATACTCTTGAATGAGCTGTTTTTCTTGTTTCTGCTTTATGCTATCATATTGTGGAAACCCTGGTGGCGTAGTGGTTAAGAACTGTGGCTGCTAACAAAAAGATCTGCAGTTCAAATCCACTAGGCACTCCTTGGAAGCTCTGTAGGGCAATTCTCACAGGGTTACTATGAGACAGAATCAATGACGGCAGTTGGTTTGGATTTTTTTGTTGTTGTAGTTTATCATGTTGTAGTTTTGGGGTGTGCAGTTAAATAGACTAATATATTATCTGACTTTTAATGAATATACCCTCCCAGATGTCAAGTAGTTCAAAAAGTTTCTGGAAAATAACTCCAGAAATATTAATTATAATATATTAGTATTAACTGGCATTAACACTAATAATTTGCATGCAAGCAAACCACCAGCAAAATAGCCAAGTTAATGTTTTAGCTCTTGGTAAGAGTTTTTAATCAGCCACATTATAGTGTAAAAAATAAAAGATCATTTGACACATATAAAATGATTTTAATCTAAAAACTTTGTAGTTATAAAGAAAACTATTGGAACACTATTTTTAACAATGAAAAGTCACAATTTTTATTAATGAATATCTTGCTAAGAGCATGTTGTGCCTTAACTTGTTAATTCATAATAAACCTAAATTTTAATATCAACATGTAAAATATGATGTAATTATTTTTTCAGCAAATTTTAAACTCATGCTATTCTCAGAGTCAGCAATTTATAACATTTTACTAAATTTAACAAAGAAAGTCACTTTTGTGTTTCCTTAGTTACTACTGAAAACCACATACTATTGGTTTTTGCTATTAACTAAGTGGAATTGGGTTCTCTTTCTGATATAAGTGACTGAGATAATTTACAGAAATCAATATGCAGGAAACTTACAAGGCATTACTATATCAGCAAATAGATTTGGAAATAAAACGCATAAAACTCATTGCTGAGAATTTGACAGAACAAGCATCGGATCATGTTATAGACTATGAAAACCCGCCTTGTAAGCTGGATAAACACAGTCATGTTCCCTCATATCTTAGCTTATGTTATCTGATACAATTAGTTTGAATAAAAGATGTAAAGAACTACTTTCTTATCACCCATTAAAGGAAAGATAAAACACAGGTGGTAGATTCTTAGTAGTATAAAAATTCTTTAATAGAACAAACAGGTTGTAGAACAAGTGTATAATGCAACCATAAATGAAGACATTGCCTTGACTATACATGCTGTAGTAAAAGAATTTAAGGTAAATCATAAAGAGACAGCACTGTATTACATATGTACCTCTCCCATTGTCTATAAGCAAAGTGTAGTAGCAAAGGAGTTCAAACCAGAGGTACCCTTCAAGTTTCTGAACGTCACCAGTATGATAAATACTATAAAAACAAAACTTTTTTTGACAGCACTTGGCTGGCTTTTTAAAAAATAGTAAAATTGTTAGAATATTCTGAAAGGTGGCAAATGATCAGGAAAATGTTTTGTACCTCAGAGTTCTGTTGGTTAACTTGTAGGAAAGTTTTTAAGCATTGTTGAACTTAAAAATAAGAGATAGTTCTTTCATATATGCAAAATTTGACAATCTTTTCAATTTGATTACGATTATTGCCTGTTGTATCCTCCATAGGAGATATACATACATATTTTAATATGAGAATATTTGTCTCTTGGAATTAAATTTGGCTATTTCAAAACTGAGTTTGAGAGTAAATACTTTTCAAAAGAAAATTCTGCAATGCAGACAGTATTTTGAAAAGGATATTTGTCCTTATAATATTTTATTACTGAAAGTAATACAAATGTGTCACCTATTTAAAAAAAAAATCCATTAAATGCTAAAAATCTGGAAAAACAAGTTGTGTAACCTGTTTAAAGATCTTACAAAGAATTTTCAGATATGTGGAAAATCCTAGAATATGACACTATTAGTTTGTAAGAACTGATTAGCATCAGAGAATGTAGAAATACACCAGTCAAATTACATAAAGAGACTGTATAATTGGAGAATGCTATTCAAACATAAGTATCTTGGTTTAGAAGGTGTAGACAAAATATAATTTGTACATTTGGAACCACATGTCTTCATAAAGTATCATTTTCTGCTATAAAATCAAATCTATTGAGTCAATTCTGACTCATAGCAGCCCTGTGAGACAAAATAGAACTGCTTCATAGGGTTTTGTTTGTTTGTCTGTTTTTCCTTTAACAAAGAGAAATCTGTTTTCTCAGTCTAGTAAGCTAAAAGTTCAGTTTCAGGGTGTCAGCTCCAGGGAACGGGTTTCTCTCTCTATCCGCTCTGGAGGAAGGTTCCTGTCATCAGTCTTCAGGTGTGGGAATCCTGGGTCTCAGTGATGCACTCTACTCAGTGCTTCTTCCTTAGTAGTAGGAAGCCCCCCGTTTCTCTGCTTGCTTCCTTCTTTTATACCCCAAGAGATTGCCTCAAGACACACTACAACTTTTTAGAGTCCTGCCTCACCATCACAGCTGCCATTCATCTTTCCTCATTAACATCATAAAGGCAGAATTTATAACATAAGGGAAAATCACACAATCATTGCCCTGCCAAATTGCCACACTCATTTTTGGAGGTACACAAATCAATTGATGACATTCCGTTCTTTGGCCCCTCAAAAAACACATCCTTGCAACATGCAAAATGTATTCTTATCATAGCAAAAATTTTAACTCCAATTCCAAAATCCAAAACTTCCTCTTCATCTGTGAACTCTAGAACACATATTTTGTGCTTGAAAGTTACAATGGCAGAACAGACACACACTAGACATTTCCGTTGCAAATGGAAGAAACTAGAGGAAAAGAAGGGATAACAGTCAACAGCAAGGTCAGCTGAACACATTACACTAGCCCCCAAGGCTTTAAAAATAATTTTCCACTCCCTGAGACAATTTATACAATGGCCTTATCCTCTAGACTATGTATTAGCCACACTCTTCAGATTCTGAGTGGAGGCCCCTTGGCCCTGGGCTTCATCTCTGCCTTCCAGGCCCACTGGGACAGCAACCCTGCCCCTCTCTATCCCCCAACTTTAAAACAATTCTCCTGGTCCATGTGAACAGCAACTCCACACTTAGAAACACGCAAGTCCATGGCTCCACCTTTTGAAACCCCTGAGGTCATGGCCACACCTTTTGAGACTGAGGCAACTCAACTTCTTGTGCTCCTTGTCTCTTCAGCTTCTGCTTCCTGTTGCCTCTAGGTTCTTCAGGCCTCATGCTCACATCTGCCTTGATGGTACAGGTGTTCCAAATCTCTGTAGCTTGCCAGATAAGTGCCCAGAGGCACCCCATTGCACCAAGAACCCTCTGTACACAGGCGCTCAGCTTTCTTGATCCATGGGTTGCCTCACACTGGTCTCCTGATTCTGCTGCTGTTTCTCACCATCTGTACTTTCTCCAGTGTTAACAATTCTCTTTAGTCCCATCTGAGTCTTCTATCCATTCAGTTTCAAAACTGCTTCATATTTTAGGTACCTGTTATTGCAGTACCTCCACTCTCTAAGTATCAAATTCTGTCTTGGTTATGCAGTGCTGCTATAGCAGAAATACCACAAGTGGAGGGCTTTAGCAAATTTATCTTCTCACCATCTAGTATACTAAAAGTCCAAAGTCAGTGCATCAACGCCAGGGGAAAGCTTCTTTGCTCTGGAGGAAAGTCCTTCTCATCAATCTTCCCCTGGTGGAGTAGCTTCTCAGTAGCAGGGATCCCAAGTTCAAAGGACACATTCTGTTCTGGTGATTCTTTCTTGCTTGTATGAGGTCCCCCAACAGGGTTTCCATGAAGTAACTTTTGGATTTCAAATGTTAATCTTTTGATTAGAAGCCAAGCTCTTAAACACTGAGCTACCACGGCTCTTTTTATGCTACAAGAGCCATTAAATTTATCACAGCAGTAAACAACAATCAGAAGTACCTGTCTTCGTCGTCTAGAGCTGCTTTAACAGAAATACCACAGTGGATGGCTTTAAAAAGAGAATTTTTATTTTATCACAGTCCAGTAGGCTGAAAGTCCAAATCCAGGTTGTCACCTCCAGGGGAAGGCTTTCTCTGCTGCCTCCAGAGGAAGGTCCTCTTCATCAATCTTACCCTGGACTGGAACCTTCTGAGGTATAGGGACCCCAGTCCTTACCAAAGGGTGCACTCAGCTCTTGGAACTGCTTCCTTCTCGATGATACTGGAGCCCCAACTCTCTCTGCTAGCCTCTTTCCTTTATATCTCAGGAGAGTGCCTCAAGGCACAAAATAATCTTACACATTGAATCCTGCCCGACCAACACAATTGCTGCCCATCCACCCTCATTAAAATCAAGGGGCAGGATTTGCAACCTGGAGGAACATCACACAATACCAGGAATCATGGCCCAGCCAAATCACCACACAGATCTTTAGGAGAATACAGTTTAATCTATGATGATACCGGAATTTAGTTGAATTTAGAGCCAGACCATGGAAGAATCACTGTGTCACAAAGGGTTAAACCAAGATATTCAAATGTCAGTAAGAAGCAATTTAACAGTAACTTCAGGAAACCTAAATCTGTACAATCTCTTTAAGTGTCAGTACCCAAATGTGTGTGATGCTCTGTGAGCTTGCTTTGGTTTATTGGAAATCATTAAAACGGTGCAGTCTACCCAGCTGACATTAATAAAGCCGCACCATCCTTGCTGCCTGCAGCACCTCTGTGTAATTCACGGCTGCCCCCAATTATCTGTGGGAGATTTGCAGGCCTGAATCACAGCTTGTGGAGGGGGTTCCACGTGGACAGGCACTTAATGAACAGACTGGGTTATAAACACTGGCTAATCTCTCCCACATGAGCACCTGAGGAGGCTCACAAGTGACAACTGTTTAAATTTTCAGGGAAATTAATGACCCCTAAAGAGGCGCTGCTTATCAGACAGGGAGTAGGTTTGATAGAGGAGAATCACTGTGGGGCAAAATATTTATAATTGTCCATAAGTGCCTCATTCTATAGCTTCATCTTGGGAACTTTTATTGTCATGGTCTCTTCTATTCATGTTTGTGCTGGCAGAAACCAGAATGACTTGGTTCAGTCTGTTCCTGGTATTGGGCTCCTACAACCACTAATGAGCATCTCTGTATCCTCAGATCACAAGCCATTTAAAACGATCAGGACTGTGGTTGGCATCCTGACCACTGAGCGAAAATCCCATCAAACACACTCATTGTTTTGGTCCACAAGACATTTGTAATGTATCAGCTCAGCCCCTCAGCTGGGCCTCACAGAGGGAATGGGAATAGCCAGTCACACTGCTGGCTGTCTGGAGAACAGAGCTGAAATGGGTAATTAAGTGCAGATTGGCCGAGGGGCCAAAAGTGACTTTTAAAAAACAGATCTGGAGAGAAACAGCACATGGAAAAACTCACCATTCTCTTCTCCCACCACGCTCCCTCTCCTGCTTTCACATTTTATGACTTTTCTGTACCTTTACCACTGGACACACTACTTTACTACTGGACACACTACTTTGGCCTCAGTTGTCTTTATGTTCCATATTCCCCAGGAAGACCTTGACAGCAAGTGTTCCTATTCCTGGTGGGACTTTTAAAAACTAAGAGAGAACGAGACAGAGACAGACAGACAGTGGGAGATGGAGTTGGACTAAGGGAGATCCACTGAGAGAAGAGGACAGAGAGAAAGGGAGAAGAGAGAGAGGAGAGGGGTGGGGAAAGAAAAAGAAGGAAATAGAGGAAGGGGATGTGCTGGTCAGTGCATAGTGCTAAGGAGTAGCTGGATGTTGGAAGCAGTTAACTTGCTGAGTTTCGAATCCAAAGAGTAGAGGTTCAAATTCATCCAGAGGCAGTTAGAAAGAAAGCCTTGGTCATCTACTTCAAAATAGCAATAGTCAAAAACACTATGGAGCACGGTTCTACTCCGATATCACGTGGGTTCATGGGTTCTCCATGAGCTGACAGCAACTGGCTGAATGTTAGAGCGGGCAGATCATCGCTAAGGCAAAATGGAAGAGAAACAATGACGATGCCACTTGGAAACAGCAACCTGTTTTCTGACGTGGATTATCTGAGCCATCTCTTTTCTGTAAGGTCTCCAAAGAAAACAGCACATTTGCCTGCTCTTCCCTTCAAAATACAAATACTAGACAAGCTTTTGTTGCACAGTTATTTCAGTCCTCTATTTATTTGTTCTGTCTTCCATGAAAATATGTCCCAGAGGGCTTTCTTACTTACTATGATATTTGTACTCCTGTAATAGGCAACCAGCTCCATTTGATGCATTTTTGTATGTAAATGACTAAAATTCATCTCTATTTGTTATCAATACAGGAAAAGTTCTAGAGGCACAGAAAATAATGTTAGTAAGTGATTCAGGTATTTCAATGTAATATTAATATCTATAAGATATTAATTGAAAGTAGCACATCATGTTGTTATTGTTCTTGTTAGCTGCCATAAAATCACTTCTGACTCGTAGTGACCCTATGCACAACAGAATGAAACATGACTCGGTCCTGTGCTGTGCCCACAATTGGTTTTATGTTTAAGCCCAAGATTGAGGCCAATGTGTCAGTCCATCTCATTGAGGGTCTTCCTCTGCTTTGCTAACCCTCTGCTTTACCAAGCATGATGTCCTTCTCTAGGGACTGATACCTCCTGACAATATGTCCAGTGTATGTAGGATGCAGTCTCGCCATCCTTGCTTCCAAGGAGCATTCTCGTTGTTTTTCTTTCATGACAGATCTGTTTGTTCTTTTGGCAGTCCATGGTACATTCAATATTCTTCTCCAACACCACAATTCAAAGGCATCAATTTCTTCTTCTGTATTCTTTGTTCATTGCCCAAACTTCACATGCAGATGATGCTATTGAAAATATCATGACTTGGGGCAGGTGCACTTTAGTGGTCAAGGTGACAACTTCACTTCCAAACACTTTAAAGAGGTCTTTGGCAGCAGATTTTCCCAACACGATGTCTTTTGATTTCTTGACTGCTGCTTCCATGGGCATTGATCATGGAGCCAAGTAAAATGATATCCTTGACAACCTCAAACTTTTCTCCATTTCTCTGTGAGTTTTTCTGGGAGGACTTGTGTGCTGCTGTGATGCTGGAAGCTATGCTACCAGTATTCAAATACCAGCCAGGTCACCAATGGTGGATAGGTTTCAGCTGCTCTTCCAGACTAAGACAGACTAGGAATAAGGACCCAGCAGTCTACTTCTGAAAAGAATTAGCCAGTGACAGTATTATGAACATCAGCAGAACACTGTCAGCTATAGTGCTGGAAAATGGGCCCCTCAGTTGGAAGGCACTCAAAAGACAACTGGGAAAGAGCTGCCTCCTCAAAGTCGAGTTGACCTTGATGACATGAATGGAGTCAAGCTTTCTGGACCTTCATGTGCTAATGTGATACACCTCAAAATGAAAAGAAACAGCTACAAACATTCATTAATAATCAGAACAGTGAATGTATGAAGTAAGAATCTAGGAAATTTGGAAACTGTCAGAAATGAAATGGAATGCATGGACATCAATATCCTAGGCATTAGTGAGTTGAAATGGACCAGGAGAGGCCATTTTGACTCGGATAATCATATGACCTACTATACTGGGAATGACAACTTGAAGAGGAACAATGTTGCCTTCATTGTCCAAAAGAACATTTCAAGATCTGTCCTGAACTACAAAGCTGTGATTCATAGGATAATGTCTACATGCCAACAAGGAGGCCAGATAATATGACTATCATTCAAATTTATGCACCAACCTCTAAGGCCAAAGATGAAGAAATTTCTACCAGCTTCTGCAGTCCAAAATTGATCAAACAAGCAAGCAGGATGCATTGGTAATTACTGGTGATTGGAATGCAAAAGTTGGAAACAAAGAAGGATTTGTAGTTGGAAAATAGGGCTTTAGTGATAGAAATGGTGCCAGAGATGGCATAATAAAATTTTGCAGACCAATGACTTCTTCATTGCAAATACCTCCTTTCACCAACATAGTGGTAACTATACACATGGGCCTCACCAGATGGATACATGAAAAGAAAATTGACAACATCTGTGGAAAGAGATGATGGAAAACCTCAGTATCACCAGGTGTTGATTGTGAAACAGATCATCCATTACTCACATACAAGTTCAAATTGAAATTGAAGATTAGAACAAGTCCACGAGAGCCAAAGTACAACCTTGAGTATATCCCACGTGGATTTATATACCATCTCAAGAACAGATTTGATACGAACACTGGTGACCAAAGACCAAATGAGTTGTGGAATGACATCAAAGACATTATACATGAGGAAAGCAAGAGGTCCTTGAAAAGACAAGAATGAAAAGACCAAACTGGATGTCAGAGTAGACTCTGAAACTTGCTCTTGAACATCAAATAGCTAAAACAAAAGGAAGAAATGATGAAGTAAAAGAACTGAACAGAAGATTTCAAAGAGTGGCTCAAGAAGACAAAAAAAGCAAATCATACATATCCTTTTATAACTGAGATCAAGGCTAGCAAACCTTATATAGATCTTTGCCTCAAATTCTGTACTTCCTGCTAGTTGTCTGAAAAAATAAATAAATTAGTCATCAGTCAAAATTACGAATTTATTGGAAATACTATTGAAAAAATATTACTGGAATATTACTGAATAACTAATGGAAAAAACACTCAAGCTTCCCAATCACCTTCTTCTTGTTCTTTTACATAGAGTAAATAAACAAATAAACATAAAAACCTAACTTTATTGCTTTACTGTTATGTAAGTGCTAGTTTTAAATATTATTTTCATATAAGCCCAAACAAATCCAAAACTTCAGTTATATTATTCATCATTTTCTCAAACTTATTCTATGGGCCAGAGAACACTACCCAGGGAAATGTCTTTCCAGCCGACAATCAGAAAAGACAATTGTCCAAACAAACCAATGGAGAGAATTAGCAAAGCCCCGAGGAAGAGCAGATTTGTTTGAAGTTTGTATTTCGGCATAATATTTGGCTGCATAGACTGGACAAAATCCTTCTTTATGGGTTTTTCAAAGGAACAGAAAGCAGAAGGCACTGCTGGTAGCTCAACTTCTCACCATGGGCCTCTTGAAGAAGTGTCTTCATTTCTACTACCTTCAAAGAGTGAAATTCTGGCTTGGAGCTGTTATTGGCTTCATGACTTCTCATCTGGGGCAAAATAATGGCAAAATATGGTTAACCATCTGTTCTCAGAATTCACATAAATGTTTAGTTTCCACTGTGGGCTAAGAAGAATAGCACGGACCCTTTGAGGTCAAATTTCTCAGATTCAGATTCTGGCTCCTCCATTGTCACACAAGTTTTTTCTCTCTGTGACTATTTGCTCATTTACAACAAGGGAATAATAAATGTACTAGATCAACTTTTTTGTCTGACCACCAACATTTTTGGTTCTTCTTCTTCCAGGCTCTTGGTATGACTATAGACCTCTGTACACTTGTACTTAGACATGGCCAGATGACATGCTTTGTCAGGTGTATTGCTTCTGTGTAGAAGCATTGAAGAGCTTTTTTTATCATCTGTTTCACTGTTCTAACAATGTGGAAGCCTGTGTCAAGATGGAACATCAGACTTGAGCCCCAAAGTGACCGCAATAAAGGTTCCCACTTGCTAATTGGTGTTGTATGTGAAGCATAAATAACAAACATCATGTGTCATCGTCTTACTCACTACAGCTTAGGAGGTTTTTTGTTACCACAACACAGGCCGTCGCATTCTGCCTGATAGGATAATGCTACCTGCCTCATGATATTTGTTGTTATTAAGTGCTGTCAAGTCAGTTCCATATCATAGCAACCCTATTCATCATAGTATTTATGTAAGGAGAAATTGAGATACTGTGTATAAGTCACTTAAAACAAAACCTAGAACATTGTGTTAGCTGTTGTTAGGTACAATTTAATCTATGAAATTTGACAATTAAGTTCATGAACTTCATTGTTCTAAGTGCTACGTATCCCACTGCTGAATATTATTATGGTCACTTTCAACGTACTCCCCTTGGGAAGGTACGCACTGATGCCAGCACCTACTCCACCCTTCAAAGCAAATTTGGAACTCTTTCTGGGATGACCACTGCACATGATGGCACAGTGGCAAGTTTGTGAACTTAATCGTACAGTTGTCTGTGAGGGAGGTTTTAGCTAGTAAACAAATAACTGTATTGGAACACCCTCCCTACTCACCTGTTCTGGCCCCCAGTGACTTTTTTCTTTACCCAGAGATAACAGAAATATTGAAAGGAAGGCATTTTGATGACATTCAGGACATCAAGGGTAACACAGTGACACCTCTGATGGCCGTTCTAGAAAAAGAGGTCCAATATTGCTTCGAAGGGTAGACTAGGCACTGGCGTCAGAGCATAGCTTCCCAAGAAGAATACTTTAAAGGTAACTCTAGTGATACTTAGCGATGAGGTATGTAGCACTTTTTCTAGGATAAGCTCACAAACTTAGATGTCAGACCTCGTATTCCTATTCATAGTGACCATACGTACAACAGAACAAAACACTGCCCAGTTCTGTGCCATCCTCACAATCACTGCGATTGATCTTGTTGCAGCCACTGGGTCAGCATCTCATTGAAGTTCTTCCTATTTTTCATGGTCCCTCTGTATTACCATGCATGATGATTTTCTTCAGGTACTGGTCCCTCGGGATAGCATGCCCAAAGTATGTGAAACAAACTCTCACCATTCCTGCTTCCAAAGAACACTCCAGCTGTACTTCTTTCCAAACAGGCTTGTTCGTTCTTCTGACAGTCCATAGAATATTCAATATTTTTCACTAAGACCACAATTCAAAGACTTCAGTTCTTCTTCTGTCTTCCTTATTCATTGTCCAGCTTTCACACATATATGAGGTGATTGAAAATACCGCGGCTTGGCTCAGGCGCCCTTTAGTTCTCAGAGTTACATCTTTGTTTTTTAACACTCTAAAGAGATGTTTTGAAGCAGACTTGTCTAAGGCAGTAAGTCATTTCTTGATTGCTCCCTCCATGAACATTGACTGTTCATTGATTTAAAATAAAATGCTTTACTTTTTCAGTCTCTTTGCTATTTATTATATTGCCACTTGCTGGTCCACTTGTGAGAACATTTTTTTTCTTTATGCTGTGGAGTAATTCATACAGAAAGCTGTTGACTTTGATCTTCATCAGTAAGTGCTTCAAGTCCATTCTATTCTCAGCAAGCAAAGTTGTGCTGCAGCCTATTACAGGTCGTTAATGAATCTTTCTCCAGTCCTGATATTTCATTCTTCTTCATATAGCCCAGTTACTCAGATTATTTGCTTACTATCCAGATTGAATGAGTATTGTTAAAGAATACAGTCCTGACATACAACTTGGCTGATTTTAAAGCACACACTGTCAACTTTCTCTGTCCAAGGAATGAATGTCTCTTCATCTGAGTTCCACAAGAGCACAATCAACTAGTCTGAATTTCCCACTCTCCCCAATATTATTCATGATTTCTTATATTTTACACCGTTGAATGCTTTTGCAAAGTCAGTAAAGCACAGATACGCATCTTCCTGGTATTCTCTGCTTTCAGTCAAGATCCATCTGGAATCAGTAATAATATACCATGGTCCATGTCCTCTTATAAATCTGGCTGAAATTCTGGGCAATCCCTTGTAGACATACTGGTGCAACCATTTTTTAACTATCTTCAGCAAGGTTTTACTTGTGTGTGATATTAGTGATAGCCAAGTGCCATTGAGTCAGATTAGTGAAAATCTTCAGTAATTCTTTATTCTGTTGGACCAGCTTTCTTTGGAATGGGCACAAATGTGGATCTCTTCCACTCAGATGACCAGATAACTGTCTTTCAAATTTGTTGTCATAGACTAGTGAACGCTTCCAGCATTGTGTCACTTTGTCGAAACACCTCATTTGGTATTCTGTCAAAACCGGGAAACTTGTTTTTTTCCAGCGTTATCACTGTAGCTTGGACTTCCACCTGCAATACCTTCAGTTCTTGATTATATGGTACCTCCTGACATGATTGAATGTTGACCAATTTTTTCAGTACAGTCACTGTACACTCCTTCTATCTCCTTTTGATGCCCAATATTTTGCCCACAGAATCCTTCAAAACTGCAACTCCTGGCTTGAATTTTTATTTCAGTTCTTTCAGCATGAGAAATGTTGAGCATGTTCTCCTCTTTTGGTTTTCTAACCCTAGATATTTATATATTTCAACTGAATACTTTATCTTGTCTAGCCACTCTGAAACTTTCCTTTAGCTCTTTTACTTTATCATTTATTCCATTTGCTTTAGCTACTGTATATTGAAAAGTATCATATTCTCTTCTGATTTTCATTTGGATCTTTTCCTTTTTAATGACATTTTGCCTTCTTCATGTATGATATGCTTGATATTATTCCACAACTTGTCTCGTCTTCAGTGTTCAGTGTTCAGTGCATCAAACCTATTCTTCAGATGGTCTCTAAATTCAGGTGGGACACAACAGAGATCATACTTTGGCTCTCATGGAATTGTTTTAATTTTCTTTAGCTTCAACTTTGACTATCATATGAGCCATATTTTCTGACTACTGATGTTTTTGTGTTTCTAACTTTTGCATTTCAAACACCAGTAATTATCAATGCATCTGATTGCACTATTTATTCAGACTGCATAAGTTGCTAAAAAACTTCAATTTCCTCATCTTGGGCATTAATAGTTGGTTTGTACATTTGAATAATAGTCATATTAACTGGTCTTCCTTCTAGGTATATGAACATTACCCTGTCACTGACAGCCTTGTATTTCAGGATAGATTATGAAATGTTCTTTTTGATAATGAATGTGACACAATTCCTTGTTGATTTGTAACTCCTGGCATAGTAGACCATGTGACTATCTAATTCAAAACACCAATATCAGTCCACTTCAGTTCACTAATGCCTCAGATATCAATTTTTATGCATTTAATTTTGTTTTTGACTGCTTCCCATTGTCCTAGAGTCATACTTTATACATTCTCCTTGTTTAAATTTCCATTGTATGTCCCCAGCTGTTTCTTCTCATTTTGAGTCATGCCACATTAGAAAATGAAGGTCCCAAAACTTGACTCCATCTACATCATTAAGCTTGATCCTGTGTTGAGGAGACAGCCCTTCCTCAACAGTATTTTGAGGGCCTTCCAACCAGATGGGCTCAATTTCTGGCATATATCAAACAATATTTTGCTGCTAGTCATAGGATTTTCACCGGCCAAATTTTTCATAAGTAGAGCACCAGTTCATTCTTCCTAGTCTATCTTAGTCAAGAAGTCCTACTGAAACTTGAGCACCGTGGGTGACCTTGCTATACGTGAAATATCAGTGACATAGCTTCCAACATCACAGCAACACACAAGCCACCATGATACAACAAACTGAAGGTGACCCAGAACATTATACATGCTTAATTAATGCATTGGAGCCCCAGCTAGACAGTGGTTAAGAGCTCGACTTCCAATCAAAATGTCAGCAGCTCAGATCTACCAATAGCTCCTTGGAAACTCCTGTCCAGAGGCTAGGCGGGCAGGTGGGCAGGCAGGTATAGGAGCTGGCTGAATGAATACAGGAAGTACAGGGTAGGAAGGAGAAGTATGCTGTCACAGGGTTGGGAGACAAGCTAGAGTTGAAGAGAGGTATGTGTGAGGGATTTTATGTGGCAAATTGACTTGGATTGTAAACTTCGCTAAAAGCACAATAAAATATTTTGAAAAAACATAGAGGTAGCACACTTGATGACGATAGAGTAAATGTTAAGAGAACTAGACCAATGTATCTGACATAAAGGAATAAAATAAGATAGAATTTTTTATGTATACATATAAAGAATGAAGCTGAACAAGGTATCAAAACACTACCCAAGTACTTTATTTGCTTGATGAAAGATGCTATTCACTAAATTTGGCTTCAGAATACTGGATATCAGCCTGATTATGAACACCTTTCCCAAGGTAGCCCGAGAAAGATTTCAAGATATGCAAGAGACGGTCTTGTTAGTTACGTAAGTTTACGAGACATCTGAAGTCACATTATATTGGTTTTCTATTTATAATAAATTATTACAAATTTAGCAGCTTAAAACAACACCTATTTATTATCTGACAGTTTTCCTGGGTCTGTATTCAACCATGGCTAGGCTGAGTCCTCTAATCAGTATCTCACAAAGCTGCATTCAAGGTATCTCCCAGGACTGCAAGCTAATTTCAGGTCAGTATTCTCTTTCAAGCTTCATGGTTGTTAGCAGAATTCAGCTGTTTGTGATTATAGGACCAAGGCTTTCAGCATCTAGAGCCTGCTCACCATTTTCTGCCACATGAAATTTGTCTTTACAAGGCCAAGAAGATATTTCTGCAGCTTCAAATCTTCTCATTTCAAATCGCTATCACTTTGAATCTCTGACATTTTAAAAAGGTACATCAGCCCCAACCAGGATAATCACTGTTTTGATTGATTAAAAGTCAACAGATTAAGGGCCCAAATTATATCTGCAAAATCTGTTCACTATTGCCACTTAATGTAATGGATTGAAATCCCATCATATTCACAAGTCATACCTACTCTAAGGGGAGAGGATTATACAGTATGTGTACACCTGGGGGTGTTAGCTCTCTTATTTTTATTTTGTAATAATTTAAAGCTAATTGTGCTTACTCGATTTTTTGAAATAGTTAATCTGTGTAGGTCTGGCTTCACGATCTAATACAAAAGTTTGCTGTGGGCCCAAGACAGACTCATAATGCAGTAGAGTTTCTAAATAGAATACAAGTTAAAAATGACCAACGATGATACTAATAATAGTGACTTTGCCAAAGTCATTCAACCAGTTAGTGGCTGAACTACACATCTGCTTACTCTAATATCAGTGTTGGCTTTTTTTTGTTTTTTTGGGGTTTTTTTTACCTATAATTCTTAAAGAGCTTTGTCATGGGTTGAATTGTGTCCCCCCAAAACTATGTGTAGCCATGTGGCTGGGCCATGATTCCCAATACTGTGTGATTGTCCTACATTTTGTGATTCTCCTACACTGTATGTTAAAGGATTAGGGTCGGACTGTAAATCCCTTCATAGGATTACCTCCCTGCTCCACTGTAAAGGGAGGTTCCCTGGAGTGCGGCTTGCCCCACCCTTAATCCTTTCATACCACAAGAGATAAAAGGAAAGGGAAGCAAGAAGAGAATTGGGAACCTCAAACCATCAAGAACGTAGCCCTGGGAGAAGAGCGTGTGGATCAGACCTGAGGCTCCTGTGCCCAGACACTCCCTAGACAAAGACCAACATAATACCGGACTTTTCTCCAGGGCCGTAGAGGGGGAAAGCCTTCCCCTGGAGTGGACATCCTGAATTTGGACTTGTAGCCTGCCGGACTGTGTAAGAATAAACTTTCTTTTGTTAAAGGCATCCACTCTACGGTATTTCTGTTAGAGCAGCCTTAGCTGACTAAAATAAGCTTCTATGAGATTAAGACTGGCCATGATGTTTTGTAGTCAATATGATCCGACTTGACGGCACTTGGCTTTGGCTTGGTTTATAGTTAAAGCTATTTAAGAGATACAGTTCTATCTCTTAATTTATCCACAACTTATGATGCAGCAAGGAATGTTCTAGGTCTTCAGGAAAAAAATCTTCACAAAACCCCTTCTCTTGTATTATCAATCATACTTTCCAAAGTCATTCAAGTGGTCATATAGTACCATTTTGTAGAGTTGTTAGTATATTCTAAATTGATTCTTTGAAAGAGATTGAAGACTTTTTCCTTCCTGCTTCAGGAACTTTTCCTCAATAACTTCCTTTTTATAACCTATCCAAGGGGCCATAAACATTAGTTTATATCACATTATTCCATTCTGTTAGAAGCATATTGTCTCCATTTCTGCTGAAATCACTCAAACTTTATTGTAAATTCTGTTCTATTGAAAACATATTCTATCCATTTCTTGTCAAAACACTTGAACTATGTTGTAAATTATCTATACTAGCCCTCGCCTACCAATGCTTTATATAAATATGGGCACTCAACAGCTATTTGCTGCTCTTTGGTGAAGGACAGAAATGTTCACTGGCTTTGAACAAAAGTAGATTTGAGTCTTGCGTCTATTACATAATGACTGTGTGATTTTGAGCAAGTTACTTCTTTCATCACAGTTTCATCTG
Source organism: Heterohyrax brucei (assembly GCA_028571685.1). Classification (NCBI taxonomy): domain Eukaryota; kingdom Metazoa; phylum Chordata; class Mammalia; order Hyracoidea; family Procaviidae; genus Heterohyrax; species Heterohyrax brucei. Next base: position 149,130,624 of record CM053144.1, on the reverse strand, counting down.
TTAAATACACACAATGATGCCTAACTGATAAGATCTTTATGACAACTTAAAGAGGTAACAGAACCAATGCACTTTATAGTGTACATAATAGATTCTCAATGTGTTGATACCTTCTGTATTCTCTTGGCCCTTTCATTCCTGAAAAATATCATATTCTTTGGTCATACTTGTAACCTTTTCTGGAAGTAATGGAGTCATCCTGTCTTCATTTGAATTCGATATGTTTTTGCTCTCATATAAAGCACATTTTTTATTAAGAGCCAGCTCTCTTACTGAGTCTGCATCAGTTTTTATAACCCTTTATTAAAATTTTATACATGACAAACATTATACATTACCATTAATAACTGCTGTTCCTTTATAGAGGTTCTCACCTGAGAGTGGGATCTGAGGTCAGAAATATTACCTGGTTAGAAAGGTATGGAAACCCTGGTGGTGTAGTGGTTAAATGCCATGCTTGCTAACCAAAATGTTGGCGGTTTAAATACACCAGGCACTCACTGGAAACTCCCTGGGGCAGTTCTACTCCACCCTATAGGTCACTGTGAGTCAGAATCAACTTGATGGCAGTGAGTAGAAAGTCATACGAGAAGTTCCAAAGAGCAGATGAGAGTGTCATGTGTCACTTGAATAAGCCCTCCAGATGATTCAGAGGTCTACCCCTAAATGTGGGCTATTTCCTTGTCTTTACTCTTCACCTCACTGAGATCCAGGAAGACGTACTATTAATAAACATTCTGATGTATATATTAGTGAGAGTAAGATAAACCCCAGAGTGCTTTTTCTTCTGTGTAGGCAAATCATTCATCAACAGTACTCTGTTTCTATTAAAATTGGTTAAGCTGCTTCTTCCTTTTCTTTTTTCCCCCCTATATTTAGTCTTAAATGGCTTGGCCTCATTTATTTTTTCTGAGCCAAGCAAAATTAATTATCTGTTTCTTTGATCAGTAACTTTAATTTTAAGCTTATTAGTCACTTTACATATTTTGTCTTTAAAATGTTCATCTTCAGTAAAACTTGTGAAAATAATTATAATTATTACATTTGCTTTTTAAGCCCTCTGGCATTGCTTGCTAATGTAATGCACTCGCTGGCAAAAAGAAAGTCATGTTTTAGTAGGCCTTCATTTATCCTTGTTCTCAAATTGAGATTATGCACACTGATAACAGTACGGCTGAGACACAGCAGCTTCAGTGGGATCCCTCTTCCTTTTACTGTTCTCAAGAAATGCGTGTTAGATATTTAATAGGTTGGTTCAAGTTAAAACAGGTAGATAAGCCATATTGGGTCTACAAAAAGGAGTTTACTGGCTCACGAAACCTGAGTAGCTCAGAGATTTGAGAGAAGAACTACAGAGGTTCAAGACAGCTCAGAGATGTTCATGGACTAGAATTAGTAACTCACTGCCTTTCACTCCACCCTTTCTCTCTCCCTCTCTTTTCTACCTGTGTCTCATCTCTGCTTGTTTTTTTTAGTTACTTTATTCTCTGTCACTACCATCAGTATCTTCTTGCCTCCAATTCACCCCCTACCTATTCTGTGATGTAGACACAGTGCACCTTCACAAGCAGCTCCAGACAGAGTAATTCCTTAAATGCTTCTAATTATCTCAGCTTGGTCACTTATTCTTCTTTAGACTAAATAACTGTAGTCCGGGAAACATTATATTATGATTAGGTGTATGCTCATCCTTATAGATAGAGGGCAGATTATCACAACAAGCATTACTAGAATCACTGGATTAAAAGTGAAAGAGAATAAATTTTCAGAATGAAGAACTATATCAAACAACAACATCATACAACAGATATTTGATAGTATAGATCTGAAAGTTAACATTAAGTGATACGATACGAGGCCTTCAACTTCTCCAACTTCAGCAAGAATAGTGGAGACAAGAATACCTAGATAAAGAACCCTGCTTTAACTTATATTGCATTTCTTCAAGGAAATCATTTATACTTTGTTAGTCTCAAGAGTACTATATAGGCACTTTCCAAATCACAATAGACTTTGATTCACAGGTATGCTAAATGAGGTAAATATTCCTTAAAGAAGTAACTAGTAATCAAATGATCAATCACTGACAAAGTAAATGAAAGCCTAGTCATAAATACTAGTGGCTTTGAAGGGAACCAGTGCTCTGACATGGAAGACTGGATCCAAGGAAAGCCAAAAGTATCCCATAACTTTTATACATTTTAAACCAGCCCAAGCCTGTTACCATCTGACCCACAGCAACCCTATAGGACAGGGTAGAACTGTCCCATAGGATTTCCAAGGAGTGCTTGGTGGATTCAAACTGCTGACCTTTTGATTAACAAGCATAGATCTTAACCACTACACCACTCAGTTTTCTTCGGAACCAGCAGTACCAATTATAGATTAAAATTTATTTCTCCACCAATGTTGTAACCAAAAATATAAAATGTTGTACTAGTTAACTAGTCATACACCTGAAACCAAACCCAATGTCACTGAGTCAAGTCCAACTCCTAGCGACCCTAGAGGTCAGAGCAGAATTGCCCCATAGAGTTTCCAAGGATTATCTGGTGGATTTGAACTGCTGACCTTTTGGTTAACAGACATAGCACTGAACCCCCTACACCACCAGGGTTTCATAGCCAGGCTTTATGTGATACAATTTACATTCCAATGCTGCAATATCTTGAGAATAGAGTTAACAAGATGATGAAATAGCTCTTGAGTTGTGAACTGAAGTGGAGTATGTTCCTTACTCTGACTACTCCAAGTGTGGGTCACAGATGCAGCACGGACACCACCAGCAGGTTTATTAGAAATGCAAAGTCTAGGGCCCCATCACAGACTGAGCAATCCAGGATCATCATTATAACAAGATCTCAAGAAAAGGCACTACAGGCAAAGTCCCCAAAGACAGTGAAGTTTGAAAAACATTGACCTGAGGTAAGCCTATAACAGCAACTTAAGGGCAGGCTAGGCTATTATATCAAGTAATCTGCAAATAATTATTGGAGAACAATTTTTGACAGGATAGCAAGGTACAATCAGAATGACATTTTCTAGCTAGACTGCAGATATCTTACAAAGCAGATTTCTGAAAGGAAGCAAATACCAAAAAGAATAACACTAAGGCCATTATCAGTAGGTGGGGACCCACCTATATACTAAGATACGAAACCTTTGTTAGCAACAGTAAATTCATTTAGGCAGCTTACACCTGTGTGTGTGTGTGTGTGTGTGTGTGTGTGTGTGTGTGTGTAACTCTCAACCATCTACATGTTTCAGTTTGCTGTCTCTGTGTATGTATGAAGTTTCTGTCATCTTCCTTTTGCCCCTTTCCCATCTTTTGACATTCTATACAAGTACTATCTTTTATTTTTTTCCATAACTTTTCCTTCAGCTTCTTCTGCAAGGAAGAGTCAGAGATAAGGATATACAGTGAAGGGATGCTTCTTCAACTGACACTTTGTTATACTCAAAGAAAGAATATAGATGTTTTCCAAATCAGAACACAGTTTAACATGTTATAGTCAAAATTAAAGTTATATTAAATCAAGGTAAAGTTTTCCTAAAGAAATGACTAGTAGATACTTATGCCCTCTTAAAAACAAATTATGCTTTTATTTTTTGCCCTTGGAAATGAAAAAAATTAAAAATATATATAAATTAAGGAACTTCTGACCAAGATGGTGCCATAGACAGAAACAGCACCCCATCCCTCTATAGTAAAGATACAAAAACCTAAGCAAAACAGAGACAAGCATAAATCCTGAAACCTAAAGTATTAAATGAAGAGGTAAAGGACTCAGACAAATTCAGAATGGAATAAGACACTAACAAAGAACAGAGACCAAGAACAGATACATGCAGAATATCCCAATCAGCTAACACAGCATGGATTTGCCATGTTGGACTTTTGCCAGAGATCAGCAGATAGGGAGTATGGGAAAGTAGCTTCATAGAAATCCCAGTGGGAGAGAGAACACCCAGAAATCAGCAATACACTCATTAGCTTTGGTCCCAGGTCACTTGGATTCACCAGCCCACAATGGCCAGCTCCCTGAGTGCCATTTGTCTGTAACTGATGTTGCTTTTTTCCATGTCTTTTTGTTTCTTGCAAGCCTCCCACCATTTCCACCTCATTTCTCTCAATTGTGTGGCTCTGTGTGCCTTCTTTGCTTCTTCTTGAAAGTCTGTGAGGCTGTGCTCAGCTGAGGAACCACACCTCCAGCCTACGATGCTCATGCTGGGATCCTCGGCACATCTTCCTTTTTTGTTTCACTTTGTTTTGTCTGTCTATTTGCTTTCTGTTCTTTTTTTGCAAGTTGAGAGCCCCTTCTAGCCAGGCTGGACTGCACAGCTTAGGTCCCACTTCCCAAGTCTGTATAGTCGTGTCAGTGGAACCCCTGGGAGCATTTCTCTCTCTCTTTCTAACTCTTTCTTTGCTTCCTTCTCTCCTCTTCTTTTTCTTTCTGTCTCTTTCCCTCTCTCTCTCCTCACCTTCTATCTCTCCCTCCTTCTCTCCTTCTGTCTCTCTGGCTTTCCTGCCTTTCCCTCATTCCTTCTTTCTTTCTTTATGCCTTTTTCTTTTTTCTTTTTCTTTTTTGCTTTCTGACTGTACCTCTTCTAATTGTTATACTGCACAGCCTGGGATACACTTCCCCTGTCTTCACAGCTGCACCAATGGGACAACTGAGGAAAAGATAACAATTTTCCTTTCCAAATTTGTATCTAGCTTCTTGTACCACTCCCTGCTTTCTTACTTTCTTTCCTTTTTACTTTTCTCCATTTCTCACCTTTCTACTCAAACAGCAAACTTCTTTTGTTTGTTGGTTTTGGGCTTCTGTTTCCCTTTTCTCTTTTCCATACTTCTATTAGCACTACATATCACAACCTCCTCCCTTCTTTATGCCTACCTGCACCATGTGCTGAATATCACACCCCTGAGCAACATAGGCATGGACTACTATAACCTGCCTAGCACTGATTTTTGGCTAATCCTATGGGCCCTAACACATGCCACAAACAACCCATCCCAGCACTCTTTTAGATAGACTTGCCCTGCTGCACCATAGCTGAGCAACTGACCCTGCCCACTGGACAAGAAGGTGAAAAGTATCATGAACACAGAGGTGCAAACAACAAGGAATGCACAGCACGCCTACTTTGACATATCAAAACAAAAAGTCAGGGTGAAACAAACAGATCTACAATCAGTAAACACAGAAAATAACCACTGAATATCCCAAACACAATAGACAGTATAAAAACATACATATTAAAAACAAAAAAAAGGACAGTATGGTTCCAGTAGGCATCCAACATAAAACACCAGATGACTTTCCAGTAGAAGAAAAGGCACTAAAACTACCTGACAGAGGATTCAAATTTCTAATCTTCAGAGGTATCCAAGGACTGAAGCAAAAATCAGACAAAAATGAGGAAAGAATAGACAAAGTCACAATAAGTATAGATGAAAAAAAAAAGAAAAATTTAGGAAAACAATAAGGAACAAAATGACAAAATAAATTCACCACTAGAAATCATACAAAAATAACAATCAGAAAGCCAAAAGACAAGACTTCATAAATGGACAGTGTCATAGAAGAACTGAGGAGGTGATATGAAATGGCAGAAGATAAGATAAGGAAAATTGAAGAAAACAGCTACAACTCTGAGGAGAGATGGGGGGAAAAATGAAGAAATTCTGAGAGTTCCGAGGGGTATAATCAAAAGAAAAATTGATGAGTGGTCAGAGTTCCAGAAAAGGAGGAGAAAATGAAAAACACAGAGAGGATCACTGAAGAACTGCTGACACAAAACTTCTTTAATATCATGAAAGATGTAAAGTTGACCACATAAGATGTTCAAATGAACCCTACATAGGACAAACTCTAAAAGAAAAGCATCAAAGCATATCATAATCACACTCAATAAATCAAAGACAAAGAAAAGTTCCTGAGAGCAACTAGAGAAAAACAGAAAGTCACATACTGAGAAGAAAGTGTAAGAATAACTCTAATTCCTTAGCAGAAACTACGCAAGTAAGAGAACAATTGGATGGCATATAAAACCTCAAAAGAAAACTATTGTCAATCAAGAATTATAAATCATTAAAAACTCTTGTTCAAATATGAGTGAAAATAGGACATTTCCAGATGAACAGATATTAAGGGAATACGTAAAAACCAAAGCAAATGTACAAGAATTATTAAAGGAAGTCCTGTGGTGTAAGAACAAACAAAATCACACCTCAGCCTGAATCTACAATGCAAGACTGCACCAACCAGATACCAACATAGGAAATAAACTGTCAAGGAGTATCTAAAAGGAAAGAATAACAACAGGCACCAGAGAGGTTAATCTGTAAATGACAACAATGGCAGAACAATAAAAGAGGGACTAAACAGTACAGGTGTAGAACTTTCCAGTGGAGAGAAAGGCGAGATGATACCAAGTAATAATAGACTGGTTCAAACCTGTGAAGATAGGCCTAAGTTTCAAGGTAACCAAAAAAGAAAGTCCACTAAATTATTCATCAAAATAAAAAAGAAAAATGTAAAGTTTCAATAAAAGCAAAGTCTACAAAAATTAAAAAAGAAGGAAAGAAACAGAAATCAACAAACAAAAGGAATTCAACTCAGGACAGTAATAGGAACAAAGAAAATATCACCACCACAGAAAAAAAGCACTAAAAATGACCACAATAAACTCACACTTATCAGTAAAATTACACTGAATGTGAACAGCCTAAATACACACATAAAGACACAAAATGGGTGGAAAAAACGGAATCCATCAATATGCTGCCTGCAAAAGACACGCTATAGAAACAAAGACATAAATTTACTAAAACTCAAAGCCCATGAAAAAAAAATCAAGCAAATGGCTGCCAAAAAAGAACAGAAGTGGCAATACTGATCTCAGATAAAATAGTCTTTAAAACAAAATCTATCATAAGAAACAAAGAGAAGCACTATATAATAATTAAAAGGATGATCCATCATGAAGACCTAACAATAATAAACATCTATACACCCAACAACAGGCCTCCAAAATACATGAAACAAACTCTGACAGCACTGAGAAGAGAAATGGATAGTTCTACAATAATGGTAGTGGATTTCAATGCACCACACTCAGTAAATGACAGAATATCAAGAAAGAAGCTAAACAAAGATAGAGAAGAGCTAAAGGGGACAATCAGCCAACTTGACTTTTAGTCATATATCAGATATCCAACAACTGCTAAGTATACATTCTTTTCCAACACACATGGAATGTTTTCAAGAATAAACCACATCTTAGGCAACAGAGCAACCTTCAACAAAATCCAAACATGGGGATAATACAAAGTATTCTCTGACCACAATTCCACTAAAGTAGACGTTAACAACAGAAAGAGCAACGGAAAAAAGTCAATTATATGCAAATTAAATAATATCCTTTTTAGAAACTACTGGGTAATAGAAGAAATCAAAGATGGAATCCAAAAAACTTCCTAGAATCAAAATACATCACATGAAAACTTTCAGGACATGGCAAAAGCAGTCCTCATAGAGTGATTTATAGCAATAGATGCACATGTCAAGAAAGAAAAGGACAAAGAAAACATCAGCTACACAACTCAGACAAATAGAAAGACAGCATCAAAAGGAGTCCCTAGAAGAAGGGAAATAATAAAGATGTAGATATACAAAAATAACAGAAAGAATCAACAAAACCAAAAGTTGTTTCTTGGAAAAGCTCAACAAAATTGACAAAAACCAATGGGCACACTGACAAAATAAAAACAAGAGCAGATGCAAATAACACAAATAAGAGGTGAAATAGGGGACATTACAATAGACCCAAGTGAAATAAAAAGGATCATAGCAGAGTATTATGAAAAACTATACTTCAACAAATTTGAGAACCTAGAGGAAATGGACAAATTTCTGAAACCACACTATCTATCCAAAAGAACACAAAATGATGTTGGAAATCTAAACAGATCCACAATGAGAGAAGATATTGAAATGAAAAAAGAAAGTCTCAACAACAACAAAAGAAAGCCTTGGCCAAGACAGCTTAACAAGACAACTCTATCAACAGTTACAGAAGAGCTCACACTAGTACCACTCAAACTATTTCATAACATAGAAAAGAAAATGATACTTAAAAATTCATTCTATGAAATCAGAATAACCGTGTTACCAAAGCCAAAGACACCACAAGAAATAAAAAAATACAGACCAATATCTCTCATAAACATAGGTACCAAAATCCTCAATAAAATTCTAGAACACCATGACCAAGTGGGATTTATACCAGGTATGCAAGGATGATTCAACATTAGAAAAATCAAGTGATGTAATCTACCACATAAATAAAATGAAAGAAAAGAATCACATGATCATCTTAGTTGACATAGTAAATATATTCAACAAAGTCCAACGCCTATTCCTGATAAAAACTCTCAGTAAAATAGGTATAGAAATTTCTCAACATATTAAAGGACATCTATGCAAAATCAACAGCCAACATCACTGGTAATGGAGAGAGGCTGTAAACATCCCTCTTGAGAACAGGAACAAAACATGGGCCCCTTTTGTCACCACTGTTATTTAACATTGTACTGGAAGTCATAGCTACAGCAACAAGGCCAGAAAAAGAAACAAATGACATCCAACTTGGTAATGAAGAACTCAAACTGTCCCAGTTTGCAGATAATATGATACTATACATAGAATACTCACAAGGCTTCCTAAGAAAACTACTGGAACTAATAGAAAATTCAGCAAATTAACAGGGTACAAGATATACATACAAAAATCAGTTGAATTCGCATGCATCAATAAAGAGAATGATGAAAAGAAAATCAGGAAAACAGTAGCTCCTAAAAAATTAAAATGCTTAGGAATAAATCTAAACAACGATGTAAAAGTCCTATATAAAGAAAATAACATCTATATGTACAGTGAAATCATAATACAAATTCCATTGTCATTTTTTAATGAGAAGGGGAAACAAATCACCAACTTCATTTGGAAAGGGAAGAAACCCTGGATAAGTGAGACACTACTGAAGAAGATGAACACAGTGACAGGCCTCACACTACCTGACCTTAGAATCTATTACACTGCCACGATAGTCAAAATAGCCTGGTAGTGGTACAAGAACAGGTACATAGACCAATGGAACAGAATAGAGAATCCAGAAATAACACCACCCACCTATGAATAGGTGATATTTGACAAAGGCCAAAGGCTGTAAACTGGATAAAAAATAGTCTCTTTAACAAATGATGTTGGCAAAATTGGATATCCATCTGCAAAAAACTGAAACAGGATCCATATCTCACACCTTACACAAAAATCAACTCAAAATGGATCAAAGACCTAAATATCAATTCTAAAATGATAAAGATTATGGAAGAAAAAAATAGGGAAAATACTGGAAGTTCTAATACATGGCTTAAACACACTACAAAAACTTACTAAGAATGTGCATAAATGGCAGAAGAGAAAATAGGTTAATGGGAACTACTAAAAATTGCACACTTACGTTCATCCAAACTGTTCATCTTGGCTTTATCAAGAGAATATAAAAAGATTGCCTATAGACTGAAAAAAAATTTGGTAACCCCATATCTGATTGACATCTGATCTCCATAATCTACAAAGTACTGCAAAATATCAACAAGAAAAAGACAAATGATCTAATTGCAAAATGGGCAAAGGACAATCATTAGTCATTGGGGAAATCCAAATCAAAACTACAATGAGAGACCATGTCACCCCAACAAGGTTGGCAATAATAAAAAATAATAATAATAATAATAATAAACCCACCACAACAAATGTTGGAGAGGCTGTGGAAAGATTGGAACTCTTCTACACTGCTAGTAGGAATGTAAAATGCTATGACCTCTTTGGAAAGCTATTTGGTGCTTTCTTAAAAGCTAGAAATAGAAATACCATGTGATTCAGCAATCACACTGCTTGGAATACATCCTACGGTAATAATAAGGACTGTCACACAAACAGATACATGTGCAAGAATGTTTATTGCAGCACTACCCACAATAGCAAACAAGATGGAATTAACCTAGATGTCTATCAACAGATGATTAGATAAATAAACTATGGCATATACACACAATGGGACACTATGCAGTGATAAAGAACAATGATGACTTTTATGAAACACCTCATAACCTGGAATCAACTGAAGACATCATGCTGAATGAAATCAGTCAGCTGCAAAAGGACAAATATTGTATGAGACCACTATTATAAGGACTTAAGAAAAGATTTATTGTACAGAACATACTCTTTGATGGTTACAAGAGTAGGGAGGGAGGGAGAGGGTTAGTCACAGATTAGACAGTTGATAAGAATTCAGTTAGGTGAAGGTAGTGACAGCATACAGTAGAGGGCAGGTCAGCATAACTCTTTCACACCGTAAGCTAAAAGATTTTCTAAATTCAACCCAAAATTTCAACAGACGGAGTAGCAGAGACAGGGTTCTGGCGATTGTGTTCTCAGGGGACACTGAGGTCAGTTGGCATAACTAGCCGTTTGCTAAGAGAGTCTTCTGCATCCCATATTGTAAGTGGCATCTGGGGTCTTCAAAGCCAGCAAGCTGCCATCTGAGGAACATCAATTGGTCAAAACCCACCTGGAACAGATGACAACCAAGAACACCAAAGACACAGGAAAAGAAGCCCAGGAGATGGAAGAACCCCTATGATTGGGGGACTACATTAGCATGAGATCAGAAGAATTAAACGGTGTCTGGCCACCACCACGAACAGCCCTGATAGGGGACACAGTGTGGAGTTTCTGACGTAGCCCAAGAAAAAGAGGTCTGCAGATCAAGAACTTTTATTAAAAGACCAAAATTGATGGTTTGACAACCTGGGGGGTCCATCCCTAGGCTTCCTGCAAGCCCAGAGCTGAAACCAGTACCAAGGCCACTATTTCAGACAAACAATGGACTGGACTTGGGCACACAGAGTGGTATGTGCACTTTATAGTTCAATATATACATGAGGCTGTCCTACTGGCTTCTTTCTAGAAGGGAGAGAAGAGGGTGAGAGGAGGGGACAAGTGTTGGTTGAGGGGATACTGTAAGTAAAAAGTGAAAAAGAAGATTGTGCTGTCACATGGTGAGGAGAGCAGATAGAGTCTCACAGAGGCAGGTCCTTGGGGTTTTACACAGAAATTGACTTGGATTATAAACTTGCACCTAATCACAATAAAAAAAGAAAGAAAATTACAAAACACTACTGCAAGCAAACAAAAGGGATCTACATAAGTGGAAAACCATACTGTTCTCATGGATAGCTAGACTCAACATTGTGAAAATGAAAATTTAACCTGAAACAACTTGAAAATACAATGTAATCCCAATCTAAATACCAAAAACATTCTTTAAAGATATGAAATATACTTGTCATAGCTTATCAATAAAGCACTACTGAAGAATAATAAAGTAGGAGGACTTTCACTACCTGACCTCAGAACCTATTATACAGCTAAGGTAATCAGAAGAGGCTGGTACTGGTATAACAAGAGATACATTGACCAATGGAACAAAACTGAGAACCTGGGTGTAAATCCATCCACCTAATTTTGACAAGGGCTCAAAGTCCATCAAATGGGGAAAAGATACTCTTTAAAAAATGGTACTGGTAAAACCAGATGAACATCTGCAAAAAAATAAAAAAGAACCAATACCTCACATCATATAGAAAAACTAATTCAAAATGGATAACAAAAAAACCTAAATATAAAGTAAAAACTATAAAGCTCAGAGAAGAAAAAATGAGATCAACACTAGAAGCCCTAAGACATGACATTAATAGCATATAAACCATAACAAACAAACACATAGACTCCAGAAAATAAGCTAGATAATTGGGAATTTGTAAAAATCAGACAGTGCACACTTTCACCAAAAGAGTAATAAAAAAGCTACAGACTGGGAAAAAATTGGGGGTATTACAAATCAGGAAAGTTCTAAAATTCATAAGAAAGTCCATTACCTCTACAAGAGACAAATAAGTCAATTAAAAAATGACCAAAGGAAATAAACAGACACTGAATCAAAGAAGACATTCAAGCAGCTTGAGGAAATACTCAAGATCACTAGCCATTAAGGAAATGCAAATCAAAACCACAGTGAGATACCATTTCACCCTGGCATTGCTGGCATGAATTACAAAAGCAGGAAATAACATATGTTGGAGATGCTGGAGGGAGATTGGAACTCTTACGTACTGCTGGTAGGAATGCAAAATGATATAACCATTTTGAAAGACAAGATGGACTTCCTTAGAAAGCTAGAAATAGAAATACCATATGATCCAGCAATCCCATGCTTAGGAATATATCCTACAGAAATAAGAGTCATCACATGAATAGACATTTGCACACTCATTTCTTTTCAGTATTGCTCACAATAGCAAAATGATGGAAACAGTCCACATGTCCATCAATAGGTAAATGGGTAAACAAACTATGGTATACACACAGAATGGAGTATTACGCAGCATTAAAGAGTAGTGATGAATCTGTACAACACCTCGTAAGGAGGAAGGAACTAGAGGGAATTACGTTGAATAAGTCAATCACAAAAGGACAAATATTGTATGAGATGATTACTGTAAAAACTCATGAAAAGGTTTACATATAAAATGAAACAATCTTAGATGATTACCAAGAAGATTTGAGGAGGAGATGGAAAATAGTAAATAGACAAGAGATAAGCAATAACTCTGGTGAAGGGTAAGACAGTACAGAATACTGGGGAAACCAGAACAACTCACACAAGACAAGGCCACTGAAGCTCCACGGACAAATCCAAATTCCCTGAGAGAACCATTTGCTGGGTTGAGGGCTCTGGAGACCATGGTCTCAAGGAACATCTAGCTCAGCTGACATAACACAGTTGAAAAAGACAATGTCCTACATTCCACTTTGGTGGGCAATGTCTGGGCTCTTTAAAGCCCGTGAGTGACCATCTAGGATACTCCACCGGTCTTATGCCTTCAGGAGCAAGGAAGAATGAAGAAAACTAAAAATACAGAGGAAAGATTAGTTCAAAGGACTAATGGCACATATCTCCAGTGGCTTCCAGCACAGTTAGATGATGCCTGGCTACCCTCTCTGCTCTGACATGCATCACAGTAGAGGGTCCCAAACAGAGCTGGAGAAAAAGGTAGAACCAAATTATGGCTCAGAAAGAAAGATCAGACTTGCCAGCCTGACAGCGATTGGAGAAACACTGTGAGTACGGCCCCCAGACACCCTTTCAGCTTAGTAATGAAGTCACTCCTGAGGTTCACCCTTCAGCCAAAGACTGGACAGGCCCATAAAACAAAGTGGCATTAAATGAGCATACCAGCCCAGGGACAAAGACCAGAAGGCAGGAGGGGACAGGAAAGTTGGTAACAAGGGAACATAAGGTTGAGAAGGGAGAGTGTTGACTTGTAGGTTGTTAACTAATGTCATAAAACAATATGTGTACTACCTGTTTAATGAGAAACTAGTTTGTTTTCTAAAACCTCTTCTAAAGTACAATGCAAAACAAATAAACCCAGAAAAGATTGAGTTTTTCTATTTTTGCCTTGTTTTTCTATAAACGGACTGATTGCAAACTTGCATTTTTTAAGCTGTACACTAGGGCTTGAATTCGCTAACATTAAAACATATTGCCGATTTCAATAATACAATAGTTTTGATCATTCATTTTATGTACATGTGCATGTGTGTATATCAAATTTCCTTAGACCCTTTTAATTAAAACCAAATAAAAAGACTATATAGACTGAATGAGAAGGGAATATTTCTCAAATTACAGAGATTTTACAACAAACATTAATAAACCAAACTCTCATAAAGATTCAATCAAAAAGCCAACAGGTTTAGTAGACCTGCCCAACTGGCTAATTAATCCTTGTCTCAAACAGGTGTAGCTATTGCAGCAGGCACAGCTATAATCTATGATACCGTCAATTTGCTACGACCTAGTGCTCCATAATGTTGGCAGGAGACTCAGGTAGAAACAAAGAAGCCTAACTCACCTCCATCAACACTCAAGGAAATGAAATTTGGCCATTGTGAAACAAGTCTGGGATCTTGCCAGTCTGTTACATTAAGCTATAATTGACCTATGGAACTGAAAACTAACAGAAGAGAGCACACGTGTTAAGTACAGACAGCATGACTTTATAAACTTCAACCTTGTCCTTGCCCTCTAAATCAAGGCCTACAGCTAGGTGGGCTGTATTCAATAGAATGGTCTGTGGTGGTAGGAGAAACTGAAAGACTGTAATTCTTGCAAGCTTTCTTGTTTCTAGTGTGTGTATTAACTTCTCCTCCTCTGTGACTGTGAGCGAGAGCTGTAGTGTGATTATAGAGGATGTGTCTGGTCCAGAATTCCTTATCAAATTGGCAGGCAATGTGGCTCACAGATGGGGGCTTTGCCACTTCTCTCACACCTATCAGGAACAGCTGAGGTGATGTATTCTGCACCTGCCACAGTTTCTGGAGAAGTTTCAGAGGAAGGCCAAGAAGCAGAAAATTATAGCTCACCCAGGTAGAAGAAAATGAAGATGTGCATAATATCCACGATGGGAAGAAAATAATATGCCATAAACCCTTAAGGCTGCTTCTTCAAATGCCTATAGTTTACACAGAAAAATAATGAAAAGTCATAATCGATTTTTCATGAGCATGGAAATAAAGCTGAACAATAGCTGATTTGCTTTTGCTTGCTTGTTTGATCATTTTTATTAATATTATAGCTCTGCAAACTTATTCTATAAAAATTAGAATGTGTTACTCTCCCAGAAGAATAGTTTGCTCTTATGCCACCCTGAAATAACTATATTGTGTTGTACAGCATTGTAAATCTTTTATCTTTGCATAGATATTTTGAAGAGAGGTTACATCTTATAGAGGACTAGCCGCACAATTTGTAGAGCCCCGTGCCAACAAAAAAGGCAGGACCTCTTGTTAAAAAAAAAAAAAAAAAAACTATTAAGAATGTTAACAACCATCACCAGTCACCATCAAGTTGATTCTGACTCATGGTGACCCCATGTGTGCTAGAATAGAACTGCGCTCTACAGGGTTTTCCGCACCTTGTTTTTCAGAAGCAGATGATCAGACCTTCTGTCTGTGGTTAGCAGTCGAGTGCATTAACACTTTGCACCACCCGGGAGTCCACAACAGCAACAGCAGAGCCCTAACCAAGTATGGGATCCTCTGAGTGTGTGGCCCTGCACAACGTTGCAGGTTTCAGTACAGAAGGTGGCCCTGATCTTGTGTTTACACAGAAATTGTCTACCTAGATTACTGGGTTAGACACAGTCATCAGACCTACTTTTTAATTTCTCAGAAATTCATATTTTTGATGAACAGCAGGCAGGATCACTTAGGAAACTATTGCAGTAACCATTTGTTATTTTGCATTAGCTATATCTCACCACATTTTCCTTATACTTTATATTAGGAGGAAATCACTCTAATTCTATCAAAGAATAACGTCATCACTGCTAGTGAATAGCTTAAATATACAACAAACAACTCAGTAAAGATTCAGCTTTTATAAAAATTATATTGAAACACAAAACTCATTCACTAATGCTGTTGTTCCATACCTACAAACTTGTGCATGTTTGTACGTTTTAAATCAACAGTTTATTTTTCAAAGTTTTTCTTTTTCTTTTTTTTTTTTATTGAAAAATCCCTGATCTGTGTGCACACACTGAATTAAAGGGCTCAACACAAAACTGAAGGAAATCAGGCAACAGGCTGAAATTTGGCAACTGAAAGACATTTTATATTCCATATCTCTTTTTTCTCTTGCTTTTAGTTTCCATGGAAATGTATATTTTCTTCCAGTCAAGACTTTTTGCTGTCTTGGTAACAGTAGAAAAGCAGAAATAAATGGAAATAGGATGTCAGAAGAGACATTGATTTAAAATATGGGTGAGGCACATTCAAATCTTAGAAAGTGAAGAAAATTCTGATTGGCCCATTGAGTTTGGAAAACTCTGCAAGTAAACCAGTTTCTGAATACAGGTATATAATCCTAGCAAAAAAAGGAATATATTTATGTTGGCAACAATCTATTAAAATAGGCTTTAGGTATAACCTCAGTATTCGACTACTTATTCATTAAACATACCCTTACTGAGTGTTAACTATATGCCAGACACCTTGTCACATGCCAGGGCTACAAAGGTGGTCAGATTATTTCATTTCAGTGGCCTGCAGAAAGGTTAAATGACATCAGTTTATTCAGCCTTCAACAAATGTTCACAGGGCATCCGTTCCACGTCGAATCCTGTGGAGGCAAAAGGCCTATTTCACATGGTGTCTCTAGGTAGGTTTGCACTGCCAACGATTTGGCTAGTAGCTGACTACTTGACCATTTGCTCCAACCAAGGCTGTAAAATGGAATAGTGGAAAGGAACACAGAATATTCATAAAAAATACGATTTAATACAGTAAGGTAAGGGCCACAGAATCCATTGAACAGGCTAAAAGTGTTCCACAGGTACACCCCATAAAATTTAATGTAGACTATGAAAGTACTCTAAATTGGGTTTAATTATAAGAGGCAAAAAAAAAAGAAGAAACAGAGCCACGTAAGAAAGATGAGAAAAAAAATGAAGAGAGTATGATGAGATAGACAAAGAATTTAGAGAAAAAAGAAGACTGTAGAGGGGAAAAAATACAGAAGGAGGGCAGAGAAGAAAAACACAAATGAGACAGGGTCTCTAAGAAACCCTAGATATTGGGGTTCAATGCCTCCAGAACAAGAGAAACAGAGAAAGATAAAAGGTTATATGAAATACTATTTGAACAAAAACAGGATAGTGTGGTTAGCTCTGTAATATCCTGGGTCTACCATGTAATGGATTGACTCAGGACCTGTCCAAAGGGAAGAACATCTGTGCAAGCACTCTCCAGCTCTTGGAAGGCAGATGGCCTCATGACTGCCAGCTTTTACACCTTCATTTTCCCTAAGGAAAGCAACTTGTCCAAAGAGTGATTTAGAATAGAACTAATGTCAATTTTTTTCCTATTAAAATTTTCTTTTTATTTATACAAGCAAATTTCAGACTTCAACTTCATTATTGAAAATCAGTGGTCAAGTTATTCAATGGTACTTATGGGTACCCATCTCATGGCTGTGCCTGACACAGAGAAACACTTGACCATGGACCAGAATAGTTTCCAAGGAGATTGAATCAATAAACACATAATTTGCTAAAGAAGCCGAGATTTCTTATGGAATACGATATTGGAAGACAGCCCATTTTGGATTATACTTGGGTTTGCATTTAAACCCATGTTAGCAAACACTCTGTACTCTAAATGCTTCCACACTATATGTTCCTGCTGTTGTTTGAAAACCACTGCCTCACGAGAGAGAACTCCTAGTCAGAAAAATCAGGACAGGCCAATGACCAGACAGCCTTTAGTGATAAACACATCTTAGATCAGGATGGAGATTGAAACACTAAAGATGAGAGTACTGTTTTCATCACTATATATTTCTTAGCAGTCAACTCATAAACAAGTATAAATTCCAAAGACCGATGCACAACCCAAACCCACCACCGCTGAGTCAATTCCAACTCACAGTGACCCTTTAGGACAAATTAGAACTGTCCCATAACATTTCCAAGGAGCACCTGGTGGATTTCAGGGACAACCTTTTTTGTTAGCAGCCGTAGCACTCAACCACTACACTACCAGGGTTTCCAAAGATATATATGTATATATAAATATGTGTGCGTGTGTGGACATATATATACATGCACGCATACATACACTCACACATACACAAGTCAGAAGTTACAGGCATATACATGTAACTTTCGCCTTGCATTTTAAAATAACACTGCTTTACTCTGGGTGAGAAAAAGATAGACACTAAGGTCACGGAATATTATCACAATTACAGCCTATCATGCAAGAGGGCTCTCCTTCCTACTTTCACTAGCCACACCCTCACCCTCACTGCCACCGTCACTGCCACTGTCTCCACCCTTTGCCAGTTGAGTGCTTCTTTTGTCTGTGGCAGATCAGCTTCCCATAATGTACATCCGTGGCAGTCACTGTTTTCAATGAAACCAAGTTTTGTTCTGTGAGAAACTAAGTACTGTAATTTATAACAGTAGCCACAGAGACCGACTGCAAGAGCTCTGGATGAATCTAACACATTTGGACTCTGAAACGATTCTCAAGTTGTTCCAGCTCAGGGGAGCCGAACATGTGTACACTGGGGTGTGTATCTGATATTTGGCCAAAGAAAACATGGTCTTTTGGGACAGTAAAAGCATGGTCTGCAGAGCCACAGGCTTGAAGATTGCAAGCAGAAAAATCTCCAAAACATCCTTTAACTAAATTCAAAACTGAAATGGAATGTTTGTTACCCCACAGGAACACGGAAATGTTTCTACCATTGTGGCTTTCTTATAAAGCAGTTGTTCATGACATTAAACTCACTGCCATCAACTCGGGTCCGACTCAGTAACCCTACCGATCAGAGTAGAGCTGCCCCGTAGAGTGTCCAAGGAGCACCTGGCAGATTTAAATTGCTGACCTTTCGGTTAGCAGATGTAGCACTTAACTCACTCTGCCACCATGGTTTCCTTCATGACAAGTGCTCAGTCTTCAAGTCCATTGCCTGCCTTGTGCCCATATCTGTTATAGAAGTTTTTCTCTGTTAAATCATTATTATTTCAGGCTGCACACCAGTTATTTAATGGATATCCAGTTACGTGAGCATACTATTGAAACTCACCTTTTGTTCCTGCCCCTAGAAGTCAAAGCACTTTGATTAAAGACGTATTAATATTATTGTCATTGGATTAAAAAACATGAATCTTTTAAATATAGGCAAGAGGAATAGTTGAGGGGTGAAGATCAGAAAAAGACTCCTTTCTTGGCAGTTCTAACTATACATCTCAAGATTCTTGAAGGTGGCTCTGCTTAAATTTTGGAAGAAAACACGGCTGGTATGATGATTTGAGGCATTACTGCAGAAACCCTTTAAGGGAGAAAATATCCCTTAGGCTTTCTCAAAGAGGGGACTTTTGAGAGCAAGTCGTTATTTCTTACCCTCTCCCTACCAAAATATCTCACACTTTGTTTGCAAATTGCATTTAGTGAACTTCTGTGGCAGCCTTTTAGACAAAGTAAGAAGGGATTTTGTAAACTGAGATTAACTAAATAGTGTGGTCTAATCTCCCCTCGTTTGTGTTTACGCGGGCTTCACTGTGGGATTTGTAGCCTTAGCTCACGGAAAGACAGACTCAACGCTGTGAATACAAAGAATCCAGCTTTGTGTTTCAGGCATTAGGATCAGGTTCAGGTGGAAATCCACTGGAAGATTTATCTGAAAACAAGATACAGAAATAGAGGAAGATAAAAGGAATCAAACCCTCTCTTAGCTTTCATGAAGACTTTTTAAAAAATGGCCTCAAAAAAAAAAAAAGAAATTTCCTCACATGTATTCATCACAAGAATGGGCACATCTCCCTAGTCTGATAAAAGCAAGTTTCAGGCTTGTCTTTTCTCCACAATGTTTTCAGTCCCTAAATTTCTGCCACCAGAAGCACCATGCCAGTGTTTGAGGTCTTTTTTTTTTTTTTTTTTTAACTCTGACATGCATCTGGAAGATTCTTGTACTTATTTATAACCCATCAGGCTTGTCAGTGCAGAACAGGCAGGAATTGACAGAAGGGCAGTGACTGTCCCGAAAGGTTAAGAGTAGAATGTAAGCTATGCCTAAAATGTTCCCACCAAGTCTACCCGGCTTTATTAAGCCATTTCAAAGACTGCATTCATTCTTCTCCTCCCCAGATCAAGTTGACTGATAAGAAGCTTTTATTATTTCTTCTCACCTGGAAAAGAAAGGGTCTACTCCTTATGAGAGGTCCTTTTGTTAGACTGCTCTGTGTCCTTTGTGTTCATGTTTCTCCCTCCGTCCTTCATTGCCTCCTGGATCTTACTGACTTTCACCTTGGGAGAGTGGAGGGCAACCAGGTAACAGGGCTGTGATACTTCTCACAGCACAAAGGCAGTAGGATGTGACACTTCGTATCTGTCTTTATTCTATTTCTGCAGGTAGGGGTCCTGTGTCAGGAGCACCCAGAAAATGTCAGGGGTCGCAAGAGGAAAATAAGTAATTAACAAAGTTGGGTCAGTAATAAGCTTTATTGAATCCAAGTACACACTTACAATTAAGCAGGGGGGAAGGAAGGTGCTAGCACCAGGGCACAAAGCACTAGGAACTCTCATTTACATGAGTTAAGGACCCCACAGGTTCCACCGGGTCCCACAGGGACTGCAGCTGAAGTCATAACCTGTTAGCACCCTCTCTTCCCTAAAAGCAGGTCACTCTAAGGAATTTAAGGACTGGCTGTGCTGTCACCATTCTGACGTCAGGAGAATTCGAGGTAGAATTTTGTGATGACAGGACGTCTCCGAGGTGAATCAGGCAGGAACACCACGGCAGGCTCAGGCACTAACAGAAAGCTTGTCACAGTCCCCGGAAGCAGGCCGTTTAGGCGTCAGGAGAGGGATAAGGCTTCTCAGAGGTAGATCCACCGGTAGGGACAGCATAGAAAGCTTAGTCAGCAACGGGAAAGCAGTCACAGTCACTGGAACCAACCTTTGACGGCAAGTGGATGAGCTCCCAGAATCAGGTCATAGCACAGCAAACCAGTGGCCCCAGGCCCTTGAAGATGAGGCACAGTAACAGACCGTGGGCACAGACTCTCAGAAGGAGACCGCGCCCCCAGGCCTTCGAAGATAACGCTAACGAAGTTCGGGCGCAGACCCTGGGAACAGACCCCCAAAGGGGACTGCTGCGCCCCAACTCCAGAGTGCACAGTTTTTAACACAAGTTGTTTGTTTGGTTCCGGTTGTTATCGGTCAGTCCGTAAGTCTTATCTTCTGGTACCTCAGGTTGACTTCTCAGATTGGTTATGGTCTGTATTAATCTCTGACCAACCGCGACCATGTCCCTGTCTGGCTGTTTTTCTCACTTATACTTCTTCACCATGACTTTGCATCTTCTCACCATCTTACTTAGCTCAAGCACAGCCATTCTGTGTTCAAATAGTTTAGCCAGTTTTAACTTACGTTTATGACAGACTCCCTTTTACTATATATTCTATTTAATATACACATATATATACACACATGTATATACATATGCGTATATATGCATACAGGCACACTCCTATCCTCACTTCATCCTGATTTCACAGTAGTTTAGCAGTCAACTGCTAATGGAAGAAGATTATGAGACTTAGAAACCCTATGGGACAGTTCTACCCTGTTCTATACAGTTACTACAGGCTAGAATCAACTTGGTGACAATATTTTGTGGTTGTTGTTGTTTAACTCTTAAATGATCTTGTCAGCGATAGAGCAAAGCTGATACATATGGAGGCAATGGAAGATGAGGAGGTCTGTTTAATGTAACGACAGTGAAGGACATAAAAATCTGAGAAACACACACATGTCTTTACCAACTGACCAGCTGTTAGAAATTGCACTAGTAATCTCCCATGAACTGAAACACTATGTAGGCTTTTAAATGCATAACAGATATTTCACAATATGAAAAAATATTCCCAGTATATGATAAAGTGATGATTATGAGTTAGAAAACAGTTTGTCAACTCTTGATAAACCATGGCTGACTGACAACACATTTATCTTTTTCAACCTGAAATCCTATTCAAATTACATAAAAAAATTTCTAAAGTATAAATCTGAAAAGCAAAAGGAGATAATAGAAATAATAAACTAAAGATGTCAACAAATGTCGGAAGCTGAAAATGGGTAAAAGAGTAATAACTGGCCTGCTAGAAAGCAAGAGATCAAAACTCAAGCAAATGTACTGAATTTAAGGTGTTTTAAATGTAATTTAATATATATTAAAATTTTAATGTAGATAAAATAGAGTGTCAATCAAGAGCTTACCAAAGAATCTGATAAGAAGGAGGAAGGGAGCTGGGGATGTATGCTAGATAAACACTCAACATTGACTACAAAGATATTTGTTTCTTCAAAGCCTAGAAGAAAAAAACCCAAATGTGAACATCTATGAGTCATCTTCACTTTCCTCCTTTTCTTTAACTGTATTGGAAATTTTCCTTAAAATTAAAAAAAAAAAATACTAAGATAAAATAAAATTGCCAATACGTTTGGTATATGGGACTAGGATGCAGTATTTGAATTAAGGCAAAATGATAGTCTGTGTGGGACCACCTCTACAAGATGAAATAGTATTTATGTGATAGTATTTATTTATATTATTCAAGTCTCATTTCTTGTCCTTTCCCTTTATGATTTCAATACATATTTACTAAAATTCACTAAGAAAACTTTTGTTTCTTTTGAAAATAAAAGCATGTATTTTTAGAGGAGGAAATGAGATTTTATCCAGACGGAATTTTCTAATTCTTGTAGTAGTTTTCACTAATTTTTTGTATACCACAGGTGAAAAGGTAAATTACAGCCACTATTCTATGCCTGTGCTCAAATACTTTCTGGGGTTTTGCAGAACCTTATGCAATGTACAGAGCTCACTGGGGCAGTGGCTAAGCATGCGGCTGCTAATCAAAAGATCAGCAGTTCGCATCTAACAGCTCCTCCTTGGAAACCCTATGCGGCAGTTCTACTCTGTCCTATAGGGTCTCTGTGAGTCAGAATCAATTCAATAGGAATGATTTGGGTTTGTGCTTTTTTTTTATACAACATACATATTCCTGGGTGACACAAAAGATTAAGTGCTTAACTACTAGTAAAAAGATAGGTGGAAGAGAACCACCGAGGGAAAAAAAAAAGAAAAAAACCTGTTGCCATTGAGTCAGTTCTGACTGGAGCAGCTGGTGGATTCAAACTGCTGATCTGTTGCTTAACAGCCAAGCTCTTAACCACTGCACCATCAAGGTTTGAAAGGCAGTCCTGGTGATCAGCTTCTGAAAGCCTTAACAATCTACGGAGCAATTCTATTCTGCACACACAGGATTGTCATGAGTTTGAATCCACTCAGTGGAAACTGATAACAACATACAAAGTATATTTCTATCTTTCTGAAGTCAAAGCAAATATGATTGTTAACACTGATTCACAAAGCTGAAAAGAACAATGAAAGGTCATCTGGCCCATTTCCCCCACAATATTCAGGACAAAACAATTCCAGAGAGATAAAAAAAATAAAAATAATAATAACTGTTTGAAGAGTTCTCTACAGTCGATTCCAATGTCTGGCAGTCCATTCTAGGTTCTTAAAAACCACTACATTAAGCTTTTGTTAATGTATTTATGAATTAGTGGACATTACTAAATGCCTACCATATTCTAGACACTTGGGTAGGAGCTAGGAACTTGAGATGAGTAAGATACTGTTTCACCAGGTCCACAAGAGTAGACAACTTTATTAAAAAAAAAAAATCACATATATATCACTGGTGGCATGTATAAAGTGGTAAGGAGCACAAAGAGAGAGTACAACGTAAAGACCGGGGGAGGGCTTTGAACTCTAATTCTTCTGCAGCCTGGAAAGGGGGCACCTAACATCAAGCATCAAGGCAAGCAGATTATAGAAGTAGCTGTCATTACTGCGTGCATACTCTTTGTCAAGCACTGTCAATCACTGCTCTGTATCTGGAGCCCTGGTAGTGGGGAGGCTAAGTGCTCTTCTGCTAACAAAAAGGCAGTTCAAATCCACCAGCTGCTCTATGGAAACCCTAAGGGGACAGTTTTGTACTATTGGGTAACTGTGAGTTGGAAATGATTAATGGCAGTGGGTTTGTTTTTATTTTGATGCTGTTATTGGATCCGACTCGACAGCAGTGGGCTATCTACATCAACTCATATGATGGTGCCTACACCCTAATGTGATGAAAGTGAAGCATGGAGAAAGTTAAACTCCTCCCCTGGGATTGCATAGTGGGTACGTATCAGAACTGAGATTTAAACCCAGGTAGTGTTTGAGTTTTTTAAGTGGTACAAGATACTATCTCTATTCTAGGGTATACATAAATAGACAGTGTGGAAAAATATTGTAATGAGTGTTTGAATCCGGCTGTTTCACTTATGATGTATAGTATTAGACTATTCACTTAATCTCTCCAATAATCTATTTTTCCTCCTCTATAAAACAGATAACTAAAACTATCTGAAGGGGAAAAAAGACCTTGTAAGGCTTAGAGGTCATGTCCACAAGGACCTAAACTATTAGCCTCCCCAGAGAAGACATGTAGCTGCTTTACTCTACAAGAAGCCCTTGAAACAAGTTGACAAGCACTGTGCCTAAAACTCTACCCAAACTTGTTGCTACTGAGTGGAAATGCCAAAAAAATCAAACCACTGCCATGGAGCTGATTACTCACAGTGACCCTATAGGACAGAGTCACATTGCCTCAGAGGGTTTACAAGTCTGTGAATCTTTATAGAAGCAGACTGTCCTATCTTTGCCCTGCAGAGTGGCTTGTGAGTTCAAACCACAGACCTTTCTATTAACAGCCGAGTGATTTAACTACTACATGCTGTGTTACTAGGGATGCTTTATTGAAATAACCACCACCTCCCCAAAAATCCAAACCCAGGCTGTGGAGTTGATTCTGACTCACAGAATGTAGATGGGGCTACACAGGATGCCAGCTTTTACTCCAGCTCCTCCAGATACTGGGATCACCTAATGAAAACAATTTGAAAAGTAAAGTACTGCAAATCTGTGAAAACATAATACTATCGTCTACATTTACTAATGACAATAGCAAAAGATGTGCATGAATACCAATTGTATAAATAAGTAAATAAGCAATAAATGTTTTGAGAAACAAGCAGGAATTTGAAACCACCACATGTTAAAGGGAAACTTTGATGGTGTGGTGGTCAAGAGTTGGCTGCTAACTAAAAGGTTGGCAGTTCAAATCCACCAGATGCTCCTTGGAAATGGTATGGAGCTTTTCTACTCTGTCTAACAGGGTCACTATGAGTTGGCATCTCTCACTATGAGTTGGGATGGACTCAACAGCAGTAAGTGTATGTTAAAGAGTAGCACTTATCTTGCAAAACTGTCCAATATGCAACCTTACTACTGAACCAGAACTACTCCAACCCTGCCCAGCCACAAAACGAAACTCACAATCCTGTCATAGGACAGAAATTACAAGCAAAATGAAACCTGTTTTGGTATTTATTGGGCATACAAGATAATAGAAGGTCAGAACCTGATTCAGGTACCTAGAGCTTTCCTTTCCCTATCCCTCAGGGAAATCATTAAACTATGATTTTTTTCATTTTTCATAAAATGTTATTGGGAATCAAAAGAAGAGTTGAATAAAAATCATAGAATAATCATGGATTTTTTTTTAAGTAGTGTCAGATCATTTGCTTATCATATTGGTGAATTAATAAAGTTGTAATAATTATCTTCTTTAGAATTTTAGGCACTCATTTATTCAAAAAAAATGTAAAAAGAAAACATTTTGAATGCTTTCTGAACATCTGTGTACATGAAATCAAACACAGTGAAAAATGTCCCATTGCCAGGACTTTCCACTTAAACTTTACTCAAGCTTCTTAAAATTTCAAGGCCAATGATTTCTGATCCTTTCTTCTTTTCCTAGTAAATCTCACCGTGGCAAGTAGTAACATTCTTCATTGTTCCAATGACTTTTGAATTAAAGTCAAAATTAAGGGCATCATTCTCAGAAAACTTCAGTGATCCTTTGATGCACCTCCCAAAGTTTTTAAATAGAAAAGGTTGGCAGAGGGGCATTTTCCATGGTTACTTCTTCAATTTTTCTCTGCTACAATTACACACATACTTAGAAGAGCTTTAAGAAAGTGTCACTGACTTTAAGCAGAGCTGTACACTGAGCCAGCTGAGTGGCCACAGGCTTTGCCTGCTTGTCAGCTTTACTGCCCACTACGCACTCCAAGGAAACCCTGGTGACATAGGGTTAAGTGCAATGGCTGCTAACCAAAAAGCTGGCAATTCAAATCCACCAGGTGCTACTTGGAAACAGTTTTACTCTGTCCTGTAGGATTGCTATGAATCAGAATTGTATCCACAGCAATGGATTATGCACTCTAATTTGATCCTCATCAGGTGATTTTCTTTGCTGTTCCCTGAGCATGTTTCTTTATAGATTTATCTTTTGTACACACTGTTCCCTCTCCCTGGAATGTCTTCCCTCTCTGTACCCAACAACCTACCTTCTTGCAATGACCAGTGAGTCTAACTTTATTACTCAAGTCAAATTGAGAACTCTTTTCCACAACATTGCTTTGTAAGAGTACTGTACTATCCCTCCAGTAGATTATGACCTTCCTTTAAAGAAAAGGCCAAGTCTTACTTATGTTTGTATGTTCAGCACTAGCACGGTGTTTTAAAAGCCTATAGCTCAGTCCTAAACCCTCATCTTTAAATAAGTAGATGAATAGATATCAGTGATGGCCCACATGAGTAGGTGGCAAATCTCCCAAAGTCCCCACACTCTTGCTTTCTAACATCATTTCCTGGATGGCACCTTCCTGTTCTACAGCTTTCCACCTCAGTCAGTCCCCTATCCTTTCTTGGGTATGGAATTTCCTTCCTAAGTAAAGTCCTTTTCAGGACTGGCTTGCTTCAAAAAAGTAATCTACATCTCAGGAGAAACTCCAATCTGTATTCCATCCTTATATTTTATTAGCCTAGATTAAGAATTGTATCCCTTTATATGTTTTCACCATAAATGGAGAAAAGATTAAGGTTGCCAAGCATTTCATTTTACTTGGATCCACAATCGAAGCCCATGGAAGCAGCAGATAAGAAATCCAAAGATGCATTGCATTGGGTAAATCAACTACAAAAGACCTCTTTAAAATATTGGAAAGCAAAGATGTCATCTTGAGGACTAAGGTGCACCTGACTCAAGCCATGGTGTTTTGAGTAGCCTCATACACATGTGACAACTGAACAATGAATAAGACCAAGGAAGAACTGATGCCTTTGAATTGTAGTGTTGGTGAAGAATATTGAATATACCATGGGCTGCCAAAAGAATGAACAAAACTGTTTTGGAAGAAGTACAGCCAGAATACTCCTTAAAATCATGGATGATTCTGTGAGTACATCTCACATACTTTGGACATGCTATCAAGAGGGACCAGTCCCTGGAGAAGGACATCATGCTTGGCAAATTAGACAGTTAGCAAAAAAGAAGACCCTCAAGATGACTGATTGACACAGAGGCTACAGTGATGGGCTCAAGCCCATCAGTGATATGAGGAAGACACAGGGCTGGACAGTGTTTGATTCTGTGGTGGTTGAGGTTGGTATGAGTCAGAAAGAATTCAGTGGTACCTAATAACAAAAACAACATGCTTGCATAGGAGCCTCTGGGTGATGTGGACAGTTAACTGCTTGACCACTAGCTGAAAGGTTGGTGGTTCAAACCACCCAGAGGCAACTGGGGAGATGAGCCCAGCAATCTGCTCCCAAAAGGTCAAAAACCAAAGCCAAATCCATTTCTGTCAAGTTGGTTCCAACCCATATTATCCTTAAAGACAGAGTAGAACTGTAATCTTCATGAAAGAAGACTGCCACATCTTTCTCTGGAAGAGGCTTGTGGGTATGAACTGCTAACCTTTCAGTTAGAAGCCAAGAATTTCTACTTGTCAGCTATTGGATCTCTGTGAATCAACTCACTAACATGTTAGCATAATTTCTTATATGTACGTTTTCTCATTAAAACTTGATAGCAACTTTGTCATACAGATATAAATGTAAGATGAAGATGCTGAAGCTCAGGAAAAGGAAAAAAAAAGCCAAGAACAGCAATAGAGCCAGAACTCTTCTGCCTACTAATGTCGAGTGGCTCACACTTCTTTCAGGATAACTTGTTTCCAGGTGCTCATTTTACACGTTTGGTTTAGCAAACCTTAAATGGACATCTGTGGCACTGCAGAAGAAAAATGCATTGGGAAACAAGCTGGATAGATCAAATATCTATTTGTTGCTTGGAAAATGCCAGAATGGAAATGTGTTTAACAGTTCATAACTTACAGTCATGAAAAATGCGATTATTTATTTATTTATTTATTTTTGGAAAGGCTCATTTGTTTGGTGCTCTATTTGCGTATGCAAAGTTAACATCTCAGAAGTCTTCATTCATCTATCAAATGCTATTATGCTTAAACCCACTGTTGCAGTAAGTGTCCACTATTAAGCAAATAGGCAAATAAAGTTTCTGAACTCAGGTCTGTCAAACTCTATGGTCCATCTTGTAAGTCCTTCATCAAGTTACCTTTTCAATTTTTTGGTACGCAGAGGTTGAAAGAAACCAGGAAGAACCACCAAAAGAAATAAAAAGAAGCAGTCAAAACAAAGGGATAAATAAATGAATGACATGACGATTGGCAACTCTCCTATGGCTTTTTTTTTTCTTTAATCGGAAAGATATACATTGGTCATTCCCTTGACTTTTTATGTTTTTCACGGTTAAATTAACTTTCTTCAGAAAGAACAGCTGGCTGATTTGAATACCATAGCTAAATTTTTTAGTGAATTCCCTCAACTGTAAAACATACAGCTGATTTAATAAAAACCCCTTAGTGAGAAGATCAATCAGTTGTCAGATTTATTTTGAATTGGTTGTAATAGCTCTGTCTGGAAATCAAGAAAATATGGTAAATTATCTAGCTATGTGCTAGTTGGGAACCACAGTTTTGCAGTGGTTAAGAACTATGGCTGCTTACCAAACGGTTGGCAGTTCAAATCCACCAGGCATTCCTTGGAAACCCTATGAGGCAGTTCTACTCCATTCTATAGGGTCACTGCAAGCCAGAATTGACTCAATAGTGGTGAGTTTTTTTTTTGGTTTGGTATATGGTAGCTGAGGCCTCAGTTTGCAAACTGTAATGAACATATATACCTAGAAACTATTTGATCACAAAAAGAAAATAATTTGGAAGAGAATTGAACATGAACAAAAATTAAAGCTGATCTTATAACAACACTGAACTAAAATGTCTTCTTCACATTTAAAATTGATGTCTATATTGATGTATTTTAATATCTGCATAAAGCAAGTCTTACAGGGGAAACCACCACCCCATTAATCCACTTTAATATCCACATTGAACAAGACTTCCTGGGGAGCCCACCTCTGCATTAATGTTTCATTATCATCACTTGTTTCATCTATCATAACTTGTTTCATCTATCATAACTTGTTTCATCTATCATATGAACTTTGAAATAATTTCAGTTTCCAAAAATGATCACAGCAGAATTTTGGTTGCAAGTTGTAGTAACATTTTTGATTATTTTGAAGCGCCATGGGCTTCATTGAGAGGCACTTCCAATCAAGTATCCGACAGCACTTGGCTGACTTGGCTCCAATCGAGTTCATAAAACATTTCTCTACTTAATCAAGTCACTTCTCATACTCTTCAGTAAAGTTCCATGGTTTCAGAATGGTATTATACTGGCATTTTCAGTTAAATTATTCCTAGGTCTATCGTCTTTTCCATTATCATTGCAATTTTTATATGCTAGAACTGATTACGGCTTATGTGCTTTTTAAATCTAATGATTTATTTAAACGTATCCTGTTGACAGTTATTATTCTAAACTATATTGTTAGCTTTCTGTTCAATTCCTTGGGAATTCTGAATAGAATTCCTCCTCTAACAGTAATATTTCTCCTTGCCTTGCTTTATGAAAAATGAGTATTTATTGCAGAACTGCCCCAGCATTCCAGCTAATTTTCCCCCCCTTACCTCCCCCCCCTTGCCCTCATAATCCACTCTAGGAGCTTCTGGAAGCCATGCTCATATGGCGTGAGCTCAGCCGCTTGTCCACAGCTAATCAGCACTGGGGCAAGCATCTGATCCAAGCTTTTCCAGTGATGGTTAAAGTTATGGGTCAGCTTGGCTAGGTTACGATTCCCAGTGGTTTGGCAGACAGTGAGTAATCACGTTCCATTTTGTGTTCTGATGCAAGTAGCTAATCAGTTGAAAGAGGAGTTTCTTTGCAGGTGGTGGCCTACCTCAAGCATATAAGTGAATGTTCTGGTAATACTCTCTCTTGACCCTGCACTCTGCTTGTCACCTGACCTCTGGTTTGGGAAACATAAGCCTGCAGAAGTCTTTGGATTGTGCCTGACCTGCAGATTCTGGATTCACCAACTCCCACAGTGCCATGGGCCAGCAGAGGCCTCCAGCCTGCCTTCTGACCTATACAGTTAGGCTCATCAGCCCCTGCAACCACATGAGCCAGAGGATGTCTTCAGTCTCACCCAACCCACGAACTTCAGGGTTTGTCAGCACCCAAAATTGGATGAGCCATTTACTGAAGTAAATTTGTCTCTGTATATGTTTATGAGGAGTTTCTTTGCAGGTGGTGGCCTACCTCAAGCATATAAGTGAATGTTCTGGTAATACTCTCTCTTGACCCTGCACTCTGCTTGTCACCTGACCTCTGGTTTGGGAAACATAAGCCTGCAGAAGTCTTTGGATTGTGCCTGACCTGCAGATTCTGGATTCACCAACTCCCACAGTGCCATGGGCCAGCAGAGGCCTCCAGCCTGCCTTCTGACCTATACAGTTAGGCTCATCAGCCCCTGCAACCACATGAGCCAGAGGATGTCTTCAGTCTCACCCAACCCACGAACTTCAGGGTTTGTCAGCACCCAAAATTGGATGAGCCATTTACTGAAGTAAATTTCTCTCTGTATATGTTTATAGATGTTTCACTGGTTTTGCTCCTCTAGAGAAGCCAGACTAAGACAGTTTCACTGTAAAAACAGTTGAGAATGTGACTTATAAACCTCAAGTCATTCTGGATATTGTCCCAAAGGGCTGTGATTTCTGTTTCATGTTGTTTTTCTCTACATGAACTGAGTAATGAATTAGGCTTGCATTCTAGTCAAATAAAATAAGAAAGAAATTTTGACATCTTTTTAAGCTCTTGCTCGACGGCACTTGGCTGGCTGGCTGTTGTTGCCCGGTACCATCAAGTAGATTTCAACTCACAGTGACACCATGTGAAATAACAGAACTATCCCATAGGATTTCCTAGGCTATAATCTTTATGGGAACAAATTGCCAGGTGTTTCTCCCCAGAAAATGCCGGGTGGGTTTGAACCACCAATCTTTCAGTTAGCAGCTGATTACTTAACTGTTATGCCAGCGGGGCTCCTTTCTAAGCTCTAGAAGAGTTTCTATATCATAGAAATTGTTATTCAAAAAGGTTTGAGAAACTCCATCTGCAAAGCTGTCTGAGATGTATGCCTTGTTAAAAGTATAATATTTTGACAAGTTTTTCTGTTTCTTATATGATCATTGTAACATTTAGATAAAAGTCATTTTGTTAAATCAGTAGATTTAAAAAGCACATAAGCAGTGATCATTGAGTTAAAAAAAAAAAAAAAAACCTCATCTCAAAGTAGGTTAATTTGTATTTTTCTAAAGATTCATAAATTAGGTAAATACTTGGCACATGTATAAAATAAAAAAGTAATTCTAAGCGCTAATACCAGCAGTCTCTGGGTTATAAACTTGCTAATAATGGACAACTTGCACTTGCCCTTTAATGTTACATAAATTTGTCCTGACTTTGAACCAACTCCTACTTGCAGCAGATTCTTTATCACAGTCACCTTCATTTGCTGCACATGCAGCTTTTAAATCATCAGAAAGACTTGGAGCCTTTTCATGCACTAAAATAAGACTAAATAAGACCCATGCGCAACTGTACCTATGAATTCAACTTAGTGACTTAGAGACAAGAACAGATCTTGTTCACAACCTGGGGACTCCTTGTAATTAGGATCCACTAAGGGGATATAACCAGAAATTATTTTAAAACTTATAAGAAAATACAGTGCATCTAATAAATTTTAAAATTTGAACATAGGATACAAATGTGTATAAAAACATAAATTATGCTACCTCAAGAAAGATAGAAAACCTGATGTCAAGGACTGAGTTTTGTTCCCTCAAAAATTTGTGGCAATTTGGCTGTGCTGCAATTCCTGGTATTGTGGGACGTTCCTCCACGTTGGAATTCCTGCCTCTATGATGGTAATGAGGGTGGATGGGCTACAGTTGTGTTGGCGTGGTAGGGCTCATGGTATAAGTTTGTTTTCTGCCTTGAGGCAGATTCTTGAGATATGAAGGAGAAGAGCTAGCAGAGACATTTGGGGACATCATACCACCAAGCAGCAGTACCGGGAGCTGAGTGTGTCCTTTGAAAAGGACCGGAGTCCCTGTACCTCAAAAGCTTCTAGTCCAGGGGAAGACTGATGACAAGGACCTTGCTCCAGTGCCAGCAGAGAAAGCCTTCTCCTGGAGCTGACACCAAATTTGTACTTTTAACTTACTGCACTGTGACAGATAAAATTCCTCTTTTTGAAGCCATCCACTTGTGGTATTTCCATCAAAGTGGCACTAGCTGACTAAGACACCTCAAAAAACTATGAGTTTTTTAGAAGAAAACTGAAAAGCAAGCAGATCACCAGCGCTTTCTCCCACAGAGCAACTGGGTGGATTCGAACTCTCAACCTTTCAATTAATCTCTGAGCACTTAACTATTGAGCCACCAGGTCTCCTTTCACTAATCATAGTGATAGAAAAATACGTTGTTTTCACTGACTGAGTTTGTTTTTATTTTTGCACTTGTTATTTTGTAACTCTGTTGTCAAGGGACTATGTACAATATGACTAATACAATTTTGGAATTTCTTAACTTCTTGTCAGCTAGCATAGGACAGATTCCTTTTAACTGCCCAACATGTTCACTTTGGAACCAACTAGATGGCACCTAACAACAGTAACAGCAACAACATGTTCTCTTTGGGTCTCCATACATGAACTCTAATCTGGTTGAATACAGAATTCTTGAATTACAATTCTTTTCCCTCAGACCATTACAACCATTCCTTTGGTGCATTTAGTATTACCCCAAAACCCACTGTCATCAAGTCAATTCCATAGAATTTCCAAGGAGCATCTGGTGGATTTGAACTGCCAACCTTTTGAATAGCAGACACAGCACTTAACCACTAAGCCACTAGGGTTTCTTCCTGATTACTAATGATGTTAAACAGGAATCCCTGGGCAGCATAAATAGTTAGGCACTCAACCCCTAGCCAAAACATTGGAACAAAACAAACAAAAAACACTAACAAAAACACACCAGTACCACTGAGTTAATGCCAACTCATAGCAACCCTAAGGTAAGCTTCAAATCCATCCAGAAGTACCTTGGAAGACAGGCCTGGCAATCTAGTTCCAAAAGATCATAGCCCTGAAAACCCTACGGAGTCATTCTGTGCTGCATTCATGCGGCTGACCATGAGTTGGTATCAACTTGACGTCAACTAACAATAACAACAGTGATATTGAACACCTTTTTATATGATTATTGGCCATTCTGTTTTTTTAAATCCCGACGTATGCTGACCCTATGTGTGTCAGAGTAGAACTGCATTCCACAGGATTCTTTTTTTAATTTTATTATGCTTTAAATGAAAGTTTACAACACAAATTAGTTTCACATTCAAAAATTCATATGCAAAATATTTCAACATTGGCTGCAATCCCTGCAGTATGACATCATTCTCCCTCTTTCCACCAGGTTCCCTTGTCCATTTGTTGAGTCCTCCTGTCCCTTCTTTATTTCTTGTTTTGCTTTTGAGCAGGAGTTGCCATTCCATCTCATATATTTGATTGAGCTAAGTAAATAAGCATGTTCTTCATGTGTGTTATTTGCTTTATAGTCTGTCTGATTTTTGTCTGAAAAGTAGGTTTGGGTAGTGGCCTCAGTTCTGAGTGAACAAGGTGTCCAGGTCCATAGTCTCAGTGGTTCCTCCAGTCTGTCACACCAGTAAATCTTGTTTTATGCAGTCGTTAGTAACATTTTTTTACCCATTTTTTTACTGAGTTGTCTTTTAATTGATGAATTGTAAGACATCTTTACAAATTCTGGATGTAAGTCTGTAAACTAGTAGCATCAGAACCTGTCTAACTTCAGAGGAAGGAATGAGAGAGCAGTCAATCCAAAGCAGAGGCCTATGAAGACATACCTCTACTCTCCAAACTTTTCACCACTTCTAACCCCACCATCATCCCCAAAGCACTCTACTTCTTTGATGAGTTTAGTACTTCATTGCAGAGGCCACACAGCACTCACAGACCATACCCACAATTATATGGTTTTTCAGGGAAGTAACAAGCTACAACTTGGGGTTAGGATCAACTTGGAAGTAACGGGAAGAACTCAGGAGACAGGAAACAGTACATCAATCAGGATAGCATCCACCCAACACAGCTATCAGTTACTTCTCAGCTGTTACTGCACGTTAGCCCTTTGCCCAGGCTTACTACTGCTGGGCACTGCGGGACTGACCTCTGTCACCAGATCACTTAGGCAAGTGCTGCAGCTCTTTTGGCTCCACCATTAAGCACCTGGAGGTGCCCGGCACCAGCACACCTTCTACTCGAAGGCTCTCTCATTCTGTGGGTGAAGAAGCCCACTGCAGCTGGATCGTACTAGTCTCCTTGTTCTTACCTCTGGGCTTCTCACACCATCTCATGCCATCTCATGCTGTCTCTAATGTTCTGGGCCTAGGAGGTTCTTAGTACAGGAACTCTGGGTCCAAAGGATGCACCCTGCTCCCAGCTCTTCTTCTTGATGGTGATGAATTTACCCTTGATTTCTCTCACATTAGCCCTTTTATAAGCCTACTCCTTGCACCAAGACCGCAACTCACCAATCCTCTCGGTAGGCCACAGGCACCACATTTGCATAGTGAAGTGTCCAGTCCCTGTAAGGGTTTTATGTACCTTATTTTTATAGTAAAGTGTCCAATCTCTGCAATGGCTTTATGCACGTTACTAGCACAGAAAACTGTTCAAGCCCTTTGCAAGAATGTGGCCTAGCAAATCATCTTGGACAAACTACAACCCAGAGCCAGAAAGGTCACATATAAAGAGAAATCCATTGTAGTGCAGAGTCCTTTCTCTGATACATATGTTTAGAATATTTTCTTGCAATCTACAGTTTTCTTTTGGGGTTGTTTGTTTTTGATGGTGGTATCTTCTGATAAGCAGATAATCCATTTTGAAGAGTTTCTCTTATCAATCTTTTTTATCTGATAATCAATACTTTTTGTGTCCTTTCTAAGAAAGCTACATAAGACCACAAAAACATTCTAGAAGTTGCACAGATCTAGGGAAGTAGGAGGCATAAACTGTGAGCCCACAGGGATTGGGGGTGATGTGCAGGCTGGAGTCATTTTTACAGTAGTCAGGTCCTAACTATCCACAAGCACAACAGGGCCATCTGTGGTGTTTTGTCTTTAAGTTAATTCTGAGTGATGTCTTTTGCATTTAAATTCTGTGGCCTAATTCATTTGTTTATGCTCTTATTGAAGTTTTATATGTGTACAGTTCATAAGATAGTGTTTTGAGAACACGGATCACTTTAACTAAATTGTTAAGAGGCGGAATCAAGATGGCGGACTAAGCCCACGTCTCCTTACATCCCTCTGGAAACCAAGACCTGAATTGACAATCAAACAGAGCCTTCTGATCACCTAATCAGCCTCAGGACACGGCACAGAGCTGTTAATTGGGACTTCATACCACTCAGCGAAAAACCTCCTCTCTTTCGCTGACTCCTGCTCCTGGCTAGCCCCGGCTCTCACAGACGGAAGGTAAACACACCATTTTGACTTTTTTTTTCCTCTGTCTCGGCTGGCGGGTAGAGCTGGGCCTTGCCCGGCGGCTGGACTCAGACGCGCTGCTGCGGGAATAGGTCGGCGAAATTCCCATATTCTGAGAGCCAGGCTCAGGACTCTGTTAATTTAGCCATTTTGAGCATTTCGTTTTGTAGCTGCCTCAGTGGGGTTTGTGCGGAGCTCCGCGGTCAGCGTGCAGGATGCCATGCTGGTACCGAGATTTTAGCGGGACCTCATTCTTAGTCTGGGAGCCACTGCCTGCAAACGGAACAGCGCTTCTCCGACAGAAAAGTAGTGATTTGGCACAGTGCTGCCTATGTTGGGGGCCCTGCAACACAAGCAGAGGAATCACTACCTCTCGGCACCTTTAGCCCCCCTGTCTGCTGCCTGTGTGGAGGACACCATCTTGGGTACGGTGGCCGCAGCTGGACCTAATTCTTAGCTTGGGAGCCAGAGCCTGCCCACAGGAGAGCGCTTTCCTATCACAAAACCAGTGCTCGACGCAGTGTTGGCTAAGGCTAGACCCTGTCAGCAGAGGTCACCAGGGCAGTAGCATTGCTGTATTCTGAACTAGTTTGTTATCATCTGGGGTTGGATATAGTGGCGCTTACTTTGTCAGGTGAGAAGAGGGACCTCTACACCTGAAAATCTAACTGACGTGTGAATTGGTCAGGTACCTTTTGCATTACATTTGAAGACAGCCTAGAGAAACATTTGCAATCCATCCTCACAGTACCTCTACCAGCCTCCATATACTCACATGGGACCCAAAAAGCAACAGACAATTGTGGCATACAAGCAATCACTCATGGCTTCAGAAGGCTCCCAAATAAAGCAACCAAGGAGTTTTCCAGATGAAGAAACTTTTATGAAAGCATCAGGAAGTGAATACAAATTGATTATATACAGAGCCCTTCTAGACGTTATACAAAATGCAGCAGAACAAAATGAAAAATTAAGCAAGTTGTTCGATCTGATGGAACACTAGTACTCTGAAATCCAACAGATCAAGAAGAAAATCAAAGACATAGAAACTTCCATGCAAAGCCAAGAAAACAGAATGGAACAAATGGAAAAAAGAATTTCTGACTTCGAAGACAGAGCTACTGAGGCCAGCATCTATGAGCAGAAATGAGAAAAAAGAAACAAGAAAAATGAAGAAACATTAAGAAGCATGTGGGACTCTATTAAGAGGAACAACCTTTGATCAGTTGGAGTCCCTGAACAGGGTGAGACATCTGAGAACACAGAGAGTATTGTTGCTGAGCTGCTGAAAGAAAACTTCCTACAAATCATGAAGGAAGAGAATATACACATCTCAGATGCATATCGTACGCCACCCAATATAGATCTCAAAAGAAAGACTCCAAGACATATTATAATCAAGCTTAACAAAATGAAACATAAGCAGCAACTCTTAAAGGCAGCAAGACTCAAGGCAAAGCTAACATTCAGAGGGAAACCCTGTAGGCTCTCTTCAGATTTCTCAGCAGAAACCATGCTGGCACGGAGACAGTGGCATGACACATTGAAAGTCTTGAAGGAGAAGAACTTCCAACCAAGAATTACATACCCTGCAAAACTGTCTTTCAAATGCGAAAATGAAATTAAGACATTCCCAGATAAACAGAAACTCAGAGACTTTGTAAAAACCAAACCCAAACTACAAGAAATACTGAAAGAAGTTCTTGGCTTTGGCTTAGAAGAACAAAACCACTAACTTTATATTTTAGAATTACACACTACTCAATACTCATTTAGGGAAGGCTTCAAAGTAAATCACAGCTTTAATATGGAAAGAAGCAATCCAGTGATCATTATGAAAACTGTGGTGCCATCATAATAAAAAGAGGGATGTACTACAGTTGTTATAGTCCTTCCAGATGGAGAGGAAGATGATAAGACTGGTAGTAATTAAAATTGGGTTTATAAATAGTTTATTAAGGGGGTTCATAGGGGCAGCAGTAAAGCACAACAAAGATGTATCATACCATTTCAAGAAATGTAACACAGGAGTCTCAACAACTATAAAACCAGCTCTGAAAAGGGTGAAAAATCAACTCACAAAAAAGAGTGTCCCAGAACAGACTAATAAGAACAACAGAGAAAACATCAACATAAAAACAAACATATCACAATGGCAGCACTGAACACATACCTATCAATAATTACATTGAATGTGAATGGACTGAATGCTCCAGTAAAGAGACACCGAGTGTCATCTTGGATCAAAAGACATGACCCATCCATATGTTGTCTACAAGAAACTCACTTGAGACCTAAAGACAGGAACAAACTGAAAATTAAGGGATGGAAGAATATATATCAAGCTAACAATGAACAAAGAAGAGCAGAGGTAGCAATTCTAATCTCAGACAAAATCAATTTTAATGTCAAATCCACCATCGTGGACAAAGATGGTCACTATTTATTGCTGAAAGGTTCAGTACACAAGCAAGACTTAACTATATTAAATGTTTATGCACCTAATGCCAGAGCACCTAAATACGTCGAAGAAACACTGACTATGCTCAAAAGAGAGTTAGATGACTCCACAATAATAGTGGGATACTTTAATACTCCACTCTCATTACTAGACAGATCATCTAGAAAAAAGCTCAGTAAAGATACAGAAGACCTCACTGACACAATTAACCAACTAAACCTCATTGATATATACAGAACCTTCGACCCATCAGCAGACAACTACACCTTCTTCTCCAGTGCACATGGAACATTCTCCAGAATTGACCACGTGATAGGCCATAATGCAATGCTCAACAAAATCCATACCACTGAATTACTGCAAAGCATCTTCTCAGATCATAAAGCCATCAAAGTTGAAATCAATAGCAGAAAAAACAGAGATAGAAAGTGGAACTCTTGGAAACTGAACAACATCTTGCTCAAAAAAACATGGGTTATAGAGGAAATCAGGGATGAATTAAAGAAATTCATGGATTCCAATGAGAACGAAAATACTTCCTACCAGAACCTATGGGATACAGCCAAAGCAGTGCTCAGAGGTCTGTTTATCTCCATAAATGCACACATCTGGAAGGAAGAAAGAAACCAAATCAAGGAACTAACTCTACAGCTTGAACAAGTAGAAAGAGAACAACAGAGGAACCCCCAGGCACCAGAAGAAAGGAGATCATAAAGATTAGAGCAGAGCTAAATGAATTAGAGAATTGAAAAACTTGAAAAGACCAAAACCTGGTTTTTTGAAACGATCAACAAAATTGATAAACCACTGGTTAAACTTACTAAAGAAAAGCAGGAAAGGAAACAAATAACCCAAATTAGAAATGAAAGGGGAGTTGTCACCACAGATGCAACAGAAATCAAAAATATCATAACAGAATACTATGAAAGACTGTACTCTAACAAATTTGAAAACCTAGGGGAAATGGACCAATTCCTTGACTCATACCACCTACCCAAATTATCACAACATGAGGCAGAACAACTTAATAAACCCATCACAAAGGAACAGATTGAAAAGGTCATCAAAACATTGCCAACCAAAAAAAGTCCAGGCCCAGATGGCTTCACAGCAGAATTCTACCAAGCATTTAGAGGAGAGTTATCCCCAGTACTACTGAGACTATTTCACAGTATAGAAAGGGATGGAGTACTCCCAAACTCATTCTATGAAGCCAGCATAACCCTGATACCTAAGCCCGGGAAAGATCCAACAAAGACAGAGAACTACAGACCGATATCACTCATGAACCTAGATGCAAAAATCTTCAACAAAATTCTTGCCAACAGAATACAACAACATATCAAGAAAATAATCCATCATGACCAAGTGGGATTCATACCAGGGATGCAAGGCTGGTTTAACATCAGGAAAACAATTAATGTGATAAACCACATAAATAACACAAAAGACAAGGATCACCTGATTTTGTCCATTGATGCAGAAAAGGCATTTCATGAAGTCCAACACCCATTCATGCTAAAAACTCTTAGCAAAATGGGCATAGACGGCAAATTCCTCAACACAATAAGGGCCATTTATACAAAGCCAATTGCCCACATCATCCTGAATGGAGAGAGACTGAAAGACTTTCCCCTGAGATCAGGAACTAGACAAGGATGCCCACTCTCACCTCTCCTATTCAACATTGTGCTAGAAGTTCTAGCCAGAGCAATTAGACAAGACGAAGAAATAAAGGGCATCTGCATTGGCAAAGAGGAAGTTAAAATCTCCCTGTTTGCAGATGATATGATTGTATATGCAGAGAACCCCAAGGAAACTATAAGTTAGCTACTCAAACTGATAGAAGAGTTCAGCAAAGTCTTGGGATACAAGATAAACATAAGTAAATCAGTAGGTTTCCTTTATACTATCAATGAGACTGTTAAGGAGGAAATTATCAAATCAATACCATTTACGATAGCCCCTAAGAAGATCAAGTACCTAGGAATCAATCTAACCAGAGAAACAACAGACCTTTACAAAAAGAACTACAAGCCCTTACTACCAGAAACTAAAAGAGACTTAGATAAATGGAAAAACCTACCGCTCATGGATAGGAAGGCTTGACATTGTGAAAGTGTCTATTTTACCCAAAGCAATTTATTTATATAATGCAATCCCAATACAAGTTCCAGTGACATTTTTTAATGAGATGGAGAAACAAATCACCAATTTTGTTTGGAAAGGGAAAAAGCCCCGAATAAGTAAGGTACTACTAAAGAAGAAAAACACACTGGGAGGCCTCACATTACCCGACCTTAGAACATACTACACTGCCACAGTGGTCAAAACAGCCTGGTACTGGTACAAGAACAGACAGATCGATCAACGGAACAGAATTGAGACCCCAGAGATGACACCATCTGCCTATGAACAGTTGATATTCGACAAAGGCCCTAAGACATTAAACTGGGGTAAAAACAGTCTCTTCAACAAATGGTGCTGTCAAAATTGGTTATCCATCAGCAATAAACTGAATCAAGATCCCTATCTTACACCTTATACAAAAACCAACTCCAACTGGATAAAAGATCTAAATATCAAACCTAAAACGATAAAGCTCATCCAAGAAAAGGTAGGAACAACAATGGAAGTTTTAATACACAATGAGGACAGACTCCAAAATCTGTCAAAGAAACCTCAATCAACAGAAGAGAAAGTAGATAAATGGGAACTATTAAGAATCAAACACTTTTGCTCATCCAAAGACTTTATTAATAGAATTAAAAGAACACCAACAGAGTGGGAAAAATATTTGGCAACTCAATGTCAGATCGACGCCTGATCTCCATAATCTATGAGATACTACAAAATATTAAGAAGAAGAAGATAAACCATCCAATTAAGCGATGGGCAAAGGAGATGGACAGACACTTCACTAAAGAGGAGATCCAGGCAGCCAAAAAACACATGCGGACATGTTCACGACCTTTAGTTATTAAAGAAATTCAAATCAAGACAACAATGAGATACCATCTCACCCCAACAAGATTGGCTATGATCCAGAAAACACAAAACAACAAATGCTGGAGAGGCTGTGGAGAAAGTGGAACCCTCCTACACTGTTGGTGGGATTGCAAAATGGTCCAGCCTCTTTGGAAGGCAATCTGGCGCTTCCTTAAAAAAATGGATATCGATATACCATTTGACCCAGTAATTCCACTACTTGGAATATATCCTACAGATTCAAGGCCTTTCACACCAACGGACACATGCACCAGAATGTTTACCGCAGCACAGTCCACGATAGCAAAAAGATGGAATCAACCCAGATGCCCAACAATAGAAGAATGGATAGGTAAACTATGGTACATATACTCAATGGAGCACTACGCAATGATAAAGAATAATGATGATTCCAGGAAACATCTCCTAACCTGGTTTCAACTGGAAGACATTATGTTGAGTGAAAGTAGTCAGCGATAAAGGGACAAGTACTGTATGAGACCTCTATGATAAGACCTCAAAAACAGACTTGTGTATAGAAGAAAAGACTCTTTGACAGCTGCAAGAGAGCGGAGGGAGGGAAAGGGAGGGAGGAGGGTTTAGTTTAGATAGTTGCTAGAAATCTAGTTGGGAGAAAGCGGTGATAGCACACATTAGAAACAAGAACAACATTAAGTGGACTTCAGCATAACTTGAGTAGTCCTTCCATCTTAACTCAATACTGCAAGGATAGAGTGGCTGGGGCAGGGGGTGGGGGACCATGCTCTTAGCTGAATTCCAGGCCAATTGGCACAACTAGCGTTTTGCTAAGAGAGCTCTCTGCACCCCACATTGGTGAGTGGCGTCTGGAGTCTTAAAAGCTGACAAGCTGCCATCTGTGGACACAGCAAATGGTCCCAACTTAGCAGGAACGGATGCTCACCGAGGACCAAAATGACATGTGGTAAAGACAACCGAGAAGACAGAGAGACCCACAAGAGTGGGTGCCTACATCGACTTGGGACCAGAAGAACCGGATGGTGCATGGCCACCACCAGTGATAGCCACAATGGAGCTCACAGAGAGGAGCCTCACTGGCA
Organism: Heterohyrax brucei; assembly: GCA_028571685.1. Taxonomy (NCBI): domain Eukaryota; kingdom Metazoa; phylum Chordata; class Mammalia; order Hyracoidea; family Procaviidae; genus Heterohyrax; species Heterohyrax brucei. The sequence continues at coordinate 149,088,359 of CM053144.1, read as the reverse complement.
ACACAAGAATAAAAAGGGGTGCATCATGAGATCTCCACTAAAAGACCTCATTTGATGGTCCAGCGGTTTGGGGGTTCCTCTGAGAGCATGGCCCCCAGCCCTGATGCTGCCCTTTCCCATAAATTATAACACAGGTCCACTCTTTGGACAGGAATGGATTGGACTTGTCAATGCAGAATGACCACATATTGGAAGCACTTTGTGGTTATAAACATCTACAGGATTTCATCTTGCTGACCTCTGGCTGGAGGAAGCGGAGTAGATGGAGAGGAGGGGAAAGGAGGTTGTTGGGAGGATGAGACATGTATGGAACAGAGAGGAATAGTGTGCAGTCACCGGACAGGGAGAGCAGTGGAAGCTGCATATAGGTGGGCATGTAAATTTATACGTGAATGTACATTTTCACTCAGTTATGTTAAATAAAAAAAATAAAATAAAATTGTTAAGAGATTTCTATTTTATTATATCATCTAAAATTAGATCATAGAAGTATTTCATTTTAATTTAAAGTACAGTGTTACTCAAACTATACTGGATGTTTGACATAACCAGGTAGAGACACTGGAAATATTAAAGAGCGTTTTATGTTAGGAGGTATGATGAGAAAGCTGTACATGTAACTTCATGTGTACCTCAGTAAGTGCTGCTTTATTTAAAAATACAAATCATTGACAACCACACCTCTAGCTGAACTATTTGTGTTTTTATTAGTTTATCCTTGATTCATAGATTAATCTTGGGGTGTTGCCATTTGGCATGCTTTGGTTTCTTACCTTTTTTTTTTTGGTCTTTGGATCTTCACTATGTTGTTTATAATATCATTTGCTATTTAAGTATCTATAAATTTTATGTTGTCAGAATAAAGTATGTTTGTTTGGAAAACAAAGCACAGGGCACTGAATAGTGACTCATTTTCCCTACTGCTTTTTTCTCCTTGAAGTGCTATGAAATCTTCTGCAGTAAATATGCATCTGAGATGTGCCAGAAATAAACATTTTAATTTCTGTATCTTAAACTATTTTCTCACTCTAAACCCTCATTTCACCTGGCTGGCAGCACAAACAAGCCCTCAGTCTCCTAATGCAGATGACCTCCTAAATCAATGCCACCAGGTGTTAGATCTTGGGCCAGTGGGCTGGGAACCACAGGACAAGCACTTGCACTGAGGAATGAAGATACCTCTTTTCCAGACTCTCTGCACCATCAATCTCTCTCTCTCATTAAAAAGACACTAAACACTAAAAATTAATCTAGAGTTCTTGTTTAAAATGCTAGGATGACTCAGTATACGGAAGTAATGAGAGTCCAGAGGCAGGGAAGGTGTCTCATGAAGATGTGTGATCACAGAACCTCAGTTCAGTTCCTTATCAATTCTCATTGTCTTCGAACGTAATGATACATTTTACCAGCACCCATCACTCCCTGGGGCTAAAGGGAACTATGCGCCCCTCAGCTGCCCAAGAAGGCTGATTGGTGAGTCTGTCTCAGATCCTTTACTTGACAGTCTCAGCTGGCTGCACCCTTCGTGGGTGCACCAGTGACCTCCTGATGTTGATGAGTGCCTTACTGTGGTCAACGAGACTCCCTAACACCTCTGCTGACTCACAGAACCTCTCACCTCAGTTCACCCAGGCCCTGTTTACAGGGGAGTTTAACTTGGTACTTCTTACTTGGAGCACACTTTGGAAACACTCAGCTCATAAAAAGTCTTACAGCTCCTTTGTTGGCCTTATCACGACCTGAACATTTTGTTAACAAAGCACCCTGTTAATGTTTTGACCACAGAGCTAAAGTGCTTGCGGCTGATGGTGTTGCCAAAGTGGTGCTTGCTCCTAAAAAGGGAAAGTTTTAATTCTGCTTTCAAAATAAATCATCGTACTCTTGCTATGTTAGGAAATGTTATCAATCAGTCCAAGGAGCCTGCAATGTGTACAAGCGGTGTTGGGGCTGAGGAACGGAGGAGTGAATTCACATGCTGTTAAAGCGACCGAGTCACAAACCTCACCTTCACCATGGGCTTGAGCTTAGGTCTGGGAAATGCAGAATATCCACAGGCATCAGCTCAGCGGCTGCAGCTGATACTGAATGACTGCGCAAGCCTCCCCACCAGGCACAACCTGCTGCCATCCGGTAGGTTCTGACTCACAGTGACTCTGTAGCAACTCTATACAGAGATTGTAAAATAACAAAGGGGATCTGAGGACTGAAAAATACAAGGATTCAGTTCATTTCCTGGACAAGGTCACTCTCAGCTCAGGAGATCATCAGAGTCCAAAAATTATTCCTCTAAGAGTGAAGCATTTAAGCTGTCTGCCTACTCCCCAAGGAGTAAAGGAAGGGTGTCAGGAGGAGAGGTAGTGTAGTGCTGTATGGGGCACTCAAATACCCAGAGGGGACCCTGACTTCAAAGTGATGACTCAAACAGAGATTCTGCTCTTGAGCTCAGACCCCCATAGAGTACACTGAAAAGAGAACGCTTTGAGGCTTCCAGTAGGCAAAACTTATTTGCTAAATATAAGGGACGGCAACCCTGTGGCGGATCCCTCTCAGTGAAAGGAAAGGCCAAATCCTCTTGAGGAAAACACTGGCAGAAAGCAGGAAGAAAGACAAATAAATGTCTCTTGAGGCTGCAAGGCTCTGGGCATAGACAAATTTTCTCCAACTGTCCTGCTCTGTGGGGATTTGCAGATCAGCTAAAGATGCCCTACATTTCTGAAGGACAGTGCTTTCTGTCTCAGAAGTCCATACCTGCAAAGGACAGCTATTTCTTCCCTAAACGTCCGTACTTGCAAAGAATGATTCTTTCTTCCCCAGAAGTTTTCCTTGACTCTGGAAGCCCAATATGGGAATATCTTTCCCTCAGTACAAGTATCTTTCCTTCTCTTTTGCAGGAACTTTCTCAACCCCATTCTGCTTTGATGAACCTGTGTATTCAGAGATTGTCAATTTGTTACACTTAAGATCTATAGAGTTAACAAAAGCCTTCAGTTTTTATATGCTTTATTTATCAGTTAGTCATCTTCCTTATCTCCATTAGTCTATAAACTTGTTGACAGTGAACTTGTCTTTAACTTTTTTAAGTTTCTCTTTACCCCAAGGTGTTCTCATTTAAACAGAGATATCCTGTTGTCTGACAGGATGACCTACCATTTGGGGGGACTGCATTCCTTGCCTCTAAGTGTCATTAAAATCAAGCAATCTGTGAAGGAAAGACAATAAGGGTAGGGAAAATGTTGACTCAGTAAACTGCCTCGGTTGCCTCAGTTTGTTTGACAGCAGGTCTGATCTGGGGACATTTCTTCCTCACAGCGTGTTGACATCAAGTCCTTCCCCACCCCCACAGCCAACAGGGCTGACAGTCTTTCTTACAAAGTAACACACTCACAATCCTCTGGAACAATGGTGTCCTTGTCCTTTAGGTCAGAGTTCACACTGGCCAATTTATATTCCTGAACCTTTTAAGGTCATGTCTTCCTGTTCATCAGGATGTCCATCCAACAAACTGGTTTGTGAGGTAGGACTCTGTATTAAGGTGAGAACAGCTAGAAACCTGACCCAACATGCTTAATTTTAGAAAATTAGTGTCCACACCCCAATAGAATATTTTTCCAATAATAAAGAAAATATTAAGTTAAAATATAATGTCAATTATGATAGAGAAAAAAGATTAAGACTAACAGAAATATTTTTGGCATGTAAATTTCTGACCCAATACCATCTGAATTCTAAACTACATCAGTTCTTTTTGTAAAGGTCAGATGGTGGCATATTTATCCTGTAACAAACATTTCTTGAGAATTTGGAGTACAACAGGTGGTTTACTAAATTATATGATCCCCCAAATGACTGCAATTTACTTTCTTCTTTAGAGGAAGGTACACAATAAGGGCATTCCTGCTTGATGGCTGAAAGAAAGGCTGTAAAATCCCATGTGTTTACTGCAGTTGTTGTTTTTGTTGTGTTCATTCCATAAACTTGGTAGAATTACCTTTTAAATTATGTCCCTGCTAAACTGGGGCCATCAGTTCTAACTCAAAGTGACCCTGTAAGATGGTGGATTCAAACTGTCAAACTTGCGGTTAGCAGCCACTCTTAACCACTCTGACATCAGGGCCCCAAGTTGTGTCCAGAAGCAGTAAAATTATGTTCTACATAGTGTTGTGCAGGGCCCACCTGAAAACTTAGGTTCTACTCCAGGTCCTGAGCTTCAAGTCTAAACTGGCAAACAGAAACAAGTACCTAACATGAAGAATGGTTTAGAGTTGACTGAACCCACCCCCCCCCCCAAAAAAACACTAAACCTGTTTTTGTCAAGTTGATTCCAACTCGTAGTGACACTGAAGGACAGAGGAGAACTGTCATATAGGGTTCCAAAGGAGCACCTGGTAGATTCAAATTGCGGACCCTATGATCCATACCTGCACCCCCAGGGTTTCTCAGGTTGACAGAAGAACTAGAGCACAATAGTTGCTGGCGGGGAGTGGGGCAGTTGCTGAGAGACAGGTAAATTCCGTCTTACTTTCTCAGACCTCTAAGGCAGAGTAGAATGGATGTACCCCAAATAGAAGATGGGTAGTAATACTTGTCAGTATTATTGTCAAAAGTCAAAAATAGGAACAGAGGTAGGATTACTGGAAATCACATGCATTTCCAACTCTCATCATTTGGAGTTAGGAATCTTTCTAACAAAGAAAAGACAGAGGATTTAGATGAGAAGTTTCTGCCAGTTTTATCCCTAAGCCTCCAGATAGATTTTTCCCAAACACAAAATCTTAATGCTACTAAAAGCAATAATTCAAAGCAGTAATTGGAGGAGAAAACGTTTCTATTATTAACTTTACTGAGAAGATTCAAAATATAATCTAGGGCAAGATTCTAGTAACACCAAATACTAAAAGAGTTTTAAGTTTTGGGCCAGAGGTAATTGCTAAAATATTCCTTAACAAACACTCATCCTTCTAAATGTGTGTCCTATTTATGGAACAATAAGGAGCTTAAATCTTGAGAAAACTGTATTCTTCTAAATACTTGTTCCATAAATAATAACACATAAAGGAAAATATAATGTGTTTAAAATTCTCCAAACAAAAGATTTTACTGCTTTGGGAATGCCCTTGATGCTTTGAACTATTAAATTAAGTTTTGTAATTAGTCAGGCTTTGCCATCAGAGCCATGTTTGTATTACATGAAAAGACAACAGGACAGGCCTTTCGTGGTCAGATTAATAGAAGCAATTCTCATGACTCATAAACCGCAGAATTCTGTGGCCAAGTGACTGAAGCCTCTACACCTGTCTCAGGCTCCTGTCATTATAACCCCCAAACAAAAAACAAACCAACTGCCATCAAGTTAATTCCAACTCATAGGGACCCTATACAAGCATGTGAAACCGTTGAAGAAAAATAGACAACTCCCCATGAATTTTAAGATTGTACTAAAAGCATATGCATCGTTCTTACTTCTATGTGCTATAGCTCAGGTCTATGTTTTGAATTATAAACAGAAGGTATATATTAATTGTACAATTGTAAAATTATCTAGGTCTCTGGTAAAAATTCCAATTTGAAATGCATAAAATACTCTTACATTTTTAAAGTTTTAATTCATACAACTGGTAATTTATACAGATTTTCTAAGTTGATTATGATGGTTAATTTTACATGTGAACTTGGCTAGCTGGTGTACCTAGTTCTTTGGTTAAACACCAGTCATGATGTTGCTGTAAAGTTATTTATCTGTGATTAAAATTGAAAGCCAGTTGACTTTGAGTGAAATAAATCACCCTCCATGACATAAGTAGGCCTCAGCCAATCAGTCGAAGGCCTTAAGAACAAAAACAGGTTTCTTGAGGGAGTAGGATTTCTATCTCAAAACTGTAACCTAGGAAGTCTCCGCATTCCAGGTTCCTGTCTGTTGTCACCTGACCTATGGATTTTGGACCAGTCAACTCCCAAAGTCATATGAGCCAATTCTTTAAAAAAAAAAAAAAAGCAAATCTCTCAACCTCAACTTCTCACTCTCTCTCTCTACAGATTTAATCAGTCTATCTACTGATAGACATCTTCTGTTGGTTCAGTTTCTCTGGTGAACTCTGATGAATACACCAAGCAAATAAAATATTTCCAAAAATACTACTTTACAACTCAAGGACCAACAAAAAAATTGTTTTCTATAATGTTGTATTTTTTTTCTTATAAGTTGTAATTTTTTCCTATTTTCTTTCAACCCAAATTACGTTCTAACCACATGGTTTTATCATATTGCGTAATCTATTTAAACAAAGAAGGATGAATTTTTATTATGGTTTAAAAATACTGATTCTCATTCATTACAAAGCTAATAAAAAAGTTGTTGCTATATTTAGTGTAAAATTGGTTTTACAAATTTCTATAAGCTAGTTTATAAAAATAGTTCATTATTAAAGACAAACTCTGTTAAATCAAGAATCTCAATTTGTGTAGGTTTTTAAGTTTTCTTCCTTAATTGTTGTTATGGTTACCAAGAAAAATACCCATTGCCTTAGAGTCCATTCTAACTCATAGCAATCCTACAGGACAGAACAGAACTACCCTATAGGGTTTTCAAGGAGCAGCTGGTGGATTTGAACAGCTGACCTTTTGGACAGCTTCTGTAGTTCGTAACTACTGTGGCACCAGGGCTTCTTGTTACGACTGGCTGACATCCAGTCAATCTCTGACTCGTGGTAACCTATGTAAACGAGATTGGATTGCCATAATCCATAGAATTTTCACTGGCTGGATTTTTTGGAAGTAGATCCTAAATGCTTCTTCCTGTCTGTCTTGGTCTGAAAGCTCCGCTGAAATGTATTTGCATCACACAAGCCTCCTTTGACAGACTGGTGACAGCTGTGCACGAGGTCCATCGGCCAAGAATCAACCCTAGGTCTTCCTCAGGGAAGGCAAGGATTCCTACCCTCTACCACCTCTACCTCCTACCCTCTACCCTCTACCACCACTGCCGCTGCATCATTTTAAATTCAAACATCTTCATAACTTTGAAGTGTTAGAATTTCACAATAACATTTCAGAAAAGACCATTTAAACCCATTTTCACTCACTTAGGTGCTAAATGAATATCTCTGGAAAAATAGAAGAGTCTGTCTTGAGCATTGTGCTCTTCTAATAACTACATGGGATGAAACCAACAACAGCAATTCAATGGGAAAGATTAGATAAGAAACTTAGCCAGCGGTGAGGAAAAGCTCATAAAGGGAAGGTGAGAATTATTTCATAACATGAATAAAGTCGTCAATGTTGCTGAATTATATGCAGAAAAGTTGAACTGGTGTATGTTTTGCTGGGTATATTTTCAACAACAAACTTTGAAAAAATAGAAGAATGTGCTTCATTTTCATTCAGGAATTTGTCTTACAGTTGCTCATTTCTGTGCATGAAACCTGATGTTTAATCTTTCAACTGAGTTAAAGGTACACAGCTACTCAAGGAACCGTGGCAGCTTAAGTACCCAGCTGCCAACCCAAAGGCCAGTGGGTTGGATGCACCAGCAGCTTCACAGGAGAAAGAGGTGACAGTATGCTTCCTTAAGGATAACAGCCTTGGAAACTCTACGGGGCAATTTTACTCTTTCTGCAGGGAAACCCTGGTGGCATAGTGGTTATATGCTACATCTGTTAACCAAAAAGGTGAGCAGTTTGAATCTTCCAGGCTCTCCTTGGAAACTCTATGCAGCAGTTCTACTCTGACCTATATAAGGTCAGTATGAGTCAAAATTGACTTGATGGCTCTGGGTTTTTTTCATAGAGTTTTAGAATTACATCAAAGATATCATACATGAAGAAAGCAAGAGGTCATTAGAAAACACAGGAAAGAAAGACCAAATCAGATATCAGAAGAGACTCTGAAACTTGCTCTTAAATGTTGAGTAGCTAAAACAAAAGGAAGAAATGATGAAGTAAAAGAACTGAACAAAAGATTTCAGAGGACAGCTTGAGAAGAGAAGTCAAATATTCAGACATGTGCAAAGATCTGGAAAAAGAAAACCAAAAGGGAAGAATACAATCTGCATTTCTCAGGCTGAATGAAATGAAAGAAAAATTCAAGCCTTAAGTTGTAATACTGAATGATTCTCCAGGGAAAATATTAAACAACCCAGGAAGCATCAAAACATGATGGGAGTAATATAGAGAGTTATTATACCAGAAAGAACTGGTCAACATTCAGACATTTCAAGAGGTAGCCTATGATCAGGAACCAATGGTATTGAAGGAAGAAGCCAAAATTGCATTGAAAGCATTGGTGAAAAACAAGACTCCAGGAATTGATGGAATATAACTTAAGATATTTCAACAAACTGATGCAGTGCTGGAAGTGCTCAATCATCTATGCCAAGAAATTTGGAGGACAATTACCTGGCCAACTGACTGGAATAGATCCATGTTCGTGCCTATTCCTGAGAAAGGTGAACTAACTGAATGTGGAAGTTATCAAACAAATCATTAACAGCACACACGAGTAAAATTTCGCTAAAGATCCTTCAAAAGCAACTGCATGTTGAACAACTGTTAGTTGCAACTACACAAAATTCAAGACAGACTCAGAAGAGGATGCAGAACCAGGGATCCCATAACTCAGGTCAGATGGGTCTTGGCTGAAAGCAGGGAATACCAGAAGAATGTTTACCTACGTCTTATTGACTGTGCAAAGGCACTTGACTGTGTGGATCAGAATAAATTATGGATAACATTGTGGAGAATGGGAATTCCAGAACACTTAATAGTGCTCTTGAAGAATCTGTACATGGATCAAGAGGCAGTCATGAAACCAGAACACAGGGACACTGTGTGGTTTTGTCAGGAAAGGTATGCATCAGAACCAACTCAACGGTACCTAGCAACAACATAGGGTACGATTCAGAACCAACTCCACAAGAAGGGGTTTGGTTTGGGGTTTATTCTGGTATTTGAGTTTATATTGTCTAGAGAGTTTTCATATTATGATTTTTCTTTCTTATGGTAAATGTAACTTTGAAGAAATGAGGGACTAAAGAGTAAGAATGAATAGCCAGTAAAGTAGAAAGAAAATCAGACAAATGTGTTATCCAGGAATCCAAAGGAAGGTGTTCCTAAAATGACAATGGGATTGCTGCCATCACACGCTACTGACTTGGTGTCATAGAAGAGCACTCTCGCCAATTCAAATAAGCTCAAGCAAAGCAAGTGTGTTTCTCTACTCTCTTTCAAACTCCACTTGAATGACAGTGAAGAATTTTTTATTAAGTATCTGAGCCAACATAAACAAATAGAGTGAAAGCAAAGGCCACCTCGGGCTACAAATTGTGATGAGTTTTTGGAAGTTGGAAAGTGGATGGACAAAGCAGTGACTGAGTCAGCTGAGAGAGCTCCAAGTATTCACTGAGTGGAGGGAAGCCAGCAAGATGCAACACAACTCCTCCTGCAGATTGCTAGAAAAGATCTAGCATTAGACATGTATCTCCGAAGTGGGGGAGACTTGAGAGCAAAGGCTTGATTAAAAATCAGCATAAGGAAATGTCTCTACCGCTAGTGGCTGCTGAGTCTGTTCTGATTCATAGTGGTCCCATGTATGTCAGGGTCAAACTGTGCCCCATAGTAAGTCTCTCAGGCAGAATTGAACTCAGGGCTAAGATGCCAGATTGAAAACTAAGATGTTAGATAAGTTTTTATATTAAGAGCAGAACTACCAGTTTCCTTCCTACACTAGGCCACCAGAAGGCTGCCAGCCAGACTAATACTCTCCAAGAGGAATGAAAGAATTCTTCCTGAAGAAACTGTCCAGGCCATGAGAAAAGACCTACAGACAGCAAAGAGACAGCAGGTTTTATGACATTTTTCTGCCTGATCACCCTAAGGAAGCATGTGTTCCATATACTTGAAGTGTCTGGCGAAGTTCACTTTTAAATAGAAAACCTCCAGCATGAAAGTCAGCATACAAAATAAACAAATAAATAGGAAAAAAAAAAAAGTAACTTTAAGAAACAGAATTTAGGACTTAGTGGTTCAGTGGCAGAATTGTTGCCTTCCATGTAGGAGACTCAGGTTCAGTTCTGGGTCAGTGTACAGTAGATACATAGCACCACCCACCTGTCAGTGGAGACTTGGGGATTGCTATAACGCTGAACATGTTTCAGTGCAGTTTCCAGACTAAGATGAACGAGAAGAAAGATCTGGTGGTCTGCTTCCAGTAACCAGCCAGTGAAAACCTCGTGGATCAGAGCAGTCCACTCTTTAATCAGTCATCAGAATGGTACAGGCCCAGACAGCATTTTAGCGCATTGTGCATAGTGTCACCATGAGACAGGGGCCAATTCAGTGGCACCTATAAACAACAAGAGAAATAGATAAAATACACGGAAAAGAAAGCAGTGGCAGCTTCGTTTCCCTTAGAGATGGATCCTGAGATGGAGTTTAGCTTGCAGGATATTTCTCAGGAAGTGCCCCTGGGAAAAGGGAGAAGTCAAGTTGTGAGACAGGCTAAGTGATAGCCTCAAGCCCCAGGGCTAAAATGGAATTTCACAGTTATCACAAGTTGGGCCACGTGGAACACTCTGGATGTGCCCATCCAGGAGAGGGTGTGATCTTGGGTAAGGTGGCTCTCTGCAGTTGAGGTGTAAGGGAGAAATGCCATTTTCCCCTAACAAAAAAGAAAGACAGAAAGAGAGAATCAGAGTGGACAGTCAGAACTAACTCTTCACCTATTTTTCAGGACTTATCTTTTGCTTGTTTTTTTTCTTTTTATTAAAAAATTTCTGGTTTCTTTCATCTAGGCCCTAGTAGGAAGTCATGTATTAGCTAACAGGAGCCATGGAAATAACATCTTATGCAGTTTTCACAGCTTTTTCAGTAATATCAAAACAGGTGGAAGATGCCAGGTGCTAGTTGGGACTCCCTACTTCAGATGGCAACCAAAAGCAGTCCAGATCCCTGCTCCTGATGCATATCTTCAAAGGACCCCTGAGGCCCCCAAACAGATACCACTCTTCACCCCTAATCAATCACATTGTTTCCCTGGTACTGGCACCTATACCTTCGTATAGCCTCCTGCCTTATATACCCCAGCCTTACTTGATGATTTTGAACAGGCTTTGATGGAGAGATAGATTCCTCCCTGTCCCCTGTGCCTGCTAGTGTACAAAAATAAAATTTCCTTTTTGATAACTCACCCAAATACCTGTCTCAGAGATTGGCTTTTGGGGTCAGGTAATGAAAATCCAGAGCCCTGTTCAGTAACAGAAGTGCTCTTTAAAGGCTCATAGCTAAAGGTTCTCTGCCACATCACTCTCATTACAAGGTACAAGTCCTTCCTTGGTGGGGAATCTGGCTGATGCATCTTGTAGTGAACCACAAACAAACTCAAGGGAACTATAAATATTTTTCAGGTGCTAGCAGAATGTATTAGAACCAATAAGGCAAGAGAAGAATGTGCATGTGTGTGTGCTTTAACATAAAATAATGAATTCCTAGGTAGAGGAAACTACTTAGAACTCAACTACTAGCCAAAAGATTGGCAGTTTGAACCTACCCAGAGATACTTTGGAAGACAGGCTTGGTAATCTACTTCCAAAAGGTCACAGTCTTGACAATCATATAGAGCAGATCTATTCTGCACACAGGGGCTTGCCAAGAGTCAGAACATACACTACAGTAACACACAACAACAACATATCACAAACAAAATAAAAGGCTTTCAAAACTTAAATATATGATAACTTTTTTTTTGATCACAGAAGAGTGGAAGATAATCTAAGGAAATCTTCCAGAAAATAAAAATAGAAAAGAAATATATATAAAAGGAAAAAGAAAGTTAGAGGAACAGTTCAAACGATCTGTTACGTTGTTCCTAGGCACCATCAAAGTTGGTTTCAACCCATAGCAACCCTATGGACCACAAAACCAGACACTGCCCAGCCTTGGGACATCTTCACAACTGTTGTTATGCTTGAGCCCATTGTTGCAGTCACTGTGTCAGTCCACCTCACCGACGGTCTTCCTTTTCTCCGCTGCCTCTATTTTACTAACATGACGTCCTTCTCAAGGGACTGATGGCTCTTGACAACATATCCAAAGTATATAAGACATACTGTCACCATCTTTGCTTCTAAAGAGTGTTCTGGTTATACTTCTTCTGAGACAGATAGTTCTTTCAGCAGTTCATGGTATGTTCAATATTCTTCAACATTCTTCAACAATACCACGAATCAGAGGTGATCATTCTTCATCTGATTTCCTTACTCACTGTGCAGATTTTGCAGGCATATGATGCAATTGAAAATACCATGGCTTGGGTCAGGCACATTTGAGTCTTCAAAGTGATAACTTTGCTTTTCAACACTTTAAGAGTTCTTTTACAGCCGATCTGCCCAAATGCAAGGTGTTTTTTAATTCTGTGACTCCCGCTTCCATGAATGTGATTGGGGATTATGATTGTTTGTGAATTCAAGTAAAACGAAATCCTTGACAACCTCCATCTTCTCTCCATTTATCACAATGTTGTTTTTTGGTCCAATTATGAGGATTTTTATTTTCTTTATGTTGAAGTCCAATCCACACTGAAGGCTGTGGTCTTTGATCTTCATCAGCAAGTTTTTCAAATTCTCTTCACTTTCAGCATGCAGTGTTGTGTTATCTTCAAAATGTAGGTTTTTAGTGAGTCTTCCTTGAATTCTGATACCCTATTTATCTTCATATAGCCCAGCTTCTTGTATTATTTCTCTGCATACACATTTAGAAGGTATGGTAAAAGGATACAACCCTGACACACACCTTTCCTGACTGTAAACCATGCAGCGTCTTCGTGTTCTTTTTGAATGACTGCCTTTTGATCCATATACAGATTCCTCACAAGTATCATTAGTATTCTGGAATTCACACTCTCCACATTGTTATTCACAATTTGTTATGACCTACATAGTTAATAAGAATAGCATAGTTAATAAGAGAATTATAACAAGTTCACAACAGCCAAAGTACAACCTTGAGTATATCCCACCTGAATTTAGAGACTGTCTCAAGAATAGATTTGATGCATTGAACACTAATGACTAAAAACCAGACAAGTTGTGGAATGACATCACAGACATTAAATCTGTGAAGAAAGAAAGAGGTCTTGGTTTATGTACAGGTTCCTCATGAGCATAATTAAGTGGTCTCCAATTCCCATTTTTCACAATGTTATCCATAATTTGTTATTATCCACACAGTTGAATGCCTTAGCATAGTCAACAAAACACAAATAAACATCTTCTAATATTCTCTCCTTTCAGCCAGGACCCATCAGACATTAGCAATATTACTCTGGTTCCACATCCTTTTCTGAATCCAGCCTAAACTTCTGGCAGTTCCCTGCTACAGCTGCTTTTGAATGATCTCCAGCAAAATTTTGCTTGTACATGATATTAATAATATTGTTCTATAATTTCTACATTTGGTTGGATCATTGTGGGAATAGGCATAAATAGAAATCTCTTCTAGTCAGTTGGCCATGTAGCTGTCTTCCAAATTTCTTGACACAGATGAGTAAGTACTTCCAGCTCTCCATTTGTTAAAACATCTCAATTGATATTCTGTCAATTCTGGGAGCCTTGTTTTTTTTGCCAGTGTCTTTAATACATCTTCAGCTTCTTCCTTCAGTAACACTGGTTCATGAGCACATGCTAATTCCTGAAATTGTTGAATATTAACCAGTTCTTTCCGGTATGACGACTCTTTGTGTTCCTTCCATCCTCCTTGGATGTTTCCCGAGTCGTTTAATATTTTCCCCCATAGAGTCCTTCACTATTGCAACTCGAGGCTTGAATTTTTCCTTCAGTTCTTTCAGTTTGAGAAATGCAGAATGTGTTCTCTTTTAGTTTTCTATCTCCAGTTCCTTGCACATCATTATAATACGCTGTCTTCTCAAGCCACCTGTTGAAATTTTCTGTTCAGTTCTTCTGCTTAATCAATTCTTCCTCTTGCTTCAGTTGCTCTACATTCAAGAACAAATCTCAGAGTCTCTTCTGATAACCATTTTTTTTTCCTTTCTTTCCTGTATTTTTAATGACCTCTTGCTTTCTTTATGTATGATGTCCCTAATGTCATTCTACAGCCCATCTGGTCTTTGGTCATTAGTGCTCAACATGTCAAATCTATTCTTGAGACAGTCTCTAAATTCACATGGGATATACTCAAGGTTGTACTTTGGCTCTCATGAACTTATTCTAGTTTTCTTCAGTTTCAACTTGAGCTTTCATATGAATAATTGTCTTCCACAGTTGGCCCCTGGCCTTGTTCTGACTAATAATATCGAGCTTTCCCATCATCTCTCTTCACCCGTATAGTCTATTTGACTCCTGTGTATTGAATCTGGTGAGCTCCTTGAGTATACTCACTGTTTATACTGGTGCAAATGGTATTTGCAATGAAGTCATTAGTCTTGCAGAATTCTATCATGCGATCTCCAGCACTGTTTCTATCACTGAAGCCATATTTTCCAACTACCAATTCTTCTTCTTTGTTTTCAGCTTTCACATTCTAGCCATTATCAATGCACCTTAATCACGTGTTCAGTCAATTTTGGCCTGCATAAGCTGTTAAAAATGTTGAGTTTCTTCATCTTTGGCCTTTGTGCTTAGTGCGTACATCTGAGTAACAGCTGAATTAACTGATCTTAATTGTAGGTGTACGGATACTACCCTACCGCTGACAGCCTTCTACTTCAGGCTAAATCTGGGAGTATTCTTTTTCATAATGAATGCAACACCATTCCTCTTCAAGTTGTCATTTCAGACATAGTAGAGTATATGTTTGTTCAATTCAAAATGGCCAATATCAGTCCATTTCAGCTCATTAATGCCAGGACACCGATGTTTATGATTCCATTCCATTTTTGATGATTTCCAGTTTTCCTAGATGCATACTTTGTACCTTCCATGTTCTGATTATTAGTGGACATTTGCAGCTGTCTTCTTATTTTGAGTCATGCCACATCAGCAAATGAAGGTCCCAGCAGCTTGACTGCACCCTCCTCATTCCAGTCAACTCTGTTTTGAGGAGGCAACTCATCCCCACTTGTCTTTTCAGTGCCTCCCGACCCAGGACCTCATTTTCCGGCACTATATCTGACAGTGTTCCACGGCTGTTCATAAAGTTTTCTCTGGCTACTTCTTTTCAAAAGTAGACTGCCAGGTCCTTCTTCCTAATCTGTGTAGTCTGAAAGCTCAGCTGAAACCTGTCCACCAGGGGTGGCCTTGCTGGTATCTCAATACCAGTGGTACAGCTTCCAGCATCACAGCAACACACAAACTCCCACAGTACAACAAACTGTAAGACATGTAGGGATCAGAAGGTCTAGTGTTTGAATAATTAAAGTTATAGCAAATAACAGAGAAAATAAAGGGAAAAAACTATGAAACTAATACACAAAAATGACACACTAGAAGATCACTAAGGGTATATGTTTCAAGACTGAAAAGTACCATTAAGTCTCCAACACTATGAGAAGGAAATAACACAGCTTTGTGAAATTTCACCATTCCAAAAATAAAGAAAAGGTTATGAAAAGGTTGCATAGAGGAAAAGCAGATTTACATTCAAAGTCAGCAATTAAAATTTATCGTTAAAAATTTCTTATTGGTGGAAGCTAGAAAAAAATGGAACATCTTTAAAATTACAAAGGTTAATAATTCTCAACCAAAATACACTGGCTCCAAAATCCACTTCTGTCAAGTCAATTTCAAGTCATAGCAACCCTATAGGCCAGAGCAGAAGTGCCCCACAGCGTTTCCACGGTGTGCCTAGTGGGTGTGAACTTTTGACTTTTGGGTTAGCAGAGTTATACTTAACCACTATGCCACTATGGTTTCCATACACTGGCTAGCTAAGCTTTAATGAAATGTGAGAATAAAAAAGACATTTTTCTTACATTCAAAGTCTAGAAACTTGCTTCTCATTCAACTTTTCTCAGGAAGCAACTGGAAAATAAATTCTATGAAAAAGGAGATAATAAACCAGGAAAAGCATGTAACTCAGGAAACAGAAGCAAAAGTGGAAAAAGGAGAACCTCCCAAGTTTGATATACAAGGGGAGGAAGTCCCAAGACAACAATTCAGCACCAGGTGAAGAAAACACCTTGTTGCTGGAAGAGCCCGATCATGCTTAGGACAGAGGTTCGATTCTCCAAAAAAATGAAACTGAGGCATGACTTATTGTATTTAGCTATAATGACTGGGACTGTGTACTTCCTTCTGAGATTGGGGGATGAATCAGTGCTAGATAAAGCAAAACAGCTAGTTTAAAAAAAAAAAAAAGATACAACTTGTAGTTTAGGAAAACAAGCAGTTGAAAAAGTATAAGCAATACCAGCAGAGCACTTGCTTAACTGACCTGTGAATAGTATTAACACAATCATAATAAAGCTAACATCGAACACAGCTTAAACCAAAAGATGATTTAGTAAGATTTAGAGGATGAGGAAATAAAAAGTGTGTATGAAGTGGTGTGAGAAGAGTGGATAGGGATGGAATCTCTTCTCCTGCAAGATTACCTACCAAAAAATATCTACAACTTTGTAAATGCCTGGTGTTTAGACATTTGGAGTTATTTGCCAGGAGAAACAGCTAAGTGAATTGAGATTGGTTTTCTCTGGGCAACAAGAGTTGGAGATGACAAGCAGTGGACAGGATAGTTTTTCATTATAAATCTTATAACACCATTCAACACTATACACAGGCATTAAAGGGATAAAAAAATAAAATATTAATTAAAAATCCTGCTGCTATAGTAATTTTACATCCAATTTCTTTGAAAAACTTGATTTATAAAGTTGCAATTCACCCCAAAAGGAATGAACCCAAGTTCAAGTATGTTTTATGATATCTGGGAAAGCAGAAATCAGTGAAATACTGATATTTGTACTAGGGCTGGCTTTAATGACTGGATTTCCATCTAATGAAATACAATGGCTTTGTTCAAACTTGACACATTTTACCCTTCATCTCAGCTAACTTTTGTTCAACTACCATTAAGCAAGAAGAAACAGCTGTTCAAGTCTCTTTAAAATTAACTTCAATTTTGATTTCTTTCCAAATTCTACATTTAACCTGGATGAGTGAATGAAGGGTTGAAGGATCATTGCATTCTCATGTTATAATTTATGTCTGGCAAGTGAACACTATTCATGTATCATACTGTCAAGTACTGTCACCTTAATAAACAATTAAAAAGAAGAATTGTAACAATCATTTTAATGGGCTTCTTGTTCGTTTATTTCGCAGAAAAAAAACTTAAAGGGATTCATGAAAATAAACTACCCATTCTTTGTCCCTTTCTCTCTCTCTTTAAAGTGATCCATCAACTAGACCATAATAAATGTTCAGTAAATCTATTTTGTTCCCTTTATTTTAATAGGAAAATAGGAGAATGGGTCCAAGTGGAGAAAAGGTCATTGTCTGAGTTCCTCTGATCTCTTTTAACCCGTAGGTCACAAGAGGTTTTCAAAATGCCTAAAGCTGCACACCATTAAAAAGGAACCAGGTACCTTTTCTAGATAAGATAACCCGGCACCTCCTCAAGTGGTCAATTAGATTAGTTTTTTGTTTCAAAATCTGAGTTATGGTTCACTGCCAAGAACTACAGAGATAATGCCCAGTGGCTAGGTCGAATGGATTCTTTTTCTTTAATAAACCCCATGCCTTTGGAGGCAGGATGCTGATTACAGTGAATTACACAGAATCATGCCAGTATTTTAACCTCTCTATTTCAATTGCAAAAGATGCTTAACAGTGGCTAGCAGTTGTGCACAGGGCTTGCAAACTAAGACTTAGTTTCACCCTTCTCCTTCTCTACTTAAGGGTTTAATCCAAATGCCACCAGTTATACTTAAGATTCTGCACCATGTTTTTTTTGTCACTAGAGCAGAGGTGTCAATTCCTACTTTCCAAGCAAATGAACCTTTCACTGATTACATACTGCCTACCAAAACTTGCATAGTGATGTATTTTTTGACCAAAGTGGAAAATTTTTTAAAATATTTTCTCTGTTAATCTCTGCAAGAGAGAAGGGAATGGAAGGAAAGACTGAGATTATTTTTCCAATGAAGAACAAACAGTGAGTAAAATTCTCGTTATTATCTTAGTCAAATCATTTTCAGGGCATGTAGCAGCAAACTTTCCTTCCAGAGAAATTTATAAAAGGTACTTCTCTAAATCATAAAGACTTATTTGAGTTCCAACAGTCCCCCAGAATAAAATATACCAACAGAGATGCCTATGGAGTTTAATGTGAATTAAAATGTACAAGTTTATGATAGTCATGTCACCCTTTAGGACTCAGGGGAGGTGGATGAAAGGAACCTAACAATCAGGTATAAGAGCATAAACAGGCGTTGTGTCTCAGTGATGTTTATCCAATGTTTTCAGGATGATTTAGGTAACACATCAATCAGTCTGACAAAATTTGAGGAGGAATTTTTAGCTCTTTCTCTTTGGCCTCAACCACAAGATAAACTAGCTCTTACTACAAAAACATTCAGCCTCTGGTATTTTGGCTGCTTAGTTGACTTCCTGATGAAGCCAGAATCCTGGGAATGAAAAACTGTCCACACAAGTATACAGTACTTACTAAACCTGCATCAAAACAAAAAGGAAAAAGAGAAGGTCAAGGGCAAAGTGGAGAGGGGATCCTAGTCTCTCTAATCTCAAAATAAATCAAGGTATAGGTAGCAAGACCTTATTCTTCTGTGTTGTCAGTTGCCATTGATTTGTCTTTAACTTATGGTGACCTTGTGTATAACAGAGTGAAATATCATTGTTCAGTCCTGGACCACCTCCGTGTTCATTGGTCCCTTAGAGTCCATTGTTAGTGGTATTGTGTCAGTCAATCCCATTCAGGGTTTTCCTTGTTTTCACAGATCTACTTTACCAAACATGACGTCCTTCTTCTGCAAATGGTCTTTCCTGTTATATGTCCAAAGTAAACAAGCCAAAGTCTCACCATCCTTGTTGCTACAGAAGATTCTGGTTGTTTCTCTTGTCAGACTGATTGGTTCATTCTTTTGGCAGTCCACAGTGTATTCAATATTCTCCATCAACACCACAATCTGATCATGCTAATTTTTCTTCTACCTTCCTTTTGTATCATACAGCTTTTGAATGCATATAAGGCAACTGAAAATATCATGACCTGGGTCAGGTACACCTTAGTCCTCAGAGCAACATTCTTATATACCCTGGTCTACTTTTAAACTACCAGGAATACTTAGTTCAATTTCTTTCACAATTCTATGAGTTCAAGACAGAAGGACTGAGAGACACAGGAAAAGTAGTCAGTAATATAAAACACTGCAATAGATGTGTCCTACTGCTTGAAGGTAATGGGTTGATGTTACGGTTGGGTAGTTTGAAGCCAGCCTGGGAAAACTGTTTCAGCCTTGCACATAGTATAACATGCTCCTCGTGATACAGTGTTCTGTAAGAAACTATTTGCCTGTGCTATGCTTGCTACTAGCAAGAACAGATGTGGTTGAGACTCAACATTGTTCCATTCCTCTCACTCTCTCTCCCTTTGCTGCTCAAATTCCCCACTTTTCCTCTTACTCTTTTTTTCCTATTGAAAGCCCCCAAAGACACAATTACAACATAAAGCTGCAAAAGTAGCTTATCTTTTACGCTTTGAGAACTAGAGAACAGGACCCCTCAGGATGGAGATACAGACTGAGGAGCAAATGCCTTAGCAAGATAAAACATTAACTGAAAATTTCAAATTCTATAAAAGCAATCTATGATAACCAAAGGGATTCAGTGTTATTTTTATTTTACAGGAAGGGAAACTTCACTCATATTAGTTTTCCATGAATTAATAATCTGAGTGAACTTTTTCTGCAAAGCGCTAGGTAGCCAAGTGTGTTTGGGGACAGTATTGCTTTAAGAGTTTGGGGTGGAAACAATTATCAGTGTTTTGCTCATTATGTGAGTAGACAGCCATAATGAAATTTCTATATTTTGGTAAATTGAAGGCCATGGCCACCAAACAGATGTCAAGAAATACAGATTCAAAATTTGTACTCTGAAATCTCTGCAGCTTTTTGTGACCTTCCCAGGATTTAGCCAGCAAGGACTCCAGGTGTGTTTGAGATAAGGTCAGTCCTTTGTTTTTTTGTGACTGAGGTTCTTCTGGGTTTAGAGTCTTAGTTTAATGAAGAAATAAGTGCTTTTGGCCTGTGCCCTGACCAGTGACCCACCAACATCATCCTTGAGGGCAGTGTGTGGGCAGTGGGCGAAACAGGGCTACAGGAGGTGGTAGTGGGTGGGGGGTAACAGAAAGGTGAGGAGAGAGAATCAAGGAAAATGCCTTCTTCAGACAAGTACTCCAAATTTAAATCAGATTCTAGGACAGGCCCTGAGATTCTGTGTGTCTGACAAACTCCCAGGAATACATTTGGAGTAGTGAGGACCCTGGATCAGGGCTGCTCTCACTCCAGTGAAGGAACATTTTTGTCTCTCTAACCCACACAAGATTCTGCTTTTATTTTTCTCGGACATTGCCCTGAGGCGGAGAATGAGTCCACAGTGTTGCACCAATCACGTCTAAAGCACACCAGGGACCAGAGGCATGGCCAGAAATTCTGCAGGGTTCCAAGATGGGGGTCTGAGGCAGAAGACAAGAAGAATTCCTCTCTTCACTGCTTGAGGCCACAGTCTCTGTAACACACTGGGGAATGGTAGGTTCTTTTGGTTTTCCTGAAAACAGCCCCTGACGCTAGCCCTGTATTTAGAGTAAGATTTAAAATCCATTCACAGCCTATTCTTTTCAAAAGGGCAAATCGTGAAGCTGACTTTCCATATGCTTCTCATTTTGGGGGTCTGCTCACCAATTGACTCCTCATCCTATGCTCGCCTTGCTGCCCTGCAATCCCTCTAGATGAAATTCAAGATTCTATGGTAACTGTAGCAGGGCAACTCCTCAGACCAACAACCTTCCAAATAACCTTCTCATTCCTCTCTTGTTGAGAGAATGGGAAAGGAGGCCAAAAAGCTATGTGAGGGTGAACAAGGGCCAGAACTGTAATTTATATCCATGACCTGACAGAAAGGTGGAAGCAGAGAGAATGTTCCTCAAAGCTTTTTTTTCACTGTCCTTATCTCTCCTCAAGTATGTTTTTACCAAGACAAATCAAATATTTTACATGAAGCATTTATTTGTACTTCTTTCTACAGTTGGGGAGAACGCCATAAACAGCCATTCTGAACTTAACAAGGGAAAAACAGAATTCTTACTACAATGTTAGAGCCCTAGTGACTCAACAGTGAAGTGCAGGACTGCTAACCAAAAGGTCAGCATTTCAGATCTATGAGCCACTCCTTGAAAACCTCGTGGGGCAGCTCTACCTTGTCATATGGAGTCACTACGAGTCGGAATTGACTCAGTGGCAATGGATTTTGTTTTGTTTTGTTTCCTTTACTAGAATGTTAGCTCTTTGAAGGCAAAAAGTTGGTTAAGTCCATTTACTGCCATACCAGAGCACATAGGTGGTTGGTAAATACCTTTTGGTAGTTGGCTAACCATAGCAGCAGTGAGAATATTGTTAGGCTTCATAGCCTGACTTGCACAATTATAGGCTGTACATGTACTTGTCAGAATGCTCCTGCCAGGCTTCTATGACTCTTCCCACATTTTATAAACTCCCTTCTTTTCTGCACATATTTATTCCCTTCCAGTACCCCCAACTTCTTCATACGCTTCCTTCATTCTATATTTTTCCTCATTTTGCATTGACCAGAGTCACATCTTGTAGCACAAGTTTAGGAAAAGTGTCAATTCCGGCAGTCTTCATGTCCTTTCTAGGCATACTACTTATAGCCACCAAAGAACAAACTAGATGTGAAGAGTAATTAAACAACAAAAAAAATTCCCACTGATTTAGTGTCGATTCCAGTGTTGGTGAAATAGCAAGAAATCAAACTCTAATCATCTGAGAAAATCCACTGGTTTATGTGAACGACACCCACAGTCTCACCTAACTGATTAAAACAGGACCTTGTTGATTTTTCCAAATTAAGTCCTTTCCCACTATCTGAAGAACATCCCTTTAAGCCCCCATTAAGAATCACTTTGCTACAGATAAGGGAGTATAATAATCCTATGGCTTATTCTCTTACAGAGAAATAGTAGTGAATTACCCACCCTGAAACTCAACTCTTCAGCAAATCTCTGGGCTGCCAATCCCCTTTTCTGCGCCTACCAAGACCCGACTTCTTTCACAGCATCCCACATCTGGACTATCCCTCTGACCCCACAAGTGTGTATCTCTCTATGTCCCTTTCCTTCAGAGCTTTTTCTAAGAAAAAAAAAATATAATCCAATCTACCTGCTAACTGAAAGGCTGGTACTTCAAGACCACCCAGAGATGCCTGGGAAGAAAAGCCTGGTGATCTGCTTCCAAAAAAGCAGCCACTGAAAACCCTATGGAGCTCAGTTCAGTTCTGGCACACAAGGGGTCCCCATGAGTCAAGGTCAGCTCAACAGCAACTGATTATTAGTCCATGAACCAAAAAAAGTGTTTGGCCTTCTCAGATAGCTGTTTGCGTACTCTGCTAAAAGGGACAATAGAGATGGAACATTTGGGCCCTGGGGAAGAAATGTAGGGGAAACCTTGATTACTGACTTCTGGGGACTGTCAAATACTATCAGGTAGCAGCAGCTGGATTGTCTTTTCTATACCAACTGAAAGTAGCTCCTGAATATAGGCACCTGTAGTATCGAAGACTCATTGTGTCACACCTGTGAGGTGTCTTATTTGAGCAGGAGTCCCTGGTTCAGAGATATAGTATGCATCAGGGAACTGTCTGTCATCTGCCAGCCCCTGTTTGGGGACCTCAAATATGTGAAGTTGACAACTAGACAATAAAAAAAAATCCTGCCTCAGATCTCAGGCCTGTCATTTTATACTTCCCTCTTCAGTCTGGAAATAGTGGAAAAATCCTGCAGGCCAATAGGAATTTTTGTGAACTAGAGTAGTGACTGAAGTTTTCATTAACTCACAGCAAATCCCAAATATTCTCAGGAGAAATCACACTCTAACCAGCAAGGCTACTGTTGTTCTTCTTTAAATTTTCCACAGTATAACAAGGATATGAGAATTTGCATAAGGCTAGAGTACACTGTAATTGAAGTGGTTATACCACAATATTACAGCAGACTCAGGAAAAAATTCTAGACATAACTTACTATTATTAAATACTGCTGTATTTTGTAGGTGCAGATTAGTGGTACAAGCTAACTGTATTTGCTATCTTCAAGCAAAAGAGTTAACTCAAAAGTCAGGAATATGGATTTACAAGGTGTCAATAATTCAGAATAAAAAAGAAAAAAGATTAAAGAACCATAAAGGTAATGTCGTAGCTATCTAGTGCTGTTACAAGGACCAACAATTAAGTTCACAAGCTCATCCTAGAAAAAGTGCTACATACCTCATTGCTGAATATCACTACAGTTGTCTTCGAAGTATTCCACTTGGGAAGCTAGAGCCCAATAACAGCACCTAATCCACCCTTCAAAGCAATTCTGGAAATCTCCTTCTGGAATGGCCATCAGAGCTGTTGTCGTATTAGTCTTGATGTCCTGAGCGTCATCCAAATGTCTTCCTTTCAGTATTTCCTTTATCATTGGGTAAAGAACAAAGTCATTGGGGGCCAGAGCAAGTGAGTACGGAGGGTGTTCCGATAAAGTTCGCAAACTTGCCACCTTGTCATTGTGCACAGTGGCCATTCCAGAAAGAGCTGCAGAATTGCTTTGAAGGGTGGACTAGGTGCTGGCATCAGTGCATAGCTTCCCAAAGGGAATACTTCCAAGGTGACCATAGTGATAGTCAGCAATGAGGTATGCAGCCCTTAGAACAATTAAGTTCATGGGCTTAATTGTCAGACCACATATAACAAATACCATAAATAGAATTTTATTTTCTTACACTTAAGGAGGTTAGAAGTCCAAATTTAGGTTGCTGGCTCTAGAAGAAGGCTGTCTCTCTTTTTTGGCTTGGAAAGAGATGGTCTTTTTCTCTTCAACTTCTGCTCCTGGGAGATCTTCATGTGGCATGATATTTCTCTTTCCCTACCTCTCCTCTTGCTCGTTTGTTTAACCTCTTTTATACTGCAAAAGAGATTAATTGAAGATATAGCCTAATCTTACTTCATTAACAAAATACATATAACCTTAATCCTCATTAACATAACCTAACCCCACCTCATTAGAATACAGAAAGAGGATTCGTAGCACATCACAAAACAGGAGATAATTACAACAGAGAGCAAAGGGGAGGTCAATCACACACTACTGTGAATCATGGCCTAGCCAAGTTGACACACACTTTGAGAGAACACAATTTGATCTACGAAAGGTCATGTTTGCAAAGTCCATCTTACTAAGGGGTGTGAGAGATTAATGATAAGATATCCTATTATAAGATACATTATTGTAGTAATTACCTTATAACTGAGGGCAGCACCAATACCATGAAAAAAGCAACTAAAAGCTTCCCTGGTGATTCCATTTTGCCTTGTGATCAAAGTAATTCTCACTGCCTTTACATTTTTGGCAAAGCTAAAGATGAAAAAAAACCTTGGAGATTATCTAGTTCTCACTTCTCCAACCAGTGAGCACACGTAACACCTGAGGATATTGTAAAAAATGTCAACTCCTGAGTCAGGAAACACAGGATGAGACCTCAGTTTCTGTATTACTTCTAACAAGCTCACTGGTGACTCTGATGTAGCACAATCCATTATTATTAATTTTCATAGATGAAGAAACTAAGATTCAGAGAGACTGCAGCTTCTTTAAGGTAATACATCTAGCAAAGGGACAAAATAGCATTAGAACCCAATATGTTGGCTATAGGTTTAAGATTATTATCACATAGAAGCTGGCATGTTGGGGGGGGGGGGTCCAGTTCTTTAAAAGAAATTTTCTATAGAAAGTTGGGAGAGAAACTGCATGTTATAGTGCAGTGTTAGCAATTTAGAATAAAAAAAAAAAAGATCTACAGAATAAGGTTAGTGTAAAAAAACTAAGGGAAAAGCTACAATTAACACAAATAACAATCAGTTTTATTGTTTTAAAGCAGAAGGCATAAATGTATGGTAAGAAACGAATCTGAATGGAAGAGGGAAATAAGGAGGCCATGTATAATAGCAAATGAAGGAGATTAGGGAGTGGGAGAAAATAAATAGAAATTAAAAGGCTGACAAAAGAAAAATATGAATAAAAATAGGGAGCTGGTAAATAAAACACAGATTATGGAATAAAAGGAAAATATGACAGCAAGAAAGGGGGAAAGAAAAAGAAAAGATAACCTAATGTAAGGGAGGGAATTCCTGGAATTAGATCGTATGAGTTGCAAGAGAATAGAAATCATGGGAAGGTGATACATTAAAGAGAGTCGGAATCATAAGCATGTAAGGAAAAATATTTGTCTTGCTTTGTATTAACAACCACAAAGAAGTTTTATTTCACTTAGCATGGATTTTATTTTCTGATTGTATTTTGAAAATGACAGAAAGTTGAATTTCTCCATAACCAACAAAAACCTGAATGATGGGCACAGTCCTGAGGGGACAAGCAATCGCTCCTTGGAGAATACCAAACCTTCAAGGCAGAAAGACTGGAAGAGAGAACAAAGTTTTTCTAAATCCAAAAGCATCCATCCTTCTCATCCTACATAATGTTTTACAAGACCCAGAAACTTCCTTCCCTAGCAGGTAACTACATGTTTACATAGAAGGAGTTACAGACTTCTCTGAAGTCCTAGTTCCAGTTAACAAACTGCCCCAGGCAGCCGATACCAACTGGGACTGACCTCTTGGAAACATCTCCCATTGAAAAAATATCTGTGGAAATTCAAGACCCACAGCCTACCTAGTTCTGGTCACTTGGCCAGTCTTTCAGGCACCCGTAACAGCAAACACTTACTGCTCAGATGTACTCGTGTTGTCATTCCAACAAAGCCAATTTATTTACATGTTTTGTGGGCCTTTTCCATTCCCTGCCTGGGGTTCATTTCCAGTTACAAAAAAAACACTGACTCTTAACCAAAAAGGTTACTAAAGTTTTCATTTCTATAGATCGATGTGTTCCAAATTTAAATGCCTACAGAAACAAGGCAGGTCATGAGATGAATGAAGCTGAAGGCTTAATAAGAGTGTGAGCATACCCCCCACCCAAGGGAGACACCTTCGACCCAGACACACTAGAGCCAGGCAGAAGAGCAGGTGGGGCACTGCAGCGCTAGCCCACTGTAAACAAGATGCTGGAAACATAGATTCTTAAATGCAGTCTCCTAATTTCTAAATGTTAACAACTAGTTCAACTGTTTTTGTTCTTTGGCTGTGAAATAACTGCAACCTTTGCTGTGTATGATGAATTTTAAGAATGGAGGCTGTACTAGGGAACCATGAGGTGAATGGGTAGGGCGAATAGTAACAAACAAATGGACCCACCACAAGTAGACTTCCTGTAAAATAAAGCAGGGAAATTTTGAAGTTTTATCCTCCTAGGAAAGCATAAGATAGAGATTCTGAAGTTGATCAGCAGGACACAGCTGGCAATTAATGTAATCAATCTTCTAGCATTTGTTCCTATATCTGTACACACTGGGAACATTTGCCTTCCATTCACCTGTCAACAACTTAACATACAGGAATATGTTTGGTTCTTGGGTTTTGACTTGAAATTCAATGGGTGGTCACTTCTTAAAAAACAAGACCAGCTGCCATTGAGTCCAACTCCTGGCAATCCCCTGTCTGTCAGAGGGGCACTGTACCCCCTAAGACTTCTAATGGCTTGTTTTCAGAAGTAGATTGCCAGGTCCTTCTTCTGCTGTGTCTCTGGGTGGGCTGGAACTGCTGACAGCTATCAGCTGAGCAGATTCACACTTTGGACCACCCGGACACTCTGGACACTTCTTACTTGAAGTTAAACTCGACAGACTAACTAGGGGACAGAACGCCCCTGGCATTCCTTACTGTGAAGATTATCTGGAAGGGCTAAAGCTCACCACACAGAAGAAGGATTTCTTAGGCTTTATTGTTCAGCATCAGTATTTGGTGACAGAGGGAGACATGTGTCTTAAAGCGGTAACCAGCTACTAGAGTGTCCTGAGGCCCCACTGCACAGATTCCAAAACACATCTGAAACCATCCAGAGCACATTCCTGTTGTAAATGGCAGGCGCTGACCTATGTCCAAGCAAAAGCAACAATCATCCAAGACCTCCTTTCACTCCAACATCACAGGCTTCTGAATGATATGTTTAGATCCTCCCAGGCTGGAGTTTTTCCAGACAGAGCTGGAGACCAAAGTCACGGTGAACGTCTCAGCTGACTGATTAGAAATAAGCAAACCTAACCAGAAACACATCTAAGGTAGAAGAGAAAGAAGGCTGGCCTGTTAAGGGTATGAAGAGTAGGGAACACACTTCTGTGATGTATCACTTGCACAAAATTGAGAAACACTAACGATTAGAACCAGACACAAGTATAGACAAATACATATACAGAAATAGCCTTCTTAAAGTTTCTCTGATTCACACACTTTATTTAGCCTGGCCACAGGATAGAAAATTAATGTTTTAAGAACTAAAATAATGGGTTTAGAAGGTAGTGGGTTTAATGTGTACTGTGATAATTAAGGTTGTGTGTCAACTTGGCTGGGCCCTGATTCTCAGTGGTTTGGCAGTTACAGGGGAATTTGGTAGCTATGTAACAGTGCAGCCACCTCCATGATGAGATCTGTTATAATGTAATCACCTCCTTGATCACATCTGTCATGAAGAGCCAATCAGTTGAAACGGATTTTCCTTGGCTGTGTGGTCTGCAACCAATACAGGTAGACTTTCTAGGAAAACTCACCAGCTCTTGTTCACTCTGGATCCTCCAGTTCTTTCCTGCCATCTGATCTCCTGTTCTTGGGATTTCAGCTACAGGCTTACCTGCCAGGATTTGTCACCCTCCGCAATCTATGAGCTAATGGTTGCCAGCTACCTGCCGTTCTTGGGATTTGTCCTTTTGCATCTGGGATCCAGCTGCCTGATGCATCTGTCGCCTGCTGATCTTAGGTTTGCCAGCCCCTGTAGCTACATGAGACAGGAGAAGTCTCCAGCCTACCCCAGGGATTTCAGAGTTTCCAGCCTCTACAAATGTGTAAGCCGTTTCCTTAATATAAATCTCTCTCTTTCTATGTATGTGTGTACATGATACACATATATCATATGGAATATATATATATATTTCATTCTTTTTGCTTCTCTAGAGAACCATGTACCATAGGTAGAGTTCTCACCTTTTGACTAACCCTGGTTTGTACTTTTGTTTCAAAATTTTACTTGAAGGGAATCAGAGTTTCCTGAAAGGCTCATGCCAACCAATCACTTCTATTAAGCTTCATTTAAAATAAAACTCTTGATTAAACATGAAGGTGAAGTTCTAAGTATCATTTATCTTTAACACCTGTGTGGTCCCCTCAGTGGCACAAAGGGTTAAGACTACAAACCACAAAATAGGTGGTATGAACCCACCCACAGGTGTCTCAGAAGACTGGCCTGGCAATTGGCTTCTGAATAGCCACAGCTTGGAAACGCTAAGGAGCAGCTCTACTCTGCACACATGAGGTAGCCAGGAGTCCACATCGACTCAACAGCAACCAACAACAAGAAACATATGTAGCAGGGTTGTCTGCTGTGTTTATTTTAGGATTCAACACGTCTGGTTATGCCTACAAGGGTAGTAGCAGAAGGGTCAGAAGAAAAAGAGGGGGTTCTGCCAAGAATGTATTTGATTAATGAGTCTCCTGAAAAGAGCTTATGCTAAAGGAAAGAACAGAAACATAGCTACACGGCTCCTGGGATCAGCCTGTAGAACAATGCACAGGCAAAAAGTCGATCCACTGCTGAGACCGCTGTCATTCCGTATTCTCTGTTTCATCATCTCCGCCTTCCTTCCAGAAACCCAAGGATTGGGAGATATATTCTAGAAATATGGTTGTTCTTCTTTCAGGTGAAAGACCTATTACATATATGCACCAAAAAAAAAAAAAAAAAAGAAAGAAAGAAACCTCTGAAATACTCTGAGTTTGATTTAGAAGTACGAAAAATAACTTTCGCAGTATCAGTACAATACCTTATGGCCCTAGTATTGTTGTAGTCCAGTGGACTTCATTAGTAAATAAACTCCAAATGTAAAATGTCTCAAAAACAAATTTATTTATTTCTCATCTGATAGTGGAAACTGCTTGTTCTTAGCTGAGTGATAGTCTTGTTCATACACAGATTCAGATACCCAAGCTCTTTGCATCTTGGGATTCTGCCACACCCGAGGGCAGAGGTCAGCAAACCACAGCCTACAACCTGAATCCAGCCCTGCCTGCTTCTGTAAATAAAGTTTTATTTTAAAAAATCCACATCATTTTTTTACATATTGTCCATAACTTCTCTCACACAGCAACAGACAAGTTGAATAATTAAGACAAAGAGCATGTGATCCTCAAATCCTAAAATATTTATTCTCTTGCCCTTTAAAGAGGACCCAGGTAGCACAGTGCTTCAGCAGGTAGCTGCTCATCTAAAGTCTGTGGTTCACATCCTCCAGCTGCTTTTCTGGAAAAGATGTAGCAATCTGCTTCTCTAAAGGTTTGCCACGTTGGAAACCCTATGCGACGGTTTGACTCTGTTCTGCATGGTCACTGATTTGGAATTCAGTCCATGCCAGTGGGTTTGATTTTGGTTTGCCCTTCGCAGAAAAAGGTTCCAGACCCTTGCTCTAGGTTAATTACCATTAACATCTAGCCAGCACAACAGGAAAGACAGTACTGAAGGGCAAGCCAGCTTTCCAAATAGCCAGAGAGGCTGAGAAACGTAAAATCATTGAGTATTCAGGAGAAAGAAAAAACAGATGCTTGGTGAACAATTAGCAGACTTTGCCCCAGGTCATCAACATGAGATGTTACTCACTTCAGTGCAGCAGCAGCAGCCATAAGGGACTATTTATATGGGATTTCATGGATTCTAGAAGCTTCAAAAGAAGACATCACCGAAGGAAGTGAGAGTGGGTATGGACGGCAAGGGAAGAAACTGGAAGATGCCATGTGCTAGCTAAGAATGCTGTATTCTAGAACACACAAGTCATCACCAGGGAACATCCAATAATAACATAAGAGGGAGAGAGATTTGTATGAGGAAGAAGTTCCACAACAGCAGGTATAAAATAAAGCCAGAGCTATTGTTTTCTTTCCCTGTAATTGTGGTTCTACATGTGAAGTACAAATTTAATGTGGCCTTGGCAACCTGGTTTATACTGAAGATATTTTAAAAAATATGGTCCATTTGGCAAAGCTTGTCTCCCATTTGTATGCAGTTTTCTGACTCCTGCATATAAATTTAGAGTTCTGAGTATGAAAACAGCAATAAAGAGTAAATTATATAAAAGATTTAATCACTAAATACCAGCAGTTGGAGACAACCAGATATCATGTGCCTCCTGTCATCTTCCCAAGCGCTACCTCTAGTCTTGCCAAACAGATCAAATCTGAGTCTGATCCAGCCCCTGGATCCAGCTTCCAGTGTGCAGAAAACAGAGATGACCAAGGAACATACTAAATTCACTATGGGTATGCAATCAGCAAAATTCAGACCATGGGAAACTCTGTATGTAAAACAGTGCAGGTCTTCAACAGATAAATTATTATTATTTTTTTTTTTTTAAAAAGAGCAAGATAGGGGAACTAAGGACTGAAGCTACAGATTTAAAAAATCCTAAAAGACACACCAAATTTTAAATTGGCAAGCTCAGGCTGCACAATAGTTAAGAGTTCCGACTGCTAGCCAAAAGGTCAGCAGTTGGAATCTACCAGAAACCCCTTGGAAACCCCACTGGACAGTTCTACTGTGTACTGTAGGGTCACTATGAGGCAGAATTGACTTAATGGCAACAGATTTTTTGTTTCCCTGTCTGTCTGTCTGTCTGTTCAGTCATTTTAAGGATGCACCCTTTAATATTAAAACTAAAAATACACACACAAAAGGAAACAATATGAAAGTCAAGAGACTAGTTACATAGGGTAGGAGGGATGAAGATTTTATAGGATAGATATGGAGGACGTTAAGAGTGGCTATTAAAATTCTATTTCTTGATCTAATGGTTACAAAAGTGTTAGGCTTAGAATAATTCATAAGACAATTTATTACTGTAGACAGTTCTATTTTTGCGGTGTATCTGCATTTTATTATACAATAAATAAATATACAGACTAGCTAAAAAGGGAAAAAAGGAAGAAATAATAGAATAGCACCAAGGTAAAGAAAATAGTGACTCCCTTTTTATCAAAACATGCTGTACACTAATAGAAATCCAAATGGAAATTTAATTTCTTTTCACCAGGTCTATCTAAAAAATTTCCACAGTAAATTGGTGTCCTAGTGATAATGTTGAAATAATGCATATAGATATACTGTTCATTTACCAAGTATCACATTATCCAACATTTTGCACTGAATAAAAAAATCTACTACCAGACTGCTTTGTGCATTAATGAGGTACATCTGGCTGTGATAGTTAAAGTTATGTGTCAGGTTAACTGAAACATGATTCTCAGTGGTTTGGCAGTCACGTAACCATGTGATTTGGCAGTTCTGCAATGACAGAGTCATTCTCCACTTTCTGGTCTGATGTAGATATCCTCCATTTTCTTATAGTGCCTATTTTCACACAACGACCTGTTTTTTTGAAATTAATTGTGTCAATAAGCAAGTAGTGGTGTAATACTTTTTAGTACTAAACCAATACATTTTTATCTCTGATAAATCTTAAATTTTCATTTTTATGTAGTTTTCCCCACCTTCTTAGCATTCCTTTAATTCAATGGCATTCATTGCTTCAGGGAAAGAGCAACACACAACCAAGAACAGCAGTCTTCAAGCATCTTTCTATTTTAAAATAGAATTTTTTATGGCTATAGAATGCTGTTGTCTCAGTGTAAAGGCTTTTGATTTAGTAGGAGTCAGATTTTGTTAAAGAAACAAAAGGTTTCCTTGAAATTCCCCAACACTGCGCATTTTTCTTATAAAAGCCAAGCCTAAAGGATTCAAATTAATATGTAAAAATATGTAAAATCCCTAGAGTAGATAAAAAAAAGAAGGATATGACCCAGTGTTAATTCCTCAGAAGTCAGGAAAGGAAAATGGAAAGTCATTTCTGCTCTGGAAGGAAGAGCCAAAGTAAAACCAAGAGAAGGAATCGGAAGTGGAGACCTTCAGAAGGCCTCCAAGTTAAGAACCCCACTTTTCTCCTCCTTATACAGTGGTCAAAACTCAGTTTGGAGAAGTATCAATATACATTTGGGGGCATCGAAGGAGCTAAGGAAACCCTAGTGACATAGTGGTTAAGTGCTACATCTGCTAACTAAAAAGTCAACAGTTCAAATCTGCAAGGAGTTTCTATAGAGCAGTTCTACTCTCTCTTATAGGGTTACCATGAGTTGGATCATTGAAGACAGGGGGTTGGGTTGGGTTGGGCTGGGTTGAAGGAGCCATAGTTGATCCTCTGTTTTCCTGGGAAGACCCTGGGACTAGGACAAATCTGAAAAGCTCTGCACTGAAATGGCTCAGCATCTGAAACGGTGGTAGGAGTGGGGGTGAAGTACAATTGCCACAGTTGAGGCGGGTGCCTGTGTAGGATCTTTAAAAAACACACTGTAGTGCTCCCACACTCCAGTAGGTTTTGGAGACAGCAACCAGAGGTTCTCGTCATCTCTAGTGGAGGATGCAGAGGTACTCTCAGCCGAAGTCCCAAAAATGTCTGCACCACTGATCAGAATCTCAAAATCCAAGGCACTCAAGGGTCAGATTACTCAAAAGACCAGTCACATCTGGAACTAGCAAGCCCAGACACTGCAAAACAAGGACTGAGAGACAGCAAATGGATCAGAATCACTCCCCTGCCCTGCTGCCAGGATATTTTGCTCCCAGATACCACTGAAGGAAAATGAAAGAAGAGAAAACTAGAAGAAATTCTGAAAAACAATTCTTCAGATGCCCCGTACTAACAAGCCACTAAGCTTTCAAAAGTTTAAATACAGTGACTGAAACTTTATTATGGGCTAACAAAAAAAAAAAAATCACTGGATCAAACTGAGGCCATTGGACTGGGATAAATTCAGTTATTTGCTCCAGGCTGAATAGGTGTGAAGAGTAAGAGTGAAACTGATTCCAGGAAATAAATGTACATTCCTGCCTACCCAAGTTGTGGTGGCAGCCCTGGCTATGAGCTATGGCTACTAAGGAAAAGCTGAGTGGTTCGAATCCACTAACTCCTCCCGGGAAATCCTATGGGGCAGTTCTACTCTGTCCTATAGGTTTATTATGAGTTGGAAGCAATTCACCGGCAATGGATTTGTTTTGCTGTAAGTTGTAGTGTATAAATTTCAGCCTGCTACAATAGATAACGTTTTTCCATATGTTGCTTAGTTCTATAACCTGCTAAAAATTCATTTCTACACTTTAAACTTTCAAGATTCTGATTTAGAGGGTAACACTGGAGTCTTTCCCTATCCTGGAATGTGACTCAGCTAGAGCTAGACTCACAGAGATTCACAAGGACACACCAACTGGACCCTGAGATGTAAAGCTAATAGCTAGGACACTCTTGGAAAACATCTTTTAGGGAACTGTTCATGTAAACTAGTCACATAAAGAAAGCACTAAAGGCTCACAGACTTTCCACTCTTAACCATTTTCTGTTAGCGTTTAATGAATAGTAAGATTTATTGGACCATTGAAGACCTTTCTGAATATTGTTGTTAAAACCTGTACCAAAAATTTTTAAGAAAGATAATTCAAAATGAAGAATTATGACTATGGAAAACTAGCCAATCTATGAAAAGGTAAAATTTTCAGTGGTAGTACCCATCTATGATATTAGTATACGCCGATGATTCTGTAACATTCCTTCAATTGAGGCAGACATGGCTGTGGTAGTATGCTTCTCTATGTTCCTATTTTTGCTTCCTCTGTGATGTTCCTCGGGCTTGGGCAGACATGGCTCTAGCAGCATGCATATCTGTTTTCCCACTCTCACTTATTATAT
The DNA here is from genome assembly GCA_028571685.1 of Heterohyrax brucei. Classification (NCBI taxonomy): domain Eukaryota; kingdom Metazoa; phylum Chordata; class Mammalia; order Hyracoidea; family Procaviidae; genus Heterohyrax; species Heterohyrax brucei. Next base: position 149,054,243 of record CM053144.1, on the reverse strand, counting down.
ATTATCATGTTGTAATATTCCTTGGACTAGCACACACATGGCTCTAGCAGTGTGCTTTTCCATTTTCCCAATTTTGCCTCTTTTGAACATACATAGAATAAAACTTTTTGTTTTCCTAAACACTGAGATGTTTTTGCCCTACAACAATACACATATACACACAAGCTTCCCTAATATTTAGCTTCTCTGATATGTCACATAATCAAGACAGTAATATCGTTATTAAACTTGCTAAGAAAATTAAATACGATACTTGTAAAAGTTTCCAAATCTCAAGTTACATGATTCCAAGTGTTAGATGAGAGTACCCTATAAACGTCCAAGGCTCAATAGGTAAGCAATAGTGGAAAGGTTGGATTTTCTTTATGCCAAAATTACAAAGTATTTTTAAAAAGCAGCAAATACTAACGAAAAGTTTTCCATTGCCATTAATCAAAGAGTGGTATTTAATCCTGCCAAGTGCTAGTGGTACCAGTATAGGGGAGATATGGTTGGCATCTGACAGGCAGTGACAAACACAGCAGACCGCACATGGGGGGGTGAGTGTCAATGCAGCCTGTGTCTGTTGTTAGAAAAGAAATTCTGGTTGCACATCAGTTTTCAGCCAAACCCACACACACAGTTAACAATGATCAGCACATCGTTTAAAAATGCAGTGTGCAAAACATGCAATGTGGAATACATTGCTTAAAAAGTTACAGTAGACATGAATAAGAAGTGGTGGTAAGTGGGTGCAGACAGACAATTTGAGTGATCTTCTCCCCCTTTATCATCTGTAATGCAGTGATGTGCAGATTCAGTGTAACAAGGTCATAAACAAATCAATCTTCCTGTGGTGACTAAGAGGTTAACTGGCTAAATACAGAAAGTATAACAAGTAAAAACATCCTCTACAATTTTTTTTCAAGAAAGGCTTAAAATAATGGTATCTGTATATGGAAAGAAATCAATACTAAAAAGCAAAGATGTCACTTTGATGGCTAAGGTGGTGCTTGAACCATCTCATTGTATTTTCAGTTGTCTCACATGTATGTAAAAGCTGGACGATGATTAAGGAAGGCTAAAGAAGAATTAATGCCTTTGAATTATGCATTGGTGAAGAACGTTGAATATATCATGAACTGCCAAAGGAACGAATAAATCTGTCTTGAAAGAAGTATAGTCAGAATGTTCCTTGAAGCAAGAATGGCAAGACTTCATCTCAAGTGCTTTGGAATGCTATCAGCAGGGACCAGCACCTGGAAGAGGATGTCATTCTTGGTGAAGACTAGGATCAGTGAATAAAACAAAGACCTTCAACAGATGAACTGGCACAGTGGCTGCAACAGTGGACTCAAGCACAATGACACTTGTGAGGATGGCACAGTACCGGGCAATGTTTCATCCTGTTATATATAGGGTCATTAGGGATCGACAGAATCTAACAACAACATATGCATGTGTGTGTGTGTGTCTCTGTGTGTGTCTGTGTCTGTGTCTGTGTCTGTGTGTGTGTGCGCGCGCACGTGCACGCATACATATATCAGCAGTTGGCAATTGGCTACTGACCTGTAGGTTAGTGGTTCAAATCCACTCAGTGGCTCCATAGAAGAAAGGACTGGAGAACTGCTTGCAAAAAACTAAGAAAACCCTAGGGACCAGTACTAGTCTGTAACACATGGGATCACCAAGAGTTGGGGACAATTGGATGGAAGCTAACAAAAATATTCACATATACATACACAAACACACACACACATAAATCAAACATGAACTATAGCACATTATCCAAATATGACTTTACTCTTGAAAGAATTCAGAACTGAATGAAATGCCTTAGACTAAAACCAGACAATACAGTTTTATTTCTATTTACTTCAATATCAAACAAGTTTTGCCTATTAGTGCTCATGAATTAACAACATTCGGACTCAAATACAGTTTAGAAAAATGTTTAAGGGTTTTATATGAAACTCATTTTATTATCTTTAAATAAAAAGTTATTCGCCCTTTTAAATAATGGAAACAATTCTTCCAAAATGTTCTGTATGATTAATGCCATAAATGTTATGGTCTTCTTAAAGAGAACACCTTCATAAACTTTCATTGAATATATACAAGATATATTGTCATTGACAACTGATTTCCAATGCTTTTAATTAATAAGACCTAGATCTTGGATAGATATTTATGTTTTCTGCAACACTTAGAATTGTGAAAATCATCTAGCATAATTCCCTCAGGTTTGTGGATGAAGTATCTGAGAGCTTGAGAAATTCAGTTATATTCTTTGTGTATGAACTGCATTTAGACACTAAATCACTGAAAATCTGTTTGGGCACCTTAATTCTCCCATCATTTCTTCAGTACTTGGGTTTTAACAAGGACAGAACAAAAAGGACACACATTAAGACAGCAAATCAACAGAGTTTTTACACAATATCCAAATCAGCACAGCTGTAGTCTTTCTCCCTAGACTAATATACTGAGTCTAAAGAATTTGGGCCCAAACCTGGGGGATGAAAACATTTCAAAACAGCCTCATCTCCTGCACCATTTCCCACTTGGTCTGAGAAATACTTGTTCTTATTTCCTGCATAAAGTATTCAACCTTGGAGAGACACAGTTAATACCATTTTTCCATTCATTGTAATCTCTTAATCCTCGTTGTCTTCTTCAAACCTGAGGCATATGTCTCACAGTAATCTCTTCATTTAGTAACCATAATCTGCAATCTCTCCTTATAATGCCTGTAATCCTTGGATTTGACCCAGGGCAGAGGGCAGTGACTGCCCAAGCCAGTCTTACTTTTTTAAAAATACCTTATCTATCAAGTTAAACACAATTCACTTTGCCCATTTAGAGACTGAAGTCAATTTGTGTGTACAGTCCTTTTGTTTCTCACACATTTTCTTCAAAACATTGTTAAAAGCCATAAGTGTGTTAACTGATTTTTTTAAAACGCTTGATGAAATGACATTAATCCAAAATGCCCCAGCTCATCTACATTTCATAAAGTTTTAAAGTTTTGTGTAAATAACAACTTGACTTCTTTCTGTGCAGGTACACATACTCCACCACCCTATTTCCCCTACCCTCAGAAAAGGAGACTAAACATGCTGCTTGCAACAGAATAAAATAAGAAAGAAACCTTAGTGAGAAAGGGTTGTGAGAGTTGATAGAAGAGTCCAAGAAGGTAGGAGAGAGCAGTAAGAAGGTACATAGAACATAGGAGACAGAGTAGTGAGGTGAGGAAGAGGGTGAACAGATGCCACCGTGCTTGTTGTCTGATCTAAGGTAGCAGCAGCTTTTACTTCGGTCTGCTCTGAGCTCTGAGTTTTAGATAACAATTTTTTTTTTTTTTTTAAAGAGAACCCGTTGCCAACAAATTGATTCTGACTCATGACAGCCCCATGTGTTACAAAGCAGACCTGTTCCATAGGGCTTTGGGGCTGTAATCATACAGAAGATTGCCCAGCTCTTTTCCTGAGGCACCCCTGGGTGACTTGGAATCATCCGTCTTTAGGGCAGTAGTTGAGCACAAACCACTAGCACCGCCTAGGGACTGAAAGGAATAAAGACATTAAGAAATTTATCAATTTCATATAAAACATACCCAAACCAAAACAGACACTTTGCTCTTGGGTCAATTTCAACTTATAGAGGTCCTATAAGGACTCGACGGCACTTGGCTTTTATAAGGACAGAGTAGAACTGCCCTACGGGGTTTCCAAGGAGTGGCTGCTGTACTGAAACCAGCAGACTCTTGGTTAGCAGTCTAATTGGTCAGAGTTCTTTACCGCTGTGCCATCAGGATTCACAAGAGACATAGAAGAAAGTAAATAATGATGTTCCTTATGAGAAGGAAGGAAAGAAGGGAGATAAAAAGTTCTTCAAAGCAAGTGACTAGAAACCAAGGATGTTTTTTTCTTACTGACCCTCTCTTCCTAATTGCTAAATGACCTTAGGCAAGTTACATGAGAACTGAAGGCTCATCAATGAAACAGGAAAGATAATTAGTTCTTTCTCAAAGGGCTTTGTGGGTTTTAATAAGTTAATGAAAAGAGCTAGTGCTAATCTGAAGTGCTTTGTGTACATTAACAATACATGAAAATATCCTTGAATTATAAGAGGAAAATACCCCTGATGTACATACAAATGCCACAAGGGAAAATAAATAATAACCTTTCAAAAACTAACAGGTAGTGGATGAGAACTAGCAATTCTGATGAGTTCAAATATCTGCTGGAAAAACTTGATGTGGTCCATTTAAAAAGGAGGTTCCAGCCCTGGTAATAACAATCTCACTCCAAGTACCCAAGGGGAAAATACAGAGATACAACTTAAAGGAGCTGAAGTGAGAAACAGTCTTCGTAAAGCACCAGGCACTTGGCCAGATCCAAAGTGCAGGACTTGACTTCCTTGAAGATTGCTTATGACCAAATGGGAAGCCTAAACTATCAGAGAAGTTGCTATGGAGAAAAGGAGCCAGAATTCAGGAACAGCAACACACAGGGTATTTTAATGGCCATTGTACCATTAATGTTTAAATCAATCTAGAGTACTTAGTTCTGTTCGTTTGAGGAAAGGTGTGCAAGAAAAACAAACAAATCCATACTTTCCAATTTGTCTCCCAGACTTTATAGATGGTGGAGTAGCCATAATACCCTCATATAATAAGCATTTTCTGAGCACCTAATATAAACTCAATTCTTTACTAAATAATTAAAAATATCCATTTCTTTTAAGTCAATTCTGACTCATAGTGACTATATATGACAGAGTAGAACTGCCCCATAGAGTTTCCAAGGAGCACCTGGTGGATTTGAACTGCTAATCTTTTGGTTAGTAGCTACAGCACTTAACCACTACACCACTGGAGTTTCCAGTTCTATGTAAGATACCATAACATCAACAATGAATAAAATGTGGTGCCCACATTCACATGTTAGTGGTGGTGTGTACAAAGTACCTAAAGTGAATGGGAGAAATAAAAGAACTGAATAGAGGCTTTCAAAAGACAGTTTGAGAAGATAAAGTATTAGAATGAAATACACAAAGAATTGGAGTTAGAAAACCAAAAGAAAAGATCATGCTCAGCATTTCTCAAGCTGAAAGAAAATGTAGAAGTAATTCAAGCCTCAAGTTTCAGTACTGAGAGACACTAGGGCAAAATATCAAACAATGCAGGAAGCATCAAAAGAAGATAAAAGAATACACAGAGTCACCGTACCAAAAATGAACGTCAGTGCTCAACCATCTCAGGAGGTAGCATGTGATCAGGAATCAACAGTACTGAAAAGAGAAGACCAAGATTCACCGAAGGCATTGGAGACAAATGAGGCTCTAGGAATTGCCAGAATACTGACAGGTTTCAACAAATAGATGCAATGCCAGAAGCCCTCACTCCTCAATGCCAGGAAATTTGAAAGACAGCTTCCTGTCTGGAAGACATCCATATCTCTGCACATTCCAAAGAAAGGTGAGCCAACAGAATGCAGAAACTGCTGAACAATATCATTAATATCACCTGCAATTAAAGTTTTGCTGAAGATAATTCAGAAAACAGTTGCAACAGTAAAGCCACAGGAAATTGTCAGAAATTTCAGCCAGATTCAGAAGAGGATGTAGAATAAGGGATATCATTGCTGATGTTAGGCAGATCCTGGTTGAAAGCAGAAAACACCAGAAAGATGTCTACCTGTGTTTTAATGTCTATGCAAAGGTATTCAATTGTGTAGATAATAACAGATTATGGATCACACTAAGAAGAATGGAAATTCCAGACACTTCATTTTGTTCATGAGGAACCCATCCATATATCAAGAAGCCAAACAGAACAAGGGGATGCTGCATGGTTTAAAATCAGGACAGGTATGTATAAGGGTTATATCCTTGCATCATACTTTTTCAATTTGTATGCTGAGCAAATAATCTGAGAAGCTGAACTATATGAAGATGAAGATAGCATCAAGACTGGAGGAAGTCTTCTCAACACCCTTCAGGATACAGATAACACAATCTTGCTTGCTGTAAGTGAAGAAGACTTGAAGCTCTTAGTGATGAAGATCAAAAACCACTGCCTTCGGTAGGGACTACACCTCAACACAAAAAAGACAAAGATCCTCACAACTGGACCAATAAGCATCATCATGATAAATGGAGAAAAGATTGACATTGTCAAGAATTTCATTTTACTTAGATCCACAATCAATGACCATGGAAGCAGCAGACAAGAAATCGAATGACCCATTGCATTAGGCAAATCTGTGGCAAAAGACCTCTTTAAAATGTTAAAAAGCTAAATAAGATGTTACTTCAAGGAATAAAGTGTGCCTTACTCAATGATATTTTCAATCACTTCACATGCATGTGAAAGCCGGACAATGAATAAGAAAGACTGAAAAAAATTGATGCCTTTGAATTAAGATGCTGAAGAATATTGCAGATATCACGGAAGGTCAAAAGAACAAATAATTCTGTCTTGGAAGAAGTGTAGTCAGAACAGCCCTTAGTAGGAAGGATGTGAAAATGTCATTTCACATGCTTTGGACATGTTATCAGGAGGTTCCAGTCCCTGGAGACGGACATCGTGTTTGGTAAGATAGTAGGTCAGCAAAAAAGATCCTCAGCATGGTGTACTGGCCTAGTAGCTGCAACAACAGACTCAAACAATAATTGTGAGGATGGCATAGGACCAGACAGTGTTTGTTCTGTTGAACACAGGGTTACTCTCCTAGACTGACCTCCCAGAATGTGGCAGTTTGGGGTATTATACGATGTTCCTCCAGGTTGTAAATCCTGCCCCTATGACGTTAATGTGGGCGGATAGGCTGCAGTTGCTTAGTTAGGGCAGGACTCAGTGTGTAAGATTGTTTTGTGCCTTAAGGCAGCCTCTTGAGATATAAAGCAGCCAGCAGAGATATTTGGGGACCGCATCCCCCTAAGGAAGCAGTGCTAGAAGCTGAGCACGATCTTTGGAAAGCACTGGGGTCCCTGCTTCTCAGAAGCTTCCACTCCAGGGCAAGACTGATGACAGTGACCTTCCTCCAGAGCCAGAGGAAGCCTTCCCCTGGAGCTGACACCCTGAATTTGGACTTTCAGCCTACTAGCCTGTGACAAATAAAATTTCTCTTTTTAAAGCTGTCCATTTGTGGTATTTCTGTTAACACAGCACTAACTGACTAAGACAGTCACTATGAATCAGAACTATGTGCTGAATGACAACAATACACTGCCAACCACTAAAATTATTAAAATCTGTTATTATTAATCCCACCAAAAAACCCCTGCCATCAATGATCCAGGGTACCTTTTCTTACAGGGGCTTTCATGAGACAGGTAAAGCTAAAAATGCATTGGTGACATTTTTTAATCATTTCCGCATTTAGGTTAATAAATATAGCATTAAAAGAGGCAGGTTGACCCTGCTGGGTGATGTGTTACTCTGGGCAGGGCCTGTGACCTAACTGGCCAGGTTCTAACCAAAGACCAGGCTAACTGAAAGTGAACAGGGAAATACCAAGAGTGGTAGAAAACAATGATATTTATAGAAAGTAATAATTAAATGAGTGAATCAGTAGGTACAACTTAAAAAAACCTCTCTAAATGTTACTGAGAGCATCATACAATGTCAAGTTCTTTTTTAAGTGCCTTCTTAATTTTTCATTTGTAATTGCAGAGAGAGAACCTCTAAATCCTTACATTTTTAACCTCCTACATTTGTGCAATCCTAGAAACGCTCTAACTCTTTAGATAGCTCCGTTTCTTTTCAAGTTGCCCCTTCCCCCAGCTTCCTTCACAGTTAGGACTGTGAGGAGGAGCTGAGGATGAGGGGTAAATGTAGGAACAGAACATTCCAGGAGCACCCTGTCCCTACAGCTGAAGATCTAGTACAATTCTTTAATAAACAGAAGAACAACCATTCCAAACATTCAGTTGTGGTTTGAGGTGGTTCCATTAATTGCCATCAAGCAGATTCCAACTCAGGGCAACCCCACTTGGTTAGGTGGTGCAAACCGTTGACATACACAGCAGCTAATTGAAAGTTAGGAAGTTCAAGGCATGCCAGAGGCAGCTTGGAAAAAAGGCAAAATGCACTACATCCAAAAACCCAGCCATTGGAAGTCCATGGAGCACAGATACTCTCTGGCATCCATGGGATTTTCATGAGTCCGAGTCAACTCGAACATAACTGGTAACGAGCACAGGTAGTCCCCGACTTCTGACGCATTTGATTTACAATGAGCTGCACTTACAATTGTCCATTTCTTTGGGGTTTTTTTCTTTTTCTTTTCTTTCTTTCTTTTTTATTTTTTCCCCTGGCTTTTTGTATATCTTATTATTAGTAATAGGTATGACACGCAGCATTACAGTGCATAATTTGCTGATGTTATCATTCTCAGATGTTCACTCACAAAGGTTCCATTCTATGATTTACTATTCAAAACATTGCTGTATGGATTTAGCCTTCTAAACTAAAAGGGGATTCAGTTGCTTGAAAATACATATTAAAATACTGATCTCTTTGCTAAAGTCAACAGACATATTGGGGAAGCAATGAGATGTCACCGCTAAAAACGTGCAGAAAAAAAGAAAAGGACTGTATAGACAACTGTCACTGAATTTCTGACATACACGCCACCCCCATTCCCAGGAATAATCTCGATGATCCAGAACCTTCCACAAATTGAATTGCTACCAAAAAAACCAAAAACCCATTGCTGTCAAGTCAATTCTAACTCATACCCACCCTATAGCCAGAGCAGGACTGCCCTGCAGAGTTTCCAAGGAGCACTTGGTGGATTTGAACTGCTAGCCTTTGGTCAGCAGACATAGCACTTAACCACTATGCCACCAGTTTCCAAATTACTACCACAACTGACAAAATGATGAGTTTGTAAAAGTCTTCTTCATTGTCAACATAAATTTTAAGATCTGTGTATTTTTTATGTATGTGTTATGTATTAAAATGCATTCCTAAGATTATATGTAACATTTCCAATCCCTGAAGGCTAATAAAGATCATATTTAAAAAGAGACCTATAATAAAAAAAAAAAAAAACAGTAAGGCTTAAAAGTAGATAATGAAGCATTCAACTTATATCAGAACCAACTTACAATGGACTCATCAGAACTGAACCCCATAATAAGGTAGGGACTACCTGTAATTGAAACGCAGCTTTTTCTGTAGAAATTTCATGTTATCTATAGGATACATACTCTTTCAATGTATGCATTCTTGGCAAATGTTGCTTGCCAGAATGAATTCTAGAATTCAAACCACTCCACACTAATCAGCATACTTAGGTTCTAAAGACAAGGTCAGCATTATGTAAAAATGGAGGATGATTAAATCACTACAAAACAGCAAAATGACATCATTATACAACTGTCAAATTACGTCATTACTTACCTGTCAAACCACTGAGAATCATGACCCAGTCAAGTTGACATATAATTCTATCTGTCACAGCCAGCTAATGCCTCTTGCCTTGCACCTTGATGTTCATTACTGCTAGATACATGTTGTTAATGTACAAAACAGTCAGATGGTAGCCTTTCATTGTTGTGATAAATGCAAAATGTTGGGTTAAAGAGATAATCACTAAGGGAGGAGTAGGTGTAGTTTCACATGAACAGTCGAACAGTAAACATCCCAAGATTCTTAAAGATTTAAAGTGACATGATGTTATGAGCTTATTTATTATTTTGAAATAATAACAGCTAAAAAAAAAAAAAGACCAGTGTAAAAGGGGGAAAAAAAGACAAAAAAATACATACTAACAAATAGTCCAGAAAAATAGCTCTGAAACCCTATGCCCTCTTGTTACACTTTTCTCCTCTGATCCCGACTCTAACCTCAAAATCTTTTCTACATATACTCTAAATTCTGTCCGTCCTTCTAGGCCTATTTCAGCCATCATTTCTTCAGTGAGTTTCCTCACTCCCCAATCTTTTGGTCCACACAAATCACTGCTTTACATACAAACCTACTATGGAAAATACAGTTCTTATTATTCAGCTTATTATTATATACAGTTCTTATTATTCAGCACTTAAACATCCACTAGTTAAGCAATGAGTCAGTGGGAAAGAGGAAGACACTAAGAAGATGGATTGCACATAGTGGCTGCAGCAAACGGCTCAGGTAGAAGCACAAGGGTGAGGATGGAGCCTAACCAACAACAGTTAATTAATACCAGATCAGTTTAACCCCTAAACAGAATATAAGCTTCTTGAAGTTATAGGCAATAACTATTATTAGTGTAAATAGTAATACAGTGCAAACTGTGAGGGCTGGAACACAAAAAAAATACTAGCTTATTTTTCTGGGTCTTGAAAGTTTTCTGCCTTTACAGGACGTACTCTTACCACATTTCTATAGCTCTTTTTGGTGGAAAATATTTTAGTTTTCCTTCTCTGACAAGTTTCCTCCTTGCACAGATTCTGGCTGTCATGGATTGAACTATGTCCCTTCAAAAATGTGTGAAATAATTTGGCTGGGCTGGTAATTCCCAGTATTGTGTGAATGCCCTCCATTTGGTGATTTTCTGCTGCTATAAATCCTAATCCCTACCTGTGGTTAATAGAATAGTTTTATGTTAAAAAGGGTTAGGGTGGTATTGTAAACCTTTCTTAAAATCACCTTCGTGTTCCCCTGTAAAGCAAATTTCCCTGGAATATGGCTTGCACAACCTTTTATCCTTCTATCCTGCAAGAGATAAAAAGAAAGGGAAGCAAGCAGAGAACTGAGAACGTCATACTGTCAAGAAAGCAGCACTGGAGAGACCAGTGTGTCCTTCAGACCCAAGCTTCCTGCACCAAGATGCTCTCGGACCAAAGACTGATATAACACGAGGACCTTCCTCCAGAGATGACAAAGAGCAAAAGCCCTTCCCCTAGAGAAGACGCTCTGAGTTCAGACTTGCAGCCCACTGGACTGTGTAAGAACAAATCTGTCTTTGTTGAAGCCGTCCACTCATGGTACTTGCTGTACCAGATGACTAAGACACTGGGTTTCGCAAGTTTCTCTATAGTAATCACAGCTACTGTTGTTGGAGAATTTAATATGTGCCAGGCACTCATAACATATCATTTAATCATCACAACAACCCTGTGTGGTCAATACTGTTATGTTTTCATTTAACACACAAGGATATCAAATAAGGCATCATTTTCTTGTGAGAAAGGCAGAGCTACAAGCTGATTCTGCTCCCTAACCCTGCCACTTCACTACGGAACAAGTGGGATAGTGTGTTATACCAAATGTATCATACGATAATGAGCCTGATGTCCTTACTAGTGCTTTTGCTGGAAAAGGTGGAGAAAAGCCCAAGATGCTGAATTATAAATGAGGTTCAAATCACAAGAACGACAGGCAATTTTTTATGTTCCTTCTTTACTTTTGAAAAACAGCAAAAGTCCAAATAACCCTAAAGATCACTGAGTAAACATGTACTTGCTGTCATGTATATCTGAGCATAGTCATTGGTACATAAGAACAACCATCTATCCTTTAAACAGAAAACAGAAAACACTGCCGTTGAATCAATTACAACTCACAGAGACCCTGTAGGACAGAGTAGAACTGGCCCCTAAGGTTTACAAGCCTGCAGCACTTGACTACTAGGTTACCAAGTTTTCCATCCCTCCTTCAAGTGGAGGCTAAATTCTTCAGAATTCAGAGAATGGGCCACATTCAGACCATGTTCACAAAATAAAATGCATGCAATAAAATAATCATGTGGAGTAGCTGACAATGAAATACTAAAACCACAAAAAAGATAAATCAATATGAATTTTCCACCAGACTGTAGATTCCCTTGGAAGAGATGAAGATTTTGAGCTCTAAGATTACAGGGCTGGGGAAAAGTGATAGTGTCTTTTAAAGCATAGTTAGAAGAGGGCCTTAAAATAAATAAATAACCACACTTAGTTAAAAGGAAGAAATAAAGAAACAGATGCTCAACCTTACAAAACACAAAATGAAAATCAAAAGAGAGTAACAAACAGAGAAGGCAAAGTGACAACCTGTAATCTGACTCCGCAGTGGCTGCTGGACATGGCTGGGAGTGCTGGCCATGAAAACTGTCGCTGACCCGCCTTGTCCCACCCCCACCTTCTCCTGACATTCCTGAGTAGCCCCTTCTGGGAACAAAACACTCAGCAGCAAAAACAGGAGCACAGCCAGGTCGGTGACAAGGATAAATGGCTTTTTCTCCACTGGGTGCCTAGTACTAAATGGAATGTTGGTTGTAAATATCCCCAGAGCCCCTTTCCCTGGTCCACTCTTCAGGCTCCTCTGCAGTCTACTAGTTCAGTCCTTCCTTCTGCTCACATTTGGCTCCAGCATCTTTCCTCTACCACTCTGCTGCGCTCAGTTCCTTTGCCACTTCTCTCCTCGCTCCTGGGGTACAAGGGGTGGTGGAAGATTAAAGAGGTTCATCAGCTCAGCACCAAAGGATTCAATTTCCAAAATGCTAATTCATAGTTTGTTAGTAGCTATGTTTGTAAGTGGTTAGTGGATTCACGGTGGAAAGTATTTCTTTGGACCTTTTTAACCCTGTTTCATGTAACTTTCCTTTGGAGAAGGTCTTAGTAAATAGTATCCATTTGATCTTCTCTTACTTTTTTTCAGATCTCCTGTATTTCCTTCCTACAGTCACTCTAATGCTAAGGATTGCAGAGTCTCACTCTTGCTGGCAATTTTTGAAAATTATCACGGAGCTCCATATTTACTGACATGAAAAGGTGATCACACTGAATGCATAATCACATACATGGATACCTATATACATATACTCATATATATACATAAGTGCATGTGTGTGTACATATACACACATATAATGTCAAAGAGGTCTCTACATTTCTCTGCTCTGCGTTCCTCTTGTCCAGATGATCCTGACATTTTTCCTTGCCAGTCTGATGGAACAGACATAAAATTTTTTAATTTTTTTGTCAGTAATATAGATATACACGTGAATAATACAGATATACATGTATATGCATATATGTATACAGGGTCTGACAATAAAGTCTCTGAACTCAACTGTTGTAAGCGCTACTTACCTCACTGCTGAATACTACTCCAGTCATCTTCAAAGCATGCCCCTTGGGAAGCTAGGCACTCACACCAGTGCTAGTCCGCTCTTCAAAGCAATGTCGGAAGGGTTTCTGGAATGGCCATTGCGTATGGTCACATGGTGGCAAGTTCATGAACATGAACGTAGAGTTGTCTGTGAGGGAGTTTTTAGCTAGTAAACAAGTAACTGCATTGGAACACCCTCCTTGCTCACCTGATGTGGCCCATAGTTACTTTTTCTTTATCCAAAGATAAAGGAAATATTGAAAGGAAGAAATTTTCATGATGTTCATCACACTGAGTGTAATGCAGCAACAGCTCTGATGGCCGTTCCAGGAAAAGAGTTCCAAAATTGCTTTGAAGGATGAGCATCAGTGTAGTTTTCCAAGGAGAGTACTTCAAAGGTGACCAGCAATGACATTCAGGAATAAGGTATGAAGCACTTTTTCTAGGACGAGTTTGTGAACTTAACTGGCAGTCCTCATATATATGAGTACGTATATATGAACATATATATATATTTATATTTTTATTTATCAAAGAATATAATTATCTAGAAAAACCAGGTAGTGAGAATTTGGCTGCTTTTATTTTTCATTTTCCACATCTTACAAATTATACACACATACACATATTGCTTGATTAACCACAAAGGAATAAAAATGCCAGTCTTTACTGCTTGACTGTCAGGGACGAGTGTGTGACACCTGGGCGGATAAGAGGGCCCAGAGTGCAGGAATGTGGACAATCTGCCTGACACGCTTTGGGAGATGTTGACCTTGTCTGAAAAGGTCTGGGAGAAGCAGATTACTATTTATTTTTGAGAAAAGCTTTTTAGTTGTACTAAAACTCCACTCATACTAACAGCTTCCTGGCAGCCTCATTAGTCGGTTCTAAATAAATCGAACATAATCTAAAAAGGAGGGAAGAAAAACTCTGGGCTGTGAGCAAGACAGGGCTGAAATGGCTCAACATGAAAGCAGGGAGCCTGCCCTAGTGAGAAAGAAATTGACTGAGAACCTGCAATTTGGATGTTAGCCCTGTGGAAGTGGTAATAGCCCCATCACATGCCCAAGAGGAAACAGCTATAGAAATAAAAGGAAAACACTACAACAATGTTTAAAGCTGAAGAAGACAAAAACCCTGGCCCTGAGCCTTACACAAGGGAACAATAGGACAAGTGAAGTCTAAACTGAGGGAGCAGCAGACCGTGAAATGGAGAAACAATGTCTGCCGGAGTGGGATTGAAGACTCAAAGGCAGCTATTAACTCAAGCAAGATCAAAACAGAAATCAATCTATTCATGTGAATTCCAAAAGATCATTAAAAACTAATTGCTTTCTGTCTGCTTCACTCGCTTTGTTGTTTAACTGGTCGATTGCTCTTCCTCACTTTCTCTGTGTAGATGGCTGTGGAATAAACCTGTGTGTTCCATCCAACTTGGATCCCACTGAGTAGCGGCCGCGGCCCTAGAGCCCAGATGGTAAACGGGAAGTATTTTTAAGCATACAACAGACCTCGACTAGTCAATACAAAGCTTATGTATGCAAAGCAATGGCACTTAATTACATGAAGAGATGTCATGTATTAATGCAATTTCAAAACATAAAGGATTATGACACACATGCTGAAGTTTCTCAAACTTTTATAATCTAATTTTGAAAAAAAAAAATTCTATTTCTTCTTTTCTTGGGGTACGGCCGGTTGATGTGGCATGTTTCTGCTATGGTAGTAAATCAGTTTTATTGTTCAGAAAAATGGTAAATGACAACAGGGACAGTCTTTCTTTCTTTTCCAACTATGATACAATTTTTTTTAATCAAAAAGAAAAAAAACTCTTCTGCCACTCAAACAAATTCTAACATCAAGTGATGCTATCATATGACAAATATTATTAAAAATAAGTTTATTAACTTTCATTTGACGTTGCTAATAATCTCATTTTTCTTTGAACCTAAAATTTTCTATTTGTTTTCCTACAAATCACAACACCCAAAGTTCTTGCATTTTATGTACATATTTTCTAGGAGAAAATTCAATCTGCTCTAATTATTTCTTAGGAAGATTAAGACTCATAACTATACTTATAAAATAACAAATATCAGTTGTCAGGAAAAAAACATCTTTTTTCAGAACTCTGTCTACAAACTTAGAAAATGATCCTGGAAAATGTGGTGAAATATGATCTTGGATATTTAGAATTCTTAGTTCCACAATTTTTATTGTATTTCAAGATAAAAATTTTTAAAGATATAATATGATATATACACTGTCATGCCTGGATTAATAGCTGTCTTTAGCGAACAACTTATATTTGAGTAGCTCTGTATAATTTTCACTTTTTCATGATAGTCACAAAATTTCTCTAAGACTTATCATTTGTTTGGGCAGACACTTCTCATTCGACAGTTGAGAAAATTGGGGCCCTGAACTTTAAAGGGAACTACTGACATCGTGTCATTGCTGAGAAATAGATCCTGGAATATAATGGTCTCTTTGTTAACACAGTTATTGAGGAAAAGAAGGATTAAGAGATACTGAGAGTCTTCACCATCCCAGGCACCTTACCAGTGCTATACAAAGGACACTTCTTTTTATCTACCAAACAGCATTTAAAGTTAAATGTAATCACTCCTACCATGTGTATACTGAAACTCACAAGTTGTGAGTGCTTTCATCAAATTCGCCCACTCAAAAATAGGGCAGGTCAGCAAAACAGAAGGGACCCACAATGAGATGGAGTAATACAAAGGCTAAAATAGGCTCCAGTGTAAGAGCCATCGCGAGGATGGCACAGGATCAGGCAGTGTTTCCTTCTGTCGTTCACGGGGTCACTATGAGTCAGAAGTGACTTGCTGGAACCCATCAATAGCAACAGAATTCCAGTCTAGGCTTTCTGTCTATAAAGTCCATATTCTTTTTCATTATTTTATGATGCCATTTCTACCTACAATCCTTTCTACAGTTCCAGTCCTTTCTGCATAAAATTCAAATTCAGTCACTTAGAAAATTCAACTCATTTGAAAATAAAATAGATAATATTGATGTTTAGAAACCGTAATGTATTACAAATACAGTCAAATACAGATAGACACCAACAGGCCAATCACAATACATCCAGTATTTACGTCTCCCTTTCCTAGGGATCTCTCTCAAGAACGTGACCCAGTTAGGCTAAAAAGTCAGCTGCATGCTCCATAAAGAAAAGTGAGCAAGATTTTCTTAACAATCACTCCTCACGTGTCTCCAGTTTACTATTCTTCTCACTATAATTGCCGATCCATTCTTCTCCAGGAGTAAAGAGTTAGGTAAGATACAGAAAAATCTCTTTATCTCAAAAAAGGCAGGGACTCATCCCCCCAAAAATGTAGATTTATTGCTAGGTAGTACAGTTTAACTTTCTGTAGGAAAATAATTCAAGGAAGTATAAATCACACAAACCTCTGAGCACTTAATCTTGTGCCTTCAGAGCGAAATTTTAGGAGAGTAAGAGAAACAGTCTTTGCTTGGAAATACTGCAGGTTCTTTCTCTAGTACTGTATAAAAGGGAGAATTCTCAGAACTGACAGGGGAATGTGAAGGACAGTTAACTAGGCAGAAAGACGAGGAATGATTCTTACGGCAATGCTATAAGAAAGCAAAAATGATTTCATTGATAATTAACATTATTTAAAAAAATCAATAAAACCTGTTACCGAGTTGATTCCAATGCATAGTGACACCATAGGACAGAGTAGAACTGCCCGACAGGGTTTCCAAGGATCACCTGGTAGATTCAAACTGTCAGCCTTTTGGTTAACAGCCGTAACTTCTAACAACTACTACACCACCAGGGTTTCCCTGTAACAAGTATATGCGACATTTACCTTGTTAAAATTGTGTCTCTAAGTTTCTCAGTGCTGCTGTGACAGAAATACCACTAGTGGGTGACTTCAGTGAAGAACATTCATCTTCTCAGAGGTTGGGAGTCTGGAAGTCTCAGTTCAGGATTACGGCTCAAGGGGAAAGCTTTCTTTCTCTGTTGGCTCTTTCCAGCCGTTGTTCTTTTGCTCCGTAGCAGTCTCCATGTGGCACGTATCTTCTCCACCATTCATGCTTCTTTCTCTGTACCTAACCCACTTTTTTGTGTCTCAAAGGTGATCGGTTTAAACCACACCCTAAACTGACATGCTTTTATTAACACAACAAAGGAGGCCCTACTCCCAAATAGGATTATATCCACAGGGGTCTAGGATTTGTAACACATATTTTGGGGACAAAATTTAGTCCATAACAGATGATGAAATAAAGATGCAAAAGCAGAGGGAGTACCGCCAGAGAGAGGTTGTTGAACTAATACTTAAAATACACCTTTACAAAATATCGATTTAAGTTGCTTAACTCTCTCTGCACCCCACATTGGTGAGTGATGTCTGGGGTCTTAAAAGCTGCCAAGCTGCCATCCGAGGACACAGCAAATGGTCCCAACTCAGCAGGAACGGATGCTCACCGAGGACCAAAATGACATGTGGTAAAGACAACCAAGAAGACAGAGAGACCCACAAGAGTGGGTGCCTACATCGACTTGGGACCAGAAGAACCA
This sequence comes from Heterohyrax brucei, assembly GCA_028571685.1. NCBI lineage: Eukaryota > Metazoa > Chordata > Mammalia > Hyracoidea > Procaviidae > Heterohyrax > Heterohyrax brucei. The sequence goes on along the minus strand of CM053144.1, from coordinate 149,036,595 downwards.
GATGGTGCCCGGCCACCACCAGCGATAGCCACGATGGAGCTCACTGGCAACACAAGAATAAAAAGAGGTGCATCATGAGATCTCCACTAAAAGACCTCAATTGATGGTCCAGCGGTTTGGGGGTTCCTCTGAGAGCATGGCCCCCAGCCCTGATGCTGCTCTTTCCCATAAATTATAACAAAGGTCCACTCTTTGGACAGGAATGGATTGGACTTGGTAATGCAGAGTGACCATATATTGGAAGCACTTTATGGTTCTATACATCTTGCTGACCTCTGGCTGGAGGAAGGGGAGTGGACAGAGAAGAGGGGAAAGGAGGCTGTTGGGAGGATGAGACATGTATGGAGCAGAGAGGAATAGTGTGCAGTTACCGGGCAGGGAGAGCAGTGGAAGCTGCATATAGGTGGGCATGTAAATTTATATGGGAATGTACATTTTCACTCAGTTATGTTAAATAAAAATTAAAAAATAAATTAATTAAAATTAAAATTAAAAAAATAAAATAAATAAAAAAATAACCTAAGTATGAAAAAAAAAGTTGCTTAACTATGTGTTCAAACTTAATGGAACCCCTAGTTGAAGCTGTTGACCTCATCACCTGACCTCTTCTCACATAGCCTTCCCTGTCCTGACCATTTAGGAAGTCTAGGACTAGAGACGTTTCTCTCCATACCACATTAATTTAAACTTTCATGCCAGAACTGCCTATAGATTTGAACCTGGATGATATCTTCAGACCCGCAGTGTTCAGACGATCAGCGTTAAAACAGCAAGACTATTTTCACTGATTTAGCATGTTATGTGAACATGGAAACATTTTGGCTGCTTACCTCACTTGGCTGGTTACACCAACTGAAACAACAATTAACTAGTAATAATAACTTTTTATTTGGTTGGTTGGTTTGCTTCTAATTAAGCCAACTGGTCTACTCATTTGATAGCTGTAATTGGACAGAGCAGTCAACTTACATTTTACCGTAAAATAGTTAATGTCTGAGATAATAGGATAACAATCCAAAGCACCAGATTCAATCCCAGTGATACAGAGAAAAGCGCTCTCATGTAAATACCAAGTTTATGCTGAGTTAAGCACATTTTTCCCAAAGTAAATTGTCTATACTAACAAAAATTCATCCCTATAACTTATCACGCACAAACTTTCAATGGAAGCCAATAAAGTCACTGTGTGTTTTAACATAGCTTCCTTATGTGACTAAATAAATAAACCTAACGCTGTTCTATCTGTGCCTGACTCATAACAACCCTATAGGACAGAGTAGAACTGTCCCACAGGATTTCATGGAGCATCTGGCAGACTCAAATCACCAGCCTTTCAATTAGCAGTCCCAGCACTTAAATACTACATCACCAGGGTTTCCTTCCTATATGATAGCAAGGTATTATTTTATTGTATTGATGAGGAAATACAACAATTTCATGAAAGTGGGGAACCCAGTTCATGACTTCTGGAGTCAAAGATAGCATTGTTAAAATATATTGCCACTTGGTAAAAGAAAGGAAGGAAAGAAGAAAAGTGTGTATAATTATCCAGTTGCAAAATAACTAGCACTGGGGACATCGCAGACACTAGAGCAGCATATGAGGAACAAACGGTCTATAGTTTGTTCTTCCCCTTGCATCTGTCAGTTTGCCACACTGTGGTGGTTTGTGTGTTGTTGTACTGCTGGAAGCTTTGTTACTGGTATTTCAAATATCAGCAGGGTCACGCTCAGCTGAGCTTGACTAAGACAGACTAGAAGAAGGACCTGAAGGTCTACTTCTGAAAATCTGTCCAGTGAAAATCTTATAAAATGCAGCAGAACACTGTCTCACATAATGCCAAAAGATGAGCTCCTCAGGTGGAAAGGCACTCAAAATGCAACCGGGAGAGAGCTGCTTCCTCAAAGCAGAGTCGAGCTTTATGATACAGATGTAGTCAAGCTGATGTGCGTGACTCAAAATGAGAAGAAACAGCTGCAAACATCCCCTAATAACCATAACATATAATGTACAAAGTATGAATCTAGGAAAACTGGCAGTTGTCAAAAATGAAACGAAATGGGTAAAAAACGATATCCTAGACATTAGTGAGCTGAAATGGACTGGTACCACCATTTTTAATCTGACAGTCACGTGGTTTCTTATGTCAGGAATGACAGATTGAAAGAGGGTGCCGTCACATTCATCATCAAAAGGGACATTTCAAGATCTGTCCTGAAATACAACATTTGCTGTTGGTGATAGGATAGTATCCATACATTTACAGGAAAGACCAGTTAACAAAACTGTTATTCAAATTTACATACTAACCACTAAGGCCAAAGATAAAGAAACTGAAGATTTTTACCAGCTTCTGCAGTCTGAAATTGTAAGTGAAGACAAATACACCTCAAATAAAATATTAGGAAATCAGATATGGCCATATATTATTTAAAGATAAAATATTAAGACAAAATTGGGCATATTCCAGGAATGCAAGAATCGTTCCGTGTTAGAAAATCTATCAGTTTTCTTTATTAAAACAAAAAAGACAAAAGAGTAAATAATGCAAAGGTAAATAATACAAACCTTAACATCTGATCTTTTGTCTCTTAGCAAATTAAGAATAGAAGAAAAATTTTTTAATTAAAAAAATAGTAGTAGAAATACATAATATGCATCATCCCTGATGATCAAAATGTTAAAAGCAGTATGTTAAGGTAAGTGACAAAATAAGATAATATCATTGCTTAATCAACGCCTATCCACTACTTCTGTCTACCCAAGGCCAGAAAAAGTGAGATATGCAGATTACAAAGAGATAAAATTGTAATTATTCACTAATGGTAGGTCTACCAAATATGTTAAGAGTCACCTTATAAATTGTTACAAAGTTTAACAAGCTGGCTAAATAAAAGTTATGAAACCTGTAATTATAGTACAATTTATATTTTAAAACATATGCACACACATAAGAACAAACAATGCAATGGATATTCTATACAGATCTTACATAAATAAAAAAATAAAGTTAAATGGTACAGCTACTTCTTAAAAAAGGATCAGGATTGGTGGTAAACAAAGGAGATTATAGTCTTATCTATAATACTTTTTACCACCTGAATATACTTAGTAGTTGTATTATTAAAAATGGCATATATGAAACAGATAATATGAAAAAATAGCAATTAATTATATACATATAACTTTACAGTATTTCCTAATGTTTCAATTATACTTAAACTCAAGGACAACATCAGGAAGATAAAGGAGCACATCAAACAGAAGACAGCAATAGCTATCCTTGCTATTAATTGTTTTACTAAGTTAATATTTACAAGAATTTATTTGCTAAAGTATAATGGATTTCAATAAATGGATTTAAGAACCCAAATCCACGAAGCACTTCTTGGAAATTCTATAGGGCAGTTCTACTCTGTCCTATGGGGTTGTGATGAGTCAGAATTGACTTGATGGCAGTGGGTAAGGCCAAAGATTTAAAAGGGTTTTGTGTGTGTGTGCATGTGTTTTATACAAATACATAGAGACAGCGTGCAAGAGAGATAAAGGTAGAGACAAATAGATTTTTCTCCAGAAATTCACTCGTATTTCAATATAAAAATAATAGACTAGCCCTTAATTCACATCAATGAAATATTTTCATTGTGAAAAACATTGAAAATTATTACTAAAGATTATGAGAACGAAATGCTTTAAATGTTATCTTTCAGAAAAGTCTACTAAATCATTGAAATTATCTTTTTTTAATATTCAATGTCTAGTTTCTTTTTATCTCTCAGAGATGGTAAACATCTGGTAATCAGGTTATTTTGCCTACTTCTTAGAGGCCTCTAAAAGTTCACACTGAGGAACATCTGCTCCAAAATCAAATACTTGCCTTTAAAATAGTAGTAAACTTTTCAAAACTTCCATGTAGATGTCTGATGACGATGCCTTTGCTTATAGACACTACAACACCTAATATTCAGTAATAGCCTGGCCCTGGGTATATGCTTCCGAACACACATATTCTCTGGATGCAGTGTTGAGAGAAAAGAAGCATATTCCATCTGAATAGACGTGAAAGGTCCACAAACTGCCCTATAAAAATCAGCACACCCCATTACTATTTAGAATTCTCTGGTTCCTGATTACTTGAGTCACAGATGGCATATTGAAATATATTGTCACTTGGTAAAAGAAAGGAAAGAATGTGGGAGAGAAGGGAGGCAAGATGAAGGAAGGAAAGAAGGAAAGAAAAAGTCTTTTAAGAAATGTAATGTGGTGTTTAGACTGTCAGTATCCTAGAAGTTTGTATTTATATCATCCAATATTCAGCTCATTGTAACACATATTACTATATTTTACTAAGAACAATAAAACTGTAATGATTTTTATTTATACCTTCTCTAATTCAAATAGATTTTTACTAATATATCTTCCCCAAACAAGAAAAAGGGAGAGTGAACAACTAAATGCACTCTAGAAGTCTTACACAAGAAATTCCAAGTTGTGGGTAAATTTGAGATACAGAGTGACATATTGAAAAGTAATTCTTTTTCATTTGCTATAGGGTCACTATGAGTTGAAATCAACTCGAAGGCAGCGAGTTTGGGTGGTTTTTTTTTTTAATGGAGGCTTAGTGGGCAAAACTTGTTAAAGAAGTACTCAGTTCTTCCCTAAGATGACGAAACTGCAGTAAAACCTCTGAAAGCCAGAATCTGTATGCTTAAGGCTATCTAGTGCACCACTATGGAAAGCCTAGTGGTACAGTGGTTAAGCACTATGTTTGCTACCCAAAAGGTCAGCAGTTCAAATCTACCAGGCACTCCTCCTTGGAAACTCTATGGAGCAATTCTGCTGTCTTCTATAGGGCCACCATGAGTTGGAATCGATTCAGTGGCAGCAGGTTTGGTTTTTGGTTTGGTGCTGCTATAGCAGAAATTCTACCAGCAGACAACTTTGAAAAACTCAAGTTGGTCCAATCATAATTTGGGGCTAGGAGGCTGAATTCAGCATGCCAGCTCCCGGGGAAGGCTCGCTTTCTCTGTGTTGGTTCTAGGGGACGGTCCTTGTCATCAATCTTCCCCTAGTTTAGGAACTTCTCAGCTCAGATACCTTGGGTCCAAAGTACATGCTCCTTCCTTTGTGGTATGAGATCCCACTCTCTCTGCTCACTCCTCTCTTTTGTATCACAGAAGACATTGACTCCATACAACCTAATCCCATAGACTGTGTATTGCTGCATTAACATAACTGCCTCTAATTCGGTCTCATTAACAGAATGGTTAGGATTTATATCACACAGGAAAAGTACATCAAATCACAAAATAGAGGACAACTGCAAAATACTGGGAATCATGTCCTAGCCGAGTTGACATACATTTTAGGGGGACACAATTCAATCTATAACAATGTGTAAGGTGGAAACCTGTCACAGAAGGAAAACTCAAAATATTTTCCACCAAAAGCATTCACAGAAAAATGGCAGGACTGTACACTGTCAAATATGAAAAACTTTCAAGACCCAGGGGAAAAAAAAGGCAGCCCAGTCGAGTTTCTGCTTTCAAAGCTTTCACTGTATAACTTCAAACCATTGCAGAACGCCATGGCTGTCATGGATTGAATTGTGTTCCCCCCAAAATGTGTGTAGCCATTTGGCTAGGCCATAATTCCCGGTACTGTGTACATGCTGTAAATCCCACCTCTACCATGTTAATGAGGAAGGAAGAGCAGCAGTTGGGTTGGTGGGGCAGGATTCAGTGTGTAAGACTGTACTGTGCATTGAGGCAGTCTCTTACATATAAAGGAAAGAAGCTAACAGGGAGAGTTGGGGACCTCGTACCATCAAGAAAGAAAACAGTGCCGAGCATGTCATTTGGAAAGGAATGGGGTCCCTGCACCTCAGAAGCTTCCAGTCCAGGGAAAGCTTGACAGCAAGGACCCTCCTTCAGAGCCAGCAGAGAAAGCCTTCCCCTGGGGCTGATACCCTGAATTCGAACTTTTAGCTTACTGGACTGTGACGAAACAAGATGTCTCTCTTTAAAGCCATCCGCTTGCTGACTAAGACAATTGCTGAACAACTTTATCACTCTCTAAACTCTTCAAGGACACTGTCTTTGTATGTCCTATAGAGTGCATGTGCTGACTTTTGAGTTCTCTCCACAAATGTTCTCAGATGCCAAATGGCCTAGGAAACATCAGACACATGCAAAGTCCTACTACATACCGAATAAGTACCTAGAGCCATCCCTATACTCACTGGGAAAATATTAGGTTTCTGGAGGTATTGAGTATATAAGGGAAGATTCTGTGTACTAGTGGCTTCTCTACCTCTCTGAAACATAGCATAAGCAATCTGGGGGAACAGAGTGGGCAGAATTGTATGGAAAGGCTATTTGAGAGGAAAAAAAGGCAACTGAACATCCCTCTCTGCAGCACTCCATCAACCTCAAAAGGAGTTTAGAGTTTGCTGTCACTGAATGTCACTGAGCCTGCTCAAACTCATAGCAACTTCATACATAGCACAACAAACTGTTGCTGGTCCCGTGCCGTCCTTACGGTCACTGCTGTGTTTGAGCTCATCGCTTTAGCCACGGTCTCAGTCTGTCTCACTGGGGGTCTTCTTCTTTTTCACCACCCTCTCTTTGACCAAGCATGATATCACTCTCACGATTGTTCTTCCCTAATAACATGTCCAAAGTAAGCAAGACAAAATCTCACCATCCTTGCTTCTAATAAGCATTCTGTCTGTACCCCTTCCAGACAAATTCATTTGTTCTTTCAGCAGTCCATAGTATATTCAACATTCTGTTATCTCTTTTATAGCTGTTCCTTATTTTTTAAGCTTTCTTTTTTCCTTTATACAAAGGATATATTTTGTACAGTAAGCATTCTGACAATCCACTGTGAAATAAAGTTTTAAAAGATGATCAAATTTAGCATCTTAGCCAAAGCACACCGATAGACAGCAGAAACTAAAGAGCTACAAAGAAAATAACACACTTTTTTCAGTTTAGTGATTCTCAAAACTCTTGTATATGCTCAGTTTTCTTCCAAACTTCATTATGTTGTGGGTTCCATTTCTGTTTCCAGCAAAACACAACTTCCCAGTACTGCGGAAGAAAAGACTTATAAAACGGTTTTTGTGGAGCTCAAATAGCTCTTAAAAACAGTATCTTGATGAGTTAAGTGTAAATGAGCTGAAACATATGGATCAAATGTCCTTTTAAATACACATGGCTTTAAAAATTAAGGGAAAAAAGGTTTTGGCAAAATGTGTTTCAGATTTGGTTGAAAGAAAACATTTGAAAGAAATAGTTTGAGAGACTAGACTAACCCAAAACATACCTGAGCTCTTCCAGGCTTCTATAATACAACTGAGACTAAACCATATGGATTTTATACTATAATTGCCTCTACCACACCCACCCTGACTTTTGCGTTCTTAGTTTTTCTTCCTGTGTTGGAAGTTATTAAAAACAGTCACGGTGTCATTACTGTGTTGTGGAGACCATAACACACTGTGATCATTTTCAGTCAAATAGAATAAATGACTTATTGCTCATCATTCTACAAGAATAAAAATAATGTTTATTTCAAACTCATACTATGTTATACAATATTCACCAGCATCCATGACATAGCAAGACTAGATCATAAATATACCAAAGATAGGTATAGGATCTGGCCAGAATATGAAACAAGCTATCCAGGTTATGACCAGTGACTTAAACAAGGTCAACAGGAGAAATACTGCAGTGTACCTTGAAACAGTTCAAGATGCGCTTATTTGATATAGCTAACTAGAAGCACAAGTAGCTGGCCAATCCAAAAGCTGCTACTCACACAGGCAGAGATGACTATGCTGTCTGTAAGCTCTACAGGCAATGAAACTTACTTTTAACATGAGACAGGACCTAAAACTATTAAAAATTGTGGGTATCAAATAGATAACCTATTACCTCTGTGAATTTGTGAAATTATCATTGTTGCCATTCCATTTTTCCACACAAATTCACAGAGTCTTGCTTATTTTGATCGAGGCAGGTAGAAAATTTATTGTCACTGTCTCTCAGATTACATACAAAAAACAATAAATAACATGAACAAATAAGCCCAAATACAATGCCACTAAGTTGACTTAGTGAATATGCACCCTCATTTAAGTTACTTATGATGCCACTGGGATAAATTTATTAAAAGATTGATGTTTTACCTCATACTCTCTAGGACAAATCTACCTTGCAAAGATCTGCACTGAAGACTTTTTTGCCGAAAAGAAAGATATTAGGTAGCTAACATTTTAATACTGTCACAGATGTGCTGTGATCTGAATCAATTTGCTAAAGAAACGATGTCTAAAAAACAATTCAAATAGCCAGATACTATCTTAGCGGCCTAACCCCAACCCTGAAACTGATGTGGTAATGGCGAGGTGGGTGTTTTCTGGATGGAAATGATAACTTCTCTAACATGTGACTGAAATGGACTGACAGGGAAATTGAAGAGATAAACGGTGGATTTGTCTCCAAGAGGGTCAGTCTGGCCTGGTTCCCATGCTCTAATTTCCTTTTAAAGGCGTGGTGTAACTGCAGCTTTATGTGTTGAGTTGAGGATTTCCTTGAAATATACTTAGACATACTGCTTCTGCACAAGGGAATTGATGCAAGTTCTTAAAATTCCTGCAGTTTTCTCCTTGGGGAGCAAACACTCTATAGCTAAATCTCATAATGCACCACCTTGCCAATACTGCTAAGCCCCAGATCAGCTATCTCCTCTGTGGACTAAGGTCTGCGGGGGTAGAAGATTTCAACCTAAGAGTTATCCAGACCGTGACAGGGTCAGAATTTGCTGTAACAGCAATTCTCTTGTCCAGGATAAAATAATTCCCTTATATTTTATGCCTGTCTGTTGTCTTCAGACATGGAAGCTATTATTATCCTTTCTGTGGTTTAAAGAAAAAAAATCTTAAGTATATCCTGCTTTGTTTTTCTACAGACTTGAAGTACTTTTCAAAAATGTGTCTGTCCACGTCTGCTTGAGAAAATAAATATGAAGAACTATAAATATCAATGTAAGGAGACTTAGCTCCAAGAGAATACTTCCCACTATATGATTAATAATTATAGACATTTTCCAGAAGGCTAATAGATAACCACCTAAGTTGTTCAGTTGCTATCTTGAAAACACACGCATGGAGAATACACTAGTGGTAGTTTTTTTGTGTGGGAGAGCAAACGTTCGTGTCTGCCTCAGATCTGAGTGGCCTCAGAGAGCATCACTTGTTAGTGCTAATGGCATCCTATGAAGCCAGACTACATGGGGGAGAAAAAGCCCTCAACCCTCCTGGCGGAAAACTGGAGAACTGGCTGCTGTGTGGTTCGCTGGGGTGTTGTGGTAAATGTTGACAACCACCATTTCATAATGATATGCTTGAAGCTTTCAATCATGACTGTCAAAAATTCAAAGTTAAAAAATTGACCACTTTGGAGAATCAAAGATATGTTATAGACTAGCAATGAAACCAGTGAAACATGCAAGGAAATTACATTTTGCCCAAGGTTTATTGGGTGGAAACAAGTGACCAACTTCTCTGAATACATCAGATACCAAAACTTAGAATCAAAAGACCCAACTTCATTCTGACTTGGCTACCTGCTGGCAAGTTATTGAACCTCCCTGAAACTCAGATGATCCTTATTTTAAAAACAGAGAAACTGAGTTAGAGTGATAGGAAACAAAAGAATATGACAAATACAAAAGGATTTTGTATGCAGTGAAATTCTGTGTGCATTTCAGGACTCATCTTCAAAGGCATGCTCTTCTCAGAGTACCTAGAACACCACATTGAATAAGAAAGTAAACTCTTTGAGACCAAAGACCCAGCAGTTGTCTCCTTCATCTCGTTTTCTCTCTCACCTCCAGTGAAATGTATGTCCTCATATACACAAAATTAGAAACAAGTGATCAGAAATCAAGTGCTAAACGGATTTCATTAAACATCTAATATACTGAATTAAACTGATTGACCTTCCATTTCTGTCATTGAAGTATCATGCCCCAAGTCAGTACAAAGCCCTTGGAAACTGAGGAATTCTCCAATTAGTGCCTTCAGTTGAACTTGAAGCCTGGAATACCCTAATGTGCCAGCTATCTCTAGCCATGCTTACGATGAGTTCTACTGAACATTTAAACAAAAAGGCCAACATTTGTACACAGCCCAAAACACAGGACAATGAGTCAGACCCCAAAATAAATTGTGTAAAAACAAACGCACTCAGCAATTACACATAGCAGTAAATAAAGAAAGCCAGTTTTCCACCAGAGTGAGCTACCAGAGATATACTAAGGACAGAAATGCAGCTTTACATGATTGCTTAAAGTAGAATGAGAGAAAACAAACACACAAACTGTATCCACTGCACTCCTGGTACCAGTTACCACGGTGGGAAACGACTTGAGTTTCTACAACGGGAGCTGAATTAGTACATCGCAGCAAAGTGGCACCGACTAAGAACTAACATTCTTAGTGCTTATTCTGCATCAGACATCGTTCCAAAATTTACACGCATTAACTCATTTAATCTAGAAATAGGTATCTTGTCTAATATGCATACAGTGTAAGGGGTAGAAAACGGAGGACAATGTCTAAAACAGGGAAAATCTCAACTTAATGTCTAAAAACAGGGAAACTTGCAGATGAGGTTCATTTCATCTCCTTCCTTTTACAGATGAGGAAGCTAACACCAGACAGGCTCAGTGGTTGGTCTGATGCCACCTGGCTAGTTAGTGGTAGAGCTAGGACTAGTCCCAGGTGTCCTGTGCTTTTTGATAACTGTATGCGATCTGTGAAAACCGGCACTCAGACCAGCCACTGGACAAAAATCCTGTCACCACCTAAAAGTCGTATTTTAGAACAGCTGCCAGACGCATTCTCTGCCATGTTCCTCTATGTTTAGGGCCATCGGGTTTGTCATCTCTCACACAATGGCAGTTATCTATTAGTTCTAAAGTAAGTTCATCACAGTCTCAAGTGGGATATGTAATAAGAGCTAGCATATTAACTGTTGGACTGACTGGGTGGTAAATAAGTAGAATGAGCTTTTGATAGAAATCGTTTCAAATCACCTTTCTTGAGACTCATTCCATGAAGAAGGGGAATAGGTGCCATGGCCAGCCATTGGAGATAACAAAAATATTGAGAGATTTCTGTTTGCCATCCCTTGGAGGAAACAGGGAAGCCCTAGTGGCGTTGTGGCTAAGTGTTATGTCTGGTCATAAAAAGGTCAGCAGTTCAAATCCCCCAGGCACTTCTTGGAAACTTAACGGGGCAGTTCTACTCTGACCTAAAAAGTAGCTAAAAGTCAGAAATGACTTAACAGAAGTGGCTTTTTCAGGGAGAGAGGAAACAGACCAACTCATAAAAGACATTCTCTAGTCAAAACACAACAAATAATAAGGCATGGAAGAAAACAGAACTCATACTGAGGAGACTGGGGAAGTCTCAGAAGAGAAAATTAATAAAACTGAGTTTCACCACATGTGAAAGAAAGTGGACTAAAATTTTTAATTATAGGTCCTCCTAACTGTATTTTCAGATTTACCCTATTATTTACTCTCAGTTATAATATGAAATGAATATAGTTTTTTCCTACTAATTCAGGAGGGAAAAAGAAGAGACAAAGGAGTAAATATTATTTTTCACCCAGAAATTAGGAACAAACTGACATGTTATGTTACTACATTAATGGACTATGTGGTGGGGAAAGCAGCCAAATTTATTTCAACAGTGTAGAGTGGCACCTGATGATAAATAGGTCTATTTTTCCTATATGAATAATCCATAGACAGAACATACCCACATACTAATAACTCATTATTACTTCTATAATTGAGAGAATTAAACTAATACCTAAGATGTTTCTGCGTTATAATTTTTAAATGTGCAGGAGTCTCCAGTTACGACAATTTCAAACATACATACATTCTCAGGATAGAAAGAAATCTTAACATTCATCTGGTCCGATGGACCCTTTGATGAGTCAATCCCTTCTACAACATCCCCACCAAGTGGCCATCTATTGTACGCTTGGCTGCCTAGACAGGCAGAATATTCTCCATGGGCAGCTAATTTCTCCTTTGAATTGATCCTCTTAAAAACAAAAACCAGCCTAAGTCTGTCTCCTTGGGGTCGATATCCCTTTAGCTATCTTGAATCTCTTAAAGTCATCTGTTTTCTCTTCTATATGATAATTTTATGTCCCTTGTCCTCTCTGAAACCATGCACCTCCAAGTGGTCTCTTCTGCAAGTTTGTCTTCCCAGAGTTCTCAGTGACCCCTTAAGTAGAGTTTGCATAGTCCATCTTGAAGATTCTCCTTGGAACATTCTTTAGATTCTCTGCATCTCCTTCTTCAGGTGGTACCTAGTTTGAAACAAAAAGCTCAGAACCTCATAGGGAAGGATGAAGCCAGCCATCAACCTCCTTTTAATATTGTCCATCAGCTGAAGCACTCTATGGTCACATCTGCTTTTACTTCCCTCACCTCCTTTGATGAAATCAGGTAAAATACTTTTGTTTCCCCTCTAAAGTGGTGAGAGAAATCAATTCTCATTCATAGATTTCCACAGGTAGAAAATAATTATTTCAACAGTTCAAAACAGTCTTCATATCTCAAGAGGATTCCACACTGTGATAACTATGACAGTTCCCTGCCGCGGCAGGCTGTCTGCTTCTCTTTGCTGAGCTTGCCAGGGGCAGAGCTAAGCGGGGCTGGACCAGCCGAGGCACCGCAGAGATGGAAGGGGCAGGGTGCAGTTCTGCTGAACCACCCAAGCTAATAGAGGTGTTTCCTGGTGTTGTTGTGTGCTCTGGTGTCAATTCTGGCTTACGGTGACCCTATATGATACAGTGGAACTGTCCCATAGGATTTCCTAGGCTGTATTCTTTATATAAACACATTGCCAGATTTTGTCTCTCACAGAGCCACTGGTGGGTTCGTGAGTTTTAGTTAGCAGTTAAGCGTTTATTAATCTAAGGGAGCCAGACTGGAGTCTTTAAAGGATGGTCATGGGCCAAAGACCAGGAAGAGCAAATATGAAGACTTCCTGAAGGGAGAGCGTGAGGCTGGGTAACTGAAGCAGTGGGTTCAGAACTATACAGAGCGAGATCCAAGTGAAAACAGGACAGACAAACTCTGAAGGAGGAGGCTTTAGTCCAGAGCATTGTACAAGGTAATCTGCCACAGAGTCAGGAACCAGGTTGACGATGGATTTCAGAGAATAGAACACATAAGAAGATCAAAACCTAATTTAGACTCTGTAATCCAGTTATTAGTCATTACTGGTTGTCATGGATTGAATTGTCCCCACCCCCCCAAAAGTTATATGTATCAATTTGGTAAGCCATGATTTCCAGGGATTGAACCTTGACCCCTGCCAAAAAAAAAAAAAAAAAATACATGTATCGATTTCACTAGGTCATGATTTCCAGTATTACGTGATTGTCCATCATTTTGTCATCTGATACAATTCTCCTTTGTATTGTAAATCCTATCTTTATAATATTAATGAAGTAGAATAAATGGCAGTTATGAAGCAGGACTGAATCTATAAGATTGGAGTGAATCTTGAGCTAATATCTTTTGAGATTTAAAAGAGAGAATTAAGCAGGAAAACGGAGATCCTTCATACTACCAAGAAAGCAGCACCAGGAGCACAGCACTTTCTTTGGGCCTTGGTTTCCTGAGCAGAGAAGCTCCTGGTGCAGGGGAAGACTCATGACAAGAACCTCCCACCACAGAGAAAGCTGTCCCTTGGAGATGACAGCCTGAATTTGGACTTCTGGCCTACACTAGACTGTGTGAGAAGAGACTTCTACTTGTTAAAACCATTCACTTGTGGCATTTTTGTCACAGCAGTTCTGGGTAACTAATTATTTCACACTGGTAAAACAACTAAATGTTCAAATGCACTTAAAAGCAGACATAATATAAACACGTAACTGGCTGTGTATAAAAGCAAATGTATTCATATTTAGAAATATGTGATTAATAATAGAGTAAGTACATAATCTGGGGAAAGAAACAGAATGTTTCATATCTTATAAATTCACAGGTTAACAGAACATTCATTTGGGAATTTTTTTTTTTAACTAGTATTTCAGTTTCCTAATCTCTAGACTAGGGTTGAAAACCAAAATGCCCACCAAGGCCAAACAAATAATGTAAATGTCCGTAAAATAATCAGGTCTGCCACAATAGGAAGTGCGGGAGACCCCAACAAGTGGGACAGATCACACTGCACCTAAAATAGTCAGCCCCTACCTAATCCCACTTTATGTTACCATATAGAAAAACATCTCAGTGCTACAGTCTCCTTTGTTTTTTTTCAAAAAAGCTAGAAGTCAAAATGTATGTGTGTGTACACACATATGCACATACATACATGTATTGGAGACAGAAATATCTTCTTTTTTAAATATTGTCAATATATCCCTTTTTAAAAATAATTTGCACTCTACTGAAAATCTCAAGGCTTAAGGAAGTTAATTGTCCGATACTTGAACTGACAGCTGTGTGACTGCAAAGCCATACCCTTTAATCGCTGTTACACTGCCTTACCACATTAGAAACCACAGAGGACAGAGGAGGTAGCTGTTTGGTGTCCTCAACAACATTTGCCAGGATGATGCAGAAAGAAGTGCATAGGGAAGCCTCATGTTAGGCCACCTTATCATAGATTCCTTGAGAAGAGGAATCATTTATTGCGTTCCTCAGTGTTTCACCTGGGATAACACAATCCCAATGGCCCAGCATAGGACATTGATAAATATCCACTGAATGAATTAGTATATTAAATTCAATAAAAAAGAAGGTACAGTAAAATTGGCTGGTATTATGAATTATTAAATTATTTGGAGAGATCTTTAAAATCATGTCATTTAACACCCCTGAAGCCATACCTAGTAGAAAAACATTCACAGGGGGAATAAAGAATTAGAATCAAGGAAGAAAAAATAAATGCCTAGAGATATTTCTGGTTAAACATGATGTAATGAAAATACAGTTATCCCCATTTTCTCCTAAAATCCTTCTACCTCAGAGGGATAGTAAATAAAAAGGCCAAAACCCCAAGAACAAAGAGAACCAATGAGAAGATTATAGCAAAGAAACCAAACCCACTGCTGTTGAGTTGATTCCAACTCCTATAGCAAAGAAAAGAGAGCAGTCTAACCTCAGAAACTGGAGAGTAGATGGGGATGTGTTAACTGGCCTGGCCAACAGGAGAAAGCCAAGCTTGGTACCAGAGAGCCAGACAGAGTCTAAAATAAGCTACTCTGCTCACACCGCAGCCCCTGAAGGACTCAGGCAGGAATTGCTCATGAGAGGCCACTGAGCATGGAGTCCAGGCTGTGGTTCCAAAGAAGATACTGCTTGGAGAGCTGTGTGAGGTGCAGTGTGAGGCAAGGACTGCTCTCTGACTTTGTAGTGGTGATAACTCCTCCCCAGTCTGGGCAGAAGACAGATTAACATCTGAAGAAGCGTGCAGCCCTAGGGATAGCAGTGAGACCTCCATATAGTATAAGTTACCTGTTGTGGCAATAATGCTCTCTAACAAATAACCAGAGTGGTATTCAACAGTAAAAATGTATTCCTTATAAAGATGGAGGAAGTTGGCTAGGAAGCTGGTCTTTGTTGGACACACAATAGTGGAAGATTGATTAGCTAGGCCAGCTTTTGCTTGGATGACTGGGATGACTCAGCTCTGCTCCACAATCCTCTCCTCCTCCGTCAGGATACCTCAGAATGTTCTCGCAACAGTGACAGACATGAGAGAGTAGGCAAAAGGGTGCAGGTCTTCTTGAGGCCTGGGCTCAACGGCGGCACACTGTCAATTCTCCCATGTTCTTATAGCCAAAGCAAGTTACCAAATCAAAATCAAATCAATTGCATTCAAGGTAATTCTGACTCACAGAAACCCTACAGGACAGAGTGGAACTGCCTCACAGCATTTCCAAGGCTGTAACTGCTACAGAAGCAGACTGCCACATCTTTCTCCGGTGGAGAGGCTGGTGGGTTTGAACTGCTGACCTTTTAGTTATTAACCAAGCACTTCACCAATGGGCTACAGGGACTCCTTAAGCAAGACAAAACCAGCCCATATTTAACATATGGAGAAAGAGATTTCACATCTTTAGTGAAAGAAACCTGAAGTCACAGAGCAAATGGTATAAATACAGACAAGCACGGAGGACGGGGGCATTATTACAACCTATCACACCAGCCCTGAAAAAGAGGATGACTGACTTCTGAGATCACTAGCAGCTGTCCTTAGGCTTCCAAGACAGAAGAGTGGCAATTTTGCCTCTAGAGAAACTGATGGACCAACAAGAAGGGAGCAAAGGTTCAGACATCTTAGGGACCCCATCATGAAAAATACTGCTTCGTCCCTTGCTAGTCATCTCTGAAGTTCGTTTCTCATACCTCATTTGCCATTTTAGATTGACAACCAGAGTTCATCAGACATTTGCAGAAACTGAATCAGAAAAAGAAGAAATTCAGAGGAAACAGTGTAAGGAAAATAATGCAGAGAAAAGTAACAAACTGAGTAAATCTGTTCACAAGAAGATTTAAAAATAAGACAGCAAAGATATCCAAACAAAGGATTGGAAGATTAAGTTCTTTAAAAATCCCCTCAAAATGACAAAGATGACATATGAAAAGTAGGAGAAAAATAAGGGGAAAAAAACTAATAAATGATTAGAAGTCTAATATCTAAAAGCAAAGGGTTACATATCAGAAAAAAGTTCCTAAAGTGAAAAATGGCTTAGCCATAAAACTTAAATCAGGAAATGAAAGCAAATGATACATTTCTTTTATTTCTTAACATCACATCATCTAGCTACTAATCTTCTCAAGCATGCAGTTACATTGCTATTTCATTAAATAGCTGTGTTGCAAGTAGAGGTAGAAGTAACATTGGAAAATAAAGACATTCCCTTATAAATAATTTTCTGTGTTTGTTCGCATGGTCAGTGGCATTTGAAAAGAAAAATAAAAGCAAAATCCAAAGGTGCCAAGACTGAAGGACGAGAAGTCTTAGACAGAGCCATCAGTTTTCTTGTCTATTTGCAGGAAGTATTCAAGTCTGTCGCTGCTCACAAAATACTCCTTATCATGTTTAGTGTCTGGTCGCTTTTTTAGTGCACTATGTTCCTTGACTAATGCTGTTGACAAGTCCAAACCACTGTGAAGTAAGAATCCTCAAACAATATGTGTCCTTCCTGACCCCAAAAGATGGCACCAGGTCCCCAACAGGAGCTTCATTTAGTTTTTGGAATACTTGAGCCCAACATGGTATTTTAAGAGTTCCAACTTTTAAAGCAGTTTATTGGAGTTAACAACTTTTATTGACATTTACTATGCACCAGGTTCTACTATAAATGCTTAACAGACAGTAGCTCATTTTTACCCTCAGAGCAACCCCAAAAGGAAGATATGATTATTACCAGATAAGTACGGCAACAGGATTATTAATGCAAGAAGTGTAGTTGTGAAACTCACCTTCTTTAGTAGTAAATTGACTATGCCAAAGATTCAGAGATTGCTTACTTATAACAAGTAGGTTCTTACTGCCTTCTTGAAAGGTTAATATTCCAGTTAGCATTCCTTTAAAATTTTGCAAGGAACAATTCTTTGGGATGTTGTATAATGGAAATAGACCAGTGATTCCAGAATAACAGGTTTAAACATTAAATACTGAACACCCAAACTAGAGGACTTAACCCTGGCTTTCCAACAGGGCATAAATTGTCCTAGATTGATATATATTCATTCTTCATGAGTATACGATCCAACCACTGCCTTCAAGTCAACTCTGAATCACAGCAGATGCTAAGACAAAGTAGAACTTCCCCATAGTGTTTCCAAGGAGTGTCTGGTGGACTTGAACTGCTGACATTTTGGTTAGCAGCCACAGCATGTAACTACTATGCCACCACAGTTTCCAAATTGAGGAATAAACCTGTTGTCATTGGGTTGATTACAACTCACAGAGACCCTGCAGATCTATATACCCATGACTCATGAGATTTAGGTTGTGAGTATCTATGGCCAGACACTGCACTCAGTGCGTCATGCATCACTTCACATAAATATCAACAACTCTAATAGATAGCCACTAATCAATTAATCCCCATTCTACACGTGAGAAATCTGAGACATAAAGAAGATAAATTATTTGTGCCAAATTCCACTGCCAGTAAATGTCAAGGGTAGGTTCAAACTCGGTTCTTTCTAACACTAAATCTCACTACTAAGAAAAATAACCCCTGGAGGTGGGTCCTGTTAACATCAATCTTGGTAAGTTTGTAGCTCTGTGTTTCACATTTTCTGTCCACAAATAGTTCAGTTTAGAAAAATATCTCATGGAAGTATGAAGAAGCTTTGAAAATTTCATTGAGACTATGAGTAAATTTTGAGAGCTGATAGGTTGATAGGAATGATAACTTCATTTCTAAATTGCAGCAACAGTAGGGTTCAGACTCTCAGTCAGCCAAATTAGCATCTGATGTCACTGAATACATAAGTTCAGTCCTGACAAGTGTGCAAAGCATGGGTGATACAAACACAAGTAAGAAGATGACCAAAACCAAAATACAATCCCTGTTGCCATCCAGTCAATTCTGACTCATAGCAACTCTATAGGACAGAGTAGAATGGCCCTATAGAGTTTCCAAAGCTGTAAATCTTTTTGAAAGCAGACTGCCACAACTTTTCCCACAGAGCACCTGGTGGGTTTGAACTACTGACTTTTCAATTAATAGCTAAATGCTTAACCACTGTGTCACCAGGTCTCCTGAGACACAGTTCTACCTGTTGCCACTGAGTCAATTCTGACTCACAGTGACCCTGTAAGGCAGGGTAGAGTTTCCCACAGAGCTTCTGAAGAGTGGCTGGTGGATTCAAACCACCAACTTTTTGATTACCAGCTGGGCTGTTAACTACTATGCCACTGGGACTCCTAGACATAGTCTGTTTTTGCTTAAGAAATTGAAAATTTCATAAGGAGTTAATGTAAAAACAAAATCAAAATATCCTGAAGGCACAAAGAGGGAGAGCACACCCATTTGGGACAGAAGTAGAAGCATCAGGAAGAGCTGTGGCTTAATACGGGCCACAAGAGAATCTGCAAGAGGTTGTACATGATGTGTATTCCAGGTGAAGGAAAGATCACCGCATGGTACCAAGGCAATGAGGCCAGGCACCCTTTTCAGGTGTGTCAGATATGTCTAATACATGAAAAGCAAACCAAACTCAGAAAAAGGGGATTGATGACCTTGGTCACTGTCCATTAAATAGACAGAACTGTTAAATGTATCAGTGAGCTGAGAGAAACATTCCTCGGGCTTCCTCCGCTCCTTATATGTTTCTATCATTGTCCTGTTATAAGAAGAAGGAAAAAGAACAGGAACATCTCTCAATGCTAAACTCCATTCAACTTATTTTTATGTCAAGTTTGGCCACAGCAACCTACTATACTATCCAAAATCAAATGTCAGTTGCCAAATTTCATCTTGTGTAGACATCTTTATGCTAGAATTACAACCCTTGAACATAAAGGAGCCATATGTAAGGGAAAGTATGACAGATCCTTAATTATTCACTGGGAGGTTACTGTATAGCAAGAGTCACCTCCTCAGAGGACACCCATATTTTAGGTTTACAACCTTGACACAAACATTTGGTCTTGGATGAAGTTTTAATAATTTTTTTCCTGAATCTAGAAGTAATAAATGACCAGCATAGAAAATTTGAAAACTATAGAACGGAATAAAGAAAAATAACAACCATCCACAGAAAATCAACATCAGAATTCCATTATTTTGTCAATATGTATATCACGTCTGCCTGAAATCATATCTCAGTCTACTTTATTAAAGTTGTAATCCCTTTTACACCATAAATTCATTCTCATAATATTCATTCTCCTATTGATAAACATTCAACTTCTTCTAATATTTTTACATTATAAATAATGCCCCCAAAGAACTCTGTAGGTCCACATTTTCTCATTTCTGGTTATTTTCTTAGGATACAGTTCTACAATTAAAATTATAGTTTCTAAGTATATGAATGTTTTTTATCCCCTTGATAGATATTTCCAACTTGTTTATCCAGAAAGATATTCTTAATTTCCACTCAGTCTAATGCTCATGGGGACATCCTAAAGGCTAACACAGTGCATTTGGAGTCTACTCAAATCCAAGACATGTACTAGACTCCCAAGTAGCCCTGGTGACACAGTGGTTCAGCTCTCAGCTGCTAACAGGAAGGTCACTGGTTCAAACCCAACAAGCTCTCTATGAGACGTGACAGTCTGCTTTTGTAAAGACTGCAGCCTTGGACACCCTATGGGACCCTTCTCCTCTGTCCTACAGAGTCACTATGATTTTGTAGTCCATTGACTGCAATGGTTTAGACTAGGGAGTTCTCAGTTGGCATGAACTGTTAAGTACCAGCTATGAATCTAAATGGTTCAGCCTACTCTATTCTTTTGTCAAAAGACAAAGGATTTTATAAAGCCAAACACACAAGGGTATCAGGACCTGTCCCAAGGCTAGATTTTTTTTTTTTTTTTAAAGAAAATGGCCTGGTGGGGCTAGATTTAACCCAAAGTAGTGATATGCTACCTAGCAGAAAGAGGCTTCCATAGGGAAGGTACAGGAACAAAAATTTCCAGATTTCTCAAATCATAATGCATAGGCAGCCATGAGCTTTTAAGGACAATTGGACTTGTTGTTATTAGGAAGGCCAAAGCTATTTGGGAAGCTTTCACTTTGCAAACAACTCACATTCACATGTTTATCTAGTGACTACTGGCTATGATGAAAGTCTCATCAGAATGGACTCCCTTGGGCCAACCTTCAGAGGAATCGCAGGACTAAAGGAGAAAGTGAATGGCACATATTCTGACCCAGGCATTTGGATGCAGAACTTTGCAGAAATAAAGCAAAAGTCCATTCCTGTCAACTCGGCCCTTTGGGAAAGTGTATAAAAATCCTACCTACCTAACAAAATATTTATAAAAGAGATTTGGCAGCCTACATAGTTGTCATTGTGTTTATTAATGAATTATGAGACATGCAATTTAGCTTGAAGAAAGGGCAAAATAAATGTCTCCACAGTAAATAGTTGTTGAAATATGATAAAGGAGGTCTTATCCTAAAGTACCTTCCATGATTTTTTATTTGGTAATTTCTTAATAGTCAATTTTTCTCTTATGGAAGGAATGAAAAAACTTGGTTCTCAAATTCTCAAAGAATTGAAAGAATATAAGGGACAAAAAGTCAGAAAACAATTCACTAAAACTGCATTCAATTCTTCAATCACGTATCTGAAAGCCAGTCATTTCTTCAAGCAATAGAAAGAAATGAAGTTCCCCCATATCGCTAGGAATCAATGCTCAGTTTCTCAACAGAATCATTTCACCAGCCTTTCACCTCAGCCTGTCAGACAGAGATACTACCTTCTCCACTGAGATGATACAAGTTCATTAGGATTGCACATGCCTTTTTTTGTTTGGTATTGCTTTAAGGGATTTTGTTGTTTTTGTGAGGATGGGGATATTATAAAATGTGATTCTTTTTCCAGGAACTTTTAGAACTCTTAGAAGATAAGCTAGCATCCTCTGAACTACTAGAAATCACTAAGGCCTGACAGCCACTTAGAGTGTTATCGCTCTCTGAGAGCTTCTGCAGCTGGCTTTGTAGGTACGATCCCCACAGTAGCAGGCACTTAGTCCTTCAATGTTAGTTGAAGAGGTTTAAGAGGTGCTACAGCTGCTGCATCTCAGGGTTCTATTTTTAATTGGGATGAGCTTAACTGGGGCCTGAATCTTTTCAAGAGAGACCCTTGGAAAATATTTATGGGAAATCTACTGACAACAGCAGAATATAAAGATAACTCAATAATCAAGTCCTCTGAGAAAAAAAGGCTTGTTTCAGAAAGTCAACCTGAATAGGTTGGGGGAATTTCCAGGCTCTTAAGAGTTCATCATCTGTGAACTTACAAAATGCATACTATATCTCACATTATACATTACAGAAGAGGAAACTAAGATTCAGAGAGTTTAGGCGACACGCCCGTTGTTGACACACAGTTAATAGGTGGCAATGCTCCCACTGGAACCCACAGTCCTCGACTCCATGGTCTTGCTATAATTTTGTGCCTACTGGAGACAAAAATTTTGAAGGGTCATTTTCTCAATTATACAGTAAGCTTATAGCTAGCCATCCATATTCCATTTCAATTAGTAAATGAATATAGAGCCCTAGGCAACAATTACAAATTAAAATGAAAAGTTCTATTGAAGTTCTAGATGGCAAAAGATAGGCACTCAAACTAATTGAATCACCGTAAGAGTAAACTAGATGATATTAACAAAATGGCTTGGCTTACTCATTCAGGGTGAGAGAAGACTGGGGGATTGTTCCCTGTTTTCATACAGTCCAGATTACAAACAGCAAGTGACTCCCCTGTCAAAGGAGATATAAATCATCCTTCCCAACTTCAAGGAAATCCTGGTGGCACAGTAGTTCAGTATTATGTCTGCTAAGCCAATTGGCAGTTTGAGTCCACCAGCCGCTCCTTGGAAACTCTATGGAACAGTTTTACTGTGCCCTATGCCAAAAACCAAGTGCCACTGAGTCGGATCTGACTCATGGCGACCCTAGGGGCCAGGGTAGAACTGACCCCCAGAGTATTTCACTATAAGTAGGAATCAACTCAACACCAGTGGGTTGGGTTTGGTCTTCGTCCAACATCATCAAAGGTTGACTCCACAGAAAAATGGGATCACCAAAGGCATTCAAGATTCCTTGGATTAGAAAAAGAGACACAGAGCATTGCTCAGCCAGTTCCACAGATACCAACTAAAATTCTTCTGTAGTTAACAACAAGCATCAGAAGCAAGGAAAAGAGATCTCTTTGGAGACCAGGAAACATTGAAGTCAAAGTAGAGGCTGTTATCAAATTTCCTTTAAATATACTGTTAATAGTTATCCTACTTCTTTAGCAGGCATACAAGAATAATCTGGACAGTTGGTGCATTTGTGGCAAAGTATCTCACAAACTTTCACAGGCTTAACATTTGTGGTTTCAGTTATTTACAAGTATCCCTCAAGAGTCTTCCTTTGTAATTATGTGGTAAACCAATTAGAACCATGGGCTGAGGTTGAACCTCTAGTGCAGAGCTTGATCCTAGGTACTCCATCCTAATAAGACTTGTTTTTCTTCACATTGTTGCATTTGCAAAAATTCTCATGAAGTAACTAAGAACTTAATTTTTAGCATGAACGCACACACATACACAAACCTCTGAAAAGAATCTAACTTGTTCTCAAGTGGTAAGACGGTGAAGCAGTCTAGGAAAGTGGAGTGTGAACTTCTTCCTCATGAACGCACAAACTCCATTCATCACAATGTTGCATGAACTCATTGCTTATATAAAAATTGTTATAAAATGAAATATATTAGATACTGTAGGGATATAAGGAAAAAGTGAGACCTGCCTTACTTTTACAGCTGAGATACTTATGACCAGAATAGACAAAACTAAAGAAACCCAAACAAGAAAACAAACCCACTGCCATCAAGTTGCTTCAGACTCATAGTAACCCTACAAGACCTGCAAGATTCTACAAACCTGTAGTTTCCAAGGAGGACCTGGTGGATCTGAGCCACCAAACTTTAAGTTAGCAGCCATAGCTCTTAACCATTATACCACCGGGGCTTCCAAATCTAAGAAAGTATTATCTAAGTTGTTGTCTTTAATGGGGTTTATATTCATACAGACTCACAACATGTTACATAAGAACAGATGAAATAACCCAAGGCATGCCACTCTCGGTAGCAGGAATAGTGAATCCAACACCCAAGAGAAAATTAACAATTTATGCATCCTTGTAATTAGGACAAGAGACTGAAAACACAGAAAAAATAATAATTATAAATTACAGGTTTGTCAGAAGCAGAGAGAATGGAGACCAGAAGTTCTGCATTGTTTACAAATGTCACCGTGGATTATCATGGATTCTTTCCTGCTTATCATTTACCTCTGACTCGTGTTCTCAGTTTTTCAGCTAAAAGAGATCTAGAAAAATTACGAAGTAAGAAGGTTTATATCAAGTGGCCTTTCATCCCCATGTAAGCCCACATTTTCGTCACTGTACCATCTTCCCCCAGCCCTTGTCCTAACTGCAAAATTCTTTACACAGTACCATTATCCTGCAACAAGACAAACTACCTGAACCTTCTTGTTCTCTGCCTCCTTAGAAAGCTCACATTATCACACAGTCCTGTTTGTTACAGTAGACAACTGGAAGATATTTGAAGTACAAACACCAGTTACTGTCCAGTTGATTTCTATTCTTGATGACCTCCCATGTGTCAGAGTAGAACTGTGATCCACAGAGTCTTCAATGGCTGATATTTTTGGAAGTAGATAACTAGGTCTTTCTTCTAAAGTGCCTCTGAGAGGAATCCAACCTCCAACCTTCTGCTTGGCAGTCGTTTGTATCATCCAAGGACTCCAATTTGAAGTACGTGTTGTAAAAGTCAGGATACAGTCAAAGAACAGAAAAGCAAATATTTCTACATAGTAATTTAATATAGGAAACTCTATTAAACAATGGAAGTTTTAATACACAATATAGACAGACTTCAAAATCTGACAAACAAAACACATTCATCAGAAGAGAAAATAGATAAATAGGAATTAATAACAATCAAACACTTGTGCTCATCCAAAGACTTCATCAAAAGAATTAAAAGACCACCTACCGAATGGGAAAAAATCTTTGGCAACCCTATGTCAGACCGACACCTGATCTCCATAATCTATAAGGTACTACAAAATATTAATAAGAAAAAGACAAATTATCCAATTAAGCGATGGGCAAAGGAGATGGACAGATACTTCTCTAAAGAGGAGATCCAGGCAGCCAAAAAACACATGCAGACATGCTCACAATCATTAATTATTAAAGAAATTCAAATCAAAATGACAATGAGATAACATCTCACCCCAACAGGATTGGCCATGATCCAAAAAACACAAAACACTAAATGTTGGATAGACTGTGGAGAGATTGGACTCTCCTACACTGTTGGTGGGCTTGCAAAATGGTGCACCCTCTTTGGAAAGCAATCTGGCATTACCTTAAAATAATGGATATAGATATACCATTTGACCCAGTTATTCCTCTGCTTGGAATATATCCTACAGAATCAAGGCCATTCACATCAACTGATACATGCACACGAATGTTCACTGCAGCACAGTCCACAATAGCAAAAGATGGAATCCACCCAGATGCCCAACAACAGAAGAATGGATGGGTAAACTTTGGTATGTGTACTCAATGGAGTACTATACACTGATAAAGAACAACGATGATAGCAGGAAACATCTCTCAATTTGGTCTCAACTGGAGGACATTATGTTGAGTGAAACTAGTCAGCGACAGAAGGACAATTATTATATGAGACCCCTAAGATAAAAACTTAAAAGCAGACTCATACATAACAGAAAAGACTCTTTGATGGCTACAAGGGTGGGAAGGGTAGGAGGGCGGGAGGGCCAGGGGCAAGGGCTTAGATTAAATAGTTGCTGGAAATTTGGTTAGGTGAAATTGGTGACAACACACATTAGTAAGAAGATCAATATTAATGGGACTTCAACACAACTTGTGTACTCCTCCCATCTTAACCCAATATTGTAAGCAGAGTATGTACACTTTCATTTTTTATTTAATAAAAAAAAATACAGTCAAAGAACAGAAAAGCAAATATTTCTACATAGCAATTTAATACAGGAAACTGGTTATACAAGAGGTGGAAGATTAAAAAGCAAGAGGAGAAAAACACCAATGTAAAGGAGAGTAGCAACCACAGGAAATCATCATGGCCTAGAATCTTGGAGGAAGAGCTCCACAGAGCATGAGTGAAGACTTGTATTTTGTTGTATCTCTTACAGGCACAGAGAGACCCATTTTGAGATGACCCAAGAAGCTCAAAATCAGCACCTACTGCCACTCCAGTGTACAGGGCCACTTCCTGATGTTACGCTAATGGGAACTGGAAGCTGACAGAAAGGAGCTTCCTTATACTCTCCTCTAGCGGACCTTGGCTGGCTAAGAAGAACTGTAGTTTGCAGAGTCCAGCCCAGCATCACAAAGCAAACTAGAAACCAAACCAATTGACATCAAGTTGATTCTGACTCACAGTAACATTTTAGGACAGGAAAACAACTACACATAGGACTTCAAAGGAGCAGCTGGTAGCTTTGAACTACCAACCTTTTGATCAGTGACTGAGCTCTTCACCACTGCACCACCAGGGCCCCAAGAAGGGTACATCTGAAGGGCTAACACCAATGACTTATCAAGTAATCATTTAATACTTTTTCCCTCCTGGATAATATTTATATTTTAACTGCTTGACCTCAGAGTAAACATTAGTGTATATATGGCAGGTTCAGGAAAAGCAAGCATGAACTAGAAGACATAAAAATAAATTTCAAAGGCTGAAGAATTTTCCTAAATTTCAAATATCAAGAGCTTGTTTTCTCTACCTAAACTGTTTTTCTCAATCTTTATTGCACATTGAAATCACTTGAGAAGCTTTAAAAGAATACTAATGCCTAGGCCCCACCCCCAGGGATTCTGATGTAATATGTTTGGAGTGCAGCCCAGGCATGGGTATATTAAAATTCCTCAGATGATGAGAACATACAGCCAATGCTGAGAACTACGCAAAAGGCTGGTGATACTGAAAACAGCTGTCCAGCACCAGCAATCATTGAGGCAGGAAATGTTTGGAGTTGGAGTTGGTAGAGGAAGTCCTCTTCCATGAATAGATGCTCACTGTGGAATAGAAGTAACTGATAATAAATGTAGTATCTCATCAATAAAAAGCTGGTTTCTCAGGCAGCGATTAACCATGTCTCAGATTTTCCACTTCTCCAAGCTGCTGTACCACTCCACTGTCTCTGACATTGACCATTCTCCTACCCCTCAACTCTCTTCCTCTTTCTGCTGGGTTTGATCATTTGTTTCAATGTCTCACAGAACTCTTGAACTGTACTTAAAATTATGTGGTTTATTAGAATAGTAACAGGTTACAACTTGGATCAGGATCTACTTGGAAACGACAGGCTACAACTCAGCATCAGGAAGCACACCGGTAAGATCTAAGGTCTGGGAGCTCCCCACCAAGTGAGGAGCACACCACTTTCTTCTTCACTGTACAGCAGTCTCAACTCTCTCTCTCCTTCTGCCAAGCACACACAGGTCTCCGCTAGGCCTTGCATACTGCTAGTTCTCTTCAGTATTGTAGCCTTGACCTGTGTATAATAATAACACGTTTAGCTTTACCAGCAAGCCTTCTGCTCAAAAGCACTTTTTCCTTTCTCTCTCTCCACCCCTCTTCTCTCTCTTTTTACTTTCTCACCCATGCTCTCTCCCCCTTCCCCCCTCTTCTCTCCTCCCTATCTCTTCTTTCTACCTCTATCCATCTCTGTGTGGTTGGAGTCTCTTTAGGCAAGTGATTCAATCCTATTTGTTGAATGTTCAAGATTCCACTTGACCAATATAACTGACCAATAATCCACTTGCTGGACTGCATTGACTGATCCCCTCACTGGACTGCAAGTGGCTCCAACTATTTTCATAATAACTGATATTTTCTGCAGGCAGAGACGGGCTTCTTCCCTGGGCAAAAGCAACAAGCTTCTCCAAAGAACTATGACAACCCTAACAAGGGCCATTTTAACAACTACTGGCTTAGAGGGAAAAAAATCTCCCAAGCTGTTTGTTTGTTTGTCTTAGCCAAGCCAAGTGCCATTGAGCTGGAGCTGAGAGAGAGATTTTGAGGCTGGTTAGTTAGCACCTTGGTGGCATAGTGATTAAGAGTTATGGATGTTAGCCAAAAGGTTGGCAGTTCAATCTAGAAGCTGCTGCTTGGAAAGCCCATGAAGCAGTTCTACTCTGTCTTATTGGATCTCAATGAGTCAGAATCAACTCAACAGCAATGGATTTGGTTTGGTTTTTTGGTTAGGGAATTAGGGAGCACAGCCAGTGGGACAAAGACAGACAAAGCACAAGATGCCTGGAGGTGAAAGATGGCAGTAGACACACACAACTTTCAGAAAGGAATCAAAATGTAAAATGAGAGAGGTAAAAAGTCAAATTACACACCTGAAAAATTGGTGCCAAAGGTGATTTGTTGCATGTTTATAGCTATGTAGGCCACAGTAGAGTTTATTTTTCATGGATAATCTCTTATTTAAGCCTGTTTGCCTGTGTGCCTTCAAAAACTGCTGTGGCACAGTTGACCAAAAATCCTCTTTGCAGAATAGTAGAGAAAATGTTGGTTGGATAAATAAATTTAATGAACATGGTTTGGCTTAATTTAACATCACATTACGCTGTGAGAACTCTTACTGTGGGTCAGGCCCTGTTTTAGGATCTAGATATGGCACACAGATTTTTTTCCGTCAAGGAGTCCAAAATGTTGGCTCACACAAAAGCCTAGTGTCAATCGTCACATATCAAACAATCATGCTACTTCATTAATTAGAATACAGATTGCCGTCCCCAATAGGGAATATCCGCAGTACTACTGTTCTGCTTTTCCCTGGATTCCTCACTAGGATTCCAGATGATGCCAATGCTAATAGAATCCTCTTGATGTGAGCTCTCTTTCCTGTACTGAAGCCATCTCTGAGAATTTCTTTCTGTGCCTGATAAGCTCATCTATAACAATACTTTCAAACCTTTATTAAAATACATTTTTATCAGGACCCAGTACACCCACACATATCTCTCTATCTGTGTGTGTGTGTTTGTCATCTCTACGTAAAATGCAGTCCATTTTTTTCTCTTCACGCTTCTATATTTAAAAACACTTTTCAATATGCTGGTTACAACCCATTATGTTGATTTCATGTGCCACTAGTGAGATGAAATCCACAGTGTGAAAACCACTGGTCCAGTCCATACTACTCAGTATGTCACCCAGGGACTGGCAGTACTGGTATCACCTGGGAGCTTCTTAGAAAAGGAGATTCTCTGATCCTACCGAGGCCTACTGAACCAGAATCTACTCAAAGCATAGCACTTAGTATGTTGAATCTCTGTCATTTTATTTTATGGTTAGGTTTCCCAACTAGAATGTAAGTGACTGAAGGACAAGGAGGGTATTTTACCTCTGTATCTCCAGCTGCCAACTGTGACCAGTTCAGACCCTGAGTTAATAAAGGTATACTGGATTGGTTTGGTACACCAATGTCATGGATTGAATTCTGTCTCCCAAAAATGTATACAGCAATTTGGCTAGGCCATGATTCCCAGTATTGTGTGATGTTCCTCTATATTGTAAATCTTGTGTCTATGATGTTAAAGAGGGAGGATGAGCAGTGGTTGCATTAGTGAGGCAGGACTCAATCTATAAAATTGTATTGTGCCTTGAGGTTGTCCCTTGCAAAAAGAGGGAAAGGGAAGCAAGCAGAGAGTTGAGGGCCCTGTACCATGAAGAAGTAAGCACTGTGAGTAGCAGAGTGCATCTTTTGGGTCACAGTCCCTGCGCCTCAGAATCTTCCAGTCCGGAGGAAGACTGATGACAGGGGCCTTCCTCCACAGCCAAAAGACAAAGACTTCTGCTGGAGCTGATGCCCTGAATTTGGCTTCTTAGCATACTTTTCTCTGAGAAAACAAATTTCTCTTTGTTCAAGCCATCCATCTGGGTGTTTCTGTAAACAGCAGCACTAGGTGACTAAGACATCAGGTCTAGAAATATATCTCAGTCATAAGTTATTTGGGAAGAACCAGAGAAGAACAGCAGATACAGAAAACAGAAGACAGGAGAAAAACTAATCCAAGAGGAACTCAATTTCCATTCCTTACAGCTGCGAAAGACCTTTAATCTCCGGTTTAGAGAAAAATCACAGTCAATACCAACGACTGGAAGAAAGAAGATGAAGTAGGGGAAGTAGGTCCATCCGTGGTGAATCTGCGGTAGGAAAGACGGATGAGGGAAGGCTAAGAAGCAGAGTTCGGGAGGAGCAGCCAACAGTCAGGCAGAACTGCAGAATAATTAATGTGGTTCACATTCTCAGACAACAAATTATGCAATGAGCAATTACTATTACTACAACAATGGATCATCACAGATGGCAAGGCAGGCTATCTGAAAGCCAGCCCATAGCCAAAATACCCCGAAGGACCTCTCAGCTGGCATCCAGCCAAGCCGTGTCTGTTGAGGGGTTCCATATCAGCACATGTCAAAGTGGAACTGGCATTTGAGGTGAAACAGAATTTCAAGTGAAATGCTTTAAAAAGAAGGATAAAATCAATTTATAGATGTAACAATTCAAGCAATTGTAACCACAGGAAGTACAGCACAGATCTAGAGAGACTGCACCTTTCTCGTCATGCCTAGCAGACATTTAGTAAAGGGCAGCTGACTTGGGAGTTATTTAAACTCAGTGGGGGGGTCCAGAGAGATGTATCACTGAACAAATAACTTAGTTTTCCAACAGACAAGGGGTGGCAGGAGGTGACTAACAAAGAACAAATGGGAAGAAGGGTAAAGACTGAGCGAATTCCGCCAAACAGCAAATAAGTGTGCACAATATAGCCCAGTTCAGGCTTCTATTCTGGAATCACAGGAAGAGCCGCAAGCAGACCATCTTTCATGACTTCCCAGCTTTGTTTTCAGAAGTTCAGAAGTGACTGGAATAGACTAGGAAGACGCTAAGAACCAACTTTCCCTATGCCAAGCATCATATTACATCACCTTATTTAAGATTCAGAGCCACAAAAGCAATTAGGAATCATTATCCCCAATTTATATGCAGACAACCAAGATGCAGACAGGTTACATGCTAAAGATTTCACATAACTAGGAAATTGTTATACCAGAAGTCTAATTCCATTTGAAGTGTCCCATAGGATCAATAGTTACAAAGCCAGCTGAGAGGGAGAACCTAGCTTGCTCTGCTCCCCTGCATTTTGGGCCAACGTGCCCTTCAAAGTCAGATGGCAAATTCCCTGTGTGAATTGCAGAAATACCACATGATTACCCAGGAAGCCTGCATTTTATTATTTCTGTCTTACTCTTAAAATACATGGTTGCCATAGCAGTTTGAAACAAATGGGAGGTGATCTGGTCCTGGAAAAGTGAACAGTTGTGTAATTAGCAAAGTTAATATTGTGCAGTTTCCATAAATACCATGCAGTTTACTTTTGTCATTAGAGACATTTAATATTAGGAAAGGTGTGGTGGCCGGCTGTGTAAATGGTAGACTGAGACTTCCACTTGAAAATGTCCTTACAAAGAGGTTATTATTATTATTAATTATTATTATTATCTGGGACAAGGAGGCTTACCAGGATTCCATCCCATGGAGTCTGGGTTGGGTAGAGGTGGATGAAATTGCAAATCATGCCGTCTGCACTGTCCTTCTGAAAATTCTTGGAAATGGCTGTGAACCAAACCTAAGCTAGATCTTTAAGTCTCTTTACACTTCCTTCATTTGCAACTGCTTTGGTCAAAGTCATTTTCTCTTTACCTATCTTTCCTGGGGATGTGTTATTTGACATTTCTGTTTTGCAAGTATTTTCATACTTTTTTTTTTTTTTTTTGCATTTTGTGGCTTTGCTATCTAATTTCAAGCATAAATCTACTAAGCAGAGTTGACATCTAGTTCCAGGGTCTATCCAGGGGATTTTAGAAATAAATGTTTAGGCAATAAATGTTAAATCGTGATGACAAGAACAATAGATCCAGAAAACAATGTGATCATAGTGAAACACTTCATTTTTCCAATTCCATGAGCTCCACAAATCTGTGGCCCCAAAATAGCCCCACCCCAAGACATACATTGTTCTATGGTTTCTGTTACCATAGGATGAGTTCCCATTCTGTCCCAGTTATGTTTATGCAACATCTCATGACTATGGTCTCTAACAGCACTGTATAAATTAAATTATTAGGAAATATTGGTAGAGGGGGAAAAAACGAAATAGCAAAAGTTGCAAGAGAGCAGTGAATTACAGAAGGTAAGAATGGGTGATTATTTTCAAAAGCAATTACTTTCTGAAATCATTGGATTCTAACACATTTATTAATATATATTTCATTGAGCCTTCTGATTCTTTGCTCAACTCAAAGATATAGAAAAGAAGCCATAATTCTAAAACTTAAGGTATTTCTTAGAAGGATATAGAGTGATGAAAAAATAAAGCTATGCCTTTCCCAGCCTCCACAGAATAACAGCCTTGAAGGAGAATATTTCATAAAATGACAAAATTATAATATTGTAACTCTAAAGTGAGCTTGGCCTGGATCAGACGAGTATAGCTGCTCATGCTGATGGCATAACTGCTGATGAGGAGCCTCAGACCTTTAACAGCATGAGGTGGTCACACTGTCAGACTGGGTCCAGAAACTCACTGTCTCACTTCACACACAGGTAGAATACTCTGATACTCTTCCCGGAACAACAGAGACACCTTAGACTAGAAGCTTAACAAGTTTTCTAGTCC
The DNA here is from genome assembly GCA_028571685.1 of Heterohyrax brucei. Classification (NCBI taxonomy): domain Eukaryota; kingdom Metazoa; phylum Chordata; class Mammalia; order Hyracoidea; family Procaviidae; genus Heterohyrax; species Heterohyrax brucei. The sequence goes on along the minus strand of CM053144.1, from coordinate 149,004,007 downwards.
CATTCTTGGGAGGCCTTATTGAGTGACATTTAGCACCAGCTCAGATCTGGTCTTGTACTCAGATTCTGTAATCTTCTGATTTCTCCTTCTTAGCTAGAGAATCAGTCCCTGTGTCTGGGACTAATGCTGTAAGTCCTTTATAATTAGGTTGCCATGTGCCTTTCTTCTAACTTTCTTCTCCATTGGCATCACCCTACACACTCATTCTTTCCTTTTCCCCATGGCACATTCTCTCTCTCTCTCACACACACACACACACACACAACTCAATGGCAAAGGGTTTGATTTTTGGTTTATATGACCCACCTAATCGCCTGTCCAGGTACTTGCCTCCTCCAGAGTTTAACATAATCACCCACCATTCACTTAAAGTACTATTACACATATCCCTACTCATAAGAGATACCGTTCTGCCAAACTGAGTTTCCTCCACCACGTAGGAAGAATGTGGTTTCAGATGCCAGTCCTACAAATCTGACCCAGCTCTGCTGCAGCGAACTGGCCTTGTCCAACAATGGCACAAACCTAATTTGACTACACTCACCATCTCCACCCAAGAGCAATTGCTCTAGAAATGGCTCTGCTTATCCATAATTTGAATCTAGAATAAAAAGTATATTTTGCCATATAAGTATTCTAGTATTCCATTTTATCACTGAAGGTTTACCAAATATTAAGATATTTCCTTAAGTAGCAACAGAATCATAATTTTAGGATTTTAGCAATAAAAATGAGATCTAGGTTAACATACCCCAAAGGAATTCCTCATTGAATCACCACTTTGTACAAGACTGGCTCTCAGACTACAGTCACTACTGTCAGACTAAACTCACTTTTATTGAATACTCGAAGCTTATTAATTGGGTGCTCTGGTGGTACAGTGATTGTTTGGTTGACAACCAAAAGATTACGAGTTGGAATTGACCAGCCGCTCCTCAGACCATACATCTTACAGACTCTAGTCTCTGTGAGTCAAAATCGACTCTATGGCAATAAGGGTTTAGGTGATCCAACTGATGTGCAGGAAAGTGGCATCTAAGTTAATTTTAATTTTAATCCATTGAAAAATTTTAAATTTACAGCAGAGAAGCCAATTAACATCATCAGTAACAGGACAAAGAAACATCATGTGGCTCCTGATATGATGGAATGAGAGGAATAAAACATGACTTCAGTGTTATTGCTGTCAACACTATAAAACTTCAATATAATCATGAAGCAATATCAGACAGACAAAAACTAAAAGGCAGTCTACAATTGTACTCCATAAATAAATAAATTGACGTTTAAACAAACAAAAAAAAATTGAGAGATAAAGAAACTGTTCCAGACTAAGAGACTTAAGAGATGCAGGAACTAAATGCAACATGAAATCGTACTGTAGTCACTGAGTAACCTACAACCTACAGGTTACTTTTATCATTAGAGACAATTAATATTAAAAAGTGTGGTGCACTATAGTTGAGATTTAGAAAAAAAGATGGTGTGAGGCACATTTTAGTGGGGAAAAAACTTATTCTAAGAAGTTATATCTTTGTGGGTGATTTTCACATTCTTAAAAAAACATAGGGACAATTAGCAAAATATAAATAAATAAAATCTATAGACTAGATATTATCATTTAATCAGGGATAATAGCTGATTTTAATAAGTAGACTATTGGCTTTTTTATAAGGTACTATAAAATATTATAATGAAGTGTAATCTGGAGACAGAAAACCAAAAAGTAAGAATGTGTTTGGCATTTTTGAAGCTGAAAGAATTGATGAAAACATTCAAGCCCCAAGTTGCGATTTTGAAGGATTCTATGCTCAAAACATTGACTGATATAGGAAGCATCAAAAGAAGGTGTGACTTTAAGTATTTTCTGATGAAGATAAAAGAGTATTGTCTTCACTAAAGATTTTATTCCTCAACATAAAACAAAATCCTCACAACTGGACAACTGAGCAACATCAGGATAAATGGAGAAAATATTGACGCTGTCAAGGATTCCATTTCATCTTGGATCCACAAGTGACACCCATGGAAGCAAGCACTCAAAGAAATCAAATGACATATTGCATTGGGCAAGTCTGTTGCAAAAGACCTCTGTGAAATGTTGAAAAGTGAAGATATCACTTTGAGAATAAAGGTGCATCTGACCCAAGCCAGGATATTTTCAGTAACCTCATATACATGTGAAAGTTGGGCAGTGAATAAGGAAGACCAAAGAAGAATTGATGCCTTTGAATTATAGTGTTAGCAAAGAATAATCAATATACCATTGACTGCCAGAAGAATGAACAAATCTACCTTCAAAGAAATACAGCTGGAGTGCTCTTGGAAGTGTTGGATGATAAGACTCTGTCTCACATTATTTGGACATGTTATCAGGAGAGACCATCCCTGGAGAACAACATCATGCTTGATAAGGTGAGAGGTGTCTTAGTCATTTGGCACTGCTCTAAAAGAAATAATACAAGTGTATGACTTTAGCAAAGAAAAGTTCATTCTGACATAGCCCATTCGGCTGTAAGTCCAAACCAGAGTGCTAGCTCCAGGAAACACACTCTATCTCTATCAGCTCTGAAGGAAGGTCCTTGTGTTGCACCAGTCTTTCCTTGGTCTGAGAGCATCTTAGTGCAGAAACTTCCCCAAAGGATGCTCTCTGCTCTTGGTGCTGCTTTCTTGATGGTATGAAGTCCCCAGTGTTCTGCTTGCTTCCCTTTCTTTTCGTCTCTTGCAGGATAAAATGTAGAGCAAGACATACTCTAGGGAAACTCCCTTTACACTGGATCAGGGAGGTGACTTTAGGAAGGGTGTTACAATCCCACCCTAATCCTCTTTAACATAACCAAGTCTATTAACCACAGGCAGAGATTAGGATTTACAGCATAGGAATATCACAAAATGTGGGACAATTGTTACACACGTTTGGGGGGGAAGACAAAATTCAATACATGACAAAGGGTTACCAAAAAAGAGGAAGATCTCAACAACGTGTCATTCTGCCATGCATAGGATTACTATGAGTCAAAATCAACTCCAAGGTATTTCACAACAACAATGTAGTTATGTAAGAGACTTTCCTTGTTCTTAGAACATATACCCCAAAGTATTAGGTATAGTCAAGGGATATCGTGTCTGCAACTTATTCTGAAATGGTTCACCAAGATAATAATTATACATATATATACACACATATATATGTATATATATGTATGCAGAGAGAGAAAATTGTTCTAAAAAAACATGACTTTAAAATATCAACAATTGGAGGATTCTGGCTGAAGGGATATATGAGTTCTTTATACTTTTCTTGTAACATTTTTGAGTCTAAAATTATTACCAATGAAAACTTACCTATATATATATATATATATATTAATCCGCCATAATGAAAGAGCATACTCTTCCAGTCATCAGAATGCCTGAGGGGCCCAGCCGTATTACTGTCAATTAGAAAGGCACCTGAGAAGCCAATGTGATCCAACAAGAGTTAATTGGGTAACTAAGATTTCTTCAGCCCTGTTCTTGGTAGCATAAATGGTTAAGCGCTTGGCTGCGAACCCCAAAGGTTGGTCATTTGAACCACCCAGCAGCTCTGCAGGAGAAAAAAATAGTAATTGATTTCTATGAAGATTACAGCCAAGAAAACCCTATGGGGCTGTTTTGCTCCATCACATGTGGGTCACTATGAGTGAAAATTATTCCATGACACTTAACAACACCTGTTGGTAAAATCCTATGTTATCCTTCTTTCTACATTGAACATTCTTCTCATTCTCCTCCCATTCTCTCTTTTTGTTAGACTCATGTTTTCTACCATATTACATTCGGTGAACTGTATATTCATATTCTAGAGTGAGAACCTAGTGGTTAAGAGCTGTCAGGAGGCAATTCCCTACTCTTCTGTTTGATAGGAGGGTATTCCAGGGTAACTTTACTTCTTCATTCTCTAAAACAAGGGTGACAATAACACATACCACATGAGGTTGCTATAATGATTAAATAAGATAAAAACATAAGGTGCCAGACATACAGGAACTTTTCCACAAATGTCATTTACTGATATTACTATGTCAAGTATTTTGAGGAACTTGGAGAAAGGAGAAAAATTTCAACCTAATAATAAGTGAGTTTGCACTATTCATAAAGAATTCACATCATTAGAGCCCAGTGGGCTAGAATTCAAGACAGTGTGTTGGTTCAAGCAACTATATAGCCATGACTGAATTAAGAAATGCCCCAAATCCGAACTAATAGAAGACATGAGCACAAGTAAGCAACTTAATTCCATCTTAGAGCTGTGACAAATCTAAAACAAAGTGGAAATCACAGGCATCGGCTTAAGGAAAAACGAAACAGTACTTTGCCTCCCAGAGGGAGACTTAAAAAGATAAGGAAGAATATTTGATCGTGAGACAAAAACATGTGTAACGTTCTCATTTCCTGCTCACGAGATGTTCTGGTGAGCATTATTTAAGCTGTGCTGAGGATGTATAATAAGAGACTAAGCAGATATAAACATTCAGCAGGACGATGCTTTATGGCTCTTTGGCACCCCCTGCCAAACATTAATAAGGTTTACAAGAAGCCAGTGAGCTCTCCAAATTGCTCTCCTTCTAATGTGAATCACGCTGCAGACTTCATTGGTTTCCTGCCTGCTGATCTGACACCGAGAGATAAATCTGATAAAGTTCTCTAACTTGGAAAGAGATCCGTTTTCTGTCCAGGGAATATATCTCTATGAGGAAAGGTTACTGGGCCTCGAGCCATGGGCAATAACATGTGTACCTGAACCACTGCTTTGATATTCTGAGTGTTGTCACAAAAGACACTTTGCTTATTCAGCTATTTTAAATGGTCTTGAAGGAATGTTTTTGTGCAGCCCTCTCAGCTGCACACTTGCCTGCAGTCAAGTGATTTAGGACTGAAGCGTCATTAAGTGAGCTGTATTTCACTCGCAAGGACTGGGTGGCCGTCACCTTAGCATCCTCTGTCACCCTAAACTCTAGGGCTTATTGACATGCTTAGCATTTAGGAGAAAAATAGCTTCAAAACACATAATCTAGCACATACCTTGTCTTAGCATCCTGCAAGCAGGTAAAACAAAAAGGAATTAAAGACTTCACCTTGATTTTCATGTATTTCAGCCTGTTTTGCATTCTGACCTTAGTGACGCTCTTCTTAAAACAATTAGCGTGTTGTAATAGAATTCCACATGGGCAAAGTCATTAGTGACAACTCTTAGATGTTTTGCATCTTGTGGAAGAAGATACCAGGAACTTCTTATTATATCACAGTATTCTCATTCTTTCCTGTAAGACTGGAATCACAAAAACTACATTTAGGACTTAAAAAAAACACTCCAACAACACTTTCATTCCAAATTGTGACGTTCTCTCAATAAATATGAGTAATACGGTCTTTTTTTTAATACAGTTCAGTAAATAAGCAAGTCTCTCAAAATAGACCCCAAAAAGCGAAACAAATAATTAGGTCACTACTAAAACAATTCATACACAAGAAAATAGTTACACCGCCAGATCTGAGTCTGACTTTTACCAAGAAAATAAAAACTAGCGATTCTGACCAAGACTAGTAGTGTCCATTGTTGGTTGCCACCAGGTCGGCTCCCACTCATGGAAACCTCATGTGTGACAGAATACAACACTGCCCAGTCCTCTGCCACCTTCGTGACCACCGGTATGGTGCAATCCCTTGTTGCAGCTATTGCATCAATCTGTCTCCTGGAGCATTTCTTTCATTTTTGCTGAGATATATATGTATATGTACAATTGACTGCTTATCAAAAGTTTGGCAGTTCAAAACTACTAACAGCTATACAAGAGAAGAATGAGGCAGTTTGTTTCTGCAGAGATTTACATCCTTAAAAACACTATGGTGTTGTTATTAGTCAGAATCAACTTGACAACGGTGGGTTTGGCCTACGTTTGTGTGTGTATATGTATACATATGTGTATATGCCTGTGTATATCTATGTATGTGTGTCTGTGTGTGTGTATACTTACACATACTTGCTGTTGTTAGCTGACTTATGCACAACAGAACGAAACAGTGCCTAGTCTTGCACATGCTCACTTGAGCCCGTTGTTGCAGCCACTGTATCAGTCCATCTCATCGAGGATTTTTCTCTTTTTTGCTGACCCTCCACTTTACCGAGTATGATGTCCTTCTCCAGGGCTTGATCCCTCCTAACAACACATCCAAAGAGATAGTCTTACCGGCCTGGCTTCTAAGAAGCATTCTGGTCGTACTTCTTCCAACAGAGATCTGTTTATTCTTCTGGCAGTCCACGGCATGCTCAACATTTTTTTGCAACACTACTATTCAAAGATATCAATTCTTCCGCTGTCTTTCTTATTCATTGTCCGGCTTTTGCATGCATACGATGCAACTGAAAATACCATGACTTGAATCTGACACACCTTAGTCTGCAAGTTGATATTTTTGCTTTTCAACTCTTTAAGGAGGTCATTTGCAGCAGACTTGCTCAATGTAGGTGTCTTTTCATTTCTTGATTGCTGCTTCTATGAGTGTGGATTGTGAATCCAGGTGAAATGAAATCCTTGACAACCTCAGTTGTTTCTCCATTTATCATGGTGTTGCATATTGGTCAAATTGTGAGGATTTTTGTTATCTTGATGTTGAGATGTAATCCATACTGAAGGCTACAGTCTTTGATCTTTCTCATTAAGTGTTACAAGTCCTCATCCCTTTCAGCAATCAAGGTTGTGTTATCTGCATAATACAAACTGTTAATGAGTTTTCCTTCTACCTTGATGTCTCATTCTTCTTCGGATAGTCCTGCTTCTAAGACTATCTCCTCAGCACACAGATTAAATAAGTATGGTGAAAGGATACAACTCTGACACAAACGTTTCCTGACTTTAAACCATGCAGTTTCCCTTTGTTCTGTTTAAACAACTGTCTCTCCATCCATGTACAGATTTCTCACTGGCATAATTAAGTGTTCTGGAATAACATTTCTGTAATGTTATCCATAATTTATAATGACCACACAATTAAATGCCTTTGCACTGTCAATAAAACACAAGTAAACATCTTTCTGGTTTTCTCTACTTTCAGACAAGATCAAATGACATCTGCAATGATCTCCCTAAGTCCATATCCTCACATTAATTTGGCTTGAATTTCTGACAGTTCCCTGCCAATACACTGCTGCAGTCACTTTTGAATGATCTTTAGCAAAATTCTATTTACATGTGATATTAAAGATATTGTTCACAATTTCCACATTCAGTTGAATCGATTTTCTTGGGAATAGGTGTAAATATGGAGGTCTCTCAGGCAGTTGGCCACGTAGCTGCCTTCTAAATTTCATGGCATAGACAAATGAGCACTTCTAGTGTTGCATCTATTTATTGAAATATCTCAATTAATATTCCATCAATTCCTTTTTCTTCCTTTTGCCTTAGCTGCTTGACATTCAAGAGCATATACACATTATTAGAAAAAAATAGCTAAACCTATTCTTATCAAATTAATTTTGACTCACAGCGATCCTATAGAACAGAGTAAAACTGCCCCACCAAGTTTCCAAGGAGCACCTGGTGAACGGCAACTAGCAATCTCTTGGTTAGCAGTCATAGCACTTAACCATTATGCTACCAGGATTTCCCTATATATATTTTAAAGGTAAGACAAATAGATCTTAGAAGGATCAAATATTCCACCCAAGGTCACAGTGATTATAAGTGGCAGAGCCTGTATTTGATCTCAAGTCTCATTCCAGGGCTCAAGCTCAGCCTCTTTGCCACACTGCCTCTATATTGTTCTTTGGTCTACCACTGATTATCTCTTCTAATCCTGACCTATTTCTCTACCAGCAAGAGTCTGTGGGTGATGCACACCATTAAACATTCAGCTGCCAACCAAAAGGCTCTTGGTTCAAGTCCACCCAGAGATACTACAAAAGAAAGCCCTGGTGATCAGCTTCTGAAAAATTAGCCACTGAAAACTCTATGCGGCACCGTTCTACTCTGGCACACATGGGCTCACCATGAGTTGGAATGAGCTGAGAGTCTCTAGTGGGAGCCCTCTTTGCAAAACTGTAAGTACTATTGATGCTGTAAAGCTGGTGATTTCTTAGAAGACTCATTTAGAGTTATAGTCAGGAAAAGGAATTAAAAAAGAAAATCACCATCAACTCTATTCCAACTCATAACAACCCTATAGGACAGAATAGAACTGCCCCATAGAGTTTCCAAGAAACACCTGGTGGATTCAAACTGCCAATCTTTTGGTTAGCAGCCATAGCACTTAACCACTGTGCCACCAGTCAGGAAAAGGAGTAGGATATAAAAATAAGGATGTCACCTGGATGGGGAAGTGACATATGGAAATTCTAAGATCTCCACATTGGCAAGTAGCCCATGTGTTGGGAATTCAAAAAACATTATTGAGCACTTACTGTATGCTTGGAATTGTTCTAGGCACTTGAATTTATGGAAGTAACATACATTTGGGTTCTACTGTATTCATTCAATGCTTTTATCAGAAACACAGCAAGTAACAGGTTCTGTACTAGTAGCCCAGGCTTCCAGGTTAAATAAGATACAATCCTAGGTTTCAAGAATGTCACAATCAGGTGCCAGTCTGACTGACAGTCATTAGCCATGCTTTGTTCTTTGCTACTGTATGCCTTCTCCTTAGTCCTTAGTGTCCTTTCTTCCCACACCTAAAAGGCATCGTCTGTCCACACATAAAATGCCACATCAAAACCTTGAAAAACATCATGTTGGTTTTGGTAGTGACCTTCTAGAAGCAGCAGCATGCAAGGAACTATTTTCACCTAAAAGAATCAGAATGTGTGAGAGCTGAAAGGAGCCTTAAAGATGGCTTGTGCTCTGAGTCTACAGGTGAGGAAACTGTGGCTGTAGTCTCACAGGAAACAATGGCTAGAGCCGTGGCTCCGACCCATGTCATCTGTCTCCCCAGTGTACCACCCTGGGCTACCTCCTGCATAATCAACCCAAGTCCTTTCTGCACACTGGAAGAAAAAGAAAAGTTTTATTTTTCATAATTTTCAATACATTTGCAATACTGTGGGTTCATATAAATTCCCTCACAAATTATACTCAGTAAACCCCAGTGAGCAATTTAAAGGCATGATACCACCCTCTCCTCTCACTGTGAGGGCAAGGTAATGATGGAGCAGGAGGGAGGAGAATGGGGGAAGCTCATAAATTACATGAAGCAAAGGAGTGATTTCATCAAAGTGCCAAGCTGAGTCCATGGAATGTTTCAATTGTATAAAATTTATAGTTTTCTGAGGGGGATGATTTACAGGCTCTAATTTTCCACAATAAAAAGCTCAGTGGGGATTCTGTGAATGAAATATCTTTTTAAAAATAAATAAAAAATGTAGTTCAAAATGAAGGTCAATGGTGCCATGTCTGGAGAATAACTCCTTTTGGATAAGTTCCAAAAATGAGTCACAGGAGAAAGATCCTATAAAACATGTGTTATTTTAAAAAAGCATAGGAAGCTATACAGTAAATAAGCAATATACAGAAAAGCATATCTGATTCTATTTGTTCAGTCAATAGAATTACATCTTTATCATCAGATTTCAATGAAACCTATAGTAACCTAAGGCTTTTAATGAAATCTAGGGCACTTAAAGAAAGAATAGAGGGAGAAAGAAAGACTAAAAGAAAATATTTTTAATTTTTTTTTTTCTCATTGTATTTTAGGTCAAAGTTTATGATTCTAGTCAGTTTAAAAACATGGAACACACAAATGGACACGTCATCCTTGTGCAGGGGCCATGCACATCTCCTCTGTATCTTTCTAATTTTAGTATATGTGTGCTGCTGAAGCAAGCATAAGAAATACTACTAAAGATAGTTAACAAATTGTGAATGTGTACTGCTTCACATAATTTTGACCAACATAGAATCAGAAGGTAGATGTCATGAGACAATTATCAGCCACTCCTGTCAAAGAGGCCTTCTACAGGGAGTACATTGGTGGCTTCTTCTCTGACCACAAGTAAAGCCAGGTAGGTACTAGCCTGTGACAAAGGGACAAGCCCTTTGCACCACAATCCAGCCTTAACCCCACTTACATGTTCATCCACATGGCTGTGACTTGACCTCAACTTCCTGCTAGTGGTTGAATCCTTCAATAGACTACATCCCTATACTTCCGTGGTAAAGCTCTGGTATATTACCTAGACCTTGCCAACTTCTCTTCCTGAGACACTGAATAGGTCATAGTTCTAATATACTCAGTCCCTTGATATCCACACTTAACTGGATAGCTTTATATCTCAGCTCCAGTAAGTTTCAGCTTGAGTTGAGCATACCACTTTGGATAGTGACTATTCCACAAGAAGTTACCTTGCTCAACAAATATTTTTCTTTTTCCTCCACACCTAGTCTCATATGTCATCTCCCCGCTTCTTGTCTATCCCTGTCATTCTGTGGCTAGAGAGCCACCAGCCCACCACCACCCCAGGTCTGCCCACACCGATTCTCTGGATCCCACCATGATGTCATTTTATTTTCCTTTTCTCCTTTTTATTTTTCCCACAAACCCAGATACCTACCTACCCACCCTTCTTCCTGCCAACCCCTGCCATACCACCAAAGCTAGAGAGCTACCAATCTGCCATGACTCTGGGTTTGTCTTGCTGCCACTCACTGGTTTCCACTGTGCCACCAATTTCCTCTTCTTTTTTTTTCTTTCTCTGCTGTCTTTTCTTTCTTTTCCACCTACTCCTCTACTCCACCTCCTCTTCCTTCACACCAGCCCCTAGATCCACACACCTTCACTTGCCATCCTCCTCCATCATTCTACCACCTATTTCCTTTTTCTTTATTTTCTGTTTCTTCCTTTCTTTCTTTCTCCCACCTAGCCCCAATGCCATCTCCTCCCCATTACACCAGTCCCTGCCATGTCACCGCAGCTAGAGAGCCACCAGCACTCCAGCTCCACACTGTCCTGGGTCCTCCACACCCCTACTCACTGGCCCCAACAATGCTACCAATTTTTTCTTTGTCTTTTCTTTCTCCCTCCCACCTACTCCTGTACATCACATCCCCTTCCTTCTCATCAGTCTCCAGGTATGCTTTGTCCTTGAGTCACCAGCCCACATCATACTGCCATTTTTCTCTCTTTCTTCTTTTCTTTCTCCATCCCATCTAGCCATGTGGCTACCTTCCTCCCCACCCCCTTCCCACCAGGCTCTGTCATATTGCCATAGCCAGGAAGCCACCAGCCCATTGTGGTCCCAGGGAGGCTTGGCCCTCATACACTGACTTCCAGTGTACCACCATTTCTTTCTTTCTTTTCTTTCTCCCCTCTACCTAGCCCTACCTGCATGCCCTTCCCCTCCTCCAGTCCCCAGGCACACCCTGTCCTCACTCACCAGCCATGACTGCACTGCAATTTTTCTCTTTTTTCCTTTCTTACTTTTCTTTTCCCGTCCATCTAGCTCCCTACACCACTTCCGCTACTTCCCACCAGCCCTCACATTGTGGATAGAGTGCAACCAAAGCACTAGCTGGTCACTACTCCAGATTTGTCCTATCACGACCAGCAGTCCCCACCACTCAATTTTTTGTTTTTGTTTTCTCTTTCTTTCTTTTCCTCCTCCTCCACATCTCACCCCGTACATCACCTCCCCAACCTTTCTGCTGGCCCCTGGGTCATCACTCCCCCACCCACCAGTTACTGCTATGCCACTCCCCTTTTTTCTCTCTGTCTTTGTTCTTTTCTTTCTCCTGATCTAGCCCAGCACATCACCTTAACCCCTTTCTTCTGACCTCGATTTACACTGTCTTGTCTAGAGCTTCCCAGCACTCAGACTCACTGCCACACCAGGTCCACATCACCCCTCCCAACCACCACTCAGCACACTGCTGAATGATGAGAATTAATGTCACCCTACTCCCTGTCCAACACCTTTGCCCTTCTACCAGGGGGCCATGAATACACTCACACAGCTGTACCAACATCAGAAGGCACACAGCATCTGCCCAGACTGCCCTCAACCACAGACAAGAGAGCTCAGCCTTCTGACTCCAACAAGTTGGTGAGAGCTATCACACCCATAGGAAAGACAATAGCATGTCACACCCAGCCTGCCTAGTCTGACATATCAAATAAAACAAAAAGTGAACAAAACAACAAATGTACAATAAAGAAAGAAAATAATACCTTAATATCTCAAAGATAGAAGACAACATCAGAACATAAACATGCAGGAAAAGATGAACTCAGCAAGTGAACAAAATAAAGAACCATATAACATCACAATACAAAAAAAGGCATTGGGACTACCTAATATCAAATTCACAAGACAAATATTTAGGGCTCTCCGGGAAATTAGGAAAGAGATCAAGGAAAACACGGACCGAAAGAAGTAATAAATAGATAAAATCATGGAAGACACAGATAAAATCAACAAAAACATGGGCAAAATCAGGGAACCACAAATACAGCAATCAAAGAATTCAGAAAAACAATACAAGAACAAAATATCAAAATGAATAATTTGAAATCATACAAAAATAGCAATAGGAAGTCTAAAAGATAACAAAATTTCAGAAATGAACAACTCAATAGAAGGTTTTAGGAAAAAAATTGTAACAATGGAAGACAGAATCAATGAGATTGAAGATAAATCCATGGGTGCCAACTTTTTTAAGGAAAACTCATAGAGAAGAATGAAGAAAATCTAAGAATTAGATAGAACACAATCAAATGCATTATTTTGTAAGTGATCAGAGTTCTAGAATACAGGAAAGAAATGGAAAGCACAGGTAAGACTGTTGAAGGTTTACTGCCAGAAAACTTCCCAAATATCATGAATGAATAACTATTAGAGAAGCTCAATGATTTCCATATATGATAGACTCCAACAGAAAGTCATCAAAATACAATCGCACTGGCCAAAGCCAAAGGCAAAGAAAGAATCCTAAAAGCAGCTAGAGAAAAACAAAAAGTCACACACAAAAGAAAAGTAATATGACTAAGTTCTGACGGTTGTAGCTGTTTTTAGGTGCCGTCAAGTCAGTCCCAACTTATAGCAACTGTAGAACAACAGAACAAAACACTACCTGGTCCTGCACCACGCCCACAATCATTTTTAACATAAGCCTATTGTTGAGGGTCTTCCTCTTTTTTGATGACCGTCTACTTTACTCAGGGACAGAGCTCTCCAGAGAACATGCACAAAGTATGTAAAATGCAGTCTCACCATCCTTGCTTCTAAGGAGCACTCTGGTTGTCCTTCTTCCAGGAAAGATCTGTTTGTTCCTTTGGCACTCCACTGTATGTTCAGTATTCTTTGCCAACACCACAATTCAAAGGCATCAATTCTTCTGTCTTATTCATTTACCAGCTTTTGAATAAATATGATGTGATTGAAAATACCATGACTTGGCTCAGGTGTACCTGTCTTCAAAGTGAGTTCTTTACTTTTCAACACTTTAAAGAGGTCTTTTACAGTAGATTTTCCAAAGTTCAATGCATCTTTTGATTTCTTGACTGTTGCTTTCATGGGTATTGATTATGGGACCAAGTAAAATAAAATCTTTGACTTAGGTCATGGACTGAATTGTGTCCCCCCAAAAATATGTGTAGTAATTTAGTTGGTCTGGGATTCCCTCATATTCTGTGATTGCTCTCCATTTTGTGATCTTCTTATGCTGTAAATCCTAATCTTTTCCTCTGGTTAACATAATGAATTATGTTAGAGAGGATTAAGGTGGGACTGTAAAATCCTTCCTAAGATCAACTCCCTGCTCTAATGTAAAGCAAGTTTTCTTGGAGTGTGGCTTGTACCACCCTTTATCCTTTGATCTTACAAGAGATAAAACGAAAAGGAAGCAAGCAGAAAGTCGGGAACCTCATATCCATCCTTCACATCTGAGGTTCCAATATGCTCCCTGGCCAAAGATTGACTCAGCACAAGGACTTTCCTCCAGGGCTGACAGAGGAAAGCCTTTCCCCTGGAACAGACACCCAGAATGCAGACTTGTAACTTCCTAGACTGTGTAAGAATAAATTTTTCTTTGCTGAAGCCATCCACACATGGTATTTCTGTCAGCGCAGTACCAGACGACTAAAGCAACCTGAATCCTTTCTGTATTTATAAGAGTGTTGCTCACTGGTCTTATTGTGAGGGTTTTTGTTTTCTTGTTGTTGAGGTACAACCTATACTGAAAGCTATGGTTTTTGATCTTCATCAGTAAGTGTTTCAAATCCTCTTTACTTGCAGCAAGAAAGGCTATATCATCTGCCTAACACAGGTTGTTAATGAGTCTTCCTCTAATCCTGATGCCCCATTCTTCTTCATGTCATCCAGCCTCTTATACTATTTGCTCAACATACGGATTGAAAAGGTATGGTGCAAGGATATAACCCTGACACACAGACTGCTCCTGACTTTAAACTATGCAGTGTCTGCTTTTTCTATTCTTACAACTGGTTTTTGATCCACATACAGATTCCTCACGAGCACAATTAAGAATGCTGGAATTGCTGTTCTCTGAAACACTATCCATAATTTGCTATGATCTACACAGTCTAATGCCTTTTGCACACTCAGTGAAATACAGGTAGACATCTTTCTGGCATTCTCTGCTCCCAGCCAAGACCCATCTGATTACTCAACAAAAACTATGCAAGCAAGAAGGTAATTGGATGACATACGCAAACCACTGGGGAAAGAAAGAAAAAAAACTGCCAAGCAATAGTAACGTATCCTACAAAACTCTCTCTGAAATATCATGATGAAATTAAAACACTTCCAGGTAAACGGAAAGTAATAGGATTTGTAAAAACTCAGAAATTTTAAAGGCAGTCCTTCTATTAGAGAACAAACAACATCAGACAACAATCAGAGTCTAAGACACAGAGCAGCATCCACCAGACAACAACCCAGATGAAAAACCTGTTGAGGTGGAAAGAATTCCAACTCCTAGTGACCCTACAGGACAGAGTAGAACTGCCCCATACAGTTTCCAAAGACTTCCTGGTGGATTTGAACTTCTGGCCTTTTGGTTTGCAGATGTAGCACTTAACCACTATGCTACCAATAAAATAAAACATAGAGACTTAAAACAGGGAAACAGAGACATTTATCTGTACATTACAAGAATGTCTAAACAATAAAAGGGGGAAATAAGCAATATAAGTATAAAACTTTCAAATAGAAAAGAACAGACCAAAATCTAAATATTAGCCCTGCAACTCAAACAAAGAGAAAGAGAACAGCTATAGAAACTCAGAGCCGCCAGAAGATGGGAAGCAATAAAGACTAGAGTACAAATAAATGAAATAGGAAACAGAAAACAGAAAACAATAAAAAGAATCAACAAGACCATTGACCAAACTGTCAAAAGAAAAATGGGAAAAAAATGTAAATAACCCAAAGAAATGAAATCAGGGACATTAAAACAGATACAACTGATATTAAAAGGATTAAAATAAAATACTATGAAAAATTATATTCTAACAAATTTGAGAACCTAGAGGAAATGGAATAATTTCTAGAAACACAGTTCCTACTAAAATAACACAGAGACAGAAAATCTCTGAATAGACTTACAACAAGAGAAAAGATTGAAGTGGTATTTTAAAATAACTCCCCTCCAAAAGCCCTGTCCTGGATGGTTTTACTGGAGAATTCTACCAAACATTCAGAGAAGAACCAAATCCTTTCTATGAAGCCAGCATAACCCTGACATCAAACCAGACAAAGACATCACAAAAAAAGAGAATTACAGACAGGTAGCTTTCAGGAACATAGATGCAAAAATTATCAATGATATTCTAGACAACAGAAGTCAGCATCATATAAAAAAAAACACTACACTACAACCAATTAGGATTCATACCAGATATGCAAGGATTGTTAAACATTAGAAAAGTCAATCAACATAACCTACCACATAAAAACAAAACAAAACAGAAAACCAGATCTGTTGCCATTGAGTCTATTCTGGCTCAGAGCAACCCTGTAGGACAGAGTAGAACTGCCTCACACAGTTCCCAAAGAGCACCTGGTGGATTTGAACTGCTGAGCTTTTGGTTAACAGCCATAGCTCTTAACCAATCTGCCACCAGAGTTTCCAACCTACCACATAAATAAAACAAAGCGAAGAATCACACAATTTTCTCAAATGACACAGAGAAGCATTTGATAAAATATAACACCCATTCCTGATAAAAACTCTCAACACAATAGGAATAGAAGAGTATCTGTATGAAACCAATAGCTAACATCATTCTCAGGGGAGAGAATGGGTGTCCTTTATCACTACTCATATTTAACATTGTGCTGGAAGTCTTAGCTAGAGGAATAAGGCAAGAAAAAATAAATAATAGAGCATCCAAAATGGAAAGAAAGCAGCAAAATTATTCCTATTCACAGATATGATACTATACATAGAGAGGACCAAAGACTCCACAATAAAACTAGTGGAACTAATAGAAAGATTCATTACAAGATAAACATACAAAACTCAGTTGGATTCCTATACACAAAGAGAATGTCAAAAAGGAAATCAAGAAAACAATACCATATATAATAGCCAATATAAAAATAAAATACTTGGGAATAAATCTAACCAGATATGTAGAAGATCTATACAAAGAAAACACTATTGCAAGAAACCAAAAGAGACCCACATAAACAGAAAAATATCATGCTCCTGGGTAGGAAGACTCAACACTGTGAGCATGTCAATCCTACCCAAAGTGATCTACAGTTACAAAGCAATTCCAATCCAAATATCAACTGCATTCTTCAATGAGATGGAAAACAAATCACCAACTTTATGTGGAAAGAAGTCCCAGATAGGAAAAGCATTATAAGAAAAAGAACAAAGTAGGAGGCATCTCATACTACCTAATTTCAGCAACTACTATACAGCTATCATAGTCAAAATAGCCTGGTACTGGTACAACAACAGACATACAGACCAAAGGGACAGAACAGAAAACCCAGATGTAAATGTATCCACCTCTGGTCACCTGGTCTTTGATAAAGACAGCATCCAAGAAATGGTGAAAAGACAATCTTCTTACAAATGATGCTAGCAAGACTGGATGTCCATCTGTAAAAAAATAAAAACAGGACCCATAATCACACTGCACACAAAAACTAACTCACAATAGATTAGAAGCCTGAAACGACAAAGATCATGGAAGAAACGAAATGGGCAAATGTCATTGTGCCTAATACACGGCACAATTAGAATATCAAACATAACTGAAAATGCATACACAGCATAAGATGGACTAGATAAGTGGGACCGCCTAAAAATTAAACAGTACGAGCATCAGAAGACTTCACCAAAGGAGTAAGAAGAGGACCTACGGATTGGGAAAAATTTCTTGGCTATGACAGATCTAGAAAGGTGTAATCTCTAAAATCTGTAGAATGCTTCAGTACTTCAACAACAAGAAGTCAAATAATACAATTTAAAAATGTTCAAAGGGTAAGAACAGATATTTCACCCAAGAAGAAATTCAGGTGGCTAACAGACACATGAGGAAATGGTTGTGATCACAAGCAATGTGAATGAAAACTACCATGAAGCACCATCTCACCAGCCCCTCCCCGACATTACTGGCACTGATTTATCTTAAAAAAAAAAAAAAAGGCAGAAAATTACAACTATTGGAGAGGTTACAGGGAGACTGGAACTCTTTTGTACTGCTGGTGAATGTAAAACAGTACAACCACTAAGAAAAGTGATACAGTGTCTTCTTAGTAACCTAGAAATAGACACGCCACATGATCCAGCAATCCCACTGCTAGGAATGTATCCTAGAGAAAATAGACATATGCCTGTCCATGTTCATTACAGTACTATTGACTATAGCAAAAAGGTGAAACAACCTAAAAAGCCACCAACAGGTAAATGGGACATACACACAATGAAATATTATGAAAAGTTAAAGAACAATGATCAATCCATGAAACTTCTCACAGCACAGATAAAACTGGAGGGCATCATGCTGACTGAAAAGTCAGTCAAAAAAAGACAAATACTGTACGAGGCCACCAATATAGTGAAAACAAAAATTCTCATGAATGGACCAATGAGAAGCTCACGATAACTATGAGAAATATTGTAGTTGTCAAGGATTTCATTTCATTTGAATTCACAACCAACACACATGGAAGCAGTAGTCAAGAAACCAAAAGACACATTGCTTTGGGCAAACCTGCTGCAAAAGACCTCTAAAGTGTTAAAAAATAAAGATGTCACCTTAAGAACTAAGTTCACCTGACCCAAACCATGGTATTTTCCATCACCTCATATGCATTTCAGAGCTAGACACTAAATAAGGAAGACCAAAGAAGAACGGATGTCTTTGATTTGTGGTGTTGGTGAAGAATATTGAATATACTATGGACTGTCAAAAGAATGAATAAATCTCTCTTTGAAGTACACCCAGAATGTTCCTTAAAAGCAGAAACGTCAGGACTTCATCTCATGTACATTGGGCATGTTATCAGGAAGGACCAGTTCCTGAAGAAGAACACCATACTTTGTAAAACAGAAGGTCAAGAAAAAGAAGACACTCAATGTGATGGATTGATAACAGCAGCTGCAACAATAGGTTCAAGCAGAACAACAGTCACAAGGCTGATGCAGGAATAGGTAGTGTTTCATTCTGCTGTACATGTGGTCAGTATGAACTACAGCCAGCTTAATAGCACTTAGCAGCAATAACTATCATAAAAGCACAAGAAAAAGTCTACACACTGTGATGGTCAGGATTATGTCAACTTGGCTACTCCATGTTTCGCTGCTGTATCAAGTGGCAGGGCAGGGCCTGTGGTGGCTTCCCATCCCTCAGCTCTCATCTCTCTGCCTTCTACCACTTACAGCCAGTCTGCTCATGTAGCCAGCAGCTCCTGCTCTCTTCTGGTGTCTGGTTCCTGGACCTGAACTAGCAGCTGTTGGACTCATCAACCCTTACAGCCAGCGCTGTAACAGTCCTGTTCCCTGACTTGCAGATCCTGGGTTCACCAGCCTCTGCAGCTCTGTCTCGCCACCAGCTTGGGATCCGCCGACCCACACAACTGGTGATCTAGAACTCTGGTCTCAGACCTGCTGACCTTAGGTTAACCAGCTGCCCTGGCCATGTGACACTTGTGTCAGGACTTGGGACATTCGGCTTCTGCAATTTCATGAGCTATTTCCCTTATATATAAATCTTTCCTTGTATTTGGTATATAACTCTTCCCTTGTACTTTGCATATAAATCTTTCATTGTACATGGCTTTGCTCACTGAGAAAAACCCAGCCTAAGACACACATAGAAAAAGCAATCTTTGATGGTAACAAAAGAGGGGATTAATAGGGAAGGGAAATCACTAACTAGTTAGTCAGCCAAACTAGTTAGTAGACAAGTGTTAACCTTGGTAAAACGAAAAACACTACATACTGTAGGGGATGTCATCACAACTTGAACAATGCAGTCACAGAAGCTTCCTAGAGACATCCAACTAATTTCAACGAGTTGCTGGGTCTGAGGGCTGCAAATCATAGTCTTGAGTGGCATTGGGGTTAACTGATATAACAATAAAAAAAGTCCCACATTTTACTTTGGTGTGTAGCATCTGGAGTCTTAAACACTTGTAAGCAGACATCAAAGATACATCTGTAGGAAGAGGTGGAGGCCAAATGGCAGACTAGACACACATCTCCTCAATTCCCTCTGAGAAATACGACCTGATAACTGAATGGAGCAGCGTGGACATCCGGGGAGCCCTGGGATCTGGCATAGGGTTGTCATATTGGACTACATGCCAATAAGTGGTAAACTACCTCTCTCTAACACAAAGCAGCGCACTCTGAGTGCTGCTTCAGCTGACTCACCGTTTGAGAGGACTGTAGATACTGCAGGCCTTTTTTGTTATCCAGGAGGTGGGAACTGGGCACAACCTGGCTAATATGTCGAACTGCACTACTTAAGCAAACAGCTCATAGTGCAGCAGAGAGAAGTAAAAAATGTCCCTATTTGCAGATGATATGATTGTATATGCAGAGAATCCTAAAGAATCCATAAATAAACTACTGAAACTGATAGAAGAGTTCAGCAAAGTACCAGGATACAAGATAAATGTAAGTAAGTTAGTATGATTCCTTTACACCAACAAAGAGATCATCAAAGAAATCACCAAATCAATACCATTTACTATAGCCCTCAACAAGATAAAATACCTAGAAATAAATCTAAATAGAGAAATAAGAGACCTATACAAAGAGAACTATAAGACCTTACTTCAAGAAACCAAGAGAAACTTATATAAATGGAGAACCCTACCCTATTTATGGATAGGAAGACTTAACACTGTGAAAACGTGTATTTTGCACAAAGCAATCTACATACACAATTCAATCCCAATACAAATTCTAGTGTCATTTTTTTTAATGAGATAGAGAAATAAATCACTGACTTTGTTTGGACAGGGAAGAAACCCTGGACAAGCAGTACTGTAGAAGAGGAACACAGTGGGAGGTCTCATACTACCTGACTTTACACTGTCAACCTATTACACTGTCACAGTAGTCAAAACAGCCTGATACTGCTACAAAAAGAGACATATAGGCCAATGAAACAGAGTTGAGACGCCAGAGATGCGGCCATCATCTTAGGAACAGTTGCTGTTTGACGAAGGCCCTAAGATTGTAAACTGGGTGAAAACAATCTCTTTAACAAATGGTGTTGGCAAAATTGGATATCCATCAGCAAAAAATTGAAACAAGACCCATATCCCTCATCTTACACCAAGACTAACTCAAATTGGATAAGATACCTAAATATCAAACCTAAAACAATAAAGATCATATAATAAAAAATAGAGTTCACAATGGAAGTTCTAATACACAGCTTAGACAGACTTCCAATCTGACAAAGCATGATCAGTAGAAAATAGATAAATGGGAACTACTAAGAATCAAACACTTTTGCTCATTCAAAGATTTTTATCAAAAGAGTTAAAAGACCACCTACAGAATGGAAAAAAAAAATTTGGCAACTACACATCAGACTGATGTCTGATCTCCATAATCTACAAAGTACTACAAAATATCAACAAGAAAAAGGTAACTAACCCAATTAAGCAATGGGCAAAGGAGATGGACAGATACTTCACCAAAAAGGACATCCAGGCAGCCAAAAACACATGAAGAAATGTTCACAAGCATTAGCTATCAGAGATATCCAAACTAAAACTACAATGAGATATCATTTCAGCCAACAAGGTAGGCCATGATACAAAAAGTACAAAACAACAAATGCTGGAGAGGATGTGGAGAGATCAGAACTCTCCTACATTGCTGGTGGAATTGCAAAACGGTACAACCTCTTTGTAAAGCAATTTGGTACTTCCTTAAAAAGTTGGAAGTAGATATACCATTTGATCCAGTAATCCCACTGCTTGGAATATATGCTACAGAAACAAAGGCTGTCACACAAACGGACACGTACCCATGAATGTTTATTGCAGCACAGTTGACAACAGCAAAAAGATGAAATCAACCCAGATGCCCATCAACGAATGAATGGATAAACAAACTATGGTACATATACTCAATGGAACACCATGCAATGATAAAAAACAATAACGATTTTAGGAAGCATCTCATAACCTGATTTCAATTGGAAGACATTATGCTGAGTGAAATTAGTTAGTGGCAAAACAATAAATGCTGTATGAGACCCCTACTATAAAGACTGAAAAACAGACTTTTGTACAGCAGAAATGACTCTTTGACAGCTACAAGGGTGGGGAGGGAGGCAGATTAGAGGGTCACA
Source organism: Heterohyrax brucei (assembly GCA_028571685.1). Lineage (NCBI taxonomy): Eukaryota > Metazoa > Chordata > Mammalia > Hyracoidea > Procaviidae > Heterohyrax > Heterohyrax brucei. Next base: position 148,982,182 of record CM053144.1, on the reverse strand, counting down.
GATTAGAAAGTTGATAGAAATTTGGTTGGGTGAAAGCAGTGACAGCATACAGTAGAAAGTAGATCAACTTAACTGGGCTTCACTATAAACTGAAAACTCTGCTAATCTCAACCCAGTACTGCAAGGATCGAGTAGCAGGGGCAGAGATTGAGGACCATGCTCCTGGGGGACACTGAGGCTAACTGGCATGTTGAGTCTTCTGCACCCCATCTTGGTGAGTGGCATCTGGAGTCTTAAAAGCTAGCAAGCTGCCATCTGAGGTACACCAAATGGTCCCAACTAATCTAAAACAGATGACGACCAAGAACAAGAAAGATATGAGGAAAGAAGTACTCAGGAGACAGAAGGATCCACATGAATGGGAGACTGTATCAACACGGGACTAGAAAAACCAGACGGTGTCCGACTGCCACCAGATAGTCATGATGGGGCACAAGATGTTGAGTCCCTGCAGCAGCACCAGAAAAACAGCAACACAGCTCAAGATCTCTACTAAAAGACCACAACTGATGGTTTGACAGCCTAGCGGATCCCCTGGGAGCATGGCCTCTGGACCTGCTGCTGCCCCAACCCAGTAAACACAACCGAGGTCAACTCTTCAGACAAAAATGGACTGGACTTGGGGACACAGTGCGTCCACATGGTTTGTGTACTTTATGGTTCTATGTATTTATAGGATGCTGTCCTATTTGTCTCTTTCCAGATGGGAGAGAGGAGGGGACAAGAGAGTGTTGGGAGGATAAGACAAGTATAGAATGAAAATGAGGAGTGTGCTGTCATCAGGCAGGGAGAGCAGACAGAGCTACAAATAGGCAGTCATGCAAAATTGATTTGGATTGTATACTTTCACTTTATCACCAAAAAAAGAAAAAAAAGATACATCTATTGGTCCTACCACATTTGGAGCAGAGGAGAATAAAGAAAGTTAAAGATACAAGGGAAATACTAGTCCAAAGCACTAGTGGACCACACAATCATAGCCTCTACCAACCTCAGCCAAGAAGAGCTAGATGGTGCCCGGCTACCACCACTGAACACTGTGACAGCAGCCACAATAGAATGCCCCAGAAAAAGAGTAAGAAAAATGTAAAATAAAATTCAAATTCATAAAAAAAAAAAAAAAAAAAGACCAGAGCTACTGGTCTGATAGAGGCTGGAGGAACCCCCGAGCCTATGGCCCCTAGACATCCTGCCAACTTAGAAATGAAGACACTATGAAGTCCACCTTCCAGCCAAAAATTAGAGAAACCTATAAAATAAACAATAATACATGTGAGGAAAATGCTTCTTAGTTCATTCGATTATAGGAGACAAAATGGGCAACACTTGCTCCAAAGAAAAGACAAGTAGACAGGAAGGGACAGGAAAATCGGATGAATAGACATGGAGAGCACGGGGTGCAGTGGGGAAAGTCCTGATGCCTTGTGGGGACTACAACCAATGTCACAAAAACAGTGTGTGTATAATTGTTTGAATAAGAAACTAATTTTCTCTGTAAACATTCTCTTAAAGCACAACAAAATTTTAAAAAAGAAAGAAAGAAAAGCAAATTTGGACTCCCAATCCACAGAAATTGAGATAACACATGGATATTGTTTTAAGCCACTAAAGCTGTGGCTACTTGATAGGTAGCAACAGATAACTGATACAACTTTAAATAAATATAACAAATATTATTCACAGTGTACACTGGAGTTGATGTCCTAGAATAGATTTTAAAGCCCTCGGATGAAAAGATCAAACAAAGCGGAGTAGTATCACGTGATAAACAAGAGCTGGCATTGGGAGGTTTCTGATCAGCTGCCAAACACACGAGGCAGACACAGTGCTCTAGATAAACAGTGTGAGGAAAGGTCACTGGGTCCCAAGAGGAGTTCCTGATAGAAGTAGATAGTGCCCCGCTGTTTTTACAGGCTGGGTAGGGCTTGCTTGGTCAGAAACGAAGACCAACACTTTTGACACAGCAAATACACCTTTAAAAAACAGTCAATACACCCTGATGTCTCTGTAGAATATTAAAAAACAATCAAAACAGCCCCATCTCTGTACAATGAAAGCATAATCTGCTACCGGATCAGCAATTACACCACCTTGGCCAGTTATGTCATGTCTTTAAACCTCAGTCCTTACAGTGACTGTATTCCTGTCATGTTGTTGTTGTTCTTGGGTGCCGTCAAGTCAGTTCTGTCTCACAGCAACCTCGTGGGGCAGAATAGCACTGTTCCCCATAGCGTTTTCTCCCGTGGAGTTGTTGGGTGGGCTTGATCACCGACATTTCAGTTAGCAACCAAGGTCTTAATGACTGCACCACCAGGGCTCCTTCTCTTCCTTGTTAGGTTGCTCTGACAGTCAAGTGAGAAAAACAACTAAAATGCTAAACACATGTAAGCACCTGATGAATGTTCACTGTAATTAGCAATAGGATCGGTATGTTGGGTAGCAGAAAACAGTGCGGTTCGTAACAGAGCTCCTTTTTCAGCAAACCTTTTACCTATCTCAAAAGCAAGCTAAGAGCTTTGGCCTCGCTTCCAGTGCTGGGCCATTCCAAAGCAATGCGCTTTTCTCCAGGGCATTTGAGTCCTGCCTTGGATTATTGCTGTCTTAGCTGCCATCAGCCAAGTCAGTTCCAATGCACAGCAACACTGTGCACAACAGAATGAAACACTGCCCAGTCCTAATGGAGGTACCATACGCTCAGCAATTTTAAGTGACTGGAGAACAAAGGCCTTCTTTATTTCATCTTCTTAATTCTCACCAGATCCAAAGCAAAGGGCTACCTGTAGTAAGTAAATCCTCCTAAAGTTTTGTGTTTTCATTTTTAATGATAGTTAGGCCACAATCTCAGGAAAGTAAAACCAAACCAAACCCAGTGCTGTCGACTCGATTCTGACTCACAGCAACCTTACTGGACAAAGTAGAACTGCCCTATAGAGCTTCCAAGGAGTACGTGGTGGCTCGGAACTGCCAACCTTCTGGTTAGCAGCTGTAGCACTTAACCACTTCGCCACCTGGGTTTCCCTCGGGAAGGTAGGGGGAGAGGAGAGAAAAGATATTTCTTAAAATTCTAGCCTACATCCTCTCCCTTCAAAATACTTTGTTTGAGGTTCCAAGCATATAACCCCACCTTGTCCACCTTCAGAGAGATTTCCTTCAGTTAGCATTGGCACTCTAACCTAAGATAGTTTTTTTAGTGAATCTGTTGCCTATCACTGACACACTCTTTCCCTCTTTTCTTTCAGGATCCATTTTGAGAAATGTTCCTTGTTTTCAAGTCTGAACACAATAACCGATAACTATGACCAGTAATGGCAGTAATGACCTGGGGAAGTCCCATCAATTTGTCTCCTTATAAGCTGCCACTGACTCTGGGGAGAGAGCATACAGCATCTCACTTGCACCAAAAAGTCAAATTTAGAATGCATTACGTCTACTGGATATTTATAAACATGAGGCATATGTGAGTCTTCTGCTAGCTGATGGAATTTACAGTCTTCCTGTTACTCAGTGCTGACACTGGCATACAAGACCCAAGGAGTTTACTGGAATAGTCACATACGGTCAAATATTAGACATACATTTGGCATCTTGGTATACTTGAGATGCAATGTGTTTTCACACAGACAATTGGCATCTGGCTTGAATGCTGAAAAGTACAGAGAGAAACAGAGATGCCAGTGGGAAATCAAAAGAAAAGAGGACATGGAGAATGGCTTTTCTTCTACCCAGAAAAGAAAGGGAAATGCTGCAGCTCCATCAAATGATCAGCTACCCAAGTCCAAAAATTCAGTGTTCCTTTAGGGTACTTTTATTTAAAATCAATCCACAATGTTGTTCCCTTTCAATAAATGAAACAGATCTAAACAACAACCAAGGTTAATTTCTTTCAAGAATTGAGGCCTTTAAGAAAAAATGGAAAAGGCAAGAGTTGCAGTTACAAAATTTACCAGCTGTGTACCCTTGGGCTAGTAGCTTAACCTCTCTGAATATCAGCTTCCTCATCTACAAAACAGGAACAGATATACCTGTCTCTTAACTGCATGAGTAGCTGTGATTCCAGTAAGTTATGCGCAGTATATACACATAAAAAAATAACATTTTTATTATGATTGGCTTCACTGTATTATTTTGTAAGTGGGGTATATATTATAGTTAATTTCAAAATCATTATTAGGTTAAGTGCCCAATTACTAGTTGAAAGGTTTATAGTTTGAACCTACTTAGAGGCGCCACAGAAGACGGGTCTGGTGATTTGTCTCTCAAAGGTGAGAGCCTGAAATTCCTATGGATCAGCCCTCCTCTGACATTTATGGGGTCACCATGGGCCTGAATTGGCTTGACAGCACTAACAACTTCCCTTTGGGACCTGCCCGGTCACCTAATTCCCTTTCTGCTGTCAAGCTCAGACCGCGTCACTGGTGTAGCAGCCACCAGAGTAGTACAGCATGACTCTAGCCTTGACCATAATGACCGAAACAACGCTCCTCAGGCTCAGCCACTTTCCCCTTCTCGATCCACACAAAGCACCTGTATTCATAAAGCAAATTTCCCTTTTGCTCAAGTGTGTTCTAATTGAGTTTCTGTCACCTGCAATGAGAACGATGTCTAAAACCACCTGGGAGATAAAAAAAAAGAGTTAAGGAAAAGTGACGAATAAGAACAGAGCTTGCCTAAGATACTCATTTACAACAGCTCAAATCTCAGTGTTGAGACTTATTAGCCATATAACCTTGAGCAAATCATAATTTTTTAGTGTCTTGATCCTAAACTATAAGATAGAATTGGTTTGAAATACTTGTAACATTCAGGATGCAAATATATTACCAAATACAATTAAAATCAACTCAAAAATCTTCCTAGTAGCTGAGTCCTCCACTTTGATTACCCCTACATCATCTGAAACTCTCTGAAATTTTATCTTAATCAAAGAGGAAAGCCATCAAACTTTCCACTCAGAGCATGCAAAAAGAGCATCTTGGGTTGGCATAGTCCCTAAAAAGAGGGTAGCACTTCCTATAGCATTAGTTCTTAGCCCTGCACTCCACTCGGCCTGCCCCGTTCTTCCAGGCATACACTCAGCCAGACCCCACCAAAGTCTCTTCTGCTCCATGGATAGATGCACAAACTGGTGCACGTGCCCATCTCATCCAGAAGTCATAATCATGTCTCTCTTTCCAGTCTCAAAAATAACCTCAGGAGTTTGACTGCTTTCGTTTTCAGTTGCTGGGATTCTTAAAAATGACTTATTCCACTTCTTGCCATGGTACTGGAACTTCCCATGATTCCTCCCGCTCCTGCCACCTCTTGGCTACAATAGCCACGTGGTCCATCTACCCTCCCAGAAGTGTCTTCACTTTAATCCTTACACCTAACTATCTTCCCCGTCCCTCTTCCTAAGCAGATCTTGAAGATGGTTTTCCTTCTGGACCATGAATTCATTGACAACTGAAATAGGATTTTTTTCTTTTTCTTTGTGTCAAACCACCACGACTACTACATCTCAATCAATGCCTAGTGAAGTGCCAGGCCTATAATCAGCTCCTGAACATATTTGTCAAATGTGAAACGGAATGACCTTTACCAAGGAAGAGAGACCATTTGATTATGCTGTGGTGAGGGTCACTCTTCATTGGTAAAGATCCAGCCTCTTGTTGACCACAAAGGAGTACATCAAACTCACAGGAAAAGGAATGTCTAATCTGATCATGGTTTTCAAGCAGAATCAGAAGGGACACTTGTGCATGTTTGACAACATCCTTTGCACTCAGGTTTGGCACTCCATGTACCCCACTGTGTGTATCCAAGACATTTTGTTATCATCTTACCTCTGGCCATGGTGTCTTCACTGCAGTAAAAGAGCTTCTTATAATAAAAGTTTGGATCATATAAATATTATACAATTCAGTAGACCTTTAGTAAAGGCTTTGCATCTTTTTACATCCATCAATAACTATGATAAGATTTAACCCATGATTCAGAAATGAAAATTCTAGAACTGTATAATATTTCTGAACATATATCTAGATTTTGTTTCACCCCTAAAACTATTTCTCAGGAATCAGAGAAACATCACACATTGAAGTTTATTGAATTTCAGGGAAATTTCTACACTGTTTTAAATTGAACAATAAAGTAAGGTCAACTGAAACGACACCAGACAACTGCAATAGAGGTCACATGAAAGAACATGTTTAGAAAAATCAGGTAGGATGCAAAGAAATTTAGCATATATTTAGTGCTGTAAGAACCTTAAAAAAAAAAAGTTATTGTGCTTCAAGTGACAGTTTATAAGCCATTTAAAAAGCATTAATTGGCCCTAGTCCATCTGGAGCAGAGGAAAATGAAAGACATCAAAGATACAACGAAAATATGATCCAGTAGACAGAAAGGGCCACATAATGCAGAGACTACATCAGCATGAGACTGGGAGAATTGGATGGTGCCCAGTGACTACCAGTCACTGCCCTGACGGGAAATGCAACCTAGAGGTCCTGACACAGCAGGAAAAAATAAGGGCTGCAGTATTGGAACTGTATTTAACATACCAGGCTTAATGGCCTAGCAGATTGGAGAATCCCTGGAAGACATGGTCCCTGGACTCTGTTAGCCCAGAACTGAAACCATCAGCCAAGCCAACTCTTCAAAGATTGGACTGGACTGCAAAACATAAAAGATACTTGCTTCTTGGCTTAAGTAGATACATGAAGCCAGCTGGGAACCTCCTGTTCAGAGGTGAGATGAGATGGCAGAGGGGGCCAGGAGCTGAATGAATGGCCATGGGAAATATAATGCAGAAAGGGAAGTGTGTTGTCAGAGGATGGGGAGAGCAGCTAGAGTTACATAGCAGTACCTGTGTAAGTTTGGCATGATAAATTAACTTGGATTGTAAACTGCCACTTAAAGCACAATAATTTTTTTTTAAGTTCTTAAATGATGTAAAGGGCACTAATGTTGAAGATATTTTTAAGTAAAATTCTTTCATGGAATACATAAATATGAAACAAAAGTATTTCTAAATTTATATGTTATTTCAAATATGTATCGGTATTAATCACATATTAAGATACACTTTGCTTATTTTATCTGTGCCTAAAAGACTTTATGTATACAAATTAGCCACTACAGTGGGCTGAGCAATGTCTCCCAAAAGTTCATGCTCACCCAAAAGATTGGAACATAACCTTATTAGGAAATAGGATCTTTGTAGATATGACTACTGAAGGTGACAGGAGGCCATGCTGCATTAGGGTGATGACTAAATCCAGTGACTGGAATCCTTACAAAAAGAGAGGAGGACACACAGAGAAGAGACCAAATAAAGATAGAGACAGAGATGGAAATGATGCAGCCAGAAGGCCCCCGAAGCTGGAAGTGTCTACAAAGGGCTCTTCCCTAGAACTTTCAGAAGGAGCAAGACCATTGCCAACACCTTGACTTCTGACTTCTGTTGTCCAGGACTTTGAGAGAATAAATTTCTATTGCTATAAATCACCAAGTTTTTAGTAATCTGTTGCAATATCCCTGAGAGATTAAGGAAGCCCCAAAATGGTCTTTACTATCTTCTTATTAAAACACCTAGAAAATAATTCTTGGCTTTGCTTGGACATATACATCAGAATGAGAAGACATTTTGGGGTTGCTCAGGTATATATATCAAAATAAGAAGTTATTTAGTAATGTCAGCAAGATTGACCATGGTCCAAAAAACACAAAACACTAAATGTTGGAGAGACTGTGGAGAGGTTGGAACTCTCCTACACTATTGGTGGGATTGCAGAGTGGTGCAACCTCTTTGAAAAGCAATTTGGCGTTACCTTAAAATAATGGATATAGATATACCATTTGACCCAGTAATTCCTTTGCTTGGAATATATCCTACAGAATCAAGGTCATTCATACCAACTGATACATGCACACAAATGTTGATTGCAGCACAGTCCATGATAGCAAAAAGATGGAATCCACCCAGATGCCCAACAACAGAGGAATGGATGGGTAAACTTTGGTATGTGTACTCAATGGAGTACTATACACTGATAAAGAACAACGATGATAGCAGGAAATGTCTCTCAATTTGGTCTCAAGTGGAGGACATTATGTTGAGTGAAACTAGTCAGCAACAGAAGGACAATTATTATATGAGACTCCTACGATAAAAACTTAAAAGCAGACTCATACATAACAGAAAAGGCTCTTTGACGGCTACAAGGGTGGGGAGAGTGGGAGGGCAGGAGGGCGAGGGGCGAGGGTTTAGATTAGATAGTTGTCAGAAATTTGGTTGGGTGAAATTGGTGACAACACACATTAGTAAGAAGATCAATATTAATGGGACTTCGACACAACTTGTGTACTCCTCTTCTCTTAACCCAATATTGTAAGCACAGAGTACGTACACTTTCTTTTTTTATTTAATAAAAAAAAAATAGGGTTGTACTTTGGATAAAAAATCTATTTACGATACTTTAAAAAATAAATAAAAGTTTTTCCTAAGGTCTAGCTTTTCCCCGTGTGTCTGTCAGTTTGTCATGCTGTGGGGGCTGCTGTGCTGCTGTGCTGCTGGAAGCTATGTCACCAGTATGCAGACATTAGCAGGGTTACCACTGCAAACAGGTTTCAGTTGAGCTTCCAAACTAAGACAGACTAGGAGAAAGCTAGCGGTCTGATTTTGAAAAGATTTAGCCAGTGAAAACTTGATGAATGGCAGCAGAGCACTGTCTGATAAAACGCCAGAAGATGAGCCCCTCAGGTTGGTAGACACTCAAAACATGACTGGGGAAGATCAGCCTCCTCAAAGAGGAGTTAATTTTAATGATGTGGACAGAGTCAAGCTTTTGGAACCTCCATTTGTGAGACTAGGTCTCACATACTTTAGATATGTTATCAGGATCAGTCCCTGGAGAGGACATCGTGCTTGGGTACAGTGGAGGCTCAGTGAAGAACAGAAAGACTCTCAAGGAGACGGACTGACACAGCGGCTGCAACAGCGGGCTCAAGCGTAGCAAGGACCATAAGGGTGGCACAGGACCAGAAGTGTCTCCTTGTGCCGTGCACGGGGTCACTGTGAGTGGGAACCTACTGCAGGGCTTCTCAAAACAACCATTTTGCACTGTTTTGCAAAGATGTAAGGAGAATTTCACAATCCTTGAAGTGTTTAATTTTCTCTTTCATTCACAAAGTTTATTCAGGAAAAAATTATCTTACTGATTACCATTATTCTGTCTCTCACACCAAAAAATAATCGGATTTTTTCTAATACTCCAAAATGTATCTGCTAATTTTCTTTGTTGTTGTTATAACTTAATACGTTTTTATTTCCTCAAGCACAAAACAAGGAAAAGAAAGAAAACTATCCTGACAGTGTTAGTATCAGACTAAATGAGACAAGGCACATAAAGTCCATCCTACTTAGTGTCAACAGACGTCAGTTACTACCATTATTATTTGGAAAATACAGGGATACGGTTTATCATCGAGAACATTGATCACAATTTTCTGCTAGACTTCACCATGAAGTCACAATTAGTGATACATGGAAAGTCAGTTAACTATAGGATGTTATTGCTCAGATCAGTTCACAGATGTGTGGCCAACTTTTGATTAATACATAAAATTCACTTTCACTCTAACAGGGGATGTGTAGAAGACAACAAAACAGACGGCTGCAATGAGCAGGTGCTATGATGGGGTGTATAGGATATGTGGGTGCAAAGAGGTGTGGCATTAACATCACACTCGAGAAAGAACACAGATGTATTGAAACAAATTTCCCTCTGGAACTCAAAACACACCACACTTGAAGCAGTATACGTTACTACGCAAGTTTATCCAACTTCATCATTTCTAACATCAACTAGTCCTCCTTTCAGAGCTATCCCTCTCATCTTTGGGTTCCATAATTTGCTGCAGCCTCTTACAGAACTCACATTGTTGTCGAGGCTGCCAAGTTCCACATCCACAAGTCAGGCATCGGGCTAGAAGCCTCCCACAGTTCACACACCACAGGGGCTAAGGCACCCCAACAGGCAGATCAGGCTCCTGGCTCACCAAGTTGTGGAAGCTGGTGAACCAGATCACATGATAGACTGCTGGCTTGAAGGGCTGTAGAAGCTGGTGAATCCCAAAATCAGCAGATTTGGTGGCAAATCACCAGCTTCAGTTCCAGGAACCAGTGGTCAGATGCCCATGAGCCAGATGCAGGACCCGAAGAAAGAGAGCGGGATTTGCCAGGGCATTCACATATATACAGCATGCCTATCATACCCGCAAGGAAACTCCCCTTCCTTGACCAAGGCAATGCAAGGATGTGACTTGAATAAAGGTGGTAAAGGTGATGACTTGAGTTACACTCTTTAGTAAGGCAGTCACTCAAGATACATCCCTCCCTGATTCTACCTCTTTAATATAATACAGAACTTACTCTCAAATGGGACTATAAGCACAGGTATTAAAAATAACAATAATAATTAAAAAAAAAAACTTGTTGATACCCAGTTGTTAGGACAGAGTAGAACTGCCCCATAGGGTTTCTGGGGAGTACCTGGTACATTTAAATGGCTGACTTTTTGCTTAGCAGCCATAGCTTTTAAACACTATGCCACCTGAGTTTCTATAGGCACAGGGGCTAGGATTTACAACAGAGCACAAAACGGAAGACAGCGATGCAATACTGGGGATCACAGCCTACCCAATTTGACATATATCCCCAATCATTCACAGGTTCCATATATTCATTTGCATAGCCCCACTCTGTCACTGGGGGTGAGTCACAAAGACTTTGACTTAACCCACTGCTGTCAAGTTGATTCTGAACCATAGAGACACAGTCACACCCCAGTAGAACTTCCTATAGTGTTTCCAAGGCTGTAATCATCAGGGGAGCAGAATGCCACATCTGACTCTGAAGACTGTGGCTAGAACGGACATGTTAAGTGTTTCATTGCATCACATCACACAGAATAATTCGTCAACTATTAAATAGCACCTGAGACAGAGAAACAAATTCTAATGAGGTAAGGGTGATGAAACTTGGTGTGAGCAGGACTCTGAGGGTGTTATACCCAGAGTTCACCAAGGCTCTGTCCCCTGACAGAGAGAATGAGAGCAGGAGCGAGGAAGACAGGGAGGGGAACACAGATGGAGAGTGAGTGGGCACCAAATATAATAATTACTTTAAATTATAGCTTAAAACTCGAGTGCAGGGAGGGAGGGAAGGGAGAAGAGAGCTATCTGGTTCCTCCATGAGAGAGGACAGCACGTCTTCTCCAGGGTGGCCTGCTGAGTCTCGAGGTGTGACCCATCCAGAAAAACAGTAGGGAAACTCCACACCAGACCACATGCCTCCATTTAGTGTTCTGGAGGAAATTTTGAATAATTCTTCAAGTATTAAAATCCAGGGAAAGTTTCAGGGAAATTATCCTACCCTGCACTTTGTAAAACCACTTACCGTAAGAATAAACAAAGAATACGGAAATGTGTCTTGAAAACGGTAAGAGGCATTTTTAAAGTGCTTCTCTGCACTTCCTCTCCCTACTGCCCACATTCCCTAGCCTTGCCCCAAGAACACACACATACTGAAACATATAGCAAAAAAAAAAAAAAAAACCTGAAACTTGTCAGAAACAAAGGCTTAAACAAATTGTAGTCCTCATAAGCCAACAAAATTCCCCAAGGCTAAAAAAATAAAGGTAAAATAAAGAAATCTTCAAGTTTAGAATTTTGTTTTGTAAAAACAAAATTTATTAAACACGTAATTAAAATTTATGATTATATGGTCTTCCCTATATCAAATATAGGTCCTGTGATGTACACGTTACTTTATTGCTGTTTTTTAACAGCTAGCTGAACACCAGTAGTGCTAACGGAGAAGCTAAGGCAGGTAGATACACATTCAAGGGGAAAATGGTTTTCCAAATTAAGTACTCTTTTAGTAGTTCATAACTTTTCCCTGGCAACATCATCAGGACATTCTTCTTTTTCATAGCTATCATCCTCAAATTACAAATTATGGGGGAATACAAACCCGCTCGATTCATTATTTGGTCATCTTTAGTTTTCATCACAAGAACATCCAATGAAAGCTACACTGTGTGAGAGGAAGAAAAGTCTACAAGTTGGTATTGCCTAATGAGGCAAGTAACATTCCTTATAATTACAAATTATTCCGGCCATTGACTGTGGTTATAAACCCTAAGCTTCTATCTCCAGTAGAGATTCAGTGCCTTGAATTCTGTTCTCCTAAATTTAGTCTTACACATCTCTAATATAGCAAGTCTCCTTAAAAAATTCTTCCAGGAAGTTTGATCAACTTAAATCAGTTTCATATTAATAAATACAGAAAAACAGCAATAAGAGACTGATTGTTGATGAAATCCCCAAATTATTAATAGGATTAACATGACCTGACGTTATTCTTTAGTGAATAGGACTACACTTACATGACCACTTTAGACAAAACAGGGGATAGTATTTATTCCAAACGACCCAAGTTTAAAGACAAGGCCACAGACTGCAACAGTATGGTTATGACTCCATTTGATTCTCATGGAAAAGAACAAATCTATTTTGTTCAAGCTTTTAGAATGAGTGGTAGCATGAGTCAGTGACATAAGCAATGATCTACAACTGAAATGACCTAGAGACTAACTTCACCATGCCACTAAGAATTGGAGACAGCTGATTACGGAAGGAGCAATCATACTACAAAATACCCATGGGCCACAGAATTGTTTTGCATTGTGCAAATCTAAAAAATCAAGTTTATGCATCTACTCAGAGTTGATTAGACCCAAAAGGAGATAAAAACTTACAACTGAATGAATAGAAAACCAGAACACCACTTTACAAATTTATAATAGGCAATGAAGTTAGTTCTCAAGGAATCTGGAATTCTATTAATGGACCCACTGGCTGAAAAGAAAATCTCAACAGAAAATTAAAATACTTTACCTTGCAGCCAACAGTTAATTTCCAAGGGAACAAGAGTTCTCCTGCTGGTTGGACATAGCAAACTCTTCGTTTTTATGGACTCATCATTTTTTGTAGAATGATAACCAAACACTTTGGCCTGGCAATCAAAATCACGCAATGTCTGGTGGGAACTTGACGCCAGTTGCATCTCTTTTCTCTCCCATGTCTGCTCATAATAAATTTCATAAAACCAACCTCCAATCACACACAACCTGCCACTCTTTCCCAATAAACTATGCTTTGCCATGATTCGATGCCTTAGGAAATGGCTGATCTTACAAAGAATGTTCTTCTACCTTCTCTCACTATACAAGACCCAGATTAAGTGTCACTTTCAGTAAATGATTTTCTGATTCTTTCCTTTCCTCCACTTAAACCTGGGCCCAGAAGAGTTAGTTGCTTCTATTACATTCTCTTCATACCTCTGTTATACCAGGTCTCTCATTCTGAAATAATTATTTTATATGTTTACTTTGCTTTCTCTTTCCCAGTTCCAAGTAGACCTTGCATTCCACTGGGACAAGGAGAGGAACAAGAATCATATTTCTCAACTCCAAGTGCACAGGCACCTAGCACTTGGAAGGCTCAAAACAGTGATTGCTGAATGAATAAAGCGAGTGTACCTTGGAAGCCACGTTAATAGCAGAAGGTCACACAGAGAACCGAAAAACAGAGGAAGGAAACTGAATATTTGTAACGAGCCAGACCATCCAGAGATTCTAGCAAAATGCAACATCTGTTACAAAGACCAAGACAGTCATGGCTTCCTCTCCCTGGGAACGTACTTAGAACCCTCTTACCAATAATTCAACTCTTTTTCAATCAACAATAGGTAACACATAAAAGCTTCCTTTTCAGTTCTGTACTCCAGTTATCTGCCTCCTCAAAGAGGACTTGGAACAAGTGTTCACATGATCGTGAAGGAGTACCAGCCTCATCTATTTTATGTTGATTATTACTAACATTACCAGGATATTCCACACTCATGGCCAGTAAGGCAACTCTGGCTTACAGCAACCCTAGACGACAGAGTCGGTCTGCCTCATATGGTTTCCAGGACTGTAGTCTTTACAGAAGCTGACAACCTCAGTTTTCTCCTATGGAGTGGCTAATGGGTTCAAACGGCTGATCTTTTGGTTGGTAACCTCCGCACCACCAGGGTTCCTTTACCAGATTATTACTAGTCCCCATTTCCAAGGATGATATTTTTCTCATGTTGTCTCTAAATTCTAAGGCCATGTCTTCCTGTGAGCTTAGAGTCAGTGCTCACTAGATGTAAAAGTTTCACCTTGAAGATAGAACATAACCTCTGTGTTTGGGAAAGACACCTTGATGATGCAGCAGCTCAGCCCTTGGCTGCTAACTGGAAAGGCGGACTGTTCAAAATCTCTGGCCAGAAATTCAAAATCTGTGCCGGAAAGATGTAGCAGTCTGCTTTCATAAGGATGCCAGCCTAGAAAACTCTGTGGGACAGCTCTGCTCTGTTCTATAAGGTCACTGCAAGTTGGTATCAGCTTGATGGTAAGGGATTTTTGTTTTGGTGTTTGTGGAGCTTATTTATATGGAGAATAAAAGCATAGAGAATTTTAGTAGCATCTTATTTTAAGGATGAGGAAATGGAAGCCAAAAAGACAGTTAGTAGAAGCTTGGTCTGATTCTCAATTCAGGATTCTTCTACTACTTCAAAATAGGAATCTACACCTATAGTTCAGCCAGACAGCAGGAGTGATCATAAAGTTCACCTTATTCATCTCTCTTTCCTTAAGGATCATAGTTCTGCATTGTCTAAAAACCATTGTTTCACTTATTTAGTCCAGTTTTTTAATGTTTATAGCAGGAGGATAAATCTAGACCCAATTTACTCTGCACAGCCAGAAGCAGAAGTCAGTAACAACTTTTCCAGATAACTTCTGGGTACCCAATTCCAAAATCCTCTATGCATGGAAATTCTTAGCAGAAAATAAAAGTCACTAGAAGGTCAGTCTTGAGCTACAATCCCTTCCTCCCTCATGGAAATTGCTGAAATCTTACTGAGTATGCCTCTATTCAATATTAGAGAGTAGTTTCTAATAGTATGGCAGATAATTGGAGGGTTGGTTTTTATACTGTTCCACTGAGAACCAAAGAGTGAAAAATGCCTCACGGACCACAGAGGCTGCTGAGAACACAGGGGAAGGCAAGCGAATGACGCCTGGTGCTTCCTGCCCCCTTCTCCAAACAGAATAGCTCTCCTTTTACTTGTTTCATGGATTTCAGCTTAGTGTTACTTTTTTAAATTTAATAATAGATCCTCATTCCTAAAAATAAGCTGGAAAACAACATGAAAAAAGTATGCATGCTTATATAGCCAACAGCAATATCACAGAGTGAAGAAAGATGTTTGCCTGCAGAGAGTCAGCAAGTCTTCTCCCAAGGGCATTAACAGCAATATCTGCACTACCTCCCCCGTCACCACTGGGACAGGCCACAAGGCAGACTATGTGAATCAGACTCATGAGATAATACGGAAAACCAGAAAGCCTCTGTATCACTTTACAATCACAACTAGAGCTGTCAGAAATTCCAGCTCATTTGCTGGTACATTGCTTTTGTAGAGACTAGATCCCTAGGATGCTCAATTATAACCAGAGTATTGTTTGGTGAGCACAGAATTTTAAAATTAAAAAAAAAAGATTTTTAAATATGATTCCACTGTTGGATGGCAGTGGGCTGGGATAACACAATAAAGATACGCTGGCCTCCCGGGCCAGGTGAGTTATTCCTGTGCTCTTCACTGTGAACAGGTTTGAGTAGACTCTGCCAGTCTTAAATTTTCATAATTCTGTACTCTCAACTGACAATTATGGGCTTTTGTTTTTAAAATTTGGTCGGTATAGTCTTTTCTCTGTTTCTGAATTCTTGAGTGAAATCCAGTACCCAGTACTAGGGTCAGCCAGTACTAGCAATCAAAAAATAAAAATAAAAATTCTATCATTTGCACTAGGGTACCAAGTAGGACAATTATTTGGCCAACAACTAATGACTAAAGCTGTATCACCTTGTTTCTCAAAGCCTATTACATTCATAAGAAGAAAGCAATTACAAGCTCCTGCTACCAGTCTCCAAGCATCTCATCCTACACAGTTACATTGGAATTAATTATCTTTATACCTAATCCAGAAACCACGGCAGCACAGTGGTGAAGTACTACATCTGCGAACCAAAAGCTCGGCAGTTCAAATCCATCAGCACTCCCTGGAAACTCTGCGAGGGAAGTCTTCTCTGATCTACCATGTCACTGTGAGTCAGAATCACCTTGAATGCAGTGGTTTTGGCTTTTATATCTAATTTATCTCAAAACCTCAAATATAGGAAGACCACCAGTTAAGTCTACAAACTCATCCTAGAAAAACTGCTACATATCTCATTGCTGAATGTCACCACGGTCACCTGTGAAGTACTCCCCTTAGGATGCTACGCACTGATGCTAGCACCTAGCCCACCCTTTAAAGCAATTTTGAAACTCTTTTTCTGGAATGGCCATCAGAGTTGTCATTATATTACCCTTGATGTCCTAAATGTCATCAGAATGTCTTCCTTGTAGCATTTTCTTTACCTTTGGGTAAAAAAGAAGTCATTGGGGGCCAGATCAGGTGAGTAAGGAGGATGTTCCAACACAACTATTTGTTTACTGGCTAAAAACTCCCTCACAGACAACTGTACAATTAAGTTCACAAAATTGCCACCCTGCCACCATGTGCAATGGCCATTCCAGAAAGAGTTCCAAAATTGCTTCAAAGGGTGCACTAGGTGCTGCAACAGTGCATAGCTTCCCAAGGGGAGTACTTTGAAGGTGACCACAGTGATATTATACAATGAGCTACATAGCACTTAGAACAATTAAGTTCTGAGACTTAATTGTCAAACCTCATAGGAATAAGTTAGGAAGTAGAATTTGGACAAATTGAGAAGATCTGAAGAAACTGAATTAATTTCCATGTGGCTATTTTAAGGCCTAATAAAACACAGAAGAAATCAGTATATCATCAAGTGCAGACCATCCTGTAAACTAAGAGATAACTGAGTTTTAGAGTTTCAACACAAAAGATAAGTTGTGCTCCTTAGACTTCTAAGTAAACAATCAAGTTGCCAGACTAGATTGCTTTTGCTCTCATGAGATACCATGCCCTTCAACACAGGATTCACACAGGGCTAGGCAGATGAGGACTGACCCTTTGCACCCAGGAAATATTATACAGATATCGCTGGTCTGTATGAGACAGCATGTCTATTTCAAAGAAAAGCTTTAAAGAAAGAAGCTGGAGGCAGACACAGTTTCCCATGTAAACAAACTGACAACCACGTGAACAGATCAGTTCTTTCCCAAACTGGGTATTTCAGTCACAAATATCCCACAGATAAATACCAGAATGAATGAGCTTGTGTACTATAACAAATACTGTTACAAGGATCTCTTGTATTAAAATTTATTATTACATAGAATATCAAGTTTGTAGGAAAAAATACTTGGCAACCGTATCTCAGACTGATGTTTGATCTCTATAATCTACAAGGTACTACAAAATATCAACAAGAAAAGAATAATCCAATTAAGCAATGGGTGAAGGAAATGGACAGACCTTCTCTAAAGAGGACATCCAGGCAGCCAAAAGACACATGTGGAAATGATCACAACCATTTGCTATTAAAGAAATTCAAACCCACACTATAATGAGATATCATCTTACCCCAACAAGGTTGGTCATGATCCAAAAAACACAAAACAACAAATGCTGGAGAGGCTGTGGAGAAATTGGAACTCTCCTACACTGTTGGTGGGATTGCAAAATGGTATAACCTCTTTGGAAAGCAATCTGGTACTTCCTTGAAAAGCTGGAAATAGACATACCATTTGGCTCAGTAATCCCACTGCTTGGAATATATCCTACAGAATCAAGGGCATTCACATGAACAGATACATGCACACAAACGTTTATCACAGCATAGTCCACAATAGAAAAAGACAGAATCAACCCAGATGCCCAACAACAGATGAATAGAGAAACAACCTACGGTACATACACTCAATGGAAAACTATGCAATGATAAAGAACAATGATGATTTTAGGAAGCATCTCATAATTCAGTTTCAATTGGAAGACATTATGTTAAGTGAAATTAGTCAGAGGCACAATGACAAATATTGTACGAGACCCCTACGATAAAACAGACTCATGTATAGAAGAAAAGACTCACAGATGCAAGGGAGGGAAAGGAGGGTAGTGGAGGGCTGATTATTAATTAGTTGATAGAAATTTGGTTGGGTGAAATCAGTGACAGCTCACATTAGAAAGAAGATCAATTTAAATGGACTTCAACATAATTCTTTCAATCTTAACCCAATATGGCAAGGACAGAGTAGTAGGGGCAGGGGTCCAGGGACCATGCTGTCATGGGACATCAAGGTCAACTGGTTTAACTAGCCTATTGCTAAGAGAGTCTTCTCCACCCCATATTGGTGAGTGGCATCTTGGGTCTTAAAAGCTAGCAAGCTGCCATCTGAAGTACAGAAATTGGTCCCAACTCAACAGGAACAGACGATCACCAAGGACAAAAATGACACAGGGGGAAAGAGAACCCAGAGACAGAGAGACTTATGGGAATAGTGATGACATCAACATGAGACCTGAAGAACCAGATGGTGCCTGGCCACCTCCAGTGACAGCCATGGTGGGCTCACAAATTTGAGGCCCTGTGGGAATACGAGAATAAAAAGGAGTGCACCCTGAGAACTCTACTAAAAGATCGCAATTGATGGTCACGGTTTCCCTGGAAGCATGGCCCTTGAACCTGATGCTGTCGCTGATCATAAATCAATACTGAGGTCACCTCTTCGGACAGGAATGGAATGGACTTGGTACACAGTGACCATATCCTGTGTGTACTTCACAGTTCTATGCTTCTAAAGAATATTGTCCTACAGGCATTTTACTAGAGGGGAGTGGAGCAGGTCGAGAAGAGGGGACAGGAGATTGTTAAGAGGATATGACTTGTATAGAACAGAAAGGAGGAGTGTGCTGTCATCAGGCAAGGAGAGCAGTAGGAGCTGCACATAGGCAAGCAGGCAAATTTAAACCGGATTGTACACTTTCACTCAATAACAATTAAAAAAAAGAGATAACTGTCTATGGGACAGTTGTTTCATACATATATTCATTCAGTTTATGTATGTATTCACATACATAAACACTGCTATAAATACTAATGCACAACAACTAAGTGCTTTCAGAGAAGCCTTATATGTAATATATAAAGTATATGTTGTATATAATACATAAAATACTCAATACTTAATATATCTACTTGGCCATTGCATACCAATGTTGTGGTTTCATTGTTAGTTGCTTTCAAGTAGGCTCCAAGTCACGCCAACTTTACAATAACAGAATGAAACTTTGCCCGGTTCTGCACCATTTTCATGGTTTGGGGCATGTCTGAGTCCATCACTGTAGTCATTGCGCAGTTCCTTCCAAACTAGGAGGTTCAGCTTCCAGCACTGTATTGGACAATACTCTGCTCCATTATAAAGTTTCTATTGACAAACTAAAAAAACAGGCCTTTTTATCTAGTTTGTCTTAGTCTAGAAGCTCCAGTAAAAACCTGTCCACCATGAGTAAACCTGATAGAATTTTAAATAATGGTAGCATAGCTCCCAGCAGCATGGCAACATGCAAGCTACCACAGCACGAAAAGCTAACGATCAGGTGACAGATACATACCTACATTTCCCTTTGTGGTTGCTGTTGTTAGGTGGCGTCCACTCAGTGCTGACTCACAGTGGCCGTATGTACAACAGAAAGAAACACTGTCCAGTCCTGGGCCATCTTCACAATCGTTGCTATGCTTAAGTCCATTGTTGCTGCCAGTGTGTCTACCCATCTCATCGAGAGTCTTCCTGTTTTTGCTGACCCTCTACTTTACCAAACATGATGCCCTCTAGGGACTGGTCCTTCCCGATAACATGTCCAAAGCTTGTGAGACAACTACCCACCCTCAGTTCTAAGGAGTACTCTAGCTGTACTTCTTTCAATACAGACTTTTCCTTTTTCCAGCAGTCCATGGTATATTCAGCATTCTTTGATGACACCATAATTCAAAGGCATCAATTCTTCTTTGGTCTTCATTATTCATTATCAAGCTTTCCAATGCATATGAAACAATGAAAAATATTATGTTTTGAGTCAGGCACACCTTAGTCCTCAAAGTAACATTTTGCTTTTGAACACTTTTAAGAGGTCTTGAGCAACTGATTTGGCCAATGCAATATGTCCTTTTACTTCCTGACTGCCGCTGCCATGAGCACTGATTACAGTTCCAAGTAAAATGAAATCCATGTTTATTGGTCTAGTTGTGAGGATGTTTGTTTTCTTTATGTTGAGGTGTAATGTATACTGAAGGCTGCAGTCTTTGATCTTTATAAAGCGCTTCAAGTCTTCATCACTTTCCTCAAGCAAGACCATGTCGTCTACATACTACAGGTTGTTAGTGAGTCTTCCTCAAATCCTGGTGCCTCATTCTTCTTCATACAGTCCAGCACCTCAGACTACTTGCTTAGTATACAGATGGAATAAGAATGGTGAAAGGATGCAACTTAGA
Source organism: Heterohyrax brucei (assembly GCA_028571685.1). Classification (NCBI taxonomy): domain Eukaryota; kingdom Metazoa; phylum Chordata; class Mammalia; order Hyracoidea; family Procaviidae; genus Heterohyrax; species Heterohyrax brucei. Next base: position 148,961,584 of record CM053144.1, on the reverse strand, counting down.
TGCACATGCAGTATCATCTTGTTCTGGTCGAATCACTGCTTCTTGGTCTATCTTCAGAGTCTGCAGGAGCATAAATAATTAAATGTTCTGAAACTCTCGTTCTTCTCAATGTTATACATAATTTGCTGTGATCCACAGAGTCGAATGCCTTTGCATAGTCAAAAATAAAGGTAAACAGCCTTCTGATATTCTCTGCTTTCAGCCAAGATCCATCTGGGACATCAATATGATGTCCCTCATTCCATGTCCTCTTCTGAATCCAACTTGAAGTTCTAGTAGTTCCCTGTCAATGTACTGCTACAGATAACTGCAGTTATCTTTGGCAAAATTTTATTTGCATGTGATATCAGTAATATTGTTCATTAATTGCTGCACCCTGCTGCATCACTTTTCAACAACTGCAAATTTGGATCTCTTCTAGTTGGCTGGCCAATTAGATGTCTTCCAAGCCTCTTGGCAGACGTGACTGAGCACCTCCAATGCTGCATCCATTTGTTGAAGCATCTGGACTGATGTTCCCTCAATTCCTGAAGCTTTATCTTTTGCCAGTGCCTTCAATGTAGCTTGGACTTCTCCTTCCTCAGTGCTATTGGTTCTTGATCATACGCAACCTTGTGAAATGACTGAACTTCAACCAATTCTTTTTGATACAGTGACTCTGTACATTACTTCTTGTCTTCCTTTCATGCCTCCTGAATCATTCACTATTTTGTCCACAGAATCCTTAGCTGTTGCAATTTGAGGTCTCAACTTTTTCTTGAGTCCTTTTAGCTTGAGAAATGCAAAGCATGTTCTTACTTTTTGGTTTTCTAACTCTAAGTCTTCGCACATTTCCTTATAATACTTTGTCTTCTGGAGCCGTCCTTCGAAATCTTCTATTTTGTTCCTTTAATTCATTATTTCTTCCATTCACTTAAGCTAATCTATGTTTAGCAGCAACTTTTAGAATCTCTTCTGATATCTATGTTGGTCTCTTTTTCAGTGTAATTTTGCTGATGTCATTCCAGAATTAGTCTCGTCTTCAGTTGTTAGTGTTCAGTGTGTCAATTGTTTTCTTGTGATGGTCCCCAAATTCTGGTAGGATATACTCAATGGTGTATTTTGATTCTCTTTTGATTTAATTTTTTTTTTTGTTTTATTTCAGTTTGAATTTGCATTTGATCCATTGATGGTGACTTCCACAGCCAGCCTCTGGCTTTGTCCTGACTGATGATATTGAGCTTTTCTGTCATCTCTTTCTGCAGATGTAATAGTTTTGATTCCTTCATATTCTATCTGGTGAGGTCCATGTGTACAGTAACATTTTATGTTGATGAAAAACAGTGTTTTCAATAAAGTCATTGATCTCACAAAATTTTGTCATGTGGTATCCAGCATCATTTCTATCACCAAGTTCATGTTTTCCAACTACAAATGTTTCTTATTTGTTTCCACGTCTCTCATTGCCATCACTGTTAATTATCAATACATCTCAATTACAGGTTTAATCAGTCACAGACTGTAGAAGTTGGTAAAATCTTCAATTTCTTCACCTTTGGTATTAGTGGTTCATGTGTAAATTTGAATAAGAGTTGTATTAACTGGTCTGCCTTGTAGGCATACGGATACTATCACTGACAGAACTGCACATCAGGATAGATCTTGAAATGTTCTTTTTGATGGTGAGCATGATGTCATTTCTCTTTAATTTGTCATTCCCTGGACTATAGACTATGCACTATCTGATTCAAAATGGCCAGTAAAAGTCCATTTCAGCTCACTGATGCTTAAGATAACAATTTTTATATATTTCATTTCTTTTTTTTTTTTACTTCTGATTTTTCCACATTCATATTTTGTACATTCTATATTTCAGTCATCAACGGGTGCTTCCAGCTTGTTCTTATTTTGAGTCGTACCACCTCAGCAAGTGAAGGTCTCAAACACTTTACTTCATCTATATCATTGAGATTGACTCCACTTTGAGGAGACAGCTTGTGTCCCCAATTGTATTTTGAGTGACTTCCAACCTGAGGGGCTCATCTTCCAGCACTATCTTTGCTTTTCATATTATTTTCACTGGCAAAATTTTTAGAAGTGGATTTCTAAGTCCTTCTTCCTAGTCTGTCTTAGTCTGCAAACTCTGGTGAAACCTGTCTACCAAGAGTGAAGTATCTGGTATTTGAAATATCAGCTTCTGGCATCACAGGAACACACAAGCCACCACAGTACAACAAACTGACAGATGTATGAAGGACACTTCCCTTCACTGAGGAAAAAAAAAATACTTCTGGTGACACTATTTCAAATGGAGCAGAGCTTAAATCAAGTCAGGACGGAGGCTGTGCTTACCTTTGGGAGTAAGGTCCTTATGCAAATTCACATTTTTGTAAATCATAATTCATTCAACAGTTGGACCATCTACTGAACATATGCAATGTTCTAAGTACTGGGATAGATCAAGAAACAATTCTGCTCAAACAAGGCTTCCCAGCTCATAGGAGAGACAAGTGGGAAATGACTGCTCTTGATATCTGCAAAAACTGGAACAGAGCAAGTCATAAGGAATAGACTGAGGTAGGGTTACAAAGGGAAAAATTTATTTAGGACCCACGGAGGTGGAGAAAGAAGAGATGGAGAAAGATTCTTGAGCATCTTGCAGAACAGGCTGGAATTTTTCAGAGGAGAAAGAGATACGGCCAGTTGGGGCAAACAGTACATACATACTCACAGAGGCATAAAACAGCACAGAATATTCAAAATTCAGTAGCTGAATTGTCATTAGACTTAAGTGTAGGGCAGCTATGTTAACGTATTCCTTATAAATTTTGCATTAAAGCCACAAGCTACTCTTCTTCATCTTCTAACACTTCAAAAAATCCCATAAATTTTGTTTGAAATTTCACAAAATCGTTCAAAACACTTTCTAGAAGAAAGTTACAAATATAATTACAGTAAACATAAATTCATGAAAGACTTACAGTTGAACTTAATGAGGAAGAAAGCCCTTACAATTTATTTCTTTTCCATCACCTTTGGATTTTGAGTTAAACATTTCACTCAGTTCTTTATTTGGCTGCATCGCGTGCTAGAAGTTACTCCTGGGAACACAGCACAGAGGTTAAGAGTTTGGAAGCTAGACAGACCTGGGTTTGAATCCTGCCTTTGTTTCTCAGTAACTTTGTGTCCTTTGATAAGATTCTTATTTTTCCAAGCCTTAGCTTCTTGTGTCTAAAACAGGTGTGATACTTCCACATGAGGCACTGATGGTTCAGAGCTAAGATTTCTTACTGCCTTCATGGAAGACCTGGATTTGATTCCCCACCAACGTACTCACGCACAGTGACTGCCCATCTGTCAAGAAAGCCTTGTATGCTGCCGTGATGCTGAAAACGCTTCAGTAGAGCTTTCAGACTAAGATGGATTAGAAAGAAAGGTCTGGAACTTTATATTCAAAAATCAACCAATGAAAATCCTGTGGATGACAGTGGTCCAGTCTATGATCAGTTATGGGGCAGTGTAGGACCAAGCAGAGTTTAATTCCATTATGCATGGGTTACATGGAGACACCTGTTCAATCCATGACAAGGTCTTTTGCAGCAGATTTTCCCAGTATAGTGAATCTTTTGACATCTTGACTGCTGTTTCCAAGGCCATTGATTGTAGATTTAAGTAAAGTGAAATCCTTAACAATGTTTTCTCCATTTATCATGAAGCTGCTTATTGGTCTAGTTATGAGGATTTTTATTTTCTTAATATTGAGGTATTATCCATACTGAAGTCTGTATTGTTTGTTCTTCATCAATAAATGCTTCAAATTGTCTTCACTTTCAGCAAACAAGGTTGTGTCACCTGCAGAAATGTTCTGCCTAAACTCCCTAAACTTTTTGTGGCCCTCTCATTTTACTCTTTAATTAAAAAATGCTTATACTTTTTAGTTTAAATGGATGTCTTTTAAAAAAAAAGTATCTGTGTATCAATAAAGGGGATGTCTGGGTATTTAAGAAGCCTAAAAGTTCAGAGAGATCATGACTCTCTTGAAATAGGCAGATATTAGAGGCCCACAGGATCAGTTACCATGGTAAACCTGACTAGATTAACACTTCTACTCAGTGACCACTGTAAAATGTCTGACCGACTACAAGGTATAGCAACTAAGTGCACGAAGTTAATTGTTCTAAGTGTCACATACCTCGTTGCTAAATATCACTACAATCACCTTCAGAGGACTCCCCTTGGGAAGCTATGCACTGATGCCAGCACATAGTCCACCCTTCAAAGCAGTTTTGGTACTCCTTCTAGAATGGCCATTGTGCACAGTGGCATGGTGACAAGTTCACAAACTTAATTGCATGGCTGTCTGTGAGGGAGCTTTTAGTCAGTAATCAAATAATTGCATTGGAACACCCTCCCTATTCATCTGGTCTGGCCCCCAACGAATTTTTTCTTTACCCAAAAATAGAGGAAGTATAGAAAGGAGGACATTTTGATGACTTTCAGGATATAAGAGCAATACCATAACAGCTCTGATGGCCACTCCAGAGAAAGAGTTCCAAAATTGCTTTGAAGGGTCAACTAGGTGCTAGTGTTGGTGTATAGCTTCCCAAAGGGAGCACTTTGAAGGTGCTATGCAGCAATCAGGTACGTAGCACTTTTTCTAGGATGAGTTCACTAACTTGTCAGACCTTATACTGATAGCATAGCACATTGCTTTACAACCTGGCTGAACATTAGAATATCCCGGGGGTCCTTTCAGATTTTCATATACTTTCTGGTTTACTTGGTCTAGATAAGAGTTTTTGCAACTGTATTTTTTTTTAAATTCTTCAGGTGATTCAAATACATCCATGGTTGAAAACCAGGAATACAAGTTGAAATTGACTCAAATAGCCATGGATTTTAGTATGGTGGAAAACAATAGTGGGAAAAAAGAAATGTCAGCCAACTTGTTACAAATAGAGACATTTGGAAATGATCATATTCTAATTTTTAGTTCCATTAATAATACCACAAAAGAAAAATAATCTTTGTCATAAAACATCTTTTGTTGAATTTAATTCAATTTAACCGTAGTGTCTGTTAAATGCCTACTGTAAGTTGTATGCTGTGCTAATTGCTGCCAAAAATATCTTTTTTTAAAGTGACACAGTTCTCAGCAAAAGGGATAGCTTGGTTCGCAAGACAATATTTTTCACACAAAAACAACATGAGCAATTGAAAAGCTCAGTACCAGAGCTGAGGGGTCAGGAAGAGGAGGCAGGACAGGAAAATCGGCCAAAATGGGTCGAATCACTGGGGAACACTTCAAGGCGACTGCAGGAATTTGAGACAGATCTGAAAGTGGTATGATTTGTAGGGCAGAGAGGAAAGGGGAAGGCTCTCAGGACTTCTTTTCTTTGACCTATAAAAAACACAATTTTTTTTTATTGTTGCAAAAATATGGATAACACATTTGACAACTCAACATTTTTCAGGTATACAATTCGATTAATCCAATTACATCAGTCATGTTGTTCAAACATCACCAATATTCCTTACCAATTATCCATCCCCATAAACCAAAACTCACTGCTGCGTAAGTGATACTTTCTCCTGACCCCTTTCCCGTTCCTGTAAATTCTGATCTCCACACATTTGCTTGTTCATTATGGGATTATGCATTGGGAAGCATCCAGCTTTCTTGATTAGGGATATGGAATTGTTAAGCACTGTCAAGATTGCCAGCTCTGTGTCCGTTGGAACCGCTGTATTTTGAATCTCTAACCAACCTGCTAGCAGCTAAGCACTTCATCTACCAGTGCTCCTTGGAAAGAATCCAGTTTTAAACTCATCTTTCAAGCTGCATTCCATTTATTGTCAGGTACTTTAAAGGCATACCCAGCCTGCCCCTGCCCACCTGTGACGGAAGCCGAACAGAAAAGCAACCACAATCTTTTCTTCCTATAAGGTCAAAATTAAGTCTGCAAAAGTAATTGTTCTAAGAACTACCTACCTCATTGCTGAAAAGTCACTATGTTCACCTTCGAAGTGTTCCCCTTGGGAAGCCATGTACTGAAGGCAGCGCTTTGTCCACCTTTCAAAGTATTTTTGGAACTCTTTCTGGAATGGCCACTGCGCACAGTGAAAAGGTGGCAAATTTGCAAACTAACTGCGTAGTTGTCTATGCGGGAGTTTTTAGCTAGTAAACAAATAACTGCAATGGAACACCCTCCCTACTCATCTGGTCTGGCCCTCAATGAATTTTTTCTTTACCCAAAGGTAAAGGAAGTATAGAAGGTAACATGCTCAGGAAATCAAGGGTAATATGAAGAGACAGCTCTGATGGCCATTCCAGAAAAAGAGTTCCAAAATTGCTTTGAAGTGTGGGCTAGACGCTGGCATCCATGCATAACTTCCCAAGAGGAGTACTTAGAAGGTGACCACAGTGATATTCAGCAACGAGGTGAAGTAGCCCTTTTTCTAGGATGAGTTCAGGAACTTAGTTGGCGGTCCTCATAATTCAGAGCCTGAGTAAGGTGTAAGCAAACGCACAACAAAGCAAAACCCCAAACCCAAACCCACCGCTATCAAGTTGATTCCAACTCACAGTGACCCCATAGGTTGTCCAAGGCTGTAAAGCTGACTGCCCCATCTTTCTCCCCCAGAGACACAGGTGGTTTCAAACTAAAGTAAGTGAATTGAGCACCTTAACCACTGTGCCGCGAGGGCTCTCTGAGCAAACGCCCCGTGATAAAACGTCGCCTACAGTCTCTCTCTACAAGGGAAGAGTCCACTCAAGTCTCTCAAATCATCTTGCAGGAAACAAAAACAATGGGGGAAAATCTACAGAAATCAGATATTTTTAAAACTGTTAAGTTTACTTCATTTTGATTCACTGTCCAAATAAAGTCCTGACATTTTATCTTCTTGGCAATCGTTCTTTCGTTTACCATTTGTCTTCATTCTGCAGCCTTGATCCATTTGATTTCACTGTGTATTCCCTTTAAAACGCCTGTTGTACTTACTTCAAAGTAGGTTTCAATACTTGTTGAGAATATTTTTTTTCTTTAATTTGTGTTTGGGAAATGATCTGCTTTTTGTTTGAAGTTATTTAGTGTTTTCCAATATAATATTCCTTTATGCACTCCAGTGGGTTCATTTACAAAACATTTAATGTCATTTATTTCTTTGAAGAGCTGTGTATTTGGTCAGAACAAAAGTGAGCTTCTGCATAGAGCTTGTGATGGCTTATAATTGGTATGCTATTAACTTGACAAAGTTTGCAAACTAATAAAGAGAACAGGAAACTTTAGATGTTCATTTTTTTCCTTTTATGTCTTAATTGATTGATTTAATCAATGTTTATTGAAACTCTAAGCTAGACGCCATGCAAGGCACAAATACGACTCAGCTCCTGCTTCCAAATAACTTATAATTTGTTGGAGAGTTATAGGTAAAAGACATAAAAATAAAGAGATGGTTAAGCACAATGTGAATAATGCCATGATAAAGGTAAGTAGGTTATGCTGAGTGTAAATATGTTAGTCATAAAAGGACAAATATTGCAGGATTTCATTTACAAAGAATCTAGACAAATGTATAGATGCCAAAGTTTATCAGAGTATCTAGAATAGGCAAATCTATAGATACCAAAGCTTATCAGTGGTTATCAAGGGTATGAGAGAGGAGGAAAGAAGGAGTCATTGCTTAGGAGATACTGCGCAAAGTGGAGAGACATAGTGGTGACTGCTGTACTATGGGATGAAAGGGATTAATGTCATTGAATTATACATGTAAAAAATGTTAAAATGGTAAATTTGTTATATATATATATGTATATATATATAAACGTCATCGTTGTTAGATGCTGTCCAGTCAGTTTCAACTCAAAATGGCCCTAAGTACAATAGGACAAAACAGTGCCCGCTCCTGGGCCATGCGCACAGTTGTTGCTGTGTTTGAACCCTTGGTTGCAGCCACTGTGTCAGTGCATCTCATTGAATGCCCTCCTCTTTTTGCTGACTCTCTACATTATCAAAAATAATATTCTTCTCCAGGAAATGGCCCCCCTGATAACCTGTCTGGAATATGCAAAACAAATTCTTACCATTTTTGCTTCCAAGGAGGACTCTAGCTGTACTTCTTCAGTCTTTCTTCTTTACTGCAAACTTTCGCATGCATATGAGGTGGTTAAAAATACTATACAGACACACACACATATTCACAAACAGTCACTATGAGTTGGAATCAACTCAGTGGCAATGGGTTGTATGTATGTGTGTGTGTGTATGGACTTAATTGTCAGACCTGATATATATATGTAGGACATGTACATATGATATATATACTATATGTGTATATATGTACACACACACATACACATATAGTATATATATCATATGTACATGTCCTACATATATATAACAGGTCTGACAATTAAGTCCAAGAAATTAATTGTTCAAAGTGCTACATACCTCACTGCTGACTATCACTATGGTCACCTTCAAAGTACTCCCCTTGGGAAGCTATGCATCAACATCAGTGCCTAGTCTACCCTTTAATGCAATTTTGGAACTCTTTCTGGAATGGCCATTGTGCACATTGGCGCAGTGGCATGGTGGCAAGTTTGTGAACTTATTTGTAGAGCTGTCTGTGAGGGAATTTTTAGCCAGTAAGCAAATAACTGCACTGGAACACCCTCCCTACCCACTTGATCTGGTCTCCAGTGAATTTTTTCTTTACCTGAAGATAAAGGAAACATTCAAAGGAACTTTTTTTTTAACCATTATTGAGTGAAAGTGTACAATCCAGTTTAAATTGGCATGTCTCCCTGTCTGCATCTGCAGCTCCTTCTGCTCTCCTTGCCCAGTAACAGCACATTCCTGAAAGGAAGACATTTTGACGACACAGAGACAGCTCTGATGGCCATTCCAGAGAAAGAGTTCCAAAATTGCTTTGCAGGGTGAACTAGACACTGACATCAGTGCATGCTTTCCCAAGAGAAGGACTTTTGAAGACGACTGTGATAATATTCAGCAGTGAAGTATGTAGCACTTTTTCTAGGATGAGTTTGTGAACTTGTCAGACTTTGTATTAAATATTTTTCTAATTTTTGATGTTTAGAGGGTAAATGAACTTAAAAGAGTAAGAAGCCAAAGGAAAATGTGAAAAGGACCTAGTCGTTTCAAAAAAAAAAAAAAAATGAAATAATTTCACTATTTATCATTCTAGAATGCTGTCTGGCCCAGGTAAACTGGTCCTGAGTGTGAAGAACTAAGACTCTTCCCCTTTTTCTAATGAGAAAGATAGACATTTAACCAATGACAAAGGCTTGCTAAGACTTAGGAAAAAGAAGACACAGAACATAATGAGGATCACAGAAGGCCACCCAGAGCAAAAAATATTAATGCTTAGACTTGTGTGAGTTCAGGTCAGGAAACTTGGAGAATGTTCCAGGAAGGAGGACGGGTTAGAACCATTACTGACAAACTAGACAGTGTTGCCTCTAGTTGCCTCATTAACTCAAACAATGATGGGATATTAGTTGTGAAAGAATATTAGAAAAAAGTGAAGCTCTCTAAATGACCTGAGACTTCCAAAATAACCTCAAAAAAAGAAATTTAAAAACAAGAAGCAGATTAAAAAAAAAGCTAGATCAATGGACCAGGATCAGTCTTCATGGCTCCTTATTAGCTGTTGAAAAGACTCATTTCTGAAGTGAAAACTAGAGAACACTTTAATATAAGAGGGTATGAAAATACCAAGATTTTGTTTTTGTTTTATAAGAGATAAAATAAAACGAAAACCATTGCCATTGAGGGGATTCTGACCCATAGCAATCCCATAGGACAGAGTAGAACTGCCCTACAGGTTTGCAAGACTGCAAAGCTTTACAAAAGCAGACTGCCACATCTTTGTTCTGTGAAGAGGCTGGTGAAGTTGAACCATCAACTTTCTGGTTAGCACCTAAGCATTTAAGAGTTTCTCTGTTATAAACCCAATTTAGTCTCCTGGCTCATACCTAGAACACTAAGAAACCTGATAAAAAGTAGATTGCTGAATCACAATTAATAATAGTTTTCTATAAGACAGAGGAGATGCACAAAGACTAATTTTCAAAATGGAAAAGCAAACTATAAACAAGCGAAACTGATGATCACTTGGGGCAAGATTCTATAGGATGACAACAAACTCTAGAGAAGAACACACAATGAATAACTTATGGCTACCATATTATAATACACAATATTGAAACTGCAGTAAAATACAAAATATTTGAGGCATATTATATAACATTAAAATAATATCTATTGTATCAGTCAGGGTTTAAAAAGAACAGAATTAGAGGTATTCGTGTACTCATTTACTTCTTGCTAAGAACTAGTATGAATAATTGTGAAGACTGGCTAAGTAAGTTTGAAGTCCATAGGGCAGACAGCCAAAAAGGGAAGAACACCACAGGCACTAGCCAAAGCTGCTGCCGACAAGGAGTCGCTCTCTGTCCCCAGGGGAAGTTTAAGTCCTCTTTAAGGCCTTCCAACTGATTAAGTCCGTTATATTCAAATAATCTTCCTAATTTAAAGTCAACTGATTAGGAATTTTAGTAACATCTACAAAATCCCCTCAGAGCAGCCCTCGATTAGTATTTTAGGAACAGGGGACTGTCGTTTTACCTAGCCAAGGTGACACATCAAAAAGCCATCGGATCCATGCTCCCAGGTTTTATACCCTCTGCTGTAGAGCAGCTTATTAAAGGGTGTTTCTGTTGCACGAATGAACAGAGTGAATGACCACTAACACTCACTGGCTAAGTGCCGCGGCTACTAACCAAAAGGCTGGCAGTTTGTGTCTGCCACACACTCCTTGGAAACTATATGGGACAGTTCTGCTCTGTCCTATACAGTTGCTGAGTCAGCATTGACTCAACTGCAGTGGGTTCGTTTTTTTGTTTTTTTTTTGAACACTCAGTCTGGTTCATCTGGACAGGCTGTCATACTAAATCTAACTACTACATTGACAGGAAGAGAAGCAAACCATGGTAGAGATAGTTAACCTAGACTGGGGTAGATAATTGACAAAGTGGAAATTTTTGCCCACGAGGGAACATGTGACAATGTCTGGAGACTTTAAGGTTATTAAACTGACCCAGTGGCTGCAACAATGGGCTGTAGCATAGCAACAATTGTGCGCCTGATGCAGGACTGGGCAGCACTTTTTTGTATTGTAACAGGGCCACTCTAAGTTGGAACTGCTTCAGTGGCACCTAACGACAGCACAACTGGGGAGTGTGCTACTGCCATCTAGGTAGTAGTAAGTAGGGCTGCTAGTAAGCATCCTGTGACACATAGGATAGCTCCCCACAATGAACAATCATCCTACTCAAAATTTCTATATTGCTGAGGTTAAGAATCTCTGATGTATCAGAACATGGGTGTCTGCTTTGACAGGTCCATCCATATACCTGTTCCCTAGACCTTCCTTATCATCAACTTTCCATTCCTATTTCTTCAACACAACTGACCATTTGGGCTAAGACTTCATCTGTCCCCTGACTACTGGAAGTCCCCACTGTAACTGGTGACCTAGAGTGGGTATTTTGTGCCACTGGAATTAATATTAGCTAAGATCCAGTGCACATATATGGATCTCTTCTAGTCAGTTGGCCAGGTAGCTGTCTTCTATATATCTTGGCATAAACAAGTGAGTGCTTCTAGTGTTTCATCAATTTGTTAATGTCTCGTAATACCTAAAAGATGTGTTTCCTTTTCCATAGTCCCTTTGGGTAAAGGCTCAGAGGAAGATTTATGGTATGTACTTGCAGCAATTATATTAGGAAACGCGGCCTCCTCTGCAAACATGGCTCTGGATCTACAAACTTGCTCAGGGCAGAGAAACTCAATGAATGGCCCTAATTCTCCATTGTGGCAACTCAGCTCAGGCTTTAGGCCATCAGAACTACATTCCATCAGACAGATCAAGAAATATTCTAGTAGACTATTCATCTGTTTCACTCATAGGGTCACCATGATCAATAAGCCACTGCAAAAGTCACTGCAGCACAGTGTATTCTGATAACCAGTGTATCCCTGTGGCCCTTTACCATAAACATGCCTCCCTTGGCTTTGGTCGATAAGTGCTTCCACTTAGCCTTTGCTATTCTGGGAATCCACCATCCCCACTGAAATCAGGTTACCCACCTTAGTAATGGTATCTTCCATGGCATACCTGCTGTCCAAAGGAGAGCAATCACAGAACTTTGCAAGAACACAGGTGTTCCCTTTATGGATTTTTTTAAGTCTTAGTGAAGCCAGTATCTCCCAGGCTTTCACAACGGCTGAGAATGTGTGTGTCATTTGGACAGGACACATCCATTCCCATATTACTTTTTCCCTAGATCTTCGGATTCCTTCCTCCACATCATGCTCAGAAAGCTCTAGCATTTCAACCAAATTAATTACTGAAAGTAGTGTGACAAAACCAGTTCATACCAGCTCACACAAGCCTAGTATTAAACTTTTAGCAGTTTCACAAGCCAGTTGGTAAACATAGACATTGTTGAAAATTAAATATGCAAACTCATAACTTCAGTAAAGGGAAAACCCATACCCCAGGAAGAACAAAGGGGCATTAACCTGTCTTGACCATGGATTTGAATGGTAAAAATGTTTCTGGAAAAATTGTACCATGAGCTTGAAGGTGCTGACTTATTCTACCTTCATAGTCTAGAGACTACCCACCTGAGAAATTGAGAAGCAGCTTCAGCCTCCTAAGACTTTAGTTTTCTCATCAGGACAATATAAATACTAACCTCCCTCAAAGAGTGATTGGTTGGATTAAATGTGACAGTGGACAAAAGCACACAGGACAATGCAGGGCATCTAGAACATTCTCCATAAATGTAAGTTGCCTCTACTATAAAAGAACAATATCACATGTTACGCATAACTTCTATGGACTAGAAGCAACACAGCAATCTTGCACTGTCCAGAGCACCCAGACAACAGCTGTCAAGCTCCACGATGTCCCAGGGTCAGTTCTGGCCCCTTGACTTTTCTGAAGCAGCTGTCCTCCCTCAAACTGACTGAAGTTTTATACCTTCGGCTCCTCTGAAGAGGGCAATGTGCGCACACATGGCCCTGGCTTAGTCTGTCCTTAAAGCAGCCGACTCTCTAACCTTAAGTAAACTGGACAACCCAGAGCCTATGACAGATGCACTGAAAAGACGACATTACAACAGAGGAACCGCTTGATTTATTGTGCCTTATGAAATACAAACCTCCTCACATCATGGGAATTAGTGATGGGATTTCAAAAAGAATAACAAAATAAAATCAGGAATGGAAGGGGAAAAAATTGCCTGGATCCAACTTAAAAAAAAAAAATTAATAAAAAATGCAAACCAGATGCAGCTAGAGATGACTGATAATTAAGGATGATAAATGACTAATGTTTTCTATTGAATTATCCAGTGAACTCTATTGTTTCTACATGAGGGAACAATTTACATATGGCTGCTGGGCTATCTTTTTACCTAAATTTGATTTCACAGGCAATTCTCCCCATCCCAAAGTGCCCTTTCCATCACTGGATCCCATATTTCCCTCAGGAAAGTCACTATCTTATCTTTCAGAGATTTCTTTAACAACAATAAGAAAGGTCAGGATTGGTTCTAGATAGTCTCTCCAGTGAGCATACAAATGATGCACTGAGTCCACAATAAGTAGGACACAAATCCTGTTTCCCCAGTGGAGAGTATCATGGAGCTACCCACATTCCCAAATTCAGTTTGCCTTGTGACTCGGAGTGTGTGTTGTTCAGACACACGTAGCGGGTGAGATACAGACACTGTGACTAAACCTTTCTTTAAATCCCAGAACAATCCAGCTTTCATAGTCATTTATTACGACTGTTATCTCTTTCTCAAAATCCTAGAGTTTAGAGTCTATACCACACAGCTGAGTATTAATAACATGCTGTCTTCCACTAGCAGCCATTGTTCAACACTGTGCTAATATTAGCTCAACAACTAGATTGTGGACAAGGCAGAGACTTGGTCTGCTGTCCCCATTGATGTAACATCATATAAGCACATCAAGCATCCTCAATACATACTCACTGACTGGCTAACAAGGAATGTTTGCTCAATCATTAGAATTACACTAATATTCAGCTGAGATAACCAGCTTCAAGTATATATATATAAATAAGCCAGCGTAACTTCAGGATTTTTTAGACAAAAAGTTAACCACAGAAAACCAAACTACCAAGTCTGTTGTCACTGAGTCAATTCTGACTCATAGCAACCCTACGGGACAGAGTAGAACTACCCCCATAGGGTCTCCAAGGAGTGACTGGTTGATTCAAACTGCCAACCTTTTGGTTAGCAGCCAAACTCTTAACTTCTATGCCACCAGTATTTTCTAACCTCTTAAGGAGAGTTGTAATAAAGAAGAACAAACTAACAATCAAATGATAAAACTCTTTTTACCTCTGGACACCCACTGCCGTCAAGTCAATTCTAACTCATAGTGACTCTATAGAACAGAATAGAGCTGAGTTTCCAAGAAGCACTTGGTGGATTCAAACTGCCGACCTTCTGGTTAGCAGATGCATGTCTAGACAGCGCTCCTGAAAGCCTAACAGCTCCCAGCCAAAGTAACTCATACTTTGAAACCGCAGAGTTGCTCAAGTTGACCAGAACATGGGGAAGGAAGCAACATCTACTTTCGTTTACTTTATGTGGGTTGAAAGCAAAATATTCCCTACTTAAGAAGAAAAAAAAAAGTGTTCTAAGAGAAAATTTGATTCCTCCACCTACCCTTTCTCGGCCCACTTAACACTTTCTACCCTAGACAGTAAGAGGGTTTTGGTTTCATTCTCCTTATTACCTGATGACATTTCATGGGACATTTCCTGTGAATCCTAATGCAGTTCATTTGATTATCCTGAATTATAAAACTTTCTCTACACTTGCTGCCTTGCTTGTAAGAGACGAAGAACTCTGCTTCCCAGAAAATATTGTTTCCACTCAAGTTTGACAGAATCAGATGACAGGAACTGCACAAGAAAGGAACGTGATCGGTTGGCGACTCCTATCTGGTTTGCATGTCCACGTGTCTCGTTTGATTTCCTAGTCACGCTCTTCAAAGCCCAGATGTTACACATCTGGAACAGAGCAGGTTGGACGCTCTGGTGTTGAAAACGTTAAGGAGAAGTCACTCTTCAGTTCAACGTCAGACAGCCAAATTGCTCTGTTAGTTTTAAATTTTAAAAATCAGCCCCAGCTGCTCCAACTTCTTTTGGCTCCTGATGTAGAACACTAAATAAAGACAAATAATTTATCAGCTTATTGGAAAGAAAGTCAGCAAATGTCATATGATTTAGAGACTGAGGTTACAATAGTTTGGGTCTCTAGAAAGCTATTGCATATCTTCTTGCAGGCTTCTCTCAGGAAGCACTAGACATAATAAGGCACATGGATGAAACTCCCCCAAATATTCTGCAGAGCTTGGGTCTGGTGGCGAGATCTATGTCCTCACGGTGACATGATGAGGAAACACATATCTCAAATTTACTTTAGATATTTGTTAAATAGTCTATTGGCTAATAATCTGATTTCTATGGAGGTGATAGAGAGGAAGAGGAGTTTCTCCCTTAACATTCTTGAAGCAAATTTCACTCTTCACATGAGGAAACTAAGCACTGACATAATTCCATTTTGATTCAGATAGCTAACTACTAATTATAAAACTGTACTTAGGGTTAAATAAGAAATACATATAGGCCAACTATCCATTTCTCATTTATGTAGAATCTATATCATAAAAGCAATAGTTCTAGAGCACAAAGACAGAGATCATAAGTATGGGTACCTGCTTAAGTAACTTCTAACTCTTTGGCCTTAGAGACAATGGAGTACAAGTTTACAAGTTCTGTAGAGTGATAGCTTCTAACTCTACTCTTTCAATTGGAAGTTACAGAAAGGCGACTCAACCTAGCTCAAGGGGAATGCATGGCTTACATAACTGGGGAACTAAAGAGGTGAATCTCAGGCACTGCTGGATTCAAGGGTTCAGTCAATTTCATCAAAATTCTGCTTCTTTTCTCTTGACTATAATATCTCTTAGTTTGGCTTCCTCTTCAAGCAGACACACTCACCAATGGCATTATATTGGCCCAGGTTTGGGGCACCACAGTTGTGTGGATGTTGTTGTGTACCATCAAATGAATTCTAACCTATAGTGACCGCGTAGGACTCAGTAGAAGTGGCCCATAAGGTTTGTTTTCTAGGCAGCAATCTTGACAGGAGCAGATCACTAGGTCTTTTTTCCTGTGTAGCTGCTGGTGGATTCAAACCACCATCTTTCCACGAGCAGCGGAGCATGTAACTACTGCACCTTGAGATCTCCTTACTGTAGATTTTCCTATTCCTCAAAGCCAGGGACACCTGACAGCAGGGTTCTCCTGGTCCCAAGACTCTCTCTGATTGGTCAGGTTTAGGTTACATGCCCATCCATGGAGGAAAGAGGAAGATCAAGCCAGAACATTATGAACTAAAAGTGAGAGAGAGACGGTTCTCATGGGGAAATAAGGCTCTCCTACCAGAACCTTTAATGGAGAGCAGATAGGCAATTCATAAGGCCTCTGGTCTTCACTTGTGCTTCAGCTCCTACCAACCTCAATACTATACCAAGCAGGCAGAAAAGAGAAATGGAGTAAAGTGCTAACTGCCATGGATTTCGTGGCAGATGCCTTAGTGTTCACCAAACATCCACATGTTCATCTACATTTCTCAGTGTCTCCTAGGGTCTTGTGACTAGACATGGCCAAACAGATTCTGAACCACAGTGATACATGTCACTTCTGCGTCAAGGTAGCTGAGGGCCAGTGCACCTTCTCTGTCATTTTCTTCCATTTTAACAGTGATCTTGGGGCTCTGTAGTTCAGATAAGATTGCTACCAGATGGAGAGGGGCTTCCCAACCCATACAGGACTCCATGAGAACAAGAAACAAACTTCATTTTGTTAAGTTACTGAGATTTTGGGATTTCCCTGTCATAGTCACTAGGGTTAGCCAGCCTAACTGATGAATTACTATTTTAGCTATAGGTCATATTCAGAGTGTTTTAATTTGTATCTCCCCAAATGCATCCATGAAGTCTCCTGTGATGAGAAAAATCTAGATCTTATTTATTCATTCAACAACCAGTGTACTCCTGCAATAAAGAATCAAGCCTACTTAAGTACCCTGTAGCACAGTGAAACAAACCGTAGCCAGAAGTCCTGGTGCAGTAAGTGCTAAGTACCATGAGAGACATGAGCACAGGCAGGTAGGAGACTTCCTTGGGGAAGTAGTATCTTAGCTTCATCTTCAGGGACTAACAACCTGGTAAAAACACCAAGTAAAGGGTTTTCCAGGTAGACAGCACAGGCACAGAGGTGAGAAGAGCTAGGAGGACAGGCAAGTTTAATTACTTACATAATCAGAATATTCAGGACTCCATGCAGAAACATGGGCAGCTTATCAAACTCATCCTTTTTTCAAAAGATATGGGCTTACAGCCAACTAAGCAGTGTCATGGTGGTTAATTGCCACGGCTGCTAACCAAAAGGTTGGCAGTTTGAATCTGCCAGGTGCTTCTTTGAAACTCTATGTGGCAAGTTCTGCTCTGTCCTATAGGGTCGTTATGAGTCAGAATCAACTCAGTAGCACTGGGTCTGGTTTTTTGGTTTTTAAGGAATCTGTAGAATCCCTAGTGGCCTAGTGGCTAAATGCTACATCTGCTAAGTAAAAGGTTGGCAGTTCCTATGCACCAGGATCTCCTTGGAAACTCTATGGAGCACTTCTACTCTGTCCTATAGGGTCACCATGAGTTGGGATCCACTCAACAGCAGTGGGTTGAGTTTTAAGCACTCTGTGGCTCACTAAAATGTCAGTGGTTCAAATTCAGCAGGCTCTCTACAGGAGAAAGATGGGCAAGTGTGCTTCCATAAAGATTCAGAGATGTGTAAACCCTATGTGGCAGTTCTACTCTGTCTTACAGGGGTGAGTCAGAACTGACTTGACGGCAAGGGGTAAGTTGTGCTTCATCCTTTACAAGCACAGTACACAAGGCATCACATGAATCTTTGGTTTGGGAACTCCTGTTGCTCTGGAGTTGACCCCATGAAGATGTGGTATTTAGCATGATACTTCTACAAATGCTATTATAAAAGCCAGTCAGAAGGCAGGACCCAGAGGTTGAGCTAGTTGGCTCTGTGAGTTAGTATCTGACTAGTAGAAACAATGCAGGACCTAAATACTGAGAGGTTCAGTGAGCTTCCTTTTGATTTCTGATCATGGGGTAGACCTGTAGTCCAGGTTTTCCCAGACCTAACTGTCACTAAACTGACATAGATCTGCCATCTGCCACTCTAATTAAAACCCCATGCAGAAACTCTATTTCTTGGGTTTTGTGGCTAGTTGCCATCAATCATATTCCTCATGACTCCATGTATGCAGAGTCCAATTGCTCCTTAAGGTTTTCAAGGCTGTGACCTTTTGGCCACCAGGTCTGTCTTCTAAGGCACCTCTGGATGCATTAGAACCACCAACCTTTAGGTTAATTGCTGTGCACTTAACTGTTTACACCACTCAAAGGCTCCTTTCTTGAAGGCAGGTCAGTAATATATTTCAATATAAAGGGCAGTATATTTTTCTGTAAAAGTTATATACTTCGTTCATTTCCCCATCACAAAGATCATTGTGTAGGGAAACTACAGAAGATTTCCCTATATTTTCACCACTCAATCTGTCTCAAGTTACCAGATAACAGGTTTGTGTGTCTTTTGTTGCTGTTAGGTGCCATTGAGTTGGTCCCAGCTCATAGAGACCTATGTCCAACAGAATGAAACACTGTCCAGTTCTGTGCTGTCCTCACAATCACCGTCACACTTGCACCTGTTGCTGCAGCCACTGTGTCAATCCCTCTTGTTGAGGGCCTTCCTCTTCTTCACTGGCCCTCTACTTCACCAAGCATGTGTTATTTTTAAGTTTGCTTATTCACATATACCCTGCCTTTATCAAAAAGATTTTGTGTAGTTTATAAGGATATGTAAAACACCGAAGGACAGCATTAGTTGAAAAAATAAGTACAACAGAGACATGCTATCTAAAGAAAAAAGTTGTTTGTAACAGTCACATAAATATACAATAGTGTCAGTGTAGAATATAAAGATGTACAATAAAATGAAGATATGCATATATGCATAGAAAAATATTTCAAAGTTTTTTTTTTGCTTGTTTATATTTTCCAAATATTCAAAAATAAGCATAATTATTAATAATTTTAAAGGCCTTTTTTTTATGCATGGCCACTGAATCAATTGTGACTCACAGTGACCTTACAGGACAGAGTAGAACTGCCCTCTAGGGTTTACAGCAAGTGGTTAGTGGATTTGAACTGCTGACCTCTTGCCTAGTAACCAAGCTGTTAACTGCTGTGCAGTCAGGGTTTTTTTAAGCATATGAAAAAAAAGACCAAAAAATTACACACAAAAAAGATAAAAATACAAAATTGTAAAGTTAAATACAGTTTTGATAAACAAGCCACAAATTGAATTCAATCTATCTAACAGGGAAACTTGATTAGCTACAAATTTCATATTGTTTGTAAAATCAAGAAAAAACTATTTGTTCTGGAGAAGTACCGACAGCTCTATTATTAATACTGAGAAAAATTTCTCCCAAAGTCTTCCCTAAGACACTAAAAATAATAATCATATACTCATGAGAAATACAAAAACATCTTTAGGCACTATCTAAACAGTCAACGTTTTCATGTTCCCTAACACAAGACTAAAATAAGTCCTACTATATATTGATCTTACATAAAGTTTTTGGTCCTCCACAAAAGGTAAATAGCTCTTTCCAAAGTGACTGGTTTTATTTTGTGACTTTGTGATTCATGTGTGTATTTGAGAATGGATAACAAGAGTGAGGTCATAATTTCACATTAGCAGACTTTATTATTAACTCAAGAAATGAAGGAACTTAGCCCTAGTATTTTTATTTAAAAATAAAATGTAGAATTAATGATATGTATTTGGTGTACTGAGTCCAGTGCATTTACAATACAGTGCTGTTCAGTAGTCTCTCCTTGTACCCTCATGATGACAATGGTGACTTAAGGCAAGTGCTCATTCTCCTAGGCTCAGAGTGGGCAAAGCTCCCTCTGAGTTAGTACTCAAGTGTGGCTCGCAGCATGTCTGCTAGGATACAAAGTAGCGTTTTCTACTCTGTTCAGGTCCCAGCTCTCAAGAGCTACAGGAGAAAGTCTTTCCCAGGGTTCAAAGCCAGAAAGACGCTCCTGGAAGTCCTGAGTAGAGGAACACTAAAAACCTTTTATGGAGGATCCACTGTGATCTGAGCCCCACATGCTCTATTTTGATATTCAACTTTTGTGAAGACTGAGGAAAACAGATCATTTATTCTCCCATCTCTATATAAATCTTACATCACCTATGAAGTATAATTGTTCTGATTCTTGCTATCTACTGGGAAGATACAGTTGAGCACATGGGGCACTACGTTTAAATTTAAAACTCAATGGTTCAACTCAGCAAGTATTTATTGCACCTCTAATATACTCAGGGTATCCTATCAGGTGTTGTGGAGTCTGCAAGGACAAAAACACAAACATGTGACTTTTATGAACAATGAAAATTTCCTTCCACAATATAAATGCTGAAAATAATTATCAGGTCTCCCACTGCACTGTCTGTGTTCAGCAGCGCAGTGTCTACATTCACATGAGGACCAGACTCAGAGGCATATGTTCCATGATCTCACGCTGAAGAACATTAGCTCATCGTTAGAACTCTCCAAAATAGAAAGTCCCCACCACTGTTTTAAGGAAAGCAAATCCCATTTAAAGTGGAAGGAAGAATTAAGCAAATTTTTTCTCAGGGTGGTCCTAGCAGATGCGATTAGGTATGCCACAGTAGTTCTCCAAGTGGCCTATAGACCCACACTAGATGAGATAAAGGTGATCTGAAGAGTGAAAAGACACAAAGAGTGTTCAGGCCACACAGCTTGTGAGCCTTGAATGGGGATTGAAAGACTCTCAAAATTTGAACTAGCAACAGCAGCAGCAGCAGCAGCACCTGAAAACTTGTCAGATGTGCAGATCTCAGACCTCATTCAAGACCTACTGAGTCAGGAAGTCTTGGGTGGGGCCAGCAATACGTGTTTTAACAAATCCTCCAGGTGATTCTGATACACACTGAAGTTTGAGAATCACTAATATAACTAAGACATGGGAATATCTTAACTGGGACTTGATGTTCCCAGCTGTTGCTGTAATATTCTGAACCTGTTCTGATGCTCCATCCCAACACTAGATGCTAATTATAACAAGACATCTAATCTCACACTGTCAGGAGAGTTCACTTTAGCTTCTTAGAAAAAATATATATATATATACATATAAACACACATATTTCCTCAGTGATCATTATGCCAGCTTTTATTCTTAGAATCAGGCCTGCATTGAATTATCTGCAAAGATCTCAATGATCTTTAATATTCCACCAACACATCAACACATGGGGGAAAAAAGAACACTGACAATGTGTTGATTTCTTCTTCTTTTTTTTTTTGCTTTACTATTGGCAATCGGGCTCTGTGAGCTAACAAGAGACCCACTAAAAGTATCATAAACTATGACAATTTGGTAAACAAAACTAAGAATCCAAGCTATGATATGAATGTTAGTGGACCAAGTGCCTTATGATTAAAACTTTTCATGATTTTTACAGTTAATTAGAAAGATTTATTGGCATCCCAAGGAATCCCCTCCGAGGAAACAAGGCTGCATGCAGTGATTAATGATAACCAGTTTTCACTTAGAGTGGAAAACTACTACACTCCAGAGGCACATGCATAGCTAGGAGAAGGCCTCTGCTGATCAGAGTTAGGGACATGAGAGGACCAGGAATGACACTAATTTGCCAGCTTCTGGTAAGCATCCTTCATTATCATCTCCCCTACAAAGCTGCTCTCATTGGCCTTTTATTTCCTTTTCCTAAAATGAAAGTTATTGCAGCCTACCAGGCACAGTATAGTGCGGAGTTAGCATCCAAAAAACCAAATCTATTGCTGTTGAGTAAATTCCAACTGGTAGGGACCCCACAGGGTAGAGTATAAGTGCCCCATAGAGTTTTCAAGGAGCACCTGGTAGATATGAATTGATGACCTTTTTGTTAGCAACTGTACCACTTAACCACTATACCTCCAGGGTTTCTGAGTTCACTTTAACTCAAAAAAACCATTGTTGTCAAGTCAATTCTAACCCATAGCAACCCTGTAGGTCACAGTAAAACTACCCCACAGAGTTTCCAAGGAGTACCTGGTGGAGCTGAACTGTTAACCTTTTGGTGAGCAGATGTAGCACTTAACCACTGTGTCACCATGAGAAAAAAAATTGCTTAATTCTTCCTTCCACTTTAAATAGGATTTGCTTTCCTTAAAACAGTGGTGGTTTCTGAGTCAGTAATTATGCTCTGGAGTCAGACAATGTGACTCTCCAATTTAGGAGATACGCAGTGCTGGGCGAGCTTGTAACCTCTCTGAGCATCAGTTTCCTCATGTGTAAATGTAGTAAATAACATCAAAATCACCATATTAGATCAAATGAGATAATACATATGTTTAGCACACTGTTTAAGTAAACACTAAATAAGCAGTGCTGTTACGGTATCATTATTATTTCAATTTGGCTTACGTGTGATAGTACTGATAGCTAGAAGATACGTTCTTGGAGGAAAAGCAATAAGTCTGTGACTCATAGAGGGGGAGAAAATTATTCAAGATTCTTCTACCAATTTGCTGATTCCTGGAACTTTGACTTCAGAGCTTTATTTCTTTGTTTTCTGTCCCTTTTCACAAGAGTTTAACCTGTTTTTGCAAATATTCTCCCTTAGGATGACTGCAAGCCCTGAAATCATTTTTTAATGAAACTTTGAAAAAAGAGAACTTGGCAGGTTACCAGTAAAATGGGAGGGTGCGCAAAGAAAAAAACAAGAGAAGGTGGTGTCTGTGGCACCAAGGACAAGGCTTGCGTACTTAACAAAACTCCTTGGTGTCAAATACACCCAAAACTATACGTATCAGTTTGATTGGGCCATGATTCCTAGTGTTGTGTGATTGTCTGCCATCTCATCATCTGATGTGATTTTCCTGTGTGTTGTGAAGCCTACCATTAATGTTAATGAGATGGATTAGTACCAATTATACTGATGAGATCCACAAGATCAGATTGCATCTTAAGTCAATCTCTCTTGATGCATAAAAGACAGAATGGAGCAGAGAGACAGGAGGACCTGATACCACCTGGAAAGAAAAGCAAGAGCATGTGACCTTTAGACCCAGGGTCCCTGTGCTGAGAAGCTCCTAGACCAGGGTAAGGCTGATGACAAACACCCTCAACCTGCTCCAAATCTACCCTGAGGGACTACTTCAAGTAGCAACATCTTAACTCCTCTATTTGACTCTTCATAAATGAAAGTAATTTTACAGGTTATTTCTAATAGATCCTTTTTTGTTTTCAGCTGAAATAAGAAAATCTTCTTTCATCTGCAAAAAAAAAAAATATCATGTTTTATGCAAAGATATCACTACTGTCAATCTTTCACCCCATGCTCACAGTCTCAGCCTTCAAAAGCAGACAAAATTGTCCTTAAAGGTTTCTAATAACCAGAGAAGATGATGTCTCTGAATGCTGGCAGGTACAATGGTCCTGGACACCAGGTTCCTGAAACAGAGCCACCCTTCTGGCAGTGGCACATGGAGAGTTGCCAGCAAGAAGCTGTTAGCAGATGGGAGTTAGGACACCATGAGGCTTCGTGGCTGGATGGTTATCTCCAACTCCAGGGCTCAGACAAAGATTGAAAACAACTAAAACCAGCAAGAACGTCCAGGTGTGATTCAATGTTGGGGTTCAGTTTGTGTTTGAGAAGTTTACTTCATTTAAGAGGCAAAAAAGAACTACACAGAAACCAGAAGAAAACAAGGGTGATTTTGGTAATGTTGCCAGAATTCCCCCAGAGATAGTGAAGGTAAAGTAAGTCACATTCACTAGCACTAACAGCATTCAGGTCAAACACCAAAAGGACAAAAATTGTGTCCAAGACTATCTCAGTGTTTATACAAACAATTCGCTGAACATCAAGTTTACCAGCCACTTGAGTGGCTTACTTTCTTAAAGGCTCCCAATGCTCATTTTTTAAATGAGAAAATAGGAGATACAGGGGTCAAATTTATTTGAGTAAGTAAATTAGGTAAAGTAAAGTAAAAGTAAAATAAAGTAAATTAGGTAAGTAAATTACCTAAGACTACATAGCGTATAAGCAACATTATGGAGCAACATTATGGCAACTATGCCTTATCTTAGTCTCCCTCACTTGACAGTAAACCCCACGAGGACAAGCATTTTAAATTTGACTCAATGCAATTACTTAAATGCAAAGAGTCAAGAACAATGAAGACATCCTTGAATAAAAATATTTTTTAAAGAAAAGAAAGGTAGGATGAATTGCTTTTCTAGACATCAAATCACATTCTAAAGGTACAGAGATTAAAACAGTATGATACTGTACAAGGATATGCAATTAAATCAGTGGAATGAAAAGGAAAAAAAGTTCCCAAACAAACCTACATTCAAAAGAACACTGGATTCACACAAAGGTGGCACAGCAGAGCAGCAATGAATGGATGATCTTTTGAATAAATAGCACCAGGGAAACTGGATATCCTACTGGTGTAAAAAAGGACACCGGGCTTCCCCAAAACTAAAATCAATTCAGCCAGCAGCTGCCATGTCATAGGACGGCCATTCCAGAAGAAGAGTTTCAAAACTGTTTTGAAGTGTGGAGCAGGCACTGGCATCGGTGCATAGCTTCCCAAGGGGAGTACTTTGAAAGTGACAATAGTGTGTTCAGAAACCCTGGTGGCCTAGTGGTTAAGTGCTACTGCTGTTAACTAAGAGGTTGGCAGTTCAAATCCTCCAGGTGGTCCTTAGAAACTCTACGGAGCCATGTCTTCGGCTCCTTTCTAGGTTTTCTTCATTTGTAAGACATACACTGAGTCCTCTATGGAGTTTTTTTAAGCTTGTGTCCTCCAAAAAAGATACATTCGAGTTCTAGTTCTCCTGCCCTGAACCTGTGAATGTGGCCTTGTTTGGAAGTAGCATCTTTGCAAATGCTATTAGTTAAGTTAACATGAGGTCATACTAGAGGATCCTAGGCCCTCATCCAATGTGACTGGCGTCCTTACAAGAGAAGAAGAGACACAGAGGGAAGAGAGCCATGTGCTGACAGAGGCAGACCAGAAGCTGGAACAGCCAAGGAAGGGTCTGTCTCAGAATCTTCAGAGAGAGCACGGCCCTGTCAAAAGCTCCAGTTCAGAATTCCAGCTTCCAGAACTCTCAGAGAATAAATGTCTGTTGTTTTAAGCCACCAAGTCTGTAGTCACTTGCCATAGCAGTTCTAGGAAACTAATACAGGCACTTTATTGAAAGAAGGAACTTGGCAATTCCCTAACTCATCTCCGTTTTCAAAAAGTTTTATGGTTGCCTAAAAGAGGCTCTTCCCTTAACACACTGCTGGCCCATTTGTCCATCACTGTCAAGTTCATGATGAAGCAGTGAAATCCATCAAGAAGGAAAAGATGGCAGTGGGGACAGGACCGGTGACAAGACTGAAGCTTCAGTTCTGCCCCTCTGCTTCCCTGCTGTGTGAACTTGGCCTTGTTACTTAGCCTCCCTGAGCCCCAGTCTCCTCATTTACGAAACAAGATTACATATCATACTCCACAGATGAAGCTGCTGTCATGATTTAGAGGGGTAACAAGAGCCCAGCATTGGCTCCCAGTGCTCTATAATTTTAGGTGAACTAGAAAGTGGATTGACACAGCAGCTGCAACAATGGGCTTAAGCATAAAAATGATTGTGGACATGGCACAAGACCAGGCTGTGTTTCGTCCTGTTCTGTATAGGGTCGCTATGAGTCAGAACTGACTCAACGGCACCTAACAACAACAACCCAAAGTGCAGGGAGGACACACCATAGGATCATCATCTGTGAAAAATTATTAGCTTCAGAGGAAACCCTTTTCCTGAGACAGTGGCAATCATTCTTGTTTCCCCAGTGAGATGCATGAGACAAACCTGCAGTCTGAGCTGAAGTCTGGGGATGAATGACTTTGGAGCCTCAACCATTTCATCCTCTCTCTAGCTGTTCAGGAGGACCTCATCAGCCACTGTCACAGACCTCCCTGGTCTTGAGCTAAACAAAATCGGCAGCAAAGCTTGGTTTCAGAGCTCCCTGCCTCATTTTCTCTTCTATGACCTCAATCCCAGGACCCACATCTCTGGACTGCCCTGGCAACTATATAGTAAATTTACTGTGATTCCCATTTTAGGAATTGAAGGTACTAATCCTCTGGACCTGTGTATGTGTTCTTAAAAGGGTCAAGAGCTCCAACTTAACCCAGGGTGCCAGTAGCAGTTGACAGTCCTCAGATATACCGGAGGTCAAGGACTGTACATCATTGCATCACCTCTTCCTCCCCCCAGACCATCCCTGGCGATGCTCAGGAGTCAGTATCAATGTTTAGACCTCACCACCTAACTTGTCCCCTGCTTCCAAGTTCTACTCTGTCACATGGGGTTGCCATACATCAGAAACTTGCTTGACGGCGCCCTACAGCCACAAGAACCCTCATGCTCACCAGCCATAACCCCTCTCCCATTTACCCTCTCTAAAATTTGTCAACCTCTAGTTCTTTCCAAGCCACTGAGTGAAAGAGACCAGCTGTGGTACCAGCAGGAGTATTAAATAGTACTGTATGAAACAGCCGCACTGGTAAGTGGTTTCACTCCTCCCATGGGCTCTTCTTGGCCCACATCCAGAAGTTTTGATCCAAAATCCTATCCTCATTCTTACTCCTAGATCCTGACCTCAGTTCCACTATTATGAAACATTCAAATCCCAGAACTAGAAGGCCCAAATCCTCCCAGCTTTCTGTCCTGGGCTTCAAAAAGATTTGGCTCACCAAATGTCTTATTTTCCCTTGGCTTGTGATTTCCAATGTCATTACAAACGACAACATCTGTCTAGAGACCCTCACCATTTAAAGTGCGGCCCAGCCCCACCTGGAAACATGATAGAAATGCAGAATCTCATCACCCCCACCCCCAACTCATCTGCATTTTCACAAGATGTCCAGAAAATTCATCTGCACAAGAAAATCGGAGAAACTCTAGTTTAGAACACAGAAATGTCTGTTGTAATCCTCAACTCCAGGACTTCTTTACAAAATCAAACAGAACTGTTTTATAAATATTTTCCTACACTGAACTTGGTTAATTAAAAGAAAAGCAAAAACTATTAAGTCTTCTCCCACATTCTCAGGGAAAATTTAGTATTTCTATGTAACTTGGATGTTTTATGACATCCAGATACATAGAATAATCCTTAACATAGTCCCCATTTAAATTTATGCTTAGAGTCCACTAAGCCTCTAACTTATTTTTAACTAAAAATTACTTTTTGCTTTTTTGGGTTACAAAAGTATGTTTTTATAGAAAGGTCAGGAAATATACATAGAATGAAAATAAAACAAATCAATAAAATAAAACTGCCCAAAGATAACCACTGTAAGTCACTGGAATACTTCCATGTATATGCAATATTATTATAAATAACAGATTATAAAATGAAATATATATATTTTTTACTTAGTCTAATGTGGCTCATACTTTTTCTTAATCTAATATGAACACATGCCCAATAAAATTTATCTACAATACTGTTTAATGACTGAATACTAATTATATACCACAATCAGTTTCCATTTTATGCAAAGGCATTGTTAAAAGAGGAATTATCTGTTGTTAGTCATTCCCTAGATTTGATTCCCATCACTCTCCTGTTAGTCTGTCATATTGTGGTGGCTCGCATGTTGCTGTGATGCTGTAAGCTCTTCCTCCAGTATTTCAATGCCAGTAGGGTCATCATAGTGGACAGGTTTCCGAAGAGCATCCAGACTAGAAAGAAAGAATTGGCAATCTACTACCCAAAATCAGCCAGTAAGAAAATCCTATGGATTACCGAGAATACTGTTCAATATAATGCTGGAAGATAAGCCTCCTAGGTTGGAAGGCATTACAGTAGTTGCAACAAGGGATTCAAATACACCAAGGAGAATGAGGCTGGTTGTGGGACCGGGCGTTGTGGTACATGGGTTTACTGTGAGTCACAGCCAACTCCACAGCAGCTACCAATGTTAGGCTTGATTCAATTTATTTTTATATAAGGCAGTATTATTCATTCAAGTGTCCCTGGGTTACACAAACAGATAAGTGCTCAACTACTAGCCAAAATGTTGGCAGTTTGAACACATCCAGAGATGCCTCAGAAGATGGGCTTGGCAATCAGTTTCCAAACAGTCCCAGCCCTGAAAACCCTATGGAGCAGCTCTGCTGTGCATGCTGGGGTTGCCATGAGTAGAAATCAAATTAATAGCAACTAACAACTATTTATTCATTCATCTTTATGACCTGTAATACCTTGTGTTCGCTAATGAAAAACTACATTTGTGGGAAAGTGTGTGCATTTTTATGCTGCTATTTGAATAGATAAAGCAACTAAAATCTGTCAACTAAGTAATATCTTTTGATTGATGGTCATTAAATGGATTGGCCTGTGCTAACATTAATGTTTTCCATATGGTAGATTGTAAGTTACACATGAATTTTTGTGTGCATGTCCTACAGTTAATTTTTTTTTTTTTTTAGGGAATTATTTCTTTTATATCAGAACATTCTTTAGGGATTTTTTTTTAAATTTTTTATTTAATATAACTGAGTGAAAATGTACATTCCTGTATAAATTTACATACCCACCTATATGCAGCTTCCACTGCTCTCCCTGCCCGGTGACAGCACACTATTCCTCTCTGCTGCATACATGTCTCGTTCTCCCAACAGTCTCTTTTTTCCCTCCTCTCCAACCACTCTCCTTCCTACAGTTAATTTTTAACTCAAAGTTAAAAATTCTGAAAGTATCTACAGATCAATGTCATAAGTTTTAAAACAAAAACACATTGAGGTTAAGGCCACAAAACTACCAATGTCTTAAAATCCAAACCAAACCCACTGCCATCAAGTCAATTCCAACTCATAGCAACCCTATAGGTCAGAGTAGAACTGCTCCACAGAGTTTCCAAGGAGCACCTGGTGGGCTCCACACCACCACTCCATTCACAGATGCAGACAAATATAATAAACTGGAGTAAGCTAAGGAGGTAACATTGTAAACAAAGTTTGAACAATCTTAAACTCTTTCATGCCTAGCTGTGGATCACCAGCCGATCAAGAAAGCAGGTGTGAAGTTGTGGTGATTGGCAAGCATGCCCGCCGTTCTCATTAAGAACCAGATGGCTATTTTTCTAAAACATGAGTGGTATTCAGATCCCTTTGCTTAGCTGGGGTTCTTTGGTTTAAAGCAACAGAAAGGGACTCTGGCTATCTGAGGTAAATAAAACTGGACTGTACTTCAAGGATGTAGACTATGGAATAGCCACAGGAAAAAAAAGAGGCCTCACCTTTGGGCTCCAGGAAACAGTCTTTTCAGCTATTGTTATAGCACACAAGCTTCAGGCTTAAAACTGCAGAGCATTTGATTGGCTTGACTTCAGTCATATGACCAAGCTGGTCAAAGGAGGGGGGAGGACTTTGATTGACAGCCCCACCGACCTACAGCCCTCAAAAGATGAAAGTGCCACTACCAAATGAAGGAGAAACAAATGTTCATTGCAGTATTGTTCATACAACAGCCATTATTTTCTAACAGTATTGTGGCTTAACACTGGTTAACGGTGGTGAGAAGGAAACCAACACACTCAGATGTCAGACTGAAATGACTACGGGTATGAGAAACTAAAAACAGTGGCTGATCCTTAGATTATCCTGAGAATTGTGAAGCATGAAGAAAATAAACAAGCCCATGAATTAAGAACATAACGATAGGAGATTATTAGGAAGATATGCCACATATAGAATGGAGAGGAGGAGTGCGCTGTCACCGGGCAGGGAGAGCAGGGTGAGCTTCATGTAGGCGGGCATGCAAATTTATACGGGATTGTACATTTTCACTCAATACATAATAAAAAAGAATTTAAAAAAATAATAATAATGATTTACCAATTACTGTTGTTGTTTCTGTTAGGTGTCACACAGTTGGTTCTGATTCATCGCAACCCTATATACCACAGAACAAAACACTGCCCAGTCCTCTCTGTCCTCACAATTCTTGCTACGTTTCAGCCCATCGCTGCAGACACTGTGCCAGTCCATCTCATTGAGAGCCTTCCTCTGTCTTGCTGACTGTTGGCTTTAGCAAGCATGATGTCCTCTAGACAGTGTTTCTTCCTGATAATATGTCCCAAGTACATAACACAACGTCTTGTCACCCTTGCTTCCAAGAATTACCCTGGTTGTATTTTCTTCCAAGAAGCACTTCGTTCGTTCTCCTGGCAGTCAGTAGTCCTCACCAACACCATAATTCAAAGGCATCAGTTCTTCCTTATTCATTGTCCGGTTTCTCAAGCATATAAAGTGACTGAAAATGTCGTGGCTTGGGTCAGGTGTACCTTGTTCCTCAAAGTGACATCTTTGCTTTTCAACACTTTACAAAGAGTTCTTTCACAGCAGATTTGCCTGAGGCAGTATGTCATTTATGCCCTGACTGCTGCTTCCATGAGCACTGATTCTGGAAAAAGTAAAACTATAATCTAGACAACGTCAGTGTTCTCTCCACTTATCATGATGTTGCTTATTAGTGCAGTTGTGAGGATTTTTGTTATGTTGAGGTAAAATTCACACTGAAGGCTGTAGCCTTTGATCTTCATCAGTAAGTGCTTCAAGTCCTCTTCACTGTCTGCAATCAAGGTTGCAGCATCTGCATATCACAAGTTGTTTATTTCTAGGTACAATAAATGCTTCAGAGACAGCTGGTCATTTTAGTTTAAATAAGCAGATGATGTGCCTTGACACTAACAATTTAAGAATTACGTTAATGATTTTCTTTATCATCCTTCTCTGGTATGCTAGGCTCCAAACCAGTTCATACCAGTTTGAACCTCTACTGAGAATATGCACGGCCACCCTTGTCGCTTTGTCATAGACTTGATTCTAACTTACAGTGACTCTACTGAACAGAGCAGAACTATCCCATGTTGTTTCCAAGAAGGGCCTCATGAGTTTGAACTGTCAACCTTTTAGTCAACAGCTATAATTCTTAATCACTCTGCCACCAGGGTTTCCATTTCTAACTGAGCTGTACTGAGTCAGAATTACATTTCACACATGACCAGTCATCCCACTCCTAGGGAAATAAGAGTCGCCACAGGAGTAGACACAGGCATGCCCGTGTTTACTGCAGCACTGTGCACAACAGCAAAAATACGAAAGTGGCTTAGACACCCATCGACAGATGGAGTATCAGGCAATGATAAAGAACACTGATGAACGTGCTGCAGATCTTATAACACGAATGAATCTGGAGGACATCATGCTGAGGGAAAGGAGCCAGTCACGAAAGGACAAATAATACTGAAATCACTACTATAAAAACTCACGAAAGGGAACAATCTTTGATGGTCATAAAGCAGGAGGGGTGAAGAAAGAATAATATTAAATAGACAATAGTTAAGTCGTAACTGCTTAAGGGAAGACACTACCCAACACTAGGAAAGCCAGCACAACTTGAATGAGACAAGGTCATGGAAGCTCCATGGACACATCCAAACTTCTAATGGATTAAATTGCTGGGCTGAGGGCTATGGGGAGCGTGGTTTCAGAAAACACGCAGCTCAATCAGCAAAATATCGTTCATAAAGAAAATGGTCTACATCTACTTTGATGAGTAGCGTCTGGAGTTTTAAAAGCCTGTCAGTGGCAGTCTAAGATACTCCACTGGTCTTACCCCTCAGGAGCAAGGAAGAATGAAAAAAACTAAAGATACAAGGGACAGGTTAGTCCAAAGGACTGACAGACCACATCTACAACGGTCTGCATCACACTAAGTCCAATACAAATAGATGGTACCTAGCTACCACCACTGACTGCTCTAACAGGTACCAAAATAGAGGGTCCTGGAAAGTGCTGGAGAGAAATGTAGTACCAAGCTCTAATTCAAAAAAAAAAAAAAAAAAATACACTGGTTTGACAGACTGGAGAAAGTCCAAGAGTATGACCCCCAGAACGCCCTTTAGCTCAGTGACAAAGTCACTCCCCAGGTTCACCCTTCAGCTAGATTAGACAGGGTAATAAAACAAAATAGGACTAAAGGGACACAACAGCCCAGATGGTAAGGACTGAAAGGCCAGAGGGGACAGGAAAGCTAGTCACAGGGAACCCAGGGTCAAGAAGGGAGTACGGGCATGTCACGGGGTTGTTAACCAATGTCATAAAACAATGTGTGAACTCTGAACTGTTTAATGAGAAACTAGTTTAAATTAAGCTGTTCAAGATTTACAGGACAGTAAATCTTCACCTAAAACACAAATTTTAGAAAAGGAATACACATTTTAACAAGATCACCAGGAAGTGATTCTTACGTATTATAAGTTTTGAGACCCGTTTCTTTACTAGCGGTTCTCAGAACTGGTCCCCAGCCAGCAAAATTACTATGACCTAGGAACTTGTCAGAAAGGCAAATGCTCAGCAGGAGTTTGAAACAGAAAGATCTGGTTTAGAACCCTGGTAACAACATACATAGCACTTTTAGCGTTTTGTTTTGAGTTTAGACCCCGAATCCAAAACTCACTGCTGTCCTACTCATTGTAACTTTATAGAATAGAGTAGAATTGCTCCGCAGAGCTACCAAGAAGTGCCTGGTAGATTCAAACCAACTGTTTGGTTAAAAGTCAAGCATTTAGCTACTGCGCCACCAGGGTTTCCAGATTCTAATGTCCATGCAAATCTTCCTCCAGTCCCCCAGGAACTTGTTCAAATGTAGGCTCTGATGCAACAGGTCTGGCCTGGAGTATGGGATGCTGCATTTCCAACAAGCTCCCAGGCGACGCTGCTGACGCCAGGCCACAGGGCACACTGTAAAGCACTGGAGGCCTGGGCCGCCCTCCTCTCTGTGGATCACCTGTGACCTGTGACTCCCACATTACACTAGCCCATTGTCCAGCCGGGTGACTCCTCACTAGCACGTTCAATAACAGGAGGTCATTTACTTTTTGGCAACCCTCAGCTTTGGTGGGGAACTAAAACGAGTTTTGTGGAAATTGTCGCATCTCCCTGAGCACAGAAAAGGCATAAGGGATAAATCTGTCCTCTGATTTGACGGTAGCCAACAAGCACGCTATGTTGCCTTCCCAAAATGCTGTTAAACACAGAAACTTGATACATTGGCTTAGCCCTAGTTCTTAAAACAAGGCATTGTTGATCATCAGAGTTTAGGGATTCATTTCTCAATCAAAAGAAAGGGAAGCTTTGAAACTAATCTATTCTGAGCCTGCTGGACAGAACCCAGGCCTTGTCCTCACCTCCAGCAGTGACTGGCCACATCCTGTGAGTAGGGCCAACGTAGACGTTGTGGGTGCTGTCATGGTCTTTTATCTGCATGTTGTCACAGATGCGCTGAGTGACGGAGAAGCTCGTGAATGGCCCATTCTCTCAGCAGAGACGCAGAGTCAACAGCGGTCTTGTAGTACGCTTGGCCTAACTTGTCCGGAAGAGAGGAGGGGGTCCAGCACACCCGCTCTGGCATTTCATGTCTCTTGGTGGGCAGCTTGAGCTGGAAAGCCAATGATAAGATAAAAGCAAAAAAGAAATGGCAATGTCAGATTCTGAGGTGAAGCATTATTTTTAGAGCCTGTAGGTACTGGAGTAGCTAACTGCTAGGAAAAAAAACAGTATCTTCATCTTTAAATTTGGGTTGTTGACTTACATTTCTGAACTTAAGAAGTATAATAAAAATTCTACAGTGGAGGCTAGGTTGGAACTATCACATGAAGAAAGAAATAGAACTTGTTAATAAACTTTCAATATACTTGAAATAATCCATAAGGTGTATATTTTTTTCTCCAGTTTTTGATGGTCCCTATTGGTTCATTTTCACTAGAATACTGGGGAATGGAAGACTTGGGAAAACACCATGATCAGCAGAAAGAATTCTTGTCTGTATTTCCATTGATTATAATTTTTTTTCCTCCCTTTCCTCCAGATAACTGTTGTAAGTATTTCTCAGAAGTATCTTTGGTCATGGTAAGATGCAATTCCAAGTCAATAGAGGCCTAACAGTTTTGTTAGAGGAGGATGTAATTTCACAAAGGCCCTATAGTTATGCAATGAGAACTCCAAGATGAGCTAGCCTCAGACTTCATCTCAGAGAAACCTACAGTCTATGGGAGACAGCAGCTAGTAGCTACTAGGAGCAGAACACTTGGTAGAGGTTCAGATTCTGTCAGTAAGATGTAGGTTCAAATCTCACCTCCAACATTCCTAACAATTAAACCACTCAGCTAGTTTAACCTCTGTGAATTTCAGTCTCTTCATTTGTAAAATGAATTTAATAATCCCTAAGACTCGACGGCACTTGGCTTGGCTTGGCAAGTCATAGAATGATAATGAAGATTAAATGTTGCATAAAAAAGCATTGAATGAAACATCAGTCTATTAAGTCATTTAGTATATACTGTGGTTATTATTGTTGTTAGGTGCCATTGAGTTGGTTCCCACTCATAACAGCCTGATTCACAACAGGACGAAACACTGCCCAGTCCTGTGCCGTCCTCACAGTGGCCACTGTCTGAGCCCAGTGTTGTAGCCACTGTGTCCATCCATCTCGTTAAGGTCTTCCTCTTTTTCATTGACACTCTACTATGCATGATGTCCTTCTCCAGGGACTGATCCTTCCTGTTAACATCACCAAAGTACGTGAGACGTAGTCTTAGCATCCTTGCTTCTAAGGAGCACCATGGCTGTAATTTCTTTTCAAGACAAATTTGTTTATTCTCTCGGCAATCCAATCTTCCCCAAGACCACAATTCAAAAGCATCAATTTTTCTTTGGTCTTCTTTATTCATTCCAAGTTTAGCATGACTATGAGATGACTGAAAATGCCACGGTTTAGGTCAAGCAGCACCTCAGATACTTTTGCTTTGCGACACTTTAAAGAGATCTCTTGCAGAAGATTTACCCAATGCAGTGCATCTTTTGATTTCTTAACAGCTATCTCCATGGGTATTGATTGTGGATCCAAGTAAAATGAAATCCTAATATCATAGATTGAATTTGTATTTTCCCCAAAAAATGTGTATAGAAATGGATGCAGCAGTTTGGCTGGGCCATGAATCCTGATATCACATGATGTCCCTGTATCCTGTATACCCTGCCTCTGTGATGCTAACAAGGGAGGCTAGGCAGCAGTTGGATTGGTGGCAAAAGACTCAAAAGACTGTTTTGTGCCTTGAGTCAGTCTCTTGATATACAAAGAAAAGAAGCTAGCAGAGAGGTTTGGGGACCTCCTACCACCAAGAAGCTGCACAGGAAGCTGAGCACATCGTTTGGCAAGGAACAGGGCCCCCATGCCTCAGCAGCTTCTAGACAAGGGGAAGCCTGACAAGGACCTTCCTCCAGATCCAGAAAGCAAGCCTTCTCCTGGAGCTGACACCCTGTATTTGGACTTCTAGCCTACTGGACTGTGACAAAAATAAAATTTCTCTTTTTAAAGCCATCCCTTTGTGGTATTTCTGTTAAAGCAGCACTGGCAGACTGAAACACTTGACAATGTCCATGTTTTCTCCATTTATCATGATGTTGCTTATTGGTCCAATTGTGAGGATTTTTGTTTTCTTTATGCTGTGGTGTAATCCATACTGCAGGCTGTGGTCTTTGATCTTCTTTATTAAGTACTTGAAGTCCTTTTCACTTTCAGCAAGCATGGTTGTGTCATCTGCATAACACAGGTTGTTAATAAGCTGTCCTCCAAACCTGATGCCCCTTTATTCTTTGCATAGTCTAGCTTCTCAGATTATTTGCTCAGCGTACAGATTGAATAGGTATGGTTAAAGAATACAACTCTGACTCATATCTTTCCTGACTTTAAGTCATGCAGTGTCCTTTAGTTCTGTTTGAGTGACTGCCTCTTGATCCATGTGCAGATTCCTCATGAGCACAATTAGACATTTTGGAATTCTCATTATTTATAACAGTACTCATAATTTGTTATGATCTACATAGTCAAATGCTTTAGCATAGTCTATAAGAAAATTAGAACAAGTCCATGACAGTTAAAGTACGACCTTGAGTATATCCCACCTGAATTTACAGACCCTCTCAAGAATAGATGTGAAGAACTGAAGAGTAATGACTGAAGACTGGGTGAGCTGTGGAACGACACCAAGGACACTATTCATGAAGAAAGCAAGAAGTCAATAAAAAGACAGAGGACAATGTAAAGACCTACATGGATGTCAGAAGAGACCCTCAAACTTGCTTTTGAACATCAAGTAGCCAAAGCAAAAGGGTAAAAGTAATGAAATAAAAGAGCTGAAACACTTCAAAGGGCAGCCTGAGAAGACAAAGTGCAGTATCGTGATGACATATGCAGAGCTGGAGATAGAAAACCAAAAGCGGAGACAGAATATGCTCAGCATTTCTCAGGCTTAAAGAACTGGTAGAAAAAAATCAAGTCTCAAGTTGTGATACTGAATGATTCTACAGGGAAAACAGTAAAGAATGCAGCAAGCATCAAAAGAACATGGAAATAATATACAGTCACCGTTCCAAAAAGAACTGGTTGCTGTTCAGCCATTTCAGGAGTTAACAGATGATCGGGAACTGAAGGAACAAGTCCAGGCCATACTGAAGGGACTGGCTAAAAGACCTCAGGAATTGACAGAACACCAATTGAGATGTTTCAACAGGCATACAGTGCTGTAAGTGCTTGCTTATCTATGCCAAGAAATTTGGAAGACAGCTACCTGGCCAACTGACTGAGGAAGATCCGTATTTATGGTTATTCCCAAGAAAGGTGATCTAATAGAATATGGAAATAATCAGACAATATCACTATCACATGCAAGCAAAATCTTGCTGAAGATCACTCAAAAACAGCTGCAGCAGTATATCAACAAGGAAATGCCAGAAATTGAGGCCAGATTCAGAAGAGGACATGGAACTAAGACTATCACTGCTGATGTCAGATGAAATCTGGGTAAAAGCAGAGAATACCAGAGAGGTATTTACTTGTTTTTATTGACTGTCCTAAGGCATTCAACTATGTGGTTCATAACAATATGAAGATTTAGCATACAGTATATAGTAAACACTATACAACAGCTGGTGGCACAGTAGTTATGCACTCAGCTGCTAATCAGTAAATTGGCAGTTCAAACCCACCACCATGGGAGAAAAGTGTGCAGTCTGGTTTTAAACCCTAATATAGTTCTACTCTGAGCTATAGCGTCACTACAAATCAGAAACAACTCAACAGCAACACGTTCCAGGTTTAGATACTATTATCATCAGTTTGCAGCTCATGGAACTCCCCCTCTCTGGTCCCTTCCTTCTACCAACTAAATGCATTTCCCAGCATTCATGCTGTGGTTCTGTTGATGAAGGCAGTCATGAACACTCACATCAGCCATGTGATTCCTGATCTAAAATAAAAAAGTGGGACAGTAAAGAGTAGTACCTTAAATAGTGGGATTTGCTCTTGACCTGCTCCACCTCTGGGATCTTTCTAGAACCAAAATCTTAGAAGTGAACAGAAATTTAGAAATCTAATAACCAACCCGGTGTAGTGGGTTACGTGCTACCACTGCTAACCACAAGGTCGGCAGTTCAAATCCACCAGGCGCTCCTTGAATACTCTGGGGGTCAGTTCCACCCTGACCCCTAGGGTCACCAAGAGTCAGATCTGACTTGACAGCACTTGGCTGGCAATAACCAACCCATTTTAAAGTAGAGGTATTCTCTGCCCCACCTTTGGGTATCAGTAGGGAGGCTTACTACTGTGGATAATAGGAGCAAAGCTGCAAGGAGCTGACTCACGTATTTAGCTCATGCTCCAAAGAAATCTAAGAGAATCACCAGAAGGCTTGAGGCAGGCTCCCGGGTTGTTCTGAGCTAACAAAACAATACTAAAAGCCAGCAAACTCAGTCATGGGCATTGGCCCTGATCTTCTGAAATACCACTGAAGAGATGGAGCTGCCTTGCTAGATCTTTCAATCCTTTCTTGCCCTCTAGCAAAGATGCTCTGGTAGAAAGCCTTCGAAGACAACCACGGCAGTAAGGAGGTAATTTCTTAGGCCCTTAGGTCTTGACCCAGGTTGCTTAGTTCCACCAATGTCAAAAAGCTATAGATCACACATTGTCTGTGTTTTTGTGAAAACTAATTTCTCTCTGAGCAGAAAGATTTTAGCTATTTGACTTACCATATCCATTATAAAGCTCTTGCTGTTGATGAATTTAAGCAATTTGTTAACTGAACCAGTTTTGGATCATTGATCAATATTATTTCTTCTGGAATTAAAGCATTCAAATCTCTGTTTCACATTCAACCCAGATCAATAAACCACTAACCCCTTCCAGTCAGAAGCAGGCAACCCATGTTCATGTAGAAATCCTCTAAAAAGGCAGTGAACACAATCACTATCTCCATCCAGATATCCCAGTATAATTTACCAACACTTACTCTTAGAAAAGTATCTGACTTTTCCTTAATCCACAGAAGATAAGTAAATTTAAAGATGATCTGCTCACAGCATCAGAAAGTCAAGCCAAGCAGATACCATCAGATATTTACCTGCAGAACAACTTTTATTTCTTGCACAGAGGATTAGGAGAAAGAACTAAAGGGGAGAAGACAGTCAAACTTGGATGCTCTCCCAGGCATCCAGAGCTTAGCTTAGGCTGCTCTGTACAGGAAAAACAATGCTCAAAACAAGTTTATCTCAAGTCTCTGCAAATAAAAGTCTCTTAAAAAAAATAACAGCCTACGAAGGGTATAAATCTAGGGTCACTTTGATGAAGTTGCACTGGAGTTCACAGTCAGGAAGGACATTGGTCCCTTCACAATTACTGCAGGGCTCTATGTGGCACCACACTAGACACTGTGGCCTGGACCAGAGCTCCTATCTGCACTAGACAAGGGCTTCTCCAGGGCCAGGTGCAGGCACACACAAGCGAAAGCTCATGTTATCTCTGCTCTTTGCTTCCTATCTTCTGTGGATAAACAAGGGCTCCAGGCCCTGGGTATCAGGCCAGTTCCCCTTCACACATGCAAGTTTAACTACGCACTGGAGTCTGCATTCCTTCCTGCAGCATAATTTCCTCTGAAATAAATGGCAAGGTCTGCCTCAGAGAGGATGGTGATGTCAGTCTTGCAGTAAGAGCCCGAAACCGAAAAGAAAAAAAAAAAATTGCTCTGAAGTCAATAATAACTCATGGCGACCCTCATGTAGAACTTCTCCTTAGGGTTTCTTGGCTATACTCTTTACAGAAGCAGATTATCAGGTCTTTCTTCCCTGGTGCCACTGCATAGACTCAAAACCCTAAATATTTAGGTTGGTAAACAAACAAACAAAATTCCAAATCCACTGGCACTGAGTCAATTTCAACTCATAATGACCTGAAGACAGAGTAGAATTGCCCCATAAAGTTTCAAAGGAGTGCTTCATGGATTTGAACTGCCAGCCTTCTAGTTGGCAGCTGTAGCACTTAACTACTATGCCACCAGGGTTTCCTTTAGGTTACTGGATGAGTGCAAACCATTTGTACCATCCGGGGACCTTAATAGCCCCATAAACCCCTTCCCGTCAAGTCAGTTCTGACTGACAGAGACTCTATAGCCCAGAGCAGAACAGACCATCGAGTTTCCAGAGAGCAGCTGGTGCAACCAAACTGCTGGTTATCAGCAGAACTCCTCTCCACTGTCACCACGGCTCCCTTGTAATAGCCCTGTAGTGGTATGCATTCTCTCCCAAGTTTCACGTTTTTAAAAGCATCCTTGACCATAGTTAGGTGGGGCTGTAAATCACTCTGCAAACCAAAAAGGAATCAAGCAGCCCAGGAAATAAGCCTCAGCTGACCCCAACTGTTGTGGTTCAGGCAGCCACAAAAGGAGACACATTGTTCGCTTAGGCGTGCACCTTGGAGAAGCCACAGGGATGGGAGGATGGAAGAGAGGAACTGAAAACTGACAGGAACTACTTCCACCTTTCATCCTTCCCTGTTGGGCCCATTAGCTCCTCCACATCTCGGCACTGGAAGCTTTCAAATCAAGTGAAAGGATTTCTTGGGTAGCACCCTGGAGGATTCACCTCCTTCCCACAATAAAGATGCCTGATTGGATTTAGCCTTGGGCTCTGGGTTATTTCCTTCCCTGGTCTTTAATAACCCTTATGTAGTCAAAACTGATCCGACTCGACGGCACTTGGCTTGGCTCATGTATATTGTCTCAGTGGACTCTGATACCAAGAAAGATAGCTGAAGAAATACTATTATTCTTAAATTAAAACCAAAAACCAAACCCACTGCCACTCAGTTGATCCCAACTCATTGTGACCCCATAGGATAAAGTAGAATTGCCCCACAGGGTTTCCAAGGAGCACCTGGTGGATTCAAACTGTCAACCTTTTTTCTTTTGGGCAGACATAGTGCTTAATCACTACGCACCAGGGTTTCCTTCTTAGATTGCCAAAGCCAAAAGCCAAGTGCCGTCGAGTCAGATCCGACTCATGGCGAAAAAAGACATAGGTGGATTACAAACTGACTGG
Source organism: Heterohyrax brucei (assembly GCA_028571685.1). Lineage (NCBI taxonomy): Eukaryota > Metazoa > Chordata > Mammalia > Hyracoidea > Procaviidae > Heterohyrax > Heterohyrax brucei. Next base: position 148,920,788 of record CM053144.1, on the reverse strand, counting down.
GCACGGCTGGGGTTGGGCATCTAACTGCTGGTCCTCTGTTCTTATCATTGTTCACGTGAGTGTTACATTGATGGCTTTCTAGGAAATACATCTAGCAAGGAACGAAACCATCTGTGACTATGGTTGTCTCCAGCGCAAGGAACTGGGTAGCTGAGAGAGCCGCTGGGAGGGAAAGAGGACGACAGGGAAGCTTTTCACTGGTGGTACCCCTGTAGTCCATTTTGAATTTGAAAATGTGTAACTGATTGCCTATTCAAAAAATTTAAGTCAATTTTCTTAAAAAAGGGTTGTTGAACTTTATAGTACACTGAGGAACCTTGAGAAAGGTGGCTGTAGAGCTTTACAGAACTAACATGAACATACAAAGAAAATGGTTTAGACATTGAAAGAACATACTGCAACGGTGAAAATTTTTTAATCCCTTTCAGACAGACTACACCACCCCACCCTGCCTCTCCACCATTTCTGACCTCACTTAATGCCCCTTCCAGAGAACAGAGTTTTGAAAGTGACACTATCTTATTGTTTACTAAAGCACCTGCAGTTAAGGACTCAGTATAAACATTATTATTTTAAGCAAAATATATATACATATCATTAAATCAAAGACTACATATAACTATTGGCCTAAGAAACACATTTTATTCACCTTTGTGTTCCTAGATCTTAGCACAGTGGTTAGTGGTTGGCATGCATCAGTTAGGATGCGTTGAAAGAGAAGCAGGTGGGGAGAGATGAAGACAGAGATGAAAGAAGCATGACAAATAAGGGCTAAAGTTCTAGCCTGTCCTCCTCTGATCCTCTTAATTCCTCATTATTATTTGCTTCATAAAAGATCAGAATATGGAGACTAAAAAAAAAACCAGACACTCTCTCAGTAGGTTCTTTCAATGAGCTGGCAAAAGGAAGCGTGGAATTTCTGAGCCATTTTCTTTCAGGAAGCACTCCTGTCTTAGAAGACGGCACAACAGACCTCAAGGCAAAATTCTGAAACAAGCAAGAGTCTGCATCACAAGGCTTTTCTTTTCCTTTTTTTTTTTTTTTTTTCCCCCTCCCACATACGGCAGGTTCCAGGAGGCTGGCTGATCAGTATAAACAACTTTATATCTATTCCTAGGATTTCAGAATCACGACACCTCAACAGCCCATTTGTCTAGAAGTGCAGAAGAAGCTTCCTGAGACAGGGCTTCTGTTTGTCCTTGGAGACAAGGACAAACACAAGCTGGCAACCTGCAATCGTTCTTCTCATCAGCTTGCTCTTCTGCAGCCTACACCGTCAGCGCGGAGAGCGAAATCAATAAGAGCAATCGCTCCTTGCCAACAGGCCAGCCTCAAACTGTTGCTTGGCTCTGGAGCAAGCATCTCTCAGTCAGGGTCAAGGAGGCTTATGCTGCATTTATCTGGGAAATCTTTCACACAGTACAACCAGGAACGTAAGAGGGTGTCACAGAGGAAGAAACTGAGGTCCGCAGGCGGCCGAGCTTTGTTTGCTGCGGGCACCGTTACGGGTATGGCCCTCCTCAAGCCCGGGCGAGCTTGAAGACAGCTCACAAGTACATATACCACAGGCGCAACTCAGAAATCATTAACTGAAACTCAGAACCAAGGGACAAATAGACTCTAGAATAATGGCTTAAAAAAAACTTTCCACAGGACTCTTTTACCAAGGAAGTGAAAAGCCTCAGTCCCCAGAGCACCATTTTAAAAGAAGTTGAGAACTCCCTGTAAAGACTTGATATCACGATGTGGGAACCAACATAACGCAAGTGACTTCTCCCAGGATCAAATCGAGACTCTTCGCAAGGCATTAAACTCCTTTATGGTCTGACCCTCCTTGCCTGCTCCTCCAGCTTCCTTTCTCCTCTTGACCCAACACATTTAGCTCCAGGCATAGGAACTGCTTGAATTATTACCCAGATGTGCGTTGCCCCACACTATTTTCCTCTGCCTGGAATCCTTGCTGCAATTACCACTCAACATCACCTGGCGACTGACCACACTGTATTTTTTTAAGTTTTTTTTTTTATTATGACTGAGTGAAAATGCACACTGTATTTTAATTGCCCTGGGGGCACAGAGGTTACGCACTCCGCCGCTGGAAAGGTGGGCAGTTGGAAGCCAGAGCTGCTCTGCAGGAGGCAGCTGCAGCCGGCGTCTGCTTCCGCGGAGAGGACAGCCTAGAACACGCTGCGGAGGCAGCGCCAGTGTCCTCTAGGGTCACTATGAGTCAGTTTTCCTTATGTCTTAGAAGCAAGGACGACGACTTAGAAAACTTACTTTGGACACATCAGGACAGATTAGTCTCTAGAAAAGGACAGCAGGTCCGGTGTAGCATCAGAAACCTCCAGGGAGACGGACTGACCCAACAGCTACACCGACGGACTCAAGCACTGATCACGGAGACGGTGCAAGACTGGGAAATGTTTTATTCTGTTAAACGTTAAGGCGCCGTGAGTTGGAGACGCCTGGAAGGCCACTAATCACTTCTCCCTGTATTTCCTGCCCCCTCCACACCAGCCACAGACTGTCAACTCATGGAGTACAGGGCCACTGTCTTACTCATTGTTGATAACGGCACCAAAGTATATACACAGATCTACTTGATGGGCTCCCAGGTCTAGCCACAGCTCCCACTATCCTGACTGACATTCCTTTGCTGTAAGATAGAGTCTCCCGGACCAATCTATTCCTTCTTATATTCAACTGCTTGGCAAAGTAGAGGGTCAGCTAAAAGAGGAAGACCCTCAACAAGAAGGGTTGCACAGTGACTGTAACAACAGGCTTAAGTATGAAGATGATTGTGGGCACGGTGCAGGACTAGGCAGTATTCTGTTCTGCAGTGCATAGGGTAGCCACGAGGTACAACTCAAGTGAAAATGTGTAATACATCTTCCCTAAGAAGCCTGATCATGACACCATGCCAGTCTTATGCTTCTTTACTTAGGAACTCAGAATCACAAGGAGTTTCTCTTGGGTGCAGAAGGCCATACGAGAGGCAAAAAGAAGGTTCTACTGTTTTCAGGCTCTTGATCTGTTTCTCCAAAACTAAGACCAAAAAAAAAAAAAAAAAAAATCTAACAAATGCAAGATCAAAAAATAAATTTTTATTCATTTATTTTTGTTCCAAAAGATAAGATTGTTTGTAGAATTAAATGTCAAGGGACCTCATAACATTTCCTGGCAGAATTTGTGTGTGAAGCTTTTAACCAGTCAGTTTAATCCAAATTAGTAGGAGCTTTAGAAAAGGCTTTTGGCTGGTGCACAGCTGGAAAGAGGTTTTGTCGTGAACTCTGCCAAATGCATACGGATATATAAAAAGAAGGTGGGGAAAATTAGGATTTTTGGAACAATATTTTTTTAATAGATGAAAAAAAATGAAACCCCAGATTTAATTAAAATTTTCCCCATATTCTGGCTTGCCTGTAATTTTAATTTTGCTGTCCAAAAGCTATTATACCGTTACTTAAACAGGAGAAAAAAGAAGTATTTTTAATTTTAAAGGATAAGAAGAGGAGAGGAAGAATGCTTAGTTTTTCTTTTCGGCACCCAAAGTCTCTAAATGGCCTTTACATTTCTTTGACTATTTTTTCTTAGTGGCAACTAACAGCAGTGTATCGATTCTTCCAGGTCCTGTAACTTTGTCACACACCACGCTATAGAACTTCAAGGACAAATGGAGGACAGCACACCCCCCATCCAGCTCAGGCAGAAGCACCTCAGTCCAAAGCCAGTGTTGTCCTCAGCAGCTTCAAGTGGCGCACTGGAATAATTCCATCTTAATAGTACTTTGAGTATAAATTACTTGTAATAAACTTGGAATTGGTTGATCCAGTTTCATGAGTGTTGTGCTATGCCAATTCTCTTTGCCAAAGGCACACATCATCCAAGAAAAGAAATATACAAAATAAATCTCAGAGCCATATAGTGTATCTTAACTCAGTGGTTATTTGTCCCATATTCGGCTCTTTCACTCCCACAGTGCCGGGTTTAATCTTGCATGGTCAACTGTCTGCTGGGCCGTTCTTCATACCTGTTCTGTGTGTTTCTCATGTTCAGAATGTCCATGTCTAAACTCCTCTTTTTCCCACTATCATCAGTTCCAGTTTGTGTCACACCATGCATCCAGTCAACCCTGACTCCTTAATCCATGCCCAACCAACCACCAAAGCTTCTTTTACCTCTTAAGTATTGCTCCAATCTATTCCTGTTACCTCTGTCCTAGTAGTAACTCTTACATCTGTCACCTGAATGAGCCATCAATTTTAAAAAGATTTTTTATTATGATTAAGTGAAATTTTACAATCCAAATTTGCTATATAAAACCCCGAGGACCTGCCTCTATGCAACTCTATCTGCTCTCCTCACCCTGTGATCACACACTCCTCCCCTCCACTCTTCCAGTAGCCACTCAAATGACACCTGTCCCCTCCTCTCCAACCTCTCTACTTTCCTCTAAAAAGAGACCAGCTGGACAGCCTCATAAATATATTAACCCATAAAGAAGACACATCACCTGCATCACTCTGTGTCCCTTAGTCTATTCCAGTCTGTCTGAAGTGTTGGCTTCAGTACTGGTCTCTGCTCTCGTCTAGCAGGAAGTCCACGGGTCATGTTCTCAGAAGATCCTCCAGGCTGTCAGACCATCAATTCTGGTCTTTATTCTTGATCTGCACACTCCTTTTTCCCCTGATGCATCAATTTCTGGCAAGTATTTCAGCCTCTAGTCTTAATCTTGTCTTTTGGCTAGTCTTAAGCTTATCTCCCTCCACTCTATATCACCACCCCCAGGCTGATAACGAAAACGAAGTTTGATCAAATCACCTTCTCACTGAAAATCCTTAAGATAACTCCCTCCTTTCAAAAGAGAAGAAAAGCCCACAATATTCGAGGAAATCAAAGTCCTCTGCCATAGTCCCTAGTCCTACTTTGTTGATAGCCAGCTCATCATGTTTCAGCTCTCTTGAACTGCTTCTGATTCCTCTGTGCGCCACATGCTTTTGCTATGCTGATGCTATTTCTATGCCTTTGCTCCCAAGAATCTTCTGTTTCACATCAATCTCTTGAACTTCATTTCTCACGGCACAGAAAGTAGCACGATAATGTGCATATTTGAGTCAGTTCTTCCTTATCCTCTAGTCTCACAGGGGTAACCCGGATAGGCCCCGATGGGTGTCTGTACTTGCAGTGGGTTCCAGTTCCTCTCCAAAGGAAAGGAAGACTGAGCTTAAGGAATACAAACATTTTATAACTGGAGAGAAGGTATATCTTCTAAGGCTGTATGCAAATTTGTTCTTTGCCCAGCCGTGGGAAGGACAAAAGGGGAGACACTATTTCTAACTTTCAAGGTTGATCACTCTAAAAATATCCTTTAGAGTCCAGGATAGAAGGAGTTGGTGCCTCACTTAACAATACATACAGAAACACAAAAGATCTATGGAGAACTGTCTCCGTGTGGACAACTTGCAAGAAAATGAGTAATGCTAAAGCAAAAAACACATTTTCTTGTTTGTGCTAGAAGTGCTCAGACACGTGGGGAGATACTCTCCAATTATAAACAACTATGAAGGGACTCACAGACTTCTCAAGGACACCCATAGCTTTGACCATCTTGACCCACTTCACAAACTTATACCACATTAGATAAAATACCCTGTCCAACGAAGCACAACTTCAAGATCATAAGTAACATTTCCATTGCTGCTTCAATTTTCTCCTCAGTCTTGTTGTTTGTATGTGTGTACATCTGATTAATTTTGCACATAAGCCCAGCTAATCTTCACTCCTAGAAGTCAGCCAAAATAGAGTTCTTCAGCTAAGCCCTCAGGAGAGTCAGAGAGGCTTGATTAAAGGAGAGATTTTAAAGTCAAGGAGGTTAAAGCAGATTCCTACTGCAATATGATTGTCTTCAGTTAAACATTCAAATTCTAGAAAATTCACTGAGCACATCCTAATATTCCAAGAAATAGAGCTAGCAGTTACATAAGGACACTTGGCTCACCCTAATATTCATTTATTAACCACCATTTCATTCCACAACCCAGGCTTCTTAAGAAACTGCCATGACAATTTAACCTCCCCAGCCCCCGAAGATCCCATCTATAACGGCTTATGACGGAAGGAATCAGAGCCAAACTCCAGGTTGGCTTTAGTTATGTCTGAACGTCAAGTTGCTTATTCCACACAATGAAACATAAGAACACCCTGAGGCAGGCCTCTGTGAAGGGAATGGGGTCAGGTTCCCTACTAGGCTTTTTCACCCCAAAGGAGAGGCAGGAATGCTCTGCCTCTATGATTCCACAGCTAGACAGAATCACAGACGTGTTTACCATTCCATTACAGTTCTTACACTCTAGACCTTCTGTTCTCAAACCATTCTGCTTTAGAGAATATCTCAGGGTTTTAGTCAAGTACAAACACCACCAGTCTAGTGTTATTGTGTCCATGTGTATGTTCTGGATTAGTGCACCTTTTTTTGTTGTTTATTTAGATTCCAAACCACAATACTTGATAAATATCTGAGAAAAATGGGAGAGGTGAATTGGAAGTCAAAGTAGACTTCGCTTATTCTATGAACACAGTCCTTCTAAGAAAAAAGGATTCTTGCAAGTGTTTAGTTTTCTAAATAACTTCATAATGGAGCAAAATCATACTCTTGCCAAAAAAGATTCAAAGCCCTTACCCTGGTGTAATTTATTCCCTTTTAGTGAAACGGGAAGACCAACAATAAGGTCACAAGTTTTCTCAGCAACGCCCACTTCCATTTCCATCCTGAGGCTCCACTAATGACTTTATTTACTTATGTTCTCTTTTATCTCACAGGATTTCTTTATTAGAACTACTGACACCAGCTTAGGTCTACCATGCCTTTTTCAAGGGAGATTCCTTAATGCTGTATTGACAGAAAATTGTTTTTTAAAAAGAGTCACTTTGATTTTCAACACACCAACATTTCATTATACTGTATTCCAGACTTCTCTGATTCTACATATTTCATAATTCTTCCACAATAGGTTATCAAGAGAACTTCTAACCCCAAATTACTAAGGCCTTTGATTCAAGGGCCAGATTGCTTATACTGACATCTAGGTGACACAATCTTAATATGAAATTAACTTTGTAATGCTTAAAAAAAAAAAAAAAATACATTCTTGCTTTTAAAACTTACACTGTATAAAACCAAATCCAAACCCACTGCCATCCAGTGGATTCCTACTCATAGTAACCCTACAGGACAGAGAAGAACTGCCCAACAGAGTTTTCAAGGAGCACTTGTCAGACTCCAGCTGCTGACCTTCTGGTTCGCAGCTGTAGCATTTAACCACTACAGTACCAGGGTCGCTATCAGTCAGTATGGACTCCACATCGCTGGGTTTGGTTCTTAGGTTTTTGACACCAGGGTTTCCATGGTATAAAGAACATAAATAGGAGCACTTAAAAATCTATGTCCATGTGTCAGACTTTTAAATGGGGCTTCAAGATGAGTTCACTCAAGTTTGAGCCCCTGCTGAGAATTTGCCTTTCCAACAACTTCCAAGTTGATACAACTGCTGGTGGTTACAGACTAGGGACCAGTTCTGAGAACCATTAGTAAAACTGCCTCACAGAAGTAAAAAAAAAAACGAAACCCATTGCCATCTGGTTGATACCAACTGATAGCTCCCCTATTCAGACAGACCAGAACTGCCCACGAGGGTTTCCAAGGAGCAGCTGATGATGTGAACTACTGACCTTTTGATTAGCAGTGAGCTCTTAACCACTGTGCCACCAAGGCTCCAGTACAGCTGCACTTCTCAAAAGGATACCCATGTACCACCTGGCACTCCCACTGAATCATTCCAGTTTAACAAGACCTCCAGCTGATGCTCAGCTATAATATATTTTGAGATCCACTGTGTAACTGCAGAGCCCAGGTGGCACAGCGGTCAACAGCTAAAGCAAGCTCTGGCTGCTTAACGAGAAGATGAGCAGTTGGAATCTACCAGCTGCTCTGTGGAAACGCCATCACGCAGTTCTACCCTGACACATATGGTCACGGAAACCCTGGTGGTTTAGTGGTTAAGTGCTACAGATGCTAACCAGAAGGTTGGCAACTCAGATCGGCCAGATGCTCCTTGGAAACTCTGTGGGCCAGTTCCACTCTGCCTACAGGGTTGTTGAGTAGGAATCAACTGGACAGCAGTAGGTTGGCTTTTTTGCATATAAACTGAGTTGGGATCAACACAATGTAACAAGTTTGTTTTTTCAGATTCCCCAACCAGCAGCATAAGCATCACCTGGGAACTTGTCAGAAAGGCAAATCCTCACAAGGGGTGAGAACCTGAGTGAACGTTTGAAGCCCTGCTTATAAAGCACCTTTTAAATCAAATATATTCACTACAGTGTATCAGTGATGTTAATTCATACTTGACTTTCCTCCACCAAACTAAGATTCTTTCTAGTTTTAAACACCATCCTCCTCATATATGCAGTTAACGTCAAAATTTGAGTGTGTGTTTTCTCTTTTTTAACGAGGCAAAAGTGGTCCCACAGGCTTATCTCCCAAAGCTTAGACAGTCTAAAAATGTTTTATTGCTTAATTCTTGCATTTAAAGAATTAGTCATAAGGAAGTTAGTGGTGAGCTAGCTGAAAGCTGGGTCACCCTGGCAGGAAGTAGCTAAAAAATCTACAGCAGCAGATTTCAAGTTTTTCATCTGCTGGTCACTTTGGCTAAACATCCCAAGGACCACCTACTCCACTCTTCTCCCTGAGCCATTACAGCAAAAAAAAAAAAAAAAAAAAGAAAGAAAATCACTTACCAGAACGAATAGGAAGGTTACTTCTTTCTGATGAAACACAACCAAAGTAACCATCTAAATTTTATAGCTATGTAATGTAGCCAGAAACCAAGTCATAGATTTTGTCATATTATAAACAATGAAGAGACTAGCCCACAGACCACCTACGGTTCTCACACAGATTATACTGTAAATTCAGACTACAGGACTATTTGAAATGCTGGCATTCTGCTAAGTGATATTCCTGCTGCTAAGTACATGGGGAATCTAGTGGTCACCTGTAACGTTAACGCTGGGTAGGAGCTCCCATAACTTAAGTAAAAATAGGGCTCTGATGCCAGAGAATGTCATCTCCCTCTTTAGAGCAAGCGGGGTTCAGACCTCAGCTCTAGTACCAAAATTGGCTAAAAGTGATCAGGTTTCTTTGTCCCTTCTGAGTACCAACTTTAAAACAGCTGTACAAGTTCACACTCTTGCACCTAGTGACATTTTAGGAATGGGATCCCGAACTTACCTATATGAAAATAAGCCTCATAATAACTAGACAAATTGAAGATCAGAAGACTTCATTAGTAGTCACACAAACTACTTTGACTTTCTTTTAAATGTTAAGATAATTTTTAAAAACAAAGTGATTAAAGTCAATGTTGCCCTTTTTTTTTTTTTTTAAGAACTATTTGGACTAATTTTTGTGACAAGAAAAAGGGCTAAGCTAACATCTCCTATTCCAAAGTAAGTCAGCGACAAAGTTTCCAATTCACCCCCCACATAACCTCAAAAAATTTTAAATAAGATGGTTTATAACAGAAATGCTGAAAATAAATCATCCTTGAATACTATGAGATTTCCCCAGTGCACCACAAATCACATCCAGAATCCGAAACAAAACAATCACTGATATGTGTGAGATCTGCTACTACAATCCAGAGCTGCAGGACAAGAAAGGGGAGGACAAAGGGGAGGACACCCTGCCTCCGCTTGGGCAGCATGCATCTTCTGGAGATCCTAACCCAGGCAACTTAATATCATCAGTCCAGAAAAGCCGGCAGACATTAAAATAATAACAACATAAATAAAAACAGGCTCTGGTTACAGGGGTAGGATCCATCTACCACGGCTCTGCTGAGGTACATCTGACCGCTGAAGGCAGGAAGGCTATTAGCATCGTGAATTAATGGGTAGATGGTTTTCAAATGAGGTCTTTTCATGATGGACACAATGTGGACTCAGCAAAGTTTCTCCTTCAAGAAAAATACAGCTTCTATTTCAAAGAGCACTGATTAGGCCTAATACCATTAGGCAACCATCAAGGAATTGTGTTGTTGTTACTGTTTTAACTATCAGTTACTTTCTAAACCAAAATTGTGGGCAGTAAACTTGACCGACAGTCAAGGTTTAGGAATGCAAGAGCAAATCCAAAGTACAGGCCAGCTTCAGACTTCCACAGGCCTCAAGGAGTTTCTAATTTTTCTAGGTTGTCAGCTCTTCACTTTTTCTCATCACCTTTTATCACTATTATTACTAACTTGCCTGGAATTTATAAATAAAAATTCATTTCACTTCATCACTCCCCCCAAAAAAGCACTGAATACCACATGATTTTAAAATTCTCAGTATGCTTTACTAGCGGCAATGTAAATCAATTTCAGTCAAGAACCAAAGTAAACACACATACTTAATGAATAACTCTCAACTACTAAGTGCCTATTATACATCCAGCAGATATCTGTTTAGAAAGACAAAAATGATTACTCCCTTTGTAAATTAAGGGTAAAAAACACAATTGTGTTGAGTCAATTTCCATTAATACTTGAAAGTACAAATATAAATTAAGTTTAAAAAAACCACAGGCAGTAAAATATTCCATAAACCAAAGCTAATTTTAATAGGATTGCTTAATTTACTTTGTAGGTTTTTTGTTCGTTTTTTAAAATAAAATCATCTTTAAAAGGACATGTCTTCTGGACCATACATGAAAGTTCACATCCAGACTTCTTTTCTGTGAAATTCTTACTCTTTCGTCATTGTCAAAGTCTTGATTTTCACTCCTGATTGGACTTTTCTTCCTTGGCAATTCTTTTTGTTACACCACTGAAATATTTTTCACGAAAGGAATTATGGCCTTGGTACAGTAGAATCTGGTCACTCAACAGGTGTGAATACTGGTCCCGCTTCTGGTTGGTTGGAAAACAGAAAATAAAGATATTTAATTTCTTTAGATAGCTTGCAACCACAGCAGTTCTTCACTTGAAACAAAATTTCCTTTTCTGTTGTACATTTTGGATTTTTTTATTGCCCAAATCAGAGAAATACCCCACTTTACTTCTGTATCACGTTTGGGTATCCAAAGCTTGCACTTCCACCTCATGTGATACAACTGTCCTCCACAAACACACACAGAAACTGCCGGAGATCACCTCAGGCAGCACACAACTGCTGCTGCATCTTCCGACTCCTCATTCAGCACAAACTTCAGTCATCTCTGACTACTATGACTATCTGTCGTCAGAGCTGGAAGGGTGTCCTTCAGAGGAAGGTGTGTAACAACAAGTCATTGCACATGAATGACACCACACAGACAAATAAAATGGTTTGGGGATGTAGCCAAAATTACGTAATGAAAGAAACAATTCCTGGCAACTTTAAGTAACCACAGCAAATGAGTATATACGTTAAACAAGAGATTTCCATACTTTAAGACTTCAAAGACAAGTAAGGAGGAGTTCTCAAAATGACAGTTTAGACACTGAAAATATCCATCCAGGTTAGACTGCAAAATATATTTAGGCTTAGAAAACTGAGCAACAGGAAATATGGCAGAGAACACTGAAATACCGTTTTTCAGCCAGGTTCACCAACCATCTTAGACTGAAAAAACACCTTTTATTTAGAAATAAAATCTCATTTTCTCATGCGCTTCTGTAGATCCTTATTTGATTATACACAGATTAATATGATTTTGAAAACAGGTAGGGAAAATCAATCAGCAAACATGAATCCTAACTTTTTATCCCGATTTCAGTATCAAAACATTGCTGTTATTAACCCACCCACTGTGGTCAAGTCGAGTCCGACTCACGGTGACCCCAAAGGTCAGAGTAGAACTGCCCCATGGGTTTCCAAAGACCACCTGACGGATTGGAACTGATGACCTTTTGGTAGCAGACGTAGCACTTAACCCACTACGCCACCAGAGTTTCCACTGCTGTTATCAAGTATCCTCAATTCAGTTTTGATTCACAGGAACCCTATGTGTAACAGAAGGAAAACACTGCTCGGTGCCACACCATCTTTATAACCCTTGAGCCCACTGATGCAGCCAGTGGGTCAATCTATCTCATTGAGGGACTTCCTCTTTTTCACTGGCCCTCCACTTTACCAAACATAATGTCCTTTCTCCAGGAACTGGCTCTTCTTGATAACGTGTCCAAAGTACGTGAGATGAAGTCTCGCCAATCTTGCTTCTAAGGGACATCTGGCTATACTTCTTCCAAGATGAATTTTTCTGGCAGTCCATGGTATACTCAATATTCTTTGCCCCCCAAAATCAAACCAAACCCAACCCACTGCCGTCAAGCCAGGTTCAACTTATAGCAACTCTAGAGGTCAGAGTAGAACTGCCCCACGGTTTCCCAGGAGCACCTGGAGTGTTTAAACTGCTGACCTCTTGGTTAACAGACGTAGCACTTAAGACACTGTGCCACCAGTTTCCATTCTTTGCCAACGCACTCATAATTCAAAGGCCTCAATTCTTCAGTCTTCCTCATTCACTGTCTGCTACTGATACATCTGGATTATATCAATTCTCAAAATATTTTTGTATGTTTGCTTACTCGTGTGTGAACTGAATTATCTTCATCTTTTTCTTCATCTCTAACACTAATAAAAACTCAGGTTTAGCCCAAATAAAATTACGCTGGCTCATTCGTTTATTTACAAACTATTTTGTTGTAAACTTTAAAGAACACAACAAAAAGCATTAAAAATCATTTCCTAGTTCACCAAAAGCAAGTGGTTACCTAAATTTTATGGCACTAAGTTCATTATAGGAAACCCTGGTGGCATAGTGGTGAAGTACTAGAGCCACAAACCAAGAGATCGGCAGTTCATATCCACCAGGCACTCCCTGGAAACTCTATGGGGCAGTTCTACTCTGACCTATAGGGTAGGTCTGAGTTGGAACAGACTCAATGGCACCTAACAACAACAAGTTCATTATGGAAACCCTAGTGGCACAGTGGTTAAGTGACCAAAAGGTCAGCAGGTCAAATCCAGATGCTCCTTGGAAACTCTATGGGGCAATTCTACCCTGTCTTGCAGAGTCAGTATGAGTGCAAATCTACTTGATAGCAATAGGTTTTTAAGTTTATTACAGTTCCAAATTCCTGTATGTACAGGGAAACCGGCCAACGGTTACCAACTTCTTGTTATATACAATCCCCAAAAGATAAATTTTATCTAGTCTGCCTGTGAGTATACAATTAAAAATTACCAAACAATCGGTAATATTTACTGAGCATTCCTTGTATGCCCAGAACTATGCTGAATGCTTTACGTGCATCATCTAATAAAAACTCACATCAGTTCTAAACAACAGACACACTATTAGTACCATCTTACAGATGGGCAATTAGATAACATAGGCCCAAGGTACCACAGCCAGTAAGTAACAGAGCCAGGATTTGAACTCAGAGGCTGCCCTCTCAACTACAACATATTATGAATTACTCCAGAAGAGCTAACTGCCTTTTCTTAACTCAAGAAATAAGATGAGCTCTGGAAACAAACAGGTAAAGGAGGAAGGCTTGGAAAGCAGGGCTTCCTATCAAGAAATGAAAAGAACCAGATGAGAAGTACAACCCTACTTGTCTTCCCCAAGAGGGACATTTCAACACACAGTTTTCACAGACGAGGAAGAAATAAGGAGCCCTGTTTGAGGGTCACCATGACGCCAGCAGGACAGTCAACTTCACAGGTGGGTGAACCTGGGTGTTTCAGTCAGCTAGGGCTGCTCTAACAGAATCACCACAGAGTGGATGGCTTTAACAAAGGAAGGTTTGTTCTTACACAGCCCAGTAGGCTACAAGTCGAAATTCAGGATGTCCGCTCCAGGGGAAGATTTTCCCCCTTGTCAGCTCTGGAGGAAAGTTCTGTATTGCATCACTCTTTGTCCAGGGAGCACCTTGGCGCAGGAACCTCAGGTCTGAAGGATGCACTCTTCTCCCGGTGCTGCTTTCTTGATGGCATGCGGTTCCCAATTCTCTGCTTGCTTCCCTTTCCTTTTATCTCTTGCAGGATGAAAGGATTAAGGGTGGGGTAAGCCATACTCCAGGGAGATTCCCTTTACAGTGGAGCAGGGAGGTGATCTTATAGAGAGGGATTTACAGCCCCACCCTAATCCTTGAACACACAGCAAAGGAAAACTACAGAATGGAGGACAGTCACAAGATACTGGGAATCATGCCCCAGACACACGACTACACATATTTTGGGGGAACACAATTCAGTCCATGACGCGGGGACAGCAGCAAAACAGAACAAAAATCTTCTAGATTTAATCTTGACTTGTTCATTCCAACTTTTACAAAAAGTTTGCTTCCTGTCATAGAAAAGGAAGAGACGTGCTATCATTTACTCACTCCTGCAGGTATTTTCATTCTGTCCTCAGGTCAAACAGGACCACTAGGAAGCCCGCCAACTTCCTGAGCTATATGAGCTTAATCCTGGCCACAGTGTTTTCCCTTGGTTACAGTACTTGAAGGCTACGTCCAGACGATGTCCTCTGTCCTGCTCCTACACTTCTCCCTGAAGTTCTCCGCATGATTCTCCAGCCAGTCATCAAAATTAGAAACCTAGTTCTAGCCAGTTTACTCCTCCTCTCACATTTCGTCGGCCAACACATCTACATCCTGGACAGTTTAAGCCCACTGCTCCTCTTCACCCGCACTTCCAGTCATCTGCGTTAGGCCTTCCTCATCTTCACTTATTTTGTTTCCTTAAGCAGCCACTTACCCTGCCTTCAGCGGTTCCCTTTCCAGACCACTCTCAACACAGAGACCAAACTCAACATATTCGAACACAAACCTAGTATGCCAGTCTCCAGGCTAAAATACAAAGGAGCAAATTTTCCCCAATTCTGAGGTTTATTCCTTAACATGTGGGAGTTAGATTCAACGACACAGTTTACTGGATGACTTCCCCTCACCCATACAAGAGGAATCAGAGCACAGCTGGGCAATCAAGTCCTTCCCGGCTCTGCCCTCCCACCCCGTCTTCTGGCTGTGGCTTGTCTAGGCCACAGAAGGTCATCTCTAGCCCCGTGCACTATGGCATATGTCAGAACACATAGCACGGAGGGCAAGGTGGCACAGACATGGGTGATTCCAGTGTGCAGTCTTACGTAGGAGAGTCCCCTTAGGATTGCTGAGGACTGTGGAAGACTGCTGGAGGGCTAACTCAAGGCTCAGCTAGTGCCTAGTAGACCTTAGCTGCTGTTACACACCAGCAGGTGGGAGCAGAGTACAAAACCAGAAGCACAATGGAAGAAGAGTTTCTTTCACGGACCTACAAGAAAATACAACTGTCTGGTTTTGACTTGAAGGACATAAAGAGGACAAACTGATGGTAAAGAACAGAGAATGTAAATATCAGAGTCAGAAACAAGTGATGAATGGAAGAAGCCTGGAAAATCAAAAAACAGTGATTAAAATCTATGCTAACCAATGGCTTTCAAGAAAACAGTTACTACCTATGACGTTCTTCATCTGAATAGTTTAGATCTCAAGATTCCCACAGAATAAAGTAAAAATAAGTCCTTAATGGATCGAGTGTTCAGTGGAAAAGCCACACATACTACTGGAAAAGTTTCAGAAAGACCATTAATCTTAGAAACACAACCTCTGGGTGGAAAAAAAAAATCCTATTTTCTTTCTCTCCCAAGTGGTAAAGAAGAATGGGTGTGAAGAATGGGCTCGGGTCTTATGCTGAAATGCCAGTCGCTGTTAAGACTGCCTGCATACTGCGAAACTGAACTTTCATAACAAAAATCCGTGGAGAACCCAAAAGCCCCAAATTCTTTGTGCAGCCATTCTATTACTTAGCAGTGGAAGTCTTGCTTTAAGGTACACCAGAGGCTTCTGGGATTTTGGCCACATTTTCACTTACATGGAAAAGACATAGTTCAGGACACATGCCACATGATTGAGCATGTTTATGTATATTGCCTAACATATCATTACACACGTTGTATCAGATATAAATACCATGTACCTTATGAACAAGACACTTTTAAAATCCACCTTTTGTTGTTGTTTTTAGTTGCTATTGTCAGTCCCAACTCATAGTGACCCTACATACAACAGAACAAAACACTGCCCAGTCCCATGCCAGCTGTACGCCAATTCATCGCGTGGAGGGTCTTCCTCTTTTTTGCCAATGCTCTACTTTACTAGCCATGATGTCCTTCTCCAGGGATCAGTCCCTCCTGATAAAATGTCCAAAGTATGTGAGACACAGTGTCACCATTCCGGCCTCTAAAGAGCATTCTGGCTGTACTTCTTCCAAGACAGATTTGTTCACTCTCTTGGCAGTCCATGGTATATACAAAACCTTTCCCAATACCGTAATTCAAAGGCATCCATTCTTCTTCAGCCTTCCTTACTCACTGTCTAGCTTTTGCAGGCATACGTCGACTGAAAGCACTCTAATCCACATAAAATACAACATACTGCTTACTGCATTCACAGTTTAGGGTGGCTGAAGACTAAGAGCACAGCAATTTAATTTTTGTTTTCTTTTTTCTCTCTCTCTTTTATCCAATGTATAGTCTAGTTTACCAGACCTACCACTTGACATGATGACATCCAACTCAACATAGTTTTCATCACCTTTTCATGTCTCTTCTTTATTCACATTCCCTGTCCATCTCAACTAAGAATATCTTCAGCCTTTTTTTCAACTTAGTATCTCAAAGGCCAAGTGTTTACTTAAAAGGAGAAGAGTATCCTTAGGCCACCAACCTATATCCCTCATTAACTCCAGCTTGTCTTAATGTTTGAGTTCTGACTTCTCTACTATTTCCAAATCTAGAACTATCACACACGATAATATCTATATACGACAAAATCCAAAGTCTGCCAGTTCTTATTGAGCAAGAAATACTTGATGGAAAAGAAAGACACAAGGAATTGTGAAATGTCAAGAGACAAAAGTCATGAGGAAAGACCAGACTGCCTTCTCCAAATTTCATAAATACTGTTTAAATTTGGGGTCTGGGTATATCAACAAGATATGGATAGAATATTCTATTGAGACTGTAGATTACATTGTCTACTGTTTATCACTTTATTATAACCAGGAATTAATTAGAAAAATTCCTGCTATCACAAATGGCTATATAATGGAGATATATCAATTTCAGACCTAACACTTAAACTTATCAGATTATCAGTTATTTAAAATACTACCAGAAATAAGAGTCTCCTAGGTGGTACAAGTGGGTTTTTTTTTTGTTTTTTTGTTTTTTTTTTAAACAAATAGTAGTACTCAGCTACTAACCAAAAGGCTAGTGGTTTGAGTCTAACCAGTGTTGCCCTGGAAGAAGGCCTAGTGATCTACTTCCAAAAGATCACAGCCACTGACAACCCCGCGGAGTCAATATAATAAAACCCACCTACCATGGAGTTGATTCCAGCTCATGGCCACTGTATACGTTACAGAGTAGAACTGTATTCCCTAGGCTTTTCATGGCTGTGACCCTTCAGCAGCTGACGGCCAGGCTTTTCTCCCACCCCTGGGTGGGCCCAAACTGCCAGCCTTTCAGTTAGTAGCTGAGTGGTTAACTATCTGTCGCACCCCTGGAGTCACTATAATAGGACTCAATAAATATTAATAATTAAAAAACTGTCTATAAGAAATAAGTATTTCTCATTCCAGAAAGAAACTAATACGCTGTTCCAACTATGCTAAGTTCTTTGTATAAGTCAATTATTTAGTTTTCTGCATCCTGTCACGGTAAATTATTCTGAAGATAAGGAAACTGAGGCTGCAAAA
Organism: Heterohyrax brucei; assembly: GCA_028571685.1. Taxonomy (NCBI): domain Eukaryota; kingdom Metazoa; phylum Chordata; class Mammalia; order Hyracoidea; family Procaviidae; genus Heterohyrax; species Heterohyrax brucei. The sequence continues at coordinate 148,902,962 of CM053144.1, read as the reverse complement.
GTTTAAATACTCTACCAGAGGTAACACAGCCAGTAAACAGCACTGTGAGAAGTATAGCATAGATCAGATTTCAAAGTTCATTCTTCTTCCACTATACATTTTTTTTGTAAAGCCTACATCAAAACAACAGCTGAGGGGTTAATTTCCACATGGTAGTACAGTGGGTCTTTCAAAATGGAATCTGATGTTTAGAAGACACTCCCCACTGAACAGCTCCATTATGGTAGCACATACTTCAGATCTAAACTTTCAGACAGAACCCAGTTAACCACTGTCCCACCCAACCAACTTCCTGTCCCATCAATACTGCTAATTCTAAACATAAAACACTTGAGGAATTTTAACACATCTGCCAAAGAAACCAAAGCAAGTCTTACAGTTTGTAATGTACTTTTATGGGTGCACTGCCCTCTGCTGGCCAGAGCAGACAAACCCTTTACAGCATTTTTGGATGGAGGTTAAAATAGTTTAAGGCAAAGCCAACCACACACCTGGCATCTGCTGTTGCCTAGTTGTTTGCCGAGTCCTGACAGTTGTACACACCTATATTGTCACACAGCCCAACATGACCAAGACACCTATTCCTTCAGGGAGACTTACTCACACCATTTCAATTCTTAAAGAGAAACATGGAAATACACAAATACATATCCACTTTGGTGATTCCAGGATACATAACTGTCATCTATTGCCAACCTGTAATTGCAAAATATTCTTTAGAACAATAAAGAAGGAGTATATAGAGTGGTCTCTACTCTAGTTACTTAACTATTTTCACACCTAACTGTAAATCAAAAATAGAGTGTAAACAATAACAAAAAACACTTCATAATTTAATAAAAAATTTTAATCTCAAAGAACAAATTCGTAAGTAAAGCCATGTTCTGTAGTAACACTGAAACTGACAATTTAAATGATCCATTGCTACTCTCAGTTATTACTGTGAGAATATATACACACAACTATTTCTCAAACTGAGCATCATATAAAGAGCTTAACTTTCAAGGAACTAAAGACTCTGGATTGAGAATTCCATTAAGGTAAAACTATTCTTTTCTAATTGTGGCTTTTTCCCTGAAACTTTGTCATTCTCTGTTATCACCCACTCCTTAAATGACTGAAGATGTTAGGATTTTCTACAGGCCAGTGGTCCAGCAGCTTTTTTAATTTGCTTCCCAGGAAAAAACGAGGCCTCAGCGTCATAGGACCGCAATGTTTTCACACCTCTCTCTGACTTTTGAAGAGCAGTATCATGCTAACTGTACAATTCAGCGTACTTTCAAAGAGAAAACATTTGGCCAGTCATAGCTATCTGGTTATACACTGTTCCTTTGAAAGGATGGCTGAAGTACTGTCAGAGTCAACTGTTCTCATTTTAGACTGGATTAAAATAATCACTGAAAAGGTACTATTCATCCCATAAACGTGTACTGAGTAGTGTGTAAAGCAGCCAAGATTTACAAATTCACAGAGTTTACATGCTGGCGGAAAAACCCTGATGGCATAGTAGTTAAGTGCTACACCTGCTAATCAAAGGGTTGGCAGTTCAAATATACCAGGCACTCCTTATAAACTCTGTGGGGCAGTTCTGCTCTGTCACAGGGTCACTCTAAGTGAGAAATGACTCCATGACAATGTGCTTTTGTTCTTTAATGCTGGAGGGAGAGATAAATGCAACAGTATATACCCAGCATACACTTGTCAACTGGATTAAAGATTGGGAAAAGAATTCTAATATAAGAAGATACCTATTTATGTGCGGTAAAGAGCATGGACTAAGAAGTCACTTTCTCTTAGATTTAAAGAATGAATTAAACATACACAAAGAGTGGGGACAAACAGATTCTAGGCAAAGGAAACATAATGTAAGAAGACCCTGAGACTGGAAAGAGTTAAGATTCTGGGAACTGCAGGGAAGTCAAGTGAGCTCAGGCTTGTAAAAAGGAAGGTGGCACAAAATGAAACTGGATGGATAGGTCAGGACCAGATCAGGTCAGTCCATGGAGATTACAGGAAGAATTCTGGACCTTATTCTAAATTCCAAAGACAGTCACTGATGAGTTTTAAGTAGAGGAGTTTCACTGTCTATTTACATTTTAAAAGATATTCTGACTACTAGGTAAGAAATGGAATAGAGGGAGCAACTGCAGAAGCCAGCAAACTAGTTGAGATTACTGCCATTGTTCAAGTGAGCAGTTCTGCATAGTGGTACATCTCCTGGGGGGATAAAAGTAGATTCAAGAAAAATTCCAGAGTTACCCCAAGCCAGATTTCTGAAAATCATCCTGAATTCTTGTCTCTCTCACCAGTTACATAGTCACTCACTAAGTTCTTCCATACCTACCTTCCCCCCAAAATCTCGATTTCATCACCAACTCTACAGTGTCCAAGTCTACCGTCTTAGTTTCCACCCTCACCATCTTTGCCTGACCTACCAGCAGCTTCCTCACTGTATCTTCACATACCTCAAACTTGTCTGGATACCGAAGCCTTGTGACCTTCATAAACATTAACATAAACTGAAGCCTTGTGACCTTCATAAAACATTAACTTCTGTCACTTTTCTAACTAATAACCCTCATGGGATTACCATCACTTAGAACTCTTTGGTACATAAGCTCCATGGATAGTGATCATCCTTTTTAACACTTTGAGTTTATTCCCAGTCACTGCCCACAAAAACTCAGCATTCCATTCATGCTAAAATGTCTCTGGCCCCCCGAATGCACCACAACCCTTCCCATGTCTCGGGACCTTACCAATTTACCCACCTGGCACAGCAGTTGAGTGAGTGGCTACTAACGAAAAGGTCAACAGTTCAAATCCACCAGGAGTACCCTGGGAACCCAATGGGGCAGTTCTATTCTGTCCTAAAGAATCTCTCTGAGTTGGAATCAACTCAATGGCAGCAGGGTTTGGGGGTCGCCTCAATCACCTCCTCAGGGTGTTGCTATCTTTTGGAGTTCACTACAGCAACTACTCATTATGTTGTTATACTTCCGTGATCATTTTTCTCACCAAACAAGTTCTCGATGCATAAAGACGATGTACCTCACTAGCCTGTGTAGCCCCAATACCTAACACAAAGGGTCCCATAAATACTTGTTAAGTGAAGGAGGTCATGGCTGTCTCCTGAGGTAACATGTAATCAGGTTGGGAAAAGAAAATGTACAAAAAGTACGTAAAGATAAAAATAAAGATACAGCTTGCTTTCTTGTTGTTGCAGGTTTTTCAAAATGTCACCTGTCCTCAAGTCCTTACAGTAACAGCTATTTATTCACTTTCAGTAAAAACTTCTTTCAAGAGAAAATAGTAGTAGTCATCACGTATGTTCTCACAGCCTCATCTCTCACACCACTCCCCCATCCACCTTCTCTGCAAAACCAAACTTCTCTCTTGCAGCACCCCCTTTACTGCCCAAAGAGCTAATTCCCTAAGAATCCCAAAATTTCAGTGACAATCCCTAAGGAAATTATCAAATTATAAAATGACTATTCTTTATAAAAACAAGGCCTCGTCCCTTGAAAGGTGTCATCTGAAGGGTGAAACCGTGGGATTCTACGACCACTCAGCTGAAAACCAATGGCTTTTATTTTAATTACAGGTCAGGTTTCAGTTGTTCTTTTACACACTGACAGTTCCTGATAAGGACACAACAATTTTTCCCCCGCGCTCGTATTAACCTAAGTCATCTTTATTCACAAAGCGACAGCAGTTTATCCACTGCAGCCGTCTCACTGCAAACCCTGGACTACCAATGGCCTCTGAGACTTACTCTGTGATAAAGTAAAAACCAGTGATGCTGCCACTGTAGGGAAGCCATCAATCTGGCACTGCTCAGCCAGTTTTGTCAGGAAGAACTTCCGGCTCACCAAAGAGACTAGAGTTGTGCCACACATTATTAAATAAGGTGACAGAAGAGGACAAGGAGACGACAGAGAAAAACAGCCGGTAGATTCTCTTTCTTATAATTAGCAGAGAATGGGATGAAACGTAAATAACAGTGCTGAATAGAATGGAGCTCAGTTCAGCCTCAGGGTAATTATCCATGTCCGGCTTTTGTTTAGAAATCTTGCTCCTCTTATCAAAGCTTTCTACTATTCTACATCTGGTACTGGACAGTAGCTACGGAAACCACTTGTGCTAAAGTTCTACAACTATAAACAGCACCAGGTCATTTCCAAACCAAGGACAAGCAGGTCAAAAGTCTGGCAACTGATACTACTAACATTATTATTAATGGGAACAAGGTAAAGTTCAAAATCGTCACCCTTAACTAAGGGATGTTTACATATAATCAGTATTTTAAACAACATCATTACTCTGACACATATTATATTACCTAAAGTCTGTGAAAATCATTATCTATCTGTTAACCTTCCTATCTAAGGTTCTGAAACATGAGTGACACATTAACTACTGAATTTTGACATCTGGCCCTTAGCACAACTCTTGCTAAGTCTAAAAAGAGCATCACAGATCTTCATGCTGTCATGACGATATAAAATTATCAGCACTTCTGACATGGTGTCTACTAAATTCTGTAACTTTTTGTAAAATTCAAAACAACCTCAAAATACTAAAAGAATTAGAGTCAACAACGTCAGATAACAATTTAATGACGACATCTACTCTTAACTTATGAACTATCTCATTATCTGACATTTCATATTTATGATAACAAAAATATCTACTATCCAACTATTTTGCATATTAAGGAGAAATGAAGTGGAGGGGTGATTGTGAAAGGAAGGAGGCTACGTAGGCTGCTGCCAGCAGTTCTCACCAGCCAGGTCTGGCAGAAGAGCCCGCCAGGCCCACAGCATGTGCAGAGTGGGCAGGTGGTAAGAGCCAGGGCTGCACGAGTGGGCCAAGGGCTCTGCAACGAAGTCTCTTTTTCCAAAGGACCTTGTCCACCACCTCTGCAGCTTCCATGAGTCCCAGGTAGCCGGGCCTAACTTGCCCACAGGCCTGGGAGCTACACACTGCCCAGGCCCACCCCCAGGGCTTAGGAACTGACAAGTGGAGAGGTGAGGCCCAGGGACCCTTGGGGAGGCCTGGAGTGCAGCCAGGTGACAGTGGACCCCAGGCGCTTTGGAGGTGGCTGATCATTATTACCCTCACCCCCAGAGGCTCTATGGTGGTAGGGAAGGGAGCCAGCCGCAGGACACGCATCCCAGAAACGAGCCTGGGTTGCCCAGCGGGCGGTGAACAAATGCAGCATGACACTAGCAGCAAAGATTGGGTGCAGGTGACTTTCGCATAATGACAATTTTCACATAACGACCTGGTCCTGGGGACCTACCTAACCGTGTCAGTAAGGAAGGAGTACACACTTTAGTTTTTATTTCTAATAGATAACTAAAACTGAGAAGAATCTTGCATACTCTCTTGGGTAGCAAATGATGACTAACACAGCTACTTACAGGCACTCACATACATACTCCCTCATTTTAATTATCACTGGAGCAACTTTTTATTTTTTTTTTACCTCCACAACCCATTAAAAGAAAAACTAGAAAAAATTCACATACTAATATAAAAATTTTAAAAAGGCACAATGTTTTTGCCTAGAGGAAGTCAATGGCGCTCATACTATCCAGTTAAAAAAAGGAAAAACAGTGGCTACAACTGGAGAGGAGTGGGGATGTCAGGGTCAGAAAGAGACAGGACCAGGTGGTTCTAGCGTGCTGGTTCCCTTCACATCTCAACCATGGTAGTGATCACATACATGTTCACTTTATCACTTATAACTTTCATTACATTGCACATTTATGTTTAGGGCAAAAACAACCCACATGTTAAAATCACAGTGTTAGATTTCTGGTGGGTCACAGAGTGAGAGGAGGATGCAAATTCATGTCTGATTTTGAAAAACACACGGAAGAGAATTCTACATTAATACATGATTGCATGTTATCGTATATTATATGAATTATATAAAATATTGTCTTATACAACTACATACTAGTGTTTATATGTTAAGAAAACCCTGGTGACACAGTATTTAAGAGCTACAGCTGTTAACTACAAGCTGGGCAGTCCAAATCTCCCAGGTGCTCCTTGGAAATCCTATGGGGCAGTTCTACTCTGTCCAATATGGTCACTATGAATTGGAATTGACTCAACAGCAAGCTTGGTTGTTTTTTAGTTACATGTTAAATATGTAGCTAAATGATAAATACAAAAATATACAGAAATGAAGAAATGTGTCAGCTATACAAGAAGCAGCTCTACCAGGTTACGCTGACTCCACACATTAACCTTCTCTTTGCCTGAATCATTCTTATCCTGGACTCACTGGATCGCACCTCACGTTTGCAACTGACCTGTGCCTAAGATCCGGTAACTCCAGTACAGTCGACACGAGCCTAGCAGACGGTTTTACTATCACAGCTTGGAAACCTGATGGAGCACAAAGACAGACATTCTCTCTGCCTTCAGGAAACGGCTCATTTTCTGCTAATAAAATAGTTACGTCCATCACAGCACCATATGTAACAGTGTTCAGATACATTAAACAACTGCACTTCAAGGCCCTGGGCAAACAGACTTTTGCAAGCTCTTCATTTAACAGAAACAGCAATTTACAAGTAGTTATGATCACATTAACTTAACAAAAATTCAGCTTGGCAAAATCGTTTAGATTTTAGAAGTATAAAAGGAAAAGTCAAATGATGTCCCTCAAAGATTGAAATTCTAGGAAAAGTAACAAGAACAGCATAAGCAATTCATTTAGAACTAAATATATCACATCAACCTTAAAACCGAATTTACACAACATGATACGCAGTATGAGTAGGTTATGAGTATTTTTCAAGCACTGTAAGTAAAAATAATTGTACAAATAATGCAAATGTGTTTCCTTGCTACTGAATGGCTATGTAAAGTAATTCTGAAAAGGCTCTTAATGCGACACACATGTACGTGCACGTGCACACGCACAGACAGAGCATTCTGGCAGTAATGAACGCTGTATTGTGTAAGACCTAGATTGGATTTATGTCCAACTGCCACATTCTTATTCAGTGTCACTCTGATTTTTCTCACCTAGAAGTGAAATATCTGTATCTAACCAAACCCACAGCTGTCAAGTCGGTTCCAGCTCATAGGGGCCCTCCAGGGCGGAGTACAACACGGCTTCCATGGAGCAGCTAGTGAATTTGAACTGCCGACCACCTGGTCTACAGCTGAGCTCCGAACCACTGCACCATCAGAGGTACTTTATGACTTAAGTGTTTCATGCCTAATTTCTAATCTTCCTTATCAAAAGGAAAATACCCGCAGTCCTGACAAAAGATGGGAAAAACACAAAAAAATATTTCAAGAGAAAAAAAATCAGCCAGAAGGGACTACCTTTCAAATAGACGTCAAGGAAATACATAACATTAATCCCAAGAAAGGATCATGCATAACAGAAATAGGCTTATATATGTGTGAAGTCAGCAAAACACTGTCATTTGACGATCAGCAGCCCTACTTTACTACCATCCTAATGCCGGCATTACTCACTCTCAAATAAGTAACCTCACTGTTTTCTCTCCTCTCCTCATTGAAACAACATTGTTACCGTGTTAGTGGTTCTTTCTCTGCAGCTTCAAAATCTTTCAGTCCCGTGAACCATATCCCTAAACTCTGCTTACCTTCCATCTTGATTACTGCATTAATCAGCTTCATGTTGCTAGTCTCTTCACTGACTTCAAATAACAAAAATTAGATTAACTTTCATCACCTATCTCTACAACCTCCCCAAACTCCCTACTAAAACCCACTGCCACTGAGTTGACTCCAACTTCTAGCAACCCTGTATGACACAGAACGGCCCCACAGAATTTCCAAGAGCACCTCGTGGATTTGAATTGCCAACCTTTTGGTTAGCAGCCATAGCACCTAACCACTACACCAGCAAGGTTTCCAGATTTCCTATTGGGTAGATATAAATACAGTGACAGCTGATTTACACAACACTTAGAACTCTGGTATAACATCAACACACATATAACGTCTTACCTACACTTGTGTATGTCTCAGACAACCAACAGTGTAACGTAGCACTGTCAGGCAAACAAGCCACAAAGCAAACAGGGCATGTGTTGATGTAATTAATGCAGCAGTAACTTACAACATTTTTTTATACATCAAAGCAAGTATTATAAAGCAGAATATAAAAGCTATGTTAGTTTTAAAAGGATTTCAATGAAATCTTGGAGTCTGGAAGGGGCTACTTTGTTTCTTGGCCTGTACAAGTACACTCAGAAAAACTTGAGAGGGGTACTGCTTTAGGTGCCTTTCACTGCAGACATAACTATTATATTCATATTCTATTACTCTCTGGACAACTCCGGAGATCAGCATTTAATCTTATGAATTTCATATGAGAAAACTGCTTTTTCAGGAGTAACCAATTTGACCACAACTATATACAGCAGCATCAGTTACTTCTTGTTTCAATACCAGAGATGAGGTCTAGCAAAACAAATCACATTCTGTCACGGCCCACTGAGAACACAAGCTAAACAAAACAGAAAAACAAAAGGCTATTTTTAAAAGTAACTAATAATAAACCACTTAAGAATATTTACCTTTTAATTCCAAAATATTCTAAGAGTAAAAAACATGCTTTAGAAGAAAGGCATACATTATAGGAAAAAAAACACAGAATTTCAAGTACAAAGTGTTGGTCCTAACTCCAGCACTTACTCAGCCACTTACGTGAACTGTAATAAACCAGGAAGCCCTGGTGTAGCAGTGGTTCACAGTGACTGCTAGTCAGAAGGTTCATCACTGAAATCCACCAGCATTCCCTGGAAATCCTATGGGACACTTCTACTCTGTCCCACGGGGTCGCTAGGAGTTGGAATCGACTCAACAGCAATGGGTTCGGTTTTTGGTTGGTTTGTAGTAGGCTTACGCATTACAAAAGTGTCACTTATCATTCACTTGTTTTTTTTGAAACATATGAACAGGAAAAAATTACCCTCCAATTAGTCCTTTTTATCAGCCATCCTCAAGATGGTAACATGGTTAGCAAATTCTTTATTTTACTAGTGACACTCAGTAATCAAGTCTAAAATCTGTAACAACATAAACAGAAAAAATACTATAAAGTTTTCTTTGGATGATTTTTCCATTTATAACTTGTATCTTAAAAGGGGACAGACAGACATTTTATAGCAACTTAACAAGTAGGCCAAAAATTATACCAAAGTTAAACCCAACAAGTGACCAATCAAAAACGAGGAGGCACAGTACCCAAAAGTGTCAAAATCTAAAATTAATAGACTTCTATTGCCAAAATCAACACCGCTTTACAAGCCTGAGCCTAATTTGTTAGATGCATATGACAGCTGTTTGACAATTTTATGTCATCACTTGCATTATAAAGCACTGAGGTCTTGCTGCAATTATATACATTCCTCCTCATACAAACTGAAGGAAGAAATGAAGTAATGAATTAAAAACTGAAGATGATTAACATGACGGCCTATTTTCAGTTAGAGGGAACTCCACATTAGTTCAAACTCACTGTTTACATTTGATCTTAAAAAATAAGACCATTTCAAAAAATTAGTTAAGCCTTATTAGGCTTTCCCTGTTTACTCAATTCAAAAGTGACAAAATAATAAAAGGCAACCAGACAAAACTTAATACTTTCTTTATGTATCTAAAAATACCTGAGTGCCCTTATTTATCACTTTTATGTAAGAGAAGATTTATCAGAAACATCCTTAGACAATTCCATCATCTCTTCTGAGTCTCAAATAAATCTGCTTAGGAAAAAATTATAAATCTGGGAAAAAATAACTACACTTTCTTAAACAAATTAAACTCAAGGGAAATCAAATATAAAAAGTAGTTCACAATGGACCTAATTTTTCCATTAAAATAGAAATGGCTGATCTAGCATGTGGCCACATTAATTATTAAAGATAATATCTTTAATTATTAATTATTAAAGATAATATCTTTCTCTTTCCAAGTCTTTGAAACAGTATTTCAAACCTTAGCTGTTACACGGTAGGAATACTATTTATGTAGGTAGGCTATGCAATAAAGAATGGTGACATCCTTTAGTTTTCTTTCTAACATCAAGACTTAAAACTGCAAAATCTACAGGTTTCATTTCTTTTTTACACAGATTATTCATATGACTAGCATATAAATATTAGCTATTATGACTATTACTACATCAAAGGATAACACTTTAAGTACCATGATTTCTAAGAGTTGTAATAATACTGAGTTATCCAACATTTCATTTCTCTCGAAATATTAAAGGACAAACATACACATGAGACATAACTGGCTGGTAGAAGATTCAAAAAGCATACTATAACATAAAACAGAAACCTCTTATTCAATATGATCATAAGATGTAATAGTTGCTTTAATGAAAAAGTCAATCCAAACAAAAAAAAACTGCAAACATACTAAATATCTTCCACCAAAATAATACACATTCACTTGTGAATCTCACATGTGAATCTTTTGATATACGATCAATACCTACAAAGATTCTCAGTTTGACTTCTATAATATGGTACAGGAAGTTAAAATGCTTATAAAATGTTGTGTGGGCACTTTATGGTTCTAGGCATCTATAGGAGGTCGTCCTGTTGACTCATACTGGAGGAAGGGGAATGGTGGGAGAGGAGAAGATATGAGACTGTTGGGAGGATGAGACATGTATGGAGCAGAGAGGAAGAGTGTGCTGTCACTGTGCAGGGAGAGCAGTGGAAGCTGCATATGGGTGAGCATGCAAATTTATATGGGAATGTACATTTTCATTCAATCATAAAAAAAAAAAATTCTTTCCACTAAAAAAAAAACAAAAATCGTTATGGATTCAATTACAAACCGCCAAAATATCTGCTGTAATCCTAAATCCTATACTTAAATGGAAGTACTCCCATTTGAGAATAAGTTTTTTTTTATGTTAATGAGGCCATATCAATACAGGATGTGTCTTATTCTAATCAGCCTTGAGACATAAACCACACTGACCAGGTACAGAGAAGTAAATAGCTGGGGGAAGAAGTCACGCTGCATGGGCATCACCTAGGGGCCAAGGAAAAGAACCTGAAGGGAGGGCCATTCTCCACAGTCAAAAGACAGGGAAAGCTTTCCTCTAGAAGATCCAGTGCCCTGATTTTGGACTTCTTGTCTCCTAAATTGTGAGAACATAAATTTCTGGTCAATTAAAGCCACCTACTTCTGGCATTTCTGTTACAGCAGCACCAGATAACCAAGACAGAAATTGGTTACTAGAGAGCAGGGTGCTGTTCTACCAAACACCTAAAATGTAGAAACAGTTTTCAAATTGGGTGTCAGGTAGAGACTGGGAGAGTTTTAAGGTTCTTAATAGCAAAATCTAGACTGCCTAGAAGAAACTGTTGGTAGAACGTTGGTAGAAAAAGGATGTCAAAAGCAATTCTGGTGAGGGCTCAGAAGGAAGTGAAGAGAGCTACAGACAAAATCTCTATCATTACAAAGAATACATATAGCTCCAGCAACAGAATGTTGCCAGAAAAGTGATGTTAAATGTGTTTCTGGTGAGACTTTACAAGAAAACGATGACATGGGATTGGACAATGGAAGAAGGTAATGTTGTTTTGCAGTGGCAAAGAACTTGTCTTGATTATGTTCAAATGTCCGGTGAAAGGCAGACCTTGATGAACTGGAACATGTGGATGATGAGATTGCCACACAAGATCTTAAAAGAGGCCATGAGGTTTCTCCTTGCTGCTTATAGTAAGATATGAGAAGAAGAGACGGACTTAAACATGAACTATGCAAAATGAAAACAAAGCTTAAAAGATTTGAAAAAGTCTGTTTACAGACTCAGGACATGTATTCTAGAATATTCACCTACAACAAACCTACACAATCTTTTGTTAAAGAAATTATGCAGAGGACCCATGAGCTTACACCGAAGGGGGCAGAGAAAGAGGGAAAGGAAAGAGCAATATCTGCCTCTGGGAATTCTATAGGCAGGCAACAGGCCAAAGAAGCTACATCTACTGTCCTCCAAGAAAAGGACCATCCCTGCAGTAGCTCAGAGATCAGCACGACTACTGGAAGGAACACAGGAAGCAAAGCTGACTCTTTCAAAGGCTGGCACCACAGCCTCCCAGGGTCCAAAGGCTGGGGCCACCGCCTGCTGGTTTCAAAGAGTGAAGCAGAGGTGGGGGAAGACTGATGTCTTGTGAGACGAAGATCACCAATGAGTTTGTCATGGATTGAATGACATTCCCTCCAAAATGTGTGTGTCAATTTCACTGGGTCATGGTTTCCAGTATTGTAAGATTGACCACCATTTTGTCATCTGATGGGATTTTCCTATGTGTTGTAAATTCAACCACTATGATTTAACAAGATGGATTATTACATTAATGAGATCTACAAGACTGGATAGTGTCTTAATTTCTTTTGAGATACGGAAGAAAGAAGCACGCAGAGAGACATCAGAACCTTATGCTACCCATACAACGATGCTGGGAGCAGAGGGTATCCTTTGGACCTGAGGTTCCTACACTGAGATCCTTCCCAGACCAAAGTGTAACTGATGCATCACAGGGACCTTCCTCCAGAGACTAGAGAGAAAGAAAGCCTTCCCTGGGTCTAGCCCTGAATTTGGACTTCCAGCCCACTAGACTGTGAGAGAGGCCACGTTTACTTGTTAAAGCCATCTACTTGTGGTATTTCTCTTCTAGAAACACGAGATGACAAGACAGAGCCAAAGAACAGAAGCTAAAATGAGACAAGGACCTACCCCTAGAGCAGAGAGAGACGGGGGGGGCGGAGCTTCCCTAGAGATGATCTCTTAATTTGGACTTCTGGCCTCCTACATTGCGAGAAAATAAATGTCTGTTCATTAAAACCATATACTTGTGTTGATATCTTAGATAACTAAAGACACAAAGCAATATGGGTACCAAAGTGAAAACCAAAGCTGCTCCCATCCAGTCAACTCTGACTCATAGCAACCCTATAGGACAGAGTAGAACTGACCCAGAGAGTCTGCAAGGAGCCTGGGGGATTCAAACCGCCAACCTTTTAGTTAGCAGCCATAGCACTTAACTGCTGCACTACCAGAGTTTCCTAAGTTGTGATAGCTTTTCTCCCAATCCTTTATACTTACGTCAGCCATTCCCAATTGAAGAGTCTTTTTCAGCAACTTAATTTATTTTGTCTTTCTAAAGCATTCCACTTAGTTTTCTGATATGACAACTTTACTTTCAGACTCAATTCTACTGGTTTAACAAAGCACTTGATCAGATTACACAATTACTATAGCAAACGTAACTGAAATAAATAGCTTTGGCAATAAACACAACTGACTCAGTAAACAGTTCAGCTAGTAGGTGCAAAGTGTACACACACAGTAGAGGACAAACAGCTAAACAGCTGAAAACATTCAACAAATTATAGGCATCAGGCAGTGTGAGCTGGAACAGGAATGGACATACATCAATGAACCCAGTTTGAAACGGAGGTGAGACAGAGGGCTTCTCAACTACATTGAAACAGAGGTTAGTCATTCAAAATGCTTCCTTGAAAGGCTGATATTGTGTCAAACAATTTGGAAATCCCTCTTTTGAAATTTTTGAATCCCTACAGTATTTTAAGTATTCAATACTATGTCATCATTCTTGAGAGACATTTAACTTCCAAAACTAATTCCAATTTATTAAGTGACATTCCTGGTGTGAAATGAGAGGAGAGAGATCATTTGGGAGACGATCAGTATAAACCGGTGTATTAGAGACAGAAAACGCCAATAAGAAGAAAACTATGTACAAAGCACTACACTAATACCAGTTTTCACTACTATGAAAGAATTCGTAAGATACAAATCAGATGACAACACGCCAAATGCATCACAAAATCTTCAGACAAGAACACCGCATTCTTCCGCCTTGCCACATAGATCCAAAGCAAAGACGAAGCATGTCTAGGTGTCCGGTGAATTTGGGAAAGCAGTAGCTGTCAACCCAGGTAAGTTAATTAAGCTCCATTACTATGCATTATGCACATCAATTCTGATCTGGACATGAAATGAGAGCTATCTTTCTCTTTCTTACTCAAACTTAAATCAGAGGATGTGTATGTGTATGACTGGGAAACAAAGAAAACATATGTGTTTCACCCCAAGACAAGGGGGAGAAACCACTTTCTCCCTTAGAAAGCAGTATTTTCTCTTCGTTATAGTCTGTAATCAAGTAAGTTCTACGTTTGGAGAAAAATAGTAACTAGAGACTGCTAATTAAACAACAGTTTATTTTCTATCACAGTTAGCAATAAGAATGTCAAGTCTGAGAAGTTTAGCTTCTAATTCTATTCAACTTCTACAGTCTATGTCTACCCTCTACCACAAACCATGCACCTATTCAAATTCTGTCTCTTCCTGAACTCACTCACAATTTTTTTAAAAACCAAAGGCTAATACTTCCAAACCCCACTACAGGAAAATTATTTAGAAAAAAAAAAAAAATGCATTTCCAAATCTTCCAGAATTTATCCTAGAAACACTGGGAGTAATTTACCTCAAAATTCTTCACCTTTTCCATTGTTATCAAGCGCCTTGATGTGTGACTGGAAAGCTTCTGCTCACAGTTGCTGATAAGCTGCAGGCAAGGGTGCCAGGGTACCATCTCTTCTGTGTATCTGATGGGGGAACAGTTGACTGTTACAAACACTCCTACATATGCCCTGCGCAGAAGCCTCACGGGGGCTAGTGTGGATGAAACATCCTCCTCCTACACATGGCACATACTTCATTTAAGCTAACTGTCCACAGAATGCATCAACAATCTACTTGTGCGTTTTCAAAAAAAGCACAGTTATTTCAAAATTGCATACACCCCAACAAAACAGTTTAATTTTTTACCTGTGGAAGACAGAACACAAGTAGCTTTCATTGAAGAATCCCAAAGATTTAAACTACAAAAGTGCAAGAAGATAATTCCACCTTCAAGGATCCATCAAGAGCAGATATGACAGAGAGAAATACACTCCACAACAGCCCCTTCACATTCACAAGGAACTGATTTATCTGGTGGTTTGTATGACATTCTATCCTTTCCCCTACAAATGAAGTCAAGTGCCCCTACAAAATTTTAATGACATCTTAAGATCCCTACTGATTTTTTTAAGATATAAGACTAAAGTTACTTATAAAATGATTCAAATAAACTGCCAATGAAATACACACTACAGATTACATCAGTACTGTGGTCCCATTAGCCCCTGAAGCCAGGCTGCTGAGTGGTGGTGACTGACATAGTACAGCATGAGTACCACACGGATGGAGACGATACCGAAGCTGCTGTCTGAGTCAGGCTGCTGCAGATCAGGACCTGACTCCTAGCATGTCACTGGCAACAATCTTGGCAGGGGAAACAGGTGACAGGTGTGGGGGAACAGCTCTCTCTACAGAGCAAAATACGGAACAGCAGGGGAGAGGGCTCACTGGATACGAATTCCTTTGTGTGTACCTCTGTGCACACTGTGGTTGCCAGTCTTTATTTGGCTTTTCCACATCTTTATACATTTCTGGGTAGGGTCTACAAGCATTTACTACATCAGTAATCTTAAAGTTCTGATCCCAAATGGAAAAGGTGGTGATTAGTATTTCATGTAAAGAGCCATCATCTCATCCGTATTGCGTTCACCGCCACTCTGTCACCAACCTTTCCAGGTCTCTCTGACCTTCAACAGGCAGACCCTCTTCTTTATCATACACTCAGAACCTTCATTACCCACTTACCAAGCAACATTCATAATGCACTTCACTTTATTATCAGTGGAAGAGATTCTCTTGAAGTCATTCTCTGCTATTCCTTAGGGAAGCTAAGGCTATCCAAGAAGTAACAACCATTTCAGAGTTCACCTCAACTAACAATTTCTTAATATTCACTTCACACTAAGAAATGTGCTATCTCTTATAACATCAGCCAACATCAAATTGGAAACCCTGGTGGTGTGGTGGTGAAGTGCTGTGTCTGCTAACCAAAAGCTCAGCAGTTTAAATCTGCCAGGTGCCCCTTGGAAACTCTATGGGGCAGCTCTGCTCTGCCCCATAGGGCCATTACGAGCCAAAATCAACTCAGTGGCACTGGGTGTTTTCTGGGGGACATCAAATTTGGAATCTTAGTATAAATTTTTATAAGAATGAATGCATTCTACACTCTGTTGAGTTAAACATATATGTATAACAGCAGGAACAGCCTTAGCCTTAAGCTTGTAAACAGCAAGGTTTGTGGATGTCTGTAACAGTGTTCTACAAACTTAGCAATACACCCACTTAATGGAGGAAAAAACGAAAACCTTAATTTCCTGCTGGACTAAATTATTTTTATTGAAATCTTACTTCAGTATGCACAAATATAAAATAGACGTAAACTGCGTATGTTTGTATCTCTTATAGAGCTATAAAACTAATGTATAAATCAGATTCAGAGGTTCAAAACCAATACAATCCAAATTAATAGCTGAATAATACTCAATTTATGACATAAAGTTGCCAGTGCTTGGCCTAACAGCAGAAAAACATATTTACATGTTTTATATTTTTCCAACTTCATTCTTCTAGGTAATACATTGTTTTAATAAGCCAATCAATTTTACAGTATAGTCCCAGAATGCTGTTCTTGCTACTAAGTGCCATCAAGTTAGTTCCAACTGACAGCGACCTACAGGGCTGCACAGAAGGGGCCCATAGGGGTTCCAGAAAGTAGCTGATGGGTGGGAACTGCCAACCTGACCTATTAACCACTACACCACTAGGGCTCAAGTCTCAGAACAGCATACAGACTACAAAAAAAAAGTAACAGAAATTACTCAGTGCATATTTACTAGCGTATTTCATACTACGGCACTGCTTGCAAGCTGTTAAGTACAACCAAAACCAAACCTACTGCCAAAGAATCGATTCCAACTCATAGAGACCCTACAGACAGAGCAGAACTGCCCCACAGAGTTTCCAAGAAGCACTATGGCACTTCTTCACTACACCACCAAGGTTTCCAAGCTGTTAAGCAGAAGATACATATTCACACACTGACTGGACTACTATGACAGCATAGGACCCTATCTCAATTCCCTGTTTGATTCCTATCCTCCCACAATCTAAGAGATCTATCTAAAACCTCTATCAGCCAAAGAGGCAATTTAGAAAGAGAGAAAGGAGACTGATGGCTGCCAGGGTGGAGGCAGGGGGAAAGGATCACTGACAGGCACAGGGCTTCTTGTCAGGGTGATGAAAATGTTCTGACATTAACTAGTGGTGATGCACTACCTTGTGAATATATTGAAAACCACCAATTGTACACTCTAAAAGGGAAAATTTTATGGTATATAAATTATGTCAATTTCTCTAAAGAAAAAAAACTGCTTCTAGGCTTCCAGCTTTTTCATGCATCAATTCGAATTGACAGTTACTCACTTTCCTGTGAATATCCCCATGCTTCAAGCTGACTACTTTCCAAATGTCACTACAGTTTTATTTCCCATTTGAGAAGCAGGCTTTGCACTGCCTAAAGCACTTAACTGAAAACAGTTTAAGGCATTACTTTTCCCTGTTTCCTAGATGAAGACATGAAAAGCAGTTTCTCTTCACTGATCTGAGCCAACGCAAAATTCACTTTATGACAATTAAAATGTATCTTCAAATCTTATTTGGGGGCACTTTATGAGGCTTCTTCATTTTGTCACCATTTTCATCACTAGTGCCAGTAGGTGGACTTCTATTAAAGGTCATCCTTCACAAAGAAACAAAGTTTTTCATTCCATCACAGTGTTATCTGTGCGTGATGACAATCAGATAACAGATGACACATGGAACCTTGACAAACAGCTACATTCACTCGGTACCTTAATAACCAACTCCTAAAACATCAATACACATAAGTCAATTTATATACTGTCCAGATAAATACACCACAGGTCTTCATGGTCATATGCAAGTTGAAAATGTGACTCATAAGCTCACAAATATTTAGAGACTACAGTAACTATATGTGACAAGTCTTCTATGAGCAGTAAAGAACAACTATGAAAACACAAATGAGGAACTGACTGATTTTGCTGAGAAGGATTTGGGAAAGTATCACCACATTTAAGCCTGGAAGGACAAGTAGGGTTTTACTAGCTAAGAAAAGGGATAATGAAGCTGGATGGGCAGAATGAAGGTGGAAAGACATAGGCACACAGTGTGGACAAGGTCTGACACACTGGAGTAGGGCGAGAGGAGACTAGAGAAAGGAAAAGAGAAGACGCTTGTGGCAGCAGTTTCCCCGCTGCAATGTAAGTTGCCAAGCAGAGAGAAAACTGTTTTCAATCACAGCTCTGAAAACTGTTCACGTACAATCAAGCCTCTAGGTAGTATTCTGTTTTCACACAATCTTGTTAACACTTCTCAAAATATCCTGGTTTTAAAGAGTAATAGCTGAACTTGATGATAATGTGTTATTCCTGATTTTTAAACTTGTATCACATGACAGGATTTGGCTGAGTAAATGACTTTCAATATCAGAACCAAAAAAAACAAACCCACTACCATCTACTCTATTCTGATTCACAGTGACCCTACAGGACAGAGCAAAACTGTCCCATAAGGCTCCCAAGGCTTAATCTTTACAGAAGCAGACTGTCAGTCTCTTCTGCTGTCATTTCTCTGCCACTGCTTCTCATCAACTTCCATGTTACAGCTATCTCTCAGTCTCCTGGCTCCAGAGGTTCTCAGTGCAAGTCCAGGTCCAAAAGTTACATGAACTCTTGTTCCTTGGTGGTGGTGGGATCCCCTTTCTCCTGTAAAACTGGCTCATTTTTAAGGCAAAACTGACTAATCCCCTTGGTAGGCCACAACTGCCCTATCTACAGTCTCACTCAATCACTTAGGTGGGAGCTACAAGACCACTGCTAGAAAGTCCATACAAAAATGATCCAGCACACTGTGCTTTTATACTTCTAACAATGTCCTCTGGTTACATGCATTCTGAAATTCCCCTAAAATAAAGAAATCACTGAAGAAGTATCTAGTCGCCACTTTTTAATGTCTTTAAAAATACTAAAAGTGGTTAAAAGTACCTCCAATCTTACTTGCTATAATGATGAAGGAATAAATCAGAGAACACCAAAGGAAATTCTTAACCACATAAAGCACTTAACCACTAGATCACCGGGGTTTCCTATAATTTCAACTATAAATAATGAATGACACAACCACGCACAATCAGACATCTCCAGTTAAAACTCAGCCCTGCAGGCCTGTCCTTACCACATTCTGTCCCTTTTGCTTTCCAGCACAGCAAAGTCAGTGGCGGAACCACCACGTGGCTCTAGAGGACAAAGGGATCTAGCTTGCTGACATATGAAGACACCAGGTGCTTGTAAGGTAGGGAGGTACAAAGATAAGCGGGTAGAGAAGACAGTAGGCATGGCTCAAAGACTGGTAAACACTTATCAAGTAAGTAAAATGATTAAGCAAAATTATGCTAATGGCTTGGCAAAAGAGCTACTGCATATCAGGCACTGAATTAAGTGTATATACAACAGGAGCTGGCAAATTTTTTCTGTAAAGGGCCAGATGGCAAATATTTTAGGCTTCGCAAGTCACGTTTCTGACACATATTCCCTGCTCTTTAAAAATAACCATTTAAAAATATAAAACCCAGTCTTGGCTGAAGGTCTTTACAAAAGCAGGCTAAAGACCAGACATGGTCAACAGGTTGTACTTCACAATCACTGATTAAAACAAAAAGATCGAAACAATTCAACCAACAAGGACTCTTCTATATACATGTATGTAAACAAAGGTTCCCAATACACATTAAATACAAAGATACTTAGTCTAAATATAATTTAAAAAACAAACCAAACCCACTGCCATGAATTTGATTCTGACTCACAGGAGCTCTGCAAAGAGTAGAAATGCCCATAAGGTTTTCATCTTTCTCCCATGGAGTGGCTAGTAGGTTCAAGCTGCTAACCTTCTAGTTAGCAGCTGAGTACTTTAATCACTGAGCCACCAGGGCTCCTACGAATACAATCAGGGATAAGGGAAAAATTACGTCCAATTTACAATTAACACAAGTAAAATGACATTAAAAATCAAATTAAGCAAGATGACATACTCTGGTGTGTAGACTGGCAACCAATAGACTAGTCGTCCACCTAATACAAGGGTCTCTGCAGCAAAGTTTAACAGGTCAAAAAACATGTCACTGAGATGGTAGCTCAAGGAGACAGGAACGTGGCTTTCTGGACTAAACGGAGGAAACAGAAATTAAAATCAGAAAAAATATTAAGGCTGTCAAATCAACTAAACAGCAGTAGTGCTAACAAGGTAGAATGTCTTCATATTAAATTTCAGGCTTACCATTTTTCTGTTCCTTTTGGAACTTCCTTCTGTGAACCTGTTCTTCTTGTAGATTCTCTGATACCATATGGGGCTGGACAGAAAACAGAGTCACCAGTCTGTCACCAAGCAAGGGCAAAAGGACATCTTGTGCCCCTACATATGACAACTGAGGATACAACATCAGCCAGGCATTATTAGAGCTAAGGATGAATACCATGACAAACATCTTTTCTAAAAAAGACTGTAAACTGTCAATATCATAACAGACAAAGGAAGGCTATAAAGTGTTAAAAATTACAGGACATTCAAAAGACATGATTATAAAATGCAGTACCTGACCCTACAGTGTATGCTCTAACACAGTGGAAAAATATGCTATAAAGGCAATTACTGGGTCACCTGACTAAACTGGATTACAGACTACAGATTAAAATGTTGTACTGATTTGCCAAAACTAGCTAAGAGACTGTTCCTATTCTTAGGAAATATACACGGAAGTTTAGCGTGAAGGACCACCAAACCAAAACCAAACCCACTGCCATAGAGTAGATTCCGACTCATAGTGACCATACAGGATCTCTATGAAGGACTACAGCAGATAAAATTTATTCTCTAACTCTTACGTATTCAACTAAGTTAATTTCCTGTCCTCCATCCATGATTTCTTCTTTCTCACTACAGGAAGAAGTCAGGGACAGGAGGCATATTAGCACAAGCGAACATTTGTGTGTGTGTGTGTTGATTTATTTTGTACTTGAAATGTAAGTGACTCTAGAAAACTAGCACTGCTTCTACTTTTGAATGAAATTAAACTTACGATCAGTGATGATTGCATCAAAATATGCGCCCTTCCTCCAAGAAGGCTTAGATGCATCTGAAACCAACACATCAAGGTAGTACTTCTCTAAACCATACTGACGAAGATTTGCCCTGATGTTTTCATCTGGTCCTCTCCATTTCTGGTTTTTCCTGCTAGCCTTTCCTGGAGAAAAATAAAAGGAAAAGTAGAAAGTACTAGAATAAACAAAACATTCTCATTTCCTGTCACTTAACTATTAATTTAACTAATCTAAACCTATATTTACTAAAAAAAGTTTTCCTTTAAAGTTTAATTTTTGTTTGCGTAAATAAACAATTACGTTGAAGTCATAAAAATACGCACAGTAAAATGTATGGCAAAATACTATTATGTTCAGAAAATTACAGGGTCCTTAGGGCCACTGAGATGGAATAGACAAAAAATAAAAGAAACTCCCAATGAGACCACTGATGAAGAAACCAAAGGGAGTTTTATGAAGCTCAACACTGCCAAACACTGTAGACCTGCAGCCTCAGGAAGAATTCTGAGCAGAATGTTAGGCATGGAAGCTGGAAAGTAATACCCAGAAGGGTAGTGAGAGCCAATGAGACGACAGCTGCGAGTCAGCGGTGGTTCTTTAAGTAGCACCTGGGTAACAGGAAGAACACACAGTGGCCCTACAGGATTCACAGAAAAAGTGTTTGTACTTTTAGGAGAAACAAGAATATTTTAGAGCACAGGAGAGGTTACAAACATAGGCAACAGAGGGCTACCTGACAGTATCTTGGCTAAACTGAGGGAAATCTACCTCGAAAAGAATTCTACCCAAGTAGAATGAAAGGTTAGCACTTAATTTTTCAATACAACTTCAGTAAATATAAATTTAAGTAATTACATAGGGCAATTTACTTAAACAAACATGCTGTCTCTACCGAAGGCCAATGTGAATAACTCTTAGAACTTTATCTAATCTAGCATACTGCAAAGTATATTCTTTCCTGGTTAGCTCACTATATTACCTTGATAAAATATAACTCATTTTCCACCCGAAAAACATTACTACATTCCTCATAGTCAAGATAGGAAAAAAGACAGGTCATCAAGTACAATATATCAAATTGCTTTAGCCAAAGAAAATAAACTGTAATAAATTCTTGACTATAGAACTTTTAAGGGATAATTCAAGTTATAGTAATGAAATGTTCTGCATAAATACAGTTTCAAGTTTATTAAGAAACACAGCCACTTTTAGCAGTGTTCAGCTGTAAGGAAAAATGCTTTTTCAGTTTGATTCAACGCCATTCCCTCACACATTGGAGAGGCTTCTAAAATTGAAAAATATTTCCAAAATTGCTTCAAAATCAAAGCAGATCTCAAATTACCCTCAGTCTATGGCAGACCTTTTAGTTACTGTCACCATATTCTAAATCTGTTTTGGTCAGCTGTGAAATTAATGATGTATATGGTATTTGAAAGACTCCAAATCAATCCAGTATATGCACAATGTATAACCACTGAGTAAGCGAATGGTGATGATCTTCAAACACAAACTGTTATGTTTTATACACATATACATCCTGATCACAAATGACTAGTCCCTATTTCCTACTTCCCTCTCAACCCAAAGTCCACAACCTTAAATACAGTTTCTCCACATTTTTATCTCATTAAGACTTCAAATACCTCCTAAGGGGTGGGTTTTATTTCACTCATCTTTCTGTTCCCCCAGGAGATCACCTTGCAAAGACTAGATTCCTTCATAAAAACTACATACCCAATGAAGTTTTAATGTTATAAAAATAAACAAAATTATATCACGATTTTGTGTTTTAACATTAAAAACTGTTGTATGATAACATATAAGACTACTTTATTATTTCGAAGGCACACTGGGTACAACAGTGACGACCGCAGCATTGTCTGGGACTTGTACTCACCCAAGCCATGGACTGTGTTGTAGTCTATGTCTGTCCCATACACATATGCACCAAAATGAGCAGATGCTATCAGCAAGCCACCTGAAAGATCACACAAGTACGATCCATGACCAGAAAATCTCAGACTCCTTTCGTCCTTATTTAACCTAATCCAGAATCTTAAAAAGGAGCTATAAGCAGAGCAGCCTGGAATGACACTGTTCCTGGCCACATTCAGCAGGCCTTAAAATTGAAAAGACACCTAAACTATAATTACCGAAATGGTCAAAAAGCAGGGAATTAATGAATACTTTAAAAAGCATAATTACTGGGTCAAAATACTAAACACTTATACATTTTCATTTTATTTTGAGAAGTCAAGACAAAAGAACTTGGTTCCTTTCTCACACATGAGCACATAAGGCTGCTACACAAACAGCCAGCAACAAACAACTGGGCTTACTTCCCACTGAACTCTATGGATTTCAAATATTTAAAGAAGGAATAATTAATATGAGGCATTAATTTTTACAAAAATTAAAAGATTAGGAAAAGATACAGTTACTCCTGCAGTCAATGACCCCTCCTTTTATAACCGTAAATATAAATTTTACAATAACTATCAAAGGCAAAAATAATCAACACACTTTGCTGATGTACTTAGCTCTGTGACCAAAGCAATAAAAAATGTCCAAATACACTCTGACTAGATTAGGTTGTTTGATGAATGTCATCATTCACATATAAAAAGCCCTAATTAACACTTAAAAAACAATGACATCATTTGAAATAAAAAATGATAGTATTTTTTAAATTTATGAAAGTTTTTCATAAAATTAAATCACTTCTATTCATTTATTAATAAATATAATATTCATTAAATTGTATTTTTTACTAATTTTACTCTAGTATCATCCTAATTAAAATGTTCTTAGTGCTTGGGTAAGTTTTAACGTCAAAATGCAGTAAGATCTGTCAAACTGAAGTCAGAAATACACTGGTAGACTACAAAATAGAAACTTTGACAAGGTAAAAAACTAGAGGTCTTTCTCTTACATCCTTCCCAAACATTACGTTCTAAAACCAAGATGGGTAGTGCCTCCAGAGGATCGAGATCTACAAAGTAATGATGTCCCTTCCATAGCATTTAAAACATAATCTGGTCACTCGTACTTAAAAATACTTTGTTCATGAGAAATAGTGTAGCTGACTGCTTCCTACAGAAGAGGAAAAAAAGAGGGCTGAAGTACAGCGGAAACCAAAACCTAGGTCCCCTCATACTAACCATAAAAATCACTCCTGTGAAAGGCAGAGTAAGTGAGACCTCTGTAAGGAGAACAGTCCATTATTTGGCAGAGGTGCTATATGTGAGGACTTAGAATACTCACAAAATCACTTCACCCAAATTATGAGGAATAACTACAATTCTGCCAACTCAGGCAGATACTCACCTAGAAGAACTAGTTGTCAAGGGGAAAGAAAAGCTTTCCTGTGCTTCCTTAAACAGACCCTTATCCATTTGGTTTGAGTGTGTTTTGAGAAGACCCAATTTACAGTACACTTCTGAAAGGAGATGAATAATCTGTTAGACTGTGCCTGTTAGTCAACTTTTTTTTAAGTTTTAAACTTTTAAAAATAAAAGGATAATAAACTAGCTACTCTGAACTGATCACTGGGCAATCACTGTTAATTCTCTGGCTTTTTTCAGCTAAATTGAAGCATTTTTTACATTCAGTTATACCTCAGTTGAAGTTTTGTTGAGTTGTTTAAGTGGAAGAAGGTACAAAAAATGAGGGGTGAAGTGGTAAGGGTGCAGATCACACGACTCACTAATTTCTTATTATCCTACTAAACATAAAAACACCACCTGTGTGCGCCAGACAAGCAAATCAGTGTTTTCATTTCTCATTACTTAAATAGTACCCCCTTTATATTTAAGGGTAAAGAGCCCTGTGAGTGGTTAAAGCAAGTGACTTCTAAACCAAAGTTCGGCAGTTCAAAGCCACCAGCAGCTTAGAGTGGGCAGTCTGCTTCCATAGAAGGTCACTTTGAGTTGGAATCACCACTATAGCAGTTTTTTTTTTTAAGGTCTGTCTTTAAGAGTAATAGCCTCTATGCAAAAAGAATATGACTGTAACTGGATTCTTCTCTATAATATGTATACACCATACAGAAACAAATTCACAACTTTCAACTCAAGAGATTTAAACAAAAATCTTCACAAATGTGCAGAGAATCTAGGCTTTGGTTTAGCTGAAGGAAAAGGGAGAGAGGAAGAAGAATAGCGATAATACTACTTCTATTTCGTTCTTTTTTAAAAAGTCCTAATTAAGTAAATTAGTAGCCTGCATACACCAAAAAAAAAAAAAAAAACAAAAAAACTGCTAGAAAAAAGAAATACTACCACCCAAAGAATGAGACTGAGGAAATGGGGATTACAAAGTGCTGGAGACAAAATGGGAAGCAAAAAATAATTACAGACATCCATTATCTCACGCTCTTAACTTTCTCTTTTCCCTTCCATCCTTTTCTCCCAGACCTACGACAGTCACTTTCCCAAGACCGGGCACTTACAATGACACAACTTCAAAAGAAGCCACATACTGCCAGCAAAGCTGGCCTACTTGACTCGAGGTAAGGAAAAAAGAAATTGGTGTTACAATTGCACAGCTTTGTCATAAAACCACTCAGAGACACCTACAGCATTCAACAGACACTTGGGCCAATCATTTCAGATATAAACAAAGAATTAGAAGTTTACAATTTTAACGCTGTATTTCCTTGTGTGCAGCCATAATTTGCCAACAGTTCCAAATTATACTTATCCTGGAAATCAGTCACACAGGGGAGGACGAAATGAGTTCATGGCTAAACTCTTCCTCATTACCATTCAATATTAATTATGTTGTTCAGCAAAAAAAGCATTTAAGTTCTTAACATAATGATAATCAAAAAATAATGATAACCACTGCAACTGACTGTCTACTATGTATTAGATAACTTTCTAGAAAATATTATACATATTATCTCACCTGATCCTCACAATATTCTTATTCCCATTTTTACAAATAATGGAACTGAGGTTCAGGCAAATTAAGAGTCTTGTCCCTAGTTACACTGTAATGAGTAAGCGCTTAAACCTTGTTCTATTTGCTCTTTTCTTTATACCATATTACTTCCTTTGCACTCAGCACCAACTGAAGCATACTATTGACTTACCAATTTGAAAAGAAAAGCAAAATTTGTTATTAAATGTATTAAGTAAAGCTGCACACTTAGTTAACATGAGTTACACATACTCACAGTCCTGTACCACATTGTGGGCAGGCATTCCACATACACATGCTGATCATTGCTTTCAGCATGTTTGCAATCATAAGAGGTATTGTTGTTAGCTACCACTGAGTCAATTCCAACTCATGGAGACCCCGTGTGTGCAAAGCAGAACTGTTCCCCACACTTTTCAGAAGCAGATCACCAGCATCCCCTGGGTAGCCCCTCCTTTTGGCTAGTAATTGCTAGTTTACCTGTTTCAACCACTCAGGCCCTCCTACTACTTCCTAACAACCGAGAGCTGACACGCTGGTATGAATCTTTCCCCTTGGGAAAACGGAGACATAGAACTTCAGGTAAAAAACTTACTCAAGTGAGAAACAGTGAGTTTGCTACACATGGAAGGGTGTGTTTCTGCAGCTCATAGTGTCTTTCTAGGTAATAGCTGTGGACCGTCTAACAGAATAAACAGAGGTATTTATAGAGAGAAGACTATATCTCTTCTTTCCTTTTTCCTAGCTTTCTGCTCCACTCTATAACCTTGAGAAAATTAGAGGTCACAAGCAGTCAGTGAACAATGTTAGAGAAACTACATACATTTCAGTTTCACCTTTAAAATGTAAAAGGGATTATACACACTTAAATTATTAAAAAAAGAAAGAAAAGAAGTAAGAATATTATCAAAACTATCACGAAAAACCAGGACCATGGAGGACAGCACAGGGCTACTTATTTCTTCAGTCCTTCAGAAGGTACTACCCATCTTGCAGGCAAAGGCTCTAACAAGGAGAACAAACTATTCTCAGGAACAGTCTATTCGCAGTTACTGGCTATTACCAAGCTCCAAAACTAAAGCAGTAGAAACTGGCTAAAATCCTAAAGCTATGCTTAAACTGCAAACACATTAAGAGAATGTATTTCAGCAGCATCTTTGCAAAGATCTTCATCACATTTTCCATTAAGTCCCATAGGAAGAATTAAATAAGCTCCTGTTCGTTCGTAAGGAGCTGCCCTAAAGTAAATGGGGGACAAGTCTCCTTGCTCCTTGCTGCACTAAAGACAGCCAGCACCTTCACTTCTGTGGAAGCTGGCATTTCAGAATAAACTCAGCCTTATCTATGTCAAGGGGAGGAAATTTAATTTACACGAGAAATACTATTTTGAGCTCTCTCAGTTCTCACTGTGTAAGTAAGTTCATATAAATATAAGTAAGGGTGGGTAGGCAAGAAAGAACGCCAGGGAGATGGACCGGCATTTGTAGTATAGATGAAAATTCAAGATTTCTAAAATATCTGTATTTTAGAAATCTTGAATACACAGACACAGACACAGACACAGACACACACTGTGCACTCAAACCAAAAGCCAAACCTGTGGAGTATAACTGGGCCGTTGGGTTTCCAAGGCTATAAATCTTTACAGAAGCAGACTGCCACATCTTTCTCCCAAGGAGCAGGTGGTAAGCTTGAAACATGGCCTAAAGACTAGCAGCAGAGTGCTTAAGCACTTAATTACCAGAGCTCCTACATTGTATATGGATATACATACACATCCTAGCTTTGTCCACTGAAAAAACCAAGAGACAAGGATACTGAGAAGCCAGATGACATGAATAACAATGTGTCAACAGTCACCAGAAGGCTCACTAACAACTTGCAATATGTACAGGACACAACCTTGCTTGTTGAAAGTGAAGCAGACTTGAAGCACTGAGTAACAAAGATCAAAGACTACAGCCTTCAGTATGAATTGCAGCTTAAAATAAATAAAACAAAAATCCTCCAACTGAACTAATAAGCAAGATTATGATAAACAAAGAAAAGATGGACATTGCCAAGGATTTCATTTTACTTGGAAGCAAAATCAACTCACATGGAAGCAGTCAACAAAAGGACCTACTGCACTGGGCAAAACTGCTGCAAAAGTTCTTCTTAAAAGTACTCAAAAGCAAAAATGTCACTACAATGCAGAGCTATGGTAGCACAGCGGCTAAAAGCTCAGCTACTCACCAAACAAAAAGGTTAGCAGTTCAAATAGATCAGCTGCTCCTTGGATATTCTATGGGGAAGTTCCACTCTGTCCTATAGTGTTGCTATGAGTCAGAATCAACCTGACAGCAACAGTTTGGGGTCTTTTATGATAAGTATACGGCTATCAACTTTAAAAGAAAGATCAATATGTTTTTTTGAACTTGTCACTTAATGTCATTTTTCCCTGCAAGGGTTTTCCTTTTTAAGGTGTGAAAACTTTATAACATTTCAACAATGTATGGTATTCCCAACTTCTCTGCTGTAGAAAAAAAAAAAAATTAGATTGATGCCTTCCTCTCCTACCCCAGTGCTTGTTTTACTTGGGTGGGGGGGGTGGGGATGCATAAAATTCTGTCAACGCTGTTGACAGAAACTGTTAAAAACTAGCTATACGACATGTATGTGGTTGTCTCTTAGCCACCAGTGTATGATTATTAAAAGATTATTTTATGCTTTCCATTTAATCTCTTAGTAAAAGTATTACTATGACCTTAACTAACATAAACAATTAGCATCTCTAACACTAGCTTAATAGTTAAATAAAAATACCTGTTCCAACAAAGGGATCAAAGACAATATCATTTTCTTTCACTTTTCCATGATTGGCCATGATGAACGATAATCCGGCATCCATGCTTGTATTTCCAATAAAGTGCCTCTTTTTGACACTATATGACCCAATGAGCTCCCTTTGTCCATCTGCAATCTATATCAGAGGTATTTTTCAAATAAGTATAACCATTCAGAAAATATTTAAGGTAATCAGTCACAAAAAAAATCATAGTTTCTTGGCGATGAGGGCCTCTTAACACTTTCTACTGCTTTAAACTTGTTCCTTCAACAAATATGATTGAGGTAGCTCTCAACAACCACTTCTTGATATCTTTTAATTTACTAGGCCTTTTCAAAGCAAATTTGAATTGGATTTGAACACAAATATTCCATATGTTGGCAGTGAAAACATTTGTCCTATCCTAAATGATATTATTCTGCAAAAAAAATTCTGCACTTACCCACCTAAAGCCTCCAGGGAGTAGGCACGACTACTCTGCAATAATTCTGTTTCTTTGGAGAATGGAAAACCTTGTCTGGAAAGCCAAACAAAAGTCCAGATTTTCTAGTAAGTCTTGTTTAAATATCTCCAGGTACATCACCTACTCCCAGAGCTCTGTACTTAATAAGCCTCTTGAACGTCATAGAAATCTTGGCAAACAAATAAAAAAAACAGCTACATACTCATCAACAATTTTAATACAGGTAGTTCTGAACCCTCGGCTACTTTAAAGCTCTACAGTTAAGGGGTCCAATTTAGCTTTTAGCAAAAAACTGAGTTTAGCTTTTAAAGCTAACAACAAACTAAGACGATAGAAAGAACACTTGCTTACCCATCTACCAAAATAAATATTATGTGGATTCTCAGGGATGCAGTTTGGGTCCAAACCATAATCCTCTAAAATAGAGAATATATGCTGCGGCTTCTTTAAATTCACTTTTCCTTCAAACGGCAGAAATTCAAGTGCCTGAAAAATACACACAGTACTAATGTACTGTAAAAATTTACATGGAAAAATTGTCCTTATTCACTAGTACTTAACAAGTCTAATGTCAGCATTACATAAGACAAAACAGGAAAGTACTTGTTTAAAATATAGTACAAAATAAGCACTTCATAGACATTAAATACAGCTCAGCAGCAGCTAGGCTAGATTTATCCTTCAGAACTTGTGTTAAATTCACTTACATCTATTCGTTTGACTTTTTCTTCTTGTGTCAATGTTTTATTAAATGTATGAATTTTTATTTTGTACGTGGAGTCTGAATGTAGATATGGAACCTGAAATGAAAGAAGATAATTTTTTGCACTCAGTAATTCTACAGTACCTGCAGATTGGCCTGTATAAAGCCATGCTGTATTACATACCATCTTGTCCATGGGGTAGTTTTTAAGAGAACTGTACAGCTCCTGTGAAGATGTGCCGTGACCCCACAGTTCAAATATAGACCTAGGGGATAAAGAATTACTACTAACCTCAGGAAAGAATTAGTTTACATGCTAACACTTGACAGCTACTTCACTAATTCTTTATGCCCTATCCTCTAAAAATAATTACCACTGATGCTTTCTAAGCTACAAAAGAAAAATGCTGGAAGCAAATACAGCTCAAGGCCAAACCACACACAAGAGTTGAACTTCACACAAGTGTAGGGAAAATTCAATGTAAGTAAGTCAGGTTTTTATTTTCTTTTAATTTTTCACGATTACATTTTTACAATAGAATAAATGATACAATGAAATTACTACAGTCTCTTTAATGAAACTGTAAAATAATATGCAGGAAACTCAGATTTTACCATGTCTTCTCTACGTAAAAGAAAAAAGGCCAGACTAAAAAAATTTACTATTAATGCTTAGCTATGATTTTAATAGTTGCTATCATAACTATTACAAGAACAAAATTCTTATATAAAAAAACTGTCAAACTCTCATCAAAGTCAAAAAGTATCTAACAATTACAAGCAAAATTTTGCTTCAGTCAGATTAAACAGCTCTTGGAGTTCGTTGTACTGGAACTCAGTCTCTGTTTTATTCAGCACAGTTTTATTCATCTAAACTCAAACAACTGCTTCATAGTTGTTAAGTAATGCTGCAATTGAAGGTAAATGTCATTTGTAACTAACTCTTCTTTGTACTGAATTGACACAGCAGTTCTATAGTAATACAACTCTTTGTTGTTGTTAGCTGCTATCTATCAGATCTGGAAACCCGGGTGGCACAGTGGTTAAGTGCTACCTCTGCTACCAAAAAGTTGTTAGTTCAAATCCCTCAGCTGCTCCTTAGAAACTCTATGGAACAGTTCTACTCTGACCTGTACAGTTACCATGAGCAGAAATCTACTCAAAGGCAACAGGTTTGGTTTATTTTAATTGACCCAATATACAATGGAAGCAAAACTCTGGGTGGTCCTGTGCCATTCCCATAATTGGCTGCAAATCAGATCACTGGGATCCACAGAGTTTTCTTTCATCAGCTGGTTTTGGGAAGTAAATCCCACGCCTTTTTGCTAGTTTGCCTTAGCCTAGAAGCTTTACCAAACCCATTTGAAATCATGCAGTGCACAAGCCTCCCCAGAGAGACTAGTGGTGGCTGCTCATGAAGGGTACCGGCTGAGACTCAAACCCAGATCCCCCACATGGAAGGAGCAAGTCCTACCATGGAACCACTCACTGCCCTACTCTTACTCAACAACCATTTAAAGATTAACTTCAACCATGCAAAACATACAGGAAATAAAAAGCTATAAAAAAAATAAACAATAAAACTATAAATTCAGCTTTTTTCTTATTCCCAATGTTAAAAAAAAACTATAAGCTTGTTATAGTCATTCACTTATTCAAAAAATATTCATTGAAGACTTTCATATGCCCAGAATTGATCTAGGCATTGGTACAGAACAGAGAACAAAATTGAGGGTCGTCATGAGTCACCTCTGACTCAACGGCACTTGGCTTGGCTCAGGAAAACTTACATTCTAAGGGAGGAGAAAGGTTCCTGGAATCATAAATTGTGGGTAGAATAAAAAACTATCAATCTGAGGATGATTCTGGGTAGGGAAGACCCTTGGTAGAGAATACTTTGAAGAGAAATGATAATTAAAAAAAAAAAATAGTAAGAGCTAACATTGGAATTCTAAGTACGAGATCCACAAGTCCTTTGGTGGCTTACATGTTGCTATGATACTGACAGCTATGTCACTAGTATTTCAAATACCCCACTTTCGCCAAAGTGGGGCTACCAGACTAACAAAGACTAGGAAGAAAATCCTGGTGATGTAGTCCTAAAAATTAGCCAATGAAGACCTAACGGGTCATAACAGAACATTGTCCAATGCCCTTGCTTTGGACATGCCATCAAGAGGGAGCAATCGCTAGAGGAAGACATCATGTTTAGCGAAGTGGGCCAACAGGGGTGAGAGAAACCCTCAGTGAAAAGGACTGACACAAAAGCCACAGTAATAGCCTCGAGCATGCCATTCGCCATGGCGGGGCCAGGCAGCACTCATTCGGTCACCATGAGTCAGAGTCACCTCGATGGCAGCTATGAATCTAAGAGACTGTTCTAAAGACATTTAATATTAAATCTTATGAGGCAGCTAACAGTATTACCACCCGTTTAACCAACGAAAAATTAAAGCACATAGACAATAAACGACTCTCAGGTCATCAAATGCACACATCAGAAAATAGTGGTTCTGTTGTAAGTAAAAAAGCTTTTAATGCTCAAATAGCTATTTTAAATCCAACAAGCCATGTCTTTAGAATTCAAACAACCTCTGACAGTCACAAATTATAATATGCTAATCTCGACAGCACTTGGCTTGGCCTGGCCAATCTTAAGTAATAGTTATTAAAAGGGTGTGCTTTCTTTAGTTATGTTTCAAGTTTCTAGTCATTTTTACTTAGTAAATAAGATCCATTAACAAATCTCAGTTAGAAGCTTAGTAAAGAAAAGATAAAACCTGGGCCCAGGGTTTTCAACAAATTGAATTTAACTAAGCACAGGGCTGTAGCCTGTTCAGTGATACAGCAGTCACATACCAAATGCTAAAGCATTGCTAACCATGTTATTAAAATCACATCTATGTAAGTTATTATTTGAATTATGAGACTAAATACTTAATTTCTAGAGAAATTAAGTATCAATCTGTCAAAATATCCAGGAAAAAAGGCACACAAGGATAATACAAGCTGCTCAATTTTTTACAACAGTAACTGAGAGTTCAGCTGAATATGAAAGATGAAAATAGAAAAAATGTAATGGTGCAAAAACTAAAAAAAGAAAGAAAAAAAGACGTCAATAATAAAATTTAAAAATGCTCAGGTACTACAAACAATGAATAACATCAATATATTAATTCACACTAAGATATGAAAATAAGAATTCATTTCTGTAATAAAACAGGAAAACATTTCTTGACCATCCTCACTCTGTCATCCTGCAGTTTACAAATCTACTCATCCAACTAAAAAAAACCATATATAGGAAGAGCATTTTGCAATCTCCAACACTTTAGACATAACTAAATGTGGCATCTATCCTATACATAGCATTTATATTTCATATTACATCAAACAACTACTCCACAAGCGTTTCTACACTTCACCAGGGGGTTCTCTCACTGAATTTCAGCCTAGATCTCCGATGCTCCCCTACCACCATCCGGTGGCAAAAGCAGGTAACTGCAACCGAAACCCAGTCCTCCCAACCCCCAGAACCAACCCCTTCTACTTGTTCACAAAAGAGCAAAAAGGAGGTCAGGGCAATCCCGAGGCGTGCAGTGTACCCTCATGCAGGAGAACACTGTACATTTCTCTTACTTGGCACACACTGTCCGTTTCATTAAGTTTCTGGCAATATTTTCTGAGGGAATGCTAAGAATCCAAAATGGTGACTGAAAGGAAAAATAACAATATACAGTTTATTTCTAAGTGGTTATGTGGCCTCACACACTTCCATTCAAGAATTCAAAAAGGAGCAATTCCTTTTTCACGTCAGAATACACGAGGTGACTCTAACTCAAGTAAAAATCACTCCAATGGTAAAAACATAACCGGGCGAACTGTTACGATAGGTAATGCAGTCCAGTGGCAAAACACTTTTATAAATGACCCTGATAGATGAAAATGCTAGTAAATTAAACAAACGTAAGGTTACTTAAATTTAAGGTTAATTTTGTATTTACCCTTTTATTAAAGTTGATTGGCTAAAAGAACCAATACATTTTACTACCCTGAGTATACTCCCTAAATGTTTTTCCAGTGCTGTTAATCATCCCTTATAATAGACATTTTATTTTTAACATCTAAGTAATGTAATTGTTTGTCACTAAATGATTCCTCTTTTTCTTGCTACTCGTGGCCACCCAAGAAGTAGAGGAGGGGCCCTTTGGAATAACTATGACAGAAAAACATAAAATACAGTTTTAAGTTACCATTAATTTTTATGTTTATCATTTCCTCTTAAAAAAAAAAAAAGCTCCAGGTGCATCTGGGGATGTCCCTAAATGGCCATCTCAACATCCACCATCACAAGCACCTTTAAGCCACACTCAGATGACCTGTTGCCAGAACACAGCAAAACCTAGAAAGCATCCACCTCTGTTTCCATCACCTTCACCCAACGGGACTCGTGTTCTCCCTCTTTTCCTCCTCCTCCTCCCCTCAGGTGAAAGTCACTCAGGAGCACAATTCCAACCTAGGACACTTCGAACTTAAATTCTCTCAGCTCTAGCAAAAAATATTTTCCTTGTCCATCTATTCTTTCTTCTTTCTACATTTAGACTACCAGACAGAAAACAGCATAGTGGTTAAGAGCTGCAGCTGCTAACCAATCAGTAGTTCGAATGCACGAGGTGCTCCTCGAAAACCCTCTTTCGTTACAGTCGTTAAGGGTCAGAATTAACTCAGTGGCAGTGGGTTTGCTACTTTTTTGTCTGAGAGAGACAGAATATCATCCAAAACAGGAAAAGAGATTGATCTTAGTTATTATTTTTATTAGGAAAATTTTAAAAGCAACCTAACTGAAAATGAAATGGTTAGATAATTATGGTTGAGCCAGCTAATCAATGAGAAGATATTACACAGCCATGCTAGTGATGAGGCGATGTAGCAACATATGCCTGTATTAAAATACACTACTGCCAGTGAAAACCAAAGAACTCAGAAGCCCCTGATCAGCAAGATTTCAATTAAGAGAGAAAAACTGTATGTAAAAAAGAATAGAAGGCAGTACCACCAAATTATGAATGAAGTCAAAGAGGAAGAACTATTTGTCTTCCAAACTTTTTCTATTATGTGCTGATAAAATACCATACACATAACACAAAGCTCATAAATTCATAATCTTACATAATACAGAATTTTAAAGTTTGAAATGATTCCCAAGTAAGCCCAAAGTTCAGCTACTAACACTGCCACTAACATTAAAAACTCTAATGCTAATTACACCTCATCAACAGAATACAGATAATTTTTCAAGGACAGGACACAGACACAAATTTCGGTACAACTATTAAAAACTATAAACAAAATCAATGAAAACTGGAAGTAAACCTAAGTTAGTTTCCAAAACTACAATTTTTCAAATATCCTTTTTATTCAATTATCTCTAGAGATACACATAAATTCACAAATACAAATCTGAGATATGCAGTTCTTCACTTCAAATCCCAAGTGTCCACTTACACATATACTACATAGGTGCTAATGAAAAGATATAATTTAACTTACCTTTCCGTAAGTTTCCTGAGTGCTAGTGAACTGACCTCCAAAAAGTAAAAGCAAAGATTTTATTTCCTATAATAAAAATATATAAGAACACATTTTAAACATTACACTTATATTCAATTTCAGTTTTCAGTAACATCATTTATAATAAAATACTCTGAAACTGTTCTCCAAGTTTTATGTCATTTATACACATCACCTTCTGCACAACTGAAAAAGAACTGCTACACGATACTACAGAAGAGATTCAGGTATCAGCTCAGGGCTACCTCACCAATCTTTCAGAATCCTTCTCTCCCTCAGAAGTCACAGGAAATACGAGTATGGAAAGCAATCATCACTCAGTAGTATCAATAAGAAAATCAAAGCACTCTGAGAGATATCACATTAGGCGGACAGAACTTCTGACCGGTAACATTACAGAGGGAAAAACCACCAGTAATCCATTAATTAGTTGCTCCTAGTTTTCAGCATTAAGCACATTTTCCCCTAATAAAATGGGTAACATTAAGAGTAACTAATGTGTGCAAAGAATCAAAGGAACACTAAGAGATAGAAACTCAAGGGTCCCATTCAATTTCTCAAACTGTTTAATGGAATGGAACTGCTTAGAAAAGCAAGGAGAGTGGATTATTTGGGGCTGTTACCATTAAGAACTACAGCCAAGTACATGCTGATGCTTTAGTCAAAGTACCAGTGCTAACAAATTAGTAGAGACCAAGAACAAGGGCAGACAACATTCAAAAGAAATTCTCAGGAATTTGTGAAGAAATTTCCAGGGGTCCTAAAATAAGAAGAAAGCTGGGAAATTATTTCAGTAATCTGCAGGGCTTAATATAAGGGTGGGGGAAATCCTGGTGGCCTAGTGGTGAAGTGATACAGCTGCTAACCATGAAGTCAGCACTTCAAATCCACCAGACACTCACTGGAAATTCTATGGAGTAGTTCTATTGTGACTACAGGGTTGCTGTGAGTCGGAATCTACTCGATGGCAACGAGTTTGATTTCTTTTGGTTATACAAGGGCTAATATAAAATACGCATTTAACAAATATTTACCAAAGGAAGGAATAAATGGTCTCTTTTAGAGCATTCAGCAATTTCTAGTCTTTGAAGCTATGTTCCTAGTTAAAATCTAAAACACCACACTCACTGTCGAGTCAGTTCTCACTCATAGCGACCCTGAAAAGTAGAACTGGTTTCCACGGACCACCTGGTGGCTCTGAACTGCAACCTTCTGGTTAGAACAGCCAAAAGCCAGCCAAGTGCCGTTGAGTTGGATCAGCCACGTTCTTAACCGCTGTACCACCAGAGCTCCTGTGCTCCTCATTAAAGCAGGTTTCAAAGGGTTTGTACGAAAATTCTCCACCTTATAGTTTAATGCAGAAGATTAAGAGTTCTTAATTAGGATGGAGCCCTGATGGCACTGTGGTTAAGAGCTTGGATGCTAACCAAAAGATGAGCAGTTCAAATCCACCAGCCACTACTTGGAAATGATATAGGAGCACTTATTTTCTGTCCTAAAGAGTTGCTATGAGTCAGATTTGACTTGACAACAGTAAGTTTTAATAATGATGGAAAAACACTGAAAGCTAGAACCTAAAACTTCTACGTGAGGGAAGAGTCAAGTCCTGTGTCAAAAGCCAAAACAGGAGCCAGTGCCATCGAGTTGATTCTGCCTCACAGTTACCTTGAAGGTCACAGTAGAACTGCCCCACAGAGCAGACCCAAGAAGCAGCCGGCAGGTTTCAAACATTGAACTTTGTGTTAGCAATTTAACACCTAACCACTACACCACCAGGCTTTCCAATCCTGTGTTAAAACAGTATTAATGAAAGAATCTGATACAGCATAAAGAACACTAATTTATTGACAACACTTAACTAAACATGTGTGTGGTTCTTCCCATAAAGTAGCAGCTCTAAAAGTGTGGTCCACAGATACAAGCCTCTGAAAAATCCCCAAGGTCAAAATTATTTTCAAATAGTGTGCTATTTGTTGGTTTCTTATTGATACTTAGTTACTGTACAAAAGCAATGGTGGGTATACTAATACTGTACCCAGTCACTATGATCACTGCCTGTGCTCAAATTAAAAAAAAAAAAAGCAAGTTTCACTTAAAAATGTTCTTGATAAACATGTAAAATTTACTAATTTTATTAAACACCAACCTTACAGAAATTATAGAATCTCAAGCCTTGAGTCTTCTGAGTGACAAATGGGTGACATACAAAAACTGCTTTTGGGTAACCAAGTATAATAGTTGGAGCGAGGGAGAGCATTTGGGCAACTGTTCAAGGTTTGAGTATAACTAGACATAATTTTCATAGGACACCAGTTTTTACTTGAAAGAATAACTGTAAAACAAACTACCTTTATTCAGACTCGAGTACCTGGCAGGCATTTTCTCAGAAATGAATAAAAGGAGCCTCTCACTTCAAGGAAAAGAGCTGATACATAAATTGCCAATTAGAAAATTTAAGCAAAAACTAGAATTTTAGAAAATTTGCATCAACTAACACAAGCTTAACAACTTTCCAGTACTCTAAAGCAGTTTTCTCAGGTGATCAATGGTGATACTCAAATACGTGATTTTTTTGGCATTACACAATAAATGTGACAGCACTGAGAACATCTCCATAATTCAGTGAACCGATGTTTTCCAAATGACAATACGTGATGTTTATAAAATCATGTATGAGTAAAAGTTCTATTCAAAGGACAAGATGAGATTAATGGCGTTGAATGTAACAGTTCACTGATAAAGGTTCAGATTCTACCTGGCAACTAAAAAAACTTTTTAAGAAATTCCCGTTTGTTGAACTTTGCTCTAGTATTAAAGAATATTCACAATTATCTGAAAACGCTATTAAAATATTCTTCCCTTTCCAGCTACCTAGCTGTGTGAGGCCTGACTTTCTTCATATACTTTAAACAAAACAACATATTGCCAAAGATTAAAGGCAGAAGCAGAAGTGAGAGCTGTCTTTCCCTAAGTCAGATATGAAAGATATTTGTAAAAATGTAAAACAATGCCAGTCCTCTCATTATTAAATTATTCATTATATAAAAGTTTTCATAAAAATTTATTCATATTAAATGCAATGAGTTTTTATTAGTTATTTTTAAATAAATATTTTTTAAAATCTTTGGTTTTAACTTAACTGTAAATATCACTGACTTTGGGGGCCCCAATAATCTTAAAAGATGTTTTTAAGGGTTTCCTTGACCAAAATATTGGAGAACTGATGCCACATCATATACTTTCTGAGGAAAAAAAAAAAATCTGTTCTTAAACCGGACAACAAGAGGTACAAAGAATGACATTATTAAATCCTGAAAGACAGGAAAAATAGTCTGAGTTTGAGATTACCTGGTACAGGAGTGGTACTCAAACACCAAAAAATGAACAATCTCCTGGGAAACCAGTTAAAAAGACAGTTTCCAGGGCCTCTAGAGATTATAATTAAAATCAAAAATATTTTCATATATGTGTGCCAGGAAAACACTTGAAGAAACACTGGAGTGTAGTGGTTCTTACACTCCAGTGACATTTGAGTCACCTGGAAGGTTTGCTGGGCCAGCACATCGGAGATTAGGTACAATAATCTGCACTTCGAATGATTCCCAGGTGATACTGATGCTGCCGGTCTGCAAACAATACTTTGAGTGCCACTGCTATCGACATAATATCAACTGACGTAACCGTGAGGTGTGCTCCACCAACTCTGATGTACTCACATGAGACAGGTAACAGGGTAGCACGCACCCATCCCTCAAAAGTGAACTGTGAAAATTAACTATATTGCCAGAAGAATCCTAGAGAAGAAATGTATACTGACTACAGAATTGAGAAAGACACACTGATTTTGAGGGTGTGGTGTTTCTAAAATACACCCATAAATTCTTGGGTAATCCTCCCTTCAAATGGTCTAACCTAACTCCCCTTCTCTTGAGTGTAAGCAGTACTTAAACTCAAACCAAACCCATTGCCACTGAGTCTACTCCAACTAACAGTGACCCTATTAGGGCAGAGTAGAATTATCCCTTAAGGTTTCCAAGGAGAGGCTGGTGAATTCAAGCTTCCAGCCTTTTGGTTTGCAGCTGTAGCTCCTAACCACTAATACACCAGGGTTCCTTGAGTTGGTACTCAGTAATTCACTTTGCACAGAATGTGAAGATGATAGCATGTAACTTTCAAAGCCAGTTCCTAAGACTTTGTGGCTTCAGGGTGGATTATTTCCTTTAGAGGACAATAATTCCCACATTGTCAGAATGTTTAAGCAGCTCAGTGGAGAAGACTAAAGGGCACCTGACCCAAGCCACTGTGTTTTCAATCACCTCGCATGCACATGAAACTGGAAACGAGTAAGAAAGACTGAAGAACCGATGCTTTTGAATTATGACACTGGTAAAGAATACTGAATATACCATGGACTGCCAGAAGAACAAACAAATCAGTCTTGGAAGAAATACAGCCAGATTCTCCTTAAAAGCAAGTAAGATGAAACTTGGTCTCTCATACTTTGGAAAGGTTATCAGGAGGTATCAGTCTCTGGAGAAGGGCATTATATTTGGTAAAGTGGAGGTTCAGTAAAAGACAGGAAGGCTCTCAAGGAGATGCACTGACATAGCAGCTGCAACAGTGGGCTTAAACACAGGAACAATTGTGAGGATGGTGCAGCACTGGGCAGCGTTTTGATGGAGAGACCTCTCAAGTCAGCAAGGATCTGATGCCTTCTACCATAGCCATGTCAGTGGATGGCACTGAAGTGGGCCCTCCAGCCCCAGTCAAGTCTTCACATGACTGTCATCCTGACTGTAACCTTGACGGTGACATCAAGAGAGACCGTAGGTCAGAAGCACACAGCCAGGCCACTCCTCAATTTCTGACTCAAAATCTGTGGCATGATTTATGCTGTGTTAAGTCACTAAATTCGAGGGTAAAATGTTGTGCAGCAACAGATCACTAGCACAGAAAGTATATTCTAGATGGTGTTTCTATATCTTCTTCCAGTAGAAACAGGAAACTTGACAAACTTCAGTCAAATTCCAACTCTGATATGTAGGTTGATGTGGCTGTATCATCTATGGAATGATTACAGGGGAAAAAGGCAATAAAAAGATCAGAAAGAATTCTGAGGGTCTCAGGTATATTTTAATAAACATTGGAGAAGGGAGATAATAAATCAATTAAACTTAAATTTTGACACAAGAAAACACAATCATGGTACCAAGATACTGGGCTAAAGTCGAAAACAGTACACAGAGTATAATTAAAGACACATATCAAACAGAAACAGTACCACTAGCAGTCAAAAACATATTCTTGATCAAAATTCACAAACCTACAAGTTAAACAGTAAAGAACATAAAAAAAAAAACTAAAAATAGAGAAAAGATGAGTGGCTGACATTTAGGGTACTCTGCTCGCTACACAGACAAAATCAGAATGCAGGTAGGATAATAATAGTTATGGGGGACTTCAATGAACCATGTGAAATACGACTAAATCAGGCATTAGATAAATTCCTTACTTGTCTAAAACTCACCTCCTAAGAGGCAGAGAAAATGAAAGGATTGACAAACCGAATCTCATCTCATTAACAAGAGAAATCTGGCTGAAAGTAACAAGATCCTTGACACAAAAGGGGTGTGACATTCTAGAACCGATCACACACAGCAGATAAGTGAAAAAAGCACAGACATCAGGAAAGCATGTGCAACGTGAAATATAACGCAATAAAGTCTAAAAGCCTTTTTAGAAGGGAAAACTGTAACACTAACAAATAACAGAGAGAAAGAGAACCACCAATTTCTACCTTATTTCCATCTATCTGAAGACAGTCAAATCACAAACGACAAAAAATGTGAAGAAAACTACAGCCTAGAACATGTGAAGGTTTTAAGGAGTACCCAGGTCCCTTGTCCAGAGCTAAAGCCAAGAATACAAAGATGAAGAAGCCTTGGGTCTTATCACAGGCAACTCAAAGTCTACTCAGAAAGACAGGTATGTGCAATATGATAAAAAGAGTGGCAGCATGATGACCAACCTGAAGCATTTAAATTTCAACACCAAGGAAATTTAGGGATCTGAAAAATGTCAGTTACAACCACAGTAAACTGCTTCATTTCCAAGTGCTTCCCTAAGCAAAAATACCACAAGAGGGTGGATTTAAAGAACAGAAATGTACTGGTTCACAATTTCGGAGGCTAAAGACCAAACTCAGGGCATGGATCCAGAAGGAGGTCTTAGTTTCTTTCAGCTTGCAGCAGCCAGCAAACATTAGCATTCTTGGGTGTGTAGGTACATCTGCTGCATGCATGTCAGTTTTCACAGGGTATCTTCTGTGTGTACATGCGTACATGTGTGTGTCTCTGTGTGTGTGTGAGAGAGAGAGAGAGAGAGAGAGAGAAAGAGACACAGTGAGAGACAGACACCACTTAGAAGGAATTAGGTTTAGGGTCCATCCTACTCTAATATGACTTCATTAACCTAAGCATTTAAAAGGGAATATATGTGAAAAATTACCAAGTACTAGAGATGCTATTCTTCAGAAAACAGCCGAACCACTCTATTCCCATTCCACTGCCTTACTATAGACTTTCATCTTTCTTGGCCTCTCTCTAGTCCCCCTCCAGATCCTCTAAGTGCTTTCCTTGATCTCATCCCAGAACACTATCATTGTACACAAAAATGCTCTCAGCACCACCTGCCTTAAAAAAAAAAAAGTCAAATGACTCTCCATTAAATCTAAAATAGCCTAAACTCCTTACAACAGATTTAAAACACTTTAAAATCTGCATCTGACCCACTTCCTTAGCCAAATCTCCCAGTACTTCATCTCCTCCAGTGCCAGTGCCTTTGCACACGGGTTGGTTAATCACTGAAGACGGTCTGCCAGTCCACTTCACTCACAAAACATCTCCTTATCAATTAAAACATTATCTTCTCTACGAAACACTGCGCACTTGCACCTGTCTTCCCAATGAATTTGCCAGCAAAACACTGAGTTAATTCCACAGTCTTCCTTCATATTGTCTAACATCAACAAGTCAAGCATTACTTAAGAAAATCATGGGGTTGTGGTACAATTACAAACACTCTCTCTGCTCTCAGCTGGGTTTTCAGCATTGTCCTAATGCATACTGTTCTTATAACTTTGAAATTCCACTATTTTTCCTAAGTGTCCCATCCAATTGCTGTTCCCCATCTCTCAAGATGACTCATTCAAGGACAAGGCCTCAGGCAGCCATCCCATCCAAACTCTCCTTACTCAATCTCCCCTTCTATTGAAAGGCCAATGCTTGCCACTGTGCCCTTATACCTATCCTCCCCTTATCTCCTCAGTCTGCAAACATACTCAGTCACTGCACTAGAAAGGGAAACAGGCATTCCTACCTCAACCCTAACCAGCTGCTGTGGAGTTGGAATCCATTCACGTCGACCGCACGTGTCAGAGCAGAACTGTTTAATTCCCCTCAAACTTCAAGCAATCTTACGCTAGTAAGAGCACTCTATCCTAGCTCCCTGTCATTTTCCACTAACTACTAAATCAAGAAGTCTAGCTCTGATGCACAACTCTCTACGCAGCTCTAAAAAATTTACCAATTTTCTCCCAATTTACAGTGTC
The DNA here is from genome assembly GCA_028571685.1 of Heterohyrax brucei. NCBI lineage: Eukaryota > Metazoa > Chordata > Mammalia > Hyracoidea > Procaviidae > Heterohyrax > Heterohyrax brucei. Next base: position 148,859,665 of record CM053144.1, on the reverse strand, counting down.
AGTGAACAGTTTCATTCTCATTTAACCAAGCAGCAAACCCATTTACTATTATCAATTTCTCCGTTTCCTACAATTTCACGTTCCTGACTTCTGCGGCTTTACATCTTTCCTATTCTGACACTTCCTGTTTCAACACCATCTCTTCTCTGACCTCTGTGCTACATCCACCATTTCTTTAACCTTACACTTCTCTGACTAATCTCATCCTCTTTGTTTCCTATAAGGAGTCCAGGTGGTGCAGTAGTTAAGCATTCAGCTACTAACCAAAAGGTCCTCAGTTCAAATCCACCAGCTGCACCATGGAAACCCTACGGGGCAGTACTGTACGTCATACAAGATCGCTGTGAGTCAGAGTCAGCTCCACAGCAACAGATTTTTTTTTATTTTTACTCTCGTTTGCAGAAGATTCTCAGATGTTATCAACAGCCGTGATCACTCTATCACGCTCTTTGCATACATATCCATGGTCTCCTGGTCACCTCCACGTGGATGTCACACAAGCCCATCCAACTCAGCTTAACCAAAATTTAAATTTTCTATCTGCTTATGTTCTCCAGCTTAAATGGAGATAACCCTGTGCATCTCAAGAGTCATCTTTGACTGATACCTCTATCCCTGGCCACTACTCATTCAAGCATCAACCCCTGATGATTTTATCACCTAAATATTTTCCCAGTCTCACCAACTATCTTACTCCTTGCCTTCTTTAGTCTACTGAGAAGGCTAACCCAGTAAACTCCTAACTGGTCTCCAGTCTCTTATACCCCTCAGATCTCAAACCCACCCTCCACATTGCCGCCAATGTGATTTAAAAAAAAAAAAAAATGGATTCTATCATTCCTTTGGTTAAAATTCTTCAACAAATTCTTCCAGGGTATACAAGGCTTTGCTACCCTCTAGTTTACTTTTCCTGCACTCTTCTTACCATTCTCTGTCATCTGTTTGGCCTAGTTAACTCCTACTCACCCTTTAGGTCACAGTTCAAACGCAACAGTCTAATGGAATCCCTGTTTAAAGGCCAACGTGCCCCAAAACCACAAAGATGGTCTCAGTCCTCCAGAATTTCTTCTTTCTATAAGACATACATGGTTGACAGCCTTGAAAAATAGATTCTGCTTCTATATGCTCTCATATTACCCTATGTACCTATCACTGCACTTACCACGTTAATTATATAATTCTCTTCCATTTTCCTCAACCGTCTGCCTAGACAGTAAGTTCCCTGAAGGCCCACCCACTGCCGTGGAGTTGATTCTGCCTCACAGTGACCCTACAGGGCAGAGTAGAATTGCCCCATTAAGGTTGGTTTCCAAGACGATAACCTTTACACAAGCAGACTGCCACATCCTACTACCATGGAGAGATGATGGGTTACGACCACCACCTTTTAGTTAGTCTTAACCACTTGAAGGCAGAGGCAATCTGTCAGACTGTATTCGTGGCTGGCACATTCAGTAGTAGGTATTCTGAAAATGTTTGTTGAATAAATACATAAAACACTTTACAACTTCCCCATCCCATCTTCCCCGCCCCCACAAGCTCGACCTGCACAGCTGACACATAAAACACTGCATTGACTCTTTCTGTTCTGACGTTACTATCTTCTACTAGACGAAGAGCTCCTGAGACCCATTATATTCACCTGTACAACTCCAGCACCCGACACACGAGCACAGGAATGAATGAAAATGTTTGGCCACAACGAGGTGATCTGTTTCGTACTTCTCTTTGGCGCGTAGCGGCGCTCGGACTCACCCCAGGAGCAGAGAGCACCAGCCCTCTAAATCCCTGAGTACCTAGCCTGCATTTGTCACCTCAACACACTACGAGCCACCACCCCATTGTCCTCTCCGGGCTGAAAATTGCGAAGAGAGCTGCGGGCTCACCGGCAGGCGGAACTCCAGGTGCTCTTGCGCCATGAGTAGCAGATACCTATTCAAGGTGCACGGCGGAGCCATTGCGGCCGCCTACAGTGCGCCTGCGCGGCCAGCGCGGTACTTCTTCCCGCCCCCCAACTTCCCCGCCCCCTTCACCAATGACGAGCGTTTCCGTCGGGGCGGGCCCTTGGGGACCGGAAACGGAAGCAGGGTCTGGGAAGGAGGACTGAGTCTCAAGGGCTGTGTTTGAGGATGGGTATAGGTCGCGATGAGTCGGATCCGACTCGAGGGCACTTGGCTTAGGGGAGTAGGGAAATCCTGGTGGTGTAGTGGGTTAACTGCTAACCAGAAGGTCGGCAGTTTCTACTCTGGCCTCTAGGGTCGCCATGAGTCGGATGCGATTCTACGGCACTGGACGGGGGCGTAGTCTCCTTCGGAGTTCCTGCAGTCTGAACGTCGAAGTCCTAACATAGTTGGTGTTTTGGGGCAGCATTGTTTTCCTCGATGTAGTTCCTAGCCGTTTCCCTGCCAGGAATGTGATCTAAAGGATATTCTTTGTATCCCAGCACTCTGTGCCGGGAACTCAGTAGTGATTAAGAACGTGGGCTGTGGTTGCTAGTTCAGACCTCTCAGTTCTACATTTACTGTGTATTTTCTTGAGCAAATTTCTTATGGAGTCTTCTGTTTTCAAAGCCATATGAGAATTTCTTGAAGGAAGTCAACTGCCTTTGTTTAAAAAATGCCTGCTAAGTCAACTTGGGGTGTTCCTGAGCGGTGTAAATGGCTACAAAAAGTAAGGGGTTCAAATCCACTCAAAGGTGCCTCTGAAGAGGGGCTGGCAATGTGCTTCCAAGAGGTTACAGCCTTGAAAGCACTATGGAGACATTCTACTCAGTATACTGGGATTGTAAGTCGCCAGCTGCTGTTAGGTGCCATCAGGGCGGTTCCGATTCATACTGACCCGATGCACAACAGAAGGAAACACTGCCAAGTCTTGTGTCATACCCACAACCGTTTTTATGCTCGAGCCCATCGTTGCAGCCACTGTGTCAGTCTGTCTCACTGAGGGTATCCCTCTCTTTTTCACTGACCTTCCACTCTACCACACGTTACGTCCTTCTCCAGGGACTGATCCCTCCTGACAACGTGCCTAAAGTATGTAAGATGCAATCTTGCCATCCTTGCTTCCAAGGAGCACTCGTTGTATTTCTTCCAGAACAGATCTGTTGTTTCTTTTGGCAGCCCATTCAGTATTCTCCAACACCACATTTCAAAGGCGTCAGCTCTCCTGTCTTCTTTATCCCCATTTTCCAGCGTTCACATAAGATGCGATTGAAAATACCATGGCTTGAGTCAGGCTCACCTTAGTCTTCAAAGTGAGATCTCTACTTTTCAATACTTTAAAGAGCTCCTTCTCAGCAGATTTTCCTACAGTGCACCTTTTGATTTCTCAACTATTGCTTCCATGAGCATTGATGGTGGAACCAAGCAAAAGCAAATCCTTGACCACCTCAATCCTTTTACCATTTATCATGATCTTGCTTACTGGTCCAGTTGTGAGGATTTTTGTTTCGTTGATGTTGGGGCGCAATGCATACTAAAGGCTGTGGTCTTTGATCTTCATCAGTGTTTCAAATCCTCATCACTTCCAGCAAGCAAGATTGTGTTATCTGCATAACATAGGTTGTTAATGAGTCTTCCTCCAATCCTGATGCCTCTTTCTTCATATAGTATCGTTTTTTGGAGTATTTGCTCAGCATACAGATTAAAAAGATATAGTGAAAAGACATAACCCTGATGCATACCTAGTCACCAGCTAGCAACAACAAAGTCCAAAGCTTCAAGGCTCCAGAAAAGGGGATAAAAGTGCTCTGTATGCTACAAGAAAAAGAAGTTGTTTCCTCTTTAAAAAGAGGCCAAGGTGGGATAGAAAATCGGTCATATAATTAGGGAAAGGATATGCAGTGGTTAATATGACCTATTCCCAGAAACTGTCAAATCTTCTGTAAAATTTCCAAACATAATTTGATGGGACACTTTTTTAGGAGATATCAAATACTTGATTTTCATGACTGGATTAATATGATGCTATGAAGAGATAGCAAATGAGAATGCACAGCCTAGGAGAACTGAGATGGAATCAGGTTACAGTAGATTTTTCACCTGGGATCCTTTGAAATAAGATTCAGGAAGTGGTCACTCAAACAAAACTCCCATTCCAGAAATTACTAGGAGAGCAACTGCATCATCAATCCAACACTGTTGGAATCACAGTATTAGGATTGAATTGTGTCTTCCAACAATAACATGCTGAAGTCCTAACACTGGTAAATATAACCTTGTTTGGAAATAAGAGTCTCCCTTTGCCATGTTAATTAGAATGCACCAGAGTAGCATGGTCCCTAAACCTAATCACTTGATTTATAAAAAGCAGACTAGACGGAGAGATGCACAGAAGGAAGACAGACACTATGTGAGGATCATCTACAATGAAGAAATACTGAGAATTGTTAGCAGCCACCAGAAGCTGAGAGAGAGGCTCAAGACAGCAAGAAAATTTCTGTTCCTTAAAGTCACTCATCTGTGTTATTTTTGTTACAAAAGCACTAGGTAATTAAGACACCTGGTGTGGGGAAGTGGAAATTAACTTTGCGCAGGCCATGAGGGTTAGTGTGATGAACAACTCTGAGATCAGTTAAACTGCATTCAGGGGACTCCCAGCCAAACTTGTTCCATAGTTTTGAGTTTCCTGGACATAAGGAGCTGCAGAAGAGTAGAGACTTCAAAAAGTGTTCAAACCAGAATATAGAGACTTGTTCGTTTTTATGTACTGGAACGGGCAAAGGGAACTGATCCTATGCTCCATCCATACCCCATCTACCAGGGCAAATCTAATGGAGACCTGGCGCCTGTAGGAATGCTATAGTGCAAGCATTAGAGCCTCAGACCCTCAGACATAGGCTGCTGATTACAAAAACCACAGCCATTCCGAAAGCAACCACCAGAAGTTAGGAGAATTCTGAGTTCTGATTAAGACTGTGCCACAAAGGTGTTCAGACTGGTATGAGTTAGCAAAGAAAGTTAGCAAAGAAAGTACATAAACAGTTAACAGGTCACAACAGCAAAGGTTATTAAAAAACAAAAGAAATAAACAAAAACGCACTGCCACTGATTCAATTCTGACTCATAGCAACCCTATAGGACAGAGTAGAATGACCGTATAGAGTTTCCAAAGAGCGCCTGGTGGATTTGAACTGCTGACCTTTTGGTTAGCAGAGGTACCACTTAACCACTACTCCACCAGGGTTTCCAGCAGAGGTTATGGGAAATGTCAAAAACTGTCAGTTCATCTATCTACATAATCTAAATCCCTAGCGAGAAATGATATGTTATCATCATGCCAGAATTTCCTCATGCCCCTTCCAAGTCCATCTCTAGCCTCACACTGCCTCTGAAAGTAACCACTTCTCTGATTTTTTTCTACATCATTTATTCTTGGCAAACCCTGGTGGCATAATAGTTAAATGCTACAGCTGCTAGCTAACCACAAAGTCAACAGTTCATATCCATGAGTCAGTCCTCAGAAACTATGGGGTAATTCTACTGAGTCCTATAGGGTCTCTGTGAGTCAAGAAGTGACTCGACAGCCAAGCTTATTTTTGTCTGATCCAGAACTGCATATAAGTGGAACGATATACTACACACTCTTGTGAAAGCTGCTTTTCAGAATGTCTGAGATTTATCCTTGTTGTTGCATTTTTGTTGCTGAATTGTACTCCACTATGTGAATGTACCAGTTCATTTATCCATTTTCCTATTGATGGTTCTGTTCCCAGTTGTAGTCTATTATGAATTAAGTTGCTATGAACATTCTTGTACACATTTTTTTTTTTTTTGTGGATATGTGTTTTTTTAATTATGTTGCTTGGCAGTAGAATTTCTGAGTTATACCTAGAAGACAGAGAGACCCGCGAGAGTGGGTACCTTCATCGACTTGGGACTGGAAGAACCGATGGTGCCCGGTCACCACCAGTGATAGCCACGATGGAGCTCACTAGGTTGAGTCTCACTGGCAACACAAGAATAAAAAGTGCATCCTGAGAGCTCCACTAAAAGACCTCAATTGATGATCCAGCGGTTTCAGGGTTCCCCTGAGAGCATGGCCCCCAACCCTGATGCTGCCCTTACCCATAAATTATAACAAAGGTCCACTCTTCGGACAGGAATGGATTGGACTTGGCAATGCAGAGTGACCACATATTGGTTGCACTTTATGGTTCTGTACATCTATAGGATATCATCCTGCTGACCTCTGGCTGGAGGAAGGAGAGTGAGTGGAGAGGAGCGGAAAGGAGGCTGTTGGGAGGATGAGACATGCATGCAGCAGAGAGGAACAGTGTGACGTCACCGGACAGGGAGAGCAGTGGAAGCTGCATATAGGTGGGCATGTAAATTTATACGGGAATGTACATTTTCACTCAGTCATGTTAAATAAAAAATTAAAAAATTTTTTTAAAAATTTCTGAGTTATAAAACAGGTGTATGTTTAATTATAAACTAAGACAGGTATGATTTTATAATATGCATAGAGGGAACTACATGAGTAACAGCAGGACCTGTGCCTGGTATGTTTGTGAAATGGCAAGGAGAACAGTGTGACTTCATCAACAGGCAAGATGGCTAATAAGAAATGAGGTGTGCGAGGTAAGTGAGCAGGGGTCATCATGTAGGGCTCTCTAAACAACTGTACAGGATTGGCTTTTGATGAAGGAGAAGGGAAATCAATAAAAAGTTTTGAACAGAGGAGTAACATGATCTGGCTACATTTTAGTAGGATCACTATGATGTGTTGAGAATAAACTGCAGGATGGGCAAGGTCAAATGCAGGGAGATTAAAGAGGAGGTTACTGCAGTAATCTAGACAAGATTATAATGATTTGGCCAAGGTGACAGTGGTACAGATAGTGAAGAGGTCAAATTCTGGATACATTTTGTAGATATTGCCAACAGGATTTACTAATGTGTTAGACAAGAAGTATGAAAGGAGTCAAAGAAGACTCCAAGATTTCTGGTCTGAGCAACTCAAAGATTACAGTTACCAGTAACAATGATGGGAACTACAAAGAAAGTGGAAGAGGAACTTTTTTTCTTCTTAAATATTTTATTGTGTTTTAACTGAAAGCTTAGTTTGTCACATAAAAACTTATACATACATTGCTGTTACTCTAGCTACTCTCCCCAGGCTGTGAGAGCACACTCCTCCTTTACACCGAAGTCCATTCATATAGCTCCCGTCCCCTCTGCTTCTGAAGTGTGCTTCTGGACAGGAGCTGCCCAGTTAGTCTCATCTGTCTACTTAAGCCAAGAAGCACACCTTTCACCAGTATCAATTTGTTTTTTCCAGTCCAGCCCAATCTTTGTCTGAAGAGTTGACTTCAGGAATGGTTTCAATTTGGGGCTAACAGAGCCCAGGGGCAATGTGTTCTCGGGACCCTCCAGTCTGTTGCACTACCAAGTCAGGTCTTTTAGAGTTTGAGTACTGCACACCATTTTTCTTCTGCTACATCCAGGACTGCTGGTGTTCCCTGTCAGGGCAGTCATTGGTGGTGGCCAGGCACCACCTAGTTCTTGTCTCGTGCTCATGTAGTCTCTGGAGTATGTGGCCCTTTCTGTCTCTTAGTCTTATATTTTCCTTATGTCTTGATGTCCTTCATTCTCCTCTGCTCCAGGTGGGTTGGGACATGTGCTAGCTTAGATGGACCTGTGCTAGCTTTGAAGACCCAAATGCCACTCACCAAAGTGGGATGCATTTTCTAATAAACTTTGTTATGACAGTTAACCTAGATAAACCCAGAAATGATGGTCCCCTGACCTCTGACCCTTCTACTCTGTCCTTCAAAGTGGTTGCATATATTTAGGAAACTTCTTAAATTTTGGTTTAGTCCAGTTGTACTGACTTCTGGAAGATGGAACATTTTAAGCTTCAGATGCCTGTTTTATGTCAGAAAATATAATACACTTACTTGGAAGCTTATCTGGCTTAAGGATAAGTTTAACTTATACGTAACCGTTCACTGTGGATCCATCTCTGCCTATGTACATTTCCATAATCATACAATGAGGATATGATTTGATTTAATGAAGCTGAAACCTGATTTTCTGTATTTATATTACTGGAATATAATATTACTAGAATATGGAAGGTGACTGATGAACAAATGAATGAACAGGTATCAGCTACACTTCAGTGACTCGACAATGAAACTGTGGGCATCAACTTTTACAGATGATCTTCTGACTTTAAAATCTAGAAGCATCTGAGCATTACAACAATACAGACTGTGTTCTTGACCTTGGAATCTTTGTATTAAAACAAGCCAAGCGGTATTAATATCTCTGACAGTGAATCCTTCACATATTAGCCAATTTATTACACTTTCTGTTTGTAGTTCTATTAATAGAGACCCGAGGCAAAATTGGATGCAGTATTTTTCCATTTTTATTTGGCTTTCTCCCAGCTAAGTAAGCAATTTGCAATAGCTTATTCTGATAATTTAATTCTGCAATTACAAACAAATAGTATCACAACATGCACAAATAATGCTCTCAATACAACTTCACACATTGTTAAGAAGGGTTATGAACTAGCTTTGTGTTGGTTAAATCAACCAAACCCAGTGCCATCGAGCTGATTCCAACTCATAGTGACCCTGCAAGAGAGAACAGAACTGCTCCACAGAGTTTCCAAGTAGCACCTGGCATATTAGAAGTGCTGATCTTTCAGCCAGCAGATGCAGCACTTAGCCACTATGCCAACAGGGTTTCCTTGTGTTAGTCGTTATTAACTACTCCCTAGCTAGTGGTTGCATAGCTAGGGAGTTACCATATACTACTAAAAAGGCTAAATGAATTTCAATTGTAATTTATTATTAATCTTTTCAAACAAAAACAATCTAGACTTAAAATGTGAGTTTCCAAGGGTTTCACAACAAAGAAGAAAACTATATATGAGAGGGTATTATAATTTATCTATATAAGTTAAATAAATGGGATAATCATTTTTTTAAGAGACCTGTCATGGATTAAATTGTGCCCCCCAAAATATGTGCAGCAGCTTGGCTATGCATTGATTCCTGGTATTATGTCATGTTCCTGTAAATTGTAAATCTTGCCTCTATAATGTTAATGGGGGAGGATGAGGGGCAGTTGGGTTGGTGAGGCAGGACTGTAAAGTATAAGACTGTACAGTGCCTTGAGGCAATCTCTTGGGAGATAAAGGGAAGCAAGCAGACAGTTGGGGACCTCATACCACCCATAAGCAGTGCAGGAGCAGACTGCCTCCTTTGGAAAGGACCTGGGTCCCTGCACCTGAGAAGCTCCCAGTCCAGGGGAAGATTGACTCCAGCGACCTTCCTCCACAGCCAACAGAGACAGCCTCTCCGGGAGCTGATGCTCAGAATCTGGACTTTTAGCCTGCTTTTCTGTGAGACAGTAAGTTTCCCTTTGTTGAAGCCATCTACTTGTGGTGACTGTTATCACTAAACAACTAAGACAAAACCTGTTAACTCTTTACATACCTCAAATAACTCAGATACTACTGTCAATTTTGTCAGTGCAAATTCACATAGGAAAACAAAGCTGTGCATGTTGAGATTCCTTTCTTGGAGCTGGTAAGATTTTACCCAATGTATGGAAACTTTTTTAAACCACCAATCCAATCAGTTCTCTGTGAGCTACTTCAAAAACAAAACCTCAAACTCATTGTTGATTGCACAGTGCTAAAAAACTGGCAATACAATTTTGAGGTGCCATAACCCCTACTTCCAAATCCACCTCCCCATCTCTAGTCATTAAAATTTTGGCATTCAGTTCTATTGTCAAGTAAATAAAAGGGAAAAAAGAACTTAAGAAAAACGCGTGCAGTGGTCTTGGCCTACACTGCCACTGGTTTGCCTGCCTACCACTGAGTCTTCAACACTCCTCTGTCACTTGTTCTCAGAACTCTTTCCCTCATCCACAGCCTCGGCTCTGGACATATACCCATACCAGCACTTACCACCCTATACTCTATTTGCTAATTTTGTCTGACCCCTGAATTAGCAGTTGAAGGCAGACTGTCTGGTACATGTTAAATGTTCAACAAACGTTTGCTGGATGAATAAATGAAAAAACTAAACAATAATGACTCCAGAAGTTTTAACCAAACATTGCAATGGGTATTTCATTTCTGAAACCAATGCTTTCTTTTAAAGTAGTACCCCCCTCCCAAAAGAAGATAAGGGAAACTGGTAATCACAGCCTATTTCCAACATCAGTAGATTAATTTTCATGTTTATTTATATTCATGTACACTGGCACAATGTAGAGTTAGCTTCGAGCACCTATTGTTCATTCATATTCAGTGTTACTACAGAGTCACTGGAGTATTAAAATGGCCAGCACTAAAAGGCAATTCCTACGAAATATGTCTTATGAAATCAATGTTATTAGTGATCAATACCATTATTATTATATTATTAAAATAAATTTTCCAATCCTAGCTTATCTTCATTTTCAAATCAGGCCTTTTTTATGAGAAAAGTTCTTTGTCTCCACTTTTTATACAAATTCTCCTTTGATGCAAAAAAACAAGCAACAGTTTCTGCCAGTTTTAACGTATTTTATGCTTCTTCCTCATTCATGTTCTTGCAGGTAAAAGTCCACTACAGTGAACTGTTGGACAAATCAATTTTTTTGAAAATTCACTGTTGGAAATTGTGCTCTCAGCTTTTATTACCAATACTTGACAGATGCTAGACTTCAGGAAGGGAAAACTAACATCTGAAATTTAAGTGAAAAGTGACACATTATACAGTTCTTTCCACCAGCAAAATCAGATTGTGGTGTACTGTGATATTCTGTATTTTGAAAATTTACCTGTTATCTATAGAACTGCCAATAAATAGTTTTTTCTTCATCATAGTAGTAAAGGTCCCAGTGAAGTACTTCCTATACTATTCGCAGTGAATATACATAAACAAATTGTTAGTATAATTTGATCATCTACTGAGAAATGAAAAATTTGAATCATAATACAGAGCCCTTCTTGATCAACAGAATCTGTCTTAGTGGTATTTTACCTATCATATCTTACAATTTACATATGTCTTACAACTTAACCACTGAAGCAAAAAGGTCAATAACAATGTATTTGTGTGAATTATATCAGTAATCTCAGAAAGGACTTAAGGCCACTCAGTAAGAGCCTCTCATAAAATCCAACAAACCTGCAAGTTGCAATTAGACCTCAGTAGGATCAAAATATGAGTTTATGCCAATCCAAGATTAGAAAAATCTTCTAATTTTGACATTTTCATGTTCTCAGTTTTTCAATCAAATAATCAGCCTGTAATTTAAAAGGAAAAAAATTAATGCTAGCTCTAATAACCTGTATAAAATAATTCTACTGGCATTCCTATTATAATAGGCTACAGCATAAAAGCTGGATGCTACACATTTGTTCCTAAAAACATCATGCCCAAAATTTCCAAATACATTTCATAAACTATACAAAAGTCTATATGGTATATAAACATTTTTACCTATGCATTTTACATATTCATTAAAAAACTTTCCAAATGAAAGGGAAAATACATATAATACTAAAAATTTAAAAAGGAAACTAAAATCATACCAAAACAACTTTTCTCAATCATTGTAAATAATCTGGGACATTAGAGATTCTAGAATAAACACCAATATCTTTATTTCTTCAAAGTTTCATGAACATGAATTTCTTCAAAGTCTAACAAAACCTCAGATCTAAGAAGAGTTCCTATTCCTAGGATGAAACACTAGCGAATCTTATAATTTTGTTCATTTTTTCCCAATTAAAAAATAAGTTAGTCTTCTGTGTAAGAAAATACACTTAAAAACATTACAGAAATGTATTTTAATTACTTTATCGCAGAAGCACAAATTTTGTAGAAAATATCACACTGATGTTTTAAAAAGACTATATACCAGCTGTTTTACAGAATATCCAACTTTTTTATTTCCAATACAGGGGTGTGTGTGTTACACATATATATTTTAAACATATTTTTTTTAGTTTAAACCAAGTTTAAAAGAGGGACAACTTGTGGGAACATGATGTTACTAGAAGTCAGAGTTTTTTAACTTCTGTACTGTAACCAAACCATCACTTTGCATGAACTAACAGTAACAAAATATTACTTGATGGTTATTGAGATACAGCAATCATAGTCATCTTATCATCATGGACATATAAAATAAGAGCCTGCCAAATTACTGGCCAAGGTATCCTGCAAGGACCAAAGTCATTTAATAACTAAGGCTTGACGGTGAGAAACATTAAGCCTCTAAACACCTGAATTCTATTTTGCTTTCACCTGTAATTTTTTAAGGGAAAGAGCTTCAGTCTCAGACCTGGTAGTTGATGCTACTAAGGTAGCCCTTTTATAAGGTGTTCAAACTATCAGACACCATAGAAAGTCAATGTTTACAATAATGATATTGATGGCTATGATAACAAAGGTCACATTTACTCAGCACTTACTATGTGCCAGGTTGTGTAATGTGTTATACCTGTGAATTACCTCATCCCCCTTCAGTAACCTTATGAGGTGGGTAACTATTATCTCTCTGCAGGACACAGATAAAGAACTAGAGCCTTACTAAAGAGGGTAAGTAATTTGAACCTGGTCTCTCAGTGAAGCAGTGGAACCATAATTTAAATCTACATATGACTCAAAAATCTAGTGTTTCTATATCATACACTTTGTTTGAAGTGAGAAAACTTAGCCACAGCACTTCTTCCTATGGATGATAACCTGGAAAATCTCTTAAATTAAAAGTATTATTTTGGGCCTACGCAACAATACATTAAAATAGCTGACTAATTAGGAAGCTCTAAGTACCTACTGTTGCCAAGTAAAGAAAAACTTAAAAACAACAAATATATTTGTATGCTGTTGATAAAACAGTAACACTTACTGTTATAAACCAGTAGGAATTGACTCTATAAACTAATCTTGATATGAAGCCAAGCTGGTCCACTGGTGCTAGAACATGAAGGTGTAAGTGCGAAATGGAACAGAACGGTGGCATATGGAAACCCATTCTAAAACAGAAAAATTAATAACAACTGATAATCTCTTCCACAAAAGAGTAAATCTATTTTTGAAACACATAAATATTAAAGACAACCAAGCAGTACTATTTTTCTTTATATACCAGAGTATCCATAATTCCTTCCTTTCACACTAAATTCAAAGTAACATAAAACTCTTCAAGATCAAGAAAGATCTTAACAGTATATTATGCATCAGTACAACATTTATGAAGTATGAATTGATACTCTGCCTTGTCACTTCAGCTCTTACCATATTTAGCTTTAATTCTTCTAAGATATATTTCTAAAATGAATCTTAAAAAATTACCGAACTGTCAAGTAAAAAAGCCCCTTTTACTCCAAGACATAACCAGTAGATGGTGCTCTTTCCTCCTATCACTAATAAAGTTGCCCACGCATTTCCTTGCCAATAGTATTTTAGTGATGAGACTAAGCATATGATCATAAAAAAACTTTATCATCACATAAATTTTTTGTCTAATACTTAAATGACAATTATAATAATTAAATATGATTTAAAATTCAATTAATATACAATTGTACAAGTCTACATATGTGCTGAGTGAAGCAAGAACACCTGAGCTACTTCTGGCCAAACTGTCTTGAATACCACCTGTTCCTTGACATTATCACAGCTGAATTGTGCTTAAGTTTTTAGAGGATTTTTGCACACATCATCTCATTAGAGCCTACAAGGAGACAGAGTAGGTATTATTTTGGAACATTTAATGACTTGTCTAAACTCATACAGCCAGTGCAACAAACAGCATGGGCAGTATTAGAATTCAGATCTAATTATGTGAAAAGTAATCTCTGCTATACTGTACTGCCTTGGCCACCCAAGGCAAAGTCAGATTGTATTTTAAAAAAGAACACTGCTCAGATTAATTACAACACAGCATCCCACTGTATGTACTTGTCTGCCCAAACAATGAGTGGAGATTATTAGATGATGTTGAGACATGACAGAAGAGGTTTTGTTTATTGAATTTACATTACAAATGACCTGTATCCTCACCTTTAGTAACGCTGCATGTAAACCAGAAACAACCCTGGTGGCATAGTGGGTTAAGTGCTATGGCTGCTAACCAAGAGGTCGGCAGTTCACATCCACCACACAGGCACTCCCTGGAAACCCTATGGGGCCGTTCTACCTTGACCTATACAAGGTCTCTACAAGTTGGCCTCAGCTCCATGGCAGTGGGTTTGGTTTTTAGTTTTGGGCATGTAAACCAGGAACTCTGCCACCTTTGCTTCTATTTTGCATTTAAAAAACACATTTCACAAAAACCAATAATGTATAATACTGATTTCTGTCTAGAAGTAAACATACCTTACATTTTTGAGATCAGTAAAATTATTCCTTTCAAGGATAGCTTTTCCAGCAGCTACCATATTCTCCACTATAAAACAGAAAAAAAACAACAATTATGATAATACTGCAGGAGATATTTGGAAACCTTGGTGGTGTAGTGAGGAAGTTTCTACGGTTGCGAACTAAGAGGTCAGCAGTTCAAATCCAGCCCACACTCCTTGGAAACTTGATGGGGAATTTCTGTTCTGACCTATAGGGTCGTTATAAGTCAGAACCAACTCAACAGCACCTAGTAACAACAACCTGGGAGGTATTTTAAAAAAAGAAAAACACAACCATTGCTATCCAGTTGATTCTGACTACATATGGCAGAAAAGAACTGCTCCACTGAGTTTTCAAGGAGAAGCTGGTGGATTTGAACTTCCAATCTTTTGGTTAGCAGCCATAACTATTAACTACTGTACGACGAATGTCATTAAACTGGTACTATCTTAACTTTTTTATTGCTATTACCTTAACTTTAGGGTTCTATTAAAAAATCCACCAGGTGTTGAAGAGTTGATTCTGACTGAAAGCGACCCTAAAGGACAGAGAAAAAAAAATGTCCCATAAGGTTTGCAGGGAGCACCTGGCGGATTCAAACTCCCAACCCTTTTGTTGGAAGCCAAACGCTTAACCACAACACCATGAGGGTTTCCAGTTAAAAAAATCACTTGAATAGCTAAACATTCAAAGACACATTCAACAGCCCTGGGCGACCAGATGACTGCTTATCAGCAACTGAAACAAAGGTTCAAATTAAGCCACAGGTGCAACATCACTGTAAGAAAATATTTTACCTAGGCTGACTTTGGACACCTGCTAAGGACTATTTACAACACCTGAGCCTACTGATGACTAATGCCAATCACAAGAAGACCAAGTAATTACACATGATTAAGAAGAAAAATAGGAAAGCTTTTGTCTTTGAGTTCAAAGCAGGGATATGATATTCGTTCAGCCAGCACAGCCTTTATTAGCCCAACATTTGTATAATGACTGTATTTTCCAAACTTTATCTACCTTAGCAACTTTCTTGTGCTCTATGGCCTTCAGATGAATAACTATTCTGATTAGAAAAACTGGTAACCTGAGATCTTCAAAGCCCAGTGCCA
This sequence comes from Heterohyrax brucei, assembly GCA_028571685.1. NCBI lineage: Eukaryota > Metazoa > Chordata > Mammalia > Hyracoidea > Procaviidae > Heterohyrax > Heterohyrax brucei. Next base: position 148,844,185 of record CM053144.1, on the reverse strand, counting down.
GATCTTAGGACTCCTTTATTTTTGAATGGGGTGTGCATGTATTTAAAAAGGGGCAGAAGTGAAAGAACTTACAGAGGATCATTGTCATATTGAGGCATATACAAAATCATTGCTAATGTTTACTTCTCCAAGTCAAGCCTGAGACAGGAGATTGCAATAACCAGGCGAATACCATACAGTCAATAAAAACCTCTCAAGTTAGTGCAAACCAGACTGTATCATGTTTTCTTTTAAAATATCCCCAAGATCTCAAAGTATAAAGTACTAACTTTTTTCATTTTAATTTCCTTAAAAGACATATATTTTAAAAAAAAGAAAAGAAAAAAGGGCATATGACTACTTAAAGCAAAAATTAACAATATAAAGAGACTACAAAATAGGTAGGTATAATAAAGATGACAACAACAGCACAAAGTTTATATAAAATTTCCTTTTTTATAATACTAACTCTAAGCAGACCATGAAAGGAAACCCTGGTGGTCTAGTAGTTGAGTGCTGAGTCTGCTAACCAAAAGGTCAGCAGTTCAAATCTGCCAGGTGCTCCTTGGAAACTATGGAGCAGTTCTACTCTGTCCTATAGGGTCACTATGAGTCAGCATCGACTCAACAGCAGTGAGTTTTTTGGTTTGGGTAGAACATAAAAATTTTAAAATGCTGACTGTAATCCCTTAAGGGCAACTACTTAAAAAAATGCAAACAGGTATAGCTAAAAATGCAACCTATAAACCCACTGCTGTCAAGTTGATTCTACTCATAGAGAACACTACAGGATAGAGAAGAATTGCTCCATAGGGTTTCCAAAGAGCAGCTGGCAGATTTGAACTGCCAAGCGTTGGATTAGCAGCCCTTAACCATGGCTCCATGTCACAGATTATTCAAAACAGAATACTAAGAAATATATTTGATCAACCACAAAAAGTCAAGAAACAAGCCAACAAGAAAACAAATGGAACAAACAGAAAGCAAACAGCAAGATGATAAACTGAAATCTAACAATATCAACATTTAACAAAAAATAAAAGTCAGACCCAACAATGTGCTGCATCAAGTCTTTAAAAGCAAAAAGAAAGAAAAAGATACACAATGCAAACAGTAAGCAATGACAGCTGGAATAGCTAAATTAGCATCACACAGAATAGACTTAAGAAATACTTGCAGATAAGGAGAGCCAATTCACTGAGAACACATGATAAACATTACTACTTAAAAGCAGATTCAGAACACATAGAGTGAAAAGTTCACCTCAACATGGCACTATAGAAGGAAGCACCATACAGTTTCTCTGCAGCAAAGACTCAAAAGAAATTAAGTAAAACAGATACAATTGCCAACCTTAGCATCAACTGAAGGAATCAAGAACTTGATCAAGCACTGCATAGAATAAGAAACTGAAATAGTACAGAGAAAAAGGAGAACCACAGAGTAGAGGTTTTCCACCTAGCTAACATGGTATGGATTCAGCATGGATTTGCCAACTTGGACCACAGGCACTAAGAAACACAGACAGAGAGCACGGGAAGGTAACTTTTTACACAGCTCCCAACAAAAGACAGAACACCCAGTAACCAGGGATACATACTTCACCACCCCCATCACCTACCCTTCTTCCCTATCCATGCCCTCCACTGCTTTCCAATAAGCCACAATTGCTAAGCGAAAGACACCAGCTCTCAGCTCCCACCCCACACCATTCATTTTTGTTTGCTTGTGTTTTGTTCGTATTTTTCTTCTTCCCTCTCTCCTTCTTTTCCACTGTGAAACCCTGTAGGCCCTCCTCTTCTTGACAGGCTGTGCCATACCACTCAGCTAAAGAGCCACCAGCACTCAGCCACCTCAGGTTTGTACCACCCTAGGCTCCCTCAGTTTTATTAACTTTTTCCAGTCTCTTCTGTCTCTGTCCTTTCTTTTCTCCAGCCCACCTACCCCTGAGAACTGCCCTTGCACTTTCTCGAAGGGCAGCGTTAAATCACTCACCTAGAGAAGCACTGGTGAAGGACTTCTCCCAGCCTGGGCCACCCAGTGGCCAGCTCCTAGGGTGCCATATCTTTTCCTTTGCTGTTGTTGCTTTTGTTTCTTCTCTATCACTTCCTCACTTTCCTTTCTCCTGTCCATCTGGCCTCATGTGTCATCCCCACCCCCTCTTGACAGGCTTTGGTGCACTGCTGGGCAGGGAGCCCACTAGCACAAGGCCTACATGGGTCAGCAGACCCCCACTCACTGGCTCACTCAGAGCCATAATTTTCAGTTTGTTTGCTTAGTTCTTTCTTTCCTCTTCTTTTCTGCCTTTTCTCAATTCTTTCTGTTCTCCCATCCACCTAGCCCTGTGTACTACCCCCAACCCTTCTCAAAGGGCACTGCTATACCACTCATCTGGAGAGTCACTGGCACTCCCTGGATCTGCACCATCATCACCAACCAGCTCTTTAAGCACCATTTTATTTACTGTTTCCATGTTTTCTTTTGTTGTTGCTTCATCTCTCTCTCTCTCTGCCTTCTTTCCCTTCCCCTACCCACCTAGCACCATGCATCACTTCTCCCCTTCTTGCTGGACTGCACTGTACCATTTGGCATACAGCTACCCATCCCCTAACCCACATCTACATCACTCCCACAGGCTAGTTCCCTCAGTACCACATTTTTTTATTTTTCTTTACCTTTCCCCTTCTTTCTTTCTCCTCATTTAGGCCCTGTGCTAACTCTACCCTTTCGTGATGGGGCAGGCCAGCAGCCCTGAGAGAGAAACCTCAGCCAGCTGCCACCCCCAATGGCCAGCCTGAGAAACCTCAGCCAGCTGCCACCCCCAATGGCCAGCCTGAGAAACTTCAGCTAGCTGCCACCCCCAATGGCCAGCTTGAGGAAACCTGAGCTCGCTGCCACCCAGTTCTGCCCCACCCCCAATGGTCAGCTTGCATACCAGCATATTTTGTTGTTGTTGTTGTCTTATGTGTTTACTCATTTCTTCTCTCTCTTTCCCCTCTTGTCCTTTCTTCTGCCCACCTAGCCCGGTGCACTATCCACGCCCTTTCTCAACAGGCCAAGGTACACTGCTCAGTTAAAGAGCCACTGACGTACAGCCTCACCAGGCCTGTCTCTTCCCCATATGTCAACAACTGTTGGCATTTTCTTCACTTTTTTTCCTTCTTGCTTTTGTTTCTCTCTATTCGTTATTCATTCTCATCTTGTATTCACCCACTTAGCTCTGCACATCACATGATCTTCCTCCTCTCCTACCTATCCGCACCATGTGCCAAGTGTCACACCCACAAGCAGTACTGACATAGTCCCCCATATTCAGCCCTGCACTGCCTCCTAGCCCCACTCTGTCAGCCCCAGTCTGTGCTATAAACTACCCACCTCCACCCCTCCCCCTTAACTGCACCCGCCCAGCTATACCATAGGTAAGCGACTGGCCCTGCACAACTGGATGAGATGGTGAGAAATATCATGTACACAGGCAAGTGAGTAAAAAAACACAGCCAACTTGCCTGCCCAGACATAACCAAATAAAACAGAAAAATGGGATGAAACAAAGAAATCCATAATCAATAAATGAAGAAAATAAGTCTTAAATGTTTCAGAAGTGGCAGACAAAAGCAAAACATATTTTTAAAATACAGGACAGGCTGGCCGCTAGAAAGTGACCCAAATAGAAGCCAGATGACATTATGGTAGAAGAAAAGGCATTCAAATCACCTGATAGGGAGTTCAAAATTCTAATATTCAGGGCTCTCCAACAGCTGAAGGAAAATGCAGACAAAAATAAGGAAAAATGCACAAAATCATTTAAAACACAGACAAAGCAAATTTGAAAACCCAGAGAAAATGGACAAATTTCTAGACTCAGTACCTACCCAAACTAACACAAAATGATGTTAAAAATCTGAACAGACCCAAAACAAGAGATTGAAAAGATAATTTTAAAACTCCCAAAAAAAAAAATTGCTGACCCAGATGGCTTCAATAGAGAATTCTACCAAACATTCAGAGAAAATCTTACACCAGTACTACTAAAACTGTTTCAGAACATAGAAAAAGAAGAGATAACTTGCAAATCCATTCTACAAAGCCAGCATAACCCTGATACCAAAATCAGGTAAAAGCATCACAAAAAAAGAAAACCACAAGCCAATATATCTTATGAATATAGATGCAAAATTTTTCAAAATCTTAGCCAACAGAATTCAGTACTATATAAAAAATAATAATACACCCTGACCAAGTAGGATTCATACCAGGTATGAAGGATGGCTCAACACAGGAAAATCAATCAATGTAATTTACCACATAAATAAAAGGGAGGAATCACACGACTATCTCAATCAACGCAGGGAAGGCATTTGGCAAAGTCCAACACCCTCTTGTGATTAAAAACTCTCAATAAAACTGGGACAGAATGGAAGTTTATCCACGTAATAAAGGGCATCTATGCAAAACCAACAGCCAACATCATTCTTAATGGAGAGACTGAAAACATTCCACATGAGAACAGAAACAAGGCAAGGATGCCCTTTATCACTCTCCCTATTTGACACTGTGCTGGAGGTCCCAGCTACAGTGATAGGACAAGAAAAAGAAATAAAGAGACTCCAAATTGGTAAGGAAGAAGTTAAACTGTCTATATTTCTATATGATATGATACTCTACATAGAAAATCTGAAAGATTCCATGAGAAAACTACTGAAATTAATAGAAAGATCCAGCGGATTAGCAAAATACAAGGTAAACATACAAAAATCAGTTGGATTCCACCACACCAATAAACAGAACTATGAAAAAGAAATCAGAAAAGTAATACCATTTATAATAGCCCCTACAGAAATAAAATACTTACGAATAAATCTAACCAGGGATGTAAAAGACCTATACAAAGAAACCTACAAAACATGACTGCAAAAAACCGAATGAGAACTACATAAATGGAAAAATATACCAAGCTATGGATATATAGACTCAACACTGAAAAATGGCAACACCCAAAGGAATCCACAAATATAACATAATCCCAATCCAAGTACCCACAGCATTCTCTAACAAGGTAGAAAAACTAATCAGTAATTTTATGTGGAAAGAAAGAGGCCCTGGATGAATCAAGTGCTGTTGAAGAAGAAAGTAGGAGCATTTGCATTACCTGACCTCAGAACCTATCATATGGCTACAATAGTCAAAACATCTTGGTACTGGTACGATGACACATACATTGACCAATGGAACAGAATGGATAACTCAGATGTAAATCCATCAAACTAAAGTCACGTGATCTTAGACAAAGGTCCAAAGTCCATTAAATGAGGAAAAACAGTCTTTTTTAACAAACAGTGCTGGCAAAATTGGATGGCCACCTTGAATAAATGAAACAGGACTCATACCTAACATTACACACAAAACCTAATTCAAAGTAGATTACAGACTTAAATATAAAACCAAAAACTATGAAGATCATAGACAAATGATCTAATACATGGCACAAATAGGATACAAACCATAACTAACAATATATAAACACCCCCAGAAGATAATCTAGATAACTGGGATCTTCAAGAAATTAAACATTTATGCTCTTGTAAAAGTTAAACATTTATGTTCATCAAAAGGCTTCACCAAAAGAATAAAGCTTACAGAATAGGAAATAAATTTTGATTATGACAAATCTGACAGATACCTCCTCTCTCAAATCTACAAGAAAATCCAACACCTCTTCAACAACAACAAAAAGTCTGATTAAAAACAAAGATAAAAGATATGAACAGACACTGGACCAAAGAAAACTTTCAGATGATTAAACATTCATGTGAGCAAATGCTCTCAATTACTACCCATTAGAGAAATTTAAATGGGAACTACAATGAATTAACATCTCAGCTCAATGTTAGTGGCCCAAATAAATAAATAGCAAATGCCAGTGAGGCTGCAGGGAGCTTGGAATTATTGTGTACTGCTGATGGGAACATAAACTGACACAACCATTTTGCAAACAATACATCACTTCCTTACAAAGCTTGAACTAGAAATACCATATAATCCAGCAATCTCACTCCTAGAAATACATGCTAAAGAAATAACAGCTGTCACACAAATAGACATATACACACCCATGGTCATAGTAGCATTATTCACAATAACAAAAAGATGGAAACAATTTAAGTGCCCATGAACAGATGACTCGTTTAACAAACTATGGTACACACAACAATGAAATATTACCCAATAAAAAAGAACAATGATGAATCTGTGAAACATCTCACAACATGGACAAATCTGAAGGGCATTATGCTGAGTAAAACAGGTCAATCACAAAAGGACAACTACTATAGGAGACCACTACCATATAAACTAATGAAAATGTTTACAAACAGAAAGAAACAATCTTTAGTTATTATGGGGGAGAGGACAGTGGGCAGGCAAAAGCACTAAATAAGACAGTAGATAAGTGGTAACTGGTGCAAGGTAGCACAGTACACAATACTAGGGAAATCAGCATAACTTGACCAAAGACAGTTCTTGGAAGCTTCAAAGACACACATCCAATGTTCCTGAAGGACCAAATTTCTGGGCTGAGGGCTAGGGACCATGATTTAGGGGACATTCAGCTCAAATGGAATAATGTAGTATATAAAGAAAAATGTTCTACATCCTGCTTTGGTGGGTAGCATCTGGAGTCTTAAAAGCTTGTGAGTGGCCATCTAAGATACTCCACTGATGGAGCAAGGGAAAATGAAGAAAACTAAAGACATACAGGAAAGATTAGTCCAAAGGACTAATGCACCACAACTATCACAGCCTCCACCAGACAGAGTCCTCCACAATCAGATAGTACTTGGCTACCACCAGCAACTGCTCTGATGGGGATCACAGCAGATGATCCTGAACAGAACTGGAAAAACATATACAACAAAATTCTAACTCAAAAAAAAATCAGGGGGGCGGAGTCAAGATGGCGGACTAAGCCCACGTCTCTTTCTATCCCTCTGGAAACCAAGACCTGAATTGACAATCAAACAGAGCCTTCTGAGCACCTAATCAGCCTCAGGACACGGCACAGAGCTGTTAATTGGGACTTTATACCATTCAGCGAAAAACCTTCTCTCTTTCGCTGACTCCCGCTCCTGGCTAGCCCCGGCTCTCACAGACAGAAGGTAAACGCACCATTTTGACTTTTTTTTCCCTCGGTCTCGGCTGGCGGGCAGAGCTGGGCCTTGCCCGGCGGCTGGACTCAGACATGCTGCTGGGGGGATAGGCAGGCGAAATTCCCATGTTCTGAGAGCCAGGCTCGGGACTCTGTTAAGCTAGACACTTTGAGCCTTTCGTTTCGTAGTTGCCTCAGTGGAGTTTGTGCGGAACTCCATGGTCAGGGTGCGGGACGCCATGTTGGTACCAAGATTTTAGCGGGACCTCGTTCTTAGCCTAGGAGCCAGCGCCTGCAAACGAGACAGCGCTTCTCCGTCAGAAAAGTAGTGATTTTGCATAGTGCTGCCTACATTGGGGGCCCTGCAACAGAAGCAGAGGAATCGCTGCCTATGGGCATTTTTAGCCCCCCGTCTGCTGCCTGTGTGGGTACGGTGGCCGCAGCTGGACCTAATTCTTAGCTTGGGAGCCAGACTCTGCCCACAAGAGAGCGCTTTTCTATCACAAAACCAGTACTCGACGCAGTGTTGCATAAGGCTAGGCCCTGTCAGCAGAGGCCACCAGGGCACTAGCAGTGCTGTATTCTGAACTAGTTTGTTATCATCTGGGGTTGGATACAGTGGCGCTTACTTTGTCAGATGGGAAGAGGGACCTCTACACCTGAAAACCTAACTGACTTGTGAACTTTACATTTGAAGACAGCCTAGAGAAACATTTGCAATCTATCCTCACAGAATCTCTTCCAGCCTCTATATACTCACATGGGACCCAAAAACCAACAGACAATTGTGGCATACAAGCAATCACTCATGGCTTCAGAAGGCTCCCAAACAAAGCAACCAAGGAGTTTTCCAGATGAAGAAACTTTTATGAAAGCATCAGGAAGTGAATACAAATTGATTATATACAGGGCCCTTCTAGACCTTATACAAAATGCAGCAGAACAAAATGAAAAATTAAGTAAGTTGTTCGATCTGATGGAACACCAGTACTCTGAAATCCAACAGATCAAGAACAAAATCAAAGATATAGAAGATTCCATGCAAAGCCAAGAAAACAGAATGGAACAAATGGAAAAAAGAATTTCTGACTTGGAAGACAGAGCTACTGATGCCAGCATCTATGAGCAGAAATCAGAAAAAAGAAACAAGAAAAATGAAGAAACATTAAGAAGCATGTGGGACTCTATTAAGAGGAACAACGATTAATTGGAGTCCCTGAACAGGGTGAGACATCTGAGAACACAGAGAATATTGTTGCTGAGCTGCTGAAAGAAAACTTCCCAGAAATCATGAAGGAAGAGAAGATAGACATCTCAGATGCATATCGTACGCCACCCAATATAGATCTCAAAAGAAAGACTCCAAGGCATATTATAATCAAGCTTAACAAAACGAAACATAAGCAGCAACTCTTAAAGGCAGCAAGACTCAAGGCAAAGCTAACATTCAGAGGGAAACCCTATAGGCTCTCGTCAGATTTCTCAGCAGAAACCATGCTGGCACGGAGACAGTGGCACGACACATTCAAAGTCTTGAAGGAGAAGAACTTCCAACCAAGAATTATATATCCTGAAAAACTGTCTTTCAAACATGAAAATGAAATTAAGACATTTCCAGACAAACAGAAACTCAGAGACTTAGTAAAAACCAAACCCAAACTACAAGAAATACTGAAAGAAGTTGTTGGCTTTCGCTCAGAAGAACGAAACCACTAACTTTATATTTTAGAACTACACACTACTCAATACTCATTTAGGGAAGGCTCCAAAGTAAATCACAGCTTTGATTTGGAAAGAAGCAATCCAGTGATCATCATGAAAACTATGGTGTCATCATAATAAAAGAGGGATGTACGACAGTCATTATAGTCCTTCCAGATGGAGAGGAAGATGACCAGACTGGTAGTAATTAAAATTGGGTTTATAAATAGTTTATTAAGGGGGTTCATAGGGGCAGCTGTAAAGCACAACAAAGATGTATCATACCATTTCAAGAAATCTAACACACGAGTCTCAACAACTATAAAACCAGCTCTGAAAAAGGTGAAAAATCAACTCACAAAAAAGTGTCTCAGAACAGACTAATAAGAACAACAGAGAAAACATCAACATAAAAATAAACATATCACAATGGCAGCAGTGAACACATACCTATCAATAATTACATTGAATGTGAATGGACTGAATGCTCCAGTAAAGAGACACCGAGTGTCATCTTGGATCAAAAGGCACGACCCATCCATATGTTGTCTACAAGAAACTCACTTAAGACCTAAAGACAGGAACAAACTGAAAATTAAAGGTTGGAAGAATATATATCAACCTAACAATGAACAAAGAAGAGCAGGGGTGGCAATTCTAATCTCAGACAAAATCAACTTTAATGTCAAATCCACCATCGTGGACAAAGATGGACACTATTTACTGCTGAAAGGTTCAGTACACAAGCAAGACTTAACTATATTAAACATTTATGCACCTAATGTCAGAGCACCCAAATATGTCGAAGAAACACTGACTATGCTCAAAAGAGAGTTAGATGACTCCACAATAATAGTGGGAGACTTTAACACTCCACTCTCATTACTAGACAGACCATCTAGAAAAAAGCTCAGTAAAGATACAGAAGACCTCATTGACACAATTAACCAACTAAACCTCATTGATATATACAGAACTTTCCACCCCTCAGCAGACAACTACACCTTCTTCTCCAGTGCACATGGAATATTCTCCAGAATTGACCACGTGATAGGCCATAATGCAATGCTCAACAAAATCCATACCATTGAATTACTGCAAAGCATCTTCTCAGATCATAAAGCCGTAAAAGTTGAAATCAATAGCAGAAAAAACAGAGATAGAAAGTGGAACTCTTGGAAACTGAACAACATCTTGCTCAAAAAAACATGGGTTATAGAGGAAATCAGGGATCAATTAAAGAAATTCATGGATTCCAATGAGAACGAAAACACTTCCTACCAGAACCTATGGGATACAGCCAAAGCAGTGCTCAGAGGTCTGTTTATCTCCATAAATGCACACATCGGGAAGGAAGAAAGAAACCAAATCAAGGAACTAACTCTACAGCTTAAACAAGTAGAAAGAGAACAACAGAGGAACCCCTCGGGCACCGGAAGAAAGGAGATCATAAAGATTAGAGCAGAGCTAAATGAATTAGAGAACAGAAAAACAACTGAAAAAATTGAAAAGACCAAAAGCTGGTTTTTTGAAAAGGTCAACAAAATTGATAAACCACTGGCTAAACTTACTAAAGAAAAGCAGGAAAGGAAACAAATAACCCAAATTAGAAATGAGAAGGGAGTTGCCACCACAGAAGCAAAAGAAATCAAAAACATCATAACAGAATACTATGAAAGACTGTACTCTAACAAATTTGAAAACCTAGGGAAAATGGACCAATTCCTTGACTCATACCACCTACCCAAATTATCACAACGTGAAGCAGAACAACTTAATAAACCCATCACAAAGGAAGAGATTGAAAAGGTCATCAAAACACTGCCAACCCAAAAAAGTCCGGGCCCAGATGGCTTCACGGCAGAATTCTACCAAGCATTTAGAGAAGAGTTATCCCCAATACTATTGAAACTATTTCACAGTATAGAAAAGGATGAAGTACTCCCAAACTCATTCTATGAAGCCAGCATAACCCTGATACCTAAGCCCGGAAAAGATCCAACAAAGACAGAGAACTACAGACCGATATCACTCATGAACCTAGATGCAAAAATCTTCAACAAATTCTTGCCAACAGACTACAACAACATATCAAGAAAATAATCCATCATGACCAAGTGGGATTCATACCAGGGATGCAAGGCTGGTTCAACATCAGGAAAACAATTAATGTGATTAACCACATAAATAACACAAAAGACAAAGATCACCTGATTTTGTCCATTGATGCAGAAAAGGCATTTCATAAAGTCCAATATCCATTCATGCTAAAAATTCTTAGCAAAATGGGCATAGACGGCAAATTCCTCAACACATAAGGGCCATTCATACAAAGCCAATTGCCCACATTATCCTGAATGGAGAGAGACTGAAAGACTTTCCCCTGAGATCAGGAACTAGACAAGGATGCCCACTGTCACCTCTTCTATTCAACATTGTGCTAGAAGTTCTAGCCAGAGCAATTAGACAAGACAAACAAATAAAGGGCATCTGCATCGGCAAAGAGGAAGTTAAAATCTCCCTGTTTGCAGATGATATGATTGTATATGCAGAGAACCCCAAGGAATCTATAAGTAAGCTGCTCAAACTGATAGAAAAGTTCAGCAAAGTCTCAGGATACAAGATAAACATAAGTAAATCAGTAGGATTCCTTTATACCAACAACGAGACTGTTAAGGAGGAAATTATCAAATCTATACCATTTGTGATAGCCCCTAAGAAGATAAAGTACCTAGGAATTAATCTAACCAGAGAAACAACAGACCTTTACAAAGAGAACTACAAGCCCTTACTACAAGAAACTAAGAGAGACTTAGATAAATGGAAAAACCTACCCTGCTCATGGATAGGAAGACTTAACATTGTGAAAATGTCTATTTTACCCAAAGCAATTTATTTATATAATGTAATCCCAATACAAGTTCCAGCATCATTTTTTAATGAGATGGAGAAACAAATCACCAATTTTGTTTGGAAAGGGAAGAAGCCTGGATAAGTAAGGTACTACTAAAGAAGAAGAACACACTGGGAGGCCTCTCATTACCCGACCTTAGAACATACTACACTGCCACAGTGGTCAAAACAGCCTGGTACTGGTACAAGAACAGACAGAATGATCAATGGAAGAGAACTGAGACCCTAGAGATGACACCATCTGCCTATGAACACTTGATATTCGACAAAGGCCCTAAGACATTAAACTGGGGTAAAAACAGCATCTTCAACAAATGGTGCTGGCAAAATTGGTTATCCATCTGCAATAAACTGAATCAAGATCCATATCTTACACCTTATACAAAAATCAACTCCAACTGGATAAAAGACCTAAATATCAAACCTAAAACGATAAAGCTCATCCAAGAAAAGGTAGGAACAACAATGGAAGTTTTAATACACAATGAGGACAGACTCCAAAATCTGTCAAAGAAACCTCAATCAACAGAAGAGAAAGTAGATAAATGGGAACTATTAAGAATCAAACACTTTTGCTCATCCAAAGACTTTATTAATAGAATTAAAAGAACACCCACAGAGTGGGAAAAAATATTTGGCAACTCTATGTCAGATCGGCGCCTGATCTCCATAATCTATAAGATACTACAAAATATCAATAAGAAGAAGATAAACCATCCAATTAAGCGATGGGCAAAGGAGATGGACAGATACTTCACTAAAGAGGAGATCCAGGCAGCCAAAAAACACATGCGGACATGTTCACGATCTTTAGCTATTAAAGAAATTCAAATCAAGACAACAATGAGATACCATCTCACCCCAACAAGATTGGCCATGATCCAGAAAACACAAAACAACAAATGCTGGAGAGGCTGTGGAGAAAGTGGAACCCTCCTACACTGTTGGTGGGGTTGCAAAATGGTCCAGCCTCTTTGGAAGGCAATCTGGCGCTTCCTTAAAAAAATGGATATTGATATACCATTTGACCCAGTAATTCCACTACTTGGAATATATCCTACAGATTCAAGGCCTTTCACACCAACGGACACATGCACCAGAATGTTTATCGCGGCACAGTCCACAATAGCAAAAAGGTGGAATCAACCCAGATGCCCAACAATAGAAGAATGGATAGCTAAACTGTGGTACATATACTCAATGGAGCACTACGCAATAATAAAGAATAACGATGATTCCAGGAAACATCTCCTAACCTGGTTTCAACTGGAAGACATTATGTTGAGTGAGAGTAGTCAGCGACAAAAGGACAAATACTGTATGAGACCTCTACGATAAGATCTCAAAAACAGACTTGTGTACAGAAGAAAGACTCTTTGACAGCTGCAAGGGAGGGGAGGGAGGGAGGGCAAGGGGGGGAGGGTTTAGTTTAGGTAGTTACTAGAAATCTAGTTGGGAGAAAGCGGTGACAGCACACATTAGGAACAAGAACAACATTAAGTGGACTTCAGCATAACTTGAGTACTCCTTCCATCTTAACTCAATACTGCAAGGATAGAGTAGCTGGGGCGGGGGGCGGGGGACCATGCTCTTAGGCGAATTCCAGGCCAATTGGCACAACTAGTGTTTTGCTAAGAGAGCTCTCTGCACCCCACATTGGTGAGTGGTGTCTGGGGTCTTAAAAGCTGCCAAGCTCCCATCCGAGGACACAGCAAATGGTCCCAACTCAGCAGGAACGAATGCTCACCGAGGGCCAAAATGGCATGCGGTAAAGAAAACCGAGAAGACAGAGAGACCCACAAGACTGGGTGCCTACATCGACCTGGGACCGGAAGAATCGGATGGTGCCCGGCCACCACCAGTGATAGCCATGACGGAGCTGACAGAGAGGAGCCTCACTGGCAACACAAGAATAAAAAGAGGTGCATCATGAGATCTCCACTAAAAGACTGCAACTGATGGTCCAGCGGTTTTGGGGTTCCTCTGAGAGCATGGCCCCCGGCCCTGATGCTGCCCGTTCCCATAAATTATAACAAAGGTCCACTCTTTGGACAGGAATGGAATGGACTTGGCAATGCAGAGTAACCATATGTTGGAAGCACTTTATGGTTCTATACATCTATAGGATATCATCTTGCTGACCTCTGGCTGGAGGAAGGGGAGTGGACGAAGAGGAGGGGAAAGGAGACTGTTGGGAGGATGAGACGTGTATGGAGCAGAGAGGAATAGTGTGCAGTCACCAGACAGGGAGAGCAGTGGAAGCTGCATATAGGGGGGCATGTAAATTTACTTGTGAACGTACATTTTCACTCAGTTATGTTAAATAAAAAAAAAAAAATCATACTTACTGGTCTGACAGAAACTGGAGAAATCCCAAGTATATGACCCCTGGACACTCTTTAAACTTAATAATAAAGTCATTCCTGAGGTTCACCCTTCAGCCAAAGATTAGACAGAACCATTTAAAAAAAAATACTAAATGGGCATACCTGCCCAGGGGCAAGGATGAGAAGACAGGAAGAGACAAGAAAGCTGATAATAGAGTATACCATAGTTTGTTAAAACATTCGTCTCTTCATGGGCATTTACATTGTTTTCATCTTTTTGTTATTGTGAATAATGCCACTATGAACGCGGGTATGTGCGTGTCTATTTGTGTGACAGCTGTTATTTCTTTAGCACATATTTCTAAGGTCAAGAAGAGTGCTGACATGTCATGTATTTAGCAACGCAAGTCACAAAACAATATGTATATTATTTAATGAGAAAATAATTTGCTCTGTAAATCTATATCTGAAGTGCACTTAAAAAAAATTAAAACACATTAAGCAAAACTATTGGTATCTACTCTTACTGTTTTATTGTTGTTTTAATGTGGGGACCCCACAGTGCAGTGGTTAAGCACTTGACTGCTAACTCACAGGACAGCAGTATGAACCATTGAACCCACCAGGTGTTCCTTGGGACAAAAATGTGGCAATCTGCTTCCACAAAGATTACAAGATTGGGTATCCTATGGGGCAGTTCTACTCTTTCCTACAGGGTTGCCATGAGTCAGCATCAACTCAGTAACAGCAGGTTTGGTTTAAATTTTTTTTTAATTTGATCTGCTTTGCCTTTTTATAGTTTTTCCATACGTAAACTTAAGTCACTGGCTTTAAATTTTTCTTTTCTACAATTAAAAGTATTTTAAAGCTATGAATTTTCCTCTAAGCACTGCTTTGTCTGTATCTCACAAACTCTGATATGCTATATTTTTATTAACCACTTAACTCAAAAGTATTTTTTAACTTTCCTTGTGATTTATTCTTTGACCCTTTTATTTAGGAGTTACTGTTCTATGTTGTTTGACTTTAATATATTTAGGGCTATCCTGGTAGCACTGTGGTTAAGCACTCAGCTGCTAACTGAAAGGTCAGCAGTTCAAACCCACTATGTACTCCATGGGGAAAAGATGCGGCAGTCTCCTTCCCTAAGGATTTACATCTCAGAAACCCTAAGGGGCAGTTCTATTCTGGGGTCACTATGAGTTAGAACTGACTCCACAAGGGGTTATCTAGATGTTGCCATTTTTTGCAGCTCAATTTCATTGTCATCACAGTATATGTATTAAAATTTCAGTCATTTAACATTTATTAAGCCTCATTTTATTGTCTAGAATATAGTCTATCTTACTGAACACCCCATACTCTTAAAAGAATACATACTCTATAGTTAGGTGGAGTTGTAGGAAAGTCAATTAAGTCACAGTGGCTAACAGTGTTATTGAGCTTGTCCATATACTTATTATTTCTCCAGATTTATAGATTTTATAAAAGTTATAAACTGCAACAATTTCAAGCTTTTATTACAGAAGTATTCAAACATGAACAAATGAATAGAATAAAATTCCATATACCCACTACACTTGCTTCAAAATTACTATTTCATTTGCAACCATTTTAAAAAAAAACTAGTTATATCAACAGCTTCCATCCACAAATCCACTGATAACTTGAAGATAAATGTAAGAACTCTTAAGAATCCAAAGGATGAGCTCTAAGAAATTAGCTACAAAAACAAAAATAGAAACTTTTCTAAGAAAGAATAGTAGAATATTTCAGTCACTATCAGTTCAATTTAAATTTGATTCAATTTTTATAAACTCAAAACTATCTTCAAATTATAAATCAGAAATGTTCTGATACAACTTTAGATGACTAAGGATCTTTACAGTACCCAGAAACAACAATTCAAAAAACTGGTAATTCAGTAGCCTAAACACTTATGAACTACATAATAACATTTTCCATCAAAGAGGTTTTCTTATTCACCTTCAAGAACTCTTACCCAGTTTATCTGTTTTATAGGCTGTCTTGGCATATTGACCAAACTAATTCAGATCCTGGTGAAAAGGCTATCAAAGTAGATTTGAAACAGACTTAGAAATGTCTTATGAAATAATAGCTGCCAAGTCACAGCACACAAGAAAAGCAAAATATAAGATAATGCTGCAAAAGACAGGACTCAGAACCTCCTTTCCATGCCCATATTTCACCACTAAAGATTCTGGTGCTACACAATTCCATCAACACAGTTAAGAACTGTGTTGGCCTTACTACGCAAACCAAAAACCAACTAATTGCTGTCAGATTAATTTTAAATCATACTGAGCCTACATGACAGAGTAGAACTGTTCCATAGTTTCCAAGGAGTACCTGGTGAATTTGAACTGTTGACATTTTGATTAGTAGCCATAGTACTTAACCACTATGCCACCAGGGTTTCCACCTTACTGCCAAGCAGTATGAAGTCATATGCCATATCCTAATTTCCTTGTTCATAATTACTCACAGCACTTTTCAATTTGAAAATCAAGAAAGTTATCATTTAAAAAGTAATAGCAAATAAATCTATTAAAGTATTTAAAAATTTAAGAACATTATGTCTGGGATTTGCTTTAGAGTAATTCAGTGTGGTAGAGGTTAATATATGAAACAAGACTGGCTGTGAGTTAGTAAATCTTAAAGCTGGGTAATTAATATGTAGCAATTATACTATTTCCCTTATTTCTATATACAGTAATCCCTTTGTTACTCACATGGAAGTGGATCCAGAAACCCCTTCAGATACTAAAATCCATGTCAGTTGAAGTTCCTTATATAAAATGCCACGGTATTTGCATAACCCATGCACATTTTCCTGTATACTTTAAATCATCCCTAGATGACTTAAAACCCCTAATACACTGTAAATGCTACATAAATAATTACAATGTTGTATTGTTTACAGAATGATAGAATGAGAGGTAATCAATACTCAAGCAGTGCCTGCTGGAGAGAGATGGAGGACATGTGAAACAGTGGGAAGGGATAGAAGAGTATGCCAACACATCACTGCAGTCCTGTCAATTCAGTGTAGTGCTCAGCATGTGGCAAATTCAAGTTTGGCCTTCAGGAACCTTCTTTATTTATTTATTTTTTTATTATTTTCAATCCACATTTGGTTGAATCTGCATGTGCAGAATCCACAGCTACAGAGAGCTGACTGTATATTTGAAATTCTTTATAATAAAAGTTCTAAAAAGTCGTAATACTTTCTTTATAATTAAAAAACTGAACAGACTTTACTTTCACTGCCATAACTAATGCCAACTCAAGATGATATACCCATGAGCAATACTGCCACATCTTACCCAGTTCTACTTGATCTTTCTTGAGCTCTTTGCAGTTTCCGACATGCTTCTTTGGCACCACAAGATAATGATGAGGTGCTGCTGGTCTGATGTCTCTGAAGCAAACTAGGCCTTCATTCTAAAGGAAAAAGACAGCATCTGTGATTCAACAGTTTTTTTTTTAGAAGAATGTCCTAATGTTCCGGCGTGACTTAAACATTATAAATCCCAGTGCGCTAAGAGAATGATACTTACGTTACAAGGAGCGCTGCTGGTTCAATGGTTCAAGCACTTGGCAGTTGTCCTATATGGTTGCTATGAGTTGGAACTGACTTGATAGAACACAACAGCAACAACAAAAGTCACAACTAAGCATCACTGGGAAACTCAACTATTTTGTGATTATGTTTTAACTCTGTAAACACAAGTGTTAGCTTCCTTGATGAGATTTTCATTTATTCCAAAGGATCACGGGAATTATTAAAATGATCACTTCATAAAAAAAAAAAAAATTATGAGTGAAGTTCATCTTCCAGCACTGTACCGGGTAATATGCTATTGTGATTCTTAGGGTTTCCATTGACTCATTTTCTGAAATAATCACCAGGCCTTTCTTCCTAATCAACCATAATCTGGAGGTGCTGCTGACACCTGTCCACCATAGAGGACCCTGCCAATATCTGAAATACCAGTGGCATAACTTCCAGCATCATATTAAAATACAAACGAAGAAAGTATAACAACTGACAGACAGGTGGTAGGTTTCTACATCCTAAATATCTCTTACATTGATCAACTCTTCCTCACCTCCACCGCCATATTCTCATTTCAGGCTCTCATCAGGCTGGATTCTGCCATACAGCCTAAAATGTCTCTGTGCCTCCAGGCTAGCATCCTCCAAATCATTCTCCACAACAGTGTCAGAATGACCTTTCAAAGAGCAAATCTCTGCATGTCACTTTTTAGTTCCTCTCATCCTCTCAAATTCTATGTTCCAGACAGATCAAATTTCTTTTAGTGCTCCTACGGCACGAAGTTCTCTCTTACCTCTGAACTTCTGGAGACTCTCTCTACCTGAATACTCTTTCCCTCAGCTGGTCAACTCCTACACTTAATCAGGTCTCACTTCCTTTGGAACACTTTCTCGATTCACTAAAGTCTGGGTTATGTTCCCCTTTGTCTAGCCTGTAGGATCACCTTGCAGGGCAGTGTAACTGGCTGACTCTTCTGTCTGTATCCATCCTCTTTCAAGGCTATAAAATCTGGGCAGAGACTATCCTTTCTTTGTCTTCTTCACTAGCGACTCTCCAAAGCGAACAGAAGAATTCAATTAATGTTTAAATAATTAATGATTGCCACACCCATGGAATCTTTTCTCTCTCTCTCTCTCTCTCTCTCTCTCTCTCGGTTTTACATTCACAGCGTTGCCAAGAGTTGGAACCCACTCAACAGCAACAGGTAAATATCCAGCACAACCTTTGGAGTTGAGTCAAAGGGTAGTTTCTTTAACGACAGGTAAATCCAGCAGAGCAGTGTGTATACCAGATATCTGTTTAAAATAGATTTTAAACAGGCAAAGTTTTAGTGCTCTTAAATTTCCACACATCCGAAGTGGTAACATTTCCATGAACTGCAACCTTCAATAAAAGTCAGAGGCTACTACCAGTTGAACCTGAGATACACTCCTCTCAGCCTATTAGTAATTAATAAATACCATTATTTGTTTTCTACTGGTATTCTCTTAGGCACTGATATTAGAATGTGCAGAATTTGGAAGCAGTCTCTACGGGAAGCCAGGGAAACAAACGTTCAGCAAAAGCAGAAGTCGTAAAAGGCTGTTTTCCTGCAAGCCCCAGGGAGAGCGCCAGGTACTCGGCTCTACTGCTATGTTACAGCCCCGCCCAACAGCAGAAATACCGCCGGAGACCCTTGTCGCCCCCAAAGAAGTCTGTCATTAAGACTGCCACACCTGCAGACAGGCACATCCAGCTTCTACCCACCCCTAGCCACACCTGGAGCCTAGTCCCGCTCCCACCCGCACAGCCCCTCCGCCACTCCCACTCGCAAAGCCCCACGCCCCCCCCCCACCCGCACGCCCATACCCCCAACCCTCTTATCCCCCTCAAGCTCCGAGTGGCGATCGGGATCCCACATCCCATCTACACTGCCGAGGACTCCCTTGGCCTGCTCGGTGGGCAAACTGGAACCCTCCTCACCGCCGTCTGTAAAGGCGAAGCTGTCCCCTGGAGCTATCAGGACCCCCACTCCCGTCCACATTAGCAAGACCTCCCTCGGGGAACTCCGATGGGCTGCCAGGACGCCCACTCCCATTCACATTGGCAAGCTCCTCCCTCGGGGAGCTCCTAGTGGAGGTCGGAACCCGAGGCCCAGGCCGGCGGCGCATCGCAGCCCACCTCGCAGGGTAGAAGCTCGGTGCTCGGTTCCTGCCCCCGCGCGATGCGGCAGAACACGCACTTGGGGTCGTAGCCTTCAGGGTCCAGTAACCCTGAGGCGACCTGAGCGTTCTGAGTTGGGGATGTTGTCGGTTCTGTAGTCGTCGCTGTCTCACGATTTGGGCCTGCCGCCGTAGTGTAGCACCTCTGCTCCTCCGTCATTGCCCCTGCTCCCTGCGACGCAGAGCCACGACTCCTGCAGGACCCCTGGGCCGGGCGAAGGTCGGCCTTCCGCACCTCCCTGAATCCACCTCAAGGCGTCGCCCCTCGGCAGGAGCTGCGCTACGCAAGCAGGTGGACGCATGCGCTGATCCAGGCTGCCGCGAGAGGGACGGCAACGATGTGAGGAGCCTCGAAGCCGGCAGCCACTAGGGGGCGCGCGAAGGCACGACACAGAGGAGCCGGCTGCGGTGGTGAGAGCTGTCCCTCTGCCCTGCGACTTCTCTGTGAAACGCCCGACGTTGGCGAAGCGGCTGAAACCCGCCGCGCGTTTTGATAACGTCACCAGACGCTCGGCCGCCGAAATTCATGGAATCTATTGGGTGTTTCGAATGTCTTCTTCTTTAAAATATTCGAAGGCTTGTAATATAGCCTGACCCAGTTTATCACACTCTTGTTTCAAAACAAAAAGGTTTTAAAATTCACTGAATCAATGAACAATTTTTAGAGCCTTGTTTTCGATAGATCGTTTGTGGTGCTTTGTGTATGCACTTATTGGCGCAATGATGTTAGATGCGTAAGCATAATGTCCAAAACTGAAGTTAATATCTTTTATGTTTACTTTTTTATCAGTGGCATCACCTAGATCGAAACAGTGCCCTTTCTTATCTCACATTCCTCTTAACACAAGTGAACTGCCAAGTCCTGTAGTTTAGGGTCTGAAATATTCTAGAAACTTACTATAAATGTTCCATGCCTCATCTAGACTAGAGCAGTCAATTTCAGTGTAGTTTCCCTTCCTTTTGATTTGGTCATCACTCATTTAAAAAAAAAAAATAAAACCTTCAGAAACTCTTAATTACCTACCTATTCCTTAGCTTGGGCTTCAAAGCGAGGTCGGTGATCTGAGGTCAACTGCATTACCAAATAAAAACTCTTTAACACTTAGCATTTGCTGAGCACCTGCAATGTGCCAAGTATTTTTCTAATTGTCAAAACAATTAAGCAAAGTTGGCTTTAGACTTCTCACTATAGAGATGAAGAAACAAACTCAGAAAGACTTGCCAGACAATTAATAGTGCCAGAATTCAGATAAATATATGTCCAACTCTAGAACCTACCAACCTTTTCACAACACAGAACTTTTTTAGCATGGATAAATTTCCTGAATTAGCTCATTGTAGTACTTGTATGCTTGGTGTTTGTTGGTTTAGAAAATACATAATAGCAAATCTATTGTGAATTGAATAATGCAGTTAAATGAGATGATGTTGAATTAATAATCTGAGAAATCATTGATTATTATTATTGGTTAAAGTCAGGATTTAAAAAAACCATGATTGCATTACATGTAGAATAACAGTTCAGGATTTATGACCCTGTGTGAAAACAAGGATATGGCTGTTACTGCATCACCATTACCAACAGCGAACATTTATTAAGAGCCAGCTTTGAATATTGTACGGTCCTTAAAGTAAACCCTCAGTTGTCCTGGCTTTCCCCACTACTGACTGATCCTTTGCTTTGCTCTCCTTTGCAACAAAATTCCTCAAAATTGTTGTCCATGCTCTTCCCAAACCTTCTCCTACATTCTTTCTTACATTGCCTCCAATCTTTTGCTCTCATCACTTCATCCAATTGCTCTTGTCAAGGTCATGTTTCCAGATCTAATGTTCACTTCTCAGTCCTCTTCTTTTCAAACAGTTCCCTCCTCCTTGACTGATTTTACTTCTCTTGGTTTCTCAGACAGCACAATTTCTTGGTTTTCCTACTGCTCAAATGACCATTCCTTCTCAGTTTTCCTTGCTGCTTCCCTTTCTTCTTCCAAATCTCTCGTCAATGGAGGGTTTGGTCTTAGTTTCTGTTCTCTTCATAGCTAAGCTCACTCCCATGGTAATCTCGTTCAGTCTGTGACTTTAAACACCATATATATTCTAGTAACTCACAAATGTAATCTTTGGTAGAGACCTCTTCTTTGAATCTCACACAAATATATGTGCAACTATCTACTCAACAGCCCATATATGTGTCTAACAAATGTCACAAACATGCCTGAATGTGAGCTTTTCTGGAGAGTATTCGCCCTCTCAGAACCTGCTACCAAACTTTATTCTGCCAGTTGCTTAGACTGAAAACACTGAAATCTTATTTTATGTTCAATCTGTCAGGAAATTCTTCAAAGTATATTGAAAATATTGTCACTGCTGAGCCACAATAATCTCATCTTATTGAAGTCACCTCTTAACTGGGCTCCTGTCCAATCTTACCCACTACTGTCTAGTTTCAACAAGCAGCCAGACCAATCCTTCTAAGTCTAATCATGTCACTACTCTGTTCAAGATTTTTGGTGGTTCCTCATCCCACTGAGGACCGCCATGAGTCGGATCTGACTCAAGGGCACTTGGCTTGGCTGGCATCCTACTGAGAGTAAAAGCTAAAGTTGTTTCCTTTAAGGGTCTGTGAATTTCTACATCATATTGACACACGATTAACCCATAACATTCTGTTACCAACTGCCACCAATATTTCTTGTACTATACTTAGACATGCTCCCACATTCAGGCATTTGCACTGGCTGTTTGCCTGGAATACTTTTTCTACTGCAAGTTATGCAGATTACTTTCTTCTCCAAGGCTTTGCTCAAATGTTTCTCTCTCAGTGAAGTCATCTCTGACTACACTTGCAACACACCCCCTGCACTCACTCGCCAGCATTCCCCTTACTCTGCTCTGTTTTTTTGCACTCCACGCAGTTGATTTCTTGCTCATATTCATGTCCACTGTATGTTATCTATGGATTCTCAGGTTTCATCCCATGGCCCAAGTGGAGGGAATAGCCTTTGTCTGGGACATTGTTGGTCTTATGCCAATTAGGATGCAAGTTCTTGATGGGTAGGAGATGGCCTTCTTTACTATAATATCCAGCCTAGTATCTAGGATCCAGTATCTAGCATATATTAAGTATTAGAAAAGCATTAATTTTGTGAATTAATGAACTTATGGAATGTACAAATGAGGAAGAGAGAGGGAAACCCCCGGGTCCTTAATGGTTTCACTGATGACATAGCTGCTGCTATTGTCTTTTTAAGCTCAACTTCTCTTTTTTGTGGGTTCTAATTTCCTTTTCTTGTGCCAAATGAATAATTCTCTTTTTATTTGATACTTCATATATTAGATAAGCAACATCATTTTTCTGCTCAGAGTTGTTCATGTACAGATGTCATGAACCTCAGTGGCTGCCCTTGGATAAGTGGCCTGTCTTATTCATCTAGTACTGCTTTAACCAAAAATACTACAAGTAAATGCCTTTAAAAAGAGAAATTTTATTTTGTCACAGTCCAGTAGGCTAAAGTCCAAATTCAGGGTGTGAGCTCTAGGAAAGAGTTTTTTCTGCTGGCTCTGGAGAAACATCTTTATCATCAGTCTTTCCCTGGACTGGAAGCTTCTGATGCACAGGGACCCCAGTCTTTTCCAAAGGATGCATTCTGCTCCTAGCATTGCTTTCTTGGTGGTGTGAGGTCCCCAATTCTCTATACTAGGTTCTTTCCTTTATTTCTCAGAAGACTGCCTCAAGGCACAAAACAGTCTTACACATTGAGTCCTGCCCCACCAACACAACTGCTGCCTTTCTCCCTCATCAATATCATAGAGGCAGGGTTTGTAGCATAGAGGAATATCATACAATACGGGGAATCATGGCCTAGCCAAAATACTACACACATTTCAGGGGGAATACAACTCAGTCCATGATAAGGCTCAACTCTACTGACAATCAAATTCTTTCTAAAACCCCAGAGGATCTTCTGTTAGCAGGAGGCTACTGGCTGGGTGGTATTCTTAGAAGGGGACAGTGGATCCTTTTAGTACAAAGGATTAGCTCATAAAAGGAGATACAACTGGCAACCATTGGGGAAGTGGGGATTAGATCTCTTCTTCATGCCATGCACTGGAGGACAGATTACACAAGACAAGGTAGGCACAGGCTTCCTTGTGCTTACTCACTAATCTGTAGTGCACAATTGCACATGTAATGCAGTTGTGCGCAAGCTCATGCATACCTTAACACATTGCCATCAAGCTGAGTCAGACTCATAGCAGACCCAGAAGACAGAATAGAACAGCCCCGTAGAGTTTCCATGGAATGCCTGGTGGATTAGAACTGCTGACCTTTTGGTTAGCAGCCATAGCAAATCATTATGCTACCAGGTTTCCAAAACTGCCCCATAGGGCTTCCAAGAAGCATCTTGTGGATTCAAACTGCTGATCCAAAAGGCTAGCAGTCATTCCTCTTAACCACTAGGCCACCAGGGTTTACTAGAAATTGCTAATCTTGCTTGTTGTAAACTTGCACATACCTTGCTTACTGGTTAATCTGTCCCTAAAGGCACCCCAAATGAAATTAAGTATTTAAATGTAAAAAGTGAAACCAAATAACTATTATAAAAAGGAAAACCAAACACCAATTGCTGTCCAGTTGATTCTGACTCATAGTAGCCTTATAAGACAGAATAGAAGTGCTCCATAAGGTTGTCAGAGAGAAGCTGATAGATTTGTATTCCCCTACAAAAAAGCTATAATTTTTCCTACTTAAAAAAAAAGAAAAAGAAACTTTCTTTTGAGCCTACATTCCCCACCAAGGCCTGCCTCTTTTATTTGTTGCTCTTTGCAGCAAATCCCCTTGGAAGAAATATCCCTATTACGCAAATCCAAAACACACCCACTGCCATCTAGTCAATTCGAAATCATGGCAACCCTAAAGAACAGAGTAGATCTGCTCCATAGAGTTTCCAAGGAGCGCCTGGTGGATTCAAACTGCTGACCTTTTGGTTAGCAGACATAGCACTTAACCACTACACCTCCAGGATTTCCATAGCCCTATTAGTGCTCTCCAATTTCTCTTCCTTCATTCTCCCCTAAACCTATTTTTCTTTCAAGCTTTTGTCTCCATCATACCATTCACGCTGCTCATCTGGGTGACTACTGACCTCTTCAATGCCAAATTTAATGGCCAGTAATTAATTTGTGCCTTATCTGATCTGTTAGAAGCATTTGGCACATTTTATCACTTCCTCCCTCCTTGATGGGCCTTCTTCACTTGCTTTCCAGGTCACTGCGCTCTCTTGATAATCTTCCACTCTCCAAAACTCATTGTCCATTTCCTTTCTATATGCTCTCTAAACTCTTAGCGTTGGAGAGCCCCAGGGCCATACATTTATCCCAAAAGCAAAGTCCACTTGCCTGTTTGATATTTCCACTTAGATGTCCACATAGACTGAACTACTTGTCTCTCTCTATAAACCTCTTTCACTCACAGACTTCTGATCTTGTGTGATGGCAACCTAATCATTCTAGCTCTAGATCCTGTAATTTTTCTACTCAAAACTTCCATTCCCATCAGCAGTGATTAAATGACTTGTCCAATGTCAACCCAGTAGTTTGTGACAAAGCTGGGACCCAAACTCAAGCAATCTGACTGAAGTCTGTGCTCTTCCCCACCACTTTGACATATCCCTGAGTTCAATAGGTCACATTCAATAGGTTAGAGGTATTTCTAGTGTGACTCCATGCTTGTTTAATATACATATAGACTTGTAAGAAAATGCCTGAAAGCATATATACAAAATAAGTTAGCGACATGATCACTAGATGGACAAATTATAATTTAGTGTTTTTCATTCTTTTTATTTGCCTCAATATTTTATATTTTTAACCATGAAAATATGTTACTTTCACATAAGGAAAACATTCTAATAGACTTCTTTAAATTCAGGATTCTAGATGAATTGCATTTCCTTTAATACTTCTTTGCTTTTCAAGTTGTTGAGCCCTTGTGTTGAGGATAGAGGGCATTTTTAGGTGGATTTCTAGCAGGGGAAACAACTGAGCTGCTATAACAGCACATCCAGTGCTGTACAGTTCTTTCTGTTTTATAATGAAGATATGAAAAGTACTGGTGGGTTTGTCCTAATCTGATCAAGTACCATTTCTATAACAGGCACTTCCTTCTCCATATCTGTTTTAGTCAGCTAGGGCTGCTCTAACAGAAATACCATGAGTGGATGGCTTTAACAAAGGAAAGTTTATTTTTACACAGTCCAGCAGGCTACAAGTCCAAATCCAGGACATCCTCTCCAGGGGAAGGCTTTCCCCCTTGTTGGCTCTGGAGGCAAGTCTGGTACTGCATCAGTCTTTATCTAGGGAGCATCTTGGCACAGGAACCTCAGGTCTGAAGGACGCACTCTTCTCCTGGTGCTGCTTCCTTGAGGGTGTGAAGTTCCCAGTTCTCTGCTTGCATCCCTTTCCTTTTATCTCTTGTAGGATGAAAGGATTAAGGATGGTGCAAGCCATTCTCCAAGGAAACTTCCTTTATTGTGCAGCAGGTAGGTGATTCTATGAAGGGATTTGCAGTCCCACCCTAATCCTTTAGCATACAGCATGCCAGCCAAGCATACAGCATAGGAAAATAACAAAATGGAGGAGAATCACAAAATATTAGGAATTATGGCCCAGCCACATGGCTACACATATTTTTGGGGGGACATAATTCAATCCATGACAATATCCTAAGTAGAATTTTCCTGAATATGAAATCAAAGATCTTCCTTAGCTTGCATTTACCAAATCAAACTCACTGCCATTGAGTTGCTTCTGACTCAGTGTGATCCTACAGGACAGAGGAGAACTGCCTCCATAGTTTCCAAAGAGTGCCTGGCGGACTCAAACTGCCAACCTTTTGGTCAGTAGCCATAGCATTTAAGCACTAAACCACCAGGGTTTCCATATTTAGTATGAGGATAACGTGCTGTTATTTGACAAGCAAGTGTCTCAAGGACATTCGATTTTTGTGATAGCAAAAAGAAAAACAAGCATGAACACACTTCTCCTTTGTTAAGACAAATGGGGAATAGGAAGAAAATACTCAAGGTTAAGGTGGCTGTTGGCCGGCACAGCACATTGCATGTATATAGTTTCCATCTGTCAGAGTATTCCCCAAGTGTTTGGGCAAAGACAGAGGAGGGAGGAGTACTTGTGTGTGGGAAAAGAGAAAAATTTCCAGTTTCTAGTTATTAAACTGCATTACTTAGTGCTCTCTTTGAACAATTTTGGCAGGTGGCTGCTTAAGCTTCATTAAAGATCTTTAAAGGAAGTCCTGACCTATTGTTCTTAAGGGGAAATTCTGTAAATCTTTTGTTCTAGAAAGAACAAAAGAAAAAATGTCTCTTCACCTTATGATTACTTCCCCATGCCTTTTATTTCCCTAAGAAATTATTTTGTTTGTCTATGGAACATAATACAGACAAATGCTTTTTTCCACAATACTTTCTAAGCCACATCCTCAAATAAATCACTGAAAGTAAATCCTATTATTCTTTACCAGGAACAAGACTGTACTTAGACTTTGCACTTCTGATAAAGAATTCAGCATCAACAAAGTCTGATACAAGGACTGCCAATTATGTTCATGAACTCATGGCAGAAAAAGTGCTACATACCTCATTGCTGAATATCATCACAGTCACCTTTGAAGTACTGCCCTTGTGAAGCTGTGCAGTGATGCCAGCACCTAGTCCACCTGTTGCAGTCAGCTAGGGCTGCTCTAACAGAAGTACCACACAGTGAATGGCTTTAATAAGGGAAAGTTTATTCTTAAGCAGTCAGGTAGGCTGCAAGTCCAAATTCAGGATGTCTGCCCTAGGAGAAGGCTTTCCTGCTTGTCGGCTCTGGAGGAAAGTCCTGTATTGCATCAGTCTTTTTCCAGGGATCATCATGGCGCAGGAACCTCAGGTATGAAGGACGCGCTCTTCTCCCGGTGCTGCTTTCTTGATGTTATGAGGTTCTCAATTCTCAGCCTGCTTCCCTTTGCTTATCTCTTGCAGGATGAAAGGATTAAGGGTGGAGCAAGCCATACTCCAGGGAAACTCTCATTACAGCGGAGCAGGGAGGTGATCCTATGAAGGACTTCACAGTGCCACCCTAAACATACAGCATAGGAAAACCACAGAATGGAGGAGGACAGTCACAAGATACTCAGAATCATGGCCCAGCCACGTGGCTACATACATATTTTGGAGAGACACAATTCAATCCATGACACCACTCTTCAAAGCAATTTTGGAACTGTTTCTGGAATGGCCATCAGAGCTGTTGTTGTATTACCCTTGATGTCCTGAATGTCATCTAAATGTGTTCCATTTAATATTTCCTTTATTTTCAGATAAAGAAAAAAGTCATTGGGAGCCAGATCAGGTGAGTAGGTAAGGTGTTCCAAAACAGTTATTTTTTTATTGGGTAAAAACTCCCTCACAGACAACCACACAGTTAAATTCACAAACTTGCCACCTTGCCACCATGCAAAATGGCCATTCCAGAAACAGTTCCAAAATTGCTTTGAAGGGTGGACTAGAATCAACTCAACAGTAACTGGTAGTTGTAGTGGACAAAAGTCATCCTTGCTCTAATTAGTGTCCTCAAAGTAAAAATTTCCCTCTTTGCTCCTCCCCAAACCGTCCTATGCTTCTTTTCTCTGAAGTTTTTTCCCTCTGGTACCCTCCACTGAAAGTTCTACTATAAAAACCAGAATTTCATTGTAAGCACTGAAATCTGAATTCTCCATCCCTTCACCTTTTTGCCTTAACTGAAACCTGGCTTCCCTCAAGGACGTCATTGCCTTTGGGCAAGCAAAAGCTGCACATTCTCCCCACCTCTCAACGTGGTGAGAGACAGACGAAAGCAGTACTGCCACTCTGTTCTCTGGTAACTGCCCGTTTCAGGTGATTCTATTCCACCGACATGTAACTCCCTGCCCCTTACTTTTGTGAGTCTCGTGTTATAGCATGAAGCATAATCATCATTTCCCAGCTTCCAGGTTACGCCCCAGATTAACTGAAAGCTTCAGCACCTGGCTCTGAAATGCTGCCAACTCCTGCCATTATCTCTGGTAACTTCAACATCCATGAATCACAGCTTCTCAAACACCTGGATTCCAATGCCCTTTGCTCCATTCCTCTTTAATAGCCTGCTCCTGTGCAAAACCCTAACTGGTAGGTTCACTCAGAATCACTGCAGATATACTATACTATATCAGAAGATATACTATACTATATCAGGAACTTGTTAAAATCTAGCAAGATCTTGTTAAAACATAGATTTTGATTGAGTGTTCAGTATATTTGGGGTGGAAATGCAAAGTCTCAGGAAGGTTCAGACTGGAATGAATCGATTCAAAGCCCTGCTCAGAGCCTCTAAATGAGAAGCTCATTGATCCTCCATATCACTGCAAGCACCAGTTCCAGCAGTTTTCACACTCTTCTGATTCCTTAGTAATTTCCAGTTTTGTTGGCCTCTTTCAGTTGCTCTCCTAGCTTTACTTCCTTTCTAGACCCTAAACCCATTGCTCTTGACTCAATTCCTACTCATGCTGATCCTATATGTCACAGAGTAGGACTGCTCCATAGGGTGTTTTTTGTTGTTGTTGTTGTTTTTACTGCAATCTTTACAGGGAAACCCTGGTGGTGCAGTGGTTAAGTGCCATGTCTGCTAACCTTTGGCAGTTCAAATCCACCAGGTGTTCCTTGGAAACTCTATGGGGCTATTCTACTTTGTTTATAGGGCCACTGTGAGTTGGAATCAATTCCATGGCCGTGGGATTTTTGTTTTGTTTTGTTTTTTAAAATCTTTACAAAAGTAGACCTACAGGACTTTATTCAGCACCACTGCTAGGTGGGTTTGAGCCACTAGCATTTCATTTAGTAACCACACATCAACTTTTTGCACCACTCAGAGATGTTTTGTACCCCATGTCTACTAATTCCCTGAATTGCTTATGGACACCCACTATGCCTTCCCTCTGTCTTTTTGCTACACTTCTAACTATATCTCCATTGATTATGTGGTCGTTAAAGTCATCCACAATCAACATCCTGGAAGCCGCAACAGTCAAGAAATCAAATGACACAATGCATTGGGTAAATCGACTGCAAAAGTCCTCTTTAAGGTGTTAAAAAGCAAAGATGCCGTATTAAGGACTAAGGTGCACCTGACCCAAACTGTGGTGTTTTCAATCACCTCATATGCATGTGAAAGCTGGATAGTGAATAAGGGAGAACAAAGAAGAACTGATGCCTTTAAATGGTGACACTGAAGAATATTCATTATACTATGGACTGCCAGAAGAATAAACAAATTGGCCTTGGAAGAAGTACAACCAGAACGTTCCTTAGGAGGAAGGACGATGAGAATTTGTCTCACATACTTTGGACACATTTTCAGAAGGAAGTAGCCCCTAGAGGAGGGCATCATAGTTAGTAAAGTAGAGGGCAAATGAAGCCGAGCAAGACCCTCGTGAGATGGATTGACACACTGGCTGCAACAGTGGGCTCAAACATAGCAACAGTCGTGAGGATGGAGCGGGAGTGAGCAACGTCTCGTTCTGTTTTACGTAGTGTTGCTAAGAGTTGGAACCCACTCAACAGCACCAAAGGAAAACAACAAAAGTATAAGCTAGGGAGTCAGCCCCTCTGAATTTTCACCATTTCATAGTGATTCCCCTTGAGAAAGTCATTTAATTTTTTCAGGGCATTAATTTCCTGTTCTGGAAAATAGCATTAGTAGCAAATGAACAAACTGTTGCCATCAGTCAATTCTAACCCATAATTGCCCTACAGGACAGAGTAGAACTGCTTCATAGTGTTTCCAAGGAGCAGCTGGTGGATTTGAACAGCCAACCTTTTGGTTAGCAACCTGAGCTCTTAACCACTGTGCCACTAGGGCTCCAATAACATTACTGACCATAATAACTTAGTGTGAAGATTAACTGAGGTAACATATGTAAGATACTTAAAACAGTGCAAAACACACATATTTACTATGCTCTCAGCTGAACAGCTTGGTCTGCTTAAAAAAATCACATAGCCAAATTAATAAACACCAATATATAACCAAATCTACAAAGCAATTTTAAACACAAACCAATTAAAATCCTCTTTTCCGCCCCTCTCTAGCTATTGCCAGTTGAAGCAAAACTCTTGAGAAAATATCCTTGTGGGGCTTGAGAACCTCTGACATTACCAGAAGTAGATAGGATTAATAGACTGACTAATGTCCATTGTTCTTAAGCCAGGAACTGTCAGGATTTCACAGGAACACTTCTGAGAAGACAGACTAGAAAAAACAGGCAGAAGACATGAACAGACATTCTCAAAGAAGAGAAAACAGGAATGATTTGGAAACCTACAAACAGAGGCTCATCCTCATTAGTAACCACATAAGTGCAAACTAAATACAATGCAATAACATTACAAGATAACTCCACATTGTTTTACAAAGTGATTGTTTTATTTGCATACATTAGAGTACCCTGTCCACTGACAAAAAGATGGATTAATGAAACCCAGCTTCAGTAACAGCATGAGAAGTCTTAGAAATAACACTGAAGGGGAATAAATCATGTCCCGAACAAGTAACCATATATAATATGACATTTTTTAGTGGACAAGTTAAACATGACTAAACTATTATTGTTTAGGAATGCATGTGTGCACGATTAACAACAACAAAAAAAAAAGGTAAGAAATGTCTTCACTTCTTACAAGCAATTTTACAGAACCTGTCCATTCACCATATTAGATCAATTGAGCTTATGGGCACTTCGAAGTGCACAGTGGACAACAAGAACCTGGTCTTATCATCACTGCTGCTCCAGGATCTAATAAATTACACAAATTACACTCTTATTACACAAAGGCATGGTATAAAGACAGGGTGGAGAGGCTGTCTTCAGCCTATGGAAAGCAAGTCTGCAGAAACAGAGAAATGAAGTGGTCAGCTCTGAAAAGTACAGAAAAGAGCTGACATGGACCCCTTTTCTGGCTCCTGCCTTTTATAAGATATAAATTAACTTTCTTAGTCTTCACATTGGAGATCACACAATAGAGTCTTGTAAGTCCAATGACTTATTCACTAGAACTACTTTTTTTCAATGACATTAGCAGTAACTATGCACACGGACCTCACCAGATGGAATATACAGGAATCATGTCAACTACATCTGTAGAAGGAAACAACAGAGAAGCTCAATATTGTCACTGAGAACAAGGCTAGGGGCCCACTGTGGTCCTGGCTATCAAATGTTCATAAGCCACCAAACCAAACCCTTTGCTGTCAAGTCAGTTTAACTCGTAGTGACCCTATAATACAAAGTAGAACTGCCCCGTAGAGTTTCCAAGGAGCATCTGGTAATTTAGATACAAACTGTAGATCTTTTGGTTAGCAGCCATAACAATTAACCATTATGCCACCAGGGTTTCCCAATTGCTCATATGCAAGTACAAATTGAAGCAGAAGAAAAGTAAAATGAGCCTACGAGAGCCAAATTATGACCTTGAGTGTATCCCACCTGAATTCAGAGACTATCTCAAAATAGATTTGATGCATTGAACAGTAGCTAACTGAAGACCAGACAAATTGTGGGAAGATATCAAGGACACTTGAAAAAACGGAAAAAGTCATTAAAAAGACAGAAAGAAAAAAATAAACACCAAGATGAAACTTGCTCTTAAATAGAGTAGCTAAAATGAAAGGAAAAAATGATGACGTCAAAGAGCCAAAGGTAAGATTTCAAAGGGCAGCTTGAGAAAATAAAGTATTATAATAATGCTTATACTGAATACTGACAATGAAATAATGAGACATGGAGTTTCCTAAAAGAGAAAAAACATGCTCAGGATTTCTCAAGCTAAAAGAACTGAAGGAAATAATTCAAGCCTCGATTTGCAATATCAAAAAATTCCATCGGGAAATATCAAAAGAAGATGGAAGGAATTTACAGAGTTATAAAACCAAAAAGAATTGGTTGACATTGAACCATTTCAGGAGGTAGCATATGATCACAAACCAATGGTGATGATGAAAGAAATCTAAGCTGCACTGAAAAACAACAACAACAACAATCCCAGAGGTCAGAGCAGAACTGCCCTATACAGTTTCCAAGGAGTGACTGGAGGATTTGAACTGCTGACGTTTTGGTTAGCAGACATAGCACTTAACCCACTATGCCACCAGGGTTTCCTCGCTGAAAAACAAAGCCCCAGTAACTAATGAAATACCACTGAGATGTTTCAATAAACAGATGTAGTGCTGAAGGTACTCACTCATCTATGCCAAGAAATTTGGAAGAAAACTACCAGGCCAATAGACTGGAAGAAGTCTATTATTTGCGTCCATTCCCAAATGAAAGGCAAATTTTGCTGAAGACAATTAAACAACAACTGCATCAACAGAAAACTTCCAGAAATTGAAGCTGGATTCAAACGAGGACTTGGAATAAAGGATAGCATTGCTGATGTCAAATGGATACTGGATGAAAGCAGAGAACACTAGGAAAATGTTTATTTTTATCTGTGTTTTTTGACTATGCATAGACATTTGACTGTGTAGACCATAACAAACTATGGATAACACTGAAGAGAATGGGAATTCTAGGTCATCATTTTATTGTGCTCATGATAAAATTATATGTAGAACAACAGCAAGTTGTTTGAACATAACAAATACTGTATGATTTAAAATCAAGAAAGGTGTCAGAGTTGTATTCTTTCACCACACTAACTCAGTCTGTACACTGAGCAAATAATCTAAGAAACTGTACTGTATGAAGAAGAATGGAGCATTGGATTGATGGAAGATTCATTATCAATCTGCCTTATACTTCCTGAAAATAAAGAGGACTGGAAGCACTGATAAAAACAAAAAACAACAACCTTCAGAATGGATATACCTCAACATAAAGAAAACAAAAATCCTCACAGCTGGACCAGTAAGCAACATCATGATAAATGGAAGAAAGACTGAAGTTGTCAGTGATTTCATTTTGTTTGGATCCGCATTCAACACCCAGGGAAGCAGCAGTCAAGAAATCAAGTGCATTGGGCAAATTTGCTGTAAAGAATACCTCTTTAAAGTGTTAACATACAAAAGTGTCACCTTCAAGACTTAGGTGCACCTGACCCAAGTCGTGCTATTTTCAATCACCTTATATGCATTTGAAAGCTAGACAATGAATGAAAAAGGAACACCAAAGAAGAACTGATGTCTTTAAATTATGGTGTTGGTGAAGAATCTTGAATATACCATGGACTTCCAGAAGAACAAACAAGTCTGTCTTGGAAGAAGTGCAGCTAAAATGCTTCTCAGAAGCAAAGGTGGTGAGACATTGTCTCATGTGCATTGAATAGGATATCAGAAGGACAAGTGTCTGGAGAAGGACATCAAGGTTGATAAAGTACAGAGTCAGTGAAAAAGGCGAAGACCCTCAACAAGATGCATTGACGTAGCAGCTGCAACCATGGACTCAAACACAGCAATGACTGTGGGAATGGCACAGGACCAGAAAGTGTTTGTTCTGTTGTACAGAAGTCAAAAACAACTTTATGGCACCTAACAGACACAGTCCTCACAAAAGTATCATATTATACTCATTTTACCAAAGAAGGAACTGAGACAAGTAACTTGTGGAAGTTGGGATAGTTCCACTCCAGAATCTGTTATCAACTGCCTCATTAGATTGCTTCTTCCACAAACCCCGAGGCTTGCCACAAAATGCCCTTGCTAAGGCTGCCGCTCCCTGCTCCCCTACCCACATTCCCAGCACTCCTGCACACGCCCTGAACTCGGGGTCAGGCAGAATGCTCAAGATTGCCTTCACTGCTTTGCCTTTAGGTCCCTGTCCTGGCTCCTTCCACAGCCAGAATGTTTCTCCTGCTTTCTTCACATGGAGAAATACTCCTTATCCTTTAACGCCGGAATTTCTCTATCTCTCACTGCTTCA
Organism: Heterohyrax brucei; assembly: GCA_028571685.1. NCBI lineage: Eukaryota > Metazoa > Chordata > Mammalia > Hyracoidea > Procaviidae > Heterohyrax > Heterohyrax brucei. Next base: position 148,809,360 of record CM053144.1, on the reverse strand, counting down.
TGTCCCTGGAAGAGTTACAGTCGTCCTCCTTTGTGTTTCCATAACTTTATTTATTCCTCTATTCTAGACTTGTGGTACTCAGTTGTAACTGAGTGTTTGCATGTCAGGACTGTATGAGCACAAGCTGTAACTGCAATCTTTATATAAATTCAGAGCTGGCATTCAGAAGGAAACCCTCATGATATAGTGGTTAAGGGTCATGTCTGCTAACCAAAACACTGGCAGTTCAAATCCACCAGGCACTCCTTGGAAACTCTATGCAGCAGTTCTACTCTGTCCTATAGGGTTTCTATGATTCAGAGTTGACTTTATGGCACTGGGTTGGGTTTTTTTTTTTTTTTTTTTTTTGGTTGGTATTAAGAATTGAAGGAATGCTCAAATTTTATTTTCTGCTGTATTACAAAATAAAAACATACAGACTACCATGATTAGCTTTATTTACCATCCAAATTAATTAGCAATGTAATAGGATTGCTAGAGGCTAAAAGGACTTCAGAGGCCACTTTGTTTAACTCATTCATCTGAAGGTGAAGAAGCTAAGATTCAGAGAGTTAAGGCACTTAGTCATCCTTATAAGTGAGCTAAACTCCAGCACTCCTAAATGGAAAGACTCTAAACTAGTCTCTTCACTTGCTATCCAAGGTCACTAACTCGTTCATTAGACAGTAAAGAACTCCCAAGTACCATAAAGTTCAAATAAAACACCTGGAAAGAAAATTGCATTGTTGACATGTCTGATCTAAAATCAATACAATAATGATCATTTAATTTTTATTAACATTCAGAAGAGTTTGGGAAGAGTGGCTTGAATGACTTGTCACTGTTTTTCATTTTAATCCAAATCTGTGTAGCAATGAGGGACAAAAATACAAAAAATCACTAGATTGAGCATGTTTTTTCAGAAATCATCGTCACAAATCATGGTCACTAAAATGGACAAAATGTGCCAGGCTAAGATCTCAGGTTCTAGCCTTGCACCTGATATGAATTATTCCTTTAATCTCTATAGACCTCAGGGCTTCATTTTAGAATGAGGAAACTGAATTAGGAAATCTTTTAATTTCACTTTGAAATCTAAAAACTGCTGAATCACTGTTTTGAGGGAAGTAATCTTTGTTCCTTTCATTCTCTCATCCTCCTCTACTCCAGGAGACACTCTCTTGAAGTCAAAAGAGGCGGATGTGTTTGGTGGCATCCTGAAGGCAGAATGTGGTACTAGGTTCCTTAGAAGCTGCTGGAGCTGACCACCTGTCTTAATAAATTATATTATTCTAATTATCAAGTTGTTTTTAAATCAGGCATTTTGTAAATGAAAATTTCTCTTTATGCATTTTATTCCATTGATTGAGGGGCCCCTACTGCCAGGCACTATCTCATTTATTTCAGTTATGTATGCTTCCTGTGTACTCTCAAATCATACCTGATTCTGTGATGTTCTTAATCCACATATGTGTAAGACACTATTATATAAGCTTCTATAATGATTTTTTTCACTGTTAGATTTTTATAATTCTTTTAAACACCTGTGTGTGTATAAGTCACTGTCATGGATTACACTGTGTTACCCCAAAATATATGTCAACTTGGCTAGGCTATGATTCCCAGTATGGTCCTTCGTTTTGTGACCTGATGTAATTATCCACCATTCTGATGTGTTGTAAATCCTAGTCTCTATACACGAATGGGACGCCCTGGTGGTATAGTGATTAAGTGCTATAGCTGTTAATCAAAAGGTCAGCAGTTCCAATCTAACAGATGCACCTTGGAAACTCTATGAGGCAGTTCTACTATGTCCTATAAGGTTACTATGAGTCAGATAAAAGGAGAAGGAAGTCAGGACAGAGAGAAAGGACCTCACTATCACCACGAAAAAAAGACTTTGGATCAGAGTGTGTCCTTTGGACCCGGGGTGCCTGCACTGCGAACCTCCTAGACCAGAGGAAGACTGATTCCAAAACACATGGAGATCTCTAGTGAATGCTAGGACCAAAGATGTTGAGAGGAAACAAGGACCTTCCCTCAGAACTGACAGAGAAAGAAAGCCTTTCCTTAGAGCTGGCACCTTTAATTGGACTTCCAGCCTCCTAACATATAAGAGAATGAATTTCTATTTCTTAAAGCCTTCCAGTTGTGGTATTTCTATTATAACAGCACTAGGTCACCTAAGACAGTCACTGTTATGGATTGAATTGTGTCCCTCAAAAATTTATGTCAACTTGGTCAGGCTATTTTGATGGTTAAGGCTATATGTCGACTTGACTGGACTATGATTCTCAATGTTTTGGTACCTACATACAGTGGCAGGGGTGGGGCCTGTGGCAATGCACCACTCCCTTAGCCCTCATTTCCCCTCCTCCCTGCCTCCTACCAGCTACTACTGTCTGCTCATGTTTCCAGCAGCTCCTGCTCTCTTCTCCTTTTATATTTGGCTCCTGGGACTTGAACTAGCAATCTTTGGGATTCCTTGACCATCACAGCCTGCAAGTAAGCGTCTCGTAACCTGCGCTCCTGATCCTGATTCACCAGCCCCTGCTGGTGAATCAGCAGAAACCCGTCAGTCTCTCATGCCATCTTGAGATCCACTGACCTACATAGCCTGTGAGTGGGAACTCTAATCAGTGACCTACTGACCTTGGGTTCACCAGCTTCCGTGCCTTGATGAGGCTTGTCTCCACTTCAGGACTTGGGACATTTCAGCTTCTATGATTGTGTGAGGTGTTTCTTTTATATAAATCTTTTTCTATACGTATGTGTTACTAGTTTTGTTTCCCTACAGAACCCAGCCTAAGACAGCTATGATTCCCAGTATTGTGTGGTTGTCCTCTATTATGTGATCTATCTAATTTTCCTATCTGTTGTCAGTCCTAATATCTGCCTGTGTTTAATAAGACAAGATTGTTATGTTAAAAAGGATTAGGGTGGGATGCAACACCCTTACATCACAGCCCTGATATGATGTTAGAAGAGTTTCCTTGGGGTGTGTCCTGCATCACCTTTTATCATACCACCAACAAAGAAGAGCCAGAAGAGAAATATGTCTTTTGAATCCAGGGTCCTTGTGCTGAAAATCTCCTGGACTACAGGAATATTGATGACAAAGTCCTTCCCTGTAGGGAAAGCCTTTCCCTGGAACTGGTGCCCTGGATTCAGACTTCCAGGTTCCTAGACTGTGAGAGAATAAATTTCATTTGTTAAAGCCATCCATTCACAGTATTTCTGTTATAGCAGCAGAAGCTAACTAAGACAGTTACACATAATGTGAAGTTAGAAATAGGGGATTTGTGAATCTAAAAATAGAAACATATATTTCTAGAAAGCTTTTTACCAATAACCATGTTGTTAGAAAGTTTTCCTCATCTTGGAAATAGATAATAGAAGTATAAAAAGTAAGTCATAAATAACATCGATAAATTGGGCTGTGTATCTGCACACTATGATAATGAAATGTAACAATCAGCAAAATATGAACATGTCACTAAAAAGTTCCCATAATTTTTAAATAACTTGGTCTTGAAACATACGTACTAAATAAAAACATAAATGCCATGCCCTACTTGCCAATAATTCAAATCATATAAACTAACAAAACATAAAAATGTCAGGCAACAATGCCCTGATTTGGCAGCAAAGCATGTCAATTATGTACTACCACTGCTAACCAAAAGGTCGGCAGTTCAAATCCTCCAGGTGCTCCTTGGAAACTCTATGGGGCAGTTCTACTCTGCCTATAGGGTCACTATGAGTCAGAATCGACTCAGCAATGGGTTTGGCTTTTTTTTCACTTTTCTGGAAACCCAGACTGTGACTCACTGACAATACCCTAAAACTCCAAGGCTTTGGAATGACTTTTTAGTCTGTATTTTTAAGAATGCCAATAATGAACCTGAAAATGAAGAAAGTCTCCCCTTCTAGGGGAATCATGCCCCTGAAATTCTTCCCCAGTCTTCTTTTACTGTGCATAATCCCTCAGACACAAAGGAAAAACTGCAAACAACTAGAGAGCCATTCCTTCTTGCATCATAATAGTCCTGATTTAAAAAGATCCATGTAAACTTTTGTCGCAGTGCAGGAGGATGGTCTGTGGAGACAGGGAGAAGGATAACTAGGAATCCAAAAATGTGTGGTTTGGTCCCAGCTCTGCCACTAGCTATGGAATTTTGGACAATCTATTAACCTCTCTGGGAATCACTTTCCTCAGTTGTGCATGTCAGTTCTGTTATAATTGACAAATATTTATTGCTTCCTAGGTGCCATGTACCCTGGTAGGCATTGGTGATAGCAAGATAAAAATGACATGGTTCCAGCCATCAATGGGTTCCCAGCCATGGAAGAGCTTTCTGTCTCAAGGATTTTAGATCTTAGTTACTGAAGTGGTTAAGCTAAGTGTGCCCAGATAGAGACGCTGAAAAGATCGGACACTGCCAGTATACCATTATGATTGAAGCTTGGGTCTGGCATTAGTTGTAACTCAAGACATCCTAGCTCTAACCCTCATTAGCTCCATGATCTCAGGTTAACTTATCAGCCCTCTTGAAGAATCAGCTTCCTCATCCCTTACATAGAGATAATAATTGTACTATATTTGTTTTGAGAATCAAAAAAGATAATACATATAAAAAAAGAGGGTGGATAGTTGCCATGGGTTGAATTGTGTCCCTCCTCCCCCCAAAGTATCTGTCAATTTGGCTATGTGGTGATTCCCAGTATTGTGTCATTGTACACCATTTTGTCACCTGATACAATTTTCCTGTGTGTTGTAAATATTATTTCTATGGTATTAATAAGATGAGATTAGTGGCAGTTACATTAATGAGGCAGGACTCAATCTACAAGATTGGATTGTGTCATAAGCAATCTCCCTTGAGATACAAAAGACAGAGGTGAGCAGAGAGACACGGGTACTTCATGCCACCAAGAAAGCAGCATTGAGAGTAAAGTGCATCCTTTGGCTCTAGGGTTCTGGTGAAGAGAAGCTCCCAAAGAGAAGATTGATGATAGGGACTTTTCCCCAGAGCCAATGGGAAGAGGGCCTTCTGATGGAACTGTCACCCTGAGTTTGGATATGTAGCCTAATAGACTGAGAGAAAATAAATTTCTCTTTGTTAAACCACCCACTTACGGTATAGCTGTTACAGCAGGACTAGATAGCTAAGACAATAGTCATGCTAAATAAATGTGACATATGCTCTTCCTCCTCTTCCTCACTGTCACTATTGTTAATATATAAGTTGTTCTTCAGCATGCTGTCCTGACAGAGGTTTAGAGGTATGACCAGAAGTCTGTCCATTAACCTTGCTGAGTCCAAGCTGACTCCCTGAAGGATGTTACTTAAACATCCCTGTCCTAGGATCTTTCCTAAAGATGTTGACCTCTGTCAAGAGGATGATTAGAGGCCAATGCAAACTGAAACTGATGGTAAGGAAGGTTATTCTCAACCATTCTGAAGAAGATGGGGTGTAACTGAACATACACTTACTGAGTGTACACTAAGCAAGAGGATATGTTTTACATAAGGTGAAGGATGGTGTTGATGTATGCTTTGGGAGACATTTAAATGAAAAATGAAAATCATGATTAAGAAATTAGACTTGATCTTAAAACTTATGGTCCAGAAGTTGTAATGGAATGATTATTAAATCTAAGTACGAACAAATAAAACTTCCCTTGTGTCATGGGTTGTATTGTGTCCCCCCAAACATGTGTGCTTTTGCCAAACTGTATGTTAAAGGATTAGGGTGGGGCTGTAAATTCCTGCATAGGATTACTTCCCTGCTCTGCTGTAGGGGGAGTTTCCCTGGAGTATGGCTTGCCCCACCCTTAATCCTTTCAGCCTGCAAGAGATAAAAGGAAAGAGAAACAAGGAGAATTGGGAACCTCGTTACCATCAAGAAAGCAGTACCAGGAGAAGAGTGTGTCCTTCAGATCTGAGGTTCTTGTGCCAAGATGCTCCCTGGACAAAGACTGATGCCGTACTGGACTCTCCTCCTGAGCTGACAAGGGGAAAGCCTTCCCCTGGAGCACACACCCTGAATATGGACTTGCAACCTACCGGACTGTGTAAGAATAAATCTTCCTTTGTTAAAGCCATCCACTCTGTGGTATTTCTGTTAGAGCAGCCCTAGCTGACTAAAGCACCTGGTTGCATAGAGTTTAAGTGCTACACAGCTGCTAACCATCAGGCGCTCCTTTGAAACTCCATGGGGCAGTTCTGCCCTGTCCTATAAAGTCACTATCAGTCAAAATTTGCTCAACAGCAATGGGCCTTTGAGTTTTTGTATGAAAGAAATATTTCAAAACTAGAAACTGATGAAAACATTTGCAACACATATACAAAAAGGAAGTTGGTAAAAAAAAAATCTTCAGCTTCATCAGTTTCGGCTTTGGTGGTTAATGCATAAATATGAGCAATAATCCTATTAATTGGTATTCCTTGCATGCATATGGTTTACCACTGATGGTATTGTGGAAACCCTGGTGGTGACGCAGTTAAGTGCTATGGCTGCTATAAAAAGGATGGCAGTTTGAATTTACTCGGTACTCCTTGAAAACTCTATGGGGCAGTTCTAGCCTGTTGTATGGGGTTACTAGGTGTCAAAATCAACTTTTTTTTGGTTTTGAACAGTGCTGTACTTCAGGATAGATCTAGAAATGATAGTCTTTTGATGATGAATGTGATGTTATTCCACTTAAATTTGAAATTCTCAGCACAGCAGACCATATGATTACTGACTGAAAAAGGCCAAAACCAGTTTAACTGACTAATGCCCAGGATACTGGTGTTTATGCATTACATTTCATTTTTGACAACTTAAAAATTTTCTTAGATTCATACTTCATGCATTGATCATCAATGAATGTTTGTAGCTATTTCTTCTCATTTTGACAACTTGAAAATTGAATATTACCAGTAATTGCAATGTGAAAGCAGGAAACAAACAAGACGAGTCCATAAGTTGGAAAATATGGCCTCAGTGATAGAAATGATACTAGAGGCTACATGATGGAGTGTTGTAGGACCAACTTCTACATTGCAACCACCTTTTTCCAGCACCATAAACAGCAGTTATGCAAGCAGACTTTGCTAGATGGAATAGATAGGAATCAAACAGACTACATCTGTGGAAAGAGATGATGAAAAGTTCAATATCTTTAGTCAGAACAAGGCCAGGGGCCGACTACAGAACACAGCATCAATTGCACACATGAAAGTTCAAGCTGAAACAGAAGAAAGTTAACACAAGCCCAAGAGAGCCAAAGTATGGCTTTGATTATATCCCACCAGAATTTGGAGACCATCTCAAAATAGATTTGATGCACTGAATACTAATGATCAAACACCAGATGAGTTATGGGGTGACATGGAAGACATCACACATAAAGAAAGTAAAAGGTCACTAAAAAGACAGGAAAGAAAGATCAAAAGATGTCATAAGAAACTCTGAAACTTGCTCTTGACTGTACAGTTCCTAAAGTTCGTGAAAGAAAGATGAAGCAGAAGTGCCAGACATAAGATTCCAAAGGGCAGGTCAGGAAGACCAAGTATTATAATGAATTAGACAAAGATCTGGAATCAGAAAACCAAAGGGTATAACACATTCAACCATTCTCAAGCTGAAAGAACTGCTAGAAAAATTCAAGCCTTGAATTGCAATACTGAAGAATTTCAAGGGCAAAATATTGCATGACACGGAAAGCATCAGAATAAGATGGAAGGAATAGAGTTACTGTCCCAGAAAGAACTGGTCAACATTCATCCATTTCAAGAGTCCAACATACGATTAAGAACTGATGGCATGGATGGAAAAAGTCCAAGCTGGTCTGAAGGCATTGGCAAAAACCAAGGCTCCGGGATTTGAGGGAATACCAACTGAGATGTTTCAATAAATAGATGCAGTGCTGGAGGTGCTTATTCACTTGTGCCAAGAAACTTGGAGGACAGCTACAAGACCAACTAACTGGAAAAGATTCATATTTATGCCCACTCCAAAGAAAATCCAACAGAATGTGGAAATTATCAAACACTATCATTAATATCACGTCAGTAAAAATTTTTCTGAAGGTAATTAAAAAAATGGTGCAGCAGTAATTCGGAGGAAACTGCTAGACATTCAAGCTGGATTCATAAGAGATTGTGGAATGAGGGATATCATTGCTGACATCAGAAGCATCTTGGATGAAAGCAGAGAATATGTCTATCCATGTTTTACTGGCTATGCAAAAACAGTGGACTATATAGAGCATAGCAACTTATGACAGCATTATGAAGAATAGGAATTCCAGAATACTTAACTGTGCTCATGCTAAACCTGTACACAGACCAAGAGGCAGTTGTTTTGAACAGAATAAGGGAATATTATGTTTTAAAATGGAAAGGTGTGTGTCAGTGTTGTGTCCTTTCACCATGCTTAATTCCATCTGCTGCTGAGCAAATAATCTGAGAATCTGGACTATATGGAGAATGTGTCAGCAGAATTGGTGGAAGCTCATTAACAACCTGCTTTATGCAAATGACACAATCTTGCTTGCTGAAAGTTAAGAGAACTTGATGTACTATCTGAAAGACTATGGCCTTCTATATGGATATACCTCAACATAAAGAAAATAAAAATCCTCCCAACTGGACCAACAAGCAAATCATGCTAAATGGAGAAAATATTGAGATTGTTAGGGATTTTATTTTACTTGGATCCACAATCAGTGCTCATGGAATCTGCAGTCAAAAAATCAAATGACAAATTGCACTGGGCAAATCTGGTGTTAAAGATCTTTCTAAGGGATTGAAAAGTATTGTCACTTTGAGGACTAAGGTGCACCTGTCCTAACCAAATATTTTTTCAATCACCTCCTATGCATTAGAAAGCTGGAAAGCGAATAAAGAAGATGGGAGAATTATTGATGCCTTTGAATCATGGTGCTGGTGAAGAATATTGAATATACCATGAACTTCCAGGATAATAAACTGTCTTAAAAGTACAGTGAGCGTTCTCTGTGGAAGTGAGACTTAATGCTCGCATACTTTGGACATGTTATCAGGGGGGACCAGTTCCTGTGAAAGGACATCATGCTTGGTAAGGTAGAGGGTCAGTGAAAAAGTGAAAGACCCTCCACAAGGTGGATGGACACCGTGGCCGCAACAATGGGCTGAAATATAACAACAACTGTCAGGATGGTGGAGGACTGGACAGTGTTTGGTTCTGTTGTACACAGGGTTGTTATGAGTCAGAACCAACTTGATGGCACCTAGCAACAAAAACATATGAAAAAGGATTCTTTTGTGAATACATAAAAGTAACACTAATCGATAAGCTGAATAAAGCAATAGGAAAATGTACAACGGACAGAAGAAAAAGACACACACGTAGCCAATGTGAGACAATGTTTACACTCATTCATTACCAAATAAACATTAAAACAAAATAGGGGGCGGAGTCAAGACAGCAGACTAAGCCCACGTCTCCTCATATCCCTCTGGAAACCGAGATCTGAATTGATAATCAAACGGAGCCTTCTGGTCACCTAATCAGCCTCAGGACATGACACAGGACTGTTACTTTGGACTCCATACCACTCAATGGAAAAACCTCCTCTCCTATGCTGACTCCCGCGCCTGGCTAGCCCCGGCTCTCACGGACTGAAGGTAAACGCACCATTTTGACTTTTTTTTCCCTCTGTCTCGGCCGGCGGGTGGAGCTGGGTCTTGCCTAGCGGCTAGACTCAGGCATGCTGCTGGGGGGAGGGGCAGGCGAAATTCCCGTATTTTGAGAGCCAGGCTTAGGACTCTGTTAATCTAGCCACTTTGAGCCTGTCGTTTTGTATCTGTCTCAGCGGCGTTTGTATGGAGTTTCGCAGTCAGTGTGCGGGACGCCATGTTGGATACGGAGATTCTAGCGGGACCTCATTCTTAGCCTGGGAGCCAGCGCCTGCAAACAGGACAGCACTTCCCCGACAGAAAAGCAGTAATTTACCTAGTGCCACCTGCTTTGGGGGTCCTGCAACAGAATCTGAGGAATCACTTCCTCTCGGCACCTTTAGCTGTTCTGCCTGCTGCCTGTGTGGAGGGCGCCATCGTGGATACGGTGGCCACAGCTGGACCTAATTCTTAGCTTGAGAGCCAGAGCCTGCCAACAGGAGAGCGCTTTTCTATCACAAAAGCAGTACTCAAAGCAGTGTCGGCTAACGCTAGGCCCTGTCAGCAGAGGCCGACAGGGCAGTAGCGTTGCTGTATTCTGAACTAGATTGTTATCATCTGGGGTTGTATATTGTGGCATTTACTTTCCCAGTTGAGAAGAAGGACCTCTATACTTGAAAACCGAACTGACTTGTGAAGTGGTCAGATATCTTTTGCTTTACATTTTAAGACAGCTTAGAGAAAGATCTGCAGTCCATTCTCATAGTACCTCTTCCAGCCTCTACATACTCACATGGGTCCCAAAAAGCAACAGACACTTCTGGCACACAAGAAATCACCCATGGCTTCAGAAGGTTCCCAAACAAAGCAACCAAGGAGTTTTCCAGATGAAGAAACTTTTATGAAAGCATCAGGAAGTGAATACAAAATGATTATATACAGGGCCCTTCTAGACCTTATACAAAATGCAGCAGAACAAAATGAAAAATTAAGCAAGATGTTCGATCTGATGGAACACCAGTACTCTGAAATCCAACAGATCAAGAACAAAATCAAAGACATAGAAACTTCCATGCAAAGCCAAGAAAACAGAATGGAACAAATAGAAAAAAGAATTTCTGACTTGGAAGACAGAGTTACTGAGGCCAGCATCTATGAGCAGAAATCAGAAACAAGAAACAAGAAAAATGAAGAAACATTAAGAAGCATGTGGGACTCTATTAAGAGGAACAACCTTAGATTAATTGGACTCTCTGAACAGGGTGAGACATCTGAGAACACAGAGAGTATCGTTGCTGAGCTGCTGAAAGAAAACTTCCCAGAAATCATGAAGGAAGAGAATATAGACATCTCAGAGGCATATCGTATGCCACCCAATATAGATCTCAAAAGAAAGACTCCAAGACATATTATAATCAAGCTTAACAAAATGAAACATAAGCAGCAACTCTTAAAGGCAGCAAGACTCAAAGCAAAGCTAACATTCAGAGGGAAACCCTGTAGGCTCTCTTCAGATTTCTCAGCAGAAACCATGCTGGCATGGAGACAGTGGAATGACACATTCAAAGCCTTGAAGGAAAAGAACTTCCAACCAAGAATTATATATCCTGCAAAACTATCTTTCAAATACGAAAGTGAAATTTAGACATTCCCAGATAAACAGAAACTCAGAGACTTTGTAAAAACCAAACCCAAACTACAAGAAATATTGAAAGAAATTCTTGGCTCTGGCTTAGAAGAACAAAACCACTAACTTTATATTTTAGAATGATTTTACTACTCAAAAGTCTACTCAGTTAGGAAAGGCTACAAAGCTAATCACAGCTTTGATAAGGAAAGAAGCAATCCAGTAATCATCATGAAAACTATGGTGTCATCATATTAAAAAGAGGGATGTACTACAGTTGTTATAGTCCTTCCAGATGGAGAGGAAGATGACAACACTGCTAGTAATTAAAATTGGGTTTATATATAGTTTATTAAGGGGGATCATAGGAGCAGCTGTAAAGCACAACAAAGATGTACCATATCATTTCAAGAAATGTAACACAGGAGTCTCAACAACCACAAACACAGCTCTGAAAAAGGTGAAAAATCAACTTACAAAAAAGAACGTCCCAGAACAGACAAATAAGAACAACAGAGAAAACATCAACATAAAAATAAACACATCACAACGGCAGCACCGAACACATACCCATCAATAATTACATTGAATGTGAATGGACTGAATGCTCCAGTAAAGAGGCATCGAGTGACATCTTGGATCAAAAGACATGACCCATCCATATGTTGTCTACAAGAAACTCACTTGAGACCTAAAGATAGGAACTGAAAATTAAAGGTTGGAAGAATATATATCAACCTAACAATGAACAAAGAAGAGCAGGGGTGGCAATTCTAATCTCAGACAAAATCAATTTTAATGTCAAATCCACCGTCGTGGGCAAAGATGGACACTATTTATTGCTGAAAGTTTCAGTACACAAGCAAGACTTAACTATATTAAATATTTATGCACCTAATATCAGAGCACCTAAATACGTCGAAGAAACACTGACTACACTCAAAAGAGAGTTAGATGACTCCACAATAATAGTGGGAGACTTCAACACTCCACTCTCAATACTAGACAGGTCATCTAGAAAAAAGCTCAGTAAGGATACAGAAGACCTCATTGCCACAATTAACCAACTAAACCTCACTGATATATACAGAACTTCCCCCCCATCAGCAGACAACTACACCTTCTCCAGTGCACATGGAACATTCTCCGGAATTGACCATGTGATAGGCCATAATGCAATGCTCAACAAAATCCATACCATTGAATTACTGCAAAGCATCTTCTCAGATCATAAAGCCATAAAAGTTGAAATCAATAGCAGAGAAAACATAGAAAGTGGAACTCTTGGAAACTGAACAACATCTTGCTCAAAAAAAACATGGGTTATAGAGGAAATCAAGGATGAATTAAAGAAATTCATGGATTCCAATGAGAATGAAAACACTTCCTACCAGAACCTATGGGATACAGCCAAAGCAGTGCTCAGAGGTCTGTTTATCTCCATAAATGCACACATCTGGAAGGAAGAAAGAAACCAAATCAAGGAATTAACCCTACAGCTTGAACAAGTAGAAAAAGAACAACAGAGGAACCCCTCAGGCACCAGAAGAAACGAGATCATAAAGATTGGAGCAGAGCTAAATGAATTAGACAATAGAAAAACAATTGAAAAAATTGAAAAGAACAAAAGCTGGTTTTTTGAGAAGATCAACAAAATTGACAAACCACTGGCTAAACTTACTAAAGAAAAGCAGGAAAGGAAACAAATAACCCAAATTAGAAATGAGAGGAGGGTTGTCACCACAGATGCAACAGAAATCAAAAATATCATAACAGAATACTATGAAAGACTGTACGCTAACAAATTTAAAAACCTAGAGGAAATAGACCAATTCCTTGACTCATACCACCTACCCAAATTATCACAACATGAAGCAGAACAACTTAATAAATCCATTACAAAGGAAGAGACTGAAAAGGTCATCAAAACACTGCCAACCAAAAAAAGTCTGGGTCCGGATGGCTTCACTGCAGAATTCTACCAAGCATTTAGAAAAGAGTTATCTCCAATACTACTGAAACTATTTCACAGTATAGAAAGGGATGGAGTACTCATTCTATGAAGCCAGCATATCCCTGATACCTAAGCCAGGGAAAGACCCAACAAAGAAAGAGAAGTACAGACTGATATCACTCATGAATCTAGACGCAAAAATCTTCAACAAAATTCTTGCCAATAGAATACAACAACATATCAAGAAAATAATCCATCATGACCAAGTGGGATTCATATCAGGGATGCAAGACTGGTTCAACATCAGGAAAACAATTAATGTGATAAACCACATAAATAACACAAAAGACAGGGATCACCTGATTTTGTCCATTGATGCAGAAAAGGCATTTGATAAAGTCCAACACCCATTCATGCTAAAAACTCTCAGCAAAATGGGCATAGGCGGCAAATTCCTCAACACAATAAGGGCCATTTATACAAAGCCAATTGCCCACATCATCCTGAATGGAGAGAGACTGAAAGACTTTCCCTTGAGATCAGGAACTAGACAAGGATGCCCACTCTCACCTCTCCTATTCAACATTGTGCTAGAAGTTTTAGCTGGAGCAATTAGACAACACCAAGAAATAAAGGGCATCTGCATTGGCAAAGAGGAAGTTAAAATCTCCTAGTTTGCAGATGATATGATTGTATATGCAGAGAATCCCAAGGAATCTATAAGTACACTACTCAAACTGATAGAAGAGTTCAGCAAAGTCTCAGGATACAAGATAAATGTAAGTAAATCAGTAGGATTCCTTTATACCAACAATGAGACTGTGAAGGAAGAAATTATCAAATCAATACCATTTACAATAGCCCCTAAGAAGATAAAGTACCTAGGAATTAATCTAACCAGAGAAACAACAGACCTTTACAAAGAGAACTACAAGCCCTTACTCCAAGAAACTGAGAGAGACTTAGATAAATGGAAAAACCTACCCTGCTCATGGATAGGAAGACTTAACATTGTGAAAATGTGTATTTTACCCAAAGCAATCTATTTATATCATGCAATCCCAATACAAGTTGCAGTGACATTTTTTAATGAGATGGAGAAACAAATCACCAGTTTTGTTTGGAAAGGGAAGAAGCCTCGGTTAAACAAGGTACTAGTAAAAAAGAAAAACACACTGGGAGGCCTCTCATTACCTGACTTTAGAACATATTACACTGCCACAGTGGTCAAAACAGCCTGGTACTGGTATAAGAACAGACAGATCGATCAGTGGAACAGAACTGAGACCCCAGAGATGACACCATCTGCCTATGAACAACTGATATTCGACAAAGGCCCTAAGACATTAAATTGGGGTGAAAACAGTATCTTCAACAAATGGTGCTGGCAAAATTAGATATCCATCTGCAAGAAACTGAAACAAGATCCATACATTACACCTTATACAAAAACCAACTCCAACTGGATAAAAGACCTAAATATCAAAGCTAAAACGATAAAGCTCATCCAAGGAAAGGTAGGAACAACAGTGGAAGTTTTAATACACAATATGGACAGACTCCAAAATCTGTCAAACAAACCACAATCATCAGAAGAGAAAATAGATAAGCGGGATCTATTAAGAATTAAACACTTTTGCTCATCTGAAGACTTTATTAATAGAATTAAAAGAACACCTACAGAATGGGAAAAAATATTCGGCAACTTTATGTCAGACCGACGCCTGATTTCCATAATCTATAAGATTCTACAAAATATCAACAAGAAGAAGATAAATCATCCAATCAAGCCATGGGCAAAGGAGATGGACAGACATTTCACTAAAGAAGAGATCCAGGCAGCCAAAAAACACATGTGGACATGTTCACAATCTTTAGTTATTAAAGAAATTCAAATCAAGATGACAATGAGATATCATCTCACCCCAATAAGGTTGGCCATGATCCAAAAAACACAAAACAACAAATGCTGGAGAGGCTGTGGAGAAAATGGAACCCTCCTACATTGTTGGTGGGGTCGCAAAATGGTCCAGCCTCTTTGGAAGGCAATCTGGCGCTTCCTTAAAAAAATGGATATTGATATACCATTGGACCCAGTAATTCCACTACTTGGAATATATCCTACAGAATCAAGGCCTTTCACACCAACGGACACATGCACCAGAATGTTTATCACAGCACAGTCCACGATAGCAAAAAGATGGAATCAACCCAGAAGCCCAACAACAGAAGAATGGATAGGTAAACTATGGTATATATACTCAGTGGAGCACTACGCAATGATAAAGAACAACGATGACTTCAGGAAACATCTCATGACCTGGTTTCAACTGGAAGACATTATGTTGAGTGAAAGTGGTCAGTGACAAAGGGACAAATAATGTATGAGACCTCTACGATAAGATCTCAAAAACAGACTTGTGTATAGAAGAAAAGACTCTTTGACAGCTGCAAGGGAGGGGAAGGAGGGGCAGAGGGCTTAGATTAGATAGTTGCTAGGTATCTGGTTGGGTGAAATCGGTGATAGCACACATTAGAAACAAGAACAGTATTAAGTGGACTTAAACATAACATGAGTACTCCTTCCATCTTAACCCAATATTGCAAGGATAGAGTAGCTGGGGCAGGGGGCGGGGGACCATGCTCTTAGGCGAAAGCGAGGCCAATTGGCACAACTAGCGTTTTGCTAAGAGAGCTCTCTGCACCCCACATTGGTGAGTGGCGTCTGGGGTCTTAAAAGCTGCCAAGCTGCCATCCGAGGACACAGCAATTGGTCCCAACTCAGCAGGAACGGATGCTTACAGAGGACCAAAATGACATGGGGGAAAGACAACCCAGAAGACAAAGAGACCCACATCAGTGGGTGCCTACATTGGCTTGGGACTGGAAGAACCAGATGGTGCCTGGCCACCACCAGTGATAGCCGTGATGGAGCTCACTAAGTTGAGTCTCACTGGCAACACAAGAATAAAAAGGGGTGCACTAAAAGACCTCAACTGATGGTCCAGTGGTTTCGGGGTTACCCTGGGAGCATAGCCCCTTGCCCTGATGCTGCCCTTGACCATAAATCATAACGAAGTTCCACGCTTCGGACAGGAATGGATTGGACTTGGTGATGCAGTGACCATATATTGGATGCACTTTATGGCTCTATACATTTATAGGATGTCATCCTGCTGACCTCTGGCTGGAGGAAGGAAAGTGAGTGGAGAGGAGGGAAAAAAGAGATTGTTGGGAGAACGAGACATGTATGGAGCAGAGAGGAATAGTGTGCTGTCACCGGGCAGGGAGAGCAGTGGAAGCTGCATATAGGTGGGTATGTAAATTTATGCGGGAATGTACATTTTCACTCAGTTATATTAAATAGAAAATTAAAAAAAAAACAACAACAAAATACCATTTTGGTAATGTTTTTTTTTAAAGATTCACAATAAGCAGTTAATAACCCACCACCAGTATTGGTGAGGGTGTGACGTAACTGCTGTCACTATCATGTACAGTTGCTATAAACTAGTATAAATCGTCACTTTTTTGGAGAATAACTGACAGTATCTTTAAAACTAGAAATGCACATACTTTTTGATTCACTGCTAAATATTATCCAGTAACTATGCAATTTATAAAGGCACAAGGGTCTACACAGCTGGTTAAGAATTTGTATAATAGCATCCCCTCCAAAAAAAGTTCATTATGTATGAAAAAGTGGTTAAATGATGTGACCATACAATGAAGAAAAACACCCATATACAGTGATATCAGATGCTATTTGTTGATTTATGTACATTAAAAGAGAAAACTGTGAACACAGATATACAAATAAAACCCCAAACCCAAAACCATTGCTGTAAGTCGATTCTGACTCCTAGCGACCCTATAGGAAAGAGTAGAACTGCCCCACAGCGTTTCCAAGGAGTGCCTGGAGGACCTGAATTGCTACCAGTTTTGGTTAGCAGATGTAGCACTTAGCCACTATGCCACTGGGGTTTCTAAAGCTTATTTCTCTCTTTTTATGTAAAAAGTATTAGATAGAGACAGGATGTTTCTTTTTATGTAAAAAGATACAAATAAGTGTACATATCACCCACATAATGCTCAAAACTCCCAAAGATGAGAGGATGCAAAGCACAGTGGTGAAATGCATGGATTATGGAGTGACTCCCTAGATTTGAATCTTATCTCTGCAACGTATTAGCTATGTGAACTTGCGTAAATGATTTTACGTCTATGTGCCTCGGTCTGCTCATCTGTAATGTGGGGATAATGATAATACCCATCGTACAACTGGTATAATGATTAAGGCACTTACAACAGTAGTACCTAGCACAATGTAACCCCCAAACTAAACCCATTTCTGTTGAGTCGATTCTGAACCTATAGCAACCCTGTAAGACAGAGTAAAACTGTCCTCATGGGGTTTCCAAGGAGCGGCTGGTGGATTTGAACTGCTGACTTTTTGTCAGCAGCCATAGCTCTTAACCACTGGACCACCAGTGCACCTTTACATCAAATATTTGTTAAATAACTTCTCCTAATGGAGGTATCACCTAATCACCTAATCTGGATGATTGGAGCATATAATCTGTTGTAACCCTGCCGTCGAGTCGGGTCCAACTCATGGCAACCCTAGAGGTCAGAGTAGAACTGCTGCATAGTTTCCAAGGAGCACCTGGTGGACTGGAACTGCTGACCTTTCGGTTAGCAGAGGTAGCACTTAACCCACTACGCAATGAGGGTTTCCATAACCTGCTGTAAGGGACCTGTATCAACTCTTCCTGGAATCTCCGATGCGAAACCTATCCACCTTTCTGTCTCTTTGGAAGATCTGACAGGGAGGCACGACTGCTACAAAAGAACAAGACTGGGCCTTGTTGGGTGCGGAGAAATAATGGAGCCTTTTAAAGGCTCTCAAGCTTAACATCACTATCTCAATACAGCACATCTTTGTAGGCATATTTTTATTGTTAGTTGGAGTCTTCAAATACTGACTCCAGTTTTTAGGTAAAATGTGGCTGGTTCATTAGCCAGTGAAGAATGAAGTTAAGCCAAGAAGGACTGCTATGGGAATTGAAGGCTGACTTTGGCTGAATTTCAATGTTTTCAAGATGGTATCAAGTAGAATTTTTTTTTAGCTGAAGAGGCATGAGGAAACACGTCTTGCCATCCAAGCTTGTTGAACGTGAACAGTTTGGGTGTTTCCTTTTTGCCTTTCCCCTAAGGATTATGTCAAATTAGATCATGGTTACCAAAAGTAACCCTAAAAGGAGAGGGCTTGATCAAATGATAGGGAACTCGTTGATGGCTAATGGGACACTAAAGCTACTTAATGGTCTCTCCGATGGCCCTGCACTCTAATGGTTGAAAACTTCTACTATGTGTAGTCAGATTCTTTCAGTGGGCGTGTAGCTAGTGGGTATCTCAACTGGCAATCTTGGTAAAGAAGATTGGTCAACTGAATAGCACTGTCTAAGGTATTCTTGGCGGTTCGATTATTTCTGAGTATTTTGAACACGCATACTTTTGTAGGATGGAGACTTGTTTCTCGTAGTCCATTGTCAGTGGTAGATGGGTATATGGTGAGGGCCATAGCACTGAAGAGGACTGTATGTGCAATGAAATGTTTGCTGTTGGAAGAAAACCTGTGTTAACAGCCAAGACAGCAAAGTTTTCTGTGACAAGGCTTAGGATTTGAGAGAGGTTTACATCACTTTTGGTTAGAAAGTTCACTTCATTCAAGACGGGAACCTGTAATCTTGTAGAGATTCACATTTTATTATGGAAAAACCATGTCAAAACTTAGCAGTGAATCAAAGAGTACGTGCATTTCTAATTTTAAAGATACTGTCAGTTATTCTCAAGCTAAGCTACCTGGTTGGCTCAAAAGCACTGACTAAAAACTTGATGATTTTAACCCACTGTGGATGAAAGCTCTGGCAAGTTACTTCTGTAGATTTTAGCCATTTCAAGTCCTGTGGAACAACAGTTCTACTCTGAAATATGAGGTTGCTGTGAGGTTTTTGGTTTGTTTCTTGTTACCCACACAGACATATTGGAGGGCACCAAGCTGTGGGAAGATCTGTAATGCCAGAGACAAAGTATTTGGAAGCAAAGGTTCTCTTCCAGTTTGGGAGTAACAGCCTGAGTTAATTGTTAACTAAAATATGATTTGACATTAACATCTTGAGAGCTGTGCTATTCAGTATGATCGCCACCGTTCACATGTAGCCATTTTAAATTGGATTAAAGGTCAATAAAATTACAGTTTCTCAGTCACCCAAGTCACATTTCAAGAGCTCAACAGCCGTATGTGGACAGTAGCTACCATACTGGATAATGTGGATTCCTGGAACACTTCTATCACTGCTGAAAGTTCTATTTGATCTGGAAGCTTAACAAGAGATTCCTAAAGAAGTATCATTTTGATGACTTTGTGACCACAGAAGGGCCTGTACAGGAAGATAGTAAGACTTTCCATTCTGCTCTGCATTGTGAAGCTTGGAAACCCTGGTGGAACAGTGCTTACTTAAGAGCTATGGCTGATAACCAAAAGCTTGGTGGTTCACCAGTTGCTCCTCAGAAACTTTATGGGGTCACTGTACTCTGTCCTATAGCATTGCTATGAGTCACAATAAACTGGAAGGCAACACGGTTGTTTTTTTGTTCGTTTCTTGTGAAGCTTGATTTTGCCAGGAAAAGACACCTACTCTTATGAAGCCCTGGTGGTATAGTAGTTAAGTTCTATGCCTGCTAACCAAAAGTTCACCAGTTTGAATCTGCCAGGTGTTCCTTGGAAACTCTTAGGAGCAGTTCTACTCTGTCCTGTAGGGTTACTATGAGCCGGAATCAGTCCGATAAGCAGTGGTTTTGGTTTATTTTGGTGGGGATGGGGGAAGATTCTTAGGAATCACTATGGATAATGGTTATAGGTATGGAGGTGAGAACAGAGGATGTGGTATCTTGAGGTTAGGGTTTCCCTTGTGTAAGAAAAGGTATACGACCCAACTGGGCAGAAGGAAGTGGTTAAAGTCATTTTTTTATATTTCCATAAGAACTGAGTGTGGCTACCCTTATCTTAAAATTGTGGAACTTCTCTTGGTTTTTGACCACCTTCTCTTCCTTCATCTGATCATCTCAGTAAAATTGGTTAGGCACCTTAAGAAGGTCATGAGACTCAGCTTTCCTTTCTGGCGTAAGAGATTCTCAATGCCTTCCTCAGAAGGAGAGCACTTCATTATTAGTCTTCTTTCATGTGCCTTCAGAACTGGATAAATCAAGGAAAGAAAAAATACATAAAGGGCAATCATACTTTCCACACTAGTTTAGGGTATCAGTGGTGGCTTATAGCATCCAGACATGTCTAAATAATTTTCAACAGAAGCTGATGAAGCATTTGGTTGACTTCTCCCACCCAATTTCTTTGATATGAACTTACGATGTGAGGAACTGAGTAACAATAAAGATTGGTTAAGGGGGTCTTCATCTTCAGGAGCCTGGTAGCACACTGGTAGTGGAGTTGTAGTGTAACCAACAAGACGAGAAAGAAAATTTATCAGCAGGTGAGATCCCTTGTGGAAATCAGAAAGTGGGTCAAGGGAGATAGTGAGAGGAGGAAGTCACTATTCACAGAGGAGCTAGGAGGATTAAGAATAGAGAAAAAGGTAGGAGACAAAGTAGAGAGTGGTTTCCCGTAACTATATAGGAGTAGTTTTTATGAACTAGTAAGAGAAGAGGCTGGCTATAGTGAATGAAGTGGGAGTTGCCAGGGTAACAATGAAAACATACGCAATTGCACTTCACTTACTGTTGAATATTTCATCATCCTTTCATCCAGTAAGTACCAGCTGAACGAATCCTTAAGAAAGAAAATCACACTGAATGCATAAATTCCTTTATTGAAAATATTGGGAGAGCACAGCATTACATATATTAAATATCCATAAATGAAAGGTCACGCATTTCTGATTGAACAATACTGTTTTAGATAGAGAACACAGCATCTGGATATGCTCTCACACATATAGTATCACGGACTAAAGTAGGTAAGAGTGAGCTATATGTAAGATGATCATTTTGTCTGCTATTAGCACATGGCTGCATATGGCATAAATGGTAATCATGATCATCATGAGACATTCCTTGTATCTCACACCAAAACATTACTTAGGGAGCAAGTTACGGTTAAAACTACCAAATCAAAAACCAAATTTGGTGCCACGGAGTCAATTGTGACTCATAGCAACCCTACAGGACAGAGTAGAACTGCCCCCTAAGTGTTTCCAAGGAGTGCCTAGTAGATTCGAACCGCTGACCTTTTGGCTAGCAGTTATGGCAATTAACCAGTATGCCACTAAGGGTCCTGTTAAACCAGTCTCTTGTTACCTAACAGTTCTCAATAGAGAAGGTCACGGGTGAAAAGCACACCCAGGCTGCAGACTTAAGACTTTAGAGCATTCACTTAAAGTTGCATGGATACGAGTAGAGTCTAATAATTGCTGATTTGACAGGAGACTACCTAACAGTCTATTTGTTCCCTTTTATGAACAGTCTAAAGTGAGAGAATAATCTAAAGGAAATATTCTGCCAGTTTAAGTCTAATAGTCTAAGAACTTTAAAAAAAAAACCCAAACTCACAGGTATGTAAGTACTACTTATTGATCTTTCTCCTCCAAGATCACTAAGGGATACAATTTAGGGCAGATCATTTCCCACCTTTGGCTATTGACTTTTTTTTTCCCATTAGTACTCTTTGGCTTTCATCAAATTCTCGCAATTAATAATATTGGTTAAGTTTCTGACAAGGCTTTATTATTATTATTTTTAATAAAGGAGTTATTCAGTGATGTGAAAACAGGTTCACGTAAAAAACAATATTCCTTTTTTATTCTAATTTTTGTGTGAATGCATGTCTTTGCATTATTTTTTCTCATATAAGAGAGTCTTGAAATGATGAATATTGGACTCATTTAAAATTTTTCATTTGATTTAAAAACTGTAGAAATTAAAACACTCAATTATTTTTAAGCAGAGGCCTGCTTGCTAATGTGAAAACTTGGGGAAAATTATGCAAAACTACCATGAATATCAAGTTTTTGTTTAAGACACATGAGAAGCAAAAACACTTTCTTCTCAGAAGCAGAAACCTCACAAAGGTTTCCATTTTTATAAAAACCAACTCACAACTGAAAAACAGCTCTTTCTTCTTGACATATGCATACAAATAAGTTCAGGGTAAGTAACGAAAAATGTAGCTTTTTTAATGGCCTACCCTAGTCAAATCAATGAACATGACGATGAGTTTCAACAAATTCAGAATTATGTACTCAATGTACATATGATACTCGAGACATATTACCCTAGACAATCACGGTGGAAAAAAAATTCAATAAAAAATTATATAAATCAAATGGATTTTTTGTCAAAACAAAGCATAAAATCAATACACATATTTGAAGATTTGACACAATAAAAGAAAAAATAAAACAACTTCCAACACATTTCAGACAATGTATTAAAAAAAATAATAAATAACAATTTAAAAAATCATATATTCCCTTTAAGCGCTGTGTACTTTCATTTTGCTAAATAGACCTCTTCATGGCAAACAACTGTATGCTGTACATTTTGGTAATGAAAATCAGGCTGATAAATACCCACAGTCTGTAAATAGTTCCACAGTCCCCCCTCCACAGTTACCAAAAATAAAAACTGCATTCAACTCAGACATCTATAAAAATCCTGATTCCTCACCGGATGGATTTGAAGGAGGTGAGGACAAAGTCTGAATGTCAAATTTCTTTCTTCTGTGTCTGTGCTCAACAAGTCCCCGTTCGAATCTTCCTACAACGTGATCATGTCCTGAGATGACAGCAGAAAGAAAGCGTAACGATGGGATGAGGCAGCCTGGGTCAGAGCTCAGTCTTCCAGCCAGCTTCCTAAGGCTGATCGAGCCCAGTCTTTTGAATGTTCCATCTTAAGGCATTCTCCATTTCACTCAAATGTCCACACTTCTAGGTCTTGAACTATGAAGTCTTCCTTTTTAGAAAGAATATCATTATTGAAAGTGCTGCAGGAGTTGCTTCGTCCATGGTATAAATCAGCATCTAGCCATAAGCCAAATCTTCCCCTGGAAATTTTTAAAAAATGTGAAAACATTTCAGACTTAGCTGGCACACTTTCTGTCTTCCCCTGCCCCTTCTTCTTGCCTTTATTCTATAAACAGAGAAAACTCTCAATTGCTTGTAAAACAACAGATAAAAACAAAACCCAAACCTGTTGTCACTGAGTTAATTCTGACTCATAGAGACCCTAAAGGACAGATTAGAACTGCCCACAGGATTTCCAAGGAGCAGCTGGTGGATCTAAACTGCTGACCTTTTGTTTGGCATCTGAGCTCTTAAACCACTGTGTCACCAGGGCTCCAAAACAAAGGATGTACTTTCTTTATTTCATTTAGATGACTCGTCCTTTCCAAAAGACAAACGATAGTAGGCCCTCTCTTTGATAGAAGGCCTCATCTTTGATTCTTCATATCATGTGTTACACCCACTCACTGCCATCAAGTTGGCCCCAATTAATCTAAACACATGTACTAGTTAATATCACCTGACACCTAGGGTTTGGTTACCTGTGTCAAACAGATCTACTCAGGTCAAGTGGTAAATCACAACAAGAATAAAACCTTACCCTCCACCACCAAGTTCTAAAGAACTTATGTCTCCATTGATAAAGTATGAGTTTTCTCCACTCCACTTAAAGACCTTGGAGTAGAAACACAAAACACAGAACAGGCATTTTAATCAGGAGAAGCAGCAAAGAGGAAATTCTAGAATAGTATCTGTGTGTGGAAGGGAACCACTCCATTGGCCAAGGAAGCTCCTGGCAGCTGGACCTGGGCCACAGCAGATCTCTAAAGGGATTAGGAAGCAAGAAATGCCCCATAGGCACTTGGGTGGCATAGCTGCTCCCTCCCAGGGCTCCAGAAGCAGCACATGCCACCATCAGGAAGTGCTGACCCTAGATGACAGTGCCTGAGAGTCGCTAGTCCATTGCCCACCCTGAGTCCCACCACTCCTGACATGGAGATATTGGGAGGTCAGATATTTCTCTACATCTAGGTACCTTGAAATTCGGGCTAAAAGTGTAGAGAAAAGTTTCGCCTGTGCCATAGTAGTGATCACTGAACTTGAAAGGATGAGTTGCATATGCTCCAAAAATCTATCAAAAGAAAATAGAAATGTTATTGATTTCCAAACTCAAATCTCCCAAAGAAAGATTTTCTGAAATATTTCTGACACAATCCTGTTCTGTGACATCATTATACCTCTTTCAACAAGGATTATTGCTAAATTGGAGTTCTTTAAGTTAGAAAACTACCAACAAAGCAGTAAATGAAATGTCTCAGCTCTAATTGGAACCCAAATAGCCATGCTCCCTGGTGCATGGAAAAATTCAACAGGCGAAGCTTAGAGATGTCATTTGTCAAAAGCCAGCAATTTGTTCCTACTTAAAAGACTTCCAAAATCCACTAAGGAGACAAATACAGATGACGTACTGAGAAGATTAAATGACTATAAAATGTATCTTGAACACAGAAATGAGGGATTGAAGAAACACAGTCATGTCTCTTTTGGGTTTTATAAGGCCAAGGTCAGGCATTTCCCCAGAGAAACCTTCCTCCTTCATGATTTGTAAATACTCAAGTATTTTAGTTGTCAATAATTCTATCCTTAACATGACGGATTCAATGTATCTTACTTTGAAATAGCTTTTAAGGAAAAAAAAATCCTTAATATTATGAGGTTTACAATGGATTCATACAAGCAGACATTAATGACTCTTCTATTTTTTCTTGCTAGGAAGTGGGAAAACCAGACCCAAACCAAACCCACTGCTGCTGAATCAGTTCCAACTCACGGCTCTACAAGACAGAGTAGAACTGCTTCAGGGAGTTTCCAAGGAGATCCTGGTAGACTTGAACTGCTGACCTTCTGGTTAGCAGCTGTATAACTTAACCAGTAGGCGGCCAGAAAGAGAGGCAGCCTTTTTAGAATACGCATGTCTACTGCTTCACTCCCTGTCCTTGTGCTCAGATCCTGATCAACCCTCCACTGTGAGTGGTGGTGGGACTGGGGTACGAGCACAAATAGTTTGAAAATGTCCTCAGATGATTCTGATATACCCACTTCCAAGTCCCACCTGAGAAACAATGCTTCAAATGGATGCTATCTGGAAAGTCTTAGACTTCTTTCAAAATCATTATAATTGGATTATAATCACTGTGGGCTCTCTTCCTCACCAATTACACAAAGTTTCTGATTATTTGAAACACTAATCTCAAGATTATAAATCTAGAAACTCTTTCTAACCGATGTTTGTAATGCTTCCCGGTACCAAACCCTTCCCTAGAGCTGCTACGAACAAATTACTGTTCATTTTTGTAAGTCCACAGCACTGTGATTATTTAAGAAAGTGCCCATTTAGAGATGCCTCCTGAAGTCTGGAGGGGTGAAATTATATGATGATTGGGATTTATCACAATACTTTAGCTAAGAAAAAAAACAGAAGGCCAAGAGATGCAGGACAACAGCTAAAAAGCTGTGGAATCTCGGTGATGCAGGTTCATTTTACTAATGTGCCTGCTAGTGTAAATCTGAAGACCTTCATTAAAAAAAAAGTTTTCTATGACAGGAACAGGCCTCACCTGATTATCCATATCTTTGATGACCAACAGGACAGGACTATCTAGTGATGCTGATTTCCGATACAGAGTTTTCAAGCTGGTGCCGTGCTCTAGTGTGCTATACGCAAGTCTCCATGGATACCCCTGCACCCTTGCTGGAAGGCGTCGGGCCAGCTGCAAATCCAAAGGTGGAGATGTCAACATACATTTCGCCCACAAGTCACTCATGAACCTGTGGCACAAAGCAACTGCCAGGGGCTCAAACTCAATCAAACACTCACTTGCATGTTGCTCTCCTTTACTCTGGCAAATATTTGCCACTATAAAGCAAGAAGGGGAGATGTAAATCAGTACTTTGGTAGTATTTACCTTGGCAGGGATGATGTGCAGGGCATGCTTTCTCCCTCGGGCTTGACAGTGGGGTGTGATGCCACCATGTGTTTGAAGACATAGTATCTTGCTTGAGAAACAAGTATGAACTAGACACACGCTCTTCCTTCTACACTTTAACTAGACCTTCACCCAGCAGTTCCTATGTTTCTCCAACTGTCCTTCCTAAACCCTCATAAGCTTAGAGCTGCTAATGAGAACTGTAGCTTTCACAGAAGTGAGAGCAAGAAAACCTTTATGCCAGTCATTACACGTAAGGGACCCTGGTGCCATGATGGCTAAGTGGCTCAGATGCCAAATGAAACACAAGAGTATTCTATTATCCACCTAGGGGCTCCGTAGAAGAAGGACCTGGCCCTCCACTGCTGTAGAGATTACAGACCAGAAAATCCTATGGGCAGTTCCAGTTGAACTCTGTCACAGGGGTGGCTGAGAGTCAAATACCGACCTGATGACACCTAACCAAGTTTAAGGCAAATCTTAAAGTAGATGAAATATACAGGTGACAGTGAGAACAGACAGCATCTGTTGTTGTTAGGGGCCATCAAATCAATGTGTTATTTCTTTAAAAATATTAACGAATGAGGCCAGAAAGTGCTGAATTCTTCAGAGTGCTTAAAATCAGTTCTATTATCAGTGTTAATGCCATCTCTGTAACTGCTTAGGCAAGTCTCTTGGCCTACTTAGGCCTTCCTGGGCTCATCTGTAAAACTCATTGGCTTTACCTGATGACCCTTTAACAGTCACAGCAGAGTCAACGCAGACTCATGGCGACCCTGTGTGTCAGAGCAGACCTGTGCTCTACAGGGCCTCCAGCAGCTGCTCTTTCAGAAGTAGTTTACCAGGCCTCTTTCCTAAAGTGCCTCTGGACGGACCTGAACCTCTTTATATCTATCTATATGATTACGTTTATTGTTGAGAATACACACAACAGAACCTCTAACTTTCAGGTTAGCAGTTGAGTGTGTTAACAGTTTCCATTACACAGGAATTATGAAGATCCTTCAAGGTCTCTAAAATTCATGTTTCTATGTTGGTTTGGTGAGGTAAGTTTAAGAGATTCCTAGCCAAGCCAGCCAAGTGCCGTCGAGTCGGATCCGACAAGGTTTAAATACAAGCACACTACAATATTTCATCAATTCCTAAAATTAGGGAAATAGAGATTTTCAGAAAATACAAAACACACACACAAGAAATTACAGAAAAAGGAATATTTCATAGTGGCAGATATCTTTCATAAAGCAAGTGAAACGCATTTGCTGTATTTACTGAGCCCTGTAAATTAAAGCAGGCATGCTTTCTCCCTCAGGGGCTTAACAGTGGGGTGTGATGCCACTGGAATCACTGGAATGCTGTAATAAACACTAGAATAAATCCGAACCATTTCTAAGCACATTAGAAGTAGGGTAAACCAGTTGTTGGTGGTTTGAGTTCAACTTACGGTGACCCCTTGTGTGTCAGAATAGAGTTGGGCTCCAGGTTTTCAGTGGTTGGTTTTTTTTGTTGGAAGAAAATCTCCAGGCCTTTCTTCTGAGGTGCATCTGGGTGGACTTGAACCTCCAGACTTTTTATTACCAACCAAAGGCATTAACTGTTTGTGGCAGCCACAGATTCCAAGACTATGCTAGCACTCTTTAAAAAAATATTCTTTAAGACAATAAAATGGCTTTTCCTTTGCTAGGAGAGGGATGTTATTCTCTGACCAACCCCTTACACACCTGAGAAGGAAGCAGGCTGTACTGCTGCGACCTCCGAGAACCAGAGAAGGGACACTGGCTCTGGTTAGGCCGTGGGTGCTACTCCTTTCTGACCTGGCTTCTTCTTCCTCCAGTGGGTGAAGAGCACACGCAGTCAGGGATGACAGTACTTTCTAAAGCCCAGGAGAGCCCTCGCGCGGACCCGGGGATGCCCACCTGCTCTATGTGCATGTTCTCCAGGAGCGCGCTGTGGGGCTGCAGGGTGGGCAGCGCCTCATCCTCCTCGTCATCGTAGGAGCTGCACGTGCTCTTCCGGCGCTTTGCCTCCTCTACAGTGATGATCTGAAAGGGAGCACACAGCCAGCCAAGAAAAATGATGCGTTTGTTTTGCTTGACACTGCTAGAAACTACCTCAGGGACCTAATTGCCTGCAAAATGAGGTGCTTTGGCTCCACAGTCCGTCAGCTGAAATGGCACTTGGGGGAAATAGCTCATTTTCCAATTTCAGAACAAATGCAGAACATGGCACACCTGAGGTACTTAATATGCACACATTAAAGTCACAGGTTTTTCATTTTTGGTATCCCTGCCGGTTGCTCGGTCACTGAGTGAGAATTCTGTACACAACTCTACAACCAAAGTGATGTTGCCATATGCCATCAGGCTGATTCTGGCTCACCTCTGAAATGCTCTAATTCTTCTCCTTAAGCCTGCATCTAAATTTGGATTAAGGGGCTGATCAGAGCTCATTCAGTGAGTAAGTCTTCTTGAAACAGTGAGCTAAGAAAGATAAAGATAGTTGAGTAGTCTGAGTTCCCAGCATTTTCTTTCTGAGCTGTGAACACAACCACCAATGCTGACAGAAACAATGAATGGGAACAAGAGTACCAGGGACAACCCAACAAGGAGGCACAAAGCTTTAGTCTAAATTTCACCCAAGTCACACTTCCTTATGCACAGTTCAGAAATGATCAAAGCATTCTTTCCTTCTAAGCCAAGACACATTATAACGTACACATGTATTATTTTGTAGCTATGCTTGTGAACTACCCAACTCTATTTCACCTTGCAATTCATTTTCTGTTCCTCCTAAAGTCAGTATAACTCGCTAAATTACTTTGAAATTGAGGGATATATTGGGCAACTAACACACCAAAATTCCTTGCTACCTGTATTAATGCAATGAGTGTAACACTTAAGTTACCTCTAGCAAAACTGTCCGATAATGCACCATTCAAGTCCCAGGATGCACAGCGACAGTACGTGCTATCACCTCTGAGCCAAACTTAGAGGTAAGGAAATTAGCTTATAAATCTTATCTCCTCAAGGAGTATTTATGTAAAGAAAACACTGTCAAAAAAATCACACTCGGGCACATTAAATGTATTCAGTAAAGCACCATCCTTTCGGTGAACTCTGTATTTACCACAGGTACAAAACAAGCTACAATATAATTAAAAAATCAAATAGGGATTTCAGACTCCAAAGGGGAAGAGCAAACCACACCATGCTGTCGCTGCGAGCTGCTGCTGTGAGTTGACCCCTCAACCATACGTGTCTCCAAAAGGACTGAAATATCTGCTCTAGTTGAAATGTCAGGCCCGTCCTTGCTAATTAGAAGGCATCTGAAGACCTACTGGCTGGGAGCTCACTGAGGATTCTGCAGCCCCTTACCATCTCAGGGACTCGCTTCCACTTACCTTCACAAAAGGCTCTCGGTCAGGTCTGGCACAATAGAAAATCTGCATGTCCACAGGCAGTCTTCGCACTCGCATAGTGACAGGTACAGACTGTCAGCGTGCTCTCTGACGAGGAACAAGTTCTCTTTCTATCTGGCCCCACACCGCAGATACTTGCGGCCGCGCGCAGCCACCGCTGTGCCCGCTCTATCTAGTTTCCTGTGTGATTGAGTTTCTGTTTCCCCTAGGAGAGGCTCAACATTTCTACAGGAACACACCCAAATTAGGATCCCGAGCAAACACACACACTTCCTGTCGGGCAGAGCCGTGAGACTGTAAAGCAACACTTTCACCTTTAAAACAGTGATTTCCTAACAGCCTAAGAAAAACAAAACACCACTGTTATGGGGTTGTTGTTGTTTTTTTTCCTTTTTCTTCTTATACTTTTCTTCCTAATTGTTCTGAGGTTTGCCCAGCTTTTTAGCTCTGCTTTTCAAAGTTTCTTTTCAGCACCTTCTCTGGACTACAAGTTATGTGTACTACCTGATGTATGAACCTTAAAAGGTGGCTAAAAAGCAGACACAGTCCAAGTTACAGAAGTGAAAAGGAGCCTTTAGCCACGTAGGTTCATTATAGTTAAGCAACAACATTTCACTTCAGTACCAAGTCATTTTTGTACGATATGAAAAATTAAAAGAATGTGAGAATATCAGATTCCTGTGAGGCAGAGGACGATGTCACTTTAGTGGAAAGGAAGCTCTACAAAATTGCAAGGAATGTAATTATTATCCTTCTGCATTTTAGAAAATTAGTCTGGATGACTGATGAACACGGTGAGTCCCCCTCTACTCCCCAGATTGGATGTCAGGGGATTGGAAAGAAATGTAGGTCCCTGTGGATCAACTTTCATTGACTTCTCTTAGGATCAGTGACTGATCCTAAGGATTGTCACACAGTTCAGAGTGGCTGCATAGCTCCTCCTTGGGCTCAGTTACAAAGAGGACACTCGCATACTCTTAGTGACAAGTCCAAGTCCACCAGAACTCACTCTCAGTGTAAGAGTCTGCACACAACTTGAGATAGAACTACCCAGATTTTGTGCCAGCAAGACAGCCTTTTCTCAGGACCCAGCACTTCCTGATAGCTAACACTGATCCAGTACTTCCCATACGGTGGTGAGCGTCCGGACACAAAGCAGTCCATAGCTCCCAAGGAGGGAGAGGGCTGGAAGGGACAGAGTTAGACCACACAATGTCAAACCTGTAGCCATCGAGTTAATTCTGACTCACAGAGGCCCTACAGAACAGAGTAGAACTGCCCCACAGAGTTTCCAAGTAGCTTCTTACAGACTGAAACTGCCAATCTTTTGGCTGCAAACCAAAAGATCTTTCAGCTACTAACCAAATGACCATTTGGTTAGCAGCCATAGCACTTAATTATTATGGCACCAGAGTTTCCAGGAGACACCAGACAGCAATTTATAAATAAAGATCATTCCTTGGGATATAAATGCTAAAAGCTTGAGTACCCACTCAAAGTGGTCAGGCCCACCTGGGAAGTTCTGAGTGGCTTATTCATAGTGGAGGTGGTGTTTCAGTTTGACAGCACAGAGTAGGGTGGGGGTGGGGTTCCACGTGCAGGGCACAGCAGGAACACAGAGATGTAGTTTCAGGGAACAGCTTCCAGGGTCACCATGGCTGGGGTACTGAGTGCGAGGGAAGCAGAAATGAAAGAGGTGGGTAAAGTTAGAGAGGGAACAGGAGCTAAGAAAACAAAGAACCTTGATACCATGGATGGTTTTGAACTGACCCTCACAAACTAGTGTTACTAAAACCTGGCTGTTATTCAAAATCACCTGGGAGCTTTTCAAAATACAGATTCCAACATTCTTTCCCCAGACCTACTTTAACATTCAACTGAAAATAAACATTTTCTAGGTAGTGATTCTTATGAGCTGGCTGGGTAATGACTGCTATACACAATAGGTAACCACTGAGGGCTTGCAGATAGAAGTATGTGATCCTGTCTATTTAAATAACTAAGAGAAACCGAGGAGATATAAAAGATCTTTCAACATAACCAGGAAAACACTGCAAATCATTAGAGTTGGAAAAATTATCTACCTACACAAAACATACATCATACATCAAAATCAACTTTTGAGTCAACAGTTTAAATTGATACTATAGGGCCTCCTATGCAAGTACTAGAAGAAAAGTAGTACATAGAAAAAACTAAACAAAATCACAACCAAGTAAAGAGAAAAATCTGTTGAAAACATAGTAGACAATATCTTTAGTACACAGAGTTCAAACAAGTGATAAAACTGTTACCATACTTCTCACAAATAACATGTCCACGTAAATATGTGCCTGCACAAAACGCACACAGTACACTTAGGAAACTGACATGTTAGGATGGGTGTGTGTGTGTGTGTTAATCACATGCATTCTTGCATAAAATACAGCAAGCCTCTTTAAGGAAAATGGACAAAGGAAGTAAACTGGCAACACAGGGAACGTGTGGGTACATGCTGTGTGTGTGCAGAATCCTCAATGAGGTGTAAGACATAAAAATGAAGATATATCACTTTTCAGCTTCCAAATTAGCAAAAAAAAAAAAAAAAGTAGTAATAGTTTCTTCCGGCAGCTATACAATAAGAAAGGTGATTCTCCAACACACTGCTGGCAACTGAGCTGCATTAAATAATTTTGCCATCAAGTCAACTCTGACTCATGGTGACTCCATATGTTACAGTGCAGAACTGCTCCATAGAGTTTTCCTGGTTGTAATCCTAACAGAAACAGATTGCCAGGTCTTTCTTCTGTGATACTGTGGTGGTGGCTTTACATCACCAAGTTTTAGGGTAGCAGTCAAGCACAAACCGTTTGTGCCACCTACAGACCTAGTGAAAAATTTGGAGCCTTAAAAAAGTTAGCACTCTTATGCCAAGTAATTCCCCTTCTAGGAAACTATGTGAAGGAAACAGTAAGAGACATCAAATGTGAAACTTGAACCAACACAATGATTCTTACAAGGGAATTGTTAAATGAATTATAATTGTGACAAAAAGTATTGCCAAGCCAAGTGCCATATACAACCATTAATAACGAGGCTTTAAAAATCCTTAATAATGTGATACAATTCCCACAATATGTTTGGTAAGAAATACAAGCTACAAAACTATATACACAGCATGATTTCATATCTGCAAAAACAAAAAAACAAGACTCCTTCCTCCACTAGAACTAAGAAAACACCCTAACAAAATAGGAAGGAAAAAAAAAAAAAAAAACGGGAGGAAATGTACAAAAGCAATTAGATATAATTTAAAAATTTTTTGCCTCATACTTTTTTTTGGCTTCTACATTTCCTACAGTAAACAGGTATGTGGTATTTTTATAAAATGAGTAGTCATGGTTTATTTAACCAGCTTGAACATGGGAGGATGGACTGTGGCTGGGGTGGGAATGGAACTGGGAAATACCTGGGAATCCAAGTGAAATTGCTGAGACTGACCAGGGCAGCAGAGGTGGACAGGTGTGGATGCTTCTGTGGCATAGAAAAGAACTGACTAGAACCTGTGACTAACTAGGTGTGATGCGTGAAAGAGAAGAATCTAGATTTCTGGGTTGGGGAACCACTAATTAAGATGGGAAGACAGGAGGAGAAGCAATCTGGAGAAAAGATGAACAGTTGTGCTGACACATCGAGGATGAAATGTGTTAGATTCTAGAGGTGTCCAAGAATCCCTTTCTTCTAAGGAGGAGGAATGCTATTATGGTGAACGGCTTCAAGGTAATGCTAGTGGGCAGAGCTTGCTCTTGCATACAAAGAAGCTTGGCCAGTATTTTTCTCCGAAGACTTTTGTACTCACTCGCACGTGGTGAGAAAGCAATGATAAGGTGGTATGAATAGATCCGGTCACCTCTCTCTTCAGCTATCTGGTCTGCCCATGCATCCCTAGTGTGCTAGGAGCTTGAACAGGCCAAAATCATTTTTTCCTCCAACTCCATCACTCCCTTTACTCCCTCTTCCACCAAAAGCATAGAAACTACCAGCCATTGGACTTACCTCGTACCTTCTCTTCAGGTGAAATGAAGACTTGCAGTAACCATTGTCTCTCAACCTTGCTTATTATAAGAGCTCTTTATGCCCCAACTGTTGTCCATCTCCAGTCCATTAAGCATTCACAAGCTAGAGAGAACTCTCTAAAATGTGTATTTGTCTATACTTCTCCTTGCTCAAAACTGCTTAATAACTTCCTACTCCCCTTAGGAAACAGCCAAATTCCTACACACAGATCATAGGGTCCTTGACAACCAACCCTTCCTTGCTTCCCCAGCTTCATTTTTTGCCACCCACAGCCTTGTACCCTCTGTTTCAGCCACCCTGAATTTCAAGGTCCTGTGCTTTCTTTTTCTCCCCTAGTCATTTCTCTGTATAAACTGGTCATTCCTCTGCACAAACTTCTCTCTCTGGTCAGAACATAGTTAGTGCTTTGGCCCCACTCCAACTACCTATATGTCTACTTCTTTGTATCAGTTCTTCTTGAAGGTTTTTCCTGAGCCCCCTGGTTTGGCTTAGATGCTCCTACAGTGCTTGGAACTTCAACTACAATGACAATTACATCATTATGACAACGTATCTGTACCCATTACCATCGTGTCAATTCTGACTCATAGCTACCCCACAGTGCAGAGAAGAACTGCTCCATAGGGTTTCCAAGGCTGTAAATCTTTACAGAAGCAGATTGCCACATCTTTCTACTGTGGAGCGGCTGATGGGTTTGAACTGCTGATCTTTGTGCTAGCAGTCAAATGCTTAACCACTGTGCTACTAGGGAACCTTAATGTATCAATGTATTCAATGCTAAATTCCACTAGTCTAGCAGTGTGAGGGCTTGGTAAGTGCTCAATTAAAATTATGAAGAGCTTCTAAGATCAAGTTAAATCCAGTGCCATTAAGTCAATTCTGACAAATTTCATCCGACAAGTAAAAGGGATCCAGTAGCAGTTTCTAGATTGACTGATGTAGCTTGGTGGTAAATGGCACGAGGGCCAAAGCCACCCATGCTGCTGAGCTGTGTCAGACTCACAGGGGCAGGAACCATCTTTATCTTGTTTACCACACTATCCAGAGTACCTAACACAGCATCTGCTGCGTAACAGGCACTCAAATATTCATTGAATAAATACCTAAGTAAATGAAGGCTTCTTAGAAAGAAGCTATGAAGGATGGATCGCATAGGGAAGGGTGACTGTGGCAAAATCAATTAGTAATATGTGGTAAAAGAAGGATCAACTGAAAAAGACTACCAAGG
Source organism: Heterohyrax brucei (assembly GCA_028571685.1). NCBI lineage: Eukaryota > Metazoa > Chordata > Mammalia > Hyracoidea > Procaviidae > Heterohyrax > Heterohyrax brucei. The sequence goes on along the minus strand of CM053144.1, from coordinate 148,774,386 downwards.
CTAGATTTATGGGACATTCCTGAGAAAGAACTGGAGAGATACAGGAGCCACTTAGACTGAAAGAGAAAGAGCTAAAGTTGCAAACCTCACCAGCTTTGGTGTCAAGGTGGCTACCTTAACTTACATGAAGAACACATGGGCTAAAACAGAACCTTGAAGAACTAGTTGTGGACTTCAGGATGCACCCTGATCACCAGGTGGACTTCAAAGATAATGCAAAGTTTTCTAAAGGCGATGGAATACAACCAAGATAGAAGCCTGGAGGAAGAAAACATTTATGGGGTAAGGCAAAAGACAGGAATGGAGTACAAGAAACAGTAAGAAAATACAGTAAGCGCTGTAAAAGCTGAGAAAGAATAATTTCATCAAGAGTGTGAGTAAGGTAAGGAGTGACAAACGCAGAGGAGGGTTTTCATGTACAACAGGGTGGTGATTACGTCGTCTACTATGGCGACTACAAAAAAAACTCAAACTCATTGCTGTTGAGTCAGTTCTGACTCAGTGAGCCCAGGACAGAGTACAACTGCCCATCCCATTTCCAAGGAGCACCTGGTGGATCTGAACTGTCAATATTTTGGATAGTAGCATGGACTCTCAACCACTACACCACATGGGTTAAAACAAAAAAATAAACCCACTGCCATCAAGTGGATTCCAACTCATGGAAACCCTGATAGCATAGCGGTTAAGTATTAACCTAAAGGTCCACAGTTCAAATCCTTGGAAACTGTGGGGCAGTTCTACTCTGTCCTATAGAGTCGTTAAGAGCCACCACGATATAAACCAAAACCCACTGCCGTTGAGTCGACTCTGAGTCATAGCGACCTGCCAGGACAGAGTAGAACTGCTCTACAGAGTTTCCAAGGACCACCTGGTAGGCTCAAACTACCAACCTTCTTGGTCAGCAGATGGAAGCACTCAACTGCTGCATCACCAGGATTTCTACCCGGACCTGATGGTGTGATTTTAGTGCTGATTAGGGAACAAGCTAACCGTAAGATATTGAGGAATAAAAAGCAGGGAACCAGCTTTCTTTTTTTAAAGGAACTTTGATGGTGTGAGAAAGGAGGGTGACAGAGAAGAACTTTGTAAGAGATTAGGGGTGATGAGAAGTTTTATTTTTTCTTCTTCTTTTTTTTTTTTAAAAAAGATCTTGATCACGTCGTGATAAAGGAGAAGTTTCTGAGAAGGAAAAGAGTGGTGACATAAAAAACAAACCAATTTTGTTGCCAGAGTCGACTGTGACTCATAGTGACCCTACAGCACAGGGCAGACCTGCCCCACAGAGTTTCCAAGGAGCACCTGGTGGATTCAGACTGTTAGCCTTTTGGTCAGCAGCCACAGCACTTAACCACAACATCATCAGGGTTTCCGAGTAATGACATAGGAGAGGACAATTATAAACGGTGAAAAAAGAATTAGCCTTAGTGAGAGGAAGTATATTCTTTCCTTGAGTCAAAAATGAAGGGTACCCACTTTGGTGAGGGGCATCTGAGTCTTGAGTGTTAGCAAGCTGGCCACCTAAGAAGCATCAATTGGTCCCAGTCTGGAGCAGAGGAGAATGAAGGACCTCAAAGACAAAAGAAAATATAACCCCAAGAGACAGAAAGGGACATATAATTCAGAGACTATATCAGCATGAGACCAGAAGAACTAGACGGGGCCTCGCCACCACCAATGACTGTCATCACAGTGAACACAACAAAGAGATCCTGACAAAAGTAGGCAAAAATGAAGTGCAGAACTTAAACTCTACTAAAAAGATCAAATTTGATGGCCCAACAGACCAGACGGTCCTTGGAAGACATGGTCCCTGGACTCACTGTTAGTCTAGAGCTGAAACAATTCCTGAAACCAACTCTTCAGACAAAGATTGGACTGGACTATAAGACATAAAATGCTACTGGTGAAGAATGTGTTTCTTGGTTTAAGTAGATGCTTGAGACTAACTGGGCAGCTCCTGTTCAGAGGCAAGATGAGAGAGTAGAGAGGCAGAGGGTCTAGCTGGATGGGAAACATAGGGTGGAAAGGTAGAGTGTGCGGTCAGAGTAGGGGGAGAGCAGCTAGAGCTACATAACAACGTGTATGTACGTTCTGTATGACAAATTGACTTGGATTATAAACTATACTTAAGGTGCAATAAAATTTTTTTTAAAAAAGATACTATAACAGGTAACATCAAGAGGACAAAGACTGCCTTTATCTTATTTCCCACTGTATCCAAAGTATCTGTCACAGACTCAAGTCTTTTTTGGCACATGAGAGGTACTCATACATTCACTGAATGAATACACAAATGAATGACATTTTAGAAAAATGACTCTAGCTGAAGCGTGGAGGATGGACAGGACTGGGAAGTAAACCGGTGAAGCAGAGAAGAGAGGTAAGGGAAATCTTGTTCAAGCCTTTTGTTTGTAAAATAAAGGAAAGCCCGGTCTTTGAGATTCATCAAGTATGAAGTGGGCTAAGGATCTTCAGAAGAATGTTAGGTGCTGCTGAGTTAATTTTCAGGTCAAAGTGACCCAACATGACAGAGCAGAGATGCCTCAGAGGTTTCCCAGGCTGTCATCTTTACTGAATCAGACTGCCACATCTGTTCTCCCGCAGAGCCACTGAGTGGGCTCACACCGCCGATCTTTCAGCTAGCAGCCAAGCATTTGACTGTTGTACCAACAAGTCTCCCTGAGAAGCGTTCAAAAAGGGACACCACTGGACATCAGGCATTTGCCACTGCCCATTCTCCCTGGCTGACAGGTCTTCTCCATCAACATTTAGCAGCCTAGAGGGAGACAGAAGTGTCAGGGTGGATTTACCCACGACTGCAGACTGGGGCTGAGGAACTCATCAGTTCTGGTAAGTGCGATCCCGAACTCATCACCCAGCTGTTCACAGTGGGAAGGAAGAAATGCTACATGGGGTCCAAGAGATGAGCAGAATAGGAACGGCGTAAGGAACAAGACACTACAGAGCTCCAGGGAAAGAACAAGCTTAGTGGTAAGAGGGAAGAACAGACATACTTCTCCTTGGCTCACGCCCAGGCCTCTCGACTTTGTCAACATTTTAAGCATATTCAAAATTGTATTTCCAGAGTACTGCCAAAGTTGGTGCTTGATACAGGTTTGTATAATGGCAGAAAGGGATCAGTATAAACCAGCAAATGACAGCCGGTGGGCCAATCCGGCCTGCCATCTGTTTTTGTGTGGCATGTGGGCTAAAAATTATTTTCGTATTTTTAAATGCCTGAAAAATAGTAAAACAATTGAAAATAAGGATAATATTTTCTAACATGTAGCAATTATCTGAAATTAAACACAGCCATGCTACTTTATTTACATACTGTCTACAGTTGCTTTTTTGCTACAGGGACAAAGTTAAAGAGTTGGAATAGAGATCGAATAGCCTGAAAAGCCAGCAATATATACCACCTGGCCATTTACAGAAAACACGTGCTGGCTTCTGATTGATGGCATGGAGTTATGAGAACACTGTAAGGAGATCAGTCCAGTGTGGTCAGAAAGAACTGTTTGTGTATACAAGGTCAGACAATTAAGTCTGTGAACTTAATTGTTCTAAGTGCTAGATACCTCACTGCTGAATATCACTATGGTCCCCTTCACAGTACACCCCTTGGGGAGCTACGCACCGATGTCAGCACCTAGTTTACTCTTAAAAGCAATTTTAGAACTCTTTCTGGAATGGCTATTGTGTATAGTGGCAAGCTGGCAAGTTTGCAAACTTAACTGTCTAGTTGCCTGTATAGGAGTTTTTAGCCAGTAAAGAAATAACTGTACTGGAACACCCTCCCTACTCACCTGATCTGGCCCCCAGTGACTTTTTTCATTACCTCGAGATAAAGGAAATATTGAAAGGAAGACATTTTGATGACACTCAGGACATCAAGGGTAATAACGCAAGAGCACTGACAGCCACTCCAGAAAGAGTTCCAAAATTGCTCTGAAGCGTGGACTAAGCACTGGCTTTGGTGAATAGTTTCCCAAGGGGAGTAAGTGCTTCAAAGGTGACCACGGTGCCATTCAGCCATGAGGTATGTAGCATTTTTTCTAGGATGACTTTGCGAACTTAATTGGCAGTCTGCATATGCATTGTTCTGGTAGACTTAATTAGCTTTGAACAGAAGAATAAATTTACTTTCCCTTGTAACTTCACAGCTGCACAGGAAATTAACTTCTTAAAAGCTAGTAACTTGGCATCTGAACATGAGAAGCCTGAGATTGCACACTGCCTTATTAGGACAGCCACAGTCTCTCTCCATCTCCGTGCTCACCTCCCAGCTCTTGGTTGTTGGCTCACTGAAGAAGTTGTCAATCATATTCAGTTCTTCTTTTTCCACCACCACAAAGCCTTGCTCTTTGGCGTCTTTCCCATAGACGTCAGGAGACCACTGAACAAAGAATGTGTACAAGTGATCCACCCTGAAAAACACAACAGTAAAAGGGAGGTAACATCACGTCTCTTTTCCTGACAGGCACCGGTGGGGACAGGGGCATGTAAAGTCGTCTTTTTCCTGCTTGGATAATCTGTTTTCCTAATTGGGAAACTTCCCATGGTGAAGACTACCTTTGCCAGTGGCCTTTCAGTTTCTGAATCTTAGCCAAGAAACAAAACCAACAGGCCCCAAGAAGTGAAGAGCTGTCAAAACTTTTTAATTTTAGGAAAAGATCAAGAGATGTGACATCAACCTCAGAAATACAATGAAATATTTACACCAAATGTTTTTCTCACTGGGTTGTCACTTATATTCATAGGAAACAATCAAAATTAACTGAGGCTTTAGCTGGAAACAAAGGTAAACAACACTCTTGATGGGTGTTTATGTAGCCTGAGACACTATTATAATTTTAATAAAACATTGTGATCATTAGAAGGTGTCAGGAATAATAGTAGATATGCTTTTAGAATTAGAAAGAAACCTAATTTTATTGACATAATAATGTAGTTTCCTTCCAGTTTCTCTTATACATACTTAACAGAGGAAGGCACTAAAGCATCTCTTAAGGCTTAACCAACAGAGAGATGGCTAGTTCCTGAGCAGAAGGTGTGAGCTCTCATTTCCATGCCTAAAATCACATACTCCTCTCTCCTGGAGGTATGACCCCACCACAAGTCTTAAGCCCTCTGACCTGAAATTCCACACCTGTAACCACTGCAGGTGGGCAGTGGGATGGGTGAGACCAAATGATTCTTAAAGTTCTCTCTAATTTCAAAACTAACAGAACCTAACACACCAAAACCTCACGCACAATTCTGACATTTCAATAGAACAAAATGTTTCGGTTTCCACACTCCTAATAGCCCTCGACCACACATACACACAATTTTCTGATCCTTGTAATCAGGGCAAAGACACAGCTGTTTCTTACTTGTAACATAATATAATGTGCATTCACCATATATTGCTAGTCTTCGTAGTTATTTTTACATCTGAAATTAATAAACCATAGTTGGTTTGTATTCTTATGCTGTCAGGTTACAGTATCTAAGCCTTATGATTTAAGTCATTCACCATCACTTGAATTATTTTCCCAAGAAGGGTACCCAGAAAAGGAATTACTGGGCCAAAGGGCATAGTTGCACAGCTGATGATTCATCTTGCCAAAGTTTCCGAAGGGCTGGCTAGTTTACTCTGCCTCCTGCATTGTGGTATCTTACTTTCATCACCAAATGTTTATTCTTCTTTTTTGAATGAGGAAGTTTAGTGTCCTTAAGTTTTACCTGACTCAATTTGCATTTCTTTGAGTATCAGCAGGTGGACCATTTTTCAATGTTTTCTTCCTGGCTGCAGCTTTTCTTTCATAAGATAACTCTTTGTGTTGTGGAGTCAGTGATTTTCTTTTGAGCCTGTGGGAGCCTTTATGTAATATAAACATGAAGCATTATCAAGTGTATTTCTATGATGTTGCTTCCTTTTTATGTGAATGGCGTCTTTCCTCCCATGCTACAAAACAGCCAATTTTCATATGCTTTAAAGGCATAGATACTTTGTGATTTCTCCTGTTCTTCAAAACATGGAAAGTTATCATCTCAAACAAGGTGTAGATCAGTGTGTATGATACACTATTACTTCTATTTAAAACAAAATAAAACATGCTATTATTATACGTGGAGGACTCTGAAAGGCTACATTAAGAGACTGGTAAAAATGATTACTTCTGGAAACGGAATTGAGTGGGAGACTTATTTCACACTGCATGTGTTTTTAAGTTATTTGAATTTTTGGAGCAGGTAGTCCATTCATATGGTTCCAACATAAAAATTCTAATTAAAAAAAAAAAAAACATTTAATGAAAAGTCTCCTTCTCACCCATGTTCCTGTCCGTCTCACTCTGTGCCCACCTCTGGCCCCCACAGGTGGCCGCTTTTTTCATTTCTTGTGTATAACTGTAGTATTTTTTATGCAGATATAAATACATAGGAATAGATACTCTTTTTTGTCTGTCCTTCCTTAAACAAATCTATTACTGTTCTCTATCTTGTTTTTTTTAATACATCTTGAATATTTTTTCCCATCAGTACATAGACAGCTTCCTCATTCTTTCTTTTACAATCACACCCACCTTGTCATGTAGATTTACCACAGCTTGTGCAGTCATCTTCTACAGCTCGACACTTGGGTCATTTCCAAGATTTTGGGAGCAGTGCTATGTGAATAAGTTCCCACGCGTCATTTCATGTGTGCACAGAAGTACATATATGATGAATTCTCAGAAGTCCCACTGCATTGTCCAAGGTCCAACTCGCTCACAGTTTTGATGTACCTATGCTGTTCTTAAAAAGGGCTATATTGTTTTTGACCTCACACTAGTAGTAACAATGTATATTCTTTTGGACCTTAGAACTTTATTACGTTCCATTAAAAATTTAGATTAATTTAGAAAACAACAAATAAATAAAAGACTACTCCAGTGAGGTTTGATGTGTACAGTATAACTCTGCCAGGTTCATTTTTTTTTTTTACTGTACTTTAGATGAAGGTTTACGGAGTAAACTAGCTTCTCATGACACAATTAATACATGTATTATTTTGTGACCTGGTTGCCAACTTCATGACATGTCCACATTTTCCCCTTCTTAAACTTAGGTTTGCCACTACCAGCTTGCCTGTCCCCTCCTGCCATCTAGTCCTTGCCCCTGGATTGGTGAGCCTTTTTAATCTCATTTTGTTTTAAGTGCCTGTCTAATCTGCGGTTGAAGGGTGAACCTCAAGAGGGACTTTAGTACTGAGCTAAAAGGTGTCAGGGGCCATTGTCACAAGGCTTCTCCAGTCTGTCAGGCCAGCAAGTCATTTTTTTTGGGGGGGGGCTAAAATTTTGTTCTATGTCTTTTTCCAGGTTTCTCTGAGACCCTGTATTGTCATCCCTGTCAGAGCAGTCAATGGTAGTAGCTGGGCATCATCTAGTCATGTTGGACTCAGTCTGGCAGAGGCTCTGGTAGTTCCGGTCTGTCAGTCCTTTGCACTAACCTTTCCCTTATGGCTCCAGACAGGGTGACATCAATGGACAGTATCTCATATGGCTGCTCACAAAGACTGTGGATGCTACGCACCAAAGCAGGATGTAGAACTTTTTTTTTAAAATAAACTATGTTATGCTAACTACACTAGATGTTCCCTGAGATCACATTTCCTAGCCTTCAGCCCAGGAATTTGGTTCTTCAGAAAATGTAGATGTCTACGGAGTATGTTGGAAACCCTGGTTTCAAAGTGGTTAAGCACTACAACTGCTAACCAGGTCAGCAGTTTGAATCCACTGGATACTCCTTGGAAACTCTATAGGGCAGTTCCATTCTGTCCTATACAGCTGCTATGAGTCACAATGCACTCGACAGCAATGGGCTTTTGGTATGCAGCCTATATGACCTGCCTCTGTCAAGCTGTGCTGGCTTCTCCAGTATGATGTACTGTCTTATGCTTCACTAAAGTTGCTTCTTGTCTATGGTACTCTTCCAATTTTTTTGAAGTCTCCCATATAGTGTTGCTATGAGTTGGCATTGATTCCTCCATGGCAGTGAGTTTGGTGGGTTTTTTTTTTTTTTTTTTGGTTTACCGTTATTGTGGAACTATCAATTTCTCTTTGCAGTGTGGTTAGAGTTTGTTTTATGTATTCTGGAGTCCTGTCATTGGATACATAGATAGTTATTATACTACTGTCTGCAAGGTGGATAGTCCCTTTAATCATTCAAAATGCCCATCTTTGTCTTTTATGGTGGATTTTGTTTCAAAGGCTTAGTATTGCCACTTCTGTTCTTTTTTGGTATTTGTTTACTTGATATGTTTATTCCCATCTTTTGAGTAAATTTATGTCTTTGTTTCAAAGGTGTGTCTCTTGAAGATAGCATATTGGTAAGCTCTGTTTTTTAATCCCTTCTGTCCGTGTCTTTTAAGCCATTTACCTTCAGTGGGATTATTGATAGGTGCGAGTTTATTGCGCTGATTCTGTAGTGTTTTTGTGGTGCCAATGTTTTCTTTTTTCCTCTTAAGCTTTTGAGCTGAATTCCTCTTTTTTTTAATTTCTGAAACATTGTTTACTGAGAATTTGTTTTTTCTTCTTTATTCTGATGAGTAAATTTGTTAACTTTCTTTGTTAACTTGAAATTTATCTCAGTCTTCCCAAGTTTAAACCAGTCTTTTATTACTTGATAATGCTTTGATGTCCTCTCCATAGGAAAGTTCCATGTTTACAGTTTATTACTTCTTCTAGAGTTCTGACATTGTCATTTACAGATGAACATATCTGGCTTCCTGTTACAAATCTTTTTGTTTTATTTTACTCTTTAGAATTCATTATCTAGGTTGTTATTTGGCTGATGCTATCTTGCATGCTAGATTCACATTACCATCTGGTGGTACTGGTTCACTAACTACAGGACTTCTTTTAATAATTATCATAAGTGTGTTTTTTATATATTCCCTTAATTTCTATTTCTCTGGAAATGTACTAATTTCACCATCTGAATGAGAGTTTTGCAGAATATACTATTCTTGGCTAGACATACTTTTCTTTCTTTCAAGGTTTTATATAAGTCATCCCCATTGCCTTCTGGCCCACATAGTTTCTTTTGTGTAATCAAAGTTTAGTCTTATTTTTTCCCCTTTGTATGTGACTTTTCATTTTTCTTGAACTGCTTCCAGGATTCTTTGTCTTTAGTTTTGGCATGTATGATCATGTTCTCGGTGTTTTTCTTTCAGTGTCTAATCTATATGGGTTCATTGAGCCTCTTGGATTTTTGTATTTCATGATACTAGGTAACTTTTCTGGCAGCAAATTTTCAATGATCCTCTCTGTGTTTTCCATTTTGGCCCTGTTCTGGAACTCTTATCATATGCAAACTTTTGCTTATGATTTTATCCCCCATTGTTCTTGAGTTTCTTCATCCTTTTTTTTCTGATTTTTCTTCAAATGAAGTGGTATTCAAGGATTTGTCTTCAGTTTCACCTGTTTCAAGTTTGTTTATAAAAGTTTCTACTGCACTGCCTATTTCTGAAATCTTGTTTAACTTTTGAATTTCTAATTGCTGCTCTTGTATCATTTCTATTTATTTATTTTGATGTTTTGGTCTTCAATTATTTTCCTGACTTCTTCCATAGTTTTGTCTGTTTTAAGTGATTTTATGTATATTTTCCATGATGTTGTCTATTTTTTCCTTATTTTTGTCTCTGTTTTCCTTCATCTACTGAAGAATCCTGAATATTACAATTTCAAATTCCTTATCAGGAGGTAGTTCCAGTGTCTTTTTTTCTGGCTGAAGGTGATCTAGTGTTTTATTCTGGTCAAGGTCAGCAGCCATCCTCTTCTGTTTTCCTCTATTGTTTTATATTCTGTCTCCAGGGTATTTGAGAGTTACTGCTTTTGTTCATTGACTGTAGTTTTGATTGTGTTGCCCTGTTATTTATTTATTTTATTTGGTTACATCTGGGCAGGTGGGCTGAGTGGTTTTACTGCTTGCTTGCCTGCCTTTGGGCAGAACTGTTCTCTTCACCTTGTCCAGGTGTACAGAGCTAGACTGTCAGCTATGGTACAGCAGAGAAGGTCTAGCTGAAGTGGAAGGGCAAGACAGGCAGTTTGCAACACAGACTGAGGGTGACAGGATGGGGCTATGGAAGCAGTGCTGGGCAATGTCTGGGAGACTGTGTCAGTAGCGCTCAAGGGCATGGCACTCCACACACAGTGCAGATGGGAGTGAAGGCAGAGGATGTCCTGTGCAGAGCTAAGTGGGTGGGTGAAAGAGAAGTAAGACACAGAATCAAAGGCAAAGAAACAGTAAAGATTAACAGGCTTTTGCCTTTGTTAAACAACAAAAAGAAAACAAGTAAATAAAATGGTAGCACAGTAGGATTCAACACATGGGGCACAGCATACTTGGTGAGGCAACATGCTGCAGACTCTAACACAGCAGTGTTGCGTGGCCTGTTGAGAAGCAGGATGGGTGCTACACAGGCCAGATGGGTGTGAGAAACGAAAGAGGGAAAAGAAGAGAAGAAACCAACAATCAGACAACTTAAATAAATAAAACAACAAAAATACGGTGCTGCGGTGCTGGCTGTCGGGAGTAGGGTACACCGAGGCGGCAGCAAACTGATGTCTCTTTCACAGGGTGGCATGGCACAGCCCATGAGGAAGGGGCAGAGGCAGCATACGGCTTAGATGGAAGAGGGAAGAGGAGAAATAGAGAGAGAAAGAGAAAGGAAAATAAGAAACATGGTGCTGAGGGAGGCAGCCTGCAGGGCATCGCAGACTCACGGAAGAGGCAGAAACAGAGGCAGTGCAGGGGTGCAGTGGACAGGACAAAGGAAAGGAGAGGAGAGAGAGAAAAGGAAAACAATACCAAAATGACCTGAACCAACAACAAATAAAATGGTTGGTGACAGTGGCCGAGACCTGAGGAGTCCCCATGCAGTGACTGTCCAACCAAACTGTGCAGCACAGGCCCTCCAGAAGGGGCAGGGGCACTGCACGGGGCTGGGTGAGCAGAAGGAAGCAAAGGACAGAAAGGAGAGAGAGAGGGAAAGCAGAGAAAATAAGGTGCAAAAAGGGCAAATAAACCAAAAAAATCACTGCCTATCAAGGGAAGGGGATGGTACACATGGCTATGAGTGGGAGAAAGGGAAGGAAGCAAGGGAGAAAGAGGCAACAAAAAGAGGCCCTCTCCCCCAAAACACCCAATATTAAAATAAACAAACAAAAAGAATAACCAAAGCAAACAAACTACAAAAATCACAGTACTTCAAGAAGCGGAAGGGATAGCACATGGAGGAAGCTGGGCAGGAGGAATCTGCATTTGTTTTGCTTAGTTTTTCGGGTCTTTGCTGCAGAGGGAGAGCACGGTGCTTCTATCTGTGGGGATGGCCTGTGACATTTGTGAACTCATGCTAGGGAAAGTGCTGCATACCTCGTTGCTACATATCATTGCAGTCATCTTTGAAGTACTCTCCTTGCAAAGCTAGGTAACAATATCAGTGCTCAGTCCACTCTTCAAAGCAATTTTGGAACTCTTTTTCTGGAATGGCCATCAGAGATGTCATAGTAATGTCCTGAATGTCATCAAAATGTCTTCCTTTCAATATTTCCTTTATTTTCAGATAAAGAAAAAAGCCACTGGGGGCTAGATCAGGTGAGTAAGGAGGGTGTTCCAATGCAGTTATTTGTTTATTGGCTAAAAACTCCCTCACAGACAACTACACAGTTAAGTTCACCAGCTTGCCACCTTGCCACCATGTGCAATGGCCATTCCAGAAAGAGTGCCAAAAGTGTTTTGAAGAGTGGACTAAGTGTTGGCATTGGTGCACAGCTTCCCAAGGGGAGGACTCTGAAGGTGACCCTAGTGATACTCAGCAATGAGGTCTGTAGCACTTAGAACAATGAAGTTCATGGGCTTAATTGTCAGACCTCATATAGTGCCACGTTGGCTTTGCTTTTCCTCTTTTTTCAAAACTTAAAAATTCAGTACATCTTAACCGTATTCTGAAGCACAACTAAAACCAAATATGCTCCACTGTAACTTTTGGTAAAAGAGACACTTATTCCAAGTATATATCCACTCTGGATATATTTCATGGGCACAAATGTGTTCCTAACTACTTCTTGGCCAGCTGTCTTATGAGAAACAGAGAGGCAGCTCTGATGCTGGGAGCTGGCTGAGTACTATCGGCTAGGCTTTGGCGTTGCTAGGAGCTGGCCTGGCACTAAGCTGAGCCCTCATGTTGAGTGTAAACAACTTCATAGACTATCAACATCTGACAAGGCCTCTTTGTACCCCTGATGAATGGCAACAACAAAAAAAAACCCACCATGTAACAGATCTAAACAGAGAAAAAAATGAACACTGTCTAACAATGAAAGTGACCAAATACCCTAATATGGCTAGTATGAGAGACTGCTTCTTCACCAACCCAACATTAACCTCTCCAGTCTATTCTCCTTTCAGATAAGATTAAGATAACAAAACAAACAAAAAAAGAAACCTACTGCCATCAAGTCAAATCCAACTCATAGCGACCCTATAGGACTGAGCAGAATGGCTCCATGGAGTTTCCAAGGAGTGCCTGGTGGATTTGAACTGGTGACCTTTTGGACAGCAGAGGTAGCAATTAATTCAGCACTATGCCACCAGGGTTTCCTTATTAAGATACACAATCACAGAATTAACGGCTGCTTTCTATAACACTTGATCCAGAGTATCTCCTTGCTTGATCCAGAGTATCTCCTTGCTTCCTTAAATCCTTTCCCCGAATCTGCTATCATACACCTAAATCCTGTAACTCCTTTCTAATGGTCTCTTACTGACATGGCCCATGCTTCTGTCCACTATGTGCTCTCCCTCACTGGGAACAATAAACCCAACATATTTAACTCCAGGTGTGTTCCTGGTGGTCTCTCACTGAAGGGCATTGCTTCCTTCAATAAATACTTGCAGAACACTCACTATAGATCAGTTACTCTGACCTCACAGGGCTCACCTTTGAGAATTCCAGAGCTGGCAAGAAGAGTGACTGTAATTTAGCCCAACCAACTCTCTTTAGTGATACTGTAATGGGCTCTGAAGCTAACAATCAGTATCACAGCAAGAACTAAATCTCCAGAGTAGGAATCAGGGTTCTTTCTTCTACACAGCTTGACAGGACAAAGTTGTCCCTTTACTGATGTGAGATTTGAACTATCTCCCTGTTACTGCATACAACACATTGTTAATCATTTTTTAGCCCCAATTTCATGGTGGATTCTTCCTTTGTCTTCTGACATTTGTGCTTTTTTCCACATTGAGCAAGTTGTTCCTAAAAGCATTAACACTGAGTGAAAAAGATGCATTCTGAGAAAACACTCAGAGCTCATGCTGTTTATACATCCTTGTGTGAGACTAAAAGGGAGAGAGAGAGTGAACAGGCCTGGATTTTGAATTAAAACTTCATTTCCCCTTAGACACTACAAGAAGATGAAAATCATGAAAATAGTTTACTCAACAAAACAATAAAATTCAATAAAGTTTTTAGTGAGAGAACCTACCTGACAATTGTCAGTCACTTTCATTTCTGGTGATAAAGACATTATGTTGATTGGGGAGAACATCTGAGCAGTCCTTTTTAATCATGAAATAAGTCCCAAGTAAGTGGAACTTACTATTCTCAATGGGAGAATGTAATTGGACATTTTCCGCTTCATGGCAACTCATTCCTACAACCCCCTTGGGACAGCTGTGGGTGGTGGGAGAGAGGAAAGATTTGGGTAACATCCAAAGGATGCCCTGGGAAGGAGGACTCTGCGCCTAGTAAATTCTCTTTTGAATGTGAGATTATTTGGCCATCTCTGATGAACTGAGGTAGCCCTAACAGAGATAAGATTACAAGAGAAGATATCAGCTCGCTGTCTACCTCTCTTGAAGGGGATGGGAGGAGAATACAAGTTAAACCAATGAACTCAGCCTAGCCACTTTGGCCATGTGACAGAAGGAGATGATTGCTTATGCCACATGTATAGATGTGACTTCTTGAGGAGCTGTAACAGGGGGGCTGGGTTTTGTGAGGTCAGTTTTGGCATAAAGCACTCTTGCCTGCATGTGCCATCCTCTCTTGGGCGGGGATCTACGCCTGCAGGCCTGGGAATGGCCAGCTAAGGAGGCTCATGATCCCAACCCTCTTAAGACTTCCGGGTTTTCAGCAATGGTGAACCAGGCTGCTGGGTTTGGTGGTAGCTAGAGTGACCTATTCTGTACCAGTCAACAGCAGCCAGGGCCACGCTTCTAAAATGAGCAAGCAGCGAGATTCTCTCACTTACCACAGAAAGAAATTCTCCAGAGAGGGACAAAGGCATTCTCAAAATATCACAGAATTAAAACTCAGAGTAATGCAAATTTAATGTTAAAAAGAGAAGTAACCTTATGTTTCAACCCATGATGGTGAGACAGAACATATCAGCTACCCCAAAAAACAAAAGACCCAATTCCTGTCTCCAAGAACCTTGCATTACATAATAACTCCAAAAAGGAGGTGTCACGGAGCCCAATTTAAGGGTGAGAAGACTGAGATACCCAAGGATAGAAAATGTGTTCAATCATCTGATCCCTAGAAATGTTCTGATCAGTCCAAGCTGTTGCTGAACTCCAGTGGGTTCAGGTACGTTCGTAGTCAGAGCTCCCACAGGACATGTCAATACTTCCTTGGTTTTGGATTTATTAAAGAAGCTACAGTCGTGTTAGTGGGAAACCCTGCCTACTGGCCACTTCTGCTGTGGCGCCTTCCACACGCAGGCTCACTGCTGCACTCTCCGAAAGGACATTCTGCACCGGGGGCACCCCGCCAGGACCTGTCTGTGTGTCTTCTCTCAGACCCGCAGCGCAAAGCTGCGCCACGATTGTCCTCAGTGCCAGCCTCCCACTGTGATGCAGACAGAGGAGAACAGAAGAAACAGGGAATTCAACTGGTCTGTCCCACAAGAGAAAAATTAATTTATTTGGAATCAATTTGCTTAAGTTCTAAGGCCACTGGAGACCAGACAGAAAGAATCGATGTCTCTCTTTCTAGCTCTACCTCTGTTCAGTCCCCTCTCCTTCATTTGTGATTTTTACTATTTAACTGGGTAACAGAAAGAGGATATAACTTCATCTTTTTTTTTCTTCTAGTTAGGGTAGCCTTAGATTATTTAACCACATTCCTGGAATGGTTCTTCGAGGCAACTGGATTTTCCTAGTGGTTAGTTCCCAGAACTCAGCCTGCTCTCTGAAACAGGCTTTAAGTTCAGAAATTCCCCTTTGTTTCTCTGCTTCCCACCTCCCCCGCTTGTTCCTCCCCACAATGCTGGCTGTGCTCTCACTCTGACCCGTTCTTCCTCCTCCCTCCCAGCCTGTTAATTCCTTCTGGTTTCTATGAGTTGGAATCCACAGAAGTGGTTTTATTTTTGTTTTTTGCTGAGTTCAATGTACTTCCAACCCAAGCAGTTCATCTCGTGCTCACTCGTGCCCCCTAGAGGTCAGCAGTTTTCACTCTCTGCTACACCTGCCCTTCTAAGCAGCCTCTTCCTGAAACAAAAAAAAATCTTGAACTCCTCTATGGAAGGATACATACTGCCAGGCTTGCCTAATCATTCTTAATGGATCCACTACAAATCAAAGGCCCCTAACCTTGGGTGCCCTCCTCCTCTCAGTGTGGCTCTACACTCCCCTCCAGCCCATTTCCTCTACCAGCTCCCACGGGAACTATTCCAGATCTCTCTACTTTCTGAAGTTCTCGGCTCCATTCTTTGTAACCCTTCTCTAAGTAGAGTTCTGTCCTATTCTAATAATGCCCTCTTTCCCACCACTCTCTTGGCAATATTTTCATTCAGAAGAAATAAACTCCTCTTTGACCACTTTAACCCTCCTCTCTGTACTTCTGATAGTTTCATTTCTTCGTGACTTTCTCTCACTACTTTTATTGCCACCTTTTCCAGCCTCTCTGTCACTTTCAACTTCACAGACATTTCTCTCCTCTTAAAAGTCTGTGGACTTCATTTCTGCCTAAGAGCTCTTTTCCCAAACTTTGCCTTCCCTTCTGGGTATATTGTTAATACTTGGGGTTAGTACATTTCCCAACTTCTTTTCATTCCTGAATTCTTCCATTCTGATTTTATTGACCGTTTAGTACATATGCTTTGTTAGACCTGCATCCGATGCTTTCTGAGGGAGGCAGAGTTTTTAAATCCTGTTCCTTCCCACACATTACTGAAGCTGATTTCTCAAAAAGTCACCAACTGTCAAACTTACTGTATCTCAGACATCATTTGTCCTGACCTCTGAATGCCTGACACTGCTGATGATTTACACATAGTCTCCCATAAGTCACTGAGTTTCTCTTCAGCTCAGTTGCCTCAGGGCACTAACCAGGGACTGTGGACAAGCCACTACAGTTACCAGTCATCACTGCCACATTGGTCTGTGTCATTTATTGAACTTGTGTCCTCCAAAAATTTGTGTCAACTTGGTTATGCAGCAATTCCCAGTATTTTGTGGTTGCCCTCCATTCTGTGATTGTAATTTCATGTTAAAGAGGACTAGGGTAGGCTTTTAATACCCTAATCCAGGTTACATCCCTGATCCAAGGTAGAGACAGTTTCCCTAGGATGTGGCTTACACCACCTTTTGTCTCTTAAGAGATAAAAAGGAAAGAGAAATGAGCAGAGAAGGGGATCTCAGACCATCAAGAAAGCAGTGCCAGGAGCAAGAACGTCCTTCAGACCCAGCTCCCTGTGTCGAGGAGTTCCTAGTCTGGGGGCTGACTTCTGAGAAGGCTGGCCGAGAGTTGAAGCCCTGGGTCATGGAGGGCCCTGTGCACAAGATACTCATTTTCCAAAGCATGGCAAGGGTACCCCCAATGATTTTAAGAGGAACGTATTTTAACAGTTATATACTTATTTAAAGGGCATTCATAAAAACAAAAAACAGTTAGCATATTAAACCCACGATTCATAGATATTACTGCTCAGGGATACAATGCTAGAAGCTATGCCACCAGTATTTCCAATACCAATAGGGTTCACCAGTAGTTGACAGGTTTCAGTGATAATTTCAGATGAAAAGAGACTAGGAAGAAAAGAGACTGGGCAGGGAGAGCAATGGAAGTTGCATATAGGTGGGCATATAAATTTATACAGGAATGTACATTTTCACTCAATCATAATAAAAAAAAAGAAATTAAAAAAAAAGAGACTAGGAATAAAAGGCCTGGTGCTTACAGACCACAAGAGAATAACGCCAGAGACTTTGACACACTTACTTTGAATTTATCAACAGGAATTAATCACTGGAGAGGGACATTATATTTGGTAAAGCGGAGGGCCAGTTGCCACAGATTGAATTGTGTCCCCCCAAAAAGTCTGTAAAAACTTCACTAGGTCATGATTCCTGGTGCTGCATGACGTCCCTATATGCTGTAAATCCTGCCTCTAAGACCTTAAGTGGGGAGGACGGGTGGCAGTTCCATTGGTGGGGTAGGACTCAATGTGTAAAACCGTACTGAGTCTTAAGATAATCTCTTAGAATACAGAGCAAAGGGGAGCAGGCAGAGAGCTGGGGGACCTCATACTACAAATACGCCACACAGCGAGTGGAGCATATCCTTTGGAAAGGCTCCAGCGTCCCTGCGCTTCAGAAGATCACAGACTAGGGCAAGACTGATGATAAGGACCTTCCTTCAGAGCCAACAGAGAAAGCCTGCCCCTGTAGCTGATGCCCTGACTTTAGATTTTTGAGTACTTTTCTGTGAGAAAATAAATTTCTCTTGGTTAAAGGCATCTACTTGTGATACTTCTGTTAGGGCAGTACCAGAGGATGAAGATGCCAGTGAAGGCCAGGGAAACCTTCAATGCCATGGAATGACACAATGTCCCAAACAGCAAACTCAAACATACCAGTGACCGTGAAAATGGCACAGAACTAGGCAGGGTTTCCTTCTGTTCCGTGTGGGGTCACCACAAGTCAGTCAACTCAAAGGCAACTAACAACAGTGGTAACACTATTCAGAGAAAAAAGCTAAGTGAAACAACAAAGGAGAAGTCGATTTAAGTTCCTTAAAAAGAGACTACATAAATCCCAGTACAGATGCTACACAAATCCACGGCTATTTTAGAAGCAGGTATGTGAAGGAGCAAGAGAAGCCTGGAGTGCTGGGAGGGGCCACTCCAGAGTGGCATGAGCAGGGAGGGGACATGGCCAGGTCGGAATTGAGAAAGAATGCTGTGGAGCCAAGCAGGGAAGGGCAGGAAGCAGCAGGCCGAGAAACAGGCTTTACAGAGACGTAGCTACACCAGTGACACAGGTGAGAGATGATCCAGGTCAGAGCCCGGGCATGGCGGCCCACTCCTGCACCAAACCAGGCCAACCAAACTGAGCACTCAGGCTCGGGTGAGGTTTCCTGTTTAATTACAAATCTGGTTTTAACAAACTTCTGCATCAACCGCAGAGGTCTTTATCTCGAACACAAGGCTCTGCCAGGGATTCACCCCACAATAGACACTATATTCAAGTTAGAAACCCCCCACCGAGCAAATACATCTGCCATCTCTGAAAAAGACATTCAAAGAAGGTAAATGATACCAGTTCTCAGGAGGCAACAGCCTTGTCTCAGAGGCAACAAAGCACTGCGGACTGTAGGAGAAGGAACAGCAGCAGGTACATGTAACTGTCATTTAGTGCAAGGATATGCTCATTTCTTTTCTCATAACCCCATGGGATACGCACAATTACTGTAATTCCTATTAATGGGTGAAGAAGCAGATTCTTACACAGATTTGCTAACTCATTCAAGGCTGCCTTAGGGGTAGACCTGGGATCAATCTCAGGTCAGTTTGAGGTATTATCCAAAAATGCTTTACTGTTTCTTATATGATTATCCCATCTCCCGGTCTCACTATTTCGAAAAAGCCTATCACTGCCAAAGCTGACAGATATGGAGCCTGGTAAAAGAAAATCTAACAGTAGATGCTTGGAATAAACCTTATTCTACTATTCATACCTTATGCCTACAGACTTTAGGCATAATTACAACTTGTTTTTTTGAACAAGACTCACTACTAGCTTTGGATTTTAATTTGTTTCTTCTTCTTTTAACATAGCTGTGGAATAGAAAAAGTACAGGAAGATTCCTTTATCTTTCTCAGCTTCAAAAATCAGGATAAGAAAAACTTCTCATCCTGGTATCAGGAGTAGTAAGTGTTCGAGGAAATCTACTATATTTTCAAATAGACCTTTTGGAAAGTTTAATGTAATGACCTAAAATCTTGCTGCCACATAAATCAACAAACCTGACCAAAGTGACCCAGAAGGAGCTACAACCACAATGTCCTAGAAAAGGCCACTTGGCTGGTGGGAAAAGAGGTTGGGGATAGACATAAACTATCATCTCGCAAAAACAGCCACCTGATTTTTTTTTTTTTTTATGACTGAGTGAAAATGTACATTCCCACCTGATTTAAAAATTGTAAGTAGGGACCATTAAGCAATATAAAGTTGATAACATTAAAAACATAATTCAGAGTATATTATAGTACAGACAGGGGGGAATACTGAAAGGACACATGGAAAAAAAAAAAAGGAGACCTAGAAGGTACTGAAATGCATGTCTCCACAGTCTACTTGTATTGTCCATTATACACATATTTAAATGCAGCTTGATCTAAGATCTTCAGCAGGTCCATTCTGAATACAACCACAGAAGCCCATGAGGGGCAAAGCACTCCCTGAGCACTGAGGTCCTGGCCAGAAAACGGTCACCTTTAGAAATTTTGACCCCTGCTCAATGGCCTGAGGTTGTTATCTATAAAAGGTAATTCGCCATGCTCTGCAAGGTTCTTTTTGGCTTCCACGTTCCAATCGGTTAGGTTTTCTCCACCCCTCATTATTAAAGTGCCTCAGTGTGATTATCAACAAAGTATTAACTGAATACACTCCCTTGTTCTGATTCACCAAATATAACAAAAAACAAAACTAAACCTACTGCTGTTGAGTCCATCTGGATGCAGAGGGACCCTACAGGGCAGAGCAGAACTGCCCATAGCACTTCCAAGGAGCACCCGGTGGATTTGAACTGCCAACCTTCTGGTTTGCAGCTTTAGCACTTAAACCACTGTGCCACCAGGGCTTCGAAATATAACAGGAAAGTAGCTTTTTAGAATCATTGATCAAAGAAACAATTATAAAAAACCCAACCCATACCAAACCCAACCCAAACCTACTGTCATGCAGTTGATTCCAACTCACAGTGATCCCACAGGACACAATACAACTGTCTCATACAGTTTCCAAGGAGTACCTGGGGGATTCTAACTGCTGGCCTTTTTGGTTAAGGCTCACTGAAACGTAAGCAAAAACCTAGGAGGCTGGATGGCTAAATGGTTAATCGCCTGACTGGTATTCAGAAGGCCAGTGGTTCAGAGCTACCCAGCAGCCCCATGGGAGAAAGACCTGGGTGTGTATTCCCGTAAACAATGCAGCATAGCAAGTCCTATGGGACAGTTCTACTGTGTTACAAGGAGCCTCTGAGTCAAAAAATCTACTCAGTGGCACTTAAAAACAACAGAAGTTTATTTTAAAAGCAATGTCAGGGGTTGTAGGCTGACAGCCTATACTCTATTTTCACACAGCAGAGAAGTATTCTGCTTAGTCCACACACCATTTTTTTGTTTGTTTTAACATTAAACTGTGGCCATTACTTAAACATCGGGGGGGATTTTGCACACAAATATGTATTTTGGCTTCCTTTGAAAAAGGTGGGAAGACCTAGCAACACTAGGTACATGTTCCCACAGCAACAACTGCCTGGCAGTGGGCAGCATCTGTCCCTAAAGCAAGGCTCTGTAATTAAAACTCTTTCCCTTCTTAATCTGCCTTCCTTTCTCAGCCTGGCCCCTGCAGGCATTTAGGTTTGCAACCTGTAACACTCACTTGGATCTCCAGTGTGATTACTGTTTCTGCACACTTACTCCCAAACACCATGTGCAGCACCCATTAGCAAGGATTAGCCTGTAGTGGAAGTCAGCCCTCAGCAACTCTGCAAAGTGCTGGCACTCCTCTCCGGAAAAGCTCAGCTACCCTGGCAAAGAGATCACTTATAAAGGGAGTTACTTTTTAATGAGCTCAGCTCTGGCTACGGAGTCACTAATTAACTCAGGAAGTTGCCAAAGCTGGTTACTAAAGTTACTGACTAAGGGCTGGCTGCTTAAAAACATGCTTTTGAAGGGTGCTGTTGACTTTTCCAGGCTCATCTAGAATCAATTTATAAGCAAAAAGGTAAAATGTTCAGGAAAAGAATGAGAGGGAACAACACTTCTTCAACACATGTTCAGTATTTTTTTAAAAAAAAGGAATGAAAAGATTTGCATTCTTGTCAAGTGTCATTGAGTTGGTTCTGGCTCCTAAGTGACACTGTAAGCAACAGAAAAAAACACGGCCTGGTCTTGTGTCACCCTCACAAATGTCGCTATGTTTGAGCCCCTTGTTGCGGCCACTGTGGTAGTCATCTCATGGAGGGTCTTCCTCAAGCAAGCACAAGGTTCCACTACAGGGAATGTTCCCTGGAAAGCATACATGAAGAAAATCAAAGGTCATTACAAAGACAGGAAGAAAGAAAAGCTCAAAATGCATGTCAGAAGAGGCTCTGAAACTTTCTCTAGAATATAGACAGATTAAGCAAATGGAAAAAAGGATGGCATGGAAAAGACAAACAGATTCCAAAAGGCCGTTCCGGAAGAAATAGTAAGGATTATAACAAATCATGGGTAACAATGCAAAGAACAGGAATTCTAGAACGTTTCATTGTGCTCGTGAGGAACCTGTGAACTTGGACCAGACAGCAGTCGTTCAAACAGAACAGGGGGATGCCGTGTGACTTAAAGTCAGAAAAGGTGTGCATCGCAGCTGTATTCATTCACCACACTTACTCAGTCTGAATGCTGAACAAGAGTAAGGGGAGCTGGACTGTATTAAGAACAGAGTATCAGGATTAGAGGCAGCCTCATTAACAACTTGATACAGCTAACACAACACTGCTGGCTGAAAGTCTAAAGACCTTCAGGTACTTGCTGATGCTGATCAAAGAACTTCAGTGTTGATTACACCTCAGTGTAAAGAAAACAAAAATATTCACAACTGGACCAATAATCAATATTATGATAAAAAGAGAAAAGATTCAGGTTGCCAAGGATTTAATTTTGCTTAGATCCACAGTCAATGTCCCCAGAAGCAGCAGTCAAGAAATCGGAAGACACCTTGCAACGGGCAAATCTTGGCTATAAGAGATTTCTTTAAAGCATAAAAAGCAAAGACGTCACTTTGAAAATTAAGATGCACCTGACCCAATTACCTCACGTGCACATGGAGGCTAGACAATGATCAGGAAAACTGAATAAGAATGGATGCCTTTGAGTGATGGTGTTGGTGAATAACAGAGAATGTATCATGGATGCCAGCAGAACGAGCTGATCTGTCTTGGAAGAGGACATCCAGAACTCTCAATAGAGCAGTGACGGAGAGATCTGGTTCATATGTTTTAGATGTGTTATCAGGAAGGACATCAAACTTGGTACAGCAGAAGGTCAGCAAAAAAGAGGGAAATCCTCAGTGAAATGACTGACCCAGTGGCTGCAACAACAGGCTCAAGCATTAACAATTGTGAGGGTGGTGCAGGACCAGACAGTCGTTCTGTTGCACACAGGGTCGCTATGTATTTGAAGGGACCTGATGGCACCTAACAACAACCACAATATATAAATAAGGTAACTGTGGCCCATCAAGAGGACTGGATAGCTTGTTAATAATGCAAATAAAGTTAATGGCACCCATGTGGGGGTATGACCAAGCAAATAAGGTCTACAGAACCCTAACAATGAGATCAATCAGCTTTGGCACAATGCTAGGCTTCAAATGAGCTATCCCAGAGGTGGGAGGAGAGGATTTCACAACCACCCAGGAAGAAGAGCCAGGAGTAGACTGTGTCCTTTGGAGCCGGGATCCTCATACCTAGATTCTCCTAGACCCAGGAAACCGAAAGAGAGTTGTAACTCCAAAGGTGGCAAGATGATGAAGCCGTAGCAGAAAACTGGCAGCAGCAGAGTCAGCAGAACAACATGAAGAGATGGCATGGTGGGTTTCCAAACCCACAGAGAAAGAAGTTGAGTGCCTTTAGGCAGGAGGTTTAACGGCAAACTAGGCTGTTTCTGGGCACTTGCTGGAGCTAGACTTACCAACTCAGAGAGCCAGAGCTGCCTACCTCTGGATGCTTACTGGAAGAATGGGTTGCCTTGGGGCCCTTACAGAAGAGCTGAAAGAGCTTTGTTGCACTTACCTGAGCAGGGCAGAAGCCAAAGGGCCAGAGAAGGCTGAGAAGAGTCTGTTCTGATGGAAGAACAATATCCTGAGTGTTCCTGGTCCTGAACTGTCTAACCTGTTACTTCCCTAATAAACCCCGTAACTATGAGTATGGCCTGTGAATCCTGTGTGGCCACTGCAGTGAATTATCAAACTCAGCACAGTAGAGTGCCATGAAAGGGACAGTTGGCATCAGACTTGGCAAAGATTGTGGGCAGAGGAGGCATATTTGACTTTTGCCTCCTAGGAATTACTCTCAAGCTGTTGATTTCTATTCTCCTTCCTCTTTGTGAAGTGAGAAGAGGTAAGCTACCCCCATCATGCCATTTTTACAGTGCACCAGGTCCTGGTGGTGCTGTGGTTAAAAGCTATGGCTGCTAACTCAAGAGCTGGCAAATCATTGGAAACCCTACAGGGAAGCCCTACGCCTTCCCATATGGTTGCTAAGAGTCAGAATCAACTCAATGGCAACGGGTTTTGGTTTGAGGTTGCAAAGTACAACACTTTAAAGACTATTCAGCACTATCATCATCCTGCCACTCCTCCAATGTTATTAAGGATTTCAACATAGCCTAACTCTTTTAAGAGCAAGATGACATTTGATAAGAAAATTTAGCATTAACTGCAGCTAAAGATCTCATGCTAGAAAACGAGGTCAAGCTTGTGCTTCCTTTAATTTGTCTTTCATTCTCTAAGCAGAGTGCAATTAAAAACATTTTGCTCCATCTTTGGAAGGTTCTTAAGACTTGGATATCTTCTCATTATAAAGTGAGTTTAATAGGAGAATCACTTTTTTTTAATGATTTGGTTCTCAATATAAAAGTAATGCACACTCACTAAATACATGCAGA
This sequence comes from Heterohyrax brucei, assembly GCA_028571685.1. Lineage (NCBI taxonomy): Eukaryota > Metazoa > Chordata > Mammalia > Hyracoidea > Procaviidae > Heterohyrax > Heterohyrax brucei. The sequence goes on along the minus strand of CM053144.1, from coordinate 148,750,192 downwards.
CGGAATAATGGGATACAAAGGTGCTCTTTCATGTATAAGATCAATTTAGAAAATTGTGGGCTTATGTGTACACACACACACACACACACACACACACACACACACACACACACACACACACACACGCAGTAGCTCCAAAAACGGACTCAAACATACCTATTATCGTAAGGTTGGCCCAAGCAATCTTTTGTTGTTATATATAAGGTCACTATAAGTCAGAAGTGACTCCATGGCACCTGACAACAACCTCTGATGGTATTATTACATTAATCCACATATACACAAAAGGCTGAAAGGCTACACATATAAAAATGAATAGTGGTTAGTTCTGTATGACAAAATTATAAGTGATTATTTTCTTTTCCCCTTTATTTTCTAAATGTTATACAGAATCTATTGTTTTATTATAAGAAATAAGTTATTTAAAATGTTTTATATATTAGGTTACAAGCTCATTTATTCATTCATCTAACATTTAGGATTATCTCTTATATGTTAGACCCTATGTTGTTTCTGGAAGAATAAACATGATATAAGTCAATATAAGTAATATAATAATTATTAATATTTTAATGTTAATAATATATCTATATTTATAATTATCAATTACTCAATAAATATATTATTAATTGATATGTATTAATTGATTGGATCCAATGATTTAATTAATATAAATAACATTTAATTATTTATCCTATAAATATTAATATTAGTATAAAATTAATAATAATATAACACAATAATATATATTACAATACATAATGATAAACGGAGAAAGTGTGTGTGTATACATGATAAACGAAGAAAGTGCTGAAGTTGTCAAGGGATTCATTTTACCTGGATCCACATTCAATGCCCGTAGAAGCAGCAGTCAAGAAATCAAATGACATTGTGGATTTGGCCCCAAATTTGCTGCAGAAGACCTCTTTAATGTGTTAAAAAGCAAAGATGCCACTTTCAGGAATGAAGTACCCGTGACCCATGTCATGCTATTTTCAATCACCTCATACACATGCAGAAGTTGGGTGATTAGTAAGGAATACTAAATAACTGATGCACTTAAATTCTGATGTCGGCAAAGAATACAGAATATACCATGGACTGCCAGAAGAATACACAAATCTGTCTTGCAAGAAGTACAGAGTATGCTTGTGAACTGAGGACGGTCAGACTTCATCTCACCTACTTTGGACATGCTATCAGGAGGAATCAGTCCCTGCAGAAGGCCAATGGAGAGGGTCTTCACTGAGCAAGATGTTCAGCGAGAAGGACTGACACAGTGGCTACAACAACTACTACAACACAGTCCTACAGCAATGGGCTCAAAAACAGCACAACTATGAGGATGGTGCAGGACTGGCTGTGTTGCGTTCTGCTATTCTTGGGTTGCTGTGAGTTGGAACCAACTCGATGTCACCTCACATCAACAATATGCTGTTTGTAGGACACAAAATCCTAAGACTTGGCCCCTGCCCTTAAGGACAGTAGGGAAAAGCCCCTGATCATCCACATCTGTGTTCCAGTCTGGTAAGTGCTATGACAAAGGTGAAATACAAGGGCAAAGTATCTAAACCAGACAGAAAATGTTTCGTAGAGACAGTTGAGCTAATACATGCATTAGGTGAATTGACTATAAGGGATGAAGTCAGGTGTTCCAAGCAAGCCATCTTATAAATCTGACTTACATAGTTCAAAGCTAAACCATGGCCAGTTGTCTACAGATGAAGTAGGATGGAAGCAGAAATGGAGAGACGTTAAATAGAATAAGCTACACGTGGTGAATGACCCACGAAATGGGGAGATGACTCACAGCTAAGATAACGTCCACATTCTAGTTTTAAGAAATCAATGGCTAGTGCTAGCATTTACCACAATGGAGAAAACCAGAGGCATGAACCAGTGGCAGAAATAAAGGTGGAAATAAGAAATACAGTTTGGGGTACAGTCAGTTTTAAGTTTATCTTATCCATGAACAATCCAAATATCAACAGATCAAAAACCAAACCCACTGTCACTGAGTTGATTCTAACTCATAATGACCCTATATATAGGGCAGTAGAACTGTCTTCATGAGTTTCTAGAGAGCACCTGGTGAATTCTAACTGCTAACCAAAAGCTGCAGTACTTAAGCACTACACCAATCAGGGTTTCCACATTGAAGGACAGAAGGTACATATTTGTTTGGGGCTCAGTAGAAAGTTCTAGACTGAAGATAAACCAAAAGCTGAACCCATTGCTATCAAACTGATTCTAACTCATAACCCTACAGGACACAGTAGAACTGCTGCCCTTTGAGTTAGCAGCCACAGTTCTGAACCACTATGCCACCAAGGTTTCCAGATGGAATACAGTGGGCATTAATTAGCACGTAAGAGAATTCATGCACATACAGGTGGTTTTGTGTATACATACACACACACACACATATGTACCCACATACATATAGTCAGAAAGAGAAAAAGACATTTAAAAGATAATATTTAAACAGAAAGTAGAGGAAAGAAAAGGCCAGGAGGGAACAGGGGAGAGGAGGTAAGAGGGTGTCTTTCTGGCAAATAGGTAATACAGTCACAGGCTATAGACTGTTAAAGTTACATATAAACTTTACCCAGTACAGAACACTCACTGATTTAAGTCACAGTTTCTTCATTAATGTCATACACGCTCACAATAGTGAAACAGAATACATTCTGCAGCAGGCTTTAGTCCTTCTAGAAACTACAAATAATTGCCTCTGTAAGAGAAAAGGGCACCATACTCTGACGGTCTGTGTGTCTGTGGGTCATTCACCAATCAAGTGTCGGCTGGCCAAGGATCGCCACGGCCAGTCCAGGAAAAGATCATGGTCGAGTATATTACTTCAGGAAACACAGGACAGCACAGGTAGAGAAGAGAGGGGAACCACCTAGGGAATATTGTGCATAAAGAATGCCAAGCTAGGAAAGTCTTCAGTATGTTTGGGAAGAGCAATCTCACTAAAGCAGCAATGAGATCAAGAAAAAACTGGAAAGGTAGGTCCAGCCATATTTAGAACAGGCAAGTGCATAGGGACCGAAGTTTATTAATGGCTGTCAAGGGTGGCTGGGAAGGAGGGACAAAGGGAGACTCAGTGCTCAGGGAACACGGAGCTTCTGTTAGGAGTGATAGGAAATTGACAAGGAAGTGGATGAACAACACAATAAGCCTAACTAATGACACTGCACTGTACATGTGAAGGATGCTGAAAAGGCAAGTGATTTGACACACACACACACCCCACAATAAAACAAAAACCCCAGGAGTTTACACTTTAATCCTGAAGGTAATCTAGTAAATATTTAAGTTATTTGGGGGGTTACATGACAGGATCACATTTTTTTTTTTTTAGGAGATTATCATAGCTGTCAGGTAGAAAATAAATTTTAAGGGACGAACTAGAAAATTGGAAATTGGACAATTTTAGGTACAAGATGCTATCTTCACAATAACAGTAATGTAAAAAAAGGTACCTGGATCTTTTGATACTAGCTTTGGAGGATGGGATTTTGTATGCATTCTTGTTTGGGGCTAGGCAAGCACAGTGCCACACAAGAGTGCTTCATTTCAGTAAAGAGCCAGCACTAGAACTGGCCTGCAACTATGTCAGAACATGTAATATCAGAGAGGAAAAATAGGAACATATGTAAAAGAAATTTTAGTCATCAGCTCCTTATTTTCATTCAATTTTATGATCACAAGCAACAAAAACTCTTTGCTGTTGAGCTGGGTCCAACCCACAGAGACCCTGAAGGATACAATGGAATTGCCAAAGAGCACCTGGCGGAGCCAGACTGCTGACCTTTTGGTTAGCTGCTGCAGCTCTTCTCCACTAGGCCACCCGGGTTTCTCTCCTCAACTCAATTATGAGCACTATGGGGTGTCATTCACAAAAGATCAATTGCTCCAAAACGAAAAACAAAACCCGCTGCTGTAGAGTCAATTCCAATTCACAGTGACTCTAAAGAACAAGCAAACTGCCCCACAGGCTTTCTAAGGAGCGGCTGGTGGATTTGAACTGGGGGCCTTTTTTTCTCATTAGCAGTCAGCTCATGTAGCTGTCAACCACTGTGCCACCAAAGCTACTTCACCCATAGTAGCAGACACACACCTGACCAGATGGCAGGCATTTTAGCACTGCCCAAGGAAATGAGCAGATCTGGGGATGCTCCAATTTTTTAACCTCTTGTTAGCCAAAATGGCTGCAGGCACAGTCTCCACTTTACCCCTATTTCAGAGCTTTACCAGTCTAAATAATGAATATAATTAATTCAGTTGTATTAGTCTGTTCTAGTATAGTGTTACCGGCATGAGATGTGATCAACCAGATTGGAGTAGAAATCCTGGGTCTTATATTTGCTATTTTGAACAACATGTTGAAACTCCATGTCTCTGGTTCCTGATTTGTAAAATGAGGAATAATAACACGTCTCACTAAACTATCTTAAGTATTAAATGAGACAACTCATGTAAGGTACCTGGCACTACTGTGCCTAGCAGTGAGTGAAGGAGAGCATCAAATTAGTGCCCTGTGCCCTTTTCCTCTCTCTGACTCATTGCTGTTAGGGGCCATCAAGTCAATTCCAACTCACAGCCCTCCCCTGGACAACAGACCGAAACACTGTCCTATAGTGGGCCATGCTCATTATGGTAACGATGGAGCCCACTGTCGCAGCCCGCGTGTCAATCCATCTCACTGCGGATCTTTGTCTTTTTCACTGATCCTCTACTTTAGCAAGCATGATGTTCTTTTCCAGGGACTAATCCCTGCTGATAACATGTCCAAAGTATGGAAGACACAGTCTCACCATCCTGCTTCTAAGGAGCATTGTGGCTGACATTTGAGAGTTAAGCTAGTAGGCTAAGTTCTCTGGTTTTCCCCTTTGCGTTTTTAACAGTGGCAATCTTACTTTGGATGATGAAGATATTAGTGGAGTATCTTTGTAAAAATACATGCTCAACCAGAACATTATCATGAATTTCATAAAGCTGCAGTTCAGATACCACAGTCGTATCAGGACAGTGTGAAGCTTAGCATTCATAGCTTTAAAATGAACAAAGCTGGTCAACAGCACATAATGCACAGTTCAGTACTGTTCATGATATTCAGGCTTTGTTCTAAATATTTCAGAGCTAAGAGTGGGCACTTTTCAAAGACAAAAGATACAGAGAGAGTCAACAGTAGATTCTGACTGGGATCCATCGTGTGCCAGTCATTACTCCTAACACTACAATATAGCTTTGATGGCCAAAAGGTTACATACATGGTCTTTGTTGATTCTGCTAATACCAAATATGTTAAAAAGGAAAGAAAGTCCAGTTTGCATTTATTATCATAAATAATTTAAAACCAGCACAGATGAAGCTAAACGTCTCTAAATATACATGGATATTCAGATTCATCTCATAAAATTAAAATGTGATTAGATAAAGTAAAATATATTCCATTCTATTGTACCAGTTCAAGGAAAAATAATAGAAACTTTAATAAAACTAATATCACCTAGGATAATCATCTTCAAATTAAAAAAATGTTAAAAGTATGCATGGGTACGTTTCTCTCTCTTTGCCCCACCCCTTTCCTTCTCCCATTACTAGTTTACTTATCACACAAATCATATTAGCCAATTAATTCAGCTTGGATTAAACATTTATGCATGACAAATTCTCCATAACTCCTGCTATTTAATTCCATTTCCATCTTACTTATTTTAAAAACTGAATAACATAAAATTATGTTTTAGAGATTAAGAGGACATAAAAAAGGGGAGAGAAAAGTTTTAATTTGAACAGGAACTGTTGATTCTTTTAAAAAAAGGAAATAAATTTTGAGTACTGAGAAAGAAAGAAAAAGATAAATCATAGTTTATTTCCTGTACAAATAGTATTCAAATCTGTGTAATGTAAGCATGTATTAAGCATCTAGAAAGCGCCAGGCACTATCCTCAGTAGCTTCTGATGAGCTCCTCACGGTACAGACCTAGACTCATTTTTGTAGAAGTAGCCCAGTACTTGTCAGGAAGGATGCACTTGATAACTCTTCAAATACTGATCTAATGATTTAACTCTCACAGAGACCCATTCTGCAAATGAAGAAATTATGTTTCAAGTAGATTAAGCCAACTCATTCTAAGGTCTACAGTTCCTAGCAGACTGGGATTCTCACCAGATCCTCCCAGTTCAGGGCTCATTATCCTGCTGGAATGAGCAGCCCAAGAGGCCATACCTCTTGCAAGACAGAGACTAATATGATGATCTCCTCACATCTTAGACAGCATATAGCATAGGCTTGTGCAACATGAAGGTTCAAAAGTAAGTACTTGTCCTACCAGCCACTACATTTTTTGTAGAATTCTTTTATCAATTTGGGGATACCTTGCAGATAACACCCAAACTCCTAAAGGTGTATTTAGTGTTTGTGGATACAAAACTATTGATCCACAAGGAAATGAAAAGATTTTTTAAATGAAATTCTTGGCACAAATGGTTTTACGGAATTGTTGTTGTCAGGTGTCGTCGAGTCAGTCTAATTCATAGTGACCCTGTGTGTGACATACACTGTCCAGTCCTGAACCATCCTCACAATTATGATGCTTCAGTCCACTGCTGCAGCCACTGTGTCAATTAATGAATTAGAATTTAGTAATTGAAATACAGTATATGTAGATAAGTAATTACTGTGAATAAAATAAAATAAAATGAAGTTTTATATAATCACACCCCCAAATTATTTAATGCTGTGACTCACAACTATTTTCAGAATAGTATATAGTCAATACGTAACACTAGACTGACGGTTTTCAATGTAGCACAATTTTGTCCTCCAGGGGACATCAAGCAATGTTTGGAGACATTTTTGGTTGTCACAGCTGGAAAGTGCTACTGGCATCTAGTGAGTAGGGGTCACAGATGCTGCTAAACACCTAACAGTGCACAGGACAGCCTTCCACAACAAAGCATAATCTGTGTCAATGTTGGAAAACTCTGTTTTACACAACTAAAGTAAGGCAGAATTATCTACTGTATTCATGTTTAAGTTAGGAGCATGAATGGTAGTAGGAAAGTCGAGGATCTCCTGGTTTGTAAAACAAGTTCTGGATACTTTGAAAATCTGTCAAGCACACCACTGTCATCCTCAAGAGATTAAAGAGAAGTACCATTACTCTTCAGGCTGCAGTGAAGACAAGAGGTGTTGAGAACTGACATGCACTTAATACCCAGTGAATGTAAGCATGTTTCAAGTAGCAGTGCAAAGGCACACAAGAAGAAACTGCCAACTTTCCTGGATTCAGGGTGATTTTGAAGTTTCTAACAACTATCAAGTGAAATAAAACTTCTGTGGCTGCTATAATCAGAATCAACTTGACAGCCAATGGGTTTGGTGGTACAGTGGTTAACAGCTTGGCTGTTAAACAAAAGGTAGGTGGTTTGGACCCATCAGCAGGAAAAAGACGCGGCAGTCTGTTTCTGTAAAGACTGCAGCCTCCAAATCCCTGCAAGGCAGTTCCATGCTGTCCTGCAGGGTTATTATTGGTTGGAACTGACACCATGGCAACAAGTCATTGTATATCTAGGCAGTATTTAACTAACTTTCATTTCTAATTTCCAGTATCTAAAAATGAACAAATAACAAACCTTGCAGGTAGGGGACCAAAACAACAGACGAATAACTCCCAACACCACCATTTTCTTACTTTGTAGACTATTTATTTGACAGTAGAGTTAGTGAAGCTATAAAGCACACTGTGAATGAAGAAGGAAATTTTTAGTAGTTTCTTTCTTGGTAATAACAAAAAAGGAAGACATAAACTTTAAAATAAAGTCATTAGGAACAATGAAGAGGAAAAAAGAAGCAAACACTTGTGAAGTTCTATCACACAAACATCAAAATATTTGTTTTCCTGCAATAGGAAGCTTTAGTGCACTGGATGAATCAAAGGTGCCTCCCAACAAAAACTAGCTGCCACATCTAAAAGGTCTCTAAGATAACAATGTGACCCTGAAGGGAGCCACCATTTCTAGAATGACTTCCCTCTGCTGCTGAAACTCCACTGAACACAGGAATAACCTCTAACCATTAGAAAACATAAAGGCAAGAATAAACATTCAGTCTGATGCATAAAGGGAATCCAGAATACCACCAGAGTGGATAGAGTACTGTACGCTCCTTCAGGACTGCTGATGAGATAAGGTCTTGAAGAATTTCATAAATCAGATTTAAAAAATAAACTCTCTTTCTCTTACCAGGTAGTAGAAGGCCTGAGTGGGAGTTAGCTAGAGGACTGTTCCATCTTTCCCCAGCTTCAACCACAATGTGGGTTTCTCTAGGCTGGGCAGAAATGGAAGCAAAGGAGCAACAAAAACAAAATTTCTTAATATCTACACAGAAAATCTATCACCATTAAGATGCTCACATATGATGCTTCCAAGAAAATCTTTAGTTTATTCATAATTAGTTCAAGGGGTAGTGGACACTAAGTATGCTGGAATGTTTGCTGGTCAAGTAGTCATGGATACTATAAAACACAGCATAACGGACTTCAGCAAGTGACCTACTTTTTCAAGTTCACAAAAAATCACTTGTATAAGAGGTCAAAGACAAGCACCCTTTCAACATGACAGATTTCTTCTGGGATAACGAAGGACAGCAAATCAACCACATGTGTGGCACTGCCACACTTATTCTACAGAAGTTCTTGGTGTACACAGTCCTACTAAAGAAACAGTACAAAAAAATTTCCTTATGCTTGTACACATTAAAAACTATGTATGATAGGTAATTTTTCTAGATAGATCATGACAGTCCACAAAGCCCACAACATCAGTGATATACCAAGGGACTGTCTTGAATCTCTCAGGTACCACCCAGCTATGAAATTTCAATTTTAGGGCTTCACTGAACAGGTCTTCAGAAATCTCCTTTGCTCTATTGAAGCACTCTTACATGATAAGACACCTTTTCTATTTTTCTTCCTCCAGAATCCCAAGTTTACGGTTTCAGTGAGGTACTGTGGGGTATCGGTGACTCAGCAACATGAGAAGTGGGGGTTACAGTCAGAAGTACGAGAGTACACTACATGAATTCAAAACATATGATGTTCATTCAATGTTTGTACTAGCTTCGGTTTTTGTCTAATGAAAAGTGATTAGCAAAATAATCTTGTTAATTACTTTGCACATTAATTATTATCCTCGAAAACGAGACTTCTCTCTTAATGAGAACTGACATTCCAGGCAATAAACAGCCAGATGGTACACTTTTGCTTGAGATATACTGAGATTTCATTCTTAAGGAAGCTCACTGAGTGTATTTGCTCTGGTCTGCCCAGATAGTAACATTCAAGGAGACCAGTTAAGAGACTGAAAGATGTGTGCGTCTAGCCATTTCAAAAACTACTTGCAAGGCCTCTGTAAACATATCTATATTCCACCACACATACAGAAAGAAATACTCTAATTTTTTTAAAAAAAACACCCTTTCCTAAATATCTTCATCATAAAGACATCTTCACTGATGTACTGTTGAAGAATTTTTATGCCACTATCCCTAATGTAGAAACCCTGGTGCTACAGTGGCTAAGTGCTACAGCTGCTAACCAAAAGGTCAGCAGTTAGAATCCACCAGGCATTCCCTGGAACCTCTAGGGTAATTCCACTCTGTCCTACAAGGTCATTAAGAGACAGAATAGACTCAACAGCAAGGGGTTTTGTTTTTTAGACTTTTTATCACTGATGCCAGGTCCTTTATGGTACAAACATTTGAGTACTTGTCTCCTAAAAAACGACTGCAGTTTGTGTGCATCCAGGGGTGACCCAGAAGAAAGCCTTAGCAATTTGTTCCTCAAAGGTCACAGCCTTGACAAAACTAAAGAGTGCAACTCTACTCTGAAACACATGAGGTCATCATGAGTGGGAATCAACTTTGTGGCAAATGGCTGTCCCCTCCTTCAACCCCTGCTAGCCTAGACTGTCACATAACTAATAAAACTTCTTCTTTGACAATTTAAAAACACAGATCTCTCTAGATGTATCCTGCTCCTCAAACCCAGTAAAGTGATCACATGTTTCCATTTCTCATGCTGCTGACTCAATGATACGCCTTCCATAAGGCCAAAGTGATCTTTACCTTGCCAGAATTACAAGCACTTAAAAAATTACAATCCTACCTCTCTACTGCACTTAGAGGGTTTGGAACTGTTCCACAGTGTTCCTTCAATCTCAATGGAAGAACACTTCCAATTACTGGCACTTGAGAATATCTAAACCTTCCTCCATTTAAAAATCAACTTAGGAGAATGTTAAGAAAGCACGTCAAAAATTGATGGTCTGATGGGCCAAAGGTCTGGAAGATCCCCTGGGAGCATGGCCCCTAGACCTGCTGCTGCCCCTGACCAGAAGACACTACTGAGGTTAACGCTTCAGACAAAAATGGACTGGATTCGGGGATACAATATGACCGTATGTGTGTGTACTTTATGATTCTATGCATTTATAGGATGTTGTCCTACTGGTCACTTTCTAGATGGGAGGGAAGATGGTGGAGAGGAGGGGACAGGAGCTTGTTAAGAGGATACCACAAGTATAGAATGCAAAGGAGTATGCTGTCACCAGGCAAGGAGAGCAGAAGGAGCTGCAGATAGGCAGGCATGCAAAATGGATTTGACCTGTATACTTTCACTTCATTGCAATAAAAATACACATATATTACAGAGGAAAAAAAGACAGAAAACAGGTCACCATACAGTAGCTAAAGATGTCACATTTGCTGTTAATATCACATCCTTTCATAGAAAGTCACTCAAATAACATCCTTCCAGAAGTTTTAATATGTATATTTAAGAGCACAGCCTTATTCAAAGAGAATTAAGTATTTTATAATGATAATAAAAAAAAAGAACATGCAATTAGAATCTAACTGACAAACTGATTTTCAATCTCACCTCTCCCGAGGAACAGCAAACCAGTACTCTGGCTGCTTTCTTCGTTTGCCATACTGCTGGACCATGGCAGCAGTGTGGGTGGCAAAGGATTTTCTCATTGGTTTTCCCACCTTGATGCACAGAAACATGGGAGGAGTCTTGCTTTTCTCTTCCTTTGAAGGAAGTATATCTGAATCACATGTGAAAAAATTGTCCTCATTATTGACAACTGTGGTGACACTGAAACTTTACAGATTATAAAGGCTAGTGTCCAATCTCCTCTTGGTGACAGAAAGGCAAAACATATGACAGAAACATCATCCAACAACAGCATCTCACTAAGGCTGAATACATTTTCCAGCGTTTCTTTAATACAAAAGGAAAAAGCTTTGGATGTTTTAGGGTGGTCTATGTTACATGAGAAGTTATGTAACAGAAGTAAGTATAAAAACCAATACCGTAATGCACTTCAGTTTAGAATTGAAATATCTTAAGAAAAAGAAAAAAGATTTAAAATTCTTCTGGACTCCAAAATTCAAGGTAAAAAAGAAAAAAGTCACTTGAAATATTTTTTAAAAAAGGAAATTATCTTTGAAATACAAATCTGCAATAGGTCAAGTTCCATAATAGACATATTATACTGCTGATTTTTGTCAATTATTAATTATCAGTAAGAATACTCTCTTGGAGAAAACACTGTTCTGAAATAATTTTGCTGCAATTGCTGCTGCATATGTTAAGTTTTAGAAAGAGATTTTATATAGGTCTAAAAAGACATTAAAGAAAAACGGCTTACCTTCAATGGGTACCTGAATTCTCTTTAATAGCCATAACTGAATTTCAGATTTATTATCCATTTGTGCACCCTGGCAGCTATCGTCCAGAGAAGATTCCAAAGAGGAGTCTAGAGACTCTTTAATCATATTTTCTTCTGTAGAAGGGCCCAGATGCAGTGGAGCAGGTGAACTCTCTTTCACCCAGGTTTTATCTGGCTCCTTAATGACCTCAGTTGAGGGATCACCTGCCTGTGGAAGAGAGCTACTGAGGGTGATGTCTATTCCTATGGGTTCAATGCTTCTGTCATCACTTAATTCTGACTTCTGCAAGTTTTCAGGTAACTGCGATCCTTCTTTGTTTTTATTAAGGTAATATTCGATGAGTTTAACTTTATCTAGTTCTTCATGTATGTTCAGTGTGTTTTCCACCTGGCTTTCTGGGGAACCAGACTGCTTGTCCACTTCCGGCATCATATCCTGCTTCTCACAGGTTTCTAAATCCAGGGCCCCTTTCAGTTCAGCATCATTCTCTGTTTCTGAAAAGTTTAGGGCTGACTGTCCCCGTCTTTCTATAGCAGAACCGATTATTTGTGACTTAGCTTTCCTTAGGTCCTCTGGGTCCGCGCACTCCTTTTTGTCACCTCCTTTATCCATTCCATTATCAGTTTGAGAAGAAAGCTCCTCCAAGTCAACAAAGTCATCGTCTTCCACTAAAAGAGAGTTTTCTTTGGCTACGGATCCAAATGTAGTGTTAGGAGATTCCTTGCTGATCCTGGTCACTGTGGTAGACCTACTGGTTGGCTCCATTGAGGATTCTAGTTTCTTTAACTTTCCTGACACAGGGCTGCTTGAGAGCTTTGTATGTATATCACTAGTTGACTTCTCCAAAGGCATTACTGATGTGGAATCTGTACCGATGGTTCTCTCTCCATTCTGCTGCCGTTTTTCCTTGTTGAGAGATTTGAACTTACTAAATGGGTTTATATCCTTTTCAGAAGCCAGGTCTTCCCATTCTCCAGGCCTGTACAGAGGACAAAGATCCTGAGGTAGGTCACTGTTGGGGAAAAACGGTGGGTGCACATGGAATGTTAAAGACAAAACCAAAACCGAAACAGAGGAAAGGCAAAACAAAACAAAACAAAATCCAACCAAAAGCCAAAATATAAATATGTGGCAACTTAAATTAATGCTTAAATGATTTCAGAATGAAGAAATGAAATCAATAAATGACTTCAAAAGGAAACATAAGTCAACTAAAGGAAGTGGCAAAAGAAAGAACTGTGATGTTGCAGACCCTACCAGAAGCACAGGAATGGTTCTAAAGTCACGTATGAACATGGAGATGCTGCCAACCAGATTTTTAAAGATGATATAATAATGTTTCTGATTTTCATGATGGAAAGGACAAAGGAGAGAAAATATTTTAGCACTAGTGGCTGAAATTCCTTAAATATGCAAAGCTTTTACTTTTCATAGAATAGTCTAGAGACCAACTACATCAGTTCTGAATGGCTCATTTACTTAGCAACTACCCATTTAATAGCTCTATGACTGGCCCTGAAGCCTCACTGTAGGTTTCATGAATTCGTGCCTAATGCTTCCAGTAGCAGATACTCTTCCACCCCAAAGGAGATGAGAAAAGTGCTTATGTAAACACAGCACAATTTATGTAAATATATAGCATCTGCACCATTTGGCAATTTTCAAATTTATAGGAAAGTAAACTGGTATCAGCTGAAACATAAAACAGATGCCTTACTACCAAGATTTGAATTGCAAAGAAATATTGATGATACACGTTTTTCTAGTTTAAAATATATTGTCAAGAAACATTTTTGAAAACTGGGAGTAGAAATATCCCATATTTCTACTATCTTAGTGCTATTACTACATTAAACAAGGATCTAAAGCCTCTTTTTAAAAAATAATACTTCCAGATTTCAGAATTATTTTTTAAAAAGTTTAGATCATATTCAAGTTACACTTTCCCTATTATTGCATACCAGGTAATTCTTCAACTACAAAAAGATTGTCTCCTCCAAGCTATTTCATAAATCACTTGCATAGAATGTCCAGGCATTTTTAAATTTAAAAAAAAAAAAAGCCTACATAATTGTCAAGCTTTGACAAATGCTGCAAAAAGTCTCTTTCATTCATAAATCAATAAAATAAACATTCATTGATCTCCTAAGTGCCACATGCTGGAAGATGATTGTGACAGTGTCTCTGTTTTGCAGGAACTTGCATGTACGGCACTTGGCTTTTGACTGGCATGTACCTGTAGCAGCACATACAAAATATTCTGTCTACCACTAGCATTCCAGGAAATGCTAAGAATGCATCCATTGTAAGAGTCAAATAAGTTAGTGCAATGTGATTTACCCCCACTTATCTGTCAGTTTGTTGTATTGTGGGGGCTTGCATGTTGCTATGATGCTGGAAGCTATGCCACCAAAATTCCGATACCAGCAGGGTCCCCCATAGCAGACAGGTTTAAGTTGAGCTTCCAGACTAAGACAGACCAAGAATAAGAACGCAGAAGTTTATTTCTGAAAATAATTAGTCAGTGAAAACCTTATGAATAGCAGGGGAACTCTGTCAGATACAGTGCCAGAAAATGAGTCCCCCAGGTTAGAGGGCACTCAAAAGACAACTGGGTAAGAGCTTCCTCCTCAAGGAGAGATGACTTTAATTACACAAATGGAGTCAAGACTTCAGGACCTTCATCTGTTGATATGGGATGACTGAAAATGAGAAGAAACAGCTGCAAATATCCATCAGTAAGCAGAAAGTGTTATGTAGGGAATACAAATCTAGGAAAACTGGAAATCTTCAAAAATGAAATGGAGCTCATAAACATTGATATCCTAGGCATTACTGAGCTGAAAAGGACCAGTACTGGCCATTTTGAATTGGACAATCATATGGTTTACTATGCTGGGAATGAAAACTAGAAAAGGAATGAAGTTGCTTTCATTGCCCAAAAGAACATTTCAAGATCTGTCTTGAACTAAAATGCTGTCAGTAACAGGATGTTATCCACATGCCCATAGGAAGGCCAATTAATATGATTATTATTCAAATTTATGCACAGACCAATAAGGCCCAAGATGAATAAACTGAAGATTTTTACAAGCTTCTGCAGTCTGCAATTAATCAAACATGCAATCATAATGCACAGATAATTACTAGTGATGAGAATGTAAAAGCTGGAAAAAAAGAAGGATCAGTAGTTGGAAAATACAGCCTTCATGACACAAATGCTGCCAGAGATCAAATCATAGAGTTTCGCAAGACAAACAAATTCACAGCAAATATTTTTTTTCACCAACATAAATGGCAACTATAAACGTGAATTTTGTCAGATGGAATAGCTCAGTATCAGCAGTCAGAGTAAGACCAAATGCTGACTGCAGCACAGACTATCAATTACTCATATGCAAGTTCAAACTGAAACTGAAAATTAGAATAAGTCCATGAGAACCAAAGTATAACCTTGCATATGTCCTATCGGAGCTTAGAGACCATCTCAAGAATAGATGATGATTTCAACACTAATGACTGAAGACTAGATGGGTTGTGGAATGACATCAAAGACATCATCCATGAAGACAGCAAAAGGTCATCAAAAAGACAGGAACAAAAGAAAAGACTAAACTGGATATCAGAAGAGACTCTGAAACTAGCTCTTGAACATTGTGTAGTTAAAGCAAGAGGAAACAATGATAAAGTAAAAGATCTGATCAGAAGATTTCAAAGGGCGACTCGACAAGATGAAGTATTATAAAGACAAGTCTAAGGAGCTGGAAACAGAAAACCAAAAGGGAAAAACATGCTCTGCATTTCTCAAACTGAACAAATGAAGAAACTGAACAACTGAAGAAAAAAATTCCGGCTTTAAGGTGCAATAGTGAAGGATGCTACAGGGAAAATATTAAATGACTCATGAAGCATCAAAACAAGATGAAACGAATATACAGAAAGAACCAGTTGATGATGAGCCATTTGTAGATGTAGCATACGATCAGGAACCCATGATACTAAAGGAAGAAGTCGAAGCTGCACTGAAGGCACTGGCATAAAACAAGGCTCCAGGAATTGATGGTGTATCAGCTGAGATATTTCAACAAACAGATGCAGTGCTGGAAGTGCTCTCTTGTCTATGCCAAAAAATTTAGAGGACAGCTACTTGGCCAACTGACTAGAAGAGATCCTTATTTGTGCCTAGTCCCAAGAAAGGTAATCCAACTGAATGGGAAATTATAGAACAATATCATTAATATCATAGGCAAGTAAATTTTGTTCAAGATCATTCAAAAGTGACTACAACAACACATTGACAGGGAACTGCCAGAAATTCAAACCAAATTCAGAAGAGGACATGGAACCAGGGATATCAATGCTCATGTCAGATGGATCTTCTCTGAAAGCATGAAATACCAGAAAGATGTTTACCTGTGTGTCATTAACAATGGAAAGGCATTTGACTGTGTGGATCAGAACAAATTATGGCTAACATGGAGAATGGGAACTCCAGAGCACTTAATTGTGCTCATGAGGACCTGTATATGGATCAAGGAGCAGCTGTGTGAACAGAACAAGGGGAAATTGCATGGTTTAAAGTTAGGAAAGGTGTGTGTCATGGCTGTATCTCTTCACTATACCTTTTAAATCTGTATGCCAAGCAAATAACCTGAGAAGCTGGACTATATGAAGCGGAAGAGGGCATCAGGACTGGAGGAAGACTCATTAACAACTTACATTGCTGGAAGTGAAGAGGATTTGAAATACTTACTGATGAAGTTCAAAGATCACAGCCTTCAGTATGGATTGCACCTCAATATCAAGAAAACAGAAATCCTCACAACTGGACCAGTAAGCAACATTGTCATAAATGGAGAAAGACTTGCAGTTGTCAAAGCCTGCATTTTACTTGGTTTCACAGTCAATGCCCATGGAAGCAGCAGTCAAGAAATCAAAAGACTTATTTTATCAGGAAAACCTGCTGCAAAGGACCACTTTAAAGTACTGAAAAGTAAAGGTGTCACCTTGAAAAAATACCACAAAACAAGAATCACCTGATCTTGTCTATTGATGCAGAAAAGGCATTCAATAAAGTCCAACACCCATTCATGCTAAAAACTCTCAGCAAAACAGTAATAGATGGCCAATTCCTCAATGCAATAAGGGCCATTTATACAAAGCCAACTGCCTGCGTCATCCTGAATGGAGAGAGACTGAAGCAGTTTCCCTTGAAAAGAAGAACTAGACAAGGATGCCCATTCTCACTTCTCCTATTCAACACTGTACTAGAAGTTCTAGCCACAGCAATTAGACAAGACCGAGGAATAAAGGGCATTTGCATTGGCAAAGAACTAAAAATCTCCCTATTTGCAGATATGATTGTATATGCAGAGAATCCCAAAGAATCCATAAGGAAACTACTCAAGCTGATAGATGAGTTCAGCAAAGTCTCAGGATACAAGATAAACATAGGTAAATCAGTAGGATTCCTTTACATCAACAACGAGATTATTAAGGAAGAAATCACCAAGGCAGTATCATTTACTATAGCCCCAAGAAGATATAGTACCTAGGAATAAATCTAACCAGAGAAATAACAGACCTTTACAAAGAGAACTACAAACCCTTACTACAAGAAACTAAGACAGA
Organism: Heterohyrax brucei; assembly: GCA_028571685.1. Taxonomy (NCBI): domain Eukaryota; kingdom Metazoa; phylum Chordata; class Mammalia; order Hyracoidea; family Procaviidae; genus Heterohyrax; species Heterohyrax brucei. Next base: position 148,732,809 of record CM053144.1, on the reverse strand, counting down.
GTTACATAAATGGAGAAACCTATCCTGCTCATGGATAGATGACTTAACATTGTGAAAATGTCTACTTTACCCACAGCAAGCTACTTATATAATGCAATCTCGATACAAGTTCCAGTGATATTTTTTAATGAGATGGAGGAACAAATTACCAACTTTGTCTGGAAAGGGAAGAAGCCTCGGATAAGTAAAGCATTACTAAAGAAGAACAACACACTAGGAGGCCTCTCATTACCCGACCTTAGAACCTATTACATTGCCACAGTAGTCAAAACAGCCTGGTACTGGTACAAAAAAAGACAGATAGATCAGTGGAACAGAATCAAGCCCCCAGAGGTGACATCATCTGCCTATGAACAGTTGATAATTGACAAAGGCCCTAAGACATTAAAGTGGGGTAAAAACAATCTGTTCAAAAAATGGTGCTGGCAAAATTGGATGTCCATCTGCACTAAATTAAAACAAGACTCATATCTTATACCTTATATAAAAACCAACTCAAAGTGGATAAAAGACCTAAATATCAAATCTAAAACAATAAAGTTCATCCAACAAAAAGTAGGAATAACAATGGAAGGTTTAATATACAACATAAGACAGACTTCAAAATCTGTCAAACAAACCACAATCAACAGAAGAGAAAACAGACAAATAGGAACTACTAAGAATCAATCACTTTTTTATTAATAGAATTAAAAGGCCACCTACCGAATGGGAAAAAATATTTGGCAACTGTATGTCAGACTGATGCCTGATCTCCATAATCTATAAGGTACTACATAATACCAATAAGAAAAATTTAAATCATCCAATTAAGCGATGGGCAAAGGAGATGGCCACTTCTCTAAAGAAGAGATCCAGGCAGCCAAAAAACACATGCAGACATGCTCACGATCATTAGCTATTAAAGAAATTCAAATCAAAACTACAATGAGATACCATCTCACCCCAACAAGGTTGGCCATGATTCAAAAAATGCAAAACACTAAATGCTGGAGAGGCTGTGGAGAGATTGGAACTTTCCTACACTGTTGGTGGGATTGCAAAATGGTGTAACCTCTTTGGAAAGCAATCTGGCACTACCTTAAAATAATGGATATAGATATACTGTTTGACCCAGTAATTCCATTGCTTGGAATATATCCTACAGAATCAAGGCCATTCACATCAACTGATACTGTTCACTGCAGCACAGCCCACAAGAGCTAAAAGATGGAATCAAACCCAGATGCCCAACAATAGAAGAATGGATAGGTACACTATGGTATATATACTCAGCGGAACACTATGCAATGATAAAGAACAATGATGATTGCAGGAAACATCTCTTAACCTGGTTTCACCTGGAAGACCTTGTGTTAAGTGAAAGTAGTTAGCGACAAAAGGACAAATATTGTATGAGATCCCTACGATATGAACTTAAAAGCAGACTCACGCATAACAGAAAAAGACTCTGACGGCTGCAAGGGTTGGTGGGGAAGAGCGAGTGGGGAGGGTTTAGATTAGGTAGTTGTTAGAAATTTGGTTGGGTAAAATTGGTGACAGCGCACATTAGTATGAAGATCAACATTTACGGGACTTCAACACAACTTGTGTACTCCTCCCATGTTAACCCAATATTGCAAGGACAGAGTAGCTGAGGCGGGGGGCCAGGGACCACGTTCTCAGGGGAAATCGAGGCCAATTGGCACAGCTAGTGTTTTGTTAATGAGGTCTCTCCACATCCCACATTGGTGAGTGGCATCTGGGGTCTTAAAAGCTGCCAAGCTGCCATCTGAGGGTACAGCAAAGGGTCCCAACTCAGCAGGAACATATGATCACCAAGGTCCATAGCGACATGGGGGAAAGAGAATCCAGAAGACAGAGGGACTCACATGAGTGGATGTCTACATCAACTTGTGACAGGAAGAACCAGATGGTGCCCAGCCACCACCAGTGATAGCCATGATGGAGTTCACAAAGTATAAATAGGTGTGCACCCTGAGATCTCCACTAAAAGACCACAAGTGATGGTCCAGGGGGCCTCGGAGTTCTCCTGGGAGTGGAGCCCCTGGCCCTGATGCTGCCTCTGCCCATAAATCATAATGAAGGTCAACTTTTCAGACAGCAATGGATTGGACTTGGTGACACAGACTGATCATATTGTGTGGGCACTTTATGGTTCTAAGCATCTATAGGAGGTCGTCCTGTTGACCTCATACTGGAGGAAAGGGAATGGGTGGAGAGGAGAAGATAGGAGACTGTTGGGAAGATAAGGCATGTATGGAGCAGAGAGGAAGAGTGTGCTGTCACTGTGCAGGGAGAGCAGTGGAAGCTGCATGTAGGTCAGCATGCAAATTTCTATGGGAAAGAGGTCACCCTGAAAACCAAGGAGTGCCTGACCCAAGCCATGGTATTTTCAATTATATCATATGCATGTGAAAGCTGGACAATGACTAAGAATACAGAAGAAGAGTCAACACCTCTGAATTGTGGTGTTGGAGAAGAACAATGAATGTACCACGGGCTGCCAAAGGAACAAACAGGTCTGTTCTCCAGAGTGCTCTTTGGAAGTGAGGATGGCGAGGTTACATCTTACAAAGTATGACATGCTATCAGAGGGATCAATCCCTGGAGGACATCATGCTTAGAGAGTGGAAGGTCAGTGAAAAAAGGGGACCTTCAACAAGATGGACTGACACAGTAGCTACAATGACTGCCTTAAGCATACAAACAATCTTGAGCATGGTGTAGTACTGGGCAGTGTTTTCTTCTGTTGCACACAGGCTAGCTAAAAGTTGGAACTGACTCGACAGCACCTAACAACAAGAACAATATCATTTAAGATCCAGATTGGGATACAAATGTTAATTTGGTATATTAAGCTCTGTAAAAAGTCCAACAATAAAGAAACCCAGGTCTTCAAGAGCTTGATTAATAAGCAACAATTTCTCCCATGAACATTCAAGTTCCTTCTCATCTCTTCCTTCTCTGCCTAGTTTGTTCCCTGCAAAGAACACATTCCACTGCACTTTAAATGGCCACCTAAATTACCCTGTTCATCCCACCCCTCTTCTTCTTCTACCTAATCCAAGCTGTTAGTTCCTTACTTGGGATTAATTTAATTAATTATTTCATTTTTTTGTACTGAAGCTGCTGAGCTTTGCAAAGTACATAATTATGCCAAATGGTTCCATTGCTAATTAATGTTTTCTAGAGCAATGATGATCAAAAATCCCTTCAACTGTTCCTTTCCAGTTCTCTGCAGCAGCTGGAGTTACAAGTGTCCTACACAAAAAATACATAACTTGAAGGTGAGCCTGGAGAGATTCTACACACACACACACACACACACACACACACACACAGAGAGAGAGAGAGAGAGAGAGAGAGAGAGAGAGAGAGAGAGAAACAGACATACTCTAGCACACAAACCATGATTTATACAACATAGTTGGATAAACTGTAACCTATGACTTATTGTAATTAAATTTACAGCAATGTTTAAACTTTCTATAATTGATGGAATTCTGAACACCATACAAATTCACACAGATTCCACTCATACATTTTACTTTGCTCATTAGCACACAGGTTGTTCATCAGACTAATTCTTATGTACTTGTATCCAAGGCAGGAATCAATGTACATCCTTGAAATAATTTCAACAAGTTAGCAGCCAATTCTTAAATTTTCTTTCTCCCTTCAGTCACAGAAGTATCTCTATTCCAGATCACTGCACATAATGTCATGTGGAGAAAAATCTTTCTATAGAGATGTACCTTCCATTTCTATTATTATACATAATACCATCCTGGCCTGAAGATGCGCAATACTATTACTTTGTCAGAAACCACTGTTGGCCAAAAAATGATTTTATTTGTCTAGCCATTCATTTTCAAACCTGCCTATATCTTTGCCTATTCTCACCTCCTTTTGTTGCAGAGAACAGTGTTCATTCCTCCTTTCTAACCTCTTTCACTTCCTCTCCTCTTCCTCATCTAAGAGTTCCAAAATGTCCCAGGCAGCTGTGTACTCTCTCATATGGTTTCTCTGTTCACACTGTGTTTATAGTATCATTTGACCATAATTTCTGTGCAAGTGTCTGTTATGCCCAACAGATACAAGCTCCTCAAGGGCAGGAGTGCTAATCTACTCATCTTTGTATCACTGGCACACAAGAGGCATGTACTCAGGTGCCTTAGAAGCCTTGACTGGCATGGATAAAAGGATACCCCTGGGTCAATGCATTCACACTTTCAGCTATATATTACAGGTTGAAATAATAACAACAGCCTATACATCTAGAGCCAGGCTATCTTCTGAGAACTTTGCATACATTATTTCATTTAGTCCTTACAACACTTCCATAAGCTGAGGTCTACTAGTTTGAGATCTAGTACTGCGAGTCATGGAACTGTAAGTGGTAGAGCTATGAAAGTCAGATAATGTTATTTCAGAGACAATTATCATCTAATACTGCCTCCTAACTTCTTACTTTGAACACTTCTAGCAGCAAAATTTAGAGATCAATTCACTGCCTGGGCTCTTGTGGTAGCTTCAGTCGCTTGGGGTTGAGGAGTACTGAGTAGACTTTCTATCTCGGTTAATTCTCTACTTCTCTTCTTTTCACATGAAAGTCCACAGGTTATACTGTTTGGACTGCTGTTTTGCCTCTTCTTTCCTATCACTGAGCGCTTCTAAAGGTTTTTACGACTAGCATATGTACACAAACAGATACACTGACAAAATGACAGTAAAAATCAGACTCTCCATGTAAGTGGAATAGTTCCCTGAGCTTTATAAACTTTCTTTGGGAGGAGCTTCCTTTTATTTTTCACATCAGACTCAACATTTTAAGGCAAAAGTAAACAGGACTAAAGTAATTTTCATCTACACTTCAGAGAAAACAAACCACTCTTACATCCTCTTCTATGTACTGAAGATAGGCTGGCTATAGGGAAGGAGGCTACTGCACTGTCAACTAAAGCTCTCTCTATGCAGGAGGAAGCAAAGAAGAATGTCTATTCCATTGAAATGGGGATGAGAAAAAGAAGGAAGAAAAGGAGAAAGAGACAAGGCAGGGGAAGAGGAAAATAATCACTGGAGCAAGCAAAGAAGACTGCCTCTTCCATTGAAATGGGGATGAAAAAGAGAAGGAAGAAAAGGAGAAAGAGACAAGGCAGGGGAAGAGGAAAATATCACTATGTCAAACTTTTCCTTTATCATTGACTTTATTATTTTCATTTCCTCTCATTTTTCTATTTATAAAAAAATTTAGAACACAAACTTTCCACCATTAAATTTACCTCTATACAATTCCTCACTCCCATAAATGTCCTCATTTTTAATTGTCTTTAATTCTCTCAATATCCCTTTCATCTGGTTAACAAAGAAATGTGTCTTACGAGGGCAAGGCATCTTTGATCTTCATGTGGGAAATATCGTTGTACAGGGCGATGGAAACCACCTCTTCCATGGGGCAGATGAGACCATATTCCTCACACCCATTTTCAATAACCAGGGGATCAGACTTGTGAGGGTCAAACATGATGTTATTAGGAGTGACAATCATGACGCCTCCAACTACACCCTGCAAGAGAACGGGACAGAACAGAATCACCACAGAGAGGTATGCTTCTGACAACAACCATAAAAGCTGTGTAATTAGCTCATGATACCATTCCAACTGTGTTGTGACCCAGAGGATTAGCACCCTATGAAAATCAGTGCTGGAAAAAAAGTAATGTTAGCACCATGCAGTAGGACAGGGACAACATATCCACCTTGCTCTGGCAATCACACTGACCTTGGTTCTAGTACACACTACAGCAAAATTAACAGTACGACCTTGGGTTACTCTTATGTGCCTCAGATTCTCCAGCTGTTTGTAAGATGAGAGGGTTGTCCTTGATATTTTCTCCACTGAGAACACTGCTTTACAGTTCACTCAAGTATTCAGCATGGGTTGATAAGGAAGATGCACAGTCCTGTGTTATGGCAACAGCTACCTTGGGGCGATGGTGCCCAAAAAAGTCCTAATATTTTTGTCTAAAATGCTTAAAATGCACAAACTCCATAAAGACTCAACATAAAGAGGATCACAGGATTTTTGTAGCCATAAGCGAATATACTGATGAACTATGGAAATTATTCCCTTCATCTGTCAGTTTTTTTTGAACTGTGATGGCTTCTTATGTGCTAGCATGGTAGCAAAAGTTATGTCATCAGCAATTCATATTACCAGCAGTGTCATGCACAGCAGACAGGTTTCAGCAGAGCTTCCAGACAGACACTACAAAGAAAGGCCTGTGTCTATGACACTCCACTGGTCTTGTCCCATTTGGAGCAAGGGCAAATGAAAAACCAGAAACACATGGAAAGGTAAGTCCAAAGGACTAATGTATCACAAGTACTATAGCCCCCAGGAGACTGAGTCCAGCACAGCTAGATGGTGCTTAGCTACCACCACCAACTGCTCTGACAGCGATCACAATCAGGGGACCCAGAGAGAGCTGAAGAAAACTGGAGTACAAAATCTAATTCAACTTCCTGGTCTAACACAGACTGTAGAAACTGAGATTATGGCCCCCGGACACCCCAAAGCAAGGGCAGTACTGAAGTTACTCCTGAGGTTCACCCTTCAGTCAAAGATTAGACAGCCCATAAAACAAAATAGGATTAAATCAGCACACAAGCTCAGGGGTGAGAAGGAAAGACGGGACAGAAAAGCTGGTAATAGGGACCCTATGGTCAAGAAGGAGAGTGTTAACATGTTGTGCAGTTGCTAACCAAGGTCACAAAACAACACGCGTACTACTTGTATAATGAAAAGCTAGTCTGTCCTGTAAATCTTCATCTAAAGGAAAACAATAAAAATAAACAAATAAAATGTAAAGAAAGGCCTGGCAGTCTATTTCTGAAAAATCAGTCAATGAAAGCCTTAGAGATCACAACAGAACACTGTCCAAATAGCTTGCTTTAGACTTGTCTTGAGGAAAAGTCAATTGTTGGGCATCATGTTTGGTGAAGATGGACTGGCAGAGTAGCCACAGGGATGGACTCAAATATGCTCGTAATTGTAAAGACCATGAAGGACTAGGCAAAGCTTCGTTCTGTTGTATGTAAGGTTGGCATGAGTTGGCATCAACTCAATGGCAGCTAATAATAATCTGTGGCAAATAAAGACCCAAAGCAGTAACTTTATGGGATTGGAAAAACCTGGAGCTTGGTTACATTACATTACAGACTTTGATGTCCATGAGGATATTATCTATCAAGGACCAGAGAATATGGATGACTCTACTTTGGTAAGTAATTTGTTTTGTACTCTTTAATGAGTTTATGGATCAGTTTTGGAAGAAGTTTTACATTTCAGGCATACTTATTTGGGGGTGCAAAAGCTACAAATGCATTTCACTAACTTTTCTTATTATTTAGAACCTGACATGAACTCTGTATTATAAGTGCAGGAATTCACTTTATATAACACAGCATCTCTTTGAGAGGCTCACCAAAAGTTGGATCTCTTCTTTGTAAAAATATCGGCAACAGAAAAACAACATATCATGACACAGCAGACATCATTTTTAATACCAGAACATTAGTAGTAAACACAGGTGAGAACTTACCACTTTCGAGGTTAGGTGCTAAGCTCTTTACATAAATTATCTCTCTTAACTGCCACACCCTATTAATTTTTGTTATTTTTTCTATTTTACAGATAAGGAAAACGGAAGTTTAGAAAATATAAATACCTTGTCCATGGTCTCAGACCGAGTAGGCAACAGACCTAGAATTTCAATTCACCGAATCTGACTCCAGAAGTTGCTGTTAAATATATACAGTGCAGTTTCTTAATATGCTATAATCCAATAACTGAAAGATAAACCCAAGGCCACAAAGAATCATACGTCCATTCAATGATCACATTGCCTCAATGAGTAAAATGCCAGGCATCTAACAAAGACTAATGGACACCTGTCAAATCTTAAGCTTGAATTTTGGATAAAATATTTTAATGCAACATCTCTACCAGTATTTATTAGTTTCCCACAGATTCCCAGAAGAGGAAACAAATTGTACTACCATATACCTTTCCATCTGTGAAGTACCGACAGTTCATTTTTAAAAATTTCACAATGCCTGGCTCATCTTCTTCAGATGTAGATGATAAGACTCTTTCAATAGGTCTCAAGGCCTTCCTTGCTAAGTCAGCATCCTTTAGAAAAGCAAAAATTTCCAAAATAAATACAAGCAGTATTTCAAAACAAATTAAATACATGCAGCATGTAAGTAAACTTGTTAACTTGAACATTAAAAAAGGCAAAAGTCCTTTGTTTTTCAAAAATATTACACATATAACAGTAGGTACCCAAATCACACTAGGATTAAAAAAAAAAAGTATGAACCTACAAAACTGACTCAACAAACATCTTTAGGAAATGACTTAATATGAAATATCTCTATCAAACTCATGATTTAAAAATTGTTTAGAAAAAGGAAGAGTATGAATGAACTATTGGTCTCATCAGGTACACAACTGCCTAATTTTATCCAATTTGTATACATTTGGTTTTTAGAGTTTACATGTGAACAGACTTTTCCTGAAAAGGATGTGTTCTCTAGACTAATGACAAATCACTCATCCTACCTACTAAGGGGAAATTTTAGATATAATCTTATGAAAAACTCACAAAAAAATACTTTCAGTAAATGTGAACTTCACTACATGAAAGACAAACATACAGGCAGTTTATCATATTCTGCATCTGATGATGATGGAGAGACAGTAGCACCAGGGCTGGATGATGATAATCTGAAGGTACTGGAAGGGCAGCTGGCATCTGGTACAAAAAGGACCTGAGAAGTGGAAAGAAGTGTTGGGTGAGTAAGGAGAATCAGGCAAGCCACTAGCCAGTAAGTTTAGGGCATCTACTTTGTCTGTATACAGCATGATACTAGGTGCTTGTCTAACACCTAAGTGGTTTGCATGAAACTCATAAACTATGTGGTGTCTTCTAGACCAATCCATGAAACAGTGCTCAGCAATAGGACAGTGTGCATATTGCTGGAACAAACCTTTAGACACTGGGGGAACTTACAAAGAAGAGAGCAAGGCAGGGCAGGCTATGTGAAATAAGTGTGTCCAAGTGAAACCTTGGAGAATAAGTAGGATTTGACTGGTACACAGGGAAGAATCTTCTAGGGAAGGAAACTAACAATATAAGTGAATAAGGAGAGAGAAGCATAGCACGCTTCTAAATGTAACACCTAAGCCATGGGGAAATGGAATAAATCCAGGCTTGCTAATGCCATCAACGCAGGCTCTGAGTGCTAGAGTAGGCAAGGTCCTTAAGTGAGAAACTGTACAAGGTAATAGCAACATAATAATCTTAATATTTTCTCCATCAGTATCTGGGTTATCTAAAAACTAAAACAAAACTTCAAAAGATTATTAAAAGTAGTCTCCTCGTAAAAGAGATTTGGTTCTCTAAATGTCATTATGATTCTGTCATTCTTAATGAGACATGCTACATTTTGGCATACATCACATACGGTCTTAAAATGCTGACATCTAATGTTATAAAAAAGAATTCACAGTTAATCACATAACAACTGATTAATACTGTTTTTCCACTGTCTCCCATCTTTCCAGTCTTACGTCGGTTTTAACATTAGTCATTTAAATCTGACTTCAGCCTAGATAGAAAACGCTGGAGGTGAGACAGAGTCAATATGGCGGACTAAACACACATCTCTGTAACTCGCTCTGAAAACCCAAGCTGATAACTAAACGGAGCCTTCTGGACACCTAGTGAGCCCTACGACATGGCACGGAGCTGTCAATTTGGACTACATACCACCGAAGGTGAAATTTCTTCTCTTTTGCCGTTCCCCACCCTTGTTGAGTGCTGGCTCTTGTGGGCTAAAGGTAACACGCCATTTTAACTTTTCTTTCTCTGTCTTAGCCAGTGGGGGGGGGGGGCTGGGGCTTAAGTGGCAGCAAAGCTCCGATGTGCTGCTGATGAGATCAGCAGGCAGAATGGCCACATTTTGAGAGCCCAGCTCTGGACTCTGAGCACGTGGGCCCCTTCAACCCCTTTCAAACCTTCACCATTGAATCACCTATTCCACAACAGGCAGGAAAGTTTGTGCGGGATGCCATCTTGTTCAACTGGGAGGTGGAGTTACCCAAATGGAGGCCCCAGCAGGACCTAATTCCTAGGCTGGGAGGCAGCACCTGCCCAGGCAGCACTTTCCCAGCAGAAAAGCAGTGTTTTTCACAGTGTGGCCTTATGGGTGGGGCCTGGCAGCAGATGACAGCAGATCAGCAGCCTTTCTGTATTTTGAACTAGTTTACAGCATCTGGAGTTGGATATAGAGGTGCTTACTTTGCCAGCTGGGAAGAAGGACTTGGACACCTGAATGCCTGACGGATCTTGGAAGCTGTCAGATACCTTTTATATTTCAATATAAGATTGCCTAGAGAAACAATTGTGGTATATTCTGATGGCATCTCTTCCAGCCTTTACTGACTCACATCGTAGGGTCAGCTGACAGCTCCTCAGTGACTCTATAAGTAGGGCCATGTCTTTGCCAATCAGGAGGTGGAGCCTGCTATCCTAGAGATTCCACTGGATCCAGTCACTGGAGTACATCCAGGTGACTTTTGATCACCCTCCTTTTCAGGCTGAGCTTCAAATCCTACTAAGGTAACACCAGAGAAACAAAGCAACCTCCAGATGCCCCAAATGCAACAAACTTTGGACAGAAATGTAAAGAAAAATTCATCTATGACTACAGAAGGCTGCCCAAAGAAAGAACCAAAGAATTCCCCAAACAAAGAAGCCTTTCTGAAACTATTGGAGGGTGAGGATTCTATATAATAGATCTACCAGGTGCTCCTTGAATACTCTGGGGGGTCAGTTCTACCCTGGCCCCTATGGTCGCCATGAGTTGGATTCAACATGATGGCACTTGGCTTTGGCTTAGACATTATACAAAATGCAGCAGCGCTAAATGAAAAATTAAGTAAGCTGTCTGATCCGATGGAACACCAGTACTCTGAAATCCAACAGATCAATAACAAAATCAAAGAGACAGAGAATTCAATTCAAAGCCAAGAAAAGAGAATGAAACAAATGGAAAACAGACTTTCTGATTTGAAGAGCTACAGACTCCAGCATCCATAAGGAGAAATCAGAAAAAAGAAACAAGAAAAATGAAGAAGCATTAAGAAGCATGTGGGACTCTACTACGAGGAACAATCTATGCTTAATTGGAGTTCCTGAACAAGGGGGGACACCTGAAAACACAGAGTATTCTTGCTGAGCTGCTAACAGAAATCATGAAAGAAGAAAATAAAGATATCCAAAATGTGTATTGAACGCCACTCAATATAGATCCCCAAAGAAAGACTCCAAGACATACTATAATCAAGCTTAACAAAACAAAACAAACAGAAACTCTTACAGGCAGCAAGACTCAAAGGAAAGCTAACATTCAGAGGGAAGCCCTGTAGGCTTTCGTCTGACTTCTCAGCAGAAACAATCCTGGCAATGGGATGACACATTCAAGGTTTTTAAAAAACTGGAGGCAACAACAAAAGACATTACAATAAAGGTGGAAAAGCTAGAGTCAAGAGGAAATAAGCCAAAGACTGATTACTACTGGAAAACACGTGCCCTAAAATCACTAAACAGTCACCCAAAGGGGGACCATACAACTGGCTGAGTTTCCAAACAACCAATACAAGGAGATGTAGCTCAACAGTTAAATCATCATATTAGTTACAGAATTCAATTTCCATCAAATAAAAAACAGTTTCTCAGAAGCAGCACAAGTATTCTTCCAGAAGATCTCATTAAAGAGAAGAGGGTCCTGAGCTAACAACTCATCATCGATGCACTCACCGTAAATACAGTAACCAATCTGGGTAACTGTTCTTTATAAACCCTCAATTCCAGTGTCACTGAAAGAAATGTCCCCATTTAATTTATAAAAGCAGCTTTACAAAGGGCTAAAATGGTTCAGTCTTGGTATATAGTTCCCCCATTTATGTATCTCAGCTACATTTATGTATCTCAACTACAGCAATGTGTGGATGGCATTTCTTTTAAGCAATTCTCCATAAAGACTTTTTTTTTTTTGCATCTGAGCTTTTGACAAATATCAGACAACAGAGGTTGAAGTTTGAGTCTCAGGTACATGCTTAATGGCAAATCAAAGGGGTAATCCCTATGCTTATACAGTTACCTGCACTAGAAATAGAGGTGACAACTGAAAGCTGGGAAGCTTAGCCAGAACATGTGCCATCTCAACATGCAAGCGAGCCTGGGTCACAGGTAGGGGTAAAATCGTCCTACTGCTCTCCATAAACATTTCTGGGTTGGGTTTGTTTCAACATACAGGGAAATAAGGATTTGAGGTCCCAAAGTCCTTTCCCATAAAGCAAAGCTGTCAATTTATAAAACTTAAGTCATTGTGTCCCACTATATTAAAAAAATCTTAAGAGTATCCATTTGGCAAGGTAATTTCTAGTGCACTCAAGATAAACTACTTGTAAAAGTATATTCTATCACCTAAATTAAAGAAGATTCGTATTATATATCCTCAAATTTGATGTAAGTATTAGAACTAAGGGCCAAACTAAAGACCTCCTGAAAAAAAGTTTTACTTCTCAGTTCTTTTTTTCTTTTTTTTTTTTGTCTTTCAAAGCAACAAAAAAAGTTTAGAGTAAGCTATTAATTTAATAAGCTACCAGCATTCTCCTCTGAAAATCACCACTTATCTCTGGCCACCCATCTGGCCAGACCAGCCTTCTCGTCTACCTCAAAGTGATCACCACATCAGTCTGTACAAGGGTGAGCCTTAAATTCTCCAGAACCAGAGTAGATAAAATGGGTTTTGACTTGTCAGATCTACTGAAATCAGAGGGAGATCTACACCTCTAGGTAGCAAGACAGAGTACTGAAAAATCTTGGAAAGCAAAAGGTCACACACAGTTTTTGAAAAACCCCTCAATCTACTTCATTCTTTGACATTCCCTGTCTATGACAGCAAAATCATGAACACGGAAGGGTCCTGAAACAACTGACTGCTGTGACACTTGTTGTACAGGACTAGACAGCTACTGTAAAGGCTGGAAGGATATCTAAGTAATGTGGCCCAACATTTAATTTCAGAGATTAAGAAACTGAGGTCCAAAAATGGAAAGTGACTTGCCCAGGCCACATAGCTGCTACACGGTCAAATGGAAACAAAACTTTGGGGCCTCCTAATTCAGGCATTTTTGACATTATGATAGGCTGTCTCTAAGAAGCATATTAAAATAGTTTTTATACCTCTTATTGGCTACTCTGTCGGCAGTTCGAATCTACCAGGTGGTCCTTGGAAACTCTATGGGACAGTTCTACTCTGTCCTGTAGGGTTGCTGTGAGTCAGAATTGACTTGACAGCAATAGGTTTATGTTTGTTTGTTTTGTTTTTGGTCAGGTTCAGTGCTGTTTCTAACCCAGCACTGTTGTACCACATCAAGACAAAAAAGATGAAAATTCTGCCTAATTTAAAGTCAGCAATGGCCAGGATATATTCCAGGAACAGACTAAACTGAAACCTGTAATTCTGAATTAAACATTTTATGAACCTCTGTGTTAATTAATAAAAGTAAACAAAAAGTTAATCTAGAACTTCTTTTAATGGCCTAGAAAACATTTGCTACCCAAATTGGGAATCATTATACTATTCTCTCTTAATCTTTTGCAAAGTATTCATCTCTGAATCACTCAATCTTGAATACCTTTGGATTTAGAGAAAAGACTAATGTAATACACATTATCTTTAATGACAAACCTGTGCCACTAACAGTGTAGCATTAAAATGGCAGTAAAAAATAAATGCAGAACTTCGAAAGTCATATTTAACTAAAAATAATTACCTGGCCTGGAACAATAGTATGAGTGAAAAGTTTATTTAGTTCTACTAGTTTATTGGGAGTGATGTTAAACTTCAGTGCAATGGAGTTTAGGGTGTCCTGGCTTCCAGCCTAGAAGAAGCAAACAAATACAATTCATTACATAAAGAAAAAAAATTCCTTTTGCTAGAAAAGACTAGCCTACTTATAACATGAGTGAACAAAAAAGAGCTCTATCCAGACATATTATGAAAGAGAGGGAGAAAATGTTCTCAGTTATTAAGAAAACCACACAAAAGCAAACTCTCAAATGCAATTCTTGTCTGGGCTGTCTCATCTTCAAATTTTATTATCCAGTCTTAGATTTCTAAATATGGCCTAGCTCAACTCAGGAGTATGGAGTGAATATCCAAGAGGTATAATAAAAAAACTGTAAGAGGAAAAGAAGCAAGTAAACATGCAGTCACAAGGGCAGTGGGGCTGATTCCTCTATCTCAGTTGGCCGGCTACTTGTCCTTCCCTTCACTGCCCTGCAAGCTCCTGGCCAGAGGCCCGCCGTGGCTGTCTCCCTCAGGGCCCAGAAGGGCCCGACTCTTGGAAGTATCAAACACTTGAGGGATGCGCACTGGGAAATGCAAGGAAATCTGAAAGAAATTGAGGTTTGCTACCAAGAATTGCTTCTTGTTGTTAGATGACAATTTCTCATGGTCAGCGAAATTTTAGCACTAGTCTCTAAATCTCTAAAAACCTGTGATACACATCACAGTTAGAGTTTTTGATTTTTTTTTTCTATCATTGAGAAGGAAGGAGAACAAAGGGGGCAATGAGACAGTGAGAAAAAAACCTCGACCCAGAAAAAAGCTGACTTTCTGTGGTGAGATCAATAACCCAAGATGAACTCCCTGTCCAAGGTCACTGGAGAGACCATGCTAGCGATAGGTTACTTTGGTTGATGTTACTAAGAAGTTCTCATCTACAGTCCTGGGTCAAGGTTGGTGGCTGTCCCTCTAAATGGAACTGGCTACACCAGCTGGGTCTTGAATTAGGCAGAGATAAGGGGAGGCTTCTGGAGAATGTGGACTCACTGGCGAGAAGGTAGGGTCATAGAAGTGGAATTAAATGTATCAACTAGTTATTAATATTATGGTTACAGAAAAGGTCCCTGGTGGGGCAAAAAGTTTGCAGTTGACTGCTAGTTTAAAAGTTGGCAGTTAAAACTCACCCAGAGGCATGCAGAAAAAAGACCTGGCAATCTACTCCCATGCACATGAAAGTCAAGGAAACCCTATAGAGCACTTCTACTCTGTAACACATGAGTTTGCCATGACTCAGATTCAACTCGATGGCAATAGGTTTTGTTTTCCTTT
The DNA here is from genome assembly GCA_028571685.1 of Heterohyrax brucei. Lineage (NCBI taxonomy): Eukaryota > Metazoa > Chordata > Mammalia > Hyracoidea > Procaviidae > Heterohyrax > Heterohyrax brucei. Next base: position 148,717,551 of record CM053144.1, on the reverse strand, counting down.
GATTTTTTATAGTTACAGGAGTCCCAAGATGGTGCAAATGTTTAATGCACTTGGCTGCTAAGCAGTAAGTTGGGGATTTGAGTCCACCCAGCGGCACCTTCAAAGAAAGGTCTGGCAAACTACTTCTGAAAGAAAACAGCCACTGAAAACCCAGTGGGCACAGCACTACTTTGACATACATACAGTCACATGGGTCACCTTAAGTTAGACATGACTCAATGGCAACTGGTTACTATTCACAGATTTTCAGTTACAGATACCACTGAGGTATCTTCAAAGCTTTTCTAGACATTATTTTTTAAAATCACTCTAAATTAAAGTCTACAATATATGCCCCAACCCCTACCCTGAGCAAAATCATCTCTAGTAAAAACAACAAAAACATTTTGTATTTTTTCAATATTATCTACTTACATAATATATTCAAACTCAGAAGTGTTCAGGGTTTAAAGTTAGTGTTAAGACAACAGACTGAGAACACGGACTGCGGAGCCAGACTGCTGGATCTGATTCCTGGGTCTGCCATTTGTGAGACGTGTGACCCTGTGGGACCTTTGCATAACTTCTCTGTGCCCCAACTTTCTTTACCCATCAAACAAAGCTAATTATAATATCTGCTCCATGGCACTTACTTCACAATCAGTGATCAAAAAATTTGCTTCAAATTTCTGAGTAGAGCTTGTGGTAGGTACTATGCATGGACGGCTCAGAGAAGGAGAAAAAACTTAAAAATCAAATTCTTATATATGAGTAACACATACAGGCCCTGAGACGAATGTGCCGGAATCATGAAATATTTGTGCATGGAATCACCCAGAATGCCTGAACATCCACAGCCTGTGAGCAGTATAAGCAAATTGGTAAGCAATAGTTTGGATCTCTAAATACAAACCTTTTATTTCTAATGACATATACAAACAATTTGCCAAGTAAAACTAGTGTCTGTAACACATAAATCAAACAGGGAGGCAGATCTAGATTACCAATTTGATCATTTGTTTATATTCATTAATTAATCTGGCGTTTGGTTATCACTCTGACTGCACTCTTTAGTATACACCATACAAACGGACACTTCTCATTTCTTTGAAGGTAACTGTGGGTCACTGCTGGACACACAAGGGTCTTCAGAACTATGGTTTTAGAATCAGCACAGCTATCATCAATAAATAATTTCACTCAACATCTTTGAGTGCCCACTTTGAGGTAATGCACCATGCCAGTGTTCTAGGCATCAGAAACGTATTTCAGATAGTATAAACAATCACCCCAAATCCTTTCAGGAAATGAGTGGGACTATAAACCACAAAAAAAAAAAAAAAGCCTACAGACGCTCACAAAGAATGAGCAGGAAATCCCTGCACCCCTTCTCCTTCAGTGTGACTCCCCAGAGACCCAGGGAAGATTTACCATTTCAAAAGAAAGACTACTGAAGGATTAAGTCTTGCTGCTTGCCTTACAAGGGCCTGGCATGGCAGAGGAATAACAAACATAAAGCAAACTGACACCAGGGGAACACAACCAGGTAAAGGGAATAGCGCTGCTTTTCTATTTAAAAGCCGAAGGGAACACTCCTTGATAATGCTGTTTCACAGTGAATTAACACAGATCTATAACCGAGTGCCCACACTGTGCCAGGCCCTGAATAAATTAGATGCAGCCCTTGAGGGAGGTGAGCACATGACACACAGTGTGAAAGCACAATGATGGACAGGCATTTATAGCATGAGTCGTCTGCTGAGGCAACAACACAGAGTGCCCGGACCTTGTAGGCGCTGTGTGTGTGGCAGTCAACAGAAGGGATGCAGGCCTTCTCTGTGTATACACGAATTAGAGCACGAGACTGATGGTAAAATGACAGTCACACTAAATGAGCCAACAACGTTAAGCTGAGATAAAATATGTAAGAACATGATTCCGTGAGAGAGTGAGATGAAGGAGCTTGACCTAGACTTGTAGGATGGTCACAGAAGGTAGGCATGAATAGGGCAAGTGAGGGGAAGATGCCGAGAATAAAGGATCCGGCTCGAACAAATCTGTGCATAAAAAAGGCATTGCTTCTCACAAAGGACCACGTAAGCAAGGAGGTCCAAATGGGTATGTTGAGCATGCATGCAGATGGACAGTTCTAGAATTCTGAAAGGACATCTGGCATGGAGACCTAAGACTACTGGTAGTCACTAGTATATCACAGGAATTCCAATCACAGGTATATGTGTGATTGCCTGAAAGCACAGAGGGAAGAGAAATGACCTATATCAGGCCTTAAGCTTCACTGCACAGCAGGTACACAACAGGAATACAGGCAAGAGGCAAGATGAGTCATGGAGAAACAGTCTGCAGATCCATTAGTATCAACAATTGTTTGAACCATCCTGTTCATACTTACAGTGTACTCCACAGTACCATGTGGCTTCTGAACCACCATCTTCTTCTCTTTTTTATCGTGTGTTTTGTTCTGATTGTCATCTGAAGGATAAATTGTATGTACATGAGTAATTTCATTTTCAGCAATGGAAGACAGTGTTACTTTACAGCATACCAGACTCGCTTTCAAAAAAAAGCATCAGAACTCCAATAAAAAAATTGACTAAGGGTACAAATACGCCATACTCAGAAAAGCATACCATTAGACAATGATTACAAATAAACGGTTAATACTAACTGGAATAAAATAGTGTAAATAAAAACAAGGACGCAATTACGTAGTTATTAACATAATAATTTAGAATGAGAATGTATAATGATGATAATGTTACCGTAAACCAGTCTAGTCCCAATATAAATGATACATACTGCACATCAGCACAGCCCTTTGAAAGAGCAATTTGGTAATATGTAGTAGTGTTCTTGGTCAGTAACCTTTCTCTTAGAAATTTATCCTACTAAGAAATGTGAAAGAAGAAAAACATGGCATGTCACAGAATATGGTCAGTGCAATATTATTTATATTAATGAAAAGCTAGAAACATTTATACATCCGACAATATGTTAAACAGTCAACAACTGGCAACTGTATATGGCTAAAACTGTTGCAGTTACATACATCTTGATAAAGTAGAGCAGAAACACATTGTAATGGATACAAATTTAAGTGACAAAAAGGATATCAAATGGAATTGACTATGAAAAGATGCTCCACCTTATATATGATCCGAAAAAATGCAAATTGAAATGTGGAACTTTTTACATCTATTAGTCTGGCAACTTTAAAAAAGCTGGATAACTTAGTGTTGGTAGACGTGTGAACTGCTGCTTGTTCATCAGTGTCATCTGTGGCAGCGGGGGGAGATGGAGGGTGCATGTACCAGGCAGTAACGGGAAGTAACAGATCAGAAGCATACACGTTAAGATGAAGAGAAACAGAATGGAATCTACAAAACAATGTCACATATGCACACAGACCACAGACATTTTTCAAGGACATACACAAATAAAAGGCTATACATACGTACAATAGATGGGAGGCTGACGAGGGGAATGAGGATGAAAGGGAATTTATGAATAAATAACAAAGGACTGAGCTCTGACCAGTGATGACAAGTCACGAACCAAGAAGTATGATTAACTCTCCACACACACTCTCACAAATATATCAACAGTATAATTTCATCCACCTAAAAAGTACGAGTGTACTGTGTGAGATCTGAAAGGTAACAAAGAAACATGAAGAGTTCATTCACATGGGATGGTATTTGATTTTTAAAATTCTTCTTCATACTGTTTAAAAATAAAAATCAAGACAGAAAAATATATTTAAGCAGATATTACCAGTAGGAATCATGTTTTGGGCAGCTGTACAACAAATAAGACTATTCACAGAACCAGAGACCCTGAAAATTCCTCTGACTATAAAAAAAAACACTTTGTTACCTCCCAGTGACCACATCTAAAGCATTTCAAAAAGACAGACTAATAACTGTGTCTTTTAGATACCCCGATCTCCAAATAAGCAGGTTTCTATATAGCCTACCCAGAAACACGATCACAGTATTTTCTAGCTCTTTTATAACATAAAAGCTTTAAAAACTGGCTTGCATAATTCTGGGCAAGTAAACAACAAATGTGACCAACACTCTTCCTTCTAAAGACTCAGAACAGAAATTGTTTTTGTTTTATACACATGGGAGGTGGATACCCAAGGCTTATATTCCCAGACATACTCTTTCAAGGGGCTCTTTGGGATTAGGCTGACTGTTGTTTACTCCTCTTAACATCCCAGCTGCACTCTCTTTGTTGTATACTCCTGTCCGTTCTCACTGCCACCACAATCACCTGTCACTTGAGATGCTCTTGCTTTCAAAACAGCCTCTTCATATCCCTTTGCAGGCTCTTTCTTTTTCTATAACCTAAGATATGCTTTCCTCTTCCCATCCATGGCAGCTTCTGGTCCACACCCTTCCATAAGCTGTAAATAATGTTCTCTGGATCCTAATAGGGAGTACAATTATAAGACACCTACTCTTTATCCAGATACAAAAGAAGAATACATGCTGAATGAACCTTTTAGGGTAATCTTAACTAGATGCATATGAATTAGTACAAAAGTCAAATAGTGGTACATGTGGATAGGCTAAAAAATGCCAAACACTGGCAATGTTAGTCAAAAAGAAGAAAAGAAAAAGCCTGTTCCTCTAGAACCTAAGACTTTGAGGTCCCTGAGATTGGGACCACGATGTACCCATTTTTGAATATCTTGTGCCTTAATATGATACCCCTCATTTATGGTTCAACGAATGTCCCAACATAGGTCAATGAGCCTGGGAGTTTGATTGTGGGGCAACACCACACTGATCAAATCACATGCACCTGTTCAAGACTCAAAACAAACACTACATTTTAAGGTTGACTTAATATTGAAGCAGAGTAACTGGAAAATTCTTAGGATCTAATTTATTTATCTTCATATCACTGTAGCACAAGGTATGGTTTCCTATTACTTCCCACATTATTTTTTGCAGTTATCCAGGTGTCTGAGTACGCGAAGTCCTGTCTATCTTACCAAGCAGAACTCCACAGCAGCTAGTCCACAATACACTGGTGAGGTTTCTGGCCCTGGAAAGAGCTGGGATGAGACGTGACTTGCAGCAGGAAAGGACTGCTCTTCTACGCTTGGGGAAAAGACTGCAACTCCAACGATTCAGGCTAGGACCCACGATCATCTTCAAGGCTGGGACCGTCTCTGGCATTGACACCGACATCTCTACTTCTAGCTTCAGGCCTCCTCAGAGCCCTTTATATTCACCCAAATGCTGACACTCTCACTCCTCCTTTACAGGAACTTGAGTCAAGTGTAGCCAAAGGATCTACTGCCAGAGGAGGAAGTTGGCCAAGCCTGCCTTCCTCAAAAATCATTCAGAGCAAAGCAACTGAATCTCTTAACTGCCCCACCTCTAAAACCAAGTCTTCAAGTTAAGATTTTCCTAATTTGGTTAAGGAACTACCTACAACAAAACTGACACACCAACAATCCCCAAAGAAATTAAACATAGGCTCTTTAGCCTAGTCTACCTTGTTCTGCAAAAACTCAGCTGGGAGTGGAGGTCAGGTACCCTTGTTGACTTCAGCAGGGGGTGAGGGAGGATCTGATGCCCTGCCTACAAGTCTTGCTTCCTCTCTTCCAACCCCATACAAGGCTAGGAGTCTCAGGATCACAAGATTCTGGTCTGCTCAATCTGAGAAGATTCCAGCAATTGGTTTACTGAAACACTCCCTCTCTCCAGACACTGGGAGCTCCAGAAAGCAAAGCAAAAGAACTCCCTAGGGCATTAGGTTTTCTCCTTTCTTCCCCTTTAGAGAATAACTAGTCCAATCCACCTGCAGAAGCAGATTCCAATTGCAGGACAAGTTGCTAGAATGTGTATTTTAGACAGAAACTGGAAACTGCAGTTGGTTTTGCACTTAACCAGGCACTAACCCTAACCTACAGGGCTGCTATCCCCATGCAGCTGCCTGTGCCCAGTCAGTTTCCGCACACTAACTTCTGGCTGCTCTGGCACCTCCTGTGCAGCTGGTGCTGACGGAAAAGCAGCTGTGAACATCTGTTGACACTGTTGCCTGTAAAGGGCCACACCTCGCTTCAGAGGGGTGAGAGCTGAATGGCTCTGTATGCACAAGAAGTTGCTCTCCAAGGGTCTGCTCCTGGTCAGGGCACTCAGGACATGTGAGGTTACAGGGGTGCACAATGCAGCCTCAAACACACCAAGTGGGCTTCACCACTGCCTCTTGCATGTTCAGCAGATGAGTAGCCTTTCCAAACAAGGGCCTCCAAACCAACCTCGGGTGGATGCAAGAGCTTTAAAATCACTCTGTTCATCTTGCATACAGGCTGTAGTTCCTCAGACAGATTGGAAAACTCCGATGCCATGTTAGTACTTAAGTCGTAACAACCTAGAAGGAGTTGCTCTCTAATTTTAAGTTACACAGAACTGGGAAAAACCAATATTCTTTTAGTTAATCTAATTATTTATTTCTCTTTTTGAGAGGAAAATAATGAGGGGCAAAGAGTCCACTTTTTACCAGCCATAATTATGTGTCACCGGCAGATCTAAAACGACAAGAAGCTGGCAACTAACAACAAAAAGACAGAATAACATACCCAAAACGCAAAATCAACAAGACTTTGAAAATAGTGATGCTACAAGTTTAAGGAAATAAATTTGGGAGGACATGTAATATTAAAGTCAAACAGTGACTTGTCTGCCTTCTATGTATTGGATACTGGTAGTGGTGAGCAGAAGGAGAAACAAAGAAAGAGATGACGAAAGGGATCATGTTACAGGATCTTGCACCCTATCGAGGGTTTCTAGACCTCAGCTGGTAATGTTCTGGGTTGAGTAATTCTTTGTGGTGGGAGGTTCTGTCTTGTGCATTGCAGGATGCTTAGTAGCTTCTACACTTAAAGTAGTAGTGGAACAGCTGTTTGAACAGAATAAGGGGATAATCCATGGTTTAAAGTTAGGAAACGGATGTGTCAAGGTTATACCATTTCAACATACTTCAGTGCATACGCTCGGCAAATACTCGTAAGAAACTATACCTTTCTTTTTTTTTTTTACTGTGATTAAGTGAAAGTTTACAATCCAAGTCAATTTACCAAATAAAACCCTGGTCACCTGCCTCTACGCAACTCTGTTTGCTTCCCTCACCTTGTGACAACACACTCTTCCTTTCTACTCTTTACTTCCAGTATATACTCAACCAAAGCTTGGCCCTTCTTTGTGCCCTCTTCTCTCCCTTCTAGAATGGAAGCAGCTAGACACCCTCATACACAAAGTACACACACCACCTGAATCACTCTGTGTCCCACAGTCTTCGTCTGAAGTGGTGGGAGAAGCCCAGACTATCTGAAGAACAACATGGCATGGTGACAGCGGGCTCATTAACAACTTGTGTTACGCAGAGGACTGCACGTACTTACCAACAACAGAGACTACAGCCTTTATTATGGATTATATCTCAACATAAAGGACATAAAAATCCTCACAACTTGACCAATAAACAATATCATAATAAACAGAGAAAAGACCAAAGACGTTGTCAAGGATTTCACTTTACCTGGATTTACAATCAACATCTGAGGACGCAGTCGAGAAATCAAGTGATGCACTGCATTGGGCAAATCTGCTACAAAAGACCTCTTTATAAAGAATTAGAAAGCAAAGAAGTCACCTTAAAAACTAAAGTGTGCCTGACCCAAGCCATGGTGTTCTCAATCGCCTCATATGCATAGGAAAACTGGACAATGAATAAGGAAGACTGAAAAAGAGCTGAAGTCTTTGAAATACGGTGTTGGCAAAGAAAACTAAATATACTGAGAAAGGCCAGAAGAATGAACAAATCTGTCTTGGGAGAAGTACAACCACATGATCCTTAGAAGCAAGGCTGGTGAGACTTCGTCTCACATACAGCATCTTCACTGGTTCCAGGAATTAGAAGATGGACATCTGTTCTTCTGGGGGACATTATTCTGCCTGCTACAAATGGGAGAACAGATTTATCAGAAAAAAATAGGAAAAGAGATCGCAATTCAAAGGAGACTTTCAAGAATTCAAGAAGTGATCTCAGATGTGACTGCTGTGGGGAGGAAGGGTGGCAGAGAATCCAGTGCTGATTGGATGTTCTGGCTCTAACAAAACAGGTAAGAATGACACAATACTGATGTCTTTCAAACACCAGCATCTGGCTCCTTTCACAGACCTCTAGGGATGGGGTAAAGTCGAGACAGTGAATATTATTCATTATGGTACTTGAAAACAGAAACACAGAGAAACTACGAATTCCCTGGATCTTGATTCCATAACTTTTACAGAGAAACAAGAAGGGCAGAAGAGATGTATATGGCCTTTTACTGTGGTTGTTACCAATTATCTAAACAAGCAGCAGCAGAATTTTTGAAAATTATCAGGTTTTCAAATTCTATTAAGACCAAATCTGCACTTACACTAATTTAGCCTGTGCAACTCCGCCACCACTGCCACTTTACTTGAAGAAACAGTTCTGTCTCATCCATCTATCTCTATCTCAAGACAGTCTAAGCAGGGGATATGGTGTGGATAGCATGGTACTCTCAACACTTTGTCTAAAGAGGGAGGGTGGTTTCCATGGCATCCAAACAAGGAGGATTCAGAGAAGCAAAAAATTAGCTGCTTCTCTAGGGCTTTCTAAGAAAGTGGTACTCTGATTTATGCACATGACTACCTGTGCACATGACTACCTGTTTTCTATCACAGACATATCCCATATTAGGAAATGATACATCCAGTTATGCCAACTTGATGCCATTAGTCATAAAATAAAGGCATATACCCTATCTCCCTTATACCATACTTATGACAACCACTGGTGTGGGGGGTCAAAATGAGCAGGGTTCAACTACGAGCTGTGACATTTTCTCATGGGCTGTGTAACGTTACGCAAGTTACTTCATTTCTTTGTTCAGTTTCCTTAACCATAAAATGAATAATTACCTCACAGAGCTGTCCAGATTACATTAGACACTTTAGACTAAGTGTTGAGGGTATCATGCTCAACTACTGTCTTGCTCAAAGCCTAGCATGGAATAAGCGCTCAACAAATGTTAGCCAATACTAATAATGCAGTCAAAAGAATACAAAAATGGCTTTAAAAAATCCAAAACAGCAAACCCACTGCCATCTATAACAATCTACAAACACATTAAAATTGTCCTATAGAATTTCTTCCCAAGGAGCACCCGGTGGATTTGAACTGCTGCCGTTTTGGTCAGCAGCCATGGAACTTAACCACTAACCCACCAAGGTTTCCAATGGCAAAGAAGGTTTAATTCTGCTAAAGCCAAAAGTGACACAGCATTAACTGCGGCTGATTATTATAAACTGCTTGAAGGAGGAAAATCGTATCTGATCACTTTGACATATGCCCCCTCCTCAAACAAAAGCACTGAATACAACTGCTGTGGTTGTTAGTTACCAATGAATCAATTTTGAGCCACAGTGACCCCATGTGACAGAGCAGAACTGCCCCACAGGGTTTTCTAGGCTGTGATTTTAATGGAAGCAGGCTGCCAGGTCTTTCTCCCTGGGAGTTACCAGACAGGTTCAAATCGCCAGCCTGTCGGTTAACAGCCAAGTGCTTAACCACTGTACCGCCAAGGCTCCTTCTGACGACATTAAACAGCCATTGCTATGCATTGGAATCGACTTGATGGAAATGAGTTTATTACAAGTTTCAAAAAAACAAAAGAAATTCAATTTTAGAAGACTAAAAATAGAAAGGAACTTCCTCAACATGAAGAATTTTTCAATACTATTTGATATTCAACACAAATATGTTTCTGAAAAAGCAACACAACCCCCTGAAGTGTATCTCAAAAACAATTTCCCCATCAGAATCAAATGAATGAATTCACGATGTCAACTGCAGGTCTGTGACAACTGAAGCATCACCTAACTAAAGCCTGAACTATGTCACTGGCGAGGCCTCGACCCCAGTGTTATAAAGGATTTTAGGTATGCAGTAACATACACACAGGCGCTGTACAATCTCCACCCCATTTCTTCCACTGTTGTGCTTGAGAGCACAATGAGTGAGAGCAGTTTCAGCAATGCTTTTAAGGTTTCTGGGCATGATACCTACCATTCCATTAAATTTTAACATGAAAGCTAATCTGATGGGATGCAAGTCCAAACCTCAAGTATTTAAGGTTGTAAAACAAACTTTGTAATAAGGAGGAATGCGGAAATGTAATAGAGACATTTTGGAAACCCCACAGATGAAGAGGGAATGGATGCCTGCCATTCAATGGAGGCCACCTTTCACAATACTGAAAAGTAACACGCAGGCTTAAATGCACTACAAGGCAGCCATGTGTTCAACAGTGGTCTCTGTAGAAATTAAGCACCATTTCGATCTCTCCTAAAGTATACCTGTTTAAACTGAAGTGAACCCTTACATCACAAACCAAAAGCACTATTAAAAATGAAAAATAAAACACCAGTATCAAAAACAGAATTCACGCAATCATGGTTTTATGCAACCTTGTTTTAGAATCTCTAGACAAAAAAAACAGATAAAATAGACCCAAATATTGAAAATAAATAAACGAAAATTTGGTAATTAACAGATGATCTATCTAGAAAAAGCAACATTATCATGAAAATGTCCCGAATTCATAAGAATATAAACTAAGGCGGCCAGATATAATAATCAGTCTCTTATTAAATGTAACCAGAAAAGTGCCAGGCAGAGCAGTACCAAACCTAAAATACCTAGGAATAAATATAACAAGGTAATGGTAAGATATGTATAAAAAAGCTTAAAAAAAAAAACCTTTCCTGACCCATAACCCATTGCCATCGAGTTGATTCATACTTGTAGCAACCCTGGAAGTGTGAATAAAGGGAGATATATATAATACTCCCTAATAGGAAATCAGATCCGACTCGTCAATAGGAAATCTTTTTGTATTCAAAAGTAAGGATGTCACCTTGAACATTAAAATGCACCGGACCCAAGCCATGGTGTTTTCAGTTGCGTCATATGCATGCGAAAGCTGGAGCATGAACGAAGCAGACAGAAGAAGAATTGATACCTCTGAATTGTGATGTTGGAGAAGAATGTTGAATGTATGATGGACCACCAAAAGAACCAACAGATCTGTTCTGGAAGAGGTACAACCAGAGTGCTCCTTGGAAGCAAAGACAGCAAGACTGCATCTTACATACTTTGGACATGTTGTCAGGAAAGATCAGTCCCTGGAGAAGGACATCATGCTTGGTAGAGTGGAGAGTCAGTGAAAAAGAGGAAGACACTCGAGGAGACGGACTGACACAGTGGCCACAACAATGGGCTTAAGCATAAAAACGACTGTGGACATCATGCAAGACCAGGCAGTGTTTCACTCTGTTGTTCGCAGGGTCACTATGAGTCGGAACCAACTCAACAGCACTTAACAACAACAATAGGAAATCTAACTTTCTAAAATATTTCATTTTCTCCTAAAATTAATTTTTAAATTAGGTACACCTCACAAATTTTTGGAGAAGGGAAACCTGACAAATTGACAACCAGGTACATCTAGAAGCACACATATCTAAGACTATCCAAAACCATTATTAAAAGAGAAATAAGGTAGGAGCATTATACTGATGTTAAAACATATACTATAATAAAAAAATATCACCTTTTAATAATAACTGAAAATACAGCAGCCATGGCATCACCTACCTTGAGATAAGAAGAACTAGAAGGCACCTGGCTACCATTAATAACTGTCCTGAGATCAGATGAATTCTTACAGAATGGGAGAAAAATGTGGAACAGAATTCAAATTCCTAAAAAAAATCCTGACTTTTTGGACTGATTCAGACTAGAGAATTCCTTGAAACTACCACCCTGAGATTATGTTTTAAACGTAAACTGGAATTATCTCTCGAGGTCACCTTTTAGCTCAATAACACGTTGGCTCATAAAACACAGAGTATTACCCATGAATAATCAGTTCCTTTTAAAAAAATCATCTATAGGAGATCAAATAGTCGAAAATTACCCTAGAGCAAACAATAGAAGGTAAGGAAGTGGGAAAACTAGAATACCGGAAATGATACAATCAGAATAAAATGAATGAGAATGACACCTTGTGAAAAATGAAACCAGTATTACTAGATAATTTGTATATTGTTGTCAGATGCTGTAATCATTAAAGGCTGTGTGTCATTTTGGCTGGGCCATGATTCTTGATGGTTAGGCAGTTCTGATGTAGTTTAGAAGCCATATACTGATGTGATAATTTCCATTATGTGATCTGATATAATGAGATCATCTCCATGATGGGATCTGCTGGGAGTAGCCAATCAGTTGAAAGAGAGTATCCTTGAGGACATGACCAGGATCAAACATAAGTGGACTTTCTTGCAAGACTTGTGGGCTTTTGCTTGCTCTGAATCCTACAGCTGGCTCCTCTTTGACCTCTGGTTCTTGGACTTGGGTTAGCGACTTACCTGCAGCCTTGCTTGCCAATCTTGGCATTCCTCTATAAAGTCCATGAGCAAGATCTCTGCTGTTTGACCTCCCAAGCTTTCCTTAGAATAGGCATAAATATGGATCCTTCCTGACCCGCTGCCTAGGTAGCTATCTTCCAAATTTCTTGATACAGATGAGTGAGGGCTTCAGTGTTGCATCCATATTGCATCAATTCCTGCAGCCTTTTTTTAGACAGAGCTTTCAGTGCAGTTTCGAATTCTTCCTTCTGTGCCATCCATTCTTGACCATATGCTAGACCTCCTAAAATATTTGAATGTCAACCAACTCTTTTTCATATAGCAACTCAGTATTCTTTCAATTTTTTTTTTGGACGCTTCCCATTTGTTCAACATTATGCCCAATATTGTAACTCAAAGTTTGAAGTTCTTAAGTTCTTTCAGCTTCAGAAATGCTGAGTTGTGTTCTTCCCTTTTGGTTCTCTAATTCTAGGTCTTTGTACATTTCCTTATCATACTTTTATTTTGTCTGTGATACATGCAGGTTCTGAAATTCCCTAACTTCACCAGGGGAAGGTGAATCAAGACCAATAGCCCAAGGCTTCTTCCTATGAGGTAGAGGTCAGACCTGCTTCCCCTCTCTACCATTTTTACCAGTTCTGATACCAATCTTCCTTTCCATAGCACTGTCTACTTCTCTGCTGAGTGCGACAATTCATTGCAATGACCACACAGAACTCATGGACCATTCTCACAATTATGTAGTTGATTAGGGAAGTAACAGCTTATAATTCAAGCTCAGGAACACTGAAGAATACAGTTTTTCCATCAGGATAGCCTCTTCTCAGTTGTGCTAGAAGACACACCACTCCCTGGCCCTAAGAATCTGCCTGTCATTCAGCTTCTTCTCCCTGTGGGTCAGGGAATCCATCACACTGCCTCCTGCTGCCAGGTCTCTCTTTCCTTGGTGGTGCTGGAATCTTCGCTCTCCTACCTCTCGGGTGGCTTATTTCAAACCCACTGAGATGGTAAAACTGACCAACTCACTTGATAGGCGACAATTACCCTATGTGCACAGTTCTACCCAATCACCTGGGTGGCAGTTATAAGACCATGGTGAGAAAGGCCATACAAAAGCAATCCATTAAGCCACACCATTCTTGAGACAGTCTCTAAATGCAGGTAGGGTACACTTAAGGTCACCCTTTGCTCTTATGTACTTGTTTCATTTTCTTCTGCTTCAACTCAAACTTGCATGTGAACGACTGGTCTGGTCTGCAGTTGCCCCTTGGCCTTATTCTAACTGATGATATTGAGCATCTCCATTGTCTCTTTCCACAGACACAGTCACTCTTATTCTTGTTTCCATCTGGCCATGTCTGTGTGTATAGTTGCTGTTTATGTTGTTGAAAAAAGGTGCTATTTTTGATGAGTAAGTTGTTGTTCTTGCAAAATTCTGTCACGTGGTCATGTGTTGTTTCTATCACCAAGGCCACATTTTCCAAGTACTGTTTCCAACTTTCACATTCAAATCACTAGTAATTATCAGTGTATCTTGATTGCATGTTTGATTAATTTCAGACTGCAGAAGTTGGTTAAATCTTCATCTTTAGCATTAGTGGCTGGTGCAGAAAGTTTGACTAACGATCATATTAACTGGCCTTCCTTGTAGTCATACAGATATCTTATCCCTGATGGCACTGTACTTTGGGACAGATTCCGAAATGTTCTTTTTGACAATGAATGGGATATCACTCCTCTTTAATTTGCTATTTCTAGCACAATAAACTATATGATCTAATTCAGTATAGCCAATATCAGTCCATTACAGCTCATTAATGCCTATGATTCTGATCTTGAAGCACTGTATTTCATTTCTGACAATTTTCCATTTTCCTTAATTCATAACTTGTTCATTCCACATTTCAACTACTAATGGATGTTTGCAGTTATTTCTTCCCCTTTTGAGTCATGCCACATCAGCAAACGAAGGTTCCAAAAGCATTACTCCATTGCTGTCATTAAGGCTGACTCTACTTTGAGGAGGCAGCTCTTCCCCAGTTTTATTTCGTGTGCCTTCCAACCTGAGAGGCTGACCTTCCAGCACTGTGTCAGACAACATTCTGTTGCTATCCATAAGATTTTCCTTGACCAATTTTTTTTTCAGAACTAGATTGCCAGATTCTTCTTTCTAGTCTCTCAGTCTGGAAGCCCTACTGAAATCTATCCATCATGGGTGACACGGCTGATGTCTGCATAAGCTTCCAGTATCACAGCCACACACAAGCCACCCCAGTACAACAAACTGACAGTCAAGGAATGGAAACAATTTATGTAGAAGTTGTTAAGCAAGAACCCACACTGCTGTGTAAACTTTCACTTTAAACACAATAAAATATTACTAAAAAAATAGTAACTACAAAAATCAAACAAAGATAAGAGAATTTAGTATGAAATGAAGCCACTATTATTAAACTAGTAAGAAAAGGATGGCTTTGTCAATAAACACACCTTCAAGTTAAAGGAGAAGTTTTGGTGTGAGACCACTAATAAGTCCTGTTCTGTTGGTCACTCAGTACTCGGTGACCTTGAACAGGAGACTTTATCTAAGACAGTTTCTTCATCTATAAATTGGAGATTCCAAATGAACTCCCACTGTTATTTTAGGGATAGTTGTTGTTAGTTGCTATTTAGGTGACTGACTCACAGAGAACCCAGATATGCTAGAACAAAATTTGACACGGTCTTGTAACATCATAGGCTCGAGTGCACTGCTGTGGCCACTGCTGTATTTTTAGTGTTTTCAAACCTACAGGGCTCACCTTCCAGAACTATATCTGACAATATTCTGCTGCAATTCATAGAATTTTCACTGACTAAGTTTCTGCAGAAGATCACTGGACTCTTTGTCTAGTTTGTCTTCATCCAGAAGCCTTGTGGAAAGCTATACACCATCAGTGACCCTGCTGTTGTTTGAAATACTCATAGCATAGCTTCCAGCATCATAGCAACCAGCAAGGTACCACAGTGCAATATATTGAGGGAATGGTGGTAGATTGTAAAGATTAAATAAGTCATTTCATCTAAGGGCTCAGAATGCCATAAGGATTATTACTACTCACTGAGGTTGGATAAACACTGGCTAAGATTTGGAGAAAAAAATTAGATTACTCTCATATTAATTCTGATGGATTATCAATTTATAAGTAAAAATAAAGTCATTAATTGTCTTTGAAGAAAATGCAAGATTTGTCCTTGCTTAAAGAAATAGTCTTTAATGGTGACAGGTAATTCTCAGATAGTGGTCTTAGTAGGTAAAGAATACTGGGAAAAAAAAAATCCTCACAACTCCTGGACTAATAAGCAACATCATGATAAGCAGAGGAGACGCTGAAACTGTCAAGCATTTCATTTTAGTTGGATCCACATTCAATGTCCACGGAAGCAGCAGTCAAGAAATCAAACAATGTATTCCACTGAGCAAACCTGCTCAAAAGACCTCTGTAACATGCTGAAAGGCAAACATGTCCCTTTAAGGACTAAGGCGTGCCTGACTCAAACCACAGTATTTTCAATCATTTCATATGCATGCAAAAGCTGGACAGTGAATAAGGAAGCCCAAAGAACTGATGCATTTGAATTACAGCATTGACAAAGAATAATGAATATACCATGGACTGCCCGAAGAATGAGCAAATCTGTTTTGGAAGAAGTACAGCCAGAATTCTTCTTAGAAACATGGTTGGTTGAGACTATGTATCACATATTTTGGACATGTTATCCACAGGGACTAGTGCCTTCAGAAGGGCATCATGTTTGGTAAAGTAAAGGGTCAGTGAAAAAGAGGAAGCCCGTCAATGAGCTGGACTGGCACAATGGCTGCAATAATGAGCTCAAACCTAGCAATGACCATGAAGATGGCACGGGACTGCGCCGCATTTTATTGTGTTGTACATGGGGTCATGAGGAGTCAGAACTGACCCAATGGCACCTAACAAGAACAAAGAGCACAACTAAAAGAGTCAGCACTGTTATTTATGGATACCTCAGGAATATCTCAATCATGAGGGGTTACAGTAAAACCTCAAAGAAAAGAATGTCATAGCGAGCCTTTATCTCCTGAAGGGAAGATGGAAGAGGGCAGGGGACTGTAGGGGAGAAAGAACTGTGTGCTCTGCATGAACTCTGACACACAGGTAAATAGCACATGCTAAATGTTACTTTACTTTCTCCGAGTATGTCACAGGCTCTGCGGTCCTTGACTAAAATCAGATATATGAAACTAAAGTCTAGAACTCAAGCATCTCAGGGCAGGTTAAGTCACCTATCTTATGGGGTAATTTACATCAGAACCTAGTGGTACTCCCTCAAATTCAGTGTAGACTAAATGAACCTAGGCAACTGGGTAACAATCTGACTAGTGAGTTGCCTTTGCTGCTCTGTCAGCAATTAGCTTATTTTAATCATAAAACAGCATTTTTAGTGTAACTACACGTGACCAGGCGCAGTGGTTAATCCCAGACAGAAATTCCAACCTCTACCCACTTCCAAAGACAGCTCTAGTGTACACCAAACTCTAGTTATAGTTCACTTTTCCGTCCCTACTAAGAAACAACAGTGTTCTTTGGACAGTGGAGGAAACAGTGAAATTTTATTTACCTTTTGGCTTATTTTTCTCTCAGAGTTGATTTTGGGAAAGCAGAATGATACACCAAGGCTTTAACTCAGGATTTGGTGCCAAAGAGACCTAGCATGCCTCCCTGCTCCATGCTGACTGGCACTGGACCTTGCTTATGTAAGTTACTCAGCCTCTCAGTTTCTTCATTTGTGAGACAGGCTACCATCTACTTTCCAGATTATGATGGATAAACAGCAAAGGAAATAAAATACAACATCTAGCACACAAGAAGACACCCATCTAAAAAAGATTCTTTCTGCTCTTCCTCATGACTGATGCTTCTCTTGCATCCTCCCCTCTTTCTCACCCTCCAAAAGTTCTTTTCAAAATACATATATATATTTTTCTTTTTACAAATGAGGATCAAAGACTTCATTGGTCAAATTTAAACTTTTAGAAGAAAATACAGAGCTACAAAAATCAATTCCACATGAATCAAAACTACCTACAGTTGTTTAACTGATGAACAAAAAGAAAATACCACTCATTTTACCTCTATTCCGAGAGAACAACTGTTTGCTGCAGAATATACAGTTCCTCATCTCCCTTTTATATGTATGCAGACAAGTTATTTTTTCCTATACAAAAACAGGATCATATTTTTGTGCAAGCTGGTAATACCATTTTGTAAACACCATTTTGCAAAAATCTCTCCTGCTGTTAACTGTTTTCCTACATCATTTAAAAATGGTACAGTGTTATTTCCTGATTTTAAACAATGCCACTGCCACTGTAATTAAATTGTATAATATGCTCATCAATTGTTTCCTTAGAATGATTTTTCTCCAAATAGAACTGATGTAAGGCTTTAGATAAAAATGGTTGTCAAACTCACCTCCAAAAAGATACTCTCTCCCACCATCAATGAACTGGAGTGTTTGTTTTTCCCTTGCACTTTCCCCAGGGGACTACAGATTTCATTTTTCAAAGCTTATCATGAATCATACTTAGTCCAATCTCTGTTGTCCTTCACTTGGACCAGACCAAAGTAGAGGGATTTCTCTTGCAGTGAGGTTTTTCACAAGTGCAATACAACATAACAGAATGATTAGGGAGCAAGACTTGCATTATGTAGACCACTACAATTATAACAGGACTGGATGCTAAGCTCAAGCTTGTAGCATAACAGGTTCTTTAAGACACAGTCACTGGTTTATTGACTCCTTATTTTTGTATTCTAACAGTGACAAGAACACAACATACTATATACTGAATATCATACTAAACACAATATACCGTGTTAACAGGAATGCTGGGTTGTGAGAGGAAAGGAAAGCGGTGTTCCTCAAGCTAACGGTGCAATCACAGCTGGAATGTTTGTTTCACAGCTACTTAATCTGTAGTCATTCATACTCCTTTTAACTAATGAAATTCCTAAGGAAACACAATTCTGAAATTCTACACTCTAAACTCCTTTTCCCCTTTTGAACAATTTTCTCTAGAACAAAGTTATATAACACGTAGCTGATACTTAAGCAAGTTAGTTTTTGCAACCAATGTGGATGGTAAATTTGACAGCGACAGTGTTGAAAACAGAGCAAACCCACTGCCACTGAGTCGATTCCAGCTCACAGCAACCGTATAAACCTTCTGTTTAGCAGCACAAGCTCTTGAACTGCTGTGCCACCAGAGCCTTGAAAACAGATCAGGGAGAGAGGAAAAAAGTGGAAACAGTCCATCAAAGCCCCATATGGTCCAGAATCCCTTCTAGGAGTTTGAGAAGCTAACAAATCCCGAGAATGGGAACTTCTCTGTACTCCACAGGTCTAAATCTTGGTGTTCTCAAGTCCATCAGTGACGCGAGGTCTGGAAATCAGGTTCTTTAGATTGTAAAATATGAATAAATCCAGAAATGTTTATTACAGTAGATGCAAAATCAGATTTTCCCCTCTGTAAAACCGATTTAGGATTATTACTGTATTTTTTTTCTTTTCCAATCCCATTTCTCAGTATTAGTTTAATCTGAGGATTATAAAGCTAATTATTACCTAAGAGGGAGAAGTTATTTGTTAGATCTTGCGTTTTAAGAACTGTCATGCCTTTCACATTCATGTTTAGAATTGTGTTTACAACAGTCACTATATAATTTTATGTTTAGTTTCAATACTCCCTACCAATTCTTTTACGAAAATACTTTTTTCATTCTTGAGAAGTAGACTTTGACATGTGCCTCAGTTAGAAAAGCACACTTCTCTCTCAGTAAATATAACTGAGTAAAGGTAGGATACAACAGATATATTTCCTGAGACCTTGTGTATCCGAGAATGTCTTGCCTTTGTGCCTGAAAAACAATGCCACCTCAAAACTCTGAGTAAGATTTGAATTCTTCTGGTGTTCACTGCTGAACAAAAGTCAATGCCACATCTGTCCTTTGCAGGTAACACCGTTATAAAAGTATCTGTTCTTTCATCTATGGCCTGCAAACATCTGCCACAATTTAACTGCATGCTGTGTTTTCTGCCTCTGTTCTGCTCACGAGGTCCAACAATTAAGTCAGTGAACTTAATTGTCCTAGTGCTACTACTGTCACCTTTAAAGTGCTACTACTGTCACCTCTGAAGTGCTACTAGTGTCACCTTTGAAGCACTGCCCTTGGGAAGCTATGCACAAATGCCAGTTTCCAGTCCAACCTTAAGAGCAATTCTGGAATTCGTACTAGAATGGGCTTTGCACATGGTGACAGGTTTACTAACCTAATCGTACAGCTGTCTGTGAGGGAGTTTTTAGCCAGTAAATAAATAACTGTATTGGAACCCCTTCCCTACCTATCTGATCTGGCTCCCAGTGACTTTTTTTCTTTACCCAAAAATAAAGGAAATATTGAAAGGAAGACATGTTGATGGCATTCTGGACATCAAGGATAATATGATGACAGCTCTGATGGCCATTCTGGAAAAAGAGTTCCAAAACTGCTTGGACTAAGCACCAGTGTCAGTGCACAGCTTCCTAAGGGGAGCGTCTTGAAGGTGACCATGGCAATATCCAGCTCTGAGGTATGTAGCACTTCTAAGATGAGTTTACAAACTCAATTGTGAGAATGAGCTCTTTAGATTTCTAAACTCAGATACGATTTTCAGCTCATGAAAATTTTTGTGTACAGCTTCCTTCTGTACACTGCCTTTGATTACTGCTTCTAGCCCAAGTGTTTTGGCCTCTTCTCCAAGAACACTTTTCAGTCTGGGACTTGTCATTCATGCCTCCTATATATTCCATCTTCTCTCTTAAACATTCCTTTTGCATTCTTGAGGCACTTGCCATTCTCATCCTGTTCAACGTCTACATTTTTTATGGTCTGATTTCCTTGATGGCCCCCCGAAGAAATGGCTTTTAACAATTTTGATCTCAGTAATTAATTTCTATTGATTTTATGCTCTACTCATTCATGTTTTCTTTCGATTTTGCTTAATAAAATCAAGAACACAAAAAACATACAATGAAGTTCCTGACACTTTTCTCTTTCTATATGTATATACCCAAAGACTTTCCACATGAAAGTCTATTTTAATCCTTTATTTCCCTGAGTCTCTGACACCTATTGCTGTTGATTCTGACTTATGGATACCCAAAGTGTACAGAGCAGAACTGTTCCAATGGTTAATTTTTGTGCCAAACACTAGTTGAAATGTTATGAAGTATTTAAATGTGCTTAGTACCTAATCAGTTGGTGTTAAGCAAAGCAGATTACCTTTCTTAATAGAGACAGTATATTCCTCATGGGGAGGTGCTACTCTGGCCCCATTACAAAGCTGCTGGCTTTGAGTGGAGTCCAGAACAAGAGAAGATTCTAGAAACGTTCCAGGCTGCCATGCAAGCTGCTCTGCCTCCTGGACCACATGATGAGCAAATCCAACGAGGCTTGAAATTTCAGTGGAACAGAGCGTAGCTGTATGGAGTCTTTGGCAGACTCCAATAGGTGAATCATAGTACACATCCTTAGGAATTTGGAGCAAAGCCCTGTTGTCCTCTCCTTTTAAGAAACAGCCTTTGGTTTGCTACTTGGACTTAGTAGAGACTGAATCTTTAACCATGGGCCACGAAGTTACCATACAACTTCAGCTGCCCATCACAAACTGGGTGCTGTCTCACCCACCAAACCATAAAGCTGGAAGTACACAGCAGCAGGCCATCAAACGGGAGTGGTAAATAAGAGATCAGGCTAGAGTAGGCTCTGCAGGTACAGTACGCTACATGAAGATGTAGCCCAAGTGCCCATGGATCGCACTGCTGCTACACTGCCTTCTCTCTTCCAGTCTGCCCCATGGCTTCATGAGGACTTCCCTATGATCAGCTGACTGAGGAAGAGAAAACTCAGGCCTGGTTTAACAATGACTGTGTATGATATGCAGACCACACTGGAAAGTAGACAACCGGAACACTTCAGTCCCTTTTTACGAATTCAGTGAAGGACAGTGGTGAAGCAAAATCCTCCCAGCAGACACAACGTCAAGCAGTATGCCTGGTTGTTCATTTCGTTTGGAAGGAGCAAGGGCCAGACGTGTGATTCGACACCAATCCATGGGATGTGGCCAGTAGTCAGGTTGGACGGTCAGAGATTGAAGGAACATGACTAGAAAACTGGTGATAATGAGGAGTATGGGGAGGAGTTATGTGAATAGATCTCTGTGAACTGGAAGATGTGAAGAAGTTTGTATCTCCTGTGAATGCTTAGCTTCTTACTTATCTCTTATCTTTTTAGCCCACAACATATGATGTACTAACTTTCAATCATAATATATATGCTACAGGATATCAAGGAGAAGAGTAACATCACCCAAAGACTTTGTACCATCTCAGAGAAAGGAGTTAGTGCATTTTCAGTTGTAGGTAGCACTACTGTATCATGTTTTGTAAAATATGACTTTGTTACTGTCCTTATTTGAACAATAAGTACAGCTTAAGGAGATGTGCTTGGGTGCCAAGTTGCTTAATCCAACACGAGTCTGTATGTTTCTATATTTAAATGGGGTAAGTATTTAAATCAGTTGGCTTTAAGTAACGCACACTACTCTCCATAATTTGTGTGGGACTCACACAATGAGTTGAAACCCTTAAGAGTAAAACCAGGAGTTTCTTGAGGGAAGATTCTGTCAAAATTCCTCCCCCATGACCTTCACCAGCTGACTTACCAACTTGGGACACAAGTTCCAGCCTGTCACCTGATGGGAGATTTTAGCCCTTCCAGCCACCACAATCTCCTGAGTCAGTTCCTCAAAATCAATCTCTTTCACATACAAGAGCATTCTTCCTCTCCCTGATCCCTCACTTCTCTGTCTATATATTCATATTCGTGTGTGTGTGTATTTCTTACTAGCTCTGCTTCTCTTGAGAATTCTAAGACAGTCTCGAAATTTCCTTAAGAGCTAATATAAGCAAACAGAATCAACAAAAAAGGACTGTTATATATAAGTAAATATAAATGCAAGAATAGTAGGATTTATTCAGGGAGCTTTTTAAGTTTTAATTTTTATTTTTTGATGCTTCCTGTGCGCTAAGTGCTACACTCGGTTCCAGATCCAAGTTTATCTGGTGCCACTTGCCTCAATGTAAATCTATACTTCTTTTCTCCTGCTTCCCCCTGAAAAACAATAAAACATCTTTATAATCAACACAATTTCTATTATAATCAGATAACTGTCATTAAAACTGTGACTTTCTACAACATCTTTTATCAGTGTGTTAACTAGGGTGTTCTAAGGGTCAAGAGCAATGAATCATTACCGAAACCTCAAGTGAGGTACCCAAACCCAAAAAAACCAAGCCCACTGCTGTTGAGTTGATTCTGACTCATGGTGACCCTACAGGACAGAGTAGAACTGGCCCACTGAGTATCCAAGCAGCGCCTGGGGGATACGCACTGCTGGCCTTTTGGTTAGCAGCTGTAGCCCTTAGCCACTGCTCCATCAGGGTTTCCTATGTGAGGTACAGCTAAAGCTAATTCAACAAGCAAAAACATTATTTTGGAAAAACATGCAGATTATGGAAACAATGTTATAGATGTAGGTTAAGTACAGAAAATCATTATTTTCTTGTACTTTGGCTACAACACACTTGTTGATTTTTTTGCAGTGTTCTTATTTTTAATCTATTACCTTACTCATCTGTCAACTCTGATGAATAATAGTAAAAATGACCATAAAATAAGCCATAAAGAGAAGAACAAAATAAAACTCCCTTACCATTTGTCTATTTGAAAAAATTATCATCAACATATTGGTATATATCCTTCCAGGCTTTTTTTCTATAAATACATTATGGTTTGTAGTCCCTTACCTTTTCCATTCACCCCTGTGTATTCTCTGAATTACTTTACTTTTTATTGACTCCTATGAACTCACCTCACACCACTAACAAGCTATTTCTAGGCCCCCTAGACAAATCCACTGGGAAATTTCACAGTCATCTCAAACTGTATTTCTGTAAATATAAATTCATTATCTTCCTTCCTCCTTTTCGACATTCCCAGTCTCTCAGTTCTTGCCTCTGTTCTTTTTCTCCTTCACACACTACCCTAGTCACCAAACGCTATTCCTACGAGCAGTTATCTCTCCACAATGTCCCTTTTCTCCTTCCCGCTTCTGCTCTGGTTCAGCTGTGTACCCGACGGTTCTGGCCCACTCCCTGACTGCCCTGGCACTCGGTCCTCTCACACTGCCCTTCAACGCCTCATTGTAAAATCAACTCCCCCAACGACTCGGTAATGACTACAGAATGAAGTCCAAATCCCCAGAGTGGCTGACAAGATCCCCTCCAATTTAGTATTTCCTTTTCCCCACAAGGAAAGAAGCCCTGAACTGCAACTGGTATTACTCCTGCAGGAAGTCTGATGCTCCACCTAGTGGAAGAAACAAGGTCTGGGGAAAGCAATCCGGTGACACCACCAGTTCAGACCCAGGGAGAGCCAGGAAACCTGCCCAGATGTCTGCCAGCTGGGGTGAGGACTTGGAACGGATCACGCAGCCCTGGAATTCACTGGCCCACCTAGTACAGTTACGTATGCAGTGGATTCTCCTGAGGAAATGCCCTAAGCCAGCTGCTATCATTGCCCCTGCCAGGCAGGAGAAATCAGGAGAAATGGTTTAATGGGTGAAGACTTTTACTTAGGAGGTCACAGAAATGTTTCAGAACTAGATATCAGTGGTTGCATAACATTGTGAGTGTACCTAAGTGACAGTGAACTGTTCAATTTAAAATGATCTTTGTTAGTGAATTTTATCTCAATTTTTTTTTTTTAATTCACCAGCTGACTCACATTAACCCACTGGAATGCTACAAATCCCAGGCTTTCAGCCTTTGGTTCTTCACCCGCCTCTCTCAGGGCAACAATGGCAAGGCGCCACTCGCCACCACCCCAAAGGCAGCACCTTTTAGCTTTGAAAAGAGCTGTTAGTAAGTTCTACTACACATGGAGACAAAAATTTGTCTCACTTATAATTCAGGCATCACTAGGACCCTGTCTGGGGTCCTAAGGAACAAGTCTCATTATGCTGGTAGAAGGCCAATTTTCGGGCACTGTCTTCTCAGAGGCATGCCCCCTCCTGGCCCTGACTTCTTTCTGTCAGCATAGCAATCATAAGTATGTTGTCCTTGTATGGCACATCAAGTTTAGACCCCCCCTGACACCCTTTGCTGGAGGCCCAGTGGCACACTGTTTAAGTGCTTGGCTGCTTGATCAGTGGCTCGAACCCACCAGCTGCTCCAAGGGAGAAAGACGTGGCAGTCTGCTTCCATAAAGATTCACGGGGCACTGCCACCCTGTCCTATAGAGTCATTCTGATTCAGAAACCTTTTGACAGCCAGTGTGTTTACCTTTGCTGATGTCAGATGGAACCTGGCTGAAAGGAAAGAATACCAGAAAAATGTTTACCTGTGTTTTATTGATTATGCAAACGCATTCAACCATGTGGTTCATAGCAAATTATGGACAACACTGTGAAGAAAGGGAATTCCAGAACACTTAATTGTGCTCATGCCGAACGTCTACATAGACCAAGTTGTTAAAAAAGAACAAGGGGATACTAAACAATATGAAATTAGGATTGTATCCTTTCACCATATTTAATCTGCATATTGAAAAATAATCTGAGAAGCTAGACTATACGAAGAAGAACACGGTACCAGGACAGGAGGAAGACTCACCGACAGCCTGCCATGTGCAGGTCATACAACCTTGCTTGTTGACAGTGAAGGGGACCTGAAGCACTGATTGATGGAGATCAAAGACTGCAGCCTTCAGTATGGACTACACATCAATATAAAAACAAAAACAACAACAAAAAACACTCCACAAAGAGGGAAACAAAAAAAAAACCCTCACAGCTAGACCAATAAGCAGTGTCAGGATAAATCGAGAAAATATTAATGTTGCCAAGAATTTCATTTTACTTGGATCTGCAATCAATGCCCATGGAAGCAGAAGTCAATAAATCAAATAATGTACTGCGCTGGGCAAGTGTACTGCAAAATATCTCTTTACAGTGTTAAAAAGCAAAGATGCTGAGCTCTGCTTGACCCGAGCCATGCTATTTTCAATCACCTCAAACGCATGCGAAAGTCAGACAATGAGTAAGGAAGACAGAAGAATTAAGTGACACACCTGAATTAGAGTCCTGGCAAAGACTACTGAATATACCACATGCTTCCAGAAGGACAAACAAATCTGCCTTTAAAAAAAAAAAGTACATCCAGAGTGCTCCTTGGAACCAAAAGATGGAGAGAATTCATCTCAGCACTTTGGACACGTTACCAGGAAGGACCCATCCTTGGAGAACGGCATGATGCATGGTAGACGGTCGGCAGATGGACCGACACAGTGGCTACAACAGTGGGCTCAAACACAGCAATGACCGTGAGGATGGCCCAGGACCTGGCAACCTCTTGTTCTAACATACTTAGGGCTGTCAGGAGTTGGAAGTGACCCCGTGGCACCTGACAACATGAACCCTTTCCATGCACTCTTTTCTGGACATGGGTCCAGGCTTGTACGGGATAACTATGAGATGTGAGCACAACGAAACCCAGTTGTCCCCTGCACCATTTTAAACAGGCCACTTCTAGCAACCCGGTTTCTAGTATGCAACAGCTGTCATAAAACACTAGGTAACACTGTGGATTCATTTTGAGATCCCACTTAACTAAAATTCTCAAGTCATTTCTGAACAGATAGGCACTATACCACATCCACTCCATTTTCTCTTGCCTAGCTGATGCCAAAAAGCATTGGCATTTCTAGTAACACTTTTATTACAGATGTGTCTACAGACATTAAGAGAAGCAGAATACTTTTCTTACAGCCCACCCAGTGCCGTCGAGTCAGGTCTGACTCCTGGCGACCCATACAAGCAAGTGATTATTCCTTTGACACATGTTGATGAGCACATATGATGTGCCAGGCACTGTGCTAGATGCTGAGAACGCCAGTGAACAAGACACACCAACACATTTATTCCACTGTCATTCCTGTAAACAAGATTGTGGATGTAAAAAAAGTAAGCGGGACACATAGCAGTCATTCAGTCAACTGCTGCTATTGTTATCAATCTTTTAAAAAATCACTACATTTTAAAATAAAAATGCTGCAGTTGTAGCCACCACTTACCAATACTATAGTATCGTTTTAATTCTGTACGTCTGATCTCCTTTAACTGATTGTTCTTTCTCTTTTTTTTCTCATCAGTAGTATATTCATCCTCTTCCACGGCAATGTTGCACTTGTCTTGTTCTAAAACGACTGCACTAGCATCTTCTTTTCCAGTATGACTTCCTGTAGTGGTAGTTGTGGGTGTTTCTACATTTTGTTTGGCTTGTTTTTTCTTTTTCAATCTAGGAATGAAGGAAGGAAAGAAAGAAAGGCATTGGAAAAATGGTTTGATATAGGAGTTACATTCATTTCATGTGTTTGGCTTTGAGACACTGATTAACTAATACAAAAAAATTTCTTTATATTGTTGTAAATTACATTGTCCTATTTTATTTTATTATCATTGAAAAGTTTTTATGCTGAGATACATCCTGTTTTCAATCTCATATCTTGAATATTTATTTCTTAGAATATTACCGGGAAATGCTACAGGCCTGAGGAAAAACTAGGTTCTTCTACGCTGAGTATTTCCTATCAAGATGTAGAGCTACACTACCATAATCCCATGTTTGGTGTGCTTATACATCTCGATAGATGGACAAGCATATCTGTGGGAAGAATTCCACTGTAATTGACTCATACTCTTGAGTATCACAGTCTGGCAAAGTAAGGACTAGCTCAAGTTTGAGTAACTCTTTTTCTGTCTACATGAGGCAAGCATATCACAGAAAGAGCTGCATTTTCTGAGATAGAAAATGCCATGACAACACATAATTATTGTGATTACTTATAACAGTAGCTGATACAGTAGTTAACATATTTGAATATTTGATGCTTTCAATTCTTTACTCCTAAGTAAAAGGTGCAAAAGAGATGAAGTTTATCACAATGCACTGAAATCCAACAACTCATATTTTTCAATTGCTGTGTCACTCTGTAATTACTAGTTCTTCCTGAGACTGTTTCTACCATTCCAGAATGTAAACCCATTGAGAATAAAGCCCTTGGCCTCCACCATATGTGGAATTCTGTTCTGCATCAGAAGGTATATAGGAAACATATTTTTTAATTGGGACCTTCCCATCCCTTTCTATCCAGGCCCAGTCAGCATCCTGTTAGCCATTTCTATTTCCTTTGTCTTCTTGAGCATCTGTACAATTTAGGTAACGGACAAGTTCATGTTTAGGAAGAAACATGACATAACTGTAGGATAATATGGGAACTAAGGCTTGATTTTACACTGCTTTGCTCTATGATGTTGGCAAATCAACTTAACAGTCTAGAGAAGTCCCAACTGAAGACTTGCCCCTGAAGAGAGCTTAACTTGGTGCTAGCAACACTTAATTCCTTAAGCCTCCATTTCTTCATATATTCAGTGGTGGTAATTATACTTCTTTAGCTAGCTAACCCACCAAAAGTCCACTGCTGTCAAGTTGATTTCGACACATAGTAGCCCTACAGGACAGAGCAGAGCTGCCTGACAGGGTTTCCAAGGCTGAACAGACTGTCACATCCTTCTCCTGCAAAATGGTCAGTTGGTTCAAACCACTGACCTTTTGGTTAGCAGTCAAGCACACCACTTGGGCTCCTTAGCTACCTGTGTCTTTTATTAGGATCAACTGGGATAAGGTACATCAACATATAACACAAAACAAACAGAAAACGAAATAACAGAATATTCCCTAATACAATCACAAGATGACATGAGAACTCAGCATGATACGAATATATAACACATTCAGCTTTGGATAAAAGCTCCATGTGCCAACACAGCACTGGAATCAGACTGCTATTTGTTGACATCAGTAACAGCCAAGTTCTTAGCATTTTTTTGGCTAATACATAAGTGCATAGCCTGTGAGATAGGAGAAGCTGGAAAAAAGTCAGAGATGAATACACTTCCCATCTCCTAGATACGCTACCTCTCTGTTTGCTTGTTATATAACAGGAACCCTGGTGGCACAGCGATTGAAGTCCTTGGCTGCTAATCAGAAGGTCAGTGGTTCAAACCCACCAGCTGCTCTGTGGGAGAAAGATGTGGCAGTCTGCTTCTGAACAGGTTACAGCCTCGGAAACCCTGTGGGGCAGTTCTGCTCTGTCCTATAGAGTACTGTAGTCAAAACAACTCGATGGCACTGGGTTTTTTTTGTGGTTTTTCTTATATAAGAAAACAAAACCACTAAACGAATGAGGATGAAGGTTCATAAAAAGGAATTAGGGTCGCCATGAGTCGGATCCGACTCGACAGCACTTGGCTTGGCTGGCATTCAGTAAATATGTTTTCATTTTCTCTCTTCAGATTTTAAACTGCTTTCCTGATAACACAGCAGGTGGACTTTTGCAAAGCTGAGTCAGACGATGCCCCTAAAAAACCAACTCTCTCCCTATCAAGATTATTGCTTGAGTCTAAAATCAATACACAGTATCCTAGATACAATAGAGTGATTGTCTGTTTACTTAGGAGGTTTGTCTAAGCAAACAGCTGATATCTACCCAGAATATGGACGATGCGTGCACTGATCGTGTGGTTATTATACGATGGCTATAATGGCTACTCAAAATCATGCCTGAGACAGACCGCAGCACCCTTTCAAAAACAACTCCTTCTAAGAAGAGAGAAAATAGCCATCAAAAGTTAGTTCTCTGCAGCCTGGTATATATGCTTCTTACGTCTCTGAATTTTCTACTTTACGTTGATTTAAATGTCTTCATTTCATTGTTGTCACAATAATTAAACTCATTCAGATCTACGGCATGTATTATGATGAACAGCAGCGCTGTTTGGGGATATCTCATTAGAAACTAATATTTATACACAGAAATAACAAAATGGATACATTGTTTTTTTCATTCCCCACCCCCATTCCCATACAAACCAACACTGTCTCCACATACAGCCATAGTTGTGACTTTAGAAAAATGGCTAGAAAATATCAATATCAAAGTAGATTAACAGGTAAGAATACAATTTAACACATATCTATAATCAGCTAAATCTTGTTTTGACTACAGTATTCATGAAAATTTCTCTGGAGGTTGTCTATAACTGGAATGCTCTGATCTGACAAATGGTAGTCAGAGATGTTTCTGTAAGACCACTGTAAACTCATTCTTTCAAAGAGGGAAAATATATTTTGAATACCTTTTTTAAACGGAGCAACTACCAATGATGAATGTAGTCTAGTTAATATTCACATTCTTCAAACATTTACTCTTAGAGTTTTTATGCTTCAGACTTTTTGCTCTTCAGGTCAAGATTATGATAAGACATGCTCACAATAGGGTTCTACTATCATTAAGTTAAGGTTAACTGAATAAGAAAAGATCATGCAACAGACTAAACTCTCACCTGAGTTTTTCAATGACTCAGAATGTACCCTATTTAAACGGAGAACTAAAAAATACTTGACAAAGAACCTAGGATGTAAATGACTAAAAATAATAACATTTAACATTTCATGCTATCAGTAAAAGTTTTAAAAAAAATTTACACTGTATTTCTCTCTCTTTAAGATACACAGCAATTACATAAGTATTTATTATCCAATCCCTTTATGTGACTAAAGACGAGCCCTTTCAATTTCACATGTCAAATCTCTCCTTCTCGAATCCACCTTCTCTTCTTACTCTCTGCTCTTGGTCAATCATTTCAGGCCTTCATCATCTCTCTGCCTGTATTATTTCTGATCATTTATTTACAGGTTTTGAAAAGTCAGAAAATCAAAAAGAAGGCTCAGGCAGTGTGGCTCCAAAATCATAATTCTGAGCTTCTTATTAGTACTTTCCCAGATGGAATATTAAAGGGCTTACTCATTCTCGGAATTGACTTTTTTTTAAACAGTAAAATGGTGTGCACTTTTGTAGGACACATGTGTACCTCTCTTTGGAAACCCTGGTTATGTAGTGGTTAAAAGTTACAGTGGCTAACCAAATGTCGCCAGTTCAAATTCAGCAGGTGCTCCTTGGAAACTCTATACGGCAGTTCTACTCTGTTTACAGGGTCACTATGGGTTGGAATCAACTCAACAACAGTGGGTTTCTACTAAAACACCAGTCAGAGCCCTGGAGGGCAGTGGTTAAGAGTTACGGCTGCTGAACAAAAGGCTGGCAGCTGGAATCCATGAGGCACTCCTTGGAAACCCTATAGGGCAGTTCTACTCTGTCTTGCAAAGTCCCTGTGACTTTGAACTGATTCGATGGCAAAGGGTTTGGTTTGGTTTTACTATCCCAGTATAGAAACCCTGGTGACGTATGCTTGAGTGCTATTTCTGCTAACCAAAAGGTTGTCCGTTGGGATTCACCATAAGCTCCTCGGAAACTATGGAGCAGTTCTGCTCGGTCCTATAAGGTTGTTATGAGTCAGAATCAACACAACAGCAGTGGATATCCCAGTACAGGGTTAGATGACTGAAGAGACAAATAAGGTCATACTGTTAAAGAAAGAAGTTTCAGTAGCTGAGTGAAAACTGCTTTTCCTCTGAAGCCGTTTCCTTTACAAAAGGAATGAGTTTGGGGCACTGGAAGCAGTCAGGGCCCTGAGCAAGCTATTTTCTGCTTCTCTAACAGGTCCCGTCTGTTGTCTTGAGGTCCCTCTGTTGTTTTCTGACGTGGAGAGAAAAACAGTACACAAAGGCACCACATGAAAGAGGTTTTCATTAGCACTAGAATGAAAGCCACACGAGGGCAGTAATGTGTCTACACTTTGATAAAGTGCTGTCTTTTTTCCCAGGATCTATGCATGGCACAAACAGTGTACTCAGTAAGTATGAGATTGGTCAATTACATTCACAAACTCATCCTAGAAAAAGTGCTACCACGACCTCATTGCTGAGTATCACTTCAGTCACCTTTAAGTACTCCCCCTGGGAAGCTATACATTGATGTCAGTGCCTAGTCAACCCTTCAAAGCACTTTTTCTAGGACTTGTTAGATTTCATAAG
The DNA here is from genome assembly GCA_028571685.1 of Heterohyrax brucei. Classification (NCBI taxonomy): domain Eukaryota; kingdom Metazoa; phylum Chordata; class Mammalia; order Hyracoidea; family Procaviidae; genus Heterohyrax; species Heterohyrax brucei. The sequence continues at coordinate 148,685,898 of CM053144.1, read as the reverse complement.
ATAACAGTTCTATGGACGTTCAGAAAGAGTTCCAAAAGTGCTCTAAAGGGTGGACTAGGTGCCGGCATGTACTAGTCCAGGGCACGGCTTCCCAAGGGTAGTACTTCAGAGTGGACCACCAAAGTGGTATGCAGCACTTTTTCTAGGATGAATTCACGAACTTAATGGCCACACCTTGTATTTGAGAGAACCAACAAATAATTGGGCTATGTTCTGACTTTGTTGAGGTCTACCATCCTTGATAATCCTACAAGCAGGCCATTTTACAACTTTCTCTCTAGTACGTTCTCAAAATAAATCCCAATCTTCTTAATACTTGTTTAGAAAGAAAATCCATTGTTGTTCCTGTGAGCTATCATATCAATTTTGACCCACAGCAACTCTACAGAACTGGGCAGAACTGACAAGAATCTATACAAGCAGGTCACCAGGTCTTTTCTCCCAAGGAGCTGCTGGTGAATTCAAATCACTGATCTTTTGGTTAGCAGCCTAGTACTTAACCATTGCACCACTAGGGCCACGTATATTTACAAAGATGTTAAACTTACTAACCAGTTGTCACTGAGTCAACCCTGACTCACATTGGCTCCATGTGTGTCAGAGTAGAATCACATTTCAAAAGGTTGTCAATGACTGTTTTTTTTTAAAGTAAATGGACAGATATTTCTTCTGAGCACAACTGCAGGCTTCTTCAATTAATATTAGACGGTGCTTTGAGATGATCTGTTCCTCAATTCCACAACTCTGGATCCATATGCTGCTGTAAGAAGCCCTCATGGTTAAAGTGCCTGGCTGCTAACCTAAAGCTTGGCAATGGGAACCTGTGTGAACTGCTGCTCCATGAGACAACGATGCGGCTATCTGCTTTCATAAAGATTTACAGCCTTTGAAACCCTGTGGGGCAGTTTTACATTGTCCTACAGGGTTTCTGTGAGTTGGACTCCACTCAATGAGAGTGGGCTGTTTTTACGTACTGCTGTAGAAAGTACCTTAGTCATAAATATCTAGCATGGTAGTATCCAATATCACAGTCACGAGCCAGATATAGGAAATCCTGGTGATGTAGTGGTGAAGTACTACAGCTAACCAAGAGGCCAGCAGTTCAAATCCACCAGGTGCTCCCTGGAAACCCTATCGGGCAGTTCTACCATGACCTATAAAGTCGTTGTGAGTCGGAACTGACTCGACAGCACTCAACAACAACAAGCCAGAAATATGATGCTATTAAATTTAAATTAATTAAAATTAAGCAAAAATTCAGTTCCTTAGTTGTCACATTTCAAGACCTCAAGATGGACCAGAGGATACTGTATTGGACAACACAAGCAGTAACCCGTCTAACACTGTGGTAGAATGTTGTACTGGACAGCACTAATCTCAAGATACTGATTCAACAGTTAAGGCTACCAGGAAGCATCCAGAAGGGAGGGAGAAGATAGAAATCATTTAATATTTAAAATTTAATAACCATATACATAGAATATGTTTATAAGGGCTCACAAGAAACTGGTAAAGTGAATTTCCAGCAAAGGGAGACTGGTAGTTGGGGAGAAACAAAGAGTAAGAGAAATTAATTTTCATTATGTTCTCTTTTGAATTTTATACCATGTAGAATAACTACTGAAAAAATACATCTTTAAATAGTATTTAGGCCTTTTTTAAATAAAGTGTTTAGCCTTTCAAGTGTCCTTATAAATTATAGGCATAATTTAATACTTAAGTATCATAAAATACTAAAAACTGAGTTCTACTTTTTTAAAAAGATTATTGTATCTATAACCTTTGAAAGAGCTTTCTTATACCAGCAATTACTGAGCTAACAAACCAGCCACTATACTAAACATTTCACAAATACTGTCTTAAGGTCACAAAAGCCCACTGAAGTAAGCAATAACATCTACAATAAATAGGCAATCAAAGGAAGGCCACAGAGCAGTTTAAGCTGTGAAGCTGGCATTCACAAACCCAGGTTGGAGCTAACGGCCAAAGGTCTCCCAGGACTGTCTCTTCTTACAATGTTCTATGGCATACATTCATATCCTGACTTTAAAATAAAATCCATTGTATTTTGGGAACTCTATGAGCTATTTACGGAAAAAATGGGATTCAATGGTAAGTGCACTTACAGGAAGGAAAGATTCATGTTCTGGTCTTGGTGTTCTCAGTAATCAGATCTACGACCTTCTCTGGAAACATGATAAAGTCTCTGGGACTGGTAAGTTAAACAAAAGCAAGAGGCTGACATGATTTTCAATGTCCTATCAGGCTCTAAGTTTACACTTGGCTGAGAGGATTAGAAAATGTGCTAAAAGTTGTTTCGAGGTTTACGAAAAAAAAAAAAAACCTTTAAATCCAAATAAAATCTTTCCAAGAGTCTTGTACTTCCCTTTTTTTCTCTTCTTGTCTCATGGGCCCAACACTGGGACAGTCCAAGGTTCATGGCAAAACACCATTAACAGACAAAGGATGTAAAAAGAAAACAAAATCAGCACTGCCCTAAAATTTGTGGCTAATGTTTCCAGGAAAAAAAAAAAAGTAGAAAACGTTAAAATTGACCAACCATAGGATAACACATTCTTAATATAAAATTTCTTCTCAAAATTGCCTTTGCAGGGAAATAAAATGACTAACACATAAGAGAAAACCCTGATGACAAAACCTATCACAGTCAAGTCAATTCTGACTCAGAGAAACCCTGTAACAGAGTAGAAATACCCCATAGGGAATTCATGGAGTAGCTGGTAGAAGTGAACTGCTGACCTTTTGGTTAGCAGCTGAGTTCTTAACTACCGCATCACTAAGGCACCAATATACAAGATACAGATGTTATATCATTTTGTGAAAAAAAATTATGAGTGTGTGCATGTGCATTTGTATACAGGTACATATACAGACAGACAGACAACAGACAGGTAGATTATGATTTCACAGATTCCTGGGGCAGTGAGGGGAACCTCAAAAACAACTATCTACATATACGTAGCTAGGTACATAAGTTTGCTGAATGCAGGTGAAAATCGCTGGTCCCTAGGAAGGAGAAAAGTGGGGTAACTTACTTCACATTAATTTAAGTTGGTGTTGTTGAATTCTTCCTACAGTAAGCACATATTACTTCTGCAATTATAAGGTCAATAAATAAGAAACCAAACTAAATATCTGCTGCTATGGCAGTACTTTGCTAAATCTAGTTCAACGGCTTATTTTTTTCCCTGAGTCCAGCAACCCCAGCTAACTCCTGGACCTCAGGCCCACGCCCTCCCTTATCAGACTGAGCTAGTCTCCTCAGGGACATTCTCTTGGTGCTCTGCCTGTTTGGCTGCAATCTTGTCTTTGCACTGTTCTGACCTTCAGAGTCAAGCCTGTTTTCCCTCTGTTGCCTAATCCTAACTTCAGCCTCAAGACTCAGGGAAATGGGATGCTGCAATGAAAGAGCTCAGCTCAGGGACCAGAAGCTTCTCCACTGGAATCAACCTTCCTTGTTTCTTCTTAAGTGCCCATCTTTGAGCAAGTTGTTACATCTAAGACTCAGGTTCCTGGTCCCTGGAACGGAGATAAATGGCCTCTGATGAGTTCTGGTGATAATAAACAGCACACAGAAAGCTTACTTTTACCATTGAACATGGTATGTGCCTAGTTCATAGTAAGAGTTCAATAACTGAAAGCTGCAACTCTGGTGTGCTGCTCCTGCTACTTGGAGATACGTCAGGATTCAAGTACATGCAATGCCATATAATGCAGAATAAAAGAACACAGTTCACAAACTTGACATATTATTATAATTCTGTATTTTTATCACTGCATAAATATTATCTAGCCTGCTATGAATTTGAGGTCCCTGGGTGGCACACAGAGTTCAGAGCTCAGCTCGAAACTGGAGGGTTGGTAGTCTGAATCCACTAAGGTGAAACCTTGGAAGAAATGTCTGGTACTGTGTATGGAGACAATGGCCACTGCCACTGAAAATCCTGTGCAAAGTTCGATTCTAAATACAGGGTCACCATGAGTTGTAACTGACTCGACAGCAACTGGTTCTTTTCCTTTTTCACTATGAATCTAGTCATTAGTGTAAAGCTCTTTAATTTTCTAAAAGAATATCACTTTTTGTTATACATTTCATTTTGCGATTTCACACGCAGAAGTTCAGTTTTCAGCACAAATTTCCAACTGGGACATAAGTTAAATAAAATCAAACTAAGCTAGGGGAGGAATCAACTCACTTGACTAAAATTTTCTCTTGGAACCATGGTCCAGTGAGAACACATAACTTAAAAGTAAATCCCTGAAAAAAAAAGTCTGTAAATGTCCCTGATTGTAGTACCATGCACTGATGTGTGGATTCCATTTTTACTCTGTTTAATTATGATAATGTAATTGTTTTTTCCCCAAAGGAGCTCTCAGATAGAGTAGTTCTGGTTCCAAAGAACTAGTACAATCAGAAAAAGAGGTCCTTTGGCTTTAGGTTCAGTAACTAGCAACAAGTATCCCTACATGCACATGTATAACAATTTCTTGTGGCTTCAAGAAACCACCACATTCTAATAAACACCAATAAGCAGACCAGCAATCAGAAGCAAATGACAAAACTCCAATTTCCCTCTTCTAAGATTTCCTTAGAGTCCCTAAATGAAAAACCAAACCATGGCTGCAGAGCCGATTCCAATAGCAACCCTACAGAACAGGTAGCACTGCCCCACAGAGCTTCCAAGGGGTAACGGGTAGACTAACATACTTGGCTGTTAACCCAAAGGTTGGAGGTTGGAGTGTACCCAGAAGATACCCAGAAGACCCACGGAAGAAAAGCCTGGGAACCTACTTCTGAGAAATCATCTACTGGAAACCCTGTGGAGCACAGTTCTACTGACATACAAGGGGTTGCCATAAGCTAGAATCACTTGATGGCAACTGTTTTTTCTAGGATTGCTGTATGTGATTTAAAAAATAGCAGGGTAACAGATCCTAGGAGATTCCTCCAGGTACCAGGGATAGCTGCAAACAAATTCTCACACTTTCAGAGGAGTTGTGGGGTTGGACACTTTGAAGAACCCTATATACAACTCCAGTACCAGGATGACAGTGACACTGTCTGCAAAAAGGACGCAAGCTGTGCTGAATGTTGGCCTTGTGTTGCCAAAACAAGACAGGCTTTTGTTTTACACATATATGGTGTCCCATCTGGGAATCTGGTTCCATTTTTTAAAAGTCAGGATGCTGAGTCACAGCCTAAATAAGCTACAGGGGAATTGATGCCACAGACAATGGGATACATACCTCAGCTGGAAACCAGAAAAGGGAACTCGCTCCAGGTAGCAACTGAATTGTGTTGTGATAAGACTAATCTGCGACACCTGTGATTGTGGTACTCAGCTATGTTAGGAATTTTACTGTTCATTAACCAAGAATAAGCTGACAAACACAGCACAGAGCAGTTCATCAAAATTTACAAATACAAATTTCAAGAAGTTACAAAGTACTTGGAAGTTATTTTTCCCCTTATGTTTTAGAATGGCATTATGTATGTGGCTGATTTAACTTAACACAGTTAAAGCAAATGGCTTAGGAAACCCTATGGTGTAGTGGTTAAGTACTATGGCTGCTAACCAGAAGGTCAGTAGTTCAAATCTGCCAGTTGCTCCATGGAAACTCTATGGGGCAGTTCTACTCTGCCTACAGGGTTGCTGTGAGTCAGAATTGACTTGATGACAGTGGGTTGGTTTAGTACTAGTTCCCACGGCTGCATTAACGAATGAACAAAGTTAAACAATATACCTTTATTCTTTTATAGTTCTGGAGGTCAAAAGTCTGAAATCAGTTTCACTGGGCAGAAGTCAAGCTGTCAGCAGTGCCAAGCTCCTTCTGAGGTTCCGGGGGGGATCCGTTTCCTTGCCTCTCAGCTCCGAGCACTGCAATCCTTAAATTCCTTGACTCTCACCCTTCCTCCATCTTCAAGTCAGCAGTGTACTGTCTTGTTTCAGGGTCAAACGGCCTTCTTCTCTGTAGTCAAATCTCCTTCTGCCTCCCTCTTACAAGGACACACTCAGGTAACTTCCTGATATTAAAATATTTTATCATACCTGCAAGATTTCTTTTGCCATATAAGGTAACATTCATAGGTTGCACGGTTTGGACCTTCACATGTTTGGTAGTCTTTATGTAACCCACCACACTGGATAAACCAGCTTTTTTGTTATAAATGTACACAGAGAATCCTATCACTGTAGGGTCATAGTTTCCCACATGCAGATCACAACTATATCCATCCAATACATACAGTCTATGCTTAAAAAGTTCACTGTTGGTAGTGACTAGGTAATAAATGTATATTCCTAAAGAAAAACAAGAAAGTTTATACAGGACTACCCTGAAATCTCAAGCTGCGGTGAGAATATTACAGACACAAGCTTTACTTTGTTGAGTGATTCCAAAATAATTACTTGGGAGGTGAGGATACAGAAGCGAAACTTCAAAAAATAGGATTTCTAAAGGAGTAAATATTTCATTTTTATATTTAATAATTTTAATCTGCAAAGCAATCAGTTGTTCACTCTTTATAATCACTTACAAAACAAAGGAAATCTCCCAGTTATTTTCTTTTATTCAAGTTCCCTAGCCTGCCAAGGAATCTGTTGTTTTTGTTCATTTATAAAAGTTTCTTTTTACTCAAAATGAATCATATGTTCTGATTTCACAATAAATTTTACAGAAAATAACATTAGGAGACAGCAACGTATTTCACAGACACAAGTTTTGGGGAGAAACAGAAAAACTTTGATTCCTTGCATCTGTTTCAGCAAAACAGGCAACTAACGCATGCAAGTGATTGTTGAGTGTCATCGCACTGGTTCCAATTCACAGCGACCTATGTATCACAGAATCAAATGCTGCCAGTCCTGTGCTGTCCTCTCAATCCTTGCTATGTCTGAGTCCCTTGCTGCAGCCTCTGTGTCAGCCCACCTCACTGACAGTCTTTCTCTTCTCCACTGACCAAACGTGAGGTCCTGCTCCAAGGCTGGTCCCTCCAGATAAGATGTCCAAAGTACTGAGGTGAAGTCTTGCCATCAGGACTTGTAAGCAACACTCTGGCTGTGCTTTTTCTAAAGTGCAGTCCTTATTGTACTCAGTACTCTTCACCAACACCACAATTCCAACGCATCAACTCTTCTTTGGTCTTCCTGATTCATTGCCTAGCCTTCACACGCATACAAGATGACTGAAAGTAACACAGCTTGGGTCGGATGCACCTTAGTCCTGTCAGTAATATCTTTACTTTTTAATGGTTTTTAACACTTAACATCTCACTCTAAGGAAAATAAAAATCCTTACAACTAAGCCAGTAAGTAACATCATGACAAATGGAGAAAAGATTGAAGTTGTCAAGGATTTCATCTTACTTGGGTCTACCATCAATGCCCATGGAAGCAGCAGTCAAGAAATCAAGTGACATACTGTATGGGCTAACGTGCTACAAAAGGCTTCTTTAAAGTGCTAAAAAGCGAAGATGTTACTCCGAGGACTAAAGTTCCCCTGAACCAAGCCATGGTATTTTCAATCATCTCATGTGCATGTGAAAGAGGACAGTGAATAATGAATTCAAGTACAGCTACTGTGAAAAACGACAAGCAAAAACACAACGATGCCAGGGATTTTGTTTTTGTGTTTTAACCTAACTCCCTGCTAACTGTTTAAACTATAAAACATAGAGAAAAATAAAGGCTAAATTAAATACAATCCTGAAAATAATTAGTTCATGATATAAATGAATGCTTTCCTGAAAACTCTGTAATTGAAACATAAAGCTTACGATAAGCAGAAATGGCATCCTGGTAGAAAAGAACTATTTAAAAAAAATAAAATAAAATAAACCCACTGCTGTCAAGATGATTCTGACTCACAGTGAACCTGTAAGACAGAGCAGAACCACCCCATAGAGTTGCCAAAGAGTGCTTGATGGATTTGAACGGCCCATCTCTTAGCAGACATAGCACTTAAACCACCACACTACCAGGGTTTCCAAAAACCACTATGAGTGGTATACAACTAGAGTATATTCTAACTCAACTTCTTCTCCCTCCTCATCTTTTAAAATATATCCTAATAATTTTAAACTGCTTTTGAACAATTTTATATGAACACATACTTACCTTTCTATGATATCATTCCAATGCCATAAACTATAAGTGGCTTCATAACTTGTCCTGTCACTACACGTACTCCCAGAAAGAATAATCTGAGATTATGAAAATTTAAAATTATTTTGGCAGGCACCCTCAATTTAGTTGGCTTTCATATAATATATCTGTTCAATTTCTTAGTGGTATCTTTTTCCAAATGATATACATCAGCAGTTTCCTTGAAAAGTGACATTGCTGAAAAATACGATTCAAAGAGTGGGACACTAATAGTGCCGAATTTGCAAGCTTTCCTTCTAGAGGCAACCAAATGGTGAACCAAAAACAGATCTTTACAGAATAACCTCAGGTTTGGTTCTATAGTTCTCTGAGGGACCACCTCCAGGGTAATAAACATCCAGTCTCCTAATAGGTTCAGTCAGGCATTACCAGCAGACTCGTTGGTGATTTCTCTAGTGTCAACTCTTAAACAACCAAAAAACACATCAGGCTCCAGACTCTGGCAGAGAACCAACTGTGAGTAGAGAAGAGAAGCTGGATATGAGACTGATAAACACCTTTACAAAAGATATGGCATCTATAAGCTGATCAGAGACATGTAACTGGATACTGGCTGACATATACTGCTTAAAACACAAAGCCGTATTTAGAAGCCCAAATAACTGAATGATGAGTGTTTAAAATGAGGATATTTCACACATACACACACACACAAAACATACATTTCCAACTCATCTTCACAAGTCAGAAGATATACCAGCACTGAGCACCAGCTCCACATGATGAAGCAAGATAAAGTTGAGCAGCAGCAGCATCCCTCTTCCAATCACCTGAAGACTATGCATCACCTGTCTCTCCCTTCCTTATGATGCCCTGATAACTGAAGCTGGCAATCACCACTTATTCTCCATTCATTTACATCATCCCCATGGTCCTTGAGGCCACTGTTTGTAATTTTTGCTGTTGATAGCACAAAGTTTTATCCTTGAGTAATTTCAGATCATCAGAAAGTTGCCACTTGGGACCATACTGTGCTGGTCCACTGCATAATATCTTTTATTGAGTCATCTACTGGCATTATGCCCAGTATTTTCATCAACGAACACTGCAAGAAACAAATTCTGTATTTATGGATGCTGCCACTCTATTTTTCAGAGTTTCCATTGGGAAGGCTTATATGATTTTAGAGTTCACAGCCAACAAGGACACTGTCTCCCTAGAATGGATGTGTTCTCTTCTCTAGGCTAAGGCAAACTGTGCTTTAAGGATTCCCTTTCTAACACTTAACACGAGCTACCTTCAAGTCAACCACACAGCTAATAGCATGCATTTGACTGTCCTGTTCTTCATTCCAATGTATGTTTCCTGATCTGGACTTCCAACATAAAGTGTATTTTGTAGATTTTAATACAGGAAACAAAAAGTAACTATATTAATACCAGAATAACCTCAACCTCATTCCTTGTGCTGCCTCCTAAGGGGAAGTCTGGGTTTTCTATTCAGACTCTTCCCATTTCAACCCAGCTTTGAGAAATGAGTTATGGGGAGAGGTGAAAAAAGACCTAGAGAGAGGAAGCAGAAGAAAAGAGACCTAGAGGGAAAGAAAAAGGTAAAGACATACAAGGTCTCACAATTAAGTCCACAAACTTAATTGTTATACCTCATTGCTAAATATCACTAAGGTTACCTTAGAAGTACTCCCTTTGGGAAGCTATGTGCTGACTCCAGTGTCTAGTGCACCCTTCAAAGCAATTTTGGAACTGTTTTGCTGGAAAGGCCATCAGAACTGTCATATACCCTTGATGTCCTGAATGCCATCAAAATGTCTTCCTTTCACTAAGGGCCAGATCAAGTGATTAGGTAGAATGTTCCAATATACTCATTTGTCTACTGGCTAAAACTCCCTCACAGACAACTATGCTATTAAGTTTGCAAACTTAACACCTTGCCACTGTGCACAATGGCCATGTCAGAAAAAGAGTTCCAAAAGTGCTTTGAAGGGTGGACTAGGCTCTAGTGTCGGTACATAGCTCCCAAGGGGAGTACTTCAAAGGTAACTACAGTGGCATTCAGCAAAGAGAAATGCAGCACTTCTTCTAGGATGAGTTCACAAACTTGATTGGAAGTCCTTCTAAGTAGCTACACTGACAGGGGAGAGTTGTTATGACTGCTTCAAGAGAAAAAAAGAGAAAACTAGGGGAAGCAGCTGGCAATAATGTAAAAGGTACCAAGTCAGTGAGACAGGAAATTGTTTTTGAAATTTTATTATGCATCAAGTATTCACTCTCCCCTTGAGTGTTTCCTAAGAGGTAGAGTAAATATTGAAATTATTTTCAATTTTTTTTTTCCATCATGCTTTTTTTCTTTGAATATGACTTCATGCTGGGACTAAACAAAAACAAGGCTCATTAAATACGGGTAACATATATCCAGTGTTTGTGGAGTAAGATGGGGCATGAATGAATGAATGAACAACAACAGAAAATGAACAAATTTCAGTCCTAGAAAGATAAATAAAGCAAGGTAATTAAAAGCTGGGTTATCTATGTCATGTTTCACATTGACATAACCCTTGAATTTCATATCATATAAACTAAAAGACAGCATCTTATGTGAAGCTGTTCCACACACTTGTAGCGAGGGAAATCATCCAATTCCAATCTACTGAATTGAAGAATAATACAAAACTTTTGGGGGGAAGGGAGGAGGCTAACAATTCCTCTTACTCAAATACCTACTCACTTCCTCCAAATAAAGAGAATTAGAATTTCTTATCATCAACTTTTTCTTCAAAGCCTAAGTGTCACCGGCACACTTGTGAAACAAACTTCACTCCATGCTTTTAAGTGAGTAATCAAAACACCTTCTCTAGCTGCAGTCTCCAACAAAAACATTCACTTTGATTTTTATCACACTATCTTTTTATTATCTAAAACCAAACCCCCTACTGTTGAGTCAATTCCAACTCACAGTCACCCTACAGCACACAGGGGGACTGACAGATTGGAACTGCGGACCTTCTGGTTAGCAGCTATAGCAGTTAACCACTATGCTACCAGGGTTTCCTTATTGTCAAAGAGTTGTTGATAAAAGTCAAGATTCTCACAGATTCACAATGGTTTATGTTGTTTTAAACATTCTGGCTACAGAAATTCTTTTTAATTTTAGTATGCTTTATAAAGCTCTTTTAAGTGTTTACAGTACTAGAATAACTGTGGATTTCCATGCTCCTGCATTAAGCCATAAGAAAACTCAGCTGCATTTTATTTTGGCTGAGATTAAACAAAGCTTCTGAAGAAAACCAAAATGGAATGAAGACAGTATTTCCTTAGGAGGGAGAACATAAACATATTTTTAACTATTACTGAGACTTTGTGGGGAGTATCTTAGCTACAGTTCAAAATAAGTCTGATAAAGGATATTTACAATGCTATTTTTATGGAGTAGGCCAGAAGAACTTCCATTCCTCAGGAAGGTGTCCCTTAAAAAGGGGGCTGAATAGTTAACCCATGAATACATTATAATTTCATGATGGTATGGGCAAAAACTAAAATGCAACATTTATCAAATACTATATCCTTAGTAAGAGGGCTATACGTGCGTAGGCACACACACACATACACACCCCCCATAAGGCCCTCTTTATCAACAGATCAGTTCTGCTAGACTCAGATGTTGTTTTGAAGGACTTGTAGTGCTCAGGAAAGCATGACTGAGTTACACATGAAGGTGTCAAAACACTAAAAATACTCAAATTATAAGATGATTATTTAAAATGATAAAACAAATGCCTAACCTAGCAAACTAATTAGCTTTTCCATATTATTTTCATAGAATCACAAACTGGAATCTCTAGTAGCCAGCCACGTGCCGTTGAGTCGGATCTCTAGTAGAAAAGTTCCTTAAAAAGTCATCCCATCAAATCATTCATTAAATAATAGTCTTAGCTACTTAAATCCTCTTTCAAAAACTCCAGTATCTAAAAGCTCACTGAGACTCAGTATATTACTCTCATTTTTAAACTCAAACTTCAGTTTCTAACTTCCTACATGTGCAAACAGTTTGCACTTGACTGCTAACCTAAAGACTGGTGTTTTGAACCTACCCAGCGGTACTGCGAGAAAGAAAAGGCCTGAGGATTTGCTTCCATTAAGATGACAGCCAAAAGCACCCCTTGAAGCAGTTCTACCATCTAACTTGTGGTGGGATTCCCATTAAGCGAAACAGACTCAATGGCAATCAATAACTCCAGCCACTAGTACACGGCCTGACACATTAGCCAGTTTAGCAGACATTTCTTGGCCTCTGTATACTCTATTCGTTTTTGTTCTGGCATCAAAACCTTACTTTTAGTAAACATACCTTCCTCGGTCTAATCTCATTGCTGGGGATGGCTCCAGCCCAGCTTCAGGAGTGAAATGCTTGGCTCAGTTTTGTCCAATGAAAGCACTGAGCCCCTCTCCTCCCAGGTACAGTGGTTAGTCCCAACACTGCACAAGATCTAAGCTGATTCAAGCTCAGTGAATCTCAGGATTTTGTGAACTGCTGGCAAAGATACTCACCTTGTTTGCTGTTCCACAACAAAGATCTCAAGTGTCCACGATCTAGCAACTAAACCTTAAAAAGGAAGGCAAAAGAATGGGAGGGGATGGATACAGAGAAACTGGGCCATGACATCACTTAAGCCTCAAATCCAGGCATTCCTGAAGTCAGATCTAACCTGGGGCTTTTATCTGAGCCAGGAAGTCCTCTAACTTCATTTCTTCCTTCTATGCTAGTTGGGTTGGTATCCTGGTATTTGCCCCTTTAAAAAGGGTATATTAGTTTCATAATGCTTCCATAACAAAATACCACAAAGTGAGGGGATTATAAACTCAAACCCACTGTCAGTGAGTCGATTCCAAGAGTGGATTATGACAATACAAATCTACTGTCTCACCATCCTGGAGACAAGAAGCCCAACTCGCAGTGCTGGCTGTGTTGATTCTTTCCAAGACTTTGAGAAAGAATCGATTCCATGCTTCTCTCCCATCTTCTGGAAACTCCAGGCATTATCTGGCATGCTACTTCAGTGCCACATGACATCCTTCCTTCGTCTGTCCATCTCTCTCTCCTCTTTTACAAGGATACCAGTCATGTATGTATCCCTACCCAATATGACCTCTTGTTAGCCTAACTGATAACATCTTCAAAGACCCTATTTCCAAAGGAAGGTCCCAGGTACAGGGTTTAGGATTCATAGGTATAGGGGTTAGGACTTGAATTTCTCTTTGGGGGAGATACCATTCAGTCTATAACAAGGAAGATGATGGTCTTAACTATTACACAAATCGACATCAGAAGTAAGGTTGTTACACGCAAATATTTGACACCAAAATGTGGAGTGGCTGAGATGGTGCCGGGTGGTAGCTAGGAAGCCCCAGTCTTTGTCAGGATAAAACAGATGCCTGTTACATGTTAAATATATGATCAAATGCCTACTGAAACTGCTCCAACAGGTGGCTTATGAAATTCTTATGATTCTGGAGTAAGTTGTTTACTTCTTTTAGCCTTCAGTAAAGTGTAACAATGACAGGCAAGCTTGGTCTATAACTGGTTTCCTGAATGTAGGGTGAAATGACACAAAACACAGCTAAGGGAAGTCACTTGTCTATGGCTTGCAACAGCTCAGTTTTGTGAAGTGGGGTCTTACAGGAATGACAAAGCCAAAATATTTGCCCTCAGACTAGTTACAGCAAGGATCATAGTGGAGTTTGCTATAGAGCTGAGCACATGGGAGAAGCTGATTTTCCCCTAGGTCCCTCTTAAGTCACCTCCAGTCATTTCTTTTGCCAGACACCTAGGACAATGGCCCCACTGCACTGATGCAGACAGAAGAGTCTAGAGCTAAGGCGCCAACAGGGAGCCCTGGTGCTCTAATAGCTGAATGTTCGGCTGCTAACCAAAAGGCTTGCAGTTTGAACCCACCCAGTGTCTCCAAGAAAGAAAGGTCTCGTGATTTACTTCCATCAAGATTGCTGCGTTGTTGTGTGCCGCTGAGTTGATTCCAAATCACAGTGGACCTATATGACAGGTAGAAGACTCACATTGAGTTTCCTAGGCTGTGAACCTTACAGGAGCCCATAACCAGGTCTTTTGTCCCATGGAACCCCTGGCTGGGTTCAGAGGCATATCTATGGAAAACAGTGCCTGTGAGAAATAACGAGACTGCACCCCTGTAGACCCAGAGAGGGAGATGAGGGAGGAATGAGCACCCAGGGGCAATCCCGAAGTCGTGCCTCCTCCCATCTGAAGACAAACTGACGATGACAGCCACAGGGCAGCTACGGAAAGGCCTTGCCCACCTTGCCCAGCCACCTCAGCCACCTTCCATGCCTTATCTGTTGCCACCCCTGCACATGTGCTCAGGAGAAACTGCCTCCCTCTATTCTCCACCCCCACTAAGCCTTTGGGTCTAGAATTTAAGGAAGGACATTGGGCCACACCAAGTTAAGTGAGACTGCTCAGTGGCACACTTCCGCTTCAAGCGGCACCCAGAATGCACAGCAAACCTGCCATAATTGAACCTCTGGCCTGGGTCCGAACTGCTAATTCAATAAGCAGCAGAGTGCTTCACCATTACGCCACCAGGACTCCTACATAATGATTACAGCCTAGAAAAATGCTATGCGGCAGTTATACTCTGTCGCATGGGGCTGCCATGAATCGAAAAGTGACCTGATGGCATGCAACAAGGAGGAGCAGATAAATAGTGCCTCTCCAATTCAGGTCGCTATTTTATACTGCTCTGAGGCAAAGGCTGCAAGGGAAGCTGCTACTCTGAAGTCCGGGGAGATGAGCTGAGCACCTGCCCACTGCTGGGAGGCCAAAATTCCCAAGCCAAGTTCTGTGTTGATCCAAAGACCACAGCTCAGCCAAGTCAATGCCTCAGGGTACGAAACTGTGGGACTACGCCAATGAAAACAGAGTAAAAGCCTGCTAAATTTTTAATGCAATTATATTACCAGAGAAAAGTCCAGTTTTCCAAACAAAAGGACTATAACTGCTCAACACCAAAGCAATTTTTAAGTCCCTGTCTTTGTTTCCTAGTGTTGCTATAACAAATACCATAGAAGAGGTGACTTTAACAAAATGTGTTTTCTCATAGTTTTGGAGGCTAAAGTCCAAATCAGGTTTACTGCTGTCTCAATTTCTTCTTTTACTGGAGGTAATTTCAGGTGTTACTTGGTTTCTTTCTTGTCTCATAGACAATTCCTCACATAGTGAAGGCATTCCTGTAAGTGTGTGTGCATGCACACCCATGCACTTTTTATACCTCAGAAATAATTATATTTAGAAGCTACCTTACTCAGGTATGGTCTAATTAACCTAAGAAAGAAAAAACCCTGTTTCTAAGCAAGACTACTGCTTGGATATAGGGATTCATGGATACAGGGATTCACAGATACAGGTATTAGGATTCCAACACATATTTTGGGGACACAGTCTCATCTGTAAGAACTCCCAAGTTTATTTACATCAGGACATATGCTGAAAAAGAGGCCCTGCCCCAGAAGAGTTCCTCCTCGATGTTCTCAGGGCAGTTGATGATAGCCAGCCCCTGGAGAGCGGGCCTGGTGGCTGCCCTAAGGCTGACCAGGGAAGTTACTCCACCGCCAGAGCAGGAAGAACCTGATATTCCTGTTCATCCAAGTCTGGTGGCTCAGACCACTGGCTGCTTCCTTTCCAGGTTCCCCTTTCCCAAATAGAGTTTCTACTTCAATCTAATCAGAGTGAAGCCTGTGTGTGTATTACCAGAAAATAGTCTTAATCTTTCCTACCAGCTGGCTATGAGGCTGATGCTGCAGTGGGCATCTTGTCACCATACAGGAAATGTCTACAGCCATTTGGCTCATCTCGTGGTCTGACAAGGAAGGGGAAACAGAGCTAATACATGTACAAATTGAACTCCAAATAGAGATATTCTTAATGCTGATGCATTTGGACTTTGGGGACACGTGATCTAATACAAGACATTTTATGCTTACGGAACTTGAGGTCACTTGTATCCTAGTGGCGACCTAGTGATTCAAATGCTACAGCTGCTGTGATAACCAAAAAGTCGGCAGTTTGAACCCACTAGGTGCTCCTTGGAAACTCTAAGAGATGGTTCTATTCTGTCCTACTGGGTCTCTATGACTCAGAATCAACTCAAAGGCAACAGGTTTTGTGGGGGTTCTCAAATGGTACGTGGTGAAGTGGTTAAGTGCTTGGCGCTCACTGAAAGGGCAGTGGTTCAAACCAACCCGGCAACTCTGACACAGACTGCCAAAATTAGCCTCTGAGATTTATATCTATTGGTTTGACTTCCCCTCCGTTATACTGTGGAGAAATCAGAGACACACACATACACACACATGGTTGCTATGAGTTGGAATCAGCTGATAGCAGTGATTTTAGGAATGTCAGACTTTCTGCTTCCAACTGTGGAAGGTCTTCTGTGAGGAGCAGAAGTTTCAGTTCTCTAAGGCACAGGGGAGAGGAAGTCAAATCAATGGATGTAAGCTTTAGACATAAGAAAGGAAATCATCTAATTAATATCATTACAACAGCCACCAAACCAAGCCCTCTGCTATGGAGTTGATTCCAAATTACAGGGACTCTATAGGTGAGTGTAGAACTGCCCCATACAAGTTTCTGAGGAGCGCCTGGTGGATTTGAACTGCCAACCTTTCAGTTAGCAGTTGTAGCACATAACTCACTACACGGTCAGGGTTTCCTAATAAACCAAACCAAACCCACTGCAGTTGAGTTGGATCTGACTCATAGCAGCCCCACAGGTCAGACTAAAACTGCTCCAAACAGTTTCCAAGGAACGCCTGGCAGATCTGAACTTTCAACTTTCGGTCAGCCAACGTAGCACCACCAGGGTTTCTGGTTTCCTAAAAGCCCCGTGGAAAATAAAACACTTGGGAGTAAATCTAATCTGAGGTATAAAAGACCTATACAAACAAAACTACAAGACAATACCACAAGAAACCAAAAGAGATCTACATAAGTGGAGAAGCATGCCTTGCTCATGGAAAAGAAGACAACATCATGAAAATGTCTATTCTGCCCAAAGTGATCTACAGATAAAATGTAACCCCACCCTATATTCCAAGGGCATTTTTTAATGGGATGGAGAAACAAATCACCACCTTCACAGGGAAAAGAAAGAAATAATGGATAAGTAAAGCATTACTGAAAAAGAACAAAGTGGCAGGCCTTACACTAACTGACTTTAAAACCTATCATTTGCCACGGTAGTCAACAAAAGATATATGTGCCAATGGAACACAATCGAAAATCCAGATGTAAAATTATTCGCCTATGAGTAGCTGATATTTGACAAAAGCCTGAAGTCTACTAACTGAGGAAATAGTCTCTTTAATAAATGGTGCTGGCATAACTGTATATCCACCTGCAAAAAAATGAAACAAGATTCATACTTCATACCATAAACAAAAAGTAATTCAAAATGGATCAAAGATCTGAATACAAAATCTAAAACAATACAGATCATGGAAGAAAAAAATAGGGAAAATGCTAATACATGGCAAAACAGACTACAAAATATTACTAACCATGCACAAACACTATTGAGAAGTCCTAAAAACCAAAAACTTATGCCATCCAAAGACTTCACCAAGAGGAAAGACAGAACTTACCAGCTGGGAAAAACGTTTGGATACAATAAATCTGATCAGGGTCTGGTCTTTAAATTTTACAAGACAGTGAAATATCTCAACAACAAAAAGACAAGCCAATTAAAAAAGGGGAAAGGATATGAACAGGCACTTTACCAAGGAAGACATTCAAGTGGCTAACAAATACATGACAAAATGCAGACAATCATCAGCCATTAGAAAATGCACATCAAAACTACAGTGAGATACTATCTCACCCCAACAAGGCTGGCATCAATCTAAAAAACACAAAATAATATACATTTGAGAGGCTGTGGAGAATGTGAAACACTTTCACACTGTTAGTGGGAATGTAAAATTGTATAACAGCTTTGGAAATCGATTTGGCATTTCCTTAAAAAGTTAGAAATAGAAAAGCCATACAAATCCAGTAATCTCAGTCCTTGGAATACATCCTAGAGAAATAAGAGCCATAATCTGAGTAGATATATGCATATCCATGTTCACCACAGCACTGTTCACAGGTACAAAAAGATGGAAACAACTTAGGTGCCCACGAACAAATGAATGGATAAACAAATTATGGTATACACCCACAACGGAGTACTATGCACCGACAAAGAACAATGATGAATCTGTGAAACACCTTATAACATGGAGGAATCTGGGAAGACATCCTGCTGCGTAACTGTCAATCACAAAAGGACAACTATTAAATGAAACCACTATTATAAGAACTCAAGTAAAGGATTAAACACAGAAGAAAACATTTTTGATGGTTATGAGGATAGGGAGGGAAGGAGAGGGGCATTCATTAAATTGACAGTGGGCACGTATTGTTTTAGATGAAGAGAAAGAAAACACATAATAAAGGAGAAGACAGCACAAACATACCAAATCATAATAAAATAAGTTTTCTAAATATGATGAAACACTCTGAGGGACAGGAGCAAGGGCAGGAGTCTGGGAACTGTGGTTTCCGGGGACATGTAGGTTAACAAGCATAACAAACTTTATTAAGAAAATGCTTTGCACTGCACTCTCGGTCTTAAAAGCTACCAAGTGGCCATCTAAGTACCATTCATTGGTCCCAACTCACCTGGAGCAAAGGAGAGTGAACAAGACCAAAGACACAAGGAAAATATGAGCCAGAAAGAGACACATCATCCACTGACTACATCAACATGAGAGTGAAAGATCCAGACAGTGCCTGGCTACCACCAGTGACTGCCCTGACAGGGAACACTACATGCAGAGTCCCTGAGGGAACAAGAGAAAAATGGGATACAGAACTTGAACTCTAGTAAAAAGACCAGACTTGAGGGTCTAAAGACAGGAGAGTTCCTGGAAGACACGGCCACCCCGGACTCTTGGTTAGTTCCAAACTAAAACCATTTCCAAAGCAAACTCCTTAGGCAAAGATTAGACGGGAGTATAAGACATAAAGTGACCCTGCTGAAAAACGTTTTCTTGGCTCAAGTAGATACCAGAGACTAAATGGGCAGCTCCTGTCCAGAGGTGAGACGAGAAGGCAGAAGGGGAAAGCAGCTGGCTGAACAGGCACACACAGGCTCCAAAGGAGAAGTATGCTGCTACAGTGTAGGGACAGCAACCAGGGTCACGTAGCAGTGTGTAACTCTGGGACAAACCGACCTGAACTGTAAACTTAAGTACCAAAAAAAAAAAAATCAAAAAGAAACTTCAGAAGTAGATTTTGATGTTCAATTTTACAAGGACTTTATGTCATTCATTTAAATACAAGTAATAATTATTCACTGCATCAGGAGGCCCTCCTTTTGACACACAATCGCCCTGCCCCTATAAGACACAATGCTATCGTGTCAACTCTGGCTCCTAGCAACCCTACAGGAAGCAGCAGAATCCCCTCACAGTGGTTCCAAAGCTGTATTCCCTATGGGAACAGACGGCCTCACCTTTCTCCTGCAGAGTACCTGGTTGGCTTGGAACCACTGATCCTTCAGTTAGCACAGTCATTGTGGCTAGTTTACGGCATTTATTCTTCTGGCAAGAATATGTGCTGTTTCTATTGTGTGTCCTGGAGAACGTGTTAAACACTAAGTATACAGTGCAGACTACGACAGACATATCTAACCTTTCAAAAGTATTTGTGCATTTTTTTCCTCCTAAAAACAGGTCATTACAGCTCAGACCTTTGTTACTTAATGGTATGTCTAGGATGATATGTACAAGAAGGTATCTTTTCATGACTTCTTTTATTAGTGTTGAACTGAACTGCACTGTACGTATGACTTTGTGTTTTCGTGCCAACACATCTGTAGAATAAATTCCTATGACTGATTAAAGCTTATGTGTGCTGAAAGTGTTGACAGTTATTCCAAAGTGCCCTCTGAAAACGGTGCCCCAGTTTGCACTCCCACACACTACTTTTTGTGGGACTTTATTTAACATTCTGCTGTGACGCAGGTGCTGCTTCAAGGTTCTTATCGTTAGTGTCTTAGTCTATATTAGCTTCTCCTCCCTCCTTACATCCCTTACCATTTTCTTACCATTTCATCTTTTTCTTTCCTTTTTTCCTTTCTACTCTTCCTTCTTTTCCTGTTTGCTCCTCCCCGCCTTTGCTTCTTCCATTCAACCATCCATCAGTATTTACTAAGAGGCTGTGATTTACTGGACAGTGTCATGTAACAGCCCTAAACAGCTACTGTTTGTAGTCTTGGGCAGCACTCAGTGCGAGCTGCACTGGATGAGGGAGGAGATAATAAAGGATAACAACTCCTCCCTCGCCAGGTCACAGACGACAGACTGGGTGCACGATGTCTTCAAGCTCCAGGCATCCTGCAGCATGCTCACTTGACAGCAAGAGGCATACTAAGGACTACAGGCATGTCTTATATGAAAAGAAAGTGAAGGTACTGATAACATCTAGCCTGAAGAAGAACAAAACCACTGCAGGAGACTCAATATCTCATCTTTATCAATAGGTTAGCTTATGTGGTTTTAGAGATATTTTTCTAGCCCTAAATTTCTGTAAAAGTAAACAATTAAGCCAACAAGTAAGTCTGAATCACACAAGGATTGCTTATTCAGAGAACAAAAATCTTTAGTTACATTTTTATGAAATTGCTTAGAATTTTCTTACAGCAATGAAGGACTAACTATAACATGTCCACAGGCACTTAACAAGTATTATTAATATTTTTAAGTCACGTTAGATTGATCTAGCGAAGATTTCAGATACAGGAAGGTGTTTAGTAGAAATTTTCCATAGAGACAAGTGCTTAATGGAAGTTTTCCATGGCTAAAGTCAAACATTTGTGTTTATTAAAAAAGCAAAACCAAAAATAAGCCACCCACATGTTTCTTTTAATACTCTCCCACTGTGTACCAAAGTACATCTTACTTTTTTATTTCTCTTTCATTTCTAGATAATCCTGCCTACCAAATGTTTTTGTGTGCATTATGATTTTAATATTCAAATTTTTACAGCTTAGCATATCTTCTGATATTTTAATATACATCATTTCTCAGAAGAAACAACTTTGTAGTCCCAATAAGAAACAAAGAGGGACACAGTGAAAGGACAAAGGAACTTTAGCCAGCAACCACTGCACAGTTTCTCTGCAGGAAGAAGTTTGGGCAGAACTGATTAATGGGAGGAAGAAGATGCTCAGGAACTCATCTTGAAGCTATGTCTGCTAAGCCAGCCGACTCTTTTCTAAGGATTGCACGCTTATTTGAGTTGCCAGGTAGGAAGTGTTGATGACAATGAGCATGGAGAAGTGCCTAAAGCCCGCCAAACACTTCTCGTCCCTACTGACTTAAAGCAAAAACCCAGCCTGCTTTAATTGTCCAAAGAATCTCGATTGCCTGCCCAGTTGATTAAATGTTTTGTATCTACATGTGCGTTTGCACTGTAAGTGCATTTGTCATTTCTCACTTCTACTTCTTCCTTCATTTCCCGTTTTCTTTTCAGTGAGGTATGCTATGCAGTTCACTTACAATTTTTAACTTCAAATTAAGAAATCACCAAATTTCTAAGGTCAATTGTTTCACTGCATGGTAACACAGTTTAGGAAAAGAATTTTGTTTTAGAATAAACATGCTTCATTAAACACAGTTTTTGGATGCTAGGAAAATTATTCATATCAGGTATAAGAAAGAAAAGGATTCTGAAGCTGCCCAGAGAAACTGCAACTAGTAACTGTACCCTGGTAAGCAGAACATGTGGTAGAGGAGAAAGAAGACCTACTGACCATGTCACATTGTGACTTAACAGTGTGACAATGCCCCCAGATGAGAAATCTGTACCATCCCAGGCTGCAGGAAACAGGGTGGCAGAGAGGTCCTAGCAGCCCCTCATGAGTTCTGTCAAAGAACTGCTCGTGTGTTGCAGCACCTGACCAGAGATAAACCTCATGCTGAGTTTTACCAAAACTGGCTGTGAACTCTGAGCAGCTCACCAGCCAAAGATGATAAGAAAAACAAAAGAATCCAAATAAAAAGACCAAGGAAAGGAGTGGACAGGAGACTGTTAAGAGGATATGTCACGTACAGAATGGAAAGGAGGAGTGTGCTGTCACCGGGCAAGGAGAGCAGAAGGAGGTGCGGATACCTAGGCATGCAAATTTGAACTGGATTGTACACTTTCACTCAATCACAATTAAAGAAAAAAACTGTGAATTTGGGAGCCATGGTGCATGGTGGATAACAGCCTGGCTACTAACCAGTTTGAATTCACCATACGATCCTTGGAAATCCTCTGGGCAGTCCTACTCTGTCCTGTACGGCCACTATTGGTTAGAATCAGCTTGATGGCAACACGTTTGGTTTTTGTTAGTGTCTTTGAAGTTCTGGGTTGGGATTCTTAGATCTAGCCCTTCAGTGATGCTTCCCTCTCATCTTCAAACTGATGACTGTCAATGTAAATCAAAAGGACTATACGGAAGTGTACAGGAGATGGCGCAAAGAACTGATGTGAATGACTTCTCAAAGAATATAGGTAATCTTGCTCAGTGGGTTGGTCAAATGTAAACCCCAGGCAGTGCTGATGTCGTCGTGCATGCACTATCACGGTCCCCTCATGCACAGAGGCCCTTCCTTACTTTTCTCTTCATGGTAAAAATTCAGTCACATGTGACACAGTTCAATGCCACCTCCTCTAAGATGGTACCCAGGCTTTAAGACAGTCTTTTTTTCTGCCCACATCCTTAACATTTGGCCATGACCTTGGTTCCAGTCTATATTCTATCGTTACTACCTTCTTCAGCATCCTATTATTTCATCAGGTTTTTGTATTCCTTCAAGTGTTTGCTAAGGGAAAGGGAAGATGGGAAAGGGCAGACGCACCTGAATTCACGACCAGAGACAAAAAGGGAAATGGCTTAAAAGAGGTCATGTAGTCTTCCAAACCAAATTCTGTACACTTGACAAGTGAGCCTATTAAAGAGGCAAAACTGAAAGGCATCTCAGGAATATAATGTGGCCCATAAACTTGGATCTTCACTGGACACATCAAAGGAATAGCCAGAAAGCATATAATTAAGCTCAGGTAAAAGCGAAGAGCAAATTAAATGAGCAGTATTTTATAAATCTTACAAAGGAAAAATAACAAGGAAACGAAAGAGAGGTTGAGAAGATGAAGACATAGGAAACAGTGGGCCCACAGTCCAAGGTACCTCTAGGTTAAATTAATGAATAACAGAGGGAATGTAGATCTAGTCCAATCTTACTTTTCAGCTCTGTCAAAGAAAAGAAAATAAGGAAAGAAACTAAAAAGAATGACACATTCTTTGCTGAAAAAGAAATGAAAATGAGAAGAGATGCTGAGTGACTTCAGGTGGGTTCAAACCTGGATGAAGCAGCCTTGAGTAACTGACTGGTAACAGACCATTAGCAGTCGTCTCTGGAGGAGTCATGGAGAAAGAAGGCTGGAACTAGAGACAGAAGGCTTGGTTTTTAACAGAGAAGAATGAAACAGATTCTAGAAATGACAAACCAAACAGCTTAATAACAACTCCCAGAAAAATAAACTAACACACCTATCTGACAGATACTGTCCCTAGGGGACAGTTCAGATAACCTCTGCTTTTCAACTAAAAGAGTTTTAGGATTCTGAAGTCAGGCATGGTGCTTATAATAGGAAGATGAATGGAAAAAGAAAACAAAGATAAAGTTGAAACAAACTTACCACTTGTAAAAGAAGATGCTGTGGGGTTTTCTTTTTTTTTGTTACAGTTGTTTGTCTCTTTGTTTTTCTCCCACTAGTTTCCAAATCACTCCTTCCAGGTTTCCAGAGCATCAGTTAATTACCTGATATCTGTACATGATGACCTACTCTTAGAGAAGGATGGCAACACCTCCTAGGATGAGGTCCCTATAAAAGGAAGCCTTTAAAAAATAGTGCAGTAACAACAACAAAGCCTGCCGAGACACCGTTCACTAGAATTGTGAGTGCAAGAAAAGAAACTATCAGAGCTACACAGACAGAAGCACAATACTACATGTTGTTTACTCAAAAATGAAGGAACATGCTTGCAACTGTCTTCCTTTTTGTATGTAGCAGATGGGTACAGTTAGCCTAACCTGCTGTATTCATCAAATATACTGTACAGCAAATTCATACATGAGTGTTACTGCCTATTGTGGTAAGATTAGCATTCTTCCTTTAAAACAGATATGAGCACATGATGCGGCCTATACCAACAATATTAAAATACTACTATTATTAAATATTTTTTAAATTCATATCAGTAAGAGAAAAAGTACTAGAGTAATTACTAGCAATGTATATCCATTTCTTAAAATAACACATAAAACTCCATTCAGCCAACGAGTGACCATATCATGTTGGGTATTTTATGGTTCTCTGCATCTATAGGATGTCGTCCTACTGGCCTCTTACTAGAGGCGAGTGGAGAGGGTGGAGAGGAGGGGACAGGAGATTGTTAAGAGAGTATGACATGTACAGAACAGAAAGGAGGAGTGTGCTATCACCAGGCAAGGAGAGCAGAAGGAGCTGCAGATAGGCGCACATGCAAATTTAAATTGTATTGTAAACTTACACTCAGTCACAATAAAAAATAAAAATAAATTTAAAAAATTCTACTCAGTAAATGTATACACGTAGGCATTCTCCAGTTACCTCTGGATATACACGTACTGCAAAGACAGCACATTATATACACATATATACACACGTACACAGTTATTACAAAAATTTCCTATAGAAAAATGCTACACAGTTTTCGTTTTACATAGTAAAATGGAAAACTTCTATTAGGAACAGAATTATTCTAATTATGGTGATATTATATCTGAGGGTACTAGTGGTGCCAGGGGAATCCTGGTGGAGCAGTGGTGAAAAGACTAGCTGCTAATGAAAAGGTTGGTGGTTCAAATCCACCAGCTGCTCCTTAGAAACCTTATAGGGCAGTTCTACTCTGTTGTGTAGGACTGCTATGAATTGGAATCAACTCAACAGCAATAAATTTTTGGTGTGGCGTGGTGCAAGGAGCCCTGGTTGTAGAGTGGTTAAGAGCTCAGTTGCTAAGCAAAAGGTCAGCAATTCAAATCCACCAGCTGCTCCTTGGAAACCATGTAGGGCAGTTCTACATTGTCCTATAGTGTTGCTACGAGTCGGAATCAACGCAAGAGCAGTGGGTTTGTTTTGGTTTTTAGTGGTGCAAATGGTTAACAGGCTCAGCTGCTAACTGAACGGCTGGTGGTTTGAGACCACCCAGAAGCAGCTCAGAAAAAAGGCCTACCAATCTACTTCCAAAGAAATAAGCCACTGAAAACCTATGTTGCCAATTTTACTCTGACACACACGGTTTGCCATGAGACACAGTTGACTTGCAGGTTGTAACTG
The DNA here is from genome assembly GCA_028571685.1 of Heterohyrax brucei. NCBI lineage: Eukaryota > Metazoa > Chordata > Mammalia > Hyracoidea > Procaviidae > Heterohyrax > Heterohyrax brucei. Next base: position 148,660,255 of record CM053144.1, on the reverse strand, counting down.
GTAACAGGTGATACAGAAGAAGTTGTTGGCAACCAAGACTTCAGAACTGTACATACGTAGTAAGAAGTCCTGGCTCCACTGCTTACTAGCTGAGGAATCTGGAGAGCTACGAAACACCATTCCAAGCCTGCTTCCATGCCTATTAAACGAGGAAAGCAATGCTAACTCCTTCATGGGGTTGTTCTTCTGAGTATCAAATGAGGTCCTATCTGTCAAGTTTCTGGCACTGAACAAGCAGCACTCAGCCAAGAGTGCTCCACGTTACCAACAGTGCTCACATGTCAACTTTTAGAGCAGGTACATGCTCCAGGTGGGCAGGGTCATGTCATTTAGGGTGCCTGTCTTCTGCTTTATTCACTTGCTAACATTCTTATGACTTTGCAGAGGGTCTGCTTCAAGCTCTCCCTCTCTCACGCATCCTCTCCACTAGCAGATAAACATGCTCTACGACTCCCCCTTTCCCATCTTTAAAAACTTAGCCTTCTGCCCTTCTGCCATGTCCCCCTCTTCTCAGCCGAGTTCTCAGAACTGCCTAGAAGGGTGCCTTCCAGTCCCATTCTTCCTGCTTACTTTCAAAGTGAGTTCTCTCACCACTGACCTGAAGCTTCTTCTATTCAACACCAAATTGCCAAATTTAATGGATAATTTTTAGCCTTCATCTTCACCTACTTCACCTGCTTTCAAAACTGCTGACTATTCTCTTTGTCTTGAAATGCTCACTTTCCTCGGCTGCTGAGATTCTACCTCTTTTAGATTTCATGCTCCTCCTTTCTGTACTACACCTCGAAATGCTGCAGTTTCCAGTTCTGCTCCCTTCCTACATGGTATCACCCAGTCCCACAGCCGAAGCCAACAGCTCTCAAACTTCCACCTCTGCCCAGATTATTCCGTTTTCACATTACCATCTGTGCACTGACCAGTTACACTGGGATGTCTCAGCTATCTCAAACTTAACAGAGCCAAACTTAAATTTTTGAGATTCCCTCTTAAAACTGGTCTTTTTTCCAGTTTTGCCCATTTCAGTTAATAGTGTCAGCATCCAGCTACTTGGTCACCTTGAACTCCTAACCATGGCCTACAACCTAACCCTGTCCAATCTACTTCTCCACCCTTCTTGTGCTATCCTTCCTAAAACACACTCTGTTCCAGCCACAGTAGCCATGATGGCCTTCTTAGAGATCCAGGAACCTGTCAGGCTTTTACCTACCTTCTAAGTATTTCTAAGTATTTCACCTACCTTATAAGTATTTCCTCTACCTAGAACTGGCCCCTCGCTTTATTCTTCTCAGCCCTTCTCCTAAACTCACAGGTTATCTGGTGAACTCCTTTTCATATCTGAGGTCAGCTTAAATGTTGTTTTTCCCAGAGGGCTTCTTTAAATATCATTCTTATCTACATAGTCACTATGGTCATTATGGTAGTGGGTTTTTTGGTTTACTTGAGGGGGTTACATGAATTGTATCCAAAGAATGTGGTCTTTGTCCTTGGTTTCTGAGAGATAAGTCTCTTAAAAAACCCTTGGAGTGTAAATGTCTTCCATAAGGACTCCAGACCATACCTAACTAATGAGTCAAGTGAGACGATGAAGGAACTCTGGGGTGAGGCTGGGCAGGCCAGACAGGTTCACCTCATCATCACCTTGTAACACTGACCAGCCTAAGGGGACAAGGACCAGAGTCTGTATTAGGTAATGAGATCTACAGTAAAAGCTCCAGATACAGAAGTCCCATGGCTTTCCAGTTGGCGAAATGTGTCTGTGTATGATGCTGGGAAGCATGTCATTTGGGACATGGAAACATTGTAAGAACCCTACCAGACTGCTCTATGCATCTCATTTATAACCTTTTTTGCTATAAAAAAGTTGTAATTTAACTATATCACTGTCTGTGCATTCTGTCAGTTGTTCTAGCTAATTAACAAACTCAAAGAAATAGTAGGAGACAGCAGGTGAGGAAGTGAGGAAACCCAAAGAGGACTCCCAGGCTTGCAGCTGGAATCCTCAAGATACTGTGGGAAAACTCAGATTTACAGTTAGCAGGTCAGTGATGAGGCTGTTATGAGGATTCCCAAACTAGGGCCTATTGTCAGTCTGTTTGATAGTCTGATGTAAGATCTGACCTAGCTCCAGGTGGCCAGGGTCAGAGAGACTTGCCTGGGCAGCTAGTGTCAGAACTGAACAAAAGAAATGGGAAAGTGGGAATTGATTATATCTTCACAGGTTGCAAACCCTGGTGGTACAGTGGTTAAGTGCTATGGCCGCTCACAAAAAGGTTGGCAGTTTGAATCCACCAGGAGCTCCTTGGAAACTCCATGAGGCAGTTCCACTTGGTCCTATAGGGTCACTATGAGTAGGAATCGACTCAGCGGCACTTGGTCCTATAGGGTCACTATGAGTAGGAATCGACTCAGCGGCACCAGGTTTTTTGTTTTGGCATAGTTGAGGACAGAAGGGTAGGGTTCTGAAATTTCCACCCGACTCACTATCCTTGCAATTCTCTTTCATAATGCCTGTTATTTCCCATGATAGCAGATATTGCAATTTGTAACAATATATATATATTTGTATTTCTTGGTTTAATGGATTTGTAAAAAGTAATTTCTACTATAAAGGAAAGGACCCTGTTTGTTTTGTTTATCACTCTCTCCTCTGGGCTTTAAATGTTCGGATATTGTCTGAGATGCGAGCAATACATTAGTTTCTCTCAGAATAAACAATATTTTAAAACGAAGAGTAAACATTATATGACTCTAATAAAGTTGATTAAATCAGAGAACTCACAGAAGTCTTAAGTATCCAGATGCATCAAATAATATAAAAATAAAATCATTTATACTAAAGATTTTTAATGTGCCCTAGGTTCTTGAGAAAAAATCCAGATTACGTATGTTCACAGTTTTGTTTAAAAAAACCTTAAATTTTTCTATCCAGTGAAGCAGGTGACATCACACAGTAGGAGAAAATTTCCTTCAATGCCCCTCCCCAAAGATGATGGAGTCTTTGAAATGGGGATGGCTCAGGCCCCAGTGACCTCACCAGCATCTGCTTCAATTACACTCTGAAAATGAAATAACTGAATTATCATTCAGTTTTCTGCTGTGCTAACAAAATTAATCTGAAATATCAAGATTCATCTGCTTTAAATTATATATTATGTAACTTCTAAAACAAAACCTACTCTAGGCTCTAAATTAATGAAGAAGTATGCACTATGGCTGTGAAAATCAACAATAGCATACTCTTACACACACACAAGAAAAATTAAAGCCATGATAAATGTCTTTGCTCATATCATCCATAACAGTGATTTGATTTAAATCACCCCACCTACTTAAAAGTAAAATTAATCCATTTTAGTTCTATCCTGCTTTGTACAACAGACGTGTCCTTGAAAATATATATATATGCAAACTATGTTTTAAATGTCATAAACCAAAAACCAAATCTATTGCCATCGAGTCGATTCCAACTCACAGCCACACTACAAGACAGAGTAGAAATGCCCCACAGAGTTTCCAAGGAACACCGTGGATTTGAACTGCAGGCCTTTTAGTTAGCAGCTGCAGCACTTAACCATTCTGCCATCAGAGTTTTCTCAGCTGCCATATAGATTTAGAAATACAGCTTTGGTGTTTTTCAGCATAGAAAAGAATACTTCAGATGTAAATAACTGGCCTCTAGTTTAACTCACAAGTTCAAGTGATCATATTTTGGCCATCTTATTCAATGAATACATTAAGAAGTATCATTTTAAATTTTTGTTGATTAATTCTTCACTTGTTCTCTGACTTATTCTATAAGTTTACTTCATATTCTCTATTCTCTACATGTAAACAGTTCTTGTCTCATAACCACTGAACTACATTTCTCATTTCTGACCAAAGTATCCCCAACTCAGAGTCATCTTTGATACTTCCCTGTTCCATGCTCTTCTTCAAATGAATTTCTTCACATGATCTAAGAAAACTAAGAAAAGACTCCCTTCTCACACTCCCCCACTTTCTGCCTCAACAAATGCTAGACTCCATCTCTCACTGGGAAGGAACTCAGAAGGTTGGCATGTTAACTGCCTCATTTTCCCTCTTCATTCCCAGGATACTCAGACACTCTGAGTGGTGGAGACATCTAATATTCCTTTATTTGGTTCTAACTCGCAATTGCAAACCAGAGGTCAATGCATGTCTTGTTAGATCTCCTTAATCCTGGTCTTTCATTGATGTATGAAAACCAAAGAGCTAAAAACAAGTGGGCAGGGCTGCTGCATGTTCACTGGTGTAACACATCTCTTTCTCTCTCTCTCTCTCTCTCTCTCTCTCACACACACACACACACAAAAGTACAGAATAAAATGGAACACTGTTTTCCTTATGCAAACCTTATTTAAAATAGACACACAAAGGAAAGGGGAAGTAGACATGGATGAACACACGCTCTGTGGCTCAAGCATCAGAGGTGATTCATTGCCTTTACAAAAGAAGTGCCCGAATAGGAGTATTTCAGCTGTAAGAGCCTCCAACCCTGAGTCTAGAGAGGAAACAACAGAGGAATTCTTGCCAGGTCCCCTCAATAGATAGGAAGTTCAGGAGATTCCTGATTTTTTTTGGCATGCAAGGATTTTCAAAGCTTCCTTAAAAAAGCAAAGATCCCCTAGTTTGTTCCAAAGTTCCTAAAATATCTCCACACTGAACATCAGAAAATATCTGTTCAGTATTTCAATATACTTAACCATTTTATTATTTAGATCAGTAGTTCCCACCTATCCTTGTAATAATAATTCATAAAGTTCTATAAAATGTAACTCAATGTAAGTTTCACAAAGAATGTTCATGAATAAGAGTGCAGGTTTTGAGGTCAGGTACACCAGAGTTAGGTCCTGAATCTTTCACTTAGTTGTTTCATTACCTCGGGCAAGTTATGTAACCTCTATAAGGTTTAGAATCTTTATTTTCTAGGATGATGACAGAACCTACCATATGGAGTGATTATGGGATTAGATGAGAATACAACTCAGTATCTGACACACAGTAAATATTCAACAAATGTTAGTGATCATTCATCATGAATAACTGTTATGGACAGGACACTAAACAAGACCCTGTGAGGAACATAAAAACGAGAAAGAATTGATGACAAATTGTAACAAACAAACAAGGCAGAGAAGATGAAAACATTCATGGGGATATTCCAGGACAGACTATGTTAAGGATCCAAACAGAAAGCAAAAGGAAGACAAGCAATGTCCCAAATCTCCTATAGGGAAGGGCACATGGTGACATCTAGGGGTGTGTGTGTGTGTGTGTGTGTGTGTGTGTGTGTGTGTGTGTGCGCGCGCGTGCGTTTGCTTGTTACAGCAGGGGACGGGGATTAAATGAAATGAGGAAAGGCCTCATGGGGACAGCACAAATACTGAAGATGAGACAGGTAATGTGTGCATCACTGTGTATAAAAAGTTTAGAGACAGGCAGTTCTTCTTACAGAGAAGCTAAATTTTCCAAGGGGACAAAGTATAAGACATGCACAGAAAATCAAAGGAGGAGGTAAGACAGAAAGACAGGATGCAGCCATGTCATTCAGAACCTTGAAAGCCAGAGAGAAGGATTTGAGAAGCAGAAACGACACATCTGAGCTCAGCCTCAGGAGGATGAATCAGGCAACACGTGTGGGAGGACATGAAATCTGCATGTGACTTCTGAGGTCAGAAGGGGTAAGGACTGAAACTTTTAGATGCATATTCTGGAGAAACAGAAACCTTCTACTAAAATCACCAACAAGTGAATTGCAAGTACAAACTGCGAAGCTTCGAAGCTGTGAGCACAAAGCATTTTCTAACCCAGAACTCAATTTTCTCTCACTGGAGAGTCTTTTTACCAACCAAATTGAAAGGCATAAAATGCATGGGACAAAAGTAGTTCCAAGCCCACGGTAACAAGTTTAAATGCAAACACAGGAGTCAGCAATAACAACGGGGGGTGAGCGGGGACTTAAACCATTTATTTTTCATGTCTTTAAATGTTTATTTGGAGTCCACCTTCGAGCTTGGTATCTTGGGTCTTTCCTTGGTGGCTACTACTACAGCAAGCTTATGAGTATGTTTCAGTGCACACAAATCCCCTAAAATTTACACAAAATTTTCTGTGTGTTTACTTCTTCTTTTTTTTTTTTTAATGATTGAATGAAAATGTACATTCCTATATAAATTTGCATGCTCACCTATATGCAGCTTGCACTGCTCTCCCTGCACGGTGACAGCACACTCTTCCTCTCTGCTCTATACATGTTCTATCCTCCCAACAGCCTCCTATCTCTTCCTCTCTGCCCACTCCCCTTCCTCCAGTACGAGGTCAGCAGGGCAACATCCTACAGATGCACAGAACCATAAAGCGACCACAAAATATGGCCTCTCTGCATCTCCAAGTCCAATCCATTGCTGACCACAGAGTTGACCTTCATTATGATTTACAGACAGGGGCAGCATCAGGGCCAGTGGCCATGCTCCCAAGAGAACCCCGAAGCTCCTGGACCATCAATTCCGATCTTTTATGTTTACTTATTCTTACTTATTCTCTTTTCTTAAGAATTTATTCTTACACTCCTCATTCGTTGATAACTGCCATCGAGTTGGTTCTGGCTCCTGGTGACCCCGTGAACAACAGAACAAGACACTGTTGCCCAGTCCTGCACCATCTTTACAATCAGTGCTATGTCTGAGGCCTTGTGACAGCCACTGTGTCAGTCTATCTTGTTGACAGACTTCCTATTTGGGGCTGAGCCGCTACTTGCAGTCATGATGTCCTTCTCAAGGGACTGATAATACATCCAAAATATGTGAAACTAAGTCTCGTCTTTCTCACTTCTAAGAAGTATTCTAGTTGTACTTCTTGTAAGACTTTTTTTTCCCTTCCAGTAGCCCACAGTATATTTGATATTCTTTGTAATACCATAATTCAAATTCACTGAGTGTTCTTTTGTCTTTCTTATTCATTATCCAGCTTTTGCATGCAACCTAGGTGACCAAAAATAGCACTGTTTGGGTCAGGTGCACCATGCCTTGAGTCAGGCCCACCTTAGCTCTTCAAGTGACATGTTTACTTTTTAACACTTCAAAGAAGTCTTTTGCAACAGATTTGCCCAATTTAGGCAACATGTGTAATATTAAAGTTCAGCAATACTTATTTACGGAAAGAACAATTCCAAACACTATATATTTTAATTCATTCAGCAGTCACAGCAGTCTTACAAGGTGGATACTACTTCCATTAAGAGAAAAGAAAATGATACCTAAGATCACACAGTTAGTAAGTAGTTCTACAGAGAAGAAACTTGTAAGAAGACCCACAGCAAAAGCTTTTCAGGCTTCCTATCCACAACAATGATACCTAGTGGTTTTCTAGGTTACAGCTATACTACGTCTGTCTCTAGGATCTGGGACAATCCACTTAGGCTAAACAAAAACATGCTTAACACCGATCCTTGAAATTAGTTATACAGTGACACATTACACTGAACTCTGGGAAAGTATATTTAGAAAACTGGTACTTCATATAAGGCTTTCTTCGAATGACTAGTTAATGTGTTTTATATCCATAAATTTCAAATAAATCCATTTTTCCATAAATCAATTCCAGAATACTAACCACCAAAGAATCCTCTAAGTTAATGAGTCATTTTCAAAATTTTTTGCTTATAGTCCACAAAAATATAAAATTGTTATTAAATACAAACATACTTATCTTTGGATCTGACTCGATGGCACTTGGCTTGGCTTTTGGCATACTTATCTTTGAAATATAATTTTCATAAAATTTATCTTGACTACATACAACATACTCTGATAATTTTTGAGTCTAGTCTAATCTATTCTGTTCCATTCCATTAAAAAAAACGGTAATAATAAATTCATTTCATGATGCCCTAATGGGTAGTAGGAAACCCTGGTGGCATAGGGGTTAAATGCTATGCCTGCTAACTAAAAGGTAGGCAGTTCAAATCCATCAGGCACTCCTTGCAAACTCTGTGGAGCAGTTCTACTCTGACTCTAGGGGTCACTCTGAGGTGGATTCAATGATGTGCATGGAATCAAATCAAGTAGCTTGGTCTGTTCTATAAAATGAAGCAAAAAGCATGAGTTGAAACAGTTAAAAGCTAAATGTCTTAAAGCCTTCATTTTAAATTTCTACACAAATTTAATGATTTTCTGAAAACATAACAGATCAAACTTGACCATGAATGCACCCCCCACGCACAGAATGACAAGTAATGTATAAATATTCCCTTCAGAGTTCCGCCTCAGCCAAGAAGATAGGAAGTACAAGCCTGAAACAACATGCCAAGAGTTGAAATGGCAATTAGTAATCACCTCCAGTAAGGCACCAGGGGCTTTCCCACAGGAAATGGTTTTGAAAGGGAGTGAGTGTGCATATTTCTTAAGAATAATTGTTGAATGCTGAAAACAGTGATAAAAATTAAGATTCATAAGCCATTGATATTTCACATTAGAGAAGCTGTTTTAAGCACTTGCAGTCTGTCAGTTATATATCAACTATTCAAGACTTTTTATAAGTTAAAAACAGAAAAACAGATCCACTGCCTTTGAGTTTATTTCAACTCATAGTGTCCCTATAGGACAGAGCAGAACTGCCTAGCACACATGGCACTTAACCACCATGCTACCACGGTTCCCTTTTCTATGCTAGCCACCACTGAATGACATACATGAAAAGAATACTGACTTGTTGCAATCCTCACCTTCCAGAAGGTCCATTTGGCTGGAGACAGATTATAAAGAACACTAAAAAAGAAAAAGATCCACTAAGATTACACACAGGGGTGTTCTTAGGGAGCGCTGTGAACCACTACATGTACACATTCCTAAAAGCAGTAACAGTCATCTAGGATGGTTCTTGGAAACAGAAATCAAATACGGTTTCCAGTAAAGTTAGCTAACACATTCTACTTCCAAACCCTACACAATTCTTTCTACTTATCACATGACGATACTAACAGTATGTTTTAACCTCCCCTTCAGACTACATAAAAATTAATACTTGATAAACAATTCCAATTTGAACTCTAACTTCATTACACAAACCAGCGGTCATTGAGTCAATTCCAATGCAATACACGAGTCCTTCCCTAAGATGGAAACCCCGGTGGCACAGTGGTTAAGTGCTACAGCTGCTAACCAAAGGAGGGCAGTTCAAATCCACCACATGCTCCTGGGAAACTGTGGGGCAGTTCTATCCTTCTGTAGGGTCACTATGAGCTGGAATTGACTTGACGGCAGTGGGTTTAGTTTTTTGATCTTTCTTAATGAAAGCACACCTTGGTGTTTAAATAATTACGAGGATTAGAAGACTTATACATGGTCATCAAGCTCTTCATGGATCAATAGGTATATAAACTGAGAAAACATGGAATAAGGAAAAATAATCTAAAACAAAAACACAACAGACTGGTATTCAAGGCTCACACTCTCCATTTAAAGGATAAATGATTCAGTACAAACTGTTTAACCACCAGAACCACAGGTTCATTTTTGTGTTTATGTTTTACTCACAGCAGACAGAATGCTGACTTAAGCACTTTGTAAAGTACCAACACATGCCATTACTAGCTTTTATTAGAACAGAAGGCACAGTGAAACTGATGGGATAAAATGGGTAACTATGAAGAAGGTATCTGTCAAACACTGAAAACTCGTTTACTCACTGCTACTCATCAATTCCATTAAGACCTGTGTTACTACTGAATATCTGCACCCAACAACTGGCAATAATAAAGCTTCTCCTCAAATCCTGAACATATTAAGAATAGTCAAATCTTCTCAAATGGTCCTTGGCCATCAGGAATAAACAACCCATAGACTGTTAACAAAGGAAGGAGCAAGAGTTCATATCATAGAACTGCACCTATGTTGTGTGTTTATTCTCAGCACAGGTATACCATAACTACAAACAGATAGCTCTTTCTCAGGGTTCAAAGACTGCTCCTAGGAAACCAAGCAAACCAAGGAGGGGAGGAGTTCCCACTATGTCCCCACACAGTGTTACACATTAGCTAGCCACAGTTCAGGTGACATCTTTCACAAAACCTTCACATTTATTTCTGCATCCACTTCTATCATAGGCAATTACTCTCTTTTTAGACAAGATGTAATCCTAGAGAGTAGAGTGGAACCCTGCAACACAGAACCCTTACTTATACCAGTGGCGTATCCACTGACTGCAAGGTCCCTACTGTCTCTGTCACTTAATTCTCTGACAGTAGCCATACTACAGATGGATAAAGTTGACAAAAAATATAGAAATTTGTAGTAGTCTGCAAATTATAAACAACTTATCCAACTCAACGGCACTTGGCTTTGGCTTTTTGAAAAGGGCACTTAGCAGTCAGATGTTTAGAACCTAGGATCTGCTTTCCCAAATTAACTTAAAACAGTACTGTTATTGTTGTGTGCCACTGAATCGATGCAAACGAATAGCAACCCAATGGGACTGACTACACCTGCCCACAGGGTTTCCTAGACTGTTAATCTTGATAGGTTTTGTCTCTGCCAAGCAGCTGGTGGATTCAAATCATCTACCTTTCTGTTAGCAGCCGAGTATTTCATCACTGTGAAACCTGAGCTCCTTACACAACATTATAATTTACAACACTGTAAATTAATATAAAGCTGCCAGGACTCCCCACAGAAGTCTACTTAACCCACACTGTAAGTAACAGCAAGTCAGGGAAGCTGTGTTCTGCAGGTTCTGTTGTACCACTCATTTGTCATGGGGATACAGGCAGTATTGCAGAGTATAAACTGTGGATGGAGACGAAGAGAGCCACATTCAAATCCTGCCTCAGCTGCCTGCTGTAACCCAATGAAGTCATGAAACACATTTGAAGGTGAAGTTCTACAGCAGTCAAACCATATTTTGGGATGACAATTGTTACATATCAGAGGTTTGGAGTGAAGATAATCTGGATCAGTTTTCACAACCCTTTCAAATTCAAGGCCCTCACAGGAGAGGATACCTAACACTTACACATCACCCTCAAGTAAGATACTGCTCACAGCTGAAAGTGAATAGCCTGAGGTCTCTGAACACCCCAGATGTTGCCTGGTCACTTAGAGAGCTGTGGGACTCAGAAACACCAGTGGTGAAGCTCTGATTATCAGCTAACACATGTAAAGTGCTCTGGATGTGGCCTGGCACAAGACGGACACTTTTGCCTCATGGGCCTAAGGTCCAACTGTTATATGACAGGTGCTTTTGACTACTCAAGGTCTTTTAAGCTATATTAATTCTACTTTTTGATACTCTAGAACCTAACGGCTTATAAGCAATGTAACGGTTCCAATTTGGACTATTTTAACTGCTCCCTCCTCCCTGATCTGAACAAGAGCAATTCATGGGATGATGGCAGAGTATCAGCATGAGAGCTCTTTCAGGGGAAGATAAAGGTACAGGTGGGCACAGAAACTGAAGTTGGGAATGAACCGTTTTTAAAGGAGTGCCTGAATACTTATTGTGCCAGGTACTGTAAATAAACCATCTTCATTGTCATTTTGGTTTCAGTGTGTTGGAATGAGAAAGCTACACATTTTACTACACACACTGACTACAAAGGCTACACATTGGGTTCAAATATCAGTCTCCAGATCCTTCTCTCTGAAGAACAGGTCAAACCTCAGTCAATGTGGACAAAGGACCTGATCTGGTCCATCCCTGGCCCTCCTCGTGTTCCACTCGGGCTTCTTCTCACTAATTTTGGCTGGGATGCTTCCTTCTTCAAAGCCATCTTACTACTGGGCTATTACTAGCTATCTTTAACAACTAAAGAAATGGAAAATGACGCAAGTTTAGGGAGGTCTTCAAACATTAGGCATTTTGCTGATGGGTCAATGGATGACAAATGGCAGCAGCAGGGGGCTGGGAATGGAAGTGGGGGGAGGCATCAGAGGAGTGGGGACGGGGGTCAGCGACTGTGTTCTGCATCTTTCATCACTGAGGTTGGTGACAGAGGTGGTGAAGGTTCGAGAAATAAAGATCAGGCAGAAAGAACAGCATCCGTCACCTCCATCTGGGCTGCAGATTGCTGGCGGTGATGTTGGTGGGGAAGAAGAGTGCCTTGGTGGGTGCAGCAGTTCTGCTTTTCAAGATAACCAGGAAGGAGTGTGGGACAGCAGCCAGCAAGTCTAGGGCAGAGGAACCTACACCAACACTGCAGTCTTTAATCACCTAATGTGCACTCACAGGCTTGCTCAGACCCTACCAGAGGTGAAAAATATACCTCTTACAAAGCATACTTTTTAGATAACTAAAAATGTATTTTTGATGTGCTAAATAAATCCTGGATCCTACAAATCATGCTTTTAAAGAATTTTGAACCAAGACACAAATAGCAAAAATGGGCTTACACAAAAATCACTAGATGGGTTTTAAATTCTGCAAAAGCCAAATAATGTCAAAATGAGCACGGACGCAAAGAGCCCTGTGTGGCATTACTGAAGAAAATGCCAGCGCTCTAACCACAAGGGAAGGGAAGGGGAAGCAAGGACCACCATGGTAATGACCACTTCAAAGAGTAGTAACTTGCTTTACTCTGTTTTTTGTTTGTGTATTAAGGCCTGCTAATATCGAGGAAAATACAGTATAACGGGAGCCACTGGACGCACAACAAGTGAAGTGCTCTGGTGCTAACCAGAAAGTTGGAGGGTTAGTCCACCCAGAAGCACCGCAGAAGAAAGCTCTGAGAATCTATTTTCCAAAACAACCAGCCTCTGAAAACCCTATGGGACACAGTGCTATTAGGACACATGTGGTGTCACCATGAATGAAAATGACTCGACTTGGGGTTATACGATGTCCTAATTTTGTATATACAAACTTGTTCCAAAAGCATGGGAAAAAAATCTCATGAATCACACAAACTAGGACAAACAACTGTTAACAAAGCTTTCTCTCAAGATTCTGAAAACATAAGAATAACTGTGACCGAGCAGTGTTTTGTTCTGTTGTACCCAGCGTCGCTACAAGTTGGAACCAACTCAGTAGTACCTAACATCGACAACAGCGGTGATGGTGGATTAACAACTTCTATCAGAGTTACAGAAACTGGTGGCATAATGGTTAACTACTACATCTGCTAACCTAAAGGCTGGCACTTCAAATCCACCAGATGCTCCTTGAAACCTCTATGGGGCCCTTCTACTCTGACCTCTAGGGTTGTTACGAGGCAGAATTAACTCAGCGGCAGTGGGTTTTGGGTTATTCAGAGCTGCAGGCGTATTTCAAGACAAATTACTCGACAGAAAGGACTAGTGATCCTCAGATTCCTAATTTGAATCCAAAATTATTCCAATGAGATTATATAAACTAGTATCCAAACTGCTTTGATGTTCATAACAGACAGAGAGAAACAGAGCATGCCCTCAGAAGAAACATAAACAAAACATGTGGGTATCAAGGATTATGTAACAAACGCTGCCGTGTACTGTTTATTAAACTACACGGTAAAAGAGCACACAAAGAAAACAGTGGCTATTTACTCCAGGGTTGGGATCAGAATGGGGCGAGCAGCGTAAAAGCTACATTCAGAGTTTTAGATACAGATTATGGTACAGGCCCATCCTCAGGAGAGATCTTCCTTTTGACTTCCTCTGAACATCAGTAAAAATCTGTGGAAGGTGGTACAGTTTAGTTTATGGAAAATCATGATTACATCAATTTGGCCTTCTTCTTGGCCTGAGTTTATACTATTTTCCAGAGATCTTGCTTGGACCACCCTTACACAAGCTGGTCCAGAGAAATCTGCCCTATGTTTCCAGAAACTGACCTTCAAGTACTAAATTCTATTGTTACTGTACTTAACGGCAAAATCAAGCTTAGTGAGAAGACATTTGAAAAGCTTTGTAACTTTGCCTGGTTCTTTTCTGATTATGAGTTTTTTCTGTAATAGTGTGACCACTTCTGGTTGCCATTTTGACTATTCTCTCTCTCTCTCTCTCTCTCTCTCTCTCTCTCTCAACACATCCTACTAACTGACCACTATGACTTACTGTTTTAACAGCACGATTGATGTTTCTCCTGGCCCTGTTCTCCCTGTGCTCCCATGGTCATATTACAGCATTTTTTAGTGTTTTCCTTTTCATCGTTAACAATACTTTTCAGAAGGGGTCAAGGTAAGCAAGACAATTTAATTTCACATTTCTGAACTGAACTACACCATGCTTACAAAGCAGTATGGCTTTTATTTATACATATTCTGAGTTTCAATGATGCATGACAAATGACTGGAGTAGGTATAGGGAACTTTATTCTTTATTTCTGAATCAGTAAGCTGAAACTACATTGGTTTAAGGATTCCCCTTTCTCTCCTTCTTAGGAAGAAGAAGTAACCTTTCACAAATTAGCCATGACCTTTACTACTGGAGTCATTTTTGATTCAGAACAAGAAGGCTCTAAAGTGGTTAAAATCACTACATGGAATATTTGTAGGCAAAAAAAAAAAAAATTTTTTTTGACCTAAATAACCTCTCATATAAAAATTAACTCAATTATGTAATACAACAAAACTTGTAGGGGAAAAAAAAATCATTAGAACCTAGGAACAGGCCAAGAGTTGTAACACTGGACATCAAAAGCACAATCCATAAAAGGAAAAATTAATAAATTCAGTTGCATCAAAATTAAAAACTTTTTGCTCTACAAAACACCCTGTTAGGAAGATAAGAAATCAAACAACACACTGGGAGAATTAAACGGCAAATATCACATCCAACAAAGGACTAGTATCTAACATATATGAAGAACTCTCACCACTCAACAGTATTAACAAAATACTAACGCAATTAGAAAATAAGCAAAAGAAATCAACAGATATTTTACTAAGGAAAATATGAGTAAACAAGGCTATTAAAAGATGTTCAACTTCATCAGCTATTAAGGAAATGCAAATTAAAACCAAAATGAGATATAACTGCACCCCTACTAGGATGGATAAAGTAAAAACAGTGATAATACAAATGCTGGCAAGGATGCAGAAAAACTGGATTGCTCATATACTGCTGGTGAGAATGTATAATAGGGCAACTACTCTTATAAAACTCAATATGCACTTACCATATATACAAGAGCCAGCAATTGCACTCCTGAGCATTTATCACAGAGCAGTAATAACTTACATTCATAAAAAGTCTGTACACTAATGATCCTTTATTAGTAAGAGCAAAAACCTGGAAACACCTCAAATGTCCTTCAATGAATGAATGCTAAAAAAAAAAGTATGGTATGTCCATACAATGCAATACTGCTTAGTAATATAAAGGAACAAACTAGCGACACATGCAATAACTTTGACGCATCTCTAGGAAATTGTGCAAATAAAAAAAGCCAGTCTTAAAAGATTACACGCCATATGATACCATTTATATAAAATTCTATAGGGTTGTTATGAGTCAGAATCAACTTGATAACATACAACAACATATAATATTCTTGAAATGATGTCTCCCCCATTTCATGCCAGCCTTGCTGGACAGCCACAGATACAGAGCCACCAAACTACAATTGACCTGGACTCTCACACCACTGGATCAACATCAGGAGACTGAAAGCACCCTCACAGTCTGCTCGCAGGTACCTTGCCAAATCAATGTACAGCAAAGTAGACTTACCCTGGCTGCTACTGTGCTGTGCACCTGGATTAGGTTGGGAGAACTATCACGCTCACAGATCAGCAGGAAGCAAAGCACACCCAGCCCATCCACTCCAACACAGCAAAACAACAAAACAAAAAAGCAGGATTAAACAAATGAACATAAAATCAATCAATAAAGGAAAAAATACCTACTGTCTCAGAGACAGCCTACAATATCAAAATGTATTTAAAAAGTAGAAAAAGATGACTCCAGAAAGTGAACAAAATAATGAGATAACCTTACAGAAAGACAAAAGGCAACAGAACCACCTAATAACCAATTCAAAACACTAACATTTAGGACTATACAAAAAAATTAGGGAAAAGATCAAGGAAAATACAGAGAAAACTAAGGAAAAATAAACAAAAAAACACACACAAAATCACTGAAAACAGGGCCCAAATCAAGGATAAGAAAAGCAATAGAAAAATCTGCACAAACAATACAAGAACAAAGCATCAAAAAATTATTATAAATTATACAAAAACAGCAACTAGAAATCCAAAAGATAAACAATACAATCTCAGAAATGGGCTACTCAAGGGAATGTTTTAGGAGCACATCTAAAATGACATAAGACAAAACTATGAACACTGAAAACAAATCCACTCCGATTAGTTAGAGGAAAAAATGAGAAAGGAATGCAAAAAAACAAAGAACTACATGGAACACATTCAAGATCAAAAAAATGCATGTAATCAGAATTTCAGAACTGGGGGAGAAAATGAAGAACAGTGAGAAGACTGTTGAAGTTCTGTTGGCAGAAAACTTCCCAAATAGCATGAAAAATGAAAACGTGACCATTCAAGAAGTTCAATGAACCCAATATAGGACAAACCTTGTCATGAACTGAACTGTGTTCCCCCAAAACTGCGTGTAGCAATTTGAGTAGGCTGTGATTTCTTGATTTCTGGTATTGGGTGATGTCCCCATATGCTGTAAATCCTGCCTCTATGACATTAATGAGGGAGGACGAGGGCCGCTGTGTTGGTTGAGTTGGACTCGTCGAGTAGGACTCATCATGTACGACTGTTTAGTGCCTTGAGGCAATCACTTGAGATATAAAAGGAAAACCCTAGCACAGAGAGTCAGGGACCTCATATCACCAAGAAGCAGTGTTGGGAGCAGAGCTCATCCTGTGGGCAAGACATGCGGTTCCTACGTCTCAGAAGCTCCTCTTCAGGGGAAAACTAACAAGAATCTTCCTTCAGAGCCAACTGAAAGAGACTACCCCTGGAACTAATTTCCTGAGTCTGGATGTGCAGCCTATTGGACTGTGATAGAATAAATTTTTTGTTAAAGCCATTTACTTGTGGTATTTCTGCCATAGCAGCACTAGATGACTAAGGCAGATTTGGTAACAGAAGTGGGGTGCTGCTCTAACAGATCCTAAAATGTGGAAGCTTTTTTGAAACTGTGAATGGATAGAAGACTCAAAAAGAACTGACGAGAAATGTTAACACCAAGGAAGGCATGGATGGTGAGAAGCAGCAGAGAACCAGCAACTCAGAACCAGACCCGTGCAAGACAGCACTGAAGCTGACCCACAGAGTGAGACAACTGAATGCCTCGGCCCAGGAGGCTTCCTGGTGCAGTGAGTGCCTGGAGGCACTCATCAGTGGAGAGGCCTGCTAATCCACAGGGTGAGAGAGCTGAATGCTTGTGTGTGGCAAGCTTCCTGGCAGAATTGAGTGTCTCCAGGCACTTATCACTGGAGCTACCGAGCTCTAGAACATTAGCCCCAGCAGCGCAGACGCAGACATGAGGCCCAGGCCACAACGCCTCAGGAAGCAAAAGCTGAAGAGACAAGGAGCAGAAGGAGCTGAACTGCCTCAGTCTCAAAAGTCATGAGCATGATCTCAGAATTCGCTGAGGGTGGAGCCATGGCCTCTGGTGTTTTTCAGGGTGAAGCTGTCACTCCTTGGATTACAGAAATGGTGTGCCTAAAGCCAAGGGGGTAGAGTTATTGTCCCAGTGGGCCTGGAAGGTAAAGCTATAATCCAGGGCCAAGAGGCCTCCACTCAGACTCTGGAGAATCTGGCCAATACCTAGACACTAGAGGGCAGGGCCATTGTGTAAAATATCTCAGAGAATGGGAGATCATTTTCAAGCCTTGAAGGTTTATGTAACATGTTCTACTAATTATCTTGGCAGTTGTTTATGCCTTTTTTCCCTACAATTTCTCCCATGTGTCCTATTTGTAATAAAAATGTCTAGCTTGTACAATTGTATTTACGAAGCAGACAACTTGTGTTCCAGATTTCACAGTTGAAGAGAAATTTCTAGATCCTGGACTTACAATATTTGCTATGTCATGAGGTGAATATGTTTTACATGTTCCAAGGATGTGATTGGGGGGGACTAAAGGTTACAAAGGGTCGCCATGAGTCGGATCCGACTCGACGGCACTTGGCTTGACTGGCATAGGTTACAATATTATGGATTGAATTGTATGTAGCAATCGGGCTAGGCTGAAATGGCTGGTATTGTGTGACGTTCCTCTATTCTGTAAACCCCGCCTCTATAACATTAACAAAGGTGGATAGGCAGCAGTTGTGTTGGTGGGCAGGGCTAAATGTATAAGACTGCATTAGGCCCTGAAAAAGTCTCTCAAGATACAAGGGAAAAGGAAGCAAGCAGAGAGTGGGAAACCTCATACTACCAAGAAGCCAGAAGCACAGCATGTCTCTTGGAAGAGACCCAGAGTCCTGTACCTCGGCAGCTCCCAGTCCAGGGGACGACTGAAGATAAAGACCTCCCTCCAGAGCCAATAGAGAAAGCCTTCTCCTGGAGCTGATACCTTGAATTTGGATTTGTAGACTACTGGGCTGTAACAGAATAAAATTTCTTTCTTTTTAAAGCTATCTCCTTTCAGTATTTCTGTTAGAGCAGCACTAGACGACTATAATAGAGCCCATAAGAAAATAAGCAAGATGACACATCATAACTACACTCACGAAAACAAAAGACAAAGAGAATCCTGAGAACAGTTTGAAAAAAAAAGTCTTACAAAGAGGAAACAATAAAAATAAGCTCTGATTACCCAGGAGAAACAATGCAAGCATGAGGGCAATAGGAAGACACAGGTTAAACTCTGAATGAAAAAACTTGTCAAAAAGAATAATCTCTCCTGTAAAACTCTCTCAAAGACAGTAACAAAATTAGGACATTTCAAGAAATTCAGAGAATTTGTGAAAACAAAACCACACTGACAAGAAATATTACAGGGAATCATTTGGCTAGTGAACCAACACTATTTGACAGCAACTAAAGTCCAGGACACAGGACAGCATCAGCCAGATACCAACCTAGGAAAAGAAGTCTGAATAATAAAGCTAAAAGTCTTAAAACAAAAACTTAATACATCAATTGGTACACGATGACGACATCAACACAATAAAAGGGGAAATAAATGGTGTAGGTATAGAACTTTCAAATGCCGAAGACATAAAGGAAATACTAAGAAATGACAGTCAGGTTCAAATTCTATGAGATAAATGTAAATTCCAAGCTAACCAAACAGAGGTAATGAATGTACTCATCAAAATGAAAAAGAAGAAAAATATAAAATCCAAGTAAACACAGAATCTATAATAACAAACAAAATGTAAAGAAAATTCTCAAAAAAAAAAAAAGGAACTCAGCACAGGAAAGCAATAGGAACAAACAAAATGCCAGAACCATTAAAAAAAAAAAAGCATAATAATATGATAGCTATTGACAATCACACTGAATGTAAATGGCTTGAGAGTGGCAGACTGGATAAAAATACACAATCTAACACTATGTCTGTCAGTTGGTCATAATGTGGGGGGTGGTATGTTGCTGTGATGCTGGAAGCTATGCCACCGGTATTCAGGCACCAGCAGGGACACCCGTGGTAGACAGGTTTCAGCTGAGCTTCCAGACTAAGACAGACTATGAAGAAGGACCTATCAGTCTACTTCTGAAAAGAACTAAGCTAGTGAAGACTTTACGAACAGGAGCAGAACACTGTCTGATACAGTGTGTGGGAAGACGAGCTCCCCAAGTTGAAAGGCACCCAAAAGATGCCTGGGAAAGAAGTGCCTCCTCACAGTAGAGTCGACCTTAATCACATGGATGGAACCAAGCTTTCAGGATTGTCATCTGCTGATGCAGCAGGACTCAAAGGAGAAGAAACAGCTGCAAACATCCATTAATAATCAAAATATAGAATGAACAAAGAATGAATTTAGGAAAATTAGAAATCTCAAAATTGAATGGAATGCATGAACATTGATATCTTGGCATTAGAACTGAAATGGACAGGTATTAACCAAATCAGATAATCATATAGTTTACTATTCTGAGAGTAACAATTTGAAGAGGAATGATGCTGCATTCTTTGTGAAAAAGAATTTTTCATGACCTACCTTGAAGTACAACACTGTCAATGAAGGGATAGTTTACCCACATCTCTACAAGAAATACCAGTTAATATAATTATTACTCAAATTTATGCACCAACCACTAAGGCCAAAGATGAAGAAATTTATCATTTATATCAGCTTCTGCAGTCTAAAATCGATCAAACATGTAATTAGGATGTACTTATAATTACTGATGACCAGAATATGAAAGTTGGGAAAAGATAAAGGATCAGTAGGAAAATGCGGCCTTGGTAATAGAAAAATTCTGTCAAATTTTGCAAAACCAACAACTTTTTTATTGCAAATATGATTATTCATTCACCAACATAACTGGCCACTATACACATGGACCTCACCAGATGGAATATACAGGAATCAAACAGACTACACTGTGGAGAGAGACAACAGAAAAGCTCAGTATCATTAGTCAAAACAAGGCCAGGGTCTGACTTGTTCATACACAAGTTCAAGTTGAAACTGAAGAAAATTAGATCAAATAAGTCCAAATTGAAACTGAGGAAAATTAGAGCTGAAGTGCAATCTTGAGTATATCCCACCCAAGTTTGCAGACCATCTTAAGAGTAAATTTGATGCACTGTATGCTAACAACTGAACACTAGGTGAGCTGTGGAATAACATCAAGCATATCATACATGAAGACAGCGAGAGGTGATTTGAAAAGATAGAAATGAAAGAAAAGACCAAAATAGATACCAGAAGCAACTCTGAAACTTGCTGTTGAACATCGAACAGCTAAAGTAAAAGGAAGAATTAGTGATGTAAAAGAACTGAAGAGAAGATTTCAAACGCTAGCTGAAGAAGGCAAAGATTATAACATATGGAAAGAGTTGGAGATAGAACACCAAAAGAGAATAGCAAGACCTGCATTTCTCAAGCTGAAATAGTAAAAGATTCTGTAGGCAAAATATTAAATGGCACAGAAAGCATCAAAGAAGATGGAAGGAATACACAGAGTCATTGTACCAAAAACAATCGGTTGGCATTCAACCATTTCAGGAGGTAGCATATGATCAGGAACTGACGGTACTGAAGGAAGAAATCCAAGCTGCACTAAAGGCACTGGGGGGAAAAAAAGTCTCCAGAAATTGCTGGAATATCAATTCAGATATTTAAACAAAAGGAGGCAACTCTGGAAGTACCTGTCTTGGCAAGAAATTTGAAAGACAGCTGCCTGGTCAACTGACTACAAGAGATTTTATACTTACATCTATGTCCAAGAAAAGTGATCTAACCAAATGCAAACATTATTGAACAGTATCATTAATATTACAAGCATGTAAAATTTTGCTAACGATCATTCAAAAGTAGCTGCAGCAGTTTATTAAAAGGGAAATGCCAGAAATTCAGGCTGGATTCAGAAGCGGATACAGAACCAGAGGATCACTGCTGGGGTCAGACGGATCCTGGCTGAAGGCAGAGAATACCAGAAGGGTATTTACCTGTGTTTTGTTGACTCTGCTGTGCAGATCACAACAAATTACAAATAACATTGTGAAGGATGGTAATTTCAGTGCATGTAATTGTGCTGACAGCGAACCCGTACATAGATTAACAGGTAGTCGTGTGGACAGAACAAGAGGATACTGTGTGGTTTACAGTCAGGAAAGGTGCACATCATGATTGTGTCCTTTTACCATACTATTCAATCTGTGTGCTAAGCAAATCCAAGAAGCTGGACTACAGGAAGTACAGGGCATCAGGATTGTAGGAAGATGCATTAACAACCTGTGTTATGCAGATGACACTACTATGCTTGCTCAAAATGAAGAGGACTTGAAACATTTACTGATGAAGATCAAAGATCATAGCCTTCACTATGGATTACACTTCAACATAAGGAAAACAAAAACCTTCAAAACTGGACCAATAAACAACATCAGGATGAATGGAGAAATGATTGAGGTTGCCAAAGATTTCATTTTACTTCAATCCACAATCAACACCAATGGATGCAGCAGTCAAGAAATCAAACACACTCTATTTGGCAAATCAGTTACAAAAGACCTCTTTAAAGGTATTGAAAAGCAAAGATGTCACTCTGAAGGCTAAGGTACGCCTGAGTTTTATTTTCAGCTACATCATACATGTGTGAAAGTTGGAGAATGAATAAGGAAGACTGAAGAACCCACACCTTTGAATTGTGGTATTGACGAAGAATACTGAATATATCATGGATTGCCAAAAGAACAAACAAATCTCTCTTGAGAGAAGTAAAATCAGAGACAAGACTATGTCTTACACACTTTGGGCACGCTGTCTGAGGGATCAGTCCCTGGAGAAGGACATCACACTGGTTAGACAACAGGGTCAGCAGAAAAGAGAACAACCTCACCACAACAGACTGACACACTGGCTGTAACAACAGGCTCACAACAATCATCACTAATGTCCCAAGACCAGGCAGTCTTTCATCCTATGGTACACAAGGTCACAGTGAACTGGAACTGACTCAGTGGCACCTAACAACAACAACAACTATATGTTATCTATAAGCCATATATTTTAGACAGAAAACCATATATATTGAAAATAAAAAGATGGAAAAACTATGTATCAAGCAAATAGTAACCAAAAGGAGCAGAAATGGCAATACCAATCTCAGGTAAATAAGAGTTAAAGAAAACTCCACCATAAAACACAAGGAATTAAAGCAACAACACATCAAGAAGTTGTCACCTTAATAAATATCTAAGCACCCAATGATTCCAGAGGGCTCCAAAATTCATAAAATAAATTCTAGCAGCAGTGAAAAAAAAAAACTGATAGTTCCACAATAATAGACTTCAACATACCATTCTTAGTAAAGCACAGAATATCTTAAAAGAAACTCAACAAAGATACAGAAGATTTAAAAGTCACGACCAACCCAACTTGACCTGACACATACATGACACTTCACCCAAAAGCACACATTCTTTTCCAAGGCATACAGAACATTCTCCTGAACAGACCACATTACAGACCATAGAGCAACCCTCATACAAACCAAAACACAGAAGTAACACAAAGCATTCTCTTTGATCACAACACCATAAAAGCAGAAATCAGTAACAGGATGAGCAAGGAAAAAACAATCAAATACATGGAAACTAAACTGCACCTTGCTTAAAAACAACTGGGTAATAGAGGGAATAAAACAATTCCTAGAATCCAATGAAAATGAACACACATTATACACAACAAAGGCAATGCTCAGAGGTCAATTTCTAATAATAACTGCACATATCAAAAGGAAGAAGAGTCCAAGATCAAAATGTTGGCCATACAACACAAAGAAATAGAAAAAGAATAGCAACAGAAGACTAAAAGAGCCACAACAAAGGAAATAATAAAGATTACAGCAAAAATAAACAACAAAAAGAATCGACAAGAATAAGCTTAGTTTTTTTTTGAAAAGAGCAACAAAATCAACAAACCACTGCCCAAACCAACAAAAGAGAAACAGGATAATAAACAAATAACCCAAGTAAGAAATCAGATGGTGGACATTTCAACAGGCTCAAATGAAATAAAAAGGATTGTAACAAAATACTGGGCAGGACATTAGTTCTCTAACAACTTGGAGAACTTGCGCGAAAAGAACAAATTGCTGGAAACACTATCTACTGAAACTAACACAAGCTGAGAAAATGAAAAGATCCATAACAAGAGAAGAGACTGAAAGGAACTTAAAAAAAAAACCTTCCAACAACAATTTAAATTAATAAAACAAACAAAATCCTCTTGCCCAGAAGGCTTTACTACAGAATCCTACCCAACATTCAGAGAAGGACGCACCACCTGTATAAATCAAACTAGTTCAGAGACTAGAAAAGGCGGGAATACTCCCAAATTCATTCTATGAAGCCAGAGTAACCCTAATAGCAAAACCAGGCAAAGACATTACACAAAAAAGAAAATGACAGACTGGTAGTTCTCATGAATATAAATACAAAAATTCTCAACAAATTTTTAACCAATAAAATTCAGCATCGTATCAACAAAATAATATACTATGCCAGGTGGAATTCATACCAGACATGCAAGGATTCATACTAGATACGCAAAGGTAGTTCAACACTAGAAAATCAGTCAACATAATCTACCACATAAACAGAACAAAAGAATTACATGTTACTTCAATTGACATTGAACAAGCATTTGATAAAGTCCAACATTTACTACTGATAAAAACTCCAATAACATAGGCATAGAAGGGAATTCCTCAACATAATAAAGGATATCTAAACAAAACCAACAGCCAACATAACATCCCTCTCAATGGACAGAAATTGAAAGACAAGGATGCCTTTAATCTCCACTCCTACTTAACACAGTACTAGAAGTCCTAACTAGAGCAATATGGTAGAAATAAATAAATACATAAATAAATAAATAAAGGGCATCCAAACCGGAATGCAAGATGTAAAACTATCCCTATTGCTGATGATACAACACTATACACAGAAAACACCAAAGATTCCACAAGAAAACTACTGGAACTAACAGATTCAGCAGAGAAGCAGAATACAAGAGCAACATACAAAAATGTGAGTTGGATTCCTATACACCAGCAAAGAGAACTTCAAAAAGGAAATCAGGAAAACAATACCATTTATAAGAGCTCCTAAACAGATGTAATAGGAATAAACTCTAAATGGGGACATAAAAGATCTATACGAAGAAAATTTCAAAACAGTACTGCAAGCGACCCACATAAATAGAAAAACATACCATCCTTATGGATATGAAGACACAATATTGTGAAAATGTCAATTCTACCCAAAGCAATCTACAAATATAATGCAATCCCAATCAAAATACTGAAAGATTTTTAATGATATGGAAAAACTAATCACCAACTTTATATGGAAAGAGGCCACTGATAATCAAAGCATTACTGAAGAAAAAGAACAAAGCCCATTAAATAGGGAAAAGACAGTCTTTTAACAGTGTTGACAAAAGTGAAAGTTCATCTGGTAAAAAAAAAAAAAAAACTTCATACCTAACATGATGCACAAAAACTAATTCAAAATGGAAAAAACATAAAGCCTAAAACAATAAAGATCACAGAAAAAAACACAATGTTAAGGGCCCTAATAAACACAATACCAACCATAACTAATAATGCACAAACACGAGAAGATAAGCTACTTAACTGGGAGCTCCCCAAAATTAAGTATTTACATTCATCAAAAAATTTTACCAAAAGAGTAAAAAGAAAACCTACGGATTGGGAAAAACAATCTTCACTGTAACATATTTTACAAGGGTCTATCTCTAACATCTGTAGAATACTTCCACATCTCAACAACAAAGAAACAAATTACCTGATTTTAAAAAAGGCTAAAGAACATGAACAAACACTTCACCAAACACGACATTCAGGCAGCTAACAGAAACACGAGAAATGCTCGCAATCATTAGTCATTAGAGAAATACAAACAAAAACTGCAAGGAGACGCCTTCTCTCTCTAGCATTACTGGCACAAATCAAAAAAAAACAGAAAACAGCACATGCTGGGCAGGTTGCAGGGAGGGTGGAACTCATGCACTGCTGGTGGGAATGTAAAATGGTACAGCCATTATGGAACATCCAGAATTTTCCTAAAATACCAGAAGTACCATATGATCCAGCAACCCTACCCTTAGGAATATCAGGAAAACAATACCTAAAGATAATAAAAGTTATAATGTCCACAGACATACAGACACCCATGACACTGTAGCATTATTCATAATAGCAAAAATGATAGAAACAACCAAAGTACCCATCCACAGATGAATGAATAAACAAATTATGGTACATGCACACAATAAGAATACCATGCAACAATAAAGAACAATGATCAATCTGGAAAACATCACACAACGTGGATGAATTTGGATGAATCTGGTGGGCACTAGGTTAAATGAAATCAGTCATAAAAAGACAAATATGAAACCACTATCATAAAAACTCAAAAAATATTTACACACAGACTTTGATAGTTATGAGGGTGGAGAGGGGTGTTGAAAGGCAATTACTAACTAGACAGAAGATAAGTGTGAAGGGAAAGGCAACACATAATAAAGAGAAGTCAGCACAACTTGACCAAGGCAGAGTCGCAGAAATTTCCTAGATATAGCCAAATACTCGAGGGACCAAGTTACCGGGGTTAGGGGCTGGGACCACAGTCTCAAGGGATGTCTAGGTCAATTAGCATAACACAGTTCATGGAAACATTCAGCAGCCTACTTTGGTGAGAAGAATGCAGAATCTTAAAAGTTTGAAAGCAGCCGTCCAAAATAATCTACTGCCCCTACTCTGTCCATAGCAAAGAAGAAAGAAAACAAAAACAAAGACACAAGGGAAACATCAGCCCAAGGACTGAACAGACTACATGAACCACAGCCATAATCAGCCTGGGCACAGGTAAAACACATGGTGTCTCAAGGACAAATACTGCATGAGATCCCTACTTTAAAGACTTAAAAACAGACTCACGTACAGAATAACAGACTCTTTGATGCCTGCAAAGGAGGGGAGGGAGGGAGAGGGCTGGCCACAGACTAGGTAGTTGATAGAAATTTGGTTGGGTAAAAGCAGCGACAGCATGCAGTAGAAAGAAGGTCAACTTAACTGGACTTCAACATAAACTGAAAACTCTCCAATATTGCAAGGATAGAGTAGTAGGGGCAGGGGTCTAGGGGCCATGCTCTCAGGGGACACCAAAGCCAACTGGCCAAACTAGCCTATTGTTAACAGTGTCTGTTGCACTCTATATTGGCTGAGTGGCATCTGGGGTCTTAAAAGCTAGCAAGTTGCCATTTGAGGTACACCAAATGGTTCCAACTCATCTGGAACAGATCACCAAGACAACAGAGACAAAGGAAAAAGAGCCCAGGAAACAGAAGGACCCATGTGAACGGGTGACTGTATCAACCTGTGACCAGAAGAATCAGAGGGTGCCCGGCCATCACCA
This sequence comes from Heterohyrax brucei, assembly GCA_028571685.1. Lineage (NCBI taxonomy): Eukaryota > Metazoa > Chordata > Mammalia > Hyracoidea > Procaviidae > Heterohyrax > Heterohyrax brucei. The sequence goes on along the minus strand of CM053144.1, from coordinate 148,633,213 downwards.
AACACAGCCGTGATAGGGCACACAATGTCAAGTCCTAGTGGCAACATGAGAAAAAGAGGGTGTACCTCAAGAACTCCACTAAAAGATCTCAGTTGGTGGTCTGGAGGCTTGGGGGTTCCCCAGGGAGCATGGCCCCTAGATCTGCTGCTGCCCCTGACCAGTACACATTACTGCGGTCGACTCTTCAGACAAGAATGGACTAGACTCGGGGACACATGTGACCATATGGTGTGTGTACTTAATGGTTCTATGCATCCACAGGATGCCGTCCTACTGGTCTCTTAGTAGAAGGTAGAGGAAAGGGTGGAAAGGAGGGGACAGGAGATTGTTAAGAGGATATGACATATATAGAATGAAAGTGAGGAGTGTGCTGTCACTGGGCAAGGAGAGTAGGAGGAGCTGCACACAGGCGAGCATGGAAATGTAATTTGGATTGTATACTTTTACTTAACGGAGAGGAGGGGAAAGGAGACTGTTGGGAGGAAGAAACATGTATGGAGCAGAGAGGAACAGCATGCTGCCACCAGGCAGGGAGAGCAGTGGAAGCTGCATATAGGTGGGCATGTAAATTTATACAGGATTGTACATTTTAACTCAGTCATAATGAAATTAATTAATTAATAGATGATGCCTGGCTACCACCACTGACCGCTGTGACAGCAGTCACAATTGAGGGTCCAGAACAGAGCAAGAGAAAAATGTAGAACAAATTTCAAACACACACACACACACACACACACATACACACCCCACCAGACTTACTGGTCTGAGACTAGAGGCTAGATGAATCTTTGAGACTATTAGGCCTCCAGATACTTTGCTAACTCAGAAATGAAGCCATTCCCTAAATCCACCTTTCAGTCAAAGATTAGACAGGCCTATAAAACAAATAGTAACATATGTGAGGAACGTGCTTCTTAAACCCATCAAGTACACGAGATTAAATAGGCAACACCTGCCTCAAAGTGGAGACGGCAGAAATGGACATGAAAACAGGATGAATGGACATGGGGAAGCCAATGTGTTTAAAAGGGAGTGAGTGCTGACACATTGCAGGGATTGCAATCAATGCCACAAAGCAAGTTGTGTATAAATTTTTTAATGAGAAACTAATTTGGCTGTAAATTTTCATTTTAAGCACTATAAAATTTTTTTTAAAACTCACAAAAAAGACAAGAATTTAACTGGTCTGACAGATACTGGAGGAAGCTCTGAGACTATGGCACTAAGACTCCCTTCAGAACTGGAATCAAAGCCATTCCTGGAAGCCACCTTTTCGTCAAAGCGTAGACAGTCCCATAACACAAACAGCAACACCCGAGAGGAACCAGCTCCTTAGAACAATCCGTTACATGAGGTTAAAAGGGCATCGATGGTCCAAATGAAATGATACAATGGCAGGAAGGAATAGAAAACCGGGACGAAAGGAAACTAGGACAGAAAAGAGAGCGCTGACACAACGCAGAGAACGAAATCAGCGCTCTGGAGCACTTTGTGTACAAACTGAAATGGAAAACTAATTTGCTCTGCAAACTTTCACCTAACCGTAATTAAAAAAACATTGAGAGATGAGAATACATTAGCAGTTGCTGGGGAAGCAGGCCCGGGGTGGGGGAGATGGATACAGCTATATAAAAGTGTAGCACATGGGAGCCTTGTAATGGTAGAGTTTTGTATCTTGACTGTGACACATGTGTGACAAAATTACACAGAACTAAACACACACACAGAGCCGTGGTGGCACAGTGGCTAAGTGCTCAGGCTGCTAAGCAAAAGAACACCATCTGAATCCACCAGTCACTCCTTGGAAGTCCTATGGGGAAGCTCTACTCACTTCCACAGGGTCACTATGAGTCCTAATTGAGTCGACCACAAAGGGAAAATACACATAAACACAAACGAGTGTATGCAAACCTGGGAAATTTGAATATGGTTGGTGGAGTATATCAGTGTCAGTTTTTGAGTTGTGATATTGTACTCAACATGAAATGTTACCACTGGGGGGAAGTAGGTGAAAGGGATAGGGGTTCACTCTATAGTATTTCCTACAACTACATGCAAATCTACAGTTTAAAAGTTTTTAAAAATCACTGTCACTTTTCCTTATTCTGTCATATTTTTCTAATGTCCCACCCATTAGATGCCTGATTTCCTCCTCCCCAAAATAAATCTTGCTGTTCTCTGTCATTTGCAAGTGGAAAATATTTCACTATAATTAGCAGTTTCACTCTTGTTTTTCTATAAACTTGATTCATGCCTTACTGCTTTTTAACTGGCGCATGCCCTTGGGAGACAGCCTTGTATTTGAATACTTGACTCCTACTCTGTATGAAATGGACAAAATACTTACTTCTGTGAGCCTTACTCTTTTTTTTTAAATGGAGATACAGTTATCTATCTACACATTTATTGCAAAAATAAGGGAAATAATAAACACAGCACTTGGCACACAGTAGTAGGTCCTTAGATGTTCGTTTCCTTCCTTTTCCTATTAACACCACAAAATTCATTTTAATTTCCGGATAACACCAACAGCAACAACAACAACAAAAATATGATCTTAGTTTTCAAAGTTTACATTTGGAAAAAAGGAAATGTATCTTCAAAGAGCACAGACTATGGGTTAGTGGTGGTGAGGCTGAATTCAGTTCTTAAATATCTCAATTTAAGAGATTATAATGATCATCTTAAGTCTTAATGTTCTCAGAGTTTGAAAAGACTCTAGCTATGGAAACACTTTATAAATCTTCAGCGTGTCATTCACTCTATTATGATTACTGAGTGACTGCCAACAGTTACCAGTCATATACTAGATTACTTTTATTCTGATACCATCAAGTGTACATAAACCCCAAACCAAACCTACTGCTGTCCAGTTGATTCTGACTCACATTAACCAGAAAGGACAAAGCAGAACTGGCCCCACAAGGTTTTCAAGGAGTGCTGGTGGATTCGAACTGCTGACCTTTTGGTTAGCAGTCATGGCTCTTAATCACTGCGCCACCAGGGTTTCCAACAAATGTACATACGCAGGATGAATTCAAGCCTTAATACATATAAGGTTTTCAATGACAGAATTTCATCTATTCTACGTAACTTACAAAAGTAGTTTTTGGTAACAGGCTCCCAAACAGGTGATAAGCTTTAGATACGTGTCTTACATTTGGGGTTATTGTTCAATTAATTAAGCTACAGAGTACTAGGAGCTAAGCACTTAGTACTCAAAATTCAATCTATGTCACGTAAGGTGGGATTTGTTACGCATTTCCATGTCTAATGATAGCTAGACTCCTTGAGAAGCACTAGCCTGAGAAAACTGTTGAAAACAGAGAAGAACGAACTGTTATTCCTCTAACACAACTAAGAAAAAGACCAAAATAAATATTTAAGTCCTACTTACTGGTTATCTACTCAGTATAGGAACAGTCACAAAACACAAAATGCCAAGTAACACTGGAGAACAAAGTCCTTTTAAACAGTTTTCTTAAAGCACTAGTAGAATTTTTCACAGTGAATGCTTACCGAGCAAAATAACTCTGTTTCCGTTCCTTCTTCTCCTCCTTGGTATCCATAGCACGCAATCAAAAGTGCAAAGTAAGTAGCTGGAAAAGTCCTTTTGAATCAAACTGTCATAACCCTATAATAGAAACAAAATGACTGTATATGACATTTGTAACAGCCAATATGAAGAATAAACCAGAGCAGAGCTACATGTCCCACAACAAATGGGAAGATAAACTTTAACCAGGAAACACCGTCACGTGAGTCATATACAAAGTACAAATGCCCAGGAAAAACTATAATTAGAATGCTGGTGTTAAACTATAAAATAAAAGATTCACAGAAAAAGACACCGAAGTATTCGCCTCACAATTAACAATTACTTCAAAACGCACCAAAAAGAAAACCTTCACTAACTCTGGAGACTTTAGAATATTCAGAAGCTATTTTTAAAATTCTGAACTTATAATCATCCTTTTCAGGTAATTAATGATGAATGTGTTCCACATATAATTATAAAAATATGGTCCCCTCAGTGGTTTATAAGACTGTTCTTTCTTTGAAATAAAAATAACACCAGTATTCTATTTTATTTTTGGAAACATGCCAGCTAGGACATCTTACATGAGCAAATGTGGAAATGAAAGCACAACTCAAAAACTCAGGAGACGATTCTCCAAAACAGCATTATATGCTTGCCTCTTCCCCTCCTCATACCCGTGACCCTCAGTTATGCTTCCCAGAACTATTTAAACCTAGAATAAATAACTGTCAACAAATCAATCTTCTTCAAATGCCATTTTCATCATGTCACTCTTCTGCTCAAAAATTTTCAGGGTCTACTTACTGACTGATTCAGCAATTTAAATTTTCTGCAGAATATTAACATTTCTTAAAATCTATCCTGCTACCTCAAAGAGGAAAGAAAAATACATTCAATGAAAATCACTAACTGTTTTCAATCCAATAAAAAACTCAGTTCAATAATACAAGTTACATAAAAGCAGGATTACTTTGAGGGGCGGAGTCAAGATGGTGGACTAAGGACTCGTCTCTTTCTATCCCTCTGGAAACCAAGACCTGAATTGACAATCAAACAGAGCCTTCTGATCACCTAATCAGCCCCAGGACATGGCACATGGCACTTAATTTGGACTTGATACCACTGAGCGAAAAACCTCCTCTCTTTCGCTGACTCCCGCTCCTGGCTAGCCCCGGCTCTCACGGATGGAAGGTAAATGCACCATTTTGCCTTTTTTTTTCCTCTGTCTCGGCTGGCAGGTGGAACTGGGCCTTGCCCGGCGGCTGGACTCAGACACACTACTGGGGGGATAGGCAGGCGAAATTCCCATACTCTGAGAGGCAGGCTCGGGACTCTGTTAATCTAGACACTTTGAGCCTTTCGTTTTACAGCTGCCTCAGTGGGGTTTGTGCGGAACTCCGCGGTCAGGGTGCGGGACGCCATGTTGATACGAAGATTTTAGCGGGACCTCGTTCTTAGCCTGGGAGCCAGCGCCTGCAAACGGGACAGCGCTTCTCCATCAGAAAAGTAGTGATTTTGCATACTGCTGCCTACATTGGGGGTCCTGCAACAGAAGCAGAGGAATCGCTGCCTCTCGGCATCTTTAGCCCCCCTGTCTGCTGCCTGTGTGGAGGACGCCATCTTGGGTACAGTGGCCGCAGCTGGACCTAATTCTTAGCTTGGGAGCCAGACCCTGCCCACAAGAGAGCGCTTTTCTATCACAAAACCAGTACTCGACGCAGTGTTGGATAAGGCTAGGCCCTGTCAGCAGAGGCCACCGGGGCACTAGCAGTGCTGTATTCTGAACTAGTTTGTTATCATCTGGGGTTGGATACAGTGGCACTTACTTTGTCAGATGGGAAGAGGGACCTCTACACCTGAAAACCTAACTGACGCGTGAACTGGTCAGATACCCTTTGCTTTACATTTGAAGACAGCCTAGAGAAACATTTGCAATCCATCCTCACAGTACCTCTTCCAGCCTCTATATACTCACATGGGACCCAAAAAGCAACAGACAATTGTGGCATACAAGCAATCACTCATGGCTTCAGAAGGCTACCACACAAAGCAACCAAGGAGTTTTCCAGATGAAGAAACTTTTATGAAAGCATCAGGAAGTGAATACAGATTGATTATATACAGAGCCCTTCTAGATCTTATACAAAATGCAGCAGAACAAAATGAAAAATTAAGCAAGTTGTTCGATCTGATGGAATACCAGTACTCTGAAATCCAACAGATCAAGAAGAAAATCAAAGACATAGAAACTTCCATGCAAAGCCAAGAAAACAGAATGGAACAAATGGAAAAAAGAATTTCTGACTTGGAAGACAGAGCTACTGATGCCAGTGTCTATGAGCAGAAATCAGAAAAAACAAACAAGAAAAATGAAGAAACATTAAGAAGCATGTGGGACTCTATTAAGAGGAACAACCTTCGATTAATTGGAGTCCCTGAACACGGTGAGACATCTGAGAACACAGAGAGTATTGTTGTTGAGCTGCTGACAGAAAACTTCCTAGAAATCATGAAGGAGGAAAATATAGACATCTCAGATGCATATCGTACGCCACCCAATATAGATCTCAAAAGAAAGACTCCAAGACACATTATAATTAAGCTTAACAAAATGAAACATAAGCAGCAACTCTTAAAGGCAGCAAGACTCAAGGCAAAGCTAACATTCAGAGGGAAACCCTGTAGGCTCTCTTCAGATTTCTCAGCAGAAACCATGCTGGCACGGAGACAGTGGCATGACACATTCAAAGCCTTAAAGGAGAAGAACTTCCAACCAGGAATTATATATCCTGCAAAACTATCTTTGAAATATGAAAATGAAATTAAGACATTCTGAGATAAACAGAAACTCAGAGACTTTGTAAAAACCAAACCAAAACTACAAGAAAGACTGAAAGAAGTTGTTGGCTCTAGCTTAGAAGAATGAAACCACTAACTCTATATTTTAGAACGACACACTACTCAAAACTCTACTCAGTTAGGGAAGGCTCCAAAGTCAACCACAGCTTTGATATGGAAAGAAGCAATCCAGTGATCTTTATGAAAACTATGGTGTCATCATAATAAAGAGGGATGTACTACAGTTGTTACAGTCCTTCCAGATGGAGAGGAAGATGACAAGATTGGTAGTAATTAAAATTGGGTTTATATATAGTTTATTAAGGGGGATCAGAGGGGCAGCTGTAAAGTACAACAAAGATGTATCATACCATTTCAAGAAATCTAACACACAAATCTCAACAACTATAAAACCAGCTCTGAAAAATGTGAAAAATCAACTCACAAAAAAGAGTGTCCCAGAACAGACTAATAAGATCAACAGAGAAAACATCAACATAAAAATAAACATATCACAATGGCAGCAGTGAACACATACCTATCAATAATTACATTGAATGTGAATGGACTGAATGCTCCAGTAAAGAGACACCGAGTGTCATCTTGGATCAAAAGACACGACCCATCCATATGTTGTCTACAAGAAACTCACTTAAGACCTAAAGACAGGAACAAACTGAAAATTAAAGGATGGAAGAATATATATCAAGCTAACAGGGAACAAAGAAGAGCAGGGGTGGCAATTCTAATCTCAGACAAAATCAACTTTAATGTCAAATCCACCATCGTGGACAAAGATGGACACTATTTATTGCTGAAAGGTTCAGTACACAAGCAAGACTTAACTATATTAAATATTTATGCACCTAATGTCAGAGCACCTAAATATGTCGAAGAAACACTGACTATGCTCAAAAGAGAGTTAGATGACTCCACAATAATAGTGGGAGACTTTAACACTCCACTCTCATTACTAGACAGATCATCTAGAAAAAAGCTCAGTAAAGATACAGAAGACCTCACTGACACAATTAACCAACTAAACCTCATTGATATATACAGAACTTTCCACCCCTGAGCAGACAACTACACCTTCTTCTCCAGTGCACATGGAACATTCTCCAGAATAGACCACATGATAGGCCATAATGCAATGCTCAACAAAATCCATACCATTGAATTACTGCAAAGCATCTTCTCAGATCATAAAGCCATCAAAGTTGAAATCAATAGCAGAAAAAACAGAGATAGAAAGTGGAACTCTTGGAAACCGAACAACATCTTGCTCAAAAAAACATGAGTTATAGAGGAAACCAGGGATCAATTAAAGAAATTCATGGATTCCAATGAGAATGAAAACACTTCCTACCAGAACCTATGGGATACAGCCAAAGCAGTCCTCAGAGGTCTGTTTATCTCCATAAATGCACACATCGGGAAGGAAGAAAGAAACCAAATCAAGGAACTAACTCTACAGCTTGAACAAGAAGAAAGAGAACAACAGAGGAACCCCTCGGGCACCGGAAAAAAGGAGATCATAAAGATCAGAGCAGAGCTAAATGAATTAGAGAATAGAAAAACAATTGAAAAAATTGAAAAGACGAAAAGCTGGTTTTTTGAAAAGATCAACAAAATTGATAAACCACTGGCTAAACTTACTAAAGGAAAGCAGGAAAGGAAACAAATAACCCAAATTAGAAATGAGAAGGGAGTTGCCACCACAGATGCAACAGAAATCAAAAACATCATAACACAATACTATGAAAGACTGTACTCTAACAAATTTGAAAACCTAGGAGAAATGGACAAATTCCTTGACTCATACCACCTACCCAAATTATCACAACGTGAAGCAGAACAACTTAATAATCCCATCACAAAGGAAGAGATTGAAAAGGTCATCAAAACACTGCCAACCCAAAAAAGTGCGGGCCCAGATGGCTTCACTGCAGAATTCTACCAAGCATTTAGAGAAGAGTTATCCCCAATACTATTGAAACTATTTCACAGTATAGAAAGGGATGAAGTACTCCCAAACTCATTCTATGAAGCCAGCATAACCCTGATACCTAAGCCCGGGAAAGATCCAACAAAGACAGAGAACTACAGACCGATATCACTCATGAACTTAGATGCTAAAATCTTCAACAAAATTCTTGCCAACAGAATACAACGACATATCAAGAAAATAATCCATCATGACCAAGTGGGATTCATACCAGGGATGCAAGGCTGGTTCAACATCAGGAAAACAATTAATGTGATTAACCACATAAATAACACAAAAGACAAAGATCACCTGATTTTGTCCATTGATGCTGAAAAGGCATTTGATAAAGTCCAACACCCATTCATGCTAAAAACTCTTAGCAAAATGGGCATAGACGGCAAATTCCTCAACACAATAAGGGCCATTCATACAAAGCCAATTGCCCACATCATCCTGAATGGAGAGAGACTGAAAGACTTTCCCCTGAGATCAGGAACTAGACAAGGATGCCCACTGTCACCTCTCCTATTCAACATTGTGCTAGAAGTTCTAGCCAGAGCAATTAGACAAGACGAACAAATAAAGGGCATCTGCATCGGCAAAGAGGAAGTTAAAATCTCCCTGTTCGCAGATGATATGATTGTATATGCAGAGAACCCCAAGGAATCTATAAGTAAGTTACTCAAACTGATAGAAGAGTTCAGCAAAGTCTCAGGATACAAGATAAACATAAGTAAATCAGTAGGATTCCTTTATACCAACAACGAGACTGTTAAGGAGGAAATTATCAAATCTATACAGTTTGTGATAGCCCCTAAGAAGATAAAGTACCTAGGAATTAATCTAACCAGAGAAACAACAGACCTTTACAAAGAGAACTACAAGCCCTTACTACAAGAAACTAAGAGAGACTTAGATAAATGGAAAAACCTACCCTGCTCATGGATAGGAAGACTTAACATTGTGAAAATGTCTATTTTACCCAAAGCAATTTATTTATATAATGCAATCCCAATACAAGTTCCAGCATCATTTTTTAATGAGATGGAGAAACAAATCACCAATTTTGTTTGGAAAGGGAAGAAGCCCCGGATAAGTAAGGTGCTACTAAAGAAGAAGAACACACTGGGAGGCCTCTCATTACCCGGCCTTAGAACATACTACACTGCCACAGTGGTCAAAACAGCCTGGTACTGGTACAAGAACAGACAGACTGATCAATGGAACAGAATTGAGACCCCAGAGATGACACCATCTGCCTATGAACAGCTGATATTCGACAAAGGCCCTAAGACATTAAACTGGGGTAAAAACAGTATCTTCAACAAACGGTGCTGGCAAAATTGGTTATCCATCTGCAATAAACTGAATCAAGATCCATATCTTACACCTTATACAAAAACCAACTCCAACTGGATAAAAGACCTAAATATCAAACCTAAAACGATAAAGCTCATCCAAGAAAAGGTAGGAACAACAGTGGAAGTTTTAATACACAATGAGGACAGACTCCAAAATCTGTCAAAGAAACCTCAATCAACAGAAGAGAAAGTAGATAAATGGGAACTATTAAGAATCAAACACTTTTGCTCATCCAAAGACTTTATTAATAGAATTAAAAGAACACCCACAGAGTGGGAAAAAATATTTGGCAACTCTATGTCAGATCGACGCCTGATCTCCACAATCTATAAGATACTACAAAATATCAATAACAAGAAGATAAACCATCCAATTAAGCGATGGGCAAAGGAGATGGACAGATATTTCACTAAAGAGGAGATCCAGGCAGCCAAAAAACACATGCGGACATGTTCACGATCTTTAGCTATTAAAGAAATTCAAATCAAGACAACAATGAGATACCATCTCACCCCAACAAGATTGGCCATGATCCAGAAAACACAAAACAACAAATGCTGGAGAGGCTGTGGAGAAAGTGGAACCCTCCTACACTGTTGGTGGGGTTGCAAAATGGTCCAGCCTCTTTGGAAGGCAATCTGGCGCTTCCTTAAAAAAATGGATATCGATATACCATTTGACCCAGTAATTCCACTACTTGGAATATATCCTACAGATTCAAGGCCTTTCACACTGACGGACACATGCACCAGAATGTTTATCGCAGCACTGTCCACAATAGCAAAAAGGTGGAATCAACCCAGATGCCCAACAATAGAAGAATGGATAGCTAAACTGTGGTACATATACTCAATGGAGCACTACGCAATGATAAAGAATAACGATGATTCCAGGAAACATCTCCTAACCTGGTTTCAACTGGAAGACATTATGTTGAGTGAGAGTAGTCAGCGACAAAAGGACAAATACTGTATGAGACCTCTACGATAAGATCTCAAAAACAGACTCGTGTATAGAAGAAAAGACTCTTTGACAGCTGCAAGGGAGGGGAGGGAGGGAGGGCGGGCGAAGGGGGAGGGTTTAGTTTAGGTAGTTACTAGAAATCTAGTTGGGAGAAAGCGGTGAGAGCACACATTAGGAACAAGAACAACATTAAGTGGACTTCAGCATAACTTGAGTACTCCTTCCATCTTGACTCAATACTGCAAGGATAGAGTAGCTGTGGCGGGTGGCGGGGGACCATGCTCTTAGGCGAATTCCAGGCCAGTTGGCAAAACTAGCTTTTTGCTAAGAGAGCTCTCTGCACCCCACATTGGTGAGTGGCGTCTGGGGTCTTAAAAGCTGCCAAGCTGCCATCCGAGGACATAGCAAATGGTCCCAACTCAGCAAGAACGGATGCTCACCGAGGGCCAAAATGGCATGCGGTAAAGACAACCGAGAAGACAGAGAGACCCACAAGAGTGGGTACCTACATCGACCTGGGACCGGAAGAATCGGATGGTGCCCGGCCACGACCAGTGATAGCCATGACGGAGCTCATAGAGCGGAGCCTCACCGGCAACACAAGAATAAAAAGAGGTGCATCATGAGATCTCCACTAAAAGACCTCAATTGATGGTCCAGCGGTTCTGGGGTTCCTCTGAGAGCATCGCTCCCGGCCCTGATGCTGCCCGTTCCCATAAACTATAACAAAGGTCCACTCTTTGGACAGGAATGGAATGGACTTGGCAATGCAGAGTAACCATATGTTGGAAGCACTTTATGGTTCTATACATCTATAGGATATCATCTTGCTGACCTCTGGCTGGAGGAAGGGGAGTGGAAGGAGAGGAGGGGAAAGGAGACTGTTGGGAGGATGAGACACGTATGGAGCAGAGAGGAATAATGTGCTGTCACCGGACAGGGAGAGCAGCGGAAGCTGCATATAGGGGGGCATGTAAATTTACATGTGAATGTACATTTTCACTCAGTTATGTTAAATAAAAAAAATTAAAAAAAAAAAAGCAGGATTACTTTTTAAAGGTCCCAAAGGCTGAAGTGCAACAGACCCAAGCAATTATCTTTTCAACTGCCTCATAGGCCTGCAAAAGCTGGACAATGAATAAGGAAGACTGAAGACCATTTAATGCACTTGAATTATGGTGTTGATAAAGAATACAGAATATACCACGGACTGACAGAAGAATGAACAAACATGTCTTGGAAGAAATACAGTCAGAATACTCCTTAGAAGCCAGAATAGTGAGAAACAGTGACACTAACGTTGGACATTTTTTCAAGCCAGACCAGTCCCTGGAGAAGAACATCATGTCAGAGAAAAAGAGGAAGACTCTGAACGACACAGACTGACACAGTGACTGGAACAACAGATGTGAGCACAGCAATTATTAGGAGTATGGCACAGGGCTGGGCAGTATGTCATTCTGATAAATGAGATCAATTATGCCCTGCTGGACTTCACTGCTGGAGAAAAACAGGATTTCAAGACTACGGCACACATACAGCTCCAGGGAGGCACAGGGAGCAACTGTACCTACCAGAAGAGTAGTTAGCATCACGCAGAGGCCACCCTATGTACTCCCCACAGGTCTGAAAGCTAAGTGCTAGCTTCCCAAGTAAATGAGAAAGGGAAGCAGGCCCAGATGAACAAAAGCAGTAAGACAAAGTATCTTCCTGATACTCCAGGATAAAGTGTGAAATGTGGTGATGGTGGGAGCTGAGGATGAAGATCTGGGCAGGATCAGAATCATGGAAGACTTTACATGCCAAGGAGCTTGAACTTAATGCTCAGATTTTACCTACATGCTGCCCGCCCCTTCATTCCACTTATATAAGACATCACTGAATGACCATGCTGAACTCCAAGGCAGCACTTGGAGCAGCCGTGATCAAGTTGGTGAGAGCTGGGTCACAAGATACAACTATTCCTGATGTGTACAAGGAAACCCTGATGGTGCAGGGCTTGTATGAAATGAAGCCACTAATGAGTTTTATGTCAAGGAATGTGTGCTACTCAGACTGTGGAGAATGGACTTGAGACGATTAAGAACAGCATGTGGCAGACTCACTAAAAGATTTTAGGTTAACAGTAGTCGAGAGGAAAGGGACCAAACTTTAGCTGCAGTAGTTGAGACACAGTGGGGATGAATTCAAGGAAAACTTAGAGGGAAGGAAGGCAGTCAAGATCTGGTGACTCATTGAATGCAGACAATGTGGGAAAGCAAAGAATGATGAATGCCCTACAAGTTTCTGCTTTAGTGACTAGGTGGACTGTACTAGAACAAATGTAGTTGTTAGATGCCATCTAGTCGGTTCTGACTCACAGCCACCCTACAAACAACGAAATACTGCCCAGTCTTGTGCCATGTCCACAATCGCTTTTATGCTTAAGCCCATTGTTGTGGCCACTGTGTCAATCCACCTTGTTGAGGGTCTTCCCCTCTTGCTGACCCTCTACTCTACCAAGCATGATGTCCTTCTCCAGGGACTGATCCTTCCCAATAACATGTCCAAAGTATGTAAGATGCAGTCTTGCCATCTTTACTTCCCAGGAGCACTCTGGTTGTACTTCTTCCAGAATAAATCTGTTTGTTCTTTTGGTAGCCCATGATACATTCAACATTCTTCTCCACCACCACAATTCAAGGGCTTCAATTCTCCCATCTTCCTTATTCTCTGTCCAGCTTTCACATGCATGTGATGCAACTGAAAACACCATGGCTTGGGTCAGACTCACCTGAGACATCAAGGTGACATCTTTACTTTTCAATACTTTAAAGAGGTCCTTTGCAGATTTTCCCACTGCAGTGCCTCTTTTGATTTCTTGACTGCTGTTTCTATGGGCATTGAAACCAAGAAAATGAAAACCTTTACAACCTTAAATCTTGCTCCATTACCAAGATGTTGCTTACCGGTCCAGTTGTGAGGATTTTTGTTTCCTAATGTTGAGGTGCAATCCACAGTGAAGGCTGTAATCTTTGATCTTCATCAGCAAGTGTTTCAAATCCTCTTCCCTTCCAGCAAGCAAGGTTGTGTCACCTGTATAACACAAGTTGTTAGTGAGTCTTCCTTCAGTCTTGATGTCTCCTTCCTCTTCATTTCACATTTCGATTATAAAGGGATGTTTGCAGCTATTTCTTCTCATTTTGAGTCATGCCACACAAAACAAATGAAGGTCCCAAAGGCTTTACTCCATCCACATCATTAAAGACAACTATCCTTTGAGGAGGCAGCTCTTCCCCAGTCTTCTTTTGAGGACCTTCCAATCTAGGGGTCTCATTTTCTGCCATTATATCTGAAAATGTTCTGCTGCTATTCATCAAGTTTTCACTGGCTAATTCTGTACAGAAATAGACTGCCAGGTCCTTCTTCCTAGTCTGTCTTAGTCTGGAAGCTCAGCTGAAACCTGTCTGCCAGGGGTGGCCCTGCTGGTGTGTGAATACTGGTGGCATAGCTTCCAGCATCACAGCAACATGCAAGCCCCCATATTACAACAAACTGACAGACAAGTAGGGGTGCTACCAGAGACAGGATACTGCACACAGGAAGAGGGCAGACTGTGTGTGGGAAGAGGATGGGGTGAGGGGAGCAGGAGATAAGACACATTGCCTTTGAGGTGCCTGTGGAATAACCAGCTAGAGACATTCACCAGACATTTGGTTACAAACATCTAAAGCACAGGCAAGCAGTAAGGGCTTAAAAAAAAGATGCAAAAATATTTAGCATATGGTTGTAGTTAACAAAAAATGAACAGTGATGAGATCATTCTGGAAGAGTGACAACTAGGCAAAAGGCCCCATATGGAAACAATGGTGGATACAGTCTCAGCTCTTACTGATTTATTTCCCCATACCTGACACGGGCTCCTTCCTTGCAGTGTAATGGATTACTTTTTGTATTGTCTTCCTAGCCACGGTCTTGTAACTCTTACCCAGGTGATTGGGTGGGACTGTATAACAGGGTAATTGTGGCCCACTAAAGGGACTGGTCAGCTTTGCCACCACCCAGAGATGGGAAAGAGAAAAGTCCACCACCAAGGAAGGAGAGACCAGAAGAGATACTGGTAGAAGAGATCAGCAGGACAGACCTGCAGCAGACAGCACACTGGGCTTCCCAGTCCACCAAGCAAGAAAGCTGAGTGCCTCTGGGTAGAAACTGAGGGTCAAGGAGAGGCATGACATATGACCCACAAAATTGAGACTTGCCGGCCTCCTTAACCACGTGAGCCATTTCCTTTATATGGTTGGTTCTGTCCATGAGTTAAGCGAGATGTTGCAGCAAACTAGGGAACCCAAAGACATGACAGAGACAGAGTCAAAGGGAGGAAGCAGTAGTCGATGTCGGAGATTACAGAGTGGTACAGCAGCTCAGAAAAGTCGGACATTTGGGACATCTTTAACTTTGCCTCATAGGAGTCACCTTTGTGCCGATGTTTACAGAAGAAATTATTTGTTTACACCTCAAGGAGTTTACCATCTAATCAGGGAAAATAAGATGTGAGCCAAGAACTAAAATGTAGGGTAGTAACTTGAAGCCATCCAATGAGCAATATTAAGAAAATAAGATTCCAAGTTCAATTCTGATTCAGGTGATAATGTATGCTTTTCAAGGCAGGTAGGATTCACTAAGAGGGCAGTGATGACTAGAGAAACAACACCTGAGCAAATGTCTGTAAGTAAAAAGGGCAGGCACATTCACGCCACAGCAATGAGGATAGAGTAGGTACCAGGTAAGGAAAGGGAACTAAACTTTAAGGCTACCTACCAAATCACTTATTTGAACATATTTCTTATATGCTGTCTGTTTTAATTCTTACAACTAACTACATTATTATTTCCACTAAACTGAGGCTCTGAATCCCAAAAAACAAACCCATTGCTATCAAGTCAATTCAAACTCATAGCAACCCTACAGGATGGAGCAGAACTGGCCCATAATGTATCCAAGGAGCAGCTCCTGGATTCTAGCTTCTGCTGTTCTGGTTAGTAGCCACTGCTCTTAACCACTGTGCCACTGAGGCTCCTGGTATATCAGAGAGAACTCCCTACAGGGCTGCTGTGAGTCAGAATCGACTCGATAGCAATAGGGTCCCAAATGTTGGTTGGATGGCTGCATGAATAAATGAGCTTACAGCACCAAGTATGGTGGAACAGGAATTTAATTCCAGTTTTGCATATACTCCAATGCTATCAGTAACCTTTGAAGTAAGAAAGTACCTGGAAATGAGGTAGGAAAAGGAGTCTCTGACCAATAGTGTGTAATGCCTAGAATGGATTCTGTAGGTTAAGACAAACCAAGTTGATCATTGTGGGCATGCTGTCACTGATTACTTACAGAACCCTAATTGGATTAGATGGAGAGGAAGCCATGTCACATTAACTTAGAGTATTGGGGACAAAGAGGGAGAAAAAAAACAAAAGATGACAGCTGAGTGTCCAAGTCTCTTGAACTCAGTTTCACACCGTACTCTGAACCTACAACAGGGTTCCTCCTGAACCCTGGATCTTAGTCTTACTTCTTTCCCAAGCTTAAAGTTAGTTTCTCATTTTCCTCTTTCTGACCAGATCTAGCATGATGCCCTGTTTTTATAGCTTCACTACCCAGTTTTAAAAGCCTTCCCTGACCACACGTGGGCCCTTGTCTGTTCTCCTGAGGTTATTTCACACACCACTTATCACTTACTGTGAGGCACTTCATCATACACTGTGTGACGATACCATTTTGCTTAGCCTCTACGGGCCTGAAACAAACATAAGCTCCTTCAAAGTCAAAACTTACCATGTATCACATTTTCCTTATACATCTGCAAATACCTAGCACAGAACTAGGCAGAAAAACCACATAAAAGCTAGCAAGAAAGTAAATTAATCCAGACTCCGGGATCAAGCGAGCTATAAGGCAGAGTGACATAAACCCAAAGATTCCTCTCAAATTCAGAATTACTTGGGGGGCAGGGATGAAGGCTCAAGTTAGCTTTCTTCAGATTCCAAAAAAGAGCCAGGTGGTTTATTTTACAGTTCTTCTCCTGTATGCCACAAACACATGATGATCTTGTTTATTAGATTTGCCTTCATGAATAAAAATGAAGTCATAACAATCTAATTAGAAAAATTTTATATTGCAAGCTGAGCCAGAAACTAATGTTTGAATCCAATGGAAAAATATTAACAAAAATAAGCACATGAGAAAAAGATTAAATGATCCAAGAACTGACATCTGGTGCTGCTGTGTCTGTACAGAACTGGCATGGCTTACTTTTTTTTTTCTCATCTTCTATTAGATCAATTCTATCGCCATAAAAATATGCTAATCTCTGGTTTCTTTTAAGTTTCTGGGAATCTTTATATTCCTTAAGCAAGACAGATACAGTCCTTCCAGGTCTAGATACACCAAGAGATTAACCAGAAGGAAATCAACAGAAAATGCTATAAAACGATTCAAACAGAACACGGACCCAGCAGCATTCATACTTCAGTGAAAGAACCAGCACTCCTTAAATCAATCTTTAATGGGAACTACATTTTCCACTATAAGTGGTTATAATGGGCTTCTTAAAAGCCCCTCTTCCATTTCATGTTGACTTTTCCTCACATCAATAAACTCTAGGTTCATCCAAGCTCTGAATTACATCCTGCCGTTAAAGATGATGAGAGACTGAAAAAAAAATTTATGAGGGAGCACAAGATGAGCCTTCTGTCTAAATATTTCCTGTAATCTTAAATCAGGATAGCTGACTTAAACATAAATTTATTTTCATTATTCAAATAAAAACGGCACATGTAAAACCCTTACCTCCTAAGAGCTGTGTTGAAAACAAAATATTTTCTGTATATCCAGCAAACTGTTTCCCGTTGGAGATTATGCCACCATTCCAAATTCAAGAACAGCACTAGCTGAGTCTATCAGACTGTGTGGGCCCACCCACATAGCACAGAGTGGTTTTCTGGATTCCCATCTAACACACTAGTTTCTTGTACATTCCGGTATAACCAGTCCAGACTGAAAAAACACCGGTGTACCCATGATGTCCACCAACTGTTTTGCCAACAACATATTTCCCAATATACAAATGAAACAATCTCAGAATCTCACTGGGAGGCTTGGTCACAGAGACTTTGGCTTCTTAAAGGAACAGACCAAAATGCATCTTTCTGTATGGATGTTTTCTCCTAGAAACTTAGGCTGAAATATGACAGGCACTTAGTCTCTCTCCAGGCCAAGTGGTCATCTAAAGAAAGAATACTCAAATTTCAGTGTTAACGGAAGTCAGACATTTGAATACCTTCTTTAGCAAAAAATCTCAAAAGAACAACATATCAACAGATACCAAAGTATGCCACAAGCATGTAAGCGGAGCATAAAAGAGACAAAGTCCTCAAATAAACAAGTATGTATAACAAAAACATGTACAAATATAAATAAATAAAATTTAATGGCAGCAAAAAGCAAAATGTTGTACCTGATTAAAAGAATCAGTCAAGGATGATCCAGAAGCCTGCTACTTCAGAAAATGGCAGGGAACCAATGGACGGGAATACAAAAAGAGAACTCTTCAACACATATTCCATAGTCTCTTCCTGCTGTTCTTAGTTGCCACCAAGTTGACTGTGACTCATGGTGACTCTATGTGTACACAGAACTGTTCCATGGGGCTTTTAGGGCTGTGACCTTTGGGAGCAGATCATCAAGCCTGTCTTCTGAAGCTCCGCTGGGAGGGTATGAACCACCAACCTTTTGGCTAGTAGCTGAGAGATAAACCACTTGTGCCACCCACAGACTTCCATTCTCTGTCTAGAGAACTGAAATGTGACTTGAAAATAATTAAACAAATAAGGGTTTCAGTGCTCTTTTACCTGATGAGTGAGCGGATAACATTAGAGCTTCTACCAAAACCAAACCTATCGCCATCAAGTGGACGGATGCCCATTCATGGCAATCTTATAGAACAGAATTGCCCCACAGGGTTTCCAAGGATGTACATCTTCACACTGGCAGACTTCCACATCTTTGTCCCATAAAATGGGTGACAGGTTAGAAGTGCCAACCTCCTGGTTAGTAGCCAAGCATACACCCACTGCACTACCAGGGCTCCTTGTTGTCTCTAGGTGCCATCCTATCTACAACAAAACACTGCCTGCTCCCGTGCCATGTCCAAAATCACTGTAATGCTTTAGCCCACTGTTGTAGCCACTGTGTCAATCAACCTCATTGAGAGTCTTCCCCTTTTTCCATAACCTTCTACTTTAACAAACATGATGTCCTTCTCCAGAGACTGATCCCTCCTGACAACTTATCCTTGTTTCCAAGGAGCACTCTGATTGTACTTTTTCCAAAGCACACCTGTTGGTTCTTTTGGGAGTCCATGGCATATTCAGTATTCATCTCCAATACCACAATTCAAAGGCATCAATTCTTCTTCTCTCTTCTTTATTCATTATCCAGCTTTCATGTGCACTTGATACAGCTGAAAATACCACTGCTTGGATTAGGTGTACCTCAGTCTTCAAGGTGACATCTTTGCTTTTCAACACTTTAAACAGGTCTTTTGCAGCACATTTTCCCAACATAATGCATCTCTTGATTTCTTGACTGCTACTTCCATGGGCCTTGATTCTGGAACTAAGTAAAATGAAATCCTTGACAATCTCAATCCTTTCTCCATTTATTATAATGTTGCTTACTGGCCCAGTTGTGAGAATTTTTGTTTTCTTGACGTTGAGGTATAATCTATACTGAAAGTTGTGATCTTTGATCTTCATCTGTGTTTCAAGTCTTCTTCCCTTCCAGCAAGCAAAGTACTGTCATCTGCATAACACAAGCTGTTAAAGAGTCTTCTTTCAATCCTGATGCCCCGTGTATCTTCATTTAGTCCAGATTCTCAGATTATTTGCTTGGCATACAGACTGAATAGGTATGGTGAAGGGATACAACCCAGACGAATACCTTTCTTGATCTGAAACCACACAATGTCCCCTTGTTCTGTTTGAATGTTTCCTTGAATGAAAAGGGGAAGACTCTCTTGATCCATGTATACATGGATCAAGCACAGTTAAGTGTTCTGGAATTCCCATTCTCTGCAATGTTATCCATAATTGATTATGGGCCACACAGTCAAGTACAACCGCACAATCAATAAAACATAGACATCTTTCTGTCATTCTTTGCTCTCAGCCAAGACCCACCTGACATCAGCAATGGTATCCCTAATTTTACATCCTCTTATGAAGCTGGCCTGAATTTCTGGCAATTCCTTGTGAATATTCTGCTGCAGCTGCTTCTAAATGATGTTCAGCAATTTTACTTGCATGTGATCTTAATGATACTGTCTGACAATCTCTGCAGGGTTCCTACGTAGTCTAAATGGGGGCTCACCTCTAGGCTAGATGGGTCATTTTGTAAGTAGTCTCTTATGAAGGCAACGTGCAAATGAGATTTCTCAGAGATCACTGGAAAGATCAGAAACTGACGAAGATTTGGAAAGTGTCAGAAGCCAGAAAACAGAAAGATTTTAATTTTTTTAAAAAAAGAAAGAAAATTGTGTGAAACTACAGGCTGAAGAACATTACATGAATCCCAGGCAAAACTCTAGAAATCATAATTAATCATAGGTTGGCAAGCACTGAGAAGCAGCAGCAGTGGGCCTTGAGATCCAGAATGTTCACAGAGAACAATCCATTCAGCAGAACAAAACAATAAGAAGTCAACATCTTTATAGAGCATCTAATCAGGAAACCCTGGTAGCATAGTGGTTAAGTGCTACAGCTGCTAACCAAAAGGCCAGCAGTTCAAATTCACCATGGGCTCCTTGGAAACTTTGTGGGACAGTTCCACTCTGTTCTATAGGGTCGTTATGAGTCACAATCGACTGGACGGTGGTGGGTATCATGGACCAAGTACCCTGCTGGAGATACAAAGATGAAGACAGCACTCATCTGCTAGGAAGCTCAGGTAGAACAGGCGACTGAAACCAACTAGTTGGTGGGTACAAAGACCAACAGAGCCTAGAAGGGGAAGCATTTAACTCCGCTAGGAAGGAAAGGAGTGCCAAGAAAACTTCAAAGGTGATGCCAGGGCTACGTTTAAAGGAGGTGCAGGATCTACCAGATGATGAATGTGGCAGAACGTAGGCTTAGCAGGCAAGCTGTCATGAGGAAACACAGAGTGCTCATGGAACTACAAGTAGGCAGGTGTGGCTCAAGTGTAGGGTTTTGGGTACTGAGGCAGGTCAATGAATGGCGGCTTCATTGTTGCTATTATTACTGCTGTTGGTTACCATCAAGTTGGCCCCCAACTTAAGAAGACCTCACACATACCAGAACAGAACATGCCTGATCCTGTGCCATCGTGATGAGTTGTTACGGATTGGATCACTGTGATCCACAGGCTTTATACTGATTTTTGAAAGCAGATCTTTCTTCCTAGTTTGTCTTAGTCTATAAGCTCTACTAAAACTCATTCCATGTGACAGCCACACACAATCCTCCACTGACAGGTAGTGGCTATACATGAGGTGGACCCAGGTTTCCTGCACAGAAGATAAGAATTCTACAACCTAATCACCAAATTACTTTGATCCAATTTCCTCCCTTACCCCCCCCCTTTTTTTTGACCCAATTTCCTTTTTATGACACGGCTACCGTCACGGATTGATTTGTGCCCCTGCAAAAATGTGTGCAGTAACTTAGCTAGGGTCATGATTCCTGGTATTGTGTGACATTTCTATATGTTATAAATCCTGTCTCTATGATGCTAATGAGAAAAGATGGGTGACAGTTGTGTCAGTGTGTCAAGACTCAATGTATAAGAATGTATTGTGCCTTGAGGCAATCTCTTGAGACATAAGGAAAATGAAGTCAAGCACAAAGTTGGGGACCTCATACCACCAAGAAGAGTGCTGGCAGCAGAGCAGAGGGTCCTTTTCCAGAGGACCTTCTCCAGGGTCTCTGCACCTCAGACAGATGCTCCCAGTGCAGGGGAAGATTGAGGACAAGGACCTTCCTCCAAAACCAGCAGAGAAGACTACCCCTGGAGCCGATACCCTGAATCTGTACTTGTAGCCTACAGGACTGTGACAGAATAAACTTTCTTTATGTTAACACCATCCACTTGTAGTATTTCTGTTATAGCAAGACTGAATGACTAAGACAGAATTTGGTACAAAGAACAGGCTGTCTCTAAATACTTACCAGTGGAGCCAGGCTTGTCAATCCACAGAGCAAGAGAACTGAGTGCCTGTCTGCAGGAAGCTTCCGGGTGGAATGGGATGCCTCTGGGCAATTATCAGTGGAGCTACAGAGCTTTGGAACACTTGCCCCAGCAGGGCAGTTGAAGGTGTGAAGCCCAGGCCCAGGGGCCATAGAAACAGAAGCTAAAGAGACAAGGAGCACAAGGAGCTGATCTGCCTTAGTCTCAAAAGGTATGACCACGATCTCAGGGGCTTCAAAGGGTGGAGACAGGACCTCTGATATTTCTAAGGGAGGAAGTGTCACTCAGTTGGACTAGGAAAATGGTGTGCTTAAAGCCAAGGAAATAGAGTTACTGTCCCATTGGGCCTGGAAGGTGGAGCTGTAGCCCAGGGCTAAGGGCTCAGAATTCAGAGACTGTGGCCAATCCCTAGAGCACGGAGAGCAGGTCCATTGTGTAAAACATCTCAGAAAATGGAGGATTATGCTAATACAATGTGTTCTGCTGACTTGTTACCCACAATGCCTCCCACTAGTAATGGAAATGTCTAACACATGCCTGTTCTGCCACTGTATCTTCGGAAGCACACAACTTGTATTCTAGATTTCAAAGGTGAAGAGGAATTTCTGGATTTCGAACTTGGACTTAAGATTTTTGCTGTTATATGTGATGAATTATGTTTTTGCTAAGACTTTTGCTATAATGGGATGAACATGTTTTCCATGTTGCAAGGATGCAATGTCTTGGGGACAAAGGATGAAATACCATGGATTGAACTGTTGTTGTTAAGTGCCATCAAGTGAGGTCTGACTCACAGTGACCCTATGAACAACAGAATGAGACACTTCCCGGTCTTGAGCCATGCCCACAATCACTTTTATGCTTATGCCCATTGTTGCAGCTACTATGTCAATCCATCTCATCTAGGGTCTTCCTCTTCTTCACTGACTCTCCACTCTACCAAGCATGATGTCCTTCTCCAGGGACTGATCCTTCCTAAGAATATGTCCAAAGTATGTAAGACACAGTCTTGCCATCTTTGCTTCCAAGGAGCACTCTGGTTGTACTTCTTCCAGAACAGATCTGTTTGTTCTTTTGGCAATCCATGGTACATTCAACATTCTTCTCCAATACCACAATTCAAAGGCATCAATTCTTCTTCTGTCTTCTTTGTTCACTGTCCATCTTTCACATGCCTATGATGCAGCTGAAAATACCATGGCTTGGGTCAGGTGCATTTTAGTCTTCAAGCTGACATCCTTACTTCTGAATGCTTTAAAGAAGTCCTTTGCAGCAGATTTTCCCAACACAATGTGTCTTTTGATTTCTTGACTGCTGCTTCCATGGACATTGATTGTGGACCCAAATAAAATGAAATCCTTGACAACCTCAATCTTTTCTCCATTTATGACAATGTTGCTTACTGGTCTAGTTGTAAGGATTTTTGCTTTCCATATGTTGAGGTACAATCCATACTGAGGGCTGTGGTCCTTGGTGTTCATCAGTAAGTGTCTCAAATCTTCATCATTTCCAGCAAGTAAGGTGGTGTCGTCTGCGTAGAACAAGTTGTTAATGAGTCATCCTCCAATCCTGATGCCTTGTTCTTCTTCATAGAATCCAGCTTCCCTTCAGATTACTTTCCTGGCATACAGATTAAAAAGGTATGGTAAAAGGATACAACCCTGACGCACACCTTTCCTGACTTCAAATCATGCAGTGTCCCTTTGTTCTGTTCACACAACTAGGCACAATTAGGTATTCTGGAATTATAATGATTCCTGAAGGGCACAATTAGGTATTCTGGAATTCCCATTCTCCACAACATTAGCCATAATTTAGTATGATCCATACACTCGAATGCTTTTGCATACTCAGTGAAACATAAGTATCTTTCTGGTTATTCTTTGCTTTCAGCCAAGATCTATCTGACATCAGTGATGATATCCCTGGTTCCATGTCCTCTTCTGAATCCCGCTTGAATTTCTGGAAATTCCTTGTCAATAGTCGTTTCTGAATGATCTTGAGCAAAATTTTACCTGCATGTGATATCAACGATAATGTTCGGTAATTTCCACATTGGGCTGGATCACCTTTCTTTGGAATGTGCATAAATATGGATCTCTTCCAGTCACTTGGCCAAGTAGCTGTCCTCCCAATTTCTTGGATTGAACTATGTCCCCCAAAATGTGTGCAGCAATTTGTATATGCCATTACTCCCAGTAATGTATGATGTTCCTGTACATTGTAAATCCTGCCTCCATGATATTGAGGGAGGGTGGGCAGCAGTTGTTTTGGTGTGGCAGGACTCAAAGTGTAAGACTGTATTGTGCCTGGAGGCAATTTCTTGGGATATGTAATGGAAAGGGAGGCAAGCAAAGAGTTGAGGACCTCATACCATCACAAAGCAGACTGCATCCTTTGGAAACGATCCAGGACCCCTAAGCCTCAGATGCTCCCAGTCCAGGGAAAGTTTGAGGACAAGGACCTTCCCCCAGAGCCAACAGAAAAAGGCTTCCTCTGGAGCTGATGCCCTAAATTTGGACTTGTAGCCTAACAGACTGTGACAGAATTAAATGTCTTTTTGTCAAAGCCATCCACTTGTGGTATTTCTGTTACAGCAGCACTAGATGACTAAGATGGCTACTATTCTAGAGGGTCAGGAGAATGAAATAAACATAATGTATCTGCATTTCAAAAGCATTTGATAAGGTTCTTCTGCTCTGCTTATGAATAAGACGGAGAAAGGTAGGCTGCATGTGGGTGGATATTTTTATGATATAGGAAATCATTAAATCACTGTGCCAAAGAAGATGTACTGACTGGCTAACATCAACCCTGGAAGGCAAATATTAATAGCTTAATGTGGAATTCTTACACCTAGGCCTTGTCAGTAAACTTATCACTGATTTCAATGAAAATACAGTGAAATCTTCATCAGAATTGTGGGGGAGGGTAAATAACATCCTGGAGAATGGCATCAGAATTCAGGTTTTCAGTGATTTGCAGAAAGCAGTCAATTGTTATAAGGTAGAATTTACTCCATGTGACTCTCAGGTTCACCTGGATTAAGGGCTAAGAGAATGGGAGAGGTAAGGCTTAGGGGCAGCACAAAGGACTGTGATTTTATGGATTTAAATGACCGTAACAGCCATATACCCAGTCATGTGATTCCAATACTTCAACCATCCTCCTCTCCCCACGAAGAAACATACACTAACACTACAATCAATCCTGAATAGAAATATTACAATCATGTGTCCCACGCTCTTTAAAAATTGGAACGTATCCACACTGGGCCCCACACCATGGGAGCAATGTGCAGAAACTGGAGGAGCAGCCTGAATAGCTAAACGACATAAAACTGTATTTTAAGACTACTTGTCAAAGGGATTGGTCAAGTTTAGTCTACAGAGAAGGTTTAGAATGAAATGACAACTACTTTCTACTGTCTGAAGCATCTTTACCTGGTAGAGGATTTAAGATTTCTAAGGGGTATATTCAAGACCTACAAGGGGCCTACTTAAGATCAGGCAACAGGTACGAATGGAAAGAAGCTTAATACAGAGGAGGACTATCTTACAGACACAATGAATGGATATCAACTCAATGGCAACAGGTTTGGTATTTTTGGTTTGAAATTACAAACAGATGCAAAGAGCTGCTTCCAGATGGAGAGGGTAGCTTCCTGATCTCCAGCGATTCAGCAAAAGCTGAGCACAAGAAGAAAAAGAACTGACAGGCTGGAGGCAGGGGTAGTAGGAGGTAGAACATGGAACCCTAGAGTAAAAACCAGTGCTACAAACAGTAACCAAACAGATGTTTCTGTAATGGTAAGCTGCAGCTAACCTTCTTTTCTTTAGACTGCCCCAGTAAACATCAGGGTAGTTCCTACAGAAGATACGAAAATTCCTGAGAGATAAGAACCATTCTTCATTGTCTGGGAGTGTCAATTCTTCATTGTCTGGAAGTGTCTTGCTCTTTACAGGACAACCAGATTGTTACAGTCCAGCAGTTTCCCACTGTATCAAACCCAGTAACCATTACCTAAATAAGTATGTAAATACTTTAAAATATGCCCCATTTATATTGAAATGAAATTCATAGATAATGTATTTATACACATAATTTTTCAAAAGCAAGAGAAGGCCATGCTTACCAGGTATTTGCATATGAAGGAGTTCCTAGGTGGCACAGACAGTTAAGTACTTGACTACTAACCAAAAGGCTGGCTGGCTGAATCCACCCCATAAGTGCCTCAGAAGAAAGGTCTGGTGATCTGTTTACAAAAGGTCACAACTCTGAAAACTCTACACAGCACAATTCTACTCCTACACACCTGGGTCACTGTGAGTCAATATTGACTCAACAGCATCAGGTTTGGTTTTTGTTCATTTCAATATGTAAATCCTCAGGCTTGAGTTTACTACAAGACATTATGAAATATCTAGACGTTTGCACCTACCTATATAGGACAAGTTTACATACACGAGAAACAAGATCAGAAACAAATTTACCACAGGAAAGTACCAGAAAGTGAAAGAACAGAGGTGAGGAGGCAGGGTTAGCAGGAAGTAGAGCATCGAACACTAGCATAAAAACTAGTGCTACAAATAATAGCCCAACAAATGTTTCTGTACATGGTAAGTTGGAACTAACCTTTCTTTCTTTAGACTGTCCCACTAAATACTCAGACATCCTCAGAGAAGATAAGGAAATTACTGAGAGATAAGGGATAGTTCCTCCTTGCCTCAGAATGTCCTGCTCTGTATAGGACATCTGATACCAGTGCTTCCCCCAGTTAACTGCCAGTAAACGAAAACTCATTGCTGTGGAGTCAATTCTGACTCATAGTGACACTGTAACAGGACAGAATGGAACTGCCCCATCAAGTATTCGAGGAGCAGCTGGTGGATTCAAACGGCTGACCTTTTGGCTAGCAGCCAAGCTCTCAAGCACTGCACCACCAAGGTTCCAACATAACTCTGCCAATCAAAGTGTCCCTCCCAAGAGCAGGGGTTTACTGCATCTGCGGAAAACCACTACTAGAAAGAAAAGTCAAGCTCTACAGGTAAACTTATATTTTTAATTTTTTAAATAGAAATTAATTTAAAAAATTCCTTCCAAGCTGAGAGTTTATATACTGTACACCCTTGAGCTCTGTTTTCACTTGGCTCTATGCTTTCCCCAACCAACACTTACAATCCGTATTACTAAGGCCATTGTTAAAAACAGACAAGCGTGGTATGGATCCAGATTCCAGTATTTACAAGATATGTAGCCTTGGACAAGCTATTCAATTTCTATAAACTTCAATTTTCTTATCTGTCAAACAGTGCTGTAGAGATGAAATGTGTCTAAAGGATATCCTACAGCGTGGTGCTCTGTGCAACTGAAAAATTCCATCTCCTGAGATGCCAATTAATTCAAATGTTCAAGTGTTCATGAAAATTACAACTACCTTGAACACTGTCAAGTCAATTCTAACTCATAGCAACTCTGTAGGAAAGAGGAACTTCCCCATGGGATTTCCACGGAGTGGCTGGTAAATTCAAACTACTAACCTTTTGGTTAGCAGCCGAACTTTTTTTGTTTTTTAATATTTCATTGTGCTTTCAGGGAAAGTTTACAATCCAAGTCAATCTGCCAAATAAAACCCTGCACATACACTGCTATGCAACTGTAGCTGCTGTCTCCACCCTGTGACAGCACACTACTCCTGTCTACCCTGTACTTACTGTATTCAAGCTACTCCTGTCCCTCACTCTCCAACCTCTCATCCTGCCTCTGCATAGGAGCTGCTCCAAGAAGCACACACTTCACCAATATCACTCTGTCTAATAGTCCTGTCCAATCTTTGTCCACAGAGTGGGCTTCGGTACTGGTTTCAGCTCTGGTAGCAACCAAACTTTTAATCACCATACTACCAACCAAATGTTCAACTGTTCATGAAAATTATGTCTCCCTTGAACAAGCCTGAAATCAGCTACTAACAGAAAAATTATATAGTGAACTAACTCAAGCTAGACAGATCTAGAGAATATGAAGCTTCTAACAAGCAGCAACAGTTAAACATTTATTGAACATTTACCACATGTGCCAAATTTTCTGTTTAAGGTTGTTACAAACAGTTTAATTTACTTCTCATGACTATATGAGGGAGGTAACATTCTCCATTCCTTACAGATAAGGAATTTGAAGTCAGAAAGGTTAAAAAAACTTACTCAAGGTCAAACAGCCAGATTAGTTAAGAGCCAGAATGATCACCTCTGCCTGATCCCCAAATCACTAACGAACAGTCTTTAATACTAGGTAGGAGCTCTAGTCGCACACTAGTTAAAATACTTGGGTGTTAACTAAAAGGTCAGCTGTTTGAACCCATCATCTGTTCCTTGGAAACCCCACTGGGTAGTCTGACTCTACCCTACCATGTCACTACCGTCAGGGGTTTTGGTTTGGTTTTAATGCTAGGGTGTTAATACACATAATTTTTACCTCAATTGCCTGTGTTTTCCCGGATTTTTCTGGAACTAAAAAAATAAAAAGACAAACACCAGCCTTCTGGCCAATTATTCTTAAGCATGTAAATCTGGGAACTGTATTAATATTAATACAAAATCTAAACCTGTTGCTGTCAAGTCAAGTCATAGCTACCCTACTGGACACAGGAGAACTGCCCCATAGAGTGTCCAAGGAGCAGCTAGTAGATTCAAACTGCCAATCTTTCAGTTAGCAGCGGCTCTAGTCTAAAGACTAATCTAACTTAATAAATGCACTGCAATAAATAAAATACACCAGGACATTCAATTAATACTTATTATACTGAATTACAGCATTACATGGTATTGTTTCCTAGGTCTAGTCCTCATCAGTAAACTTACCACTAACTGGAACGGAAATACAGAGGCCCCCTTACTAGATTTTTGAGGGGATAAACATCCTAGAGAACATCAGGATTCTGACAGTCCTCAGCATCTGCAGAAAGCAGCCAGTTATTATAAGATGGCATTTATTCCATGTGAGTCTCAGTAAAGTATTTCCCTTTAACTCACTAAATTAAATGAATTACACCTTCAGTTTTAAGCACAGAAGTAATGATACATCTTTGAATATGCCAGAAATATTTCTCTTAGCAGCTGGCAAAATGTTTTGCTTCTGTTTTGAAGAATAATCTTCCACAGATTTCATTCCTTCATAGAAAAGTGAATTAGAAAATACAGAAAAGCAGAAAAATGAAATTTTGCTTGTGACATATATACAAGGATTGGCAACTAAGTTTAAGAACTCATGCTAGAACGAGTACTACACACCACATTGCTGAATATCACTGTGGTCACCTTCAAAGTACCCCCCACTTGGAAAGCTATGTACTGACACCAGCACCTAGTCTACTCTCCAAAGTAATTTTGGAACTCTTCTTGGAACGGTCATCAGCACTGTCATGATTATCCTTGATGTTCTGAATGTCATCAATATGTCTTGCTTTCAATATTTCCTTTATCTTTAGATAAAGAAAAAAGTCATTGGGGGCCAGATCAGGTGAGAAGGGAGGATGTTCCAATACAGTTATTTGTGTACTGGCTAAAAACTCCCTCACAAACAACTGTACAATTAAGTTCATGAACCTGCCACCTTGCCATTGTGCATAACGGCCATTCCAGAAAGAGTTCCAAAATTGCTCTGAAGGGCAGACTAGATGCTGGCATTGGTGCATAGCTTCCAAAGAGAGTATTTCAAAGGTGATGTAGTGATATTCAGCAACGAGGTATGTAGTGTAAGGTCCTGATTGCGAACGCCACCCCGCATTCACTCACAAGAGACGGCCCTTGGTGCAAACAGCAAGAGGCTTTATTGAAAGGACCAGCGCGCTGGGGCTCAGCTTCCAACTCACGCAGGAGTAAAAAGGCTGGGCCCCGAGCAGGGGAAGGGGTATGGTATTTAAGGGTTGGGGCTACAATGGAAAATTATTTCAGAAAACAGGACTTTCCAGCAGCTGGGTTGTGTAACTCTTTCAGCAGTCAAGAATGCAGGGGGTCAGTTGGGCAGTATAGATAAGGGCAGGGTACTCAGGAGGGAGGATGTTTTCTGAAACAAAGGCACAGTTAGGCTTGTCAAAGAAATTTTCCATTACAGTAGCACTCAGAACAATTAAGTTTGTGGACTTAATTGCCAGACCTCATATATTTACTACTCTTAAATTAAAAGGGTAATACGTGATTTTTCATCTTTTTTTCCCTAGAAACTAAAATCGCAGTTCCTTTTTGAACTAAAAATGATGATCACTCTATAAAGATTCTACTCAAGTTTTATATGTATCACATGCATTCTCTCACTAACACTCATAAGGATATAAGAAGTCAGTTTTGAACATCTACCTATACACAAAGGCACATTCAAGGGGTGAAAATCTGTAAAAAGTTATATAGAAAGTTATTGGAGGCTATGAAAGCAGAACATAATTCTCACCATAAGAGAAAATTTCCTTTCTCACTATCGAATCACTATTCACTAGGTACCTGCTGCCTCCATCTGTACCTCACAAGAGCTGGGAAAACTCCGATGCCTGAGGTTTCTGGTGGCACAGTGGTTAAGAGCTTGGATGCCAACCAAAAGGCAGTCATTGAAATAAACCAGTTGCCACTTGGAATCCTTATGGGACAGTTCTATACTGTCATAAAAGGTTACTATGAGTCAGAATTGACCCCATGGCAGCAGGTTTGGTCTGTGTGCTTTTTAAAAGTTTCTGGAAATACCTCTTCCTATCAATCTAGCACTAGGGACCCTTTGAGATTATCTCTAAGATTAATCTCAAGGAGGCGAGATTCAAGAGTCCTCATTAAAGAAATAGGTGACCTGGGAAGAAAACTCTGCCAATTCATATTAGTGGTATTAGAAGATAGATGCATTTCTAAAATCATATCATCTTTAGCCTGTCTGACTTTTTTTACAGACATCTTCTCATCTGGGCCCAAAAGAAATTAGCTCCACACTCTTGTGGAGTCTCTCTGCTCAAGTTGAACCAAAGCTCACTTCCCAAGGCCTTGCAAAAGACAGTTGCCAAAGTAAGGCTGTGTGCTAGCTGCGTGCACTCACAGAAAATGCCCTCAGGCTCACTGTCCGCTTTCGGATCTCACACAATGCTCCACTTCCTTAGATTCTAGGAGAGAAATAAGTATAAGCAATGTTGCTATCACTTATTATATTTATTTGGTGGGAGGCATCTACTTGATGCATTTGAATTAGAGTAAAAACCATCCATCCTTTGAAGGACAGAAGATGTTAAAAAGAAATACATAAGGATCATGTTTTCAGGGAACATGAGATGGAGAAATGTATCACCACACACAGTGAGATGAAGAAACATCTCCAACTTTGTCTGGAAAAGGAAGAAACTCTGGCTTAGTAAAGAACTACTGAAGAAGAGGAACACAGTTGAAGGCCTCACACTACCCAACCTTAGAGACTATTACACTGCCATATTAGTCAAAACAGCCTGGTACTGGTACAGAAAAAGACATACAGACCAATGTAGATTTTAGAAAATATCTCATAACATGGTTTCAATTGTAAGAGATTATGCTGAGTGAAATACGTCAGTGTCAAAAGGACAAACATTGTACGAGACCCCTGTTATAAGGACTTAAAAACAGAATTATCTACAGACGAAAATAACACGGGCAGAGGAGGTGAAGATTTATCATAGATGAGATCATTGATGTTAGAAACTGTATTCATTTACTATAATAAAAAGATAAAAAAAAGAAAAAGAATGTGTTCTGCATCCCACTTTGGTGAGTAGTGTCTAGAGTCTTAAAAGCTCGACAGCAGCCATCTAAGACGCATCAGTTGGTCCCAACCTACATGGAGCAAAGGACAATGAAGAACACCAAAGACATAAGGAAATTATTAGACCAGGAGATAAAAAGTCCACGTAAACCAGAGACTCAATCAGCCTGAGACTAGAAGAACTAGATGGTGTCTAGCTATCATCAGTGACCATGCTGAGAGACAGAGAGTCCCTGACAAAGCAGAAGAAAAGTGGGGTACAGAACTCAGATTCACATAAAAAGATCACACTTAATGGTCTGAGACTAGAGAAAGCACAGAAGACATGGCCCCGGACTCTTCTGTTAGCCCAGAATTAAAACCATTCACAAAGCCAATTCTTCAGACAAAGATTAGACTGGACTATAAAACAGTAACTTGTGAAGAGTGTGTTAATTCAAGCAGATACAGGCGACCCAATGGGCCACTCCTGTCTGGAATGAGAAGGCAGAAAAGGATAGGAGCTGGCAGAACAGACACAGGAAACCGAGGGGTGAAAAGGGGGAATGTGCTGTCATCTTATAGGACATGCAACTAGCGTCACATAACAATATATGTATAATTTTTTGTATGAGAAATTGAGTTGTAAACTTTTACCTGAAATACAATTAAAAACAAGAAGAAGAAACAGAATGCCTTTCAAAAATACACACAGTGCCCAGGTTCCAAATACTAGTTTTCAAGAAGCAAATTTGATTGTCTTTTGAGACATAAAGTATGCTCTACAGGTAAACTGTCATTTTACTAAGAGTCATGTGCTTCTTCATTCTCTGTGGATGATGTCTGTAACAGAATGTATTTCCAAAATACATTAGCATACACTCATACTTGTAAAAATGCAAAATAAAACATGCGTAATTGACACAGGTGGCAATAAACAATGTACACTGACACATACGTGGGGCCTTGTAAAATATTTCTGAGCAATCTCAATGCAGTAAGCATTTTTTATGCCTACTGTTGTACTATTACCTAAAACCCATGAATACAAGGAGGTCTAAATATGCCCTAAAGAAGCTTCAATTTCTGACATGGGAGATAAGATTTACTTTAAAAATTAGTAAGGAAAAGAAATGGTATGATAAAATTAATGCCAAATGAAATATATGCTGCACATAAGCAGCAGCAATGGGAAGAAGGGGACCAAGTCACATGGGCCACGGTGGTTAGGGAAGGTGTTAGAAATGGGGCATCCCCCGAAACAACTATTTGCAATTATATACCAACAGTGCTACACAACCAACAAACCAGAATCTGTCCTTAATGAAAATACACTCTACCAAAGCACATTCAGATCCTGTCTCAGGTGCCTTGGGCAGAGACGGAAACAGGCATGCAGTGCTAAATGTAGACAATAAATAAACATGCATTCATGTACAGGCACATAGAAAAGTGTCTGAGATGCAAGAAATCTGCTCAGTGTGAAGCTGAATGATCATGTCAAGCACAATGACCTCGTCTTGGGTAAAAAAATTATATGTTATTCAACTATCATTTTCCAGGAGCCTAGATTAAGACAAGCTATGGTTTAAGCACCTTTTTCTCTAAAGGTTTAGAGTTGTCTGGTATAAATGTTCTTGAGAGAGAATATGGACCTCTGGTAGACCAGGTGATTGCCCTGAACTATTCACTCCTTCTCTCCTTGTAGGAGGATTATACATTCAATCCCTATGCTATCTGACTTTGTAGTATTTGGCACTCGTATACAGAATCTAGGTATTCACCCAGTGACTTAAGCTTGGCCGCATGACTTGTTTTAACCAGGGGATCACAAGGATTAATAATGTTCCTATTTCAATTTGAGGCTCTAGGAGACTTGGGGAAACCCTAGAAGCACAATGGTTAAGTGCTACATCTACTAACCAAAAGGCCAGCAGTTTTAGTTCACCAGGCACTCCTTGGAAACCCTCCAGAGCAGTTCTACTCTGTCCTAGAGGGGTCTGACTTGATGGCAATAGTTTTTGTTTTTGTATGAGGCCTAGCGAGTTTCTGCTCTACACCATGAAAACAGCCTCTCTTTGATGGAAGAGATCTGAATTTCCATCTCAACTCTGTCGTCTAGTCCAGCCCTGCTGAGGGGCAGCCAGACCATAGTCAAACCTGCACCCATGAACATGAAATAAAGATCTGTGGTTCCAAACCACTTAAGGAAACCCTGGTGGCACAGTGGTTAAGAACTATGGCTGCTAAGCAAGAGGTTGGTGGTTCAAATCCACTAGGCGCTCTTTCAAAACCATACAGAACAATTCTACTCTGTCATTTATGCCCACTATGAATCAGAATTGACTCAGTGGCAATGAGGTGTTTTTAATCGCTGAGATTTGGAGGCTGTTATACAATAATATAACAACAAAAAGACCTTAGAAAGATCCTGATTTACACATCACTTTGTAGACTTTTTTTACCAGGAAGTTAAAAACCACACACAGAAACACACACTAAGCATATAAATAATTGTACCCAGACCTGAGATACCAAAGTCCAGAGACAAAAGCCACAAATTAACACAAAAAGTCAGTTATAATTTACCCCATAACCAATTTGCATGCCTGTGGAAGTGTAAAAAAGCCCTGATGTGCAACGGTTAGGTGCCCTGCTGATAACCAAAATGTTGGCAGTTTGATTTCACTAGCTGCTGAGTAGGAGAAAGATGTGTCAATCTGCCTCCATAAAGATTAAAACTAAAATAAAACCCATTGCCATCGAGTTGATTCCTACTCACAGCAACCCTAGAGGCTCTTAATCACTACATTACCAGGACTCCTATTCTGTAAAGATTACAGACTTGAAGACACTATGGAATGGGCACAGAGAACCTGGAGTGGAAAGGGAGAATACTGTCACACTGTAGGGACAACAACCAATATCACAAAATGCTATGTATATGTTTTTGAACGAGGAACTAACCCTGAAAGAGTAGTTCTATTCTGTCCTATAGGGTTGCAATGAGTCAGAATTGACCCATAGCAGGCTCAGCTAAGAAGACGTCATTTGATTCTAAAGGAGACTTATGCACCATCTTGATATATTCATCATGTTGTTGGATGCCATCTAGTTGATTTTAACTCACGGTGGCCCTATGTGACAGAGCTGAACTGCCTTACAGGGTTTTTTAGGCTGCAGTGTGTATCAGGAACATATTGCCAGGTCTTTCCCCACAGACCCAAAGGGTAAGTTTGATGTGCCAATGTTTCCAGTAGCAACCAGATGCTTTCACTGTTGTGCCTCCTTATACTCACTGCAGACTTTGAAATAACTTACGTTACTTTATACACTATCATTGATCCAAAAACTTTATTACTTTTATATCAAATCCATTCTGCCACTTTCTCTTATAGTTTAAAGGAAATGTCAGTATGTAATTGAGAGAACTGGTATTATCTTGAGAATTAGAACAGAAAACTCATAGAATTAACATCTATATCAAAGGGAAAATTCAAGCACAACTTACTTAATAGGTGAACCAACAAGAACTAAATTGATTACAAAGAAAAATCTTAACATAAAAGATGTTCTGAAATATTAGAGAATGCAGAATCACCAGGTATTATATCACTGTTATCATACTTTCTTCAGCAATTTTCAGCCCATCAAAGCCTTTATGCTAAGTGCCTCAGTTCACACACTATCTTCTATTGTTTTTTAATTAATTGTCCTTCATGTCCAAGTTCCTTCCAATCAGACTAAAAGCTCTTCGAAAGCAGGGCATGTGTTTTATGTTGCTCACATGTGTGTATACATACATATACACAAATATGCACATACATCACAGCTACTACTTCAGGCTGGATACAGAATTTATGCTTAAAAAATTGTTTTTTTATTTGTTGCAAATAAAAGCCTAAGAAAAAGTGATGTCAGGTTATGGAACAATAAGATCTCACCTTCTGTTTAGATCACTGGACTCCATTTTTTAGGACATATTCCGTATCACTAAAAATATCTGAGTATAATACCCAAATATATTTGTGTTTTTTATTTAACAAAAATGCCTTACGTAATACTCTATGTACATTACAAAACAACAAAAGTTGACGTCATAAAGAGATAATAGTGACAGTCTAGCAATTTCTTCCCACACCCTGTGAATTGTCTTGCTCATAGGAAGCATATCCTCTACCCTAGACACCACTGGTCTAGACTACTAGTGCAAACATACAAAAACATCTCCTGAAACTTATGTTAGATCTGTGAAATTCTAACATATTTGTAAAGCTTAAACATATTCTCTGACACAGTCATTAAACTTTCTAGATCCCAAAATTAGTATTTCAGAACTAATGATTGTGGCATCCTTGCAAGAAGGATTATTTTATTTTATTGTATTAACCAGTTTCTGCTAGTTGACTGATGCTCTTGGCATCAGTCATGTGTCAGAGTAGGATTGTATTCCATAAGGTTTTCAATGACTGACTGCTGAGAAATAAATCCACCAGGCCTTTCTTCTGAGGTAACTCTGGGTAGACCCAAACTTCCAACTTTTCATTTAGCATCCTAGTGCATTAATCATTTGCAGCACCCAAGTATTTCCTTAACATATTACTAGACTCTTGTTGTAAATGCATTGGCTAACTACGGACTCCTCTGCAAATGAGACCTTTAGTATTTAGGCTTTAGAAACAAAAATCTATTATTAGATTTCACTAAAATATCTCTAAGACTGAGAGAACCAAACAATATAGCACTCTGATCTTCACAATAAGGGAAAGAGTAGGACAGGCGAAGGTGAAGGTGGGATAGAAAAATCATAAATCATCTCTGAGACTGTTATTAATATACTAACACCAACTTCCCTATGTTCCAGGTGCACATCTGTGGATAGAATTGTGCTAAAAAACTAAAGGGCACATAGTGATATAAATAGCTGATATAACAGCTAAATAATAAAGCAAGTCAATACTTAGTTAATGTGTAGAAACCTTGGTGGCATAGTGGTTAAGTGCTACCTCTGTTAACTAGAAGGTTAGCAGTACAAATCTGGCAGGCACTCCTTGGAAAATCTATCAAGCAGTTCTACTCTGTCTTATAGGGTCACTATGAGTCAGAATCAACTTCAGGGCACTTGGTCTGGTTTTTCAGTTTTTGACATATATAGCAAAGTACCTGCTCTGGAGGTTTAGAATCATGGTTTCATGGGATATCCCAGTTAACTGGTCTAATAATGTGGTTAGTGTTTCTGTTCTATCTCCTAGTTTGTTGTGTACTCCCTAGGGTTGTAAAAGCATGCAAACAGCCATCTAAGCCATAACTAGTCTCCATTTGCCTGAAGTAACACAGAAAGAAGAGCCAGAGGAAGAGGATACAGAATGTGTGGCTAAATGCCTCCATGAACAACTGCCTCCTTTGCCATGAAACCAGAATAACTAGATGGTGCCCAGCTATGTCACTGAACATTTTGATCAAAGATTCTATGAAAGAATTCCATTCAAAAGAAGAGACAATACAGAACAAAATTTCAAACGCTCACAGAAGAACCCCTGAAAGTATTGCCCTGAGACAATCTTTTTACTTTAAACCAAAAATATTCCCTGAAGTCCAACAGTGGCTTAGCTTAACTAGTGGAAAAAAAAAAAAAAAACAAGGTCTATCTTGGGCATTATGCTCTTTTAAGAACTGTCTACATAGGACCTAAGTGACAACAGCAATTCGAAAGATTAGATGTGAACTTTAGCCACATTTATGGTAATGGTACAAAACAACTCAGAAAAGCAGGGTGAGAACAGATGCACAACTGGAAGAATGTAATCAATGTCACAGAACTGTACATGTAGAAATGGCTGAAACGATGTGTGTTTTGCTGTTTATATTTTCCCAACAACAAAATAAATTTTTAAAAAATAATGGCAGAAAAAAAAAACCCCAGCAAAGTACTGAAAGAACTGAAATCACAGTAGAGTGGATGGCTCAGAAAGTGCTCATGGGAATAAGCATCAAGCCAAGACAGAACACTGACTTTCGGAGAAGTGTGTAAGGAAATTCCAGATACAGAGGGCAACAGAAAGCTTGAGAACTAAGGATTCTGGCCCTACCAGAGCACCCAGCCCAGCTGGTGCAGAGTGTGAAATGAGGCTAGGTGTGTGAACTATGGGAAGGATACAGTGCCATCATCACACAGGACCATTCTCTAGCTTAAACTCACAAGAGAAAGCCACCATCACAAAAATCTCATAAATCATTTCACTTGGTCTACTTAGTCTTGAAAGAGCTACTCCGGAGCTGACCTATATACCAAAGCAAGGTAGCTAAATGCAACCGAATACCAAGCAGATGGCATGTGAGTAAAAATGATGAGGAAGTGAAATACTAGCGGCTTGGAAAGAAGGAAGAGAAAGTAAGATACACCAAAATGAATACTCACTTGGTAAAGAAAAGTTAAGAATATAACAATCTTATGCGTAAAAACAGCATGAGGACAGTGTCTGACCTCCTCCAACACCCAACAGTTGAACGAGAAGCACAATCGACAGCAAAACCTTAATGCCACGTTATGGAGACCACAGACGCTTCCTCTCTCAGCTATCTTGACTAATTCGGACACCAACTATCCCTGCCACAGCACTCTCTACTCCTTTTCTGGGCTTACTAAATCACTGTCACACAGACAATACTCAGGATGGTGGCGTTGATTAGGAAAGTAACAGTTATGGTTCAGGCTCAGGAACCTGGAACCCTTGGGATACAGTTCTTCCATCAGGACAGCTTCTTCCTAACCGTCTTTGCAGGCATGTCTCTCCCCGGTCGTCGGCCTCTGCCTAAAGGAACTCAGCGTTCTCTCTCCATGGGCCAAGACGCCTGCTACACTGTCTCTGACTACCAGTTGTCTCCTACCACTGCTCATTACCATCTTCAGAGTTACAGCTTTCTCTGTCTCACTCTCCTCCCCTTAGTCTCCCGCTTCCAGGCGCTTCTCAGTACAGGGTTCTCAAGTCCAAAGGACATGTTCTCTGCTTCTCTTCTTTCTTGGTAGTGGTAGAATTATCCTCTCTGCTCTGGAATTAGCTCTCTATTACGGCAAACTGACCAATCCTCTTGGCGGCCATAATTATCGTATCACACACTCCTTCCCTATCACCTGGGTGGGAGTACCCACACACAGAAATAATCAATCACATGGTACTATGGTACATTAATTTTAATAATTTCTAACATGTGTCACTATAATACAGATAAAACCAAAAACCAAACTCAGTGCTGTCGAGTCAATTCTGACTCATAGCACCCCTACAGTACACAGTAGAAATGTCCCATAGAGCTTCCAATGAGCAGCTGGTGGATTTGAACTGCTGATCCTTAGGTTAGCAGCCATAGCACTTAACCACTACACCACCAGGGTTTCCATAATACATATAGATAATAAAAATATGAAAAAGTAAAGTCACCTATCATTACACCAATGGGAAAAAATCACTATTTTGTTAGTTTTCTGTCATTTCTTCTATGCAGATGCATTTAAAAATCAAATGAGGGCTTCTTCGTACAAATAATTTGGTGTTTACATTAACTCAATTGTCATAAATGTGTCCCGTGTTTTTATTTATTATTCAAACTCAGGATTTCAATGACTAAATATTTTATCATATATATGTACTGTTTCAACTCATAGTGACCCAACATGACAG
This sequence comes from Heterohyrax brucei, assembly GCA_028571685.1. Classification (NCBI taxonomy): domain Eukaryota; kingdom Metazoa; phylum Chordata; class Mammalia; order Hyracoidea; family Procaviidae; genus Heterohyrax; species Heterohyrax brucei. The sequence continues at coordinate 148,593,855 of CM053144.1, read as the reverse complement.
AATTGTCCCACAGAGTTTTTCTGGCTGTAATCTTTACACATCTTTATGGGTTCAGATCTCTAGGTCTTCATCCTGTGAAGTGCCTGGGTTGGTTTGAACCAACAACCTTTCAACTAGCAGCTATTTTCACAACCAAGGCTGTTTTATATATGTACTGTCACTTAAAAAAGTAACTCCTGGCAAAAGCCAAGATGGAACAGTACTCAGATGCTTCCTGTGATCCCTCTAACAAAAAAGACCCAAAAAGAACAAATGAATTGATTACATAAAACATTCTAGGAGCCCTGAACATCAAAGAGTAAGTTGAGAAACTGAACCGAGCAATGGGGAAGGGCAGAGTAGGTCCAAAAGTACCTAGGACTGGCCAAACCTGTCCCACTGGAAAAAGACTGCAGCCAGTGTAGTAAGTACAGCAGCAGACAGTACACTCATGTCTCCAGAACCAGTGAAAAACAGTACTCCACTTTTAAAAGCTGAGCAGCTGTGTCTAACATACCAGGCTCAAGTCTAAATCTTTTCTTTCGGATAAATCTCTCTCCTTTTTCCCTGCTCTTCCCTTTCCCTTCTCTGCACTGTGCTGGGTTCTAGAGTCTAACGTCATTACCAGAGCCAGAAGTAGGACTTCTTAAGCCAGCCCTAAAACATCCTCCTAGACTTGCAAAGGGAACAATTTAACAAACTGGAGGAAAGGGGGAAAATATTGGCTGACTCCCCTAAACTGGAAATGCAGAGCAGAAACAGTTCCTTCACCTAGAATCAGACATGAGGGGACACACCATCCTCACAAACACTCAAGGTTGGCTATTAAGTCTTCTGGCTTTCTCAGTGCCTGCAGCCAGATACCTGTACCTACACCAATCACCCCTGCCCATCTAGGGCAGCAGTGGAGATATTGTGGCACATATTTGGTGACTGACCACCTGGACACCTAAGCTGAATCCACACAAGAAAAGTAAACAGACTCCTGGGTTTGCATATCTAGTAACAACACTAGCCACCTGTTAACAGGATGTTAGAGCTTCAAAGGCATGAATAACCAAACTAGAAAACCAGCCTATTTGGACATTTCGAAACAAGAAGCTAGAACACAGTAAGCAAACAGAAAATAAACAAATTCAACCACTTACTGATGACTTGGAGACAACAGTCAATATCAAGTCACATACAGTGGCAGACGACAAGGATTTCCAGAAACCTACCAAATCAAAGAAACAAGAAATTTTTCAGAGGATAAGTGTTTCTGGGAATTATCAGAGGTAAAATACAAAAGATTAATATTTAGAACTCTTCAGAAGACCAGGAAGGAGATGCAGCAAAATGCAGCAGACCATAATGGCAAACTGAACAGTCTGCAAGAAAGCAAACAGAGACAAGAATTAGAAATTATGAAAATAAACAATAAAATTACAGAATGAGACAACTCAATCAAAGTCAAAGGAGCAAAACTGATGCAAAGTAGTGAGATGGAATATATAGCACGTGATATTAACACATTTGAGAAAAATTCAGATAAAAGAATTTAAAAATAAATCAAGAAACACTAAGAATCACATAGGACTCTTAACAAGAGGAATAATCTAAGAGTGATTGTAGTAACAGAACAGAGGTGATAACAGAAAATACAGAGAGAATTGTCAAAGATTTGTTGGCAGAAAATTTCCCTGATACAATAAAAGATAATATCTATCCAAGATGCTCATTGTACACTATACATGGTAGATCCCAAAAGAAAGACATCAAAGAATATTATACTCAAACTTGCCAAAACTTAAGATGAGAGAATTTTAGACAAAAAATAATCTACAAAGGAGAATCAATGAGACTAAGCTTTGAGTATGCAGCAGAAACCATGTGGGCAAGAAGGCAATAGATAACATATACAAAGCCTTGAGAGAAAGTAATGGCCAGCCAAGATTTATATATCCAGCAAAACTGTCTCTCACATATGATGGCTAAATCAGATTTCCAGACACACAGAAGTTTATGGAGTTTGCAAAACCAAACCAAATTTACAAGAAATACTAAAGAGAGTCCTCTGGTTAGAAAGCCAATAACATTAGATAACAATCCGAGACTGGAACGCAGAACAGAGCAAGGGAATATTAACACAAGGAAGGAAATCTCAAAAATAAATGAACTGCAAAACACTGTAAAAAGGGAAACAGAGATGTCATTATGTAAACATTATAACCAAAAAGAACCAGTGAAAAGCAGCACTCCACTTTTAAAAGCTGAGCAGCTGTGTCTAAACTACCAGGCTCAAGTCTAAATCTTTCCTTTGGGATAAATCTCTCTCCCTTTTCCCAGCACTTCCCCTTCCCTTCTCTGTACTGTGCCAGGCTCTGGAGTCTAACATCATTACCTGAGCCAGAAGCAGGACTCCTCAAGCCTGTCCCAAGACATCCTCCTAGACTTGCAAAGGGGACAAAAAGGACTTAGAAAAAAGGGGAAACTTTAAAAAAAGAGGGACTTAAAAAAAATGTAGTCATTGATTTTTCATACTGGAGAGGAAGTCAAAGTGATATAAAGAAATTTAAGTCAGGTTTAAATTTAGAACAACAGGGGTAAACATAAGGGTAATCACAAAGGAAATGAACAATCCTATGTATCAAAATAGGAAACCCTGGTGGCTAGCGGTTAAGTGCTATGGCTGTTAACTGAAACGCTGGCAGTTCGAATCCACCAGGCATTCCTTGAAAACCCCATGGGGCAGTTCTATCTGTATGAGTCAGAATCGACTTGACAGCAGTGGGTGTGGGTCTACATGGTGTTCCAAGTCACTCTTCCACTATTTGTAAAATAAAATAAAATACCCAACTTCTGCCTTAATCTGCATTCCCTGATGCAATGAAGTTGAATATTTTTCATGTCTTGGCTATCTGTAGTTCCTATTTAGTGAACTGTCTATTGCTTACAATGAAGTCCCTGGGTGGTGCAAATGGTTACCACCCTGGGTACTAACTGAAAGGCTGGAGGTTGGAGTCCACCCAGAAACACCTCAGAAGAAAGGCCTGGTCATCTGCTTCTGAAAAATTAGTCACTGAAAATCCTATGGTACACTGTTCTGCTCTGATATACATGGGGCTATCATGAGTTGAAACTGACTCAACAACAACTTTTTTTTTTAATGCCTCACTATAATAATTTTTAAACAAAATTACGGCAGGCTACTTTGAAATTATTTTGAAAGGTACAGTGATTTGAGATTCCAAATAAGGGGAGCTAACTAGCTGTTTCTGAGAGACCTTACAGATAGGCAATGCTCTCGTACAATTACCAGGACCTGGGGCTAAGTGATCAGCAGTAAACACTTGAGACTATACCAACTGAACAGCCCTTCTCAAGAGACTGATTAATAGCCTGAAATTGTGCTTGATACTGTACAGCAAAGGCTGTACTTACCCAAAAGCAAGCTAAGGGCTAGAATACTCGCCACTCCTATGCAAAACCTATTACTATCGTGTTAATTCCAACTCGTGTTGATCCCATGTGTTACAGAGCAAAACTGTTCTACAGGATTATTTTCACTGCAGAAGCAGATCACCAGGCTTTTCTTCTACGGTTCCACTGGATGGATTTAAACCACCAACTTTCAGGTTAACTTAAAAAAAAAAAAAAAAAGCCAATTCTGACTCATGGTAACTCCACAGGACAGACTAGAACTGCCCCACAGGTTTGCCAAGGAGCAGCTGGTGGATTCCAATTGCCAACCTTTTGGTTAGCAGCCAAGCTCTGAACCACTGTGTCTCTAGTGTTCCTTTAAGTTAATAGTCAAGTGCTAACCATCTGTGCCACTCTGGGACTGCTACTAGGGCCTGCTCAATTCCAGTCATTATCGTTATCTGTGGAAAAAAGTCAGTAAATCTGATGTTTGCCTAGGGAGGTCAAAACTATAAAATGAAAATGAAAGATTTTGATCCATCTTATGAATTATTCCTCTCCTACATGGCATATCTTGTTAGTGATCAGAATAATTTACCAGAGTATTTCAGGTGAACAACACTGAACAATCATGATTAAATACTTACTGAGTCCTATTAATCAATCATCAAAACCAAATTACCTCATGCAAGTACTTTGCAATAAAACTCAGCACTCAGAACATCGCCTTGGTAACTATGTTTAGAATTAAAAATACCTCATTCACATACTTCAGAGGTACTTCTTAGAGTAGGTCACTTTCTACAGGTGATTTATGCCACCTACCAAGACTGACAGACGGATAACAGATCTGAACCAACAGATTTACATGTCTTAAGAGTAGCCTTTTCTCCTCTTAAATCCCTTAAGTTTGTGGTTGTTGCCAGCTGCTGTCCGGTCAGTTCTGATTTGTGGTGACCCTCTGCATACAACCCAACATCACCCAGTCCTGCACCATCTTCATGATTGTTGGCATCTTTGAGTCCATTCAGATGATATTTTGTTCTGATCCATACAGCTTTCACTGGCTAAATTTTCAGAAGTAGATCACCAGGCCTTTCTTCCTGTTCAATCCACTATGGGTGACCCTGTAGGTATGTGAAATACAATGGCACAGCTTCCAGCATCACAGCAACACACAGGCCACCGCAGTCCAACAAAATGACAGATGGTGGTGGCCCTAAACTTTTGTGACACCCTTTATGGAAGTTTCAGCTCCTTTATATACCAACTACAGAGAAACATCTGGAGATGAACTCTCTCAGGGGAGGGTAATAACAAATATGAGAGCTATTTGTAATGAGTGTTAATGCAATTTCTAAGACAGTAGTGCTAAAGCTGCTAAAGAAAACAATATGGACATGTAGATTACTGTGGCAGATGCAGGGTGGGGAAGCAGGATGAAAAGCTAAATAGAAGCTTCTTTCTTTTAAACCAACCTTGGTACCCTATCCAAAGTCATACAGAGTTTTATACTAGAAAGCCAGTTTTACTATTTATAATGCAACATGTCTCTTTCTAGTAAAGATAAGTACTAGGAACACTAAATCACATCTAGAAGGCTCCACCAGGAGTTTATGGAATGCCTACCAACAAAGATTCTGTGGAGGAAAGGAAATCAGAACGAGATGTAGTCCACCAATGGAAACAAGAGGATGGAGTGTTTTAAGTAGAACATGTAGAAAAGAAAACATATGCTATACATGTACAGGAAGTGACAATTAGTTTTATGTTACCAAAGCAGGTGTTTTTAAAGGAGGGGTCTATAAACAAGGGAATGGGAGAAAAATCAGTTGTGTATATTGTGAAATGAGACCCTGAATTTTCATCAGATTTTTTAAAAAAGGTCCATGACTGGAGCGCAAAAAAAGTTAAAGTCCATTGTGCATGGCAGAGAGGGGTAAAAGGTGAATTCCCCAGGGCCGCACAGACCAAGTTAAACAAGATACATGAAATTTTCCTGTGTGTTATGGAAATCCTTTAGAACATCTGAGGAGCAAGTTGCAAAGTCAGACTCATGGACATGTGGAGGGCCGATCAGAGCAAAATTCAGGCAAAAGACCACATCAGGGAGTAGCTCAAGGTCAGTGGCAGTGGGAACAGAGAGGACTGAATTAGAGAAATGGTTAGGAGCTAAAACTGAGCAGACTGTATACTTACATTTGCTTGGATATACATAAAACGTCACTTTGGAATTCTCAAGAAACTGACCAGCACTAGTTTCCTACAGAGATGGTAAACATGTGACAGGGGAACAAGGACAAGAGGTAGTCCTTTCAGTGACACTAATGTACCTTTTGAACCAGGTGAGGTTATTACCTATTCTAAACCTAAAATTTAAAATAATAAAAATTTAGGAGTCACCAGAGTGAGATGCCTCTATGAAAAAGCACAGCCACAAGCATAACCAGAAACACTGGAGGATGTTTCTCTCCAAATGTCCTCCAATGCTTCAAGTTATGCTTGAATTTTGATCATCTTTGCCCCACAGCTTCCTTCCTGCATTGCATCAATACCTGACCCTTCAGAAGGACCTCCAATCAGACTCAATTTGTCATCATGTAGATACAAATATTTCCCTGGCTAAATTCAACCAGCTTAACAGTTAGTTGGCAGGGTACCAGAATAAAGAGAGTCTGGTCAATTAACTGAGGAAGTTCAAGCTTTTAAATGCAATGATAACAGAACAACAGTCTTGAAGAAGAATGTATCTCATTAGTAAAATGAGTATGAATCACATAAATCTCCAGTCATATCTGCAGTCAAGGGTAAGTGTTAGGCTAGCCCTTTGGCTTCCTGTTAGGTGTCATCGAGTAGATTCCCACTCACAGCGCCCCTTTGTAGAACACTGCAAAACACAGCCTGGTCCTGCAGCAGCTTCACATTTTTCACAAATTTTATAAGAAATCTCCCGCTTAGTCTAATATTGCACAGAAGTCAAGTACTGCAGAAATAACTATTAAATCAAACTGAATGGCTTTTTCAACTTCAAATTAGTCATAAATAGACATAAACTTAATAGTTATAAGTAGAATTTTGTAAAACTATATAACATCATTTTACATTTGGCTATATAAACTAAAAAATCCTACACTTGCAATACTTGTTCAAAACATATTCACTGTAACCATTAAACTTAATCATAAAAATTGGATATATGCCTAGACATCAACTCTGCAATGCTTTTATTTGTTTGTTTTTACATTTTGTCTCATTCCACAACAAATACAATAAAATCTGTAAATATAAGTAACACAAAAATCAGATTTCAGTGAAACCAGGTAGAACAGAAACTAGCGTACACCAAGGGCAAATGTTAGCACATTCGATATTAGGTCACAGTTTTGATATGGTTATTAAAATTGAGTTGCAAATTTTACTGTGCTTCCTAGTTACCAAAGCAGAAAAGGAAACAATTAGTGCAAAGCTTTCCTTTGGTATTTAGACCTGAATGAAATGTCTCTCTTGGGTCTTCAGATACGAGCTATAGAAAATACCATGGTCTTAACCACATCCCTAAACTAACGTAACAGGTTTCTAGTGATTGCCTTAATTAATAGAATCCCACAGTATGAACAGCATTCGGAGGGAGGGATGTGAAGGCGCCAACAAGGTAATCCAAGTACGCAGTTTCCAAGGATCTGGAAAGACTCCTGGCCTAACACCTAGTCTTGGAAGGGAATGGGTGGACAACTAAGCCTTTGTTTGACCAACCCTCTGGAAACAGTCCAACTGAGCCTCTGATAAAATCTTCGAATAGACAATCCATATTCTCTGGCAAGTACAAAAACAACTGCACTCAGAAGGGAAATTACAAAGAACAAACCAACAAACCTGTTCCCAAGTCGATTCTAACAGTGGCCCTACGGACAGAGTACAACTGCCCCACAGACCTTCCAAGGAATGCCTGGTAGATCTGAACTGCTGACCTTTGGTTAGCAGTGGTAGTACTTAACTACTACACAATCAATGTCTCTTACTTGAAATCCAAGATATACAAATTTACAATTTTAGTACCAGCTTATGTGAACTGGAAACCCTGGTGACATGGCAGTTAAGTGCTATGTCTGCTAAGCAAAGGTTGGCAGCTCAAATCCACCAGAACTCCTTGGAAACTTTAAGGGGCAGTTCTACTCTGACCTATAGGTTCGCTATGAGTCAGAATCAAATCAGTGGCAGTGTGTTTTTTTAAATATGAATTAAGTGGATTCTGTTGAATATAAATGAAAAAAAAACAATTATGGGTTAGGGTTAGAAACGGATGACAAACAACATTAGCCAAAAAAAAAAAAAAAGAAAAAGAAAGACATGTTTGCACAAGAAAACCTTAGGAAAGGCACAGAAAGATTAGATAGAGTAAATCCGGGTCTTAGAACTGCAACCCAGTGTTCTTATGGAGGCAGGGAGCTGGGGATTCAGAAGGCAGCACTTAGAAAGTGAGTCAACCAATCAATGCAGCACTGTGCATTTGGATGCAGGACCCACATAGGACAGGAGCCTCTTCCATTCTAAGGCTAGGAGCCAGCTCCCATTGGTCTATTGGTCTATTGGTGAGGCGAAGGCCAAGAGTGCCTGCACACTGTAAGTGCTCAACTCCTATTTGTGAAATGAACAAATCAGTCCTTAATATTTGCAACAAAGCCAAAAGAATTTACTGTTACCACAGGTGAGAGCTCTCCCGAAAAGTTTAAAGTGAGCAAGTGAGACCAATGTAAATTCACTGCTTAATACTCTTAACGACAAATTTAAGAGGTGTAGGCCCTGGTGAGCCCTCAGCTACTAATCTGTAGGATGGTGGTTTGAACCCATCCAGCAGTTCCAAGGGAGAAAGACCTAGCAATCTGCTTCCATAGAGAAAACGATGGAGCATTTCTGCTCCGTCACACAGGGTCACTGTGAATCAAAAACTCCATTGCACCTAACAATAAAATGCAACTATGTTTATTTCATGGGGAATTTTTGCTTTCTTTTAATTAACTATAAAATATTAGATCTCCCCCTCCCTATAAATCTCCTCATATTGCTGGCTTCTTCAACCTTTATAACCTTTTATATCAAGGAGTTATTTCCTCACCCATCTAGGAAAATTCAACACAGTTGGACAGACAACAGTAACAAACTACGGCTTACTACAGTTTTGTGAATAGTAAAGGGTATCCTGGTGGGGCAGTGGTTAAGTGATCAGCTACTAACTGAGGTAGGTGGGTCGAAGCCATTGGCCATTCCCCAGGAGAAAGGTGTGGCAGTCTGCTTTGGTAAAGAGTTACAGCCCAACAAACCCTAAGGTGTGGTTCTAGTCTGTCCAAAAGGGTCACTATGAGTTGGAAGTGACTCAAAGGCAATGGATTTGCTTTGAAGTACAGTACATAGTAAGGATGGTGAAAAGGTATTCGTATGATCAAAAAACAGAAGAAAATCACTGGACCACTAGCAGGTAACTTTATTAAAGAGATTAAAAAGATACATTGACACATAAAATTTATATAACAGAAAGCAAAAATACAACGGGGAATATTACAATGCAAAAATAAAGCAAAATGAAATGTGATGCAGTTATCCTTGATTCTTTTTTCAAGATACGACACAATTTTAAAATTGAAAGGTATTGTCTTCCAAGCCTTTCACTTTACAACCACCATGGCTTTCAAACTTGTATACTAATATGCTTATACACCAAGGAAAACATATATAATTTGTATCTATACCATGTAAAAAGAACTCAGTAGCACTTCTAAATGTTTTATATTTAACTCTACTTGTAATAAAATACACTGTAATTATATCAAACCACATCTCAACTCTCAAGCAAGTTAGAAATGACCCTTAATAATAACACTACTACCACTGGAATACCTTAGAATTTTCCTTAAAACATGAATTGCAGGTTTTTGTTTTTGTTTTTTAACTGTTTAACAGTTTAACTGAAATAAGACTGATTACCAATAAGCCTGGAAAATTTGACAGCTTACATATGAAATTACTTTGTATTAGCAGTTGGAGAGAATTACCTCATTCACTAGTACATTACAGAAGAGCATATGTTCCTAAAAATGTCAAAATTCAAATTTAAATGCTAAGATAACCGAATTCATCTTTTCATACAAAAAAGGATTTTTTGAATTCAGGGAAACTTGAATATCTACAGACAGAAAAAAATAACTATAAACTCCCGTTTTTAGCTAAAGGTTAAAAGACCATTTATTCCTTCACCCAGTCACTAACGAGCACCACCTATGCCCCCAACTCATGATTACAGGAAGAACAAAAGAAAGCCTCTAGCCTCCTGGAGTTTCCAACAAGTCATCTTCTAAACTCTAAACCTTAATACATTAATATAAAGTTGGAACTTATTATGATCCATTTTCCAAAACACTAAGCCTTGTTGTTTAATGTAAAATAAAAAACTATAGTCTGAAAGAAAATAATCTTGTCAGAAGCTCTGATGTAGAACTGTACAACTGGGGTATGAAACAAACAAACAAACATGACCAGTTTCTCACAAAATACAAACCTTGTCACCGAATTGGAAGTTGGGCTAGAGCACAAGACTGCCGACTGCTGGTTGGCCCAGCGCATCCTTCCGGCAGATTCTCAACTCCCGACACCTGTATTAAACTTGCCACTAAACGCATCCCTTCATGTAGGCAAGAGGCTCCTAAGTGAGCAGGACAAAAGTACCCTAGCTTCACCTTTCTCCTGAATAATCTGACTTCTAGAGGGACCTTGTCTAATGAAGCTTAAAATACTGTCAAGGACTGAGCCACTGATTTTACAGAAATCATCCAGCTAGCTTTGAAATAACCCCAAAATCCACAGTGACTTCTAAATGCCACTTAAAAAAACGCTTTGAGTGGCTGCCTGTGTCGGCTAAAAAGACGGGAAGAACGAACGCATCTGCTAATCCAGCCAAACAAATACAGTGACATATTTCTTCCACCTGAGCAGCTGAAAAATCCCACGCCCCCTCCTCCAAATAAATCATATGACGTTTTTTCTATCACCCCACCCCCCGCCCTCAGCTTGTACCTCACTGGCCTCCAGGGGGTGGGCGGGGAAGGGTCAAGCTCTCCTTTACCACCACTCTGCTTCTGGAGCTCCAGCAGAGGTTTTCAGGTTAAAGGGGGCACGGCGCCATTAGCACACCCCGGAGCGCTCCACCAAACCCTGGAGGCAAGCAAGTCTGGCCAGTCCTGGCCCCTGGCCCCCGCCTCTCCCCAGAGGCAGTATCCGTCTGCGGGTGGTGCCGCGGGCAGGTCCCAGGCTCACCCACCTACCTACTGGGCGGGGGCGCCAGCTCCTTGGGGTCGGGAAACCCGGATCGGACGCACGCATTTCTGGGAGCGGTGGCTTCTGCTGCTTGGCGCGGGGGAGCGCATCCTCTCGGGTGGGTGGAAGGAGGGGTTAGAGGAGGACCGTGCACCGACGAGGAGAAAGGGGAGGAGGAAGGCGCGCGCGCGCGGGGGCCCGCGTTCCGAGCTGGGGGATGCCGCAGCCTCCCGGATTCTTCAGGCCTCTCCCTGCGCGCGGCGCCTTGCCGCCCCTGCAGCTACGCCCGCGGTCAGGACAACCGCAGCAGCTGACTCTAGGACCCGGCCGGAGGCGGGGAACTGCGGGTGGCGCGACGCGGTGCAGACGCCCGCCTCTAGCTCCGCCCGGCCAGCGGCGCGCTCGGGGTCCCTCCGCCTCGGTGAGGGCCGGGCGGGCTTAGAGGCTCGGCCTGCCGCTGCAGCATCCTTCCGGCCCTGACGACTGCCAAGCTGGGAGGCTGCGTACCCCCGCCGCCCCCGGCTGCCGGAGCCCCAGCCTCCCTGAAGCCCCAGCAGCCGGAGCCCGACGGCTCCGCCCCGGAGAGCTGCGCGCGCGGCCTCTGCAGGCCTCGGCCCATTGTGACGCCTGCCGAGCGCCCGCGCGCTGCTGCCTTCTCCGCCGGAGGCCCTGCTGTGGAGCCGGGGAGGGTCGGCTTACCTAGCCCAGGGCTGCATCCCCTCCGGCTGGCCCGCCTGATCCCCACTCTTCGTGGGAGGCACAGCGTTGAGAGCTGAACTGGAGTTACACCGTCTCCTCGAGTTTTACAGCTCCTGAGTTTGCTTCTGGCTCAGGGACTACTGGCCGCAATAAATTCATCCCTCTGACAGTACTTCCCTTCCGGCGTTGCATTTAGCAAAGGGGCCCACCGTCACCTCCCCCTCCCGCTCCTGTCCGCGGTACTGCATCCAGAGTGCTGCCAAGTTGCAGTCATTACAGCAGTAAGGAAGTAACAACTGGGCGCTCCAAGCTGACTCTTGGCAGTGCACAGTTGGGGGAGGGGTTTGCAAAAGCAGCGGGCCGTCTCCACTTGGTGCTGTTGCTTCTAAGGTCCCGTGACCAGAACTGCAAGATGACTAGCAGGATCGGAGTACAGTATTCACCCTTACACATAGAAAAGTCTCAAGGCCAAACCCGCAGCTAGCTGGTCTGATGACACCAGTGTGTCAGAGATAGTCCACACAGACTCTAGATAGCAGTCGGCTCTAGGCCTTAAACACTGCTTGTGCTTTAAGTCTCTCGTGGAAGATGGAGCGAAGTATTTCACGGTGATGATTTTAGGATTTTACTTGCAGGTGCTATGCTATTTAATCTTACAAAATACAGAATAATCTACCAGTTCTGAACTGAGCATGTTTGAAATGATAGTTTGGTTTTAGATTTTTTGGCTTGAGATGTGAAGAATTAGGGATTTTGGTTTAGGCACTGGACAATTTGTGCATCGATTCCGACTTATAGTGACCCTATAGGTCAGAGTAGAACTGCCCCATAGAGTTTCCAAGGAGGGCCTGAAGGGTTCGAACTACCAACCTTTTGGTTAGCAGATACAGCACTTAACCACTAGGGCACCTGGATTTGCAAGGGGGGAATAGAGTCTTAAAATAGAAAGAGCCGATTTCATTGTATCAGAAGAACATTGTTCAGCTTCCCTTCAACTTCTTTGACACGTGCTTCCATGGTTTTGAAATCTAAGGTTAATAGAAATTGGAAAATAGCTATATATGCTATATAAAGGTTATATTTAGAAGACTTCTTTTGAGATGAATGCTTTCAAGCACATTGGAGACTGAACAACCAATCTCACTTTGGTAATAAATGAGAAATTATTGGTGAAGACTTTCAAGAGTGGCAAGGTATAACTTTGAGGTATCTGTTATTATCGAGGAAAACTTGGTGGTGTAGTGGTGAAGTGCTACTTCTGCTAACCAAGTGGTCAGCAGTTCAAATCCTCCAGGTGCTCCTTGGAAACTAAAACAGTTCTGCTGTGTCCTGTAGACTCACCATGAGTCGGAATCGATTTGATTGCAGTCGCTTTCTGGTATTATTATTATTAGTTGTATTTTGCCTCCAATTCAGAAAACCTCAATTATAAGAATGTATGTACATAAATGACAGGATGACGTCACTCATGAGGAAAATCAGGTCACTGCTGACTGTTTAACAAAATGTCTCAAGAAGTCTGGTTTAGAGTGGTGGTTTCTGTGGAAAATTGCCCACCAAATTGCAATTCTTCACTATTTGCTGATGTTTTTACCCCAAAACTTTTATGTTTCTCTCTGTGGATGTTGTGTACATCTGCCTCATGTAAGGTGCTTAGTAAATGCTGAGTTAGTAAACAAGTGTAATGTTGCACTTATTTCACGGATATGAGAACCACTGTGAAATATAAACATTGGCCTTTCTCTGTCTATTGAAAGTTAAGGCCATGTGGTATAACACAGGTGGAATTGGTATCTCAGTTTTTCTGGAATAAAGAGCACTAGTATGCTGAGACTACAGGGTCAACATAGAGACAGTGGTTTTTTTGTCTCTTGGAGAAAGAAGAGGAGGGTCAGTTTGCTTGCTTTCCTCTCTGATTCTCCACAGGCAGGCCTTGAGCTAGTGTGCAGCAGCTGGAACCCTGAATTCAGGTGTCAAGCGTTCTCTCAAGTGACTTCCTAGAAGGCTTGCGTTGTCACCTCATGACCTAGAGAAACATCAACAACAGTAACAACTATATACAGGTCTTCAATATTTTTCTTATGTATCTATTTTAAAAATATTTATGAAGTATGGCTAGTATTTCTGTTTTGTAAAGACAACACTAGTAACCTCTCATGTACCCCAAATTCCAGAAACAGTAGGAAATACTGCTTTAACTGTTTCTCAAAATGACAGATTCCCTGGGTAAGTCATGAGCTCAAAATTCTTCTGTTAAAGGTATTGTGGAAATTTGTGCACTGGATAAGGAGTTAAGGCTACTACAGTGCAGAAAGTTTAGTGCTCACTAGTTGAATTATCCTCCATTTTATAGCACAGAAATAAACACCTATTCTGACACACCTGACTTGGACTGGTTGAGACAGGAGTTCAGTAGGAGATAAATATTGATGACATCTATATAGATGTGTGCATAACCTCTCTACATCAACACCCTACCACTACATCCAAAAAGAGTTGTCTGATATTCAGCCACTTTAAAAGGTAGCATATGATCAAGAACCCACAGTAGTGAAGAGAAGTCCAAGCTGCACCGAAGGCCCTGGCTACAAACAAGGCTCCAGGAATTGATGGACTGCCATTGAGAGGTTTCAAAAAATGAGGCAACACTAGAAGTCTTCACTCAACTGTGACAAAAATTTGAAAGATAGCTACTTGGCCAACTGACTGGAAGAAGTTCATATTTGTGACCATTCTAAAGAAAGGTAACTGTCTTAGTCATCAAGTGGGGCTATAACAGAAATACCACAGATGGATGTTGTTGTTGTTGTTAGGTGCTGTCGAGTCAGTTCCAACTCATAGTGACCCTATGCACAACAGAACAAAACACTGACTGGCCTTGTGCCTTGTCCACAATCATTTTTACGCCTAAGCCCGTCATTGCAGCCACTGTGTCAATCCATCTCGTCAAGTATCTTCCTTTTTTTTCGCTGGCCCTCCACTCTGCCAAGCATGATGTCCTTCTCTAGAGACTGACCCCTCCTGATAATATGTCTGAAGTATGTAAGATCCAGTCTTTCCATCTTTGCTTCCAAGGAGCCCTCTGGTTGTACTTCTTCCAGAACAGATCTGTTCATTTTTTGGGTGGTCCATGGTACATTCAACGTTCTTCTCCAACACCTCAATTAACAGGCATGAGTTCTCCTCCTTTCTTCCTTATTCATTGTCCAACTTTCACATGGAGGTGATGCAATTGAAAATACCATGGCTTGGGTCAGGTGCCCCTTAGTCTTCAAGGTGACATCTTTTAACACTTTAAAGAGGTCCTTTGCAGCAGATTTTCTCAGTGCAATGCATCTTTTGATTTCTTGACTACTGCTTCCATGGTATTGATTGTGGACCCAAGTAAAATGAAATTTTTGACAACATCAATCCATTCTCCATTTGTGACAATGTTGCTTTCTGAACCAGTTGTAAGGACTTCTGCTTTCTGTTGCGAGGAGTGTTGTTTTCTTGATGTTGAGGTGCAATCCATACTGAAGTCTGTAGTCTTCATCAGTGTTTGAATTACTCTTCACTTTCCAGCAAGTAAAGTGGTGTCATCTGCATAACACAGGTTATTAGTGAGTCTTGCCCCAATTCTGATGCCTCGTTCTTCATATAGTCCACCTCCTGGATTATTTGCTCTGCATACACATTGAAAAGGTATGGTGAAAGGATACAACCCTGATGCACACCTTTCCTGACTTTAAACCATTCAGTGTCCCCTTGTTGTGTTTGAATGACTGCCTTTTGAATCACAAGTCTATGGCTTTAACAAAAAGAAATTTTATTGTGTCCCAGTCCAGTAGGCTACATGTTCAAATTCAGGGCATCAGCTCCCGGGGAAGTCTTTCGTTTTGGGGTCTTGGAGGGAGTTCCTTGTCCTTAAACTTCTCTTGGACTAGGAGCATCTGAGGCAGAAAGACACCAGGTCCTTTCCAAAGGATGTGCCCTGCTCCCAGCACTTCTTGGTGATAACAGGCGCCCTAGATCTCTCTCTTTGGAAACGCTGGTGGCATAGTGGGTTAAGTGCTACACTGCTAATGACAAGGTCTTCAGTTCAAATCCTCCAGGCACTCATTGGGAACTCTATGGGGCAGTTCTACTCTGACCTATAGGGTCACTGTGAGTCAGACCCGACTTGATGGCAGTGGGTTTTGTTTGTTTAGATCTCTCTGCTAGCTTTTTTCTATAAAAGAGATTGCTTCAAGGCATAATCCAATCTTATATATTGACACCTGCCTGGCCAACACAACTGCTACCCATCCTTCCTCATGAACACCACAGAGGCAAGTGTTTACAGCATGGAGGAACATCACACAATACCAGGAATCCTGGCCCAGCCAAATGGCTATCCTCTTTTTGGGGTGAAACAATTCCATCCATGGCAGTTATCCAAATGAATTCAGAAATGATTGAGCACTATCTTTAATATCGGACACCCTGGTGGCATAGTGGGTTAAGTGCTACATCTGTTAACTAAAAGGTTGGCAGTTCAAATCCATCAGGCAGTCCTTGGAAACTATGGGACAGTTCCACTCTGACCTCCAGGGATACTATGAGTTGGACCTGACTCCACAGCAATATTTTTTTTTATCATTATTATCAGCCAAGCCAAGTGCCGTCAGACACAAGTAAAATTTTGCTAAAGATCAAAAAACAGTACAATGATGGCAAACTGCCAGACATTCATGCGGGATTCAGAAGAGGGTGTGGAACCAGGTGACATCACTGTTGATATCAGACAGATCTTGGCTGAAAGCAGAGAATACCAAAAAGATACTTACCAGTGTTTCCTTGACAATCCAAAGGCATTCAACTGTGTGAATTATGGCAAATTATGGACAACATTGTAAAGAATGGTAACTCCAGAAAGCTCAGTTATGTTCACGCTGAACCTGTACATAGATCAAGAGGTAGTTGTTGAACAGAACAAGGGGAGACTGTGTGGCTTAAAATCAGGAAAGGCGTGCTGGGCTGTATCCTTTCATCATACTTATGCAATCTGCTGAGTAAGTGAGCCAAGAAACTGGATACAGCATCAGGATTGGACGAAGGTTTATTAACAACTTGTATTATGCAGATGACACAACTTGCTTGCTGAAAGTAAAGACTTAAAACACTTACTGATGAATATCAAAGACTGCAGTCTTCAGTACGGAATACACCTCAACACAAAACAAAAATCCTCACAACTGGACCAATGAACAACATAATGATTAATGGACAAAGGCTGAACCAAGGATTTCATTTTACTTGGACCCACAATCAATACCCATGGAAGCAGCAGTCAAATGACACACTACACAGAGCAAATCTGCTAAAAATACCTCTTTAAAGTGTTAAAAGGTAAAAGTGTCACTTTGATGACTAAGATGCACCTGATCCAAGCCATATTATTCTCAATACCTCTTAGGCATGTGAAAGCTGGACAATGAATAAGGAAGCTCAAAGATGAACTGATGCTTTCGAATTATGATGTTGATGAATACTGAATAAAAAAAGTCATGGACTGCCAGAATGATGAACAAATGTATCTTGGAAGAAGTACAGCTAGAAGCATCCTCAAAAGAGGATGGCGAGACTTCATGTATGTAGTTTGAACATGTTATCAAGAGGGACCAGTCCTTGGAGAAGGACATTGTGCTTGGTAAGGTAGAGGGTCAGCAAAAAAGAGGAAAGATCTTCAGTGAGATGGACTGATACAGCAGCTTCAACAATGGGTTCAAACATAGCAATGATTTTGATAATGGCACAGGACTGGGCAATGTTTCCTTCTGTTGTACATATGATTGCTATGAGTTGAAACCAACTATATGGAGCCTAACACAACAATCCTTCATCTAAAGAGGCAAAAGAGAGTTCATTATTTAATAGTGTTGAAGGCAGCGGCTCATTTTCACAAACTAGGATTCTGCACATGTTAAGTACTCTTGAGTACTAAGAAGAATTTAAATGGCTGTTTTCATGGATGAGCCCAGGGTCATTTCTTCTCTTGGCATGTTAAAAAAAAGTCTAAAGAAGAGGTGGAAATCATCATGCTACTGAAAGAAGGAATCTGTCACTGTGTTGAGAAAGAAATACCAACATGTATGGTAAATGAGTGCTGTCTGGATGCATACCAGCATGTAGAATTTAAGGCTAATTATTTAGAAAAACAACAACAACAACAAAAACCCATTGCTGTCGAGTTGATTCTGATTATTTAGAAAAAGCCCAGTAAATTTACCCCTGTTTTTTTTACTTACAACTAATTTAAAAATATTTGCATTTTGACAGGTTTTGATGATTTTATTTCTGCTAAAAATAGTCTATTCCACAGCTTGAGAAATCACTATTATTTTTTATACTTTCTGAAAAACTTATTCAAAGAAGCGTTTATACTAGGACATAATCTGTAATTCTGGAATCAACCCCTAAGTCAAAATGACCTTCAGTGGTGGTGATTCTCGGTGTTACTGGGTACAAGAAATTTACAGTGCATGTGTAGAAAACACGACTTTTTTTTTTATTATTTTTATTTAACATAACTGAGTGAAAATTTACATTCACATGTAAATTTACATGCCCCCCTATATGCAGCTTCCACTGCTCTCCCTGTCCGGTGACTGCACATTATTCCTCTCTGCTCCATACATGTCTCATCCTCCCAACAGTCTCCTTTCCCCTCCTCTCCTTCCACTCCCCTTCCTCCAGCCAGAGGTCAGCAAGATGATATCCTATAGATGTATAGAACCATAAAGTGCTTCCAGCATATGGTTACTCTGCATTGCCAAGTCCATTCCATTCCTGTCCAAAGAGTAGACCTTTGTTATAATTTATGGGAACGGGCAGCATCAGGGCCGGGGGCCATGCTCTCAGAGGAACCCCAAAACCGCTGGACCATCAATTGAGGTCGAAAAGACGACTTTTTAAAGGAAAGATCTTTTTTAAAAAGCTTCTTATTTTGAAGTAATCATACAGTCACAAAAAATTGCAAAAAATGTACAGGGAAGTCTCATGTATACTTCACCCAGTTTCTGCCAGTGGTGATATTTTAAATAACAATATAATATCAAAATCAGAAAAATGACGTTGATATAATCTTTAGAGCTTTTTCAGATGTCAACACTTACATGTACTCCTATGTGTGTGTTCTGTGCAATTTTTTCACATGTGTAGATTTGTGAAATGACCCACACAATCAAGATGCAGAAGTGTTCTACCCTACACACTATCCCTTTATGGTTCACTTATGGTCCCTCCCTAACATCCTTAATTCTTGGCAGCGACTAATCTGTCCCCATGTCTACATGGGTTCCAAAAGTTATGTAAGTGGAGTTATATAGTATGTAGCCTTTTGGAATTGACTTCTTGCTTACTTATTTTCAGCTCAGCACCATTCCATTGAGACCCACAATAGTTGTGCACGTATCAATAGTTCATTCATTTCTATTGATGAGTAATATTCCATAGTATGGGTGTGCTGCAGCTTGTTTAACCATTCACCCACTGAAGGATATTGGCATTGGTTCCAGATTTTGGCTATTACAAGTAAAGCTGTTATGAATGTTTGTGTGCAGGTTTATATGTGAACATAAACTTTCATGTCATTTCCCAACAGTGCAATTGTTGAATTATATGGCAAGTACATATTTAGTTTTACAAGAAACTGCTAAACTGTTCTCCAGAGCACCAATACCACTTTATATTCCCATCAATAATAAATGCATGATGAAAGGTGGGTTGTTAATCTAGTAAAAAATTTATTAGAGTAGACTCACACATTTCTTCTATGTTCACTATAGAACTGCCCACTAGGGTTTCCAAAGAGCAGCTCATAGATTAGAACTGTCAATCTTTTGATGAGAGGCCTATCTCTTAGCCACTGAGCAACAGGCTCCTCTCCTACTCTTTTGTAGTTGTGAGCTTCAAGCCATCCCAACTCCATTAATCTATTCTACCATAGTATAACTGCTATAAACCCATTGCCATCAAGTCAATTGCAACTCGTAGTAACCCTATAGGACAGAGTAAATCTGTCCCATGGGATTTGCTAGGAGCAGCTGCTGGATTTGAACTGTCAGCATTTGGATTAGCAGCCTCTGACACCAGGGCTTCCTACTTGCTCTACTATATATTTGCTTGTTTACTTGAAGTGTGTTACACTAAGCTTTAAGAACAGGGATCCTGTGGTGTTCACCTTTCTGTTTGTGTTGCTAACGTTGTTATTCGGTGCCACTGAGTGGGTTCTGACTCATATGAACCTTGATATACAACAGAATGAAACACTGCCTTACAATTGTTGCTAGGCTTAGGGTGTTGTTGCAGGCACTGTGTCAATCCATCTCATTGAGGGTCTGCCTCTTTTTTTTGATGGCCCTTTACTTTACCAAACATGATTTTCTTCTCCAGGGACTAACCTCTCCTGATAACATGTCCAAATTATGTGAGACATAGTCTTGCCATCCTTGCTTCTAAGGAGCATTCTTGTTGTACTTCTTCCAAGACAGACATGTTTGTTCTTTTGATAGTCCATAGTGTTCTTTACCATTGTCACAGTTCAAAGACAACAGTTCTTCAGTCTTTCTTGTTCACTGCCCAGCTTTCATATGCATATGATGTGACTGAAAACACCATGGCTTGGGTCAGGAACACCTTAGTTTTCAAGGTTACTTCTTCACTTTTCAACACTTTAGTCTTTTGCAGCACATTTTCTCAGTGTAATGTGTCTTGGTTTATTGACTGCCACTTTCATGGGTGCTGATTGTAGATCCAAGTAAAATGAAATCCTTGCCAAACTCATTCACTTCTCCATTTGTCATGATGTTTCTTATTGGTCTAGTTTTGATAATTTTGTTCCCTTTATGTAGAGGTATAATCCATAATGAAGGCTGTGGTCTTTGTTTTTCATCAGTAAGTTCTTCAAGTCCTCTTCACTTTGACCAACAAGGTTGTGTCATTTGCACATTGTAGGTTGTTAATAAGTGTTCCTCCAATCCTGATACCCCATTTTTCTTCAAGTAGCCCAGTACTAGTGCCTAGCATATATTAGATGTTTAATAAATATTTTCTGAATTAATGAATAAATGAAGACAGTCAAATCAGATTGAAATCAAAATTGACAAAAAACCTTTTCTATGAAGTCTGATTATAACTGAATTTGAACTGGGTGCCATGATTTTTCTTTCTATGTGCAGTAAGGTTTTCCAATTACAGATTGGCGTACTTTAAAGCAAAACACTTGTGGGAAAATAAACAAAATCTAATTAATAGATTATGTTGTTCCAAGGTTATTCATCACAGTACTTTCATAACAGTAAAAGACAGGAAGACTAAAGGCCCAAAGACAACTTGCTAAAATAAAATATGGCATGTCTATACCATGCATATAACAAAAAATAATGTGAAAACTCTTTGTGTAATAAAGGGATACCTTTCAAAATACATATTCTTTTAAGTTACGGAAATGTACAGCTTGCTGTCAATTGTGTAAAAATAAATTAAAAAAAAAGATACATACCTAAAGATGTTAATTCTCTCTAACTGAATTTATAAAGCATAGAGTGTGTCTGGATCATCTTGTGCCAGATGCAAAAAGTGCAAAGTAAGCATGTGCCCCAAACTGATAAGAACGTGCCAGAAGCATACAGCAGCCTGCTTGAGAGGCTCTTCCCCTGCTGGGCTGTGATTAGCAGTGGCTGATTTCCTCTCTTTAAACCACAGTTCTAGTCAGGTGGCCCTCTCCTCCAGGCCAAATTTGGGACCACTTAAATATTAAGTGAATAATTACAGTAATAGACTCTAACACACACACACAAAAGGAAAACAACATGACTCCAAGCTGATATTTAAAAATGAAACAAAGAGTAACAAATGGGACGAAAGGAAAGTTCTTTACATAAACATGAGAGACTTAAAATACCACCATTTGGGATTTAGCATATAATGACTGATTTGGGTAAGGAAAATTAACAGATGCTGAAATCTTTGTATGCAAGTTTGCTAGGAAACAGAATATTCACTCAGTTTCAAAATATTGCCGCTATAGGTGATATTTCCACTTTTCAATATTGTTAATTACAAGCATAAAAACTATCTTTACAAAGTGGAGAAAGATAGCATGAAACTTAATCGAATGATCAAATTTAATGTATTAGTTCCCTATCACTGCTGTCACAAATTACCACAAATTTAATGGCTTTAACAACACAAATGTGTTACCCTACAGTTCTGTAATTCAGAAGTCTGATGCAGGTTTCAGTGGGCTGAAGTCGAAGTATTGGTAGAGCTTGCATTCTTTCTGGAGACTTTAGGGAAGAATCTATTTCCTTGCCTTTTCCAACTTCCAGGAGCCACCTGTGTTGTTTAGCTTGTAGCCCGTTTCTCCATCTTCAAAGCCAGCGATGACAGGTCAAATCTTATTTACACTAAAGTGTGTTGACACTGGTTCTTCTGGCTCTGCTTTTATTAAGGATCCTTGCAATTTCATTGGCCACTGAGATAATCTAGGATAGTCTCCCCAAATCAAGATCCTTAATTTAATCACACCTACAAAGTTAACCACGTAAGGAGCCCTTCAAGCTACCTCCTGTATTTGTTTGACATGGCCCTATCAGTTTATGGCACTTGCTTACTTTTTGGCATAAGATGGTTCAGGATCCAAAGATTGGGACATGGACGTATCTGGGGGTTAATGGCAGAGTGACTGAGTGCTACGGCTGCTAACCAGGAGGTTGGTAGTTCATGTCCTCCAGGCTGTCCTTGGAAACTCAATGGGACAGTTCCACTCTGTCTTATAGGGTCATTGTGAGTCGGAATTGACTCGATAGCAGTGGGTTTGGTTTTCATTTGGTTTATAGGGTCACTGGAAACCCTGATGGCACAGTGTGGTGAAGTGCTATGGCTGTGAACCAACAGGTCAGTAGTTCAAATACACTGGGTGCTCCTTGGAAACTACAGGGCAGGTCTACTCTGACCTATGGGGTCACTATGAGTCAGAATTGACTCAGTGGCTATGGGTTTGATTTCTGTGTTGACCTTCTGGAAACCCTGGTTGCATAGTGCCAAGCCAAGTTAGTAGTGAAGTGTTAATATCTACTAATCAAAAAGGCAGCAGGTCAGTTCTTCCAAGTGCTCCTTGGAAACTCTATGGGGCAATTCCACTGTGATCTATAGACTCTCTATGAGTTGGAATCAACTCGACGGCACTGGGTTTGGTTTCCATACTAACCTTCTGGAATCCCTGGTAGCATAGTGGTTAAATGCTATGTCTGCTAACCAAAAAGGCAGCAGGTCAGTTCTTCCAAGTGCTCCTTGGAAACTCTATGGGGCAATTCCACTGTGATCTATAGACTTTCTATGAGTTGGAGTCAACCAGACATCAGTGGGTTTGATTTGGTCTGATTTGGGTTTATTGACCTTACACACTTACCATTACAGATAATGCATTCTATTAGCATCCAAAGCCAAAAAAGCCAAGTGCTGTTGACCAAGAAGGACATACCACTTACAATAAAAAAAAAGTAACTAAATTGACGAAGTTTCTGAAACAACTGATTCTTTTCGAAGGTATCTATGCTGTAAAAGAATAAAAGGTTGGAAAATCTATTCTAGATGAAAGGAAAAAGACTAAAGGCACTTGACAACTAAATGTAATGTATCATTCTTAAGAAGATCCTAGATAAAAAAGAAAAACTATTAATGACATTTTTAGGACAAATGAAAAATTTGATTATGGACTGTATAATAGTAATATTATTATATCAGTCTTAAATTTCCTGAGGGAGATAATTGTATTGCTTGTTGTTAGAGGATCTGTGAAAAAGTATGCCAAGCCAAGTGCTGTCCAGACGGATCCGACTCATGATGAGTGAAAAAGTATGTAAGAATAAAATATCATGTTATCTGTAATACACTTTAAATGGTTCAGAAAAAAATAGAAAGAGTGAAATGGAGAGAAAGCAAATAGGGCAAAATATTAACTACTGAATTTAGATGAGTACTGTAAAATAGAAATGTAATGGAAGACACAATTTTACATATTTCAGTAGCTGCACTAAACAAGCAGTGAAAATAATTTTAATAGCATGGTTTATTTACCCTAATATATCCAATTATTATCATTTCAAAATACAATTAATGTAAAATCAAGATATTTTACATTCTTTATTTTCATACTGATGCTACAAAATCCAGTGTGTTTTACACTTATTGAACATCTGAATTCAGAAGAACCACATTTCAGCGCAAAATGACCACAGTGTGGCTGGTGGTAGTTTATTGGCACTGCACTCCTAGATTAAACACCAATGTGTGTTCATTGCACTGTATTTGCTATTTTCTGTAGGTCTACAGTATTTCGAAATAACACTGGGGGAAAATAGATATTTATTTGTTTGCATATGCCAAGATTAAATCTGCGAGGATATAGAAGAAACTGGTAATCCAGTTGCCTCCGAGAAGAAGAAACGTGGATAGAGGAGGGTGGTTTTCACTGTATCGTTTTGAGCTATACTGTGACAATACCCATTAAAATTTAAATTAAAACGTTTCTGAAAATATTATCTATCTTTTTTATTGAAAACCAGACACTGTAAGGCTAAACTCCGGTAACCTCCTCCAAATAAGAGGTAAGAGCTCCACCTACTGAACTCGGTTTCCTAAAATAGCTTCCTTCCTTGACTTAGGAAAGAAGTGTGTGTTCCATTCAAAATGTAGCAATTAAGTTTAGAAACCTCTGGTGGCTTTTCCAGCTTGTTAGTCACTGCAAATCCTTTGAATCCACCTATTTTCATATTACTAATTAATTTTGGCCAAATCATGCCAACGATGTAAACTCCGTCTCTGAGTCCTTGAAAGCAAGAAACACCATTCGAGCACAGGCTCACCTGAATTCCGTGGTGTGATGATTACGGCAGTAACTCACAGTCTCACAGTCGCGCGGGATGCTGTGAGCAAGTTCATTACAAATTTACGTTGTACTTAAGCCTCCTCCCAAGTTGTAGGGGAGCAAGGTCTCTCGGGTTATGTTTCTTCATCGTAACGGCTGGCACTTTCAAAGTGAGTTACATCCTATTGCTTTCTGCTCGTATCTCGTGAACCTTTCTGATTTGAAGCTGATCAGTAAGGGTTCTTGCCTCTGCTGATAATTGCATCGTTTCCTGTGTACGGTAGCTAATGCGGAGAACTGAAGCAATTGCCCAGATACTAACTATAGTAAAACAAGGTAATGGGAAGGAACACAGTGGCTTTAAAGGTTCTTTTGGATCCCTGTGCGATGCTGCTTCTTTACTAGACCTATTACCACAACTCTCTTTCAACTTCATTCATCTGAAACACAAATAAGTAACACTAGGTAGATAACCGCACCCCACGTGGCACTTTATCACCCACGTTTGCAGAACGCGTGCTTTGTGCCAAGGATGCATGTGATGTCGCCTGCGGCTTGCCAGCGAGAAACGCTCTCCGCTGGTGGCAGTCTAGTGTGATTTTTAAACGTTTAGTGCGATTTAGTATCTGCCTGAGAGACGATGATAGGAAGATAGCAAGAGAGGCTAGATTTGGAAACAGAAATTTGGTGACTGAGAAAATGATAAAATACACAGTCTGGGTAGTACTTTGTGTACACGGGAATATTTATGTGCTGCATAATTAGAACGACAATTTCAGGACCATAAGTCGGAGTGGACACGATGGCAACAGATTTTTATTTTTTATCATTTCAATAATGGGCATTAAAAGGGGACTGGATTTGGTGGGTCCTAATTTATTCTGCAGGTCGGTGGCTGAGCTGCGGCCAGGAGCAAGCAGAGCGAATCCGTCGGCATTTCGTAGACTGTAAACCCGGAATTCAAACAGAGGAGGCGGAACTTAAAAATGACAGTCTGTTCTGTATTGGCCAGTTGGCTTACGTAGCGAGTTTTAGCACACAAATACAGTTTCAGGAACCACACTACCAACTTCCCTGGTGGTCTAGTGGTTAGGATTCGGCGCTCTCACCGCCGCGGCCCGGGTTCGATTCCCGGTCAGGGAAACACCTAAGTTTTCTTTCGGTGACTAAGGAAATCAACATGCTACCTTGTTCGTTTTTGCTATGGTTGGAGGTGTTGCTTTCCTCAACCATTACAATTCAGCTTGTTTTAAAACTTCATGAAATTTAAAATACATCATACGTTTTGACAGATAAGGTTATTTCCAATCAAATCAACGAAATGAATCTAAAGTACTCTAAATAAAAGTCCGTAAGCTTGTTAAGTCATCTCTAAAATTGTATTTGAAAGTATACACAAGCAGTGATTTTTCTTTTTTAAAAAAGATCTTGCTTAGTCTTCAGACCTTTTTGGTTCATAAAAGAAGAAAATAGTTTTAAAGGGAAAATTATGTCTGTTTTTCATTAAGCTTAATTTTTTTCTTCTTTGTATTCAGATTGTGTGTTTTGCAGATTATTTGGTGTATTGGCAGCTGTTTCTACTGCATTGTCTTTTACAGCTCTGCCATGATCTTTTTGGAGATACGTGGCTGGTTACTTAAAAAGTTTCCGGTTTGCTAGGTTTTTTTTTTTGTTGTTGTTGTTCGTTGTTTGTTTTAATGTCTTGGAAGCACAGCCAGACTGCTCTTTAGAAAAAAGAATGACTGGACTTCATCTCACATACTTTAGACATGTTATCAGGAGGAACCAGCCCATGGAGAAGGACATCTTGGTTGGTTAGAGGGTCGGTGCAAAAAGAGGAAGACACTCCACTAGATGGATTGACACAGTAGCTGAAATAATTGGCTCAAGCAACAAAACCAGTTGAGGATGTCGCAAGATCAAGCAGTGTTTCCTTTTGTTGTACATAAAGTCACTATGATTCCATATACCTAACAACAATAATATATTTTGTTAACTACTATATCACTTAAATTTAAATTTTTCTGTTATTCACAAAAACATGGGAAATTTACTGCATTTAAAACATCAACTTTCAGTACGTAAATCATATAACCGAAACCACATCCAATGCCTAGAATCCATTCCGACTAACAGTAATGCAGTGGCACAGAGTGTGACTGCCTCACAAGATTTCCAAGGCAGTAATCTCTAGGGAAGCAGACTGCTGTGTCTTTCTCTGACAGAGCACTGGTGGTGGCTTCCAACTGCTAATCTTTGGTGAACAACCCAGTGCTTAACCACTACACTGGCAGAAAAACACAAAAAACTGAACACACTGCCGTGTAGTCGATTCCGACTCATAACGACCCTACGGAACAGGGCAGAATTGCCCCACAGAGTTTCCAAGGAGACCCTGGCGGGTTTAAACTGCTGACCCTTTGGTTAGCACAGGGCTCCTTGTAATTCATAGAGGCAACAACAAGTACCTTGAGGTAGATTCCGGATTCACAGCCACCCTACAGAACAGAGTAGAACTACCCAATGGAGCTTTCTAGGAGCTCCTGGTGAATTTGAATTGTTGACATTTTGGTTAGCAGCAATAGCTCTTAACCACTACACTACCAAGGTTTCCTATAAATTATAGAGGGCCCTCAAAACTGCACTTGCACATCATCAGGAGCTCTTACATTTATGGCCAAGTAGGACTCTAGGAGTTCCTCAACAGATAATATGGAAACATTGGCATTCAACAGAACGAAAAAAATTCTACACAGACATAAACTTTTCTTAATCTTGAAATTTTTAAACCATTCTAACCTCTAATACTTTTTAACCAGTTGAGGGTTTGGACCATTTAATTTTAAATATGAAATTTTACAGTAGCATAAAAATAAACTGAAATCTTGATTGCCACAACAATAAGTTTGTTTTGCTTTCCTTTTTGCTATGCTGAAAGTGATCTGGAAGAGCAGAATAATGAGTGTGAAGTAGGAAGCACACTGTGATAGGTCCCACAGGGAATGAGAAAAGACAGGACCATGATCCTCAAGGTGCCTTCACTTTGTTGGATAATTAAGACAGAAATATATATATATATATACCCACATATACATATGCACACATATATAGATACACACATATATAGCTATTATTGCCATTAACACATATGTTGTTGTGCAGTGTCATTTAGTCAGTTGCCACTCATAGCAACCCTCTGCAGAACAGAATGAAACCCTGCCCAGTCCTGCACCATGCCCACAGTTGTCTTCATGCTTAAGTCCATTGTTGCAGCCGCTGTGTCAATACAGCTTGTTGCAGGTCTTCTTTTTTCACTGACCTTCTCCTTTACCGAGCATGATGTCCTTCTCCAAGGACTGATCCCTCCTAACAACATGTCCCAAATATGGTTGCTTCTAAGGAGCACTTTGGTTGTACTTCTTCCAGGATAGACTGTTCTTCTGGCAGCCCATGGTAAGCATATTCAATATTCTTTTCCAACACCACAGTTGAAAGACATCAGTTCTTTTTCCTACCTTTCACATGCATGAGATGTGGTTAAAAATACCATGACTTGGGTCAGGCACACCTTAGTCTTCAAGGTGATGTCTTTACTTTTTAACACTTCAAAGAGGTCTTTTGCAGCAGATTTTCCCAATACAATGTGTCTTTTGATTTCTTGACTGCTGCTTCCATTGACATTAATTGTAGAACCAAGTAAAATGAAATCCTTGACAACCTAAATCCTTTCTCCACTTATCACAACGTTGCTTACTGGTCCAGCTCTGAGGATTTTTGTTTCCTTGATGTCGAGGTACAATCTGTACTCAAGGCTGTGGCCTTTGATCTTCATCAGTAAGAATTAACAAAAATAATAGGCCTAATTCACTGATTATTTGCTATGTGTCAGGCACCTCAAATAGTCATAACATGTGGTAAAGGAGAGAGGGAAGTGGGCACCAGAATGAAAGTAAATCTTGAAAATTGGATCCCAAACTAGAACTAAGAGTAGTAAGATCTGGAAAAACCTGAAGGGAGTATGGAATGTTTCATCTAAGGTCATCTAGAATGACCAAGGTCTGGCACTTGCACTGAAAATGGTTCTGGAAGACAGCTATAGAAGTGGGCCTTTGCTGGGAATAGCACTTCCCGAGGTACAATATGTAAGTGCGTCCAGATGATAGTGAGCCTTACTATCATCATGCAAACCCTGGTGTCACAGCGGTTAAGTGCTATGGCTGCTAGCTAAAAGGCAGGCTGTTGCAGTCCATCAGGTGCTCTTTGGAAACTCTCGGGATAGTTCTGCCCTGTCTTATAGGGCCACTATGAGTCAGAAATAACTTGACAGCAACAGGTTTTTTCTGTTGGTTTTGGGGTTTTTTTTTTTTTTTTTTGGTTTATCATCAGCGTGGAGCTCTAGTGGCTCAGTGGGTAAGACCTTGGCTGTTGGCCACAAGGCTGACAGTTCGAGTCAACTAGATGCTCCTTGGAAAACTTGTGGGGCAGTTCTACTCTGTCCTACAGGGTTGCAGAATCAACTCGACAGCAGTGGGCTTCATTCTGGCTTTGGTTTAATGTTGGCATAAGGGACTACAATGGAAGCCCGAGAGAATCTGGTGTTTGATTCAAGATAGAAGGCTAAGAATAAAGAAACAATAATGACTCCATGATTTGTGGTCTGCATGATTAGTACAGCTGAGGTGACATAAAAAGTAATAGGGAAGTTGAGATGGGGAAATAAATGGAAATGAGAGGGTCAATTTGGTGTGATCCTCACAGAGGTAACACAAGCCAAACCAGACTCACAACCATCAAGTTAGTGCCAACTTGCAGATGTAAAGTAGGACTGCCTTACAGGGTTTCCAAGGCTGTAAATCTTCAGGGAAACTGACAGCCACATCTTTCTCCTGCAGAGCGGTTGCCAAGCTTTTGCTGGTAAGCAGCAAAGAGCTTTAACCAGTGCACAACCAGGGCAATGCAATCCCTGGAAATAAAGGAAGGGAACTTGGTGATAAGTTTTTTTTTTTATTATTATGATTGAATGAAAATGTACATTCCATATACATTTGCATGCTATATGCTCTCCCTGCCCAGTGACAGCGCATTCCTCTTCTCTGCTCCATACATGTCCTATCCTCTGAACAGTCTCCTATCCCTTCCTCTCTACCCACTCCCCTTCCTCCAGCAAGAGGACAACAAGATGACGTCCTATAGATGCATAGAACCATAAAATTCCCACAAGATACGGTCACTCTGCATCGCCAAGTCCAATCCACAGCTGTCAGAAAAGTCGACCTTCATTATGATTTATGGACAAGGGCAGCATCAGGGCCAGGGGCCTTGTTCCCAGGGGAAACCTGAAGTCCCCGGACCATCAACTGTGGTCTTTTATTGGAGATCTCAGGGTGCACCCTTATTCATTCTCTTGTTGCCAGTCAGACTCAACATTGTGAGCTCCATCGTGGCTATCACTGGTGGTAGCCAGGCACCATCTGATTCTACTGATCATGAGTCGCTGTAGAGACCCACTGCCATGGGTCTCTCTGTCTTCTGGGTTCTCTTTTCCCCATGTCATTCTTGTCCTCAGTGATCACCCGTTCCTGTTGAGTTGGGACCATTTGCTGTACCCTCAGATGGCAGCTTGGCAGCTTTTAAGACCCCAGATGCCACTCACTGATGAGGGGTGCAGAGAGTCCTCATTAGCAAAATACTAGCTGTGCCAGTTGACCTCAATTTCACCTGTGAGCATGGTCCCTGGCAATATTGGGTTAATAAGATGGGAGGAGTACTCAAATTGTGTTGAAGTCCAGTTATTACTGAGCTTCTTTCTAATGTGTGCTGTCACCGATTTCACCCAACCAAATTTCTACCAACTCTCTAAACCCTCCCCCCCTCACCTTCCCTCCCTCCCCTCTGTTGCAGCCATCAAAGAGTCTTTTCTTCTATGCATGAGTCTGTTTTTGAGTTCTTATCATAGGGGTTTCATACAATATTTGTCCTTTTGGCACTGACAACTTGACTCAGCATAATGTCCTCCGGTTGAAACTAGGTTAAGAGATGTTTCCTAAAATCATCGTTGTTCTTTATCATTGCATAGTGTTCCATTGAGTATATATGCCACAGTTTACCTATTCATTCCTCTGTTGTTGGGCATCTGGGTTGATTCCATCTTTTTGTTATTGTGGACTGTGCTGTGATGAATACTCTTGTGCATGAGTCCATTGGTGTGCAAGGCCTTGATTCTGTAGGATATATTCCAAGCAGTGGAATTACTTGGTTAAATGGTATATCTATATTCATTTTTTTTAAGGGAGCGCCAGATTGCTTTCCAAAGAGGTTGCACCATTTTGCAATCCCGCCAACAGTGCAGGAGAGTCCCAATCTCCCCACAGCCTCTCCAGCATTTGTTGTTTTGAGTTTTTGGGTTCATGGCCAACCTTGTTGGGGTCAGATGGTATCTCATTGTAGTTTTGATTTCAATTTCTTTAATAGCTAGTGATTGTGAGCATGTCCACATGTGTTTTTTGGCTGCCTGAATCTCCGCTTTAGATAAGTGTCTGTCTATCTCCTTTGCCCATTACTTAATTGGATGATTTATCTTTTTCTTATTGATATTCTGTAATATCTTATAGATTATGGAGATCAGGCATCGGTCTGACATAGAGTTGCAAAATATTTTTTCCCATTCTGTAGGTGGCCTTTTAATTCTATTAATGAAGTCTTTGGGTAGTCAAAAGTGATTGATTCTTAGTAGTTCCCATTTATCTATTTTCTCTTCTGATGATTGTGGTTTGTTTGACAGATTTTGAAGTCTGTCTCTGTTGTGTATCAAACCTTCCATTATTGTTCCTACTTTCTCTTGGATGAGTTTTATCATTTTAGATTTGATATATAGGTATTTTATCCAGTTTGAGTTGGTTTTTGTATAAGGTGTAAGATATGGGCCTTTTTTTTTTTTTTAATTTTGAGCAGATAGATATCCAATTTTGCCAGCACCATTTGTTGAAGAGATTGTTTTTACCCCAGTTTAATGTCTTAGGTCCTTTGTCAAATATCAGCTGTTCATAGGCAGATGATGCCATTTCTGGGGTCTTGATTCTGTTCCATTGGTCTGTCTGTTTTTGTACTAGTACCAGGCTGTTTTGACTACTGTGACAGTGTAATAGGTTCTAAGGTCCAGAAATGAGAGATGAGAGGCCTCCCAGTGTGTTCTTCTTCTTTAGTAATGCTTTACTTATCCGGGGCTTCTTCCCTTTCCAGACAAAGTTGGTAATTCATTCTTCCATTTCAGTAAAAAATGTCACTAGAACTTGTACTGGGATTGCATTATATAAGTAGATAGCTTTGGGTAAAATAGACATTTTCACAATGTTAAGTCATCTATCCATGAGCAGGGTAGGTCTCTCCATTTATGTAACTCTCTCTTAGTTTCTTGTAGTAAAGGTTTGTAGTTCTCTTTGTAAAGGTCTGTTATTTCTCTGGTTAGATTTACTCCTAGGTACTTTATCTTCTTTGGGGCTATAGTAAATGGTATTGACTTGGTGATTTCTTCCTTAATAATCTTGTTGTTGGTATAAGGGAATCCTACTGATTTACTTATGTTTGTCTTGTATCCTGAGACTCTGCTGAACTCTTCTAACAGTTTGAGTAGTTTACTTATGGATTCTTTAGGATTTGCTGTGTATACAATCATATCATCTGCAAACAGGGAGATTTTTAGTTCCTCTTTGCCCATGCAGATGACCTTTATTCCTTGGTCTTGTCTAATTGCTCTGGCTAGAACTTCTAGTGCAATGTTGAATAGGAGAGGTGAGAGTAGGCATCCTTGTCTAGTTCCTGTTCTCAAGGGAAACTCTTTCAGTCTCTCTCCATTCAGGATGACGTAGGCAGTTGGCTTTG
The DNA here is from genome assembly GCA_028571685.1 of Heterohyrax brucei. Taxonomy (NCBI): domain Eukaryota; kingdom Metazoa; phylum Chordata; class Mammalia; order Hyracoidea; family Procaviidae; genus Heterohyrax; species Heterohyrax brucei. The sequence goes on along the minus strand of CM053144.1, from coordinate 148,561,700 downwards.
TATAAATGGCCCTTATTGCATTGAGGAAGTGGCCATCTATTCCTATTTTGCTGAGAGTTTTTAGCATGAATAGGTGTTGGACTTTAGCAAATGCCCTTTCTGCATCAATAGACAAGATCAGATGATTCTCATCTTTTGTGATATTTATGTGGTTGATCACATGAATTGTTTTTCTGATGTTGAACCAGCCTTGCATCCCTGGTAGGAATCCAACTTGGTCATGATGGATTATTTTTTTTGATATGTTGTTGTATTCTATTGGCAAGAATTTTGTTGAAGATTTTTGCATCTAGCTTCATGAGTGATAACAGTCTGTAGCTCTCCTTTTTGGTTGAGTCTTTTCCTGGGTTTGGTATCAGGGTTATGCTGGCTTCATAGAATGAATTTGGGAGTATTCCATCCCTTTCTATACTGCAAAATAGTCTTAGTAGTATTGAAGATAACTCTTCTCTAAAAGCTTGGTAGAATTATGTGGTGAAGCCACCTGGGCCCGGGCTTTTTTTGGTTGCCAGTTTTTTGATGATTTTTTCAATCTCTTCCTTTGTGATGGGTTTATTAAGTTGTTTTGCTTCACCTTGTGATAATTTGGGTAGACGGTATGAATCAAGGAATTCCTCCATTTCCTCTAGGTTTTCCAGTTTGTTAGAATACAGTCTTTCGTAGTATTTAGCTATGATACTTTTGATTTCTGTTGGATCTGTTGTGACAACTCCCCTCTTATTTCTTATTTGGGTTATTTGTTTCCGCTCCTGTTTTTCTTTAGTAAGTTTAGCCAATGGTTTGTCAATTTTGTTGATCTTTTCAAAAAACCATCTTTTGGTCTTTTCAATTTTTTTCAATTGTTTTTCTGTTCTCTAATTCATTTAGTCCTGCTCTAGTCTTTATGATCTGTTTTCTTCTGGTGCCTGAGGGGTTTCTCTGTTGTTCTCTCTCTATTTGTTCAAGCTGTAGGATCAGTTCTTTGATTTGGTTTCTTTCTTCCTTTCACATGTGTGCATTTATGGAGAAAAACTGACCTCTGAGCATTGCTTTGGCTGCATCCCATAGGTTCTGATATGAAGTGTTTTTGTTCTCATTGGAATTCATAAGTTTCTTGATTTCATCCTTGATTTTTTCTAACCCACGTTTTTCTGAGCAAGATGTTGTTCAGTTTCCATGAGTCACACTTTCTGTCTATGTTTTTTCTGCTATTGATTTTGACTTTCATGGCTTTCTGATCTGAGAAGATGCTTTGCTGCAATTCAATGGTATAGATTTTGTTGAGAATTGCTTTGTGTCCTAACACATGGTGTATTCTGGAGAATGTTCCATGGGCACTGGAGAAGAAGGTGTAGTTGTCCACTAATGGATAGAAATTTCTGTATATGTCAATGAGGTCTAGTTGGATAACTGTGGAAATAAGATCTTCTGTGTCTTTATTGAGCTTTTCCCAATATTGAGAGTCAAGTGTTGAAGTCTCCTACTATTATTGTGGAGTGATCTGTCTCCTTTTTGAGTGTAGTCAGTGTTTCTTTGGTGTATTCAGTTGCTGTAACATTAAGTGCATAAATATTTAATATTGTTAAGTCCTGCCTGTGTATTGAACCCTTCAGCAATAAATAGTGACCATCCTTGTCCACGATGGTGGATTTTACATTAAAATCGATTTTATCTGAGATTAGAATTGCCACACCTGCTCTTCTTTGTTCATTGTTAGCTTGATATATATTCTTCCATCCTTTAATTTTCAGTTTGTTCCTATCTTTAAGTCTAAGGTGAGTTTCATGTAGGCAACATATAGATGGGTCATGTCTTTTGATCCAAGATGTCACTCGATGTCTCCTTACTGGAGCATTCAGTCCATTCACATTCAGTGTAATTATTGATAGGTATGTGTTCAGTGCTGCCATTGTGATGTCTATTTTTGTGCTGATGTTTTCTCTGTTGTTATTGTTAATCTTTTGGAGACATTCTTCTTTGTGAGTTGATTTTTCACCTTTTTCAGGGCTGGTTTTGTGGTTGTTGAGACTTCTGTATTACATTTATTGATACAGCATGTTGCTTTTTTATTGTGCTTCACAGCTGCCCCTGTGATCCCACTTAATAAACCATATATAAATCCAATTTTGATTGCTACCAGTCTTGTCACCTTCCTCTCCATCTGGAAGGACTATAATGACTGTAGTGCATCCCTCTTTTTAATATGATGATATCATAGTTTACATGATATGATCACTAGATCATTTCTTTCTCTGTGATAGTTTTGACTGTGTTTGGAGCCTTCCCTAACTGAGTAGGATTCTGGATAATGTGCCCTTCTAAAATATAAAGCTAGTGGTTTTGTTCTTCCAAGCCAAGAGATTGTTTTAGTACTTCTTGTAGCTTTGATTTTGTTTTTATAAAGTCTCTGAGTTTCTGTTTATCTGTGAATGTCTTAATTTCATTTTCATATTTGAAAGATAGTTTTGCAGGATACATAATTCTTGGTTGGAAGTTCTTCTCCTTCAAGGTTTTGAATGTGTTAGGCCACTGTCTCCATGTCAGCATTGTTTCTGCTGAGAAATCTGATGAAACCTACAGGGTTTACCTCTGAATGTTAGCTTTGCTTTGAGTTTTGCTGCCTTTAAGAGTTTCTGCTTATGTTTCATTTTGTTAAGCTTGATTATAATATGTCTTGGAGTCTTTCTATTGAGATCTATATTGAGTGGTGTTCAAAATACATCTTGGATGTCTATATTCTCTTCTTTCATAATTTTTGGGAAGTTTTCTGTCAGCAGCTCAGCAACAATGCTCTCTGTGTTCTCAGGCATCTTGCCCTGCTCAGGAACTCCAGTTGATCATAGATTGTTCTTCTTAGTAGAGTCCTACATGCTTCTTAATGCTTCTTCATTTTTCTTGTTTCTTTTTTATGATTTTTCCTTATAGATGTTGGAGTCAGTAGCTGTGTCTTCCAAATCAGAAATTGTCTTTTCCATTTGTTCTATTCTGTTTTCTTGGCTTTGAATTGAAGTTTCTATGTCTTTAATTTTGTTCTTGATTTGTTGGATTTCCAAGTACTGATGTTCCATCAGATCAAACAGCTTGCTTAATTTTTTGTTTTGCTCTGCTGCATTTTGTATAAAGTCTAGGAGGGCTCTCTATATAATCCTTTTGTAGACACCTTCTGATAGTATTAGAAAAGCTTCTTTGTTTGGGAAGTTCTGACGTTTCTTTTGGGGGCCTTCTGATGCCATTGGTGACTTCCGGGCTACCGTCCTCTCCACTGTTTGCTGCTTTTTTGTTATTATGTGGGTCAATATAGGCTGGGAGAGATGCTGTGAAGATGGACCACAGTTGTTTCTCTAGGCTGTCTTAAAACGAGAAGTAAAAAGTATGTGACAACTTCCAAAGTCAGTCAGGTTTTCAGGTTTATATGTTCCTCTTCCCAGCTGGCAAAGTAAGCCCTTCTATATGGAACCCCAGATGTTATAAACTAGCTCAAAATGCAGAAAGGCTACTGGCCTGCTGGCCTCTGCTGTCGGGTCCCAGCTGTGGCGATACTGTGTATCATTCTGCTTTTCTGTTGGAAAAGCAGTCTCTTCTGGGTAGGCACTGCCTCCCACTCCAGGAATTAGGTCCAGCTGAGGCTTCCATATGGATGACTCCACCTCCCCGCAAAACAAGATGGCGTCCTGCCCAAGATCGCCAGCTGGCTGGGACCAGGCTCCTGGTGGGAAGAGAGGCCAAGAGTGCTGAAATGCCCAGAGTCCACAGCCTCCACTGCTGGGCCCCAGCCCCAGGCAACACTGTGCAAAACACGGCCTCCTAGCTGGAAAAGCACTCTGCCCCAGGGATGCGCCACCTCCCAGCCTAGAAACCAAGTCCAGTCAGGGCCTCTGCCTGGGCTTCTCTGTTTCCCAGTGGATCAAGATGGTGTCCCGCACAAGCGCGTCTGGACGGCTACCACATGGCAGAGATAGTAATTGGGTTAGGTGAATGGAAGGACACCTTGCAGAAGATAGGAGGTCAGCACAGCAGGACTAATGCAAAAGCTAAGAAGTTTCCTAAGTATAATCAAACACTGTGAAGGATAGTGTAGCACGGGCAGGGGTCTGAAGATCATTGTTTCAGGGTACATCTAGGTCAATTGTCATAATAAAATTTTTTAGGAAAATATTCTGCATCCCACTTTGCTAAATGGTGTCTGAGGTCTTAAAAAGTTATCAAGTGGCCATCTAAGTAACATTACTTGGTCCCAACCCACCTAGAACAGAGGAGAATGAAAGACATCAAAGACATAAGAGAAATATGGCCTAAAGGACAGAAAAGACCACATAATCCAGAAACTGTATCGGTGTGAAACCAGATGGTACCCACCACCAATGACTGCCTTGACAGGGAATACAACATACTCTGATGTAGCGAGAGAAAAACAGGTATGCACAACTCAAATTCTATTAAAAAGACCAGACTCAATGGTCCAACAGAGTGGAGGGTCTCCAGAATACACGGTCCCCAGAATCTCTGTTAGTCCAGAATTGAAACCATTCCTAAAGCCAGGTCTTCAGACAAAGATTGGACTGGACTATAAGACATAAAATGATAGTGATGAAGTGTGTGCTTCTTTACTGAAGTAGATACATGAGGCTAACAAGCAGCTCCTATCCAGTCCTGAGATGAGAGGGTCAAGGGGGACAGGATCTGATTGAAGGACACAAGAAATGCAGGATGGAGAGAACAGTTAGTGTCACCCAGCAGTGTGTGTGTGTGTGTGTGTGTATGTGTGTGTTTGTATGACAAATTGACTTGGATTGTAAACTTGCACTTAAAGCACAATAAAGTATTAAAGAAAGAAGAGAGGCAGAGAAAAAGAGAGAGAAAAAGAGAGAAAGGAGAGAGAAAGCAAAGAGTGAGACAAGAGAAAAAAAATAAAAAGAAAATACTATGGCTTCAGTCAGCTGTACTTTAGACCTTAAAATTACATCTTTGCTTTTTCATCTGACTCGACGGCACTTGGCTGGCTTGGCTTGCTTTTTCATGCTTTAAATAAATCTTTTGCAGAAGATTTATCAATGAAGCATTTGATGTCTTGATTGCTGCTTCCGTTGCCAGTGATTGTTGATCCAAGTAAAGTGAAATCCTTGACAACTTCATTATTTTCTTCATTTACCATGATGCTGTTTATTGGTCCAGTTGTGAAGATTTTTGTTTTCTTTCTGTTGGGGTGTAAGCCACACTGCAGGTTGTGGTCTTCCATCTTCATCATTAAGTGCTTCGAGTCCTCTTCACTTTCAGCAAAAAGGATGTGTCATCTTCATATTGCTGGTTCAAAATGAGTCTTCCTCCAATTGTGATGCCAAGTTATTCTTCATATATCTAGTTTCTCAGATTATTTGCTCAAATAAAATTGAATAAGTATGCTGAAAGGATGCAGTCCTAACATACATCTTTCCTTCTTTTAAACTACACAGTATCCTTTTGTTCTGTTCCAATGACTACCTCTTGGTCACATACAGATTCAGCACGAGTATAAGTGTTCTGGAATTCCTATTTTTTTACTATATTATCCATACTTTGTTATGATCCACACCTTCAAATGCCTTCATATAATCAATAAAACACAGGTAAACAGCTTCCAGGTATTGTCTGCTTTCAATCAGATTCATCTGACATCAGCAATAATATCCCTTGTTTCATTTTCTCTTCTAAATCTGGCTTGAATTTCTGGCAGTTCCCTGCCAATGTACTGCTGTAACTCTTTTGAATGATCTTCAGCAAAAGTTTACTTGAGTATGTTATTAAAAATGATGTTCTTGTTCTTAGGTGCTGTCGTAAATTGAATTGTGTCCCTCAAAAAATGTGTAGTGCAATTTGGTTGGACCATGATTCCTGGTATTGTATGGTGGTTCTCCATTTTGTGATTTTCCTATGTTTTAACTCCTAATCTCTGCCTATGGTTAATAGGGCAAGATTGGCTTCTGTTAAAGAAGATTGGTGGGGGACAGTAACAGCTAGGAAACACTGCTGGCATAGTGGTTAAGTGATACAACTGCTAACCAAAAGATTGGTGGTTCGAATAAGCCAGGTGGTGCCTGGAAACTCCATAGAGCAGTTCTTCTCTGTCCTATAGGATTCCCATGAGTCCCAATTGACTCCGTGGCAGTGGGTATGGATAACACCCTTGATCTAAGGAAAGGGGGGTTTCTTCGGGGAGTCACAAGCAGAGAGGTGGGGACCTCATACCATCAGGAGAGCAGTGTCAGGAGCACAGCATGTCCGCTAGACCTGAGGTTCCAATACCGAGATGCCCCCAGACTAGTGATCCTTCTTGTGGATCTTCCTCCAGAGCCAGCAGAGAGAGAAAGCCTTCCCCTTGAATTGATGTCCTGAATTTGGGATCCTAGCCTACAGGACAGTGAAAGAATAATAGCAGCACTAGAGAACTAAGACACATACTTTGTATATTCCACGATCATATCATAAATGGATGCTTGCAGCTGTTCTCATTTTGGTCATGCCACGTCAGCAAATGAAGCTCCCAAAGTGTGGGCTCCACCCGTATCATTAAGATCAATTCTACATTGAGGAGGGAGCTCTTTTCTTGTCATATTTTGAATGCCTTCCAACCTAGGAGGTTCATTTTCTGGCACTACATTAGACAATGTTCTGCTGTTATCCTGTAGGTTTTCACTGCCTAAGTGTTTTCAGAGGTAGACTGCCAGGTCTTTCTTCCTTGTCTTAGTCTGGAAGCTCCACTGAAAGCTGCCCACCCACCACGGCTGACTTGCTCATATGTGAGTTACTGGTGCCAAAGCTTCCAGAATAACAGCAACAGGAATGCTACCACAGTACAACAAACTTACAGACATATACTTACATAGTTGGCAAATTGCAAATAAACCCAAGATAAGGAATAGAAAAAAAAAAAAACAACGAAGAAAGGATTTGAAAAGGAGCACATAAGGAACAGAGAGGGTTTGAGACTGCTTCATTTTGGTTTGAACCCCTGCTAAGAATTTGGATTTCCACTCTTCTCATACTGAATCACTGCTTTACTAGTGATTCTCTAAACTGGTCCCTAACCAGAAGTACCAGTATTGTTATGAATGGAGTCCACAGCAGTGTTTTTTTTTTTTTTCCAGGAACTAGTTAGAAATGCAAATTCTCATCAATGGTATGAAGCTAAGTGTAAATCATTGGTAGTGGTAAGCTGGCTGGTCAGTACCTAGGTGTGGACTGTAATTTGATCATTTGGGCAATTCTTCTCTAAGTTCCCTGGAACCCTGGGAGGCACAAACAGTTAAGCCCTTTCCACTAGCGGAGGGTTAGTGGTTCGAATCTAAACAGAGGCTTCAGAAGGCAGCCTTGAAATCCATATGGAGAACATGCGCTCTTCACACATGGGGGTGGCCGTGAGTGGAAGTGACTTCCTCACAACTAAGAACAACATACCTTATACACACTATAACATTCTTCTGTTTCGATTCAATGGTTAATTCAAGAAAAATTTAAAGGAACGAATAATGATGCTTGGTCTGTCTCCTTGGGATAATGACAGTCACATGAGATTTTGTTGAGGGAAATTCCACTTGCGTCTGCTGGAATTGTTTTTAGCTAGTGCTTTTCTAAGGAGCAAAATGGTGAATGTGAAAATAAACCACAAGGTGGCGTCCTAGTCTCATGTGCCTCATTCGGGCATAGGCTCAAGCCTAGCAAGGGCAGCGGGGGTGGCGCAGGGCAGGACAGTGTTTTTTTCTGTTGTATATAGGGTCACTGTGAATCCAAACCAACTCCACAGCACCTAACAACAGCAACAACCACAAGGAGTCTTGGTGGCGCAACGGTTAAAGCACTGGCTGCTAACCGAAAGGTCAGCAGTTGCCTTTCCCTTCCGTGGGAGAAATATGTGGCAGTCTATTTCCTGTTTCTGTACAGATTTAGCCTTGGAAACAGTTCTACTCTGTCCCATAGAGTAGCTGTGAGTAGGAATCGCTTGGCAGCAGGTTGGCCCGTGTGCAGTGGTTAGGTCTGGGCTGCTAACCCAAAGGTCGCTGTTGGAACCACCGGCAGCTCAGTTGAGAGAAAGAGACAGCAACCGGCTTCTGTAATAGTATTTACGGCCTTGGAGTGCCTATGGTGGCGAGGGGGGACAGTTCTATTCTGTCCTGTCGTTGTTGTTGTTAGGTGCAGTCAAGTCAGTTCCACCTCATGGCGACAACAACACAACAGAACAAAACACTGCCCCGTCTTGCTCATGCCCACAATGGTTTTTAGGCTTAAGTCCATTGTTGTGGCCACTGTGTCAGTCCGTCTCATCGAGGGTCTTCCTCCTTTTCACTGACCCTCCACTCTACGAAGCATGATGTCCTTCTCCAGGGACTGATTTTTCCTGACAACATGTCCAAAGTATGTAAGATGCAACCTCGCCCTCTTTGTTTCCAAGGAGAATTCTGATTGTACTTCTTCCAGAACGGATCTGTTCTTTTCGGAGTCCCTAGCACATTCAATATTCTTCTCCAACACAACAATTCAGAGGTGTCAATTCTTCTTCTGTCTTCCTTATTTGCTATCTATCTTTTGCATGCATATGATGGAATCGAAAATAATGTGTGCTTGGTTCAGATGCACCTTAGTCTTCAAGAAGACATCTTTACTTTTCAGTATTTTGCAACAGACTTTCCTGATACAATGCGTCTTTTCATTTCTTCACTGTTGCTTCCATGGGTCCTGATTGTGGAGACAAATCCTACAGGGTCACAAATAGACTGGAGAGCAGTGGGTTTTGTTTGGGCTGTAACCCTGCTTACCTGGGAAATGTTGAGTATGATTTAAAAATCTGAAGTTTATTGTATCATAGGGAACAGCAGTTATTTATTTATTTGCATCTCTCTTTTCTATCAACTGTGCTCAATTTTATTTGTATATATTCTGTGCTATCAGATTAAGTTTGTAGGAAGCAATTCAAATAAAGTCAATGTAACAGTATGCAGGTCCAGCATATTTCATTCATTTAACCAATGTCCATAAATACTTTTTGAGTTTCTCTTCCAGACACGGGGCAAGGAGGCCCTGGAGACTTAATGGTGAGCAAAAATGTAGACACTTTCGCTATCCTCATTGGTAATGATGGTGAAAGACAGTAACAGAATCACAACTTAAAGTGCAACTGACAAGTTGTTTGAAGAAGCATGGGTCAGTGTGATTCCAAAACACGGGCTTTGACTCAGTTAAGGATGGTGGGGAGTATTCCATCTGCTGAGTTCTGCTGAAATAATGGCAGCTGCGCAGTTAAAGAGAAAAGAATGTTCTAGACAGGAGAACATGTAAAAAGCAAGGAGAACATGAAAGACTGAAAGAAAGTCAAGATGGGTGGATGGCAAGTCAGAGGCAGCAAGGAGAGGTGAGTGGAGGCCTAAGATGTAGACAGGGGACATATCTCAGAGAGAGTCTTGTAGACCCAGGTTAAAGACTTTGTCTTCCTTCTAAGAGCATTAGAGATTCACAGACAGGAGTGGGCAGCAGCAGATCAAAGCCCATGTTCAATCACCTGTGAGTCAGCAGCATTACCAATAAGTATCTAAGATTCTGCCCTAGTGCTAGGTGGTGACACAACTCTGTTCACTTACGTTTGATTACCTTTAGTCTTTGAAAACAGTCATATAATTTCACTATATCATTCACTAATTAGATTATTGACTCTTATAAAGAGCAAGGGCTATATTGTATTTATTTGAATCAAACCAGAAAATACTACTTTTGAAGACAGGAAAGGGAAAACATACTTATCTTAAGAAATAATTAGACCTATTTAGCCCATCTACAACAAAACAAAAAACTTTGGATCCTGGAATATAAAAGATATGAAAGAAAATGTTTATGGTCATGTTATTTTGGAAAGAATAATGTATCAGATATCAGGAGACAGGTCATATGACTGTGGACACAATTATCTAATTGGGCTGGACCTTGTTTTTTTTTCACCTGGAAAATGAGGCACTGGTCTAGATTATGGGTCCTTCCAAGCTCTGAAATGTTGTGGATCTGTAAACATATTAGCAAAAATAAATGTACATGTTACTAAATTAACAAAAAGGGAATGGCTGCTGGAGGATCATGTTAGTATATATTTGGATATTCTGAAGTTATTTATAATGGTCTGTTGAATAAGGACCCCAAATTTTAATACACTTCAGCATATTAAAACAAACAAAACTGCTCATAGACTTCATTTACTTCAGTATGAGGGGAGAAATGGAGGTACAGTGTAAAATCAAATGAAACATATTTAGGATATGAAGATAGTTTTAGCAAGCTAAATGTGAATAAGCTATCCAGAGACACCTCAAAAGAGTTCTGGCAGTCTCCTTCTAAAAAATCTTGAAAACCCTATGGAACTACCACTTCCATTACCATGAGACAGAAGGAATGCACGGTGTCCAGCTACCATTACTGGATGTTTTGATCATGGAACTAATGGATCCTGATCAAAAGGAAGAAAACTGTGAGACAGAACTACAAATTCGTATAGAACCCAAACTTATGGAATACACTGAGATCAGAGACACCCCCAAATCTAATGCCTGGAAATAATCTTTAAACCTTGAACCAAAACTATCTCATGAAGCCATGACTGAACTAAACAATTTAGTTCAATAAATAAAGAATGTTCACCTTGAGCATTGTGCTCTTCTAATTATCTCTGTGAGTTTAAACTGACAACAGTTCATCTCAAGCACACACGGGAACTTTAAGGGGCAGAGTCTAAATTAATGGTAATGAAACAATATGGTAGATATTGTGAGAATGGTGACACAATGTGAAGTATGTAACCAATGTCATTGAACCACTCCTGTAGAAGTTTTGTGAATGGATGTAAGTTTGATTGTATTTATTGCCACCAAAAATGAATGAAAGAAGTAGGGTAAAAATAACAAATAAATGAACAACCTTATAGAGCACAGTGCTACTCTGCTTAACTTGTCTTGGTGTAGACTCAAGGGTAACTGGGTTTTTGTTTTTGACCCTACCATTTTTTGATAATATATTATGTGTGTCATGTCTTACAAACATTATCTCCATTTAATCCTCAGAAAATCCTTATGATATAGATTAAAAAAAAAAGGCTTATGCAGGTTTCATAATTTGTCCAAAGTTATATGGGTAATAAGCCTTAAAGGATCCAACTGAAATCCAGATCTGTCTGACTCCACAGCCTGCCCTTTGAATAATTATACTGTAAATTATACACATTAACTAACTGAAATACAATAAACAAGCAAACATGATTTATAAACATGAGTGGAGATAAATTGACTAGAATTATAAATATGGATTTCAAGTTATTTATAATAGACTGTGGAATAGGAACAAGAATTTTAATAAGCCTCAACATCTTACAACAAACAAAATTGCTTAATAGATTTAACTTGTTAAACATGCCTGACCCTGCTGTGACTGCAACATTACACTACCATCAAGAAAACGACTTCCTGGGTAACGCTTCTTTACTACATCAGTAGAGGATAACCTTCACCACTTCTCTCTCTGTCATATTCTAGAAATGAGCAGTTTCTGAAGTTTGCTGCTTCTCTTGCCTCAACCTCCTGATACCAGAACAAAAAGGTGGCCTTTTAGATCTTGGTACCTGAGGGAGCAACTAGAGGCATTCGTGTTGAAGTCCTGCCCCTCTGCTGTGTTGTCCACGGCCCCCACTCTCGGGCACTCTTAAGGGCTGACGATCACATCAAAGTTGCAGCTCTGACATGAGGATGAGTCAGTGAGCGCCAGGTAACTCATAGGTTTATTGCTGAGGCCCATTCTGTGAGAGTCGTGGTCAGGTGGCCATTAGTGTTTTCAGTCTGTTCTCTTGAGGTGGCATAGAAGCCGTTTGCCTCTTTCATGATTCAGCAGTGATGGAGTACGGGTATCTTTTAGCGGGAACTACTGAGCCCTGAATGGGGACATGATGTCCCTGTGCTTGTCATTGTAGGAAGTGCCTGCCTACTGAACTTAGGGTCATCTGATGGTAACAGGGCTGCACGTGGATTTTGGTGCTGTCACTACACCGAACGATCTGTTCTGTGCTATATGCATTATCTTTTCACTGTCAGAAACACGTCCTAGTAATAAAATCAATCTAACGGTAGCTGCTTGTGAGACTAAAGAAAGCTACTGGTTTAGTTTCAACTTAGGTGGTGGCTGGTGGCTGTGGTAGTGTGATAATGGTGTGTGCCCCTATGTTTCGCACTCACGACTGAGCACACATCTCTGTCAACTTGCCAGACCACAGGAGAAGACTACTTAAAGCCGCTGAGGTGGGACAGACTGGCTGGGACAAGAGAAGAGAAGAGGCATAAAGAACAACTGAACAATTCAAGAGAAAGTCTACATAAACATCTCTGGTTGTATTGTTGTAGTGGGGAAGAAATGCCTTCAGGTTTTCTGTAATTAACGGAAAAGATTAAAAGACAGTGACAAAATATCTAAGAAGTGTATTTTTAAACTACAGTAAATAATATTCAGCTTTATAGCTTATAACCATAAATGGCTTAACTCAATATACTCACTTGTTTTAGTTTATGAGTAAGTTTAAATTGATCACCCCTCTAATAGTGAAACCTTATGAATAGTCATTCTTTGTAAAATGCTTTGTCTTCCGAGAGAAAATGTGATTTGTTTTCATTGCAATGAAAACGCAAAACTACAACGCAAACTTAATGCAACAGATCTTAGAATTACTTGCCAGTGTTATCCAGCCTCTTCCTGTCCTGTAAGAAAAAGGTTATCATGCTTTCTATCACACGCACATGCCATTTCCTATGCAGGAATTTCCTTATTCTACAGAATAGAATGACACTGGAGTTTAAGCAAACTGGGAATATTCTGCTTATTTAAGGCCAAGGACTTCGAGACATATGAAAAGTTATCTAAGTATAATATATTTTTAAATAATACATATACAAACGGTTAGCTGTTATATAAATATAAAAATAGCCTGCTTCACTATTGGCTACAGATTTTTAGGTTAAAAAGCTCTTCCTGATAATGAGCATCATGACAGTGAATGGGTTTTACTTGGCGGCTCTTCATTGTCCACGTGAAGAATGTTTTTTCAGAACATGATGCAGCCAGAGTGTATAAATACTCAAAATAATTCAACATTCTCCCTGAAAAATGAAAAATCTTATCTTTTGCATCCAATAGAAGGATGGATTTTTCCCCCAAACTCTATTTACTCACACATCCAGTTTTTAATACATCACCACTTGCCTCAACTTTGTTGACTACCTTGAATAAGTTTATAGAATACTCTTTGTCAATCTTTACAGAGAATAAATTCAGAGATTAAAGTAAGGTAGGTATGACTTGCTTGAAAGTTAAAACTAGGAAACTGTGTAGGAATAATTTCTAGTTGTACTGTTTTATACTGTTTGAGGGATAAAGCAGTTATTCTTTTTTCATCTTTTTATATATTAGAAGGGTGAGTGGTTTTGAGGATAATACTGTGAACAGATTTACTCTAGTCATCAGTCCAGAGTGAACCCAAATCCAACCAAACCCACTGCCAGTTGATTCTGACTTATAGTGACTCTATAGGACAGACTAAAAATGCCCCATTGAGCTCCCAAGGAGGGCCTAGTGGATTTGAACTGTTGACCTTTTGGTTAGCAGCTATAGCTGTTAATCACTATGTTACTAGGGTTTCCAGAGTGATCCCAGGCAAGTCTGGCTAGTCTGAATGAGTCTAAGAAAGCACAGCATTGTCAAAAATCATAGCTTAGAGGTCGAAATCACAGGCTTCAGAATTGGATAGGCCTGGGTTGAGTCAAAACCCAATATACTAAGTATTCCCAAAACAAAAAACACCTCTTGCTGTCCAGTCGATTCTGCCTCATAGTGACTCTATAGTACGGAATAGAACTGCCCCCACAGATTTTCTAAGTTGCAGCTGGTGGATTCTAATTGCTGACCTTTTGGTTAATAGACAAGATCTTAACCATTGTGCTACCAAGCCTAAAGGCCCTAGACAATCTTTCATGCTCTAATTCTTAATGTGTAAAATGAGAACAACAATACTATTTGATAGGACAGTTATGAGTAGTAAATGCTGTAATAGATTTTTAACACTTACATCAGGATTAGCACAGAAAACCACCCCACAATTTCAGCAGTTAGTATCACCTCTGACTTACGGTAGGTACTGGATATCAGTTAGAGCAGAGGATTTGTCTGTTCCTTCGAAGTTCAAAGTGAGAGGACTGTAGGAGAAAAGTGTCACCCAATGGAAGAATGGGGATTTTGCTTACAGAATTATTTCTGATATGCCTCTGGGCCATCACAGAGGTTGGTCTATGTATGCTATGGAACTTGATTTCAAGATCTCCCATCTCAGTTCAAAGACATCCTTCCAAGAAATATGCTGCAGTTAGTTTATAATGTTATGTTTGCTGTAATGCTTTGTTGCAGTTGCTGAAATATTCAGAACTTTAATCATTACTTAGCTCTTAAAATAATTACAAGGAAAAGCCAAACTCTGTTCCTGAGTAAAAATCAGCAGAATAATAAGAGCAGTCCATTGGGCAATAAAAACACAAAAAGCTTAAAAAATGTATTTACCTTTAGAGAATTCTACTTATAAGCTCAATCAATATTTTTGACTGAGACCCTAACCTATGTATTTTTAAAGTAAACTGAATCAGCAATTTTTAAATCTGTATACTTCTTAAGCCATGGATTTTTTTTTTAAATTTGCATTTGTTATGTTCATTATGAGTACAACATTCTGTTACAGCATTGCTTCAAATCCAGGACGTGTTTTTTTGCTACATTTTTCCATTCTAGAAATTGGAATGTGCCTTATGACCCACGTGTAAAGCTATAGCCTGTTATTTTTTTCTTAAAAAGCTGAATTTAAGTAAAATGATGAAGTCTTACACTTATGAAATTTAGTTTAAAAATCATACTGCTTTGTGATTTGCATAAGGTGCTAACTCTTACTTTGCAGAAACTTTTAACAATTGGAAAAAGAAAGAAGTTCAATACATACGATAATCAAAAAGGCTTCCTTAAGACTGAATTTTATCTATGTACGTAAGAATCTGAGAGACATCCTCTAGTTAAAAGGTAGACTTTTTTGTGTTTCGGCATTGCACAGATACATTAAAAGTCTCTCAGATCTCTTCAAAGATAACAGGATATACTATGCTTGCAGTAGCACACAAGATCTAAGAAGAGTGAAAATCACCCAGCTTCTAGAAATTCCTTTCCACTCTCTCAGGGCACCTCCTTTGTCTGAGGGCTCTGTGCCCTCATGTGGTGTACCGGGGTGGTACAGATGGTTAAGCACTGGGTTACTAACTAACTAGTCGATGTTTTGAACCCCCTAAAAGGCATCTTGGAAGAAAGGCCTGGTGATCTGCGTTTGAAAGGTCACAGCCATGAAAACTCTATGGATTGCAGTTCTGCTCTGAAACACCTGGGGTTGCCATGAATCAGAACTGATGTATAAACTGTTTTTTTCTCGTAACCTGACATGTGTAGTTAGGGCAGCAGCTGTGCCTATGACTGTCAGGCTGTAGGGTCACACTTTCACGGGCTACTAACTACACACCATTCAAAACCTAGCACATCAAGTACAGGGCTGGGCACACAGTAGTTCATAAATACCCTCTGGTTCACTAAAATGAAAAGAAGGAGTGCAGTGGTCAAGTGCTCTGCTGCGAACCCAAAGAACAGTGATGAAAACCCACCAGCCTCTCCGAGAGAAAAAACACATGGTTTCTGCTCCTGCAAAGATTACAGCTTACGAAACCTGCCTATGTGGGCAGTTCTGCCCTTTCCTATACGATTGCTGTAAGTGAGAATCAACCCAACAGCACACAAGAATGCAAAATGCAAACCTATGTTCTAATGAAGCATAAATACAGCTTTTAACTTTGGAGAAAAAACTTCCAGAAATGCTCCCCCTCCTTTGTAACTGTTATACAAATAAAAGTTACCAATCAACAAAAGCCTACGTTTTCTTTACCTTGGACCATCAAAGTACTTTAAAAAATCACAAATCCTTTACCACACCTAAGAGATGAAATAATACCCTCATAAGACATGGATTGGTCAGGGAAAATCCAATGGCAAATCTCACTTAAACACAGGAGATGTGGAGTTAAAGCTGATTCTCTGGAACAGGGAGCCCTGGCAGTGGAGTGGTTACGGGCTATGGCTGCACACCAAAAAGGTCAGCAGTATAAATCCACCAGTTGCTCCCTGGAAACCTTATAGGGCAGTTCTACTCTATCCTATAGGGTCACTGTAAGTCAGCAAGAGGTTTGGGTTTTTTTTTAAATACAAAACATGGATCACTGCACAACTGTTTGGAAAAGATTTAAAGTATTGACAGTAGTAACTTTTAGGTTAGCCTTTAGTGATTGACAAGTTGGTTTGCAAAAATTCTAATAAATTGAAAAGTGATAACCCATATATAACTGGTAAGAAAAAAAAAATATGACAAACAAGAAGAGAGAGGAAGGGAAAGAGTAAGGGGATTTATCTTAAATATTTGCTCATAAAAAACATTTTTTTTCTCTAAAACAGTTTACATTTCAAAAAGGGTTGAAATTACAATAGGCACAGAATCAGTTTTTAGATCTTACAATTAATTATATGCATATTTTCCATAAATCATGTTTAAAAAGCTCATTTCAAATACTACTACACTGATTTTCTTACTTGTTATCCAATTCCATCAGAGTTACGTGAAAATCACAAGACTTACAGACAGGGAAAAGGAGGTGGTGTGCTTCTGCACCCCTTTTCACACTAGTCTGACTTGCTTACAGGTAGAACCAAATTATCTACTTACTTTTCAATGTTAAGGTATTGTGAAAGGTCTCTCAGTTTGCCCTCTAACTTTGAGCATTAATTGATTTGTGTAATAAAAACAATGTTTCCTACTCTTTTCATGTTTGGCTCAAGAGCTTCAGGAACTCTGCAGCAGCCTCACTGGAGCATCGCTGAAGGGAGGAAGATTCACGAAATTTCCGTGACAAGAAGTCTATTTTCACTGAGGTCAGGCTGTCTATCACCAGATGCATATATATGCCTATCATGTATGCCCAGGATACTTTATAAGCCCTCTAAAAGTTTCTGAGTTACAATGACACATTGTAGATTATTATGCGACATTTGGTATAGTCTCATTTGAAAATTTTGTAGTTGCACTTTTCCAAGAACCACACTTAAAATAAAAAGTGGAGGAAACAGATCACTTCCTGCCTCCAAATAATGCCGTATATGCTTATGCTTAACAGATTTACAAGCTCAAAAAAAATGCTGTTTTCAAGCATACTGTGAATTACAACAGCCAAAGGACTTAGGAAGCAAAAAAGAAAAGCCATGATACAGTTAACAAATCAAGGCCCCATTTCAAGTCTCTGTTCTGCAGCACAACTAACTCATCCACATGAAAACAGTCAAAAAGGACTTCATTTAATTAGTGATATGCAAAGACTTTGCATAGACAGTTACAAAGTAATGCAAAAAAAAAAAAAAAAACCTAGGCACACTCATTTTAAAACAAATATTTAAAAGTATAATTTTACATAATGTTCAACATTCTCATAATGTTTATTGCTTTCTCCACACAGCAGAGAAATGAAGTGCATAATAATACATGCTGTGTCTTTCTCTCAAACATAAAATCTCACGTGCTCAACTTCAATGTATTAAGATTATTTTAGGTCAGAAAACAAAAGCAGGAAACAAAACCAGAACACCTTTATGCAGCACTAGTCTAGGTATGGACAAAAATAATTTATGTACAACCTACTGAATACATTCATCTTGATTTGGGATCAAATGCCATCACTAACTCAATGAAGAACATTTAAGAATCGTGGCTTTTCTCTTCCCAGTGCTCTCTCCCTATCTCACCACCTTCAGAAATGCAGCTTCTCCCAAAGGGTGAGTGACAAGAATAGATATTATGTGTTACTGGGAGAAAATGAAGAGGATAAACACATAAAAATTGTCCAAGTGAAACTAAATAAATTAATCTGAACTCTCAAAAACTGGACAGTTTTCAGGTTAGCTTGAATCAAAGTCTAGAATGGGCAACACAGTAGCCAATTGCTTCTAGGTATACTATGTAAGTGTATGATTTGTATAAAGAGCACCATATTTTGAGCCATCAAAAAAAAAAAAAAATAAAAAGGAAAGTGCCTGGGGGTCTTTCAGGCAAGGCAGAATGCTTGTTAATCTAAGCACTGATGAGATAATTGCTTATACCAATGCATTGCTAAATGTCACCACTTGGCAAGTCTGTACAAAGTATAAACTAGGTCTTTCAACTTGAAAATTACTTTCTGCAATCCTTTTGACCAATAAAAACCTTCTGGTTCCTAAAGAATAGTCTTCTTGGGAGTTGTATGAAATGTCTGCAGTCTAATGCAAGACTTCTGTCCCTTTCCTTTCTTATCCCAACCTCTATGCTCTTCTTATGCAAATCAGATGTTCAGAAGAAAACTCCACTAACTCAGGCACTTATGAAACATTTTTTTTTTCCTGTCCAATATCAAGAGACTTCAGGCAGGGCATTCTTGTCCACAACTGAGATGTACTGATCCATTGCTGGATGGTATAACCCATATAATTTCCAGGATACTTCTAAAGGAAATGAGCAGGAAGTTTTCAAAAGCTGCTGATGTCAGTTACCAATCTGCTTCAAACAAATAAAAGAGAAAAAGATAATACCACATCTCCACTTAGAGGTTTGTGTCTCAAATAGCTTTATTGTTCCTTTGTGGAGCTGTAGGCATCTGTGTGGCTACCTTCTGGGTGCAGATGTGCTAAGCTGACTCTGAAATGAAGGACATTCAATTATTATTGCAAGAAGTTCAATGAATAGCTTCCTTGAAAACTTAAAAAGCTCCAACTTCTGTCCCCCAGGGCCGGTAAGGTTTATTTGTTCCACTGCCTGTCTGTTGAGGACTGGACGTGGCTGATACTGATAAAGGCGGGCTGATGGCTGTAGCAGCTGCCACTGCTGCAGCTGCGTTAGAGGGGAGCATGGGGAAGGCTCCTGTGAAGGACAGAGGGAAGCTGTGAGCCGCTGCGGTGGCTGCTGCTGCGGCAGCGTGGACGGTGGCTGAGAGGGACAAGAGAGAGGTGGAGAGAGGTGGCACACAAGGGGCAACACTGCCTGTCGATGGCATTCGTAGGGCAGAATCGGCATGGGCAAACGTGGCGGTGAGGAGAGCGGAGCCGTGGGCAGGAGGCACTTCTGAAGTTGTGGACAGGCGACAAGGCGTTGATTCGGAGTTGTGGAGTCCGTTTGGCTGGAGCAGCGCGGTGGGAAGGTGGTGGAAGGCGGCGGCCCAGTGATGCGGGTGTAGCGGGTGATGGTGGTGCGCCATGGAAGACGTCATTGCCGCCGCCTCCCGCTGGGAGGCGCACGTGCTGAGATGAGAGACGAGTCGCATGCGCAGTGGGTCCGAGGAGTCCAGGCCTTCCACGGAGCTCAGGTATCTGGCCACTTCGGTTAGGCACTCTCGGAATCCGATGCTCATGAAGTCCATGGCAAGAGCGTGTGCGTCAAAGTAGCCTAAAAGGGAGTTTGTGCAAAAGAGGGGTAATGCAATACCGAGAAAGAGGGCGTGAGAGAAAACCAGTGGCGCAGAGAGCGAGCGAGAAAGATACAATCACTGCAGTAACTACCTACCAACTCATGTATCATTCTGTCCTTAAAATCTGAATAGAATGATATCCTCTGAAAGCTTTGCCAACTATTTATGATTTTAATTATTGCAAAAGTTAAAGTGTACTTTGCAATTTACATGTGTGACAACTCTGGCAATGCAACATGCTACTGTTGTTCGTGCAACCAAATAGCACACTGGAGGCAAAAATTGAGAACATTCGTGTTTCAAAACACTTCCAGAAGGAAAGGGAAACGGTACCTCTCTTTTTGTATTGTGGGATAGTAAAATTTCCCTGCAAGCTTTTTCATGGTAATACAGAGTACCAGTCTGTCTCTGTCACATGAGTGGAGATTAAAGGGCTTATCTGGAACATCCCTAACTCTTAGCATTTATGAGAAATGAAGTGCCTCTCAGCAGCTTGAGGGCTTTCTTTCAAAACATGCTAGAATCTGATCTCTTAATAAATTCACAAATGCTTTTGACACAATGTTTTCTATCAGCCAAGTGGAAACAACTTCTCATTACTTTGTCAAAAAAAAGAAAAAACAAAATGAGGCCTCTTTTGGGTAATTTGATTACTAACTCGAAGATCTGGAACACATAACATATTTTTTTTTCAAGCAACATAAGTCTGCTTACCAATATGAGACGAAATAATCTGCCCTTGAGTGGATTCTAACTCATGGCAACCCCACGTGTGTCAGAGTAGAACTGTGATCTTCAGGGTTTTCAATGGTTGATTTGCAAATATAGATCACTAGGCTTTTTTTCTGAGGTGCCTCTGTGTGGACTTGAACTGACAACCTTATGGTTAGCAGTAGACTGCCACCCAGGGACTCCAATAGGAGACGTTCTTGTTGTTAACTGCTGCTGAGTTGGCCCCTAGATTCAATGCACAATTCCCCCCTACCCCACTGCACATAGTGGCTGGTTTTTGAAAAGTAGATCACCAGGTGTGTCTTAATCCGGAAGCACTGTTGAGCCTTTTCAGCCTCATAGTTAACCAGTAAGCCTCCACTGAAAGGCAGGTGCTGACTGTGCTTGAGGTGCACTGGCCTGGAATCAAAACGGCGTCTCCTGTACGGAAGGCGAGAATTCTACTACTGGATCACTAGTGTCCCCTCATCCCATGTGCAACTACTGCATTTTGATTCCTACTTTGCCTAAAGTTCAAGTATTTCTCTCCTTTACTGTTTAGTTTTTTCCTAGAACTCACCCAAGAAAAGCATCTGTTAATTGTCTATTAATTTTATCAGTGTGTATGCATGCACCTCCCCATAACTATTGTATAGATTTTACACTATAAAAATGGCTGGAACTGTAACATGTATCATTTTGGTAGCTTTTTTTTATCACAGGACAATACATCCGAATCACTAATAATAATGTCTGATTATAAAAGTGCCAATTTAGAGCACAATAATAACCAAACTGTCAAGAAAATGTTACCACTTTGAGTGTGTGGCCTTCATTATGTACAAATGACTTTTTGATTTCTTTTTCATTTTCTACTTTTTAAAAATAGAAATTTTCAAATTAAAAGTGTAGTCTACTCATTCTTGGGGTATGCACATACATGAATGAGAAATATCACGTTTAAACAAGGTTATCTTTACTAATTATCTGTTAAAAAATCTTAAAAGTATTAAAAAAAAATAGACCCTTACTTTGTAATCAAGTACTTTGGAAAAAGTAGACATGCATATGCAGAGTTCTAAAGCCAGAATATTTGGAAGTCTCCAAAAAATGTCTGGAGCAAGACTACATATCATCAAACCAGTAACAGCAACAATACAAATCTGATATTAAAGACTATTATGAACGTGGAAGACTGGCAACAAAAATAGGTCTTATCCTAGGACTTTGGCTAAGTTAGCAAACAAAACCTCTGGGATTAGGGGGGAAAGCTATTCCTAAAGAAGATGTCTCCACAGAAAGCATTTCACACGACAGTCACCAGGGCTATGAAGCCTTATTTCCATGACAGAAGGAGAGAAGTAACTATCAGAGCAGACAGAGTCCAGAAATGCAGAGGAATTTAGAACTTCAGGTTACTATACTCAATTGGGAAACCCTGGTAGCATAGTGGTTAAGTGCTATGGCTGCTAACCAAGAGGTTGGCAGTTCAAATCTACCAGTTGCTCCTTTGAAACTCTGTGGGGCAGTTCTACTCTAACCTTTAGGGTTGCTATGAGTCCAAACTGACTTGATGGCACCTAGCAACAACAACATACTATCTCTAGAAACAACTGCAATACAAAGATAAACCATAGAGAATAAACTAAGAGAGAGAGAACTCTAGGAGCCTCCAAGAGTTTTCAGGTGTGGTCACAAAGTGACATTTGTAGTTTGCTAGTTATGTAACACCATCTATGACTGAGTCCTCTGTTCAGCATCTAAGGAATATGTTATTGTTGTTAGGTGCTGTTCAATCGATTTCAACTCAGTGACCCCGTATGACACTGTAGAACTGTCCCGTAGGGTCCTTCAGGCTGTAATCTTTAAGGAGCAGACTGCCACGTCTTTGTCCCATGGAATTGCTGGGTGAGTAAGGACAGACAACCTTTCAGTTAGCAGCTGAGCATTTAACCATTATACCACCAGGCTCCTGAGGAATATAAACTACATAAATCCTATCCCATTACTATTACTATCCTATCCTATTACTAATACAGAGGCAAATTATGTTGAGTAACTGTCTCCTGTGAATGGATCTTGAGACAACTAAAATATCATGTATCCATACCACGTTCTATGCCAGCTAAGCTCTTGGCATTTAATTGAATTAACTCATAACAACTTTGTGAAATGGACACAATCATTGTCCTTACTCTATAGATGAGGAAACTGAAGCTCAGAGAGGGTTAGGAATTTACCCAAGGTCACACAGCTAATAAATGACAGAGTGAGGATTTGAAATCGGGCAACCTAACTATAGGATCCATGACTCTCATCAATATACTCTAATGATTCTGCAGCAGTTTTGAGTTTTCAACAGTGCCAGCCTTAACTACCAGCCTCTCTTCTTTCAAGACAATACATCCTCCTACATGATGGACGACCTAAGGACCCAGCAGTCAGATGACTTGTATGAAGCCTGCTTGGAAACATCTGCTCATAAACTATTCTGGGATGAATTTTAGGCCTGTTCAGGTAGCCAAGAATAGCAATCAAGATGGAACTCAGTTCTTATAATAAAGCTTAACAATAATATTACAGCTTATACCAAATATTTGAAGCCCCGATAAGAATTTTTTAACCTTGTGGCTAATAACGCTGAGAGACTGTACTCAGACAACTTTTCTTCCCCATCATTACTTCAGCCTCCTAACACCCTCAGGAAGTAGCTAAGGACATAGAATCATGAGGTTAGATGGAGCTTTGGGGCTCTTAGCACTTGTGTAGTCCCCAGGCTACAGCAAAGAACATCTGACTGAGGTCGAGGTGATGCAGGGGACACATTAGGGTGGATCAGTGCTCTAGTTCTTTTCTCTATAATGTGAGAATGTCTGTATTCAGGGCTATATTTTAATGAGCAGAAATCACAACTCCACCCTTACTCCGTATCATTTTAGGACGATTCTTAGAGAAGGTACAATCTGGGGTACATCATATGCGATTCCTGGTACACAGCTCGGCACCAACCTGACACAGGTAAAAGAGAGTCAGAGATAGGGCTGATGTTCTGTAGGTCCTCACTAGCGTGGCCATGTTGGCATTGTTGGGGACTGTGGAGCCGATTCGGACTC
Source organism: Heterohyrax brucei (assembly GCA_028571685.1). NCBI lineage: Eukaryota > Metazoa > Chordata > Mammalia > Hyracoidea > Procaviidae > Heterohyrax > Heterohyrax brucei. The sequence goes on along the minus strand of CM053144.1, from coordinate 148,538,299 downwards.
ACAATCACTCCATGTCAGAGAGCAGACCTGCCCCATTGGGTTTTCTAGGCCATAACCTCAATGGAAGAGGACCGCCAGATCTTCTGTTATGTTCAGCTACGAACTTTTTGGTTACTAGCTGAGCACTAAAGCATTGTGCTACCAGGGCTTCTAAGTACAACAATACTGGAGTTAAATACTGAAATACTTCTATACCAATTGTTAAACAGTTGGTGAACTCCCAAATCATGGTGATCTCATGTGCTACAGAGCAGAACTGCTCTACAGGGTTTTCTCAGCTATAATTGGTTGTGACTGACTCAGTGACACCAACAAACCACCACATTTTCAAGGGCAGAAGGACTTTCTTCTGTGGCACTATCAGATGAGTTCTAACTGCTAATCTTTTTTAGGTTAGCAGTGACGAGCAAACCATTTGCTTGACCTGAGGACACAGAGACCAGGTACTAAAAGGTTACTGCATCACCAAGGGAGGCCTCTAAGATTCAGTTGGAGCACGTAACTCCTTGTGATACCTCCTTTTTATCAGTTCTTAAATGTACTGAATAACACCCTTGGCTAAGATGAACCTTTGAAGGGTAAGAAAAGGATATGAAAGGGCAAAATCTAGTCTGAGTGATGGGTGGAAAAACTGAGTAATTATATTTGAATTTCAGGAATTCAAGTTTATTTCTGCCAGGAGGTGAAAGTCACTCCCTGATGCCCTTGATAATCCTTCCTTCCCTAAGTCCCTATCCAGGAGAGAAGAAATCACCCAGCACCCTGCGTCCAGGACACCTGCTCCAGTTTCCTCTCCCAGGAGTGGCTCTGCTCCACTACTGGCTTCTAATCCAGAGATGTACTACCTGCACTTCTCTTGTTCTGAACACATGATTTTAATCCAAGAAAACACAAAATCTTAAAACAACAACAAAAATAATTCCAGAGTCACTTCTTTGGAACAACCCTTACATTGAGTCTTAGTCCTAATTTAATGGTTAAAAAGGAAGGAAAAGAAGAATAAAAAAAAAAGATTCCTCCTGTCTGTGTTTGGAAGTTTGTATATTTGTCTTGTCTCTCTGTACAGACTCCAGCATGCTCTGCTGAAGTCCCAAACAAATCTCTGACTAGCTTCCGATGCATGAAGCTTTACTCCCACAGTATTATGAAAGCAAACATAAGCCCAGGGTCAAGTGCTTCTTTTGTTCCAGAAGTTCTTTCCCACGAGTTCAATCCTGCCATTAGCATTGATTTCCACAGCTTTAATCTGGGACCGCCTATCTCAGCTTGTTAAAGAACAGTTCAGCTATGACTTCTTTACAACATTAGGGGGAAACGATAAAAAGGGAAAAAGGGAGAAAATGAAGTTACTACTTACCTTTACCTCCTGTGGCCTGAAGCATCTTCAAATGATCCACTGTCATTTGCAATATTTCAGCTTTTTCTAATTTTGCAGATCCCTTTATTGACAAATAATGAAGTCTTACAAGTCTGATAGCAATCAATTTGGACCATTTTACACTGATTTTCCCATTACAGTTTCAATTTGTACCTCAATAAAAAAATTCTAAATTTAATTTTTTGGAGGAAAAAACCTGAATTGTTTCTAAATTTTACAGAAGCATTGATTACTATGTCACATCCAGTGACATAGGTATTTGCTATTTTAACAGGACTAAGAGAAAGTATAATAATTTTTTTTAATCATAAGAATAATTATACCCCTAAGGGGACTCTATTAAAACTATTACAACTGCAAAAGTTTCAAATTTTGCCTCCAATCTCCACCTTGGGATATAATATACCTTATTTACCTAGGGAATACTGAATAGTCTTATGTAATGCTTAAATCCGTAGCAATACTGGAGGGTAAAGACAGAAGATTTTAGCAAATTATTGTTAAAAGTAATTTTTCAAAAATAGAAAATTCCAAGAAATACTCAAGGTAATTCATACTAGACTGCTGGCAAAACAAAAAACAAAAAAAATCCTGTAGCAGTCGAGCCAATTTCAAATCATAATGACCATACAGAACAGAGTAGAACTGCCCCAAAGGGTTTCCAAGGAGTGGCTGCTGGATTCGAACTACCAACTTTTTGGTTAGCAGCTGAGCTCTCAACCACTTCACCACCAGGGCTCCATGAACACTGTCAAGCAGAACCAAAAATAGAGGAAAGAATTGTAAGGTTTTTCCCAATAATTACCACCAGGTGTCACTGTCAATTCCAAGATCATGAACAAGGAGAGAGAATTTACTTCTTTATACAGGAAGATTCACAGAACCTTACGGATTTTGAATCCTTTAAAAATAATTTTCACTAAAATTGTCTAAGAAATACGTTGGCTTGTGTTCCCTGCATTTTAAAACAAGGTAGCCATCACAAACTAACTGAAGTGGAAGAAGTCATTTAAACTGTTTCAGAGGGCTGTGGGTACCTTCTAATTTTTTGGAAGAGCTCAGTAATTACTACATACACACACACACACACACACACACAGACATATATACACAAATATATACATATGTATATTATATATATTTTAAAGGACATCGAATTTTATTTCAGGTTCCTATGCTTTACTTGTTGAGTGAAAATGATCAGCCCTCAGTACATGGTACGAGTGCCTGAGTTATTTAACTGCTCTAAACACTCTCCTAATATCGTGACAAGGCCAGCTCACTGGAGTTGGTGGCAAGCCCTGCAAACGGGAAGGCCTGCGTTTATGGTGACTAATTGCCAAACAACTGAGGTTAGCTTTTAAGGTTTAAGTCATTATTTAAGGAGGAAAAAAACCCAACTGACCAAGAAAAAAAAAAAAAAAAAAAGAAATTGCCAAACTGACGGTTTCTCATAACTGTAGATGTTTCAGTACACAAAATTTAAAAACATCACTGATTACATTTTTATCTGCAGCCTATAGTCATTGAAAATGCCATTAATCAAAACTACAATTTCTACAAAATGTTTAGCGTATCAAAGGCAGGCTCAACATATATATAAAAAGTGGTTTTTTTCCTCTTAAAAATGTATAACCAACATCCTGTTCTTTTCCATGAAGATTTACAAATAGCTGCAGTCAAAGTGACCAACAACAAAAACCGGTTTCTGAGTAACTTCCAACAGCTTTATAAGGCTTATTTTATAATGTTTTCAGGTTCAAGAAATAAAAAAAAATGCAATAAATAATTGCTATTTCATTATTTTCAACAAGAATATTCCGCCACACCATTAGAAATCTGTAGCATTAGCCATTGTAGCAGCAGAAGGAACATGACTTTTCTTAAACCACAAAGAGTGATTTAAACATTTGGCTTTCTACTTTTCTAAGTGTGCAAAATAATTTTTTTATTTGTTTATTTTTGTAATGGAATGATTCAATTCCGAAGGCTGGAATCTATGGCAAGTTTGATTTTCACTGAGCTTCTAAAAAGATGCCCCCATCAAATATCACTCTTTAACACAAGGATTAAAAATGAAAGCAATTGGTATGGTAAATACATTTTATAAGTATTATTACTTAAGAAATAGAGCTGGATATGTTACTTTGTAGGCTTTGGTTATTTTTAATATAAGAAGCTTTTTTTTTTTAAATAATAAGTTGAGACAAAAATGATGTATGTTCCTTTTTTAAAAAAAAAAAGAATATGACACATAGCATTGTTTTAAATAAAACCACTACTGGTTTTCATAGAAAGAACAGAGAAAGCATGAACATTGTTACCCTTAGGGGGGAAAATACGCAAAAGAATGGAAATGTTTTTCAACTTTATGATGGATTATGTTTTTAATAGTTTTGCCACAACAAAGCATTTTATTGAAATAGCTACTCTATTCCAGATCAGGGCACATACACCGTTATTTTAATGAGCTTTAACAAGAACCCGCATTCCCATATGAGAAAGTCAGATTGCTAGAGCTTTTTAGGGGTGGGGTAAGAATAGGAGTAGCTTACTTGTTTTTCGAAAGCAGTTGGCACCAGTCTTCTCAACTCAGATAAACTGTTATTTATCCGATCCCGACGCCTTTTCTCTATGATCTATCCCAAAGAAAGCCAAATGACAACGAAATAATTTATGAGTACACAAATTATACAATTACTTATAAGGGAAAAATACAAATGCTACACATCAGGTTGGATTATATGAAATTTAAAAAAAAAATTACTTACCCCTCTTCTTTTCTTTCTTGCCATAATCTGAGATGTGGTGGTTGGAGAATTTGATCTCATCACAGAGCTAGTACTCTGCCTATGAAATAGGAACCGTATGTCAAGTGATGCATGAACATAACTACTATTTCTTCTAGGGACTTGACCAGGACCATTAAGTGTTCAGAGTGACTGTACAGTTCATGTGTGTTCTTTTATTCTTGACTCCAGCTTTGCTTTCAGCATATTCTGCTTTCAGCAATTCTCTTTCCAGATGGGAATTATGCTTTAATTTTTTTTTGGTAAATGGATAATCCAGATGACAAATCCACTGGCAAAACTTTTCTGCACTTCTATTAAAGTCTCCCAGGACAGTTAGGATGAGAAACTGGATATTAGTACTTCCTAGTTTCACTCACATATTTCCTAAAAGTCAACTCTTCTCCTCTGGTAACATCCCTCCTCCTTTCTCCTGTCAGAAGGCACAGCTATTTCAAAATAAGGGTCATGTTAAGCTCCACCATCAGAAACATACACAGTCTCATGTCAAAGTGTTGTCTCCAGATGCAATCTTCAAAATACACTAAGTTATCTTACAATTTCAAATCAGTTATTCATATCTCATGACAGGAAAACAAACAAAAAACCAACCCTGACAAGTTTTATGTTCTGTGCACCAACCCTCCAAAAGAAAGACCCAAATTAAGTATGTTACTGAGAGAATAACTGGATCAAGGACTGGGTAAAGTTTCAGTTTGAAAACGAAACTGTACCTGTCTTTCAGCCTTCAGTCTACGCTTAAACTGCTGATATGCAATTCATCATCAGCTTATTAATGAAAAGACATTTTATTATCTTGACTGATTTTTATGATTTTTTCTAGTGTATGTATTTCTCTTTATAATGCACAGGTACTAGTCTATGTTCTCAAAATCTCCAGGTTTGTTATTCTCTTTCACTTTAGAAATGTTCCACAAATGTTCTTATTATTTAACCTTCTCTCTTCTGTATCTTATTTCTAAATGAGCTGTTCCCCTCAGTTCCACTCCCTCCAGAGCTGGTTTCACATTTTTTCCGTGACATCTTCTGTTTTTCAGACCTTATTTATTAAGACGACATAATGACTCTTGAGCAATTAGATAGGTACTTCGCAAACAACGTTTCATGTAAGCATCTTTGCTTTTTGCTGATTTTTGGAGTTGACTTTACATATTAGATAACCCGTATCAACGAAAATCAGTTTTGCAAAGTAGGAAAAAATTCGCTCTTGAGTGACAGCTGCAGATAAATAATTAAGGTGCTTCTGGGGATGCCAATTAGAAGCAATTATCATTTGACCCGCCTTGGCACTATAATGCCTCGATAATCTCCCTCTGTCACCAGCAAGTGGAGGTCTGGCGTCTGTGATCAGGACCCCGATCTTTTCCAGGTTTATGAACAAGGAGTCAAAGAGATATTAACCAAACCCATCTTTACATCCATCACTCGAACTTCAGCCCCGTCACACACGGTCAACCTGGAAAGCTCAACGCTATTTAGCCTTGCCATCACAAACTACTTTAGCTTCTCCCAAAAGTAAGTCATGCTTTTTGTCTCTCTTAAATAAAATAAAAAATCAATTTGTTTCCAAAGTCCCTCCCCACCACTCAGTTACAGTTTCGGCAGCGTGGCTGCAACCCGAGAGTTTCGCTCGTCTACCCGGCGACAGCGGAGATCCTTCCAGCAGCCCCTGCGCCTCTCCTTTAAGTCCCGTCCCTGTCCTCTTCCTCCCCACCCGTGGGTTGAAAAATATCATTTCACGCCCCACACCAATGCAAGCACAACGTGCGCCCACCAAAGTTTCTCGTGCAAAACTTTTGCCGGCTCCGCCGAGACGCCGAGGACAGTAACCTCGATATTTCTCTCCTAGGAGCGGCGGTGCACAAACCTCTCCAACGCCCTCGGCCACCAGACAGCCACTCCTAGCCCGCGCTCACCCGGAGTAATTGTTCTCGCTCCCCACGTCGATGGTCTCGTCCATGTCGCTCTCGGAAGTCGTCTCCTCGCAGGGGCGCTTCATCGCCGCGAAGGCAGAGCGGGGCACAGCCGGGCCGGAGCTGTGGACGCCCAGCAGTGCAGCGCCCCCCTCCCTCCCTCCCTCCTCGGCGAGGTTGGCTCCTACTAGATATCTTTCCCACGCCACAACCCCGCTCCGCCGCAAGTGCCGGCGCCAGCCACGCCCCTCCGCGCGGGCGGGGCCCTCTCAGTAGCCCCCCGCGCCTGCCCCAGCCCCCCGCTGGCCCCGCCTCCTCACATGGGCGTGGCCCGCGATTGGCTGGAGCGGAGGGGCGGAGCCGAGCTTGCCAGTGCCCACCACTAGGCTCCAGCTGAGGCGTGGGAACGCTGCCGCGCACCTCAGGCCCGGGAGCTGCGCTTTGGGGGTGGGGTGGGGGGAGTGGGCGGAGGCTGAGGCGAGCACGAGCGCGTGTGTTACTGACCCCTAACTGGGAAGCGCGCTGACAGAGACTGCTAGGGGCGGGTTCAGGAGCTCTGGTTTCGGTCCTGCTTTGCACCCTATGGTCTCTACCGAGAGGTTTCAGTCTCGTGTTTAAAGAATAACCCCAGACGCGTGGCTGAGTGTGAGCGAGCGTGTGTGACGTCGGGAGGCGCAGTAGCTTAACCGACCGCCCCACAAGGCTGTCCCTTGTCTGGAACGAAACTGCTGAGTGGCTGCCCTGGGCGGTCACGTTTGCCCTCTGGGGTTTTTGAAAACCTTAAGACAACGTTTCTTTTTCTCTCTGGCAACTCCTGCGTGCACTTCCGCGGCCTTTGGGCTGTGGACAGTTACAGACGTGAGCTTTCCTCATCTGATGCTTAAGCACTGGCGGTCGAAGCGTCGGAGACGTCTGCCACCATTCCGTTTCTAATTGGCTAGAAGTCAGTTACTGCCGTGAGAGTAGATCGTGGGCTGAAGTGTCTACTCTGTAGGACAGACAAAAGCAAGGATGAGAACATTTCTGCACATCATTTTAGCAGTTTTTCTGATTCGAGTTTTGGAGGAGTATGGAGAGCTCGGTTTATCTAGATAATTGCCTCAGTCCTCCACTTCTGGTGTGCGCAGCCGTAGTGTTCGTTAGGGTCCGGAACGTGAAGAACCGCTCTTGGAGTTTGTATCCTAAATTAACGAATTCAACTCTAATAGCTTACAAAGCGTTGTATAACGTGGGTTGTATAAAACTGTAGGCATGCTTTCCAGACGTGTTTTCCATCTCTCCACGTTGGGGTATATTTTGGAACCGAATAGTCACCGTGTCTGTGCGCCGGCAGGAACTGAGCTAGACGAGCAGGGGAACCCGGGTCGCGGGGCGCGCCCACGGGTCACGGCGGCACCCTGAAACAGGTGTCCAGTTGGTTCGGGTTGAGCCGAGACGCCACACATTGTGGACAGACACCTTCGGTCTTAGCCGAGAAAAGCCTCTGAGACAGGGACAACTGTTAATTACCACTCTGCCACGGGACAGATTTTGAGGAGCTGCCAGGGGCATCCCTTTCATGCTCCATTCTCTCTCCCCACACAGATGTGAGGAAGAAACAAATGGGGAAAGACGGGTGGGAGCAGACGAGGACGAGACGAGAAAGGACGAGACGGGAAAGGACAGGGGCCTGGGGCGGGCGCAGGGACGGGGGCCGGCCCGAGGGGTGCCGGCTGCAGCCCGGCTGGAGCCGAGGACCCGCGGGCAGCGCCTGCAGCTCTCGCGAAAGCACCAGACCCCTTCCCTAGACACCCGGTCTGGTCTGTGCAGTCCCCACTGCGGAGTCTGCAACAGCAGCGTGAGCGGAAACCCGAAACGTTCGCGGCGCGGTCGGGCGGGGCCAGGCGAGGGTCAGCGCGGGGCGGCGCCGCTGCGGTGGGCGGTGACCCCCCAGGCTCTCGGCCTCGGGCCAGGAGCCGCTCGGCGAGGTCTGGGAGCCCCTGCTCCCCCGCGGAGCGGGCGGCCTGGACCCCAGGAGCGGCGTTGCGCCGGGAGGCCCAGGTCCCCTCGGCCGAGCGGCTCGGGAGTCCCGTGCGCCCCGCGCGCCCAGCTCCGCTTGCCGGACCCTCGCGTTGGTGACTCCCGGACCAGCCCGCCCGGCGCGGCGCGAGCGCGACTTTCACGACTTCCGCGACGACTGCAAGTTTTTCTGAAAGCGAATGGCTACAGGTGCAATGAATGTTGGCCACACGAGGAAACTGGCTTGCACTTCCAAACGCCTGAGGCAAAACCTGAGTCATTATCGAAAAAAAAAATTAAGTTCCTTTTCACCATGTTCATGTAATCACAGTGACTGCGAAAACAACGAAGAGATAATAGTTGGGTTGCAATAAGCAGAAACTGGTTAAAGCTTTTTCTTTCATATTTGTCACTGAAGACTTTACTGCTGTACTGTGTTATAAAGAACAGTATATCCGGACTTTAGAAAAACGACGGCACTTTGCTTGGCTAGAAACATTTTAAAGCAAAAACAGTCGTATTTCTAAAGTATTTACAACAGTGGTACATAGTAAACCTGTATTAGTTTAATTTTAACCCAACAAACCAAAAATCAAGAGTCAATAGTGTTTTGGGACACTATCAAAAGAAGATGCTCATTTATCTGTAAAATACTTAATCGCAATTAGTCAGCACCAGATTTTTCCATTAGGTCTTTTATCCTCTGAAGTTTTCCATTTACCCATTTCCTAGGCAGGCGTCTCCTCTGTCTTCAGCTGAAAATGCCTCTCTGGTCAGAGCGGGAAACAGGGATGAAATTCTTTGAAACGCCCAAGTTCACTTAAAAACGGTCCTGGATCTTCTCTAGCGAGGAGACGTGGTCAGGGAGGGTAATGGGGAGGACTCGTGAGAGAAAGGAAAGAGAGAACCAGAAGACAACAGGATTTCAAGCCTCAGCGCCCTCTGCGGCATTCTTTTCAGCGGTAGTTGTTGGATGAAGGCTTTCTAAAAGCCCGGGGCAGAAGAAAAAAATGTCCACGCACAGAGCAAACCGCAGTTCTTTCTGTTTGAAGGATTTGTACTATGAGATAATTAGACTGTAAGATAGGAAGGACTTTCCTAGAAACACCATGCCATTAGGAAGCAAAGCCCAAGACGATGACTCTAAAAGGTGGGACAAGGGAAGACTCAGCTGCTTTCCCCCAACTAGTCAACTCATCCGTGTTTTGTGCTTCTGTGATTTAGCTCACTTCGACAGAATCAGAGTGAGATACAAAGTGTAAAGATCTAGAACCATAAGTACTGATTTCCTCACACTTAATGGAATACCCTGTCTGGCTCTCCCTCCACCGTTTTAATATGAATCAAGTTAGAAATTTTGTCCCATATTGATGAGAGTTTGGCGATCTTGACCTAGTCTTGCTACACAAAATTTGAAATTTGTTGCACAAACTAATGAAGAGATTAATTTGCTGTAATTCTAAAATTTCCCTTGCAGCATTTTTGGGATCTTCTTTGACTCTTCTTCATCTGCCTTAGTCTTCATTAGAGCACTGATTTCCCAAGATCAATAGTTGCATTTTGTTATCTGCTGCTACTCTGAATTCTTTGTGATGTTGCTTGCAATTATTTAAAAAAGTGTTGGCCACTCTAGCGTTTGGATTTGGTTAGAAAACCACCAATGCATGAAACTGGCTTAAAAAAAATGTTTTGACTCACTTTCTTAGCTAAACAGGGCATTCTGTTAAAGACCCTTATGTCAGCCCAAGAAGCCCAAGTTCACATAGTTCAATTTGAGGAGTCCAATATTTTGCCCAATTTGAAACATTAAAATTATCTAAACAACTAACTTCTGCAAAAGGAAGGCAAGCAGATTGAAGCACTAGTCAATTTGCAATTGCCCGGGGCAGGTGACAAGCACGTGGGTATCTGTGGGCAGTCTTGTTGGACTGCCTTCCCTGACTACAGGGCTATTGTGAGCTGGCGACGCCTTAAAATGCGTGAGAATGCTTCCCCCTGGGAGTGGAGGCCAAGGGCAAGACGCTTGGAAATTTCAATACCTTTCCCAGCATTAGGCTGGCAGTTGGCAGGCCAGCATAGGGTCACTGTGTGACACATATTTGCAAGCCAGTAAAGCAAAACAAAGCGGAAAGCAAAGGCAAATTTAGGGCCACCAACCTTGAAGTCATCCCTGAAAGAAAGCTGTTTGAGCAGTTAGCAGTTGTTTTGCCTGTTTAGCCACACAAAGTGCATATTCCTTGACTTGTATTTACCCCAGTACAACTTATTTATTGCATCCAATGCTGCTAGATAGGAAAGCTAAGATACAAAGCCCTGGGAGTTAGAAAGTTTAAGTAGATTTCTGTTATTAAGGGTGATATATTCTAAAGCTTTAATTTGTAGTGTTATTAGTGTTTAGTTTGTTGTGGCTAAGGACGAAGACTGGTTTTACTGCAGGACCCCCGAGAAGCAGGCTATTTAATCAAGTCACCCATTTTCCATACCCCAGCATACAACAGTCAGTAGATAATACTTGCTCTGTTAATTTACACTTTGTGAGGATTAAATTAGTGTTGGCATACCTTTCTTCAAAAGAAACTTTAAATTGCATTTTCTTGAATTTATTTTGATTGGCAAGTTCCCTTCTCTTAACGATGCAGTAAAATATATTCACTTCTCTCATAAAAATGATCTATTAACTAATTGTATCCTCATCCTCTAGAAAATGCCAGGCACATAATGAGTGCATAGTAAATGGTTTGGGGGGAATTTCTTGTTGAAATGAATGAACTCTTTGCTTCTTTCCATATGTGTGTATATATATATATATATATATATACATACATATATGTATATATCTCTCTCTTAAGATACATTGGAATGATAAGATACAAATAACTAATGATACCCTAAAAGGTCGTGGAAGGGTGAGAAGAATATGCTTAAACATGTGCAGGAAAACATTTACTGTGACTAGGCCCTTAGCTCAGCCCTGAGCTTCCCAGCTGCCAAGTCAGAAAGAGAAACAGTGAGTTTTCTAATTCTTAAAATCAGAAACCTTATTGTTTTTCAAAAAAGAAAAACTATCTCATTGCCGAACCATAAGAGGACTGCTTGAGGTATGCAGATTTTAATTTTTATTTAATCATTTATAACTATTATTTGCTTTGTCTAAAATTCTCCAAGCATCTATGTTAATCACAACATGAAAAATAACATGTCACTCTGTGCATAAATGGAAACAATAGCCTATCTCCGAATAGTATTACAGAGTCAGTGATATTACATAAGTCAGCTACCGAGCTCCCAGGGTTAATTAAATGATGTAATAAGACAAGTGCCTTCAAAGAGTTCAGAAATATGGATTCTCCCCTGGAATGTCTCTGCTTCCATTTCAGAATTTTTTTTATATCAAAGTTCCTGGATCTGGCTGGCTAATACTACTTGATGGAAGTGAAAGAAAAGAGAGAGAGGTTTTTATGGGTTTTTGAAATCACAAGTGCTGTGGAGATTTTTGAAACTTAAGAGTTATTGCCACTAAAATGCAAACAAACATTTGCATTTTCTTAATACTTTTATTAGAACTCTTTATTAGATTAGATATATATTTATGTCCTTATGTGTGTTTCCCCCTCCCCCGAGGGAAAAAACTTTATAAACAGAATAAGAAGTAGCTAATTTTAGATTTGCTGTGGAAAAAATACAATCTATTTGTGGACCTTAGTGCTTTGCAAACCTATTGAAGTATGCATTTTACACAAAACAAAAATAGCAAGTTTTTTTTTGTTGTTGTTCATAGATAGGGCTGCACTGGTTCTAACAAAAAAGAATTTGACTAATTCTTGCTATTTCTTTGTTGAAAGATGAGACACTGACTTTTTTTTTTTTTCCTTTTTTCTTTCGTCTTTAGCCTTCAAAATAATGTAATAATATGTTGGACTAAGAATTTTTAGAGATCAATTTTGTTCTTGAGTTGTACCTTATTGCATTTCTAGAAAGTGAATACTTTAAATGACATTTGTTAAGGAACTGCAATGCTGTCTCTTTGGGAATAAAATGTCATGCTGTTTAACAGAGCGACCATGTTCAAGGGCAGCACAGAGAAGGTCAGTGTACTATGCCTTGAAAATGTAAATGATATCCTGTGCTTTCCATAGTAGCCTAGAGTGCTGGAGCATTATGGAATTGTGAATCAAAACTCTCAGCACGACAATATTTATTTGTCAAGTCTGGCTATCAAGAATTTGCTAGACTAACAGCCTCAACAAGAACATTATAGTCTGAAAATACATAAAATAGAAGATCAGTATAAATGACATATGTGTCTACACATGTGTCTGTATGTCCATCATCTGTCCATTTGACGATGTATTCCACTATCCTCCATCCTCCTATCCACCCAACCACTCATCCATCCTCCCGTTCACCCACCCAGCCACTCACCTACCCATCACCTACCTATGTATCTATCCATCCATCCACTCTATTACATAACTACCTACTTACCTACCATCCTATTTACCTGTAGAGGACTTGACATATTGTTGTTACGTGCCATAGAGTCGATTTCGACTCATAGTAACCTCATGTAACAAATATAAAAGGCACAAAATAAAGTTTTTATAACTGAGATGACTTGATTGTATGTAAAAGATTATGGTAATATTTAGTTCAGGCCAACAGCCCAGATCACATAAGAGAGAAAAATGTTGTATTTTGTAGTTAAGCCATGATGTGCAAGGTGAAATTTATAATTTTATGTATTTTGTATGTATTTTCCCAACTTTTGAAAGTTGTTTTTACATTACAGTTTATTTTAGATAATGAAGTACATTTTGTCAATTATATCATCTGTTTTTTAAGCAGCTCCTTTATGCACTTAAAAAAAGTATAAACATAGAAAAGCCAACTTTAATATTTTGAACCTCTTGGTGCAATGAAAATAAGATTGGTATGAAAACAGTTTAGGAGAGTGATTCTCAGTGGTATTCAGGTAGAATACTTGAACTTCAGGTCCTCTCTGCATAAACCTATGAAAAACTGATAAATTAACCAACTACATACTCATGTGCTTAGATTCTAGTTTAGATAATACAAGTTTGAGCAAAATTTAAAATGAGAAAGTTGTCACTATAAATTTATTTGGGAGTGTGAATTGGAAATAGACTGCTGATACTTTAAGAAAGAAACACTTGGTTCTCATGCAAGAATGCTGTTTGAACACTAACATGTTAGGAAAATCACAGTGCAGCATAGATAAACAGAGCTGTAGAGGTCAGTTCTACCCTGGCCCCTAGGGTTGCCATGAGTCGGATCCGACTCGATGGCACTTGGCTTGGCAGGGGGAAATGATTTAAAAACGAAACCAAAGAGATTATGAATAGAGATCAGTGACTAAACTGTTAATATAAATAAATAAAACTTGAATGAATCATGACATGACTTTTCACAGTGTGCCTTCTTTAATTTGTTCATTTTCACTTTCAGGCCACTAAGGCACTGAATCCCTGCTGTGAGCATTGGTTCATCCCCGCTAGGTAGTATGGGTGAAGCGTAGCGAACAAGACTCAATTCCTCCTCTCAGGGAATAAACAGGGAAAAGAAGACAGATCTCAAAACACACACAACTGTTACATAAGATGAAATGCATTAAAGGCCAGAGAAAAGGGAAAACTGCATGCTGGGGCACAAAGCTAGAGAAGAGTCACTTTCAAAGGAAAGTTACAGGAGTGCTGGCTCCAAAATATTAGCATAAGATTAGGGGCAACAATTCTGTTGGAAGGGGTGCGGTTAGTCCAAGATTCTTTTGCCTTCAAGCTGCATTTTTATAGCACGCACACTATTTTTACTTAAATATTACATTTATTGGGAGACTTTGTGGGGGACTGCTGTTAACCATAGGAAGGGGGATGTCTAACCACTTACATACCTTTAAGTGCTACCGTGGGATTACCGGGAAGGTGTCATTTGAGCATGGTCTTGAATGGCATCCTTGGGGAAGGAGCAGAATTTGCAAAGACACACAGAGACTAAAGAGTACCGAGGATTCTTAGGAAAGAGAAGCATATGGGAGGAAATGTGAACTGAGTAGAGATTTGTCTTGACAAAATGAATTAGATTGTATCCAAAATCATGGAAAAGCTTGCATGACAAACTGGGTGCCTTCTTGAAGTCATTTGGGAGCCCCTGGAAGATTTTAATAGAAGCGACATGTCCAGAGCTGTAATTCATTTAGGTATGCTTGTTCAGCCCGGTCAAGTTTCGTCCTTACTGTAGTTGTTGTCACCAGCTTGAACTGAAAACATTACAATAGAAGAAAAATTCCAGGATTATTCTTTGGGCCATCATTTTGTGAAGACGTCAGTTTGTCTTTGTAAATGGCATTTTGGTATTTGTTGTTTTTCAATGCAAATCATTTTGTCACTTGAAGAGTATTGTCAGGTAGGACTGTTGACTCAGTCCTTAGGAAACGGTTTTTAACTTCTCACTGGGTTTATTTAATATAACCCAATTTATATGAAAAAATGGGTTCACTACCTGCTTTGTATGTCACAGAATTATGCCAGGACTAGCACACCAATATTTACAGATTTCTTTTAAAATATACCATGTCATAATTAAAATCATAACACTGTTACAGTCTCAGTGATCAAGAGAACTTTCTAAAGTGAGATTCTCAGCTTAACTGATATCAGAATAACACATGGTGTATGAACACTGCTAGTTATCTTAAAGTTTTTCCAGATTAAATACTTTTAATGAAGGACTGAGCCATGATTTTTTCCTGTTACTCTCTTGCTAAGAGAAATAGGTTACAGTTATCTTTCTCCAGCATGTCAAAAACATTCAAGTATTTTACAACTCATGTCATTTAATATTTTAGATGCCTGAAGTTAAATCTGGAAACTCCTAACCAAAAAGTCAGCTGTTCAAATTCACCAGCTGCTCCTTGGAAATTCTATGGGGCAGTTCTACTCATCTATAGGGTCTATAGGGTTGCTAAGAGTCAGAATCATCTCGACTGCACTGGGTGGTTTGCTAAAGTTGAATCTTTCCCTGAAGGGCTTCGTTGAAGTGACAGTAATTTTGGTTTAAATACTGAAACATCAAATCAGCCAGTAGCAGTGATGCTTAATAAGGAAATGTAGCCAAGCCAACAGGAAATGTAAAACAAGCTTAAAATAGTGACTTTCTTCTACTCATCCTATCCCAAATAAGATGAAAACAATGCTCCTGTTAGCCAATCACAGTTAACCGGTGAGGATTCTTGCTGAATCCGGTCTGATAACTGTCAGTGCTGAGAGCTTGCCTTTAGAAATTACTTCCAGCTTCAATCCGTTGACCACTTACCTGGTAAGCTCTTCACAGAATTCAAAAGCAATGCAACCATGATTCTTGCCCTCAGAGAATTTAACATCCAGAGAATACAATAATAATGATCTAATAACTACCATTTATCTAGTTCTTACCATGTGTCAGACACTCTGCTGACAAAGCACTATGTGGATTAGTTTATTTAGTCCTCACCAGAACTCTTTGAGGCAGGTACAATCATTGTCCTTATTTGGCTGATAAAGAAGCAGACCCAGTGAAATTAAAAACTGCCCGAAGTTTTATGTTTGCTAAGGAGTCAGATACAGTTTCATCCAAAGAATCTAATTTTGAGTCAGTGCTCTTACCCACCACTTAGTCTGCCTTTCATGTGACACTGAAACAAACAGTGAAACAGGTAGAGATGACACACAATTTAAGAAACATTGTTTCCCAAATGTCATTTGTAAGCCTGTTAGGAAAGCCAAAATCTTTTCTAATACAAACCATATTGTATACATTGGTTTGTCTCCTGAATTTACTTTCAAAATTCTAATTACTCCACTATCAACCCCAGGAATGTTTGTGGTTAAGAATGCAAGTTTTAGTATCAGACAACAGGGGGCTTTATACTTAGCTTTGTTACTAGTTTCATGCCCTTGAGCAAGCTTCTGAACCATTTCTAAACCAAGAACCTCCTGCATGGGGTGAATGAAGGTTGAACTTCATTCCCATGGAGTTTTCAAGTCGCTGCTCTGTCAAACACAGATCGCCAGGCCTTTTTCTGGAGGCACTCTGGCTGGGTTTGAACCTCGCTTTCAGTCAGTCAAGTGCTGAACCGTTTGTGCCACCTAGGGACACCTAACAAAAGAATCACATAAAATAATACACGGCAAATGCTAGAGGCAGATTTTATAATGAATTAACTAATCCTGAATCTTGAGAGAAGGGCGCTAGACTTCTAGTTGCTTTTTATTTTTAAATTAAAATCATCTTTTATATTGTAGTACCAATACAGATTCACTGCAGAAAAATTGGTAAACCCGCCAACAAGAGCCAATCACCCTTAATACTTTAATAGTTATCTTCCCAGTCCTTATATTTTTCTCCTTTCACAAAATGTGGGGTCTTTTGCAGTTTTCTTTTTCTTAAGATATGTATTTTTTGCCTGCTTTACTTTTAAAAAATACATTTTGTTCTCTAGAGCACTTTTAGATTTACAGAGAAAGTGAGCAGAAGGTATCCATGTAACCCCTTTCCCCCTGCATACACTTCTTCCTATCATTAACATCTGGTACTTGTTACAATTGATGAGCCAATATTGATACTTTATTATTAACTGAAGTCTGCAGTTTACATTAAGCTTCACTCGGTGTTGTACAGTCCAATGGGTTTTGACAAATGCCTAATGTCATATATTCACCATTAAGCATCATGCAAAATAGTTCACTACCCTTAAATGCCTGTTCTTAACGTATTTTCTACCCTACCCTAGGCCCCAAGTCCCTGGGAAGAACTAATCTTTATACTGTTTCCATTGTTTAGTGATAAGAAGAAATTATACAATTGCAAAAAGACATGGAGAATCCTTAAATGCAATTGCTGAGTGAAAGAATCCAGTCTGAAAAAGCTACATGCTGTATGATTCCAACTGTATGATATTCTGGAAAAGGCAAAACTATAGAGACATTAATTTGCTTTGTTAACCTAAGTAGGTATCATGAACATTGCTCTATTTCATTCAGTATTCATCTATAGCATCATGTTTCCTTCATAATACAATATTCCTTCATATAGATGTATCATAAATTTATTTAACTGTTTCTTATTTTTGAACATTTAGATATTTACCATTTTTTATCATAAATAATGTTGAAATAAACCACTTCGAAAGTAAAAAAAATTGCATGTTATTATTTTTAGTCTATATTATTAGCAATAGAGTCAGGTGACCAAATGGTATTCACACTTCAACCACTTGCTATTTCCTGCCACGTTACCTTTCACAACAGCTGAGCAAATTTATACCCTGGCCAGCAACATGTGATGATACTTGTTTCTCTGCACCTTCACTAACACTACATAGTTTGATAGTTTCCAACCTGGTAGCTGAAATACTATCATTTTACTTTTATTATTTTTAAAAAATTATTAATGATAATTTTTGATAGTTTTATTAGCTATTTGTATTTCTCTGTGACTGTTGATACACTTTATTTTTCTCTTGGAGTGGTTGTCTATTACTGAGTTGAAAATTCTTATAAATCAAGACATTTGTATTTGTCTTATATACTATAAAATGTATATGTATTTCAATTTGGCATTTTTAAAAAACCTTATGCTATTTTTGATGTGCAGAAGTTTTTACCTTTTACTTATTAAATTTATCAATTTTTAATTTTTTTGTTTTAAAAATATTCATTTTCTGTAGAATTTATTGGGGTGAAGTGGTTAAGTTCTACAGCTTCTAACTGAAAGGTTAGCATTTGATGTTCAGCAGCTGCTCCTTGGAAACCCCGTGGGGCAGTTGTATTCTGAACTGTAAGATTGCTATGAGTCAGAACTGACTCAGTGGCAACCAGTTTGGTTTGGCTTTTGTTATGCAGAGATTAATTTTAATTAATTTATCAAATGAATGTTAATTGCATGCCACTGACGTGCCAGATAACATAGTTTTGCCTGGGGGATTATTGGTACTGCCAGAGTTTCTACTCTCATGGAGCACCACCTTCTTTAAATGGTTCACTGGTTAGTTGTCCCGGAAGCTACTGGTATTACTTCTTCACTGACTTAAATGTCTCCTTTATTATATACTAAATCCACATGTATGATTGTGTCTGCTGATAGATTTTCTACTTGACTCTATTTGTTCCTTTGTTTCTATGCCAGTATCTCACTGCTCAAATTATTATAGTTTTAAAAATAATCTTCATAAATAGAAGGGTAAGGGCTAACTTCATTCTTCTTATTCTAATGTTTAATTTTTTCTGCCCTTGACTTTTCCTTTGTAGTTATACTTCTAGAAGAACTTTGGAATCATTTTGTCAAGTACTGCTCTGAATTCTCCAGTTTCTTTTCAGTACCTTTCATGTCCCTTTGTACCTACTTTATCTTCGATTGGACACCCTGGTGGGATGATGGTTAAGTGCTGCAGCTGCTCACCAAAAGGATGGCAAGTTCGAATCTACCAGGCGCTCCTTGGAAACTCTATGGGGCAATTCTACTCTGTCCTATAGGGTCACTATGAGTCAGAATCAACTCAACAGCACTGGGTTTGGTGGAGTTTTCTTTCTTCTATTAATAATTGCCATGAGTCAGCTCCGACTCGACTGCACTTGGCATTAATAATTGTCTCTCTTGGTTGCTAGGTACTAATTCCTGCATGCTGCCCAAAGCATCATAATCTAGACCTTGAATAAATATCTCTTTTATCAGGCTGCTCCATACTTTAGACTTACCTATTCCCTAGGGTCGCCATGAGTCGGATTCGACTCGATGGCACTTGGCTGGCTATTCACTTTCATTCTCCTAATAAAAATAGACATAGCCCCAAAGCAATTGATGTTTAGTGGCATTGAGAGGCAAAGAATTCAGATGAATTCTCCCTGAGTTGCGGATGTCAGATGGCCCCTTAGCCATCTTGGGAGAGAGACAGAGCAAGAGAGAGAAAGTGAGTATTTAATCAAAGTCCATAATTTATTTAGATTACCTTAATTTTACCTAATACCTTTTTCAGTTCCAAGATCCTGCCCAGGATACCAAGTTATACTTAGTAGTCCTGTGTCCCTAGGCTCTTCTTGGCTATGAACATGTTTTAGACTTCCCTTGTTTTTGATGACCTTGAAGATTTTGAAGAATAGTTGTCAGGTATTTTGTAGAGTGTCTGATGCTTTTCTCTTAATCACAGCGACATTATACATTTTGAGGAGGAAGACTACAAAGGTAAAATGCCGTAATTACTACGTCACATCAAAAGTACATAGTGTCAGCATGATTTATCACTGTTGATATTGATCTCGATTACCTCACTGAGGTAGTGTTTATCAGGTTTCTCCACTGTACAGTTACTTTTTCCCCTCCCCTTTCCATCCTATACTTTTTGGAAAAGAGACTCTATGCACAACCCACACATAAAAAGTGGGAATTTATGAACCCCTCCTTGAGAAAAAAATATATACATAAGTTATTCTGCAGGGGAGATTTGCCTCTTTTCTCCATTTATTTATTCCTTCAATCTTTTATGTGAACTTATGACTCATGGACATTAATTTTATATTCTAGGACACAGCTCAATACTACTTTTTTTTGTTAATCAAGTCATTCTGGCTTTGTCCACTGGGAAATCTTTTTGTTGGCTCCTGAGTTACCTTGTCACATTTTCTTTCTGATGCTAAAGGTTTCCGATTGTGTTGTATATTTCCTGACCAAGTCCTAGAATCAGCCATTTTGTTTTTTAAAGGAATCCTGGTTCCTTTTATGGAAGAAGGGTATTAGAAACTGTAATTTGGACGCTAGGTGTACACATCACCTCTGAAACGTAGTTACACAATGTATGTTTTAGAAGAAGAGTATTTGTGAGTTTACATGCTTTGCTATTTTTTAGAATTCCAATATTACAATAAAGAACCATTTTAAGTTTCAATCTACTTGAGGGTCATATATTTTTTATTTGAGGGCCAACTTCTTGAATATGATCCTGATGCAAATTATCCTAAAGGCATTCCTGTCTTTCAGATATTTTCTCTATTTTTGTTTCTGAATCTATCCTTTTTTTTTTTTTTTAGCTTCTGGAATTCCTGCTTGTGTAGTGACATTAGTGACCCCTGTAACAGTGGAAGTATTGAAGATGGCTTATATGAATGGCAGTGGGTAGGCAAAAATCACTAATTATTTTAAATAGGAAACTTTTTATAAATAAGCTAATGCTGATTTTATATTCTAGTCCACAGTTCAAGGATGGAAAAAACAATGGTATAAGATGGCTTCATGTGTATTCCAACAATAATTTATTTGGAACAGTCAATTCATCTGTTCTTTGTAATGGTCAAGAAAAGCTCCAAGGGGGGAAAAAAACAGATAGATGTTGCTTGTTCTACTGCTGTATGCTTAATAAAAGACCACTGGCTTTGGAATCATGCAGACTCGGTTTAAATTCTCTGTTCTGTCACTTAGCAGCTCATGTTACCTTAGTCACATCGATTTTCCTTTCTAAGCTGTACTGAGGAGCCCTGGTGGCACAGTGGTTGAGAGCCTGGCTGTGGACTAAAAGCTTGGCGGTTAGAATCCACCGGCTGCTCCTTGGAAACCCTGTGGGGAAGTTTTATTCTGTCCTATGGGGTCACTATGAATCTGAACTGACTCAGCAGCAATGGCTTTGGTTTTATGTTAAGCTGTAGTTTACTCAACTGTAAAATATACCTCACAGGGTTGTTTGATAGATCAAATAAAACAAATGTAAACACTTCTGGCAGTATCTGATTCATTATGTATGCTCAATGAAGACCAATTTCCCTTTTCCTTTTTTTCCTCAATGACAAAAGTAGTCTATGTGAAAAAGAGTTTGTAGCACCAAATGTCAGCCTCCTCTGGATTTTTTAAAAAGCCTTAATTTTGCTTGATATTATAGTTTTCCCACATGTAGTTTTTGTTTCATGCTTCACCAAATTATGATGTTTGCAAAGTGCCTTGAACTTTTCCAGTACAAAGCACACTGTAAGCAGGATGGAATTAACATTATCCCTGGTCTAGAAAGTATCATACCTACATTCTTACTGATTGACAGGATACGTGTTGGTACAGTTGACGTTGCCCGGGGACACATTCTTGCCTGAATCTTGCAGCAGTGTTTTGCCACCTGCAGTGTGCTGAATAAACGTGGTCTCATCTATCAGTTCTGTAGCTTTATCTTATAGAAGCAGTCTCGATAAGAGTAAAAAATCCAGCACAGTGTAGTATCAACAACCCATTTCTCTTCAAAGGCATCTTTCAGATGAGGCTCTAACAGCACCTTACAAACGTTAATTATATAAATCTCACACGCTATTGCTCTGTGGGAGGTGAGTGAGTACTTAGTAGAAACGATCATCTAAACAGAGACTGGCTGTGTGGGATGGCATGGCAATGTGAAAGTGGAAATGGGCCCTCAACACACATCCATTGTTGATGCAAAGTTAGTTGTATGGTTGGCTGCCTGTGTACTCTCTACTAGATTCTTGGCTAAAATGTAAAATACATGCTATTCTTTACTAGTGAGAAATTTGTGCTTAATGTGTGCTTCTTGAATACTCAAGATATTAATTATTAAGCTCAATTCTTCATACTTGGATTGAACAGTACCCTAAGGTTTGGAATTGAGTTGCTCATTGCCACATGAGGAAAAACCAACTTTAAACTCAGCTTGAGCTCGAGGGGGTTCAGTCTGATCCCTGTACGGTATTAAGTGGTTGAAAAGGAATATGAGATTCCCTCCATCCAGAGTATATTTTACTGCTAAGGAATGATTTACTGGAGAATTAAGCTTTAAAACTCATAGCAATCATGTGTAATATTTGTATGACATATTAGTGTCTAAACATTTTTTTGCTTTATTTTGATTACTGTGCCTGAAAGAAATTGTGTACATATTATTTATTTAAACACTTAGCAAAGTTATGTATGCTGTCAAAAGTAATATATCTGTTTATTTAGATCACAACAATGCTAAACAGACAGATAAAAATTTCACTGTCTTCAATGATTTAGCAGTAGTCCTTTCTCACCTTTTAGGATTTCATACAGTTTACATGTCTTTGGTTAATCTTTAACATGGAAAAACAAGTTAATTGTTTTGCAGTTTGCCAGGAAATAATTTTTTTTGCAACATAGAATTAAAAAACAAAAACCAAAACCCACTGCTGTTGAGTCGGTGTCAACCAATAGTGGCCCTATAGGACAGAGTAGAATTGCTCCATAGAGTTTCCAAGAAGCACTCAGTGGATTTAAAGTGCCAACCTTTTGGCTAGCAGTTGTAGCACTTAACCACTACACCATAAGCATTTCCAACATAGAGTTAGCATAGATAAATAACAAAGAGATTCTTGGTTTCCAGACCTTACCCTAGCACCTGGAACATGTAAGTCCTCAATTAATATTAGCTAAACAGATCAGAACCATGCTCATAAACCATTTTCCTTGGTAGAGAGCCTTGCCAATTTGATTCCTTGGTTTTTGATAAATCCATTAATTCTATATTATCATTATTATTTTTGCTATAATTTAGAATGGAAAGATTTTTACCTGGTGCAAATTTATTTTGTAATTATAAAACCAAAACCAGTTATAGTCAAGTCAATGTAGACTCATGGCTACCCTGTATGTGCCAGCATAGAACTGTGGGTTTTCAATGGGAGACTTTTTGGAAGTAGATCCCCACGAGTTTCTTCTGAGATGCCACTGGATGAACTCAGACCTCCATTCTTTCAACTAGCAGCCAGAATGTTAGCCATTTGCATCATCTAGGAGCTCCACTTGCCCCCAAACATAAGTGCTGCTGTGAGAATCAATAGTAACTACTTCTGAACTCACTGCCATTGAGTTGATTCCAACCTACAGCAATCCTGTAAGACAGAGTAGAACTACTTCATAGGATTCCAAAGGTTTTAATCTTTAGGGATGCAGACTGCCAGCATCTTTCTCCCTTAGAGTGGTTGGTCAGCTCCAACTGCTGACTTTTTGATTAGCAGCCAAATGCTTTAACCACTGTGCCATCAGGGCTCCTTAATTACCTCTAAACCCAACTACCCAATTAACCAACCAACCAATCAACCAATCAACCAACCAAACCAAATCTAACGCATTGCCTTCAGGCCAATTCCAACTCAAAGTGACCCTATAGGGCCTAGATGCCCCACAGGGTTTCCAATGAGCAATTGGTAGAAATGCATGGCACTCTTTTGGCTAGCAGCTAGGCTCTTAACCACTGTGCAACCAGGGATCCTAGCTACCTGTACTAGGCATTAATTGCCTTCCAGTATCTATTATCTCCTTTTCTCCTTCCTTACAGTACTCAGATTTTGCTTCAAAGAGCTACTCTTTCCCACTGGTACAGTAGTTATCGGCTTGAGTGGGACTGAATTGCCTCCAGTTGCGGGGCAGAAGTCTGGACAACCAATCAGAGCAACTTTTTGTTTACCATAGGCTTATGTATAATCCACTGATATCAACTTGATTCCCACCCATATCAACCCTACAGACAGAGTAGAACTGCCCTACAGGGTTTCCAAGGAGTGCCTGGTGGATTTGAACTGCTGACCTTCCGGTTAGCAGCTGTAGCAGTTAACTACTACTCCACCAGGGTTTCAGAGCTTCTGTATATGCTGGCCTAAATCTATTCAATCCCCAGCCACTGGGACTGGTTTGAGGAAGATTCAATCAGTGAACTGATGGAGAAATGTAAATGGGAATACATGAAGCCCACCTTGTTAACATTCGTTTAAGAAGCACAGGCAAAGTCAGAAGATGAAAACTAGAGAATGACAAAACCAACACCTTTGCAGCAAGAGTCAGTTCCTTGTCTGTGGTGCATCTGGCCAATTGCCATCAAGTCAATTTCACCTCCTAGAGTGATCCTGTGGGATGGACTAGAATTGCCTCCAGAGGATTTCCAGGATTGTAATTTTAGAGAACAGTCTACCATCTTTCTCCTTTAGAGTGGCTGGTGAATCACCAACTTTTTGATTAGTAGCCAAGTACTTAACCCTTGTGCCACCATGAAACTTGCCTTAGCCTCAAACTTGACGGTTCATGAGTCCTTAAGTCCCTTTTGTTATTTAAACTAGTTTGCGTTTGTTTGCCTTTTCTTTGTAAGACAATATAAATCTTAATGATATACAGCCTCATCTGAATCTTGTTTTACATGTAAATAAATATTAGATTCTCCACAAAATATTTTTGTTAAGTTCCTCCTTTTTGAAGGAGGTGTAACTAATTCCAGAAGCAAAAACTATCTCTTCTTTGAACAGAAGACAAAGATATGTGTTTTAGATAACAATGTCATTGTTGTTAGGTGCTGTTGGGCCAGTTCCGACTCAGAGCAGCCCTATGGCCAACAGAACAAAACACTGCACTGTCTTGTGCCACGTCCATAATTGTTGTTATGCTTAAGCCCATTGTTGCGGCCACTGTGTCAATCCATCTTGTTGAGTGTCTTCCTCTTTTTAGCTGACTCTCCACTCTACCAAGCACGATGTCCTTCTCCAGGGACTGATCTTTCCTGACAACATGTCCAAAGTATATAAGACCCAGTCTTGCCACTTTTGCTTCCAAGGAGCACTCTGGGTGTACTTCTTATGGAATAGATCCATTTATTTTTCTGGCAGTCCATGGTAAATTCAACATTCTTCACCAACACCAGAATTCAAAGGCATCAATTCTTCTGTCTTCTTTGTTCATTGTCCAGCTTTTGCATGCATATGATGTGACTGAAAATATCATGGCTTGGGTCAGATGCACTTTACTCTTCAAGGTGACATCTTCACTTTTCAATACTTTAAAGTGATCCTTTGTAGCAGATTTTCCCAATGCAAGCAGCTTGACTGCTGCTTCCATGGTATTGATTGCAGACCCAAGTAAAATGAAATTCTTGGCAACCTCAGTCTATTCTCCATTTATGACAATGTTGTTTATTGGTCTGGTTGTGAAGATTTTTGTTTCTTTGATGTTGAGGTGCAATCCATATCGAAGGCTGTGGCCCCTGATCTTCGTCAGTAAATGTTTCAAATCTTCTTCACTTCCAGCAAGTAAGGTGGTGTTGTCTGCATAATGCAGGCTGCTAATGTGTCGCCCTCCAATCCTGATGCCTCATTCTTCTTCATAGAATCCAGCTTCTTGGGTTATTTGTTAGAAATACAGATTAAAAAGGTGTGGGGAAAGCATACAACCCTCATGTACACCCTTTCTTGACTTTAAAACATGCTGCCTCTTCAAATGGCTGAACATCAACCAGTTCTTTCTGGTATAATGGCTTTGTGTGCACCTTCCATCTTCTTTTTATTTTTTATTTATTTATTTTTTATTTTTTATTTAACATAACTGAGTAAAAATATACATTCACATGTAAATTTACATGCCCCCCTATATGCAGCTTCCACTGCTCTCCCTGTCCGGTGACTGCACACTATTCCTCTCTGCTCCATACATGTCTCATCCTCCCAACAGTCTCCTTTCCCCTCCTCTCTGTCCACTCCCCTTCCTCCAGCCAGAGGTCAGCAAGATGATATCCTATAGATGTATAGAACCATAAAGTGCTTCCAACATATGGTTACTCTGCATTGCCAAGTCCATTCCATTCCTGTCCAAAGAGTGGACCTTTATTATAATTTATGGGAACAGGCAGCATCAGGGCCGGGGGCCATGCTCTCAGAGGAACCCCAAAACCGCTGGACCATCAATTGAGGTCTTTTAGTGGAGATCTCATGATGCACCTCTTTTATTCTTGTGTTGCCAGTGAGGCTCCTCTCTGTGAGCTCCGTCATGGCTATCACTGGTGGTGGCCGGGCACCATCCGGTTCTTCCGGTCCCAAGTCGATGTAGGCACCCACTCTTGTGGGTCTCTCTGTCTTCTTGGTTGTCTTTACCGCATGCCATTTTGGCCCTCGGTGAGCATCCGTTCCTGCTGAGTTGGGACCATTTGCTGTGTCCTCGGATGGCAGCTTGGCAGCTTTTAAGACCCCAGACGCCACTCACCAATGTGGGGTGCAGAGAGCTCTCTTAGCAAAACGCTAGTTGTGCCAATTGGCCTGGAATTCGCCTAAGAGCATGGTCCCCCGTCCCCTGCCCCAGCTACTCTATCCTTGCAGTATTGAGTTAAAAACCTTCCATTTTCTTTTGATGCTCTCTGAGTTGTTTGTTTCTCTGTAGAATCTTTCACTACTGCAACTTGAGGCTTGAATTTTTTCTTCAGTTCTTTCAGCTTGACAAATACAGAACATGTTCTTCCTCTCTGGTTTTCCATTTCCAGCTCTTTGCGCATGTTGTTATAATTCTTTTGTCTTCTCAAGCTGCTCTTTGAAATCTTTTGTTTAGGTCTTTTATTTCTCCATTTCTTCCTTTGGCTTTAGCTGCTCAACATTCAAGAGCAAGTGTCAGAGTCCTTTCGGATATCCAGTTTGGTCTTTTCTTTCTTTCTTGTCTTTTTAATGGCTACTTGCTCTCTTCATGAATGATGTCCTTGATGTCATTCCACAATTGGTCTGGTCGTCAGTCATTAGTGACCAACACATCAAATCTGTTCTCGAGATGGTCTTTAAACTCAGGAGGGATATACTCAGGTCATACTTTGGCTCTCCTGGACTTGTTCTAATTTTCTTCAGTTTCAATTTGAATTTGCATATGAGCAACTGGTGATCTGTGCCATAGTCAGCACCTGGTCTTGTTCTGACTGCTGCTTTGAAGCTTTTCCTTTGCCTTTTTCCACAGATGTAGTCAATTCGGTTCCTGTGTATTCCACCTGGTGAGGTCCGTGGCTACAGCTGTTGTTTGTGGTGGTTAGAAAAGGTATTTGCCATGATGAAATTGTAAGTCTTTCAAAATTCTATCATGCAATCTCCAGCATTATTTCTATCACCAAGGCCATGTTTTCCTTACTGATGCTGTTACCCTCCTTACCCGATAACAATGCAACTGGAAAAACAGGTAGATGTTTATGAGAAACTTGTTAATATTGTCTATTTAAATTTTTCACAAGTATCCAAGATGTTATAAGCCTTTGCCTGACACAGTCAATGCATCCACCTTTACGCACATCTCATATTTGTCATTGTACCCTTTTTAATTGCTCATTAGAAAAAAGCTGTATTACAATGGAGGTTAGCAGAATCATGTTAACAAAAAATCCATGTAGGTAACCTCCGCAGATTTTAGTGTTGTTCACGCTACTAAATCTTTTGCTTTATATCTTTCCTTGGTTTCCATCATTGTTTATTTTAAAATCTCCTCAAGTTTGACTTTCCTTAAAGAGTCATCCAAAACTGAGAATAACTTTTGGAATTCTTCTTCTCGTGATCTGGTTGTATCACAAGAGGGATCAAAGAGGTTTTGTTCTGTTCCTGTAATCAGCTATTTCTTTGAGAGGGCAGAGTCATAAGAGTTTGAATTATGCTTAGAAATGCATACGAGGCAAGCAGCTACATGGCATTTTAATTACCTCTCTCCACCCTAATGAAAAACACCACCAGCACAGACATCTAAGGTCAAGTTCAGCTTGGTGCTCCTGGGGTAAAAAATAATTTGACTGTCTCCTTCCTTTCTAGGTTTTTTTTTCCTTTTTTCGTTTTACATTTTCAGTCTGCTTGCTTTAAACACTTTATTTTATTTCTTAAGGACTCACCTTTTGCTAATGTTAGGACAATTTCTACTTGACACATTCTTATTCCTGCCAGATTGTATGTGGCATAATATTAATAGTTACAAAGAGAACAGATGGTTGCCTTTGTAATTCACCAATTATAATAGACCCTTGCTTAATATGAATTACACTAATTAAAACCATTAATAATTCATCATATGTGACCCGTATGGTGACTCCACAAACAGTAAGTTTGCAAATGAGTATTTAGAATATTTCTCCACCCTTTGCAGGCTGTTAATGTGTCACCCTCCAATCCTGATGCCTCATTCTTCTTCATAGAATCCAGCTTCGTGGGTTATTTGTTAGAAATACAGATTAAAAAGATGTGGGGAAAGCATACAACCCTCATGTACACCTTTCCTGACTTTAAAACATGCAGTGTTCCCTTGTTCTGTTCACAATAACAACAAACAAGAATGCACATTCATTTCAGTGATATAATAAAACACAAAAAAGCAAAATAAAAAATTTCCAGATGTTAACACACAGGGTACACTCTCAGGTGAATATACATTTAACCTAAGTGTTCATATTTTCAACACATACATCTGTAATTTTGTTTGTCACAATCATCACTGAAATTTAGATCAATTAATGGTACTTTGGCATTCTCTATTTTTCAATTGATCTGTAATATTCAGAATACTGTGCCAAATGTCAAGGCAATTAAAAAAATTGACTTTCCCACTTACCATTGCTGCCTATCAAATCATGCCCAAATTTGCAGGCCGAAACTAAAGGTAATCATTTTATTATGTCCACATAAGCTGTGAGACAGGAGTCTGGGAAGGGCTCAGCTGGGTGATTTTGGCTTGGAATATCTCATGTGGTTGCATTCAGGTAGTGGCTAGAGCTGGAACAACAGGAGACTGGAACAGCTGAGGACTCATCTTCCTTTGTGTAGCCTCAGGGTCCCTCCATGTGTTCTCTCTGAATGGGCTAGTTTGAACTTCCCACACAGCGTGTTGGCTTTCTGGCAGTTAAACCACTCACGTGGCAGTTCAGAGCAAGTGTTCCAGGCAATGGGGTAGAAGCTCTTCTAATTTTTATGATCTAGTTTTGAGACTTATGGAGTACTCTTGTGCCTGCTAGTGAGTCACCAGTTACCTCCAGCTTCAGAGGAGAGGAGCTAGGCTCTGTGTTTCATTGTTGTTGCGTGTGTGCTTTTCAGCTGCTTGCAGTGGAGCAGATGGTAGGTGTGAACTGCGGACCTGTGTTTGCAGCCGGACTCTTAATTACTGCGCCACTGAAGTTCTTTATATTTTGTTGAGGAACTGGTTAAATTCCAGAAGAGCACTGGGACTGGAAATTTTGTGATCATCTTTGGAAAACACAATTTGCTATGATGAACAAGACCTGTCTTTTCCAAAGAAGTTTACAACCTAGTGGGTAAGATCATGATTCTCAAATAGTATGTTAGGTACCCCAGAGCCCTGTAGTAAACTTACAGTTTAGCCATAGACAACATGTGACTTACTACTCTCAGATTCTTTGGGCCTAATTACTTAACAAAGCCAAGCCAAGTGCCATCGAGTCAGATCCGACTCATGGCGACCCTAGGGGCCAGGGTAGAACTGACCCCCAGAGTATTCAAGGAGCGCCTGGTGGATTTGAACTGCCAAAGAGACCGATTAAATATGTCCTAGGTGTGCCATGAAAATGTCATAGACAACTGAAGTTTCTGTGAACAGAGAAAGTTAGGAACATCTGGTATAAAACTAAGACATGGAAATCCAACTTCAGTCCTAGCAGACCCATTACTAACATTTGGGGGCCCAGGGCAAGAATATAAACAGAATACCCTATTCTTCTCACTGCAGTTCCTACCTTTGTGGGATCCCTCCCCTCCCCTCCCCTCTCTTCCCCTCCCCCCCTTAGTTTTGTTCTCTCCCCTTTTCCACCCCCAAGAGCTGCTGCTTGGCTGTAGGGATGAATACAAAAGAGGCAAATCAGCCTTTTGCAGAAAAGATCAGGGAAAGAGGACCATGTGAAAGCAGGCTCAGAGTGGATTTGAGCAAGGAATTCTGGTGTCTCAGGCACCCAGTACATGAATAGGTCTCTGAGTGAACATGTCCCCTGGCTCTTACAGAACTTCAGACTGTTTGCAAGGGTCTGAACAAGGCTAGTTCAGGGCAGATTTTGGTAAGCATGATAGCAGAGGTAGATATTGATTGCTGTGAAAATGAAATAAAGGGAGCCATTAATTTTGACTGGCTGTCTTGGGAAAAATTTTATGCATGTTGTATTCAAGGATGAGGAAAGGAAGTAGGGGGAAGTGGGATGAATGGGATTTAGTCAACTGCAGGGCTTAATGAAACTTCTTGGGGCAGGGATCAAAAGAAAAACTAAAATTTGCTTACTGTCAGAAATGAATCCAGGTTTAAGTGCTTTCTGTAGCTTATATAATTTGGGGGGGTATTCTTTCAGGAAAAAAATACAAAATTAAGTGCACAAAACTTCACAGGTGTGAGATCATTAGAGCAGAAATAATAAGAATGTTGACACAATGTGAAGAATGTCAGCCGTGTCACTGATCATTATGTCTAGAAACTGCTGAGTGGGAATGGCTTTTGCTGTGTTTATTTTTATCAAAAATGAAATAAAAATATTACTTAAAAATCATGCAAATTACAAGATTATAAAGCTTACAAAGCTGGAATATTGGAAAATCTAGACACATAGCAATTTCTAAACTATATAGGTATCTGCAACAGCTTTTTTTTATACTGTTCTTGACTGTGTAGTCTTTGCTTCTTTAGTAAAAAATCAATTTTATGTTCTGTAGGGGCAATAGGAAGGTAATCCATTTTAGCATGATTGATTTCATAGCTACATGTGCACATACGTGTATTTAATTTAACTGTGGTAACATACATATAGCCAAAGATTTTCCATTTTGACCACTTTTAAGTGTACAATGCAGTGTCGTTAATTTATGTGTTATGACCATCACCACTATCTATTTTTAGGGTGATTCATCCGACTCAATGGCACTTGGCTGGCTGGCTGGCTGGCATCAATCTAATCAAGGGCTCAAAAAAAAAAAAAACGCCAAACTCATTGCTGCCGAGTTGATTCCAACTCAAAGTGACTCTATAGGACAGAATAGAACTGCCCCATAGGATTTCCAAAGAGTGGCTGGTGATTAGAATTGGCAACCTTTTGGTTAGCAGCCAACTGCTTACCACCTGTCCCACCAGGGCTCCCCAAACAGTAACTCAGTACCTCTTAAATACTAGCTCCTCATTTTCCCCTCCTGTCTCCCTCTGGTAACCATTAATAAACAATCTGTATGCATTTCCCTATTGTAAGTGTTTCACGCAAGTGAGATCATATCATATTTGTCCTTCTGTGTTTTTTTGACTTATTTTGCTCAGTATATTGTTTTAGAAGTTTATCCATGTCACAGCATGTATCAGAACTTCATTTCTCTTTATAGGTGAATAATATTACATAGATAGAAACACCACATTTTGTTTATCCATTCATCTGTTGTTGGATATTTGGGTTGTTTCTGTCTCTTGCCTTTTGTGAGTAATAACACTGCCAGGAACACTGGTGCACAAATAACTGTGTGCACTGCTACTTTAAATTGTTTGGGGTGTATACTTAGAAGTGGAATTGTTGGGTTGTATTATAACTCTACGTTTAACTTTTTGAGGAATTACTAAACTATTTTTTGCAATGACTGTACCATCTTAAATTCCCACCAGCCATGGATGGGGGTACAAACTTCTCCACAGATTTTCCAAAACTTATGATTTTTCCTTTTACATGATAGATTGAATATATTTTTATTGATAGTTTAAAAAGACTAACCCCATCATCATTAGTAATATTTTCATGACCTTTTTCAATTTTGGCAAACCTGTTATGTTGTTTGAATTGTTCCAGAACTATTCTTTGTTTCTAGTATAGCTACGGGTTTTGTTACCCTCAAATCTAGTGATTCTGATGAATTCTATTTCTCATGATTATTGTAAAAGTGTAAAAAATATGCAGCTTTTGTGATTGTATACACTGCATTATCAAATCAAATATATTCCTGATAGACTAAGACATCTGTTTTGATTTGATACTGATGAGAATCAAATAATCTGCTAAGATTTTAAATATTTGACTGGAAGAATTTTCTGCATATTGACTTCTAACTTCATGTATTTTAAACTTGTGTCTCCTTCACTACCATACGCTATCATAGCTGAGCTTTGTAGGGATCAGCAGTTGGCCCAGCACCTTCGTCGCAGGAGACCAGAAGAGATGGCATGATTGGCCATAAAGTGGTTCCTGGACACCACAGTTTCTAAGATTGCAATCTTTATGGGAGCAGATTGCCAGGTCTTTTCTCCAGTGAAGCTGTTGGGTGGTTTGGGACCGTCAGCTTTTCAGTTAGCAGTCAAACTCTTAACCATTGTACCACCAAAACTCTGTGAATCACATCAAGTGTATATGATAGGTAAGATTGTGTGTCAACTTGCCTGGGTTATGACTCTCAGTAGATTGGCAGTTATGTATTCACGTAATTGTCTACATAGGGGGATATTATATAATGTAATCACCTCTGTCAATAAGTCTGCTGTTGTTGTTAGATGCTGACTCATAGCAACCCTATATTAAACAGAACAAAGCATTGCCCAGTTCTGTGCCATGCTCACAATCACTTTTACACTTGAGCCTATTATTGCAGCTGCTGTGTCAGTCCATCTTGTTGAGGGTCTTCCTCTGTTTCGGTAACCCTCTGCTTTACCAGCATGATGTCCTTCTCCAGGGACTGATCCCTCCTGACAACATGTCCAGAGTACGGAAGACAGTCTTGCTACCTTTGCTTCTAAGGAACACTCGGGTTGTACTTCTTCCGGAAGAGATCTGTTTGTTCTTTTGTATGTCCATGATACACATTCAATATTCTTCCCCAACACCACAATTCAAAGGCATCAGTTATTCTCCTGTCTTCCTTATTCATTGTCCAACTTTCACATGCCTATGATATGCTTGAAAATACCACAGCTTCGGTCAGGCGCACCTTAGTCTTCAAGGTGACATCTTTAGTTTTCAACACTTTAAAGAGATTTTTGCAGCAGATTTTCCCAGTGCAATGCATCTTGCGATTTCCTGATGGCTGTTTCCATCAGCATTGATTGTGGAACCAAGAAAAATGAAATCCTTGACAACCTCAATTTTTTCGCCTTTTATCATGATGTTCCAGTTGTGAAGATTTTTGTTTTCTTGATGTTGAGGTACAATCTGTATTGAGGTCTTTGATCTTCATCACTTTGTGTTTCAAATCCTCTTCACTTTCAGCAAGCAAGGTCCTATCATCTGCAAAATGCGTGTTGTTAATGAGTCTTCCTCCGGTCTCGTTGTATTGTTCTTTGTATAACCCAGTTTCTCAGGTTATTTGCTCAGCATACAGACTGAAAAGGTATGGTGAAAGGATACAGTCCTGATGCATACTTTTCCTGACATTAAATCATGTAGTATTACCTTGTTCTGTACACATCACTGCCTCTTGATCCATGTACAGATTCTTTATGAGTGCAATTAAGTGTTCTGGAATTCTCATTCTCCTCAGTGTTACCCTTGGAATTGTCAATAAAACACGGATAAACATACATCAGCAATGATATCATTGTTCAGTATGAGTCAGAAGTGACTTGACAGCCCCTAACAATAACAACAAATGACAACTTCTTTTTCTGAATACAGCTGGAATTTCTGGCAGTTTCCTATCAATATACTTTTGAGGTTGCTTTTGAATGATCTTTAGCAATTTTTTACTTGTGTGTGATGTTAATGAAATTGTTTAATAATTCCCACATTTGATTGGTTCACCTTTTGGGGGAACAGTCACAAATAATCTCTTCTAGTTGGTTGACCAGGTAGCTGTCCTCCAAACTTCTTGGTTTAGATGAGTGAGCACTTCTAGTGCTGCATCCATTTGTTGAGACATCTCAGATAATATTGCGTTAATTCCTGGAGACTTGTATGTTCTTCAGTGCCTTCAATGCAGCTTCAACATCTTCCTTCAGTGCAATCGGTTCCTGATCTTATCTTTTGAAATGGTTGAAGGCTGACCAATTCTTTATGGTATAACAACTCTGTGTATTACCTCCACCTTCTTTCGATGCTTCCTGAATCATTTAATATTTTAGTTGACGGTACTTGGATTGGCTTGGCTGTAGAATTATTCACCATTGTAACACAAAGCTTGATTTTTTAATTCAGTTCTTTTGGCTTGAGACATGCAGAGTGAATTCCCCTTTGGTTTTCTATTTCTGATTCTTTGCATATATCATTTTAACACTTTGTTTGTTTGAGCCATTTTTTGAAATCTTTTGTTCAGTTTATTTACTTCGTCGTTCCTTCCTCTTACTTTGGCTACTTGACATTCAAGAGGAAGTTTCAAAGTCTCTTCTGACATCCAATTTGGTCTTTTCTTTCTTTCCTGCCTTTTTAATGTCCTCTTGTTTTCTTCACATATGATGTCTTGGATGTCATTCCACAACTTGCCAGGTATTTGGTCATTAGTGTTCAATGCATCAAATGTATTCTTGAGATGGTATATAAACTCAGGTAGGGTAGGCTCAGGATTGTACTTTGACGCTTGTGGACTTGTTCTAATTTTCTTCAGTTTCAGTTTGAACTTGCATATAAGCAGTTCATGATGGTCTGTGTTGCAGTCAGCACCTCATCTTATTCTGACTGATGACACTGAGCTTGTCCATTGTCTCTTTCCATAGATGTAGTTGATTTGACGCCTTCATATTCCATCTGGTGTGGACCATGTATATACCACTGCCACTGAGTTGACTCTGACTCATAGTGACTCAATATTCGGAGTAGAACTGTTTCGTAGCATTTCCTGGAGTATTTGAACTACTGACTTTTTGGTTAGTAGACTTAACCACTACACCACCAGGGTTTACAAAGGTTAAACTCTTATATACAGTCAACATTTATGTTGTTTAAAAAAGAGGTTGTTTTTCTTGGAAATTTCTGTCATGTGATCTCTGGCATCATTTCTCTTACCAGAGCTGTATTTTCTGGTTACCAGTCTTCTTCATTGTTTCCAACCTTTGCATTAACATTCTGATTGTATGCTCAGTCAGTTTCAGGTTGCAGAAGCTGGTAAAAAACTTCCATCTTTGGTTTAGTGTTGGTGCATAAATTTGAATAAGAGTCTTAGTAACTGGCCTTCCTTGTAGGTGTATTGTATCACTGACAGCATTGCACTTCAGCATAGATCTCGAAATCTTCTTGGCTATGAATACCACACCATTTCTGTTCAAATTGTCCTTTTAGACATAGCAGACCATACAACTGTCTGATTCAAAAGAGGCAATACCAGTCCATTTCAGCTCACTAATGCCTAGGATATCAATGTTTAGGTACTCAATTTCCTTTTTTGATGATTTACAGTTCTTCTAGATTCATGCTTCATACATTCCGTATTCCAACTGCTAATGGGTGTTTGCAGCTATCTCTTCTCATTTTGATTGGTGTAACATCAGCAAACGAAGGTACTGAAAGCTTGACTCCATCCACATCATTAAGGGTCATTCTATTTTGAGAAAGTAGCTCTTTCCCAGTTACCTTTTGTGTGTTTTCCAATTGGGGGTGGGGCTGTCATTTTCTGGCACTGTATATGACAGTGTTCCACCGTTAGACATAAAGTTTGCACTGTCTAATTCTTTTCAAAAGTAGAATCGCTGGTCCTACTTCCTAGTCTGTCTTAGTTTGGAAGATCTGCCAAAGCCTGTCCACCATGGATGACCCTGCTGGTATCTAATACCAGTGGCATAGCCTCCAGTGTCACAGCAACAAAGAAGCCCTCATAGCACAACAGACTGACAGACAAGTGGGGGAATATATGTGGACTTTCTGGCAAAGCTCACTGGCTTTGCCTGCCTAGATACCACAGCTGGTTCCTGTTCACTTGACTTCCAGTTCTTGGGAAATGAGCTAGCATCTTTCCTGCCAACCTTGGGATTCATCAGCCTCCACAGCCAGTGAGCAGTGGCCTGCCAGCCTGCCTGTTAATCTTTGGATTCCTTGACCTCTGCAGCCTGCGAGCCAGAGGCCTTCTGTCTGCTGATCTTGAATTCACCAGCCCCTAACACTACATGAGTCAGGAAAAGCCGCCAGCCTGACCCACAAACTTGGGACTTCCCAGCCTCTACAACCATGTGAGCCATTTCCTTGTTATGAATCTCTCTCTCTCTCTCTTTGCTCCCTGTGTGTGTGAGTGTGATTGTGTGTGTACACACTTCACTTCCCCCAGTCTTAATACTAAATATAAACTTTGGTGTATTCTCAACTCAATCAATTGCCCCTTTTTTCAGATCTTCAAGTGGTGCACGGTTATCCAAAGTCACCCAGCATAAAGGGAAGTTGGAGTAGAAAAGTACAGTGACCTTAACCAATTGCAGCTAAAAGAAATCTTATTTTGCATATTTTATAAAATTCTATACCCATGAAAACCCATTGTTGAGGTTTTCCCAGGGCTTTGGAAAATGCCCTTGCAAAGTAGACTCCTAAAGTTTAAACTTCACTCACCTGAATCCTCTCTGCTCACTGTTCTTTATTCAGTAGCACAAACTGAAAAAAAAAATGTGTTCCATTATTAAAGAGAAAAAAGGACAATTCTTGTACATTTAAATTTGTAAACTGAGATTCATGTTACTATAATGTTGGTAAAAGAGTATGTCCACTTGATAATATATCTCAAACACTCTTCTATGTGAACCCGTTGCCACTGAGTTGATTCTGACTCACAGAGACCCTATAGGACAGAGTAGTACTGCGTGTAGGATTCTATGAATCAGAATAACTCCATGGCAGTGATTTGGTTTTGGGTGGAATCTTTATGGAAGCAAGTTGCCACATCTTACCAGTTTGCCATATTTTTCTCCCTTGGAGTGACTGACAGATTCAAACTGCTGACCTTTAGGTTGGCAGCTGAATATCTACCCAATGTGCTATTAGGGTTTCTTGTCTTCTTCATAGAATGGCACAATATAACATTTATATAATCATTCTATGGATTTTTAGTTTATATCTAAATTTTTTTGATTATGAATATTGCAGCATAAATATCTTTTACATAAATAAACTACTATTAGCTTAGTCTCTTACATCTTTTTGTGTGCTGGATGCTATGCTAGGTATTAAGAGGTATGGATTCCAATTGCTAACAAAATCACCCCAATACAAAGGAGAACATGCTAAAATTCATGTTGTTTTCAATTCTTAGCACTAATATATTTGTGTCACATGAGATGTTATATGGTAACTCCATGCTGAAATAAATAATATGGAAGCCCACAGGTTGGGTGGAGGTGGAAGATTGGTCTGGGTCTCTGGTCAGTACTCACCCCATCTTCATGTCCTGACTTGCTCTGCTGTTGCCTCTGAGTCTTTTTGCCAAGGAAGGCCCACGGCTAGACACTGTACCCCTCACCATGGCCACTGATCAGGAATGCCACAGAAGTTTTCAGATTCTGTCTGACAATAGCAGTTAACTTAGGTTACTGTAAGGGCTTTTTTGACTTTTGATTCTGTGGTTTGCTAGCAACTGTTATGAGGCTGTGTTCTCCTTTGTCCTTGCATAAAACTAACAATCCCAAATCTGTTGCCATGGAGTAGATTCCAACTCAGTGACCATATAGGATAGAGTAGAGGTTCCAAGGCTATAAATCTTTACAGAAACAGACTGCCACATCTTTCTCCTGCAGAGCAGCTGGTGGGTTTGAACTGCTAGTACTTTGGTTGACAGCAGAAAGCTTTCATCATTATGCTACCAGTATTCTTCCATAAGACATAACAAATAATTCAGTGATAGCACTTACCATATTGTTCTTTCCTAAAAATAATGTTTCAAAGAGGAAAATTATTTCCTTATTTAGCTTTGAAATCTACAAAACTTACCTATAAAGTTTGACAAGAAGTAGTTTTTTTCATAAAGATCTTCTTAATGAATGAATGAATAGCATGCTTTGTGCAACAATTTAAGCATAGTACATACATGCTCGTGGTTGATTTATAGATATATTTTTTAAAGGTACAAGAACTGTTTCAGTTTGCCCCACCCTTCTTTGGACTGATCATATAGATCTCCAATTGTTTCTGTTTCAGAATGGTCAGTTTGCTTTATACGGATTGTCTTAGGCTGGGTTTTCTAGGGAAGCAAAACCAGTAACACGTGTAGGTACAAGGAAAGATTTATAATATATATATATATATACAGATAGATAGATACAAATATAGGAAGCAGCTCACATAATCACAGAAGCTGAATGTCCCAAGCTGTGGCTCAAGCCTCATGTGTCCATGGAAGCTGAGGAACCCAAGGTCAGCAAGTCAGAGATCAGAGTTGTAGATCACCGGTGGTGTAGATCAGTGGATCCCAAGCTGGTGGCGAGACGAAGTGACAGAGGCTGGAGGTTGGTGGATCCCAGGCTGGTGGTGAGATGAAGCGACAGAGGCTGGCGAATGCAGGATCGGCAGGTCAGGGAGCAGGACTCTCAAGTGCCGACTGTAAGGACTGATGAGTCCAACAGCTGCTAGCTCAAGTCCCGGAACCAGACACTGGAAGAAAAGAGCAGGAGCTCCTGGCCACGTGAGCGATCAGCAGCCATAGTCCCAGGTCCTGAGATAAGAGCTGAGGGGCAGGGAGCCACCACAAACCCCGCCCTGCCACTTAATACAGCAGCCAAATAGGTAGCAGCCAAGTTGACATAATCCTGACCACCATATGGATTTATAGAAAAGGGTTGGAATTTGCCCAAATGTCCCACATCACCTTTTTGCAGCCACCTCTAGAAGATTACATAATGAAAGGAGCACATATAGGTGCTACTGTATTGTGAAGATGGAGCTGGTAAATGTCAAACAAAAATGGAAATATGTCAGCTTTTTACATTTGTGTGTTAGGATGAAGCTGCCCACTCCATCACAGTCTCGGTTTTGTTACAAGAAGAGTGGGCAGAAGAGCCCCATTGAATAGAACATTAAATGGAGTAGAGTGGAAGGCACGTGAGTGTGGCAAGGGAGAAGAAGAGGCACTTACTTGGGATAAAAGTCCAAGGCGGCACCAGACAAGGCGGGCAATAGCATTCTGAGGTGCCGCAAAAATGAAAGGTTCCTGACTGAGGCAGCTAAGCAAGAGGAGGGAAGATATTTCTGCTGACATATAGCTGCTGTCAGTGAATATTTACCTTGAAGGTGGGCTGGGGCACTACTTAGAGATTGCCCCATGATGGTTATCCTCCCTACACCTCAGAGCACACGAGTGATGCTGAATAAGTAATGCAGGATCAGCCACATGAGGACAATATAGATATTTTTCTCTAAAATTTTTATTTTGATGTGATTTCTGACTCAAAAGTTGCAAGATGTGTTCAGAGGATTCCCAAATACGCTTCACCTAGATTCTCCAAAAGAAAAGAACTAAAGTTTGCAGACATGGTACCACTTACCCTAAATATTTTGTGTATATTTGTATATAATGTATATTTTCAGAATCAGAAAATTAATATTAACACATGATAGTTATCTAACATGTTGGTAGATTTTTCCCATTGTCTCAAAATTTACTTTAACAAACAAACACAACAGCAAGAAACAAAAACAAACCGAAAACCAAAACAAAAAAAACCCCATAAAACTGTCAGATAACACATTGCATCCAGATTGGTCTACTTGAACCTGACATTTTATTCAGCTGAGTTTTACTTTAACCTGGAAGAGTTCCTCAGCATTTCACAACACTGACAGTTTTCAACAGTACAGGCCAGTTATACCAACAAATGCTCTTCAGTTTGGGTTTATTTGCTCTGTCCTCATGATCAGATTCAAGTATGCATTTCTGACAGAAATTGCACAGGAGTGCTGCTGTGCCCCTCATTGTGTCTGTCGTGCACCTCTGCACCATTAATAATGATCGTTGACCATTCAGACAAGGTGGTGTCTGCTAGTTTCTCCACTGAAAAGTTGCTATGTTTTAATGGCAATTAATAAATATCTTGTGGGGAGAAACTTTGAGACTATGGAGAAAACCTGTTACTCATCAAATTTTCACATATGAGTGTAGCATCCATTGATGATTCTTGCCTGAATCAATTGTTACAATAATAGTGGCTAACAGATGACTTTCCAATCCCATCACTCCTCCTATATTTATGAATTGGCTTTGTACTCCAAGGAAGAGCTTTCCTATACTTTTTTAGTTATCTAGTGCTGCTATGAGAGAAACACACAAATAGATGGCGTTAATAAGCAGAAACTTATTTTCCTACTGTTTAAGAGGCTAGAAGTCCAAATTCAGAGTGCTGGTTCTAGAGGAAGGCATTTTTGTCTCTGTAGGTCCTGAAGGACAGTTCATGTCTCTTCATCTTTTACCTCCTACTTCCTTGGAGATTTCTGTGTGTCTTGGTATCTTACTCCATCTCTCCTCTGCTGGCTTGTTTAACTGTTTTATGTCTCCAAAGGGACTCACTCAAGATATGCTTTCACTAATCTTGCTTCATTATTGTAATATAGAAAACCTATTCCCAAATGAGGCTATAATTATAGGCATGAAGGCTAAGATTTACAATACTTGTTTTTGGGGGGATATATTTACATCTACAACATTATATATGTACGAGATGTGGCAATTAAGTGCAAAAACTTGCTGCCGTATGCTTACATTGGGAGCACTTGTACAAACAATTCGGTAAGGTTTTATAACCTTGGTGTATCAGTGTCTCACAGCTGTATGTGTGTTGATGTGTGGCAGTGTCTTGATGAGTGGCATTCGTTATTGTTGTTGCATGTTTTTGTGTACCATTACGAGAATGTTGGAGCTTGAATTAAAGCAGTGAGCAAACATTCAGTTTCTTGTTAAACTGGGCAAAAGTGGAAGCAAAATCAGGGATACGTTAGTATGAGTTTGTGGAGATAATGTCATCAAGAAAACAGCAGTGTACAAATGGATTAAACATTTTTCTGAGGAGAGAGAGAAAGCATCGCTGGTGAAGAGAGGTCGGGGGCCAGTAATGAGCAGAAGTGATGAATCAAAATCATTCGCTGACTGTGAGAAGCATAGCAGACCAAGTCAACACTGATAAAGCAACAGGAAAATCTTAACTGAAAATCTTGGCAGGAGAAAATTGTGTGCAAAAATGGTCCTGAAGTAGCTCACTGATGAACAAAAGCAAAGGAGAGTTGAAGTTTGCCAAGACCTTTGGAGAGGTAAGGTTGTGTTAGCGCTGTATCAACACTGGTGGTGAAACGTGTGCCAACACAACGCTGAAACAAACCATCGAAGTACACCATAGAAGTCAGCCAATTCTCCACAACCAAGAATGTTCCATTGGTCCAAACCAAGAGTTAAAACAATGATGCTAAACTTTTTTGATATCAGAGGGACTGTTCATTACGACTCGATAGCAGTGGGTTTGGTTGGTTTGGTTCATTATGAACTTGTACCAACTGGATGAACAGTTAGCTAAGTTTACCATTTGGAAGTGCTGAAGAGGCTGTGTGAAAAGGTTAGACAAAAATCACCTAGACTTTTCACCAACAACTCGTGGCTCTTGCATCACGGCCCTCCCCTGTCTCCTTCTTTCTCTCTGACTGCTAAACTTCTTCAACGTTACAACTCTTGATCCGTATCATAGCACGTTTAGGTCCATTAGCAAGCCTTCTCTCTCTGCTTCTCCCTTTTCTTTTTCCTTGACTCTGGTCCTGGCCTCTAACCATTTTTGTGGGGTTGCCTCCTTAAGCAGAGAAGTGACTCAGTCCTGTTGGGCACATTTTCAAGCCATTATTTGCATCACAACCGACTAATTTCCTTGCTGGACTAAACTAATCAATCCTCTCTCTGGACTGTAAGGGACTCCATTATTTGCATAAAAAGTGATGTTTCCTGCTGGTAGGGACTTGTTTCTTCCCTTTGCATAAGTAACAAGCTTGTCCCAAGGATTAGGGCAACTGTAACAACTCTTCAAGACTTAGGGGGAAATCTCCCAATCTTTTTTTTTTTAATTCGACAGCCACTCATTTCACTACTACAAACCTGTTGCTGTCAAGTTGATTCTGACTTGTAACACTCCTGTAGGAAAGAGTAGATCTACCCAACAGGGTTTGTAAGGAGAAGCTGGTAGATTCGAACTGTCAGCCTTTTGGTTAACTGTTGCACTTTCTACCACTGTGACGCAAGGGTCATTTTATCAGAGTCCCCACCAGTTTATGGGCACTTTCTTATTTTTTGGCATAACAAGTTTTCCAGACTTAACTTGTACTTGTCCTGAAATGGACCTGTTTTATTTACTCATTTATTTATTTAAGTGAAAAATGGGATGATGGCTTTCAGATTCTATCAGTAGAATGAGCTAGGAAATAGAACTAAATAAGTAGTTACTTATTAGAAACTTGAGCTCATACTAATACCTTCAGTTTCTATTTCAAGGCTGGCATTCCACCTTTCCATGGTGTAACTTCTTTCTCTGGCAAAAAGAAACCTGGCCTCCACTGAGCACAATATATTTACTATTTGCTTAGTCCTAAAATACGTGGAAAGAAGTTTCAGAATTACTAAGCCAAATGCTTGTGTGTGATTGGGGATGGGGGAGTGGCTCCTACTGACAGGACTTCAGTAACTGTTTATGTTTCTTTTTGTCTTTAGTTTGAAGGTATGTAGTCCAAATATGCTACTCAAAAGTTATTTGAGCTTGTCCCCCCACTCATACACACAATTTAGTAATTTATTTCTGTTTGTATTTCATTTTAGCATCCTCCCACTTATCCTGTTCTGAAAGTCAGGGTTATATAAAAAGGTGTGGCACTTTCCACAGTTCTTTTTCTCTTTTTCAACAGTATTATTAGTGTCTGTTTTGTCCTGCTTGTTTGTCTTTGTGCAAACTGAGTCTTCTTTTTTATACAAAATATCATATTATAAATATGCATTAAAAAATTAACAATACATCCTATAAATTACTCCATATTGGTTCATAAATATCGTACACTTTTGTGATGAAAATTTCTTATTTCTAGGTAGTCATATTTGTCAATCTTTTATTGCAGCTGGATTTTGAGATACAGTTAGAAAGTCTTTCCCCACACTAAACTTAAAAAGCAATCTACTCCTGTTTTCTAAAACTTCCATGACTTCATTTTCTTCATTTAGAGTCACCAATCCATTTGAAATTTATTGTTGTTTGTGGTGCAGGTACAGATTTAATTTTGCCTTCTTCCAAATGACTAGTTAGTTGTCTCAGCACCATTCATTTTAAAGTATAAACTTACCCCAGTGTTTTGAGATACATCCTTGTCATATACCAACTTTGAATATGTATTTGAATGTAGCTCTGAATTTCCAATTCTGACAACACTTTTGTAATAGAATGATACTTAGTCAACCTATAGAATAAATGGAATACATGTGTTTGCCTTTAAACATTTGAAAGGGTAACTAACTCTATATTCAGAGGATTCCAGGTTCGAGAATCAGAGATTCTCTCATAGTGCCCTCATCTGTAATCCATTGTCTACCCTTGCTTATAAAGATATCCAAAGCAGCAAGTTTCATAACAACTAAAGACACTGATGTTATGTTTGTAATTCAATTTGGGGAGTCAAGGAAGGAAAAATGAAAATAAGGGCTGAACAGGTCCAGTTTTTCCACTTAGTTGGATGATCGAAGCAGCTGACCTTTAAGGTCTCTTTCATCCTGAGTTTTGCGATTCCATGAGTCATTCCTTTGACTCAGACCAAGTAGTGGTGAAAAGGCTGGGAAGGTGTGGAGGTCAGAGGTGAAGGGGTAATGGGGTGAGTGGATGAGAACAAGGGAAAGAGAGCAGATTTTAAATGACAGACAACAGTTTAAAG
The DNA here is from genome assembly GCA_028571685.1 of Heterohyrax brucei. Classification (NCBI taxonomy): domain Eukaryota; kingdom Metazoa; phylum Chordata; class Mammalia; order Hyracoidea; family Procaviidae; genus Heterohyrax; species Heterohyrax brucei. The sequence goes on along the minus strand of CM053144.1, from coordinate 148,494,655 downwards.
AGATAAATAATCTCTCTCTCCTTTTTTCAGCCCTGGTACTGAGAAGAGTGGAGGTGTGCATTAGATGGATAGGGAACAGCATGGTGATGACGTGGTTACGGCAGAGGACAGGTTGGGGCGTTCGGACAGAACTTTGAGGGTGAATAAGACAGTAAAAAGCATCACCTGCCATAATTCCAACACCAAGAGCAAAGCAGGATCTGTGAGTGTAGGTAAGAGAACTATACAAGGTCCTAAGCGTTTCTTTACCTTCTTCTAATTTCCACTGCTTTCTGTATCTACAAAAAGAAAAATCATTTTGAATAAGACACTCTGGTGAAAAGCCTATAAATTTTTCCAAGTAGAAACAAATGCAGTGGATTTTGAAAAACTATCTTCAGACTTTAAGATCTTTCTTACAGGAAATCAGTTAAAGGAGAAGTCATAAATATCAAGGGTATCTATAAGAACAGCTTAAAAGTATCTGGAAGCAACTTCCTTTTATTTCACTGTGCAATTGTAGAAGATATCTTACTTCACAAATTAAGTTAGTCAAGGAAAGACTGAGTCTGTCAGTCATCGCATATGACATTTTTGTTTCATCCTTAAAGACATACTCAAAACTTTGCTATTAAGTGGAGAAGTGGACCTGCATAATTAGAATGAGAGAGGCACTGCGGGGACTTCAGGTGGGTATGCCATGTTGGCTAATGACAGTAACAGTAGCAGAGACTCCTGGGAAGGTTCGGGCTTCTTGTTTGCAAGTACAGTGGAATCTTTCTATCATGAAAGGGTGAAAAAAAATCAGGCAGTGAAAATTCATGTTTAAGCAGCCCATGGCAACATAAATAAGGAGCTAGTATTCACTTTTCAAAGGCCTTCGTGGTTCCCTTGCCCTTCCATGTGTTGTGTGGGCTCACTTCTGCTTGCTCAACTTCTGAATAACCCAGCTGCAGAAGATAAAATAACTGCCTCCCACCCCCAACCATCAGTGTCCTTCCGTTCTGGAGTGAGCATCAAGAACAATGCTGTTATTAGTCTTTTGGCTCTTATTTCTTTTTTCTGTTGGATACCTGGATTAATTCAACCAACATTTATTGAGAACCTACTCTAAGCCCAGTACTTGGCTAAATCTTTATAGCACTTCCCACTGGACAATATAATGAATATTTATTTATTTTTATTGTCGTCCATGGAAATCAATAACATGTAATCTCCAAGAGAACAAGAATTTTTTTTACTGTTTCATTCCAATGTCTAGAACAGTGTCTGGCACATTATATTCACTTACTGTTTGAATAATGAATGGGTGGATAGATAGCTGGATGCGACGGGGTACAACGATGAATAAGATTGTATATTTTACCCTCAAAGTTCTCACAATGATGAGGCAGGCTGGTAATAGACTGTAATGACAAGTAATTATAAAACAATGTTGAAGTCACATGAAGGAAATATGTAAAGGAGATTATAGGAACTCACCTCCCAGCCTGGATTAGAAGTGGATTTTTAGGGAAAATATTGTATAAATCTGATATTACTTATTAACAGGCACTTGGCTTTGGCCTGTGCAATCCATTTTATTTACATTCTTTTGTCTTCCCCCATCTTTCTCAACATAATATTTGACATCTAGACATGGCTCAAAACAAACAAAAAAATCATTGCTGTCACGGCAATCCCAATTCATAGTGACTCTGGATCAGAGTAGAACTGCCTCACAGAGTTTTAAAGGAGCACCTGCTGGATTTGAACTGCTGATCTTGTGGATAGCAGGTATAGCACTTAACGACTATGCCACTAGGGTTTCCAGATATGGCTAGGCCTGCTAAACAAAACATTTATGAATTTAGTAAGAAATAGCTAAGAGTTATTGAATGCTCGATTTTATGCCATTCACCAGTTTGTGCTCTTTTCATACTTTAACTTATTCAATTCTCACAAGAACCTTCTGAGGTAAAGTTATTATTCCCATTTTCCAGATGAAAAAACTGAGGCACAGAGGGCTTTAGCAACTTGCTCTAGGACACATGGCTAGCAAGCTTCAGAGCCAGGATTGAATGCAGGCACTTTGTTCTTGGTGATCTTCGGTCAGTGTTCTCGTGCTTTCTCTTCCGCTCTTCCTATCAGAATGTACTTGCAGGACTTTCTTTACACTGCAGTATAACTGACCGATAACTTTAACATACCGGCTACCTCAGGTATATTCGCAAGAGCAGAAGCACTAAAACAAAGGAATAAACCTCTACTTGTAGAATTCTAGTCCCTAGCCAAAGAGCATAATTTTTGCAAACTTGAATCATGCTCCTTAATTCATTATCACTTTATGCATCCATTCATTTTTCAAACATTTATTGAGTCCAGAATGAATGTTTTGCAGGTTGTGTTCTTGGTAAGCAACTGGTGAGGTGGCATTTGGAGTATTAGATGTTTATTTAGGGATCAACGCTTGTGAAAGGACAGGTGTCGAAGCAGGAGTGGGCAGAGGGAGAAACTGCAAAATAGGATTGACAAGACCTCAGCTAACTGACAGAGAGTTTTGGAGGCAAAACTGTCTATTGGAGTTGTCCCAGATAATCCACTCCTTTCTCCTTTTGTCTAGTTACTGGATGCATGCTGCCAGGAAACCGCATGACCCCAGATGAGGCAATTGTCTACCCATAGTTCAGGCCAACCCTGATCAAGCTGATGACACTTTCAGCATCCAGGCAACAAGTTCTTCCTTGAAGAGGAATCTGGATGGCCCATGTCTCTGTCTACACAGGGTACCAGACCATGAGCTAATTTCTGAGAATGAGTAACTAAACAAGACACAGCCCCTTCATTTAAGGAGAAATGGTCCTATCTGACTTACCATTTGTCACCTCTGGCTACTTTTCTTTCTTAATAATTCCTCGTTGATCAAAGATCTAGTTAGGGGACTTTTCTGTCTAAGGACAGACAACAGTGGTGAATTGAATATGGCACAAGCTGACCTAGTATGGCCCTTGGGGAAGTCACTTTCATGAGTGTTAGTTTCCTTACCTATCTGATAATACCACACTATCCTTTAGAGAGAGTTCTACAAATGCAATATGGTATTTTACACATTTCCTAAGAAGGAATTCTAGTATTTAAGAGGTACTGAATAAGTGAAAACTAGTATTACTACTCTCCTCTTTTTCACTGGATTCTTTCCTAATACTGTGAGCCTCCTTTATGCATTCATCATTGTGGGCTTGTGTTGGTTGGGTTTTGGCCATGGAGTGTCTTCTCAAATATATCTATATCCTTATATCCTAGTTCAAAGCTCTTTAACTATGTCTTCCTACCTGCTTACTTTCTCCTGTTTTCCCCACTTCTGCTGACTCTATTTGGTTTTTGTCCTAGGAAGATTTTCCTTAATGCATCCACTCCATCTGTATTTTCTTGGCTAAAAGTTATGCCCAGGAAACCTGAATCCTTCAGTTCAATAACTATTCTCACACATCTAAATGTCCTATTATTTCACAAAATCCTACATGATAACTGAAGGGCAGCAAATTCTTACTGACACTTAATCTCTCATGAGTCCCTACAGACTTATTATTGAATATCCTACAACATGTTTTCTCTTTGACTTATACAAAGTATTCACAGTTATTCACCAGTAGTGACAAAGAACTATACAGTTGTAAAGTCAGAGGTGATCTTAGAAGCCTTTGGTCTCATCTCCCTCACTGAGCAGATGGAGAAACTGATCCTAGAGAAATCAACTTGCCTGCAGTCTCACAGATAGTTAAACAGATACTTCTTGTTGTTAGTTGTTGTCAACTGGATTCTGGCTCACAGAATCTCTTGTACACAGAGTAATCTGCTCCGTATGGTTTTCAAAGTTGCGACCTTTTGAAAGTAGATTGCTACGGTGGTCTTCTAAGGTGCTGCTGGGTGGGTTCGAACAGCCAAACTTTTGTTTAGTAGTCAAGCATGTGACCATTTGTGCTACCGCAGGACTCCAAATACTGTGTTCAACTTTTCACCTCAGTACTCTCTGTTTCATCTTTATTTATATGTGTAAATTGTGCCATCTTAAGCTTTATATGACAAACACATAAATAAATGAATCAATGTAGTTACCTGAGAATTAGTCCTTCAGAGCTTAATAAACACATGAGGGTAGATAATTGTCACTCACACAGTATTTTTTTTTTTTTTAATGGATAAAGCAAAGCCCTTGGGAAAAGAAAAAGTGAGGTAGATCCATTTGTTGGTTTTGCTTTTAGTTACTGTGAAATAAGAGGAGATGAGTCGGTTTTGATCTGGAAGCTGTCTTTATCTCCATCCTGTTTTCTGTCCTCCCTCCACACTTCTGCCAGTGACTTCACAAGTGAGGCTGTCTCTGTAGGGCGATACTTCAGGAAGAAATGGGGCCAATTGCCTACCTTGTGCTTCTGACTATCTTGCCATCCCAGATCTCAGATATTTGTTTTCTGGGGACTTCCTTTAAGAAGATGTAAGGCTCAGAAAAGACCACCCTGTTTGTTAAAGTGGAGGGCCAACAAAAATGAGAAATCACTCAATGAGATGCATTGACAAAATAGCTGCAACAACAGACTTGGACATACCAGCAATCTTCAGCATGGCACAAGACTGACAAATATTTCATTCTCATGTACATAAGATTGCCACAAGCTGGAGCCAACTTGACAGCAACTAACAACAAATCCCAGAGCAGATGGCTATGTGGGGATGGGACTTAAAACTCAGTTAGTCCTCTCAGAACTGGGCGGCTCAGGGCAACGCACACTCAATCTGAAAGAAAAGCCTGGAATAGGAAATGGCCGATAATTCCAGTTTCCTGCTCATCAGGAAGTTTTTATCTGACCTTGAATACACATATTTTCATAACACGAATAATCCTTGGTTGTCTGTTCTCTGCTTGAAATAACTCACGGAACCAGTTTCTTCATAGAGTGGTAGGATTTTTCCTTCATTCAAGCTTTGGGTCATGGAGCTCTTTGCTGACAGTTTAAAGTATATTCAGAAGAATTTAGTTTGCCTTGAGTCAGTCCCAAGTCACAGAGCTCCTTTGCAATCCAGCTCTCTCTATTGTGTGCTCTGTAGGATTTACAGAGGAGGAAAAGATGATTTGTAGAAAAACAGATTCTGTATTTATTAATTACAATGATAAATTCATCAAGTTAGGAAGATTATCTTTAAATAGAAAGCTGGATCTCAAAGACTACCTAAGTGAAAAATCATGGATTATCTCAGTTGCTTCTGAATGACCCATTTGGGGCTTACATACCTCTCTCTGCATAACTCAACAAGTTTCATATGTTTCAAATTGGGTGTCTTTTCAACATAGAAGTTGCTTGGGAAGTTCTTATTTTATTTAGTTTTCAGAGTGATAGATTCATTGCTGTATGAAGGCCAAATACTGTTTCATTTATTAATTCATGGCAATATTGTTTATGCCATCAAAAAGATTACTGGGAGTACCAATGCTAGTTTTTTTTTTTTTTAATTTATTGTTGTTGTTGTTGTTATGTGCAGTCAAGTGGGTTCAGAGTCACATCAACCCCACAACAGAATGAAACACTGCATGGTCCCGTACTATCCTCACAATGCTATCCTGAATCCTATTGTTGCAGCAACTATGTCAATCCATCTCTTTGAGGGTCTCCTACTTTTTCATTGACCCTCTACTTTACCAAGCGTGATGCCCTTCTCCAAGGACTGATCCCTCCAGATAACATTGTCCAAAGTATGTGAGAGGAAGTCTCTACATCTTTGTTTTCAAGAAGCATTCTTATCATTCTTCCAAGACAGATTTATTCATTCTTTTGCCAGTTCACGGTATATTCTCCAACATCGTGGTTCAAAGTCTCAATTCTTCTTTTTTCATCATCCAGCTTTTGCATACATATGAGGCAATTGAAAACACAATAGCTCGACTCAGGTTCACCTCAGTCTTCATGGTGACATCTTTGCTTTTCAACAATTTAGAGAGGTGTTTTGCAGCAAATTTGCCCAAAGCAATGCATCTTTTGATTATTCGTGGATTCTTTGCCAAGCATACTGATGAGTAAGTAGGGTGACTCATGCCTTTCCTGACTTTATACCCACACAGTGTCCACTTGTTCTGTTTGAACAACTGCCTCTTGATCTATGTACAGGTTCCTCATGAGCACAATTAAGTGTTCCCGAATTCCAATTCTTTGAAATGTTACCCAAAATTTGTTATAATCTACACTTTTGAATGCCTTTGCATATTAACAAAACAGAAATAAACATCATTATGGTGTTCTCTGCCTTTAGCCAGGATCTGTCTGACATCAGTGAAGTAAACTCTGGTTCCATGTCCTATTGAGAACTTTGCTTGAATTTCTAGAAGTTCCTGTTGATATACTGTGGCAACTGTTTTTGAATAATCTTCAGCAAAATTTTGCTTAGATGTGACATTAATGATATCGTTTGACAATTTCCTTCATGGGAGTAGGCATAAATATAGATCTCTTCCAGTCAGTTAGATAACTGTCTTAGAAATTTTGTGGTGTAAATGAGCGAGTACTTCCAGCACACCATCTGTTTGTTCAAACGTCTCAGTTGGTGTTCTGACGATTCCTGGAACCTCGCTTTTTTTGACATTGCTCTTAGTGCATTGTAGACTTCTTCCTTCAGTACCGCTGGTTCTTGATTGTATACTACCTTCTGAAATGGTTGAACATTGATCAATTCTTTTTGGTATAGTGACTCTGTTTATTCCTTCATCTGCTTTTGATGCTTCCTGAGTCACTTAATATTTTTCCCAGTGAATCCTTTGATATTTTAACTTGAGGTTTAATTTTTTATTCAGCTCTTTCAGCTCAAGAAATGCAGAATGTGTTCTTCCTTTTTGGTTTTCCGTCTCTAGATCTTTGCAGATGTCATTACAATACTTTCCTTTTCTTCTTCGTGAGCCACTCTAAAATCTTTTGTTCAAAACTTTTAGTTCATCATTTCTTCCTTTTGTTGTAGATACTTGACACTCAAGAGCAAGTTTCAGATTTTCTTCTGACATCTATTTTGGTCTTTTATTAATTTCCTGTCTTTTAACAACCTCTTGGTTTCTTCATTAAGATGTCCCTGATGTCACTACACAACTCATCTAGTCAAAAGACATGAACGTTCAATGCATCAAATCTATCCTTGAGATAATCTCTAAATTTAGGTGACATTATTTAAGGTTGTATTTGGCTTTCCTTGACTTGTTCTAATTATCTTCAGTTTTAAACTTGAACTTGATGTAAGCAATTCATGGTGTGATCAAAAGTTGGTTCCTGGCCTTGTTCTGACTGATGATATTGAGCTTTTCCATGGTCTTTTCCCACATATGTAGTCTATTTGACTTCTGTATATTCTATCTGGCAAGGTCCATGAATATAGTTGCTGTTTACGTCAATGAAAAAGGCATCCAAAATGAAGAATATATTGGTCTGGCAAAATTCTCTCACATGATCTCTGGCATAATTTCTATCACTAAGGTCACATTTTCAATAATTGATCTTCTTTGTTTCTAACTGTCAAATTCCAGTCATCAGCAATTATCAATGCATCCTGACTGCATGTTTGGTCAATTTCAGACTGTAGAAGTTGGTAAAAATATTCAACCTTTTAATCTTTGGCTTTAGTGATTGGTGTGTAAATTTGAGTAATAGTCATATTAACTGATCTTCCTTGTAGGCATGGGAATATTATCCTATCACTGATTGTATTATACTTTAGGGTAGATCTCGAAATGTTCTTTTTGAGGATGAATGCAGAGCCTTCCTCTTTAAGTTGTCAGTCCCAGCATACTAGACCATATGATTGATTCACAATGGCTAAAAGCAGTCTATTTCAGCTCACTAATACTGAGAATATCAATGTTTATATTTTCTATTTCATTTTTGACTCTTCCAGTTTTCCTAGATTCATGCTTTGTATATTTCACATTCTTATTATTAAAATGGACATTTGCAGATGTTTCTTCTCATTTTGAGTCATGTCACATCAGAAAATAAAGACCCAGAAGGCTTGACTCCATCCATGTCATTAAGTTTGACTGTAGTTTGAGAATGCTGCTCTTCTCTGGTCATCTTTTGAGTGTCTTTTCAATCTGAAGGGCTCATTTTCTGGCCCTGTATCAAACAATATTCATTCTGCTGCTGTTGACTAATTCTTATCAGACGTAGAATGCTGGGTCCTTCTACCTAATCTGCCTTAGTGTGAAAGTTCAGCTGACATCTGTGTGCCGTGGGTGACCCTGTTGGTATTTGAATACTTGTGTCACAGCTTCCAGCATCACAGTAACATGCAAGCCCCCACAATATGATAAACTGACAAAAACATCAGTTTGTCAATTGTAAAAAATGAAATGGGATGCATACATGTCAATATTCTAGGCATTAATGAGCTAAATGGACTGCTATTGGCCATTTTCAATTGGCCAATCATATGATCTAGAATGACAACTTGAAGAGGAATGACATTACGCTCATTGTCAAAAAGGACATTTCAAGATCAATACTGAAGTACAATGCTCTCAGTAATAGGAAAATATCTGTACGGCTACCAAGAAGACGAGTTAATATGACTATTAATCAAATTAATGAACCAACTATTAAAGCCAAAGATGAAGAAATTGAAGTGTTTTCTTTTCTTTTTTTTTTTTAACCAACTTCTGCAGCCTGAAATCGATCTAACATGCAAGCAAGATGCACTGATAATTACAGGTGATTGGAATGATAAAATTGGAAACAAATAAGAAAACTTGATAATTGGCAAATGTGGGCTTAATGATAAAAATGAAGCTGGAGATGGCATGATAGAATTTTGCAAGACCGATGAATTCTTTACCACAAACACTTTTTTCCACCAACATAAATGGTGATTATACACATAAAACATAGACCTGATCAAATGCTACATGGGAATCAAATCGACTATGTCTGTGGAAAGAGACAATGGAAAAGCTCAATATCATTAGTTAGAACAATGCCAGTGACCAACTGTCTGGAACAGGCCATCAACTGTCCGTATGACAGTCCGAGTTGAAGTTGAAGAAAATTAGAACAAGTTGCCAAGAGCCAAACTACAACCTAGAGGATAGTCCACCTGAATTTAGAGACCACCTCAAGAATGGATTTGATAGGTTGAACATTAGTGTCCAAAGACCAGATGTATTGTGGAATGACATCAAGGATGTCGTATATGAAGAAACCAAGAGGACATAAAAAAAGACAGAAAATTAAGAAAAGCCCAAAATGAATGTCAGAAAAGTCTCTGAAAGTTGCTCTTGAACATGGAATAGCTACAGGGAAAAGAAGAATGATGAAGTAAAAGAGTTGAGCAGAAGATTTCAACGGGTGGCTTGAGAAGACAAAATAAAGTATGAATAACGTTTGCAAAGAACTTGAATTAGAAAATCAAAAGGGAAGAAATACACACTGTGTATTTCTCAAGTTGTAAGAAATGAAGAAAAAATTAATGCCTCAGATTGTAACACTGAAGGATTTCATGTAGAAAATATTGAACAGCACAGGAAACATCAGTGGAAGACAAAAGAATATACACAGTCATATACCAAAAAGAATTGATCAATGTTCAACCGTTTTGGGTGGTAGCATATTATCAAGAACCAATGGTACTGCAAGAAGAAGTCTAATTTTCACCGAAGGTATTAGCAAACAACAAGGCTCCAGGAACTCAGAGTATACCAGTTGAGATGTTTTGACATACAGATACATTGCTATAGGGGCTCACTCATCCATGACCCAAAATTTGGAAGACAGATTCATGGCAACTAGCTGGAAGAAATCCATATTTGTGCCCATTTCAAAGAAAGGTGATCCAACAGAATGCAAAAATGATTGAACAATATCATTAGTGTCACACTTAAGTGAAATTTTGAAACTTTTGAAAAGCATCTGTAGCAGTGTATTGATGAGGAACTGCTTGTTCCACATCAAAACATGATATGGAAGCAGGGATAGTATTGACAATGTCAGGTAGATCCTGGCTGAAAGCAGATACTGCCAGAAAGATGTTTACCTATGTTTTATAGACTATACTAAAGCATTGGACTGTGTGGATCATAAGAAATTATGGATAACATTTCAAAGAAAGGGAATTGTGTTCATGAAGAACCTGTACATAGATTAAGAGGCAGTCACTGAAACAGAACAAGGGAATACTGAGTGATTTGAAGTCAGAAAAGATGTGAGTCACGTTTGTGTTCTTCCACCATACTTATTCAATCTGTGTGCTGAGCAAATAATCTGAGAAGCTGAACTATTTGAAGAAAAACAGGGTGTCAGGATTGGAGGTAGAATCATTAACCACCTGGGTCATGTAGAAAACGCAACCTTGCTTGCTGAAAAGGGAGAAGACTTGAAACACTTAACAATGAAGACCGAACACCACAGCCTTTAGTATTGCTTATACTTCAACCTTAAAAAAGCAAAAATCTTCACAACTGAACCAATAAACAATATCATGATAAACTGAGAAAAGATTGAATGTGTCAAGGACTTCATTTTACTTGGACTCACCATCAACACCCATGGAAGCAGCAGTCAAGAAATCAAAAGATACATTGCACTGGACAAACCAGCTGCAAAAGACCTTTTTATAGTGTTAAAAAGAAAAGCTGTCACCTTGAAAATTCAGGTATACCTGGCTAAAGTCATGGTATTTTCCATAGCTTCATACACATGTGAAAGTTGGAAAACAAATAAGAAAGATCAAAGAAGAAATGATGTCTTTGTATTGTGGTGTTGGACGATACTGAAAATAGCACGGACTGCCAAAAGAACGAACAAAGCTGTCTTGGAGAAAGTACACCCAGGATGCTTCCTAGAAGCAAGGGTGTGGAGTCTTAATCTCACCTGCTTTGAACATGTTATCGGGAAGAATCAGTCCCTGGAGAAGGATATCATTCTTGGCAAAGTGAGGGTTAGAGGAAAAAGAAGAACCTCAAAAAGATAGATTGACACAGTGACTGCAATACTGGGTGCCAGGACAACAACAATTATGAAGATAGGGCTGGGCTGAGCAGCGTTTTGTTCTGTTGTACATATATACTCACTACGAGTCAGAACAGCAATGTATGTATAGACAAACTTTTGCTTTTTAATCATATTCACATACAGAGTTCTGTGACAGTGATTATGTTCATCATTTTGGTCAACTATCATCATTGTCTGTTTCCAAATTTTTCATCATCAATTTATACTCAAATGCTACTCTCTAATTCTCAAAATCCACGGGTTTCCCATTCAGGATATTTGAGAATTGTAGCTTAGCATTCTTCATAGTTCCAAAACAACAAATCAATGGCTTACTACACACTTCGTCATTGCTCAAAACATTAATTCACAATGATAAACTGGTGACCAACGAATGACCAGTCCTGTCCATGTGAGCTGACAGTATAGAGAGAAGTCAGACAGGAAACAGGTAATTATGTACCAAAAAGTCATTGCCTCCTTAGGTACTGAGAACTGTTCCTTTATTACATTACAACTCATTACAAGGTGAGAGTAATTACAAGTGGCTTAAGAGATAAATTCGCGGAGAAATCCTTTGGTTCATGTTGAGTACAGTAGAGGCTGGTTGGTAGCTCTTAAGAGTGTAGTAGACATTCTCACATGGTAAATTCTTGCTTTTGAGTTTGTAGTTCCCCTGTTTCTCAAGAAACTTAAATAAGTGGACTTTAGGTTTTCATGCAGATTATAGTTCAACTATTTAATCTGATTTTCCGGCAATGGCCTGGGAATCACAGTGGGCAGAGAGGGAATGTGAGCCTAGCTTTATTTTCCTCTGTACAAATCCAGAACAGCAACTTCTTTTCAGAGACACTGAGGTATTTTATTTAAAAGTACAAATGAATAAATAAGAACAATAGAAACTTCAAGAAAAGATACTATATCTGAATATCAAGAAGCTGTGTCAGTTAGATCTGCTAGCCTCTGGAATAACATGTCTCAGGAAGCATGAGAAGCTCTGTTACTTGAGTGGCTAATCTGATAGTAAAACAGAAGACACCACAGGCTCATATTAGCAACAGAATATGTGAAAAGACTTAGCAATGATTTTCCACCTTTTTTCCTATGGTTTTCATGGTGGACAATCGCCATCATAAGAAGAGCAATAATTTCCTGGATTAATGGGTTTCTACTGGATGTATATTTTCATGACTGTGTATTCTTATAAATGCATAACACAATAATAAAATGCAAAAAATTTCTAAATCATTACACAGCATTTAAATTACAGTGAGACATAAACTTGTTTCACACAGATGGAGTAAGTATTTCCCAACAAAAAGAAGAAAATTGTGTGTTTTCAGACTATTTTAATTCCAGAAGTTCGTGGTGAATATACTAAATTAGAGTCTTCTTTTGCTCTAATAACAGGTAAAAACACTCAAAGGTTTTACCACAGCATCTACTCGGAGCAGTTGGCATTGTTTGTGAAATGTGGCTTGGGGTGCAAGAGGCTGATTTAGCACATAGCACACACTCAGAACTCATTAGTTTGAACTTTCAAAAGTTTAGATTTCTCGTTATCTGTGAAATGAATGTAGGAAGATACCTGTTTCTGTATCATGCAATTGAATGGAACTAATTTCGTTTTTTTGTTCTTAGGATATTTTTAAAGGAAAAAAGCCTCTGCTGAGAAACATTTGGACAATATGAGTCTGGAGTATAATCTTACTAAAACAAACAAACAAAAAACCCACAACTGTCATGTTGACTCTGATTGATAGTGACCCCATAAAAAACAAAAACAAAAAACAAAAAGTGTGTTGCCGTTGAGTTAATTTCAACTCACAACAACCATATGATACAGAGCAGAACTATCCCATAGAATTTCCAAGCAGTGGCCTGGCGGAGCAGAACTGCTGACCTTTCAGTTAGCAGCCAACTGGTTAACACTACACTACCAGTGTTTCCTAAACTGTCAGTGTCTATGGGAGCAGACTGCCACATCTGCTTGGAGCCACTGGTAGTTTCCAACTGCTGACCTCTTGGTTAGCAGTCAATGGCTATAATGGCTGCACTGCCAGGGCTTATAAGTAAGAGTAAATTTTGGTGTTTTAATGAGTTAAAAATGATCCAGTGCTTCAAGTGAATCTGGAATTGGTTCTTAAGCATTCAGCCCAGAGTGTGGACTACAAATAGCCCAGGGCAGTAGGTTGAGTTCCCAAGATAGAGTCAGGACTGGGCAATTCAGTTAGGAAGGTCCAAGGCAGGAAACAGCTGAGCACCTAAGCAGGAATGGCCAAGGAGGTCCTTCAGTCAGTGGGCAGCAAACCCAGCTTCTGGGAGGTCAGTGGATGGGGAGACACCTTAGGTGAGCTGTGATAAGAAAACAGAGGCAATTTGTTCTCAGCCTCTTTGAAACCCCTGCTATGTGGGTGGGCCAGGGCTGGCAGGTGTCCTGTAGCCAGGAGACACAGCCCGGCTGAGATCAGCTTTCAGTTTTCTGTTTTCCTCACCCCTTGTCTCAAGCTATTGAGCCAATATTGCATCTTTAATGGTTAAGCTCTGGGGCAGGTGACTATCTGTAAGGCTACTAATTAGATAAAGGCACTGATTTGCACCAGGATGTAGATAATGCGTGGAATCGTGCCAAGACCCACAGCTCAGGAGTTTATGACCCTCAGCTACCATGGCGACCATGCCTATTCATCTGGAGGAGACTTTTTGTTGTCGAAGAGGAGGCAGCACACAGGACAGAGCACCAGCTTCCGTGGGGTTTGCAACTGAAAAGTGACAAAGGAAATGAAGGGACAAAAAGACAGGAGGGCACTACATTTTCCATTTAGACCTGAATGAGCAGATTGTTCCGAGAAGCTCGGGATTTGGAAGGAAGTGTTTGCAACTCTTTCTTTCTTGCACTGTCCTCACGCTTCATAGCTCCCTTCCCTGAAGTCTTTGGTTTCTTATCCTATCTTTATTATTTCCAAATGTTTTGTTGTATTCACAAAGCAGGATATGTTGCAAGCTGCAAGCTCATGACTCTTGAAAAAAACTGAGATCCATTTTCTGGTTTTAACACTTGCAGCATTCTAGCACTGGAAGAGGCTTTAGAGTTGTTCACATGACCAGTTTTCCTGGGACTGTCTGAAATCTTGGTATAATAATTAATAGCTCCTCCTTTTACTCTCAAAAGGACCCACTTGGGCAATATATAACCTACTTAGCACTTATGGATACAATCATTCAATTTACAGGCAAAGAAAGCTGAGGGTGTTTCAAAAACTTGATCATCAGACTGGGGCATCAGAACTCTTGGATATAGAATCATTAAAATTAGTCACACAGAATGATTTCATAATTGAGAATCTAGACATAAAATCATCCACTTATGAGCAGCCGATAATTGATAAAGGCCCAAAGTCCATAAACTGCATGTCATGGATTGAATTGTGTTCCCCCCAAAATATGTATAGAAATCTGATTGGATCATGATTATCAGTAGTATGTGATTGCCCTCTATTTTGTGACTTTTCTGTGGCGAGCCGGCCCCACACCCCCGGAGCGGCTGCACCCAAAGATGGCGCCTTGGCTTGTAGCCACACCCAGACCCAGAACCTTAGAGCAGTAAACATCTTGCCTGTGCATGCCTGGGACACGCCCTAGCCCGTACGTGGGCCAGTAGTGATTGGCTGATTCATTCCGTATATAAGTGGAACTACTGGAAATAAACGCTCTCTCTGCTTGAAGACCAGAGGACGTGGTGTCGGTCTGTTGCTGTCACTCTGCCGCGGGTCGGTATCGGGAGGATAGCGACATCTGGTGGCTACGTACGGGGAGCCCCAACGGGACCCCAACCCTCCTCTGGCCCGATCTATAGCGCTGGTAAGAACCCCTGGGAGGGGCGATTTCAAAGACCCCTGGGAGGGGCAATCCTATGAAACCCTAAGAAGGGCAATTGGAAAGATCCCTGGGAGGGACAATCAGCCCCAAGGAGGGGTAGTCTAGACTAAACGCCTAAAAGGCTTCGGGGACACCCAGAGCCGTTAGGCACAGCACCAAGAAAATGGGGAACCAGCCCTCTGCTGAACATCTACTAACTGCCTGTAAAAGCCTGCTTAGACAGAGGGGTATTGGATTAAAGCAACAGACAATTGAACGCTTCCTCTCCACAGTGGAAGAGGTGGCTCCCTGGTTCTTAGCTTTGGGCCATCTTACTGTTGCAGCCTGGAACAAGTTAGGGGCAGATCTAACTAGAGTAGATACACAAGGCAACCTGCCCCCAGGAGTAATGAGTATTTGGATTCTGATTTTAACTTGTCTAGAGGATGAGTCAGGAGTATTTCAAAGGGTGTTACAGACAGGCCAATCCACGTTAGAGCGAATTCAAGAAGAGCGCTCTCAGCAGGGCAGCGCCTGTGGCGAGGAAGAGCCGAAGGAAAGTGAGCCTGAAAGTGAGTCAGAGGCAGAAGAGGAAGTGGAAAAGGTTGTGTGCCATTTTGGGTGTCTCCGCCCCATTTCCGCACGGCCCTCAGCACCTGAGCTGCCTAAAAAGCCGCCGGACGCGGGTGGGGGTAACCCCCCACCCTATAATCCTTATGCCCGGTGCGAGGCGCGGCCTGATACAAGGCCCAAAGCGTCAGCTAGAAGTTTTTGCCCTGAGGTCTGGAGAGAGGTACCCCATGCTATGGGTGCTTTTCCTGTTTTTCAAACTCAGCAAGGGCAACGGTATCATGAAGTCTTAGACTGGAAAACAGTAAAGGGTGTGGCTGAGGCAGTAAGAACGTATGGCGTTGCCGCCTCTTTTGTGGTGGCTTCCTTAGAAAACCTACACAGGTATGCCATGACTCCGAATGACTGGCAAAATCTCACTCATGCCTGCCTAACTTCTGGGCAGTACCTAGATTGGAAATCCCTGGTGATGGAGTTTGCTACTGAGCAGGCAGCACGCAATGCCCATAATGGCCAGCACACGTGGGACGTTGATATGCTGATGGGTCAAGGGCCTTACGCCAATCAACAAATAAACTATCCCCCTCAGGTGTATGACCAGATTAACCTTATATGTACCAGGGGTGGGGGGAGAGAGATTTAGGTAGATAATAAATTGGGTAAACCTCATAAAGTTAATTTATCCCTAAATCAGAGACATTAGGAACATGCTGTTCGAGTTGAGACTGCTAGCAAAAAAGTAACAATGATTACAAAATTTGGATTTTGAGAAATATATTCTGGGACATTCACTTTCTCAAATTTTATAAGTAATACCTTGTATGATTTACCATTTGCTTTTGTGATAATGTGACCCTGGGGAAAGCAGTGACTGAACAATACCAAGAAAATCAGGATAAGTACCGGTGGGGGTTGTTAGATGTCCTACCCCTTCCCCTACCTATGCATCATACTGCTTCCGTCTTTCCCCGCATATCCACAACCAATAGCTCACTTGAGCTACCCTTCCTAAAACAACAAGCTGACTTTGCCCCTGAACTGCGCCCCCTTAATATAAGCTTTCAAGGTTTTTTGTGCTTTCATATACTCACTAATTTTAGTTCAGAAGTTAATAGCTCTGACTACAACCCCAGTTGCATTACCCTGTATAATCAGTCTGCTGGATGGTTTCATACCCCTAGCAATAGTAGCAACCCTTGAACAAAATGATACCCTCCTGCAAGGCCAAATACCGCTCAGGGTACCTAAAGCCAATGGCAGCATCCCCTCACAGCCTCACTGGGCCCCAAAATGCAAAAGCACGCGGGACTGGCCTAGTCTCTGGACAGGTTGTCAGAGCCACTGCCTCCAGTGGACAGTAAAGCCTTACTCTACTCTCTCCCCAGCTCAAATATACTTGGCAAAGATTCTATATCGTACACCAATTCAACCTGTTTTAACTAGATTACCCCGATATGTCCCTTGGCCGGTCGAGCAACCCTCTTACGCCCAGCTCTGGCGCAAGCCTCGACCTTGTCCAAGGCTTCCTAGTGCATGTGGTGCAGCTGGGCTGTGAGTGGCGGTTCCCTGGCCTCTGTGTTACTTCTGTGCAGTTTAACAATATCTCTCATGCAGCTAGTCTCTCCAGACAACTGTCTCGTCAGCTACTAGGCAACTGGACTGCTGAAGTGGACAACTTATTTGACCGCTGTCACCTTGATGAACTGGGTCCAGTCAGCCCTACATACTGTTCGAGAATGGGCAGGCTCTGGCGCCCTGGCATGCATCCTATGCTTCCTGGGTCTGTGGCTGATCCTATACCTTCGTCACCAGAGGAGGCAACAGCAGATGAACATGGCGCTTTTGGTGCAGGCTATCGCAAATGCTGAAGAACCAGCATCAACTTCAGCCGGAGTGTGGCTGCAAATGCTGGAAGGATAGCCAAAGACGGGCAACCTCTCTTGGGGGTGTTACCAACCTAAGGCAGGGACCCCACCAAGCTGTGGGGTATCCCAATGACGGGTAAGGAGCACTCTAGCCAGAGATGACCTAAGACAGGCACTTTCATGCATATATGAAGTAAAAGGGGGAGATGTGGTGAGCCGGCCCCACACCCCTCGAGAGGCCGCACCCAAAGATGGAGCCTTGGCTTGTAGCCACACCCAGACCCAGAGACCTTAGAGCAGTA
The DNA here is from genome assembly GCA_028571685.1 of Heterohyrax brucei. Classification (NCBI taxonomy): domain Eukaryota; kingdom Metazoa; phylum Chordata; class Mammalia; order Hyracoidea; family Procaviidae; genus Heterohyrax; species Heterohyrax brucei. Next base: position 148,477,093 of record CM053144.1, on the reverse strand, counting down.
AACATCTTGCCTGTGCATGCCTGGGACACGCCCTAGCCCGTACGTGGGCCAGTAGTGATTGGCTGATTCATTCCGTATATAAGTGGAACTACTGGAAATAAACGCTCTCTCTGCTTGAAGACCAGAGGACGTGGTGTCGGTCTGTTGCTGTCACTCCGCCGCGGGTCGGTATCGGGAGGATAGCGACACTTTTCTATGCTGTTTGTTAAAGAGGGTTAGGGTGGGACTGTAAATCTCTTCCTAAGGTCACCTCCCAGCTCCACTGTAAAGGCATTTTTCCTGGAATGTGGCTTGTACCACCATTTATACTTTTATCCTACAAGAGAAAAAAGGAAAGGGAAGCAAGCAGAGAGTTGGGAACCTCATACCATCAAGAAAGCAGCACTGGACAATAATGGAAGTTCTAATACATGGCTTAGACAGATTACAAAATCTTAACAATAATGTACAAACAACAGAAGAGAAAATAGATAAATGGGAACTACTAAAAATCATATACTTATGCTCATCTAAAGACTTTATCAAGAGAGTTAAAAGATTGCCTACAGAATGAGAAAAAATAATTGGCAGCTATGTATCAGATCAATGTCTAATTTACATGATCTACAAGGTACTGCAAAATATCAACAAGAAAAAGTCAAATAACACAACTAAACAATGGACAAAGGACATGAACAGAAACTTCACCAAAGAAGACATCCGGGCAGCCAAAGGACACTTGAGGAAATATGATCATTAGCTATTAGAGAAATCCTAATTAAAACTACAATGAGATACCATCTCATCCCAATGAGGTTGGCAATAACCCCAAAAACACAAGATAACAAATGGTGGAGAGGCTTTAGAGAGACTGGAACTCTCCTAAACTTCTGGTGGGAATGTAAAATGGTACAACCTCTTTGGAAATCACTTTTGCACTTTCTTAAAAAGCTAGAAATAGAAATATCATAGGATCCAGCAATCCCACTGCTTGGGATATATCCTACAGAAATAAATGCTGTCACATGAACAGATACATGCACAAAAATGTTTATTGCAACACAGTCCACAATAACAAAATAATGGAGTCAATCTGGGTCTCCACGAACAGATGAATGGATAAACAAACTATGCTATACATATATACAATGGAACACTATGCAATGATAAAGAACAATGATGATTTTTAGGAAGTGTCTCATAATCTGATATTAACTAGAAGATATGCTGAGTAAAATCATCAGCTGCAAAAGGACAAGTATTGTATGAGACCACTGTTGTAAGGACTTAAAAAAGGACTTATGGACAGAAGAGAAGACTCTTTGATAGCTACAAAAGTGGGGAGAGAGGGAGAGGGTTATTCATAGATTAGATAGTAGACAGGAATTCAGTTAGGTGAAGGGTGTGTTAGCATTCAGTAGAAGGCAGGTCAGCATAACTAGGCTATATCATAAGCTAAAAGTTTTCCAAAATTCTATCCAACATTTCAAAGGATAGAGTAGCAGCGACAGGGGTCTAGAGACCCTGTTTTCAGGAGATATTGAGGTCAACTGGCATAACTAGCCTTTTCTAAGACAGTCTTCTGCACCCCATATTAGTGAGTACCATCTGTTGTCTTAAAAGCTAGCAAGCTGCTGTCTGAGGAACATCAATTGATCCCATTCCACCTGGAACAGATGATGACTGAGAACATCAAAGACATGAGGAAAATGAGCTCAAGAGAAGGAGGGACCCATATGCTTGGGAGACTATGTTAGCATGAGATCGGAAGAATGAGGTGGTACCCAGCCACCACCAAAGACAGCCTTAATAGGGGACACAATGTAGAGTCCCTGACACAGCATGAGAAAAAGAGGTATGCAGATTAAGAATTCTACTACAATACCAGAACTGATGGTCCAACAGCCTGGAGGGTCTCCTGGCTACATGGCCCTTACACCTACTGGTGGCCCAGACTTGAAATCAGTCCAGAGGTCAATGGACTGGACTCAGAGACGCAGAGTGAGCATGTGGTAGTTGTACTTTATGGTTTTGTACAAATATAGGAAGCTTTCATACCGGTTTATTTCTAGAGAGGAGAGGAGAGAGTGGAGAGGAGGGGACAGGTTTTTGTTAAGAGGATACCAGAAGTAAAGAGTGCAAAGAAGGAGTGTGCTGTCACAGGGTGAGGAGAAAAGACAAAGTTGTAGAGTGGTGGGCATGCAAAACTGACTTGGATTGTATACTTTCTCAATCATAATTAAAAAAAAAAAAGAAGAAAGGAAAAAAGAAAAGAAAGCAGCATCTGGAGAAGAGTGCATCCCTCAGACCTGAGGTTCCTGTGCCAAGATGCTCCCTGTCCAAAGACTGACGTAACACAAGGACTTTCCTTCAGAGCCAAAAAAGAGGGAAAGATTTACTGTGGAGCAGACACCCTGAATTCAGGCTTGTAGTCTACTAGACTGTGTAAGAATAAACTTTTCTCTGTTAATGCTGTCCACTCGTAGTGTAGAGCAGTCCCAGATGACTAAAACACTGGGGCAAGGAGTCTAATAAATGTGTCGGCGTAACTGGATATCCATCAACCAAAAAAAAAAAAAAAAAAAAAAAAGAAAAAGAAATAAGACCCATATCACACACTATGCACAAAACTAATTCAAATGGATTAAAGGCCTAAATATACAATTTAAACCAATAAAGATCATGGAAGAAAAAATAAGGACAACACTAGGAGCCCTAATACATGATATAAACAGAATGTAAAACATTACTAACAACACACAAACACCAGAAAATAGATAATCGGGAATTCCTGAAAATCAAACACTTTTGCTCATCCAAAGACTTCACCAAAAGAGTAAAAAGACAACCTATAGACTGGGATAAAATTTTGCTACCACAAATCCAACTACTGTCTAATCTCTGTAATCTATAAAATACTGCAGAACTTCAGCAAGAAAAAAAAAAAAAAAACAATTAAACAATGAGCAAAGGCTATGAACAGGCACTTCACCAAAGAAGATATCTAGGTGGTTAGCAGATACGTGAGGCAATGCTCATGAAATAATCCATTAGAGAAATCCCGGTCAAAATTACAATAAGATACCATCTTGCCCCAAACAGGCTGATATTAATTCAAAAAGCACAAAATAATAAATGTTGAAAAGGCTATGGAGAAACTGGAGCACTTTGGAAATCACTTTGGTGCTTTCTTCAAAAGCTAGAAATAGAAATACCATGTGATCTGACAATCCTACTTTTTGGAATATATCCTAGAGAAATAAGAGCTGTTGTATGAATAGATACTTTCACATCAATGTTTATTGCAACTCTGTCAAAATAGCAAAAGGGTGGAATCGACCTAGGTGCCCATAGTTGGATGAATGGGCAAATAAACCACTGAATACTATGCAGTGGTAAAGAAGAATTATGATCTTGGGAAACATCTCATAACATGAAGGAATGTGCTGAATGAAATTAGTCAGTTGCAAAAGGACAAATATTGTATGACTACTATTTCAAGGACTGAAGAAAATAGTCTTTGATGGTTATGAGGGTGAGGAGAGAGAGGGGTATTCACTGATTAGATAGTAGACAGGAACTGGGTTAGGTGATGGCAGGGATTGTGCAGAAAAGGGGAGATTTGTGCAGCTGGACTAAACCAAAAGCTAAGAAGTCTCCTAAGCAGAAGCCAATACTGCAAGGACAAAGCAGCAGAGGCAGGGGTCTGGGCACCATGATTTCAAGAGACATTTAGGTCAATTAGCATAACAAAGTTTTTAAGAAAATGTTCTGCATCTCACTTTGATGAGTGGTATCTGGGGTCTTAAAAGGTAACAAGCAGCCATCTAAGTACCATCAATCAGTCCCGACCCACCTGGGGCAGAGGAGAATGAAAAACATCAAAGACGTAAGGTAAATACTGAGCACCAGAGACAGAAAGGGCCCTTTAATCTGGAGATTACACCAGCATGAGACTAGAAGAACTATGTGATGTGAGACTACCAGCAATGACTACCCTGTCAGGGAACACAATATAGAGTCCCTGAGGCAGTAGGGTAAATGTGGGTGTGCAGAACTCAAACTCTGTTAAATATAAAGACCAGACTCAATGGTCTGACAGACTGGAGGGTCCCTGGAAGACACAGCCCTTGGACTCTCTGTTAGCTCAGTACTGAAATCATTCTCAAAGCCAACTCTTGAGACAGAGATTGGACTGGATAATGAGACACAAAGGGATACTGGCCAAGAGTGTGCTTCTTGGTTTAAATAGATATGTGACGTTAATTGGCCAGCTCCTGTCTAGAAGCAAGATGAGAGGGCAGCAAGGGACAGGAGCTGGTTGAATGTACATGGGAAGTACACGGTGGAAAGGAGGAGAGTGCTGTCACAGGATGGGGAGAGCAGTTACAGTTACATAGCAGTGTGTGTGTGAGTTTTTGTATGACAAAATGTCTTGGATTATAAACTTTCACTTAAAACATGATTAAATAGATGTATATACATATTTAAAAAAAAATGGTTTCCATGAAGGGCTAGTGGATCTAGGCTAGATTGGGAAGAAATTAAAGCCAGAAAGTTGCTGAGTTTGGCAGAAGCAGAAGGGGGTGAGTTGGGGAGGTTGGGTAAGGAACTGGATAAAGGACTGGTAGAGAAGATTAAGTCCTTTAAGTAGAGAACTGTAAGAATAAGGAGCTGTGGCCAGACACTGGAATGCTGAATTTATGATTTGGGGCTATAAAGGCCCCAGCAGAAGACAGATAACTCACTAAAGAGTTAATCTATGAGAATTTAAAAAAGGGACGGTTCACAGAAGTGTGCTGTTGTTATTGTTGCCGGGCACCATCAAATTATCTCCAACTCACAGCACCCTCAGGCACCGCAGAATGAAACACTGCCTGATCCCGTACGAACCTAACAACTGTTGCTATGTTGGAGTCTGTTGTTGCAGCCCTGTGTCAGTCTGTCTTCCTCCTTTTTGACGTTCCTGTATTTTACCAAACACAATGTCCTTCTCTAGGGACTGATTCCTCCTAATAACATGTTCAAAGTAAATAAGACAAAGTCTCACCATTCTCAGGTCTAGGGAGCATTCTGGTTGTATTTCTTCCAAGACAGACTGATTCATTCTTCCGGTAGTCCACGGTACATTCAATATTTTTTTGCCAACACTGTAGTTCAAAGGCAATAGTTCTTTAGTTCTTCTTATTCACTGTTCAGCTTTAAGATGCATATGAAGCAAATGAGAATACCCTGGCTTGGCCTGTGTGTGACCATCTAGGATATTCCACTGGTCTCACTCCTTATGGAGTAGAGAAGAATGAAAAGAAGCTAAAGATACAAGGAAAAGACTAGTCCAAAGGACTGATGGACCACATCTATAACATCCTCCAGCAGACTGAATCCTGTACAACTAGACAGTGTCTGGCTACTACCACTGACTAATCTGACAAAGATCATAAGAGGATTCTGGACAGAGCTGGAGAAAAATGTAGAACAAAATTCTAACTCAGTAGGAAAGACCAGACTTCCCGGTCTGACAGAGACTGGAGAAACCTGAGAGTATGGCCCCTTGACACTCTTTCTGCTCTGTAATGAAGTTACTCCCAAGGTTCATCCTTCAGCCAAAGATTGGACAGGCCCATAAAATAAAATGAGGCTAAATGGGCATGACAGCCCACAGCCAAGGACTAGACCACAGGAGGGGACAGGGAAGCTGGTAGTAGGGAACTCAAGGGTTGAGAAGGGAGAATGTTGACTTGTTGTGCAGTTGTTAAACAATGTCATGTTTAATGAGAAACTAGTTCTGTAAACCTTCTAAAGTACAAATAAGTAAACAAATAAATAAAAAGGCAAAAGAAAACACCCTGACTTAAGTCAAGTGTACTTTAGTTCTCAGTGTGGTGTCTTTGCTTTTTAACACTTTAAAGAGTTTTTTATGATTGTTTGTTTGTTTTTACATTAGATTTGCCCAGTGCAATGAATCTTTTGATTTCTTAACTACTGCTTCCTTGAGTGTTGATTGGGGATCCAAGTAAAATTAAATCTTTGACAATTTCAATTTTCTCTCTGTTATTCCTTATGTTGTTTATTAGTCCAGTTGTTTGGATTTCTGTGTTCTTCGTGTTGAGGTGTAATCCATACTGAAAGATGTGGTCTTTGCTCTTCATCGGTAAGTGTGTTGAGTTCTCTTCACTTTTAATAAACAAGGTTGTGTCACCTGCGCATCACAGGTTCTTAAAGAGTCTTTTACCATTTCTTATGCCGTATTCTTCTTCATGTAGTTCAGATTTGGGTATTTTTGCTCAGCATACAGATTGAATAAATGTGGTAATGCCCAGCTTTACTATTTTAAATCACACAGTAACCCCTTGTTCTGTTCAAACAACTGCCACTTGGTCTATGTACAGGTTCTACATGAGCGCAATAAGTATTCTGGCATTTCTGTGCTTCACAATGTTGTCCAAAATGTTATAATTGACACAGCTGAACGTCTTTGTGTTGACAATAAAACAGAAATAAACACCTTTCTAGGTGTAAGTAGGGTAAAACAAATGAAAAAATCCAGAAAAATAAAAACAATAAAGAACTGTGGTATATCCAGGAACCAGGTGAAACATCTAGAAACTAGAAATGACAGAAGATCAAGAAGTTTTGATCCTCAGGCTTGACAAAGCAAAGATGGCAGTAGTATTAATGGAATCTGGAAAGAGTTATAGTTATGGGAGAGGGGCTGTGACCAGAAGTACATGAGTGGAGCTATTGCCAAACTTGCCTGAAAGGGATTGATGGTGGTGGTGTGATCATTTTTTTCTTTCATCTTTGGATCTAGTGATAGGAGTTCCTATCAATTAACCCTAACCAGAAGGCAGAAAGCAGGTGATGCTGCCTATAGAGGTCAGCTGTCTGTGATGAGAAGCACAAACGTTGGACTTGAAGAGGCAAATGGAGAGCAACTAACACTTCAAAGAATCACAAAAATGGGGTTGAACAGTTGTCAGTAGATATTGACGTCATCTAGGATGATAGTAAGGTGGGGTAGAGAAAAGATAATATTCCCTCCCAGAAGGTTATACTCTTTCTCATTATGCAGAAGTGTAAGGCAGTCACAACAGATTCTTGGAAAGATGATTGGGAGGCAACGTACTGTGGGCTGAATGGTGGACCCCTGAAAGATGTGCCTTGTCGTCATCTCCGAATCTTGGGGATGTTACCTTACTTGGAAAAAGGGTCTTGCAAATGTGACTAAATTAAGGCTGTTCCAATGAGATTATCCTGCATTATCCAGGTGGGCCCTCAATCCATTCATAAGTGTCCTTATAAGTTAAGAGAAGATTTGAGATGTGAGAAAGATAAGAAGGCCATAGTGAGAATGGAGACAAGATTGAAGTGAAGCAGCCACAAGCCAAGGAATGCTGACAGCCACTAGAAGCTGGAAGAGTCACCACAGCATTCCCTAGTGCTTCTGGAGAGAACGTGGTGTACTGCTAACACCTTGGTTTCAGACTTCTAGCCTAAAGAACTAACAGAAAAAAATTCTATCTTTAAGCCACAAAATTTAAAGTAACTTGCTATGGCAGCCACGGGAAACAAATACACAACCTAGTAGGCTGAAGTCCCATTAAAAATAAAAGATACTCATGTAGTTTTGGTGTTATCTGTACATGTTGACCATATCTGAAAGCCATTGTTTCATATATTTTGTCTGGTTCTCTGGTTAAATTCAGTCTACATTACTCCATCACTGCCTAGACAAAAATTTGTAATTTTTAATTTATAAATAAAGTAATACAGCTGTCTGTGATGAGAAGCACAAATGATGGATTTGAAGAGGCAAATGGAGAGCAACTAACACTTCAAAGAATCACAAAAATGGGGTTGACAAGGCACATCTTTCAGGGGTCCACCATTCAGCCCACAATACATTGCCTCCCAATTATCTTTCCAATAATCTGTTGTGACTGCCTTACACTTCTGCATAATGAGAAAGAGTATAACCTTCTGGGAGGGAATATTATCTTTTCTCTACCCCACCTTACTATCATCCCAGATGACGTCAATATCTACTGACAACTGTTCAACCCCATTTTTATGATTCTTTGAAGTGTTAGTTGCTCTCCATTTGCCTCTTCAAATCCATCGTTTGTGCTTCTCATCACAGACAGCTGTATTACTTTATTTATAAATTAAAAATTACAAATTTTTGTCTAGGCAGTGATGGAGTAATGTAGACTGAATTTAACCAGAGAACCAGACAAAATATATGAAACAATGGCTTTCAGATATGGTCAACATGTACCTCAGGAAAGTTATCCTTGAGAGAAGAGAAACAAATGAGGAGTGCATTGTGATTTCCACAGCTGACTGTCTGAGGACCTTCCTGGCTGCAGTACAGGGGAGGGGATACAAAATACAGCTTGAGAGATTTGATAAATTAAGAGCGTTTGTAGTTTGGGGAGGACAAAGTGGCTAGAATTTGCAGAGCAAAATGTCAGACAGAATAGAGCTACACAGTGAGAGGAAACTCCAGAGATTTGCAGAGGGGTTTCTTCAAGTCTTTGATTGAATTTTCTTCTGATCATGCTTGTAAGAATACAATTCCAGGCTGGGATAGAAGTAGGGAGAACAACTGCAGAAGCACAAACACCTAGAAATCGTTTGTATTCCCACCAGCTACAGTGCAAGGATTTCCTAATATAAAGGGTATTGGGCAAAATCTTGCAAAGGAGAATTTGATGGTTTGTCAGTTTGTCATGCTATGAAGACTTACACATTGCTGTGATGCTAGAAGTTATGCCACCAGTGTGCAAATACTAGCAGGGTTACTCATGGTGGAAAAGTTTCAGCAGAGCTTCCAGATTGAGACAGATTAGGAAGAAGGATTTAGCAGTCTATTTCTGAAAAGAATTAGCCAGTGAAAATCTTATGAATAATAGCAGAACATTGTCTGAGGTAATGCCAGAAAATAAGCCCCTCATATCAGAAGGTACTCAAAAGATGATGAGAGAAAAGCTGTCTCCTCAAGCAGAGCTGGCCGTAGTGAAATGGACGGAGTCAAGCTTTCAGGACCTGCATTTGCTGATGAGGCATGACTCAGAATGAGAAAAAAACAGCTGCAAACATCCACTGATACTCAGAACATGGAATGTACACAGCGTGACTCCAGACAAATAGGAAATCATAAAAAGTGAAGTGGCACAAATAAACATTGATATCCCAGGCATTAGTGAGTTGGAATGGACTGGCATTGGCCATCTTGAATTGGACGATCACACTGCTCCAGGAATGACGACTGAAAGACAAATGGCTTTATTTTCGTCATCAATAGGAGTATTTCAAGATCTATCCTGAGGTACAATGCTTTCAGTGACAGGATAGAAAGGACAGTCACTACGACTATTATTCAAAATTACACACCAAATACTAAGGCTAAAAATGAAGAAATTGAAATTTGCCAATTTATAGTTTGAAACTGATCAAGTGTACAATGAAGATGCATTGATAATTAGTGGGGATTGGAATTCAAAAGCTGGAAACAAAGAAGAATCAATAGCTAGAAGATATAACTTGGTGATAGAAATGATGCTGGAGATTGCGGCTCCAACAATGATCATGAAGGTGATGGATAACTGGGTAATGTTTAGCTCTGTTGTACATAGCGTCACTATTATTTGGAACTGACTCAACAACAAACAACTTATTTAAACTCAAACACATTGACAATAACATTAACTGTAAATGGTCTAAATGAACTCTTAAATAGAAGTATGAGTCGCATATATAATTTAAGTAGTCATGCGAGAAGTAAAAATACGTGAAATTGATTTTAATAATTTGTCATCTGACCCTACGGCACTTGGCTGGCATCTATTATTGTTTCTATTATTTCAATATGTAGTTAATAAAAAGTTATTGAGACATTTTGTCTCTGTTACCTAAGACTAAATTTTGTGTGTATTTTACACTCAAAGGACCTCTCAATTCCTAGCCACATTTTGAGTGTTCATGTGGCTTATGAGTATAATATTACACACTGTAGTTCTAAATGTTCCAATTAAAAGTCAAAGATTATCAGACTTGATTTTTTAAAAAGTCACATCTATATCATGTTTATAAGAACATAACTTTAAATACAATAAAAGCAAAAGAATGTAAAATGATGCTCTTTACAAACACTTCTATAGAAAGTTGGAGTTGCTGTATATTAATAAAGTAGATTTCAGATCAAGAAATGCACTGAAGATAGAGGGAAGCATTTCAAAATGAACCACATGGAAAACCAAATCTGCTACTGTCAAGTCAATTCCAAGTTATGATGAGTAGGTAAATTCATTAAGAGGATATAAGAAGTCTAAATCTTAGTTACTGTAAGAGAGCTTCAAAACATGTGAAGTAAAATACTGTAGAAACGACAGGAGACACTAGACCAGCCCACAGTTACAGATGGTGACATTAGTGCTTTTCTCTAGTTAACAGAATAAGCTAGAAAATCAGTAAGGAAAAGACTTGAGCGACAGTACAACCAAACTGACCTAACCGATATTTATAGAGCACATCGCCCCTCCCCAAAGCAGTATAAATATTCTTTTAGGTACACACCGAACACTCATCAAAGTGACATATTCTGGGTCATACATCAAATTTCAACACATCATGGTGTTGAGCCCCTCAGCCTTCCCCACACACTTCCTAGTCAGTTGCTAACCTGACAGCATCTGTGGGGGGCAGGCAGTGCTGCTTTCCATTCTGAAGGTGCCGAGTCCCAGAGCAGCTATGGCCCCTCCCAGGCTAAGGGAAAGAGAACGTGAAGCCTGTGAGGTCCTACAAGAAAGGAGCCACTGTATTACAGGTTCTGTAGGCGTGGTCAGGGGCTCTTTTTGTCTTCCCTGACCAGCAGCATGTCCAGTGGGAACTTCTTAATGCCTAGTGGCCAGCCTCCTTGTGGGAGTGGGGCCTTACTTTGCCCCTGTATTTGCAAAGATGGCAACCTGGGCCTAGGGTTGGGGTGGGAGAGGGAAGTGGCCCTCCCTCTGACCTGCAGGCAGAGTCTGGTGGAAGGGCAGGCCCTCTAGGGTTCAGCAACCCCATAGGCTCTGGCTTAGGGCTCCACTTGCATTCTCCCTGGGCCTCGTGGCCATTCCCAGGTTTCGTCACCACCTTACAGATAAGGAGACAGAGGCTTGCCCTAGACTACAGCTGGGATTTGAACACTGCCTCACCTCATGCTGAAGTTCAGTTTCCTAGGGTGGGGGGCCAGTGGTAAAAGGCTGCAGAGAAGGGAGCATGACCTCAAGGGGGCAGCTGAGAAAGTACTACATGCCACTGTCCCGTGCATGTGACCTTGGCCTTCTAATAGACATGTAGAACTGCACCCCAGCAAAAGATTCAAAAGATTGACATTTTCAAAGTATGTGCTCTAATCACAATGCCTTTAAGTTAGAAATCAATAGTAGAACTATCTAGAAGAATCTTTAAATACTTGAAAGTTAGCCAGTGTATTTCTATATAACTCATAAGTCAACAAAAATATTAAAAATAAAATTAGAATTAATTTGAGCTACATAGAAACAAAAAGACAGTGTATCAAATTTGTGGGATCCACAGAAAGCAGCACTTAGAAGGAAATTTGTACTATTAAATGGTTATATAGGGGAAGGATCGCAGATTAGTGACATAAGCTTCCATTTTGAGACACTAGAAAAAGAAGAACAAATTCAAAGTCAGCAAAAGGAAGGAAATAATAAGATTAAAGTGGCTCAATGGTTAAGCTCTCAGCTGCTAACCAAAAGGTTGGTGGTTGAAACTTAACCCAGTGGTTCCTTAGGAGGAAGACCTGGGGATTTGCTGCATAAAGACTGTGGTCAAAAAAAACCTCATAGGGCAGCTCTACTCTGTCACATAAGGTCACTATGAGTCAGAATTGACTCAAGGGCACCCAACAACAACAACAGAGCAGCAATTAATGGAAGAAAAAACAGAAAACAAATATTGAAACAACACGTTTCCCAGCAATTGCACTCCTAGGTATTTATTTACCCAAGTGAAATGAAAACATTTGTCTACAGAAAGACTTGTTCTCAAATATTCAGAAGAGCTTTATTTGTAGTAGCCAAATGTTGGAACCCAAATGTCCATCAGTTAGTGAATCGGTTTACAAATAGTGATGTATCTACACAACAGAATACTATTCAACAACAAAAAGGAATAAACTATTTACACGTACAACTTTGTGAATCTCAAAAGTTAAATGTTAAGTGAAAAGCCAGATACAAAGATTACATGTGATATGATTCTGTTTATACTAAATTCTAGAAAAGGCAAAATTAATGGTAAAAACAGATCACTAGTTTTCAGGGCTGAAAAGGTAGGGTTAGAAAATTGGCAGCAAAGGGATAAAAATGAAATTTTTGGGATAATGGAAATACTCTACCTCATGATAACGACCAAAACAGAACAAACCCCCAAATTGTTGCTGTTGAGTAGATTCTAACTCATAGCTACCCCTATAGGACAGAGAAGAACTGCCCCATAGAGCTTCTAAGGAGTATTTGGTGGATCCAAACTGCTGACCTTTTGGTCAACAGTTGTAGCACTCAACCACTACACCACCAGGTGTAGCTGAATTCCCAGGCACTTATCCCAGAGAAATGAAAACTTACACAAAACCCTTCTACACAAATGTTCTTAGTAGCTTTGTTTTTCACAACTCCCTGTATGGTTTCCAAGAACTCGTGGTGGATTTGAACTACTGATCTTTTGGTAAGCAGCCAAACCACTGCACCACCAGGCTCCTTGAACCATGATAACAATGGTGGTTAATGATTGTCTACCTTTGCCACAACTCACTGAATTGTACACTTAAAATTGATAAGCTTCATTATATGTTAATTGTACTTCTATGAAGACTAATTAGAAAAAAGAGAAAGCAGAGCCACAAATGATCTTTTAAAAGTTTAAAACATTATGTAAATTTAGATGCTTATTCTGTAAGAAAAGAGTCCAATAGTATGAAAAGGTATGGAACTAAAAGTTTTCCTACTTCTTGGGGCATGTTACTGAAAATAGTTCCTTATGTAAATTTCTACAATATTTTTATGCATAATGAAGCATTTATGATTTAAGAACGTTCTTTAGAAGTTTTCTCTTTTTTCTTTTATGCAGTTGAACTCATATCCTATAACTTAAGAAAATCTTGGACACTGAAATAGGTAATATACCATGCTCTGTTTTTAACTGGGGGCATACTCTATTAAGTTACTCTAATTCATTTAGCCTTTTCTTGGCTTTCTTCCAAATTTTGTTATTACTTAAGAAATGCTACGTCCTTGCGGGCATTTAAAAAAAAATTTTTTTTGGTCTTGTGCTTTTTTTTTAAATGAGAGAAATTTCTAGCCCTGGAATTGTGGGACTATTGTTTAAGCAAATTTTAAATTTTGATGAATGCAGTGTAAGCGCATTTGGAAAAGCTTTTTCACTTACCAAAGCTTATCAAACTTTTAAATCTTCACCAGTGTGAAAGATGAGAAAATGCTGCCTCTGTGTTTTCCTAACTCATATCCTTCCATCAAGCTAGAGTGCTGGATAGCAAGATTGTCTATGGGTATCAGCAGGCCCCAGAATGGTTATACCTGCCTCACAGAACACTTGACTCCTGATGAAGATCTCAATGGTTTCTACGGGCAAAGCTGCTGAGAAAAATCCTCTACTTTTTAGGAATCCTTCTTTTTTTCCTTTCGTGATCATGTACCAGTATCATTTCTTCATAGACCTATCACTTCAGATCTTAGAAAAGTAGAATATACATCCGTACATCTCTTGGGGTATATGCTTTGAGTCTCTTGTTTTAATTGCTTTGCTCTCCTCCATGTTCCCTTCACATTGCATTTAATCATGTATCAGAGAAATTAGCATTACATGTGATTCTCCTGGTAATGCCATATGGTTTCCCTGAATGGGATGAGATGAAGGAATTTATTGTCTTTGATCATTGCGGTATAACAAATACACTTATGGCATGGGAAATTTCCTACTAGAGTTCAAGGGAAAATGGGATGGTCCTCTCCTTTGGATGATTTGTGAATCTGAGTGAATCAGGAGGTTTCTCCCAGACACCATCTTCTCACACGTAATCATAGACATGATGTGCCCATACACATTACTGGTGAAGAACTTTTCTCCAGTCCCAAATAATCACTCCTTTAAAACAGAGGAAATGATTTACTAGTTGAAGTGTTGGCTTTGAAACATAGACTTCATGACATTTTTCTAAGTTTCATCAAGACTGATTTAGTCTTTGATTCTTCTGGTAATATCATGACCACATGCAATCCTAAGCTACTGCAGAAGAGCTATCTTTGTAGGAAACCCTGAACTTGGGGGTCCCGTTTTCCCTGATACAACTGAACACTTAAAGAATACTTTCTGAATTGTGAACTTACCATCAAAACTAACAACATAAAATTGCGACCTTGGTTATATCTAGTAAGTTTCAGAATTTTAAATTGTTTTTGTTTGGTGCCACTGAGGCAATTTTGACTCAGTGACCCATGTGACCGAGTAAAACTGCCCCACAGGATTTTCTTGTCTGTGATCTTTATGGAAGCAGATGACCAGGTTTTTCTCCTAAGAAAACAATGAGTGGGTTTGAACAGCCAACTTAGTGATTAGCAGCTGAGAGTTTCACCATTGCACTATCAGGGCTGCTTAGAAATTGAAATAGGTAATATACGCTGAATATTTAGTTTCATTTGTAACTTCCAGTCCTATAAGCATTTTCATGTATTCAGAGTGCTTTTATGCTTTTTATAATTCTGCAGTTGTCCCTATGAATAAATAGGTCACTTTGTCTGGGTGAATTTCCATAGCAGTGTTGCTTTCTGAAAACCCTAACAAAATCAGCATTCTGTTTAAATCATGTTCTTAAAAAAGACAGAAGAGAGAAGAGAGGGACTAAGTAAGCTTCAAGGTCAGGACACACAGTTGGAATTCCTGCTTTCCACACCATTTCCAATGAAGGGAATTGTCAACGGAGTTGGATGCCCCTTCGGCTTTGGCCTGGGCTCTTTGAGAACTGTTACTGTTGCTATTGTGATCCATAGCCTTGGTCAAATAATGAAGAATGGAAGAAGTCTCCTGAGTCCACAAAGCAATGTTACACGTAAGAGTGTGTAAGGAAGGCACGTAGAGGTGGAAGCGAGGGGTCAAAACGATGGTCACTGGAACACAAGGAAATATCTTTGTGTAGGAGACATAACCTGCTGTGTTGATTGCTAAGATCCCTGGGGAGGAGAAACAACCAAATTTGTTCTCACACTTGACATGATGGGAAAGGTCCCTGTGGGTGTGCAGTCATCAGGTGGCTGGGTCACTGAGAAACACAGAAGCCTACTGAGCCAGACCTGAGCTAAGAAACCATTAGAGCAAGAAAAATACAGAGGCGAGACCTGTTCTTTCAGGCTCCATCTAAAAAAGCAACAGTTCTGTGTCTCTTGGCAGCCTGCAACTTTGGCCTCTGTTGTCCCAGGAGTCTGGCATCTCACAGAGTTGTAGAGCAGCAGTGACAATCCGTCTTCTGCATTCCCACTTGGAGGTGGCTATCTTCCTAGCCACCTAGGCTCCTGGGTAGTTTGTGATGGGTTTTTCATCTGTGCAACCCTGCTTGTGCCATTATTGTTGTGTGAGCCTGTGGCAAATCCTCCCAGTCTGACAACAAAGAGGTTCTGATAAGTATTTCTTCAGCAGCTGATCTCTATAAAACAATACAAGCCTTCTTGTTTTTCTAATATTCTGCTGGCTGCCGATGGTACTGTGTCCCTTTAGTCCAAACATCGCTACAGAATGGGCTCCTTGTGAGTTTCTATATAAAGCAACCAGCAGGTCTCATTAAGGGCTCGTTCTTGACACCAATCACCGTTCTGCTGAGAGTCCTGGGCAGACCATTTTAACTGACCAGAACCAAATTCAGTTGTTCGATCATGAAAAATGAATGCTGCTAGATGATTTCCCTTTGCACACTGTGCAGCATTAAAGATTAAGCATACAAGTGCTCTGTTACAAAAATATAATAAATCAAATAATTTCCAGGGCTTACTGAATCTTAAAAACTGGATGGAATTTCAAACATCGTGATGAAAATATTATCTGTGCTAGCAGAGTATCCCATGGATCTCTCGTGTTTTCTTACTTAATGAACATTGATGCAGCATGGATAGATGGTTAAGGATTCTGCTTAATTTGGATTTAGAAATTTACATACCTCATTGCTGAATCACTACAGTCACCTTTGAAGTACTACCCTTGGAAAGTTACACTGATGCCATTGTCTAGTCCACCATTCAAAGCAATTTTGGAACTCTTGGTGGAATGAGCATTGCACATAGTAGCATGGTGGCAAGTTTGAGAACTTAATTGTATAGTTGTCTGTGAGGCAGTTTTTAGCCAGTAAACAAAAAACTACATTGGAACACCCTGTAAGGCTCAATCTTCTCATCTAACAGCTTCTACCTTCTAGCACCTTTATGAAGATTAAATAAAGTAATTCATGATCACCATGGCACAATGACCACCATATGGTCATTACTGTGGTTTTCTTAATACAACAGTAAGCAGACTTAACTGAAATAACAGTATAAAACTAAGAATTAAAAAAAGTACTTGACTCCAAAGAAGATGTCCAGGATGCTTACAGGTAAATGAGGAAATGCTCACAATTATTAGCCATTGCCAAGCCAGCCAAGTGCCGTCAAGTCGGATCCAACTCATGGCGACCCATGAGATACTGTCTTACTCCAACTTGGCTGGCATTAATCCAAAAAACACAAAATAATAAATGTTGGAGAGGTTATAGAGAAATTGGAACACTTCTGCACTGCTTAGTGTGAAAGTAAAATGGTACAACTACTTTGGAAATAGATTTGGTGCTTTCTTAAAAAGCTAGAAATAGAAATATGAGGTCTGACAATGAAGTCGAAGAACTTAGTTGTTCTAGGAGCTGCATACCGCACTGCTGATCATCACTGTGCTCATCTTTGAAATACTTCCCTTGGGAAGCAATGCGCTGATGCCAGTGCCCCAATGCCCTTCAAAGCAATTTTGGAACTCTTGCTGGAATGGTCATTTGAGCATGGTGGCATGATGGCAAGTTTGTGACCTTAATTGTATAGTTGTCTGTGAGAGAGTTTTTACCCAGTAAACAAATAAATGTGTTGAAAATCTCTCCCTACTCACCTGATCTGGCCCCCAGTGACTTTTTTCTTTACCAGAAGATAAAGCAAACATTGAAAGGAAGACATTTTGATGACCTTCAGGACATCAAGGGTAATACAATGACAGCTGTAAAGGCCATTCCAGGAAAAGAGTTCTGAAATTGCTTTGAAGAGTGGACTAGGCACTGGTGTCAGTGTATAGCTTTCCAAGAGTGGTATTTTGAAGGTGACCATAGTGATATTCAAGCAACGAGTCATGTAGCACTTTTTCTAGGACGAGTTCGTGAACTTGACTGGCAGTAAATGTACCGTACGAATCAGCAATCCCACTTTTTGGAATATATCCTCGAGAAATAAGGGCTGTCACATCAATAAATACATACCCACCAGTGTATATTGCAGCAATGTTGACAATAGGAAAACGATGGAATCAACTTAGGTCCCCATCAATCAATGAATGGTATATTCATTCATGGTATACCTACACAATGGAATTCTATGCCATGATAAAGAACAACTATTAACTTGTGAATGACCTCATAACATGAAGGCATCTGGAAGGCATTACGGTGAGTGAAATTTGCAAAAGAACAAATGTTATATGAGTCCACAATTGTAAAGACTTAAGAAAAAGTTTAAACAGAAGAAACTAAACTGTCTTTGATGGTTACACGTGTTGGTAGGAAGGGAGAGGAGTATTCATAGATTAGAAAGTAGATAGCAGTTGGGTTAGGTGAAGGGAGTGACAGCAGGCAGCAGAAGGGAGGTGAGCATAGTTGGAATACACCAACAACTATAAGATTTCCCAAATACAATCCATCATTTTGAAGAATAGAGTAGCAGGACAGGAATCTAGGGACCATGTTTTCAGGGGACATCTAGGCTAACTGGCATAACTAAGTTTGTTTATTCAGCAAATGTTCTGCATACCACTTTGGTGACTTGTGTCTGGGGTCTTAAAAGCTAGCAAGCAGCCAGTCAGGTACCATCAGTTGGTCCCAACCCACCTGCAGCAGAGGAGAATGAATGACATTAAAGACATGAGGAAAATACATACCCAGCAGACAGATCCAGATACTATATCATCATGAGACCAGAAGAACTAGATGGTGCCTGGCCGCCACCCATGATTGCCCTGATATGGAACACGATGTAAAGTCCCTGATGTAGCAGGAGAAAAATGGATGTGCAGAACTAGAACTCTTACATTAAAAGACCACACTTGATGGCCTGTCAGACTGAAGGGTACCCTGAGGACATGGTCCCCAGACTTTCTGTTAGCCCAGAGCTGAAACCAGTACCAAAGCCAACTCTTCAAAGATAGGACTGGACTATAACACAGAGAGTGATGCTAGCAATGAATATGCTTCTTGGCTTAAATACATATATATATATATATAAGTGAGGCTGTCTAAACAGCTCTTGTCCAGAGGTGAGATGAGAGGACAGAGGGGGCTAGGAGTCAGTTGGATGGTTACGGATAGCACAGGGCAGAAAGGAAAAGTATGCTGTCACGGGAGTGGGAGCAATTAGAGTTTCACTGAGGTGTGTGTTTGGGATTTTATATGACCAGCTGCTCTGGACTATAAACTTTTCTTAAAACAATATTTGAAAAAATTACTCCAAGAGAAAAATTTCAGTTTTGTAATCTGTATTCAAAGAGCAGTATCACCTTATGCTTGATAAAATGAACACTTAAAAATAATTCTTGTTTTCTCCTTGCCCTGCTGCCTGATTTGATGTCGCTGTGAGTCAGAGCTGACTTGACTGCCCCGGCCTTGTTTTATCGGCAGTGTTTGCCAACTCATCGGGAGAGTCAGGGAGCATATGTGACTGATTTTGATTTTTTACTCTCTTTGAGCTCATGCCTCCACAGCACTTATTATATTCTATTGAGGTTATCTGCTTACTTGTCTGAAACAACCTCTAGGGTATGAGATTTTTGAGGACAGGGACCCTATTTTATTTATCTTTTTGTCTTGAGCACCTGTCATAGCATGTGGTGTGTGCTGTCATGGTAAACAAAACCAACCCCATTGCTGCTGGTTCCAACTCATAAAAGTTTAGTAACTGATCAAATGTATTTTTAAGGACTTGCTGACTACTTATATGAATACTTAGCTATTATTAGCTGCAACTAGAAAATAATATACAAGTAAACTGTAAAATGTGTTAGTGTGGAGAAAATACTAGGTCATATTTTTAATGTGGAACAACCTAAAAACAGTTTTTAATTCTAATTTTAAAATATTTTGAGCATATGGAAAAGTTCAGAAAACAGAAAAAACAGAAGCCCAGTGTATCCATCATTTAAATGAGATGCATACAAATGCGCTGCTTTAACCCTCTCTTTCTCTTTATAAAAACTGTCAGGTAGAGCTGAATGTCCACCTCATGCTCCTCCCTTGTTTCTTCTTCCCCTTCTCGCTGAGAGGAACTTTAAGCCCTAACTGGTGTGTGTCTTTCCTATAGTAAAAATACAAAATTTCTAGAAGATTTTAGAAATTTGTTAGAAAATGCACACTTTTAAAACATAAACTCTCTTTTACTTTCTCCTTTTTGATGTTGCGCTATATTCTCTCAATCCCAAAGATGTACTGACTAGGACGGGGGACAATATCATAGAACATCTTTGGTTAGAAGACCTGATTGTGGAAGGAACTCCAATTTTAAACATAGCTATCCCACGACTTTTGTTTGCTTATGAAAAATGTGTGATCTAGAAGTTGAGATGCTTTGCATTTCTTGGTCTTAAGACCACAAATGGTATATTTAAGCACTAGGGATTTCATTTGTCGCAGTCTACATCAGTTTGGGAAATAGTCACTAACCTGCTTGACTTGGTGGAAGAAAATTAGCATTGGTTTTGTTCATTTTCCTAGCAGTATACCTCTACCTGTTCTGTTTACTTTATATTCAAGCTTGCAGTAGAGCCAACCAGACAAACAAATCAATAAAAAACAAAAACCACTGCTGTCAAGTCAGCTCCAACTCAGAGCAGAGCTGCTCTATAAACTTTCCTAGGAGTACTTGGTGGATTTAAACTGCTGATCTTTTGGTTAGCAGACATAGCACTTAACCACTATGCTACCAGGGTTTCTGCATGCAGTAAAGCACCCAGAATACAGTTTATTTTATACAATTTGTTATTTCCCAGATTTAGATTTTTTTATAATTTAAATTTAATTCCTGTAACACAAAATTCACACATTTACCATTTGCAGTTCAGTGCTTTTTGGCTTGTTCACAAGGTCATGCAGCCAGTACTGCTATCTAATTCCAGAACGTTTTCGTATCGCAGAAGAAAGCCTGTATCCATGAGCAGTCACTTCCTTGTGACTCTTCTTCCAATTCCTGTCAACTACTAATCTCTCTTTTTTTAAAAAAAAATAAATATTTTACTGTTCTTTAGGTGAAGATTTGCAGAGCAAAATATATTTCCATTCAATGATCTGTACACAGAATGTTCCGACACACTGGTCGCAGCCCCCTCCATGTGTCAGCACTCTCCTTATTTCCACTCTGGGATTCACATTACTTTTCCTCTGGTTTTCCTACCTCTTATCTTTGATTTTGGACAGATGCTGCCCTTTTGGTCTCAGTGTAGTTATCTGTGCTAAGGAGTTCATTCCTCTCAGGTGTTCTTGTTTGTTTTGTAGCCCTATCTGTGGTTTGGCTGAAAGGTGGTCTCCAGGAATGGTTTCGGTTCTGTATTAGAAAGGCATCATAAAGCCATAGCCAGGAACTTCTTAGGATTTTCCATATACATAAGTATGCCACCTGCACTTGAGTGACAGTTTTACTTCTTCTTTTATAATCTGGCTGTCTTTTGTTTCTTTTTAGTCCCCCCTTGCCCTGGCTAGGACCTCCTGTGCAATGTTGAACAGACACAATGAGCAGGCACAGCCTTGTTTGGTTCTTAATCTAAGGGAGAAAACATTAGTCTTTCACCATTAAGCAAGATGCTAGTAATGAATTTTTCATAGTTGACCTTTATCAAGTTGAGGAAGTTTCCTTCTATTCATAGCTTATTGACTGTTTTTGTCGTGAAAGAATGTTCAATTTTGTTAAATACTTTTTCTGTATATATAAATGTAGCCACATAGTTTTTGTCCTTTATTGTATGAATATGGTTTATTACATTGATTGATTATTGTAATTGAACCAGCCTTATATTCCTGGGGTAAATCCCATATGATCATGGTATATAATCTTTTTCATATGTTGCTGACTTCAATTTGTTGATATTTTGTTGACAATATTGATATCTATTCATGAGAGATATTGGTGTGTAATTTTCTTATGTCTCTGTCTGGGTTTGATCTCAGGCTAATACTAGCCTCAGAGAGCAATTTGAAAGTGTTCTTTTGTCTTTTTTTTTTTTAGAAGAGTTTGTGATGAGTTGGTGTTAACTCTGTAAATGCTCAGCAGCATTTATCATGAAACCGTATGGTCCTGGGTTTTTCATTGTGGGAATTTTGACTACGAATTTATTGTTTTGACTTATTATAGGACTATTAAATTTTATATTTCTTCATGATTCTGTTTTAATAGTCACTAAAATATAGTTATTGGCTAGATATAGGTGATGTACCAGTTGTCACTGAGTTTAGTTCAACTCAAGGCGGCCACATATACCTCAGAGTATAATTATATTCTATAGGTTTCTAGTAGCTGATTTTTTTTTGGAAGTAGACCGTCAGCCCTTTCTTCTGAGGAGCCGCTGAGTGGAATTGAATTTATGGTCTTTTAATTATCAAACTAGCGTGTTAACTGTATCACCTGGGGACTCCTAGGCATTTTGTACTAGTGATAAAAAGGAGATTGAATGGCTGCAATAACTTGATGATGTAGTCTGAATGTGAGTCTGTACCTCGAGTCTTATTGTTCCAGTCTTAACTAATTGCTTTCCTTTTCTGGAATACCGCTCTGCCGTCCTGGAATCACCCTTCACTATTCCTTTTGAGAATTTCTTCTTTTTAAACCTGTTTCTTGCATCCCACATTATTCTGAGTTTAAATCTACATTATTATTATCAATTTATATAGGCAATAATCACATTAATCCACATCTTTATCTGTTTTTGATGTTCCTCATTCCTTCCTATGTCTTCATTTTTCCATTTGGACCGTTTTCCTTTTGCCTAAAGAATGCCCTCTGAACTGCTTTAGTGCGTGTCTGCCCTTGGCGAACTGTCTTGCTTTTCCTTCCCTATTTTTAAGTCTCCATTTTGGATTTTTTAGTGTGAATATTATTGACTTCCGTCTGTCTTTCAGTAGTATTTGCTTGGGCCTGTTTGTCTGCCATGGATTAATTATTCATATGTGTGACCTTTCTGGCCATGGTATTATAACTCCCTCCCAAGTGATTGGACAAGGATGTGCATATAAGATAATTGTGGCCCACCAAGAGGCTTAGTCCATTTTGTCTTAAGAGAGAAGAGGAGCCTCCAACCACCAAGGAGCAAGAGACCAGCAGGGAAAACTGCACACTAGGCTTCCTGATCCACAGAGAGAAAAATCTGAGTGCCTTTGGGCAGAGGCCGAGGGTCAGGGAGAAGAGTACCTCTGAGCACAGATAGGGAGAGGCTGTCCTGATGAAAGAACTCTATGCCGAGTGTTCCTGAACCTGTACTGTAACCGCTACTTCCCTTAAAAAAAAACCCGTATCATGAGCGTGGTCTGTGAATTCTGTGCGGCCTTTGGAATGAATAATCCAACCCAGCAGAGCAGTAGAGAGTGCTGTGGGAAGGAAGAGGGGTGTCAGAGCTGGTGAAGACAACAGACGGTAGAGGCTCATCCGGCCTCTACCTAGTGTGCCCTGCATCCTTAGTCTTGCTTCTCCTTCCTCCTTGAGAGGTAAGAAGAGGTCAGACACTGCCCTCAAGGTTTTTTCACAATGGCCCAACCTAAATGGCTTTTCTGTGCCTCTTACCCGACCTAGATTTAGACACGTGATATCACTGGACATGGGAGCTCCCGCATCCTCTTGTCATCCCCAGTCCCAATCCTCCTTCCTCACTGGCTAGCGCTGTTCCACGTGGAAGTTTACCCTTCTGATCTTGTTCACTTTCTTGGTCTTTCCTTCCTCTCGCACACTCTCCAGGCATTATCCTCTTCACTTGTCTTGTTTCCTTAGGCCATAGTTGGCAAGGTGTTTTCATTCAGGCTCTTGGCTTTCTCCTTCACTGTTACCTGAGTTCTCTTCTAGCTATACTGTATTCAGCCACCCCATATAACTTTCTCTGTGAGTGTGACTTGGATCCTAAAAGCTCCTGCTTCAGAACAATTTCCACTGATAAAACTTTTGGTTGGTTGGTTGGTTGGTTTAAAAAATGTAGTCTTAGTGACAACATATTTAATAGGAGAAGGGAGAGAGAGGATCTTGGGGAGAATGGGGAAATTCTCTCATAATTTCTAAGGTATAGTTTTATCGTTAGTTAAAACAAACCAAATGAAACTCACAGCATGTGCATATAAGCCTTGCTTAAGAAGATGTGAATTTTATCTGAAATATTTAAACTATTTCTCTGTTTTGGGAGTTAAGGGAAATGTTCTATGATTTTTAAGACTCAGAGGAAAAATAAAAAAATTTCAGAATAATCAAATTGATTAGCACTGTATCAGCATTGAAACCAGGTGTGTTGATTAAAGGAAGAAGTATCAAACAGTTTCCAAATTACTACAAATGAAATAAAATTTGGTTTAAAACACATGTTCTGTGTCCTTATATTTAGGGTACTGCTACTATCAGTGATTTTATACTGTAGTAGATTTCTTTGACTAACTGAATGATCTTCAATAAAAGCCGCTTTCTTTTTGAGAAAAATACAATATAAAGAAAGTGGCTTTTATAACAGGTTGTGGACAGCAAAAAGTTGAAACTGAATTTTTGGTCCTGATTGTCTGTGCATTTGAAGAAGTTATGTTATACGCCTGGATCTAATTTTCCCCAGCTATGAAATGAGGAGACTAGCTGTTGCAAAAATGCTCTGAGAACCTTTAATGGAAGAGAACTATCAAAGTGGGGTGAGTAACCAGACATTTCACTGCACTCGTGTTAATCTCATTTTGAATGTTTGTTCTTTTTCCAGTTTCGTAGCAGAAACACCATCTGCAAAAGTCATCCTGTTGTGATGAGTTATAAGAAGGGATATGGAAGTCAGCTCCAAATTTCCTTTTCTTTTGGTGTGTGTAAACCCAGTCTTTAATGCTAGTGCCCTGTTGTTTCTGTGGTTTCCTTTCCTCTACGAACAGCACTTGTGTGAGGGGCTTTCTCCAAGATTAAACACTTGCCTCACCGGCAGCGTTTCTGAATTTTCATCCGCCAGCTCTTCACGTACAGACTGCAAATTCTCCTGAAGCTGGCTCTGTCCTGGCTCTTCGTCACCGTTACAACCTTGATGGAGAAATTAGGTAACTATTAGAACATCATACAGAGTATGAGGATGAAACTGGATACTGAGAGGGAGAGAAAAGAAGAGTTCTGAGGGGACGTTCTTTGTATTAATATTAAAGTTTTTTTTTTTTAGTTCAGTTGTTTCTGATTAGCCTAAATAAAGTTGTGAGGGATTCCAATGTAGAGAAGCGAGTCAGGCAGGTTGAATAAAGCAGGGGTGTTTCTGGGATATTCTTCTAGTCAAGAAAACTGCTCCACTTCTGGAAACTGGAGATGCTCTGTGAATTCGTGAGGTTAGTGTCGCAGCTGGGAAGCTGAATCTGTGGGCTGGGAGCTATGTGCAGAATGCTTTTGATCAGTTTCCCCAGTTGGGCTGAAAATGGGGCATTAAAAAAACGTGATCGAAACAGGCTGGAACAATGAATCAACTTCTGGGGGAATAAATCTTAGCTCTAATCAAAATTCTAGAGAATTTTCCTGTTGAAATGTTTTGCTACAGTAAGTTTAACTCTTGTAGTTTTCAATATATGAAAAATACACGGAATTTTTTAATAGATACATAAGCATTTGCAAACCTCCTGTTATCCAACACTTGCAGCAATTGGATACCAGCTCCACCTTTTGTGAGATATGATATGGGAAATGGTCTTAATGACCTTAAGGTCTTAATGACCTTACTATACCCTTTGCAAGCAGAAGATATTAGTGAAAAATGGCTTTGAGGAAGCAAGAATTGAAAGCCTCTGAAATTTTGGTAGGAGTCTATTTATAATGTTCATTGCCTTTTGCCCCCTTCCCTTAACAAGTCTAAGAATTTCACATTTTCCCTCACATCATACCCAGGCAGTAATGTAGTCTGATGCCAACAGTATCCTCACAGACGTAAGCATACATCTTTATTCCAAAGATGGATCACTAGCTCAGGGTCACTCTGGATGTTGGGATGAAGCTGCAGAGATGATCTCAAGTCCTTTGAGTAACTGTCAACAGCTCCCAAAATCACGGGGATTGTCAATGCAAGGTAATCTTATGCTAAAGAAGCAAGAAGGCAGTATTATGGTAGTTACATTTATTTATGCAAAGAGTGCTCAAGTAGGGAAGTGACTGTAAGATCTGAGTCTGGAGATCTGAATTCTTGAACTGACGCTGTTTAATTGTTTTGGGACCACACTAGTCATTTAGGTAACTGTGCTCCAGCTTACTCACTGGAAAATCAGCTTGATAATATTTAATCTGTCTGACCAAGGTTGTTCTGAAGATGGAAGTGATGCAGAAAGTGAACTTTTCTGTAAACATAGAATAATTGCCCTAGGCTCCACACTAAGCAAGGGCAATGTGACAAACGATCTCTTCAAGACAAATTTGTGCTGAATAGATTTCAGCAACGTTTATCAAATGAATAAGGCATTGTAGAATGCTAGTGTAGAAGAGGCTCTTGGTAAGTGTTTTATAGATTGGGACACAGTGGCCTAGGGCAGTTAAGTGACATAGATGGTTTGTATAACTTGTTCACGGCAGAGTCCCTTGCCGTGTCCATGTGTCCCGTGATTTCTGTTCTATTGCTCTTTCTGATATATTGCTTTGCATCTTTTAGGCAGATTTTTGGTAATTTATATCTTAGTTGTAGAATTAAGCAAAACTGAATTCTAACTAGGAGTCCTAGGTGGTAAAACAATTATGCACTTGGCTGATAACCAATAGGCTGAAAATGGTCAGGCACTCAACTGCTAATCAAAAGGCTGGAGACTCAAGTCCACCCAAAAACACCTTGGAAGAAAGGTCTGGAAATGTGTTCCTCCACAACCAGCCATCAAAAACCCTGTAGTGCACACTTCTACTCCGACATACCTGGGGTGGCTATGAGTTGGAACTGACTCCATAGCAACTGGTAGTAGTAGGTAGAATCTTAGATACAAGTATTATTTTAAAATTACTTCCATGAGCTATTTTAAACTTTCTTAATCTGTATTTTCCTATAACTCTATTCCAAGAGAGATACATTAAACACAGGCAGGAAGAAAGAAACATTAACTGTGAATTAATTGTTATTTCCATTTCCACAAGCTGTGAAAAGTTCCTAAGACTTGCCTGAACTGGTCTTTATATATATTTTCTTATAATTTTAAATAGGCAATTACAGGTGCTAGTGGAGAAAAAAAGATTGTCTCAAACTTTTACCTCTAATTTGTCTAATTAAAAATAACTAAGGGTGCAAAATGCATTCAACAAAACAGTATTTATTACTTAAAAATATTGAAATAACATTAAAAATATCAATAGGTTCAATCATTCTACTTGTATAGGTAGTACTATACAATATAGGGTTGCTATAGGGTCATTATGAGTTTGAATTGACTCAATGGCACTGGGTATATAATACTGGAAACACTTGTTGCACAGTGATTAAGCACTATGACTGCTAACCAAAAGGTCAGCAGTTCAAATCTACCATGTGGTCCTTGGGAACCCTATGAGGCAGTTCTACTCTGTCCTATAGGGTTACTATAAGTTGGAATTGACTCAACAGCAGAGAGGCTTTTTTGGTGTATAGTGTTTATTTAATTTTCAATATTTTCATGAGTTTCATAGAGAGAGACCAAGGAAAAGTTTTATTCTACTTCTGGTCAAAGTAGAAGGAAAATATAATCAAAGCACTCAGGATTATTCATTTTCAGTTTATTCCAGTCTAAAGTTAGGAGACTCAGATATAGTTTAAACCTATCACAGATAAAAGTTCATCTTATTTAACTTCTTTTAACTCCCTTCATCATATGCCAGTACAATTCTTGACAATGCGGTAATGGCTTCTTAGTCTTACTCAAATTATACTCAAGCAATTGTCTTTTTGCTTGATGGTTTAATATTATTTAACACTAGAATATTAACAGATAAGCCATCTATGGCAGCAGGAAAACAGTCCTGGTGACTCGGTGTTTAAGCTAATCAAAATATCAAAGATATGGCAGTTTGCTTTTGTAAAACTTACAGCCTTGGAAATCTTGTGGGGGCAGTTACACTCTGTTCTGCAAGGTTGCAGCAAGGCAGAATGGACTCCATTGCAAGGGGTTTCGCTATAGTGGGAGAAGGTATTCACCTAACTGAAGTGGTTCCATGACTTGTAAACAACACAAAAATTAGTATTTTATTCACTTAAGTACATTTAAGTTTCTTTTCTTACTGACTAAACATAATAAAAAATTTGACTTCTTGAGAAATTTGTAGGAGAGGGAGGAGGACTGGTTCAAATTACGAAAAAGAAAAAAATCCAAGTTGGAAGCATTAGAATTTTTTGTTTAAACTTATGAGGAAAGACGCATAATAAAGTGTTTATAACCATTGCTACTTCTTTCCAAGTATTGACTCTTGGATGAATCTGA
This sequence comes from Heterohyrax brucei, assembly GCA_028571685.1. Lineage (NCBI taxonomy): Eukaryota > Metazoa > Chordata > Mammalia > Hyracoidea > Procaviidae > Heterohyrax > Heterohyrax brucei. The sequence continues at coordinate 148,449,156 of CM053144.1, read as the reverse complement.
CTCAGTCATGAAGGCAGTTTACTAGTATAACTCTCTTTTGCCATGGCAAGAAGAGAAACAAAAAATTAGAGAAGGAAAAATAACTACAAATAAAGATACTTTAAAAAAATGAAGATTACCCCATAATGACATTTCTTTAATAATTTACACATTTCAAACTCCTTAAAATGAGATGAATGTACCAGTACTTTGTCTGTGTTGGTGTCAAAATCCATAATTTAGAGCTCAGCTGGTTATATATGAACTTATAAGGCTTTCCTCTTTCAAGGTGAGCCATGGGAAGTGGGGATACTCTCCTTCATCCTTACACTTGGCCTTTATTTAATGGAGTACATCATTTGAAATTTTTAGGTAATGGTGGATGATGACCGGACAGCCTCTGTCCTAGCTGCTCATTGTGTGGTGGCCAGCCCTCGTTTTCCAGGTAAAGGTGAAGTTAGATATTGTCATGGATTGAACTGTGTACTCCCAAAACGTATGTTAACTTGATTAGGCCATGGTTCCCACTGTTGTGTGGTTGTTCTCCGTCTTGTGATTGCAATTTTATGTTAAAGAGAATTAGAGTGGGACTGTAACACTCTTACTTAGGTCACCTTCTTGATCCAGTGTAAGCAGAATTTCCCTGGAGTGTGGCCTACACCACCTTTTATCTTATGGGAGATAAAAGGAAAGGGAGGTGAAAAGAGAGGGGAGAACTCCTACCACCAAGAAAGCAGTGCTGGAAACAGAGAGCATCCTTTGGACCTGGGGTTCTTTCACCCAGAAACTTCTACATCAGGGGAAGATTGATGACAATACTTTCCTCTAGAGGCAATAGAGAAAGACTTCCTGGAGCTGACACCCTGAATTTGGACTCCTAGACTACTAGAGCATAAAAGAATAAATTTGTCTTTGTTGGAGTGATCTACTTGTAGAATTTCTGTCATAGTGTCACTAGATGCAACACTTATAAGGTGTTCCCATAGTCTTCTCGGATACGTGATAGAACAAGAGTCCAGAAAAAACAGACATAAACTACCATTAGAACGAGAAAAAATAATTTCCTGGGTAAATCGAGTCTAAGAGGCTCTATTTCCAGTAAAACACCAAAAAACCCCATTGCTGTGAGTCAACTCTGACTATAGTGACCCTATAGGACAGAAGCCCCATTGTACTGGTTTCCAAAGAGAAGCTGGTGGATTCAAACTGTTGATCTTTGCATTAGCAGCTGAGTGCTTAACCATTGTGACACCAAGGCTCCCTATTTCCGGATGGAGGGTTTTACATTCCATGCAGGATTTCTCTAGTATTGTTTATGCAAAAATAGTCATCTAGCACTCCCGTATCAGAAATACCACAAGTGGATGGCCTTAAAAGAAGAAATTTTATTCCGTCATAGTCCAGTAGTTTACAAGTCCAAATTCAGGGCATCAGCTCCAGGGGAAGGCTTCCTCTGCCGGCTTTGGAAGAAGGTCCTTGTTGTCAATCTTCCCCTGAACTAGGAGCATAGGGACCCTAGGTCCTTTCCAAAGCATGTGCCCTGCTCCCATGCTGCTTCTTTCCTGATGGTATGAGGTCCCCAACTTTCTCTGCTAGCGTCTTCCTTTTGTATCTCAAGAGATTGCCTCAAGGCACAATACAATCCTACACAGAGTCCTGCCTACCAACCCAACAGCTGCTCATCCTCCCTCCTTATCTTATAGGGACAGGATTTACAACGTACAGGAACATCACAAAAGGGGGGTGGGGTGGGGCAGAAATCATGGCCAAGCCACAGGGTACACACATTTTCGGGGTGGATATGGTTCTATCCATGACAGGAGGTAAGGCTAGATTAGAGAGTAAACATGTGAAATTGCTTTTGGGAATGGGAATTCCAATTGATCACGGACAGTCTTATATCCTCTTAATTTGTTCTAGTTAAGGGTCTAGGGTAGAAGGGGCTGGAGGAGCTACAGAGTAAATTACCAAAGTTTCTTGTTGCTTATCCTGGTTTTGATAACCTCTAGTAACATACTTATCCATCACAAATTTCTATGAAACAGATTTATTTTTTATTTTTATAGAAAAATCGTGTCATAGGTTGAGTGTCCAGGAAACAGATTCTGGGACTCGTGTACAATAGGTGTTAGGAAAAGCCCTTGAGATAGCAAAAGCAGGACTGAGCAGAGGAAGAAGCTGAACTAAGATGCTTTTGCAATGAACTACTAGGAGCTTCAATTCTCCTTCAGAAATGTCCCAGATTGGGGCCTCTGTGTCAGATCTTAATAAAAATCAGCTACAGAATAAAAATGAGAGTATTTTTTACTTCTACAGTAAATTAAGGAGTCAGAGCAGTAAAGTAACTGCCAAGATCATGTAGCCTCTAACTGGAATAGCTGGAGGCTGTTCCTGGAGTAGCCTAACACAGACTCAGGGTCACAGCTTGCTAACAAACCCCCTGGCAAAACAGTACAGAACTTGTTCTTCATTAGAAACAAACCTAACCCACCCGTTGTCATCAAGTTGATTCCAACTCAGCTACCCTATAGACAGAGTAGAACTGCCCCATAGAATTTCCAAAGAACAGGTGGGATATTTGAACTGCCAACCTTCCAGTTAACAGCTGTAGCATTTAACCTCTATACCACTAGGGTTTCCCAGAACAAACCTAGTAAGTAAAATAAATGTTCCTTGGAGAGTCATTTCAAATTAGTCTGTGGTGTATATTTTTTGGTTTGATAACACAGATCATGTAAACTTCTTTCTTTTGAAATAGTTTTTATTCATAAAATTTACAAAAATTTTCTAAAAATTTCCCTTTTTACTTATAACTTAATGAGACTGTTAAGTTAAAATTCTTACCCAAAAACCAAACTCACTGCTGTCAAGCCAATTCCAGCTCATAGCTACCCTATAGGACAGAGCAGAACTGCTTCACAGAGTATCCAAGAAGCATGTGGTGGATTCAAGCCGCCAACCTTTTGGTTAGCAAATACAGCACTTGACCACTACATCACCAGAGTTTCCCCAGATTCTTCTTACCCAAACCAAAGCCACTGCCACTGAGTCGATTCTGACTCATAGCCACCCTACAGACAGAGTAGAGCTGCCCTGTAGAGTTTCCAAGGAGCACCTGGTGGACTTGGACTGCAGCAGTCACAGCACTTAACCACTATACCACTGGGCTTTCCAGATTTGTCTTAGGCTCAGGTTAATTGATCTTAAAAATAGATTATAAAATCCTTTCAATATACCAAATGCTCTCCTTTGCATTAGTGTATGCTCAAATAATAAACACTGTAGAAATTTTGTAGTTTATGGAGTTCTCCACCTAATCCACACAGGAGCTTGGTGAGTTTGAGGTGTCAAATGTCATAGCCACAGTGTTTAAGTGTGGGATCCATGACTCTGAGCAGTTAGGAGATTTGCACTGGAGAAGAAGGTGTAGTTGTCTGCTAATGGGTGGAAAGTTCTGTATATATCAGTGAGGTTTAGTTGGTTAATTGTGGCAATGAGGTCTTCTGTATCTTTATTGAGTTTTTTTCTAGATGATCTGTCTAGTGTTGAGAGTGGAGTGTTGAAGTCTCCCTCTATTATTGTGGAATCATCTAACTCTTTTGAGTGTAGCGAGTGTTTCTTTGATGTATTTAGGTGCTCTGGTATTAGGCGCATAGATATTTAATATAGTTAAGTCTTGCTTGTGTACTGAACCTTTCAGCAATAAATAGTGTCCATCTTTGCCCACGACGGTGGATTTGACATTAAAACTGATTTTGTCTGAGATTAGAATTGCCACCCCTGCTCTTCTTTGTTCATTGTTACCTTGATATATATTCTTCCATCCTTTAATTTTCAGTTTGTTCGTATCTTTAGGTCTCAAGTGAGTTTCTTGTAGACAACATATGGATGGGTCGTGTCTTTTGATCCAAGATGACAGTGTCTCTTTACTGGAGCATTCAGTTCATTCACATTCAATGTAATTATTGATAGGTATGTGTTCACTGCTGCCATTGTGATACGTTTATTTTTATGTTGATGTTTTCTCTGTTGTTCTTATTAGTCTGTTCTGGCACATTCTTTTTTGTGAGTTGATTTTTCACCTTTTTCAGAGCTGTTTTTTTAGTTGTTGAGACTCGTGTGTTACATTTCTTGAAATGGTATGATACATCTTTGTTGTGCTTTACAGCTGCCCCTATGATCCCCCTTAATAAACTATATATAAACCCAATTTTAATTACTACCAATCTTGTCATCTTCCTCTCCATCTGGAAGGACTGTAACAACTGTAGTACATCCCTCTTTATTATGATGACACCATAGTTTTCATAAAGATCACTGGATTGCTTCTTTCCGTATCAAAGCTGTGGTTGACTTTGGAGCCTTCCCTAACTGAGTAGAGTTTTGAGTAGTGTGTCATTCTAAAACATAGAGTTAGTGGTTTCGTTCTTCTAAGCTAGAGCCAAGAACTTCTTTCAGTATTTCTTGTAGTTTTGGTTTGGTTTTTACAAAGTCTCTGAGTTTCTGTTTATCTCAGAATGTCTTAATTTCATTTTCATATTTCAAAGATAGTTTTGCAGGATATATAATTCTTGGTTGGAAGTTCTTCTCCTTTAAGGCTTTGAATATGTCATGCCACTGTCTCCGTGCCAGCATGGTTTCTGCTGAGAAATCTGAAGAGAGCCTACAGGGTTTCCCTCTGAATGTTAGCTTTGCCTTGAGTCTTGCTGCCTTTAAGAGTTGCTGCTTATGTTTCATTTTGTTAAGCTTAATTATAATGTGTCTTGGAGTCTTTCTTTTGAGATCTATATTGGGTAGTGTGTCGTTCTAAAATATAGAGTTAGTGGTTTCATTCTTCTAAGCTAGAGCCAAGAACTTCTTTCAGTCTATAATATGCATCTGAGATGTCTATATTTTCCTCCTTCATGATTTCTAGGAAGTTTTCTGTCAGCAGCTCAGCAACAATACTCTCTGTGTTCTCAGATGTCTCACCCTGTTCAGGGACTCCAATTAACCGAAGGTTGTTCCTCTTAATAGAGTCCCACATGCTTCTTAATGTTTCTTCATTTTTCTTGTTTCTTTTTTCTGATTTCTGCTCATAGATGCTGGCCTCAGTAACTCTGTCTTCCAAGTCAGAAATTCTTTTTTTCTATTTGTTCCATTCTCTTTTCTTGGCTTTGCATGGAAGTTTCTATGTCTTTGATTTTCTTCTTGATCTGTTGGATTTCAGAGTACTGGTGTTCCATCAGATCGAACAGCTTGCTTAATTTTTCATTTTGTTCTGCTACATTTTGTATAAGGTCTAGAAGGGCTCTGTATATAATCATTTTGTATTCACTTCCTGATGCTTTCATAAAAGTTTCTTCATCTGGAAAAATCCTTGGTTGCTTTGTTTGGGAGCCTTCTGAAGCCATGGCTGATTTCAGGTATGCCGCAAGTGTCTGTTGCTTTTTGGGTCCCATGTGAATATATAGAAGCTGGAAGAGGTACTGTGAGGATGGATTGCAAATGATTCTCTAGGCTGTCTTAAAATGTAAAGCAAAAGGTATCTGATCACTTCACAAGTCAGGTTTTCAGGTGTAGAGGTCCCTCTTCTCAACTGGCAAAGTAAGCACCACTATATCCAACCCTAGATGATACAAAGTAGTTCAGAATACAGCAATGCTACTGCCCTATTGGCCTCTGCTGACAGGGCGTAGCCTTAGGCGACACTGCATCGAGTACTGCTTTTATCATAGAAAAGTGCTCTCTTGTGGGCATGCTCTGGCTCCCAAGCTAAGAATTAGGTCCAGCTGCGGCCACCATATCCAAGATGGCGCCCTCCACACAGGCAACAGATAGAGGCGCTAAAGGTGCTGAGAGGTAGTGATTCCTCTGCTTCTGTTGCAGGGCCCCCAACATAGGTGGCATTGGGTAAATTCCTGCTTTTCTGTCAGAGAAGCGCTGTCCTGTTTGCAGGCACTGGCTCCCATGCTAAGAATTAGGTCCCGCTAAAATCTCTGTACCCAACATGGCGTCCTGCACACTGACTGCGAAATTCCGTACAAACCCTGCTGAGGCAGATATAAAACGACAGGCTCAAAGTGGCTAGATTAACAGAGTCCTAAACCTGGCTCTCAAAATATGGGAATTTTGCCTGCCTATCCCCGCAGCAGTGAGTCTGAGTCTAGCTGCTAGGCAAGACCCAGCTCCACCCGCTGGCCAAGACAGAGAAAAAAAAGTCAAAATGGTGCATTTACCTTCCATCAGTGAGAGCCAGGGCTAGCCAGGAGTGGGAGTTAGTGAAAGAGAGGAGGTTTTCCACTCAGTGGTATGAAGTCCAAAGTAACAGCCCTGTGCGATATCCTGGGGCTGATTAGGCTATCAGAAGGCTCCGTTTGGTTATCAGTTCAGGTCTTGGTTTCCAGAGGGATATAAGGAGACGAGTGCTTAGTCTGCCATCTTGACTCTGCCCCCCTGAGCGTTAGGAGATTTGCCTAAAGTTATATAGTCAGTCCAGGTAACCCAGATCTCCAGCACATCTTTCCTGACTGCAGGCCTCCTGAGTGTTTTTTGATATACTGCTTTACCCTAACACACATCCAGGAAGTCATGAGTTTTATCTTGTGAGTCAGTGCAAGAACCTGAGCCAGTGTGTTTTCAGTGTGAGAGGAGCAGTCAAGACCATTGCAAAGAGGAGTTGGAACTTGGATTTCCACTGAGCTCCTAAGAAAAAGTAACTGCTTCTGGAAAGGGGTTAAGAGTTTCATTTGAACTTGTTATCTGCTTCTGTTGGAGGAAAATCCTTGCTATTAGTCAATGTGATTTGGGTTTGGGTACCATATTAGAACCAATTACAGCAACTTGTGAGAATTATGAAGTAGGCACATATTCATCTCAATGCTTATTCATAGGAATGCTTATTCCAGTTGTTTCAAACTTTCTTGATTATAATTATTTGAAGGCTATCCAGTTAAGAAGCGTTTGCTTAGATTCTTTGGCCAAGTATTTCGTTTTTAGCAAGAAATGCAACACGTGAAAAGGACTATGTCTATTTTTCTTAATTTTCCCATTCTTCCCTTCTTGGCTACCCAGTCTAAAACACCAGAATCAAGTCTTGGAAAATAATCTCCATATGATTAAGTGTGGGTGAAATTTGGTGCATGACTGAGACAGAGGAACACAGAGGAAGTATATGAGTAAGTATGTATATACATATATTTGTGTATATATGTATATACACATATATACATATACATATACATAAATACATACAAATATGTACATACATCTATCTAGATATATGATTGAGACCTACGGTCAATTGACCTCTTTGCAGTTGTTCTCTAGCTATTTCGATGAAGGAAGTAAATTTTATCCAGCGTAGTTATGGGATCCAGGTAGCGAGAAGAAGGAACCTAGGTAAGCCGGGTGGTAGGGCTACCAAAGACCAGAGGCTTCCAGAGGGTCAGGACTCTGGGGTAAGTCTCCGGAAATGGGGCTGAATTAAGCTGAAAAGTGCCAGATCCCAGCCTCCTGTTGCCTTTGTTTTGGATCCATAAATGTTGTTGCTGGAAGGCAAGGCTGCCCCGGGTGCTCTGTGGAAGCTGACCCAGCCGGAGGCAAAGATGCAGGGTTCTCTCCTTGGGGAGATCTTCATTTCATCCCTAGGAAGGCAGACAAGCTGGTGCAAAAGGAAACCCACACCTAGTAACCGATACACAGCCATGATTTCCAACTGGGAGATCTGAAGAAAAGGGCAGAGATGGAATTCTGCATTCCATTAACCGTAAGCAGGATGTGAGGGATTAAAAAGGAGCTGGAGGGAGCAGCAGAAACCTAAAAATTACCTACTAGAGCCGCTGATATTTTTTCCCTTAAAAACAGTATTTGTATATACTTGAAAGTAAATCCTCTGGAGTAATATTTCTGGGAAATATAATTAGGCTGATTCTAGGCAAAATTAAGGGAATGGTGTGACTTTACAGTCCACTGCTTCTTCTGTTTCATTGCCTATATGGAAACCCATTGCCATCAAGTCCATTCTGACTCCCAGTGACCCCATAGGACGTAGTAGAAAGGCCTCATAAGGTTTCTAAGGAGTGGCTGGTGGATTCACATTGTCCCCTTTTAGGTTAGCAGCTGTAGCCTGTCACCAAAGCTCTTTACCAATGACTATATGTTTAAAAAACAAAACTTTTTAATTAAAACATTCATAAAATTGTGGCATAAACAGTACTGCTTTCATACATTTTGTGGAAAAATGTAGCAATAATGCAGAGAAAGTGGTATTCTCTCTGTGGAAGTTTATATTTGTGATGTCATTGTAGTTAGGGGTTGTTGAGCTGGTTCTGACTCATATCTACCCTGTATACAACAATGGCTACTCTCAACTCCTTCCCTTCCATTCTTCTATCAGAAGGTAAATGTTTTCTCTTGTCCCCTTGGGTCTGAGGTGGACTTAATGACTTGCTTGACCAACAAGATGCAACAGAAGTGATATTCAGGGATTCCTGAGGCTCAATTCTAAGATATCTCGCAGCTTCCATTTGGGTCTCTTGATGTTTCTTATATCCCTGAGCTGCCGTGTAAGAAGTCCAACTACCTTAGGGCTACCAAAAACTAAATCCATTGCTGTAGACTCGGCTTCAACTCACAGTGACACTACAACAGCATAGAATGACTCCATAGGGTTTCCAGGGCTATAAACTTTGCAGAAGCAGACTGCTACAACTTTCTCCCATAGAACACCTGGTGGGTTCAAGCCACTGACCTTGTGGTTAGCAGCCAAGTGCTTTAACCACTACACCACCGAGTTTCAACTATATATGAAAAATTCAAGCCATGTGGAGAGGCCCTGGAGGATGAGACACCATGTGGAGAGAGATCAGAGCCAAGGGGTACCAAGGCACCAGACACTGAGTGGTGGTTGGGTTCAGTGTGTGGATGCAAAGGCTCCCTGGGACACTAAACAAACACTCTGTAAGCTTGTGACTTATTTTGCTTGTTGAGAATAAATGTTTCTTTACTACATAGGAGACTCAGCTGAATGGAAGGTCTTATGAAAGAGCTAAAATGAAATAAAAAGCACTTGAAAATGACTATAAAGATATCAATCTCTTTTGGCCAGCTACTCCAGTCCTTGTGTAAAGATCCAGCCTACCATCTCAGCTGTGCCATAGCCAAAGGACAAGACACAGACATACAAGGCTGCCACCACCCTGTTTTTTGTGTTACAACTGTACTGCCTGATAGTATGAATGGTCAGATACCCTTGGAAGGGGTGTGATTCTGTTGTTCAAGAGAGACAGTGTTGGCAACTGAGCTTGTGATTAAGGACTGAAGGGCTAACGAGCGATAATTCAGCGGCAGTGTTGGAAGTACAAGGTAGTCAATGTGCTGATGCTGAGCAGAAGCAGACGTGTCTGCAGATAGAGAGATACGTTTATTCCAGGGGTCTCAGAGAGGTTATCACAGCTCTACTGTATTACAAGTTTACGTCAGGTACGTTTACAAGGAAACATTCTCTTGCAAGTCAATTTAGGCATGGAGATACAGGAGTCCTGAAGCAGGAAGCCACTGGGTAGTAAGTGGATACAAGGAGGTAATTATTCACTGAGGTGTATGTCTTATATTTAATCACGCCTTACCTGTGATATTGCAGGTACAGAATCAGTGTCTTCTTATTAGCCATGAAAATGATCACTCTTCTTGGAAGAGTCATGTGTTCTCTTTTTCCTGTGATTTTAATTTTTTTACATAACTTGAAAACAAATGGGATCCCAGGCTCCTGGTTGTCTGCCCCCCTGTGAGTGGAGTCTTGGGTCAGGTCGCTTAGATTCTCACAGGATTCATTACTCGCCTGTGCTGTGGTCTGTCATGAACACCACACGCCAACTGAAGGTAACTATACAACTGACTGTTGTCTGCCATTAAGGAACAAGAAATCAAAGGTAATAACTACTTCCTGACAAATTCAGCTTTCTCTCTCACTAAGTGGATGTTCATTTGATTATTACTTAAATGTTGAAAGCAAAAACAAGTTCTAACCTCTGTGGGCATGCATCTGCAGGATGCCATCCAAACCCATGTGAGGCCGCTGGCGGGGTCTTGTTTTCACCCAAGTCCATTGCAGTGTAAGATAAACTTTCTGGAGGAAATCAGTAATTGAATACATTCATTAATCAGAACATGTGGGGAACTTTGTTTACAATTACTGCCCAAAATGCGGTCAAAGCTGGTTTTCCTTTGATGCCTAATATTCCTGAGAGCAGCGCCCAGAACCAGGGCAAGCTGGATTGCACCCTCTGTGCCACTGTCTGAATCAAAGGCTTTGCCTCTTTGGAAACTGCCTCTGTGTGTGCAAGAGGTATGGTCGGTCAGGTCTAGATAATACAGTACAAAAGGAAAAGGCAGCATGCCTTCTGTTCTCACCCCTACTGGAAATATGGGATTTGAACAGCAGGTAAAATAATCTGAATTGGAACACAGTGAGACTGAGGCTTCATGTAACACAGAAATGGGCAAGGATGTTGGCATGGCAATGATGCCTGGCTTGGGCACAAGAAGGATACAGAAACCCCAAACCCAGATTTGCATCTGCTTTGTGGAGAAGATCAGAGAGCTGGGGTGCAGATGACGCCACTGTCAGGTTTGTGTGCAGAATTTCACAAGCACTTTGAGGTTATAGCTACAAAAAAAACTGTGTAAAGAAAATAAGAAACTGGCATCTCAGGACGGATGCACAAGGGAGCTCAAGGGATCTGACTTAACTGGCACAAAATGCAGCCAGTGAAGATCTACTTCCAACTTCCTACAACCGAGATCTCTTATTCTGGCATGTTCTAAACAAACTCGAGGGTAGAAATTGTTCTTCTGGATGGAAAAGTGTAGCCAAGCCAAGTGCCATCGAGTTGGATCCGACTAGGAGATGGAATACAAGAAAGGCAGGGGAAGGGAAATGGAGCTACCTTGAAATTTCTACTTAACCCTTAAAAACTGAAAGTATGTAGGAATGATATACAAATCCGACTATCCATCTTTCTTTACATCGTTTACACATCTGCCTGTTTAGGAAAGAGAATATGAGAGGCCAATCTTTGCTGCTGGATACTAACTATCTTTTGAATACGGTTTGCTTTGTTTTAATGTTTCCCAAGTGGATACTTTAGAAAATCCTATATGGTCCCTTCAAAAGGCAGCATTTCAGTTGTTAGGGATGGGGAGACAGGGGTTCAGTTTGAAGACCTGTCTTTATAACCAACAACTCTTTTGCTGTTGTGAAGCTATGAGGAAAAATGAGGAGTCAAGGGGTGACAGGACGCAGCCTTCTCTGTATCCTAATGCCTGGACTGGGGACATATTTGGTAAAACCCATTGGGGAAACGGATCTCCATCAATGTTGTATCCATTGTGTGGATGAATAGAGAGCTTTTGTCTCTCAGGATGTTAGTCCAGCACCTTCCGTCAGAGTTAAGTTCACTCAAAAATTTAAAGTAACCACCCCCTACAACTTTCCTTTCCATCCCTGAAGGATTATATTACTGTGTAATCGAAGTAACTCCAGATAGCAAAAGCCTTGCAGGTTATCCGTCTTACCCTCTGTTAGTACAAGGTTTCTCCCTTCAGCCCAGAGTTGTGCTTTGTCCGGTTTCCAGTGTCCTGCATGAGGGAGCTTCCCCACCCCTCCCCAGAGAGGCCATTCTCTAATCCAGCAGGTCTCACTGCCAGGAAGTCTTTTCTGATACTCATCTTGAGTTTTCCCTTCTTCAGTTGTATCCTGTTACAGTGAGGCACAGCCTTTGTACCTAGCCTCCTCTCGGTGCCGGCCGGCTGTGCCCTGCCTTGTGGACTGCATGTTTTTAAAGGCTTTCGTGTCCTTCACCCTTCTTCACTCAGTCGTCCACAGTTCTTGAAATTGCAAGGCTACCTTTTGAGATTTGCTCTAGGGGAACTGAAAACAGGCTGTCTGAACTTCAAAATAAGTACCGTATTATTAACTACTAATTTGTGTAGCATTTCTGTCTCTTTTTCTTGTTCTCCAGAACTAATTATAAAGCTCTTGTATGTTTTTTCAGTGGGCTTGAACTTCACAGGCCAACTTTGGGATACAGTTGATAGTAACAAATTGGCACACACAGAAATGGGACGAAGATAAATTTAGTAAATAACCCTATGCTCTTAATGAGATGGAAAGCCAACTTCAGGGTTAAAGCCTGCAGAATTGTCTGCAGTGTGACTTTATTAGGTTGTGTGCTTTCAAGGACCTTGAAATACAATACAAGCCATGGTCAGGAAGGTCTCAGGAGCTATTTTGTGTGTCTCAAAGACTAGGGGGTTACATGTAGGTGACACCCTGAATTCAGAGCTACCAATGGACAACTCCATATTGCCAAGTCTTTCCAGGTCATCCCAGGCAGACTGTCTAATCGAGAGGGCTGTGTAGCACATCTGATGTGGAAGGAAGTCTCTTTTGAAGGTGGAAGGAGACTGTAGGGCATGGGTAAGGACATGCTGACAAGACTGACAGTGTTCTTACTACAAGCTTAGGCCCTGGAGGCAGACTGAATGTGTACGAATCCTGGCTCTGCTACTTACTGTGCGAATTTGGGCAAGTTCATAATCACTCTTCTACTCAGTTTACTCATTTGTAAAGGGATATTAATCATAGATACCTCATAGGATTTTGGTGAGTGTTGAAGCAATGCTTGTAAAAGATAATGGAGTGTCTGACCAAAAGTAAATGTTTATAACGCGTCCTAAGTTTATCGAGAATATCTTCCTGAAAGTTAGAAAAGGCTTTACCAAATTTATGTACAAAGATACTCATTATAGTATTGTTTACAGTAGTTTAAAAAAAAACTGGAAATAACCAATATATCAAAAAATAGGGGATCAGAGTTTGGAAAATTAAATTAACAAACATGTTAATTTAGAAAAATATGAAGCTGTATAAACTGTGATCCCAATTTCATTTTTATATGTGTTCTGTATAAATACATATGTGTTTCAGTCATCTAGGGTTGCCATGAGTTGGATCCGACTCGACAGCGCTTGGCTGGCTTTTAGTCATCTAGTGTTGCCATAATAGAAACACCACAAGTGAAAGACTTCAATAACATGAAATCCCTGATTCTCTGCTTGCTTCCCTTTCCTCTCTTTACATTGGATCAGGATGTGACTTTAGAAAGGGTGTTACAATTCCAACCTGAACCTCTTTAATGTAATTCAACCTTGTCCCATTACCTGTAGGCAAAGATTAGGATTTACAACATATATGAAAATTACCATCACAATTAGAGGATAGCCACACAATACTGGAAAACAAGACCTAGCCAAACTGATACACACAATTCTGGAGGGGATGTAATTCAGTCCATGACAATATGCATGGAAAAGGGCAGGATGTATATGTACTATATGTTAGTGGTGGCTGTCTAAAAGCAGTGCAGCTATAGCAGATTTTTTTCCTATTATTAGCAGGCATTACTTCGACTTCTCTGTTTCCAAAGACGGCATGTCTTTATGGGGAGAAGTAGTCTCTGTGAAATAACTCAAATAGTTTATGTTTTAAAAGTCTTGTAGTTTATGGAAACACTGGTAGTTTAGTAGTTAAGAGCTATAGTTGCTGTATCAGCAAGTTGGTAGTTTGAATCTACCAGCCACTCATTGGAAACCCTATGAGGCACATTTACTCTGCCTTACAGCATCGCTATGAGTCAGAATTGACTTGACAGCAACAGGTTTGATTTTGGTTATGGTTTAAAGTGAAAAAAATCTCTTAACTCTAAGGCCATAAAAAATTCCTACTGCTTTAAATTCAGTATCTAGACATACCTTTATAGTCAGCAAAAAGGGGACATGAAAAGTGGCATGTTTTATAACTAGTGTCTTACAAGTTGTTGTGACACTACTTATCAGAACAAGACTGGAAGGCCCATGGTAGCCTAGAAGTCTCTCTCTACCGTCTGTTCTTGGCACACTCTCAGAATTACTTCTGGCCCAGGTAAGAACTTGTCCCTTCTCTGCAAACATAAAAAGATTATTTACTGACTTTTAATCTGTTTTTAATATTTTATTGAATTTTGGCCAAAGTTTACACAGCAAGTTATGTTCTCATTTAACAATTTCTATACATACTTCTCTGTGACATTGGTTATGTTTTCTGCATTGTGTCAACACTCTTGATAGTTCTTTTCTGGTGTTTATATATGTATTTTTTTGACTTTTAAATCAGCAGATCTGAATTTGACTTCTAGCATTTATGCTCAAAAGTCTTATATTCTTGAACACTGGGAAAACAGGAAACTGAATCGGACTTTTGAGTGTGCCAGTGTGTACCTCGTTGTCGCTAGTTGCCATTGTGTTGACTGTGTTTTGTGGTGGCCCATGTCTAACACAACAACATGATGCCCCATCCTGTGCCATTTTCACAATTGTTGACACAACTGAGTCCGTTGTGGCGGCTGCTGTATATTTTGAGTAACTTCCAACCAAGGTGCTCCTCCTTCAGCACTATATAAGAAGATGTTCTGTTGAGATTCATGTGGTTTTCATTGGTTAATTTTCAGAAGTAGATCTACTTTTTCTTTGTAGTCTGTAAAGTGGTGTAGTAATAAGAAGATTAAACGAGAAAATCTGTTAAAAACTGTGTGGAACACAATATATGTCTGGTTTTAAACGGTATGATGAAGAAACTGAAAGGGACTGACACAGAGTCAGAAATAGAAAATCCTGATTCTTAGACTGAGTTTCTCTTCCCAAATATGTGCATTCTCTCAGACGTATACTACAGTTATTTCCATGAAAGACAGCATTTAAAAATAAATACATTATACCTGTCTGTTTTTTTTTTTTTTTTTTTGAGTAGTGTTTCAGGTTCAGGTCCAAAGGAATTTCTGACCCTGATAAAACTTTTTTACCTCCCTAGTCTACCCTGGTGGCATGGTGGTTAAGTGCTACGGTTGCTAACCAGAAGGTTGGCAGTTCAAATCCACCAGTTGCTCCTTGGAAACTCTATGAAGCAGTTCTACCCAGTTTTATAGGGTCATTATGAGTTGGAATTGACAGCAGTGGGGTTGTTTTTTTTTTTTTTTTTTGTCTACCCTGCTTTGCATTCAGTGTCATATCCTGGAAAGATATTTTTAGGTGAAAGAATTGGCTGATTCTGATTTTAAAAGTGAAACCATATGCCAAGGAACCTCTAATGAGTGAAGAACTGAACTGTGTCTGATGTTTGTTCAGCCTGTGTCTTGTCTGGCATATTAAGATCACATAAGCAGAAGGGTCAGGGGCTGAGTCTTTTCTACAGAACATCTGCTGCTGCTCAAAGAAGCCAAAGCCTCAGGAAGGACTCTCTGCAGCGTCCAGATAGGTGACCAGCTCTTCCCTGGACACGCTGTTTCCAGCTACCATGAGCTACAGTTTCCACCTCTTCATCTCCAAATAAGAGACATTTGACAAATTATATTTAAATAGCTAAAATGTCATATTGGACATGGCTCACAGTTATGATATTTATATTATGGGTAATATCATTTTCTGTGCTTTTTGAATTACAGTCCTTTTCTCCTGCCAAACCCAAGGTGGCCAAAGGAGTGCCTCTGGGTCCTGTAGTGGTTAAGTGCTGTGATATGCTTTGTGTCTGCTCTCTGGACCTCAGGAACACAAAGTAGGCTTCCAAATATTTCACTGTTTACTTCAAGCCTCATGCTGGGTTCCTGCCGTTGACCACATTTTGAGTGTTTTTCTAAAGATTTTTTTAAACTACTTCCTTGAAAAAAAATCATCTCTGAAATCATCTGTTGGTAATTAGGGTGACCAGCTGGTTGTCCGCTATTACAGGGCCTAGATGAGGACTTCACGGGCCCAAACCAAACCAAACCAAACCAAACCAAACCAAACCCACTGCTGTCGAGTATATTCTGACTGATAGTGACCCTGTAGAACACAGCAGAACTGTCCCATAGGGTTTCCAATGAGCACCTGGTAGATTTGAACTGCCGACCTTTTGGTTAGCAGCTATAGCACTTATTCAGTATACTACCAGGGTCAGAGCTGTTCAAATTCACCTTTTTATTAAGAAGGCATCTAGGCTGATTGGCAGAGTTTTAGGATCATTTACATTCTACAGTCTATAAGCTCTTGACTTAATACGTGGTAAAGCTGTTGATGGTAATGACAATTGGAATTTATAAAATGATTTACAATTGTAAAACAATCCATGTTTACTAGTAATTCATCTTATAGAATTTCTTAAGAGTCTACTTGTGCTAGGTACTTAGAATTTAAATATTAGTAGGAAATGATCATATTCTTATACAGCTCACGTAGAAGTAAACAAGAGTAATTTATCTGATCCCCACAATGATGCTGTGAGGTAGGATTTAATTTTCTCAGATATGATTATTTAGGAAACCCTGGCTAAGTGCTATGTCTGCTAACCCAAAGGTAAGCAGTTCATATCTACCAGGAGCTCCTTGGAAACTCTATGGAGCAGTTCTACTCTGTCCTTTAGGGTTGCTATGAGTCAGAGTCAACTCTACAGCACTGGGTTTGGTTTTTATGATTATTTAGGTTGAGAGATGTTAGTTTATGTGGATAGTTTCAAATCAGTAGGGATCAAAGTTGGTTCTCAAGCTCAGGCCTCTTTCTTCCAGCCCTTGTTATTTCCCATAAGCAAGGGCTCTAGATTCAGATGGCTGCATTTTCACTCTGAGCTCTCCTTTGAACAAGCTGTGGGACTGCAGAAGTTATTTCCTGCCTTTTAGCTTTAGTTTCCCCATTTGTAAAATGTGAGAAATAACTCCGGTGACGTCCTAGTGGTATTGTGAGGATTGTATTAGCTATGTGTGTGAATCACTTAACAGTTGTTGCCGATAAGTTGATCGATATTTGGACTCATAGTGACCCTACAGGACAGAGTAGAACTGCCCTGTGGAGTTTCCAAGGCGCAGCTGGTGAGTTTGAACAGCGAACCTTTTGGTTAGTAGCTGCACTTTTAACCACTGTGCCACCAGGGCTTGTCTGCACTGTCGGGGCTCCTAATATCAGTAAGTGCTACTACCTGTGACTGGAATAACAAGAGAAATTATGACTATACCTACACTATAATGCTTACTTACTAGATATTCTTGTGAGATCCTTGAGAAAAATAAGGTGCTTAAACAAGTAGAGTGAGACTAACAAAGTTTTGAAAGTGTTTTTTTTTTTGCTACAAATAGTGTATGACTTAGATTCAGTCGGCCACCTGACAGTTTGTCATACTGTGATATCTTACATGCTGCTATGATGCTGGAATCTAATTCACTGACATTTTGAATGACAACACGGTCACCCATGAGGGCCAGGTTTCAGTAGAGCTTCCAGATTAAGACAGATTAGGAAGAAAGGTCTAGCGATCTACTTGCAAAAATTAGCTGATGAGTATCTTTTGGGTCACAATACAACATTATGAGACTCATGTGCTTCAGACACATCACTTGGAAGGATCAACCACTGGAGGAAGATGGCACGTCTTGTGAACCAAGGAGGACACAGGAGACCCTCAGTGAGATGGATCCACACAGTGGCTGCAACATGGACTTGAACAAGCTGGTGATTATGCGGATGACACAGGACTGTATCACATTTTGTTCTGTTGTACATAAGGTCACCATGAATTGGAATTATCTCTATGGCAGCTATCTATCTGTCTGTCTATCTGTTTACACTTAGTAATTTACTCATCCAGTAATGAATGTTTCTTAAGCATATATACGTGGTACACAGAATCCGCGTGCTAGAAGCCTACATTATGGGAGGGATTTAATCTTCGGACTAGTTCTGAGGACGAATGTAACCTGCAATCTCTAATTTATATTTGGAGGGAAATGTGACCTGGAGAGCAGTGTGACTTGCCTAAGGTCACCTGGTTGGTGATTGGTACACCCAGACCCCATCACCGTCAAGTTGGTTCAAACTAATCGTGATCTCACAGGACGGAGTTGGACTAACTCATATGGTTTCCACGGATCTGCTAGTGGATTCAAACCACTGATCTTTTGGTTAGCACCCAAGTTCTTAACCACTTTTCCACCAGAGCTCCATAAATAGCATAACCAAGTATTGTGCTGCTTCTATTACTGTCGCTAATGAGAGAGCACCCTTCATTCCAAAGTCTGCTTCTGTTTCTTTGGTGAAGGGATGGAGGTGACCATAGCACATTATATACATTATGCGAGTCTAATTTATTCAGAGAGTTCCAAACAGATTTTTTTTTGAAAGAAAGTTAGAAAAGTAAAGACTAGAAGTGAGGTTATAAGGTTAATTCTGTTTCCAAATAGTTTCATTTTATACATACACAGGTGGGTAGTTATCCTTCAAATCAGTAAAAAAAAATTTCTTTTTAATTATTTTTTTCTCATAGGCAATTTCACTGTCTAATAGCATATCTGCTCAGAAACGCCTTTTTGTACAGCCCATGTGTCCAGCAAACTTGGGTACTTATTAGTTACCATGAGCTTTTATATGACATTCAGTAAATCTGTGTCAAACTGAGTTTTTTCTCTTTGTAAAATCAGTGGAACTGAATATCAGCTGATCTACACTCTTGTGATAAGATTACCATTTTAATACAATACTTGAGGAGGATTTTTAAATCTAGACTAATTCTTTCTCTTGGTAAATGAATTCTAAATTCCATACCATTTCCTTTTTGGTATTATTATTATTATTATTTAACATTTTAAACTCACATACCTGTTTAATATCAGGTATTTAGTCAGGATTTTCAGGTAGAATTACTTCCTGTTTCAACCTGTACTTTTTTCTTCATGTCCTAGGTCAGCAGGGTCCTGGCAGCCACTCATGAAAATGTAGGCATATCCAGTACATTTGGAGGCAGGGGACTTAAGAGCCAAAAGATGAATTATAAGGTGAACTCTTAAAATTCCTAAGAACCAGAACCCTACCATGAGATTGCTAGGAGAAGAGACTTGCTTCATAATTCACTAATCTGTATTTGTATTTCTCTAGATAATCTTTTCATCAGAACTCTTGGAAAACGTTTAGCTAATCTGCCTCCTCACAATATATTTGCCCTGAGTTAAATGTACTGAGACCATTGCTAATTTCGCATGATTGCTTTGAGTTCTAACTCTAAACTCCAACCTTCAAAATCAGTAAAAATTAAGTAACACGGTTTTCTTCTTCTTTTTAACTATGATAGAATGAGAATGTACATTTCCATATAAATTTGCATGCTGACCTACATGCAGCTTCCACTGCTCTCCCTGCACAGTGACAGCACACTCTTCCTCTCTGCTCCACACGTGTCTTATCTTCCCAACAGTCTCCTATTTTCTCCTCTCCCCCTCTCCCCCTCCTTCCAGTATGAGGTCAGCAAGATGGCATCCTGTAGATGCCTAGAACCATAAAGTGCCCACACAATATGGTCACTCTGCATCACCAAGTCCAATCCATTGCTGTCTGAAAAGTTGATCTTCATTATGATTTATGGACAGTGGCAGCATCAGGGCCAGGAGCCATGCTCCCAGGGGAACCCCGAAGTCCCTGGACCATCAATTGTGGTCTTTTAGTGGAGATCTCAGGGTGCACTCCTTATTTACACTTGTGTTGTCAGTGAGACTCAACTTTGTGAGCTCCATCGCGGCGATCACTGGTGGTGGCTGGGCACCATCTGGTTCTTCTGGTCACAAGTCGATGTAGACATCCACTCATGTGGGTCTCTCTGTCTTCTGGGTTCTCTTTCCCCCATGTCATTATGGACCTCAGTGATCATCTGTTCCTGCTAAGTTGGGACCATTTGCTGTATCCTAAGGTGGCAGCTTGGCAGCTTTCAAGACCTAAGACACCACTCACCAATGTGGGGTGCAGAGAGTCCTCTTAGCAAAATGATAGTTGTGCCAGTTGGCCTCGATTTCCCCTGAGAGCATGGTTCCCAGCCCCCTGCCCCAGCTACTCTGTCCTTGAAATATTGGATTAAGATGGGAGGAGTACACAAGTTGTGTTGAAGTCCCGTTAATATTGATCTTCTTACTAATGCGTGCTGTCACAAAATTCATCCAACCAAATTTCTAACAACTGTCTAATCTAAACTCTCCCCCCTCGCCCTCCTTCCCTCCCCACCTTTGCAACCATCAAAGAGTTTTTTCTGTTATGCATGAGTCTGCTTTCAAGTTCTTATTGTAGGGGTCTCATACAATATGTGTCCTTCTGTTGCTGACTACTTTCACTCAACATAATGTCCTCCAGTTGAAACCGGGTTAAGAGATGCTTCCTGCTATCGTCGTTGTTCTTTATTATTGCATAGTGTTCCATTGAGTATGTATACCATAGTTTACCTATCCATTCTTCTGTTGTTGGGCATCTGGGTTGATTTCATCTTTTTGCTATTGTGGACTGTGCTGCAATGAACATTCGTGTGCATGAATCAGTTGGTGTGAATGGCCTTGATTCTGTAGGATATTTTCCAAGCAGTGGAATTACTAGGTCAAATGGTATATCTATATCCATTACTTTAAGGTAGTGCCAGATTGCTTTCCAAAGAGGTTGCGCTGTTTTGCAATCCCACCAACAGTGTATGTAGGAGAGTTCCACTTTCTCCACAGCCTCTCCAGCATTTAGTGTTTTGTGTTTTCTGGATCATGGCCAACCTTGTTGGGGTGAGATGGTATCTCATTGTAGTTTTGATTTGAATTTCTTTAATAGCTAATGATCAGGAGCATGTCTGCATGTATTTTTTGGCTGCCTGGATCTCCGCTTTAGAGAAGTGTCTGTCCATCTCCTTTGCCCATTGCTTAACTGGATGATTTATCTTTTTCTTATTGGTATTTTGTAGCACCTTATAGATTATGGAGATCAGGCATCGATCTGACATAGAGTTGCCACATATTTTTTCCCATTCTGTAGGTGGCCTTTTTATTCTATTAATAAAGTCTTTGAAAGAGCAAATGTGATTGATTTTTAGTTGTTCCCATTTATCTATTTTCTCTTCTAGTGATTGTGGTTTGTTTGACAGATTTTGAAGTCTGTTTATGTTGTGTATTAAAACTTCCATTGTTGTTCCTACTTTCTCTTGGATGAGCTTTATCATTTTAGATTTGATATTTAGGTCTTTTATCCAGTTTGAGTTGGTTTTTGTATAATGTGTAAGACATGGGTCTTGTTTTAATTTAGTGCAGATGGATATCCAATTTTGCCAGCACCATTTGTTGAAGAGATTGTTATTACCCTAGTTTAATGTCTTAGGGTCTTTGTCTAACATCAACTGTTCATAGGCAGATGATGTCATCTCTGGGGTCTCGATTCTGTTTCACTGATCTATCTGTCTGTTTTTGTACCAGTACCAGGCTGTTTTGACTACTGTGGCAGTGTAGTAGGTTCTAAGGTCTGGTAATGAGAGGCCTCCCAGTGTGTTCTTCTTCTTTAGTGATGCTTTATTTATCTAGTGCTTCTTCCCTTTCCAGACAAAGTTGGTAATTTGTTCCTCCATCTCATTAAAAAATGTCACTGGAACTTGTATTGAGATTGCATTATATAAATAGACAGCTTTGGGTAAAATAGACATTTTCGCAATGCTAAGTCTTCCTACCCGTGAGCAGGGTAGGTTTCTTCATGTATGTAAGTCTTGTTGTAGTAAGGGTTTGTAGTTCTTTTTGTAAAGGCCTGTTACTTCTCTGGTTAGATTTATTCCTAGGTACTTTATTTTTTAGGGACTATAGTAAATGGTATTGACTTGGTGATATCTTCCTTAATAATCTCGTTGTTGGTATAAAGGAATCCTACTGATTTACTTACGTTTATCTTGTATACTGAGACTTTGCCAAACTCTTCTATCAGTTTGAGTAGTTTCCTTATGGATTCTTTGGGATTCTCTTCGTATACAATCATATCATCTGCAAATAGGGAGATTTTTAGTTCTTCTTTGCTAATGCAGATGCCCTTTATTTCTTGTTCTTGTCCAATTGCTCTGGCTAGAACTTCCAGTACAATGTTGAATAGGAGAAGTGAGAGTGGGCATCCTTGTCTAGTTCCTGTTCTCAAGGGGAACTGTTTTGATCTCTCTCCATTCAGGATGACGTAGTAAGTAGCATGTTTTTTGTTACCTATTTCACTGATAAATATGTCTTATTAACCAGGTACATCAACCAGAGTAAACTCAGTTTCTCTAGCCTTATCATCTTGTGGGTTTAGATAGATTGTAATAACATCATAATTCAGATTTTGCTAGCTCTTTTCTTGCTTGGTGTGTGGCTCCCACTTCCCAAATACACACAGTATATGCTATGAGTTTCCAAAGTAGTTGCTGTTACTCATGTGTTTACTGTAACCCTGCCCCAGCTCTTCCCAGTGTCAACTAATACTCTGCTTGGCACTGTCACAGATGCTCTGAATCCTTGTGCACTCAGCTTTGTAACTACTTCTGGGGATGGTGGGAGAATGCTGTTACACCAGTTAGAGGAGCCTTAAAGCACCCCTTCCATGACCCAGAGTTTCACGGAGATTTTGGAGAAAGAACCCTCTACTGTCCTCACTTATAAGTCTCTTGCTTTTAGGGGTTGGAAAGGGTGAAAGAAACTAAAACATTTCTGAATTTATGGATGATAAAAGAAGATGGTAGCGAAATGGACTCTACTGCATTCAATATATGTGAGATTTCCACTTATTGCAAACCTGAATAAAATGCCATACATTATTACTGCAGGTAAACAGTTGTATAAGAAATAGAGAAGCCTGAGCCCTACATACTGATAACTATCTACACCTAAAATTGCTAAGTTTCCAACAGCATTTTTTTTAAAAAAAATCATGGTGTAACTTAATGGAACAAGTTTCTCACGAACATTGCCTCTCACCCCTCAGTGTCATCCTGTCTTGGGAGATGGTGATGAGCAAGTGTAGATCTGACACACTTGCCCATATATGCTTAGCAGATTGAGACGGGTGCCATATAGTGCCAGGAGTCATTCATTGGAAGGGAAAGCTGTCCTTGAAGAAGAAAAGTGAAATCATCACTCAGGCAATCACCAGCGAGAGGCTTTCATGATTACTCGTAAAACCCAAGTACCCACTTAAAAATTAATTGTATTTGACATTGGAAATACACATCATAGATCTCATGTGGATGACTTCCCTTTGAGGTCTACAGTGTTCACTGCTGTGCTGCAGATGTGCTCAGTCCCTCATAACTACAAAGTGTAATGGGGATGATCCAAATCTTGACTGTAGTTGATGGGAACCAATCATGAGGAATCAGAAAAGGGAATGAATCTGAAAGCTCTGCAGTGGGGGGAGGCTCAGCCAGTTTCCCTGAAAATGTATGATAACATTCAATTAGTCCCCATACTCTCTCACTTGATGTTAGCCCCAACTGTCATCTGTAGTGCTATGAACAGTTATTTTGATGTTAAAACACTGATTTTTCCTTAGAATCTTCCTTTGTAAAACTCAGTTCTGCTTCTTTGTCTTTTCATTTGACTTCCCAGATTTATATCTGAAACTGTGAGCTTAATCCTGGGGGTGGAGGTTGAGATTCCACTCTATAAATAATATTTTGGGGACTCTTGGGTGGTTGCTCCTCTCACTGATGACCCAGTGGTATCACATCTCCTGGAGGCCTGGCCTTCACAACTGATCGCATCTGTATTCCATGATATTATTGGATTTTGTGTGTCTTTCTTGTTGGCTTGGGCCGCCGGACTTCTGTTATGTACTCTGGATAGGTTGTTTTAGGTCAGTGCAGAGAATTTGGAAGACTGCTTTGTCAGAAGATCTGTCTGTATAGTACTGGATGAGCAAAAATGCTGTAACGATTTTACTTAATGACAATCTTATGCTTCCATGAGCTTGCAAAGTAAGTCTGTAAACTCTATGTTTGGTAAACTCAGGAAAGTTTTGCAAAAAATAAAATGAACTGTCCTTTCCTGCTATGAGGATGGTAACACCATTCTGGTGGAGAAACTGCACAGGAGCACTAGTGATTTAGTTATTTGAGAAAAGTAAAATTCCTTGCCTACACAGGAATGGTACAAATGGTTAACGTGATGGGCTGCTAACACAGAGACTGGAGATCACGTCCACCCAGGTATGCCTCAGAAGAAATACACGGCAATCTACCTCTGAAAAGTCAGCCATTGAAAATCCAGTGGAACATTAGTTGTACTCACATACATGGGGTTGCCATGGGTTAGAATTAACCACAATCGGTAAATGCAAAAACTCGTGACTTTTTTGTGTTTGGAGTGCACTGATCCAGCCAAAAACGAAATCCTGATGGTGTAGGGGTTAAGTGCTATGGCCGCTAACTGAAAGATCAGCAGTTCAGATTCATCCTATATTCCTTGAAAACTCTATGGGGACAATTCTACTGTGCACTGTAGGGTTGCTATGCATCAGAACCTACTCAGTGGCAATGGGTTTGGGTTGTTTCTTTGTTTTTGTCCCAGTCAGATAGCCTAGTCAATAACCCAGTATTAAAACTTTTGCAAAATTACAAAAATAAGTGAGTGAATGCAAGAAAGAAAACCTTCTTTCCCTGTCAGTCCCCCAATCCCAATACCATGAAAAACTTTCAGTGTCCAAAATTTGTTTTCCATTAAGATAGTGGTTAGACAGCAGCTGTGTAGCTTCTTAGGAGAATACACGATACTGTAATAAAAATCATTTCAAGAAATATGCTTCTTGTCTGCTTTACTAGGAAGCACAATAATGAGCTTTGCATGTTCACTACGCTTTTAACTCCAGGCACTGATTTTAACGAGAGGGGCTCAGCACAACTTGTTCATTCCCTACCCAGCAAATGGAAATGTTAGTTTTGTCTTCTCAGTTCCAGCCACCCCTGGCTTGAATTCTTTTACGCTGTGCATTGTAAAACTCTCTTTGAAGTTCATGTGTCATCCATTTAAAATGAACACCACAGGTCAGTGTGTGCTGCTTCTGTCTCCAGTAGTGCTTAGTGTCCCAGTTTCTCCGGGTAAACTTCAAATCTGACAGTACCCTTCATTTACGGTACAGGAATCCATGCGTAATACTGTGTTTGCCAGATGGATGCTGAAGTTTTATGGCAGTTAGCCTGCTGTTTGTCTAGGATATCCAGTTTATAGGAGTTTAGAGTGGTGATGATTTTAGTGTGACTTAATTCCTTGAAAAGCGTTGCCTGGATGTCTCATGCTATGTGCTGTTCTGCTGTGTATAGCGATGGGTGTGGCTCCTCTTTCATGACAGTGCCAGGGAGCAGAAGACAGGTGTCACTCAGTACAAGTGTTTGTAAATAGAAATGTGTGTGGAAGGGAGGAGGGATGGAACTTAGGGATGCCCTGAAATATTTTCAGGATTCTGCTTGAGAGTCCACAGAAACAACCAGGCATGCCTCGTGCACTAAGACTGAATCTTGATATCTTCAAAGTTGTTAAGTACTATATTCTTTGGGAGACCAATCACCATGTATGCTATCTATGTAGTCATAGCACTTTGTGGTTTCCATGGTAATTTTATTTTTTTTCAAAGTTTCCGTGTTATTCACTTGATCCTCACAATATTGTTCAGATGGTGAGACTAGTATTTCCACTTTCTAAGTAGGAGCAGAGCACAGGCTTCAGGGGAATAATACTGGATTCAGATTCCTGTTCTGCCATCCCTTCTAACCTCCCTGAGGATTAAAAAAACAACTTACGGTAAGTGCTTAGCACAGAGACTGGTGCATAATATTTGTTGAAGGTAATTGCTGTCTCATTGGCTCTGACTCATGATAGGAGGTCAGTATTTTTCTACTTTCTTAGATCCATCTGATCTCTATCAGCATGATAGGTTTGCTACAAGGGAGAGAGGTTGACTGTAAGCCTGAAGCTAGGTGCTATTTGTTGAATAGTCACGGTAATGGGCTCTTTAAACTCAGTGCTCATGGCAATCAGGGCATTACAGAGTTGGGTCAGCAGAAGAGAAAAGTGAAATTATTCATTGAAGGGAAGCTAGCCACAGGGCAACAAGCAATCTTAAGAATGCTGCTTTAAGCTTCTGGAGATATTACTTACTAAGAAGTTGATGAATCACATCAGCTAATAATTTTTTATTATAAATTTACCTAAGTCTATCTGTGGTCTGCTTGGAAATCTTGGTAGTGTAGTCATTAAGTGCTATGTCTGCTAACCAAAAGGCTGACAGTTCAAATCCACCAGGTTCTCCTGGGAAACTCTTTGAAACAGTTCTACCCTGTCCTATATGGTTACTATGAGTTGGAATAGACTGATAGCAGAGGGTTTTTGTTGTTGTTGCATGGTCTACTTGGAAGCACTGGTAGGGTAGTGGTTAAGTGCTAGGCTTCTACCCAAAAGATTAGCAATTTCAATCTACCAGAGGTTCCTTGGAAACTCTGTGGGAACAGTTCTGCTCTGCTTCCTAGGGCTGCAATGAGTCTGAAGGAACTCAACAGCAATTGGATTGGTAGTTTTTTTTTTTTTAATTGTCTGCTTAATTCTTTGACCTTGAATCTTTCATTTATACAGTAGAGTTGTCTGACCAATCACTGTAACATTGAAGTAGACTCTGAAAAATCACTTTGCCACCTCCTTCTTTTTTGAGATGGCAGGGAAAGTGACTGGCTCAAGATTAAACAAGTGACACTGGAGCTGAACCCACATCTTTTCTTTTGTTTTATGACTGCTTACATCTAGACTAATGAATTCCCCATTGTATATTGTAATGAGTTAAGTAACAATAATACAAATTACAATGGGTAAATTTCATTTGTACCTTGATTCGAACAAACAAAAACTATTTTAAAAAATCATGTACTTCCTGAGACTATTGTAAATTTAAACTTGGAGCCAATATTAAAGAATTATTATTATACTTTTAAATGTGGTCATGGTAGTATAGTTATGTTAAGAAAAATATAAAGCTTATCTTTAAGAAATCCATAGTGACATACTAATCAATGAGACAATATGATGCTTAAGATCTGCTTCAAATCATATTGTAAGGGCAGGATATGGGAGTAAGTAGGTATAAAAGAAACAAGCTTGCTGTGAGTTGACAATAATTGGGTTGGGTGATGGGTACCTGGAGTTCCTTACACTATTTCATTCATTCAAGAGCTTAGATGATGACAAAATGGACTTCTCTTTCACTGGCTTTTCTGTCAGCAAGGATTCTAGAGAATTTACATTGGAGGTTGTATGGTATAGTGGTTAGTCACAAGGGTTCAACTGTCTGGCCATGTAGCTGAGCTTTCCCATGAGTTAGCCTCTCTGAACCACTGTATAAGCACCTGTGCAGTGAGAATATAAACAGAACTCACCTAAGAGGTGAGGGTTAAATCAAACCATGATCCTCTATGCCCTTAGAAACAGGATCTAGTACACTAAAAGCTGTCAACAAATTTTTGCTTGTATTATCAGCCAGTAATTACTGAGTACCTGGTATGAAACCCTGGTGGTGTAGTGGTTAAGGGCTATGATTGCTAACTGAAAGGTTCAGCAGCTCAGATCTTCTGGTTGCTCCTTGGAAACTCTATGAGACTGTTCTACTCTTTCCTACAGAGTCACTATGAGCCAGAACTGACTTGACAATAATGCTTTTTTTGGGGGTGGGGGTATGTGCTAAATATTAGGCTAGAAAAGGAGCTTTAAACTGTGTCCTAACTTCACTTGGGTAATATCTTCACTTTCGTTCAATTTTTTTTCTGATCCAATTATTTTCAACTTCACCTTTTCTTATTATATATATGTAAGCATTAATAAATATTTATGTGACTAAAGTAGGGTATAAATAAAAGCAGTGCTTTGGGATTATGTTTGTGTCTAATCTCAAGCACATTTTGAGAAGTAATCAATAAACTGGGCACTTCCAGATGACTGCATCGTTTAAAAATAAAAAGTCATAATGATTGGAGAAACAAAATCTGTAGTCAGTCAGTGATGGAATCTGAGAGATGGGGAATTTCAAGGTTTCTAAATTGAAATTCATCTCTTATCTGGTACTTACCTTTCCCTACTGTAAATCACATTCCTTATATCTGTCATATTAATTTCACTGCTGTTATTCTTACTTAAATTTTCTGTATTTTTGATTCAATACCAGCAAAGAATTCAAGTCTATAATTACATGAAAAGACTGGAGGTAGAAAACCAAAAGGGAAGAACATGTTCTGCATTTCCCAAGCTCAAAGAAATGAAGAAAAAAAAATCAAGCCTTGAGTTGCAATAGTGAAGGAATCTGCAGGGAAAATATTAAATGACTCAGGAAGCATCAAAAGAAGATGGAATAAATACGCAAAGTCACAGGGAAGGAATACACAGAGCCAAAAGTATTGGTTGACATTCAGCTCTTTCGGGAGACAGCGTATGATCAAGAACCAATGGTACTGAGAAAGAAGTCAAAGCTGTACTGAAGGCATCAGTGAAAACCAAGGCTTCAGGAATTGATAAAACACCAAATGAGATGTTTCAACAAATAGATGCAGCACTGAAAGTGCTCTCTTGTCTGTGCCAAATAGTTTGAAGGATAGCTACCTAGCCAAATGTCTGGAAGATATTCATATTTATGCCTATCCCCATGAAAGATGAGCCATTTGAATGTGGAAACTATAGAACAATATCATCAATATCACACACAAGTAAAAATTTGTTGAAGATCAAAAAATGGCTGCAGCAGGAATTGCTAGAAATTCCATCCAGATTCATAAGACACATGGAAGCAGGGATACCATTGCTAAAGCCATGTGGATCCTGGGTGAAAGCAGAGTATACTAGAAAGATGTTTACCTATGTTTTACTGACAATGCAAAGGCATTTAACTATGTGGATCAAACAAATGATGGATAACATTGCAAAGAATGGGAATTCCAGAACACTTAGCTGTGCTTGTCATGTACTTGTATGTAGACCATGAGGCAGTCATTCTAACAGAACAGGGGAATACTGTGTGGTTTAAAGTTGGGAAAGGTGTGCATCTGAGTTTTATCCTATCACTGTATTTACTCAGTCTGTATGCTAAGCAAATAATTTGAGAAGCTGGACTAGATGAAAAAGAACATGGCATCAGGACTGGAGGAAGACTAACAACCTGTGTTATACAGATGATACAACCTTGGTTGCTATAAGTGAAGAAAAATTGAAGCAGTTACTGATGAAGATCAAAGACTGTATAGCCCTCCATATGGATTATACCTCAACATAAAGAAGACCAAAACACTTACACTGGACCAATAAGACACATCATGATAAATAGAGATAAGGCTGAAGTTGTCAGGGATTTCATTTTGTTTGGATTCACAACCAACATCCAGGAAAGCAGCAGGCAACAAATCAAAAGTTGCATTGCATTGGGCAAATCTGCTGCAAAAGACCTCTTTAAAGTGTTAAAAGATGTCACCATAAAGATTAAGGTGTACCTGAGCCAAGCCATGGTGTTTTCAGTAGCCTCATATGCATGTGAATGGTGAATGATGAATAAGAAAGACTGAAGAATTGACACCTTTGAATTGTGAAGTTGGAGAAGAATAATGAATGTACCATGGAATGCCAAAAGAATGAACACATCTGTTTTAGAAGAAGTACAACCAGAGTGTTTCTTAGAAGCAAAGATGGCAAGATGATGGTCTCACTTACTTTGGACATTGTATCAGGAGGTATCAGTCCCTGGAAGAGAACATCACGCTTGGTAATGTAGAGGGTGAGTAAACAGAGAAAGATCCTCAGTGAGATAGACTGACACACTGGCTACAATAACGGGCTCAAGCATTACAGTGATTGTAGGCATGGTGCAGGACTGGGCAGTGTTTCGTTCTGTTGTACACAGAACCACTGTGAATCAGAACTGACTTGAAGGCACCTAAACAACAGTTGTACCAACAGATCTCTAATGATTTAACAGGATTTGACCTACATGCTATTGATCATTTCTTTCTGCTATTTTGGGGTCTACTGATGAATGTTAGCCATAATTCTTGGTCCAGGACTGAGCGTTCTCAAAGCACATAATAATGTACAAGTCTGTGCACGCACCAGTTTCTATATCCCACTTAAATGACAACGTGTTAGGCATGTTGTTTAAGAAAATAATTGACTTACTCAAGGACCAATCAACTGAAATTCACATCTAAAAGCATTATAGTTAAATGTTCAGATTTAAAAGTGTATATAATGAGAAAACACTTTATTTTACAAAAAGCAACTATAATTACATAATATACTGTATGAGTGTTAAATTTCCTGGTTTCTTAGGAAGTGAATACTTAGGGGTACAGGATAAAGAAATCTAATGTCTCTGATTTACTCTCAAATACAAGATGCATGTGTAACTAGGGAAAAATGTAAAAACTGGTAAATCTGGCAAAGAGTCTATGGAAGTTCTATTCCATATACTCTTACTTTTCTATATTTTTGAAATTAAATAAAAACAAAATATTTTTTTAAAAAAACTATGTAATTCTTTACTTAAAGTCATGAGATATTTTCAAGAGTGATATTTCAGTCCAGAAGTATTTTACTCATGACTTGCAGCAACCATTAAAGATCTACTCGTCTGTCTACAAGTGACGGCAAGTGCCCAATGACACTAGTGTATTCTGATATTCAATATTAAGCTTAAAACGGGAATCAAATATGGAAAAAGGGATTCAAAATATGGCCAGTTTCTGTTATTTCAAGGCCCAGTGAGCTCTTAATGGTGCCATCCTGATCATCACCGACTAGTTACAGAGATTGTCCTCGCGTCACAGATCATGAAGTTGGAAAACTTAATCATTCCAGTACTTCCTTTTCCACAGAACATAGTGTTTTGTTAACAAATCTGAAAACAACAAGCTATTTTCCTCATTAAAGTTATGTGTGATGGTTGTGCTTGGGTAGAAGCAAAGGTCCCCCTCCTCCCTCCACCCCTTTTTCCAACATCAAAGATTCTAGAGAAAATTTCAACTCACACCTGAAGCTGTAAATACAAAGGACTTCCCCAAATTGTGTAATTATGTGAAATTGTCACCGTTGTGAAGGTACATCATCAGAGTAAAGTCAAAAATTTGCACTTAATGTCAATATTGTTAGCTGTTGCTGTCCATTGTGTTCTTATTTTAGCATCCTTTTTCCTGGCGGCATATGACTGATAATCTACGGCAGAGATGAGATTCGTTGAAAACACATGCAAATAACGGGAAAAAATTGAGCAAACTCTTAAATATTGCAATTAAAATCCCAGTCAAGCTAGCCTAGAGAAATGCAAATCAAAACCACAATGAGGTATCATCTTACCCCTTCATTACTTGCAGGAATCCAAAAAGCAGGAAATAACAAATGTAGGGAAATAGGAACTCTTATGATGCTGGTGGGAATGCCAAAGTGTACAACCATTTTGGAAAATGATATGGCACTCCTCTAGAAAGCTAGAAATAGAAATACCGTAACGATCTTACAATCCCACTTCTTGGCATATGTCCTAGAGAAATAAAAGTTGTCACACAAATGTTTATTGCACACCTATGTTCATTGCAGCATTGTCCACAACAGTGACAAGATGGAAACAATCTAGATGCCCACTGACAGATGAATGAATAAACAGATTTCGGTACACACATACAACGGAGTACTATGCAACAATAAAGAACAATGATGAATCCGCAAAGACTCTCTTAACATGGATGAATCTGGAGGGGTATTAGGCTGAGTGAAATTACTCATGTCATGGGGTTGTTAATCAATGTCATAAAACAATATGTTTACTGGTGAGAAACTAGCTTGTTCTGCAAATCTTAAGCTAAAGTACAATACAAAAAAGTCAGTGAAAGATTGATTAGTAGTCATTTCAAGCATTTATTGAATTAAAGACAGCTCTAGACATATGAAATAAGAATCTGTTGCATTCAGTGTGCCCTAGGAGTAGTGAAAGGGAAGATCACATGATTTCTCTAAGTCACCTGTTTGTGGTTCTTAGGTGGATATGATGAACCCACTTAAGGCAACGGAAGACCGAACTTTTGCATTTTAAATGTTCCCCTGAATGTGATGGGTTCAGGAGCGCTTGTCCTGGAGCTGGTGGTCTCGGCTCGGTCCCAGCTTAGCTGTGCAGCCTCAGGAATGTCCTCCCACTTCACTAGTCTGCACAGTTCTCTTATGGCTGCAGAGAAGCATTGATCTCCATGTTTACTTCTAACTCCAAATTGTACTTTCTAGATTTATACCATACAGTACCACCTCTTAAGAGATTACCAAATTGCCAGAAATTTTGTAACTGCAAAATAATCTTTTGAAGCTCTACCAGTCTTAGGAATAAATAATAAGGAATTATTTCTGAAAAAATTTTTAAATGTGGAAGAACAGCCTCCTCAAGTTTTTGGTAATCTTTACTCAGGAGATTAGCAAACTCATCTTCTTAGCTCATCCTGGCAATCAGGCCAGGAGTCATTCTGTTTGAGAATAACATTGTTTTTCTATTGCCAGAATATGAAATATTTATAACCTAACTTGTAATGATTGAATTAAGCTATTAAAATGAAGTATATGCTGTCACAACTGTAGAAAATTTAAAAGTCCAAATAACAAGCTTCAGAAGCTCCCAGGAGAGGTGACAAGAATCACAGTGGTAGTGCCCTGAAAACTTTCTCTCTCTCTCTCTCTCTCTCTCTGTGTATGTGTGTACAGGGGGAATCCCCTCTCTTCCAAACAAAACCAAAAGAAAGTTGATAAAACATACTTGCATTGTTATCTCTTTTTGTTATAGATTATATACTTTGGTTTGCCTTTTGCTTACTAAAGATACGCCTACTTCAAATTTTTCTGATCTGTAAAAGTCTCTATTTACAAAACACATGAATTCTGGAATGATCATTTCCCTGCCTAGATTACTTTACACAGTCAGCCTCATAAGCACATGAAGTATGTGAAGCCTGATGTGGTTTGCCAGATACATTTACTGTTCAACGTGAATTATCTAATAAGATCTTCTCAAAGACTTCAAACAGGCAAGCAAGCAAGCAAACAATAACCAAACACCAAAGAGAATCTCTTCAAAGCTAACATATAGAAGTGTTTAGCAAATTAGTTCTATATACAGTCTCAAGACAAAATTATAGTTCTAGTATTTTCAGTTGGGTTCACAATTTCTTAAGCACAATTTTGAACTACAAAAAACTTGAACACCTAATATGTCCCCCTACTTCATTTGATCCAAAACTTGAGCTAACTTGAACAAATTTAGTGAAAATCCAGCTTGAACTGATGTGAGTCTCTTGATGGTCTTATTTACCCCACTTAGTGTGAATCTTCATGTTTTTCACTATGAAAATGTTAGTATGCTTAGTTACAGGGGCTGTGCCAGATTCTGCTGGTATGTTACACAATATGCAGCAGGTTCATTGCATCACCTTTCTAAAATCCAAAACATTCTAAATTTTGAAATACACTCTGGTGGTGTAGTGGCTAAGCACTATTATGGCTGCTAATCAAACCATCAGCAGTTCAAATCAACCAGGCACTCCTTGGAAATTCCATGGGCAGTTCTACTCTGCCCTAAAGGGTCACTATGAGTTGAAATTGACTCGACGGCACTTGGTTTGGTTTTTCTTGGTAAGGTGACAGGACTTCATATAAGGGATATTTCTTGTCTGCAATATTTGTACGAGTTCTTTGGGCAGGAGTCCTGGTGGTGCTGTGGTTAAGCATTTGGCTGCTAACCAAAAGTTTGGAGGTTGAATCTACCAAGAGCTCTTTGGAAACCCTAAGGAGCAATTTTACTCTGTCCTAGTAGGTTGCTGTGAGTCTGAATTAACCTACTAACAACAGGGTTTTCTTCTTTTAATTTCTTTGAACTGGTATCTAATCCTCTATTTACACAGATTTGTTTTTTAAATCAAGAGTTTATATTATGCTATAGTTTATTTATTTACAAATAGTTCTCTCCTTGCCTCTTTGTTTAGTGAGAATCTGACTATAAAGTAAATGTTTTAATGTGAATCACATTTTCCCACAGACTACCTTAGATTCTAAAGATAGCAAGAATCCCACAGATACTAACAGCATAGCATATATATGTTATAATATATATGTGACATATATCTCTCTATTACAATATAAACACTTTTAGATTGATTGGCAGTAAGAATTACTTCAAATAACATACCTGTGAAATAATATAATGGGAGAAGCAAACATTATGATGTTAATCAAAATAAATTGAAAAATTTAAAGTATGATTAGATATTTCTCAAAATGCAGAAGTTACCTTTGGGACTCAGTTGATTTGGGAAAGGGATTTGCCATAGCCTCATGAAGATCGGTTTGGTATTTCTATTGCTATCCCAAAAGGAAATTACACTTTTGAAATATACAGGGTTCACTGGCTTGCATCAGAAAAAGTGTAGAAAAAGATGTCCTTTTGACCCTGCTGAAAACTTTCTTAGCGACCTTCCAGTTCTATAACGTATTCATCTATTTTTCTGAATGTCTATTTAAAAATGTATTTATAGGTAAATATTGGGGAAAGTTTTGTGTTGCCACAATTGTTTATTTTAGCCATTTTGATATTTGTTGATATTGTTATTAAATGCTGTCAAGTAAGTTCAGATTTTCAGCAACTCAGGTACAACAGAATGGAAACACTGCCTGGTGCTGTGCGATCCTCACGATTGTTGTGATCCTTGAGCTGTTGTCGCAGCCACTGTGTCAAGCGGTCCCACTGAGCGTCTTCCTCTTCTTCACTGAGCCTCTACTTTACCAAGCACTCTACCTGTCTCCAGGGACCTGTCTCTCCCGGTAACACGTGCGAAGTCCAGGAGATGAAGTCTCGCTGTTCTTGCTTCTATGGGGCATTCTGGTTGTACTTCTTTCAAGACAGATTTACTAGTTTTCATTTTTTATTTTGGCCATCCTTGGTCTATTAAATATGCCTCGCTAGCACCATAATTCAAAGGCATCAATTCTTTTTCAGTGTACCTTATTCTTTGTCCAGTTTTTGCCTGTATATGAGGCAGTTCAAAATACCACTGCTTGAGTCAGCTGCACCTCACTCCTCCAAGTGACATCTTTCTTTTGAAATGCTTTAAAGAGGGCTTTTGAAGCAGATTCGCCCAATGCAATCAAATCTTTTGATTTCTTTTTTTTATTTTTATTTTTATTTAACATAACTGAGTGAAAATGTACATTCACATGTAAATTTACATGCCCCCCCTATATGCAGCTTCCGCTGCTCTCCCTGTCCGGTGACTGCACACTATTCCTCTCTGCTCCATACATGTCTCATCCTCCCAACAGTCTCCTTTCCCCTCCTCTCCTTCCACTCCCCTTCCTCCAGCCAGAGGTCAGCAAGATGATATCCTATAGATGTATAGAACCATAAAGTGCTTCCAACATATGGTTACTCTGCATTGCCATGTCCATTCCATTCCTGTCCAAAGAGTGGAACTCTGTTATAATTTATGGGAACGGGCAGCATCAGGGCTGGGGGCTATGCTCTCAGAGGAACCCCAGAACTGCTGGACCATCAATTGAGGTCTTTTAGTGGAGATCTCATGATGCACCTCTTTTTATTCTTGTGTTACCGGTGAGGCTCCTCTCTGTGAGCTCCATTGTGGCTATCACTGGTGGTGGCCGGGCACCATCCGGTTCTTCCGGTCCCAGGTCGATGTAGGTACCCACTCTTGTGGGTCTCTCTGTCTTCTCGGTTGTCTTTACCGCATGCCATTTTGGCCCTCGGTGAGCATCCATTCCTGCTGAGTTGGGACCATTTGCTGTGTCCTCGGATGGCAGCTTGGCAGCTTTTAAGACCCAGACGCCACTCACCAATGTGGGGTGCAGAGAGCTCTCTTAGCAAAATGCTAGTTGTGCCAATTGGCCTGGAATTCGCCTAAGAGCATGGTCCCCCGCCCCCCGCCCCAGCTACTCTATCCTTGCAGTATTGAGTCAAGATGGAAGGAGTACTCAAGTTATGCTGAAGTCCACGTAATGTTGTTCTTGTTCCTAATGTGTGCTGTAACCACTTTCTCCCAACTAGATTTCTAGTAACTACCTAAACTAAACCTTCCCCCCCTCTCCCTCCCTCCCTCCCTCCCCTCCCTTGCAGCTGTCAAAGAGTCTTTTCTTCTATACACGAGTCTGTTTTTGAGATCTTATCGTAGAGGTCTCATACAGTATTTGTCCTTTTGTCGCTGACTACTCTCACTCAACATAATGTCTTCCAGTTGAAACCAGGTTAGGAGATGTTTCCTGGAATCATCGTTATTCTTTATCATTGCATAGTGCTCCATTGAGTATATGTACCACAGTTCACCTATCCATTCTTCTATTGTTGGGCATCTGGGTTGATTCCACCTTTTTGCTATTGTGGACTGTGCCGCAATAAACATTCTGGTGCATGTGTCCGTCGGTGTGAAAGGCCTTGAATCTGTAGGATATATTCCAAGTAGTGGAATTACTGGGTCAAATGGTATATCGATATCCATTTTTTTAAGGAAGCGCCAGATTGCCTTCCAAAGAGGCTGGACCATTTTGCAACCCCACCAACAGTGTAGGAGGGTTCCACTTTCTCCACAGCCTCTCCAGCATTTGTTGTTTTGTGTTTTCTGGATCATGGCCAATCTTGTTGGGGTGAGATGGTATCTCATTGTTGTCTTGATTTGAATTTCTTTAATAGCTAAAGATCGTGAACATGTCTGCATGTGTTTTTTGGCTAAATCTTTTGATTTCTTAACTGCTGCTTCCACGGATGTCGATTGTGGATCTGAGTAAAACAAAATCCTGGAAAATTTCAAGCTTTTCTCCGTTTATCATGAGGTTGCTTATTGGTTCAGTTGTGAGGATTTTTGTTTTCTTTATGTTGAGGGGTGATTCGTACTGAAGGCTGTAACCTTTGATCTTCATCAGTAAATGCTTCAAGTCCTTGTCACCTTCAATAAGCAAGGTTGTGTTATCTGCATCCATCAGGTTGTTAATGAGTCTTCCTCCAATCCTGGTGCCCTGCTCTTGATGTAGGCTAGCTTCTCAGACTATTTACTCAGCACACAGATTGGTAGGTATGGTGAAGGCATACAAACATGATGTATACCTTTCCTGACTTTAAATCACCAGTATCTATTCTCTTGTTCTGTTAGAATGACTGCCTCTTGATCTACGTACAGATTCCTGACGAGCACAAGTCCATGTGCTGGAACTTGCCATCTCTTACATGTTATTCATAATTTTATGCTCCACAGAGTCAAATGCCGTTGTATAGTCAATAAAACACAAGTAAACATCTTTCGGGGATTCTCTGCTTTCAGGCAGGTTCCATGTGACATCCTCAGTGATATTGCTGGTTTCACCTGTTCTTTGGAATCTGGCTTTAATTTCTAGCAATTCTCTGTCAGTGTACTGCTGCAACTATTTTTGAATGATCTTCAGCAAAATTTTACCTTTCTGTGATATTAATGATGTTGTTCCATAATTTGCACATTTGGTTGGATCACCTTTCTTTGGAACAGGCATAAATATACATGTTTTCCATTTGGTTGGCAAGGTAGCTGTCGTCCAGATTTCTTGGCAGAGATAAGTGAGTGCCAGCTGTCAAGGATTGAACTGCGTCCCCCCCAAAATATGTGTAGCCATGTGGCTGGGCTGTGATTCCCAATATTTTATGACTGTCCTCCATTTTGTGATTTTACTATGCTGTATTAAAGGATTAGGGTGGGACTGTAAATCCCTTTATAAGATCACCTCCCTGCTCCACTGTAAAGGGAGTTTCCCTGGAGAATGGCTTGCACCACTCTTAATCCTTTCATCTAACAAGAGATAAAAGGAAAGGGAAGTAAGCAGAGAATTGGGAACTTCACACTATCAAGCAAGCAGCACTGGGAGAAGAGTGCATCCTGCGCCAAGATGGTCCCTGGACAAAGACCGATGCAATACCGGACTTTCCTCCACAGCCAACAAGGGAGAAAGCCTTCCCTTGGAGCGACATCCTGAATTTGGACTTGTAGCCTACATGACTGTTTACGAATAGACTTTCCTTTGTTAAAGCCATCCCGTCTGTGGTATTTCTGTTGGAGCAGCCCTAGCTGACTAAAACACCAGCAGCTTATCTGTTTGTTGAAACATCTCAGTTGGTATTCTTTCAATTCTTGGAACTCTGTTTTCTTGCTTAATGCCTGCAGCTTGGACTTTTTTCTTCTTTATCATCAGTTCTCAAGCGTGTGGTACTTCCTGGAATGATTAAATGTTGATCAAGTCTTTTTGGTACCATGATCCTGTGTATTCCTTCCTTCATTTATTTATTTATTTGGTACTTCCCAAGTCATTCAGTATTTTCCCCTCATCACCCTTCAAAAACATAACTTGAGGCTTGAATTTTTCTTCAGTCCTTTCAGCTTGAAGAACGTGTGTCATTCCCGTTTGGTTTTGTAACTCTAGTTCTTTGCACATGTCATTACAATATTTTACTTTGTCTTCTGGAGCTGGCTTTTGGAATCTGCTGTTCAGCTGTTACTTTATTGTTTCTGTCATTTGAGATGCTCAAATTTCAAGAGGGTTCTGATAGATGTGTTGCAATATTTCATTGTGGCTTTAATTCAAATTTCCTTAATAGCTAGTCACAACTGGAGGAATAACCAATGTCATAATAAATGGAAAAAATATTGAGATTGTTAAGGATTTTATGTTACTTGGACCCACAATCAATGCCTATGGAAGCAACAATTGAGAAACCAAATGGTGTATTGCATTGGGAAAATCTGCTGCAAGGACTTCTTTGAAGTGTTTAAGAGGAAAGATGTCACTTTGAGGATTAAGGTGAGCCTGGCTCAAGCCATGGTATTTTGAATCACTTCACATATAAGCAAAAACTGGACAAAGAATAAGTTAGACTAAAGAAGAACTGACTCATTTAAACTACAGTGTTGCTGAAGATACTCTACATATCGTGGACTACCAGAAGAATAAACAAGTCTGCCTTGGAAGATGTATAGCCAGCGTGCTCCTTAGAAATGATAACGGTGTGACTTTGTCCTAGGTAGTTTAGACATGTTATCGGGAAGGACCAGTCCCTAGAGAAGGACATCATCATGCTTGTTGAAATAGAAGGTCATCAAAAAAAAGGAAGACCGTGGACCAGATGAATGGGTACAAAGGCCACAGCAATGGGCTCCAACGTAACAGTGATTGCGAGGATGGCACGGGGCTGTGCAGTGTCTCACTCTGTTGTACACAGTGTCACTTGGAGGAGGGACAGACTAGATGGCACCTCACAACACAATATAACTTCTTCCATAACATTTATTTCTTTCTATCTTTTTTAAAAAAATGTTGAATTTTGATAGTTCTTTATACATTCTAGTGCTTTCCCAGATACCAGGTTTGCAAGTATTTTCTCCATTTCTTTAGCTTGTTCTTTAATCCTCTTAGTAGATTTCATTCACAGAGCAAAAGGTTTTTAATTTTGATGAAATCCAGTTTATCAATTATTCCTTTCTATGAGTCTTGATTTTAGTGTCAAATTTAACTTTTTACCTAGCTGTATATCTCAAAGATTTTCTCTCTTTATTTTCCTAAAAGATTTTTAGCTTAATGCTTTACCTTTAAGTCTGTGATCTATTTTGAGTTAGCTTTAGTGTAAGGTTTGCGGTTTACGTAGGTGTTCATTTTAGTGTGTGTGTGCCTGTATTTAATTTTTCCAGCACCGTTCTTTGAAAAGGAAAGTCTTCCTCAACTGAAATGCATTTATACTTTTGTAAAAAATTGATTATGCATATTTGTGCAAGTTAATGTCTGGGTTATTAATTCTGTTCCACTGATCCATGCGTCTGTCCCTCTGTCAATCCCACACAGTCTTGATTACCTAACTATATAATCAGATTTACAATTGGGTATACTAATATCTGGAAAAAATCTACTTGGTCATAGTTTATAATTATTTTTAAATATTGATAATATTTGTTGAAGATGTTTCATCTATACTGTTGAGAAATAGCTATCTGTAGGGTTTTTTTTTGTATTGTCTCTTGTATGATTTTGTTATCAGGATAATACTAGCTTCATAAAATGAGTTGAGAGGACTTCTTTTCTAAAAGAGTTTGTGTGGGATTGGTTTTAATTGTTCTTTAACCTTCAGTGGAATTCTCTAGTGAAAACTTCTGGACTTAGAAATTTCTTTTTGGGGAGTTTTTAAATTACAAACTCAAATTTTACAACAGTTATTGGGCAGTTTTATCTTACACTAGTTCAGCTGTGGTAGTTTGTGCTTTTCAAGGAATTAATCCCTGCCATCGAAGTTGTCAAACTTTTGTGTGTTGAGTTGTTCCTAATATTCCCTTATGTTGTATTCAGGATCTGTTGTGATACCTTCTATTTCATTCCTGACACTGCTAAATTGTGTCTTTTCTCTTTTTTTCATTGTCAATCTTCCTACTGGTTTGTCAATTTGATTGATCTTTTCAAAGAACCAGCTTTTCATTTCACTGACTTTCTCTATTATTTCTGCTTTCAATTTTATTAATTTTGACTCATATTTATTACTTTTTTTCTTCTGATTCCTTTGGGTTTATTTTAGTCTGTCTAGGTTTTCAGGTGCAAGGTTAGATCACTGATTTGAGATTTTCCTTTCTCATGTAACCATTTAATACTATAAAGATTTCTCTCACTCTGCTTTAGCTGTGTATCACATACCTTCTGACATATTTTTATTTTCACTGAATTCAATGCATTTTCTTATGTTCCTGGAGATGCACTCATTAGTCTGTCTCCACTGTAGACTTTTAAGCATACAATTCAGCAGTGTTCAGTATAGTCACACAGTTATGCAACAATCAGAAGTTACGGTGAGGAAGTGGTTAAGCCGATTGGCTGCTAACCAAAATGTTGGTACTTCAAACCCACGGGCTGCTCCAGAGGAGAAAGATGCTACAATCTGTTTGCTGACAGATTTACAAACTCGTAAACCCTGTGGGGGCACTTCCATTCTGTCTTATCTGGCCATTGGGAGCTGGAATTGACTAGGTGGCAACGAGTTAATGGGTTTTGCAACAATCACTACCATCTAAATATGAAACATTTTTATCATCTCCAAAATACACTCAGTATTCATTAGTGCAATTACTAACTTACTTTCTGTCTATGTGAATTTGCCTCTTCAGGAAATTTTGTGTAAGTAGAATCACATAATATGTGTCCTTTTGTATCTGGCTGGCTTCTCTCAGCATAACTTTTTCAAGTTTCATCCACCTTATAGATGTATTGGTATTTTATTCCTTTTAATGATAATAATCGTCTACTGTCTAGATGTATCAAGTTTTTATTGTACTCCTTAGTCGGTAGATTCCCCCCCACGACCACTTTTTGGCTATTATTACTACTGATAACGCTATAAATAGTCATGGATATGAATGAGTTTTTGTGTGAGCAGGTATTTTTGATTCTTTTGGATATATACCTCAGAGTGAAATTGCTAGGTCATATAGTAACTCTACGTTTACCTTTTTTTTTTTTTTTTTAAATAACGTTTTGTGGTGTTTTTGGTGGAGGTTTGTACAATAGTTTAGGTTTTCATTCAACAGTTTCCACACAGTTTGTTCACTGACTTGGGTAACATTCTTCACTATGGGTGAACATTCTCCTTATTTCTGCCCTGGTCCTTCTGTTTCCATTAATGTAGTTTCCCTGCTCCTTTGCCCTCTCATCTTTGTTTTAAAGCAACTGTTGACCATTTGGTCTCACTTTTTAAGGAACTGATGAACTGATGAATGGAGGGGTTGCACCTCCATTCTCTTTTATAAAATACCACTGCACGGTTTCTTCTAGAACTTTTACTATTCTATTTTTATATGCTTAAATCTTACCTTTATCTAAATTTTGTTTTGAAATTAGAGGTGAGGTAGGATAATAACTGACCTCTCTTTCCTAGGGTGGCTACTTCATCACCCGAGCACCATCTTTTAAAATGTCACCTTTACACTAACCTACCACCTTTACATTTTAAAGCGTCACCTTTACATGACCTATTAACTTCCCATAGCTGCTTTATGTATTTTATCTCACCAATCTGATTGTTTGTTTATGACCCAATTTCTGTTTTACTATATTATGCTGAGGCATCATAGCAGAGGAAGCTCGGAATTCTCCTGGAAAAGCCGGAATTTTGCCTGAGGTTCCTCCCGCTTCCCCGACTCACCACCTGATCTTTCCCTAAAGTGGTTTCTCCGAAACACCTGGTCGGGTAACCGTGGCGCAGGCACAGCCACAGGGAAGGCGATCAGCGCGACCTTCCGCTCGTGGGGCCGGAAAGGCTGCGCCAGGGCTGAGGCACCCAGGGATCTACGCACGCAACAGCTCAGGCTGACTCACCGGCCACTCAGAAGCCCCCACTGAGCCTCCTGGACTGAATCTGCCTTGAACTTCGCGTGCCAGTGCAGCTAGGAGGAGGTAGGCCCATGTACGCCGTTACATCCAACGACGGGAAAAGAGAAACCCGTGGTTCTGATGAGCTGAGAGACTGAGCTACCTCATCCCTGTAAACCCTGAAGTCCCAAACAGCAGGTGCTTTGGGCATGTGCCTTAGGGAGTGTTATGTGCACGTTGGCAGGTCCGCTGCACAGCGCTTCTCCCGGATAAAGGCATTTGATTCATAACTTGGTCTTGTGCTTCCTCTAGGAATTCTTTCCTGGAGGGTAGCAAGAGCCTACGGTAACAATTCTCTTCTGCTTAGTCGTGCCTCATTACTTTGCAAAACAGTTTCCAGCTTTTCTTATTTGTCTCCTGTCCTTGATTTGATTATTTTCACTATGTGTCTTTGGGAAGATTCACTTCTATTGCTCAAACAAATTAAATGAGGAAAAATTTCCAGGGGTGAAGGAAAAATGGTCTCATTTCATTTGCTGTAAGAAGTCCTGGAATATGGTATTGACTTAAAAATCAGTGCTTTTAAGCCTGAGATCTGTGCATGCTGCTACATAGATTGTTATCTACATGATGGATATCTGGGAAGGGCTGGTACCCTTAGATGTAAACAGATTTTCTTCTTTTTGTTTTCCTCCTGTACTCTGGATATTAAGTTAACGATTCTAAATTTTGTTTACTTCTTCTTGATTCAGGCCTGTGGCTTGAAGGGATTACTGTACTTTTATACGCAAATAATGTGTACCTTCTACATCTGTCAGTCATGCCCTTCCCTTCAAGGTATTTTCATAAGCACACTGTACTACCTTTGTTGTTATTGTGAACAGTAATACAAAAAAAAAATGATGTAGCAATGTCTCTGAAAATTCTTTTCTGGGAGTAGGGAACAACTGGCAAACAAAGATACCAGGCACGTGTAAATTGTGTAAAAAGTATGGTATTTGAACTCAGGACCCATATGATTCTCTG
This sequence comes from Heterohyrax brucei, assembly GCA_028571685.1. Lineage (NCBI taxonomy): Eukaryota > Metazoa > Chordata > Mammalia > Hyracoidea > Procaviidae > Heterohyrax > Heterohyrax brucei. The sequence goes on along the minus strand of CM053144.1, from coordinate 148,405,909 downwards.
TGACTGACGGGACCAATTCTATGAAAAGAAGTACCAGTAATTTACTAAACAATTAACTAAATGAGAACAATAGTTTAATAACAACATTCAATGCTGTTTAGCTATCACTTGGTTTTCTTCCAGAGATACGATACTTCTACCCCCTCTTGAGAAGCAATGCGAAGCCATTATTGGGTCTTGAGTGGATCAGTGACTTAATGGAAGTCATCACATGTTAGAAAGAAAATCAGACAATCTTCCATTTGAGAGATGAAGTGGAAGAGTAGCTGAACCCATGAAGGTGGGTTAGAGACACACTGTAGGAGTGAGTTGCTCTATGGCCTGATGGTGGTAGTAGGAAAGGGAAATTTGAAGAAAGGCTACAAAGGGAGATTTGAAGATAGGTGTGATGGTTAAGGTTGTCTGTGGCAACTTGGCTGGGCTGTGATTCTCAGTGGTTTGATAAGTTGTATGACAGTATGATCACACCCATAATGAGATTTGATATTATCCACTCACCGTCATGATGGGATCTGCTGTGAGTAGCCAGTCAGTTGAAAGGGTGTTTCCTTTGTGTGTGGTGTGTATGTATTGACTATAAGGGGATATTCTGGCCAGGCTTGTGGAATTTTGCTCATTCTGCTTCCTGTAGCTGGCTGCTGTTCAACTGACCTCTAGTCCTTGGAACTTCACCTAGCAGTATACCTGCAGTTTTGCCTGCTGGTCTTTGGGATTGATCAATCGTCACAGCCTGTGAGCAAGATCCCTGCTCTCCAACCTGCTGATTTGGGGCTCACTAGCTCCTGTGGCTATGAGCATGAAGAGAAGCCTCTATCCAGACCCGTGGATTTGGGACAGTCTGGTCTCTACAACCGTGTGAACCATATCCTTGACGTAGATGTCTCCTCGTATATGTATTTATATGATTTACTGATTTTACTTCTCTAGAGAATCCAGCCTAAGGCATTAGGATCAAAGAAACTTCGTGATTTGAAGAATTATTTGTATCTTGGGACAGAGAACGTAGAAATTTTAACCTTGATGTCTTCAGTCCTTACCCCTTCTAGGAGGCCTATTTTCATGAATGTTGTTGAGCTCTTTTCTGGCCTTTACTCAGTTTATAACATTTTACACTGTGGAGAGCAATGCCACTTTCACAAAATGTCAAGTCGTCTAATGCTTACATTTGGTTTCTTCTAAACTAGTTTATATGCTTCACAAGGGAAGAGATCGTCTTGCTTATTTCTCTGTATTTCATAGTCTCTAATGCTGGTGTTCTGCTCCCAAGAGGGTTTTAGAAATATTACTGACTAGCAAGGTTATATAAACAGGAAAGATTATAGGCAGAAGAACCACTACAATACAGGGCAATTCAGGAAAATAATTTATGTGTTTCTGTTTGATGACAGCAACAGAAATAATCAAAGGAGACCCAATGTGTGAAGTAAATTTTTTCTAGAACAGGCTACCCCCATTGTGTAATCAAGTCTGGTCAGTGTCCCGAGGAGCTGTTTCTTCAGGCTTCAGCTGTCTGCGCTACACCAATCCAGTGGCCTTCCATAGTCTTCATCAATACACACACACACACTGAATTGTCAAAAATAGACAACCAATAGAAAGGAAAAAAAACTACTCCAATAAAGGAGATTGTTTATCCGTTTCAGTTTCTCAGCATCTGAGGCTGTCATCTGTTTTCCGTTTGGTAATTTTTATGAGGGCCAAGTGGCACATGCTGTCATAGGAAATGCTGCAGCTCACACTCCCCAGCAGGTTGGGGGGTATGCCCTGGTGTGCTGAGATACGATGTGTTTCCTGCTAGTGGGTGCTGAGGAGGGAATGCTCTGTTCAGCATCAATTTCAAGTTCTTCATAGAAATAGACAAGCCAAGGGTAGATGGGAGATGCAGAGAATAATTCCTATTTAAGGAATTCATCCATTAATTTCACAGTTAATTGCTAAGCTCTCATAGTCTCTCACAGTGACTGTATATTCCTTGGGGTTTAAGGTAGCTAGCCAGCTATCAGGAGGGTAGAAATTGGGTTGTGTTCTTCACTTGGGGTCTGCATACCAAGCTTGTCAGTATCTGGTACCAAGTTGCCTGAATTTGCAAGTGTAGACTGTAGTCAGAGAACACAGTAAGGCTAACTGGTCTACGCTGCAACCAGGTTAGTAATTCTGAGCTACATTAACACCAGCTAAGTGAACTGACCGCAGTGATTTGAAAGTTGAGCCTGACCACTGACACTTGAATTCTGGTACATTCTGGGACTGATCTATATGCTTTGAAGGAGCATCTGGGGGTAGCTGAGACAATATATGTGGATCTTCACTCAAAGACAGTTGACCAGACAATAGTGAAAGGAAAAGTAAAGTTCCAGACTCATTTTTCTAGAGTGAAAGTTCTGGCTGATGTCACTGACTTTGCGAGTGACCCTGATGCCAGCTGAGTTGTCAGAAAATGAAGACAAAGCAAGGTGAATCCTGAGACAGCAGGTTCCTAGACATTCGGCATTTCCCATCAGTTATATCGGGTCCTTCTTCTATTTCTACTCTCTTCTATAGGGTTGCTATGATTTGGAATTGAATTGATGGCAACAGGTTTTTGTTTGGTTTATCAGTATTCCTTAGGCGACAAGGCAACATAATATTGTCACATTTGGGCAGCAGAGAGTCCTAAGCAGAGACCTTCAGAGACCCTTTAAAGATGATAGGTCTGTTCAGGAAGGATGGGTAGGGCAGCTTCTCCTGGTCTCTTGCTGTTGTTGCTAGGTGCTGTGGAGTCAGTTCTGACTCATAGCAATCCTATGCACGACAGAATGAAACACTCATGCGCCATGCTCACAGTCATTTTTATGCTTAAGCCCATTGTTGCAGCCATTGTGTCAGTTCATCTCATTGAGCATCTTCCTCTTTTTTGCTGACCCTCCACTCTACCAAGCTTAGTGTCCCTCTCCAGGAATTGATCCCTCCTGACAACATGTCTGAAGTATGTAACATGCAGTCTCGCCATCTTTGCTTCCAAGGAGCACTTTGGTTGTATTTTTTCCAGAACAGATCTGTTTGTTCTTTTGACAGTCCACGGTACATTCAATATTCTTCTGCTGGAAGAAGGACTTGGCCATCTGCTTCTGAGAAGAGTTAGCCAGGGAAAACCTTACGAATAGCAGTGGAGCCTTGTCACCTGAGCTGCTTTCCCTTAGATGCCAGAAGAAGCCCTCCTGCAGGTGTCTGAAGAAGGGTACCACAGCACTTCCCTCACTACCATGGCAATAAGAATCAGAAGACTTTGGACTCCAAATGGGGAAGCTCTCCTAGAGACTTCCATATGTAACTTGGATCCTCAGACTGAAGACTGTGAATTCACGATTTCCTTAATGTTTGCAGTGACACAGCTAACGTGCCTGCCTGAGACTGTTATCTCTGTCACTCACTAAGTCATTTGACCTGAGGCAAAAATATAATCTCTCTGAGCTTGAATTCCTTTTTAACTCCTAGGAAAAAGACTATCCTGGAAGCAAAGAAAACAGTTGGAATTGAAACTCTTGGTTGTATGTTGCTGTAGCGCAGGTAAAATAACATATATGTGGTTATTACATGCCCAGATTGTAGATCTGTGGATGCTGGATCAAGAAGTGGTGGAGTATAAAGTTGCCTAAGGGAGAAGCTGTTGATACAGAATCACTGACCCGTGATGCAGGTATAAACACCCTGGCAGAAATTCATGGTAAGTGGAGAATGGTAAAGATTGGAAGATTGTGGACAAGGTGGTCTGAAAAAGAAAAACATGGAAAAACTTATGGGAAGCATCACAAAGTGGTGAGACCTTTGTATTGTGTGTCCATGCCTACCTGACAGTGCCCTCTGTGGAAGAGGCGTGAAATAACTAAACAAACAGAATGATCCCATCAATTGACGTCAGCCAGCCTCTGCCATGTCACTCCAGTGCTGGTACTGTGGGAGCAGAAGCGGAATAGTCATAGTGGCTGGGATGGAGATGATCATGGACGTACGGTATGATGGGCTCCCCCTCCCACTCGCCAAGGCTGATATAGCTGCTGGTGCTACCAGATGCCTGATCAACCAGCAACAAAGACCAATGCCAAGCTTTGAAGAGGGTTTAACTCCTGAAGAGATCAGCTGTAGACTTGATGATAAGGTGGTTACTTTGGACGCCTTTCACCTTGGAAAAGGCAGAAATTCCTCTTGACTGGAATCTACATGTGTTCTGGATATGAGTCTTCCTTACTGTCAGGGCCTCTGCCCAGACCCACTATCTGGAGACTTAAAGAAGCTTTGATCTATCAACATGGAAGACAGTATAAGATTGTCTTAAACCAAATAACTCACTTTATGGCAAAAAATGTACAGCATTAAGCCTATAACTGGGGATCTGCTAGTCCCATCACATTTTATATCACTCAGGAGCTGCTGGTTTGATGAGTGGTAAGGTGGTCTTCTAAATACAGTATTGAGTTGCTAGCTTGGAGATAATATCTTTTGAGGATGGGATGCTGTCTTAGTAACTTGGTGCTTCTGTAACTGAAATACCCACAAATAGGTTTCTTTAAAAAAAACCAACTGTTTTCTCACAGTTCTGGAGGTTAAAATTTCTACTAGGAATTAGGTCATGATGCTTCCTTCTGTAAGGCTTTCTCTTAGCTCCTGGTATCTGCTGGGCCCTTTTGTCTGTGTCTGTGTGTATTCTGGTCTTTTTTATAACTCGTATGGTTAGGTTTAGGATTCACCCTACACTGGTATGACCTTATTAACATAACAGAAGAATTCCTCCCTCCAATTTTCAAACACGGTCATATTTATAAGAATAGATTTCAACACATATTTTTAAGGGATACAATCCAATCCGTAACAGACACCATACTTCAAAGTCTGATATGTACCCTAAATGCCTTGCTTTCAAAAAACCCACACTCAGAGTGTGTTAGTTACCTAGTGCTGCTGTAACAGAAATACTGTAAGTGGATGGCTTTAAAAAGAGAAATTTTATTCTCTCACAGTCCAGTAGGCTGCAAGTCCGAATTAAGGGTGTCTATTCCAGGGGAAGGCTTTCTCTCTTTGTGGACTCTGAAGGAAAGTCTGTGCATCTCATCAGTCTTTGATCAGGAAGCATTGTGGTGGTCCCATATCCAGTTTTATCAGTGGATGGACAATTTCTCAGCCATGGCCTGAGATAGGCATAATAACCAGGGATAAGGATCTGTATTATCAGATTACCAGATCTGCCTAAGACAGAGAGATATGTGGTAGCCAAGAGTGAAAGGAATCAAAAATAGAAAATAAAAGAGGAAAGATGACTATCAGCTATGGCTTTGAGAACAGCTGTAGAAGCAGTGGTTTAGTTCAGCCCGATTTTTTTCTGGAAGTTTCCCAGAAAACAAGTCAACTAGAAACCTGGAGAATCTGTTCTTAGATAGGAGGACAACTTCATAAGAAGCAAATGGGTCTGAATGGTGTGAGGTGGGGGTTGTGGTGGATGCTGTGGTGTTCCCTCAGACCCTCTCTTCAGGGTTGCTGCATCCACCCCCTGTCCGATGGGGGTAAGTATTGGCTGCTGAGGACTCGCAGCTGGGGTTGCCCTTGGCATTAGGGAGATGCTTCACCTGGGAATATATTCCCTCCCATGACATGGTCTCTGGCCCCAAAGCGGCCTGTGCGGGGATCCAAAGTCTAGCACTTTAGCCTCAATGGACGTTACCCTGATGGGCGTTCTGGCTCCATAACTTCCTCTATGATTTGCCGATTGATCAAGGCCTGAGCTGCTATTGTACTGCAGATCAGTCTGTCTCTCTACATACCGATACCTCTCAGTTTCTACAGGTGCGTCTCCCAAGAGCCTGCCCCGTTAAACCTCTGTCTGCAGTTGCCCAGTTCAGAGGCTGTTTCCAAGGAGCCTAATGGGAGTTAATACATGAAGCTCCTGGGAGTGTGCCGGCACCTAGAAGACACCCACTGAGTGCCAGACCTATCTCTCCCCCTTTCCTTTTATGTATATTCTTACCTTAAAGTGCAGCTCTTGTTTGTAATCTTGTAAATATTTTTTCAAACAGTCTCAGTGGATCCTGGCAAGAGGAAAGGATGAGGATGCAATAAATTGTCAGGAGACACAAAGTCCAGAACCTCATGGGCCAAGCACTTGAATACCCTACATGGACTGAATAGTTTACTACTCATATTACATACATTGTCTATTTAATTTTCTGAGGTGATGTGATTATGTCGGCATGATAAGCAGAGAAACTGATGCTTAAGAGGAAATAATATGTTTTCTAGCATGCCATCCCTTCTTCTCAAAACCCCCTAATTTCACAAATGCTTTTCTTTTTCTGGCAGCAAGTCATTGCCAAGGGCCGGCTTCTGAGGCACCTCTGGTGGACTTTAACGTCCAACCTTTCGGTTAATAGCAGAGTATGTCAATCATTTGTGTCACCTAAGGACTCCCTTTGGTGAACAGAAGTATTAAGAAATGAAATGTACAATACAGCACCCTAGAAAGAAGCTCCTGATATGCAAAAGACAAGCAAGAGTGAACTGTTCTTCCAGAATTCTAATTCTAATAAAGACCATCAGTGTATCAGAAAATAGACTTTTTTTTTTCTTTTTTGCAGGAGTGAAGGAGTTTATACTTTTTGAAGTATTTTGGCTCAACAGGAATTGGTAATTATTTATTGCAGTATTTGTTAGCAAGGACATAGGGAGGGATTAACTTTAAGAATCTTGGTTTTAAGTATTTTTCCCAGTCTTTTCATTACATTGAAGGCTGCTGGACAAGATTTCCCTAAGTAACAATAGTTCTGTGTGAACTATTGGAAGATTTAGAAGATAAATGTATTTTATTGTGAGACTTAGAGTGTTTAAGAGAACTGCAGACACACAAAAAAGATGGAGAGAGAGGGAGACAGAGAGAGAAAAAAAAGGAGAGTGAGGGGAGGAAAGGGAGAGGAGAAAGGAGAAAAAAAGAGAGATCTAGCAGAGAGAAAAAATAAGGGCTGGTCTTCTCCCCTTCATGCCAAGAGGGTGTGTGCTGCTGCTAGGAGCAGTTGGCAACTGACCGTCAGCAAGTGCAGCAGGAGAGCTGTGGCCTGAGGCCAGCAGGAGCCAGGCTGCGTGGCAGATGGGGGCTGAGCATGGGTGAGGGGCTGGCAGAAGTGGAAAGGTCTAGAAGCAAAATGTTGGAGCCAGAACAGAGATTTGGTAACTAAAGTTTAAGATTTGTACAGTAAGGAATGAATGATTAAAAACATTGTTCTTGAAGTTGCTGTTGGTTTTTGAGGTGAATGTGTTTCTGGTTCATTTGCTGAAATGAAAAATATATGTAATTACAAGATTGGCTATAAATTTGTATATGCTGCATTAGATAACCCCATTTGTCTATTTATTTATTTAGGCTTGGGTTTTTAAAGACTGAGGAAATATATATTTTACTGTGTTTTTGGTGAGTTCACATAAGAAACTAGGTTCTCATTTAACAATTTCTATATATATTGTTCAGTGGCGTTGGTTACATGTTTCACAATGTATCAGCATTCTCATTATTTCCATTTTCTTAATCTAGATTCCCTATCGCCACTTACCTTCTCATCTTTGGTCTAGGGTGAATGTTTATCATTTGGTTTAATCTAGATGAATATTTCGAGGAGCACAGTACTCCTGGGTGAGTATTTTTAAAATTTTATTTATTGCTTGGCTGGCACCAAAGTATTATTTGGGTGAAAGATGACTCCTGGTAGTGGTTTGAGTTACCATTTTAAAGAGTATCTCTGAGTGGTAGTGTGGGTGTTCACCTAGTGTCTAAGGGTCTAAAATATCTGGCCTTTTTTTGAAGTGTGTCTGAGTTTGGATCTATGTTATTCCATACCATCTACTGAATTCCTGGTCAGAGTGGTTGATAGTGGTAGTTGGGTACCATCTAGGTCTTCTGGTCTCAAGGTAGGTAATGTCATTGTCCACGCTGATAATGGTTCTGTAGCCTAGTTTCTTCTCTGAGTCTTTGGTTTCCTTCTTTGTCTTCATTCCCGACCACTAGAAAACAACAGTTGTATCTTAGATGACTGCTTACAAGCTTTTAATACACCAGATGCTACTCATCAAACTAGAAGATAGAACATACTCTTCATGGACTGTATTACGACAAATGCATACATTGCCCCACAAAACTGTGGTCCTAAGCCTACAAACCTGGTAGCCCAATCCTGTGAGGTGTCGTATCTAAGACGTATTCGCAACTGTGCCTACTATGTGTTTTAATTTATACTTGAAAGTCTATGTGGCACACATTAACATGTACACACATATGCCTGCAGTTAATCACATCAGGTCTGGCAATTAGGTCCACAAACTTAATTGTTCATGTGCTATATATCTCACTGCTGAATGTTGCTATGGCTACCTTCAAAATACTCCCCTTGGAAAGCTATGCCCTGATGCCAGTGCCTAGTCCACCCTTCAAAGCAATTTTGGAATTCTTTCTGGAATGACCATCACACGTGGTGACATGGTGCCAAGTTCACAACCTTAATTGTATACTTACCTGTGAGGGAGTCTTTAGTCAGTAAACAAATAACTTGTATTGGAATACCCTCTCTATTCAACTGATCTGTTCCCCAATGATTTTTTTCTTTACCAAAAGGTAAAGGAGATATTGAAAGGTAGACATTTTGATGACATTCAGGACATCAAGTGAAATACAGTGAGAGCTCTGATGGCCATTTCAGAAAAAGAGTTCCAAAATTTCCTTGAAGGGTAGATTAGGTGCTGGAATCAGTGCATAGCTTTCTGAGGGGAGCACTCTGAAGGTGACCATAGTGATGTTCAGCAATAAGGTCTGCAGCACTTGTTCTAGGATGAGTTTGTGAACTTAATTGGCAGTCCTCATGTATGCCTTCCTGTATATTTTTGTATACTTACAGATCTCTGTTACCAAACACATATTTTTAGTTGTTACTGTTATTGCAAATTGTATATCTCTCTAGTCATTTTTCTTGACTTTCTTTCTTTCTTTTTTTTTAAACAAATTTCCATATAAATTATTGACATTAGTTATATTTACCACAATTTTTCAACTGTTATAGATTGGACATATGCTAACTTGGGTAGGCCATGATTCTTAGCATTGTGTGGTGGTCCTCCATTTGGAGATTTGATGTAATTACCTATGCATTGTAAATGGTAACCTCTGTGATGTGAGGCAAGATTAGAGGCAATTACATTAATGAGGCAGGACACAATCTACAGGATTATGTTGTGAAATACAAAAGAAATGAGCAAACGGAGGAATAGTATCTTATACTATAGAGAAAGAAGCACTGGGAGCACAGCACATCTTTTGGACCTGAGGTCCCGCTTGGAGAAACTCCTAGACCCAGGAAAAGGTTGATAACAAAGACATTCCACCAGAACTGACAGAGAGAGAAAGCCAAGAGCTGGTACCTTGAATTCAAACTTCTAGCCTACTAGACTGTGAGAGAATTAATTTGTGTTTGTTAAAGCCGTTTCCTTGTATTTTTGTTAAAACAGCATTAGATAACTAAGACATAATTTGGTACCAGGAGAGTCGGATGCTGCTCTAGCAGATAACCTAAAATATGGAGGCAGTTTTGAAACTGTGAAGGGGTAGAGCCTGGAAGAGTTTTAAGCTACCCAACAGTAAAAACCTACATTGCGTTGAAGAGACTGTTGTTGGAATTATGAACATCAAAGAGAATTCTGAGGAGGCATTAGAAGGGAGTGAGGAGTGATGCAACCACAGAGATGGTGCAGACAGCTAGAAGCAGTGGAAGAGGAGTGGAACCAGGAAACCAGCCCAAGATGGCATGGGAACCGACATGTGGACCAGGAGAGCTGAGGGCCTTCTGGCTGAGGTTTAGGGGGCAGCGGAGTGGAGGGCCTCCAGGGACTTATCAGCAGAGCTAAAGAGCTTTGGAACGCTGTCCTGAGCGGGACAGAATCTGGGCAGGTCCAAGAGGCCTGAGGGGCCAAGGAACCAAGAAGAAAAATCCAAAGGGACAAAGAACACAGGAAGCCAGAGCTACTTTGATGTCAAAAAGTATGGCAACAAACCCCTGGGGTCTCAAAGGGTGAAACTATGGCCTGCTGTGTCTGACAGGTTTCAAAGTCAGATCTTTAGCAGCTTGGTTCCTGGTGTGCTGGGCTGCTATTCACATGTGTCACCAGGATGGAGCTGACTCCATTGCCCAAAGCTGAGGGGGTGGGTTTGGGTGCCAAGGGACAGAAGAATGGGGTCTGCTGAGGCCAAAGTGCTAGGGTCACCACTCAGATGGACTAGGGTTATGTGGCTTCCCAAAGCTGAAGGAGCAGAGTTGCCTGGATAGTGGAGCAGAAGCTCAGGGCCAAAGGGCTTCCACCCAGAATCTGAAGAACGTGGCCAATACCCAGAGTCTGGAGTGCAGGGCCATTACGTAAATAGTCTCATAGAACAGAGGATAATTTTAAGTCTTGAGAGCTACTGTGATGTGTTCTGCTTATTTGCTTGGGGTGTCTCATCACTTCTTTCCCTCTAATTTTTCCCATTTCTAATGGAAATGTCTTCTTAGTACCTGTGCCACCACTGTACTTTGGAAGCAGATAACTTGTATTCTGGATTTCACAGATGAACAGACATTTTGTCCCAGGATGGAATTTATACCTGGACTTGATTTAAGACTTTCAGTGCTGTGATGAGATAAATGTGCTTTTCGTGTGAGAATGATATGAATTTTGGGAAGCCAAAGGGTAGACTGGTATAGATTGGATTGTATCTTGTCCAAATATGTGTTAAATTAGCTAGGCCATGATTCCCAGTATTGCATGACTCTCCTCTATTTTGTGATGATAAATTACCTATGTGTTGTAAATCCTACCCTCTGTGTGAATAGGTGTGAATGAGGCAACATAAGAGGCAGTTGTATCAAGGAGGCCATATACAGTCTACAGGATTAGTTGTATCTTGAACTAGTTTCATCTGAGAAATAAATGTTATGGGTTGAATTGTGTCCGTCTCAAAACATCTGTTGCATCTTTCCTTTTGAGATATAAAAAAAAAGTCATGGATTGAATTGTGTCCCCACAAAATATCTGTCAAATTGACAAGATTGTGATTCCTTGTGTTGTATGATTGGTAACCATTCTGTCATCTGATGTGATTTCCCTATGTGTTGTAAATCCTATCTGTACGCTGTTGTTGAGGATTGTAGCAGTTATGTTGGTGACTGTGCAGAGAAGCTCCTAGTCCAGGAGAAAATTGATGACAAGGTCCTTCCTCCAGCATCAGCAGAGAAAGCCTTCCTTTGGAGCTGACACCCTGAATTTGGACTCCTAGACTGTGAGAGAGAAAAATTCTGTTTGTCAAAGCCATCCACTTACAGTATTTCTGTTATAGCAGTTCTAGATGACTAAGACAAGAGAGAAGCAAGCAGGGGAGAGAGGAGTCCTACCACCAAGAAGAGCCATGAGCACAGTGCATCCTTTGGACCCATGGTCCTTGTATGAAGAAACTGCTAGACCTAGGGAAAGACTGATGGCAAGGACCTTCCCCTAGAACTGAAAGACTTCCTCTGGAGGTGGTGCCCTATGTTTGAATTTTTACCTTCTTAAACTGTGAGAAAATAAAATTTTGTTTGTTAAAACTACCTACTTGTAGTATTTCTGTTTTAGCAGCACTGCATAACTACAATATCAATACTCGCTTTAATTGTGTATACCCTTCTATTTGTGCTCAAACACTGCTTTTTTACTATGGTTTGCTGTGCTCACACTTGCACAGTTGGAACCACATTTCCTACCGCCAAAGGTAACAAGTCTCTAAATTCTAAAACATCTTTACCTCTCCCCACCTTGGTAACCATCAGGAAATATTAATGTCTCTATATTTGTTCTTGTCATCTTATAAAAGTAGGAACATGCATTATTTGTCCTTACATGCTTATTTCACTTAACACTGTGCCCTCGAGGTATATCCATGTTAAAATACATTTTATGGACTCATTGTTCGTTATGGTTGCATGGTATTCCATTCTGTACATGTACCACAATTTGCTTATCCATTAATCTGTTGATTGACAGTTTGTTTTTATTATTTTGCTATTGTAAATAAAGTTGCAATGAACATAGGAGTGCATCTATCTGGTCATGTCAGTAGTTTTAGGTCTCTAGGGTATGTTCCTAGGAGTGGGAATGCTGGATCTTAAGGTAGTTCTATTTCTAGGTTTTTGAGAATGTGCCAAAACATTTTCCGTTGTGCTTGTACCATTTTACAGCTCTACCAGCGATGAATAAGGATTACAGTCTCCCAGCTTCCTTAACAGCATTTGTGTTTTCTGTTTTTTCAATCAGTGCCATTCTAGTAGGACGGAGATGGTATCTCATTGTAGTTATGATGCACATCTCTCTATAGGGTCAGTATGAGCCAGAATTCAGACTCAGTGGTAACAGATTTGGTTTGCTTTTGTTAATGGCTCACCATCATTAGCATCTTTTCGTGTGTTTGTTGCCTGCTTGGATGCCTTCTTTGGTGAGGTTCTATTCATGTCCTTTGCTCACTTTATAATAGTGTTGTTTATGTTTTTGTTGTTGAATTGTTGAAGTTTTTATACATCTTGGAGTTTAGACTCTTATCTGATAATATCTTTTCCAAAGATTTCCCCTCCTGGTCTGTAGTTTCTCTTCTTACCCTTTTGATAATGTTTTGATGAGCAGAAGTTTATAATTGTTATGAGATTCTATTTATCTATTTTGTCTTCTTCTATTTGGTGTGATGCTTGTTATCCTGTTTTTACAGATATCAGGTCCCATAGTTTTCTCCCAGAAATTTTAGGGCTGACATTTAGGTCTTCAATCCATTTTGAGTTAGTTTTTGTGTTTTGCATGCAATATTGGTCCTATTTCAATTTTCTGCAGGTGGACATATAATTTTGTGAGCACTGTCTCTGCCATACTGGATGAACTTTGACCTGTTGTGGAAAACCAATTGTTGATAGATGTTTGAGTTTAGTTTTGAGTTCTCAGTTCTGTTCCACTGATCTATGTTGTTAACCATTCATCTGTTAACCAGAAGGTTGCCATTTCTAATCCACCAGCTGGTCCTTGGAAACCCTGTGGGGCAGTTCTACTCTGTTTTATACAGTTTCTGTGAATTGGAATTGACTTGATAGCAACAAGTTTTCCCAGGTCTATGTGTCTATCATTATATCTATGTTTGTAAATTTCTTTTAGTCTCCTGGAAACCCTGGTGGTATCATGGTTAAGTACTACCACTGCTAGCCAGTGGCAGTTCATATTCACCAGGCACTCCTTGGAAACACTATGATACAATTCTACTCTGTCCTCAACGATTGCTGTGGGTCAGAATCGACTTAATGGCAAGTGGTTTGGTTTTTTTGGTTTTTAGTCTCTTGTAGCAGTCTGTTATAATTCTCACTGTATGAATCTTTTATGTCTCTTGTTAAGTTAATCCCTAGGTATTTTATTGATTTGGGGCCATTATAAATGGTGCTATTTTGTTGATTTCATTTTGGGAGTATTCTTTGTTAGTATAGAGGAACTCAACTGATTTTTTGCATGGTGATCTCATATCCTGTAACATTACTAAGTTCTTCTATCATACCATTAGTTTTCTTGTGGAATCTTTAGGGTCTTCTATATATAGGAGCATAGGATTATGTCATCTGTAAGTACTGATAGCTTTACTTCTTTTCCGTTTTGGGTACCTTATATTTCTCTTTCATGTTTTATTTCTTTGATAGCCCCTATTTAAATAAAACAAAATCTCTGTCCTCCTGCTCCCATTCCAAGACTCCTTCTCTAGTACATTTGAATGAGATAGTTTGCATGTTCTATGCTGTGGGTCAGTTCATTCACCAGTTTGCTTCTTTGCTGTTGTGTCCACCTTCCCATTTGGCCCGAGCCTCCACTGCCTTTGCCAGTCCTGCATCTGGGGACAATTCCTCTCTTGCTTTATTCTCCAAGATACTGCTACTACAAGAATTTGGTGTGTAGCAGCCTACATTGAAAGTTTAGAGGAAAAGGAAGAAAATCATAGAGTAAGTAATAACTTAAGACACCTGAGAGCATATTCTTGTCCGCGGGACTTACTATCTGCCCCGGAGCTGGGTCTCTTCTCCCTTAATACCTTGTAATGGTCCCTTCATCCTGTCCCTTGTCTGTATTATAGTCCCTCCTTCCTCTTCAGTATCCCAGGATTGCAGTCAGCTGCTAGACCAGGCTTTGTATTTTCACTGTAGCTGGACTTCCATTGAATTTAGAAACTCTAATCAGTGTCCTTACCTGGTCCATACTCTATTTTGTAGCAACGGTCTAAACAGGTTCCCAACTCTCAAAGTGAAACATGAGTCCTTGATTTCCAGCTCATTTGACATTTCCTGTATTCAAGTTCCCCACCCTATTTCTGGGAGAGCTGAGCCATTCTACTTAAGTTACACTAATCTCTTCTCTTTAAACCTGGAATAGGAGTGTCAGTATCTTATGGTAGGTGCATCATTTCTGTGCAAAATGTAAGGCCTTTGGCCAGGCTTCTGTCCTTTAAAGGGCAAAATACAAAGCCTGGAAAATACAAAGCCTGGTCTAGCAGCTGACTGCAATCCTGGGATATTGAAGAGGAGGGAGGGACCATAATACAGACAAGGGACAGGATGAAGGGACCATTACAAGGTATTAAGGGAGAAGAGACCCAGCTCCGGGGCAGATAGTAAGTCCCACGGACAGGAATATGCTCTCAGGTGTCTTAGGTTATTACTTATTCTATGATTTTCTTCCTTTTCCTCTAAACTTTCAATGTAGGCTGCTACACACCAAATTGTTAATATTCTTAATAGCTAACCTACAGCTCAGAATATTGTACAGCAAAGCCTGTGAAAGCATGAACCTATATAAGGTGGAAACCTGCCAGAGAGGAAAACCGCAAACATTTTCCACTAAAATAAGTGATAGCAAAGTGGTAAGACTGTACCCTGTCAAAGTGGCAAGATTGTAAGACTTGTAGAAGCAAGACAATTCTGTTGAGTTCTGACTTGCACAAGATTCATTGTATAAGATTGTTCTTTGTAGCCTCAGTTATGATAAATAAAGGTAGAAAAGAACTGAACAGTCCATCAATAGGTAAAGGATTGACTAGGTTATGGTCTGTAATACAATAAAGTACTACTTCCCACTACAGAAGAATAAGGAGGAGGGTCTTTGCTTACCTTGAATGATGTCAGTGATTTATTGTAAGTCGGAAAAGCAGTGTCTCAAACGAAAGTTATAACATGATCAGGAACATGCTGCTCTTACCTCCTCTCATTGTAAAGATGTCTGGATAAGCAAAGGGAAAAGAAAGGAAGGGTCCCAAACTTTCTCTGGGTGGTAGAATGGGAAGGATGTGCTTTTTTATGTTACTTTATGTAATTTTCTAGGGAAGTGATGAAATTGTAGTTTTATGAATACTTCTTTTTATTATATTTTTCCAGTAAAAATATAGAATAGTATGAGACAAAGTAGGAAGATGAAGAGGATTGAACTGAATATTCTCTGGGATGCTTTCAAGTTTTATTCTTCTGAGCATATGTATTTCCATAATAAGATTTAATACAGTTTTTAAAATAAGTGGCTACAACAGTTTATGGAATGTATTAACTACTTGGGACATGTAATTCTCATCTACAAATTTAGTTGTATCAGTTATCTGTTGCTTCTTTTCCATTGTTATGATTCTTAAAATGTTTATTGATTTAAAAGTACTAGTGAAGTTAAGGTTATTTTCTAGAAACTTTAGAAATAAATATGTACTTAGAAAAAGTATTGGATTTTAAAATATCTGAGATATATATGTATATATACATGTATTATGTGCATATTTGTATAGCATTTTCACTGTCAGCCGGCAAATTAACCACACAACACTTCTATGATTGAGGTAGGGCTAAGGTTGGCAGAGAGACAGCTTCTAAACCTTCGACTTATTGCTCAACAGTCTCCTCAGACTGTTTTTACCCCAGCGAGAGTTAGAACTGACTGCTTGCTCGTCTGCTTGTGTGTCTCCCTCTCATGCCACCCAGAACCACCGAGTTTAGCAGATAAGGAAATGGGCATGAAGCAAGAGACAGAGCTGATCTTTCAGCAGTGTGTCCGTCAGCGCAGTCATCGATCCTCTGCTACAGGTCTTCATCAAATCTGTAACCACCGGCCTCTTCTGTCTTGGTCTGATATGTTGTTGTGTTGCTAGGTGCCACTGAGTTGGTTCCACTTCATAGTGATTCTGTTAAAACAGAGGGAATCACTGCCTGGTCTTGCATCGTTGTCACGATCATTGTTCTGCTTGAGCCCATTGTTGCAGCCACTGTGTCAATCCATCTTATTGAAGGTTTTCCTCTTTTTCACTGACTGTCTACCAACCTTGAAGTTCCCCACGGCCTGGTTGCTCCTGATAACAGGCCCAAACTATGTGACACAAAGTGTTACCATCTTTGCTTCTTAGGAGCATTTGGCTGTACTTCTTGCACGATGGAATTGTTTGTTCTTCTGGCAGTCAGTGGTGTATTCAGTATTCTTTACCAACACTACTATTTAAAGGGATTGATTCTTATTCAGCCTTCTTTATTGGTTGTCCAGTTTTTGCGTGCATACTTGGCTTGGCTTGGCTAGGGCAATTGAAAATACCATGACCTGGGTCAGGTGTACCTGGTTCTGACATGAGCCTGTGGTCATTCCAGATATAGCACCGTGACACATGCTGCTCAACTATGATCCTCTAGTACATTTTTTTTTTTTTTTAAAAAGCAAAAAACTAGAGTTGGCCCTTTAAGAAACTAAATTAGCTCTTTCAGATCAAGACAAGAGTCTACTTAGTTCACTGAAACACTAATTCATTTATAGTTGTCTTGGTGGCCTAGAAAAGTCAATGCCTCTTCCAGAGGTGGCTGATTTACTCCCAGGAAGTAATTTATGTACTGGGAAAATCTGATTTGGTAAGTTTTGTTCTATGAAGCTCAGAAGCAGGTCAAAAATTGAGAATTCAACATGTGACCCAGAAATAAATACTTGGCAAAGATGCAACACCATACAAAATGAAAATAAGAAAACCCTCACATTTTGTACAAGATGGTTTTGTGCATTTTTCTTAAGTTTTGCAAACCTTGATGTAGGGAGGAGAGTTTTTCTAACCCAAGACTGCTGCCAACATTCTCACAGTATCTGATGTAACTCAATCCCTGTGGGACAGTTGCTGAAGAAAGAGTTGATCGCAATGGCCCACAAAAAAAAAACCCACTTTTGCTTTCAAGAGCAGGGTCCCTTCCCCTTCATTCCTTCTCTTGTCATGTTTGTTTGCAGTTTGTCCAGGGAACATTAAAGGGTTGGAGTTAAATATATATGAATATCCAAGTAAGAAGTTGTTCTGATTTGTTACTTAAATGACTAACAAAACCCAGAGCAAGAGCAGAAGATGCAATTGTTGGAATGTGTCTCCAGGGGGTCTCCGCCCCACCAGATAGATTCCTCCGCTCTTCTCCACACCCCTGTCCTTCCCTTGTGTAGTCTTGATTTTATTGTAGAGAAGTTTTGTTAGTTAATGGATAGTGTTTTTTTGAATCAGGCGTTATAATGGACAGCATGAAAAAGAAATAGAATGTGAGGTCTTTGCTCTCAGAATGCTTAAGAGCAAATGGTTCTGTATCCTATAATCTTTTCTCTTTCTGTTTTTTAAAGATTTCAAAGGTAGGCATTCAGCTGTCCTCTTCGCTTTTCTGGATTGGCCCTGGGGGATGAGACAACAGCATTTTATTTCTCATTAGGAAAATAACAGAAGGGCTCAGAAACTAGTAAGGTGTTAACCAGTAGCCTCCATGTTTGGGTTAGGTGGGATCACGTGCAGCCTTGGCAGCAACAGCCAAGGGAAGTTTGATCAGCGTGGCCAACCAGGGAAGCTAGTAATGCTGACAAATTGGATTTCTGAGGTGGGGAGTTCTTGATTTGTGGTAGTTTAACAGTGTTTAGCAACTTGGGTTTATGCACTGTCTCCAGCCAGGAAGCTGGGATACTGGGCTTCAGGACAGGCAGGACCGGCGGACACTGATTAGGGCCCTGGGCTAGGGCTATGGTTTCCAGCCCTTCAACTACCTCAAAAATGCATAAACAGTGAAGCCATTTGCTGATCTCCTGGCTAGTGAACGTATCTGTGTGAACATTATTTCCACACTCCTTACTGCACTCTTCTTGGCTTGGCTGTACTCAGTCACAAGGTATTTAGGCTTGCAAAATAAAGAGTTTTTCTAACTCCTAGGAAAGTCAAGGGACTTTTGTTCCTTTACAGTGTCTGGTATATCGTAGGTACTCAAAACTATACTTGGTGATTAAATGAGTAATTGACTAAATAAAATCCAGAGAAAGGAACTAACTTCCATAGTTTAAGACTGTCATCCTTTGTTGCTGCTGTGTGCTGTCCAGTTGATTCCAGCTGATAGTGACCCTATAGGACAGAGTAGAACTGTCTTACAGGGTTTCCAAGGCCATAAACCTTTATGGGAGCAGAGTGCCTCATCTTTCTCTCACAGAGTAGCTGGTTGATTTGAAACAGCAAGTTGTCGGTTAGCAGCTGAGTGTGTTAACCACTGTGTCATCAGGCCTCCGTTCCCTCCTCCAGATGGGCAGAACCATCAGCCTCCATTTTATTTTTGATGCTCTGCATACGTTTTTCTTTCTTAACAGCACTTGCTGGTTAGTGTCTATGCTTTGAATTAGTAAAGAGGCTGGTGTAGGGATGGGTGAGCACACCACATTTAGGTTTGTTGAATATTGCAAACTGCTCTGAGTTCAGAAAAACCCAGAGCATGTTTGGCAAAGTACTTTTCCCCCTCAGTGTTTTAAGAGCATGTGGACTTGCCAAAAGCCAAGTGCCATTGAGTCGGCATGTGGACTTAGATGGAAATTTAATCTGCATGTTCATTTACACATAAGCCTTCAAAACATTTTAAACAGCCTTTTGAAGTCTGGAGTGCCTTTTCAATCCATTTTATGGAAAATGGTCAAGCATTTTGGAGGTTTTCATGAGAAGCATAGTAGATACCGAAATCCTCAAATATCTCATATTGATCTGAATCTTGTGATCTACATTCATACAGGTTTGGTTCCTGTGCTCTCCTGGTTTTTCATTTCTAGATTGATGTTGTTTATTACAGTTTATGAAGTGAAGGATATATAATTGAAACTTGGGAGGAAAATAAAACCTTTTCAGCTTTCAGTGGACAAATCTGGACACAGTCAGTCTTTGATGTGATTCTAACAGGGGATAAAAGTGTCACATTATGGCAATTTGCACTTGCCATAAGAAAAGAATTATTTCCATTTGGGTGGAGATGTCTAGTTTTGATTCTGAGCCAGTGCGCCTCCAGCACAGCCACCACCCGTCTCTCAGAGGAGGACTGCTTGTTGCTGTAATGGTGAACAAGTGTCAGTGGAGATTCCAGCCGAAGGTAGACAAGGAGGAAAGGTCTAGGCATCTACTTCCAAAATTCAGCCCGTGAAAACCCTGTGTATCACAGTGGTTTGATCCCACCGTGTATGGGGTTACCATGAGGAGGAGGACTGATGCGAGGGCAGCTGCCAACAACAAATGCGTCTATTAGGTCATGAAATTTCACATATACGGAAACATTAGTTTCTGGTAAATCCATCAATTGTCTACCAAAATGCAAATCTGGTGAGTTTAGACTGAGGAAAATTGATTGTCACATGTGGCTAAACCGAGAGGAGGATGAGAAGACTGCTGCTGGGTGATGGAAAGCAGGGTCGTCACCGCCAGTGATACTTGTTTTGTCATTACCATTTATTTTTGCATCTTTTCACCTTTTGGCTTCCTTTCTCAAAAATATGACATATTCCCTGCAATTCCTTTTCTCTTAGCTCTAAGATGAAAAAATTCATGGGAACAACTATTGCAGCTCAGTGAGGTGCCCTTACTTGACTCAAACACTGAGGCCAGTAATGTGGTGAAACCACGGGCAGTCTTATTAGCATCAAGAGCCCAGCTCTAGAACAAGCCTGTGCACAGGGACGTGAGACCTGTAAGACCATTCTTAGAACAAGGGCCCAAGTTTAAACAAGGCCCAGAGGCTTCATACCATCAGATTTCTTGCCTTCTCTTTAATCTTGTCCACATTTCAGCTACACAGGTCTCTCTGCTCTCCCTTAAATAAGTAAAATGTTCTTTGGGATAAGGGTATTTGTCTCTTCTGTTCTTCCAGAAATGCTGCCTAGCTGAATTCCTCGCTTCACCAGGTCTCTAGTCAATACACCCTTCTCACACTAGTCTTGCCTGACCATTCTATCTAAAACAGTGCCCCTAATCTTCTGTTCCTTCATAGCGTTTGTTACCTCCTGATGCATATTCTATTTATCTTGCCTTCTCCAGTGGAATGTATGAGACTCTATGAGACTACGGATATTTTTGTCTGGTTTATTACTACATCTTTAGCAACTTGAATTGGCTCCTTCAAGGTAGTTTCAACGCCTGAGCTCACTCTCCCCACAACTGTGCCAAGGATCGCTTCCTTGCTTAACTTCTTCGCATTCTCCATCTTCTTCACTCTCCCATTTGCAAGAGTTTCCCCATAATAAGTGACTTGTAACTGAATCCCTGTCTCAGGATCTGCTTCTTGGGAAATTGACTGAAGACATTTGTATTCAAGTTATCTGCTTTATGTGTTATCAGGTGAAATATTTAAAATAATGTGTTCTATTTAATAAGTTGTATTAGAATTGTGGTGATGGTGAAGAATATTGAATATACCATGAACTGACAAAAGAACAAACAAATCAATCTTAGAAGAAATATAACTCAGTTGTTTCTTAAAAGTGGTAATGGTGAGACTTTATCCTGCTTACTCTGGACACATTGTCAGGAAGGACCAACAACCAGGAAAGCACATCATCCTCAGACAAGGATTGACACCGTAGCTCAGTAATGGCCTTAAACATATCAAAGATCAAGGAGGTAGTGAAGGGCTGAGTAAGGTATTGTTTTGTTATGCAGAAGGTCACCGCCTGTTAGAGTATACTCACTGGGAGCTAACACCAATACCAACTCAGTAATTAGAAACATAGTAAAAAGTCTGAGAAAAATAGGACTCTTGGTTGGGGATCTGATGAGAGGAAGAATACAACCAGAAGACTAGGTGGTATTGTCCCAGGCAAACAAAATAAACTAATTCTTTTACTGACCCTTCTTCCAGGTCTGTGGATTATGGGAGAATGATTAGAAGCATCTGGCAATAGTGTCTGAAGGAGCATGCTCATTTTACTTAAGATAAAGGAATGAAGGAAGCAAAGATTCAATAAAGACGTAAAAGGCTTCTTTATCTTGGCAGAAGGATCTAGAGGGGAGCATGGAAAGGTTTGGACAGTCAGAGGGAAGACAGAGAGGGAGGAACTGAACTGTGTGGAGATGAGAGTTTGAAGAGGGTATTATACTTTGGTAACAAGGCATGACAGAGTATAGATGGCATTAATACCAGCTGGTATTAATACCAACTAGACCTAATAGTTTTAGATTTGGTTACAGTTAGAGTTAGGGTATGCTGAGGGTGGAACAAGCCTAGGACAGCTGTGAATCAGCAGTTTGGGCCTCCTGGTGTCTAGCTTAAAGCTTCCGGAATAGTTTGTGCAGGCAGACTCTCAAGGGCAGTGGGCCTGCCTGGGAGGGGAGTCTGAGACACCTACATTTGGGAGGAGACTTAGTAGGGTTTGCCCACATGTATATTTAACTAGAGAAGATTACACAGGAATTTTAAGTATTGTTGGCATTTACTTATTAAGAATAAAACCAAGCAATTACCAACCCTTCAAGTGAGAGGTGTCTTATTACTACAAACCGGAGATTCTTTACATGGAATCTAAAAGACTTACTTCAGGAAGCCAAACAAATTTCCAAAATTTATGCAAATTTTGCTGGTATGAGCTTTTGTGTGTATTTGAGGGAAAAAGGCTCCACCTTTCATCAAATTTTTAGAGGCTTCTGGTATTCTATATAGTTGCAAACCATTGTTTCAGTCAACAAAACTCCTGATTCCTAATGTTACACCCACTTTCTGGCTATTTAGCTAACATTGACATCTGTCAGACTTTTAGGATGGCTGAATATTTCGTTTTACCAGGTATTTATGTTTTGTTTGGAGTGTTATTAAGTTACTTTGCATCCCTTTCTAATCAATAGATTGATGGAATGGAGAAGCGCTCTGCAGTTGGTTGGGTGAGTAGAAGACTGTTTTACGTTTTTCAGTTGTTGTTCTTAGGTACCATCGAGTCAGATCGGACTCATAGCAAACTCTGTGTACAACAGAATGAAACACTTTCAGTTCTGTGCCATTCTTGTAATCATTACTATGTTTGAGCCCATTGTTGCATATTGTTCAGGGTCCTCATCTTTTTTGCTGATCTTTTACTTTGCCAATGATCATGTCCTTTTTCAGGGACTGGTGTCTCCTGATGTCACGTCCAAAGGTCACGTGATGAAGTCTCGCAAACCTTGCTTTTAAGGAACTTTCTGATTGTACTTCTTCTGAGACAGATTTTTTTGTTCTTCTGGTAATCTATGGTATATTCTTCATCAACACCATAACTCAAAAGCATCAATTCTTCTTTAGTCTTCTTTATGCATTGTCCAGCTTTCACATGCATATGAGGTAATTGAAAATACCATTGCTGGGGTCAGGTGCACCTTACTATGTGAGGTGACATCTTTGCTTTGTAGCACTTGACAGAGGTCTTTTGCAGTGGATTTGCCCAGTTGCAGTGTGTCTTTGATTTCTTGACTGCTTCTTCCACGGATGTTGATTGTGCATCCAAGTAAAACAAAATCTTTGACAACTTTAATCTTTTTCTCCATTTATGTTGACATTGCTCATTGGTCCAGTTGTGAGAATTTGTGTTTTCTTTATGATGAGGTATAATGCATACTGAAGGCTGTGGTCTTTGATCTTTATCAGTAAGTGCTTCAAATCTTCACTTTCAGCAAGCAAGATTGGACATTTGCATAATACAAGTTGTTAATGAGTCTTTCTCCAATCCTGATGCCCCTTTCTTCTTCACGTAGTCCAGCTTCTTGGACTATTTGCTCAGTATACAGATTGAATAGGTATAGTAAAAGATACAACCTTAATGCACACCTTTTCTGACTCTAAACCATGCAGTTATCCCCTTGTTCTGTCTGAATAACTGCCTTTTGATTTATGTACAGGTTCCTCATGAGCACAGTGAAGTGTTCTGGAATTCCCATTCTTCACAAGTTAGCCATAATTTGTTATGATCCATGTAGTTGAATACCTTTGTGTAGTCAACAAAACACGCGTACACATCTTCCTGGTATTCTCTGCTTTCATCCGAGATCTGTCTGACATCAGCAGTAATAGCCCTTGTTCCGTATCCTCTTCTGAATTCAACTAGAATTTCTTGTAGTTTGCTGTAGATGCATTGCTGCAGTTGATTTTGAATGATTTCAGCAAAATTGTATTTGAGTGTGATATGGTTTTATAATTTCCACATTCTGTTGGATCACCTTTCTTTGGAGTGGGTACAGAAATGAATCGTTTTCAGCCAGTTAGCAGATGTCTATCTTTCACATTTCTTGGCAAAGGTGGGTGTTGTTGGAACATGTCATTTGGTATTCCAGTTCCTGGATCCTTGTTTTTCACCAGTACCGTCAATGCAGCGCGGACGTCTTCCTTCAGTACCACTGGTTCCTGATCACATACTATCTCCTGGAATGATTGAACATCAATCAGTTCTTTTTGGTACAGTAACTGTATATTCTTTCCATTTCTTTTTGATGCTTCCCGTGTTGTTCAGTTATTTTGCCCATATAAACCTTCAAAATTGCAACTCAATGCTTGAATTTTTCCTTTAGTTCTTTCAACTTGAGCAGTGATGACTGTTATTCTCTCTTGGCTTTCAAACTCAAGGTCTCTGTATACATTTCACAGTAGTACTTTGTCTTCTTGAGTTGTCCTTTGAAATCTTCTTGCAGTGTAATGAAATACTTAAGATAAGCTTTATAGCCATGGTCTTGTAACTCCCATCCAGGTGACTGTGTGACAGGGTAATTGTGGTTGACCAAAGAGATTGGTCAGTTTTGCCATCTCACAGGGCTTGAAATGAAACAGCCCAGAGGTAGGACAGAGAAGAGCTCACCACCACTAAAGAAGAAGAGACGCACAGGAGAGACCTGCAGGCATGGGTGCAGTGGGCTTCTTCACTCATAAAGTGAGAAAGCTGGGGGTCTCCAGGCATAACTGAAGGCCAAGGAGAGGCATGACTTTGAGTATTTCTAGAAAGAAGCTGTCCTGATGGAAGAACTGTATCCTGAGTGTTCCTGAGCCTGAGCTATAATTGTTATTTCCATAACAAACCCTGTAATTATGAGTATGGCCTGTGAGTTCTGTGTGGCCACTGCAAATAAAGTCTCAAACTCAGTCAAGAGTGCTATGGGAGGGACACTCTGTGTCCCTCTTGCTTTCTTCATGTATGATGCCACTGATGTCATCCCAAAACTTGTCTGGATTTTAGTCATTAATGTTCAGTGCATCAAATCTATTATTGAGATATTCTCTAAATTCGGGTGGAATATACTCAAGGTCGTGTTTCGACTGTCATGGACTTGTTTTAGTTTTTATCTGCTTCAGCTTGGACTTGCTGTTTTCATTACCTAGTGCTGCTATAACAGAAATACTACAGGTGAATAGCTTCAGTGAAGAGAAATATTTTCTCTCACTACTAGAGGGCTCAAAGTCTGAATGCCAGGTACCAGCTCCAGGGAAACAGTTTATATTTCTGTTGGCTCTTGGGGCAGTTCCTTGTCATCAAATCTTTTTGGTTAAGGAGCTTCTCAGCATATAGACTCTGAGTCCAAAGGACATGCTATTCTCCTGGCTCTTGTTTCTTAGTGGGATGAGTTCCCCATGTCTCTCTGCTACCTTCTCTCTTGTATATCTCAAAAGAGATTGACTTAAGACACAACCTAATCTTGTAGATTGAGTCTGCCCTCATTGCTCTTGCCTCATTCATGTCACATAGGTATGCAACACACAGGAAAATCACAGCAGGTGACAAAATGGTGGACAATCACAAAACACCAGGAGTCAACGCCTAGCCAAATTGCTACACATTTCTGCAGTTGGCCCCAACCATGTTCAGACTGATGATATTGAGGTTCTCTGTCATCTCTTTCTACAGATGAAGTCAATTTGATTCCTGTGTATTCCATTTAGTGAGGTCCACGTGTATAGCTGCTATTTATGTTGTTGAAAAAAGATATTTCCAGTGAAGAGCTCATTGGTCTTTCAAAATACTTTCTTGCAATCTCCAGCATCATTTCTGTCATTAGGGTCATGTATTTTGACTACTGATTTTTCTCCCTTGTTTCAGATTTTGACATTCTAATCATCAGTATTTATTACTTTTGATCAATTTCAGACTACAGAAATCGGTAAAAAAAAAAAAAAATCTTTAGTTTTTTTGCCATTAGTATTAGTGGTTGGTGTGTAAATCTAAGTAACAGTTTTATAATCTAGACTTCCTTGTAGGCATGTGGATAATATCCTAGCACTGACAGTGCTGTGTTTCAAGATAGATCTTGAAATGTTCTTTTTTTTAAAAAAAAATTATTTTTATTGTGATTAAGTGAAAGTTTACAATACAAGTCAATCTGCCATACGAAACCCCAAACACACGCCTCTGTGCAGCTGTATCTGCTCTCCTCATCCTGCGACAGCACACTCCTCCCTTCCACTCTGTACTTCAGCTATTCATTCAACCAACCCCTGTCCCCTCCTCTCCACCCTCCGCTCTCACCTCTAGAGAGGAGCTGGTCAGCCAGCCTGATATATATATTTAAACCAAGAGGTATACATACAACCTACATCACTCTGTGTCTTATAGTCCAGTCCAGTGAAATGGTCTTTTTCTTTATGATGAATGCAGTGCTGCTCCGTTTCAATTTTGTCATTTCTGGTATAGAAGATGATATGATTGTCTGATTCAGAATGGTCAATACTGGTCCATTTCAGGTCACTGATGCCTAAAATATAGATCTTCTTGCATTCTATTTCAGTTTTGTCAACTTTCATTTTCCTTGATTCATACTTTGTACATTCCAACTATTAATGGATGTTTCCAGCTGTTTTCTCTCATTTTAGTTGTGCCACATAAACAAATGAAGGTTCTGAAAACTTGATGTATTACCTTTTAAATTAGTTTTCATATTTTTAAGTTACCTGTATGCATTATGTTTCAGTATATAATACACACAGAGAAAAGTTTAATGTAGATGTCTTAAGTCAGGTTGCCTAAAGGAAAATCCTCGGACAGGGATTCAGTTGCATGTGGTTTATTGAAGGAACAGTTTCAGGACACCCATGTAAAGGAGAGTGAAGAAGAAGCAAGGGTTTAGTTCTTGATTGTGGAGAAAGTGAAGTCAGGAGTATAAGCCCCATTGCAGAGTTGTCCTACCGTGAGGCAGAGGGAATAAAATTGAGTATTTTTGTATGAGTCAGTCATGGACAGCCTGCTGCTGGTGGTGGTCTTTGGGGAGGGTAGCCGTGTGATGGGGACGAAGGCAGTGGTGGTCGTGATGACGATGGTATACACCCTCAAGGTCTCCCAGTGAAGTGGCTGTAACCACCCCAGAGCAAGCCTCGAGAACGTCACCGGTATATTCATTAAGCCCGCCACCGGCAGCAACTAGGGAAAGGACTCACTGGTTTGTAAAGGCGATCTGGGAGGGTCACCGAAAGCACGTTCTGCCTTGGATATTTTCTTTCTTTGTTTAGCTGTAAAATGTCCTGGAAAAAAGTTGAAGTTTAATTAATAATGAAATATATGCAATTATTCACTGACTTAAACGTATTCAAGTTACAATGAACTGCACTTAGTTTACTATCCTTTGTTTATTTTTGAACATCTTATCATTAGTATATGTGCTCCAAACATTGTTGTAGGGCATAATTTGCTGAGGTTAGCTTTCTCAGATGCAGTGTTTACAACGCACAAAGACAACTGAAGATCACATTTATGATGTTACTGATAATAAAAGGTAATAATAATAAAAACTGAAAAAAGAAAATAATGTCAGAATTGACTTTAAAAGTAGTAGTTATCAGAAGGCAGCCCATCATAAGTGGGGGACAGCCTGTATTGAATATCCTTTAGATGTAAATTATCATTTTATATTTAAGGAAAAATGGCCTCTTAATTAAGGGCGATATGACTGCAGTTGGTTAACCTGATGACAGTTAATGATCATATTTTAAATCATCATTCAGTCTGGTGTGTGTACTCTGCTGACAAAATTTTAAGGATTAGAAGAAGCTGGTGTACATTGATCCAGTGGAGCCTACTAGACTGGGAGATGCACTCATCAGGGCTCAGTTTGTCTAGGATAGTGGTTGTCCAGCTTTAGCTTCCCTCAATATCACCCAGAAAGCTTGCTAAAGCACAATTCCCACTCCCCTTATACTCTGATTTTTAATTCAGTAGGTCTGGAGCCTTGGCACAGTGGTTAAGAGTTTGACTGTTAACTGAAAGATCATCAGCTTGAATCCATCAGCCATTCCTTAGAAACCCTATAGAGCAGTTCTACTCTGCCCTATTGGGTTGCTGTAAGTTGAAATCAACTCAGTGGCAACAGGTTTTGCTTTAGGTCTGGGATGGGACCAGATAATTTGTATTGTTAACATGTTTCCAGGTGATGCTGGTTATGGTTCTACATTGGGAACCACTTCTAGGAGTTCACTAGTTTCTATTTTAAGCCAGGGCCTTAAATCATTCATTCTGATTTGATTCCACTCAGAATTTGCATTTCTACCTCAGAGATATTGAATCAGTATCTACATTTTTAAAGAGATCCCCAGCAGATTCTTATGTTTACACAAATAGTTTAACAGGAGATTCACAAATGATTTTTATGTATATACCTATTGGCTTGGCTATATCTTAACAAGATATCTAAGTTGATTCTTATGCATGTATCTACATTTTAACAATTCTCAGGTAGTAAAAGATTCTTATACATACCTATATAGACATAAGAATCACCTGCGGATTTTGTTAAACTATAGATATATGTGTAACAATCTCTAGGAATCTTGTGTAGATGCTGATTGAGTATATCCAGGAGTGAAAATGCAAATTCTCAGCAGGGGTTGAATGAACTAATAAGTTCAAAACCCTGTTTTAAGCTACTAAGGGCAGTTGGAGGCAGTCTTTTCTTTGTAGTCCTTTTCTGCGGTAGAAGCTTCAAGTTTCTGACAAGTTTCTAGGCAATGCTAATGCTACTAGTTATGTACCAGTTCTGAGAACCTCTAGCAGAGCGGTGATCAGAATTTATTATACGTAAGAATCACCCGGGAATCTTGTTAAAATGTGGATTTGTTAAAATGTAGATTTTTATCAATATATCTAGAGTGGAAATGCAAATGCAAATTATCAGCGGAGGTTCAAACTGAAATGAATTGATTGGACCTCTGTTTTGCAGGCACACATGTGTCTATTTAAAAAAAAAAGTGACCATATGATCATTTCCCTATTTAGTTATAACTGTTTATTTTTGTGTCTTTTAAATTTAAAACTGAAAGGTGTATCTTTACAGAGATATTAACTAGGGAACTAGGAAACTATGAATTGTTTTTCTAGGGGTAAATCAAAGATCTAGGTAAGCATTGTCCCGTAGAAATATAATGCAACCCACATATATATTTTTTTAATTTCTGGTAGGCACATTAAATGAATGAATGAATGAACAAGTGAACAAATAAATGAAGCAGGTGAAATTCATTTTAATGATGTATTTCATCTAATCCAGTAATCCAGAATATTATCATTTCAGTGTGTAATCAATATAATTAAATATTTTTTTACTTTTTCTTTTTGGGCTAGCTACTTTTCAAATGCTCAGTAGCCACACAAGGCTAGTGCCTACCATATTAGACAATGCAGGAGACAGCCCATTTCTGTGAGTATGACTTAACCCATAATATGGTTAATTCACTAAAAAGTATAATTTTTCTGATTTGTCTCTTGTGTTGCCTTAATTCTCCAAATTTTGTTTAGTTCAAAAGGTCATAAAGCTTAGCAGTGTGCAGTAATAAAGAAGAAGTACACAAAGTCTGCTGATCGTAAATGTTTGTCTGCAGAATGCAAGGGAGAGACAGTTCTCTAAGAAAGAAATTATGATTTGGATTAATACAGTGCATTGAAAGCCCCCTGTCACCAAGGATTAAGATGCTTCCCAATAATTGCAAATTTTGGATCTAGCCAGCATTCTGAGTTAAGACAGGCCACCTATACTTTATTTTGGCCATTCCACTGCACTGGGTATGAGGACAAAGAGAGGCAAATCTGAGGACTCCCTGCACATGTACCCCAGCCGATAAGAAGTTGTGGGAAGTTGGTTCAGATTAGTCTGAGGTTAGTTAGAGGTTTAACCTCATTCCTGCCTAGAGGCAGGGTGCTAAAACTCATGTAATGCAAATGAAAACAATTTACATGTATAGGGCTTCTATATGTTATCCTATGTGTTTTCTCCTGCCACCTTGACTTGGCATATAGGGGTAGCTAGGACCCCATTTGATAAATCATCGTGATCAATGAGTTTCCTCCGATTACCTGAGAGTCTCCTAACTGTTACTTACACTCAGACACTACTGGGAAGGCCCTGCAATGTAAGTGGTTGTGGGTGGAAGAGATGGAGAAAGCAGCAAAACACAAATCATTTTTGTAGCTAAATGATGTCAAGTCTTTCCTGACTTTTTTTTTTTAACTTTCCTAAGTGTAGATTGAAAGATCTTTCAATGATTTACCTTGGGAAACTTGTAAAATTCTGCTTGTCCAGAAATTATACCTAGATGTCTCTTCTTTTCTGCTCACCAGAGGCGCTACTGTAAAAACAGAACAGCTGTTGATTGTGAACGTAGCTTGCTCTTTGCAGGGTCTGTGCACTCCCACTTACTTCCCTAGGCCTCTGTTAGTTATGCCAAAAAGGAGGACCCAGAGCCCCACTGCATTTCTTTAGGCTGTGTGCAAGTACCATGTGAGGTCAGTTTCCTCTTGAATGATATCTTTAGTTTCAAAGGATATGGTAGTTCCATGTTTTCAAAGACAAACACAAGGCAATCAGATGACTTTTGAGTATCATATGACTTACAAGATGCTAGTTATATAAATTAACTGCCACCCATTAGGTTTCAGACTTTCAGTGTCTCAAACATGGCTGCATATCAGAAACATATGAGAAAGTATATAAATATAGTATATAAATATATAGAATAATACCCAGACCCACACAATGGAGATTCTGATTTAATTGATGTGGGTTGGGATTCTACATAGTGGTGTGTCAGGTGATTCTAATGTGACATCAGGGACACAAACTGTCATAAATTTCTTTTAGTTAAGTAAAAATTTGTTATTAGGTGAAAGTTTACAGTACAACTTTCTCATGCAAAAGTTTATACACAAATTGTTTCGTGACATTGGTTGCAATCTCTAGAATGTGTCAACACTTTACCCGTTGTTTTGTTCTATCCCAAGTTCTGTATGTGCCCTTTTAAGTTTTCTTGTCCCTTTATGCCTTCTCATCTTCAGGGAAGGTACTGCCAATTTGGTCTCATGCACTTAATCTGAACTAAGAAGCACATTCCTCACATGTGGTGTTGTTTGTTTTACAGGGCTGTTTAATAATTGACTGAAAGGTGAACTTTAGGTGTGGTTTCAGTTCTGAGTTAGCTGGGTGTCTGGGGGTCATGGTCTGGGTGATTTCTTCAGTCTCTCTCAGACCAGTAAGTCTGGTATTCTTTTGTGTGTGTGAACTTAATTTTGTTCTACATGTTTCCTGTGTTTTGTCCTGGACCCTCTGCTGTGATTCGTGTCAGAGTTGGTGGCAGTAGCTGGGCACCATCTAGTTCTTCTGGACTCAGGCTGGTGGAGGCTGTGTTTCATGTGGCCCATTAGTCCCTTATGCTAATATTTTCCTTGCGTCTTTTGTTGTCTTCATTTTCCTTTGCTGTGGATGGGACAAATAGACACATTTTAGATGACTGCTTGCAGGCTTTTAAGACCTCAGACACTACTCACCAAAGTAGGATGCAGAACATTTCCACTGTGAACTATTTTATGCTAACTGACCCAGATGTCCCCCAAGATCATGGTCTCCAGCCCTCAGCCCCAGTAACTCAGTCCCCGAAGCTGCTTGGATGTGCCTAGGAAGCTTCTATAACTTCACCTTGGTCCAGTTGTGCTGGTTTCCCTATATTGTCTGTTGTGTTTCCCTTCACCAAAGTTAACGTTTGTCTGCTATGTGATTATAGAGTTTTTGGTCTGACTCTTCCTCTCCTTCATAATTATCAAAGTTTTTTTTTTCTGTGTATCAACTTTACCTTGTATTTTTGTAATACAAATTTTGTATATTTGTCACTTTGTGATTAACTTATTTCACTCAGCATAATGCCCTCCAGATTCATCCTTGTTGTGAAATATTTCATGGATTAGTCATTGTTCTTTATATTTGCATGTGATCCATTGTGTGTATGTACCATAATTTGTTTATCCATTTATCTGTTGAAGGCAGGTTGTTTCCATTGTTTTGCTATTGTGACTAATGCTGCTATTTGTGAGAGACGTATCTCTCTAGGCTATCTTTCTAGGAGTGTGGTTGCTGGATCATATGGCGTTTCTGTGTTTTTAAGGAGGTGCCACATTGTTTTCCAAACTGTTTGTACCATTTTACATTTCCACCAGCAGTGCGTAAGAGTCCTCTTCTCCTTGTAGTCTCTCCAACCGCATTTGTTATTTTCTTTTTTTTGATTAGTGAGGTAATGTGGTAAGATGCTGTCTTATTGTAGTATGGATTTGCATTTCTGTAATGACTAATGACTTCGAGTGTTTCCTCATGTGTCTGTTGCCTGAATGTCTTCTTTAATGAAGTGTCTGTTCATATCTTTTGCCCATTTTTAAATTGGATTATTTGTTATTCTTTTTGTTATTGAAGTATTCTATAGATTTTAGACCCTTATTGGATATGTTGTAGCCAATTTGTGTCCTCCAGTCTGTAGGTTCTCTTTTACCTCTCTTGGTGAAGTCTTTTGATGAGCATAAGTATATAATTTCTAGGAGCTCCCAGCCATATAGTTTATCTTCTGATGTTCATATATTGTTATTGTTTGTCTTTTAGTTGTGTCAAGTATTTGGGTCCCAGTATTGTCCCTATTTTTCCCTCCATGATCTTTATAATTTTAGATTTTATACTTAGGCCTTTTATCCATTTTGAGTTAGTTTTTATGTATGGTGTAAGGAATGGTTTTTTGTTTTCCTTTTCTTTTTTTAAAAAAAAAACCAGGTGGACATCTAGTTTTCACAACACTATTCATTAAAAAGACTATCTTTTCCCCATTTAATGAACATTGGTCTTTTGTCAAAAATCAGCTGACTACAGGTAGATTTATATCTGAAATTTTTCCATTGGCCTATTTGTCTTTTGTTATATCAGTATCAGACTGTTTTGAGTACTGTGGCTGTATAGTAGGCTTTGAGATCAGATAGCCTAAGGCTCTTTACCCTGTTCTTTTTCATCAATAATGGTTTGCTTATCTGGGGCCTATTTTCTTTCCATACATTGTTAGTGATTAGTTTTTCAATCTCATTAAAGAATGCTGTTGGTATTTTGATTAGGATTGCGTTATAGCTATAGATGACTTTGGGTCACAATATGGAGTCTCCTTATTCATGAACAAGGTGTGTTTTTCCATCTATTGGTTTCTTGTGCTGGTGTTTTAAAGGGATTTTTTTTGGGGGGGGTAGGTCTCTCACATTGGTTAAGTAAATTTTTAAAACTTACATCATCCTTTTTAATCTATGCAAAGTTTTCAGGATTCCTGGGAAAACTTTTTAAAAGTACAATTTGAAATTTATGAAGAACAAGCTACTTTTTGATTCAGAAAGGATTGTAAATGCTTTTGGAAAGCAGATTAAACAGATGATGACTTACACTGTTGTCTTTGAATAACCCTGGAAAACAGCATGATGAAAAAACAATCATAAAGCAGAGACAGTTAAGTAAGTGTTCTGCCTTTTTACCCTTTTCCTCTGTCTCTTTCTCTCGCTTCCTTTTTCTTTCCATTACCTGGTGACGTTAATTGCTAAGCAAAAATTTTTGTAATATTTTTATGTACTATTTTTGTAGAGTAGAGTTTTGTATCCTGGGTTTCAGTTTTGGTTAAATGAATACTTAGGTAAGAACTGAGTTAAAGTCCTAATTCTTATTCCTTCCCTGTGTGTCAATGTCAAGTTCATTGAGGGTGATGTCCTCAACATTTTTGAAGTCCTCATCTATAAAATGGAGACAATACTATTTATTTCATTTCATTATTAAACAGATTAAACTGGATTGTATATTAAGACTGTTTAACACTAATCAGGGAGGCTGCATTTAGTAAAACTTCAGTAAGTAAAAGGTATTGTCATTCTTTTATTAATTCTTAGCTTTTCACCATGTACATCAGCACACAGCAGGCAGATGGTTAAAAGTCCTGTTTTAATTCTAGTTTTTCCTCTACATTTGAGTTCTCTTTGAGAAACCTGGAACCATGTCTCTCCTTTCGCACCAAATCTATCATTATCCCCAAACACACACACACACACACACACACACACACACACACACACACACATACAGAGAGAGAGAGAGAGAAATGTTGCTATTGTCTTAATGGGGTTCTCAGCTCTTAATGTTCGTTGTTAGAAAAACACTAGCCACTCTCTTACGAAGTACTGAGTTTCATTTTACAGTTATGGAAAAATGACATTGATTAAAGGTATGGTTGCACCACTGATTAATGTAATTGCTGTCAATAAGTTGCACAACTGTAGAAAGTAGAGCTGGTAAAAGTTGTGTGATATGCTTACAGTGATATCAAAAACAAACAGACAAAAAGATAGTAGCTGCTGAGGCTGTTTAGGGCTAACCAAACACCTCATGGAATAGGTCAGGAACAGATTCTCATCTAGGCAAGGCGAGCACGTGCTGACTTTGCTTAACAGGCCATCCATAGTGAACAATTTCAAGTTTCTTTTTTACCCCCGTGATGTTAAAGATTCTGCTTCGAGGTATGACTGACATCTATCTTTCTTCCAATCAAATGACACCTTCCTACAGAATCAAACCTTCTTTTCAAAATTACAGTCTCTGAGAAGCACGGATTACCTAGCAAGTAAAGTAAGCACAAGTTTACTTATGCTTACTTACCAACTTACCAACATGTGGTGACTAATTTTGCTACGGATTGTTAAGTAACCACAAGTAGGCATGTGTTTACCTTGCGTACTTGTAATCTGCCCCTGAATTTGGTTCCTTTGTTTAGAAATCTAGAGTCATGATTTTGTGGGACGTCTCAGTTAATTTGCCTAATAGTATGCTTAGTACTTCTATTCCGCCACCTAGTTTGTTGCATAGTGACTGGACTTGGGGTCTTAAAGGCAGCCATCCAAAGTATGACAATTGGTCTCTACTTACTTGAAGCAACAGCAGGAGGAGGAGTCAGGAAAAGGAGGAGAAGATGAATGTGTGGCTAATTGCCTCCACGAACAACTGCTTCCTGATAACCCCCGGAAACTGTTACCCTTGGATAATTATTTAAACAGAAGCTTAGCTTAACTGCTTTGGGTATTATTCTATCTTGAGATCTATCTATATGGGGACACACTGACAACAATAGCTTGAAAGATTAGATAGCACTTTAGGGGGCAGTGAGTTTATGTTAACACGAGAGGCACAACTTGGAAAAGAAGGATGAGAATGGTTGTTCAAGTCAAAGAATGTAATCAATGCCACTGAATTGTACATGTAGAAATGTGAATCGGCATAAATTTTTTATGTGTATAGTCTCAGCAACAAAATAAAATATGAGAAACAAAAACTGGCCACTATCAAATTTTTCTCTGACTTCATCTTCTCCATTTCAAACCATAATCTTGGATGTATTGTTGAGTTTGTCCATTTCTTATTGCCAACTTTGGAGACAAATGTCACTGAACCAGTCTGCTGAATCACACATGCTATCCCTTTTATTTCCAGCACCTTTTATACAGCAGTTGGTTTGGAAATACCAGTTTCCTGCTCTCAGGAATGACCTTTCCTTTACAGCTTTCAGATATGTTTTCTTCCTCTCCACTACCCCTATCACATCCTATCTCTCACCTCCAAAACCAACTTCCTTCAGAAGATATGCCACATCACCCACCAAAAAAACCCGCTGCCATGGAGTCAACTCTAACTTATAGCGACCCTAAAGGTCAGAGTAGAATAAGGCCACCCAAATTACGTTCTGCAGGGGCAAATCACGCACTCAGATTAGGATGTGAACGGTGCTCCCTAAATGTTTGCAGTGTACAGCCTCTACAACAAACAGTATGCTTTTAAAATCCCTCCCAGATGAGTCCTCATAAATTAATCAATGGACTGTTTTCCGAATCAGTTGTTCCATTTTATATTCCCATTAGCAGTATATGAGAGTTTCGATTTCTCCACAATACTGGATATGGTCTGTCTTCCCTAATTTTAGCTCTTTCAATAGATGTATAAGGAGCCCTGGTTGTGCAATGATTAAGTGCTCAGTTGCTAACCCAAAAGTTGGTATCCTAACTCACCAGCTGCTCTGCAGAAGATGTGACAGTGTGCTTCTGGAAAGCTTTGCAGCCTTGGAACCCCGTGGGGGCAGAATCGCTTTGTCCTATTCGGTTACCATGAGTCAGAATCAACTTGATGACACCAGGTTTGGTTTCTGAAAAAGGTGTGAAGTATTCTCTTAAGGTGCTTTTAATTTTTATTTCCATAATGAGTAATGGAAACTAATGATGTTTTCATAAACTTATTTGCTATCTGTGAATCTTTGATGAAATGTCTGCTCAAATCTTTTGCCTATAGTAAAAACTGGGTTTGTTTCCTTACTATTGAGATACATACACATACACATCATATAATACATCTATATGTAATATCTGCATCTACATATAATATCCTCATCTATACATTATATATATTATCTATTGTTGATTGATCTCTCTGCCTAAACTTACTCTTGAATTTTGATAATGTCTCCTTGCCAATTTACAAATTCCTGAGAACAGAGGAGACACCTTAAATATGAAAATCCATGGCACCCAATTGAGATTCAAGTGCCTGATATATGCTTCTTGTAGCATTTCTTTGTCATGAAGACTACCTTTGGAGACCATGTTACACTGAGCCAAGCCAAAGCCAAGTGCCGTCAAGTCGGATCCAAACACTGAGCCAAACATTTTTTAAAATTAAGAACAGAGATTGACCTAAACCCTATTTAAAGGGTTCTGTGTGCATAGCATATGGTATACAATGTATACAGTGGAAATACTGCTGACATTTTTTTAAAGAATGAAAATTTGGTAGTTCTACTTGTTAACTCAAGGAGCATTTGCTTCTAAATAACAATCCATGTGAAGTATAGTTTCACAGAACTATGGTTGTAAACCATTTAGACAATACATATGCAATTTTGAAGAAACGAGTGTCTAGGAGGGACCGTTCTATGTGGAAGGAAATCATCCCTGATGCAGTAGAGGATCAGTAACAAGGAGGAAGACTCTCAAAGAGATGAACTGACACAGTGGCTGCAAACATGAACCCAAGCGTAACAGTGATTGCAGGAATGGCACAAGACTAGGCAGTATTTCTTTCTGTACAGGGTTGCTCTGAATTGGAATAATAACTAGTGTCTATTTACCAAGTGTGGTATGTGTTAGTTATATTGCCAGGGGACAGGATCATGGTTTCTGAAAATAACTTTAAGAAGCTCAGAACAATTGGCAACACAAACTGAGCTACCTTACAAAACACAATTTCCTTTCAAAAAGATGTCATTTGAAAAGTGAAAAAGAATAATATGTTAAACCAGTTATGGTTGTTTGGGTGCCCTTTTTGCTGGTTGACTCACATTACACACAAGCTGGTAGCTGCCAGTGTCTCTAAAACTGTGAGAAAAGGTTATCATTATTGGATAAAATGACACGAAATGGAGAACTCTGACATATAATACTCATTCTTCTAATTTCAGGTAGTTTTATTTCTAGTCATAATGGACAATTTCTACCAGGTCAATAGGACCTTGATGCATTTCCTGGTTCTTTCTCACTCTTCTGGTGGGCTGTTAGCTGTCCAAACCCAAAGTTTCCACTCAGTGAACCATCCAGCTAAACACTTCAGTTTTGTTTCATGCCTACACTATCCTAAACTGGTGTCTCAGAACCAGAGATGCTCCCAGTTGCCAATTCTAAGTACATTTCCTTTTGTGTCATTCTCAGAAGCAAGCTGTTCAACCCTACCTGGATGGCGTGACTTAATCTGTTTGTACATTGCTGTTTTCTTCATGGCATTATCCCCATAAACTTGGACTAACATGTCCCTGATTTAACTTCCACTCTTGCCAAGTGTAACAAGAAATTTAACATTTGTTCGTTACTCTAATTCAAGTTCTGACATTCTTGTGACAGTACAGAAAAACACGCAATAACAACAAGTGCCACTCAGCAAGACACTGCCACACACTGACATGAACACAGCTGTGAGTCACTGATATACCAATGTTATGAAACCTTACTGAATTGTTTGTATGGTGCCACCAGTGTAAGAGCGTGGTGGCAAGTTCATGAACTTGTCAGATCATGTAAGCCTTTGACTTGTCAACTATGTAACTGAGTGTGTTGCCCACTTCATAAAAATGATCTGTTTATTGCAGCTTCCTCATAAGATTTATTTATGAAGTCTGTGTATTTTTCTGTCATTTGGACAATAAATGAAACCACCAAAATCTTATAATGAGTGCTGCCAACAACTGCCATCCTTCTGCAAATTCATGGAGCACTTATTATGTCCCAGACTCCTCGCAACTTGGCAATAATTTGTAAGTTGAGTCTTAATTCACTCATTTTACAAGTGAAGAAACTAAAGTTACCACTTCAAGTTTACTCAGTCAGTACGTAGCAGAGATTATTAGTGTTATTATCTAAGCAATATTTTTAAAAAGTGTTTTTTGCTGTTAAAGCTTTGAACTAAGAGCTGGAAAAGTGGTGGGAGCACTGCAATTATTATCATTAACAAATTTTGAAAAAAAGTTCATAGTATACAGGAGATGGTATAGCCAGAGATGGTATAACTGTATTCATTTTATATGTTTAAAATCGATAAAATGGAGATAAGGGTTTTAAGGTGCCTGAAATTTCTACAACCTCTTAAAATGCTCAAACATTTCCACATCAATTTTTGCACTTTTTTCTACTCGGTAAAGAAAGTCTGCTTGTTTACTTACGTACATGGGCTCCCAAAGTTTTGTTTTTGTGATTCTTTTACTTTCTGGGTTGAATGAGTATTTTTTTTTAACATCAAAAGTGTATTGGGTGTATCTTTGAAAGATAAAGATGGTAAAAGCAAAATTGGGCAGAGAGAGCTTCAGACCATGGTGTGTATCTGAGAAACTCTCTACTAACCCAGTGGAACTGAGATTGCCCATGTAAGGAGTTCTGTGACGGACTGAAAAGGTCAGTCCCCCTTGTGCCCTTGGCATTGACTGCAGCTGTCTGGACAAACTAGGGTATCAAATATGGCAGTCCTGAAGAGAGTGCATGCTTTTTGATGGCAGGGACCATATCTGCCTTGCAGTTATGAGGGGCATTTATCTGCCTAGCACAGTGCCAGAAATGGAAGATTGCACTAAAAAAATATTTGTTAAATGATTGTTAAATGAATGAACACATTCTTGTTCTCATGGAATTTTAATTGAGAAGGAGGCATGATAGACAAAACACCTGTATTTCTCCCAGAATTAAAAGAGGAGATGTCAGTGACAGCAGTTCATATGCCCCAAAGATCTCTGTGTTCTTCTAGTTCTTGTCAAAAAGACTGAAGAAGGAAGGTGAAATAAGGCAGCCAGAGTGTCCATGTTACGGTCAAAACAAGGAAAATGACTCGGTTTCTTGGTGAAAAACATAACCTTTTCTTCTAAGTTGGGGTCAATTGTGCAAGCCCAGGATATTGAACAACCTTTTTAGGAGAGGGTTATGAGGTTTCTCTATTATAAACCTCTGTGAGGACCGCTCTCTTCAGATATCCTCCTGTCCAGCCAAGCTGGCACCTGGGCAACTGTCAGCAAGCCTCTTGTTATTCCTTTTCAAAGTCAGGAAACAGAGTTCTAAGTTGAACATGGAAATCATTTGGAAACCATGGCTCTATGTAGGTATTTTTCTTATAGCTACCTTAGCTGAGATAGTAAGTCTGTTGTCTCTATTGGGAGGCAGTTGGTTGGCAGTAGAAAGCCAACCTAAATGGCAATTCAAAGCAGTTAAAGAAGACTGAGCTACCATTTAGCTTTGAGAGTAGAAAACCTTGTGTTGC
Organism: Heterohyrax brucei; assembly: GCA_028571685.1. NCBI lineage: Eukaryota > Metazoa > Chordata > Mammalia > Hyracoidea > Procaviidae > Heterohyrax > Heterohyrax brucei. Next base: position 148,366,467 of record CM053144.1, on the reverse strand, counting down.
AAAGAGATCGTTATAATCAGGATCCTGATATGCATTTATATTTTGAAGGATATGACTAAGTGTTAATAAACAAAATAATAAAGCAAACATAAAATAAACCACACAGGCTTTTCTTTTTTTTTTTTACTACAAATATATTTGGGTACAATGCATATGTAGATAAAAGCTTTAATATCAATAAAATTCTGGCAGCAGTAAAGTCATCTATCATAATGTTGCTCATGATGCCATTTTTGAGGGTTCTGATTCTGAAGAAAGGACTTAAGCTCTAGCAGCTCCCTCCTCATACTTTTCTTGTATAGCATCTTCCTGTATCCCTTGATCCAGGTTGTCATTTTGAGTCTCCGTAGACCCTATTGATGATTTCAATGATTTTGCTGCCGTAATCCTTGGGTCCTGGTTCTGATCAGCAGACTAGATGTTTGTTTCATTTTTCAGATAGTCCTTTGATTGGTTCCTGGTTCCCAGCCTCCATATTTTGCATTTTTTCAAAAAGAACAGCACTTGCCATATGCCATATCAATCCCACAGTTGATCCGAGTCCTTTTATATTTGATTATACTGCGGAAAGCAATGCTGGGGTCATTTTCTCTCTTAAAAAGTATTGCATGTTTTCTTTGAGTGTCTGCCTGTGTCTCAGTCTGGCTAAAATCCTTGAATTTGTGATGCCCATGTATAACACCATCTGAATGAGTGGATGCTCATTTATATCCATGTGTTATCTTTAGTTGAAAACTCAATGGCCCAAATTCAGAATTCAAAATTCCAATTTCCCAAGATAGGATATTTACAGACAACATAAATTCACAGTTGACAGTGTATAGTTGACTGTACCACTTCTCTAGAGGTACTTCTTTATGCTCCTGCCTAAAAGCCTGTTCTGTTTGGGCTACCTCCATTAAAAAAGCTTAACAAGTTCAGTTAGTTGCAACAATCATTGCGTCTTGGTTGCGTCTTGGTACTTAGAGTTGAAAATAGGTACTATTGATAGAAACTGATATTGAATCAGACTTTTAAAATAGGAAGGAGTATTTGAGCAACTGTTTTCACATTCTCCCTTTTCAAATGAATAAACTGGTGCCAAAGACTTTAAGTGTCTTGTTTCTTAGTCTTTGGGCTAAGAATGGAGAACAGACATGCCCAAGTTGATAAAGTTATTAGCATCAGAGCTGAAACTAGAAGCAATTCTCTAGACTTTCAGTCTACCACACCAGTCTGACAGCTAAACAGGCCATGGTTATACACGTAAATTGACTCTGTAAGCATGCTACCATTCTGTATAAGCAAGTGGTGGAAATGGGAATGAGCATAGATGAATAGGTCATAAGGAGATGGCATATTATATTCCATTATTATGAATAAAGTAGGTTTTTGAATTCACTTAAGGAGAAAATTCTGACAGTGTTTAGAACATTGATGATTAAAATTCATGCAAAATTATTTGCATTTGTGTAAAAGCTACGTTCATTTTTTTATCTTCAAATTAAAACCCTGTTAGTTTTCCTGAAATTTATACTGAAGTTCAAAAACACTCTGATAACTCCTTTCCTGGTACTGATTTAAGAGGAAGCAGAAGTGAACTTAACATAACTTAAAAAAAAAAAAAAAGAGCTGATTTAAAAACTGTCATAATTGAGTGTGAGTGACCAATAAAATAGAGGACACTGAGTTAAATTTGAACTTGAGATAAACAGCAATTTTGAGTATAAGTTTGTCTCAAATATTGTATGGCAAGTATTCACACTAGGAAATGTGCACTGTTTATCTGAAATTCCAATTTAACTGGTGTCCTGAATTTTTATTTGCTAAAACTGGCAACTCTGTGACTAATCTATGGAAGCCAGTTGTTCAAATGCAGTTCCTACCACACAGCTTGATTGTGCTTTGAGACGAAGGGAGCTATTTCATCGACAAACACTGGAGAGTGTTACAAGCTTCTGTTGTGTCAACACAAGAAGCTCAGGTGCCTGATTTTTGTCCCTTGTTGTATTTCATTAAACACCACCACTCCCGGACCCTTGCTGTTATATGCTTTCACCCTGAGGAAGGATGCCACGTTGGAGCTATTCTGTTATCCTTGGAGACAAAAGCTCTGAAAAATTAGGACCATGTTGGAGTCGTAGATATACATCCAAGCATGCTTTCAAACATACTGCAGTGTATTGTTTCAAGCTGATTTTCCCCACTTTTCCTTGGGAGAGAAATACAGCATCTTAAAAGAAAGCATACTTCAGTTGTCTCCCTGCGCTCTCGCCTGCTGCCAGCAGCCACAACACAACGCTTTCATCTCTGCTTCAAAGTGTTGTAGGGCGAGTCTGGGGGATGGGAGGGGGCAACCAGGGGAGGGCAAGTTGAATGCAAGAGGGGAAACAAACAAAAAAGAAAAATGGGATGGGGTGGGCAAAAGGAGAAATACTGTAACTTTCAAATATCCTATCTCCACAGCTGAGCTGCGCCATGCAAAGACTTCACACAGCTTTCCACCGTTTTCTTTCTTTCTTTCTTTCTTTCTTTTTTTTTGTTCCTGCCACTTCCCATGCTGGGAAGATTCTTGTCATCCCTCACATATTTTATCCACAGAAAAGGCTGCCCTGCCCCGTGCTTGGTGATTGAGGCTGTGGCCCTGGTGTGCCACTCTATCAGTGGTTCCCAAGGCTGTCTAGCCTGGGAAAAGCTGCGTGGACACGTTCCAAAATCAGCATTACATGCCTTATTGTCCTTACTCTCCCTGATTAGAGGACCCACAATGAGAACAACAGCAACAGCCTCATTTTCTAACCCTTCTCCCAACACAAGGCCGTCCTCAGTCTGTTTTTCTTTCTCAAGTCTTCCTAAAAGTTAACTGCTTCAGTGCTGAGGAAGTCCCAGACCTCGCAGCAACTATCCTGCCAATTTCTCTGTGATTCTGGGAGGTCACTCTCCTCACTGGGCTCACCCTTCTGGAAATCTGGGTAGAGTTAGTGAATGGGGAGAGAAGTCAGAAGCGGCATGGGGCGCAGCTTGGGCAGCTATGGCCACGTGTTCCAGAAACGCACTTCACAGACCTGAGGTTTGTTAGGCTCTCAGTCTCTCAGATAAAGATAAAACTGAGACAGATGTGAAGAGGTGAGGGTCCTGTCATTTTACCTCTTAAAGCTACAGACATCTCTCTGCGGTAAACCTGACTGGGTTTCTTTGACCAGTCTCAATTTTTGTAACCCTCCTCTCAGCCTTCTTTAGAACTTTCAAATAGTGTCTTTGTAAACTTTTGCAACTATGTGCGGAAATTGGGTGGGGAATGAAGCAAATCCAAGTCTTGTTACAATAAATATTAAAATGAACAATCTGTTACAAGACAAATAAAAAGAAAACAGAAGACTTCCAACACATAACTCCTGACCTCTTTATTTAAAATAACGGATGGTCCCATGACATTCCAGTGCAGCTGAAAGAATCTGGATGTTCCTCTGGAGTGACTTTATTTCAAGAGTTCAAGTGGTTGGAAAGTGAAGACGATGTGTCTGTCAGTATAAGACGATGTGTCTGTCAGTATAGTCAAAGCTGTTTAAAACTGCCTGCATTTTAAAATCCAGACAAGCCTCTGGGTGGTGTGAAATGTTAGATTCTAGTCTAGGAGCCAGAAGGCTAATGGTTCAAGCCCAACCAAGGGCACCTTAGAACAGTGGCTTGGCAATCTGCTTCCAAAGTTTACAGCCTTGAAAACCCTATGGAGCAGTTTGACCCGGCACATCTGGGGTTGCCATGAGTTGGCATCGACTCGGTGACAATTAATAAAGTTTCAAGCTTCTTCAAGACTAGGCCTTACTGAGGAAGCTTTTTCTTCCTGTATTGTTTGAAGGATGGATCTCATCGTTTGTGCATATCATTGTGCATCTAGAGATGGTACTGTGTAGTTAGACTGGGGACACGATGGGCAGAGTTAGGTGCAAAGCGAAAATGCAGTGCCCATTGTTAAAAAGTTAAGAATTTTGAGACGGTAAGAGTGTGTGTGTGTGCGTGTGCGTGTGTGTGTGTGAGTGAGTGGTTTTTGGAGAGAATCTGGGACCCTGTGCACCTGTACAGACCCTGCCCATACCTATGATGCAGCCTCTGTGCACTGTGACGATACTTTGTTTGAGGTCAGTGGATTCATGATGGGAGATTTTATAATACTTAGGAGAGTTTAGTTAGAAAGTACTGAGTACCTCTTTGTGCCAGAAAGAGCCTTGGTGGTCTAAGAGTTAAGAGTTGGGCTGTTAGCCAGATAGTGGTTTCAATCCCACCAGTCCCTCCCCAGGAGAAAAGACCTGATGATCTGATCCTGTGAAGATTATAGCCTAGGAAACCCTATGGGACATTTGTCCCTATAGGGTCCCTAGAGGTTGGAATAGATACAAAAGCACATAATAACAATGTATGTACTAGAAAAGGAGTCCTAGTAGCTCAGTGGTTTAAACTGCTCAGCTGCTAATGAAGGTTGGTGGCTCAAACCCACCAGATGGTCCAAGGGGGATAGATGTGCTCATCTGCTGCTGTGAAGATTTACAGCCTTGGAAGCCTTGTAGGGGCAGTTTTATTCTGTCCTATAAGGTTCCTATGAGTCAGAATTGACTTGACAGCAGTGTGTATGGCTTGGTTTGGGTTATATGCCAGAACGTAGCCCAGTGACACCATGGAAGAAAGGTCTGGCAATCTGCTTCTGTAAAGATCAAAGCCAAGAAAGCCCTATGAGTAGTTATACTCAACAGTGCGCAGGGTCATCAGGAATTGGAATTGACTGGATGACAATGGATGTCGGTATTTTTTGGTATGTACAAGGCCTGGCAGTTAAGTCCAGTGAACATAACTGTTCTAAGTGCTACACATTCCATTGGTGAACACCACCACAGTCAACCCCAAAGTACTCCTTTGGGAAGCTATGCACCAATGCCAGTGCCTAGGACAACCCTTTAGTTCAATTTTGGAACTCTTTCTGGAATGGCCACTGTGCACGGTGGCACAGAGGCAAGTTTGGAACCTTAATTGTATAGTTGTCTATGAGGGAGTTTGGAGCCAGTAAACAAATAACTGTATTGGAACACCCTCCCTACTCACCTGAGCTGGCCCTCAGTGACTTTTTTCTTTACTGAAGATAAAGAAAATATTGAAAAGAAGACATTTTGATGATACTCAGGGCACAAGGGTAGTACGATGACAGTGCTGACGATCATCCCAGAAGGAGTTCCAAAATTGCTCTGAAGGGGGGACTAGGCTCTAGTGTTGGTGCCTCGCTTCCAAGGCGAGTACTTCGAAGTTGACTCTAGTGATATTCAGCAATGAGGTATGTAGTACTTTTTCTAGGATGGGTTCGCAAACTTAATTGGCCCTCCTAGTATGTCAGAGACACTTTGAAGAGTGGTATACGGGCTATAGGTTTACAGGGCATGGATCTTTCCCTCGGAAACATACCCTTTAGAGCACCATTGCAATAACCAGAGCTTGCTGCCATTTCGGAGGAATGAAATTACCACATGTGACCACAAAAAATGCAAAACCAGCACATTCTACACAAAAGAACTTTGAATCTTGGAAACTAGGCTAGCTAGGAATTTGGAAGGAGTGATCAACAACATCAAATATTACTCAGAGCCTGCGAAATAATAAAGGCATGAATATCTTTATTTTTTGTTTCTGTTTAATCTCCTTCCCCCTGTATTTCCTTTTTCTTAGCTGATTAGGAATTTACCTTTTTTTTTTGGTGGTTCCCCATTTTTTTTTTTTAAGCACGTATACTGTTAAAGCAAAAAGCATACTAAGCCAATAATAGAAACTGATACAAGTTTATTGAATACATGATTACAAACTGGGGTGACAGTTTGAATAAAGAGTCAAAAGTGTTCTGAAGATGGGAGATCCTCTAAAGACTGTTACACCCCATCATACTGATGTTGCTATGGAAAAAGGCAGGGCAGCAGCATTTATGTAATAACAATTTAGCTTGAAAAACAGCTTCCAGTTTGACCCCAAAGTTCCTTGTTCTCTAAATGGACTGCAAAGAAATAATTCTTCAAAAAAGCCTGGTGCTTAAGACAAAAAAGGTGTCCATTAAGCTGCTTTCTGGTCTGTTACTTGACTTAAAGGTGACCCTGGAGGCACAGTGGCTAACAGCTGAGCTTCTAACCAAGTGGCCACTGGTTCAAATCCACCCCTGCTCCTTGGACACCCAATGGGGTATTTCTACTGTGTCCTATAGGGTAGCTGTAAGTTGGAACTGACTTGACAGCAATGGGTTTTTGGTTTTTCAGGACACCAGGCTCAAGGGTGAAAAGGACCCTAAAGGACAAATGGCCTAGATGAGTCACCCCCAACTCCATGGACACCAGAAACCTAGGTTCCAGGAGAATTAAAATGGTTTCTCAATACTTCATGACCAATTATTTTTTCCCCAATAAAAACTTAAAGATATTTGGTATCTATGCTATCTGTGTGTCCTTCTAAACAAGACAGAGATCCTCAGTGCTAATGTTTTAAAATAGTAATTTGAATTAAAACAATTTTGGGTTGAACTTGAAGGTTGCTGATTTGAAACAGACATCTTTCACTATGAGTTGGGTTTTTCTCTTTTATTTTTTAAGTACTGGTTTCAAATTTTAATATGTATAAATAAGAACTAAAGAAAAAGTGAATATTCTTACTGAAACACAAAATCATTAAAATGGTAAGTGTTATGTTGTGTATTTTTATGATAACAAAAAAAAATCAACACTGGTATCCTCTATTTTGAGTTCCACATTATCTTAGGTATAACATATACAATTCGGGGTTGTGTTTTATAGGAATGTACACGTATTCCTCTTTTTGTTTAGGGGATTTGTTAAGCAAAGAAAAAAAAAAAGAAACAAACCAAACCAAAACAGCTTCCATGGTCTGTTACAGTTTTGTACACATCAGTGTAATGTCCTAGGTTTTGTTATTTGGAACCTATTGTACTACAAAAGCAGAGTCCAGAATTATCACCCTGAGGTTCTGCAAGATCCTATGTTTATTTTTCCCCAAGATAATAGAGTGAGAATTTATGGCCTGATTGAACTGTGGAAAAGAAAGATGAAAGCATATCAATAAATTAATATAAGAATCTTAATTATTTACTCCATGAAGTCAACATAATATATGACAACAAATCAGTAATCACTGCTTCTGTTGACATTAAGGAGCCCTGGAGACACAGTGATTAAGTGCTCAGCTGCTAAGCAAAAGGTCAGGAGTTAGAACCTACCAGTCACTCTGTGGGAGAAAGGTACGGTAGCCTGCTTCTGGGAAGATTCACAGCCTTGGCAAAACTATGGCTACAGGACAGATCTACTGTGAGTTGGAATTGACTTGATGGCAGGAGGTTTGCTTTGGTCTTAGTTATTCACATTATATATTTTTATTTGAGATTTTTTATAATTGAAACTCTTCTTATACAGCACAGGTATTGTTGGTGTGGAGAATGATTTCCCACACCCAGAGTTACAGCTCTGCAGTCTAGAAACAATTCATACAGATGTGGAGACAACCGTTATTTGTTGTCTTTCTGGTGTCTGTCTGGGGACCAAACAGACACACGTTTTATGGCCTGGATCAGGGGTTGGTTGTGAATTTGCCTTCAGCCCAGTCAGAGAGAGGACAGGCTGATGTTTACCTTTGAGTCACTATCCTTGACTCCTAAGTACTTTTACAACTTGAAATAAATGATGACCTTAAGCTTTGTAAGCCTTAGAGAGCAGGACTTTACTGCTGATATGCAAAGGTCCTCTCCTGATTGAGACTAGATTTCATTCTCCTGCTACTTGACCAAGAAAGAGTCTGTAAGATGGCCATTTTTAAAATCACTGTCATTCACTGGCCTCTACAAGCAACTAGGCTTCCTTCCTCTTTCTCCTTTTTCTGTTTTGCCCCTTTCACATGAGGCCAGATGCGTGATGCTGCTGTGTGATACAATAGTGTCAACCACTTTTTGATAATTAGCATTTGAGAGTGCATCTTCCAAGGAGCCCTGGCGACACAGTGGTTAAGTGCTCAACTGTAAACCAAAAGGTTGATGGTTCCATCCCATCAGCTGTTCCATGGAAGAGAAGACTTTGGGATCTGCTGTCATAAAGGCACCAGCCACAGAAGCGCTCGGGGCTGTTCCTCTCTGTCCTGTAGGATCACAATGAGTCAGCCTTGACTCCTTGGCAATGAATTTTTTTTTTTTGGTGAGTGAGAATTAACTCAAAGACATGCAACAACAACTAATCTTCCAGAAGTAGATCTTTGTTTGTTAAATTATCATCAGTGTTCATCTCCCTGCAACTGCATACATGATTGATTCCTGGTGTCTTAAAAGATAAAAAAGAAAAGAAATAAACCAGAGCCACAAAAAGCGCCAAAAACAAATTGAGCCACTGCCCCCAGGATGTGATTTTACTTAACAACCGTAAAAATCCTGCAGTAGGAACTGAGATAGAAAATTATAGGATGATACATGAACAGAAGTTGACTCAGCTTGTCTGACAGTGACTAAGTTGGTTCTTCTGAGGCTATAAATGTTTCTTTTACAAGTAAATCTTATTCTTCAGGACTCAAGAGACAGCTAGGGAGGAGCCGCAACAACATGTCATTTATAGGTTCTTTTTTCTACTTCCAAACTCTCTGAATATAATTTTGTTTTTTGAATGAATTATTTTATCACTAGCCTTTCTTTCCTTGAAATACATAGAACCTCTTGCTATCTCAAGTTAGCTGCTGTCTCAAGTCAACACATTGTAAATAGTTTTCAAGTAATCAGTCCCAATGCACGGATTTTCCTCATCTACAACCTCAGCATCTCCTGAATAGTTCTCACCGTTTATCTGGTAAAGGCACTAGTGGGGCAAAATGCAGGGGAAAACACAAGGTTTGGGACTAGAAGCCTTGTAGTTTGACTCTATCACTTGGTCTCTTTGGGACAATCAGCCACTTTCTCACTATTTCCACCTCCCAGAACTGATGCAAAAATCAAATGAGATGATAGGTGAAAGTGCTTTATAAAATGTACTCAAATTTTAGCTGCTAAAAATTTGCATTGTTTGAAACTGAAATTTACTCTGAACCTAATAAGTTGACAATATATAATGCTTGTAGGGTTAAAAAAAGAAGAACGAAAAATCAACTTCGGCATTAGATGCTATTTTTTAAGCTATTTAAAAGGGATCTTTAAAAAATACTCATACACATTTAAGCCTAAACAATACACAGGAAACCACACAATGTCTCACTGGCTGGGGACTTGACAACCAGGCTGGAATTTGCCATTAATTAGCTGACTAACTTGTAGGTAAAGTGAGCCTGTTGGACTAGTGCTTGTCTTAGTTTTTCGGTGCTACTAATCAGAAATACAAGTCGGTGGCTTTAACAAACAGAAATGTATTTTCTTACAGGTTCCTCTTGCTGCCAAATTGATTCCTACACATAATGGCTCTGCTGGGCAGAGTAGAACTGCGCTGCAGAGTTTCCAAGGAGCGCCTTGTGGATTTGAACTGCTGACCTTTGGTTAGCAGCTATAGTTCTTAACTTCTATACATATACCACCAGGGTCTCCTCTTACAGATTAGGGGACTACAAGTCAGAATGCAGGATGATGAATCTAGGAAAAGGCTTTCTTTCCCTATCCACTTTGGAGGAAGGTCTTTGTTTTTAGGAGGTCTTCTGTTCCTAGGTTTCTTGGTGATCTACATGTGGTTTGGCATCTGTCTGCCCCCATCCATGCTTCCTGGCTTCTGTATCTGGACTACTCTTTTTGTATCTCAAAAGTGATTGGTTTACAATATGCCATACAGTGACATGGGCTTTTAACATAATAAAGAAAAGCTTATTTCCAGTTAGGATTATACATAGACTTTATTGGGTTTAGGATTTATAACACACGTGCGGGGAGGAGGACACAGCTCAAGCCATACTAATCATCTTAGATGTTTTCCAATGTTAACATTCTGTAACTCTATGATTTTAATATTCTTCCACTAGTACTTATTTTTAAGAATGTGATGATCCTCTTTATTTGTCTACCAATCTGTATACATCAAATGCAAAGTCTAGCTGTAGAAGGAATAGGTGGACTGTTGTTTTTTTGTCTGATCCCAGCAATCAGAATTGTCCTTTTCCCTGCACCACCCCTGCGGATGCCTCACTCTAGGCCCTCACTAACTGTTGTCTAGACTGTTGTAATAGTATCTTAACTGCCTCATGTCTTCTCTTCCTCTAGCTTACCCTCTAGCAGGTGCTTCCAGAGTAAACTTTCTAAAAACAAATCATGTCACATCCTACCTAAGACCCTCACTGGCCCCCTAATGTGTACCATATGGAATCTAATTCCTAGCTTGGCAGGAGTCCTTGGGTGGCATAAACAGTTAAGTGCTCAGCTACTAACTAAAACATTAGTAGTTTTAACCCACTCAGAGGTGACTTGGAAGACAGGCCTGGTGATTTGCTTCCTAAAGGTGACAGTCTTGAAAACTTTGTGGAGCACATTTAGTGTGCACACATGGGGTTGCTATGAGTCAGCATCGACTTGATGGCAACCAACAACAACAAGTGCGAGTGCACCATATGGGATACAGTTCCTAGCTTGGCACCCAGGGCTCTGGAAGCAGGACCTGCTCACTCAGCCTTATCTGCACACTTCACTCTCAGTAAAACTGAGCCTGACCACCCATCTGTCAGTTAGTCAGACTGTAGTTGAATGCATGTCGCTATGATGCTGAGGCTAAGCCACTCGTATTTCAAATACCAACAGGGTCACTTCATGATGGACAGGCTTCTGCAGAATTTCCAGATGAAGACAGACTAGGAAAAAAGAACTGGTGATCTACTTGTGAAAATTAACCAATGAGAATGCTATGGATCACAACAGAATATTGGCCAATATAAGGTTAGACGAGAATTCCTCTAGGGTGGAAGGCACTACAAGTGCTCCAGTAAAGCACTGAAGACACCAGCAATCGTAAAGATGGTGCCAGACCGGAAAATACTTCGTCTGCTGCACGCAGGGGCTCTACAGGTTGGGGCTGACTCAACGGCAGCAAATGACAACAAATCTGAGCTACTCACTAGTGTCCCCCCAATGGCATTCTATTTCACGTTTTCCTACCTTGGGTCACTATATTTCTTGTCTCTGTTTATTCGTTTCTCTCTCTTTACCGCCTAGAGTTTTGTCTTATCCTAGGAAGCTCTAGTATCTCTTTTGGGGGAAAGCTGGTGGCATAGTGGTTGAGAGCTGTGTCTGCTAACCAAAAGGTCAGCAGTTTGAATCTGCCTGGTGCTTCTTGGAAACTCTATGGGCAGTCCTCCTCCCTCCTATAAGACTTCTATAAGTCAGAATTAACTTGACAGCAGTGGATTTGGTTTTGATTTACCTCCTTTAAGGAGTGGTTCCTAACTAACCTAGTTAGAACTAATTGTTCTCCTTTCTGTATCACCACAGCTCATATTAATTTCAATTTTCACATGTTCTAATATGTGTGTCCCTATCAGATAGAATTTTGTTTAAGGAATGTGCTAGGGCCTATACCTTCGCTATTCCCAGGTACCAAGCATGTAATAAATACCCCAAAATATTTTGTGAAGTTGAATTTAAGAATGAGTTATTGTCAAAGAACTGAATCCAGAAGTTGGGTTCCTTTTTTTTTTTTTTCTTTTTTTTTAATATGAGTTGCTTTTGAATTAATGAAATAGTAAGATGTGCTTTGGCACAGCAACCTGGCATACCTGGGTTAAGTTCTAATGAAAACAGCTGCATTGCTGTAACTTGCTGTAAAACACCCACTGCACACAGGACCTTGTGCGGCAGGGCCCCATGGAAAGCTGCCAGGCTCAGAGCTGGCAGTTCCCTGCAAACACTTGGGTTAGGTTTCTATTGCCACAGCAGTCAGGCAGCCCCCTGCAATTATTCCCTTCAACTGGCAGCCTTGCCTCACAGGACATATTCTGGCAGGGCTGGACCTCTAGGCAGACTGCTCTTGTTTGCAACCTAAGTGCCTCAGTGCTGAGCACTGCCCTCACCTCACTTGGAAGCTGCTGTGGAAATAGCTGAAACTCATGTTACAGGACTGCAGGCTGTGAATTATCAGGCACATTATTGAACCGCAGAGCGAAAACCCCAGTTGGGGTTATTGTTACTTAGTATGTTCTCTTCCATTCTTTTACGTCGGTCCCTGTTTCATCCTACTGCAGAACTCCAGGCAGTGAAAGATGAGATTCATATACAAAGCTGGGCTTGAGCAGAGAAGGAAGAGAAAAGAGAAAGCCTGAGACCCTGTTGAAGATGACAGAGGAGAAAGACACTTGTTTCAGGAAGAGTGCCTCAGGAGGACACCATGGTTGCAAGGGGCTGGATACAGATGTAAGGACAGAGGCAACAGAGCCTTGCTTTTGCTTTTAGGCTATTGATGTGTTAAACATGTATAGTCCCTCTTGGTTGAGATGTCCCATTCTCTGGACAGTGGATGGAAATACACAGGGATGCAAGGAGAGAACTGAAGGAAATGAGACCATTATCAAATGCTACATGCAAAAAAAAAAACCCAACAAAACTGAATTCCCAGACACATACAGTCATAGCTGGGGTGTCCAGGGAGATGCCACATCATCTGAGTAGAAGCTAAAGTAAACTATTGGCTTTATCCTGTTACTAAAATGAGGGTACAATTATTATGCAGTGTTCAAAAGTACTGTTAGAAATGACCACCAAAAAAACCCTCACTGCCATTGAGTTGATTCTGACTCATAACAACAAACTGTTCCATAGACTTTCCAAGGAGTGCCTGGTGTATTTGAACTGCCAATCTTTTGGTTAGCAGATGTAGCACTTAACCACTACACCACCAAGGTTTCCAGAAACAACCAGGCTCAATGTCCTTGCCAAGTTGATACATGTAAGATAAAGTATGTCCTGAACTCTGTGGAAACATCTCTCTCTGGTAATAAAAACATCCACTATGATTTTTCTTTTCTATTACAGAAATTACCACACTCTGTACAAAAATAAATAAAAAATCACAGTAGATAACAGGTTATTAGAGAGTTATGTTACCACAGAGCTCAGGATATACTTTATCTTACGTACATCAACTTGGCAAGGAGTTTGATGCTAAACAGCCTTATTACAAAGGGTTGGGAACCCTAGAGGCATTGTGGTTAAGTGCTATGGCTGCTAACGAAAGCCTGGTAGTTCAAATCTAGCAGGTGCTCCTTGGGAACTCTTTGAGGCAGTTCTATTCTGTTCTATAGGGTTGCTATGAGTCAGAATAGATGGCAGTAGAGTTAAGGAAATATGTCAATTTTGTAAAAAGTTAAGAAAATCAGCACACTTGAGAGTCTGTTTCTAAAAGCTTTCTGTAAGGGATCATAAGACTCCTGAAAAGAACACCATCCAAGCACAGATCTCAAGTCACTTGGCAAGGAGTACTTCTCAGGTGTGCAGTATAGCTGTCTGTATACTAATAGGTGCCCAATGACATTTCTCAACTAACAAAGCTGGCAAGATGCAACAGGCTCATTATACCTACAAATTATTTCCTTCCTATTGCAAAATACCAGTGCCATCCAATTGCCTTTCATACATAGCAAATTATTCTGGCACTCTATCATATTAGGAAGCCAGCCTATCATAAAGACCTGTGAGTCCGTTCCATGAAATGTCAGAAATATTGTAAATATTAGTGATGGGCCAATCTCAGAAGTGTTGGAGGTTTAGTCTGGGAAGAGATCCAAGATTTTGTGAGCTTATATAAACACTTTTGATCTTGAAAAATTGGTCTGCAAATCTTGTAAGAACAGGTTCTCTCCCAAGATTTATAGTGTTATTTTGGTTTGGTGTACCTTAAGTGGTATTTTTTGGGAACATTTTGTTATTTAATCCCTTTTATTTTTAGCATTCTGACCAAAACAAAATGCATGAAGATGTATATTTTTCCTATGAAAAGCACACTCCTTTTCATTTCACAGAAAAGCCATCTCTGAAAACTGGGCAAGAGTTATTGGTAAATTTTACTAAAATTGTTTTTCTAAGATTAATTCGACATTTCCAGTGAATTATAATGTATGCTTTATACTTAGGAAGAATGCAAATATGCTTTAAATTTCTCATGATGGATACTAAATAAATATTAAATGATTATAAGGCTAAAACAATATATTGTTAACACTATATATGGTATTTCATTCACACTTATGGGACATCTGTGTATATTTTTTGTAGTATTCAAATACACTGTATATGTAAAGAATACATCCAATCTAAAACCCTTAGCACTCAGATCATGTTTCTTAAACCCCATTTATATGTAATCATGGAACTGTAGCTAAGAGGGACTTTGGAAGTTGTCAGATACCTTTTACCTTTCATTTTAAGAGGGCCTAGAGAAACAACTGTGGTCCATCCTCACAGCATCTCTCCCAGCCTTTATTGACTCACACAATGCCCCCAAAGCAACAAACTCTGGAGAAAAGAATAATGAAGAAATCACCCACGGCTTCAGAAGGCCCTCAAGAAAAAGTACCAAAGAACTTCCCAGATAAAGAAACCATTCTGAAACTATCAGAAGGTGAATACAGAAGGATTATATATAGAGCCCTCCTAGATGTTATACAAAATGCAGCAGAGCAAAATGAAAAATTAAGCAAGCTGTTTGATCTGATGGAATACCAGTACTCTGAAATCTAACAGATCAAGGGCAAAATCAAAGACATAGAAACTTCAATTCAAAGCCAAGAAAACAGAATGGAACAAATGGAAAATAAACTTCCTGACTTGCAAGACAGAGCTACTGACTCCAGC